>CM020000.1:0-4800000 GCA_009771035.1 Lupinus albus | reverse complement strand
TGATTTTTCTTTTCCCATAGACTAAATTTGGCGGCACATTTTCACTCTTACAATTAGGTCAACCGCTATTTCAGTTCTTGAAATTTATAACCACATGTCAAATTAGTCCATGATTTAAGAAATTATCATTTGTAGTCTTTGAAATTGTAAGTATTACTCATTAGTCCCTTATCTAGGAGCCTACTTGGACTAATAGATTATAGTTTTAATTTCTAATATGACTCTAGTGCCTTGTAATTTTAGGCATTCAAATGATAATTTCCTAAAATCCACGATTCATATGACGAATACTTACAAATTCAAGGACTGAAATGGTTGTTCAGTCTAAAACTAGTGATTTTGTTTTAGTCATTCTGGATATTTGCAAGATTTTATTCTTATTATAGATGCTTCCCTGTGTAGGGCCAACAAGTATGTGGTTATATATGCATGTGATTGTAGTAATGAGACTCTTGAGAGGGCTAAAGAGATTATAAGTGCCACCAAAGTTGTCTCTTATATCCATCGCATCCACACATTCTGTTGTGATCTTTCCACCGATGTATTCCCTAACTGGCTGGCGTACAACCCTTGCCAAGGTAATTTTTTAAAAAAGCGCTTTAACTGCTTCTGAGGTTTGCTCACTTTACCCTTTTGCTGCTGATTTATGTTACTTTATGTTATTGTTGACTGTGTAAAAAGTTAGTCTTAGTTCTTTCTGTTTTCCTCCAGATGTTAGAGCGGATAAAGGACTGCATTTTACGAATTCATATTCATCAGAAGATTGTGACACTTGTGTTGGAGGAGTAGATTTTGTAACATTGGTATGTACGAGCTCTTATCCTTTAATAGTATCGTAGAGTTCAATGATATGGTGCTTCCAGATCTTGAGCATATATGTTCGAGCCAAAATCAGCATCTTGAGTTATTTATTATTTCAAATTGTTCTCTTTGCTAGCAATGTCTCTTGACTACATACCCCTAATCGTAACAATGCATGCATGTTAACAGATATTGTGCAATTGGTTTGACTGCAAGTTGGTCTCATTTTATGGCATAACATTCCTTTCCACTACCTTTCATAGCCTTAATTTGGAAGATACATGTGCTTTATTCTCAATGATTTTCATGTTTAGTTTTTAATCTACCTGTGACTCTTATTCGTCAGTTGCTTTGTTTTTCACTACAATTTTGCATATTTCTAAGTACTCATCTGGTTTGTGTTTTTTCTATGATGCTTAATCTTTCTATGTCAGTTGTCTGAATTATTAGACATACAACAATTTTGTCTCTAAATATATTAGTCAGACTCAGCTGAATGTTGCAAGTTAAAAATCAATGTTCGCCCATTGTATAAATTTCTTGTTTGGATGTGTAATGTCAGATATTCACTCTATCAGCAGTGCCACTAGAAAGGATGCCAAGGTCCATCAAGGAATGTTTTACTGTGTTAAAGCCTGGAGGCATGGTTTTGTTTAGGGACTACGGTAACTAACAAACTACCCAACTTATTCTGTTTGGACTCTGGAGTTTTTCAGAAAATAATCTATAGTTCCTTTATTTTATTAAATCTTTAATATCATAATAGTTCTTTTGAACCCTAAACTGCTGACAATGCTTGAACCCCACGAATTAGGCCTATATGATATGACCATGCTTCGATTTGAGCCACAAAAGAGAGTGGGATTCAGGGAATACATGCGATCTGATGGAACACGTTCATATTTCTTTTGTTTGGATACTGTCCGAAACCTATTTGTGGGTGCAGGCTTCACCGAGGTATGCTCTCTTTTTTTAATTGGAAAACAAGAACTTTGGTGTTAATATAACTGATGGATCTTTTACCATTTTCAAGTACAAACTGAAGTTATGACTTGTGATCATGCATAAAGTTAAATTCTTATCTATGTTCGGATTGATATTGAACATCTGAACCGAAAAATTATATATAAAAACTGACCTTAGTTTTTTTCTTCTTTTGATGCAAATAGACCTTAGTTTTTGTTGATCAATATTCTGTTTTGTATCAAGATACTGAACCTTTCGTCTGTAAATCTTCCTATAATACTTTTGGTGTCTCAAGTGTCTATGAAGTCTGAAGTAATTTTGTCATTGTTTTCTGCTGACTACCACTAAATTTGATAGTCTATGCACTTTGCAGCTTGAGCTTGATTATTGTTGTGTTAAGTCTGTGAATCGACGGAAAGGGAAGAGCATGCGAAGAGTGTGGGTTCACGGGAAGTTCCAGAAGCCTACATAATGTCAATAATAACTTGTTTAAAGAGTGACAGGTGAAGCCGACATTTAGTATTATTGTCTCCTACATTTTGGTGCGCTCAGAATCTGACATGGTTATTGTCTACACACTCAACATTTCAATTAAGTGATAGATGTGTCAACACCAAAATTACTAGCGTATCTTACTAATGGCTTGTGTGGTAAGTTGTGTTGTTGAGACCTCATCATTCAACTAATGATACAGACTACAATCAAACCGTTATCAAATATGATTTGTTTTGAATAACCAGAATTTGGAAAATCACCTCAAACATTGCTTAATGAGTTGAAATTTTGTACATTCTAAACAAGAATGTTTTTATATATTTTCTAGTCCTATCAAGAGTATTTCCTTACCTTTTGGTAAGGAATTGATTCATTTTTAACAAGGACAAAACTTAGATACAATTCCTTAGGTACAAATGGTATTGGTGACCAATTATAACTTGACATATGTAATTTTGTTCATCTAATCACTAATAATACTTAACGGCGTTAAAGTTTTTTTAAATTGCTACCATCTTCCATGTTCTCTCTCACTATAACTCACTCTTTCATTTCCTTGACTTTTAGCGACAATTTCTTTTTAAGCATCTTTCCATTTTAACGAGCAAATAAAGAGAGGCAAAGAGAAAAATATATTGAGGGACTATTGTAGAGAAACCAACACATACGTATGAGTAATATGTGCAGCCATTCTATGGTTTTCCCTTGGATTCTCTGTTGTTAGAATTAGGGTTTGTGTTTGGGTTTTGAGGTTGACAACCACCACCACCTCATTGTACTTCTTCTTTTGGTAAATCTATCAAATTATTGTCAAACAATGAACTTGTTTTTTTATCTTCCTATTTTTTCATATATCTGATCGATTTTGGTTTTGTTGATCCGGTCTGAACCAGAATGAAAATTACTCATACACTTAGGATATCTCTGTGAGTGAAATTTTCAATTAGGGAATGAAAGAGAGTGAGTTATAGTGAGAGAGAATAGAGAAGATGATAGTAATTAAAAAGACTTTAATAGTATTATTAGTGATTAGATTAAAAAAAATTACAAATGTCAAATTATAATTGGTCACCAGTACTATTTGTACCCAATGTAATGTACCTAAGTTTTGTCCTTCTAACAAGTGTTGTTACTAGGAATCAAATTCTTAACTTTTTAATCGTTATGTAGATTTAATAAGGTTTTACACTACTAGACCAATGTTTTATTGATGCATTGTTGGTAGAATGTTTTTACATGTATCATACATTTAAATATCACTTAATAAATATTGCAATATAACTTTAATTGAATGTAAAAGTTTTATATGTTAATACAAATAAATGACAAATGATATACTAGATGTATATAAATCTTTTATTATAATCTTAATGAATTTGTTCTTCAAATTTTTTACTTTAACCAAATTAAAAGACCGCAAAAATTAAAAAATATACCCAAATTGTTAGAGAAGACTTTTTATTTTAATTTTATTTTTATGAAATAAACACCGTGCGATTTTGGCCATCAAAACGAATCGTATTGAAGTAGGAATACCGGGTGTGTAGTATTACTGTTACCTTCCTGGTTCTGTTCTTCCATCTTCCAATTTAGGTTTGTATAGTTCCACTTATGCTTATGCATACAATTTTCAAATAATACCCTTTCTCCACTGATTTTATTTCTCACGCATCTCAATTTCTCATCACTTTCGCTTTCTTATCTCACGATAAACCAAATTAGATTGTTCGACACGGTATTATATCATATTCCTCGTTCCCAATTTCAGTAGCCTAGACCAAAGACTTTGGATTCCGAGCCTTTTCCCTCTCTTTTTTGAAGAATATTAGAAAAACACAAATTCTATTTCCGATTACTTTGAAATTCACTGCATTCAATTTTTTTTTTGAAGAACTATCAATTTATCATGCTTTTCGTGAATGGAATCATGATATAGTTATATCATATATGTGTTGGTGATTCATTGATATTGGATTTTAGGTATCAGAATAATGGCGGCAGATCTGGTGCTAGATACTGCAATCAGAGACTGGGTGCTGATCCCTCTTTCTGTTGTTATGGTTCTCATTGGTGTGCTCCGCTATTTCGTTTCCAAGCTTATGCGCTCTTCCCAAACTCCTGATGCCAAAATTGTTAAAGAGGGGTACTTCACAACTCTTAGTCAATACTTGATTATGTAGCTAGTTACTTTTTGGTCTTAATTTGATTTTATAAGGATGCTATTATTTTGGTGATATTAATCCAGGCAAGTGATGCTTAGAGCTCGGAATTTACGTGCTGGAGCAAATTTTATTCCTTCAAAGGCTTTTCGTGCCCGCAAGATTTATTTTTGCAATGAGGTTTGTTTGTTTTGTGTGTATTGTGGTATTCAGATGGTTACTTATCTGCTTGTGGTCAAAACTTGTTTTATGTGATACTTTATTGGATAGTTCATGAATCGATTTCCATGACAACAACCAAGTTGTTTCCCATGGGGATGGCTACTTGAGTTTTGTGTAGCACTAAATTTCAAATTTGACATTTTTAGGACAGAACTAAAACTTCTTAATTAATGACTCTGTCATGAGCTTTGTGTAGTATATTAAGTTAGTGACCATATATCTAACCTGTTAAACAGCGACCTTATGGTTTGTCTTCTTTCATTGAAGGAAAATGGTCTGTTGTTTGTTCCAAAGGGTCAAGCCACGAATCCACAAGCACAAATGTTCTCTGATCCAAACATGGCCATGGATATGATGAAGAAAAACCTTTCGATGATCATTCCTCAGGTATTGAAATTAGAATTTCGTTGTATTTTAGCATAAGATTGATCATACTCCTTTTGTATCATGTACTTTTTGCCAATATGAGATGTCTTACTGTCATTTTCTTATGTTTCCCCCTATTGGACAGACTCTTACCTTTGCCTGGGTGAACTTTTTCTTTTCTGGATTCGTAGCGGGTAATTTTTGCAACCTATCCTCCTTGTTTCTTCCTGGTCAAATGGGATATTTCTTCTTTGCATGAGTTCATATTCTCAACACATCTCTGTTATATTGATCACTTTAAAGTGTCAAGTTGCCAACTTTTTCTGTTAATGATTATACAACCGGTATTTTGTATAAGCACACACATGTCTTGACTTATACTAGTACCATCTGCTTAGCTTAGCCTTAAATTCTCCACTTTTATTATTTTCCAAAGAAATAACGTTAATACTTTCCTGCAGCCAAGATACCCTTTCCATTGACACAGAGGTTTAGATCGATGTTACAGAACGGGATAGACCTAAGCACAGTAGATGTTAGCTACGTCAGCAGTCGGTCTTGGTAATCTTCACTTTCGTGGAACTTACGATTTCCTCTGGATGTGTATCTCTCTACCTGTTTTACTGATTTTGATTTAATTGTCATGATTGCATTTCAGGTACTTCCTCAATCTGTTTGGATTAAGAGGATTTTTTAGTCTCATCTTGGGGGAAGAAAATGGTTAGTGATGGTTTGAAAATTTTAGTTATCTCACGAATTTGATTTTTAGCACTTTTCAATATTTTTTCCTTTTTCCCTTCAAAGCTATGATTTGGATAGACACTTGGCAGAAGTTGTGATGTGTTGTTCTTTTTAATACAGCTGTAGATGATACACAGCGTATGATGCAAATGGGTGGATTTGGATTCGATGCTTCAAAGGTACTAATCTGAGTGGTATTTCATGAATTTCAAGATCAATATTTGCCTCATATAGGTCTAATATGAGCAATTAATTAACATTACAATTTATCACATTACTTGTTGACCCCCACCCACCCCAACCTATTTGTTTCAACCATTGCGCAATGAGAAATGATATTTATTTCAATGAGGTGATCTGCTATAAATAAATTTTCATGGATGGCAGCAGCCAGGTGAAATTTAGCACAACTCTAGAACGAGAAGCAAAACTTAGGTGCATTGTAACAAGTGTATAAGAAAAGGAAAAGGGTAATATTTTTAGAGGGTTTGGCTAATTTGTGGTATCATCATTATTTTTGAATGTGGTAGGCAGTTCAAAGTTCAAACATGGATTAAGAAACACTTAACTTCAACTTAAATGAACCTTAGTGTCCCTGACAAAATAATCTCCTCTTATGGATTTTTTATCTTATTTATAAATCTTGTTTTCAGGGTCTGAGCGCTGAGAAAGACAATCTTGACATAACCCAGCATGAATGGGCCTTGCCAAATTTTGAGCAGCGTGCTGAAGCTGTGTTAAGGAAAATCGTCAGTTGAAAAATATTATGGAACGGGAAGTTTATTTGCTACCATTAGCATGGTAAATGCAGATTCTATTGTTGTTGGAGTTTTACCATTAGCTCCCAGGTCATCTTTAGACCATGAATGTATTTTGAAGCTTATTTTGTTTCATTTTATCATTAGAAAACATTCTGCCGTTTTTTCGAAACCAGAAATGAAATTAGTCATTCTTGTATGTTTTACTGAATGCCTATAACCACACGAAGTATGGATATTTCCCATGAAATGTTAAGAGGTGTACTGTATTTGAAGTCATGTCCTATCAGTTCTGTTGCCTTCAAAAGTACAAAATTGTGTTAAGAAATTGAGGTTAGGAAATACCTCTAGTAGAAATTCTTACATTGATAGTGCTAGCTAAATTTCCATAGCACACCTATAGACCCTACCCAACAATTGCAAAAAAATTCAACTCTTGAATTTTATTGTATCCATTATTTCCTCCATAATTGTGTACTTGTTATTGAAGATTGTTGTATTCCTACTTGTCCAGAGCATCCAAATATAAAGTTCCTCATATAAGACATGTATTAGAGTGTTCTAGTATATAATAATCCTATAAACATTAAGCATGAGACAAGTGGAACGTTGCATGAATTTTTATAAAAATGCGGTGACTAAGCTACTCATGAATCATGTAGGATTACAAGAAGAGTGTCACGTGCTGCAAGTAAATTATAAAGTAATCATATTTATGACAAGCTACCTTTATGGTATAAGAGCATGTAGATTGATTTTGTTGTTCTTTGCTCTACATAAATCATACTGGTGGTACGCCATTCTTTCCTCTCTATTTCAACCACTCTAACATAAAACAAAAGACAAAGGCACACAGAAGTACAAAATGGTTGATATACAACAAGTACAACACAAGTATGAATTGGATCAAAGTAATAGAAACAAGAGTTAAAGGCTTTTGATGACACTAAAACCGGTGTTAAAGGACTAGTTGATGCTGGTATAACTAAAATTCCTCGCATTTTCACTGCATCCACTATTGAGAACTCATTCAAAACATCAACATCCACTTCCAATGAACTTCAGATCCCAGTGATAGATCTAAAATATGAAGAGTTGCAAAAAGATGGTGTTGCAAGAAAAGATATCATTGACAAGGTTAAAGTAGCATCTGAAACATGTGGTTTTTTTTCAGGTAGTGAACCATGGGATCCCCAAAGAAGTTCTTGATGATATGATTGAAGGAGTTCGTAGATTTCATGAACAGACACATGATGTGAAGAAGGAATTTTATACCCGAGATGGGTCAAGGAAAGTGAGATTTTTTAGTAACTTTGACCTGTATGAGTCAAAAGCAGCAAACTGGAGAGATACTACGATTTGTGGCATGGCTCCAGATCCTCCTAAGCCTGAACAATTAACTATAACTTGTAGGTATGCATGCTCAATCTGATCCAACATCCATAATAAAATTTCCATGATGATGTTAACTTACAATTCAATTCATTTTTTAGAGGAGATAAGAAATGGAACCTTTGGGGACAATTGTTCTAATGTAGAGCCAAAATAACATTACATGGTAGAAGTAACAAAAAAATGGATTTAGATGTAAGTGGAAAATGGAAACTTTGCAAGAAAGCTTCTTCTATATGTCAAAATATTAAACCAATATTTTGTATATTAAAAGGTGCCCAGTTATGAATTATTTTGAACTGTGTTTGGAAATTCTTACAGGGAAATCATGATTTGTTACTCAAAACATGTTAAGAGGCTGAGAGATATCATATTGGAATTGCTTTCGGAGGCTTTGCAGCTCAAACGCAAACATTTGGAAGAGATGGAATGTGGTAAAGGACATGTGTTGGTCTCTCATTACTACCCTGCATGCCCAGAGCCTGACAAAACTATGGGAATCACTGAACACAGTGACCCTGATTTTTTCACTATCCTTCTTCAAGATTGCATTGGTGGCCTCCAAGTGTTTTACCAAAATCAGTGGGTTGATATTAAGCCAGTGGAAGGAGCTTTAGTCATTAATCTTCGAGACCTAATTCAGGTCAGTACTATTTTGTAGTATAAGACTATAACAAGTAATGAAAAGGAGATAATTATGGTGTTTGCTAATTTGGGAACAACTATTTAGTTTGTTTGGAAGCGAACTACTTTATAACCGTTGGATGAAAAATTTTGTTTACCAGCTACCGTTTCATTAACCTTTTGGAAGTCGGTATGGAGGTTAAGGAATTTTGTTTAGAAGTCGATATGGGAGAGTACAACTTCTAATCAATCTGAAGTTGGTGTGAGTCATACCGACTTTAGTTTAGAAGTCGGTTTGGGCTGTACCGACTTCTAAACATAACAACCCATAACTCGTTTCCTGCCATACCGACTTCTAAAGATAACAACCCAGAAGTCGTTTCCTAACATACCGACTTCTAAACATAACAGTATAGAAGTCGGTTTTGGTCATACCGACTTCTGTACTATGTTGAAGTCGTTTCCTGCCATAACGACTTCTAAAACAGTTACCCGGTCAAAATTTTAACGGTTAAGATTGAAGGCAACAGAATCTAACGGCTCACAAATTAGTTTGTTTGGAAACAAACTAACTTGCTGTTTGCAACTTAGTCGCACCCTTAATTATAGCCTCTTATTATTTCTTTAAGTATCCAAAGGTGAGAAAAAGAAGTTAACTTATTTGGGTACTGCAGCTTATTTCTAATGACAAATTGAAGAGTGGCAAACACAGAGTTTTAGCAAACACTATAGGCCCAAGGATATCGGTGGCATGCTTCTTCAACACCTACTATTATCCATCCAATCGGGTTTATGGTCCCATAAAAGAATTGTTATCAGAACCGAGTCTTCCTCTTTACAAGGAAACAACAGCAAGAGATTATGTTCTTTACTACAATTCAAAAGGGCTTCGCACACCTGCACTTGAGGATTTCAAGCTTTGAAGCACTTGTATGCTTTTGCGTTTTCGTTTCACCAATATAATGGCGCCACTATATTTAGAATATAATGTTACAAATAAAATTTATACATCAACTTTTGACCCTTTAGTTAATATTATTATTTAGTGAGATTTGATTGACTTGGAACATAAGTATATGAACTTTTGGGATATAAAATTTGTGTCCCCTCGATAAGAATGGAGATTATGTGTATTACTTTTTGTGTCTCGTCTGATTAAAAGTTATCATCTACTTAAAAAGAAAAATCATAATATAGCATGAGTTACATTGAGTGTTAGATTAATAATATATTTTTCTAAAAATTATCATACCCACGGGAAATGATATATGTTATTTGTAAATCAGATATTAATAAATTATCAACTTGTGATATATGTTATGATTTGGTAGGAGAATATATCATTTTTAGGAGTGTTATGTTATCTCGTTCATTGGCAAGCAATAGTACACACGTTTGATCCGGAAAATCATATGCATATGAAGAAAATTTTGAACAAAAAATTACAATTTTGTAAATATTAAACAATCATAATTAACTTATCATGCAAGCGACTGTTATACTGTTGACTGTTCTATAATGGGGTCACACTAGAAATTAAGGGGTGGTGGCCATATTAATATTAGTAACGTCGTAATCTTTGAACAACCAAATTAACTATGAATAATAAACCTTGCTGGTTCAAAGTAGAAAGGATTTTGGTTTGGTCGATAAAGATTTCCAATGAAAAATTTATGAATTTACCTAAAAGTACAGAAGAGTTTTGCACATTATATAGATTTTCTAAGCATAGGTCAAAGTAACTTTTATATAAAGATAAGTTTCGGGTGTAAAAGTAAAAGTGTTCAATCACTGTATATCAACGTTATCTTCTCTGATTTGACATTGGAAGTAGAAATCTTGATTTACCATTTAAATATAATGAATGAAATGTGAATTAGCTGGCCCAATTGAATAATTAAAATTTAGAATTGATTTGGGATCTAGACATCTTCTACCTTCTATCATAAATAAATAAAAAATATTGTTGCAGAAGGACAATAACAAAAATTAATTGACTTAGGTTGCTACTGGGGTGACTAATTAATTTTATTTTACATCAATATATTATGAATATTAACGCACTATACCAAGATGTCACTCAACCTTACAGTCAACAATGATGGCTAAAACATGTAAATAAGTTGATTTATTGTAAAAGAAATTGCCAAGAAAGATATTAATGTCCTTAGAATATTGTTTAAGAATAATATGCATGTAGTTATTTTGTATTGAACATAATTATTTAACATATGGAGAACCGATAAGGTCATGGCTAATATGTATACCATGGTTTAGTTCGCATGGATGTGAACTTCCTTTATTGCCGTTAATGTTAAATTTGTATATCTTAGCCGTTAATTTAGTGACTTGCTATATTGTAATAGAGAAATCGGTATAGGCCAGGTTGACTTCTGAACCAAATAGAAGTTGGTTTGGGCCTGCTCAACGTTGTCTCTCACAGAAGTCGGTTTGGGCATACTTAACATCAGCCCTCCTAGAAATTGGTTTTGCTGGTACCGACTTCTATATAGAAGTTTAGACAATGTTAACAAGACTCTTTTTTTTGTATTCCTTCAAAAGTTCTTTTAGAACTATCATTAACGAGACTCTTTTAAGATATACATATAACCTTAAACATGAAGAGTGTCATTGTCCTTAATAGGAAGAATTTAAAGAATTGCGATTCTTATATGTTTTTTAGAAGAGAAAAATAAATTTTAGATTTAAATATGTTATTAATACATATAAATGTAGATAATTTAAATTTCTATTTTTTTATTAAGATCATTTTGATTTTAGTATTATGTGTGTATTTCACTTCATCAAACCATCTTAAAAAATGAATTGATCTCATATTTAATAATTTAAAACTAGAATATGAAGACAAGGATAAAAAAATTATTAAAAGATAAATTTAAAACTAATACCGTTAAATATATCTTTTTGTCACATTTTTCAATTCATGTCCTTTAAAAATAAATATTAAAGAACTTTTCGTTTTAAAGGAATCTTCTTCATTCAAACCAATGTGTGACACAACTCAAAACGAAAGGATGAGGATGTTCTCAAAATGCTGTTTCAATCATATTTCAGCTAATAACATTGTGTCACATTATTTAAAAATCTATGTCACTTTTTAATAAAAAAATATCTATTTATGTGACTTTTCATTTCCATCTTTTGATTGACTGAGACAAAATTAAGTACATCATTTTAGAGACATATGATCCCAATCCAAAATGAAACCCATAACGAACAGGATATAGTCTTTTTTTTTTTCCATGCCAATCACATTATTTGTCTGTTACGTAAATTGCTTATAAGGTGAACCACATATATACATTCCTCTATACTCTTATTCCACAAAAACAAAAACAAAAACAAAACAGAAACGCAACATGGTGGATACACAAGTGCAACACAATTCAACACAACATGAATTGGATCAAAATGATAGTGAACAAAAGCTCAAAGCTTTTGATAGGGAAAAAGAGCTAAAAGCTTTTGATGACACTAAATGTGGTGTCAAAGGACTAGTTGATGCTGGCATATCAAAGATTCCTCAAATTTTCATTATTTCATCCACTAATGGTGAGAACCTATGCAAGAAAACTTCATTATCATCATCATCCACTTCCCTTGAGTTTCATATCCCAGTGATAGATCTTCAAGTTGAACACTTGCAACATGGTATTGGAAGAAAATATATCATTGAAAAAGTTAAGGTAGCATCGGAAACATGTGGATTTTTTCAAGTAGTGAATCATGGGATTCCTAAAGAAATTCTTGATGAGGTCATGGAAGGAGGTCGTAGATTTCATGAACAACCACATGATGTGAAAAAAGAATACTACACTCGTGATGGGTTAAGGACAGTTAGGTTTGTTAGTAATGTTGATTTGTATCACTCAAAAGCAGCTAGCTGGAAAGATACCTTGACTTGTGCCATGGCTCCACATTCTCCCAAACCAGAAATATTACCTGCAGCTTGCAGGTATCATATATTTAGATTACGAGTTTTACACGTTGTCATTGCATCATTTATCACTCCTGATTTTTAATATTAATTGATTTGAATAAAAGTAATACAAATAGACGGTGAATGATACAATGATTGTATATAAATCTTTACATGCATGGTTTCCTAAAGAAATGTTATATGAATATTAGGAATTCCAGAGCTTTTAAGTTTATAGACATAAAAACAATATGAGGTGAGACAAGACTATAAACAAATGTGTTTATGTATTATACAAGATATAAGTCTATGCATGGTTTCCATACTGTGTTCTCAAACACATTCAAATTGTAAATTTTGAATAAATTGAAATAATTCTAATTCATTTTATATTATCAATAATTTGGATGTATGTGGGATAATTGATCTGAAGTATAAAATAATTTATTTTCCAGAGTGCTGATATTTAAAATAGATGATAAGTTAAGAATAAAACTTATGACAAATGTTTAAAGTATATGCACAAATAATAGAACTCTTGCTACTCAATGATGTGAGTGTGAAACTCAAATAACATTAGTTGTCAAGCTTGTGATTTAATTAGTTGTCTAGAAAATAATAACAATGATATTTTCAAAATACCTTTACTATGAAAACAACTATTTATCAAATTATGAATACTTCTAAAGTAGGTGTAAAAATGGTGTTGAGAAAAAGGTGCAGGATTATGATGTTCCTAACGTGTGTTGTTGTTTACACTCTTACAGAGATATTGCCATTCGTTACTCAGAACATGTTAAGAAGTTAGGCCTCACACTATTGGAGTTACTGTCAGAAGCATTGGGGCTTAAACAAAAACACTTGGAAGAGATGGAATGTGGGAAAGGGCACATGCTGGTATTTCAATACTATCCAGCATGCCCTGAGCCACAAAAAACATTAGGAATCAGTCCACACACTGACCCTGATTTCTTCACTATACTTCTTCAAGACAACATTGGTGGCCTCCAAGTGCTTTACCAAAATCAATGGGTTGATGTCAAGCCATTGGAGGGAGCTTTAATTGTTAATATTGGAGACCTTATTCAGGCTAGTACTTTTTTGTACCATGCATGCCATTTTTTTCTGAATCTATGTTATATAATCAATAGTCGAGTCGGTTAAAGTGTGTACTCTTTCTTCACAATAACAACAACCAAACTTGTATCCCATTAGATGGGGCTGACAGAAGTACACTTTTGTCTATTATCTAAACAAAATGTTTGTGCATGCAAAAAAAAAGTTAATTTGTGTTTTGGTACTGCAGCTTATCTCTAATGATAAATTCAAGAGTGCCAAGCACAGAGTTTTAGCAAACATTGTAGGACCAAGGAAATCAGTGGCATGCTTTTTCAGCACACATCTTCAACCATTTAATGAGGTTTATGGTCCCATAAAAGAGTTGCTATCACAAGAGAATCCTCCTCTTTACAAAGAAACAACAGTGAGAAACTATATTGACAACTACAATTCAAAAGGACTTGGCACCCTCTGGCTTGAGGATTTCAGGCGTTGAGGCATTTCTGGTCTCTCTAATGTCACCATCATTTTAAGAACCACTGCTAGAGAATCTTTACTTTGAGTTAAATAAGCACAGTTCTTGTAGAAGCTTGTTTCAAAACGATTTGTTGTATCATTTTAGTTTATGATTTGTTGCCCAGCAACTATGTTTCCTTCTTCCAACGTCTATATAAAAAAGGTGACATTACAAAATATTCAGATCAGGTAAATATTTCCTATATAGATAATAAGTTGTTATCTAAAGTTAACTTATTTGATTAAGTTGTAACTCATGAATTGTAAGCACATCCTTCGACTACATAGGTGTGTTTTTGGAATGGATATCACATATCTCATTTCTGATGTCTCATTTGTATATCAATCTAATTAAGAAGTGATACCTAATTAAAAAGAAAAATCGTAAAAACATAAAATAATTTTTTTATATTACTTTGTAGAATGTAATTGACTTTGGATATGGAAACATGAACTTTTTAGGACATGTGATCCTTGTTCGTGTTTTTGACCTTTTCTCATTCACACCTCCTCTACTACCCTTGAGACTAACCCTTAAAGTAAAATAGTAATGCACTAAACGGTTACCCTGAATTTCCTTTGATGCAATCTCATTACCCCATTATCTACAGACTGCAATCATCTACTACTATATGGTACAAGAGACTTTTATTCTCCTTTATGGCATCATTGGCATGTTACCCAACGGCTGGAATCTCTACGGACACTTTATATTGCAAGAGCAAGAGACTTGTTTATATTTTTATCTCTCCCATTCTATTACATAAGAAAGTAAAACTTGTGAATCACAAAACAATTTTCCTTTCCTACCTCCAATGTCAAGAAAAATTACGTTTTGATAGTGCAGCTCATCTCTAATGATGAATTCAATAGTGCCAAGAACATTTTTAGCAAACATCGTAGGACCAAGGATATCAGTGGCCTGTTTCATCAGCACTCATCTTTGAAATTACAGAAGAATCCTTATTTTGAGTTAAATAAGCACAGTTCTGGGAGAAGTCTGTTTCAAAAAGATTGGATGTAATATTTGAATGCTAAGAATTCTGGAAACAGTCCTAAGATATCTAAATCATAGTTACAAGATTCATTCATCATGTTACGCATCATATAACTTAGTACTAAACATTTCCACATGAGCTTCTTCCCCTTATAATCACAAAACAATTGGTTTTCAGATTTAACAGACTAATGTGTACAGATGGAATGGATATTGAAGATGCCATCTAAATATTCATTTTCAACATTCTAAAGTAGAAGTTTATATAACCTTGGATGCAATACCATTACCCCGGTATCTACAGTATCAATCTTACACTACTCTATGATACAAGAAGCTGAGCTCTATGACACAGACAGTTAGAAATGACAAACTATTATAGCATACAGTCAAGCATCGAATCAAGCATCGAAATAAATACATAAAAAATATCCAACTCCAAGCTTTATTGCCTCAGTTACACTTCATCCACATTACAAATGTGGACCCAGAGTCCAATAGGTCAGAGTCAGACTGTCCATGATCATTGCTTCAAGCTTTTCAACGCCACAGCAAAAATCTACTAATGAAGAAATGAGCAATTATCATTATTATGTTTTGCTTCCAGTATATTACCAAAATTAATGTCCATAGGTTAAAAGTAAGAGACTCCTGACATTCAGAATGGTTTATTTTTCATTGCCAACAGCAGTGCTTCAGCAAGTTAAAGTAAGACATATGTAATGCAATTATGCAAATAAAGAAAGCCTCAGTCATGAATAGCACATCTTAGAAGCTATCAATTTAGATACATTCAGGCTTAGAATTAAGGGGTGCATGCACAAATGAGCACCTTCAGTTTGACAGGTAGATAACAGGAATCAAAATTAGAAACACAGTGATAAAAGAAACAAATGGAAGGTGCAAAAAGAATTAGCATTACATGTATACGGTGGCATAATAAAGGCAGAGCTAAAACATCAAGGGCTTTGATGAGATAGATGATAAAGCCACCACATAACCGACCAGAGATAATCTTACTAGTTTTGATAGTTTCTAAAGTAAAACAAGAAAAAATATAGTATTAAATAATCCATTCTCGGTAAGGGTGACAAATGGATAGATTTGGATGTTAATGAATAAATTTGGATTTGGATGCTAACAGATGGATGGAAAGACATCCATCAATCCATATAAATTAATTTAAACAATATTTGAAGTTATCCAATCCATCCATATCCAAACTTTATGGATGGACTCCAATCCATCCATGACTCCATTTTCATGGATTTCTATGGATTGATATCTAATCCATTTCATTTTTTTATTGGAACTAAAAATACTATTGAAGAAAATCATTATTTTAAAAACTACTATCTCAATGGAACATTTTTTAAAATCACCTTTTAAAAAACACTTCTAAAAATCCTTTTTTAAAAAAGTGGTTTTTTGAACTTTTAAAAAAAAAAATTTTTTGCAATATTCCAAAAGCATGCGACGTTTAAGGTTTTAAGGTTCTACGTGTAAAAAATTTAACAAAATACTTATAGAGTGTAATATCTTTGTACTGTGAGTATAAAGATTTATACATAATCACTATATCATTCACTATTCATTTATATTAGTTTTTTTGAAGAGTCAATGATGATTAGATATAAATGATGGATAATGACCGTGTAAAAAACTCATACACTGTCAGTGCATACATTTTTTTTATCATACTTATATATGTTATGTACTTAAGAATATTACTAAAGTTATCCATTTAAATCCATTAGCTCTAATGGATGGATTTGGATTGATTTCATTTTTTTGGATTTGGATTGATTTCATTTTTTTGGATTTGGATGGATTGTAGATAATTTTGTCACCTCTAATTCTAAGGTCAGAGTCAAGTATCCACAATGTTGAAGGGTACAAACTCCCAATACCCAAATGGCCATAATAATGGGTAAATACAAACATTGGGCATAATTCATGTATTTTCGTTCGACACAAGAAGGGGATGATACAATAATTGTAAGTTTTATACCAGATGGTGGATTCTTTATTTTCCCTTCTTTTTCCATTACGTCAAGTGTATTTAGTGTAAGTACAAAATGAAGGTAAGATTTCTAACAGAAAATGACAGACATGGTGACACCCTTTACCTTGGATGATGCCTGGGGATACTGTCTCGAATCTGCTTCAGCACCTGGAGATCGATTGTGCCTGCTGCTTCCCTCATACAAGTCAGAACTGCTTTTTTCTCTGTATTCCCGAGTCCCCTGATCAAATCCTCATTAAGATTAAGGGGCTGATATTTACTATTTACAAAAATATATAGTACAACAGCCGTTACAACCAAACAAGTCGTGAGGGATTTGGTAATTTGCAAGAGGTCATATGTTCCGACCTCAATGACGCTATTGTGCCAAAGATAGAAAGGTAAGAGACTGCGAACCTTAGTAGGTGGCTGAAGATATTGTTTCCAGTCAGCATTATGTGGTCGATTGTGCAGACTACTTTCCTCATTCTTGTTCCAACTGCTTTTCAATTCATGACGTGATCTTGAGGCCCCATCATCAAATTTCTTATTTAACGCAGTGGATGATATATTATTATCCCTTTCCATAGATCTGATTTGTGATCGTAAATTATAAGATCTGTTATTTTTTGTTTCCTCGTGATTCAAGTTCACTTCATCAGGTGAATTACTCGGGGTAGTGGTTTGGGAATTCAGATCCTTCTTTATGAACTGGCTAGCTGCTGCTCGTGCACCAGATATTGCTAAACCTATACTTGAGGATCCTTCCACTTCAGTTGGTTTTAAATCGGGAGTAACTGCAAAGATAGAACCTGGCTTCAAGGAGAATGGATCTCGTGGATCTGGAAGTGGAAATTTTACTGGCAATGGACTATTAACTGGAGAGAGACCCCTAACTGCGGCATCATAGATCTGCGAATAAGTAGAAAAATCAAGCCTAGTTCAAATAAAAACGGAGAAAGAAGATGGAGATTTAAAACCATAACTGTTACCTTCCTTTCCAAGTTATAAACACTGTGGTATCCTCGCATCTCAAATGGAATCAACAATTTCTGGATGATCAAGTGTGGAAAAAGCACTTGTTAAGCATACATGCATATAGATATAGTTGTTAATACAATTAAAGGAATTGCACAGATAGGAATTGCAAGACAAAAACCTGTGGGCTTTCACATAACCAACAAAGATCAGTTAGTGCTTCCAGCCTAACCTGAAGGGCAAAATGCGGTTGAAGTAAGTGAAGAAAATGTGGATAGGTATGACTAGAAACGAATGAATGAAACAATGAAAGAATGTATTTTTAAAATAAAAGGTCGGTACCCCTTCAGGAACCTTCTCCCATCCTGCTAGCTCTTCTCGTTTTAAGCATCCAGTCACTTCAACACAGCCTGTGTCAAGAACTCAAGTTGGCGAGGGAAAAGGGTAACCAATTGAAGTGAAATAAAACAAAATTAGTTTGCGATTGTGCTATTAGTATTATACCCAAAAGCCTAGAAACAGGATAGTGTTGAGGGAAGGTAATATCAGTTATGCCATTGCATGCATAAATCTCCTTGTAGAAATATTCCATTGCTTTTATAGTAGACTCATCTGGAACTTTACTGGCAGCATGAATCCAAAGACGACCTGTGATATAGATGGGTTTCTGTTAATGAGCATGGTCTAGGAAGCACAAATATAACACATGATACAAATATAGCACGAACAATACGGGATATAAAATCAGGAGAAAAATGTATGCACTGTATGAGTTCTAATACGCTGCATCATTCACCATTGGTATTTAATCCAAATGAAGATGTAGTGACTATTTATAGATAAATCTTTATACTAACGGTGCATAGATATTACACTCTATAATCAGTACAAGAGTACCTAAAAGAACAAGATTCAAATAAGTGAAATGGTTAGGTTTTTTCAAGTGTGAAGTAGTAAATTGGATATGAGGGGAGGAGTAAAAGAGTTCATAAGTAGGAAAGGTACAAACTACATGTTGATATAGTCATCATGACTTAATTGAACTTTTCAATTATTGTTGGACCAGACTGCTGCGGGAGCCTCCGAGTTCCATTGTTATCAGGAGTTCATAAGAGTTGGTGTCTCACTTGTGCCTCTCCACTCTCCACTCTTCCCATATCCCGATAACAATGGAACTCGGAGGCTCCCGCCGCAGTCTGGTCCAACAATAATTGAAAAGTTCAATTAAGTCATGATGACTATATCAACATGTAGTTTGTACCCAGATAGATTTTATCAGATAAACAAGCATACAAATGATTCATGCATGTGTATATCATCCAACAACGAACGAACGAACAAGTGAATTAGTGATTGAGTTTTCTCTTTGCCTGTGATCTGAAACTAACAACGCTGAAACGAAATCAAACTTAAACGCGGTCTGTGGGTCTAAGTATGAGAAATTGAAATCAAAATTCCTATTCCATGTGGAAATAGAAAAGAGAGGAACCTCTGATGGGAGCAGGCCAGGACCTGCCTTCAACGCGCTTGATGCCATAAACAAGAAGAGAAGCCCAAGGTTGATGCATAGTTAGGCATGGGTTTCGGTAATTCCCACTATTGTTTCCTCTCATCGCAACCCTTGTTCCCTTTCTCTCTTACCTTTGTTTTCCACTTTCTTATTCTACCACACCAAACACTTTTTTCTGACCTTTTTCCCCGAAATAGCCAAGATCATAAAAACTATCAGCCCTAGCTCATTTATAAAATCAGGCTTAGGTCATTTAATGTATGTGTCTGTGCCTGTTTAGTATATATTTTCAGATAAATGTTACAATAATTTGTTTTACATTAAATTTTTTATATGTATCTAAAGATAATATATAAGATGAGAAATGCGAAAACAAAATTGATTTATTGTTATACAATTTGTTGATTTTTATGTTATTCAAATCACAATCCTCACAATAGTCTAAAGTATATTTTGTATAATTAACAATATCCCTTAATAAAGAATTAATCCATTCTGAAACATGTGATTCTTGTTTTCAACAAGTGTCACAATTAGGAATTGAATCATTGATTTTTTAGTATACCCACTGATCTATTTGACAAGTTTTTTGTACTATCAAATTTATCATCTTACTATAGGAGTAAAGAATTAATATCTTCCAAGGTTGGTAACTCATATAGATGGCAAAACGAGCATAGCCCACAAAATTTTGCAAGTAGGGCATAAATTTTTTGTGTATTTGCACATTTAGCCCTGCCCTTTGCTTCCCATGTCTGCGAGTATTTCTATTGGATAATGACGGGCAGCCCTTAGACACGATGTAAGAGAAAAAATCGAAAAATTCAAATAAGTTATAATATGATGGGATTTAATGTGTCAAAAAAATTGTAATTTGATATAGCTTTTTCAATTTCATATAAATTTTAAAGTTTTTTTTTTTTAAATTCTCTAAAACTACCTTATTTAATTTCCTTTATTGTATTGTATGAATATTTATTTATTTATAAGTGTTTGTGGATCGCCCGCATGCCTGTTTTAAAACAATAGAGTGTTTAATTTTTATCCATTAATACAATATGGACATGCCCGTGACCACATAAATTTTGCGGACATTTATGGATACGGGAAAATGGGTAATCTGTAATGACTATGTTTCCAATAAGTGTCACTTACATAAATCAAATTATTAACTTTTTAGTCGTTTCGGAGAATTTAGTGTGATCTTATATCACTAAACTAACATCTAACCAAGTTTTTATTTTGAAATGTTATTAGTTAAAGACATTTAACTACACTATTATAGAGAGAAAAGGTAGTTATTGTTATTGATTTATTAAAACTAGCGTGACCGGGCACTATCGTGCTCATCAATGTGTTTTCCTATTGTTTATAATGTGTTCTATATGCAATAAATGTCTTTAACCAATATGTATTGAGTTATATGATTTTTTGGTAGAAACTAGAATATAGTGAGAACAAAATAGGAAATCATTAATTACACCATGGTGAATAGTTATTTTAGTTTTTGTCTTTATTAATAAATAGTATATATATAGATAATATTTCAATATTATAATTTTATTCTCCTAACTTATAAAAATTTGCACTAGTTTATTATTTTTATTAATAAACTCTTTACATAAATAAGAAAATGCTACACAAAACAAAATCATAAAACGTTAAAACAACCTTGCAGAATAGGGGGGGGGGGGGAAATAGTTGCAATAAGTTTAGAAGAAGAAGAGAAAATTTGGAAAGGTTTATTGAGGATAGAAACATTTGCAATATCAAGTAAGAGAGACGCTTGAAGCAATTGTCTGCAAACCCTAATCAATGAATCCGCTTCCTTTCATCATGAAACCAATGGAAAGGAATTCCAATTTTTCCTCTCCGTTAAACAAATCATTATACTAATCTCTTCAACTCTGCGTTCGTTTATTACAAAACGACACGACCCCGATTCTAGTCTTCAACACTTTTGTTGCATAATATTCTTCACAACAACATCATCCAATAAAAGACGTTGACTTTTTGTTAAGAGCGAAGAAAAATGGAGCCTACACTTTTGGATGATATAATCAATCGATTGCTTGAAGTTCGTGGGCGTCCTGGGAAGCAAGTGCAGATTTCAGAATCTGATATCCTCAAGCTCTGTAGTGTTTCTAGAGAGATTTTCATTAAGCAACCTATTTTGTTGGAGCTTGAAGCTCCCATTAAGATCTGTGGTATCTTTTTTTCTTTTAGTCACTATCTTCATTTCCATCACTTTTTTTTATATCTATTCTCGTTTTGTTTCTTAGAAGATCATTATTATTCAGTAGCAATATATTTTTAATTTTTTATATATGTTGTTATTTGGCTTTAGGGTTTGTTTGGATATGATTTTACTGTTTTTCTTATATTATTATTATTCTTACCTGATATAGTGAAATAATGTATGGGTTTTATTTTTGGGGGTGATTTAACTAAAGTACTATACTGCGTTTGGTTACAAATTAACTGTCTAAATTGCATTTCCATGATGTTTGAATGTTGTTTGGGAATTTAAATTTGAATGAAGTTTGTGTACTCTTTTTCATGTTCTGAATGTGGCCGTGACAATTAAGATGTGGAATCAATCTAATCATCTATATGGACCTATTATATGATTCATCTTCTTGGTATTATTTAATACTCTAAAATGAAAAGTAGTATCTAATGTCCATTAGACTAAACTTCTTACCTATGCATTCATGTGACTGTTTTAAAATCTGAAATGTCACGTTACGAAACGAAGTTAGTGAGATGCTTGGAAGAAGCAATATTATTAAGTAGAAGTATGAAATCTGTGTCTTTGGGATCAAGTTGTGAGGAGTAAAGCCATCAAAGTCATATACCTTGCTTTAAAAAAATGATGTACCATAAACCTTGCTTTTTGTTGCCCAAATTACCTACTTTACTGTCTCAGCTATATTGTTTCTAGTGGTGAAATTTTCCTCTATATTGGTAAAGTTGTTAGCCATGGTATAACCAGTTATGAAGTGTATGGTGATTGAAGTTTATATTATTCATGGACTCGAGTAATAATTTTGCTAGGAGTAGTTAATTGAAATGAACAATACTTAAACGAATGTGAAACAGTACGTAACAATATAAATTGTTGTTTGTGTTTGGTGCATCTTTGTCATGCCTGGCTTCACATTATTTTGCAAGTAAATGATATTCAATTGTGTAGACATAATCCATCTTTACATCTATTCTAGTCCTTGTCCTTGGTATTATCAGTGCAGCTACATTAATTGCTCACAAAAAAGAAAAGTATCTTGTTGTTCAATGATTCCTAAATATCATCTTGTTTGAGTTTCAGGTGATGTACATGGTCAATATTCGGATCTCTTACGGCTTTTTGAGTACGGTGGATTTCCTCCCGAGGCCAACTACTTGTTTTTGGGGGATTATGTGGATAGAGGAAAGCAGAGTGTAGAAACAATATGCCTTCTCCTTGCTTATAAAATAAAATATCCTGAGAACTTTTTTCTTTTGAGGGGAAACCACGAATGTGCTTCTATAAACCGTATATATGGATTTTATGATGAGTGTAAAAAAAGGTTCAATGTAAAGACGTGGAAGTTGTTTACAGAATGTTTTAATTGCCTGCCTGTGGCAGCCCTCATTGATGAAAAGATCTTGTGTATGCATGGAGGGCTTTCCCCTGATTTAGATAATTTGGACCAGATTAGAAGTCTTCGGCGGCCCACTGATGTGCCTGATACAGGTTTGCTTTGTGACCTCCTTTGGTCAGATCCGAGCAAAGATGCCCAAGGTTGGGGAATGAATGACAGAGGAGTTTCATATACGTTTGGTGCTGATAAGGTCTCAGAGTTTCTTCAGAAACATGATTTGGATCTTGTTTGTCGTGCTCATCAGGTTAAACTCTTGCCTTTGGTGTTCAATATGTTGCCAGGTCTTCAAGGTTGAGTTTGTATCTGCATTTCTACGACTAAATGAATATGAAATATCTATGCAGAATTCCTAATATATAATCTCAGGTTTATTAGTTTATTAAAGTTGCAATATTTTATGTATACTTGGAATCACTGTTTGCCATGTACATGTGACACTAATTTATGCAATGATTCTAAGTATCTCCTGTTAAATGCCATTCATTAGCTTATGGTGCTTCATTCTACTCATTTTGTATATAGATTGAAGGACAGTATGTCTTAATTGCTCTCTATTAAATTTAAATTTGTTTTTTAATATGTTCTGGCCAGGTGGTGGAGGATGGATATGAGTTCTTTGCTAACCGACAGCTTGTAACAATATTTTCTGCACCTAATTACTGTGGGGAATTTGACAATGCTGGCGCTATGATGAGTGTTGATGAGACACTAATGTGCTCTTTCCAAATATTAAAGCCTGCTGATAAAAGGGCAAAGCTCAATTTTGGAAGCACAACCACTACTAAGCCTGGAAACTCTCCAGCAGGTGTAAAGGTAAGAAGCTATTTTAATATTTGCTGATGCAATACATAATTACATACACAAAATGAGTAGCTACATAAGCTATGTGTGTTAGATATATGTAGATATTTCTGAATTCCAACCTTCATAGTGACTAGTGAGTTGGCATTTTCATGCACCCTGGTTGGTTTTTCTATCTAGCCAAGACTTAATTTGTGAATATGCTGTAGAGGATTTGGATTACAATTATAAAATAAGTGCATGACACATTAACTGAATTTCAACCTTCTAGAAATAATAATTGAAAAAGTTGTTTGCCATAATTACACCAACTTTGGAGAATTGGAGGTAAAGGTGCCTAAGACTAAGTGACTAGTGTATTTTTTTTTGTTGGTATATCCAAGGGTATCCCCTCACCTTATGGGTAAGAAATTAATCACTTTCGGGGTGCATGACTGCTCCTCCCAACAAGTGACGCTTTCAGGAATTGAATTTTTGACCTTTTAGTCTACCTGGGGATCCAGGGGGTTTTACACCACTAGACCAACGCCTTGTTCGTAAGTGACTAGTGTATTGGTTAAAAGGATTTAGATCAAAATTAAGTGCATGGTTAATGTTTGTTTGATTACACAAACTGGATTTGAAGCTTTTAAAAGCAATACCTGAAAGTTGAAACAGTTGCTTATCATTAGGAATGGGAACAGGGCGGATTGGGCCAGGTTTGCACCTACCCAAACCCGAAATTTAAAACCCGACCCTGACCCCGAACTAAGCGGGGTTAAAAACAATACTACGATCCCCCACTCCTTCGGGTTTCGGGTAACCCAAATGAAAACCTGAAACCATTTTATACATAAATACGTTTACACCTACATTGGGCAGTAGTGATATGCTGTGTTTTCTTCTAACAGCTGCCAAGTGCCAAACCATTTTGGCATGTATGTTGATAATTGAGTTATATGTTTTATTGTGAAACTCAAATTCACAAAGATAAAATATTGGGTTATCCCACTTCAATTTGAAATATATATATATATATATAATTGTGTAATTTTAAATATATCATTCGGGTTTGGGGCAGGTCCCGGTAGGGCATGTACCAAACCCGAACCCGAAAATTATATTCGGGTAAAACCTGAACCCTATCACAACAGGTTTTTCCCGTTAAATTCGGTTTGGGTTCGGACGGGTACCCACGAATTTGGTTGTCATTGCCATCCCTACTTATCATGGTTACACAATTTGGAGGCAAGGTGCCCCAGACCAGGTGACTAGCTAGCTTGTTCTTGCACACCGATTCGTAGTCTTTTCCCATTACATTTTTTTCCCGTTTTCAATTTGTTAATTTTGTGAGGTTTCTAATGAATCAGCCATTTCCAAAAAACACACTTATGTAACCAAAGCCACTGGATGGATCAGTTGGTCCTCATCACAATGATGATTAATGTTTTGTTCATTTTGTTTTTGGTGTGAAAAGTTTGTAGTAAATAGGAAAACTTTTTCCTAACCTATCACTTTATTATTTTACCACATTGCTTAGCAATCAGCATCATCAATGTCCATGTTTTTCCCCCTTCCAAATGTTCATACCTGATGCATTTATCGATGTAATATAAATTTTCCTATTGCTGCCTTTCAGTCATTCCTGGGTGCAAAAGCCTGAAAGTAATTTTGGTGAGAAGGGTTTCTGCCACACAACAGATCAGCATGGTCTTGAAGATGTAAATGTTTCAACAACATAAAAGAGAAGTTGAGTTCCATTTGGTCTCCTATGATATTTCGGAATTGTAAAAACAAAGGGATACACCATCATGAACTTTGTAGACCGTTGTTTTTACTGGTACAAATTTGCATTTCGAGATGGAGAGCCATAATCTCCTTGTTTTCATTGTACGGTATATCTTGTTCTAGGTTGTAAACTTCTCAAGCACGGATGGATACATCTGCATCTGTCTTCTAAAAATTATTCAAAATTGAACATAAGATTGGCATATATGGATGCGGTTGAGATTGGTCATTGTTAATGTTTTGTTTTTCCTTATTTTTGTAAATCCTTTGTTAATATGGATCTCCTTCATTTCACTTCTGTACCTCTAAACCCTTTTTTTGAGGTATCAGTTAATCTAAGACAAAGGAAATCATATGTGTGCTGAATTATTGCTTTGCCAAAACTATGATTCAAAAAAGATTTGAGGGCGTGGTTGAAGTTGTTGTGGGTATGTATATAGTAAGACACATTTTCATGGGAGATGCTTATATCAACTTATAATGCACTAATGCAGTTACTGCAAACCAGTATTTAAAAATACGCACTAGCTAGCATTGGGCTGGTGAGGGATTTGAATATTTTGTATGAGATTATAGGTTTGAACATTGTCACTGTTGTCCACAAAAAGAAACAAAATTTCACCAGCTAACTTTGTTACTATAGGTAGTTATGGAAGCATGAGTGTAGGATTGTTGGCCTTCTTTTTAATCTTGGGGTTCACAAGCTTGTTACTTTTATTTTACAACATTTTTTACTTACTAGAAATCTATGTTTACTCTTTTAACAGTATTTGTTTTTTGAGATGTAGGCCAATGACTCTTTCATCCTCGATGATGAACCTTGCACAAGTGTTGTTGGGACAAAACAAATTGATCTCAATGACATTAGTTCTGTACTGTTAAAGAATCAATATGTATGTTAATTTTCCTAACTGATCTAATAGCATCAATTCATCATCCATTGATTATGCATTAAAGTTTGGATGTAATGAATAAGCGATGCACAATGACAAGTATCTAAACATCCTTTTTAAGTGTCAGGTTTAGTGCCATGATGAAATTCATTAATATTTCAAGGATCGAACATGTTAACAAATCGTCACGCATTATTTTATGTTTATTTTTTGGGATTAACTATCATGTATTATTTCTAATTAAGCTACTTAATGCCGTTTTGAAGGGTCCATGGTGAACAAAAACATCATTATCGTCTAGGATACTAATTTCCCATGTACCACCAAATAATTCCTCTTCTTTCACCATTCCTAAGTGGCTCTTCATAATTACTTTGGTATGCCTAAAGAGTGTTATGAGATTAGAGAGGAGTGGGCCAACCCCTATCACTATAATTAGCTCATTTCTTATTATAACGTACCATCCAAATTTTTTGAAGATACTTTTTAGCTAGATTTTGAGTTTATGAATGGTATGCATATAATAACAAAAATAATACTTTTCTTTTGTACCAAAAAAATATATTATAAAATTGGGAACTTGTATTCCTAAGAATCTTGAGATTCTTAAGATTTTGTAATATTAGTATTTTATTCACAAAGACTTAACTTATGATGCTTAGTTGTAACCCAAAAAAAACTTATGATGCTTAGTACTTTACCTCGTTACTAAGGCTATGTTATTAATATATTATTGTATAAAAATTAAATACAAAATTAGGAATATACATTACTGATGTGTTACAAAGAGAGTGAAAACCGATTTTGGCAAGATACACTAACTAAAGTCTTAAACAAAAGTATTTAGAACGAATGACTTAAATTTTAACGGTTCATTTAAGACTTATAATCATGTTTCATCTAATACTTAAAGTCTTAAGTTAAAACTATATCTAATTATAAAGTCTCTTTAGAATTGGGACGTGTGTCCTAAAACAAAGGCCTTACTTAATAAACGCATAGAAAAACATTTATTGACATTTAAATTATATAATAATTCTTGAAACTAAGAATTCAAACTCAAAATAAAGAGAAACATTATATTTGTCTTGAAGTAGGCCCACTCTTTCAAAATGATTGATTTGTATAATATTAAGAGGAAATAATGCATTTTTATATTCTGAGTATGTACTGCTCCTACTCATTAAATAAATAATCTGTTACATTGTTAAATATATTGTCACAAAACGTAACAGGTCCTGTTCTATAATATTTCTTGAAAACTATCGTCGGATAATTCATTTTAAAATAGAAAACCATATGGCTGAAGCCCATGGTTTCAGTATTTTTTTAATGAGACATATGTTACCTTATTTTGTTATGTTACTGCATTTTGGTGGCCACACATGTAATTTAGGTATGAATTAAAGTGATAGCATAGTTTCTGTTATAAAATAATGAATCCAGAAGACAAAAACACTAAATTACAACGTATGAATAAAATTAAACAATAATACAAAGCCTAAGCTGAGGTGGGTTTCACGCTGGGTCAGTCATACTTGGCAAATATGTTTCAAGTTTCAGCATATATACCTACTCATCACGATAGTGACTTATTCATCAGAGTTGAGTCATTTTTCATTAATTGAGAGACAAATATATATATATTTCTTTATTTTTAATAGTAAAAGTTTAATTTTATTGTAATTAAAAACATAAACATGTCATTAAAAATTGTATTTTCATTTGTTTTTAAAACAATTGTCTCTTAATTAATCGATAGTATCCTAACTCATTCCCATATCATCCAAACTATGATGTTACTAGATCTAATTGTTTACTAACATTATTAAAATCTGAGGACCCCTCTCCTTGTGAATACTTTACACAAACCAACATTGCATTAATGATTCTATCCACTTTGCTTAGATATTCTAATGGCCATATATTTACAGAAGATTTCACTAAAAATATTAATTATTATTCTTAATTAAAATGGGTTTTTCAACAAATAACAACACACTTTTTAAATATATTTTGTGCTCCATATTTTTCAATTTTGGAACAACTAATTTGTCTGTTGTCACATGTGTAGGACCATGCTTAGAAGTTGGGATATGGCGTGAGTAGTGGATTAACCACTTAACTGTGCTTACAAAAAAAGTTGTGTACTGTTTTAGCAAGAATAGTTTATCTTAAGACTTAGGGATCACGTAATAACTTTTGTTTTCATCAATAAAAATTCTTCCCTACATGTTAAACCTATAATATCATGTTAAAAATAATAAAATTATCTACCTACTATGCTTTTTTAAGTAATCTTTGATTCAATAATTGATAATTTTATATAAGCTAATCCCATTTTTCTATTAATAAAAAATGAAGGAGAGTCGGAATCGTTCTCAACGACACGAAACTGAAAGGGAAAACAAATGTTGGAATATTTGTTGGCGCATTAGTTTTTGTTTGTGTATGATGATTCACAAAAGACTGAGTCATCGATGGACATTAGAAAATTAAAGTTGTGTTGCCTGGTTTTCCACTAATTTTGTTCGAGAAGAATCTTTAGTTACACGTCAGATTCATCCAATAATGGTACACATATGTATATAATATGTCAGATTTTTACGAGTGAGAAGATTTAGTTTGAGGATATAGATTATTCATATAATATATATTTCTAGGCATTTTCATTTTTTTTAAATGGAGTCCCATATTCCGATTTTGAAGTATTAAATAAAATGGGATTCAAAGTGTTAGAGTACATTTAATAATAATATATTTCTATTTGATACGTTATTTTAGGTTGGTTTATGATTTATAGGTCAGGTATTTGTGTCATTTTATGTTTTTCACCTAATTTATCCACTATTCATTTCAAAATTTAATTTCAATCACCTAGCTTTTTAGTTTTAAAATTCTTATTTTCAGCTACCTTATAAGTTTTTATACTAACCAACAAGACGTTGATTTAGTAGTGTAAGACATCGCTAGATCCCCATGATAATCAAAATGTTAAATATTCGATTCATATAAGTAACCATCGTTGAGACAGACAATCATACGTTTAATTTTGTTATAGAATTTTTGTTTGTTTTATTAGACACTTGTCATTATTAAATCTATAAAGGTTGTTGTATTGCTCAATTTTTTGAAATTTAATAATTTAAATTTCTGATAGTTTGTAGTAATGTGCTCTCTTTCCCAAACTACCGGAACCCACCCAATCTTAATAGAACAGGGGTTAGGATAGACAATTACAACTTCTATTTTTACCTTAATATCATTCTTAATTGTATACTTTAAATGATATTTTAATCACACTAATTAACTCAACCCTTATCTCCTTGTTGTAATAGTGTGGGAGACAGCGCGGTTTTCATTGTCCTACAATGCTTATAGATACGGCTCATGAATCAGTAATCACAACAAGAAGTTATCACTATCTAATCACATAAAAGCAACCACAAATTATTAGTATCTAATCACAATAACTCCATAGTGGGCTCCATTATTGATGAAATTTGGAGATTGGGGACATGACTCACATGCCATGTGCCAAATGAATAACCGTTCCGTTCAAAACGCATTCCCAATTTGCATGTGCACCAAACCACGTGATAAGGACTCTAAACTATACTATACATGATACATTGCTTATCACCATATAATATAACCACCCCACATTATTGTTTTTGTTTACTATCTCTCCTCTAATAATAATTACGATATTTTCAATCTTGCAAACCAATCTTGTTAGTGTTGATTAATGAATATGAACCAGGAATCATTTCTAATCATGTGGACATTTTTTTTGTGGGTTGATTATCCACCAACCACCTCACAAGATTCAAACTCATTTTCTTGTGGGGTATAAGTTAAACCATTATCAATTAGGACATTTTATAGCCTTTGTAGTACCCAAAAAAACTAGGGCATTTTTTTTATTTACCCGGTTATTTGACTTTTGATGTTGATTTGGATGATGGAAATGCTTTTACTACTAATGCATATCGGAATGAATAATGTTATTTGAGCATATCACATTCTACCACTTCTTTACAATAATTTATCAAATTTCCTTCTATTTCTCACTTACTATTTATCTTTTGTCAATACACATTAAAAAAATACATAAGTTGACAAAATAATATTTTTTTATTAGAAAACAATTCACAACAATCCAGTGCTAAAAATACTCATATCAATCCTCAACACACATTTAACTTTGACCAATTGGAAATATGGACGTGAAGAGTGTGTTTCACATATCCCTATATCCCTTATCGTGGAATTTTAATCAAATAATTAAACAAATAAAATATACCAATTTGCATGCAGCATAATATAGAAATGCATGCGCATATGCTAGGGATATGCAAAATATAATATAGGGAGATTCACTCTTGCACTTTGAATATATACAATATAATATTTTTCGACGTTGAAGTTCTAATTTTCTTCATTTTCCCACTTTACACTCACTTTGACTTCACGCAGTCCAAACTGGAGTAGAGTATAGATTCCTCTAAAATTAGTTTACAGAAATAGAAAATGGATTTAATTAAAGTGCAATCACAATTTAAAGTTTGCTTACAAAGTTAACTATGTGTTGACACATTAACTAATAAATATTTAACAAGTCGTTTTATATTTGTAAATCACAAATCTACCATTCAAATTCTGATAAAATAATATAGAGTCAAATTAAGTTTACCGGAGTGGAATATTATAAGTTCTGAATATAATGCTTCAATAGAATTAGAGTAGTAGTATATGTTTATGTGTTGCCATCATGAAGTTCATCAAATTGTTAAATAACTGATTTTTTTAAGCATATTACATGTCATAAGTAGTATTAAAAACTTTGTCGACAGAAGCATATAATCTGCTTCGATTATCTCTAATTTAACTTTTATTTTAGGGATGCAACAAAGAAAAGTAGTGCTAGTGTATTTGCATAGTATGATTACCAATATTGATTACACATATTGATTATAAATGTCAGTTTAAAATTATTAAAAGTTTGTGATGTGATATTGCATTTGTTTGCTAACTTTTACCCAAATGATTCAACTAGCTTTTCAAAAAAAAATATATAAGAGTTTTTAATAATTTATTGATCACTTACTTCAATTAATAATCATAATTAATTAATAAATAACCAAAATAAAATAAATATGTATATTATCTTTATCCATTTAACAAATTTCAACTAATTCTAAATCTAATGTAACCAAATATCTAGTTATCTACAGTTTAGTATATACGCAGCTGTAAGCCTATAATAGTTAATTTTGCACTTACAAGTTACAAGTTACAACCACAAAGATACATGCATCAAACTTATAACTATGCACTATAAGATGATAAATTAATTTTTGGTTTTAAAAACAATATCTTATCCCCAAATCATGCACGGCTATATTTTTTCATAAAATCAGGTAATAAATTCTTAATTAGAGATGATATTTTGGAAACAATATGAAATTAACTACATTGGCCTTCTTTCTAGCATTGAGACCTATCCTAAGATTGTTGTCAATAATAAAAAAAAGTCCAGCAGAAAAAACAAGTTTAAATTTGTTTAATTATAGCGGTCCCTACTGGGTAGTGGGAAGGGACCACGGATGAGTTGATATTTGATAAGTGCATTAACTAACAATAACATATACATGCCATCACTTATCTCATTTCAACGCTTGCCAATTCTATTAGCCACTTGCTTATATGACATCATTGCATATGCCATTCATTTTTCAAACTTTAGTTAAACCCCTTCATTTTCTTACACCTATCTTCCCAACAAAATTTAATGCATCTGCTTTAATTTCACCACTCTCTTAACTTTCTTTTCCCTTCTTTCACATTCTGTAGCTAATATTTATACATTATCGGCGTAAAGATTTATATCTAGTCACGGTATCTTCTACGATTTATTTGGATTTTTTTGAAGAGTCAATGATGATTAAATATGAATGTTGGATAATGAAATGACACTGTATAAATATATCTAACGTCCAAAACTATCGATGTTTTCCATGGTCAACTAAAGATATTATAGAAGTTGCTGCAAAAATGAACTATGATTCAGTTGCATAAACTCTAAACCATACAAATTTATAACCTCACTTTTTTCCCCACTACTTCTTTGTTTGAAAACTTCAATTAAAGTAATACTTTACTTACTTACATCTAAGGATGAACCTAATTTTTTTTAGATATGGGACAAATATATCATACATATACAAAATATAATGAAATTAACAAATAACTACGGGAGCAAGTACCTTAACTATGGCTCTCCTACCTCAACCACTGATGTTTATAAAATATGCTTTATCTATTATAAAATAGTTTGTATTTAGAAATATCTTTGAGATGCTTATAAGCTAATCAACAAGTCTTATTTGACAAGAGTTAAGCTTGTTTAGTTAGATAGAATATTTTAAAGACTTAACTTATAAGTATATCTTCCATCAACAAGAGGCAATTCTGTTTAAAGTGGTATGATTACTTTGAACGACAAAATAAATTATGAACTTTAACGTCATTTATATTATCAATTGATTTTTCAAGTAAGTGAGTGTCAATCCTCTAATGTACAAGTACATTAATTTTGGAGAAAAAAAATACTAATTGTTACTGCATCATCCACAATTTATGTTTAATCATTATTGACTCTTTAAAAAAATAATGCAAATGAACAATAATCAATAACTGGACATAAATGTTTACACTTAAAATGTCAATGGATATGTTTCTTTAACTATTCACTTTTTAAAAGACGTTCAAATATGAAGAATATTATGGATCAAACATAAAAGCTTTTATCTAAAACTGGTTCACTCGTTTGATACATTATTTTCATGTTTAGATAGTTTAACTAAATGTAGTTGTTAAGATGACCTTCAAATTTTGAGCTAGTGAAACCAACTACTTGTGTCTGATCCAATGATAAAAAGAAAACCAGTTTGTTTTTATTGGTATAAAATAGGCAGAGTAAAAATCACAACTTTGCTATCTATCCCTTTTTGTTTTTCCCATTCCCTTCTTTTTCTTTCTCAATGGAAGCAGCCCACATGATGTTTGGTACTTTGGTTGATTAATTGTCGCTTGACTATTCAAATTAAAGGGAAACGACAAAGGAAAAAGGCAATGCACCCTTTTCTAAATAATTAGCGGTAACAACTTTTGTAGGATTCATCTTTTACTAACAATTAAAATTTTGACAACTTTATAAAAACAAAATTAATTTTATCCCATGAATACTTTTTATCTATTATTCAGAAAATTCATCTAAAATTAGAAAAACTAAAATTGTCTAGAGTTATCAAAATAACGTTTTGATCACAAATATGTAGACAACAAATTACCATTTATTGTCATTCTTGTGTGATTTCGCTAAAATTAATTGTATCTGGACTATAACGATTCTTTTTCCATCACATGATATGAACATTCATTAGAGTTGGGACTTAACTTCCTTCTTCAATCTAACTTAATCAACTATAGTTTCCTGCATAATTGTGAGACCCAATTCTATGTAATTCCCCTTCCATGAAGTTGTGCGTATATTACGGTCCCTGATCTTGTAGAATGAATCTGGGTCAATTTTTTTTAGTTGAAAGTCTTGCTAAAAATAATCTGACATTGAACAAAATATCTACAAAGTCGTTAAAACCAGAAAATTAGAAGTTCGAAACCATTTATTTTATTCACAAAAGCTCCTCAAAATCCTCTATTATTAGGAAGCACTGAGGGATCACTTCCTTAGTTTTTTACATGACAGGAAAACTTGAAGGAAGAAAAAAGAGTGAGAAACATGATTCTCAACTCATATCTAGAGTCTCAGATACAGATTGATGAAACCAAAGTACACCAAAAAAAAAGGAAAATCTAAGTAGCATCATTAGAAATTACAGGAGCATGCTACCCTGTTTTCCTCTGCTCCTAGTAGAATTCACTTTATTCACACTACCATAGTCCTTAGTAGATAGATCATAGATACTAGTAAATAGGCAAAATTAGCTATACTTGCTGTTCTATACATAAAAGCAAGTAAATAGCTTAAGTCTTCTCTCCATTGCAACTCCTCCTACCCCTTTTTTTTAATTTTCAACTGTCTCTCCTCCTCTCAAGATCCAAGGATGCCCTGCAAAACCATAATCACATTAACAATTAACACCAATAATCTTTACATTATCTAATATGCTGTAACCAAAAAGGGCGTTTGATGATATAAGGTTCCACTAAATTTCAACTAAAAAGTCAAGATATTATGTTTATCTTTCACAGCCCTAAAAAGAACACAAATTTAGAAACATACTCAAGGCTTGTTCAGCGGAGAATCTTCTAGAAGCATCCCTACAAAGCATCTTCCTCAATAGATCCTTAGCAGAAGAGGACACAGACCTAAACAACTTTGAAGGAAACCTAAGATTACCCCTAACAACAGCTTCAAAAATCTGAGCAGCATCATCACCATAAAACGGTGGAATCCCAGACAACATTATATACAAAATCACACCACAGCTCCAAACATCAACCTTCTCATCATACTCTCTCCCCATCAAAATCTCCGGCGCCACATAATACGGCGTTCCGACGATCCCACTCATCTTCTTCCCCTCACCGAACCACTCAGCGGAACCAAAATCCGCTAATTTAAGATTATCCCTCGAATCGAATAAAATGTTGTCTGGTTTAATATCACGATGAGCCACACCGAGACGGTGGCAATGGGCTAAAGCTGAAAGAAGTTGATGCATGATGAAAGCTGATTGTGGCTCCGTTAAAGTGTTAGAACCATTGGTTTTGAGAATCCTTTCAAATAAGGTTAGGGGTTGACAAAGTTCCATAACGATGGATAAAACGTCGTCGTTTTCGGAGAAATGATAGATTTGGAGGATGTTAGGGTGTGGAGAAAGGAGGGTCATGTATTTGGGTTCGTTATGGAGACAGTTACGATCAGTTGAATCAGTTAAGAGGGTTTTGTTGATGATTTTGCAGGCAAAGACTTCGTTAGTGGTTGGGTTCAAACAACGGAAGATGGTGCCGAAACGACCACGACCGATTTCTTCACACAATTCGTATTGTTTGTTAACTATTGAACACATTCTTTTCTCGTTTCTCTATCTTGTTATGGTTAACTAGTGATTTTGGTTCAGTTACTCTGTTTTTTATAGATGAGAAAATAAAAGGAAGCGTCTAGACCAAGTGAGAGAAATTGATGTAAGAATTTTTTGTTTATTTTTATACATTGACTGCATAAAAAATCTATACAATTATTATTTAGTTTTTATTTAAAATTTCCTTTTTGAATAAAGATTGTATTTAAAGTAAATTTGGTAAATTTGGCATTTAGTGACTAAAATAATTAAGTTGATTGGTGATAATTATTCTGTAATAGAGTAACAGATACCGGTCACTCATTAAAATTAAGATTGGTTAATATTTAGTATGAATACTGAATTAAAGGATAAAAGTCTATATCCCTATATAATTTTCAGTCAATAAGCTTACATTGGAAACTTCATCCCTTTATTGGTCTATGTAGAATCAAAATATTAATCAATGAAGCATGTAGATATATTTCAGGAAACAAGAGTGTTATATATTCTATCCTTAGAGTTGTATTTAGGTAAAATTATAGATGGCAAAGAAACTTATCATGTGGGTCTCAAGATATGTGTACAATTCCATATCCTAATTCATTTTCATTTGTCATAAAATATAAAGTTAATACAAATTAAATTCATGTCTTATTTTTCTAACCAATAATACACATCTTGAGGATACATATCTAGCTCACTCGTGAATACCCGCTAAAATATTAAGTAATCTCAAAATTAATTTATAGGTGAGAACGAGTATTATGATATTCGCTCACGGATACCCACATATTTATAAATTTATTTTTAAATTAAATATTATATAGATTATATTTTTTATTAATTTAAAATTATATATTATCTATTTTATTAATATTTATAACGAATTTTAATGATATATATTATTCATTGAATAATTAATTTATACATTTGAATATTAGAAATATATAATATATATTTAAATTTAAAAATTCAATGTATACCCATTTATACTCGTTACTAGTATTATTGTTCGCAAATATTATGAATATGTGTGAGGGAAAACATTACTCACACCCCGTTGTCATCTTTAGATAAAACCAATATAAAAGTAAATTATAAAATGATTTGAATATTTAAACTTTAAATTACATAGTTAGTTATTTAGTTATTATGCATTATTAACAAACGAAAAATACTCCCATGTAAATATTTTAATAATTCAATACATTTATCTATACTTCTATACTACTAATAAAGGCAAAACTTAAAATAACCACCTCATTATGGTGTAATTTCTGGTTTCCAATTTTACCCTTACCATCTTTTGATTTTTACAAAAAAAATCATATATTTCATTTCATTATCATGACATTATTATATAGTATATACATCTATATATTTATCTATACTATATATTTATATATATACTTCTATACTATATATAAAGGTAAAACCCAAATTAACCACCCAGCATGGTGTAATTTATTGTTGCATATTTTTGCATTCTTTATTTTATAAATTCTACCAAAAATCATATATAACCCAATATTTATCTATACTCAATGCATATTCTATGCTATTTTTAAACAATGCACCATTTTTATATAAATTATATATGTGTGGTTATGAGTTATTCATTTATACTATTTATTCATCACATATTATAGATTGATAATCAAAATCAAAATAAAAGAGTTATGATTTTTTTAACCACAAATAAGACGACACATATTATAAATCATAACTTTAAATAAAAATGCGCGTCGGCAGGCACGAAGTGCATGTCGACACGCTAGTTATCATAAATTAGAAGATAGAATATATAATTTACTGTTATTTAATTTTAGAGAAGTAATAAAAATAAGACATTATTATGTTTTCTAACTGCAAATTTTTATTATAATAGTAAGTATTGACTATTAATTCATATCTTACTTATTTTCTTAAATGATTATGAAATGAAATAATAATGATTTCCCTTATTTAAGAAATACTTAATAGTTTTTACAGGAAACAAAAGACAGCGTGAAAGGTAACCAAATCTGGGTGCGGAATATTCGAAAGAAATATTCGTTCGGTGGATACTAGCACTGAAAACACGCCACGTTCAAAACTACTCGGATTGCGTGTTTGACTGTGTTTATTTATTTATAATAATATATTAATGAACTAATTTTAGCGGGCGTTTATTGTTTCAATAAAAAGTGTTATTGGAAAATTGTAGAAAATAATGATATAGAACTGGAACAGGCAGTGGCTTATTATTATTGGTTGAAAGTATTTATTTGGAATATCTTGCGAAAGTGTAAACAAATACAGAGAGCTAAATAAAAACTGAAAAGCCATTCAGCAATTGTATCATTGACAAGTAACTTGTTTCAACTTTTTATGGCCTCCCACTACATAATTAATTTATTACAAATTCACAAACTACTTTGTGATATGATATCACCTTTTTTATCAACATGTCAAATAATTATAGTTTCACATGGTTTTTGATGGCTTAATTTTGTATAACAAAATATAAATAAATAATTTTGATTAAAGAAGGAAACGCGCTCGGGATGATACTTAGTTTTACATGAAGAAATATTATGTGAAAAATAACTTAATTTTGTGAAACATATGAGAGGATTTGGACCCATATAGTTTTTTTTGGAACATATAATAGTTTGTATTATGTAAATTATGTGATGGTATCAATTTAATACAAATTCTTCTAAATTCTAATGATAATTGAAAAGGAGGAGATACTACTTTTTTATACCGTGACTTTGTTCAGGAAGACAAAATATATTAGTTGATTCAGTTGAAACATTCTTTTATATAGTAGATAAATGTAAAAAATCGAGATTATAGTTGCTTTCAAATTTTTAATAATTTCTATTACCTATAAACTAAACTATTCTTAAGTGTTTGTAATTTGATTGGTAAAATAAAAAAATTTAATACATATGTACAATATAAAGCGTTTTACACTGTTAGATTTGTGTTAGTGTTAATAATGGACAAGAATCCTATTCTAATCAAGTTTGGCTCCGGTCCATTATAGGAGAGGGCAGTGCATGCTTAAGATTTTGACACATGGCAAAATCAAAACTTCAATGGTTTAGATTATTTACATTTTTTAAATTAAATTTTTTTAAAAAAATTTCTCTCACAAGCCCAGTACTGGAGAAGAATCCTATTCTAAATAATCATCTGCCCACAATGTAATAAAGATTATTAGTGGGTAAGTTGGCAATTATTAGTGGGTGACTTGGCAAGTGTTCCCACACTACCATGCAACTTTTACTGCAAATGTTATGTTGCATTCTTATTTGTCTTTCTTTTATGTCATCTTGCAATACATCCATTTCACTTAAAACAAAAGTTATTTACTTTGGGGCCCAACAGAAATCAGCATCAAGAGATGGACCACAGGGTTTTCTGGTTTGAAGCCATGAAAAAGAGCATCTTGGAAAGTAATAGGTTATCTCCTTTTTAGAAAATGGTTGGTACTCCACTACCCCGTGACTTGCCAGACCAGACTATGTTAGGATAAACATTTTATATATTTCAAGGGAAGAAGAGTACAATAGAATTCCTTTGTGATGTACGGTCAGTCCCTAAAGGATTAATACGGTTTAAGAGTACGACGTTAATTTCAATGTCTGGCTTCTTTCTAGACAACCTTTCCACTTCAGATCCACACAAAAGGGTTACACTCAAATACAGTACATGATTTTTACGTTAATTAAATTCTATTGCCAAATTAATATTTTATTCAACACTTTTTCAGTTCACGAGTACAACCGGCTGCACATATAATCATATATACCGTTTCTTTGCTGGTCATTGGTCATTCATAGACTCAATGAGTCATTGAGGGAGAACCCATCCAATCAAATAATAATATATGCTTTTCTTTTCCATAAATTTTTATCGTAAATGTACAGAGCTACAATTCCCCATGTCCTAAAGGCCTAAAGTCGGAAGACTCGGAATAGATGTATAAAATAACATGAAAATGTCAAACTTCACAATTACTCAACCCAAACCAACCAATTTACTTCTAAGGAAGTCAATCTAAAAATGTAATCTATAAAATTACCCAGATAACTGGCATCTGGATTTTACCTTTAAAATCCATCTAGAACTAATAGTATTCGTAAAAGTTAAACAATATTGATCATTTCATTGAGATCAAAAAATGTTTCAATAGTATTAACTATCTACTTCACCTTTTGTCCAAATTTAGAACTAACTATACATAACTTTTCATTGCAAGAAAGAAAAATTTAAGCAGGGTCGTAGAATAAGTTAGACAGCAAAAACAATGTCGATTACTAAAGATTTCTTTAAGGAAAATAATACTAGACAAATGTTGGGGAAAACATACATATCCAATGTGCAAAGCCATTGAATAGTTGGTACCCAAAAAAAAGTGACATTTTATGTCAAACATTAGTATTTAAATTCTTCATTGACCTAACAAAAATTAGTTTAAGACAATAACCGGAGGCACAAGTGTCGAAAGAAATGTACTGCTCTTGGACAGAACCAGGGCAAACGAGACTCCAACATTGAAGCAAACTACTAAAAGATCCAAATGTGAGAAAATTTTGCTATGTTCTTAAGCAACTTAGTTGCCCCGAAATACAAGCATACGCAATGACAATAATATTAATTCAACCGGGCACCTCTCAGCAAACGTTCTCATTTTGCATTGATATTGGTATAAATGCAACAAAACTTCCGTAATAATGGCCCCAAATTTACCGCAGAAGATCTGAATAGTCTTGCAGCTTTCCCTTCAAAGACATGTTCCACGGTGAAGCTAAAAATTTACCACTATCTGGAGCAAAGTTGGCACAATACACTTAAAAGCTGACCTAGAGTCCAGTGTCTCTGAACAATGCAATAAATCAAGTTCTGGGGCATTAGTTTCTTTTCATTCCCTGCATTATATAACGATTGTCAAAGGTAACAACATATTATTCAAAATGGAGAAAGGAAGAGTTTACAATGTTGGAAGAAACAAGGACCTCAACTTTCTGAATTCGTCCCTTTTTTAAGTGTTGGGTTAACATAAATAGGACTTCTGACTTCTGAGCATATACAATTCTGGGAAAAGAGTCACATTTCAACTTAAGCACTTACATAAAAGATTTCAGAAGGGAGCCTCCAGAGATTCGTCCCAGACTTCAGCACTTCCATTGGAGGCTTCTTCTACGTCTTCTTCCATTGAAAGCCTAATATATTCTCTATGAGCAAATCGATCCCAGTCTGTCAATGTTGGATTCTCACGTTCCTAATAACACAAGACATACACCAGTCAATAAGGAAGTCACCAACAGTGACCAAGCATAGTAATCAACAGGCCCATAGATTTTATTAAATTTCACGCACCTGACGAATCAAAAATGGGTCACGAGTTTCAAAGGCCATGAACTTATTTAGATTGAAAAGGATATTGAAAACACTTCCTGAGAGTCTCCCGCCTTTCAGGTCGTGAAGAGTTATAAAACTCTCATTCTGCAGAGTGAGAAATTTAATTTAAAATGTAAAATATGTTGGATAATAAGAGAGATAATATGAACAAAGATCAAGAGGGCCAGGAGGGACAAGCAAGTTAGGGATATAGCATGTTCCAGGACAAAACACAATCTATAAACTGCTCACAAGATTTGCATTCATTTTCACATGTAATGAAACTTCAAAACACGATGAAAGAAGATCAAATAATCAGTAGAAGGAGGAAACACAAACCTCAGGTCCAATCATGTCAATTATCTGGCACAATATATCTTCAAAAAGCACAGGCTCTTGGGCCATGCATTCCATCCGATGCAATTGCTCCTCATAAAAAAATTGCAGTTCATTCCGCGTCAGAACTCCATTTCCATCCAAATCTATGCACTTGAACCTAATCAAGTAATCATAACATATTCAAGTCCGCTTATACATAACCAGTTTTAAAAATAAAGAACAGGTCACAATGACAAAGATAGTTTCCTAACGGTCTGTTTGTGAGTTGAATATTGGAGGTGAAATGAAAGGGAGGACTTAAGAGTCCTCTCACAAGTGTATTAGTTCCCAAGCCGTCCCCCTCCCTCCTTTACTCTTCAAAAACAAACTCACAAACACTCCATAAGAGAATGATTACTACAGAAGGCAGGCAGTTGAAAGGGAATTAAAAATGCAAAGCATTTGATTTCACTACTTGATATCTGGTACAATGGATGGAAGTATTCCAAAAAAATCAGTGCATATTATCAATTTTCCCTTCATTTCTTTCACACGATGTGGCCCAAATTTTCAACCTGTCCAGTTTCCAGTCAGCCAGTCCTACTTTCTTATGTACCAAGCACCCCTTATTAACTCTTGGATATTCTAAAACTTATTGTCGACACTACTCTTGATTGGCACCGAACACTGTTATACTTTGCTCACAAACATGGACATGCCATCTAAGATACCCATGAGTTGGCAAAAGGGACAGGGTCAAGAATAATGCACCTGATTTGTTCTCTTTTACCCCATGCTTAAATTACATTTTTTTATAAGAAAAGAAGTACCTTGCTTAAATTACTTACATAAAGTTCTATGCCTCGAGTAACAGATAAATTAAATTAACAGATAAAGTTTCATAACCATGTATGCATAAGCTCAAAAATAAACTAACAAATAACTTTACACCATCCTCATATTTGCAATCGTACAGCAACTAGTCTGATGTCTCTTCTCAAAATGAAATGGTTAATGAATGGGAACAAATACCAGTACTCAAGACTTGGCTCAGATGATTTATCCTCTTCTGACAGTATGAAGTAAACAAAATCTTCATATCCCATTTTCCCCTCAACTTTACTGGTAAACTTTCTAGGAACCTGAGATAATATTGAAGAAAGTCAAAATCGACATCTTCAATAAACAATTCCATAACCATATTAAACAATAAAAAAATAGAAGGACATGGAACCGGACACTTCTTGTGTTAGAAAGGGAAGGAGTATAGGGTTTGTTGCTGAAGACAGAAACAATTAACTCACAAGACCAAAGCAACATGTAATCCACACCAACCTGAGAAAAAATTCTATCGACAATTCGATAGGTAAGCGCATGGTTGCCATATCTGATAAGATTCTCTTTGTCTATGAAGAAATCGTGATCTGTATCCAGCTCCCAAAACTTGCAGTATATAACATAGAAATGCTCGTAAGAGAAGTACCTGCAGATAATTACTAGGAAAGGTTAAAAGAAAATTGCATTTTGGTATAAATATATTGACTAAAAGAACAGACATTGTGTGAGATTAACAATAACCGTATTTCACACTACCTCAAAACCTTGTTGATGTCTTCTTCTTCATCAGCATGCTGCATTGCATCAATTATGTTTCCACGCTTCAGCTCCCTCAGGGTAAGACGACCATTGCCAGATCTATTAACGTAATAATATATTCTGTATATTACAGTTTCAGCTGGGCATTGGAAAAAGTAAAAGTTACAATATAGCACCTAACAAAGAAAAGAAAAAAATATAGACCAGAAACCAAGACCAGTTGTCACTACTCTAAGCATAGATTTCAATTTTCAACAACCAACTTTAATTTGAAGAAGTCCTCCCAAATCTAAGATACACAAAGTGTTGATCTTTTCATCGATGTGCACACACACGTGTGTGTGGGAATTACTAGCTTCCACACCTTCATGTGGATGTTAGCATCCTTCACATTTTCACTTGGCCTAAAAAACCCAGTTTTTTTTATCAAGTAGTTTACCACAATGGTTAATATTGTCTATTTACCTCTTAATTTTATTATTATTTTAACTTTTTTCTCTTATCCATTAACTCCTCTCTAATGATTTCTCTCTCATCCCTAAACACACACGCAGCTCTAAATGACTGTTTCAGGCTTTTATGATATGAAACCTCCAGACCCTAAATTAACCTTTGTTTTGAATCACTGACACATGTCAATATTTTGTAAAGTTCACTTTTGGGTATCATTTATCCCTTTATATTAGACATGTTTCTTCTCCAGTTCTACTTTATAGATAAACTTATGCTCCACCTTATTTTATTACACCCAGCTGCATGTTTCCTACTTATTTGTATGTTAACTTTCAGAGAAATACAAATTTCTCAGAGAAAATGAAGTTTTTATGTGTTTATGAACCCACAAGGAAGAGAGCTTGAGAAACCAAAGAACAGAAAGAATAAATCTATTGTGGTTGATTGAATCTGAACAGACAAAGGAGAAAATGCTCCTTCCAAGGATTTTCTCTTTTTCATCTCAATTCCCAAAGATAAAGTGTAGAGACCCCGTCTCAGCCCTTCTCCCCCTATGTAATCTATATGCTCCCACTCCTATCTCTGATCCCATGTATTTAATGAAACTCATTGTCTCCCTTCTTTTGGCTTCCCTTTTATTATTATGAGTATATGCCCTCCAAACTCTCATTCTTCTGGGTGCCACCATTCGGGAACTAAGCATTACAAGAATCTTAAACTCATTTGACCAATCTACAATTACATGAACCTCTAAATACAAGGTTATAACAAGAACATACGAACCGTATCTCTCTTGAAATTCAGGTGTGCTCTGCAGGAACTCCAGCCCAGGATGTGTTGCTAAAAGCTCACGTAGGACGGGTTTAAAATCATCCTGACATGTAGTAGAAAATTGTTCAATAAAAGAAAAATGGAAATGAATATAATATCAATTATAAAAAAGCCAAGGAAATCAGTAAGCAAAGCCTCTAAAAAGAGTAAATCCTCCAAGCGTGAAACAGGTAATGAACAGATGCCATTATATAAACACACACAGACATACATATCAGGCCAAGACTGAATGTATTGTTGGAGTAGAAGGAAATTAAACAAATTGCAAAGCTTAAAGAAAGATATGGAACTATAAAAACCTGAGTAAGGTACTTCAACTGTGGTTGTTTTAAAATTGTGTAAATTTGAGTTGCTATATCCATCGTCAACATGTTGCCGTTAACCCAATAATCAATAAATGCTTTCCTGTAGGAACATCAGATCAAGAATCTAAGCACAGGTGTTTGGAAATGATAATTTCATGGCAAATGACCATCCAACAATAACTGCCCACCCCATGGGAAAGGAGGTAATAAAATAAAACATCTCTTTTTAAATAATACATCTTTCACACTAACTCAATCAGAAGAACATCTGGTGCCAAAATATTGAAAATCACGTTTAGAAAATGAAAGGATTCACACAGGAATTGTTACAGTATGGGCAGACCGCCTAGAAACATATTGTCAAATTAAAATAGCAATTTGCCAAGGAGATTTCTCAATTAGTGCCAAGCAGGCACTACTCAGCCATACAATGTAGAAAACATTATGGCATGCTATGCACTTCTTCTGTTCACCTTAGCCCCTCCTTTTTAATGTTTGTCTCCTCCTTTGAGCCTTGGTCCGTGAAGTGTCAGATATTGTATTATAGATGTCAGGCAAAGAATACAAAACTACCATTATTAAATAGAAGTCTTGGAAAATGAAATCTAAGGTCAGAATAGAAAACTCAATTTAGTACTAAAGATGAAACCAATCAGTACTGAACATATTGACAAACTCATAGTCTTAAGACAATCTTCATATTACGAAGGGGATTTTGTCAAGCGACCTAACACAACGAACACGATGCCTGTACCTCCTTCAAACACAAATCTGGCTGTACCTTCCGGGAAAAAATATGAGAACAAATGGTAGATAAGAAGGCAGGCAAAGGGATGCACTTCCAGTTTCATTAGTCAGAAAAGGAAAGTTCAAAAACAACCTTTTGCAAAAACAAATAACACAACAATCTGGAGCGTGGCTGTGAATAATCTTTCTGAATCACTCATAATAATTGTGATCTAAACAATAATCTTTGAAGTGTCCAACTACTCAAACAAAAATAGCACCCATGGCACAAAGAAGTTAAAAAGTTGTGTCTGGAAAAATGAAGTACATACCTTGTTACAAGACCGGTTCCATTGTCAATCTTTCGGAAGAGAGAAGAAGAGAAAAATGATGGCAGCTTGCATACTTCCTTGGTAACTGATTTAAATTCTGACATACCAAAGAAACCAGTAAAACAGGAATATCAGAGCTTGTTATTAGAACTCTTTATTACATTAGAAAATAATTTTACATAGATAATCACTTTTTGACTTTTGGTAACATTTAAAATATGTCATTTTGACTCAACTTCAACATGGGAGTGTGTGGTTATTGAGAAAACTAACATGTGAAACATAATTAAAATCGGTTTTCCCTAGTTGCAACAGAGTGGCCGTTCAGGCTATCATCTACTTCTATGTTTCATATCTCACCATGCTTCTGCAGGCCATCCAAGTGGTCGTGAAATAAATGATCAATTTTAAACAAACATTGTTCTTTCAGGTCATTTGGAGGTGGACGTCCATGTTGAAAATAGAACTGCAAGCACAGAAATATTTATGTTAGAAGCATTAACATAGCAGGAGCCAGGAGAGAAAAGAGAATGAATAAATACACTCAACATATCAGATGCAAAAGAAAAGTACCATCAACTAAAATATTGACACAAATGGATAGTAAATCTAACTAGGATCATAATAAATTACTTGTGGCAAGCTTGAAGGTTTTTCGGCGATCATTGGATTTACCATTTTTGGAACAGCTTATTATGGTTAGGTAACATATTTAAGCAAAAACAATGAGGCAAAAGCATTGTGGAAATCTGCAGTTTAAATCCTATGGGACATTTTGTTGGTGCACAGTGCTCATATTTAAGGATGTCTCTCTATCCCCCAAATTGTAATGGGTCTATGGGATAGATTGTGTATGGCCTCTCTTTGGCCTACTGCTAATGGTTGTCTCAAGAAAGTTGCCATTGCATATATGCACCAATGAGATTGGGCAACTTTGCTAGTTGTTGCTAATTTTTTATTTCTTCTTTTATGATGTACTTTCCTTTTTCCTTTTTCCTTTTATGGAGATATATTATCCCCCTTTCAGGTGTTTTTTCCCTTCCTTTTCTCTAATAAATTTGAACGTGAAAGAGGTATTAAGAAAAGAAATTGGACTTGCTGAACCTGAGGTATAACTTCTTTAACTGGCTCACTGACAACTTTCAAAGGGGAACCCAAATTAGATGGGCCAGCTCTCTGTTTCACTATGCGAGGAGAACCAGATGTACTTCTCGGTGAAAGAGGTGGAGCTGTGCCAGCAGGAAACATGGATGGCAAAGAATTACTTGCAGCATTTGGGCTAGAGCAATTCCCCGGGACATTCAAGGGAGCACCTGACTTTGCCTCATTGAGAAGTGACGTTACCTACACAATTACATGCAATATTTGAGAACAATATCAAGTAATATTTTATATTTGTTCAAGGAGAACAACCTTAACCATATCAAAAACCTAAAAATAAAGAAAAACAGTATATCATCCTTAACCAGCATTTTGCACATTTTAAGTATCACAAAGAGCTTATTTATATAAGAATTGGCTATGGTGATTATTGAGATGAGTTAAAGATTTGATTACGTAACAGGGTTTTAAATTGCAGTAAATGTAATGTAGTCGCATTCACAATTGCAATTTAAAACCTTGATTATTAATACAATATGGTAAGGACGGAAACACACGAGCATCTACGAAAAGTCCTAATTTGCATAAGGTAGGTAGTTGCAAGGCTATAAAAAACTCTGGCAACCATTAAATACACAAGTGTTAAAGCAGAAGTGGCAACATAATTTCCTTTTAGAAATACGTCAATTAGTTAAACATGATATAAGAACGACACATCTTCATAACAAACCATTACTATATAAACAATCATTGTTTTCGACAACCACTGTTACTTTATATCTCACCACCACCACTGGTTTTAAATCACCTAAATCCTCATGCAAATATATTATTATATTACATTAAATATCACGACAGAAATCAAAACGAATAAAATTGAATAAAATCAAGGTAACGAGTTTGAAATAGAGAACATAGCAATGCGGTGAATTAAAAATTGAGCATACCGATCGAACACTTTCGGGAAGCGACAACCACTGGTCGAAGACCTTCTCGGCGAAATTAATGTTAGACTTGAGAGCCGAAGAGGAAAACTCAGGGAGCTGCAACAATTCGGCGTCAAACGACGCCGCATCAGTAACGAAATCCATGTTCTTCAATTAAACAACCAATATCTTATCTCTCATTCACAAAACACCAAATAACAGATCAAGCAAAACACGAATTTCAATGAATTTGAATCGTAGCGAAGTATAAAACAGTTAGATTAATGTGGTTGAGAAATTGAACTTCCGAAACCCTAGATCTTTAGAATGAATCAATTAGTGAAATAAATAACATAAAATTAAGTTAACGGTGGCGATGATCTGAATAGAAAATGAGAAGAACATGAAATGAAGGAAAATTTGTGAAGCGATTTTGGAGGAAGAAGAATGAAGAGAAGTAATTGTGTGGGTAAGGGGAATTGCAAGAGAGAGATAGAAAATTGCGTCGTTGCTTGTAGTATTTATTTTTGCAATAAGAGAAAATGTTAACGATGCCACGTGCTTCCTCCACCATGGAAAAATACGGTTTTCTTTTCCATATATGCAATCGAATAATCATAGCATGCATGATATTGTAAAGTCAACAACACTTACATTGTTGGATTTTATTTTATTGAGAGAACAATTAAAATATTCAAGTTTTTTTCTATATATGCATTTTAAATTGGGGCAAATTTGATAAACTAGTGAATATAAATTTATTTTTCCGTTGTTTTGCTTTATAAGATGACAAAACAAATTAAGGTTTAATAAAAGTTAGACACACAAATAAGGATGATTCTAATAGAAAGAAAAAGAATAAGATAGAAAATGTGCCTTTACTTTCAGCCTTAATTCTCATTAAAACTAGCACACTAATTACTTTCCATAATAGCAAAAGTAAAACAATCGTCCACTTTCAATCTACTTCCTTAATGTTTCACATGATTAGTGCGTGCTATTGAAGTATGAAGGTAGTCATTTGAATCTAATGCAAAAATTTGTATAGAACTCTAGCAACACTCCATTTATCTGGCTCATGAATCCCAAAGATATAGTAACCTAATAACAAGAACGAACAATTGTGATAAAAATTCGAAAATCCTTAAACCCATAATTTATTTATATTTTGTTAGAAAAATTTGTTTGAGAAATATTAATGATAGTATTCCAGTATTAATTGGCATTGAATTAATAAACCTAAGATTACCAAAAGTGTTTAACTTCAACTACCGTAAATTTATTTCATGTTGTGTGACTGTATTAGCCATGTTGTTGCAGTTCCTACAAGAATATCCATCAAAAATTTCCAGCAACTTTTCCTGCCATTGGCAAATACACAGAAAAACTGGCAGGTGTTAGATATTCTTTCTACTTGAATGAATATTCTGATATTCAAAAGAAAAGATGACACTACAGAATGGAATTAAAATTTAAGGATTCAGTCCTGATTCTACAGCTTAAGGTCACTTGTAGAAATATCTGCTTACTTTAGTAAAAATATAATAATATGTTAGGCCAGTCTTTATGTGAAAAGTCCAACTAACTTAACATGACTTCCTTTTTCAGAATTTTCCATTTGATCAACTTCTGATGCACATAATCAGCCTCTTTCACCATTCCCTCATCAGCAACAGCTTTAATTAATGCAGAATATATAGTCTCATCTGGTTTGTATCGACCGTTTACCATCAAAACTAGAGCTTCAATTGCAATATCAACCTTCCCTTGTTGACATAATCCAAGTATTACATATCGATAAGCATTGTTTTTACTTCTGCGTTTCTTCTTATGCATCTCCTTTAATATCTCCACAGCTTCCCCTAGTTGGTTCAGCCGGCAAAATCCCCAAAACAAACAACTGTAAGTAATTATATCAGGGGTGAGTCCTTTTTCCACCATTTCATCATGCAATTTTTTCGCTAGCTCCATAGATTCCGTAGATCCCATTTTAGACAACCCATCAATTACAGTATTGTATGAGACCAAACAAGGAGAACAGCTTGTACCTACCATCAAGTAAAATAATTTGATGCCCTCTTCTATAAACCCCTCTTTACACAAAGTACTCAGAAGAGTATTGTAAGTTATGGTGTCTGGTGAACATTTCTCAGAAACCATTGTCATGTAAAGGTTCATGGCGCGGTTCAGAAGTCCAGCTTTACATAACCCGTTTATCAGAATATTGTAAGTGACACGTTCAGGCGGATTAGAAGTTTCATCCATAATCTTCATAATCTCATAAACTTCATCCCAACACCTGTGGCCACTAAGAGAGTGGACAAGAGTATTGTAGGTCACATCATTCGGCTGCAACCCATGGGATAGAAGATGATGTATAACCAAAGCGGTATCCTCAATTTTCCCATGTTTAGAAGTAAAATTTACAATAGAGTTGTACACAACGATATCTGGATAGCAGCCTTCCATTGCCATATCATCTAGAACTTCTAAGGCTCGAGCAGCGCCACAATATTTGCACACCAGATCAATAAGCACGGTATAGGTAATCAGATATGGAGGGCACCCTTTTGTCAATTGGTTTTTCCAAAAACTAATAGCCTGACTGGCATTTCCATTATCGAACATGCAACGAATTATTGTATTATATGTAATCACATTTGGGGAGCAACCACTCAAGCTCATATCGTCTACTAGATCAACAACAGATCTTAAATGTCCTGTTTTGCACATGACACTAATAATCATGTTGTAGGTAATTATATCAGGAACCCCACCAGACATGACCATTATGTCCATAATTATACAAGCTTTATCTAGCCGATCGATCTTGGTAAAGCCTCGAATCAAATTTGTACAAGAAGAGAAATGAGGTATTTGGCTTTTACGTGCCATAACATTAATCAAACTTGCAGCAACCATTATTTTTCCCTGACTGCAGAGCTTTTGAAGAATGTTATTGTTGGTTCTCTCATCATTGTGTACGAACGCTCCCTCAGGTAGCAAAGCTGGAGAATAGACGTCCTTGTTTGAATCCAAACTTTCTGTTAATTTTCTTCTATCATGATCACCAACAGAATAATTTTCAAATGAAAAATCTTCACGCTTAACTTCATTAACTCTGTCAATTAAAACACTTGCCCGCAAACTTCTACACTGAATTCCTCTTCGCGGTACACGATATTCAGATGGTGGAAAGTAATCACCAACCCACATTTGGTGAAAAGAAAGTGTTTTTTTGCTTGAACAACAATCAAAAGCAAAAGTAGCACCCAAGATGCAACTTGCTTGTTTACTACACCCATTTAAAGAATAGAAGCTGGAAATATTATTCTGCAGATTAACTGTATATCCCATCTTTATAGTTCACATATATTGATTGGACTCACTGTTGGGCTCAAAATGATAGTATTACATTCACCTTCTACTCTTGTACTACTTGATATTAAAAACCAGTGTCTGAAAATGAAAAAAAAAAGAATCTTTTTTTGAAACAAACATTGATAAGAAAAAACACCCAACAAATAAAACATAAGAGCAATGTTTAGTTAGTCCTATATAGCCAAAGATATGTATTGAAGACTCTTCACTCAGATAACCAGCAGCACCCTATTATTCACAACACACACAAAAAAAGACATATAAAAGACAAAAGGGAGAGACACACAAACACCATAAATGTGTTTTAGTTAAATTCAAATCAAAATAAAACATATTGAAGAAATCAAATTAATGCAACACTAGGTCAGCAAATTATGCGAAATAGTGTTGCTAATTAAAATTTTATCATCATTGGATAAGAATAATTTTAAAAAAAATACTATTGTTTGTTTGTTTCTATTGTTTGCAATATGAAATGTATAAAAAGAGAATAACAAAAAAATTGAATGAGACTCACAGTTTGAGGGGAGTGAGTGTTCAGAAGTTCAAGGATGAGGAAGAAGAGGAGTGAGCAGGGTTAACGGCTCTCACCGCCATGGAGTGGAGAGTTAAGATAGAAAAATGAGATGGGCTCTGAGCCCAATTCATTCTCATCTCCCTTTTGCACTTCCAACATAAAGATAACACGTTAAAAAAAATAGGAAAATTATATAGGATCGTATTATATCCTTAGAATAAATAAAGTGAAACTAATGTATGTCATTTGTAACCAATATATTAATAAAGGAATAAAATAATATTTTAATCTTCTTTTACTTCGGGAAAAGATCCTAGTTAAGAAATTAAAAGAATGAAAATTTTGTATTGAAAAGTTATCTATCCTAAAATTTCAATATAAAATTGTTTTTCATGGTACTTTAAAGTTCAAGCTTGCAAGCTTCTCTGTTGTTTTCGATTTTTTAAATTGTCCTATCTGATTATGTTTTCCAAAGAAGTAAAAAAAAGTTGGTTTTTTATTGTTTTTACATTTTTAGGTCACTATAAATCTCTTACCAGACTCAACTCTACCTACTCTTTCGACTTCATTCGACCATGATTGGGTCCTAATTGGGTCAGGTCTTATTGGATGCATAGTCGAATTCAGGTTTAAAAATTATATCTGATCAATATTTAGGACCAGATAAGGATAAACATAACTCAGTCCTATGTTTACTCATTTATCGTGTTTTTATGTGTCTCTATACAATTATATAATGTTATCTCTTTGGTCAAAAGTATCATTAGTTTACTAATTTTTATTATACATACATGATTAACAATATATAATATGTCAAATTATATATTATGGCGAAAACCTTTTCTATATGCATTATATTTAATTTAGTCTCGAATTAAATTCATATGGAAAAGCTGATCCAATTGACATTTATAATCGGGTTAACTTCGAATCTAAGATCGAGTCCGAATTCAAAAAAATGACATGATCAATATTTAGGACCAGGTAAAAGACAAACATACTCAATACCCGCACATGTTTGAACATCCTAATTCAAATTGCATCATGCTAGTTTGTTTCAGGTGTGTGTAGAAATAAAAAATTGAAAGTAAATAAATATATATAATTTTATTTGTGGTGAGAGTAGTCGGGAAATGTCCAAACTCCAAACATTACCATTTGTGCAAATAGTATATTTTAATGAAAACCACTTTCCACTTCCGGATATAAATATTAAATAGTAATGTTATTTTTCTTTTCTGTCGTGCGGATAACATTATTTTCAGATTAGTAAACGAGAAATTATAAATTAATTTGATTCAGCAAATAGAACCAAATTAATTTGGGCATTCTTCCCTTGCCCTGAGAAGCTCGTTTCAACTGGTTTCAACTGGTTTCACAGTATTAATGTAGGAAACACACCTTACATCACATCTCCCCTATCCCTTTTCCATCACAGTACTGCACACTCAATCGAGTCAACTTCACAGTTGTATTTCATGTTTTGGTACAATAGAAGTAAATACATTTCAGATGAAAAATAATAGTATCTTTTATACATGTTCGGCTCAGTGTATCTGTAGATAAACTGATTTACAAATTCAAGACCAAATCACTTGTGCAGAACACTCTTCCTGGGAAGTTTAGGTTTCTTCAGAGTTTGGTTCTGCAGTGCAAACAATAAAATAACTCGGTTGAAACTTATGAGGATACATAAACTGATGAACTGTATAACTTCAAACTGATGGAAAAGTAAAACCGAACCTTCTGTTTTTCCAGGGCCTCGAGATCTGTTCTCTCCTTCCACTTACTCTTGCGTAACTTTATTGGTCTATTTCCAACATATTTACCTGAAAATTAAAATCAAGAGAACAAACTCAGGATACATATGCCGTCGAATTTGCAACCATATTCTCAGCCTACAAGAACAACAGGATTCCATAAAAATTGCATAAGCCATAAATCCACTCACAAATTAAATAAAAAATATTCTATCATAATTAGTGCTTTGTATTGTACATGCTTTTATCTTACCTTGTCATGCATGCTATTGACTTCGTAAAAATAGGTATCTTAACTGGTAATAATCAATATTATATGGCATCAAAATATTCATCATATTTACCAAAGTGCAGGTCTTGCACGGTTTTCATGCGGGATCACTAAGAATGCAGCACCATACATAACAGAAAGTGAGACAACACATGCATAGCAGTAGTAGGAAAGTTACTGACCATTCATTTCTTTAAGTGCGGCAGCAAGGTCAGAAGGACTGGCAAAGCTTACAAATCCATAACCCTTTGTTTTACCAGTCCGTTTGTCTCTGACAACCTAAGACAAAAGTCAAACATACATTAATTGCAAGTTTACAACAACACATTACAACAAAAATACATTGAACACAAAGACATGGCAAATCAAAATGAGACACTAGAAATTTTGGACCACCAAAAACCTAAATTCTTTAGATGGAAATAAATATATCTTCTCTATCTAGTAGTAAATAATAATGTGTTCTCTTATTTCTAGTGACAAATTTAGCAACAAGAAGTTTCAGTCACAGTGAGAGCTACCGAAAATGGGAAAAAAGGACAACATAAGCTACAACTAGTAGCTTTGGGATAAACCGCAAATATGCTTTTCAGCGTAAGCACAACTCAAATAGAGCGTAAGCAATCAATATTTAGATCTTGACCTTAATTGTCAATAACCAATACTGAAAGGTCAACCTCACTCTAACTGGCTTTTGAGATCTTAACAAAAAAGGCAGCAAAAGAGCTGTAAAATGTAAAAGTCACATCACTAATTTTAAACAATTTGACCATGCAAGATTCAAAGGTATTAAACTATTACATCGTTATACAAATTCAATTGCCCTTGATTTGTGAAATATGAGCAATGGCGAGGGAAACCTGAGATGACAAAATAACTCATCAATTTTGATCATTAAAAATGTCTAGCCAAATGTAAGTTACGAAGCAAGGCCTACCTTTAAGATACACAAATCACTAATAACTCTGTCCCCTCAAACATAAATCTGAAGAGGAAATAAAAATTGTTTACACTAACCCAATCATACTGAAAATAAAAGAATTGGACTCAGATGAGAGATTCACTCACTCGTGCGATGTTAAAGGAAGGGAATCGTGAAAATGCTTTAGAAAGAACATCATCATTCACTTCATTACCGAGATCACCACAAAAAAGCCGATAGTCATCTGAAAATCCAAGAAAATAAGACGGATCAAAATTCATGAATCCATATCCATCACGAAACTGTCTCAAAGAGTGAGAAAAATAGATGCTGGATTTCAATAAGTCAAGGTTAGAAAGTGGAGGCTAAAAGAGAGAGATCCGTATTTATTTCATGAATCCATACACAATAAAATAGAATAAAATGGCCAAGACAGGGGGTCAATCGAAATGTGCACATTGTGGAAAAATGGTAATGACAAGAATTAATAAGAGGAACCAATTTCCAAAGATCATATTGCCTATAAAAATATTCAGACCGGGTAAATAAGTGTTACGGCTCTAAACCAACAAGACCTGTTTATTAATATAATCAAACAACCAGAAACTTATATCGCCTATCACATAAACAGAAATCCACAAAAAAGACTCAAATTATAAATTCATTCTATCACAAAACCTCAAATACTTCATCCTCAACAGCAACTTGTTTTTTCAGCATCCACTTCAAGCTCACTTAAACATCATGTTTCACTCTGCTACAAAATTTTATTCGCCAATGCATTAGGTAACCATATCATGGTTAGTACTATATAATCACAAAACAAAATTTAAAAACCTTCCAAGCATAGTATCCTAGTAATCTAATTGCTTGCATGTATTAAAAATTTGTTTAAAAACCATAAATCATAATGCAAAATCCAATTCCCAAATCACTAGTTTGAAACCGATTCAAGGAACAACATATTATCAATCACCAGCAAACCTTATATATACATAACATCATGAATCAAAATATTAATGAAAAAATGATAACGGTGATACCTTCTGGCCACTCGGCAAGAACAGGATCCTCCCAAGTTTGACCAGCAGCTTTGCGAGGAATCGCTTTCTTTTTAGTGTCAGATTTATTCTCAACCTCACTGTTTGCAATTGCTGCCTTAACGCTCTCAAGAGCCTCTGGTGTTATTATCTGTGCATCTCGCTCAAACAATTGCTGTGCCTGTTTCGAACACAAATCACAATCAATCAATTTAATTCACATTTTTTTTAATTCCTTATTCATAAAATAATATCCTAAACGTAAAACGGACCGGATACTGAGGCACGGAATACACGGAAGCAACCGGTGGCGGAGGAAGAACGGGACCGATAACCGGAGGAAGAGGGAATTGAACCGCCGTGGGAAGGTAGTGTGGAGTGTAGTGCGTGGTGGAGTGTTGCTGAAGGTGAATTGGAACGGGGAAGTAGGAGGAGGAGACGTTGTTGGAATAGGTGAAGTGCGATTGCGATGTTGAAGAAGGTGTCGCCATGAAAATTAAGTGTGTTATGAATGCCAATTGCCAAGTAGCGTTTCGAATTCGTTGGTTGTTAGTTGAATAGAGACGAGATGGTACTAGAACCTTCTCGGTTTCTTACTAATTAACTACGGGCCTGATATTCAAGAATTATGCTGTCATTCTCAGGCCCAATAAAAATGGAAGGATGATAACCTGCTGTTTTCTTTATTTACTTTTTTTAAATCGCTGTATTTCCTTTCTGTTATGTGTTGGATTGTGATATTTATATATTATTAGTGTAAAAAATTATGTATTGACTATAATTTATTTACATCATCGCTGTATACAATTTTTTAATATTTTGATTGATGCATGTTTTTATTGTCACATAAACTTGTTGATAATGCTGTTTGGGTGTAGTTGACTTATAGGAGAAGAAAATGAAGGAGAAGATAATCAGGAGAAGGAAAATAAAGGAGAAGATGAGAATTCTGCATCTTATTTTTTCTGTTTTTGAAATGCAAAAAATATGAAGTTTGCTGCTTTTATGTGATGTTTAGAGCCGTTTGAAAAATCAACCTATGCATTTTTCTCACTGTTCTTGTTGTCTTGTTTTGTCATTTTAATTTAATTATTACTTTTTATTTTGTTGCCATTTTTCATTTTACAATGTAAAATAAAAATAATATTAACAATTATGATTATGCTAAAATGACTTTATGATGAAAATGTTGTTATTTAATAATAGATAATTTGCAACCTTATTTTCAAAAAAATTACTCAAGTACACTAAAGAGAATCTCATTTGATAATCTGCATATTCATGAAGTGAGAAGTGAGAAATGAGAACCACTTTATATCACTTTCCGATCGTTCTCCTAGTCGAAGCTAAAAGGGGTATTGACAAATAGATTTTCCTGATTGTCAATATACCAAATTACCAATAATTCAATCTCGATGGCCGTATCCAAATACTTTTGACATATTCATTGAGCTGGTATCTATAATCTATAATAGCGAGGACAACCTAGGTTTGTCTTATTGCAAAAGCATAGATTTTATTACACCGTCTTTAATTAACTAATATGCTGATATGACCACTTATATATTAAGCTCGTGACTTATCTACTTAATCAATGTTTCCTTTCAATAATAAATGGATTATTTAAGTTACTTAACTATTCCAAATAGCATATGCACATTCTCCGGATTATATTTTTTATTGGTATAGGCATGCGTATCTGTTTTGTTTTTTTTGTAAGGAACTAACATCTTCTGGGATGTATGATTGTCTCTCCCAAAAAGTGTTCTAAAAAATCGAAATCTTAACTTTTTGATCATCTTAGGATCTAGCGGAGCTTTACTAAACCAACACATTATTAGTAAGCACACGGTGAAGGATCTACTCCATTTTAGTTTATTAATATCCTACTGATGTTTCTCACATGAATTAGAAATTTGGCCTAATATGATATCCCTGCAAAGTGGAAACACATACCCCTCCCTACCGGGAAGCGCGCACAGAACCTGTGTTTGTGTTGTTAGATTAAATCAGCAAGAAAAGGAAATAATTTGTACACGTATATGTATGCTTATGATCCAAGCATTAGTAAAAAGACTCTCAATTAAGCAAGGAATATCGTAAGGAGGGATTCAACTTGGTGGAGAGATTTAGATAAACTTAATAAAGAGCATGGGGTAAATTATGGGTGGCCATGGGATGGTATCCGAAGGAGGTTAGGAGTCGGGCATTCTATTAAGTTTTCGGAAGACCTTTGGGTTGGGGGATTTTATTAAAAATTCTTTAATAAGATTGTTTCACGTGGCAACAAACAAAGATGAGACTATTGGTTCCTTGGGTGAATGGAGAAATGGTGTATAGAACCAATCTTTCAAATGGAAAAGGAGTTTTTTCAATTGGGAGCACGAATAACTAGTGTAACTATTAAAAGTTCTAGAAGGTGCATGACTTGTACAAGGCTCTACTGATAAGAGGTTATGGAGTCATGATAAGGGTGGCCACTACTTGGTTCGTACCGCATGAGTTGCTTCAAAAGGAGGATAACACTTGTGACAATGGATTCTATAGAAGATTGTGGGCATGTAATCTCCCGTTAAAGATGAGATGTAAAGTGTGGTGAATTTTCATGGATGGTGTCCCCACAAAATTCAATCTAGCTCAACGAGAAATCATAAACAACGTACCAAGACCATCACAATGTGTTCTTTGCAGCATAATGGATGGATCAACAAATCATTTACTTTTCTCATGCTCTAAATCCTATTGTGTCTAGCAGAAGCTCTACTCTCGGTTTGGCCTTAAGTCGATTATTTCTATTGATGTTAAGAGGAACTTATCTTCATATGCAAATATCTTATGGATGGAGAAAAAGCACAAATAACAGCGCATGTCACTCTAGTTTGCGACTATTTGGACTCTTTGGTTTGTTAGGAACAAAATCATCTTCGGAAATTCGCGATTTCATCTTGTGGAGGTAATAGACTTAATCTTTTTACATTCCTAGAATATACTCAATGTTCATTTTCCTAATTTCAAATATTTTTTTGTGGAGTGGGTGTTGAATCCGTCTAATTATCTTCTTGGTTGTAATGTTTAATTGTATTTATGGATAGAATTATCAATTTTCTCCTATAATTTGCCTGAAAAATAATAGCTTCTCACATTCTCCTGCAACAACCATCGATAAATAATTTTGACAGTATCTAGTTTCTGCAATAGCACAGATATTTATATAATTAATAGAACTTACGTATATGTATGCTTATGATCGATCCAATATCCACACCCTAAACTAACCCCTTGTTAACATAAATTATTTTCAAAATGCTTTCACTGGAGATGTTAGAGATTTAATTCATGCAAAGAATGCTTCAGAAATACACTAGATGTACATGGCATATATATCAACATAATAATTTCAGTACAAACAATAATAACAGCCTCTACTAATAGCTGAGAATGCATAATAAGTTAATAACCCATGTGTCACTTAACTTCTACAATATGATTCCCCATACTCAAGAACTCGCAACAATATCATGGGCATCTCAACAATCTACAATATGAAATTACTAATACATCTTCGCTGAGACAAATTCACTTTAAGAAGTGCACAAATTAAAACAGTAAGTCAGTAACTGGGCAACATAATCATAAGAAACCAACCAAAAGTAAAAATGAAAATACCATATAATATATATATATATATATATATATATGAACAGTACCTGTGGTAATCAAAGTGAAATATTACAATCAACCTTGAGTTCACACTAAGTACTAGCAGTAGCAGTGGAACTGTTCTTAGGCTTTGGCCTCTTCCTCTTCTTCTTATAGCTAACTCCCCTGGCTTTAGCCTGAAAATCACGAACATCACGCAAGTAAATCCTCACTGCACGAGCACCAAACGGGTTTGACTCACTTACGCCACCGTTTTCTTCGTAAGCTGCACGAAGGCGACCAATAAGGGCATCAAGACTCCCCCACGCTTGTCGTAGAGGGCAAGGACAATGCGCTGGAGGGTTAGGGAGCCCGAAATAAGGGCATGCCTGGGTGTGGACTTTGGTCTTTCCAAATTGATCAAGGTAGTGAAGGAATTCAAGCACATGAGCACCGCTGCAATGAGCTAGAGAGCATAGAGACAAAAATATTATCATATAGTAGGAGCAGTACTCTAAGTCATGTACAAAACGAAATCTCTAGGGTTATTATTAATCGATTCTTACATAGAGAGAGTGGTGGACGGTAGTTACGAAGGTACTGGCAGAAAGTGTTCCAGTCTCGACGCTTTTGGTTCTCGTAACGGCTTGTAGTGGTGGTTCCGGTCATGGGTCAAGTTGAAATACTAGTTGTTAGGGTAGTCTCAATCCTGAACCTGGGGTTTGTTTAGTTTGAAACCAAATCTATTTGTAGTAAGAGGAATAAGAAGATCTGAACTGTGAAGGTTTAACCCTTGTTGGTTTGGATCTGCTTAAGTACAGATCACTTGGCTTAGCTTCTTCTTCTTCTTATGATTATAATGGTTAGGGTTTTCTTATAATACAATGAGAAAAACTATAATATTGATAATATTGATTTGAGAAGTGTGAAGGGTACATATATCATGAAGAGAAAGAAAGATTCTATGTGATTGTGAACCTGGGAAGTGACACATGAATGCTAGAAGAGTGCTTGGTTTCCATTTGCACGTATTTCTATTTCTTTTTTAGAAAGGGAGGTTTTGAAAAACAGGAATAATTGAAGAGAGTAAGGAATTATTGGTGTATAGTTTGGTTTGGGGTTAATATATAATAATAGTGCTAATGAGTGAGTAGTAGTAACGGGTGGAAATGGAATGGAATGATTCCTGGGTCCAAGCTTTTAAAGGTTTATCAGATTACTTCCTTTTCCACAAAAGTTGAAGCAACTTAGAGTTATCGTGTACCATGTGAGAGAGAAAGTGAAGTAATGAAGTGTTAGGAGAAGGACCAAGGGTTAAATGGAAGTGAGAAATAGAGAACTGTGAGTATTGTATGCCAAAAAAGGACAATGGTTGACAGTGTGCAGTGGTGATGGTGACCAAAGAAGCAGAAAATACCAAGTTATGAATCAATTTTCTACACTTTAGGTTTTTGGTGTGACACCAATTAATTTCTTATCTAAAAAGGGTGAGGAAACTCTTAATTATGCCCAAAAAAAATCATGTAATAATGCAATTTTTAGGGGCTGCCTTGTGTTTATGTCATTATGTTTATATTTACCATCTTTGTTGACATAAAGTCATAAACAAACGTTTCTAGACAGGCGCACGTCTTAAAAATTTGTTAATCATTTTTGTTCATCCAAAAATGTATTTTCAAATTCATTTTTGCGTTGATTTAGAAACTCGTTTTAAGACATATACATTAATTTATTAAGGGGATGTATATAGGGAGAAATGTAAAATTATATTAGAGTGAGAGGAACAATTTTCAGCCATATGATTAAAATCAATGGCTAAGATTAGAAACTCCTTTTAAAACTAATTCTCTAAAGTTCTCATTGAGACATTACAACAAACACATTGCTGATAATAATTTTAAAAAACAGTTTAATTCATATAAGACATCTATTTCTCGTGCACTAGATGTGCGGTTAATTTTTTTTCATTCTTCATTTCTTTAAAATTGCCACGTTGCTTTTTGCAAGACACTTTAATGGAGTCAATAAAATTGTGTTTTATACAAATTGTTTACGATAGGCATTTACATCAAAAGCAATCACTTCCAAAGCAAGCTTCCTATATTTATTCTAATGGCCCTCAATCAAGAACTAACAAACAAAATTTCGGGGATCAAGATTATTATAAGGGTTACAAAGTAATAAGATTCATGATGGGTTGAAGAATGACTTTATATTGGAAATGAAACAAATAAAATAAAGTGCAAGGAACTGGGGAATGGAGTTTCTGTTTTATGGAATTGTTTTTAACATGTAATATCTTAGTTAGAGAATGAGCTTCGAGGTTAGTTGTAGAAATGTAGATGAAGTTGCTATCCCACAAATGAATGAAATAACCAAATTCAGCTTTTCAATCCATTTCAAAGCTTCTATGCTCTTGAAGTTACAATGTATTTGTTGTAATGTCTCAATGAGAACTTTAGAGAATGAGTTTTAAAAGGAGTTTCTAATCTTAGCCCTTGATTTTAATCCGATGGCTGAGAATTGCTCATATCACTCTCATATAATTTTTTCTTTTTCACTAGATACATCCCCAATTTATTAATACATTTATTAATAATTTGTGGTCAATCGATAAAGCTTCCATATTCTGTTTCATGCATTACCACATTAATATGTTTATTATTTTTATTTTCATGTTTTTTTTCCTAGGTCATTTTTATGCCATCAGTGAAGGCTCCTCTATGAGAAATGATCGGATGCTGTCCCAGCATTGAGTCATGTCATCGTTGCAATGAGCTCTAATAAGGTGTGCTTAATATTTGAGTTCTGGAGTGAAATAAATAAAAATGAAAGTTTCAGAATAATATTACAAATATATTTTATGATTATGATGTTGTCCTCTTAATTATTTTATCTTCTAAAACTTAACTAACAAACAAACCTTAATTATATATGGTTTGGTGTTTTAATAGGGGTTTGAGAAGGAATTATGTTTCTAAGGAGGGTATCAATTACTTTTTATTAAAACAGGTGAAGTCTGACAAAGAAAATAATATGTGAAGGAATATTTCCATAATTACCAAAACAAAATTATTAGAAATGTAGGGTGCAAGTTGAAAGTAATGTACTGATAAAAGAAATTTTCCTTTTGCATAAGGAAATTAAATGGGTGTAGTTTGTTAGGTTACTTGAAAAGTTGGTTCCACCCATATAGACTTCATAATGTTATTTTATAAAGAAAAAATATATACCTATTCATGAGATTTCTCTTTTGTATTTAGAATTATACGTGTCAGTTGGGTGTATAAACATAATCAAATGACATTCTTTTGATTGAATTCTGTCATATTTCAAATGTGTTATAAAACCAATAAAAATCACTTTTTGAGAAGTTAGTTTAACCTATTTCAAATTTTGAATGGAAAATAAAAAGAACATTTTATGAAAACATAGAGTAAAAAAAGAAGACAATGTTGAGAAGTTGCTAGAAATCAAACTAACTTCCCAATGATACAAAATAAATAACAAAATTCCATACATTCAAATAAAAATTCATTATCCCACATCATATGATAGAATTATCATGGACAGTACGCTACTGTTTCACAATTAAATACTTTTTACTTAAATAATAAGAAACGCATCAAAAGTAAATTTTATTTCAAAAAATCTTACCCTAAAATGTTTATCGTAGGGCAACTGACACAAGCGGGTACGGGTAGTACATACTCATGGATATACATGCACTATTTGAGGGTACCTGTGTAAGTAGTGGGTAATCACAGGTACTCAACGAGTTTTCAATTTTAATTATAGTTTATATATTTTACAATAATTAATCTATAAAAATAATTTTTACTTAAATAATATGGTATATATATATATATATATATGATAATTTGATGATTATTATCTCGTTATTAAATTTTATTATGAATTAAAAATAAAAAAACAAATATAATATTACATTAATAATAAGTAAGATTAAAATATTTAATTAAAATTTATACGCGAGTATCATGATATCCATTTCAACCCATGAGCTATTTTTGTGAGTACTCATTGCGGCTATTTTGACGAGTACCCATGGGTCCAAGTTTTTTTGTCATCCCTAATTTATCTAATTTATCTACACACCGTATAGATTCATACGTAAAAACATAGAGAATAAGTAAATAACAAACAATAGATATATTAACATGGATCAAAACTGGGTAAATAATTTTATTTATTTATAACATTACATAATTTTATCATTTAATGGAATAACTAATTAATATTTTAGTATAAAAATCAGTATATGTTGGAAATTGAAGAGGATTGTTTTAATAATTAGTTAAAAAGGCTTTTTTTGAAAAATGATATTTAAAAATGATAAATTATGCATTATTGTAATGTTTTTTGTGAAGCCATTATTGGAAAACAGTTGTCAACTATTCACTTGCTATCAATCAATCAAGTTATGACCATTGTCGTGTGGCTATTGAGACATGGCTGTTGTTTTGCACAAATACATATCTAGTTACGAAATAAGATCTTTTGTTCCAAAATTTGTCCAAATTCTCTGTTTCATCTAATTAAAAATTATTACATAAATAAAAAACATATTTATCTTATTTGCTGAAATGCGATTGGCTTGTAACAGATTTAAAGACAGGGTTGGGGACATGTGATCTTTGTTCATGTCGTTACTAAAATCCCACTCCAAATAGTGGAAATAAGAGAAGATAAATAATATTTTATTTTCAATTTTCTAATTTAAAATTATAGTGGCTGAAAAAAAATCACATATCAATTCTCATCTCAAATTAAAATTTCCAATAATGGAAAGATTTCCGTCCATATGTAGGATTCCTTCAGTGGTTTAATATTGCTTTCAAAATATCAGCTTATTTTTTGTTGTTGATTAAACTCAAAATATCAGCTTATTACTAGTGAAGTTTTTCTATTTCAATGATGGAAACATGGAGTCCACATTAAAAGATTTTTATTTGAGTTTTCTTAGTTGCAGCACTTGTGGTACTGTTGACACGTGCTCGAGCGATGATTTTTATATCCATATCTTTAGGAGAAAGATATTTTGTCTTAAATCATATCTTGAATTAATAGAAACATGCGTGAATTAAAATAATTAAATGTTTATTTTTTTTATTTTTTTGTTTTAATTTTAGTAGTCTGTGATATGATTTAAGATACTATTATTTAAGATGCTATTTAAAACAATAAATCATGTTCATTTTTAAAATCAATATTTAAGTAAAGTAAACCCCCATTAAAAAAATTTAATGGAGTCTTTTGATGAAAAGAATGCTAGCGAGAAGAGGTAGTGCATGTCTATCAAAATATGGATATTCTCATTTTCGAGAAAGAGATAATGGGTTACATGATTGTGGTTAAAAATTGATCTCAAATATAATATATATAGGATAGCAGAGGTTGAAATATTTCATTTCACATTTCTCATCATTATTATTATTATATGTATAATTTTACTTTATATATTATTACTGTATCATTCATTATTTATATTTAATTATTGTCGACTCTTAAAAAATAAGTAATAATAAATATAAGTATAAATCTTTATAACGTGTATAAATATTACCATTTTATATTTAATTATTGTCCTTCAATATGAGACACAAGATTTGTATTGGGAGCAATATTGTCAGAACTCAGAAGTCAAGCTTATTGATAATGAATAGAAACTCCAGTCTCCCAAACAGTAGTCATTTTTATTTTTTATATTTGCACTTAGCAAACGGAAAAGCTTTAAACCCAAAATAAACAAGTTTATAGAGACTATGACTATTTTTTTGTGTGGACTAAAAATAAAACAACCTTAAATTAAAAACATTTTCATTTATTTATACCAAAAATATTTATGTCATAGTATAGACTTACCTACTATACTACAGTTTGTTTTAACCAATGTAGTTTCAATCTGCATTTTATGGTTCTCTCTCTGTTGATCGAGTAATAGTTTTCTTAAAGTTGGCTGAATTGGTATTATCATGGTCATAAATAGTAAAAGTCTTGGCATTTGATGCGTTCCACATAAAGTAAGAAACATAGCTCCTTCATTTGTAATCTCAAAACCTACAAATAGGGGCAGGCCAACATGAGTGATTTTGGGAATGTCCAACGAATAGGGTAATGTCATTACAATGAGATTAGTTGTCCCACTTTTTATATCTCATTGTATCTCAATCTAATCGTAAGGTATCATCTACTTAAAAATATAAAAACATAAAATAACATTTTTATATTATTTGGTGAGATATGATTGATTTGGTACACATGGACAGATAGATAGATAAAGAGGATCCTGATTTGATGTATACATAGATAGATATATGTCTTGTAGTTAGAGTAAACTGGCTTTGTGCTTAAAATGGATCGGAAAGAATATTACATTTAAATACATGTATACATCAGTAATACTCTTGTCCCTGATTTCATCACTAGGGAACAAAAGGGTTCTCGAGTATGATATCTATGTTATGTTTCATATTGTTGCTACATTTGCTTTGAAGGGTGGCAAAAATAAGTGGTGTCTCATCTTATCTAAGCAAAAACTCTCTACCTCTCTCAAGAAAAATAAACTCACAAAATTAATTGGGAAAACTTCCTAGAAATTTCAGTAAAAAACCTAACATAGAAAAATGTCTATTGTTTGTGAACACAGATTAGATTGACTATACCGCATAAATATTGTTGTTGACACCACAATTTGATAGCAACTTTTTAGGATGAGTACTTTTTTCTGGTTTTAGTCAAATTTCATAATCACAGGTTTAGGTGCATGTTGCTCGTTTATTATTTTTAAGACAATAATTTGAAGTGTCTTTCATATAAAATCTTTTTATAATTATGGGTATCCGTTTTTAATCTTTTTTCATGAATGTTTTTTAAAACATTTTAAATTATTCTGATCTAAAATTCTAAATGGTCTTATAAGCTTCCCTATTATCATTCACCACGTGCGGGAATGAGCTTAGATCCAGAGGCTTTCCCATGAGGATGACAAGAATAAAGACTATTCTAACCTCCTGAATCTTGAGAAAGACTTAGATTGGGAAGTAATATCCATATTTTATTAGTTGTCTTTATATACATCAAATTTTATGTAAGTCTTTCTCCTCCTCATTTAACATATTTTTTTGTGTTATCATGTTTTGCAATATATTATCACTCTGATTTGGTATAAATAGTTTAACATCCATCATTATCATTCATAACTCACAAAATGGACACTGAGAATGACCAACTTGCAATTTATGCTAAATTAGGAGAGGAGTAGTGGCCGAAATCAAAGAATAATTCATAAAGGGAACGTCAAAAAGGTAATCCTGTTGCGTTCATTAGAGTTACATTAAAGGAAAAAAAATCGACAAAGACAATTGATTGGTCTGGTCTTTAAAAGATTCATATCTACTCATATAACCAAATAGATCGAATTCATCTTTTGATTGGTGACATCTTGACTTTCTTCCACTAGTTTCCATTTTCAGTCTTAACAACTTTCTGCATCATTTTAATATTTAGTATGTGGCAGTTAAATGAAAAGAAAAAAGCATATTGGACCCATTGTTATAGATAATAAGTCACCTGAAAGCAAGACAAAGTGTATTGTACATCACTTGCAGATATTTGGTGGTGGAGCACAATTCTCAACCTGGAATAATTAAACACTGCTAAAATAAGGAGACTATATAGTTAACAAGCAAAGAAGCTAAAATGATTTTAGAAGAAATTTTAATTGTGGGATAATTAAGTGAAGGTTTAGACCTGACTTTATTTTAAAATCAACAATTATTTATAACATACTGAATGTTTTGTTAAGGGAAAACAGGACCTTGATATGCTCTTTGACATCAGAAGAATACCATGTTCTTCCAAGTCCTTCCATATCCTCCCTGCATTAAGGTGTGATCCTTCTTCAATTTCAATAAATATCTAGTATCAGAGAGAAAATTTAGTTGTTAGGCTTAGGATATAGGTATATAAAAATATGTTATTTATAGCACTTTCAGTATGCTTTGATAATCAAGTCAAAATGGAATGAACAAGTTACAATAATGCAGAACAACAACAAAACAGTAGTAAAAAAAAAGTTACACTATCAAATACTCACAATATTGGTCTCCACAGTACCATCAACTCGCAGTCCTTTAATTTCATTCAACCCATCTGAAATGAACAGAAAAATATAATGAAGTTTAAAAAGAAAAAGTTTGAGTTTAAAAAATAAGAACTTCAACCAGCCAAAAGTGGCATAATTTAAAATGTGACATCTACCAGCCAAAACTTTAGCATTGTTGTGATCACTTTCAAGGTTCCTAACATTGTCCCGTAAGGCAACAAGTGCAGCAGCGCAAAGAATGCCAATCTGTCTCATTCCACCACCTAAGGTTTTTCGGACAATTCTAGCCTAAAAAATAGATAAACAAGCCTTTAAATATCAAAGTTTGATTACTAATTACCAAGCAAAATTCTTGAATTACCTTGTTGATAAAGCTCTTCGAGCCAACAATAACAGATCCAACTGGAGCACCGAGACCTTTAGATAGGCAAACCTATACAAAATTTCAAAATGTTGGTTAGTTTGATTATTTATTAACAGGTTGTACAAGTAACTGAGTGTAGGTTGATTTGAAATAGGTAATAATAATATAATTAGTCCTCTGAAACTTTCTTCAATAAGATGATACATAGTACTACCAATACCAAGAATGCTACTGAATTTTTAGGTAAAAGAGTAAATGAAATACAGAAAAACATACTGAAACTGAATCAGCAGCCCGGACAAGCCTGTCCACAGGAACACCAAGTGCCTGAAAAACCATTTTTTCTGTTAAGCAATTTAATTGTTCTTATATGTTTGCAGTCACAATAAGAGAATTAAATTAAAAAAACAAACAAACTAGTGAGATAAATGTTTGGTTGTTTATTTCGGTGTACCTGGTCAATGGTATAGACCTTGTTGGTGATCTATCTCAGTAGCTTTATTATTAAGGTTTTAAACATGTCATAAGTATGATAGAGATTCACTTACAACTGATGCATTAAATATACGGGCTCCATCAATGTGAAGTTTCAGTCCATGCCTCTTAGCAAGCTCTCCAACTCTGTCAGTATATTCAGCTGAAAGGCATTTTCCACCAGAGCTGCATTCAAGGAAAGTAAGTTCTATTTCTTCAGACAGCAGAAATTATCAAACACACACATCTGTAATACATAAAATGTACACTAAAGCAATATTAAGATCACTATGGAAGTGGAGATAAAAGAAAAAATTGTTTACTTTGCATGACTATTTTCCAAGCAAATAAGTCTAGTGGTTGGATACACTATAGCCCCCATTGGATCCCTTATAGCAGCCTCAATCAAATCGATATCCATGGTTCCATCATCATTATTCTTCACTGTTCTTGGATGCACACCTCCAATAGTTGAAATACCTCCATTCTCATAAATATAGATATGGCAATTGTCACCCAGAATAACTTCACTTCCCCTAACATCACAATGAACTAGTACACTTATAAGGTTACCCATAGTGCCTGATGGTACAAAAAGTGCTTCTTCTTTGCCCATTATCTTTGCAATTTCTGACTCTAAGCGAATCGCTGTTGGATCGCCGCCTAGTACATCATCATCAACCTCAGCAATTGCCATAGCAGCTCTCATTGCCTCGGTTGGTTTGGTCACTGTGTCTGAACGAAGATCCACTATTCTAGCCACCATTGTATCTAGAACTAAAACAATGCCAAAATGTAAAAATCATATCACTGTTTCAAATTAGCACAACAAGAAACAGCAATTTAAGAAGAATCAAAATCACCAATTGTGCACAAAATTATGCTTACAGTGAAATTTATTTGCCACCATTTTTGTATAGCTTGGATTCAAATTCAATGACCAAGAGGCACTAGTAAAATACTGGGGGGAGGAAAAAACCCAAATTTCCTAAGGTAGTACAAATGATTGGTATTTTTTCGATCAAAATCTTAGCTTTCACAAAAATCTATGACTTAAAAACCTATAGGTGAGTACTAGTCTCCGCAATCATTGCTATATTTTTTTATAAAAAAGACTTAAAACGTGTAAATTCCCAAAAAAGAAAAAAGAAACTGAATTGAACAATTCTACCGAGTAAAAATATCAAGATAAGAAAAAAAATACAAATAATTAAAGAGATAGAATGAAATTAAACATTACATTATCAAGCTCTTCTAACAAAAACACAGGTTTAAACGAAACCCAACAAAAAAGTTGAGGGGTGAGAAAGGAACAACAAAGTGGTGTCATGATAAAGCACAAAAGCATAAGTTTAAGATGATCTTGATTTACCTGATACTCCAACAAGATTGCAACTTTGCAAGTGATCTAAGTATGATTGAGATGTATCTGCACTTCAACTTATATAAGCTGAACTGCATGCAAAGGTTAACGGTCTAATCATTTACATTGTCCATATGGTACAGACAAATAGGTAATTAATAATTTTTATTATAGGCACATTTTTTTATGTGGGGAATGAAAGTTCAACCATGAAGGTTTGAATGTTATTGTGAGACTCCTCTTTATTAATGGAGAGACAAGTACTAAGAAAACAACATGAAAATATAATATAGTATGACATTTCTATCCTTTAAAGATAATGATATTGCATTCTTGTCATTGAAAACAACTATAAAACTAATAATTTGTCTCTCCATTAATGGAGAGGAATCCACTCATTGTTCATGTTCAATGTTTCACGACGTGATTCTTAGAAACTAGTTTATTAGATATTAATTATAGTAGGCTATTAAGACGTTTCTCTTTTTATTTTATGGTGTAGTATTGATTGCCTGAGATAATTTTGGTAACTATCATGCAGTTTCCATGAATATGGCCTGTCATTGTTATGCCCATACATTTCTGTGCGTTTTGTCTTTTTCTCTACGAAATGCTCATCTTTGCCATGGATTGAATTTGACAGATTCCGGATGTGTGAATTGAACCACTTACCACGTGTATAATGGGAAATTCAATACAATAACAATCAAAACTCTTATAAAGTATTTTCAAACTTTTAGAATTTAAGAGGAACAATAACAAAACAATTGCCCAATCCAACTGTGAAGGAAGTAAAAGTTGCCAATTTCCAACGGCTATTATGAATTACTGCGAGTTGAGTTATCTTATTTTCTCTCACTTTCTTATTGTCTTATTTTGTCTAATCTAAGTGCACACCCTTCCCTCATCTCACCCCTCCCCACTAGCTTAACCAGGATAAATAAGTTTTGACTAATGGGTCTTTCTCCACATAGAAAATGAGCTCAAATCCAACAATATTCTCTACTCATATTAATTAGAGTTTAATACCAATATACCCAAAAATTCATCCTAATACAAATAACGTTTGTAATAATGAATTGATCATATAACAAAATCTTATATCATATAGTATGTTAACAACATTGTTTTACTAACTTGTTATTCTTTAAATAAATCTTTATCATTCATGGCAGCTGTGAGTCAAATATTATGAAAAAAAAGTAATGACTTGTTTGCAAACCTTTAACCTTTTAAATTGTTGTAAATTGTGACACATTGAATAAAAAAAATAAGAATATAATATCTATGCATATATTAACAGTGTAAAAATTTATGTACAACTAATATATTATTAATTATTCATTTTTATTATTTTTTTAGAGTCGATATTGATTAAAAAATCATACAATGAGAAAATTAATATATAACTCTTTTTCTCAACAAATATATTTCAACTAAAAATATAATAATGAAGTATTTTTCATTCCTAATCAATCACTTGAATCTAGGTTTCGATCCCTCCTCTCTTTCCACCCCTACCTCCACCTACAACCTCACTAAAACTCGCTGCTAGTGATTTTGCTTTGTCGAATTGCTTATTATTGGTCTAACTTTCTCCAAGGTGGTGGGTATGAAGGAAACATGGTATTTGGATTTGGCTTCATTGTTTCAGGTTGCATTAGAAAGTAGAGGAAGATGAAGGAGTGACTTAAGCCAAAATTATGGGGTCACTTTTCATATTCTGGCACCTTTTCATGATTCTGCGACCAAAGAAAGAATGAGATAAAGCTTTTATCAAATAAGGACAATCTTGAAACAGTTTTAAAAAGTTTCTTTCCAAGTATATCTGTTAGATATTCCAAGTTCTCTGTTTCACTGTGGTCTTTGAAGTTTGAATATAGTATAGGCACTAAAAACAACCCCAGCTAGGAAGACTATATTCATGTATATTAACTCTTCCATAGGAAGATTATATTCTGTTCTTGTTCACTGTGGTTATTTAATGTACTGTATCGAATATATATTTATACACATCTGAAATGGCTAGGGTGAGAAAATTAAAGGACAATGGCAGCTTAGTGTTTTATGTGAATTATTTAATGAAAGAGGGAATGTTTCCTAGTTTCTTTTCATCATAGTATGGTGATGTTTGTGAGAATATGATCACATTACAATTTCTAACTATATATATTAAGCTTCGATTGTATTAGTAATTCGACCAGTCTACTTCAAAATTTTCTATTTTATTATGTTTTTATCTTAATTATTCATTTAAGATTGAAGTGTAGCATGCCTTATGCATCCAAATCTTGTTACAAAGTTAAAAGGAATTACTTGAAATTGCAAAACTCTATCAATATCAGTAGTGTTATTATAAGAATGATCTTATATATAACCATAGGCTAACAACGTGTAAGTGTGTACAACTGAGAAACTTGCGATATAAAAAATGAAACATAATGTCACACAATATTAAATATTTCCATGCCCATGTGATGACTAATGCCCTGTTTGGATGAATAGATTGTACCAAAATTCCATTTCTTCATCAATCTCATTGCAACCATTAGAGGCTTCTGTGCTGTAAAATCCTACACCTACAATTGGTGGATTTTTCTCATTGGAAGTAGTAGTAGCATTTGATGCATCTTTTGCTACTTGTGCCATTCTTATTTCAGCCTCTGAACTACAACTTGCTTGTGCCTTTTCTAAGGGAAATGAGGTGCTATTACTCATACTCTGCATTTGGCTTCTCTCAGCCCTCTTCTTCAAATGAGTGTACCAAAAATTCTTTATTTCATTATCGGTTCGACCGGGTAATCTCGCCGCAATAGCAGACCATCTAAAAATATCAACGGTGAACTATGAGTGAGAGATTAGATAGTAGAATGTGAAATGTTCAAATAACACCACTCATTTTTATAAGAAAAAGAGCACACAAATTATATTGTTTCTCCTTTGAAAATTTATTGCATCATTCATATATAATTATATGTCATTTATTTATTCTCGTAAAAAATCACTAGGAAGCAGGAACTAATGTTATGTACTCACTTATTTCCAAGAATTCCATGTAGCTTGAGGATTGTCTCTTCTTCTTCATGGCTGAAATTACCTCGTTTAATATCAGGCCTCAAGTAATTTATCCAACGAAGTCTACAACTTTTACCGCACCTTAACAAACCTAAACAACAATCATAGTTCAGAGAGTTCATCTATTAAGATGAAGAAAGAAAGAAAAAACATTAGTCTTAACATTAAAAATGACTATATAAGTTGCACAAACCAGCTTGTTTTGGAAGGGCACGCCAATTTTGATGACCATATTTTTGAATATGAGTAATCAATATATGATCTTCTTCAGGTGTCCAAGGTCCCTTCTTCAATCCCATTTTATCACAGCAAGGTGCCCTCATCATGTGTCTCTAACTAACTTTGTACCTTAAAGAACTTTCACAATGTGAACAATGTTGATGAGGTCCAAATAAACTGCATGGTGTTCAAAAAAGTAGTACTTGAATATTTGATACTATTCCTTTTTATGGGTTTTACAATTCCTATGATCAGTGAAATTTAAGAAATGGTGATATGATCAATGATCACAATTTCACAACTTTTAGACCATAACTTTATATACAAGAAAGGCTCCAACAAACACAGCTTCTTGGTTGCTTCTCTTTAAAACTGGGCTTTCTCTATAGCTTAGAAAATTAATTCTTTTTGGATCATAAGTCAAAAGTAGCATGCTCCATGGATTCATTTATGTCATATTACTATTCTGCCGCCTCTTTCCATTATCCTAGTGAAATTCTATAATCATCAATTTTCTATGATTATTACTGTAGGCTATAGACCTTTTACTCTAGTATTTAATTTTAGCATGTACATTTGCTTAGGTTCTATAGTTTGATTTCATTTGTACTCCCTATAAATGCTCGTTTCTATCTTGATGTAGATTGATTGAGAAATAACATGAAAGGGTACATATTACAATACTCAAGCAGAATGGAACAAGTCTTTGATAAATACATAGGTAGATTACAATATAGAGTGTAATATCTATACACTACCGACAGCGTAAAGATTTATATATAATTTGTGTATTATCTACTATTTTTTTGTATTAATTTTATCTAATAGTCAATGATGATAAAAGATGAATGACGGATGATACAGTGACAATGTAAAAAACTCTTACAATATCATACATACATATTTTTTCTCTACAAACTTGCCTAAATGTCAAAGTTTTAATCTAAAGTGACTTTAAATGTTTTATTTAACTATCAACATGGGGCCGATGTTACTTTCACGCCTATCTTTATGGAGAGATTTGTATTCTCTAACTTCAAATTTTGATAATAACTTCATCCCATACATAAAAGAATGAAGACATGAATATTGCTAAAGCTTGAAATTGGAGAATCTAAATCCACAGTGAAGATATTGGGCAATGACAAAAACAAATATTTAAAAAAAATCCATACAACAAAATACTTTTTCTTTTGTGGAAAATGTAGTTGAAAGAAGTTGCTGGGGCATAAATCTCAAGCAGTTAAAATTTCAAGTAAGTCAAAGTAGAATTATGGGAAAAGAAATTGTGAAGAAAGTCCTAACAAAAACACTACTTGGAGAGGCAAAGTATGGTAAGAAGGCACTGCATGATGAAGTTATGGGTATATCTTTTTTCTTATTCAGATCATGCGGTTGAATAATAATATCATGACAAATAACCCATATAGTCACATGTGGGAGTGTGTCACAATGTCAAACTTATAAGGAAGTGGTATTAGAGAGTGGGATGTTGGAAAAATAATAGCATTGCTAGATTCCAAAGAATGATATCTCTCCATATCTTGAGTTAATTGGAGCCTAGGAGTACCAAGGTCATACTTAAGCCATTTTAACCAATGTTTAAGTTTACTGTGCAAAAAGTTCTTCTTTGCTTTGATGATTATGCCTTCAAAAAGTGTGATTATTTGATTAACTAATTGATGTTTTTGTGCACATATCTCAATTGGCAACTTCCACCTACATTGAATTTGACTACATTTGCAAAACTCGTAAGCATTCGCATTAATCAGGAAAAAAAAGTTGCACCAGATTAAAAGTACAGTATTAGGACTATTATGTGATGAATGCATGGAAGTTTCAAAGAAGTAGTCGCATGAAATGTTAGGATAAAGTCTCACACTAGATGAGAATATAACCAAACAATTTCTTATAAATAACTCTCATCCATTAAGCTAACTTTTGAGGTTGATTTTGATCTAGCCACTATCATATATTTGAATTAGGTTTAGTAATTTTAATATAAATAAAAGTATATGTTAATCTTCATTAATTTTGGCAGACAAAAAAGTCATTGACAATTTGACATAAACCAAGCTAGTGAAAGTTTTTAATCTGATCCCTCTATCACTATGTCTTGCTAACTGTGATTCTAGCGTGTTAAAAGTGTGGACGAAGGTAATAACATATGAGTTTTATATATTATTATTGAATCATCCATTATTCATTCATGTTTATACTGACAGTGCATATATATTATACTTATAATAAGTATACTAATATTATATGGAAGAATTCATAGAGAAGGACTTACAAGAACATCAAATAAAAATAAGGAGAATAAATTATGATCTTTAATGAGCATTCCCTTATGGAGAGCTTTGACGTTGCAGAATGTCCCTCTTCCTACACTTCGTTTTTGAGTTCGGTTGGTTAGTGAGTGGAATGGGCCTTAGTCGTTTCTGGCAACTTTTATGGGTCCCTTTTTTCTTGTACGCTGAATTTAGGGGATGGGGACCTGTCCCAAAACGGTGTCCTCATTTTTGTCATAGCCAATTAGAAAAATAAAATAAAAATATAAGAAAAAAAGAAATGCAACTAATATAGATTTTTTAAATGAGATTGCGTTTTCTGATTGGTTGAGACAGGGATGAGGACACCATTTTGGGACAGGTGATCCCCATCCGAATTTAGGACCAAAAAACATAAATGTAAGAATTTCCATGTTCCACTTAAAGGCCCATTTTTTCCATTATACCTCATAAACCATAATAATCGGACTTATTGTGCTTTCTAAACCTTGGTTATTGTTATTATTTAAAATTAAGAAAGCAAATTATAATGCAATTATAAAATTAATACGTTTAATACACTCATACGGTAAATATTACATTATCAATAATAATAATAATAAGTTAATATGATAGTATCGGAGGAACCGAAATTAATTATGTCATCAAACAAATTTTACCATAAGATCAAAGATTTGAAACTCAAAATGATCTTTTATTAACAACTATACATATTAAGATATTTGCCTGTGACATTAATTATGAACGTTTGAGTTCAAAACTTCTATCATTATTCGGGATGATAACTAATACGAATATTAGCTATCTACTACCTATTTTACATATTACGAACGTTACATATATTCATTCATATCCATATGGATACCCGCTTATTGGTTTTCCACAACTACATACAGATACAATAAGTACCTATACGTTTAGTAATCCAAATCTTAACTTATTTCTTCACCAGATATTCACTTTTGTACATTATATTTTTGTTAGTATAAAGATAGTTTTAATTATTTGTGTAACTATCAATATTTTATTTTTCAAGAGTCTGAAAAGTAAGATATGAATTAATTATATATTTTCTAACAAATAAAAAATAAGGAATACATGAAATGATACAAATTTTTAGGCAGAAAATATAAGACATGTCTATAGTAGGAGTTTATCCCTCTATGTCTCAATTACTCTGATTGATGTAAAAATTATACAAAATTGTTAATTTTTCATTTAATTATTTTTTTAATTGATAGGTAAAGTATGACACTTTTTGGTACAAAAATATACTCTTATATGAAATAAATATATATATTAATAAGAAGAGTATTAATTTCCACAATATTATAACTTAAATTTGAAAACAATTTAAACAAATGTACTCATTTATTAATTTTAAAACCAAATTTGTTATTAAAATTATAATTTACCATTTAATTAATATGATAAGAATATTACCGTGTATACAAAAATCATCATATTTTATCTTTCTCTAACCCATACACTTTCTCTTTATTTTCTCTTCTTCCATTTTTACTTCTTTAAACCAACCGATGCATTAGACATTTACTTCATTAATATTCATATCCTGGTTAAGAAAATCTTAGATTATTAATGGTGTTAGTCAATTATTATAATAGAGTATATACTATATAGATACTCATTGCAGTTTCATACAGTAATATAATAATAATAATAAGTAGGTTTCATTCATGTGCTGATACTCTTTCTCAACTTTCTAGTTGTAGTTACTGTCACCATTAATTCGATCCAATCTCTATCTATTCCGTTATTAAATTCCTCTTCTACTCGCTTTCTCCCACATTTCAATCCTAACCACACACACTCTCTCTCTCTCTCTCTTCCAATTCCTTTCTCCGTCGTTTCCTCAGGTATATTATCTTCACTTCTTAATTTCATGTTATTCGATTTGAACTTCGACCTAATTTCACTCATACTATAGATCAGCTTAATTTCTAGGATTTTGGAATCGAAGCTTAAAACACAGTATCAGAACCCTAAATAATTATATGATTTCGACCAAAATCAGTTCTAAATCTGTTTTATTTAGTTAAATTGTTTAACTTCGTGTTTCTGAATCATATTCACAGGTTCTGGCAATTGAACAGTGGTCTACCTTGGGAATTGGTTGCAGAACATAAATCTTAAAAGCAAAGGTATGATATGAATGAGGCATGTGCTATTTCTGCTTTGTAATAACTACCAATAGTGCAAAAAATGGATCCCTCGTGATAATAGCGTAGGAGTAGCAAGAAGGAAGTGAGTGAGTTAGGAGATTGATAAAAAAACAAAAAAGAATCAATGGAGGATTTATCAAAATATGCACATAGTCCTGCTCACCTGGCAGTTGCCAAGCGCGACCATGCTGTTCTACGGCATATTGTTTCCACCCTGCCTCGCCTTGCAAAGGCCGGTGAGGTCAACACTGAAGCTGAATCTCTTGCTGCTGAGCTTATAGCAGATCAGGTTACAGATGTCATTGATCGCCGTGATGTTCCTGGTAGAGAGACTCCTCTTCACCTTGCAGTGCGACTCAGGGATCCTGTCTCTGCTGAGATTTTGATGGCTGCTGGTGCTGACTGGAGTCTACAGAATGAGAATGGATGGAGTGCTCTTCAAGAAGCTGTGTGCACAAGGGAGGAAGCAATTGCAGTGATTATTGCGCGCTACTATCAACCTCTGGCTTGGGCTAAATGGTGTCGTAGGCTTCCCCGTATTATTGCTTCCACATCTCGTATTCGTGATTTTTACATGGAGATATCTTTTCATTTTGAGAGCTCTGTCATTCCTTTTATTGGGAGAATTGCCCCTTCAGATACTTATCGCATTTGGAAACGTGGTTCTAACCTCCGTGCTGATATGACCCTAGCTGGTTTTGATGGTTTTCACATACAACGGTCTGACCAAACATTTCTGTTCCTTGGAGAGGGCTATACTTCAGAGGATGGTAAGTTATATCTGCCATCAGGTTCTTTGGTTGTTCTTTCTCACAAGGAGAAGGAAATCACCAATGCTCTGGAAGGAGCTGGTACACAACCAACAGAAGCAGAAGTTGCTCATGAAGTTTCAATGATGTCTCAGACGAATATGTATAGACCAGGTATTGATGTTACTCAGGCTGAGCTTGTTCCCCTTTTGAATTGGAGGCGTCAAGAGAAATCTGAGATGGTCGGCAATTGGAAGGCAAAGAGTTATGACATGCTTCATGTAATGGTAAGTGTGAAGTCAAGACGGGTTCCAGGTGCTATGACAGATGAAGAACTTTTTGCCGTTGATGATGGAGAAAGTATGGTAAATGGGGAAAAGAATGATGTGTATGATGATGTACTGACTGCTGAGGAAAGACTGCAATTGGATTCTGCACTACGTATGGGGAACTCTGATTCTATTTGTCAGGATGAAGAACATGGAGTCTTTGATGGTCTTGAAAATAGTTCAGCAGCTTCCTATCAGAACCGTGAAGCCAATGTTGCGGTTAAAGAGAAGAAGAACTGGTTTGGTTGGAACAAGAAAAACTCAAAGAGTGGCATTGATGAATCTGAGGATTCAAAAATTTCTAAGAAATTTTCAACGTTAGGCCCAGAAGGCAGCAAACCTAGATCAGGTGATCAGCAGAAGCCAGCATCTAAGTTTCTGAAGGATGGCTCTGGGGACACAAAGAAGGAAAAGGATAAGAATAATACAAAGAAAACAAAGAAAGAAAGAAATAGTGAATTTAAGAATGAGAGTGAGTATAAAAAGGGTTTAAGACCTGTCTTGTGGTTGACACCAGACTTCCCATTGAAAACAGATGAGCTTCTGCCTCTGCTTGACATCTTAGCGAACAAGGTCAAGGCTATTAGGAGACTCAGAGAGCTTTTGACGACTAAACTTCCTCATGGAACATTTCCTGTCAAGGTAAACCGAATACCATAATCTTCAGTACTTCCTTCTTAATGAACCTTTGCTCCTCACTCTCGTTGTTTAAATATTACCTGTAGCTTCTTTTTCTGATAAAGTCTGGCTGGTAGATATGAACATATGATAATATTCACACCTAGTTTATACATAAAAATATGATTAATTATCTGTCTCTTCTAGTTGCAATTTGTCTAAACATTCTTCCTCCTTGAAGTTCATTCTTTTGTTTATTATGGTTGGGGAATGGAGTTATCTTGGGCTTTTCAGGAGTTTAGATCATTTACTACTGTCACAACTGAGTGTGATAATATTGCATTGATGTCCACTGATCTGGATCCAAATGTTGTCATTTATTGCTAATAGAGAGTGATGCATAAATGCGTGGAGATATATAATTGTAATTCTTTAGTCAAATATGTAACTTGAGCCTCATAGCATCATCACTGAAGATATTTTTGGTTTTTAGGGAGAAGAATGTTGGACATTTATCATAGAAATCATGATGATTAATTTTTCATACAGATCTTTTGTATACATATAATATTTCCTATACTTAATTGATTAACTAATCATATTATTACACATTTTCTTTTCTATGCATTGCTCAGGCAGCTATTCCTATAGTCCCTACTATTCGAGTCATTGTCACTTTTACAAAATTTGAGGAGCTTCAACCAGCAGAGGAGTTTGCAACTCCACTCTCCAGCCCAGAACACTTCCAGGATGCCAGATCTAAGGAATCAGAGGGCTCTACGTCGTGGATTTCATGGGTGAAGGGAAGCCGTGGCACACAGTTCACTGACTCTGATAGTCACAGATTTAAGGATGAAGTCGACCCTTTCAGTATACCTTCAGATTACAAATGGGTGGATGCCAATGAGAGGAAACGCCGGATGAAGGCAAAGAGAGCCAAAAGTAGGAAACATAAGAAGCAGACAGTCACAAAAGGAGGAGATGGAGTACTTCAGGGGAGTGAGATTTCGGAAGAATAATAATAGCATGGTATGTTTATAATCACTGCTTTGATAATGGTTGCTAGAAAGAAAGTGTAAGAGTCTTTGTGCACATGCTGACTTTACTTTTCACATTGGATAATCTCACAAAGAATTTACTGCGTGATCAATGTTCAAGAAAAGGGTGCCTCTATGTTTTCCCCTTTCATGACATTGGATTAAGAAAGGAACTTTCATCATCTGCAAATCGTTATATTGCCATGCAGTGTCAAATTGAAGAGAGAATCCATATTGCCTTCATTTACTTGGCTTCATTTCAATCTTCACTTCCACACCAATATTTGTATCTACATCTATGTCAACCAGTACTAATTTGTTTGTATTTTTGTGAGTGGTATTTCAGTTTTAACTGTTCTTGTTCAAGTTTCGCAATTCTTTCGAACGATTATAATTTGTTGGAATATTGTACCTAGATTTTTTAGCACAACTACTTTTTCTTCTTTTTTCCTTCTATGATAGTTTGGATCTTCTTTCTTTTTCTTCACGCTGGTGGATTGTTCAAATATTACGCATGGAATAGGGAGAATTGGTTATGGATGTTGGATAAAGGAATAGAGTCCTTACAAGTATCACGTGAAGGTAAAAGTGTCATCTTAGTATTAAAGGACAAATAATGGACAAGAAGAATGTCCAAATATTTTGTTTATTTAATCACCCTAGATTAAAGATCATATTATTGGCATATACGTACATACAAAGAATTCTGTTACGATCTAATTTACAAAGAGACAGTGAGAGATAATAACCCTACCAAAATCTATCCTTGTTGACACTTAAGTACCCAGACATTACCTTGCCCCCAGTATTTCTCATTCCATCGATAAGGAAGGACCAAGTAGAACCCAATACTCCAACGAAAAAGTCTGAGTCAGCAGCCATCAAGAAATTAACTAGTGGATAATTGGTGCTGGTTTCCCTACCCAAGCTGGCTTCATACTCCGCCATTGACATATTTGTCCTCCCTTGGCGTCTTACCTTTGTATAGTGAAAGTTCCAATTAGGATATTCTCTTGTTTTATTTATTACATCCTGAATGAATTTAGAGTCTTAATAATGTTGCACTGTAATATAATAAGAAACCACCATCTAAAAGAAGACTAAATATAAGTAAGAATATATTATTGTACCTGCATCTCAGTGGAAATCCATATGTTATTAAGGTATGGGAAGTGGCTACGTATTCTATGAGCAAGCTGCATGTATTCTTCAAATTCAACCACCTTCATTTCACATGCTTTGTCTCCCATCCTTACATGCATGCTTAATAGAGGCCTAGGGACCCATGGCTTGTGATTGGACCACACATACTTTTCAATATCAGTTCTTTTCTTTTCACTACTTTCCTGATGCAAAGGAGGAAGGGAATGAATACAAGTTCAAGAGTCAAGACCAAATTTAATGAAAGTTCCACTGATGCTATTGATTTTGGAGGGATTAACAGTTAGGTAAAGTTTCTATTTGGACCCTTTTTCATTCTTCTTACTTGCATTTGGATGAAATGAATGATTATGTGTGTGTGTATATATTATTCTAGTCTAAAGTTTCTTATGTGGAATAATAAAAATAGTGCAAAATTTACAACCACCTTTGGCCAGTCTCCAGCAAGACTTTGAAAAACCATTGTTGCAGCTAACTTTCCAAAGGCAGCATGGCGGGCCTCATTCATTAAATTGCATGTGTATTCAGTTGGGAATCTCATTAAGTAGCGTACAGCCTGAAAATGATATTTAATGCATCAAGTTTCAATCAAGAGCTATTCGTGAAATGAGGACATAATTTTATTTTTCTGTATGCCTACTAAGTAACCATTACAATATATCACTATCCTCTTTAGAATAATATCTACCGAACATGATAAATCTTATATTAAGATTATATTTAGATTAGTTTAGAATATTTTCCATCCAGCAATCATTCCTGTGATGTTATAACAGTGATTAGTCTTCCCACATATGATTATTTTGGCAGTACTTTTTGTACAATTGATGAATTATATTAGCAATGATTTATTTTCTTATCGGCGATTACTATAGTGATGTTTTTTCTCCCATTGGTGAATTATATTAACAATTACTTATTTTCCTATTAACGATTATTGTAGTGGTGTCTTTTAATCCATTGATGAATTTTATTAGTAATGACTTTTTCCGTAAACCATAGTAATGAATTTTTCAATTGACAATCATTCCAGACTTAACATGATGTTAGCTTTTGTCCATTGTGTTAAACTTGGATATGGCTTATATCATAAGTGTTTAAGCTTTGTTGTTTATGGAATCTGAATATTGCCATTTTTTATTAATGGTTTAATGCATTTGTTCTAGCTATATTAACTACTTTCATCTTAGCCATCATCCCACCATCTTCATTACAGATTTTGCAAACATTTACAACACCTTTCTGGCGATGTTTGTGGAGTCCATATAATTTTATGTTGGTTATTTTTCCTTTTTAATTTGATTATTTGTAACAAGAATCTTAGTAAGCTTTAGAAGATATCTCAAGATTGAGATTACCTTATGTTGTATGATTTGTTTCCTAATATTAGTACTAGCAGTGGTTAATGTTATATACTTTATATCATATCATCATTCAACTTTACCTGTGCCCTCCACCACCTTCTGTCCATTTTTTTATGAGAAGCTATCAGAGTCCCATTTATATCAGTTGTAGGTTGCAAATACTTCCATGGATCCCCCCATTTCCTGCAGTATATGTTGACATTGGAATAATATAGCTTTATGTGTATAGGTTCTCATAATGTAATCCATCATAAAATATGATTGCAGTTAGAACTTACCTAGGAGTTGGTCCTGCCCATATATGTTTGGATGTATAACTTTCTTTTGTTGTCACAATTCCTTTGCTCAATGCCTCTTCACTTTTCATAAGTTCAAATGCACGCTCACGGCATTCCACTGATGTTTCTGGAAAGAAGTAACAACTCCAACTCGACCGGGAAGACCCTGCATATAAGAGTGCCACTTACTCATTAATATTTGAATAAAAAAAGACGGCCCACTGCACGAATCTTCCATTTTGTCGAAATCAGATATCGACATTGAGCATATGTTGTTAAAACAGAATCCAATACAGACAACAAGAGTAAAGACATGGTTTTCCTCAAGAAAATTACACCTTTGCAAGCATCATGGTCTGCTCGGTTATAATAGTTAGTGACAAGGACTCTTCCTTCATTGATTGAAATTCCAAGAAGTCCACACATCCCAGCAATCTGAGCTCCAATACCAAATCCAGGCAACCTCTCCCAATCAGTTACTAGGAACTTGACATTCGGATCACTACAGTTTAATGGATGCTGCTGAATCCATATATCGCGCTGCACTTTTCTAGTCAAGGGATAGTTTTCTTCATCAGATCCTGCAATCTGAAAAAGCTTCTATATAAACAAACTGGCCATTAATTACAACATTCCAATTAGACTTTGATGTTCTAATTAAGTTCATAAATCTTCCTCTAGCATCTATATGCTGTTCTTCATTGGATAATCATATCTTCAGTGTTGGATTTAGACTCCAACTAGGAAATGGCTAATGAAGAAAACACTACTTTAATCAGCTATGTTCAGAAGGGGAAAAATAAGGTATGGGTTTAAGAAACAAATTCTACACAAACAGAAGTTAATTGTGAAAAGGTGATTGCAAATGGAAACTAATGCAACTTCATTAGCATATAGTGAGATACCAATAAACTAAATAGCAACACTAAACAAATAATGTTTGTGAGAAATAATATATGGTGAATGCAAAATATTGTAGATTAAGAACTTACCCAGGGTGGATAAGCCCCATCAGAAAAAGCCTGATGCCTCAAAAAATTTATATGCTCATTGGATGCATCAACAGGGAGAGTGTCTAAAAATCCCTTCCAACTAGTCCATGGTGGAAGGTTCATATTTCCTGTAGGCTTATCAAGATTGCCATATAACTGTGTTTTCACCTTGCAGTTTTCAAAATGTGGTGCATAAGGCAAACTAGACCCATTGATTCCATGTTTCTTCAAGTACTTAATTACTCCACGTGTAGATTTAGTTAACACAGCACCCCAAGCTGAATAAAGCAATGAGACTTTCTCATTGTTATCCCATAACCTCTCTGTTTCCTTAAACTTAAAATTGCACTCTGCACCTGCAACCATATCTAAGAAAAACACATTACACAGTTCATTTAATTTATCTACCCATAGTAGTTAAAATCATTACCAAGTTACTCACAATAATCAAATTATTACTTAGCTAAAAATGGTCAAATGCAAATTCAATCATTCCTTGTATTAGAAGACTCTGGCTACAATGATGTTCTAAATGTAAAAATGATTATGCAACAATGTATATAATCTCTTGAGAAGAAAGTATCCCCTCATACCAGGAGATAACTTACCTCATTCGGCTAGTAAAAGTATGACATGTGTATTGTTTTGTTTAGTTTTAGAAATATTTTTGTAGAAAATGATTAAATGGGACACATGTCAGAATTTTAGTAACTGAATGAGATAACTTATCTCCTTATACCAGGAGATACTTTATTCTCTAATATCTTTAAGTAATACTAACATCTGGCAAGTGAAGTCAAAGTCCAAAAAAGTTTTGCTATTAGAGTATGCTTAACGTAATGGAAGCAAGTAAAGTATAATTATTAGTTAAGTAAAGTATGATTATTAGTTACTTCATGCACAAGCCTTAAACCATTCTCATCAAGTTGGCTTCATGGATTAACGTCCTCCAATACCGCAAACTTTGAATGAAAGCAAGACTTCATAATAAACTTTCACTCTCTTTAATAATAATAACACTAAACATACTGCATACACATAATCTCACATGTCCTTTTTTCTTGAATAACATTAAACCTGCATATATATTACAAGAATAAGGATCCTCTCCGGTACTGGAGGGTACAAGCAGATATGTTGACATGTGGAGTTTGAATTTTTTTAATGGTGTAGATTTCAAGTTTTTTCAATTAAATTCTTTTTTTCTAATTTTCAAATAAATCTGGACCTCACAATCTAGTACTGCACTATCCAGTATTAAAAAGGATCCCAACCCATATTACCATAGGACTTATCTTGTTTGTTTACAAGTTAGACTCTTAGAGGGTTATACCTAGTTAATATTCCGACTTAAGGGTTTTATCTAAGGATGAGTATCATTCTAAGGGTGAGTATCATTATGATATGACCTAAATATCCTTAAATATAATAATATGACATGGTCGAAATGGATGAGGAAGGAGATTAACTTACTGGGATTAACATGAGGAGATGAATTCCATGGTGAATTAGGCATTGATGACATGGTTGAAAATGAAATTGGACCAAACTGAAAGGTTCCAAAGGAAGTTAAATCAGCAAAGAACAAAGAAGTGAGGCAAATTCCACAGAGAAATCCCACTACACAAATTTGACATGGAAATGAGTTTCCCATTTGCATAGCTCTTTGTGATACCACCCTCTCTATAGACTTCTGATTCTGTCCCTCCATTTCACTATTTTCTTTACAAACTATACATAAATGTTTAACTCAAAAATCTTTTCAACCCTTTTCATCTTGCACTATCTTCACTGATCCACAAACACAAAGCTTGTTCTTTTTTGAGTCCTCTAACTATTCCAAGCACAGAGAAACTTCAAACATCACTTCATTATTTGTGGGCCACCCTTGTAACTGTGAAATAAATATCACAATTTATTAAAGTAACTGTATGAGAGTGTAGAAAAAGAAACCACCATAGCAGCAAAACTCAATCAGAAAGAAAAGTGTTACAAAATTGGAAACACACATCAATTTACATCTTTTCTTGACAAATGGACAATCTTGATATTCATAAGATAATAATGTGAATACCAATAATAGTTAACAAAAATAAAAATAAGATACTGTATATGTCTAACCTTGCTGAATTATTAGAAGCAAATGACCACACAAACTTTAAAATAGGGAATTGTGAAAAAATCACTAAAAAGGAATGAAGAGTTACCAAGAAAAGGGTACCAACCTTGATTACTGGTTACGAAAAAAGAGTAGTGCAAAGTAGAAAGAAAATGCATGAAAAGAAGGGACACAAGGGATGAAAAAGAAAACAAAAAAGTTCAAACCCGTGAACAAGATAAGAATATATAATACGTATATGGTAATCAGACACAGTTACACATATTTTTATCCAACTTGTAAGTATACATGCATTTTAATAAATATGAAAAAGGTTAAAAGGATAAGACAAATAAAAAAAGAGGATTGGGAAGTTTTGCAGTGACGTGATTCATTTATGTTATGTATCGCATAACAAATAAATTATACGTATTATATACCAAAAACCAATACAACATACTACGTAACTATGAGAAGTTTGAGAAGATAGAACGTTCATGTGATGAGGAAAAGAACAAAAAACAGTGGCATGTCACGAAGTGTTTGAGAAATGTGAAGGGTTGTGGTGTAAGAGAAAGAGTAGTAGTGAGTACCAATGGTGCGCAGTTGCCACTTATATTCTCTTCTATCTCACTCTTCGGCAAATATTAGTATGTTAGTATTTTGTTACAAGTGAGACTCAAACTAGTAATTTCATTTGGTCCCTTCTCTCTATATAAACTGTGGTCCTTTCTCTTTTTGTTATTGATATTCTGTGTAAATATCATATATAGCTGTCATTCAACTAAAGCACCCAGCTCAATAAGTTGTTATTTTGTTTCAAGTTGAAGTTTTCTATTTTTTCCACTCAAACGAAAAGAAGGGAATTATAGTTGGACTATTTGTGACTTGTAAATTGTGATCATCAACATCAAAATGAAAAGGAAAACGCTACGCAAAATTTCCAGTCCATAACCATATTAATAAAACACAGTTTAATTGGTTTAGGAGTTCAACTAGTTTCCTCCACTAAAGATTGTAATGAATCTTTCTAATTTAGCATTAGAGAAAAATATAATTGTAATAATACGTGTGTTTGTTATTATAGCTATCAAAATCAGATTACAATAGTTAAAAATGATCGTAAATTTTCAGTGCAAGCTTATAAAAATTGTTTTTAAGTTAAAAACAGGCAAAAACTTTAATGAAATAAAATATTTGAATGGGTAGAATTGTGAGTAAACAACACATATTTTCCATCAAGTGAACTTTTCACTTATTATTCACGGGTTCGTGAATTATTTTAAACTAAGTTTTTGCCCTTTTGGGTACCTTGTATAAAAACTTTATCTCCCATTATAATTTTCCTTTGTGTTGATAACACTTGAGTATAAATATTTTTTTAGCTTATGAACCCATTTAAACTTCCTAAGAACTAGAGAGACATGCTAAGGAATAAACACACAAATTATAATTACTATTGGCTAGTATATCAGTTAAGTAATTTAAGTGAGGAAAACAAAAATAAAGATTGTCATGAGTTGGTGACCATCATCAACCTTTTATATTCTTTTCATTCTCATTATTCTTAGAGTGGGGATCCACTTACTCTAAGAAAAACTTACTCCACATCTTAGCTATCAATTCTAGAGAAATTCACTGGTTTAGATTTACTCACTAATTCAATCCGTTGGATTTCCCTATAATTAATGGCTAAGATGTGAAATAAGTCCAAATTATTATAAATGGTTTGTTACTAACAAGGATGTCTAAGTTAAATAAGCCTTAATGGTTTGTTACTCAAATGATGTGCCTTTAATAGTTGATTTGTGGATACTAGAGGAACACCTTACATACATACTACATGTACAACAAATCTTTGAAGTAAGATTTCCCACTGCAAAATTTACCCCAAATCAAGGACAAAAAATAGAAAGTTGAAGTAGAATCACTGATTAAGGAAAAACCATAGTCATAAGCCGAAAGGAAAATCCAAAATCCAGCTTTTCTCTAGAAGCAAAAACACTAGACAGTATATACCTATTTAAGTTAGAGAACAATTTTGCTTTCATAAACTCTTCATCCGTTTTGAGAGTGGTGCAGCAAACTGGTCACCTCCCAGCTCATGTTCACTAGCATTTTTAGCATCATCTCTCTTTTGTTTTGTGCTTGCATCCTGGGTACTTTCTTCAAGCAAGGTTTCTGGAGTGTTACTGTTGATTTGAATTTTCGCATTTGTTTCTAAACTCTCTACGGGAGACGGTAGCACCGCCACTGTATTTGATATCAAAGCAGCAGACTTGTCCTTCTCTATCTGTTTCTCAAACATCATCTGAAGACGCTTCCCTTGGTTTTCAATTTGAATCTGTAGTTCTCGTTGAATCTGCATAGTAGTTATAAATATCAGAACGTTATAAAACTTAAAGCTTCTAAGCAACCATCTTCCTTGTATAGAGAAGAAGAAAGTAAACACCACTCCACCTCAGGATCACATGGTAAAGACGATAAATTTCAAGTACTAATAACGTACCTCAAGTTGTTCATGAAGCCGCTTCTGGAGTTCCATCTGCATCCGTAGTGTTTCGGTAATCCCCTTGCTCCTGTAACCACAATCCAAAGTATGTTTCTGATTATTAATTATGCATTTCAATGCAATTAAAAGCAAATAGATGAAGGGTATGTAGTGGAAATGAGAACAAAGTGTCATAGTCATATAGTGTAAATTGAACATATTTGGGGCTGTTTTTGCCACACATCTGTATTATGTTATATCTTAAATTCAAATTATTAGGGAAAGGTTACATTAAGTGAACATTTGCATGACGCATGCAGCAATGCAACAAGAGCGAAGGATCAACACCAGCAAAATCACCCGTCAACATAATGAGAAAAACTTTTGCATAAAGGAAGTGGAAAAACTCACGTTTTTAAGTCTAGAGACTTCATTTCTTCGACTTCAGCCAATTTTTTCACAGAAGTTACTGCAGGTAGAAAAGAAAAAATCATTAAAAAGTCTATTATTCTCAGTTGACAGAGGGGGTAACCTATGTGGTTATGTGCATGGAACAAAACCATATAGAAAAGAGAATAAAGAATAGAACAGGTAACGAAGCATACAAAACAAAATGCATTTTATATAGCACACAAAACATATTTCCTGAAACTTTAGGATGAGAAGCCCTATAAATTGGAGCTACATCTGTTGTCCCAAAGTGTGTACCACTCATTTTCAATTGGTCAGTGTTGGGAAATAAGTCCCACATTGGTTTAAATAACTGAGAATAAAATGGTACATGAAGTGATACACATTTTGGGATAGGATATGTGCTCCACTATAAATCACAAATAACTTAATAGGAAGACCTAGTAATATGGACAACTGATTTTCTAGGTAAACCAGCACACACCTTCTGATGGCTCAGGTTTGTATCTGGCAGTTCTATACTTCTGAAATCAAAAGACAAAATATTCATTAAAAATCTGACTAAATTAACAGAGAGCTAGAAAAGGTCTATTCAGTTTAGCCAATTTTATCAAAGACAAGGCAGTTAAACAGAAGAAATATCAGTATATCACAAATGTACCTGTAGGTGGCTTTTCACATGATAGATGGTAAGGCCTTCAACTTTCATCAGCTTCAAGACACCCTTTGGAGTAGCCTCTGCATGTTCACAAAATGAGATTACAAGAAACAAAAACCTGAAATATATCTGCAGTGAGATTATGGAGAAATAAACATACTCTCACTGCCGCCAAGCTGATTGACTGCTTCCACAAAAGCCTCATGAAGTTCGGGAGTCCAACGCATTCTTGACTTCGTTTGTGGTGTAGTTGACACTGAGTTAGGAAGACCATTAACTTCTGTACAGTGTGCATGTTGTTGCTGTGAAACCTGGATCTCCTGCATCAATATAGAAGGATACATCTCTGCAACTTATACATTTAAACTAATAAATAAAAGAAACTGTGGACAACAAGACCACATTATTTGTGAATTGTGAAGAGACCAGCATGCTATGATTGTGCATTTATTACTATAACTGAACAGTTACAAGAGTTATACACTTTATTTTCATATGCATCATTCAGTAACAAGTTCATGTATGACAACAAGAACACTTTATTTTTAAGACCTTGCAGTAACATATCAAAACCAGCTTGGGAAACAAACCTCTGGCTTTGGTTCTGCAACATTATCATCACCAAGAAGAGGACTCCAATTTGGGAGAAGACAATCATCAACTGACAGTAACTGATCAACATCAACCCATTCCACAAGATCAGTTGTTTGGGCAATGTCACCGGATATGTAAGAAGCACTATTTTCCACGTGATTGTTCTGGACAGGAACACTATCAGGAAACTGAATAAAATCCTGAAACAGGTCCGGTTCCCATGAAATATCACCACTTTCATGAGGGTGAGAAATGAAAGTTGGAGAGTACATTTCTGAGACAGGTGAAAATGGGATGTTATCAGGGAAACCAGCAGGAGTTGAAAACATGTGTCCAGCATTTCCAACTTGGGAATTTATTGATGCAGCCTGCACTGAGGAAGTAGGAAGAACGGGATAAGATGAAGAAGACATAGCTCTCGAAGCTCTCAAGAGAATCAGCTTTGTTTGACCTGTTTTCAATTTGAAAAGTAGGTCTTATGAGAAATGATATTTGCAATCAACATAGTTGGACAAAATACTGTAATATACAGTAACTCCTTAAGCCATTGTGTTTGTATCTAACTACTCGAGTATAAGCTCGTGGTTCCTCTGAGAGGTTAAGCAAAAAAAGATCCATAAAATAGATAAAAAGGGAGTCCCAATGCACGAAAGCTCCCACCTGGTGGGATCTAAGGAGGATAGATGTAGGCAATCTTACCAACTAGGTCGCAATGCAAACAATCTTACCGTTATACAGAGGCAGACCCTCAACCATAAACAGATGGAAATCTGAAAATTCATCAGAATCTAATAACATGCAGATGAATGCACAAGTGTAACACCATTGAATTTCTACTGTACAAGTGGCCATGAAATCAGCATTCACTATTCACGGTGTGTTAGGTTAATATCATTATATCATCTTTTAGGAAAAACAGTTGTTGCTGCTCTAAAAGATAATCTACATATGAGGAAGGTGTATGATAACAACATAAGCTGTTATCTTTAGCTGTTTTTTAGCGGATAAACGTTCAATTTCTTTAATCAAATTATTTTCGAATCTCAATCAAACAAACCCTCACTGCACAATTCCAGCCCAAACAGGGACGGATACAGAAAACAAAATCAAACAGAATAGTCAAATATAAATAGAAAATAAAAAATTACACACAAATATAATCAATTTTCAATAGCAGCTACATCTGAACATTGAAATATAAAATAAAATAAGTAAGCGTATTAATAGAGATAAAGAGAAATTACGAACCTGTAAATTAGAATGGGGAATGAAGGAATCTGCAGAGAGTTAATGGTGATGACGTGGTGGGGTTTGTCGTCCCATAAAACCAACGAGGGGACGCATAAGACTATTTATTAAACTTTTGTTTGTGTGTTTTTGACCCTTTTATGAAAGAGAATGGAAAAGGAAACGTCTTAATCTTCATTTTGGGCCGTTGATTATGGTGGTGATGGGGTTCCTTGAATCATAATTTATTATTTTGTTTTTTTAAGTCCAGGGCAAGTTGCTGACTTGTTTAAATGTAATTCGCTTTGTCGTATCTAGTTCATTGGAGATTTTTCTTAATATTTTAATTGATAGATGATTTGATCTTCAAATCTTGTGATTATATTCTTTTTTATGTTAACCAGTGCCCATACATTTCATCAATGTTTGGGGACTTTTTATCTGTTAAAATATTAATATCTACATTTTGGTTTTGTGCTATGGAAGCAATTTTGTTTGAATTGGATTATAAAGGCAGTCATAATCATTGTTATAACCAATGTTATTAAAACCGTACCGGTTATCAAACCGGTTAGGGTACTGGTACAGTGGTATAGTGGTTCAACCAGTGGTTCAGTAATTAAACCGCATGCCGGTTAAACCGGACATACTTGCTTATATATATATATATGTAAACCTATAACAAAAAATTTCAAATAAGTAGATATTCATATTTACAATCCATATTCATAATTTACTTCAAATTCACACAAACAAACAACATTAAGTCTTTAATAAAATCAAAGTCTAAAGTACAAAACATATATTTATCCAAAATTATCACTTAACAAACGCAAAATACAAATAAATGACCCAAGTATCAATCATTGAAGTTGAAGAATTGAAAATTTGAAATTAAAAAAAAAAATTAATGTACAAACCAACCGGTTTAAACCGGTTTACCGGTTTTGACCGGTTCTATTGCATATGCGGTATAACATACGTACCGTACCGGTTAGGGGTCCGGTTCACCAGTTTTCCGGTTGAACCGGCCGGTACGGCACGGTTTTCAAAACTATGGTTATAACTATATAATGCCAAAGCCACCAATATGTCCCACACAAAATTTTGATTTATAGGCACATAAGTAATTATAACCTCCTAACTTCTTTGCAAGATCTCATCTAGTAATGGAAGAAATCCTACTATAGTCTATAGTGTTCCTCATATCTATAACTCGATCTCCAAACCTCCCATTAAGTGAGGACAAATCCAAAAAATAATTATAAATGTAATTATTACAAATATAATATAGACATATAATAATATATTATACCGAAAAAATGAAAGAGTTCAATGAGAGATGATGATATATAAGTCTTTCTATATATTTAATGTTCATTGGGTGACTTTTCATATAATGATAGGATAATATCTGAAATTTATTTGAATGATAAAATTACTTTTTTTGGTTCAGTTTAAAACTACATATAATCATGCTAATGCATATACTTGTAGTGACCAAATTAACCAATTTGATTTGATAGTTATATTAATTAGTTGGAAAATTTATAAATATAGTGAAAATAATAAAATAGTAGACAATTAAAGTAGTTTATTATAGAGAATATTCAATTATTCCATGACATTTCTTAGGTGTAAGTTTTTTTGGAATGTTTATCTCCAACATAAAAAAAATTAAATCAAAATAAATAAATGATATTGATAATTATATAATTATAAGCTTATAACATTTAATTAACATATATCAAGACAGAGATGATTAACTTAGATTATATTTATGAAAATATGAAGTTAAGAAATCTTGTAAAAAGTCTTAATGTAGCTCGTTCTTACATGTATAGGATCTTCTCCATTTATATTTTAAAAAACAAAGGAAAATGCAACCTTCAATAACACATATATTCATTTAATTATAATAAAATTACACTTTTATCATTAAAAACAAAAAGGAAAATGTGTAATTATCTTTCTATTAATTGAGAAGATCTTAGTTCGATGATAAAATATTATTTCAAATTTGGGTAAAGTTGACAGTGATGGTGGTTGGTCAAAAACCTTAAATGGTTCAGTGAAATCTGATTTTAGAAATTGCATGATCAGGATAGTACTGCAAAATGCATTCAAAGAGAAGATAAACAAGTCCATACTCTATAGTCCATACTAATGGATTTTAAATGTAAGTAACTCCAAGAAAAATCAGTCTCCTAAAATTATTTTCCTATCACTTTGCTAGGTTGTTAAAAAAAACGGAATCATACAAGAGTACACCATTTCCCTATCATAAGTCTGATAAAAAAAATCTCATCTATATCACTGCCATGAATGTTAGTGCACCACAGCACCAGCAAGCATAATAAGACACTTGAAAATTATTTACTGCCAACTGTCGCAACCAAGTGCTGTCTGAACAAGAAAATTAACAAAATCTCAACTCTTCCATCTGTGCGCATGTCTTCCTGGTTTTTTTAGTCTGCCATTATCTAGTTCCTGCCAAAAAAATGAACAGTGTATGAGCAACATAATATTCTATATAAGGTAAGCAAGTGTCTAAAGGTAGAGACAAAGCTATTGAAACTGCTTCGCAAAATGGCATCACTGAGAGAGTAAATGAAGAGTAGAGACACCCTTTATTAAATAAAGAGTAGAGACTTACTTTTCCAGAGTTAGGATTAATAGAATGACAAGTGCTTCAAAAATCAAAGAAAAATATATTTATCTTTCTAATTATAATGAAATGACACATTTGACATTATAAACAAAGGGAAATATAAGTATTTATTTCTCAATTAATAAAGTGGATCATCGTTACTTTTCCTTACTCCATTTAGAGACTCATTTTTCAAGGAGCCATTTCCTTTTATGAATGGGGAGTGAAGAAAAAAGGCTTATTTTTGTTCTTGATTTTTTGGGGCTTTCCCCTCATCTAGATCTTGAGAAGGGGGAAGGAGTCTCAATCAAGGAACCATCATTGATGGACATTTCACATGACACATATCAATATGAATCTTAGTCCAGCACCAGCACTACAAGAAGTTGCTTATTCTCCTAGTAGGCTGTATCAAATATCTAAAGGAAGGTTTACCAGTAGAAATCACTATCTATAAATGCTTGCATAACCAAACGCACCAACGTGCTAGCACAAAAGCACAATTCCACACCACTTTATCTTCTTTACTTCTCACAAAGTCCCAAAACGGGAGAAAATTCCTTTGGCCATTGCGCACCATCCCAAAGAAACTACCACACAACTGCCTAGCAATCTCACCATTCCAAGAGAAATTGTTTATGGTTCTTGGATATCGTCACATGCAAGTTTGATTAGATAATATGGACGATTCAATTACATGGAAACCTTAAAACAGAATGCGAAAATTTAGATCTACCATACATATAAACATTTTGAAATAAATATTACATAAGGAGATGCAAAACCGAAAGCCCCTAAGGTACAACCTTGGGAGGATACTGTCCTAAATAAACCTAGTAGTCTAGTACTACTCTCAAGTTTCAGATACTCTCTAAATTTAGATATTAATAATCATCAAAATCCAATCTATATCATAAAACAAAGAGGAGGTTATAGATAGCATGGCTATACCTTTTTGTTTCTTATCACGGCAAAAAGCACTTCCACAGAAACAATGAAATGCTTTAATAGGATGTTCATGATCATCAAAGTCAATTCCATAATCCTGCAAATAATTTGTCACGTGTCTTATTCATGAGGAAACTCAAACAACTACACAGAGACTTTTGACGTGTAAACACACACTTAGGCATTTGGTACACTATCATCTACAACTTGGCTTAGATACTTAAATTGGATGTGTTTGATTTTGTGCCTAAGCATAGGATTGGAACACTATAATAAGACTAAAGACTATATGGAAATTTACCCTGTAAGTCTTGCAAAATAAACATTTTGAAAATTGTTGGTTTTAAGATGCATTTAAAGCACATTAAAGTGACCATTAAAGAGAGATTTGAGTGTGAATTTCAAAAAACTCTCCAAGTCCCACATTGTTTGGAGAAGGGAATGTGAAAGGCCTTATAAGGCTCAAGTCCTACCATTGGGGTGTGCCTCAAGGGGTACAATGAGTTTTGTTTGTGTGAGTCCCCCCCCCCCACACACACGTGCGCGCGCACCACCACTTGGGCCCAACATTCTTTTTGTTGAAAAAATAAATATTTATTTTACTTATTTATTTTATTTTTTATTTAGAAGGTCATTGAGCCTTTGCCATGTGTTCGTGCCGTGTGGATGACCAGGTCAAGCATGACCCGGTATTTGCTGGACCGTTGGATGGAGGGTCGGTTGGAGGCCTCACGCTATAAATAGAGGCATCCCCTCCTCATTGTAACTCGCACCAAGAGTAAGTACGAATATACTTGCTCTTCTCTTTCTCCCTCCTTAAATTCTGCTGACGCAATTCCGACCTACTTTCTCTCCATTTCTTTATGTGGCACTAGAGTTGGAACAGGAATCCAATATTGTGGGTATTTCGGAATTGGCACTGGAAGCCATATTTTTGAGTGTATTCTAGAGAGATTTTTACAGTGCAGTAAGATATCGTATAAACAGAGAGCTGAGCTATTTTATCCTAGGGACGGCATGGTTGATAGTCTGCTTGCACCTTGAGGCAGTACCACGAAACGTCTTAAAGAGAGCGACCTGATCGTGACTCAGCCAGTAAAGATTATCTTGTGTCATTGTTGTGGGCTACCGATACAACAATTTTAAGACGTTTCTACTGCAATGGCACTCGTAGATAATATTACTGGTCCGAACAGCTTCGACCTAAGCAAACCATTCAGGTTTGACGGGACTAACTTCAAACGCTGGCAAACCAAGATGAAATTTTTCCTAACGGTTAAAAAGGTTGCCCATGTTTTGAAGGATGATGAACCAGTGGACCCTGAAGAAGCTGAGAAAGAGGAAAAGGAAAAACTAGCTATTGATATCGCTCTGTGAAATGAAAATGACTACTTATGTAAGCATTTCATTCTTGGTGGGTTGTCTGATGATCTATATGATTATTACATCCCATATAAATCTGCCAAATTAGTTTGGCAAGCACTCAAAAAGAAATATGATACTGAGGAAGTTGGGACTAAGAAATATGTTGTTAGCCGCTATCTCAAGTATCAGATGACTAATGATAAATCAGTAGAATCTCAGTCCCACGAGATTCAGAAAATTGATCATGAGATCATCACTGAGGGTATGCCCTTAGATGAGCAATTTCAGGTAGCTGTCATTATTGACAAACTGCCACCTAGCTGGAAGGACTTTAAAAACGTCCTAAGACATAAGACCATATAATTTTCTTTGGAATCTCTGATCACTCGTCTTTGCATTGAGAAAGAGGCTCGTAAGCAAGATCAGAATGAAGAAGTGTTGTCTTTATCAAGCAATAGCACTAAAAAGAAATTCTCAGGTGCGGTTCTGAAGCCTTCGGGCAGCAACTTTAAGAATCAGAACCGCAATGGGAATAAGGCTAAGATCACCGGCCGCAACAAGAATTGGAACCCTAAAAAGGTCCAATATGCTAAACCACCCGCTAAGAATGACTCTGGCAACTTATTTATCTGCTTCAAGTGTGGGAAGCCAGGTCATATGGCACGAAAGTGCAGGAACCAACCAGTGGATCATCCTCCACAAGCTAACATGGTTGAGGATCCACTTGTGGCCGTGTTAACTGAGGTCACAATGATTGGAGGAAGTGATGGGTGGTGGGTAGATACTGGTGCATCCCACCATGTCTGTTATGATCGTGCTATGTTCAAAACATACATGAATGCTGATAACAAGAAAGTGCTGCTGGGAGACTCTCACACCACTACTGTTGCTAGAACTGGTGATGTGGAGCTGCAGTTTACATCTGGGAGGACTCTGATACTCAAAGATGTGATGCATACTCCAGAGATGAGGAAGAATCTAGTATCAGGTTTTCTTCTTAATAAGGTTGGTTTTACCCAGTCCATAAGAGCAGACTTGTATACTCTTACTAAGAATGAGGTATTTGTAGGGAGGGGTACGCCACTGATGGTATGTTTAAGTTAAATGTCGAAGTTTCTATTAATAAAATTTATGATTCCATTTACATGCTGTGTGATTTTTCTATTTGGTATTTTAGGCTTTGTCATATAAATAAACGTGCTATTTCAAATTTAAGCAACTTATGATTAATTCCTAAATTATCTAAAAATGATTTTGAAAATTGTGAATCATATAGTCAAGCTAAAATAACTAAAAAATCAAATAAATCAGTAGTGCGAGAATCTGAGGCTTTAGATTTGATACACTCTGATATATGTGAATTAGATGGAACGTTAACCAGAAATGGTAAACGATATTTTATAACTTTTATAGATGACTGCTCTGATTTCACTTATGTTTATCTTATGAAAAATAAAAGTGATGCACTTGATATGTTTAAAGTCTATGTAACTGAAATTAAAAATCAATTTAATAAGAAAATAAAGAAACTCAGGAGCAATAGAGCCACTGAGTATAATTCTAGCATGTTTAATGATTTTTATAAATTAAAAGGCGTTGTTCATGAAACAACTGCACCATATTCACCTGAAATGAATGGTAAAGCTGAAAGAAAGAATATAACATTAACTGAATTAGTAGTAGCTATCATGTTAAGTTTTGGTGCAGCACCCTCTTGGTGAGGTGAAATTTTATTAACTGTTTGTTCTATTCTAAATAGAGTCCCCAAGACTAAGAGCAAAGTATCCCATATGAACTCTTTAAGAATATACAACCTAATTTGTCTTATTTCAGAACTTGGGGTTGTCCGACTTATGTCCGGATACCAGACCCCAAAATAGTTAAACTCGCTAGTAGAGCCTATGAATGTTTATTCATTGGGTATGCTATAAAAAGCAGGACATACATGTTTTATGACCTTAACGCTAAAGTAATCATTGAGTCTAATGATGCTGACTTTGATGAAAAGAAATTCCCTTTTAAATTGAGGAATAGTAGGGGCACATCATCTAGTCACACACCTGTGATTAGAGATAGTGATGATGGGTTAGAAGTAGAACCTAGAAGAAGTAAGAGAACAAGAACTGCTAGAGAGTATGAACCTGATTATATGGTCTATACATTGGAAGATGATCTATCAACTATCCAAGAAGTTTTGACTTCCTTGGATGCTGATTTATGGCAAGAAGCCTAAATGATGAGATGGATTCTCTAGAGTCTAACAAGACTTGGCATTTGACTGACTTGCCACCTGGTTGCAAACCGATTGGTTGTAAGTGGGTTTTGAAAAAGAAACTGAAACCTGATGGCACATTGGATAAATACAAGGCTCACCTTGTAGCCAAAGGTTTCAGACAAAGAGAGAATGTAGATTTCTTCAATACATTTTCACTTGCTACTAGAATAACATCCATTAGAGTACTAATATCGCTCGCTGCGATACATGATTTAGTAGTACATCAAATAGATGTTAAAACCGCTTTTTTAAATGGTGATTTGGAAGAAGAAATCTACATGGAACAACCTGAATGTTTTGTAATCCATGGGCAAGAAAATAAAGTCTGCAAGTTAGATAAGTCATTGTAGGGTCTTAAACAAGCACCTAAACAGTGGCATGAAAAGTTTGATAACTTAATCATATCGAATGAGTTTAAGGTGAATGAAAGTGATAAATGCATTTATTACAAATCAGAAAATGAAATTTACACTATCATATGTCTTTATGTATACGATCTACTCATATTTGGTTCCAACATTCATGTTGTGAATAATGTGAAATTAATGTTGTGTAACAACTTTGATATGAAAGACCTTGGAGAGGCAAATGTAATCATTGGTATAAAGATTACTAGATCAAATGAAGGAATTTCTTTGGATCAATCACATTATGTAGAAAAGATGCTAAAGAAATATAAATACTTTGACTGTAAACCTGCTAGCACACCATATGACCCAAGTGTAAAACTTTTTAAGAACACTGGTGAAGGTGTAAGACAAACAGAATATGCTAGTATCATTGTCAGCCTTCGGTATGCCACTGATTGCACTAGACCCGACATTGCCTATGTTGTTGGACTATTGTGCAGATTTACCAGTAGACCTAGTATGGAGCATTGGCATGCTATTGAAAGAGTAATGAGATACCTTAAGAAAACTATAAACCTTGGTTTACATTACCAAAGGTTTCCAGCTGTCCTGGAAGGATACAACGATGCTGATTGGAACACTCTTTCAGATGATTCCAAAGCGACCAGTGGCTATATATTTAGCATAGTTGGTGGAGCTGTTTCTTGGAAGTCAAAGAAACATACTATTTTGGCTCAATCCACTATGGAAGCTGAGATGATAGCACTAGCAACAGCTAGTGAAGCAGCAAGTTTGCTTAGAAGCTTGCTAGCTGAGATTCCCCTATGGGAAAGACCGATACCAGCTGTGTTGATCCATTGTGATAGTACCGCGGCTATTGCAAAGATTGAAAACCATTTTTATAACGGTAAGAAACGACAAATACATCGTAAGCACAACACCATTAGAGAGTTTCTTTCTACAGGAGCTGTTAGAGTGGATCACGTACGCACTGAGAATAACTTAGCAGATCCTTTGACGAAAGGACTAGCTAGAGAGAAAGTCCATAATACTTCTAAGCTCATGAAACTATTGCCTTTAGAACGAAGATCACTCACGATGGTAACCCGACCTAACTGGAGATCCCAAGAAGTAGGTTCAATGGGTAATAACAAAATGTGAAGTGATATGAGAATGAACATGCTATGAAATTACGAGAAACATGATTCCTGCAGTATATGTAAGGATGAGTTAAACTCTTAATGAGATCTATACTCCAATTGGAGTGGAGTACCTAGACTACAATTGTACTCTTGATAGACTCACCTATGTGAATGTGAATGTGAAAGTGGGGGTCGCTTTCTATGAAATTTAAGAGGCATAAATTTCTAGAGCGTTCACTAAACTGGGATAGACATGCATGACCTTGAATGCACGGGCTTTATTGAATACACCTTTGAAAAGGTTGTGTGTGGTTTGATGTCGGAGATAGAGTTCAAGACTACGAGTCACTCTAGTAAAATCTGGATCTTACTCACTATGCAAAGGTTCAAGTCGAACGACACATTTGTTTATGCACAATCTTATTGAGACTACAAAAATTCCCGAAAAACGTTTTTTAAAATATCAAGTGGGGGATTGTTGAAAATTGTTGGTTTTAAGATGCATTAAAGCACATTAAAGTGGTCATTAAAGAGGGAGCTTGAAGTGTGAATTTCAAAAACCTCTCCAAGTCCCACATTGGTTGGAGAAGGGAAGGTGAAAGGCCTTATAAGGCTCAAGTCCTACCATTGGGGTGTGCCCCAAGGGGTACAATGGGTTTTGTGAGTGGGTGAGGACTCACACAAACAAAACCCCCCACACACACACGCGCCCGCGCACCACCACCACCACCTTCTCCGCCATCGTCCGGCTCGGTTCATGTTCGGGTCGGATTCGAGCTTGGGCCCAACATTCTTTTGTTGAAAAAATAAATATTTATTTTATTTTTTATTTAGAAGGCCATTGGGCCTTTGCCATGTGTTCGGGTCGTGTGGATGACCAGGTCAAGCTTGACCGAGTCACCACACATGAGGAAGGATCGAGAAGCAAAATGAACGAGTCAGTGCATGACCCGCATGACCCGGTATTTGAGGAGGTGTATTCGCGCCTATTTTCCTCTACGCCGTAGATGGATTTTTGCTGGACTGTTGGATGGAGGGTCGGTTGGAGGCCTCACGCTATAAATAGAGGCCTCCCCTCCTCATTGTAAATCGCACCAAGAGCAAGTACGATTATACTTGCTCTTCTCTTTCTCCCTCCTTAAATTCTGTCGACGCAATTCCGGCCTACTTTCTCTCCCTTTCTTTCCGTGGCACTAGAGTTGGAACAGGAATCCAATATTGTGGGTATTTCGGAATTGGCATTGGAAGCCATATTTTTGTGTGTATTCTAGAGCGATTCTTACAGTGCAGTAAGATATCGTATAAACAGAGAGTTGAGCTGTTTTATCTTGGGGACGGCGTGGTTGATAGTCTGCTTGCACCTTGAGGCAGTACCACGAAATGTCTTAAAGAGAGCAACCTGGTCGTGACTCAGCCAATAAAGATTATCTCGTGTCATTGTTGCGGACTACCGATACAACAAAACAGAGTGTAGATCTCATTATATATAGACTATAACCAAAATACTCATTCATTGAAATGATTAAAGTCATATTTAAGCCAAAAATAAATGTTAACGAAATATAAAAATGTAGGGTAAATTATGAGACATACTTCATGGTCTTTTGAAGAGTTTCATAATTGAAATAAAAGTTGTTTGTGTGGTATAAATAATCAAGAAATAAGGTGGTATGATAATTTCCATATAAGAGTGAACACAAAGTAAATTCATGCTTGGAGTGGCTCTACTAGTTAAAGTGTCTTGTATTGGTCCAACTCACTTACCCATGTCAACTCCTCCAATGCTTTCACTTTTCTGTTTGTAAAGAGCGCAAGCTGCATACAAGCAACATAATACACTAAATATATGCCAATATTTAATTTTCACCATCTTCTATCAATTAAAATGGATATTTATGAATATAACCAATTAAATTTTTACATGATAATAGTGACGATCAGGAGTCTCCACTTCAACTGGAACGTCTAACAGATTTGCATCCGAGCACCTGAAATCATAAGTAGAAAGATCAATTGATGAAAATGAAAGAAAAAGAAAAAACAATGGAACATATGTAATGACGTGGTTAGATATTATAAAAAGGTGTTGGTACTATTGTTTAAGGATTTAAAAATCAGAAACTTTTTATTGAAAAATAATTTAACATCTTGAAAATAAGCAAAATTTCTATTATCATGATACTTAAACAATTAAATTTTGGTTATTTGTTAGCAAAATCACAAATCAAAGATAAATTTTATATAAAAAAACAAAACTAAAGAAAGGGAGAAAAGAAGGGAAAAAACACTGCACAACGGTGGACTATGGCAAAGAAGAGGAATAACAAAAACCCATCCCGATGAAAATTAAACCAAATAAGAGAAATCTGAAGCCATTATTTTTTCATTGCTCCTCCATAACTCAACCTACAATGAATCTAGCATTTTTTATACCAAATAAAAAAGTTACCTATGATTGATAAACCTTGCAACATTTCCATTAAATGTAGCATCTAAGCACAGTGCCTCCTCATCCTTTAACACCCCTTCTGAACCCCAATCTGCATCCAGGGTTACGGGATATGTATGTTTCTCATTGCCGCCAATACGCACAGTCCTTTCATATAATTCTGTATTGGTTAATATCTCCCCAGCATATTCGCAGACATAGCTTCCCTTCGGCAACTCTTCCAGTGCTCGAACGCCCCACCCTTTTCCTTCACCAGTCAAGAACACCTGAATAATAAATTACCATATAACCATCACATATAAAATATTCACCAAAATTCAAATTCTTTTCTCACTAAGGTCACCAATATAAATCACCGGCTTCTATCAAATACCAATTTTATGGTGCTTTGTTGATAATCATTTCCTTTTTATTAGGTTAGTAATGAAATAGATAATAAGTTAATAACAATAAAGAGGGGTCACTGATGAAACTATCTCTGTAATTAGGTCAATGTTATCTATAAAAGCATGGGCCATGACACCTGCCCTAAGACATGCTTAATAAGATATCCAAGATCAAGAGCAACGACTCAAAGTCAATAGTTATAAGAAAAGAGAGAAAACATTGTATGCACTCAAATTGAGTATATATTGTATGAGTTTTACACATTGTTATTGTATAATCCACCATTCATGTTTAATCATTATTGATTCATAACAAAATAATACAAATGAATGATATATGATATAATGAATGTGTATAAATCTTTATATTGATAATGCATAAATATTACATTCATAAAATGATTGACCCTAATATTAAGAAACAAAAAAAATATTTAAAACAATAATAATCTAATATATATGTATTGAAAGTTTAATTTTTTTGCACAATCAATATATTATCTCTATTCATTTATATTACTTTTATATAAGAGATCAATGATGAATAAAAATAAATGATATATCAACAGCGTAAAAATCTCTTACTACATCTATCAGCGAATACATTTTTTTACTAAAAAATAAACATTAACCTCTTGTAACACATGTTATAAATGAAATGCTGGCCCTTGCACCAAGGTGAGTAAATTGACAGTTAGTTAGTTATAATGGATATCTAAAATATTGTATTTTTCACATGTAATATACACTCCAAACAAAAGATAATTCATTCAATATATTACCTGCAATTTGCATGTTAAACCTCTTTGCACTACACGATTTCCACACTGCATGTCACATCCGCACTTCCTCCAACATTCCTTTATAAACTTCTTAACCATATGCCCCTTGCATGGTTCAGGCTTGATTTCGTTCTTAGACCTCTCCAAGGGGCATTCTTGACAATACAGAAAGTGATGATCTTTGGGTTCATTCTTCATAGAGATGCAATCTTCTAGAAATTCTTCTTTCAGCAAACCTTGTTGTGTGTAAGCAAACTCTCCACCAGTTTCTTGAGCACAAGCGCAAGGAAATGGTAAGGAAAGACAGTCCCCAGAACAATCAGAACAACAACCCTGATCCGCAATACGCGCTAGTGAAATATTGACATTAGCACATTGGTATATTATATTACACGGTGTGTAATTAAACTTTGGCAATTCCTCTCTTCCCGTTTCATCTAATAAAGATATCTTGACATTTTCTGAACCTTTTGTTATGTCGCTGAGAAACTTGGGGGAAATTCTACTTGTATCTTGATCATCAAGTGTATCATCTTTCTCATGGTACTGGTACAGAGTTGTCAGAGACTTCACACGAACGTTTCCAATTGAAGATTCTTTAGGTGGGCCTAGAGAGACTCAAAAAATAATTCAGAAAACAGTAGCAAGAACAATAAAAAGTAACAAAACAAAAAGAGTGAAACAGTTGTAACTAAAATGGTTGCCATGATTACCTCTGTGACTCGCTGACCCAGGTCCATGAAGTGACTTCGGTTTCTCAACTCTTGGTGTCTTGAGCTCATTCTGAACACCATCATTCGGCATGAGAATAAGAGGTTTGTCAATTTTTGGGGTCATGAGCTTCTTCTGATGATGATCACTTGCCATCTTTTCCCTCTGGATATGAGAAACACAAGGTCCATCAATTGGATATTCAGAATTCCCCTGTATTTCGGTATCTTTTTTTATGGAGACTTGTCTTGATTTGCCACTTGACAAAACCTGCTCATCTCCATCTACTGAGTTCAGTTTCTGTCTTGGTCTTTCACGGTCATTATCACTGCTTGGAGCTTTTCTCTTACCTTCTGTTTCCTATTTCAAATAATAAAGAAAGGTCAACTTATCAACAACAAGGTACAAACAATAAAGTAGAAACAAAAAAAGGGAAAGAAGCTGAAAGGTGTAGATTCAAATGAAGAACATGCAAATAACGGGTTCAAGCATATTTTCCTGAGCCAAGTCTTTCAAAAAGCTTAAGTTGTTAAGGGTTGAACTATACACTATGTGGTTATACAACTTAAGTTGTTAGATGAAGAGTTGAAGACACATAAAAGTCTATCTCTAACATCTAAAACACTTACATTTCCCAGGACAATTGATTAAATGGGTGATAAAATATATAAAAGAACAAGCAGTGTTTAGAGAAAACCTTATCCTCCTTTAGTTCAAAGTATGCATCCACAAGTGTCCGATAATTGTCTTCTTCAATAAGTTCCCACTTTCCACCATACACTTTTAACAAGTATTTCAACACTGGCTTCATTTCTTCGTCGGGAATTCCTAATGCCCTCGAAGCATTAAAGGCCTTAGCAACTCTTGGATCAGGAGCCATGATTACAGGTAATAGTCACACTATTCAACACCAAACAGCAGCCACTTATATCAAGCGAAATTAAACTTTATATGCCCCTACAGTTAACGTTTTTCCTGCATAATGCAAAATGGATTAGTGTACAACACCTCAAAGAGGTTTAATGCATTGAAAATAAATGTGTTAACAAATTAAAGCTAATCAGAATTTAGAAGGGAACTTTGAAGGGGAATAAAAATCAAGGAAAATATGAAAGAATGAGAAGCAGGGACAAACACAAGATGCTAGATGACATCTTTCTCAATATTCTATGATATTACATAGTGAAAATTTTAAGGTGTTACTTCAGTGACTAAACATATAATGATCCAACACTATCTACTGCACTGAAATATCAAGATTTTAGAACCTTTTTCATAGAACACAGCATAACAAGCAATATAAATATAATATAATTAAAGGAGTTCCAAGGCCAACACATGCCACAAATCTTGGTAAGGACATAAAGAGGTACACACAAATCACCTACTAAGACGAATTGTTGACAAGAGTGGATCGCGAGTTCACGTGGCTCCCACCTAGTAGAAATTAGGAAAAGTAATAAAACTTATATATTTCGATCGAAGTGCTTATATCGTTGTAAGTTGAATCAACCCTAAATACCTTACAAGCAATATAAATAAAATAGAATTAAAGGAATTCAAGGCCAACACATGGCACAAATCTTGGTAAGGACATAAAGAGGTACACATCACCTACTAAGAGGAATCGTTGACAAGAGCATATCACGAGTTCACGTGGCTCCACCAAGTAGAAATTAGGGAAAGTAATAAAACTTATATATTTCGATCTAAGTGTGTATATCGTTGTAAGTTGAATCAACCCTAAATCCCTAATTATCAATTTTTGTTTGGGTTTTTTCACTCCACTCTATTTAGGGCTAAATGCAACAATGTGATTCAATGAATTCTTAGTATGGCAAAAGACAAAATGAGGAAAAAGAAAACAAGAACAAAGGAACTTACAATACCTATAGATATTAATGGAGGAACCCAATTGGCCGCGCTCATTTCATGTTTATCAATTCAGGCAGTGAATTGAGAATTAAAAAGTCCAAATGATATGTATCATATTTTCACATATAAAGGAACATATTAGGATTGATGTTAATATTGTGTAACAAAATTATTGGACACATATACCCTTATTACTTTATTTAATTGATTGGATAATTGGGGTGTTTTAATAATTTCATTTATTTTTTACTCCTCTCATTCAAACACTCAATTGTCTCCTCCCACTTGCATACTCCACCTCCATCCTGCCACAGAGAAAAATAGGGGAAGACTATGAGTTGTTTTGTTATCTATTAAGTGATCTCAAATTGAGAATCTTTATTTGTATAATAGACTCAGACACTCTTGGAAAGAAATCACAGTTCACAACAATACTCTCTTATTTATCATCTCAAGCACTCTTCCTTCTTCACATCAATTCATATTCAACTAATCAATCAATCTTTTATGATTTCACACCAAACAGGGTGATACGATTTGCTTCCAACTCGCCCGAATCAACTCACACACTCTGAACCGGTTTCTTATAAAACGCCGGCGCTGCCAGATCCAGCGTGCGTGTTCCGTCGCCGTCACTGTGGGTTCTGGCAAGTTAGGAAACCCCCAGCAAGACCTCAACAATATCTGCCTCCGCATTTCCTCTCGCGGTGGCCGGCTCGTGGAGCACAATCGTTGTGGACGCGATTTTGGAGAAGAGAGAGGATGGGCCAGGGCCGTGGCACAGTGGCGGCTGTCCGAGAAGAAGGCACGCCGGGGCACATTGGTGAGGCATCAACTTGTTCAAATGAGTATACAAGTGGGAGGAGACACAACTACCATACGAGAAATGGAGTTGGATTTAGAGGGTTTGGGATGAAAGGAGTTTCAAATAGGTGAAATTATTAAAAGACCCCCATTGTTCAAACACAATTTGATAAAAAACTTACGGAATCTGTGTCCAATAATTTTATTATATGCACATAAAAAAATAAGAGTATTTGTGTCCAATAATTTCAGGGAGGGGTGTACTTATCCCTACCTTCTATGAAAATCGATCGATTAATTTAAATTTACTCTTCAATAAATTGGATATACTCTCTAGTTTTAATATATAATGTTAACATATTCTTTCACATATATTGAATCCGGTACAAAATTGCAATTTTTGGTAGTCTATTACTTCAATAACTAATACTTTCACCATGTTTTCTTAGAATTTTCTACAGTCCTAACCATCATCACATCCACTATATAAAAATAAATAAATTGATATGTTATTTATTAGTTGTTACTTTTTATATTAGTATTGATGTTTTAAATGGATAGAGATCACCTGTCTTAAATGAGATGGTGATATTTTATTGATTGGAACGGGAACACCATTTTGGGACAGGTTTTTGATCCAGTCCATTTCAAATTATCCTAGTTTTTAGGAAGTAGTTTTTGATTTATTTATTTTATTGAATTAGTTTTTAGTTTCTAAATTACTACATAAAGAAACATATATATTCCAAACTAAACTTAAAATGAAATAAAGGAAATGTAAAGAGGTCTTACATAGAGAGTGAAGCAATTGAAACGATAACGCAAGGTAGCTGAAGAGTTATTTCTTGAAATAGTACCTTCAGATCGAAGTCTTTAGAAGCTTATAACAAGATTATGACATAGTCAAATTGCTTAAATGGATACGACGATTACTTGTCAATCAAATTGCTTTAAATGGATAGGACAATTGCTTCTCCTGTGAAGGAAACGTAATAGGCAATAGCATTTTGATAATGCAATGTATTATCAGAACGAAAATCAAAGCCCTCACTTGTTTTTACTCAGAACCTGGGTAACGAGAAAATGCGTTTGGGAGCGACAAGAATGTCATAGGAAAATAGCGAGAATGAGTTTTTGCGCGATTGCGTTGTTACAATGCATGAGAAGTAGTATAGCCTCCGATTTTTTATTTGGTGCAGTGCGCTGTATTTTTTTTGGTGATAGGTGTTGCAGACTAATAAGTGTGCTCGTTTCCTTGTTTAATTGTCTTTATGATTGTTACAAGGTTTTGGGATCTTCACTATCCTTTTTTTAATTGAGCACACCACAAGGTATGTTACATGGGCCCACAAGGGGAAGGCCCAAACAAGTGACATTAATGTACTTTTTTTATGTGTTTAAAGTAGAGATGCCAACATACTGAACCATCCCAAAAATTTATAGGGTCTCCCTAACATTTTATATATCAGCCCAAAACCCACTTTAACATAGTTGGACTTCTTTCCAATAATATAAGTGTATTTTTAAGGATTAAGATGTAATATAAATGTAAATTAAATAGTATAAATATCAATGCACTTTAATTTTTTAATGTTTTTTCAATAATTGTCATGTTCATTATTGAAGATGAGTCTGACTCGTAGTATTGGAAAATTAATTTAACTTCCATACATATGTAGGGTTTGTGATACAAATTAACTTTAATCAAATAAGGCAAATGAATTTTACAAGGATTAAGATCTTCGGTCTAACGAGGGGTGAGCATGACCCGACCCTACCCGTTCACCCAGTATGGCCCGATCATCCGTTCACCCAGTATGGCCCGATCATCCGTTCACCCAGTATGGCCCGATCATGATCGATTCTGAAAAGGGTCGGGTCTCATCGGGTCTAAGGTCGGGTTTCAAAAATTAGACCCAGTTAATATTTAGGGTCGAGTAGGGACCCAGTTAATAGTAGGTTTGTATGTATCTCTGTTCAAATGTACAGAGAGTAACGATATTTTTTGGTCGAAAATATCATTGATTCTCTAATTTTTCATCATGTATACATGTTTAATAATATATGTATACATGTTTAATAATATATTATTTATTTTATATGTCAAATTACATATTCACAATAATACAAATGTTTAGAAGACTTTATGTAAAATGAGTATACGTGTCCATGAGTGGGTTCAGGTTTAAAGGTTGACCCTGTGAATATTCAGGGTCGGTTTAACTATGGGTCTAGGGCCGGGCCTGAGATTAGAGAAATGCCCCGAACAACATTTATCATCGGTTAAGGACAAACCTTAACTCATCCCAACTTGGCTCATACTTACCCCTAGGTCTAACCATGGTTAATGAATGTAAAAGGAAACATGTATAGGGATGTGTGAAGATTAATATGTGTTCCTAACATGTACAGCAAAAAATAGTATTCTATTTTGTGTTAAAACATGTATACCAGATAACAGTGAGACAAAAAACTTTTATAAAAAATACCTTGAGAGATCGTGATGGCTTCAGAAAACTTACCCTTCAAAAGTATCAAGGTCCTACATGTGTATCAACACGGAGACTGATCCTTGTTGTATCAACACTTTGATCCGTGTAACAAATTTAGTCCATTTATGCTCTAAAATAATAAATCAAGACAAGAAGAACAATTCTCTTTTTATCTAAGCACAATATTTAGAGACTTTTTGCACACTCCTATTTAGTTAGGTTATGGTTTTGTGGTATTTATTTCCAAAATAAAATAATCACTCAATCTCATATTGATTCTATCACATAATAACCACTACCTTATTTTTCTCATTTTTGGTTTTGCTATTTTTATTTTTCAAACGTTTAAATCAATCAGTGATCTTATCGGATTTATTAATTTAAACGTAGATTTGAAAATATATTACTTAAGTCTCACTTAATTATATTACAATGACTGAATAATATCATTTGTATTTTTGGTGCTAGCATAAAATACAATAACATTCCAAAGAAAACTTATTAAATTAAACTATTTAATTTAATTCATAATATTTTATCGTCCAACAAAAAACAGAACACTCGTTAGTGTGTGATGCGTAGGTTCATTACAAAACTGGTAGTAAATTAACTCATTAATTTACTAATCAAGGTTGGCATCGAGCAAAACTCCTTAACGACCGAATAGAAATGAAGTAACATCTTTTACTTTTAGAACCATTAGAAGATTAATATAATATTTTCTTTCATCTTTACAGCTCTATGTTAACTATAGAATATGATATGTTTGTCAAATTCCAATAAGTTAACGCATAATGAATGACTTAAGAAACTCATTTCTTCATTCATTCAAGTCTCCTCGACCAAGGTTTTTATTTCTCTAGAGCTCAAACTCATTACCATGAGTTGATGGATTCTTTCTTGGTTAATCATTAATCCTACAAGAATTTGATTATACCCGATAATCATTCAACTAACATAATAAGACATTAGGTATCCGATATCAAAATATAACAAATAACTTGTTAATTACTATGATAATCTAAAGTCTAATGAAAATATATATTTCTTCATAAAAATTTCTTATTGACAATTCAAAGGTAATATATTAACTATTAGGAATTCTCATTTGAGTCAGTTCAATAATTATATCTCTATATGTGTAATTTAATAAATGAGATCTATTAATCTTTATCTAATAAAGTCTACTACATATATTGATCTATCTGGATTAATAATGTCATAAGTTTAATAATCATATGATCAAGAACAATTTAGATTAAAATTATAAAATATTTATTTCTCATTATTATAATATATATTATAATAATAACTATCTAATTTTAATTAAGGACCTTTCATATTAATTATTTCAACAAACAATGAATATGATAATAACATAATAATAAGTACAACTTTATTATTATAAACATGATAGATTAGTTCTTGGGCATACCTTATTCGAAAATCGATATTAGTACTTGCATTTATTGAAGAAACATATGACAATGCCTTAATAAATGGGTAAATGATATAGTTGCTTTTATGTCTATATGATTCAAATATTATAGCAATTATGTGTAGTCATTGTCATATATATGACGACAATGAACCCATGGCTTCAAATGAACAATGACATATATTTATGATTATTGAAGTGGGATAACATCTATTGATTGAACTATTGCGTGTATTTTTTATTTTTATTTTATCTCAAAATCAATTAGTAATAAGAGAAGTAACCTAACAAATATTTAAACCATTCCCGGGATAATGAGGTAGGCGATATATGACTTATTTCCCAATATTTTTTGTGTGAACTTAATACTATGGATTATTTACTTTAGGTTCTTTGTTTTATTAAGTTATTCCTAATACTGGCTTCATATCCGTGGCACCTTTAGATTCTGTGTTTTATGGGTTCAATTTACTTAAAAGATTTCATATTTTATTATAATCTCAGTTGTTTGTGTTGTTTGACCGCATGCCAGCTGATAAAGATAAGTTGTCCTCAATTATATCCCTAAACTTGTCTTGCACCAAATAAAAAATGACATGTTAATTAAAAAAATTAAACATTCATGATTTTTTATATTTTTACTCTATTTTGATTGGTGCGAGATGTGGTTGAGAACATCAGATCCTTATGCCAAGTCAGCCATGTTGTCATATCCACAAAAAAAAAAAACGCCAACCATGTCAGTTTATTATAAGCTAAATTGTTGTGGCCACAGGCCTTCCATGACTATGATGGTTTTGTTACTAGAGGTTTAAAATTTTAAACCAGGTCCTGAAATAATTTAAAAAATCACTCCTAAAAAACTCATTTTGTAGAATTACGAATGCTATGTGTGCTTGCTGGTTTCAACTCAGAGTACGGATAAGGCGGGTTTAGGTAACAATTTGATGATGTATTTTGAATTGTAATTAGATTCACCTATCAAGCCTGGGTCATATGCCAGCTGGTCCAAATTTATTAGGATAGCTTGTTTTAACAAGTAAATTCAAAGATTCGTATTAAAAATTTAAATACTTGGTCTTACTTAAGAGCTTGTTTTTAAAATACACATATTACAAAAAAAAAAAATATATATATATATATATATTATGGTTTCATGATAATAATTCTTTAGAGAAAAAGTAAATGTGTTAGTTTAATACGCATATCGGGTTCTCACTTTGATTTGGTTTGATTTTCAATTAAAACAGACATTTGATTAACCATAAAATTATTTACAATTTGACAATGAAGGTTGGTTTAGTTGATAAAGAATTATCTCATAGTCCATAATATCAGGTGATGAGTTCGTGAGTAACCTACCAGGAATCATCTTATACACCATATTTATTTTTTATTGTTATTTTTAGGTGAAATAAATGAATAAAAAATAAATGCAAAACCCCCTATTTGCATTTCATTTACAGGAAACAGTATTTGTTGATTTATCTACTTTCATCATTAAATTCATTTACTCATTTAATTTTTTAAATATATAATTATGTTTTTTTTGTTTTCATAATTTAATAAAAATCATTAAATATGATTGTTAACTGATTGAATTATTATTATTTTATGAACAAATACATCATTCCAAAGAGTATAACTGATTGAATTAAAAAAAATGATATTCTCACCTTATTTTATCAATTAAGCCTAGCATCAAGATAAAGAGTTAGTCGTCCTCAATGCTATATTGGGCTCAACTCCTTTCGAGTACCACCGTACAGTTCAATACTGTATTATAAAGGTTAATAATATTTATAATTTATTTTATTAAAAATTAAGTTAAAATTATGATCTTTAAATTTTTATTTTTATCACATGTCTTAATCCTAACATAGTAATGGACTCTCGGAGGATCCAAATTCATTTTGTTGGGAAGAGGATTGCTCCTAATTTTTGTATGCAATTGTGATCAAAGTTTGCTTTTCCCATGCGATGGATGCATGTAAGCAAAATTGCTTGTAGTACAATATCACTAATTATCCCCTAATGAAGAAAATCATAGCGACCAATGAGCTTTAACATATATAGTAGAAAAATTACTCTATTCATACTCGTCTTTTTTGCATCGAGAGTTCAGAAATGATAAGAAAAGAAAACCCAAAAACGCAGCTGCAGCTCCTCCTACAATTATTGCTGCTAACTTTTCAGTGCTGTTGTTTCTTCTTGTCCCTGTATCCATAAATTTCTTATATAAAAATGTACTAATAATAATTTATAATAGCAAGGGAAGTAGTTCTTTAATATAAGTAAATAAAAGCAATATTTTTTATTTCCAATGCAAAATTACTCTCCTATGAGGTATTAGTTAGCAAGATCAAAAACCAAAATGCAAAAACATGACTTTGGTTCTTGATTCAATTTAATATAATAATTACCTGGGATTGAGTTTCCATTTCCATATGAATTCAGCTTGTAAATATAGCTTATAAAGCACTTATCCAAATATATTTGTGCTGAAATAGAGGCACCACATTTTTCCTTAGCAACTTCCACTGCAGCATATACACATTGACTACATTCACAAGTTTCTGAATCACCTTCACATTGTGCCATTAATTGCACCCCTTTGTAATTCACTCTGTAGTACCCATCACTATTCACGATCCCATTTTCTAGTTCCACAAAGGCCTCATCCATCAACTCTCTAAACTCAACATAATTAGTCACACTGGAAATTACCCCACAATCCTTGTAATGAAGCAAATTGCTATTACTTGGATCAGATAATTCTTCATTACTTGTAATTTCTAGAACTTTTTCTTGTTCATATTTTATGTAGCAACCATTAAGTTGCACACGTGCTGATATTGAATTGCTACACAAGGTATTTGACATATGAGGAAGCGAATTCACACAGGTGAAGCAGTCCTGTGTGGTGATGTCTTTTCTGCATTGGAAAAGACATGAAATGGATGTGTTGTTGTTGAGGAATTCCTTTGTTTTGAAGAATTTTGATTGGGAGGATTGTGCAATGAGTTGTTGGAACATAGAAGCGAGTGTTTGAGAATAAGATTGAAAAAAGTGATCATCATTGAAGGTTTGAGTAGCACAAGTTTTGTACACTAAAGTGTTATAATCAGAATTTGGTTTAGAAGAAGGTAGAGAGAAGATTAAGAAAGTGAGGATGAGGAGGATAGTAGAATGAGGAAAATCCATTTGGTTTGTTTTGATGGAACTCTGATTTGGATAAAATATCTGGGTAGGTTTTATTTGTTGGGTTGATAATTGTTTGGTATTACTTTTTTGGAAAAGATGTTTTTGGGAGTTAGATTTTTTGGTTTGGTTTACACTTCAATTCCTAGCTAATCCTATCTACCGAATGAAGTAGGAGAGACACAAGTCATAGAATAGAATAGCAACAAGGTAAACATTTGGCTTTGGACTATGACTCAATTAGGGAAGAAATCTCTATCCTATGCTGATTGGATTACTAAACCTTTTGATTGTCTTAATATTGCTTTGTAATTCTCACTTCTTCTTGTAAATATCTCTTTTATTTAATAAATAATCCGACAAAAAAAATAGAATAGCAACAAGTAAGATTATAAATGTCTCATTCCAATTTCAACCTTGTCTTACCCGTGGGTTATTGTATTAGACATGCTGATGTAAGTTTAATAATTTAGTCAAACAAGTTAAGGTTTTTCGGATTTAGTATTAGTCTTCCAACAGTGTTATTTCTCACTTCTCACGTCTAGAGTAGTGGACAATAATGTTAACACTAATAGCAACACGTTTTGTATTAGGGGAAAATTGAAATAAATTTAATATTTTTTCTTTTCCAATTGTAAAAGACATTCACTCTTGATGAACCCGGCCTTTAAGTGTAAAAATAAATTTGTTGTAGAGAAGACAACAATAATGCATTAGATTACGTATGATTATGAGTAAGTTGTTAGTCAGAAAAACTTAATAATTTTAAACTTAATTACATTTCTTTTTCAAGCAATCACTAAAATTAGTAGACATTGAGTTGCACACTTTTAGGATAATAAATGTTTTATTTTATTAGATGTTTTTATTTTTCTTTATTTAGAATGTGAAAAAGTATTATCCATACATTATTTAAGAAGTAAAAGGATTAGCTTTGCATTGAAAATATATTTAACCTATTAAAAGGTGTTGGATTCTACTTTTTAATGTAAAGTTAGTATTTATAAATTCCATAAAATAAAGAGCTTTATCCACTCTTAAGAATACCTTATTTTGGGGCAATAGTGAAACTTGAACTTACCACAAAAGTGTAAATTATCTAAACCCCTCAAAATAGGATAGAGATCACTCGTTCTAAATGGTGTCATAATCCCTATCTCGAACCAATAAAAATGTTATATTTTGTTTTTAAATTTTTTTTAATAAATCATTGATCCGAGATAGAGAATGAAGTACCATTCATAAAAATTGATCCTCATCCCTCAAAATTTGCTCAATTCTAAGGACTCCCTATATATGATTATATGAAGGTATCATGAGAAATAAAATAATTTTTTGTAACTAACTCCTTCGCCAATCACTATATACCCAACATTAAGTAAAATACAAGTTGTAAATTTGTTCCTATAATTACCTTTTTGAAACAACATTTCCAATAATTTCAAGGTTTTAAACTTGGTCAACAAAGGATAACCGAAATTTTAAAGAGAAATGACATGGCCTATAACCAAAATGTTGCATAACAAGTATAAACACAACTAATCCCTTCTATGTGTCATTGCCTGAATCCTAACACATGGCCACATATATAACCCAAAAATAAAAGATAACACACTTTCATTAATTGCTATATCAAACACAATGAACCAAACGTGTTGGTTTTGGTTAACGTAGAGAGAGAGAGACCTTCTCATTTGATTCACGTTTCCGGTGGTGAACGAGGCACCAGAACCACCGTCGTTGTCCATAATTGTTTTTTCTTTTCCATCACCAAACAAGAGAAAATGTCAATGCTTACATCTTCAATACTTGCATCCCCATTCCAGCTCTTAGAAATTAATCTCATATCAGCCCAAGATCTTGCACCTATTTCCAAATCCATAAAAGCCTACGCAGTTGCATGGGTGAACCCAGAACGCAAACTCACCACACAGATAGACCTCGATGGACACAACAATCCTACATGGAACGAGAAGTTCGTGTTCCGTGTTGATGATGAATTCCTTATCGCAGAAGATTCTGCCATCATTATTGAGATCTACGCGTCTGCATGGCTAAGAGATGTTCTCATTGGAACCGTGGGTGTGCTCCTCAGCAACCTCTTACCACCTTCGGTGCGTGCTAACAACCGCAAATCATCGAAAGTGCGGTTTGTTGCGCTACAAGTTCGAAAGCCTTCAGGTCGCCCAGAAGGGATTCTAAACATTGGTGTTAACCTAGTTGATGCAACAATGAGGAGCATGCCTATGTATTCCGAGCTAAGTGCTTCAGAGGTAACAAAAAATATATATTACATCATCCTGAACCATTATAAATTTATGATTTAAGATACATTTTTAGTATGATTTTAAATAACTTATGTAAATTATCTTTGTTGCAGGTAGGATACTGGGATATAGTGGATCCTAAGAAACATAAAACAAACCAAACACCGCAACAACAATACACCAAGGAGAATAATAATGCTTATGATTCTAAACTCTTCACGCTACAACGATCACAAAGCGAGAAAAATGAATCCACCATCACTGATTATACTTATAATCCTTCAAAGGTAAGTGGTTATGGTGAAGAGGGACAAGTTGGTGATTCTGAACTTAATGCACCAATAACAAAGAAGGGTAAAATCGTGAATGCAAATGGATCATTGTGTTCTGATGTGGGGCCATCACCGTCGGTGGTGGCGGCTGCAATAGCAAAAGGGTTGTATCCTATGCCGCTACCAATGCCACGCAAACCAGGGAACACAATATTCGAAGAATGGAAGGAGAGTCATAAAGAGGAAGGGCTAAAGACAAAGATCGAACGGTGGGGATCGACAGAGCAACCATTGATATACGATCACCTTGGGCAGAACAACCTAATGAAGGAAAAGATAAGCACAACAAAGGGTAAAGGTAAGAACCAAAGAAAGCCTGGTCGTAGTGGAAGTGGATTGTTTTCATGTTTTGGAACTGCGTATGGGTGTGAATTTTCAATTTCTTGTGGTGGGGGTAATCGTAAAAAGAAGTATGAAGGTAGCAAGGCTCGTCCTACAACTGCATCCGAGCTCACCTATGATGAATCTTATATTTGAGGATTTAAGGAACAAGAAACTGTAATTAGAGACTTAATTGCTTTATGGGCACATTTTTTCAATCGTGGTATCATATTTATGGACATGCATGCATGAGCATGCGTCGGTGCTGGTGCGTGAAGTGATGATGAAGGAATGAGTTTGGTGTGGATTTAGATTATTTTAAGTTGGGGTGATGTAAATTGGAGTGAACCTTCCTTGTTTCTTTGGATTTAGAAGTAGAAGGAGCACTCCATTGGTGGATGAACACATAAGGATGATCAGTGTTGTCATGCCGTTTCTCTCCCCACCTTCATTATTTCTTAATTCCTTTATTTTCTTTCTTCTTCCTTTCTCCAACTTGTTATCTGATCAAAACATGACAATGTATATGGCATTGAATGATTTAATGAAAATTTCTATCTCATGGGGTTACTCATGAATGCATAAATTTTGTGATGTCTTTTTTTAAGAATAAATTAGGAATTGTTAAAAATATTTCTACTTTAGTTACATTCAACCAAACAGTGGTTACCCATGTTCAAATAGTGGTTTTGCCTGGACAACTGATACTCTTAAAGAATATAGCATTAAGTGCTGTTTACTTGTAATGCACGCAACTGATTTATAAATTTTGAAGGAGCCTTACTGATCCCCAAGATAGTACATGCTCATATTTTCTTTCTCTCTACTACTTTCTTATCTCTTCCTTCTATAGATTTCCTCAATTACAATTTTCACAAAAACAAATATAAGAATGATTGATTCGAAATCTTTTTGTGCAAGGGAATTGGATGTACAAAAATCACGAAAGCAAGAAATGAAGGTACTGTTAATGGGAATATGGAATCAAGATCATATGTTGAAAAGAAAATTGTATTTTGTTTTGGATCATATGTTGTATACTTGTATCCCACATGCCACTCCTTTCACCTATCTTACATGCATTTCAACTGTGTTTGGTTTGATGAAGTGATGGTTTTATTGCATCTAGATTGCATGGCATTTAAGATTAAGATCAAATTATTATAACTATTTAATACTGGTGCAGGCCATGCTTCATTTTCATCAGTTCTAGTAGTTTGCTTGCTTGTCTTTTTTAATAGATAGGAGAGTACTGCTTTCTGATTTCTTATATACAAAACAATTATTTACTTTGGAGTTAGGCTTATAATCAATAACCTGTAGGAAGATTTCTGTGGGAACTGCATAAGAAAGGCAGAATGTTTATTGTGATTGGTCTTTTATTGTACAACTTTTCTAATGGATTTTGCTGACACAAGCTACAAGTACCCAGGAGTATGAGATGGTAGCTAAAGTTGAAAAGGTGACTACTTGTATGAAAGTTTGCATCTAATGAAATCTTTTGTGAAATGAAACCTTATCATAATACATGTATTTCCTCTCTGTTAATTTTTTTACTAGGTAGACAGTGCATAACATAGGAATTCACAATTCATTGGCATAAATTAAAAAAAAAATCAAATTATTATGGCAAATGCTATAAAAGGTTTACTACTGGGGAAGTGGTAAAAATTGGCTTATCCATGCTACTTTCTTGACCTCTACTATGGCAAATGCTTTTTCTTCTCGGTTTTGCTTCTCCAAGCATTGTGATGATGTCTCTCATCGATGGCCTTTCCTTGGGAAGCTTTGCAGTACATAAAATTGCGATTCGAAGTACGAGAAGCATTTCTTCTTGAACATGTTTGCACTGACCAGCTATGGTGGGGTCTAATGCTTCTTCTAAGGCATTTTTGCATCTCTTCTTTCGTATCCATTCAACAATTTCCACAGACTCTTCAAATGCAGGGTCCAAAGGCATTTTACCAGTTATGAGCTCTAAAAGTACCACACCGTAACTGTATATGTCAATCTTCTCATCAACCTTCAGAGTGTATCCATATTCTAAACCCACAAAGAACATAGAATAATGTCAATCATTTATGTACCTTCACTTTCACTTGGGCACAGTAACAATTTCATAATATTAATGAGTGTGTATACTAGAAAATTCATAAATAAACTGCTGAATAATGAGTACTAACCTGGTGCAATATATCCATAAGATCCAGCCACCATTGAAAGTGTCTCGTTTTTCTGGATTATCATCCTTGCCAACCCGAAATCTGCTACCCTTGCATCCAAATTTGCATCAAGGAGTATGTTGTTAGACTTGATATCCCTGTGAATAATTGGTGGATGGAAATCATGGTGGAGGTAGTTCAGCCCTTGTGCAATTCCAAGAGCTATGTTGTACCTTGAGACCCAATCCACAAGCAACCTTGCAGATTGTTCACCATGCAGTGCTGTCCAAAGATTTCCATTAGGCATGTACTCACAAACCATCATCACATCCCTTTCATTGTGAACATACCCTAAGAGCCTTACGATATTTCGATGCCGAAGTCTTCCTAGGAGTTCCACTTCTCTCAGTACATTATTGCCATCTTCTATGTCTGTTGCTGACCTCCATAGTTTCTTCACTGCTACTGTTACATGAGGTCTATTGATTTCTGCTTTATAAACAATACCAGTGCCACCCATGCCGATGACATTTGATTCCTTTATGCATGTTAGGATGTCACTACTAGTCAAACTGATCCTTTGGAATGCTACTAACCTCCAGGGCCAATCTTCATTGGTCTGTTTGAGCCAATCATTGATTAAATTGTTACACAAGTACCACCTTTTGTATAAGCATCTGCCAACGAAAAAAGCTGAACCAAGAGATAAAATCATTGAAATGCCAATCACAAAACCAATAATGACATGTCTGATGTGTGAGTTCCCATGCTGGTGGCTTGTATATGCAAAACTCTGAGAACATGGCGGGAGAATTCCCCCACAAAGACCGGCATTGCCGATAAGATCATTACGATTCATGGTCATCAGGATCCCACTAGAGGGTACTTGGCCCTCAAGTTTGTTGAAGGACAGGTTCAGCATTTCCAGAGCTGGGGAACTTCCAAAATTTTCTGGTATCCTACCATTAAGTGAGTTGTTGGACAGATCAAGAATAGATAAGGTTGGCATGTTTGTGATTGATTTTGGGATTTCACCTGTCAAATGATTGTTCCTAAGGTTAAGGTTGACTAGTTTTTGACAAGAAGCAATACTTTCTGGGATTTTGCCAGAGATATGGTTGTTGGAAAGATCTAGCACTGAAAGAGATGGACAGTCCTGGAACTCCTCTGGTATATCACTTTCAAAGTTGTTGTGAGAGGCAATGAAGGTTTGAAGGGTTGGAACAGAAAGAATTTCTGAGGGTAGAGAAGACTCAAGGTGGTTCCAAGATACATCAATGAAAGAGAGAGATGTGGATAAGGTAATATCTTTAGGAATTTGCCCAGTGAGGTTGTTCTTTGCCAATTCCAGCCGTTGAAGACTAGGGAGGCTTCCAAAGCCAACAGGAATTGTTCCAGAAATAAGATTATTCTGAATCCGAACACGTACCAATGAAGAACAGTTTGAGAGTCCACTAGGAATGGAACCAGAAAAGGAATTGTTGAAAAGGATTAGTTTAGTGAGATTGCCTGTAGAACACAAACCTGGAGGGATCTCACCGGATAACGAGTTAGAGGACACATCCAACCACTGCAAAGGAGAGATCTTTCCAAGGTTTGCTGGCAAAGTACCTTTTAAAGAGTTTTTCCATAACTCAAGCACCTGCAAGTTTTTCAACTCACCAAGTTTCTGTGGTATAGGACCAGTTAAATTGTTGGTCATCAAATTCAAGAGCTGCAGGCTTTCCAAATTAGCAAGTTCTCCTGGAATCTCTCCTGAGATTTGGTTGTCAGAGAGGTCCAAAAATGCTAGTGATGTAATGTTGCCAAGGTGAGGTGGAATTTTTCCAGTGAAGTTGTTATGGTATAAGTAAATTGTAGTGAGTTTTTTCAGCTTACCCAACTCAAGTGGAATTTGTCCATTGAGATTCCCTACAGCCAAGTCAAGGTGTTGAAGATTGGTCAGGTTGCCAAACTCTGCAGGGATCTCACCTTCAAAATCATTGTATCCAAGAATCAATGTCTCCAGAGAACTAAGTTCCCCAAGATATTCTGGAATCTTCCCTGTGAAGTTATTGCCTGAAAGGCCAAGAAATGTGAGCATCTGCAAGTTCTTAAAACTCGTTGGGATTGAATCGAAGTAGCTTCCTCGGAAATCAAGGCTCTGAAGCAATGTTGCATTTCCAATATCCTCTGGAATAAAACCTATAAAATCATTACTTGACGCGTTAATGTATTGCAATCCTGCAGCTCTTCCAAGACCAATGGGAAATCTGCCAGTGAAGTAGTTTTGGCTCACATCAAAGCTCTTCAGAGAGGTGAGGTTGGACAGTGATATGGGAAGTGTTGAAGCAAAGTTATTACTACTTATGTTGAAGTAAGATAGGCTTGAAAGCGATTGGACGTGGTCCGAAACTCGACCACTAAGGTTCATGTTAGAGATGTCAAGAGTCTCTACCAAGCCTTTAGAGTTGCACCAAACTCCTGTCCAGTTACAATGAGGTAAATCTCCTTGTGTAACATTGCTTGGTTGCTGCCAATCCTTGAGAAAGTTCATTGGATCAATTATACTGGATTTGATTGAGTGTAGAGTTAACAATTCACCATCTGCAGCAGCTTGAGTTCCCTCAGCAAAAACAAGAGAGAGGCCAATGAAACAGAATAAGATCAGCAGATTGATCTGCATTTTGGTAATTGTTCTCTTTTGTGTTGGCTCTTTTTTAATTTTGTTGCATTTTTCAATGCAAAGAACAATGCATGAAGGGGGAGTAGATGGAAAGTTATAGGAAGTTGTGAGTGTCAAATTAGTTTATAGTTAAGTTGATTAGTGATAGATAACTAATTAACAAACGAGAATGAGAATAAAGTATCTCTTCATACTAGTAGATAATATAACTTCTCCGGCCAATAAAAGTACGACATGTGTATTGTTTTTGTCTAGTTTTAGAAATATTTTTCTAGAAAATGATTAAATACGACACGTGTCACGATTTTAGTGGTTGGAGAATATAATTTATCTCCTTATACCAGAACATACTTTATTCTCTTAACAAAAAGATAATTAATTTATAGAATATTGGTGGGTACTTGGATGTGGACCAACTAATCATGTGCAACTGATGACTGTGAGACTGTCTATCTGTGGACTCATTAGAAATCTGATAGACATCATAACATGCACAGAATGTGTGCCAGAATTGCCTATAATAAGGTCAACCCATGTGCTAATTTACCTATCTCCTAACTCCTAATGCTTCTTACCTTTTTCTTTTTCTTTTTTGAGTTTAGACAAGTTACACAGAACAGATTTGCATATTCTGTGATTTTGAAGCAGTAATAGCACCACCATAGAGGGAAAAACAAATTGGTAAAATATTTCCCTGTATGCATTCTTTGTTTATTGTACAAGGCTATGAAGCACCGACACTTCAATAACCTTTCCGTATCCGTGTCCGACACGTATTCGTTACCGATACTCTTCAATACTTTACCAATATGTGCCCATAGTGTATCGAAATTATATTTTGAAAAATAAATAATTTATAAACCCGATACTTTTTGGATACTATGCGATATTCTTAAAATGTTTTACCGATACCTCATAGAGATACCCAAAATACCACACAATAGCATTTTAAAAGAGAAAAAAACATAACACTTCAATTAAGTAGAAGAGAAAACCATAATATGCAATCTACTAAGTAGACTTGTAGTAAGAGAAATAAAACAAAACATATGTATTTCATAGAGAATTAATAGAAAATGCATATGCATAATGTTGATCATTGATTAAATGGGATTGACCATCTTATGACAATATGAATTTCATTTTGTATTTAGTGATGTCTACAAAATATGTTCCTTATTTGGAAATTCATAACAATAATTATATGTTTATTATGTTTTATGGATTTTATGTACATATATTATATGTGTACCTTAAACGCATTGTATCCTACATTTTCAAAAAAATCAGATACGGTATGTATCCGATACTGGTATAAGTATCGGTGCTTTATAGGTACAAGGTACCTCCAAAAAAAAGTATTTAATTAGTTAGCACATTAGTGATTAATCTGTTAAACTTCTAATGCTCTAGAGAGAAAGATACAATCATGTTCGGTTATCATAATGTATTCTAAAACAATTATGTTGAAGTAGTATCTTCATGTTGGTGTTAGGGTAGGTTTTAAGATACAATCATGAAGGAATAATTTGCATCATACCATCTTACACTTTAACTATCGGAGGATTCAGTACAGCCAGAGATGACGACAAATGACATTTAATTTTTGTTGACGGTGCAGATTTGTAGTTATTTTTAATTAAAACATTTTTTTTAACATTTAAAATAATCTAGGCCTCTCATTCCAGTACTGGACCATCCAATACTGGAAAGGATCTTAACCTGAAAGTTGGACTGAAATATAATTAGTAACATAATATCACTTTTAGTTTTAACATACTGTACTCAAGACTTAAATATGTACTAGTCAAATTTTAGTATATTTTCGCCACATAGCACAAGTGCTTAACTTAGGAATTGAAGTAGTTATTCAGATTAAGCTGAAGTGCATTTTATAACTTACTAAACAGTTTGGAACTTTTTGTTTAGTTTTCTGGGCATGTAAAGAAAACAGTGAAATGGTATATTATAAGGAATGTGTTTTTGTGACAATCATTGTCTGTACCTACCAAACCCAATCATGAATGTCATAAAGCAATTGTAGGATGTCCCATTAAGTGGCCACCACATGGGTACATCTGGCTCTATGCAATTATTATAGATATAATAAACTATGAAACTATAACATGAAACATGATAATATTAATGTATTACACAATCAAAGGTTAATAATTGGACCCATAACAATGAAAATGGAAGGGCTGGAAGCCACGTGAAATGGGAAATTCATGAGGGGAGAAAGAATGGTACTTGATTCCTCATTATTGGAAGTGACTTCACCAAAAGAAAAAGGAAGTTGCTTAATGCTTTCAACTGTCTTAATGCTATTATTTTCTGCCCATTTTGGAATCATTTGAAGGATGAAGGCTTTGGTGTCCCACATGGCTTTATGCCAAAGAATTGCCCATCATCAACATCTATCATTTCCTCATTTCATAATATGAATTTATGGTGCCCAACTCAAAATTTTGGCACCTCTTCTAAAAGGATGGAACACATTTCTTAATTATGGCAAAATCTTTTATTTTTATTCTGCTATATATGAGAATAAAGTAATTACATAAGGAATTTAAAAGTGATGTTAACTTGGATGGATCCACTTACTCCAATAGTAGTAAATTTTTTAAAGTTACTTCACATCTTAGTCATCAATTCTAGGGAAATTCAATGGTTTAGATCTACTCACTAATTCAAACCATTGGATTTCCCTAGAATTGATGGTTAAGATGTGAAATAACTTTAAAAATTTTACTCTTGGAGTCAATGAATATCTCATCTTAACTTTTTGTTTCTATCTAACCGTAGTATTTTGGTACACCAACCATAATCATAATATTGTTTTACCAATTCTTTATTCCTTAATGTTCAAGAATTAAATTTTGAAGTATTTTTACATTATTTTTTCATATCCTTTTATTTTTGCACAGAGAACTTAAGGTAGGCCCTGTTCAAAAACTAAATAAATTTATACGTTTATTAGCTATAAGTATAAAATATCAATACCTCTAGTATACATGCAATAGTCCTATATTGGTTCAATAAAGGATAATTTAAAGCATGACCAATTAACAAGTTAGCATAGGTAAAAATATACAGAGTTGAAAAGGATAAAATGTATGAAAATAAAAGTAGCACATTTAACATATAAAAAACTATGTATACAAGATTTTTTGGATAATATTATAATTAAAGTTAGTTGTTTGCTCAATTAACAATGAATGTCACTCAACATGCACCATCACATTTATACTTCCAAGAATGGCAATATAGTTAGCCTCCCTAATACTACTTATACTTACTAGTAGTGTCAAAACATTTTTTTCGGTTGCTATGGTTTGATTGTCACTTTAGGCTTTATGGGACTGCCACATTAGTTTCAATTGAAAAAGATCTTCAATTTTAAAATAGTATGAATTGTAGTACACCTATTATCATGACTTGTGAGTTGTGAATGATTAATTTAATACTGGTACATAATTTATGTGATTTTAAAATCTTGAAATTAACTTAAGGGTGTGTTTATAGGTTGTAATTAAAATATGAATTTATTTATTATTTGAATTAGTATTAAGATCTGATTTTTTATTAATATTTATTTGTACATTTGGTTAGCTATTTAGCTTCTTCAAAAATGTACAAGGCTCAATTGTGGGAGTTTCAAAATGTATGATTCACATCTTAAAAATGATGATTCACATCTTGATTTTGTAATGTGATACTCAACTTTTGATGATGTGCATTCCATATAATCCATAACAAGATAACAATAATATGAGATTATATATATTGTACTTATAATGTGCACTCAAGAACAAAGTTTATCTCCCAATTTTACCACATGATTAGATATGTGGTTAAAGAAGAATGTAAGTGTATAAATAGGTTCAAATAAAGCTCATGAATTTGATGAAACAAACTAACTAATTGGTATGATACCAATTTTATTTGGAAATATATATGTACTGATTGGTAAATAATCTCCCATATCTATATAGGTTCAAATAAAGCTCATGAATTTGATGAAACAAACTAACTAATTGGTATGATACCAATTTTATTTGGGAATATATATGTACCGATTGGTAAATAATCTCCCATATCTATATCAATTTTATTTGTTGGCTAAAGGTTGAAGAGGTCTACCGACTTTAGCTAACGTAACTTTGATGTAATGGACATTTTTAATCTTATCAAAGTAAAATTACCTTAAAGATATGTAGCAGTTCTTTTAAAGTTTTTTCTCATGAAAGTTGCATGGACCTTCCTTATCATATGTCTCAAGTAGGTAGTTCTTGTTGACCCTTGTAATTTGCATGAGAGTATCTAATATTTGTTGGGAATAAAATTAGATATACCCTAAATGTCACATGCTCCTACCAGTTTTTCATATAAAACATCTTGATTACTAAATAAATAAAATATTGAATTCATTTTTATATTATCAGATATTAGATGCATTTACCTTTTTTATGTAATAATCTTTATTTAGTACTAAAAAGATTATTGGGACGATTTCTAATAAGTCAAACTCTTACTTTTTTATTCTTCTCTTGGACTACACTATTGAAATAAAAAATGTCTTCTGCTCATAAATATGGTTTGTTTTGCTCTATAAATAATGGTTTTATTGGAGGGTGCACTATCGATAGTAAATACACGGTACACTAATCGCAATACAAAAGGAGAACCTCTCAAATCCAAATAAAGCTCAATCAACAGTACTGACCAAATATGCAAGAAAACGTTTGAAAGTTGCAAGCGAATATTAGATCACTTGAAAAAGCTGTTTCAGATTATCAATATTATATAGAAGATATGGCTTAATTTTGGGTTCATGGGATACTAAGGTTGTAGAAGTAGCATCAAGACAAGTGCTCTAAAGATAATTCTAAATTCAGAAACCCAAAATTGTTTTTTATATTACAAAATTGAATTTTAAGGTCCTAAAAAAAGTAACACAGTTTGCAGTCAAATGTGAATGTCTACGTAAAAGCGTAGGTTGCATGTTACTGTGCGGTGTACTACTACTCCTTCCACGGTTCCACCATGTTCATTGACGCGAAGCATTTTAATCTTCTTTCGTTTCTCTTCTTACTTGATAGTTCATGATACACACTATATATGTGAGTGTATATATATATCATGCAATTCAATTTTCAAAGGTTTGATAAATTGGCATTAGAATGGACTTCACGTACTTCCATACATGCTAAAAAGTTTGATTTTGCAGATTTTTTTCACACCTCTCCCAGTCTCCCACAGGAAAAGAAAAACTCCAAATTGGAAATGATTGGAACAATAAATCAAGCATGAAACTGCGAAAAAAGAAATATAAAAATAAAATAAAATAAAAAAGTGACCCAATATAAAGATGAACATTTTCTGCATCTGCATTCACAAATGATCAAGAGTTAACTGAAGATACACATGATCATTGCTGTTTTCTGAAAATTATGGAACAGCAATATAGCCTATTAAATACCAGTACAACACTTCAAAGTATGAATTATGTCCTGATCTGACAAGCATTTGAATTATTGCTTAAGAAATTTCTCATACCTGACAATATTTAAGGGTAGAGAAAGGTATCAATAACAATGTGCAAACAGAAATATCAAAGAAAAGCTTGACATAATTCCATTAAATAGCAGATACCCTGGTTGCAGCACATCCATTAATCAGAATGACACCATCCATATCTTGAATTGCAACATCCCCTACGAGAAACAAGAGAGGCAGCAGAAAATCTGTGGCCACTTATAAAATTAGCCACCTGCTTCTGTATTTGTATTGCATTAATATATATATTATATATGTTCCTTTCTTTTAGCCTAGCATGAATTTGGGTGCATGGACACAAAATAAGACTAGCAACCCAAAATAAAAGCATGCACTTCAGCCCAACTAGAGACTGTGTAAAGAATGCCAGATAAACCCTTCCAATTAGAAGAGCTTCCTTCAATATATTCTCTCTGTTTCTTAACCAAGCCAGAAAACAAGGGGACAAATGAAATACCAAATTGTGCCCCTACTGTCCTAAGGCTTGAACTTGAACCAATCACAATGCCAATATCTGCTTCAAGTAGACAAAGTAAATCTCCCACTGAATCTCCGATGTATAGAGTTGATTTCTTCTTGTCATCATTGCAATTCTTCAATATATTGCGAAAAGCTTGGACTTTGTCAATGGGACACTCCACCTTCTTAATAATTTCTCCGGTGGAAATGGATCCATCATAAGTGAACTCATTAGCATGAACATTCAACTCATTTAACTCAGCTGCTCAAAAATTAGGAAAATAAAATTATAAGACAATAGGAAACTAACATAAAATTAATTGCCAATTCCAACCAACTTGGCAAATTCTCAGCAAGAAGAGAACAATGTAAATGAAACCATGAAAGATAAACCATTAAAAATAAGTTAAAGAAAGAAATCAATAATTATTGAAAACATAGCAAAGCAACCAAGGTTTGATCAAAGCAATCTATGCTAGAAGTAAGTGAAAAATTATTTCAATAAAAAATTACACAGATGCTCCAATTGAATAGAAGAAAAATCAAGACAAGAAATTATGGCAATCAATTCATCCTCACAAGCTATTCTGACACAAAAGTCATGCTTAATGATGTCAAACACAGAAACACCAAGCATGTTAACTTGACAGATAACAAAAGAAACAGCAAGTCTCAAAATTGAAGAAAAGCTTTCCAATTTCTTTGCATAACGATAATAAATATTCTTAATAACAACCGTGAGCAGAGCAGTAGGTAGAGGCCCTCAACTATTCTACTCCAAGTGAATGGAAGGGTGAAAAAAAATCCTTTTAAAATAAGGCTACCGTCAACCACCAAGTACATATGAAATTGTATAAACGTCATAAAGCCATTAGCTGCCTTATTCCTGAAAGAACCTTTAAAAATATGAGGAAATACTATTCCTGAAAGAACCTTTAAAAATATGAGGAAATACTCGAAGGTGATAAGTTACCGGTGTTCCCCAACAAACCAAACAAGCTAATTATTGAGACACGTGATTTGAATGACTCCTAGAGTATTGATGTGGCAAGAAAGTGCAAAGCAAACCTTGCTCAAGAAAGTGCAAAGCAAACCTTACTTAAGAAAGTGCAAAGCAAACCTTACTGAAGAAAGTGCAAAGCAAACCTTACTCAAGAAAGTGCAAAGCAAACCTTACTCAAGAAAGTGCAAAGCAAACCTTACTCAAGAAAGTGCAAAGCAAACACAATAATTGATTCACATAGCAGTATCCTAAGGGAAAAAGATTTAAATTCCACAAGCTCGAGTTATTGAAAGCTCAACGTGAGGATTATACCTGAAGAGAAAGCAGACCTAATAAGGTCACCGCACCAGCAGTATGAAAGAACATGCACGTTGGCATTCAAATTTTCATTCTTAACAATTTTCTGAAAGAAGTTGGTGCAACCATCTTGAAGGATTAGACGCTCTCCTGCACGCTTTATATCTTCTAGATTTATACCCTTGAGTACCCCTGACTCTATAACCCTATTATTTGCTGTGTTCTCGAACTTGGAGAGTTTCTCAAGTGCTATAGACAGTTTTTCATAGTCAAAATGGTCTACTGCAAATTACAAGGTCAAAGTCAATTAACAAAACTGACAGAGATTCTTCCTAAATCATTTAAGACTAATTAGAGAATATAGAAAATCACCATACATCTATTGGCAGGCATAATGCTCTCTATGCATTGCTCATACTCCTCGGTATACTGTTTGGATAGAAAACCCCATGTATTCCTAAGGTCAGAAGATGACAACCGGATAATCTGATCTTCAGGCTGATTGTGATCAGATTTGGGTGCTGTAACTATCGCAATTTCAGCCAATATGGCAGATGAATCAACAACCGTGCATGTCAAATCAAAATCAGAAAAAATAATGAGATGATCTTCAGCAGGGTTATGTCCTTTAGTCACTGGTACTAGAGTTGGCTGGAAGAGGGGCTGAGCGACAAAGAAGTCTATCTCAATCTTCATTGCCTGGTAATAAAGCTTTTCAATGACATCCAGTTCCTCCCCAGTCAAAGAGGCACTTAGTTTGTCGAGCAAATCTTCAGTTTGCAGAGCAGAAGCCTGAATTCAAATACAAGAATAATTGCGTAACTGTAAGAGAATAGAGACACAATAAACCCCTCAATAAAATGTATATTTGTCCATGACTCAAAATATCATCCATGTAACTGCAAGGGTTAATTGTATGGCTCTACTATCAAGACGACATACCTGGAAACCATCAGAAGCATAGTTGTCAATCCACTTCTTGTATGGGTGGGCACCTTCGTTGGAGTCCAGAAGTTCCTGGAACTTCTTACCCAAAAAGGCATAAAGCTTCATGCAAGGAGTCATGGCACCTAAAGTATATGCAGCAATTTTGGTTTTCTCAAACGGCGTTGCAAGTTTACCAGGACCTTTTAGGCCTTCAATCTTTCCAGAAGCTGTAGCCAGCAAGAAGTCTGTGTACTTAACTGTTGCAGAATTAATACTGTTCTCTTTGACAAGGTCCAATCCCCATTCCTAAACACCATTAGCATAAAAACATGGTAATACAGGCCGAATGGGTTAAAATAAAAAGATTACAGGCATGTAAAGTATAAATTGGCTGCTGGAAAGTTTGATCAAGTGAGTATAACATGAGAGATGCATAATTTTTCTCCCTAGAGTAATAATATACCAAACAATACACACTTTTTCTCCCTAGAGTAATTTTTTATTTATAAAATCTCCTAGAGTGCCCATTCTCTTATTCCACTGGAATGAATATCCTTCATATTCATGTTTAAACTTCATTATTATGCATGCAGATTGTTCGAGTTTTTTTACATTAAAATGGGATCCAATCAACATTTATCTCCTTTACTATCAGCATATCAACCCTAAGATAATATGTGTGATCCATTTCATTTACAACTTGATAATCATGGCAACGATATTCTTCTGGAAAATGTCAGTGTTGAAACTACAATACTTCATAATTCAAGGCATGACTCGCAAGCATAAGTGCTACAATTATAATGAGTAAGATGAAAGGATCTGCTCCAATTCAAGCCCGTTGAACTAGGGGAGAAAATCATACCTGTACTAGTGAGTTATGCATCTTGAGCTCCTCTAAAACTGCCTTCCTCAACTCAGAGATCCCAAGCTTTGCCTCATCATCATCGGCACAGTCTTCAGCCAACTCATACCTGTGAAATAATAAAAATTCAAACAAGAAACTTCAAAGAACCAACTATCTAGCATAACCTTTCAATAGTGTTTTTTCAAAGAAACAGAGGGAAAAAAAGAGGACTCGAAGTACATGCTGCATCCTGTTGTGGATTTCGAAGACCGAAACTCACCTGAATAACATACAATCTCACCAAATAATCTAACCCTCCAGTTTTGGTTGCTGAGAAAACTGACAAACATAAAAATAAAATATAATTTCAAACACAATAATTTAGTTGCATTTGTTTCCAAAAACTAAAAACTCATCCAGATTTCAGAAGAAATTTATTATTCTCCATCGTCTGTTTAGGTCTATCATAATAACTTATGACCTTATAGGATCTCTCTTTAGCCTATTTGAGCTTAACAGAATAGCTTATGACCTTTCTATGAGCTCATTTAAACTTATTTCAATAGATAATCTTACAAAAACAAACTCATTTTAGCTCATCCTCGCGAAACTTACTGAATAAGTGGTTAACTAAGCCATTTATCTCATTGTTTTGTATCTCTAAAATAAAATAAAACAGAACTTCATTTATTAATAAAATCAAGCTTGTTCAAATTTTATAAAGTTTCTCAGCAACCAAACAGAGGAGAATAACTGAAACCAGATAGAGACAAGTAATGATCAACGAATAGAGAGATTAAATGTAATACTAACGCTTGAGAGAAGGCGCGAAGGAAATGAAGATCTTGAGCGATGTAATGACGGAATGAATCAATGTTCAAGTTACCAGAAGCTAAACAGATAGTGAAAGGAGTGTAGAGAGCGAAGATTGATTGAGAAGTGGACTTGATCCAAAACTTCCTCGCCAGTCCCGTTTCCGACGAAGCCATTGACAACGACGTCGACGACGACGATCTCTGAGGTGGCGGTGTTGATAGGAAACGGAGTGGCGATCTGATTGAGAGAGATCGAAGTGAGAAAGAAGAAATGAGAGTGAGAGGGTTCTTGATTGGGAGAAGGAACCGCATGCGATGAGATGAGATTGAATTCAATTTATTAGAATTGATGAAGCCTCTCTGTGCTTCTCTCTTCTCTCTTCTCTCTTTCTCTTTCTCACTCTTGTTTCTATGAATTCATCAATGTGATGTTTTACATTGTAAGGTGTGAGAGACAAGGTGTGGGACAGTGAGAATGTGCTGGCTTCCTCACACCTTTTATTTTGGGCTGGGCCTTCCACATGGGCTACACCATTCAACTCATGTGATTTCAATTCCCAAACATTTTCCAACAAAAGGTTACATTTAGACTCCCAAAAAGTGGTTTTAGTATTATGCATTTTTCAATAGACCTAATATATTGATTATAAATTGTGTTACAGATTTTACATATATAAAAATATAACTGTATTCACTTTAAGGGGATTATATAATATACAATTTAGTTATTGAACCATTGAATTAGTCTTCAACTACTCATACTCCATTTCTTTGAGTTATTCCTTACCCGTTTAGATAAGGAACTAATCTCTTTCGAGATGTGTGGTTAGTGTCACTCACAGAAATCGAATCCTTGACATTTTGGTCATTCTGAAGATCTAATGAAACCTTATACCAGTAGACTAACACATTATTAGTTACTCATATTTTATTGATAACTAATTGATAAGGTATAGGGGTGGCAAAATTATCTGCAATCCACGATCGATCCAAAATCCATCCAAGTTAAATCTATCCAAATTCATCCATTAGAACTAATGGATTTAAATGGATATAATCCAATGGATAGTGTTGATAATGGATGGATTCAAATCCATCCATTATATCCAATGGATATTCATGGATATATCCATTTGGATGGATACTCAATCCATCCAAAAAAAAGGAAAAGTAAAAACTTTTTTTTTCTCAAAACAATGTGCAAATTCCTTTTTTACAAAATAATTCATTCAAAAGTTGAATTACCCTTTCTAACAAAAATATTCCCTCAACAAAAGCTTGCTTTCTTCATCTATGGAGGGTTTTTTTTCCAACATCTTCATACATTCTCATCTCCATTGAAGGTTTTGTTTCTTCCAATAGTTTATTTTAATTTTGATGTTCCTTCAAGATTGATTGATATATCTTTTGATTCCTTATATATACATTAAAATATTATTTGCTGTATTGTTATGTGGATGCTCGTGTTGGAATGATAAATTATTTGCTGATTATTGTATACGTGGCTCCATCATCACAGTAATTGTGTTACTAGTTATTTTTAAGCTTAAAACTTATGTTAATGCATAAATTTATATTATTTTAGTCTCAAATATTGATGAGAATATGCTTTAATTTTGTGGATTTGTGATTGCTAGAAGTTTATTGGTCATCTTGTTTTGGGTATAAAATCTTTTTTTATTTAACCTTCACATAAAATTGCATTGAGCGTTTAACATTTCTTATCAATTCTATTTTTCTTATATTTTCTTCATTTAGATATTTCAACTATCTATCAATCATGTAATTTAAATATATATATATATATAATTTATGTTTGTAACAAAAAAAAATAGAAAAAAGAATATATAAAATTTATGATATACGTCAAATTTTTCTAATAACACTAACTTGAAGCTCACTTGAAGGTTTTAACACCGAAAGTATAAGTTTAACCATATGATTTACCATTAAAAACTTTAAAGTTAATTTTTTAAATTTATTATTCTTTTTAAGTTTCGGATAAAAACTTCAAAAGTTCACATTTTTAAATGTGTTTTAAAAATGTTTTTTTTAAAATGTTTTTTTATAAAAGAAAACATATTGTAAAAATATGAAGTCATGAATTGGATTGAATATTCATCCATCCAAATTCATGAAAATGGAGTTATGGATGAATTGGATGGATTATAATCCATTGGATATGGATGGATTGAATAACTTAAAATATGATTTAAATGGATTGATGGATGACTTTTCATCCATCCATTTTCATCCAAATCCAAAACCATCCAAATCCATCCATTTGCCACCCCTAATAAGTAATACTAATATTGCATAACTTTTAAAGGTGTAATTTTCATGTTTGGACGAGTTAGAATTTAATGCATCAAACTTCTTCCTATAACATTATTAGTGACAATTTTATATATTTAAATCAATAATCCTCAGTCAGTATTAATAACCACTCAATACAAAGGAATATTTCGAGATTCCTTCTAAATCGCATGCATTTTGAATATGAACTTTACTTGTAATATTAACTATCAAACAACAAACAACCAACTTTACAAAAAATTGCAATCCTTCATAAAATTAATTCATATAAACAACTAATGCTAACTAAATAAAAGTCATTCACAAATTCCTTTTTTATATTTTGATTTTAAAATGTTAGTTACTCATTGGTAACAAATGGCCTATCATTTAAGAAGTGATAGTCATTTTCTCAAGGTAATAGTTACAAATCCCTTTATATATTGATTTCAGAATGCAACTCAATAATCTTAAATGTCCACTACTTATTTCTTTAATTTCTTTTATAATTTGCATGTAGTTAGTCACTAACATGACTACTAAAAAATACTCATGACTAGTAATAGTTTTTCTCTGGAATTAAAATTTGAATGGATTCTGTTAATAACTAAATTTATTTATCCCTTTAAATGAAATACTACTTCATAACATTTGATGGTATTAATCTTTCAATAGATATTGACAAAAAAAGAGAGCATCAAGTTGAAACTTGAAAGATGTATAATGATGCACTTGGTATACTCTTAATATCAGCTAACAAGTTGGAGTTGTTAATGCATGAAGTGAAGAGAAAAAAAAATGTATCCAATGATTATGAGTTTTATACACTATTATTATATATCTATCATTCATATTTAATTATACTCTTCAAACAAAAAAAGTAATTAACTGACATTGCATAGATATTAATGAAAGCAATTATAAGGAATTTCAGGGAGACAAAAATGCCCATAAATCGGTGCCAAATCTAATGTTTCAGAATTGTATGATGTGTCGATTAGGCGAAATTCCTATACTTTTAGGTACAAAAAATCTTATTCTAAGCAAAACTATGCGCTAAGATGCGACAAGATTAAGTAAAGATGAGTGACAATTTCATGAAAAAAGGTGAAATCCTCTTTAATCCCATCCCAAAAAACAGAGTTGCAGCAGTGTGTCATCCCTTTTAGAAACTACCTAAAAAGTAAATTTGGTATGTTAAATACAATGACTTGTTTCTGAGACAACCAAAGTCAACAATTGAGCATTCCATGATAACATCTAACTGAATGTGACTTAAATATCTTGTTGGAGGTGCTGGGTAAGAATACCAGTCAATCAAATTCTGCAATGAAATCTGTCAATCTGGGCGTGGCAACAAAAAGCTAAAGCCTGAGTTTTCACGAATTAGTGGTGGGGGATCTATGTCAGCGATATCTATCTGTTCCATGGACTTCGATATGTCATCAACAGAAAATGGAATGCTGAAACATAGATGCTTCCATATGGTTAATGTTATATACAATATTGTGACATAGATTTTTGCAAAAGGATACATCAACAACTACAAGCCTTTCAAACTAGTATTGATCTTCTACATATCACCTTTATCAGCATATCAACTTGCAATGAGCTCAGTCCAATAACTCGTATTATAAGCTTATTAGTTTATATAGTAACATGGCAAGTTTGTCTCTACCATGCATGTGTGTGTGTTATTCTGAGAAAGAAGACACGAAGGTAAAACTCAATTCACTCAGTTCTTACCCTGACAACATGTATAAGGTGAAATCCATTTGTTATTAAAGAGATAATTACTTTGATCTAATACCAAGCAAATGACATTTGAAAATAATTGAAGTCAGGGATCATATTGCATTGCTCTTGAAAGCAGCCCCGGTATTGGGGCTGCCACTAGCTTATTTCAGTTTTTATATTTATTTTGTATTTGTTTGGCGTGCATCATTACTTTAACTAATTAGTAAAAATTATTTGGTAGCAATAAAATATGAGTAAAAACAATTAGTTTGAGTTTTATAAGCAAAAGGAACACCTGAATAAATATCACTTGGCACTAATGATATCAAGCTTACCTTGAATCATCATCCAACAGGAAAGAATTACTAACTGCGTTATTTGAATCCTCAGTCATCAACACTCTCATATTGGAAATGACCTAGATGAAAACAAGGATAAGGCAAAGCTCAAAACAGATTATCTGCATATGTCTTCTATTTGAAGTTATCATACTGCTTTCTGGCATTGATGACATTAGACATAGATTAATGTTTTCTGCAATAACTTACATCAGGGGAGACACTATGCGTGCCATACTTATCATCCCAGTACATGGTGCTAATTCGATATAGCTGCTGTATACTAAGGACCTGTAAATACGGAACTGAGAATGGTAACTACTCTGCAAAATTGTGAATCTCCAAGGACAGAGAAATATTTCTTTTACTTACTGGGCACAGATCATGACTTATTTCATCCAGAGTTTTCTTTGGTTTCTGATGTATGACCTAAATTGAGATCAGGGAAGATCAGTTTACCTATTCATATCTGACCATTAGAATGAGAAAAGAACGGTATGTAGCCAATAATAGATAGATACCAGAAAACCAATAGCCTGTCTAATATGTTTGAGCTCATCCCAAGCTGAACCAGCATACTGCATCCATTTTCAGCATTTTGGAGAAAGAAGGGGAGGCGGGTTTAGTATATTTATGTTATTAAAAGGAACTGCAGAAAATAACAGAAGCTTAAAGTTAATGCACCTCATCTGTTGCCTTATAACACCAATGCTCCAATTCAGCCAAACCAGCTTTGACATATTCTCCATTACTAAATGAGCAGCACTCTCGTCTTAGTAGAAGACTGTAATATAAAATCGAAAATGTGAGATGATAAAAATGGGAACTATGATTTAGAGAACTGAAAAATGCCCTTAAAATGGGAAACTAGAAGTTCATAACAAACCAACCTATTGAATAATTGTACATTGATGAAAGAAAAAATTTGTGTGAAAACCTTGCGAACCAAAAATGGGGGGACCTGCCAAAATTAAGCCGCAGAATAATATAAAAAACATTGAATAAATGCAAACACAACAATTACCAAAGAAAAAAGGCACATAGAATAATATAAGAAATAAGCATAAAGACCTCCCCGAGGTTTGAATGAAATCATACCACCCTTCTGTTCTCAAATTTATATAAAACTCCATTTCTTAATTATTAACACAAATCATCTTTTATTTAAAATAAAAATATATGTGTGTGCAATTTGAGAAACAAAAGGAAGGTCATGTAACTTAATGAAATTTCAGAAGTTATATGATTTTATTATCATCATATAGTTAATATGAGAGATCCAAACATTCAAGTATAGAGCAAGAACTGGCATTGGAAAAAATGTTGTAAGGAGGCAAAAACATTGAAAGAACGATGTTAAAAGAGGATATACTAACATGATTTGCTTTCAAAGTATTTAAGAAGTTCCCTAGGCTCTTAACTATCCCCTGCCAGTGAGCAATCAAAGTGCGCTGGGCTTCAGTGTTTGCGACAGAACGTGATGATCCCTTAACCAAGCTTGCTCTGGATGTTCTCGGTGCCTATCTCATCACAAACAAAAGTGTGTTTCATGCCAATGGATTTGAAAGGAAGTTCATAAATTGAACAAAATTATTTGTTCAAAAGCATGCATGATAGATTAGTTCTTAGAAGTTAGCTAGAAATTAACGGAAATTGTCATACCTGGATGCATAAACCAAGCAGGGGTGAAATTTCTTTCTTTAAGTTATCACGGATCATTCCATATATCTTTTCCACATATGCTGTAAGCTGCTGTTTGAAAAGCAGAGCTGGGTATTTGGCTTCAACTTGTCTTAATGTTTCTACCCCTCTGCTCGAGCTACCATTGATTAAAGAAAGATTGACTCCTGTTGGAGTTCCACGGAAACTCTGGAAAAAGGAAGATGATTATCTCAAAAATGAAAGTGTTTCAATGAGAATAAATCTGCTTTAATAATAAGCTATGTTTACTTGAGTCATCCTCCCAAAAAGAGTTGCTGACGAAGAACGACGGTGGCGTTGTGGAGCCATCCCAGCAGCACCGCTTGCCTTGAGTGTGCGCTGGAGTAACAAGAGAAGTGTTGAGGCATTGGATAACCAATAAGCTAACACGTCATTGTTATCCTGAGTCTGAAGTGCAATGGAAATATTTTAGCTACTTGAAAGTAATAGGTTAAGAAAGAAGGGTAAGAAAGAGAGAGCACTATCAAGTGAAATCTTCACTTTATACACCTCAATTGCATGGCCAATAGTTTGAATGATACGATCAAAAACGCTAGTACGCTCAACTTCAAATGATCTCCAATGCAAGAGACATTTGTATATGATACAGGAAGCAATTGGTCTGTTCCCACCAAAGCCTAGATGTTGTGCGATACACCTAATGAGTAACTCTTGATTCTCTTGTTGTTTCTCATTTAGTGACCTTTGGGGTTTATCATCCACTTCAGAGGATTCCCTCTGGCTCATAGATGGACTCTGATGCAGTTCCTGATTGGTCTATCAGGTGATCAAGAAACAAGTCAAATCCACATGTACATAATAAACACCAAGAACACTGACTTTAAAATAGATTTAGTTACCGAATGTGTCTTCGCTTCCACTGGAATATGACCACTTTCAGCACCTCTCTATGAACAGAGACAACGGAAGTTTTTAAACCACTGTCGAGGTTTATATTGATCATGCATGTAGGATTGATTATGATGAGTACCTGGATAATTGATCTGGACCGTCCTGAAAGGTGCTTAGCAGGTGCAGCTGCCATGGATACAGCTTGTTGACGTAGAACCTGATTCTCCGACTCTATATTACTATTCTTCTCCTCTAGCCTAATTACAGAATTAGGAGATTTCTGTCAACCATCTAAGTGAATAAAGAGAGTGGGCATGACATATGCTTTGGAAGATGAAATTTTGGAAATTAGCTATAGACTCTTCTAAGATATCAAGAGAAGATACCTGATCATTTAGATAATAATAATAATAATAATAATGCCATGTCTTTCATGAAAAAGAAAACCTCCAAAATAAAGAATTTAGTAACCAATAAGATTGAAACATTTCATCCAATATTTTCAGAGCAGGTCAAAATTGATTATCAATGGAAAACAATTACAACAGGGCATATTGTTCATTACAAACTTGATTATATTACCTGGTCAATGATTCTTGGAGCTGACGAACCTTCTTCTCCAAGTCTTCTATTTTTTTACCCCTTTCTTCACTACAAACTTGAGCTTCATTATATTTTCTTTCAAAGTCATCAGCTTTCTGCTTCTCTGACGCAAATGAAGTCTGTTTGAAGATAAAGGCAAGGTAATATCAGTTAATGTGATCATCATGATATGTTACTAATGAAAACTTAAGTTATCACCATATACTTAAGATGGAATTGTTCGCCTTAGACATATTGAGAATGATTAACATTTAACTTAAATCATTATTGCATTCTTTGTACTCTGTTCAATTAAAATACACCATCCTAATGCAAATTACCAGCGATATAAAATAATTCATGTGCCTCCCTCCACCTAACATGTTATTCAAAACCAGGAGAGAGTTTAAATCTGAGTTCATTATTGATCCTTGCCACCCTCATTCTACAAAATTCCTCATTACTAAAGATTTCAGCACAAGGTTAACTGTGTGCATTGTCCATACTTCAAGCCCAAATAACTGTTCTGTGAGGGAGGGACAAGCATCACGTACATTGTCTATCTTATTCTTTTCATCAATTATGAATACCTTGATTGGTTTTAGTATTAATTTGATGAGAATGCACGATGATATGAATTTGATTTACAGTTTCTCAAATCAACTAGAGTGAAACATGCCTTGTCACATTCCTTTATGTTGAGGATCTGTAGAAACAGTATCTCTTATGACTACTCTGAGTTGTACTGCAAAGGTTTCACTCAGCTCATGAAATATCTCTAGTGTGGTGCATAGTATAGTTCTGTTTACAAGCTAGGTTACAACATTGGATATGTAATGTCTAGAACAAAATAATCACCATTTAAATAGAATCTTCATGTTACAATTTTGTTTTTTTCCCAATCAATCAAAGAGCGTTACAGAAAGAAGCCTACGAATATCAGTACCATCTACGAATTATATAAGTCATATATCATTGAAATATATTTTCATAAAAGCTTCCAATATTAAGAGAATCATTATATACAGAAAGAGACACATCCTCGAAATAAGGTTTACCTAACCGCAGACTAGGTCTTGTAAGATAGAACTTTCTTACCTTTAGGCTCTCGATTTCTGCTGTTAATGCCTCAATCTTGTGTGTATCTTCAACAACAACCTGAGTTTCTTTAACAACAGGAGGTGCTTCTTCGACAACTTTCTTTGCATTATCTCGCTCCTTGACAAGCAGAGCATTGGTTTCATCAAGTTTGCTCTGCATCTCCTGCAATAAATTCTGCAGTTTTGCTATCTCTTGGGCTTTGGATTCTTCCACATTGGTCTGCTCATAATTCCATATTGTTTAACTTTAGGGATTACCGATTGAGAGAACACTAGTAACTTGAAAGGATTGGTCATTACCCTTCTTGTTACTTCCATTTGTGCCAAAATAATTTTTAAAATGCATGATTAAGAGGTCAAAACAATAACATCTGTCAACGTTATATCTTCAGCAAACATATATCTTACCCTTAAACCTTTTTCTAGTTGGAGGCGCCAAGTGAGTTCCTCCACTCGTTTTTCAAGCTTATCCTTTGCTTCTTGAAGTGCACCAGTTTCCTTCGCTGCCTAAAGCAAAACAAAACAGATGGCAACTTAGAGGAGAGAATAGAAAGATAAAAAAGGAACCATGAAAAAAAAAATTAAATTAGGTTTATGTTACACGCTTCAGAATGAGTCATGTAGAAACAGCTTAATTGGTTAAAAAGAGTGGAGTTAGTTTTAGATTTGGTAATACATATAACCCAAAAAAAGAAGAAAGATAGATCATAGAAAGAGAGATATCACACGACTTTCAGTTTAGGACCAATTTGAATGTGATATTGTTCTCTGTAGTTTTCTTGAAGGTTTACTTTGTATCTACTCCACTTCTTTCACAACAAAGAAATGATAATAATCTATGGAACCAAAAAAGAAAGAGAAAAAATATTTTGTCTTCTGTATTCATAAGTGAAAAGTAAAGCCAATTTTTGAACTTTGCAGATCAGGAAAGAAATTTTTTCTTCTACTGTTTTTCCTTTCATGAAAACCCTGCAAATGTCATGCTTGTTGAAAATCATCACATTCTGGTACTGAGATTGGATAAAAGAGGAAGGTTGTATTACCAATCGATAGCCAATGTAATACGTAGTACTTTGTCAAATATTTATGACATGGACAGACCACATGATTGTGTTGCTATTGCAATTTTTCCCCTCATGAAGATAATAATACAAAAAAATTAATATTGCCGGTATAAACCTTAATATTACCGGTATGATGGACAGACCACATGATATGAAGCTCAATTTTACAATTAAAAAACTGATTAGATAGTATCTTTTACCTTGTGTGCCTTAAGTTATGTAGGTTAATGCATCGCATATTCAGTCATTTATTTCTGAAGGTTCAACTTAATGATGAGATTTTAAAAATTATGTAAGGGGGTCATGGTAAACAGAGAAACTTACCATTTTCAGTTTCCTAAGCTCTCTTCTGGCCGCACGCCCTCTCCATCTGCATTGTGTAACGACTGTACCCCTCTTGAGCCTCTTATAATATAAGGCAGCCTTGTGTTTTCGCCACTGAGCCTACAATTTTTGAGAGAGAGGACTTAAAATATTGAATACTGCTTGCTCTAGTGGACGATCCAGATCTTATAGTACTTGACTAAAACCTGAATAATGATGGAGGCTTTAGTCTGCTTCCTAAATCTGAACTCTTTACGAGCAGCAATTGCTCTTAAAGCTGTTTGCAATGAAAGTGCTGCCACATGAAGTTCTTTATAGGCTTTCCTAGCTTCATATCTGCGTACATTCTTTTGAATTTTCTTAGCAGCAGCCTCCCTTCTCAAGCCGTCATAGAGTTTACAAGCAAGTCTCCCTATAGGCATCATGGCATCATATTAAAAATATGTGTAGAAAGGGTACTGATTAAGCAATGAGGCCACCTACAGCTTTGAGATACATCGTTCTAAATAGGGAAGTCCTTACTCTGAAAATAAGATTGCGCCTATCCTAACAAATGAATCAGGTTATTTAACTTCTAAAATATTTCACCTCTCCAACGAGACTGCACATATATGGTCTTCTTCCGCAATGCAAGATAATGTCTACGAGCTTGATGGGTCCGTACACGCCGTTGAATAGATTTTGCTGCATTACTAAGTACTTGAGCTCTCCGTCCATCTAGTTCAGCCATCTGACCTGCTCTCAAGAATACCTTTGTTTTTCCAATCTACAACATTTGACAGCCAATCATATTAATTTTGTGACCAAGAGATGTGAGCAGAGCATAACTTTCATCTTTAGATTCATGTTATAAGACTACATAAGATCCCTACCGGATACAGGGTTCGACATTTTCTCAAAAACTAGAGTACGAGTACGTTTCATTAATAAGGTATACATGTTGCTATGTTGCATGATTACAGTAATGATACCCGGTACAAATACAGGTTAGAGATGTCGAGATATGACATTTAAAATCTAAGGTATGAGTATGCCATGGTACCAATGTGAATACAAGTATGAGATATGGCATTTAAAAATCCAAGGTATGGGTACGTCAATATAATTAGGTACAAATGATCAAATTAGCACTAGCAGAGGATGCAAGAGGCTTAGGATCAGAGGTTGAGACCCAAAACCACTGAAATGTGAATATGAAAGACTAATTATGTGACTCATATTTAGTATTATGATGTGACTAAGATGAAAAATGGGAAAATTCATAAGTTTCCAACCCAAAATGACACAATTTTAGAACAATTTATATCAAATGTGCCCCAAGAGTACCAGTACCTCGTACATATCTGAGAAACATAGCTATTGACATTAGATAATTACATATGAAAGATCTATTATAAACTAATGACATAACATACATAAATTACAGTTATTGATATTGATATGGCCTTCAGAGCTTTAGAAGAGTTATGAACAAGAACATTAGGACAGTAATTATTCTGGTGAAACATTTCAAAGTACCTGATATCCTTTAAGCCCCATCTTATCCAGAATCTTCTTGCAAACAGCCTTTTCATCATAGCTTCTCATAGGTGAAATAACTTGACAAATTAGCATTAGGCTCAAGTTTGGTACAAAATATTTTAACACATCAAGCCAAAACTTTCTTCCTCCAAGGCATAGAAGATGAAATAAAGGAGTACTTACTTTGCTTCCATGGCCTCAGAGGCAAGGAGGCCAAATCTGTTTACAAAATCAAAGAAAGGACGACGAGTAGGGTAGCCAGCACAACTGATTCTGATTGCCTCTAAAACGCCCTATAGAGTCAAGTGTCTGAATATGTGAAGGAAGTATGCACAAATTATCCAAACAATGAAAGAAATGAATAGCATAACAGTATACTCACACCACAGCGAAGTTGTTGCATAATGTTCATATTCTCAAAAATTGCAGGCTTGAGGAGGTTGTTTGGTTTCACGCATCTAATGTAATGGGGTTCTGTAGAATTCAATGTTTCCATTAGTTGCTGTAGTTGTAACTGCACCATTTAAAATTTCGTTAGCTTCCCGATAATGAGAATGCAGTTCAAACTTTGTAGGTACTAACATGAGCTTGTACAAAAATTTATTGTTATTGGACCAAAGTTCACAAGTTTACTGAAGATTGGGAAAGAATAACACCTTAAAGCGCGAGCCAATTGAAGAAAATTTGGAAGATTTTGACGACTCTTCTGGAAGTGGGGGGAAAAGGCCAGCTACAAAAGAACATTTGGAAACACCCAATAAATCTTGATGTTCAGGAACCACGTAATCCTTGTTTTTGTCTAAAAATTGGTCAGACTGGTATGTCACCTGCAGAATTATTAGGATAAAAATGAATAATATGTCTCACTTTTGCAGCAGCTGATGCTATGAGAACTGGTCATACCTCCCCAGCATAATGAGCAACAGTGAAATCCGTTCGAGACAATTTTGGCTTAATAAAGCGCTTGTGAACTTTAAATGTTTGATAAAGCTTATTCGCAAATGTTTCGTGTGTTGACTTTGGAAACATGCTGAAAGACCAAATGAGGGAGTAAAAGTGAGAATGAAGCAGATATGTAACGACAAGGAGCTTTAGATTCAAATCAACCAGACTAAAACTGGATCATGTCTAATGGTACCAACCTAAATAAAAATAAACTTGAAATCATCTAGATGGTTATGAAAAACAACTAGTTCTTTCAAAAATAACAATATTTTACCAAGCTTCATCGAGGAGTGCAATGATTCCTCCGGGTTTCTGTAAAAGAAAAATAATGTCAAAGAATAGTGCATAAAGAACGGGAGGGAAAGGGAACAAGAGGCAAGGAACTTCCATAGCAGAGATATAATTATACTTTAAAATGAGCCCAAAGTTATAACCTAGTAGAAGACCAATCAGAACTAGCACTTCTTTAATTGTAAAATTATGTTCATCTAAAACCGAAAAAATAGCAGATTGTGTAATATTGATATATTCACACTAGAGGTCCTGTGGTTTTAGTTTCAAAGAAGCAACAAAAAATCCATTAACAGTTCATTTTCACCTTCGCCCTGACCTCCTTTTCACCAACTTCTCTTCCTTTTTAAAGTATGTAGTTGTTCTCTAAGGTCTGACCTTTGCAGATAGGGATCCATTGATGTTCAATATTTATAAGTCATGGCACACGTAGACCATGAGATAAACTTTAATAGGATAATTAGACATGAAAGCATTGTAGTTTCCATCATTAAGCATATCAAAAGCAAACTAACTTTCTGTTTCATTAAGTTTCTGCACATCTAAGGAAGCAACAAAAAATCCATTAACAGTTCATTTTCACCTTCGCCCTGACCTCCTTTTCACCAACTTCTCTTCCTTTTTAAAGTATGTAGTTGTTCTCTAAGGTCTGACCTTTGCAGATAGGGATCCATTGATGTTCAATATTTATAAGTCATGGCACACGTAGACCATGAGATAAACTTTAATAGGATAATTAGACATGAAAGCATTGTAGTTTCCATCATTAAGCATATCAAAAGCAAACTAACTTTCTGTTTCATTAAGTTTCTGCACATCTAAGTTGACGTTTCCAAACTTGAAATGAACTAGCATCCTCAATGCCTTAAAGAAAGTGAAATAAAAGAAAAGAAAACCTTTTCAATAAGGTCCAGAACATCTTGGTTGTCAACAAATTCAATGTAGCTCCAATCAATCTGCTCCTTGGTATATTCTTCTTGTTCCATTTTAAACACGTGCTGAAATTCACCATCAAAACCATTTTAAAAGGGAAGTTCTCATGGATCCATCTCTCCTAAAATATTAAGCTGTTAAGAGAAGGCATGTGAATGACTTTATCATATCACAAACAGAAAAAACAGCTATAAGCAAACTTGAAGTGTGTAATGTGGTCTGAGACTTTGCCTGATTGAAATGTTGCTGCAACTTCTCATTTGTGAAATTAATGCAAAACTGTTCAAAACTGCAGAGCATGACAGGCTGAAAATAAGTTACAATGGATTGAAATTTGAAAACAAGCCATGGCGGTTGCTTTCAATATCTTCAGTAAAGCAATCTTGTGGATATACTTGTATGGGTAGGCACATTATTCTTCTAATATAAACTATACATTACCTGTTGGATTTAAAGCTTTCAAAACCATAGATATCAAGGACTCCAATCAAACATTTAGAATTAGGGTCTTGTCCGATTGAATTGTTAATCTTGTCCACCAACCTGTATGTAATCCCATAAATGCACCAGGAATAAAAAGCAGAACCCTGTATCTTCAGTATGTGGTAGAAATTAGAAGGTATGAAAATATTGATTTATTTCAATTTTAATATCTTACCAGTCAAAAAGACGAGAATAAAGTGTTTTTGCCAATCCATCTCTACTGACTGCTGCACTTTGGGGATCAAGGCTCCGTTTTATAACTTCTTCAGGGGTTATCATGACACGCTTACATAATGCGTCTTCCAAGGCATCAATATCACACCTGATACAATATTTACGACCATTTTAAAGCCAATTGAAAGTAATATGGATGAGGCAGTAATAATACAACAGTGTCCATACATGAGAAGCTCAGCAGTTGTTTTCAAGTGGAATTTGGCTGTGTCATCTTTCGGAATTGAAGAGTCAACCTCCTTTCCTTTAGTAAATTCAATATTACCAATATGAAGAATCGCAGCAACAACTCTGAAAATGGCTTCCTGGGAATGAAAGGAAGTTATCCATTGCAAGTAAGAAGCTAATCATTTTATATTCAAGCAAGTAAGAATCTATATTCATACTCATGAAAAGAAGTACCTGGTCTTTTTGGCTTATTCCAACAATATCCATTGCTCTCCGGGTGGCAAGATACTCACGAGCATCACTTACATCAGCCAGTTCATAGCATTTTGACTGGTTAAGGTAGTGAAATGATCTAGGATTTCCTAATTTGTATTTCTCAACTTCCTATTAGAAGAATTTGCAAAAGTTTATATAACTAAAAGAATCGATAACAAGTAAATTGTAGGAAGCAAGTTACCTCCTGTGGTGCATTACAAAGAAGATAAAAGCAGTGGTAGTTGCGTTCGGGATCATTAACTTGGCAAACCCGAGATCTCTCTAGAAGGTAAGTTCGGATAGCTGCTCCTGAGATTCTTCCACTCTTATCAAATTGGATCTCAACAAATTTACCGAAACGACTGCACCATTAACAGAAGGAGAATATCGAACCAACTCTTTGGTAGTAGTTCAGATGTTAAGTATCATGTAGAAGCATATATTAGCAAAAATATCTCCTTTTGTAGAAAGAAAAGTTCATGAAACAAATCATTCTAACTGTTCTTAATTTATTATTAAAATGACTTGTGGCAACATAATGTCAGACTAAATGGAGACGAAGTTAGTCTATAATGTCAGACTAACAGGTAAAACAGCACACATGTCAGAAAGACTGAAAAAAAAGATAACTCATATCAGACAATCATGGAGAATAAAACCCAAGGAATCTTTTTTTGCCCACATACAAGAAATACTCACCTAGAATTGTTATTCCTGACAGTTTTAGCATTGCCAAATGCTTCCAGAACTGGATTTGACTGCACTTAGATCAGTTAATATAGCAGTCTCAAATGAGTTTGTGAAGAGAAAATTTGAAATATCATTCGTAGAAGAAAACAAGAATGGAATTTTTTTGATAATTCAAAAGGAGCTTAATTAATTGAGTCATACTTCAAGAACTTGCTGTTCAACTGTTCGTCCTTCAGTTGCAGCCCTACCACCTAAGAAAGCAAGGTATTGCATAAGCATTTTTGTAGTTTCAGTTTTACCAGCTCCACTTTCTCCACTGACCAGAATTGAATTACTTTTTCCTTCATGAATCATCGCTCTGGTAGGAATAAAAACAATTAAATATTTGCTTCAATGATAGAAATGGAATTTTGATCACAAAAAGAAATATAAGATTACCTATATGCAACATCAGCAACTGCAAATACATGAGGACTTAATTCTCCAAATGGTGCTCCCTTGTATTGGTGCATCATGTGCGCTCCATAAATATGAGGTAGTCTTTGGAATGGATTTATTGCAATCAAAATATTTCCAGTGTAAGTCTGTAGAGCAATAAAGAATATAGGTAAAATATTTTTCCAGTGTTAAACTTCGCTGGATCTTATCACATTAAAGGGAAGAAAGCCTTACATATATTTCATTCAATTCATATCTAATTTTTAAGTTCTGAAGGACTCCAGGTTCGTGCAAATAGGACAGCTTAGTCATATCATCCACTCCACCAGGAGGAGCTTCCATATCTTTGGGTAATATTTTTGATAAACTTGCAACAACCTTGAAATAGCCAAAATAGAAGCACATGTAATAAATCGGATGTAATCTTTGGCTTAATAAGTTACTGAAATATTTTGCACCTTTCAGGTTAGCAATACAAAGCATGCAAAAAAAATGAGTGCTGCACTAAGGAATGCGTTAAAATGCTTCTACAAGTAGAGAAATAATTCATAATTTATTATTTTCTTAGTGCAGACTGCAGAGTTCCATTAATAAAGAAAAAGCACAGACACGAAAGAAACAAGGACAGAGAAAACTTGTTCAAGACTCTGATGATTTTGATAGTAGATTTTCAAATTTTCAGGAAGTTCAATAATTTTCCATAGATTATTATGATGATTTTTGAATCCCAAGCTAGGAAGGTCAACACTAAAAGAAAGAGTGCTTGTTTATGGATCTCTTCCTTGTTAATTCATGTTTCCCCTTCTTTACCCTTTCCATGATCTACTTGAAGCTCAGATGTAATGACTGGCAGTGTTTTCTCTTTTTTGCAGGGAGGCGGTTACCAAGCATATATACCTTGGATGATATAAAGGAGAACAGGGGCAGAGCTAGAAAAATATCAGGGGGGCCAATATTAAAATTAGTATTGGGGAGGAGGCCCAAAGAGAGGTAAATCATTCCCATCATAGTGATTTTATCTTTAGTTTTAACTCTTGTCATACAATAAGCCTATTTCAAATGTTTAGTTCAAAAATGCAAATCTGAGTTATCTAGGTCCCCTGCAAATGACTATAATTGGCAGTAGACCTGTCAATCTTCTCAAAATAGATCATCGGAAAAACTCTTAAATACTACAAAATAAGGAACTGAGTTACAGGAAGTATACAAACCTTTTTTCCATTGGTAGTTTCAATTTCAGCATCTTTTCCATTGATTTTTGATACCTGTCCATCAATCCAAGATACCTCTGGGTCTTCAATCCAGACATGAGAACCCACAATAATATTCACAGGAGTCCCCTGCAGATGGAGATACAGAATCAATTTTTTTTATTACAATAATTTACTCCCTCCGTTACAAAAATTTAAAGGTTTATGCACAAGGATTAAGAAAGCAATTAAATAAACTCAACTTTAGCCAACTATAACTACTATAACTAAATTACCCTTTATAGTAAAACAGTCAAATTTATCACTAAATTAATGCTCTCTCATTCCATTTAGTAGACATAACCAAGAGACGATGATAAAGTTGGACAAAAAATCAACACCTTCTTTGCTTTCTTACGCGACATATAAATGAAATAAAATTCATTCTAAAAAAACATATATTTTGAAGTTGAGGGAGTATTAACTATTAAGATCTCACTAAAGTTCTAAATATGTATTTTTAGATGATACTATGTGCAATAAATACTAATACAAGTTAACACATGTTTATCCCACGATGGGCATGTAGAAAGGTTTATAAATCAAATTAAAGTAATATACAAGAATGTCTTCCACAATTTGTGTAAATAGTAGCATAATAACGAACATGATAACACATTGCAGAAAAAGTCAGCTTAATCACAAGTAGCTGTTATATGACATGATATCATATTCCTTGCCTTATCACTCCTATTCCACATTTAAATTGGGAGATATATTGAGTTCTTGACAAAACAAAGTGGCATTACTGAAGTTGATTGCAGTTGGCATATTTTCAGTTCTTCAATATTTAAAATAATTGCAAATAATCATCTACTATTGCAGAAAATGACAATCTGCAATCCTAAATCCTAACAATGCGATTCAAAAGTGGAAGTTCGTGATTAAGTAAAAACATTCATGAGGCACAACCTGCGATTTTGCACTCAACATTGTTCCAAAACTTACTATGCCATCTAGATGTATAGTTCTTCTATCCAAAAACATCAATATAAAATATAAAATAAAAATATCCTTTTCCCTAACAGATCAGTATAAAATGTATATCCACTTCAAATACAGTTAAATATCACTATGTTAAACCGTTGCTGCATTATGAAGAATAGCATGGCTTCAAATTTTGAACATGTCCAATAAAACCTTTTTTATCAGCAATCTCATAGTTCTATTCCATCATTGCCACTCTCAATTCACATAAAAAAATTCAAATCCAATGCTTGAAAACATATAATTCTTATTATTTGTCGAATAAACTAAAAAACTGCTCACAATTGTGCAAGCAAGTACATAATAAAATATAATAAAAAAATAGGAAATTGAAAATAGTAAGAGAAAACGTACCATTATTGAGTTCTAGATTAGAAGATTTGCGGATGAGTAACGAGTGAGTTCATAAAGACAAACTTGAAATAAGTTAGGGATCTGAACGGAAACGTGTTAAGAATGTAGCAAAATGTGAAAGAGAAAATGAAATGCGTTTTTCGGTTTTTTAATTTTCGGTTTTTTTGTTGGAGAAAAATGAAAAGAGAGAGAAGAGAAAGTGAATGTAGATCGAGAAGGAGTAGCTTCATGAAGCAACATTCTTCAAATCGCCCTGCAACTTCGGCACCCTCTTCTTCTTCCCTTTGCTTTCGCGCCAATTCGTGGCTCCTATTCTTTTCTCTCTTTCCGTTGAAGATGTAATGAAACACTGTCACTTTTACAATTATTATTTTATTATTTGTCACTTCAGAATATATATATATATGGTACATACATTCTGAATGAGAAATAATTAATAATCATTTTGTCTATGTAAAATCTAATTTGATGTTTTGCATAGCTGGAATTGGAATAATATGCGATGAATGATATATATAGTATGAATATTCTAAGTGAGATATAAATTAAAATCACTCATGATTTTTTTAAAGGGAGAAGTTTCATGTGAATTGAGATGGCAGATTATACCATATTTCAAATTAAAAAGGAGAGTATATGAACCACAGACTTATGTTTGATTTTTATGAAGAATTATATGATGTGTAAGTTAACCCTTGTTGACATAAAAATGGATTATCTCTATTTGGAAATCATATTTTTAAATTTCTTCCTAAAATCGCCAACTTTTAAAAAAAAATACAGAACAAAGGAGAGAAAATGAACTTTTGACATTTAGTGCATAACAACCTCATTTTATGACCAAAATTTTCCACCAGAAATACAGCATGCATCATATTACTAGTACTATTGCACTACCTTAGAAACATTAAGCCAATGAAGTGATTGTTTTCCTTTAGCATTATATTAAAATAAACTTGATTCTAAGCAGCAAATATTTCCTTTATTCCTTCCCCAACTTTACAAAACCTACCCTACTAACTTATCCTATGACTAGAAAAGCTAAAAGTATGGATAATATGTTCGTCTAATGGTATAAAACTTCATTTGATCTTTAACTATAGATGGTTGAGGAATACCCTTGATTATGGCAAAAGAAAACTAAAATTAATGTGCTCACGTAACAACAATGCGCTATTGTGAGAAATAAAAACAATTAATATGGACAATTGAATCTTATTGAAACGATCAAGATTAAAAAATATATACACATAACTATCACATAATCAATAACTAACTTTTAATTATAATCATTCATGATCAGTTTTAAAACTAAAACTTATTGTTCTCACTGCTTTTATTGATACACCAAAGTACCCACTTGATTCAAAATATGTATTCTTTATAGTTTATACATACGTGACATCAATGAAACTCATGACAATTTGTTGGAACTCAACTATCTACTCAAACCTTAATAGTAAAATATTAATATTAATATTAATATTATAGCATTTATCATTTAGTTAGAAAAGTATTTATATGAGTCTTAATGATAGTTCTGACGGTTTATATATTCCTAAAATTGAGAGTTTAATTAAGTTGTGAAATATAGTATATTATATTAGAGGGGGAATGAGGGTTACACTGGAAATTGGGCAAAACAGTAATTCCGATAATGCAAAGAAAAGATAGGCTGAATTTGTTTGACCTAAATACCCTCTTTTTGTGGATAGCCCCAAACCTGTATTTCCCTTCTCAACCCTCAGAATCGATGCTTCTGCTACCCCTCTAATTCTCATTCTTCCTCTCTTCTCCTCACCCTTCTTCCCCTTTTCCGATTTTCTCCTATCCCTTTTCCCCCGCCAATTTTCTTCAACCTCTTTTAAAAAATTCTTCATTCTCCAACCCCCCAAATCACAAAAACCCTTCCACTCTCTTTGATCCGATTCTTAATGCTCTCTACTCTCGATTTAGTAGCTTTTTAACTATTACCCACCTCCTGTTTAGGTTTCTTTATGACTCTAAGACTAAGCTTTCACACCTTTTGAGATAAAGGTGAAAGCTTTCAGGTAATTATACTGTAATTCTCGTTTTTTATGATTTTTTAATATAGGAATTATGAAATTTTCATGGGTTTTAGTAAATTCTACATTTTACTAATCAATTCAGTTCTGGGTTCTTATGATGATTTTATTTTGTCATGAAAGTTTACATCTTTGATAATTTACTCGTAGTCCTATATTGTGCGTCTCTCTCTTTATGGGTTACATATAGTTTTACTTGAGTTAGCTGAGTCTTAAGCTAAAGCTCAAGGCATTTTTTATAACTTGTATTGCTAAGGTGATTCGAGTTTCGGGTGTTACACATTCTATGCAATTGAAAGATGCAGATGGTGATTCTCATGTGTCCTTTGAGCTCATTTAGTTTGATTAGTTTCTGAGATGGTTAAGAATTAATATAAGTGTGAGTATCGAGTCTATATATATAAGTATATAACTGTCGATTTTTGAGTTTGTTATCCCATCTGTGGTACTAATCGCAGTTGATGTTGCATTATACAATTTGTGATTTATAATGTTTAATAGTGGTAGAACCTGCTAAGGGTGGATAGTTTGTTGTGTATGTGCATGCTATCAATTTTGTAGCCATCTCTCCAAATTTGTATGTAATTCTTATTTTTTTTGTTAATTGGTGATGATGTCCACCTTCTCTGGTTTGAACTATTTATTTGCTTCAGTTTCAGCATTGAAGTTGCTTGACCACCAAACTGGGCATTTGTTATGTATTGGAAGTGGGGTACCGGAAGAAAGGAAAGAAATGTAAAAAGCCTGCAGAAATAATTGAGCTTTTTGGTATGTTCTTTGTGAAGTGTTTAGTTACTTATATATCTTCATTTGCTTTCTTTCTAGCTTTCTAGTGATGCGTAAAATTTAAGGCTGATAGAGGATTAATATGTTTTGTCTGACTCGTATTTTGTTTGCAGCAGTGTCTCAGCTACAAAGCAGATGTTTGTATTGTAAGTTGAGCAGTGGTTCTTGTTGCTATTATACAGTGATACAACTTCAATGGCTAACCATGATTTGATACTTGGTCAAAATCACAATATACCACTTGGCCATGACCAACACTTGGTGCTGGGTCACAATCATAATTTGGGCCTCAGCCAGAACCATTCATTGGAACTAGGATCAGCTCATGAACATCACTTGGATCTGGGACAAACCCATGATCATGAACTGGACTTGGGACATGGCCATGACCATGAATTGGGATTAGGACAAAACCATGGTGAAGAAGGTGATGACATTGACACTTATGGCCATGAGCATAATATAGCCATGGATCGAAAACCTGAGCATGATGGCCGGGAGTTGTCCCTTCCTGGGCATAATCATGAGCTGGTCCTATCAGAGAACAATGATTTGATTGTTTCAGAAAACCAAGAACTTGATGAGAACATGGATCTGACCGTGGTTCATCATAACCCAGAAATGGGCATTGATTCCGCCGACGAAATGGGTCTTCAACAATCACATCTTGTGGTATGTTCCACACCCCCCGTAATCCAGGCTCGTACAGTTGCTGCAAGTCCTAGTTATGAATTGTCAGTGGGGCAAGAATTCCCTGATGTGAAGAGTTGCCGAAGGGCATTGAGGGATACAGCAATTGCTCTTCACTTTGAGATGCAGACTATAAAATCTGATAAGACCCGGTTTACTGCTAAATGTGCAAGTGAAGGATGTCCGTGGCGCATTCATGCGGCAAAGCTTCCAGGGGTTCCAACTTTTACTATTAGGACAATCCATGAGAATCATACATGTGGAGGAATTTCTCATCTTGGCCACCAGCAAGCCTCAGTTCAGTGGGTTGCTAACTCTGTGGAGCAAAGGCTGAAGGAGAACCCTAATTGCAAGCCAAAAGAGATATTGGAAGAGATTCATAGGGCTCATGGTATCACCTTATCATACAAGCAAGCATGGAGAGGCAAGGAGCGTATCATGGCTGCAATGCGTGGATCTTTTGAAGAAGGGTATCGCTTGCTTCCACAATACTGTCAACAGGTGAAGCGCACCAATCCGGGCAGTATTGCATCTGTTTATGGAAATCCAACTGATAATTGCTTCCAACGTCTCTTCATTTCCTTTCAAGCATGCATATATGGCTTTTTAAATGCTTGTCGACCACTCTTGGGGCTTGATAGAACATATTTAAAGAGCAAGTATCTTGGTACTTTGCTTCTTGCTACCGGATTTGATGGGGATGGGGCTCTCTTCCCTCTGGCATTTGGTGTTGTTGATGAGGAGAATGATGATAATTGGATGTGGTTTCTGTCTGAACTTCATAACCTGCTTGAGATCAACACTGAAAACATGCCTAGGCTCACAATTTTGTCTGATAGGCAGAAGGGAATTGTAGATGGTGTTGAGGCTAATTTTCCTACTGCTTTCCATGGATTTTGTATGCGACACTTGAGTGACAGCTTTCGTAAGGAATTCAATAACACCATGCTTGTTAATTTTCTATGGGATGCAGCTAATGCTCTTACTGTAATTGAATTCGAAGCAAAAGTATTGGAGATTGAAGAGATATCACAAGATGCTGCATATTGGATTCGAAGAATTCCACCTCGTTTGTGGGCTACTGCATATTTTGAGGGGCACAGGTTTGGTCATTTGACAGCTAGCATTGTTGAATCTTTAAATACTTGGATATTGGAGGCCTCTGGTCTTCCGATAATTCAAATGATGGAATGTATTAGAAGACAGTTAATGACTTGGTTTAATGAGCGCCGAGAGACCAGTATGCAGTGGACATCAATACTTGTACCTTCTGCTGAGAGACGCGTTGCAGAGGCTCTTGAACGTGCACGCACATATCAGGTTCTCCGTGCTAATGAAGCTGAATTTGAAGTTATATCTCACGAAGGAAATAATATAGTTGATATCAGGAACCGATGCTGTCTTTGTCGTGGCTGGCAGCTCTATGGTTTGCCATGTGCACATGCAGTGGCGGCACTTCTCTCATGCAGGCAAAATGTCCATAGATTCACAGAAAGCTGTTTCACTGTTGCAACTTATCGGAAGACATACTCACAAACCATACATCCAATTCCTGATAAATCTCTTTGGAAAGAATTATCTGAGGGGGATGCCAATGCTAGCAAAGCTATTGAAGTTGTTATTAACCCTCCTAAATCACTCAGGCCACCTGGACGCCCAAGAAAGAAGCGAGTTCGTGCAGAAGATCGTGGTCGCATTAAGCGGGTGGTGCATTGTAGTCGTTGCAATCAAACAGGTCACTTTAGAACCACATGTGCAGCTCCTATCTAATCTGCAAAATGGTTCCTGCTTCATGTTTTATTTAGCCTTATTAGCGTAGACTGGCGAGTAAATGATGTATTTTTATTTACTTGACATTAATGTGAATTAAGTTATTGCAGTACTGCTCCAATAATTAGGATTGTCCAGTAATGCATATATAGTAATCGCATGATTTTTATTTCTTATTTTGTTCAATATTTTTTTATAAGGATGATCCAACCTCAGGATTTCATATTGGTATTACTTCTACTTATTAATGTAAATATCACAAATGTTAATTTTGGGTGATTGATCTAACATCATGTACATTTTTACGAAGTAAAATGACTTTTACTTTGTATTTAAAATATTTTTTATTTATAAAGGTTTCTTTTAGTTGAAGTTACTTGAATGCACAATTAGTACAAACTCTATTATTTTATCTGTGCACTAATCTTTAATATCTTATTTTATACAGCATATGTTTATTTTTATCTTTCACATATTTTATGTATACATTCCCAAAAAACATTAGACATATTATTGCTGTCCATAAATTATTTTTCAAATATTGTTTGGATTTTGTCAGAAATATTTAGGACTTTTGATGAATAAAGAACAATGTGCTATGCTATTCATTTATAAGAACCAATAAACAGATTGTGTTACAACTTGCAACCATAGAAAAATAGTTATATTACTAACTATATACTTTTATAATTACACTTCTAAAAAACAGAGAAAAAAAATTAAATAGAGGCTTTGGTTTAAAAAAGATGAAGAATGAGACTGAAATTTTGTGGCAATTTTTGAAAAGCATTTTTCTGTCCCTCAACTTTCTTATATTTTGTCATTTCCTGTCTTCAGCTGCTGCTTCTGATTCAGTTGTGTTGGCATGAGTTATTAGATTGTCCAACTTCTCAGATTTCTCCACCACAATTTTAATCTACAAAATCAATAAAATGTGGTAAGCTACTTCCCAAAAAATAGTCTGATGGAAAATTAAAGGAAATCGTTTCTTCAATAACAAAATAGAGAGTGTCTCTTTCCTTTTTTGTTATTGCTGCCATTATTATCGTAAAGTTGCAGAATTGGTTAGAGCCTGGTTTATATATGACTGAGTAGTCTTAGGGTTACAACCAATAATATAATAATATGTGGCATTATGTGAGGAAATGTTACCTGAATAATCTGTTAAATTAGTTTGTTAGAGTGAGTTAAGGGTAGTAGATGAGAATTTAGTTGTGGTAGGGAGAAACTATGGGATCTGCATTCAATGGACCTATTCTTCTGCTCCCAAATCCCAATACATTCAAGGCCTTTAACTCCTTTGGTGCAAATCTTAATATGGACAACTTTTTTTGCAATTGCATAGTCATATATACAGGGTAGGAAGGATTAAAATCTTTAGTTTGAAGAGCATGTATGATACATTTATGTTTTGTATATCAAAGAAATCTCCATTAAATACATTTTAATTGTATATAAAAATTAGTAGATAAAGTTTTAGCATTGAAGTATAAGGGGCCATAAGCTTTGATATAATTCAGCCCATGTAAACTCATTTCATGCACTTTATAGTGTTGACATGACCTGAACTATATAAGGATCCCTAATTTATCACAAACATTTAATTACATAAAACTAAACTCCAAATTTGAAAGGAAAAGAACAATTTATACATCCTATTAATGTGTGCTTAATTGTCATGGTGGACATGTGTAATATTTGAAACTATAAATCGATTTTTGAATAAACTTTTATCTCGGATTGACTTATATGTCGTTTCGAATCAAATTCATATTAAGTAAATTTGAGGTTTTTTTACTCGAAGTTGGGGCAATACATTATCATTATCATGATGATCCAACTAGTTGTGTAACATGGGATTGGGGACTAGTATTGTGTAACATTCCATTTGCCCCCTCTTATAAATGCTTCTTATGCATTCTGTGCAAGTAGAACATTGTCATTATACCCTACTTTTCAATCCACACATCCCACACTCATAATATACTGTGAGTGATCCATCCATCATATTATTATCTCGGAATAACTCCTAATGGCTACACATGTTCTATAAATATGGTTGAGGTCAGGGAAACTCATTTTACTTAACTCACGAGACAATATTTATAGGCTTTTATGGGAATATTCAGAAGTAAAATTTTTAGAATTTGATGTTTAAGATTATACAGACAATTTATGAAATTAAAAAATAATGTAAAAAATGAATATAATTTAATTAAAATAATCTCATTTGATGCATATTGGAAACTAAATTAAAAAGAAATAGAGAAATATGAACAATAAATAAGGGCATTATTAAAAAGTAAAATATAAATGTTTATTTACCCCAAAATTTAATAAATTAGCATAAGAAGCTGATCAACCTCCTTCAAAAGTCAAAGGTGACATTAGTGGTGGGGAAGATCTAACTACATACCTGCCTGTATAAATTGTTGTGATGCCCAAAAATGTGGGAATACCCCCAAAAAATACTAATTCTCTACCCATAAGAAGAATGATAATCCTCATGACCGGAGATGACAGTTCTTTTGAAATGCATAAAAAAACTAAATGACAATAATACTTATGTCTTTTAAATTATATTGATATTACATTTTAATTATATAATTACAATGAAAAACAGAATTGTCATCTCCATTGTTGGAGAGGAGTCTAACTCACATCAGATTTTCTATCCTAATCATAGGTACCCGTGCAAATTTAGTTTCACATTTATTTTGAAAAGCCTTTGGCTTATGCAACAGGGCAGCGAGTCCCAAATATTGTGACTTGCGAACACCATCCATTTTGACATTTGACTGTATATGCTTCAAGGTTGGCCACATTGATGGGGTGGTCCACACAAATTAAAATCAGTCACTGTATATCTATCCCAATGAGAGAAATTTTATAATAAAAGATATATAAACTCATAGTGTAAGAGTTTTTACATTATTATTGTATTATCTATCATTTATTTCCAATTTTATTTGAGTCATCAAAAAGTAATTTAAATGAAGAATAAATAATGTACAATCCTTAACTTTCATTTCCTTCCACTTTGGTTCAATTTTATGATCCCTTCAACACATATAAGTAGATATATAGCCACATAGGTACCATTTAATTTTCAATTTTCCATAAGTTGCAGGACCAAACAAAACTGATTTTTCTAAAGCTAAATTTCGCTGAACAGCAGCAAATAAACCCACAACCACTTTTTTTGTTGCATGAATAGTCCTTTTCAACGTTAAACTCATGCCCATAACAAAACACTCTAAAAAGAAAAAAATATATTATCTTAAACCATCTCTCCAATCTTGTTTCACACTTATGACAATAAATGTTTAATTCTTTTTTTGACCTGTTATATTTTAATTGGTGCGATACAATATTTGGGACAACAAATCTTTGTTTGATTAGAAAAACATACAAACCTACACTACATCTAACACCACACAAAATTAAAATAAAACGTGGTGTGTGTGTGAAGAATTACTATATGCAGCTATGTTCAATGATATGGATTAGATAATGTAAGACTCCATGCTGCTCCCTTATAACGTTAAATTAAAGCCAATATAATTAGTGGTGTAGCTTAATGATGACAAGTGGTGGCTGCTTTCAAATATTATCTAACATCAAAGCAAAGATATGTAGGGATGGCCTTTTATTCTCTTCAGAAAAAAGAGTTTTGGCTAATCATTGCTCTAAAATACGGGATTTAAAAGTGTAAATACAATATGGGAAGTTGTATATTTAATTTTTAGAAGTTAATATTAAGATTTTTAAGAGTGACTTTACATTTTTTATTTTTTATTCCCTGTCCTAAGGTTAATAAGGGTAATGATTAGCAATTAAAACCCTTAGAAATTTTAAAGTCTCCTATAATTTCTTTTTATCAATCATCTCCTAGTTGAATAAAAAGGATGGTTAGTGCTTTCTATATATGTTCATGGCATTATAAGCAGAAGGATTATTTGTAGAAAAAACAAGTATAATGTGATGTCACAAAATGCTTCTTTTAAGCTTTCCCAGCCAAGCATCTTATATGTATTTGGTTGTTGGTGTATATATATAGTGAATCCACCAAAACACAATAATGATCGTTTCTGAAAAATCCATTTTAGTTATTGAAGGTATAAATTCACATTCTTTTATCATATGTGAATGATTAATTAGAGGAATCGAAGAACTATGGAGCCCAATACTTTTTTTGTTTTTCAGAAAAAATTAATATTTTATTATAGATTACTTTAATTGTATGATTCGCTTAACATCTGCATAATTATATTCACTGGGGCATCAGCGTGGGACACCAAGTTGATTAAATTTGAAAAAATAAAACTACAAATGGTTTTCTCGTACCTCGAAAAGTTAATCATTTATCATTTTCATTGACCCAATTGACTAATTATTTAATAGGTTAAGGTTCCATTGTCTCTTAGTTATGATTATCATCTTATATATAAAATATGCACATTTACAGACACATAGTGTAATATATCATGTATATACATAATAAACCAAAATTGTCGAGGACAAGATGGAAGGATGTGTAGGGTTATGGGACCTTAGTTTAGTCATGTACTATATGTAAGTGCAATCAAAAAATAAAATTGAAAGTGAGCCAGCAATATAGAAATAATGGCCCCCATTTTTGGATGCTGTGGAAATTAATGGATTATAAGAACACATCATTTAAACTGACACTTTAACACACATGTATAGTATTGGCAATTCTCTCTATGTACTCCGGTAATATCCACTTAAATTACGATGGGCATTAACATGTTTGTTTTTAAATAGGACATATTATGTTATGTCCGTTCTAAATATAGGTTAGGTGGACTTGCGACCTGTCCTAAATAAAACTAATATATATATTTATATACACTTTATAAAAATAAACATTACATAATTTGCATATAAATATACAAATGTATATATCATAATAAACAATCATACAGATGGAAGAATATATACAAAATATAAATGTATATATATATATAATACAAACTATGCACAATGCATAATTTACATACAAAATCAAATGCACATGTGCATATATATAATATATAAAATATAAATGGATATATATAATAACAAAATGATATTACTTTCTTACATTTGATATATAGATGCATATATAACAAATGGAACACACTTTCTCACATTTAACAAAAATATATATACATTTGCATATTTGATATTCAATACTTTCTCTTATAATGTTTGTGTGCCGTCCATTTTGCCCATTTGAATTTTCTACCAGCGAATATGATATATTGGACAAACATTTTTTTGGGTTAGATGAACATATTTTTCATGCAGTGTCCACACCAATAAGCTCAAACGGATCCCATGAAGTTTCCCAAATTGCCAATGGTACACATGTACATGTACAAATGTACAATTCAATCCTTAACTTATATATGGTGCGCAATTAATTAGTGTTATGATGATTAAATTGTTTGGAACATTTGCAGGTCAACGACAACATAAAAGGTTATTCATATAAAATAGGACCTTAATCATGTGATATAAATAGATGCCTAACTGGGCATTGATCAATTCAACAAATAATTATTTTATATAAAGAATACAACCACTAAGCTAAAGCTATCACAGGTTAAGGGGATAAGCAACTGCACTAACATAAGATCTCAAGGCATGATTGAAAATAAGACTAGGGTGGTTATATGTCATTAACTATTAATAATGACATATATAAGTATACTTATGCTTGATAAAAATATGATATCATTATAAACAAAAGAAGAAGAAAAGTCATATATAGAAAATAACTTTTGCTATTGACCACACTTCTCTACCCCAAACAAATCGTTTTTCATTTCTCCTATCCTCTTCTTATCCCATGTTATGCATTAACCAAAAAAATTTACTATACATGATACACAACCATATTATACATTATAAAAAGCAAGTAATTCAAAATAATTATCCAAATGATATATATCTCTTTTTAACATTTTTAACACAAATTTACAAAGGGAAAAAGAAACAGCAAAAGAAGAAAAGAAAAACATTAGAAGACACTTTGTTAGTAAATGTCTTTATTATTGCCTGATCCGAATCCAATCGATTAAATTAGTTTTTTATTTGGTTAGTTTAGGTAAGCCTATTGGGATTAGTATATAGAATTGCACACACAAAAAACGAAAAATCAATAATAGTGTTCTAAAATAGTCAACAGAAATCAAATTTGGTCTTTTAAAATCAAGCAATGAGTTAATATCTTTCTAACATTACCATAAGAGAGCAAGTGGGTGAAGGTTCAATCAAATTCAAGTGGTGAAGAGTGGCAATTGGTGGAAGAGTAGTGGGGGTTGACAATGGTAGGGCAACATGATGTGTTGTTAAGTGACATGGTATACAATTAAAGTTGAAATGAAAGTGATACACAAATAATGATACATGAGTTAGGAGTGAGACTCTTACAGACTACAATTTGATGAAAGATATGAATAAAGTCCTATATTTTTAAAACTACTTAGTTTTGTTTATTGTGATTGGTTCTATGACTTGGTTTGGTTCTAGTTAAGGAAAAGGTAAGGAGCCAAACTAACATGGAGTCAGAAAAATCCTAAGTTATTAATTTCTTGATTTAAATAATTGTTTTTCAATCAATCATAATAATAAGAGTAAATTACACTCACACCCTCTGAGTTTTAATGAAATTACATAAACCACCACTCACTTCTTTGTCCTTACACCAACCACCTCTTCAATCTACACAAATCACCCCTAGATTTATACACACATTACACTGACTACCCTTGCATGTTATAAAAGTGTAATATTTTAAAGAAAAAACGTGTGATGAATATAATTAAGTTAAACAAAATATTGTATATTGTGTAACACTTCAAATAGTACAAAAATGAGTGTTTCTTTATTATTTTCGTGTCATTAAAAAATACATTAATAATTTCAAATAAATGTTTAAATAACTCTTATACTATTTTATAACGAGCCAAATAATAAAGACGTATCGACTATTATATTATATTATTTGAATTTCTCTACAGAATATACAATATTTTGTTTAGTTAATTACACACATCATACATTTTTTGTTTAAAATATTATACTTTTATATCACGCAGGGGTAGTCAGTGTAACATATGTACAAAATTAGGGGTGGTTCGTGTAAGGACAAAAAAGTGAGGGGTGGTTTATGTAATTTCACTAAAACTCATGGTGTGAGTGTAATTTACTCTAATAATAAGTGATATATAAAACATCACACTTTTTTTTATTAAAAAAATGTGTTCCTAAACTAATTACTTGACTCCTAGAGATCCATGGGCAATTCTAGTGTCATCATATATTTTGGTAAATTAAGTTATTAGCACTTGTAATTTTTTATTCAGTAAAAACTTAAGTTGAACATATCTCTGAATGAGAAAATGATTATGTATCTATATAATGGTCTCGATGCATTATTTATATTGTCTAGCTTGAATATTATCACGTATCAATCAAGCGGAATAATGAACCAAAATTAACCTTTGTTTTTACAATATTATAGTACCATATGCGTTGAAAAATCATACTAAGAAGTAAGAGAGTTTGGCTCCTCTCCTGTAATGGAGAGGTTAGTGAGCCCTCAGATTGTGACACGTGTAATAAAAAAATGGACGGCTGAGATTTAAAATTGTATTACGTGTAATCGATTACCATATGGTGTAATCGATTACACCAGTTAAACAGTGTAATCGATTACACCAGTTAAACAGTGTAATCGATTACACAACCCTGGTAATCGATTACATATTTTAAAAAAAAAAAAAAAGACATGGTTCCGATAAGTGTAATTGATTACCACATGGTGTAATCAATTACACCAGTTAAAAATTTAAAATACAAACTCAACGACTTTCTGTAATCGATTACAATGTGAAAAATGCACATATCTGATGCTTTTAATATGTTGTAATCGATTACGAGTATAGTTTAATCGATTACATCATGTAAAATGCACATGTCTGATTAGTTTATCATCATGTAATCGATTACCATGGTTGTGTAATCGATTACACGTAATACAATTTTAAATCTTAGCCGTCCATTTTTTTTATTACACGTGTCGCAATCTGAGGGATCACTGGCCTCTCCATTACAGGAGGGGAGCCAGACCCGAAGTAAGAGTATGATATGAGAGGAAAATCATACTAAGAAGTAGGACAAAGCATCTTTTAAAGCCTTTCTTTTTCCTCGTGTAAAACCAAAGAATAAGCAGCAGAATAAAACGAATCTTCACAAGTCATGCATTATACTTTATCTTCAACGTTCAAAGATTCGGCGTTAATTGCTCCAATATAAGAACTATATGAGACAATTAGACACATGTCTCTATAAATTTTCACATATCAACTGCATGGAAGAACTTACTAGCTTCGTCTTCTATATCTGCCACTTTCTATAGCCATTTCAGTCAAAACTAGAAAGTTCCCCGGTCCTGACCAGTAATTTTGACCTTATGTAAAATAAATAAATCAAGAGTTAGAAGAAAAGAAATATAAAAGAAAATGTTTTCTATAGTAGTTTAATATGAACAAATATCATTTGTCTCACTCTCAGTTTCAATCTATGTCCTGGGCCAATCGCAATGCTTATTTTGTTACTTTTTACTTTTAAATTTTAAATTATATTCATATAGCAACATTGTGATTAGTTTAAGACATAGATTGGAACATGGACCTTTATATTATATACCAAACATTGAAGACATGAACTAAAAGCTCTAAAAATATAGGTGATGAGTAATTTTGTGGATTAACTTATGTCAGTATAAGAGGTTGATAAAATTCCCTACCACCGGACTACTTCAAGTTTGTAACTACAACATTAAATAACAATATTACGACCCCTTATTAAATGAAGATGGATGAAGAACAATAAAAAACAAATGTGATATCTTACTATCTGGACTATAATGGAGCTCACATTTTTTGAAGTCTTGTAATCTTTTCAATATCCGCTTTCATAACTTCTCTTATTCTTATGTAGAATGGATATGACATTCATCAAATTGGAGTAAGGATCTCTCCCTTAAGAGATAGATAAGTACTACAAAAAAAAAAAACAAATGAGAGAATAACATGATAAAACATTGTTATTTTTTATATATAATAAAGTAACATTTTGTCACTGAGAACGCAAATAAAATTAAGTTTTTGTCTCTCCATTAATAGAGAATATCAATGTTCATCAAATTGTTATCCTTCTTTATTAATTCTAAAGATTAAGTAGATAAAAGTATCACTTGTTCATCTAATTTCTTTATCTCACTATTAATAAAATTATTGCCTGTTATAAAAAAAAGTAGTACGGCCAAACAGAAACCTTCTTTTAATCCTAATCTATTGGGCAGTACTTTCTTTGGTAAAAAATTAATAAGAACAAATTTAATATAGTTCCTACTACTTGCTAAACCTAACAAACTTATAATTGAATACTTTGAAATGAATAAGAATCAGATAGAGATTTGCCTCCTCTGCACCTTCAAATTCAAAAGGAGAAGGGCGCTTTAGAAGATGAGCAAAACGAGAAAAAGAGGAAAAAAGTGTCCCTGCCACTGTGTGGTCGCAACTAACAATGTGTGGTAGCAAGTTATAATGAAAAGGTGCTAGAGTTACCTAACGAGCCAACCCTTATTCAAATATTTAACATGGCTCGCTATAAAAACTGCGCTCATTTATAATGGCCAAACTATATATATATATATGTATGAGTAAAGTTTTGTTTAACCATTAGATTAATACATTATTGATGGAAACAGGTTAATGTGTAAGTCGGAAGCCTAGATAGCTATTATAAAACAAAGAAGGTTTTATTTTTGAAAGGAAAAAATATTATTTTTAAAACAAACCCTCTAGGTATTAACCTCATGATAGTAAAAGAAAGCAAAACCCAAAAGCTAATAAAGAACAAAAACATAATGGGGATCCACTTAAAACTAACTCTTCATTTTATAGTTTGAATTAGATAGTAAATTTAAACCATTAGATTTCCCTATAATTAATAGATAAAATGTGAAGTAAGTGGATATTTTCTCAAACATAATAGACAAATGAAGATCACCTGTCTCACTTTTGGTGTCCTAAGTGTGTCTCAACCCAATTAAAAATTGTCACCTAATTAAAAAGAAAATTTAAAAAACATAAAACAATTTTTTTACATTACTTTGGTGCACTGCGATTGGTTTGAGACATGAAGATACCAATTTTTTGGGACAGATGATCTTTGTTCCATAGACTATATATTAAGCCAAATGCTTAATATTTAATTTTGTAACGGATAAAGTGGTGGTTGAAAATATTTTGTTCAGTAAAATTTCTTTGCCAAGGACAAATAAAATAGTAAAATGTGTTTGTATTAGGTTTTTAGCATTGAGATCCATCTTTAGAGGATCCTTAACTATTTGGAAAACTTTCAATTATAAGAAATGAATTTCTTTCTATCTTTCTATCTCTGGTTCAGTTTATATCTTTTATGTATATTTGTTTTTAAAAAATCATCACCAAAATCAAAGAGGCAATATGATGTTTAAAAGAAATTTTATCTTTAATAAATATTTAGTTAAAGAGACAATATATATTTGTTAAAGCCTAAAAATTAGGGGGGTAGAGAAGGAATTGTATAGGCATTCTGTTTATGTAAAAAAGTTTGGGGAGGATTCATTTCATCTATGTAATATTTTTTATTCTTTGTTTGGAAAGTAACGTTAGCCTAAAGGGTGTTTTTTTTCTTTTAAAAAATATTATACATAACAATTTTAACTTCCGTTTTTATTTTTATTGATTGATGATATACCTAACTAACTCCAAAAATTACATTTTCAAGATGTTACCTTCTATCTTAAGAATAAAGCTTGGGATTTGTGATGAGAATGAGAGGACTGTGAGCCATATAGAATGCATCATATAATTCAGGACTTTATGTCAATTAACTTGCATTAATCATATAATTAAGGTTAACGTGCCTTTTTCTATCAAAACAACACTTTTCATACGATTTATATATAGCTTCTAACTAAGGCTGGTACGTACGCATCTTTCTATTGACAATACTTGCATATTTATGTTAATGACATCGAATCTTCACCATATTGACATGCTGACAAATGTGTATTTTAGGGCGATGCTTAATCAAAATTATCAACATATGCCATCACACTTTGCATGAGGGTTACATAAAAATTGCACTTAATCTGACAAGTGATTTTACATGTACAAGCAGATTTGGTTGGAAGTTGATGAATTTTGATTAAGGTTAGTTAGGGTCAAATAACTTTTAAGATTTTACACTGACATTTATTACATAAATTACTTCTCAATTTTTTAAACTTACATAAATAATATCTAGTTATATACATACATTATAACTGTAATTTATTAAATAAAATATGTTGACGAGTATAGTTAAGTCAAACAAAATATAATATATTGTGAAGACAAATTCAAATGTTATAAAATTCAGTGTCTATTTATTATTTTTTGTTCGTTATAAATTGGATCAATAATTATAATGATGTGTTTAAATCAATTTCATACTATATTATAATTAACCATATAATAATGAATTGATGTCAGAGTAATTTCCTCTAAAATTATTTGTTTTGTTTCCTAAAATTATATCTTAATGGTCATTGTTAACATTCCTCTTATATTATTAATATTTACTTCATCAAATATTCAAAGAAGATATTGAATAAGTCTACATAAATGAATATTAATCTAGTCCTTAATATAAGATATAATCAATTAGATTTTGGTGACTTTTTTTACAAGAATCTAACATTTATTATTTCCCTGCCTCTAATAAAAACTTTGACTACTTATACCTTTTATTTATTCGGGCATGGTTGGATAGTTATTTAGATAGGAAAAAATGTATGGGAGATAAAAAGGAGAAAAAAAAGAGTGTTGATTTGGTGTTATTGTACCCACCATATCATCTTTATCTCATCCTAATCCTGATTATGTTAGACAAGGGAGGAGATTGTTACTTAAACTTGTCCCTGATTATGACTTTTAATCATTAAATTTGTACTATCGAAATTGTCGCTTTACTTTGAAGAAAGAAGTAGAATAACCAAATAAAATGGCACTTCATTCTTATTCTTGTCAAAAAAGAATAATAAAAAAATGATGTATGTTATGTACACGTCTTTTGTTCATATAATCTTTACATTGTTAAGAAGCATATAAGTATTGTGCATAATGTTGATAATAGGGAATAGGGAATAGGGATATATGAATTGTTATTAATATTAGTAATTGATTAATATTAGTATTTGTCATCTAGATGAACACAATTTAGCTACATGGATCCTCGCCACAAAAAGTGTGCAGCACTATGTCATTGATTATTATTTATTGAAAATGACTGATTAATTTTTAAAATCTTTACTTTGTTCCCTCTTTCTAAATTTGTTTTTTGGTATTTTTTATTTGACTTTATAGTTTATAAAGACACCCCGTTAAAACTCCAATGTGTATAAAATTAATGTTATATTTTTTGTACAATTATAATGAAATGACATATCCACTTATAAATTAATTATTAATAATTAAAATATTATTTTATAATATATGTTACTTTTTTATAAGTACAAGAATATTTAATAATAAAATATACTTTTTTTCTATAATATAATTTCCTTAATTCTTGGAGCCTATATGTAGCAAGAGAACTAAATCTTATATGATTATTTTGCCCTACTCCCAATATTAATAATGAGAAACCGTGATATTGATTTAATGACATAGGACTATGGATTTAGTTTCAAAGATAAAGATCATAATTATTGAACTAGTAAATGATTTTTTTTAGGGTATCTGTAGTCATATTAGGTCAATCATTTGATTTTTTAGAATAGCACTTCTTTATTTTCAAAAAGAAAAAAACTTCCTCTTCCTTACAAGTAGAGGTGAAAGAATTCTAAAGTTCACAATAATAAAATAGGAAAAAATGTATATAATAACAATAAAATAATATTATATATTATTAGTTTATTATCTATTATTTATTTTTAATCATTATTTATTTTTAAATTTTTTAATATAAATGAATATTAAATAATATACACATTTTATGTATAAATCTTTAAATCCATAATACATAGTTACAAAACAAGAAATCTCATGGATACAAAAGGAGTAATATACACTATACAGCCCCCTCAACTGGCGATAGAAGACTTTTTGTTAGCAAGATAAATGCTTAGAGTTCAAAAAATCGGCTTTTAATAAAAAAAAGAAGGGAAAAGCGATCTATAAATACCCTTAAACCAACCAAAGAACACACAGAAGAAAAAACAGTGTCTTGATAACATCCTAAAGAAAAAGAGAGAGACTTGAGATTTGTCTCTATTTGCAGAAAGTGGCTTAAACAACCAACAAAACAAGCTCACGGTCAGAGAGAAGAAGGTGGAGGAGGAGAGATCTTGTGAGATCAGAGGAACAATAACTGTAAGTAACTCTGTTCATTTTTCTTAGCTCTTTTTCTCTGTTTTTCTTCATTTTTGTAATGTCAATGTTTGTTTTCATCTTTTCCTACACCTACTCAGTTTTAGAGATCTTTCTCTCATTTTCTCTCTCTTTTGCTTTTTCTTCTTGTAATTTTGTTTTTCTCATCCAGTTTAATTTCTTATGCTTCTTTTTTTGGGTACATATCACATGGAACCTTACTTTGTCTTACCGCCAAATTTGACTTTTTTCTCTTGCTTTTCGCAACTGTTATAGGGGAATTCAATTCTGCTATTACATATTTTTTTAATATTTCGTGGGCTAAGGTTTTTTTCCCACGAAACCACAATTCTCTTTGTTCCCTCTTCAAAAGTTTTAATTTTGAGCTTGCCCCCAAGTTTCTTCTTGAATTAAAGGGTTGTTTTTAGTTTAATCCAATAATTAAATGGTAAATTTGGCTTCTTTCTGTCTTTATTCTTTCACTTGATTATTGTTCTACGAGGAAATAAATTTTTTCTTTCCTTTCAATTTTAGATCATATTGGAACAGTTTTTAATTTTCTTTTTTGGTTCCTTATATGAAATTTTTACGGGTACTTATGAATGATTCGATGTTATTCCTTAGAATTATACCTTGAAATGCCCCTCTTACCCTTTCTACGTTCCAAGTCCAAACATATTGAAGACCAAAACTTTCTTTTTTCTAAAAATGGTAAAAGTCATCATCTCAAGGATTATTTCAAGAAACTGGGTGGCATCCTGAATCTTTTTGAAACTCATTTTGAAGAAATTAATTTTTATTTACAAACTTTTTTCAATCCCTGTGATTTTCACTTAATGTTAAACTCTCAAGTTAACTCTTACCCTCCTACTAGTTTATTCAGAAAATTAGTTAAATCACATAAAACTTGCGTTTTGGTAAGCTCATAGGTTAAACTATTAGAAACTTTTAAAGAGTTTATGAGCCTATTCTTATATTTATTTGGCTTCATAACGTAATTTTTTTCAACGTTGTTGGTTACTTGGGTTGAATAACATATATGCCCGTCTGTTATAGTATATTGAATTTAGGAAGCTAATTTTACGTTTTAAGTTCAATATCTTGTTTTGTTTTAGTATGTACAAAATAATGTCACTGCTCAACTAAATGTTATATAAGAATTGGGTCAAATATTCAGTCGTACTCATATTTGTCCTTCATTAATTTTCTTTTCTTTTTAAGTTACAATGTTGGATATTATTTCTTCAACATAAATCTCCTGCATAAGTAGAGTGCTTCTACATAAATCTTCTGCTAAGTGTTTTGTTACTCACACTATAAATTATATCACAACAGCGTCATGGGGAGGGAAGTCACAAGAATACAGGTTGTAGACAAAAATCCAAGTGGTGTGATAGCTGCAGCTAGGATTCAAGCAAAAGATGGTGATGTGAAAGAGTATTATGAGAAGAAGGAAGTTTTTAGTGCCGAAGTCACTAATGGTAGTGCTGGATTGCCTGAGGAGGAGAATGAGAAATCTGAAGTGCAGAAGACTGTTGGCAGTGAAAAGTTATGCTCACAGATTGTCAACACTGAAGCTGTTGCAACTGGTCTGAACTCACCGCCAAATGCTAAGAACACAAGCTCACTTAACTCATCAAAGAATTTGCAGGTAATCAAAATGTTTAACACTGTTGCTTGTGCTTGTTTAGTAATCTTGCTTGTTATGTCATTTCCTTTTGAAATTGAAGTATGGACTACTTAAATTTGTAATTATTCTAAACACTGAGCCAAGTATGCATAATGGACCTACCATATATTGTGCATAAAGGTTGTTATATTAAGTTTTTTCCCATAACACTTGAGGAAATGAGAAGGTGGATTTTTAGAGAGTAACAGAACTTGATTGTCCTTTTGTTTATAAAACATGTTTATTCGTGAGATATGTTTCTTTGTTTATTTGCTTCCTCACTTGTTGCCAATTAAACAAGTAAGCCTGCTAAGTGATTCCTTTCGAAGTACAAAATGAAGATAACGTATAAGCCATTGATTAAATAATTAGCGACACAAGTACCTGCTAAGGAGAAGATAGGTTTAAGGGTTGCAGTGGGTCAATTTCAGATTCAATCAATCTTGGGAAACTCAAACTATTGTACCAAATAAATACAAGAAAAAAATATTGTTAGTATGATGCTGCTAATTTTTTGACATGTTATATGCTTTACCTATTTATATGTTTCAAGTTCACATGGATGCTTTGCATTTTATTGTTTTTCTATTTGTGACTGTCATAGTTTGTTTATGAGAATATTTATGTGCTAAAAAAACTACTTTTTCCAGCTAAACTCACCCTTTTCATCAAGTAAACCCTTGCAACATGATAAGAAGCACCGTGATGATGAAGACAATTGGTCTATTGCTTCCTCGTATCCTCAAAGAATGAACATTTTGATGGTTTATTTTGAACAGGTCAAGTTTTAGGTATAGTAGAAGAAAAATAGAATCTGCCATAGAAATACATATAAATCTTTACCCTTTTTTAGGAATTTTGGTCAGAAACTATCTGCAACCCTCCAACTATTGTTAAATGTTACCTATATATAAATAACATGGTCCAGCTGTTATTCTATGATCTGTTCTTTAACCACAAATATTAGTACTGTATCTATGCGCACTGTTAGATCTAAAGTAACTCTGGGTTCAGCTCCTACATTTAGATGCTCCGAGCGTGCAGAGAAACGGAGGGAGGTATTGATTTACTAACAAGTTAATTCTAATGATGGTGAAATAGATGGAACTTCACACTAATTTTATCAGTTAAATTCTATCCAGTTTTATCTGAAATTGGAAGAGAAACATCGAGCTCTCGAAGAAGAAAAGAGCCAGTATGAGGCCAGGAAGAAGGTACTGAGGTCTTTCTCTTGTAATTGCATACTTTTTTTGAACATTTTCCTTTTCCTTCTTTCTCCTCTTACTAGAAATCTCACCCATATTATACTGAAGCCTGTCTTCGTTTCCATTTACATGTGGTAACTTGTTTCATGTTTCTTCTCCCATGTTACCTTTTGCACATTGAATTTGGTTAAATAACTTCATTATTATTTATTTAATAAATTATTGATGTATTTCTATTGAAAATGAAATAACTGAATTGTTAATAACCCTCATAGGAAGAGCAAGAAGCAGCTATCAAGCAATTGAGGAAGAACTTGGTAATTAAAGCAAATCCAGTTCCAAGTTTCTACTATGAAGGGCCTCCACCTAAGACTGAACTCAAGAAGGTGCTTTTCCTCTTTTCTTTTCCGACTGTTCTTTACTAATTTGAGGACGAATATGAAACTACCGATTAGATGTTCTGAATTTTCAGAGCGGATAACATACAACTGAAATATTAAAATCTGATCATGTTCCCTCCTCACATAGTTGTCTTGTTGCAAATGAAATTATTTTTGGCTCTCTCCAAATGGAGGAGAGATGATGTTAAATTTGTCGACAGCCTTATGTTTGAACAACTAATTGTCGCACTTTCTTTTATTGCAGCTGCCACTTACTCGCCCAAAGTCACCGAAACTCAACAGGGGAAGGAGCTTTGGCAATGCTGTGAACTCTTCTCCTGAACTTTGTAATCGCGCTCGTCACAGCTTCGGCAGCCACATCAGAGGTGGATATAACAGCCCTTTGACTCAAAAAACTAAGGACCAGGTCATTCGACGCAGCAACAATGGCATTTGCAAAATCAAAGAACGACCAAAAGTGGATAAGGAAATAAAAATAAATCTTCCCAAGATTGTGGAGCAAACAAATGCAGACATATCAGTCCAATCATGAGCTTCTGAAGTTTATACTAACCTCCTTTTGAGAGGAAAATAGCCTTCATTTTCTTTGGTCACCATTTGGGATGTTTGCACTGAGACTGACTTTTTTGTGGTTTGTGTTGTATATGTTTTGTTTTGTAAGTTATATTGGTACACAGCATCTTATATACTATATTAGAGTTATTGATGTATGTACTAAAATGTTATATTTCCCAGACTAATCCACGGGGGTTGGTATGAGAAAAGTTGTATGAAATATATCTTTATGTAGGACAAGCCATTATCTGAGTGCTAAGTCTAGTCTTTTTGGGATAAGCGGTTACAGTTTAAACCGTGAAATCGATGGAATCGAACCAAACAATTATTTGGTTCGGTTCGATTATTTTTTTAAGGAACCATTTATATGCATTATTTTAGAAATTTAAGAATCGTTGGAGCCGAATCAAATCACATATTAAAGAAATAGATACTAGGGAGTGATATTGTATTGTCGTTTAAAAATTTTAACCAATTTTCTGACTTCAATTATTAAATTTGTGTGAATTGTAGTGTTATATATGTTACTAAATTATTATTATGTTGTTGTTATGTATGTTATTACTTACTAAATTATTTTTAACTATCTTATGATTTGAGATATATCTTCTAACTTTTGTAGTATTGAATTAGAAACTAACATATATCATATATTAATTGTGAATTGTAAAGTTATATATATATATATATATATATAACTATTATATATTTTATGTATATGTTACTAATCATGAATTGTATTGTTATATATGTTACTAATAGATATATATCTTACTAATTATTAATTGTATTATTACATATGCGATCATTCGATTTTTCCCCATAAATTACATAATTATTATATGGGAGAGGATCTAATGACTACAAGAGTAAGTTTAAAATACCTACTCCACATAATAATCATCAATTCTTTGGAAATTCAATGGTTTGAATTAGTGAGTATATCTAAACCATTAGATTTTCTAGAATTGATGGCTAAGACGTGGAGTAAGTTTAAAAAAACTTACTATTGCAATAAGTGAATCTCTCCCCTTATTATATATGTTACTAATAAACAATTATCAGTTTCAATTTTTTACTTATCTATATATGATTCATATTTTTTTATAATAATAGCAGTGTTTTCCTTTTATGGACAAACAACATCTCTTATTATATATTTTGAAGTTTCAATTAATGCAAAAAGATTTATAAAAAAATAGGAAAAAGAGTGGAACGAAACCGAACCATTCAAGAGTGGTTCACTTTGATTCCTCTAGTTAAACTTGTGGTTAATTGAGCCCAACTATATGTTTATGTTCGGTATGAAAACTTAATTTAACCAAAACTTTTCCATTCCTACTAGTCTTTTGTGTTTTTTGGTCCATTTGGGAACATATCATGATTGAGAATCTATTGAATACATTCAATAATTCTTGAATATTATAAAGTCTAACGTAAAAAGTTGAGTATGTATTGAAATTACTCATTGACTAAACTATAAAGTGCAACTTAAGAAGTTGCAGTACAATTTTGTAAGGTATCTTGAAAGTATATCAAAATACTTAATCCTCCATTATGTCTTTACGATGAAGTTTTCCTCTCATCCACTATATAAAGGGAAATATGAGTAATAGATGTATAAACAATTGAGAGAGAAACTCTTAGAGTTTATATACACCTTAGTGTGAGACTTGTAGTCCTAGTGAGATGTTATAGAGAGTTTATATTTCTATTTTTTTGATGAGATTGATTGTTATTCTCTTAATAAGAGAGAATCAAATATTATATTCATATTTTATATAGTGAATATATTTGGTTGTTTCTCACATTGTGGAGGTTATAGAGAGTTTATATTCCACTTTAAATTTTTTTGGTTAACTTGTTGCTTCCACAATTGTCCATTTTGCATAACACATATGACGGAAATTGGTTCTGAATTTCCGAAGAATCATATTCTCCTCAACCTTCGTTGTTCAAGAATTAAGATTGGATTTTGTTAAATTTTATCAGTTTCTCCAGTATAATTTTTTATGCTTGATAAGAGTCTAAAATGTTGAAGAGATCCGACCAAATAAAGTTTTGTCAGAAACTGCAGATAAGTACGATCGAAACTGGAAATTAATTGCATGGGCTAATGGGCATAGTCAAAAGAAGGTGAGAAAAGGGGGAGACCATAAACAAAACCAAAAGGAAAAAATATTATGATACTGATACTGGGACATTATCTTCTCAATGGACAATTGGGCCATGGTATAGCTAAAATTACGGTATATGACAGTGACGGACAGTGCAAAGGGATAATCAGTTTGCTTTTTTAAAACCAATAATGGTGTCTCGTAGAAAGGGTGTCTCATGCCGACAGTCCATGATTAATCCGTTTCATGAAGGGAAGATGGATAAAACCTCTCTTAACAATGCCTTACTCTCATTTATTTATCAACTTTATTGCTCTTTGTTGGTCTGCCTTTCATTTTTTTAAGTTAATTGCTACAGCTTCATGTTCCACTTGGAAAACATGTGAAAACCCAACAAGAAAAGTGTAACAATTATATTTGATCAAATATGCAAGAATAATACAATCAATGTAGAATCAGAATCATGCTGAACCAATTGCAACTATGATCTCTTTAATTCACAACTAACTTCAATCAATCACTATAGTCTATTTTTAACACCTCTCACAAGCTCCAATTGTGCATTAGTGAGTCCAGCTTGGGATAAGCAATAAGTGTAAATTTAAAAGAAAGAACAATCTAATAATTATTACTGCCTTAAGTTGGTCACATGATTAGGATGAAGACTTTAAAGAGATTGAGGATATGAGTCTCACTCATTATAAATATTAACATACTAATATTTGCATATAAAACTGTTAAACTTTTGACATTTTGTTGGGTCATTTTCTTCTTTCCATCATCTTCTCCGGTCTCCACAATACTTGATCCAAAATAAATAAAGAGTAAATACACATTTTGGTCCCTTATCTTTTTCAATCTTATTAAGTTAGTCTCATGTTAGTCATTTCGTTCATACACATCAGATAACGTTAACGATGTAGACCATTAACTGCTAATTTGACGAGACATTTTTTATCGGCAAGTAAGCACGGAAGGACTAACGTGAGTTTATATTCAAAAAATTTGACAAAATTGATAATTTAATTTTATTAGAAACTAACTTCCAAAAAGTATGAGGAATAATCATTTTGGGAGGAGTGTTTAAAAATCAATTTAGGCAAAGCTTAACCACCAAATAGAAGAAGCAGCCTTTCAAGGCTTAAACACTTATATAAGCACCTCATTGTGACAATGTTTAACCATCTAAAGGAGAAACTTACATCAATGTTTAACCAGCTTGAATAGAAGCGTACATCAAATGCCAACTCAGACTACAAGTGAATCATTATAAAAAGGAACACATGGAATGTGGCAACCAAATATTTCAGCAAACCAAAAGAAAATTGAAACTGTCTTCACTCACAACTTAAAACAAGTGCCGTGTGAGCAGTAATCACTCACCAAACAGAACAAAAACAGAGACATCAAACTTACCAAAGATTAGAACATCATTTTTAAGGCTGAACCCTTCATATTATTTGTAAGTTTTTTTATATCTTCTTCCAATAAGTGTGGTAAAATTTTGACGTTCAATAAATAAATATATATATTTATATCTGTCAGTTAGTTTCAGCTGACAGAAAAGTTTTTCTGTCGGTTAGTTCAGTAAATAAAAAATAATGATGTATTTAATTTTCTGTCAACTCATAATTTTTTTTCCATATATATCATAAACATTATTATTATTTCATTTTTATGTTTGGGTATATTTAACGAAAAATAACGTAATAAATCAAATAATGATCTGTTTAATTTTATCTATTTAAAAAATAAATTATTTTCATCCCTTAGCCATCGAAAAAACTGAATTTTGAATGAAATTTTGTATTTGATATAATATACTTTCGCATAGATGCCTTTTTTGCAAATTAGTTTCCGATCACAATCAATTATATACTGAAATTATTAAGTGCGTACAATGATACTATCATTCAACACATGCAAACTCCACTTTCTGGAAATATCTCGGAAGTAAATCATAATCAAAATAACTCAATTCTTTGAACGTGCATTCGATCCAAATCCTCAAATGCCAGACACAGTTATAATTATATACCAAAACAATCAAAATTTGGCGGCCTTCTCCACGTATTGAAGATAATTTCCAATTATTAGGGAAAAATAATTTAAATTTAATGAATCCGGACAATATAAAATAAAAAATTTCAAATTTGAGGTAATAGCAGAAAATATGAATTGTTGGAGACATAATGCGGAAACCATTGTGGTAAAATTTCTAGCAAACGAGTTTACAAGAATAATCTCCTACTACATTGTCATCTCTCTTTCTATACTGCTAATAATAAAAAAATCATTTAAAAAATTAACCTAATCAATCAAACCTAACATTTTCCATAACCTCATTTCTTAGCCTTCTTCGCCGCTACTTTTTTCACCGGCGATTTCACACTCTTAGTCTTCTTCACAGTCTTCAGCGGCGCCTTCTTCGCCGGCTTAGCATCCACCTTCTTCACCGGCGATTTCACAATCTTCACTTTCGCCTTGGCACCACCGGATACAGCCTTTGCCTTAGGTTTGGTTATAGCTTCCGATTTCGCAGTGGTTTTAGGTTTAGCCTTGGATACAGTCTTCGCATTCGGTTTAGACACGGTTTTAGGCTTCTTCGAATCAGCAACAACAACAGCTTTAACAGTAGGAGCAAGCTTGAATGAGCATTTGACCTTAACGAGTTTTCCAGCGGCAACAGATTTCTTTAGATTGTGGAGAATGAGCTTCTTGAAGGTTGCAGGTAAGTCCTTATGCTTTTCTTCTATGAACTTCGCTATCGCATATTGGCTTGAACCGGTTCTTTCTTTCAGATTCAAAATAGCTTCGACTATCATCTGAAATAAATATGAAACAGGATCAATCAAAGTTGATTAAAAAAAATAGCGAATGAAAAACAATTTCGAAATTTTAGAATGAAATGGGAATTATTACATCAGCGAAGGCACGGATCGATAATCTTTTAACGGTTTTTAAACATGACTCCACGGATTTGACTTCAAATTTTAATCAAACACAAAAATAATAACTTTACCTAATTTATAACTTTCTAAACTTAGTTTTGATTTTATTTTATATTCTATTTTAAAATAACTCTAGGGAGAAAAACTTGTAGGGTGACACATGTAATATATCATATTTTAAGATAACCAATAGAAATTTTTCATCAAATTGAAACATTGGCCCACTATAACTATTTTGCTTTTGCTACTTCTTTCTCAACTCTCTACTTCTTTCTCCATCACAGTGTAACCCTCTATTTTCTCTAACTCTAGGTAAGTAAGTGGAGCAAACACCCATTAAAATTTGCCTATACTTATAATAAATGGCTAATGTTCCAAATGAGAAAATCCAATCACCATATCTATATTTGTTTGAGGCTCAGTTGAATTTGAGTTGCCATTCAAATATTAAATAAATGAGACAAACTTGATCCAAATATAACTTCACTCGTTATGTTTATAAATTAATGATTATCTTATAAGCTAGTGAGCGACATAAATTTTATATTATTAAATTACACTTGAAAAAATTCATAATCATCTTGACTTGAGTTGATCATTAACAACAAATCAAGCTCCATTCAACTCAACTAATATTTGCAACTAGTTTTTTCTATACTTTTGTTGTGGTCATATTTAAGTATAAGGTATTTACTAAGCTTAGATAGTTTAAGGAAAAACTAAAATAACCATAACAAAACTATAATGTTTTTTAGGTGTAGTATTTATAAGAAAATATTTTTTAAAAATGATAATCGATTTGTGTTAAATAAAATTCTTAAATTATAGCGTTTAGGCTAGTAAGAAATATAAATAAAAATTAAAAGGCTAAGGTTATGAAATTACTTCAAGCTCTAAATTAATGGGTGCAAGGGTTTGAGGTACGGGTGAGCAGGACCGGCCCTACCCGCTCACCCGGTACGGTCCGATCATGATCGGGCCTGAAAAAGGTTGGGTCTCATCAGTTCTAGGGTCGAGTTCGGGTTCAAAAAATAGATCCAATCAATATTTATGACCGGGTAGAGACCAAACATGACCCGTCCCGACCCGTCCCAGGGTCACCCACTCATGATGTTTGTACATGTCTCAGTTCAAATATATACAGAATAATGATATTTTTTTGGTCGAAAATATCATTGATTCTCTAATTTTTCATCATATATACATGTTTAATAATATATATATACACATATATTATTTTATATATCAAATTACATATTCACAAAATAAATAATATTTAACATACTTTATATAAAATCAGTATACGTTTTATTTAATCGGGTTTAGGGTCGGGTCTGGGACTAAATACTGACCCTGTGAATATTTAGGGTCGATTTAACTCTGGGTCTAGGGTCGAGTCTGAGTTCAAAAAAATAGTTCAGACAACATTTAAGATCGGATAAAGATAAACTTTAACTCATCCCAACACGACTCACGTTCTCCCCTAGTTTGAGGTAGTGGAGATACATGATGAGTCAAATACAGCGTCAGCTGAAGGTAGAATGGCTGGCATGAGTTGAGATCTTTTCGGTACAATACCTGAGCATAAGACAGAAAACTGAATTTGTTAATTTTATGTTGCTTTTTTTGCCACTTGTCATATTCTCTATAGTATTGAACCATCTTGTATTCTTCCACTTCCCCTTAACCTCATGCTACTTTTCCTCTATATTTTATTTTAAGAAAAAAAGATGTATGTATTGACTGAAAATAAATAGATATTATTTTAATTTAACAATAAACACCCCTTACTAAATTAAAGACTTTCCTTTTGAGCCCACAATCTTATCGTTGCAGAAAAGGAAGCAACACCCGTGTCACCTTTTTAATCAATAACAGCACGATAGTACGCACGATGTTTAAAAATGGAGATATAAATCATTTATGAAGTGTATTAGATGAGATACATGTAAAATAATAAGTACAGCTAAATTATCTCATAGTAAAGACATTTTATTCCTTATATAAATAATTTTATTAGAATTCTTCACACAAAACTCTTTATAATATAAAGGAACTAACAATATATATTTTTCTTTAACCTGCGTCTTATTATACATGAAACTCTACAGGTCATCAAACGGAGAAACAATCATAAGTGAAATGAACCCCTCACTCTTTCAAGTGCAAAGATAGCTGATCTTTTTACCATGGGCAAGTGTAATCAGTTGGAAATGAGATTCTCTCCGGGATGGAGAATCCAGAGAGAAATGTTAAAATGACAAACGATTTTAAACTATTTTTTCAATTTGAAGTAATAGGAAACAAAAACATTAATCGATAGAAATAATAAGTATATTAAAAACAAGAACCGATTCTCAAATTTCTACCAAACGAATTTACAATAGTCTCCAACCACATAATCGAACTCTCTTTCTATAATCTACACTAATATTTAAAACTACAAACCCAAACCCAAACCCACCTAACTAACCAAACAAATTCCAGATCCTCACTTCTTAGCCTTCTTAGCCGCTACTTTCTTCACCGGCGATTTCACACTCTTCGGTTTCTTCACGCTCTTCACCGGCGCCTTCTTCACCGGCTTAGCAGCAACCTTCTTCGCCGGCGATTTCACAATCTTCGCCTTCGTTTTAGCACCGGCAGACACAGCTTTTACCTTCGGCTTAGTAACAGCCTTTGATTTCACGGCAGCTTTGGCATGAACCTTGGCTACAGTAGCAGCTTTGGGCTTAGCCACAGTTTTAAGCTTCTTATCATCAATAGAAGCAGCCTTCACCGAAGCTTTAACAGTAGGAGCGATCTTGAAGGAGTTCTTAACCTTAACGAGTTTCCCAGCGGCAACAGATTTCTTCAGATTGAGGAGAAGAAGCTTCTTGAAGGTTGCAGGTAGATCCTTATGCTTTTCTTCTATGAACTTCGAGATCGCAATTTGGCTTGAACCGGTTCTCTCTTTCAAACTCACAATCGCATCACTTATCATCTGAAATAAGTGAAACAAAAACATAATCAATCAAACGAAATTTCATAGATAACCAACGATTAATAATTATTAATAGTAATTTCAAAAGAATACAAAAACACGTGAATGAATTTACCTCAGCGAAGGGAGGGTGGGAGAGAGGCTTCTTAGACGACACAGTTTTCTTAGGCTTGGTTTGTGCAGAAACAGCCATGGTTGAAACTTGATTCGAAAGAGAACTAAAGTAATTATCAGAGATAGAGAAAAGAATTGATAGATGGAGAATACGAGGGAGTTTTTCTCTGTTTATAAAGATGTAGGAGAGAAAAATGGTGAACGGTGATTGGTTGAACAAGGGTGTCACGGATCGAGAATATTTCATGATGTTTAAATGATAGCCTTTGGATTCACGCTTATCTACGGTTTCAGATTAGTGTCAGCGGAGGTACACGGATTAAGATAGTGTTAACTGAGTTAACTATTGGTTGTTACGGATACTTGCTGTTTTGGTTTTCTGGCAAAAGAGTGAGTGTGTTTTCCGAGTTAATTTCAATGGGAAATAACATGTGATTTAGTCCATGGATTTTAAGAAGGTTCTCATGTTCTTCTTCCGCTTCAAATCAGCTTTTTAACTACTATCTATGTGGCCTATTTGCTTCATCAAATTGGGAAATATCTTCTTTGCTACTACCATGTGTTTTCGGACTGAATTGCATTTTTTTTAAAAGTTGATTTTATACCAGTGCTTAAGGCTAATAATAAACCGAGCAAACTCACATTCCCTACCAAACTTAATTCTTTGTTTTATGAAGTAAATAAGTTCAAGTGAATTAAAAATTGAGTTCGTTAAATAAATTAGTTAAATTTATATTAAATATAGTTCCTTTCTTTAAGTTTATAAGCTAACCTGATTATATACTTATATATACTAGAGTAACTTAAGTGAAAACAAAAACAATTCTCGAATTAAAATTATGAATATTATAAATCATTTTATAAAAATATAGATTAAATGTTAGTTAATAGTCACATCTTCACTTTAAAAAATATGTATTTACCTTTTAATATTGACAATTCAAATAATCCATATTAATTATTCTTATTTCTGATATTGTTCTCCCCATTTTCTATATACACATATAAATATCAACAATCTTTCATACATGAGTTTTAATCGATAGTTACAATTATTAATAATAATCACAAACTTTTATATGTATAATCTTTGAACACCTTTTAAACTATTTAAATTTAGGGAGAAATCCACTTAGTCCAAAAATAAGTTTTTTAAACTTACTTCAAGAGTAAGTTTTTTACTTCACATCTTAGCCATCAATTATAGAGAATTTCAATGATTTAAATTAGTGACTAAATCTAAACCATTTGATTTCCCTAAAATTTATGGCTAAGATGTAGAGTAAGTTAGAGTAAATGAATATCTTCTCTTAAATTTAAATTTATGTTAATAGTCAACATAAATTTATATTTCTTAATTGACTTGAAAGTCGTGAAAATTAATTGAAACAAACTTCTGAAAAAATAATTCTACAATAAACTAGACTCCCACTCATGCCAACTTGTTTATTTTATGTATATTTTTTAGAGCACATAATCATTATATTCCTAATAGTATTACGGTTTCATTAACTAGTCTTCAAAACTTTGTGTTATCACTTATGTCGTTATGTTAGTGGAAGACGAAAATTGTTGAAACAAAAGATTTAGTTAATGATGTATAGGAAAATATGTGGTTATGCTAAAGACTAAATTGATGACGCAAAATTTTCAGAGACTTACTTGTGTGACAATGAAAAAAAAATCATAGACTTATGTGATTAAAAAATTTAGAAGGTGAAAACTAGTATATGTGAATGAATATATTGAAGCCTTTGAAGGTTTACTCTGTTATATATTCAGGAGTATCGTATTATGGCTTATTACAGAATTATAGTGCTTAATCAAAATGGTGCACATGATGATGTTGCATACAAAAAACTGATAAACTATAAATAATACTATTATACTCAACTATATTAAAAATAAATTACATGCAGGATGAACTTGATTTTGCTGCCTTCTTATATAGCATGTTGCTATACACAATTACACACAGTAAACTGCATAACAAGATAATGAGAGAAGAAACGAAAGAAACCCAACAAGTGAGATAAACAATCTAAGCATTATATACTTTAAAGGCAACACAAACAATGTTTTTGTTGCCTTTGAATTCCACGGTTTCCTCAAAGCACGAAGCTATTTCCTATAGCAGATAAATCATCCAGAGTATTTCTACTAATCTCCCTTTTGGATTGACAATTTATGAGATGTCAATGGTTCTCACTAGATTATTGGCTAACCTCATGCTCACTCCGTGCCGTTGTTGTTTTTTTTGTTGTTGTTGTCTTGCAAGCTTACTTCTTCAAACTCACCTTCGACAACATTTGATGAAGAGGAAGATGAACCATCAGGGTTCTCTTGCAGGTTGAGAGCAAATTCTAGATTCCAACACAGATCATTCATGGATGGCCGATCGAGTCCATGATCAGACAAACACTTCTCAGCTGTATCTGCAAACTTCTTCAAGCTTTCAGGGTTGATCTTTCCCTTGAGACTAGGGTCAATGATATCATCCAATGCCCCTTTTCTTTTGCATGACAAAGCCCATTCAGCTAGGCTCACTTGTTCCTTTGGAAGGCTAGGGTTCAGAGCAGGCCTTGCACAAAGAGCCTCAAACAGGACAACCCCAAATGAGTATACATCAGATTTCTCAGTCAATTGTTGCCTCCTGAAATATTCAGGATCTAAGTATCCAAAACTACCCTTCACCACAGTGCTAACATGACCTTGGTTCATGTTTGGACCAGTTTTTGACAATCCAAAATCTGAAACCTTGGCAACAAAGTTTTCATCAAGGAGAATGTTAGTTGTTTTTACATCTCTATGAATGATGGTGTATTTTGCCCCAGTGTGAAGATAATGAAGGCCTCTAGCTGCTCCAATGCATATCTCCAACCTTTGTTTCCATGAAAGAGTACTTATTGGTTTGTTTCCTTTGTAAAGATGTTCTCTCATGGTGCCAAGTGCCATGAAGTCGTAAACCAAGCACATTTCCTCATCTTCCTCACAGAATCCAATCAATGACACCAAATGCTTGTGTCTTAGTTTAGAAAGCATCTCAATCTCAGTCTGGAATTCATTAACTCCTTGTTCTGATTGAGGGTTAGATCTTTTGATAGCCACTTTAAGGCCATTATCAATGACACCCTTGTAAACCTTTCCGAACCCTCCAACACCAATAACATTTGCCTCATCAAAATTCTTGGTCGCTTGCTTCATCTCTTGTAACGAGAAATAGCGGCACAGTCCTTGAGCCATGGCTGATAAGTTGGTACTGCCAACAGTACTCTTTCCAGAAATTGTAGATTTGGAGTTGCCGCTTAAGAGTGAATTTCCATAGAGAGGAAGCCAGCTTGAGTTGTGTGAGTATGATCCAGGAGACATCTTCTTTTTGTGTACAACAACACATATTGCTGCCACTAAGGCAACACCTATAGCACTTCCAGCAGCTCCACCAATAACAACATTCTTGCTATAATGTGTATCTTTATCTTCGAACTTTTTTTCCTCCTCATGTTCAACCATCATTTCCGAAGGCTGAGGATTAGGCCCAGACAAGTTTGTGTCATTGAGTTTGAATATCTCCACTCCATTGAGTATAGCATCATAATACTCAGGCTTTGTATCCTGTGCTGGGTGCAGAGCAAGCCAAAGTGTATCTTCACCTGCCTGATCTTGCACATACACCACATAGTCTTTGTAAGTTGGTACTCCTTTACCTCCTGTCCATCCAATTACATCAGCTTGAGTCTGCGCCGTTTGGTTGTTGACATATATATTGAAAACAATCTCATTGACTTTGGAATAATAATAATCACAGAAATGCAACCTTGTAAGGTACATTGAATTTGGATCAACTTGGAAAATCCATGTGAGATTGTACCCCATATTGATATCCTTATTATTGCCCATGGATCTTGATGTGGAGTAGACACTAGAAGGAGCAATGTACTGAGGCATTGTTTGGTAGTCAATTTTAACATCCTTGGCAACTTGGTTGGTGACACCAGTGGCTGCACCATATATATAAGGTGTATCATCATACCACATTCTGCTTAGACCAGAATCTTGATTCGGAGATATGTATTGCCCACCAACATTTAATCTAAACATTGTTTGCAAATGTAAACTTTTCGCGTCCACGGATTGGTCAGCATACCCCACCAATGAAGCAGAATCAAACAACTCAGGCATTTGGATAAGCTGAATGCCATTGACAAAAGCAAAAGCCCTATTGTACTTATCAGAAGGCTTAAATACAAGGGTGAGAGTATCCGAATTCAAAGGCGCAAGCGAATACTCTCTATCAAGATACGCTTGTGAGAGGGCCTGGCAAGTAATTGAGGCGCTGAAATTGCTGAGAAGGGTAACACCATTTGCAATGGCAGAGAAATATGAATTGGAAGGATTATAACTCTCATAAACAGAGGGGTAGAAATGGAGCCTGAGCCAGTAACGCTTATATGGTTGAACAGGGAATTTATACGTTGCTTCTGATGTGAAAATTCTTGCTGTCATGTATGGAACCACAGACAAAAGTGAAGGGTCTTGGAATGAGGCTTTAGATGTAATGGAATTGCCTCCTGAAACATATTTGTTGTCAGGTAACCATTGTCTTCCATCATCATCTTTGCCACCACCTTCTCCTAAGCCACACCCTAAGATCAATGGATCTGAGTCCTTGCTTGATGCATGAATAAGGGAATTCAAAAAAACAAGGGTGCAAAGAAGAGATACAAGGGCATTGATGGCATGCATGTCTTTAATAAAAGATTAGGCGTACAGGAAAAAAAAAAAGGGTGAGAGAAGTTACAAGACAATAAAAAGGGTGTTGGTTTTCCTGTACGCCTTGAGAGGAGAAATTGATTGTTTGGTTTTGTGTTTGTGCTCTAATGGAAGAGGTGTATCTCTATCCCATGATAATTATTCATGCATGGAAACTTAAGATTGTTAAAATAAAATTAAAAAAACCTACCTGGAGTGGAGGGACCAAACCAGGCGAGAAACATAGGTGAAGTTTTTGTTTTATTTTTATTATTATTATTATAAAACGTTGGACGATGGTTTCTTCAAACTAGATTGACATAATATATTAGTCTTTTGGGTTGATCTCTCCTAATATATTAAATTCTAATAATTGGTGTTTTCATTGAGAGTCGTGTGGTTTTGCCCTTAAAAGGGCTACTAGGTGAGTGAAATCGCCAATAAGAGAAATGAGTATTATTGGGTCAGTGTCGATAGAGTGAAAACTGCTGTGACGTCAACCCTTAAAGGGAACGACAATATTAGGAATCTCACATTGAGTAAAACTACAAACTCAATGTGATATTAAGTCATGATTTTTCTCATCTAATAGACTAGTTTTTTGGGTTGATTCATCCTAAATAATTAAGTCTAAGAAGTTCCTTTTTTTTTTGTTTTTCTTCTGTCTTGTTTCATTGTTAAGGTCTCAATGGTTGAGAAATGGCGGCGGTTGGAAATTGATGATAGAGAGTGAGAATCGTAATTGAATGAATTGGAATGGTTACAAGAATACAACATGCTTTGATATCAAACCGGCGAGGTTGATTTAGTAGACAACAAAACAAAATATGCCATGGTTTTGTTGGTGATTTAGGGTGACAAATTACAAAAAAAAAATATAACATGATGATAAAATAGTATTATTCCAATAAAATAGATATGAATTGTCTTAAATGACTGACAAAACAAAATATTTTGGCACATAGCTATTCACCAATGTAGAAGCCATTTGTAGGTGTGAATATTTATCGGCTGAGTAGTTGTTATACAATGGAATAATGGATTTTTTATTTATAAAATATATCACATGAGTAATCATATGCAGGTTTTCCACCTTAAAATTTCTTTATTCCAAATTTATATCTATATTTAAACTATTGATAAAGTCAAAAATTAAAATAACTACCAACCATGATGTAATTAATGATTTCATATTTTGCCTTTACTATATTTTAATTTCTACAAAAAAAACATATAACCTAATGAAAATTATAATATATTCAACTGCAATTATAATATATCTAACATAATTCATTTATTGCATGTAGAGCACACGTTACAAACGATATGAAAGCGGGTTGACGAACACGACAATGTCGGTCAACACACTAGTATATATGAATTATATACGTCAACATTAAAATAATTTGGCAATATACATTATATACAAAGTTTTATATCATGACAAATCAACATTTAATTTTAATTTTTATTAAAATAGAGCATTCATGTGAGTAAACTTTTACATCATCCATCCACACTACTTTAATTCTTATTATTAATCCATGTTTATTTGAAAATATTCAATTTGCTGGAAATAACAAACCTTGTTTCTTTAAGATATTTGGAATAAACACACAAAATGTTTTTTTTAGAAAAACACAAGGAGACACATTTGGTCTCTCTAAGATACAAAAGTCTCAAAATGGTCCCTTATAGAGATTACTGTTCTTTATTTATATGTAGCTTTGAATCTTATGTGAATTATTAAGATTAAGTAATAAGCATATATAAAATTTTTAAGTGATCATTAGCTAACTTTTTTGTCCAGTACTATTCCTGATATATTATTGGCAAACACAGTTGCATGTTGTTAGCGACATATTGGGCTTAAAATGCATAGACACGGTGAGAGATGCAAAAAAGTTATATTGAGAGATTCGAAATAAATAAACACAATAAAAATTAAAATATTCAAAACTTACAAACTTTAATATTACATTTTTCAATATTTTCTTATGTTCTATTTTAGTAAGAGAAAAAAATGTATTTATTAATAAGTATCCACAACCCTTAAGAACATATTTGTAAGCTGATTTTGGAGCAAATATATATGTGAAACTATTTTCAAATCTTAATTTTGTATTTCTTATCCATAAAAACTAACTCAGAAAGAGATAATAAAAATGATACACAATGACATATCATGGGCAACTGAATAAGTTCAAAAAAGCAACTAGACCCTCTTAATTTTCAGTTATTATTGTTTTATTTAGATTTTATTTTACCAGAATGTAGTGGCACCCTTCAATAAAGCACAAATAAACCTACTAATTATTACTCAACTTCCTCCTAAAATGTTGCCTCTGACAGTTACAAATGGACGGTGGAATATAATACCTAACATTCCATTAATAGAATACAATATCTTCACCATGTTCTTATACCACTTTTGATTCATTATTTTAATTCAATCTCCCCACCACCACCACCACCACAGTAACCACTACACGGCGGCGAGGCGTAGCAAGGTTCCCCTTGCTGCCTCTGCCAGCACCCCAAACATATTTTGTTATTACTTGACCTGCAAGAAAAAGCAAAAAGAAACCCTTGTTGTGTATTGCTATAGCTATGAGCGAAGAAGAAAAACAACATAAAAATGTGTTATCTGAGTCAGAGGAGTTGCAGCATATGCCATTGGCACCACCACCATGGAAAAACAGAAAACGCCTATCGAAGCAGCTATCTATGTGCGAAAAACCAAGAGACATTGCGTGGGAAAGAAGGCGCCGCCAAGAGCGAAGGAGGAGTACTACTCAAGATTGTGATGATATAACAGATGAAGACCTGAATGAGCTTAAAGGGTGTATAGAATTGGGGTTTGGATTCAATGAGGAAGATGGACAAACACTTACCAATACATTGCCAGCACTTGATCTTTATTTCGCTGTCAACCGCAGGTTATCACCGAGCCCTGTCTCTACCCCTCATAGCATTGGTGGTTGTTCTTCGTCGTTCGGAAGCCCTAGGAGTGATTCTGACTCTTGGAAGATATGTAGCCCAGGTAACATCATATCACATTATATTGTTGTTGCCTAAGATTGCTTAATTTTTTGTTGTTTTTGTTTGAGTCCTAGACAGGCTTAGGGAAAGTATCATAAGGATTGTGCCTTGTTATTTCTCATTTGTCCCTAACAACAAAGTATATGCAATTTCCTAGGTGACATCACATCATTGTTGCCTAAGAAAGCCTAAAATCTCATGTTTCTGTGTTTTTGGAAAGCCCTATGAGTTAAGGTCACCCTTTAAGCCATATGATAGAATTTAGAACCTTCCTAGGGAGAGCATTGTAAGGATTGAACCTTGCTATTTTCTTCTTTTGTCCTCTTAACATGGACAAAATTTGAGTGTATTATTTAAACAACTTATTCAGACAACTTCCTAAAAAATTTGATGCATACAAAATTATGTCTACTTTCCTAAAAAACATACTAAGGTGCGGTGCAAAGTTATCTAAAATAAGTTTTACACTCTTTGATAAAATTTGACATTTTTGGCTGATGTAAGTGTTATGGTTTTCTAATAAGTTGTGTATCTATGCAATGTAGGGGATGACCCTGAACTGGTAAAGACCAAGTTAAGGCACTGGGCTCAAGCTGTGGCTTGTTCTGTCATTCAATCTTCTTGAAAGGAATGTTTTCTACTAGTGATGGCATTTCTAGATATGCACTGACAAAGAGGAAGAAAAAACCAAGAAAAAAATAGTGGAATAAGAGGTTGCTGAAAGTGTCATCAGAGGCTTTCACAAGAAAGTTGTGCACCTTTCCTTCTGGGTTTTTTTATTGGAGCCTAACATATCAAATAGTTGGCTTCAATTTCAACTTGGTTAGAAGATAATGGACAAACCAATCACCATATTTTCTTTACCTCTTCTCTTCATATATTTTTTTATCTGAAACTCTTTACCAGGGCATAATCATATAGAAATTTTAAGTCACATGGTACAATTCCATAGCATTGGAGTTGTGGCCTTTCCTTACCATGTGGAAGATTAAATTTAAATGGAGTGAGACTCATTAATCACCAACCAAGAGTAGATAAGTTTACCATCTTTAGCTTAGGATATAATTTGACATGACTTGTTATTGTAAAAGGTATAGAGAATTCTAATTTCAAAAGTAATTGCTTTCTGTTTCATTTTGATTCTCTTCTTTACCCAACCAATGTTAATAGCATTTTTCTAGATCTTTTGGTGGAAGAAATTGGTGTTAAAAACTCTATTGTTGATCAATAATTGGATAGGTAGTTAAAGAGGCTTGCATAGTAGAGTAATTGGTGGAAAGACAGAGTAATTGTACACTAAACTTTAGATGGATATACAAACGGACATTGAAATTCACATATACAATAATAATAATTGTAGCTAAGAGTAGAAACAAATCAAGTTAGATTTTATCTTAAATATGTTGAGCCTCTATTACTAGCTCTGAGAACTTAACCTTTTAAAAGTCTTACCGTGTTTAATAATTTAAAGTTGTGTTCGGTTAAAATTACTATAAAAAAAACTAGTAAAAAGTTGATTAAACGTTGAAAGGGAAAGGATTGAATAAAAAACTTTGGATAGGTTTAGTAAAAGTAGCTAAGAGTGGTGAAAACTGAAAATGGAAAGATTTTCATATTCTTAACCCGGGAAATGATTAAAGCAAGTTGAAAACCGAAAAAGAGAAGGGAAACCTCTCTATAAACAATACTAAAAGAGAGACATACACATAGACCTTCCAATTCCAGATCTATCCCTCTCAATGTCCACCAAAACCACCGCCACCGCCACCGCCTACGGCACCATCCCCACCGCTGTGACCCCACCACAACCTTCTAACCCCGCCCAATCCCGCCCCTGGCGCGAACTCCTCGACCTCTCCCCTCCGATCTCATACCCAGACGCAATCTCGCGCGTGAAGCTCAACATCTCTTACTTCCGATTCAACTACGCAATTATCACTCTCTTCATTCTCTTCCTCTCCCTCCTATGGCACCCTCTCTCCATGATAGTTTTCCTCATCGTTTTCGTCGCCTGGTTCTTCCTCTACTTCTCTCGCGACGGTCCCGTTGTTGTTTTCAACAAAACCCTCGGTGACCGAACCGTGCTCTGTGGGTTGGGGATGGTGACGGTTATTGCGCTCGTTGCAACGCACGTGGGGGTTAATGTGTTGGTTGCATTGATTGTGGTTGTTGTGGTTGTTGGGTTGCATGCTGCGTTTCGTGTTACTGGGGATTTGTTTCTTGACGAGGAGTGTGCTGAGGAAGGTGGATTGCTTTCTGTTGTTGGGAGTGATCAGAATCTGAGAACAAGTTATACCAGGATTTAATTTTGATTTAGGTTAGAGTTCGATTTTCAATTTGAAATTGTGAAGCGGGTAGGGTTCAACTTAAATGTTTGAAGGAAAATGTTATAACTCTTAAACATGTATTCAAGGAACCAAGGTGGTGAGTGTGGATGGGGTTGTAACATTGTGTATTTGTGTGTAGCAAAATCAGAGATAAAAAAAATTGAGTTGGGATTATGTGTATTTTTGTCAATTTCTGTTAGATAGCTAGGAGGCTAGGACAATTTTTTGAGGAAGAGGGTCAATTGAAATAGTAATATACAATGGATCTGTTTTGATTGTTCAACTTGCTATTTTTCATTTCCATGTTTAAGGTCTTGTTTGTTTGGTGGTGTTCTAAAAAGTGAGATAGGTTGGTTCCACTAAATCGGTGGAAGGGAAGAGTTCTTTTGATAAGTTTGCAAATTTTCTGCACATTCTGGTTTTTCCATTGCTAATATCTTACAAAATGGTTTAGTTTTGTTAGTTCATTTTCTTTTTGTGTTACCGCCGCAGCTACTTGTTCAACCATGGAATCATTATGACATTTCTGACATTTCTTTTTGTGTTACCGCCGCAGCTACTTGTTCAACCATGGAATCATTATGACATTTCTGATTGTATCGTTCACTTCTGTGTTCATATGCTCAAATATCTGGTACATGGGTCCTAGCATAATGTAACATGGTGTCATTGATTACATAACCATTGTTTATCATTTTTCTGTAGCACTTTCTTTGGGGCATTTCTCTTGATTACTCTAAGTATAAGAAAGTGAAATTCTTTTGGAGCTCATCATTGTTTAATATTGCTGGGGAAAAGGTGTCAAGGAGAACTTTGTAAAGAAAGCTTTTGATAATATTATAGTGAGGTGTATGAAAGCGAGTCTGAAAGATGGAGGGGGAGTGATTATTTGCGGATTAGTGTGTAGATGCAATGATGAGAAGCACCTGTCTCCAATAATTGGAAATTAGCTTTGGTTCCTCTGGGTTCTCCATGTTTTATGTGGGAGAAGCTCAATTCAATCATGAATGGTATGAGAATGTCATTTCTGTCTTAACTTATTTGTTTTCATCAGATATGATTCATGATTTTCATGCTACTGTAAACATTGAAATTACCATGACCATATATATTTGATGTTTGGTTGTTTTGGAAGGCGCTATTAATCAAGATGCAGCACTAAAGTTCACGAGTACATGCATCACTAGAATCTCAGATAAGATGGGGTATTTTTCCTCTGTGGATATTTTAATGGGCTGTTATTGTAAGTTAAACTTAGTAGTTATGATGAACAACACTTCATATTTTATCTTGTTGCTCTAGGTGCAAGGCAATGGCAACCTTTGCAATTTGCACCTGCTGTTGACATATCCCATATTATGAAGGAGTGCCAATTTGCATATTATGATTATTAGATTATTATAAGCTGCTGTAGGAATATTAAGATATATATAAAATGAGTTTAATATATATATATATATGCAAAGTGTTAAGTTTTTTATACAATCAATACATTATCCACTGTTCATGTGGATTACGTTTATTTAAGAGTCAATATGAATGATGAATGCTAATTGTCTAAAAAACTCATGCATAGATATTAAACTTATAAAATCGTGCAAATAAGGATTAAGCTCATGAGTCATATTATGAAATTATGATATAGGATAATTGAGCTAAAGTTGAGAGAAAAAACATGCACTATTAAAAATCAATTTGATTTTATGTGAAGGTCGATCATGAATGTTATATATGTTTGCTATGATGATTGATGGGGAGATAATGAAGGAACCAAAAAGACTTATATATGATTTGAAGAAGGCATATGATAAGAAATTACTTAGAAAAAATATTTTGGAAAGCTTTGGAGAAGAAATGAGTTCAAATTATCTACATTTAGACAATAAAAATTAAAAACCAATTTTAATTTCTTGTTTAGGTGGAAAGGCTTAGGGTGATTATGATTAGTGTTTGATAAGAGGCATCTATTGATAATTCTATTTCTAGGAATCTCACTCGAGGCATGAAACAGATGATGGTATCCAACTAAATAGCTAGTTTCTTAGAGGTTAACAAAAATTATAAAACTAACAAGAATGATTAATTTTAATTTCTTTCGAAAATGAAAACGAAAATATAACAGCTTCATTTTCTTGTCATTATATTTTTAAATATGATAACATCAAAGATAATAATAAGAGAAAACAAGGTAGCATTCTGAGGGGAAATTAACAATTGAGACAGGTGACAAGTTTATCTGAATAATCCTTGGACAACATGCACAGTGAAAGTTCCCATTGGATGTTATAGCAAATGCACCTAACACAGTTAAGGTTGTCCTATAAATCAATCTCCCTCTCTCACACACGTATACTTGCTGTCTTGCGTAGCACCTATAAGTTTTTCTTATTCATAATCACTCTCATTTTGATTCTTGAGAAGAGGAAGACATCATTAAATCAACAAGAAATATCAAATGTTCCATGATCCTAAGAATAACAGACAAAGTAGATGCAATAAAATTGGAGGTACACATTTTCAGGTCATCAGCAAAACAAACTCAACTAGATTCATCACATGGTAGAAACTAAACGGACATATTCCTGAGAATGTTATAAAGAAAAGTTGAATATGTATGTAAAGTATTGGACGCAAAGTGATATAAATGGAATAAGGGGCTATCTCAAGTAAGCAAGGGCTTTACACAATATGATAAAACCATCACAAAATCCTTAGCCGAGGATCCCACAGATGCTGGGATCTTTTTTGAGGTCGAAGCTGTCTGAAACCAAAGATCTACTAAGTTATGCAGTTGCAGAGATGGAAGTACTGGCTGACCCCGGCACAATATTTCCACCTGTACAAAACAGTACCAAACCATAGCACCATTAATGCACCAGCCAAACCAAACTTTGATTATGTAGTAAAAAATATTATTTTCCATCTGTGAGAAAAATTCGCAAATCTTTTCAAAAGAGGAAGTTCAAATCACAATCCTGCAATTCGTTTGGCAATTGAAGTTCATAAGAACATAACAAGGTCGGGCAAAATCAACAGCTATCTGCCTGCATTTTGCAACCTTAATTTCAGCAAACTAAAAGGGAAATTCAAGAACTGTTTTCTCCTGGTAAAACCTGGATCCACAGTGTAAGGAATAAAGAGTCACAATTTCAGTACCTTCAAAGGTTAGTTCCTAATCCTAAAGTCTACCTGGTGTTCAAACTTCAAAACAAGAACTCTCCTTACATATTTTCTAGTTGCATGTGCATGTGGTAGTGGTCAGGAACTCTATTTCTGTACTCAGTAGTGCTGGATTTGTACTAGTTGCTGTTTTCTATTCCGTAGAAAAATATAAGCTTTAATACTCAGATAAACTCTAACTTCTATATTCCGTAGTATCATATGATAGCCTCAGACAATTTTCAAAAGACTTGCCTTATTTTGCATATAGTTTAGGATCACACCCTTATTACAATACAGCCTCCAACCAAAGTAAGTTAGAGAGAAAACAGAGACGATTGAGAATGTGCCAAACATTCTTAGTTATTAGAAGGTAGTGATATACACTGAACTCACCTCTGCTTCACTGGCGAGATTAAGTTTCTTCACAAGGTACTTTTGAATAAACGAGACAGGTACTGTACCATCCCTGTGATGAGTCAGGAACAAAGAATTACACAGTTATGAGCTACATATATTTATCATGAAAAAGGGAATGTATCCAATAAAAGTAAAAGAGAAAGGAAAGAGGATAGAAAGATGGCAAGCAACAATAGAAAGAAAAAAGGGCAGGAAAAATCATCTAATTTCAGATGAATCAAGATGGAAGTTCTCCTGTGCATTTGTCATCTAGAATAACATAGCAAAACAAAATCAAGTAACGACTTAGACAATGATCACCGGTATGCTCTTTTCTAATTCTATGTCTGTTTTCAGAATTTTTTTCCATAATATGGCAGAGAACACTTTGCACTATTTTCTGTCAGGTGTATCGTCAAATACAGTAACTTTTTTCTTCTACTGGGTTGCAGTTTAATAAGAAAAGTTATATATTCTCTTCAACCCAGAGGCCAAAGTTGTACAAAAACAAATCAAATAAACAGAAGGAAACTGAGATTCAGATGAATTACTTTATCCTTAAGTAACATGCTGAGATCTGTGGCAGGGGAACATCTCCTTTCCTGAATCATAACATCCATTTCTTTAAGGTTAACAGAAGGTCAACACTTAATGATTACAATGATTTTTTAATATAAAAAAATAAACTTACTGGTCCTCTGAAGCAACTAATGAAAACCAAATAGGACTGTTTTTTCTGTTGTACTTGCCCCTAGAAGCATCTAACGCGACTTGGGCTGAGGCAGACATCTCAGATGCTTCAACTCTTTTCTGACCTGCAGGACGTAACCTCTTTCGCTTCACTGGCCTTGAAGGCAAGCTACTTCCATCCTTGTCGTCTCCAAATTTTGTTTTATGTCCATTATCCTTATTTTTGGGTTTAGAAATGTTTAATTCATCATGGACAGAAGCAGGTAGCTCTGGTTTATTTGCATTTTCAGACAGATGTACTCCACCATGAGGAGTAGTTGGATTCTCTAATTTGGAAGGACTTGCTTGTGAAATTGATCTAGAGGACTTTGTTCTGTTGGCAGCTTCAACAAGACAGTTCAATGGTGTCCACAGATCAGCCTTCCCTTCTGTAAGATCCACACTGTTGTCTGTATCTTCATTGGTCTTGTGCTTTTTAGAAGGCTCGGCTATGGAAGAGTCCTAAAAATATATAACGAATTAAGGAACATGCATAGCCATCATCACATGAAATGGTGGCTCAAATAATACTAGAGAGAAGCAAGCAAAAATCCAACAAAAAATAAAATTACACATTCTGGTGCCCGATAACCCAAATCTGACTTTTATTTGGACAAGTCATATCTGATGAATCAGGTAAGGTCGAGCTTACCTTATTATCTTCTCCAAATGTTTGTTCCTTCTTTATGGATTGTTCAAGACTAAAACTGCATCCACGTAAACCAGCAGCCTTCCTTGTACTGGTTTTTGTTCTCTTTCCCGTAAAGCCGGTTTGCATCGAAACTTTTGGAGCACTAACCACCAATGATGAAAGTGATCTTTCCTTTCTCTTTGCAGGCAGGGATATTGAAGACAGGACTTCTGGGGTCTTGATATTTTTCTTTTTAAAAGGGAATATTTTTGCCCTTATGTCTTGCAAATTATGGTCTGGCCTGCATATAGTTAATAGATACCCATGATTACTATTTTGCAGAGATCTTCCTAAAGATTCAGACAGTTGTTTTTTAAGTTTTACAAATCAATTTATGCATGCAAATCTTCAAGAACAACTTATTCATATTGATGGTCCAGTATAAAAAAATCAGGCTTGAGCAAAAATCACAAGCTATAGATGAAATACAAATGCTGAGCTGTTTGAAGTCTTTACTCTTCAGGCAGAAGGAATGTGTTATAAAATATAACAGACGATAATATTTAGCTAAGAGAAATTCTGTGCCTATATGGTTATGTTAGGTCAACAGTTAAACAAATACACATATTTACAGACAAAGCAGATATTAGATTATGATTAACATTTCTGCAAGTAGGAAAAATAATAGTAGATATCCTACAAAAAGTGAGAGAACTTTGACTAAGTTGAAGAGTTAAGGCCGAAGGTTTGATGCTGTCATACTAGAGTAACAAAGTCTATAACAAGAGAGAAAAAGGTGAAGGATGATCACAAGCATCGGTGCATGTGGAACTACATGCTCTCTTGTACAAACAACAGATACTAAGAGGGGAGGAGGGGGGAAAGCAGAATAAACAGGTATTAATACATCTACTGCTACACAACATGCTCTATTAGTTCAATTCATAGAAGTCATATATCACATAAATTGCTCGAATAGATTTGCAATCGAAAGAGAAAAATGACCTGAGTTTTTCGGCTGGAAGGCAGCCTAGATCGATATTGCACACCGGACAGCAATCCACCTCCTCATCTGAGAATTTCTCATATATGCACTTCCTACAAACTGGTGACGAATTCATCATTGCTCAATGCAGTGTACAGGAAGGTACATATGTAAAATTCAGGAATGGAATAAATAAATTAGAATGTACTACTGTAGTTATAAAATAAACATGTTATGAAATTCAAATACATCTACACTTGCTCAATAAACTCCATAACATAGTGTACCACCTTATACAGGAAATGACCAAAATATTATCACCTAAGCTCTATATATAGACTTTGGCAGTGAAATTAAAATAAGAATGAATCACAGAGATCCAAACAATGAATAAAGCACAGAAAGGGAAGGTGCTTATATAGCTCCATGTACTATAACAAAAAACTGTTGAAAATTCTCATCACGTTATAGCAGGCAAACAATGAAGTCACAAAATTCTCATGCCATACCACACTAGAATTAAAACCAGAGTCCTAGCTAGAACATGGTTGATTATTAGAATATATATTAGGCAGGAACCTAGACAGAACATCTAAAACGTCAATCACACAACACAGTATCAAGAAATAACTAAATTGAAAAGTGAAATCCCAAATCATTTAAATCAAGCCAATTTAATATAAATCAGAAAGGCAAGGACCAAATCAAGAAGAAAAAAGACAGCATTGCACGTGGAAATCAGAAAGAGAAAAGAAGAAGCATGAAAACCCAATTGGGAAAACAAATAAAAGGGGGAGAAAATGTAAGAAGATGTGAGAAATAGAAGATGGGTAGTAAATATAAATATTAATAATAATAAGAAGAAGAAGAAGAAATGAGAGTAAGATAGAATAACGAACAGGTATGAAGACAGAGAGAGATAGTGGTAGGATATTTGAAGAGATTATGGCAAAGAGGACATGTCATGCATGCTCGTAGCGTATCTCTCTTCACTTTCACAACTCTTCCTCCAACCATTCTTCAAAATCTCAATCCTTAACAATTAAGCTAAACTCGCATTCCAATATTATTTCAACAACAAACAACACAACACGACACACACACACACACACTCTCTTTATGTTTGGTTGGACGTGAAAGAGGTATGGATCTGAGATGGGGAAAATGGATTTTAACTAAGTAACGGGTTTTATGGGTCAAATCATGAGGTGGGTTTGGATTGTATGTACAGAAATTAACGTTAGATTTTGTTTAGATGGTGAACTAAGACGACACCGTTCTGTGTTGTTGTTGGGTGTTGGTGTTGGACCAAGACAAGAAAGAGAAGAAGCAATACACTCTAATACAGTACCACGCAACCAACGCTATTAACTTTTTTGGCCGTGCGTGTGTTATGTTCACATTCACATCCATATTTGACTGCAACTATTGTTTTGTTTTAATACATTTAATTATACACTATTTTTTTTACCACTAATCACGTCCTCTCTATACTTTTTTTCATACACATGAGAATCAAATAATTGATATGGTGTTTAAATAACCAGTTAGTCAGGTTTGTTGTTTTTGTTTGTTTTGGGTGTTTTGTTGGTTACGGTTTACCTTGTATTTGATAGGCAAGAGAGGTGTGATACAACTGACAAGGTTTAGTTGTTGTTAGGTAGATAGGTTTAGTTCTTAAATACTAGTATATATTTTTTATCTGCAAATAAACAAAATTTATTACTAAAGGGGTATAAGATGCTCTAAACCATTGCAAAAATATAAGCAGTGTCTAATACACTCCAAGGGTTATTTACACAGTCTCAATAAGTTGTTTGGTGATTTGGTCTCAAGAGGGAAAAGTCTACACTTCTGAATTTGTTTGGCTCAATGATTGAAAATTTAGTTTAAAAGTTAAAAGTTACATGAAGATTTACAAGAGTAGAGTTGATAAGATTTCTATTTCAATAAAAAATACTTAATCAGAATAAATTACTTAAGAGTAGGGATACAAAGGAGAGGGAGGCACTAATGTGTATATCTGCCTATATCTGGATTCATTTGTGAATATCCGACTATCCATACTAATAATGAGTATTTGTGAATATTGAACGAATTGAAAACGAATTTTCAAGTATAATTATATATATATATATATATATATGATTAATTACTATATCAATAATAATGTATGTATATAATAAATTTGTTACTATAGATTAATTACTAAAATTTGTTATGATTTTATAATAAAAATGATTATATATAACCCCAATCTAATTAAGAATTATAATATGTAGAAAATATTTAATTAAAAATAAATTTATATGTATATGGTTACTTGTTGGACATATATTATAATACTTATTTTTACCTACATGCTATTATTGTGTGTCTCTTTATAAATACTGGCGGTTATTACTTCCTAAAAGATCTAAAATAAAATAAAATAAACTTCTAAAGTTGATATGATACCTTAAATATATTATCAAATGTAGGAAAACTTATTTAAATAACTATCTTCATCAACACAAATAAATAGTTGTTGGTGGAATAAACCAATTAAAATATTATCACCAAGCACACTCTTTATTCGTGTATAGAAATTAGCATTTGACTCAGCAGAGAGAACACTTAGTTAATGCACACCAGATGTGATACAAGTTGTATTACTCAGCAGAGAGAACACTTAATTAATCCTATCATCTGTCTCATTTAGTTCCATGAATACATTAAATTTTGCAGCATTTGGGTTGCATACTTGCATGTATATAGAAGAGATACGCGAGTATCTTTCACAGGATAGTTTCCTCAAGATCCTATATTTGCATCAATCTAGCTAATACATCACGTAGCATAGGTATCTCATTATAATTAGTTTTAGCAACACATCATATGCTTCAGATTTCGGACATACCAGATAGCTATATTTAAAGGTAAAACTGCATAATATTCTTCTTTCAGCTGTTAAAGGAGGATTAATCTCAAAGCAGTTTAATAATTAGTGGAAAGGTCCTAATAAGATATATGACTTTTGCAGCATTCTCTCACATCATTTATCCACTTCTTAGAATTGAAGTGTGTATATATAAACAAAAACAGAATGTCCTTAATTATAATTAGATGTATAAACATATATGTGTGTAACTTGTAAGTAAGCGTGTATAAATAGCATTGTTGGAATGCTAGTTAAGCATTGAGTAATGAATGCGCACGTCTCAATTAATTTCTTCCACTTCTAACCTCACCATATAAGTAAAGAAAAGGTAAAGTCAACAGGAAAATTCTTTTATATAAAAACTTATTAGAAGATTTATTTGATTCTACTTTTGACTAATTAAAATTTTCATGGTATTTTCCATTGGGTGATGAGAAGAATTCGTTACAAATAACTTGAATATGAAAGGTTATTGTGAGTGATAGAGTGATAGAGTACTATAATGACTCATGGAGATTCATCACTTTTTCAATTTATCCTTAAACATAGTGTTTGATGTTATACATTAAAAGGGGAATCTTTTATTAGATAATCATCTTCTCAATTTTTATGGAAATAACATAAATAAACTATGAGCATTAAAATTAAAGAAGTTTATGATGAGAACAAGTAGTAATTTCATCCACAAATCTCAATAGTTAACAAACAAACAATCAAATGGAAGATTGCACCACCCATTCCATAAAAGAATAATTGAAATTATTAAAACGAGTATTGAGAATATTCCAAAAATGAAGAAAGATAAGTTTCATCATCTCATTAATATTAAAGCGCAAATTCTCAAATATGATCTTGATTTTCACGAGTCAAGGAATGACAGAACATGATTGCCAAATGGGTGTAATATTATTGTTGAGTAAATAGGATTAATTAATTCATAAATGAGTAAATCTATTCATTAAATTTTTGTCTTATCCATATTGGATCAAATTTACAACTCAAGATGGCTACTTCTGACAAAATTAGGCTTACTCCTGTTTTTGGCTTATAATATATTTAGTGGAGGATCCATTGACTTCAAGAGTAAATTTTTTAAATTTACTTCACATCTTAGCCATCAATTTTAAGGAAATCCAATTGTTTGAATTAGTGGGTAAATATAAATCATTGGATTTTCCTAGAATTAATGGCTAAGATATAGAATAAGTTTAAAAAAAACTTATTCTTTGAGTAATTGGATCTCACCCATATATTTATATGCTTATTGGAGGGTTACTTGTATCATTTGGACCGGTCTCGTTTTGGAGTAACAACAAGAAATTTAGTACAGCGAAAGAAATAAGCAATTAACTAATTAAGCATCTTAAATGATCATACTAGATTAAACAGTACCACTCGTCCACACCATAGCATGTTAGAGTCATCGTGGGCCATAGTGTACAAAGAAAATAAAAAGTTGGAAACATGTAATGTACCAGGCCCGAACGTAAGCTAGTCCAATATCATAAGCCCACCTTCAACGCCATTTAACGTGATTAATTTATAAAACACATATATATAAATTAAAGGATTTGATCATAAAACACATTGTCAACCAATGAATATGGTTTCCTTTCTAGATTCATCATTAAATATATATATATATATATAGTGCACACAGTGCATGTAGGTGTGATTTATTACTCAAATCTAGATAAAACCGATTATGATTTAATTTACATTGGAGTACTATTAGGATAGGGCAAAAGGTTAAGAAACATGGAGAATTAGTAGCAGAAATTTTCACAATGCTTTGTCTTTACAATAAACAAATGAATCGATATAAACATAGGAGTTCTCCGAGGCAAAGAGCTTGGATTATTGTTTGTTAGATCAGGAGAAGCCCGAGTATTTTACCTCACTTCGGCATTTAATTAAAGGATAAAAAATTAGCAAACTTTCTGTGTGTGTGCACGCGCGTTGTGTTGTTTTATTTGATAAAAACATAATACTAAATATGATTTTCTTAATATCGTATCTAAAAGCTTAGGACAGAGAAGCTCAAAAAAGAAATTAAGAATTGTAATCTTACTTGGAAATTAAATATTGAACATATTGGAAAAGTTATAGTTTGATTTTTCAAGTTTGTATTTCCCTTTTTATAACTCTTTATCCTCAACTCTTTAAATATCAGCTAGTGTAAATATGATATTAATTGCATCATGAACACTCAAATCTTACTCTTCACCGGAGATGCTTGATAATTTTAAGGTAAGATTTTTTTTGTACTACTAAGGGTATTCTCTTATCTTTGGGTAGAGAATAATCTATTTTGGGGTGTGTTTGTCCCTCTCAATAAGAGTCGTTCACAGGAATCAAACATTTAATATTTTAGTTATCCCAATAATATTATGAGGCTTTATAATACTATACTAACGAGTTGTTGAGGTAAGATTTGAAAATTTTGTGGTGAATGGGTAACTTTTCTTACATAGGTATTAAATTCCGTTCGGTCTGACCCATCCAACCCATTCCTATTAGTTGATGAGTCTGATCACCTTGACCCAATTTCATATTAATATAAGCACCTTAACCCATATTCATATTAATATGTTAACTTAATATAATCGTTAATTTAATTATATTGTTATGTGATTATTATTAATTTTTTTAATAATAAATAAAATATGATTATGTAAAAATACAGTTATGTTTGTTTTTATTATATTTTATATATGATTTAACAAATGACTTATTAGATGAATAAATGATTTACGGACTTAGTATTCCATACAAGTTCACTCTAGATATTATAACCACGAGGTCAAAAGTTACTCCCATTTGGAAATAGGAGGAGGAAGGGAAAGTTAGGAGGGCATGAAGAAGAAAGAGGGACATGTATGCCAAAAACTATGATAATGAATAATAAAAATAATAGGAATTAGGATCCTTTGTATTAACCAAGAGACAATTGTTTAAAAAATCAAAGAGAATTGTACTTTTGATTATAATGAAATTACAATTGTTTAAAGACATATATATTCATTTGATTATAATGAAATTACACTTTTATCATTACAAAACAATACAAAATATGTATTTGTCTCTTCATCAATGAAAATAGTCATAGTTCTAATAATTGAGGGGACATGTGAAATAAAATAGTGGAACCCTCAATGAAAGGCCGTAACATGAAGCACATGGCTTGGGTCCCCCACCTTATCACTTATTCATGGATCTTAGGTATTTGTCTTCTCAACCAACCAACCATGGACCACGTTGTGCATATTATGCTAAGGAATCTTGCATACCATTCAATAAAAAATAAATCGATGCGTATACGTTATATAATTGAGTGGTTACGTACAATTTAAAAATTGAAAGGGAAACAAACCAGTTTTGTTAACTAGAAACTTTGACATTATTATTAGGCAAACACACTGACAATAGACAAAATCACATATTCTTTTTCCATAGAAACAAAAACTTCTATATTAATTATTTCTTGTCCCTAAGAAATTAACAACTATTTTCTCATTCATATAATACACATATAAGAAAATTACAAAAAAGATAGCACAAACACATAATAACGATAATAATATAATGAAAGACTTATGCCTATATTAGACTTGATCTTGCTCCATGCACTTTGCTTTCTTGTGATTCCATTGAAGAACAACAACCAAGCAGATTGTTGCTGGAACAACTTCAGCTTCTATTCTTGCACTTTTCCACTGCCCTTGGTGCTGAAAATAGAAAATAACAATATTAACGTTTAAGATAAAACATTTTTAATAATTAGAAACACTATTGTTATCATTATCAATATGTGGTAACTAACCTAGCCCAATTGCCTCAGAACCTTTCATTACGCGAAGGCGTTTGCATGATTGAACAAACATTCTGTGAAAATGAGTATTGATCAATTAGGGAACATTAAATTGGATTATGGTATAACTTAACTCGAGATCAAAATGATGCATAATGCATTATAAATAAGAAGACTCACTCCCATGGCACATCACCCACTAGCATCCAATCACCATCTTTGTCTTCATATGTGGGTACATAGTCAGAGCCATTTAATAGATCTATCAATTTACTCTCATTCATGAAGTCCTTCATGCCTTGGGCCCCACATTTGCCAACTGTGAAGGAACTGAACATTTTAGCTAGGGCATCTGACAGCTCTTGATAGCTTTTGTATAACTTCAAATCCACCTTGCGTAGATAAGGTGCACCATCCATGCTCACTTTCACAAAAGCACCTACACTATTATTATTATTATTGAAACCTTGGTTATTTGTGGTGCTAACTTTCTTTTCTGCTTCATCATTGTTGTTCCTTTGAACATTATTCACTATGTTCTTTCTGAATGATCGAACGGGTGGCCAACCTACAACTTGTGCCCTGCATGTTCAACATTAATTAATTAATACATCAATATAATTAACCTCAACATTTTTAGTCATCACATTATCTCGATATAATTAATATTATCTTAATTAAGATTAAAGTTTGACAAGTGGTTGAAATTATTGGAGAGAGGGATTGATGTGTTGGGTGAAAGGACAAGGGAGTGGACTATGCTTTTTATCTTTGAAAGAGGAAAAAGTAAGATTCCATGTGTCTTGTCCTTTTCCTTTGTCTACCCGACAACCAACCATGCCATCCGCAAAAGAAATTCAACTTCACTTGCTTGCTTTGTCAAATGGCATGATTCCTATTCCACCATCGCCCAATACTTTTTTTTCTTGCTTAAAATATGGATGACAATTTCATATTCCCCTCAAAACCCGGTTGAATTATTAATTACCCAATTGCATACGTGTTCAACGAATTTACTTTTTAAATTACTTAATCCAGCTAGGAACAATTTTTAACAAACAAAATATTTCAATTATATATTTTTTCCGAATGTTTGTGTGTATTTTTTATTTTCTTTTCCTCAAATATTTGCATTATCTTAAGCAAGATTAACATGACCTCTTGTTTCTCGGAAGATATTTTCCGAAATACAGAGTAGACAATCTCCTAATCGCTAATCAAGTATGTATTTGGTAAACAACTTGAATAAATACTTGTTTAATATGATTTTTTTAAAATAACTTTAAAAACGTTTATCTCCAATAGTTTATCATAAACTTACTGGGAAAAGAATCAAAATAAAAACAGCTTATAAGAAAGTTATTAAAAATTCCCACCAAGTTTTTCACCTAAACATAAATGATTATCTTTAAACTCTTTTACACACACTCCAAAATGTTACACTAGCCAATTCAACTGGACAACTGATATAATATAGTAATAATTATACAAAAATTCTTTGAAATTGATAGTTGCTAATATTAAACGGTTTGGAGTCATATTTTGCAAATAGTAAATCACCGAAATATCATTGTACAACTATATCAATACTATCAATTATATGATATCACTGTACAACTCTAAATCCTATATTATGACATCAATTTTGAGCTTATTCATCCATCCATGAAGTTTAAATTTGATAATAATTGTTTTTCTTCCATTTGAACTAGATCCAACTAAACGACTAGAATTTAATCAGGTTCATATGACAAAATATACAAACAAAGATGGTATATAATCTGGAATATTATATTAGATCTACTATATCTCTTTTTATATCGTTGCACAAAATATGCAACCTTACTAACTTCACACATTAAATTCTAATTATTTAAGTAATCATACGAATAAGATGCCCCCTAGACTCAAAGTAAATTGTGTTTTATCATAATTCAATCCAATTTATTGTTGCCCATTTTCTTAAATTTATATATGTTTTAAATTTCATAAAAGTAAAATGATTTATTGATTTAAATTTATAGTTTTTATATACCATAACAGTATATTTTTATTAATATTTGTAATTTTAAAATATGGAGCTACAATACTTAACCCACACATACCTCACGTCTAAAAGTAGACATATCTAGCATAAATTTTGAAGTAAATGAAAATTTATAAATGGTTGTGCATTGAAATAGGTTTAGATACATCATATTAAAATAAGGCATAACCCGATACTTCTATTACCCTTCTCAGGTAAAACCTAAATGCATGATGGAATCTCACGTACGGTCTAAAGATTGATGAACAAAACAGAAACAAATGCATTCAATGAACATCCAATAAAAGCATATTAGAAAACGAAATTAACATATATATATATAAGGAAAAAAGAAGAACTGACTTGGTAGGTGGTTTTGCTGGGTCATTAGCACGAGAAGCAGTTGTAGCAGCATAAGTAGTAATATTATCTTTGGCTTTCTCTACAGCAACAGATGAGTCATCATTATTGGTAGTAGAAGAAGAAGAAGAAGAAGAAGAAGAAAGATTAAGCTTCAAATCCATAGCAGTAGTGGTCTCAGAGAAACCTCTCTTCCCAGTAATATTATTACAAGTGCTTTTCAGTGCTGCTGACTCACCAGGCAGACCGAGTCTCAACTCAGTTTCTTCAAAATCTATCATCTTGTACTTGTCTCCCAACTCTCTCTCCATAACAACACTACTTGGCATGTTTGTTTCTTCTATAAACCAAACTTGGTTATAAATCACAAATACCTTAATTTATCACCTAATGTTTATAGCTATCTGGTTTTCCTTCTAGGTTTGAGTCACAAGTTCGGGTTTGGTTTTGGAGATGTGTGAAAAGAGGGTCTGAGGTTAGAGGATGGTTTTAGTGATAAATAGATGAGATGGGGTTTGGGAAATAGACGGTTAAGATGATGGCACGTGTATGGGTTTAAGAGGGTTGGATCATCTACGGACTTGTCGGGAGAGTGACATCATGGGTGATGTAATAATAAGAATAATTGTGGTGTGGTTAGTGGACATCACAGTTAGGCCCTGCCTGCCTTTTATATGTTTGCCTGGCTCCACCTTTACACAATTATTATTTTTCATCTTCTAACTTTTCTTTATCTTTCTACTTTTTATATCCTCTTAATATATATATATTAAAATTGGAAATATTGTAGACAACTTAACTCACCTATAACAAATCATCTCATGTCAGACTATGCTTAAGAATATTGAAACTATATAGCGTATAAGAATCTTAATCTGATATATTAGTCAGTATAATTTTTTTTTAAAGATTATGTTTGATCTCATAACATATTTAAAGGTCTTCTATATTATATGGTATTAATATAGGGTACAATATTTACATTTAAATATGCTAATTGATCTACTTTTAACTAGTCAAATTTAACTATAACAAATAAATTATATTTTTTTATTCATTTTTATATTAAAATTATATATATATAATATTATTTATAATATTATTTATAATATGAAAATTATCATATAATATAACTAAATAAGTGGGTCTCTTATGATTAATAAGAATTTTAGATGACTTATAACTTAAGATTAATGTGATGTTTACAAAGCTACCAAAGAAAAGTTTGTTCACCTAACCTTTGTTTTTAATGCTTCGGGATCTCAATAAGTCACATTAGACCCAATAAATTCGAATTGATATGGTAGTTCTATTATATTATTCTATTTTCAAGATCAAAACCAAAACTTTTGTGTGAGGAAAATAAAATCAAGTTTCTTACCACTAGCAATTTAATTTTCCATCTTGTCATGTTTATGCTTTTTAATATTATTTAGCTAAAACATGAAATTTGAGGCAATAGCAAATCAATCTTTTTAGTTACTTTTCTTGAATTAATGTTATTTTAACAATCAAGTATTGACAATCATAGATATATACTACTAGAGATAAAAGATAAAAGTAAGAAATATAAAAATATTTTGAACATTATTGTCAGTTATTTGAAAGATAAATAGGTGGGAATTGACTTATTGTGCCTAAAAGTCAAATGAGATAATAGAATTGCATAATATTAAACATATGTGTTTGAGTTCAAACATCAACAAATATGCCCTTTACAAATATGCTTTATACCTCCTTAAAAAACTATTCCTATAAAAAGGGATTGATTTTATTTGGTGGTAAAGGAATAGAGCATTAAAAAAATTATGTAACTAATATTGTCTTTTTTAATTCACTTTCCATGTTTATCTAACTTTCACATAATTGGAAACAAGAAATACACGCAAGAAATTCACCAATTTTTTTAACACTGGATATAGAGGCCACTACAAACAAATTTTGTTATGTAGATTACATATGAGTTACATATATGCTAGTGTGTGCAGCTTTTGACATATGTTATTGTATCATGATTGAAGCATGTTTTATACATAAAATATAATTAAACACTAAATATAGAGAGGAGAAATTGAAGAAAAAATCATATAAATTAAACACTAAATGTTTTATACATAAATTATTACATTTAACCCTTTGTCGGTGGTTTATTTAAGTAACTCCTAATAACTCTTAGAGATTATTTTCGAGTTGAATTTCGGAGGAAAGAGAAATAAAAGAGAAGACTTAAAAGTATATCCATCCTTAATGATAAAAGCATGATTAATTGCAAGCAAAACATCATTATTGGTGATGGAATCTTTTAGTATTAATGCTCCCTTCGAGTCTGTAATGTTTGGTCCACCAAACACAAATGATGAAAATCACAGCTAAATGTCCAAAAGGATAGCTATTGAAATTAATTAAGGATGATGTGTAAAAAGAGAGATAAGGTTTTGCTAAAACTATGTTTTGCATTAAATAATTTTGATCTCTATGAACTTATCCTTTGTCTACTTTGCGCGGTGGCCATTTAAAGAGAGACCCACACTATTACTATTATGTGTGATAATTGTTAAATTTTTCTCATTCTTAAATTCATAATGTGAGGTAGAAATGACTCATTCATGGTAGGCTATAATCCATCCAGGCTTCAAAGAATGATATTCATGTTAATGTATTTAAATTAAGAAGTGATTAAGTAATGTAATTATTTTGTTACTTTAGCTAAAATGTCATGCTTTAGTTTTTATCTATATTAACCTAGTTCAAAAGTATGTTAAAGACATGCTATAAGTTTGATTGGCTCTAGAGAGTCTATTTAAATGTCTAAATATGTTTATGTCCATAACGATTCAAGGTTTGAAGTCCTTATATGTGGTTACCATGATTGATTAATGATAGAGTATTGATTTTAAATTACACTCTATAAAACATAGTTGTGAAGACAATACTATTGTCGTTTGAATCTCTCCAATAATACCATAATTATAGTTGTGACCACATTTGTCATATTTTTTCATATTTTTTAGCAATACTTTAAGCGTGACATAACTTAAAAAGCCATTTGAAACTCTTATCATTGTATCTAATCGCAAGTATTTTTAAAGATGGGTGACACACCAAAATATAATATGGCACATACCATCCAATAATAATAGTGCTGGTGGGTTATTATACACGATTAGATTAATTTTCATTTAGTTTTTAGTGTAAAATTTAGTTTTCAAACAAGATTGGTCTCATACGACTTTCTAGTGTAAATTTTAGCTTTGTATTAATTTGTTGTTCTATTTAAAAAAAAAAATCATTTGCATTCAAATTCATTCATCAATCTGTCTAGCTGAAAATGAGTGCTCTTATTACCTCATTAAGTTGCCCGAAGTCCTTTGGCAAGCTAATCGTAACTACACGTTTCATTGATTCTTCCTTTTCCTCTCATGTCACTAAATGCTTACCCGAAGACCCGAGTTAATTGTTGATCACATAATAATCATGTGTATTTATCTTTTAATCTTGACTGTTCAAATAAGATATAATAATTTATATAGATTGTTTTCATTTTTTATAATAATAAGTGTTCAAACTTGAGTTACTTCCTATATAAGTTTAGCTTGTTATCTATAACTATCTTGGGCAATCTAAAATCAATACATGCATATGTATGGTCTTTGTGGGGTTGAATTCCCCCATCTCTCACCTTCATTCCTAGTATTGGGAGATAACAACCTGTTCAGTTTATAGAAAGGAAGATTTAGAATAATAATACTTGTCCCAAAAGATTATGTTTTCATCTTTCAAGTTAATCACATTCCATTAAATAATATAAAAAAATTATTTATTTTTTATGATTTTTCTCTTTTAATTATATGACATTTTTTCATTGAATTTGGACACAAATGAAATACAAAAAATAGGACATGTTATCTCCATTGGAAGATTTACCAACCTAAAACCATATTTAACATGAGATCATTTTATTGAGAAATTATTAAACTGATTTAATTTTAAGTTATTAGTTTACTATCAATGATAAATATAGGATTGGAATCAAGTTCCAGACTATGTAATAATTTTCATTTTTATAAAAATAGAGAAATCAGAACCAAGTCATGATGATACAGATCAACTCTTCTTATTGCATTCTTGCACCAAAAATCTTACCATTTCCAAAGTAACTGGAGTTATATCTATTTTTCCATTTCAATTCAAGAGTTCTTATTTGTTTTCACGCCCCTTCGAGACCCCGAAAAATGGACAAATTCCTTTTCTTAGTAACACATACCTTTTTTTTATTTTAGATTCCACGTCAACCTTATCGGATGAGTCATCCAATAGATATATTATTTCATATATTGTCTCATATGTTTCTCACACTAATGATAATGAAATAAAACAATAATAATAATAATAAAAGTTTAAAATTTATAATTGATATTTCATATTTTCATTAACACGTCGTAAAAAACAACTTTACCATAGTACGAAATTGTGAATAACCGATAAACTAATTAATGTAGCTTTTAGTGTGAGTATAGAACATAACATAATAAAAATTATGTTATTTTGGTTTCATCACTCTCAAATCAAAATATTTTTTCTTAGAAAATTATAAATCTTCATATTCAACCCGGACTACCTTTTATTTTTCCTTGTTGTAAAGGATAACAAGTGATCTTGATGTGATAGTGAAGAAACGCGATTGCTTTGATAGGATACAAATCTTTTTTGAATGATATTATCTCTAATTATGATGTCTGGTATGATTTGAACGAAGTAGGGGTATCTAGGTGGTTAGTCATCATGGGAAAAGGATATCTAGGAAGAGATGAGGGATTTTAATCTAAATATACTATTGTTCTTATGATATTGTCTGAGATCGATCTAGGAGTATATTTGAAAATGTTTTCTGACACTCAAGTCAATATAGGAGAGATATATAACAATAGAGAGAATAATATGCAAGAGTAATTGAGAGAGTTAAGATATTTTCCTTATGAGAAGTTACTTATTTATAGTGAAAATGTGTATGAAATATTCTATAATAGATGATATTGATATAACCGACCATCTTGTTTTGTTCGGTTTGTCCCATACAAGCAGACATTGTTTTACCCGTATTGGACGAATTTGATAGATCCGTACTCTATAGATAATTGACTTGTAGTTAATAGTAGGTTTGGTGCATGTGGCATGCGGTTTATGGCAAAGGTCTGTGTTATCAGACAACATGACAGTCTTGCACATACAACATGATAGATGAATGACAGAAGTGATCCTACTGTCGTTTGGATTCAGTCCGATCAAGATCTAAAGGTGTCTAGATGAACTTTCCTTGTTCAATATCTGGTCAACACCTAGTGTTTTAGCGTAGCCATGATATGATTACAGAAAATATACAAATTAAAGCATACAATTTTTTTCTTTATTTATTACTATAGCATATTTATATTAAAATTTTATAGGGATAATATCTATTCTCTTTCTCAAATTCTAAGAGTCATATATTTTCTTTCATATTATTTACTTAATGTTATAATGATCTTCAAATTTAAATTTTAGAAGAATTTAACATCACTCTTCCAGAAAAAATGACTAGATTTATGCGGTTTTATGTTTAGAGTAACGAGAATCACCAATCGCTAATCTGATATGTGGACGAAACTATTGTGCTGTAAGTTAATTCAACGATACAAGTTATTGGGGCCATTAAGGCTGAACCAAACAGTCATAATATCCACTTGTAATTTTAGCTGATGGTGATAGTTCGAAGCCATGGTACTATAATTTGAAGCTATGGTGCAATGCAATAACTTCACATACATGCATAGCCAACAAGAAAGGCATTCAATCCGAAATTTACACAAAAACAGACAAAAAACGTTAATGGTAGAACGACAGGGACATTGTCCAAGTGCAAATAATGGAGTAAAGCAGAGGACCCAATGGCCCATCATGAAGAACCCCCTCGTGTGGGTCTTGCCCCATCAACCATAAATGTCATGGGCCCCTCAAACCTGTTCTATCTCCCTATATTTCATAATTCATACCTAACTACTGCACCACACGAGTGTGGAATTAATGTGATGAATCTGGCATGAGTTCCGTGTCTTGACCATAAAATGTGATATCCTTTTTTTTATAAGTTACTACAGCAAAAGTAACATCATAGATCATAACAGTAACAGAACAAATAAACGAGAACATTCCTACTTTGCTATAGCTCATTCATACACAAATTCCCACAATCGCAATGGGCCATGATTATAATTAAAAAATATTATATCATCTTTTATATTGAAAAAATGTTGATTATGTTGGAAAGTAATTCAAACATCGTCTATATTATTGTCTAGGAAATGATTTAAATATCTGTTAGGTTACTTCTCTCATAGCCATTTGGTTTTGAGATAAAAACTTAATATGATATTAGAGTCAGAGCTCAATTTCTTTCCGGTTGTCATGAGCCAAAAAGACCATTTAATTATGAGTAAAAGACTTATGTGGATGAGACATATTGGGAAGTAAGACTCACATCGTTTACATCATTGTCTCCGGACTGTGGTTTAAATATCTGCTTGACTATTCCTCTTATAATCAATTTGATTTGAAATAGAACTTATTATAGGTATATTAACATTCAAAAACAGTTGCATCTTACTATATGCGATGGTTATGTAACAGCAGCCTGTATCAACAGGCAACCGATAAATGAATTCGGTCCATGTAACTATACAAAGCTTATAAAGTCATTCTCATAGTCAATTAAAACATTACATTTCAACACTGTTGCGTATTCAATAGGTATAACTACTGTAAACAATAGTCTACATAACCGTTGTTTATTGTCTTTGATATTTCTAACACAAAGCACTTTGGATTGAAAAAAGTACAATTCTTCCTGAGTTGGTAGAAATAAGAATGATGTATATTTATTGGTGTAGTGAAAGCACTGTATCCCTATTTTTATTTTGTTAAAAAAAAAATAGAATTTGGTTTGAGACTTTGAGCGCTGTCCAATATTTGAGCCATGGGCTATTAGAAAAAGTTTCGTTATAGGCATGGCATGGAGTCAGTAAAATAATAGACCCAAAATCAATGAAATAATGAAAAGGAGGGATTTTTCACGGCACATTTTTATTTGTAAATTCCATAATATCTTTTTACTCCTTTTAACATTTAGTAACAGTAGCACTGTAGCACAAAGAAAGGAAGAAGAATACAATTCTGAAGAACACAACAGAACATATATAAATGATGTTGAACTTGAACCATAACGAAGACCGTTCATGTTTAGCTGTTCATTTAGGTTTAGTAGTTCAGTGCATAAACTAAGATTTTGTAAAACTTTTGCAATTAGATTAAGGTATAAGGCCTAAATTACACTTTCGTGAGTTGGAAGTGAATTTAAATTAAAATACCCCTTATAAAAGGTTAAGGACCTTCACAGGTATATCTACATAAATCCAATAGTACTATATAGTCTCTGGGCCGCTAAAGGTAGAGTTTTATTAGATAAAACCATAAGTAATCTTATAAAGCATGGATAATATGAACTAGGATCCTGTCCATTAATTGAGAGACGAATATATATTTTTTATTTATTTTTAATAACAAAAATTATAATTTTATTGTGATTAAAGAAATATATGTGTCATTGAATTTTACATTTTACTTTGATTTTTGAAGCATTTCGACTCATCATAACTTGGATAATATATAGGTTGATGTAGACTCCATAAGGATTGGATGTGTGATCTCAAGTTACATTATCATCGATCAGACCAAAACTCATAGACCCTTTCACAGTGGCGCAAGTGGATCATCAGACATGTTTCTATTTACGATCATGCACAAGTCACGAGAATGTAAAAAAATGTATTCTCCCTACCTTCTCGTAGAAGTAAACAAAAAAATCTGCAATCAATTGTAGAATATACAAGACCCATTACCTTTGGATGTAACTTTGGAACTCCAAGAAAAATTTGATGATGTTTGTGTTTGTGATGTTTAATTAATCGTGGGTGGGTAAAATTTCAATCGGATAAAGATATTTTGAAGCAAAATCAAAGCAATTTTAGTCCAATATGAGAAGACCTATTACACTTAGTTTTTCTGTAAGAAATTTACGGTTGTTATTTACATTGTTCTTTCCTTTTGGTTCTGTGAGATATCTCCATGCTATTTATATTCAATCTTTCAAACATGTTAGCAATGTTCTTGGAAAGTTTTCTCTCATGTCTTTGTGTGTTCTTTAAAATTAATCTTATTATTTTATGTAATAAAATTTATCTTAATTGTAAAAACAAACGGGACTATAAGGCTATAACACTTATCCACAATGTAATATATTACATAAAACAACTTTAAATATTAGGAGGGTTTTTAATATTTAAATGATTTATGAATAACCTACCAGAGAACAAATAGTTCTTTCTCTTGGACATTACAGAAGATGGCATTAATATTTAATAAGAGTAACCCTCACACCCCTTGAGTTTTAATGTAATTACACAAATCACATCTCCCTTCTTTATCCTTACACCAACCACCCTTCCCTCCTACACAAACTACTCCTAAATTTATACATACGTTACAATGACCACTCATGCATGTTATAAAAGTATAATATTTTAAAGAAAAACGTGTGATGAATGTAATTAAGCTAAACAAAATATTGTATAACACTTCAAATAGTACAAAAGCGAATGTTTATTTATTATATCATGTAGGGGTAGTCAGTATGACATATGTACAAAATTAGGGGTGGTTCGTGTAATGACAAAAAAGTGAAGGATGATTTATGTAATTTCACTAAAATTTAGGGAGTATGAGTATAATTAAGAAATTTTAATTCAACTAAAGTGAAGGATGAAGTATGAGTGTAATTAAGCATGCTTTTATTATAAATGTTAGTTAGAAGATAAGACCTCCTTCTATTTATTTAGTTCAGTAACTTCACAAAATGTCATTTTCCACCGTCTCATCAAGTACTGGTTCAACAATCTTTTAGGGTGAAATTCACTTACTCTAGAGACAAAAAAAAAAAAAAAAAGTTGGCCTGATTAATTATTTGAAAAAGGGGACCTACTCATCATCTTAATTCTCCAATCTTGGAAAATCCAACGGTTTAAATGTATTCACCAATTCAGATCATTGGATTTCCCAAGAATGAATAATATGATGCGGAGTATCTCTTTTCCACTTATTTTTGGAGTAAGTGGATACATTCCTTTTAAAAAATACATTTAACTTTTCCAATTGTCAGATGCTTCCAAACAACTTTACTAGGCAACTAACCATACTTTAATTCAACTAACATTAAAAATTTCTGAAGATACATCACACATACCAATCTCTTCCTTTTAAATGGTCCTATTTCCACTGACCCAATATTTAATATAAAGAAAAGGAGATTCCACTACAAAATATTTGAGAGAAAAACATCAATAGAGCGTTTGAAAATATTTTCTATAAATCATGACAAGGGCATGCTAGGCTCATCTAGTTTTACTTCTTATTAGGAATGACAATTACTCCTTGTTTGACAAATTCTAAAACAATTAAAAGCTCCACCGACTGAATCCTTTTACATCCAATCAGAACTTTAACTTGCAAAGTATGCTAGAAAGTAGAATGGGACCAAATTTGAGATAGAGAAATGTGTGAAGGAAATCTATGTGATTTCTGTCATGGATTAGTTTCCTCTAGAGAGAGTTTTATATGTAAAATGAGAAAGTAATGATGTGTCTACCTTGATTATTTAAAAGATATCAAGATCTGAATTTGCTAAGTAAAGATAAATACATATTTACTTTCTCACTTTACTTTTTGCTCCATTCTATGAGTGGTTGTTTGATTCAGGTTTAATGAGTGATGATGCTTCTGATTGAGGCATACGAAAAATGGCTGAAGCTAGAGATAAAGGCATGATACAAAGTGCCTTAGATTGAAGAAATTGCATAGCAGCTCCAACATCTTCTTCCATCAGTTTAGCAACTTGTTGTTCTGTGCCATCATTTGACCACTTCTCCCATGCTTGCTGATTGCCTTCACCTTCACTATCCTCCCTCTATATATACCACTTTGGAATCATTCCATTTTTACTATGAAAGTCAGCATAGAACAAAATAACTATAAAGTTATGTCAAAACATACCTCTAGTGCAGAAAAGGGAGCATCAGAGACAAGCTGAGCAACTGCACCAGCTCCACCCAATCTACTCATGCTCAGGACCTGTTTCAATATATCAGTGAAATCAAATGGTATTTTAAAAGGAATGTAGATCACGTGTCGCATATTTTATGTCTCATTGTGTCTCGTTCCAATTGAAAATTAACACATACTTCAAATGAAAAGTGATAAAAACAAGAAGTAACTTTTTTATCTTATTTGGTGGAATTTGATTGGTTTTGGACAGAGTGACAAAAATATTTGGGGACAGAATATCTGTTTCTTTAAAAAGGGACAGGGTTTCCATTTACTTCGGATGATTGGTACAAAGAAACGTAGCAGGCTAAAACGTAGTAGATTCAATAGGAAGAAATTGTAACTATTCTTTGAATGGCAAGATAATGCATACCTTAACTTGGAGCCTTAGGAACTTCACATATTCCATAATTTCATCAAGCATTGCGGCTCTATCGGTCTACAATCATAGTTTCATAGCATATATAAGCATGAATAGACTCATTATAAATTCAATGCAAAACCACCCAACCCACCCACCTTATTGATGCTGGGAACTAATTCCTGCAATGCCTTCATTCTCTCTGCGATTCTTTCGCGGCGCAACTGCATAAATCCAATACAAATGAATGAGAGGAACCCAATGATAATTGATAACAAAGAATAATGATGTTCTTACCCTTTCAGCAATACTGTGTGGGTCTGTGGCTTGCCCTCTTCTAGCTCGAACTCGAGGGCGAATGCCGGGTGGTTGTTGTGGCATAGCAGCAACAGACACTGGAGGTTGTGCCTGGCTTTGAAAGTGCTGCATTCAGATCAACAGATTAACATCACAATTTGATACATAACCATCAAAATGAGCATCACTTTTTTACTCTAGTAAGCAATTTGCAACGATTCTAGCTCCAACATCTTCATACATAACATATGTTTGTGTTGATTTTATGATATTAGTAAATCGAATTTCACATTCTTTCTCAATTTTCTTATTTTTCTCTTCTATCTACAGCCTTTTCCAATAACAAGAATAGGAGACAGGACACATCAACCTTCATTCATTGAGGTGTGGTGTTTTCACTAACATATGTAGATTGCTTAATAAAACATCAACAACAAATTAATCACATTTGGCGAGGTTAAAGATTAATGATTTATCATATATCATCTTCATCAAGAAAGAAAAATTACCTATATTATATTAATTAAAAAGTTGAATTTAAGTTAGGGTCAGCTGAAGATGAATGAATCATCCAGGGCAACCATCATTAAACTTCAATTTTTTAATATGTTCACAATTGGAACAAAAGGTAAATCCCAACCAAATCAGATATACTAACCATAAGAGTTTTTACACTGTTATTAAATCATTCACCATTATTTTTCATTCAGCATTGACTCTTAGATGATAAAAGTAATACAAATGCAAAAAATGATAGACTGGATATTTATAAATCTTTAGAGTATCACTATAATATTACATTCATATTTTAAATGATGAGATAAAAGACCTGTTAGCACGGGAATGAAGTCACCTGTTAGCGTTTTATAGTTTTATACTAATAAAAAATTAAATATGAATAAATATAAGCTATCATCATAAATATAAAAATGAAACTGCTACCTAACTTTTATTCTAAAAAACGCTCTGTCATAAGGGAAGGACAAATTTGGTATATCGCATCATTACTTGCTAAAGTATGAGTATTATAAGTCCTACGACGTACTCGTCCATCACTGATTGCAAAAATCCAAAACTGAAAAAATATACAAAGCTACGGTATGGTCCTAAAGCTAAAATAAAATTTTAATAAAATTATAAAAGGCACCCAATAAACTTCTACTGAAAATGTATAACGTATTTGAAAATTGAGTATCAAACAAAATCTGGAATTTTTCATAACATAAATAAAGAAGAAAAATATTATGATACATTTATTTTATGGTCACATTTATTATGTGACAGAATTAGAATGGAATTAAATATGCGAAAAATATACTTTGTTTTAATTAAATAATAGTAAAAAATGAGGTGATGTATGACTTGTTTTTTGAAAGAAAGAAAAAGGCCAATGATTATTGGAACATGAAATGTCCTAGAAAGAGTGAAACGAACAAAATGAACGCATCCATAGCCAGAAAGCTACACACCCCAGTGAGTTTTCAATTGTGAAAAGGAAGGGAAAAAGCATATCTAATCGTATCATTTCATTCATTAAATATTAGGACTAAGGTCTTTATAATTTGTTTTGTATTAATAAAATGAATGAATGGACATAGAGGAAGCACCTTAAAACATCCAAAGGCATCTCTTCTTTATGCATTGAACAGTGATCCAACTTTAAGGTTAATATATTACAATAAAATTGTCTTTATATTATATGGTATTATTGGGCAACAAACAGAAGAAGCCAAATTTACAGATAAATAATGATAAAGTTTCATTTATCATTATCATTAATAGATGATTGAATATAATTAAAGATGTCCATTAAAAACTGAAGATTAAAATGAATAATAATATACCTGTTGATGATGATGGTGGAGGTGAAGTTGTTGTTGGGGCTGAGGAGATAGCAACGTGGGGCGAATAGAGTGAGCATGAGCATGAGCATGTGTAGGAGGAGGAGCATTATGCAATTGTCCAAACCCTGAAAACATACCTCTAATTTGCAAATCCCTATCCTGCCACCCATACACAAACTACATATTATCAACAAAAACTAAATCATTATCAAAAATAAATCTATGAAACTATGGGATTATACATCTACATGTTATATTTTAACAATTCCAACGAATATAGTAGCATAGAGAATAAGACATATAAGAGAATGATATATCATATATATATACTTACATTGATTCCTGCGGTAGAAGAGGAAGATGAAGAGGTGCTATTGTTGTTACTAATATTATTGTTATTATTAAGTTGTTGTTGATAATGATTATGACTATGATTATTGGTAATGTTACCCTCAACATCATGACCAGCACCTTGGTGTTTCAGAAAAGCACCTTGCTCCAAATTTAACCCTAAAGGCATACCCCCCCCAATTCCTAAGGACCTTCCTCCTCTCAACCCAACACTAGAGGAACCCAATTGCAACCCCATTGGGATGGACCCCACATCAGTTAAACTCCTCCCATATGAGGCTTCAGGAACTGCTAAGATCTGCTCAAAGAAATCATCACCCAACCCTTCAGACCCATTACCAGCCATGTCTTAATTCTTTCTCTTCTCTCCAAAGCTATCAACTTTGTTATAATGGGGTAAGGAAAGTAATTAACTTTCGTTTTCTATTGCCACATTTGTTTGTTTTCTTCTGAGTTTAAAAAGCACAAAGAGCGGAAAACAAGGAAGAGGTATTGTTACAGTTTCTGGCTGAACCGAAGCCCGATGAATTATTGGTAATAGAACTGGGAGGGGGTTTCCACTTCAACTTGCACTTCCCAATAATGTTTTGTTGTGGAACTTTTGAGAGTTGAGGGGGAAAAGGACAAAAAGAGAAAGAAAAAGAAAAGGGTGTGTGTGATGGGTTACTTGGTAGTTATTGGTTGATTGGTATTTTTTGCAGTTGAAGCTTTTCAGCTTTTGCTTATTTCTTGTTCAGGGTTTGAGAGTATAGAGAGAAAGAAGAGAATGCAAGTGCTGAGTGCGGTATGGCTTTAAAGACCAAAACAATATGAGAGAGACGAGTCACGAAAACAAACAACAAGATCACCTGTAGAAAAAAAAATATCTTCTGTTTTTTAATATCTCTTTAAATTAAATGACAGTTTTTAATTGAATTAGAATAGACTTGGAATACCAAAATGGGACCTGAATAAATAAAAGAAAAGTGGCAATGGTCAATCTTGCTTCAGTCTTTGTTACGTGTACGTACGCACTCTTTTCTCTTCTACATTTTTAGTAAATGTTCATGTTAGTCTTTCAAAAAAAATTAAAACATGAATTTGCGGTCCCTTCAGATTTTTCTAATTTGATTTTCTTTGTACTAATTTCTTCAATTAAGGACATGTTTTAGACAAATTACTATACTGTCGTATTTCAAATTCCAATAGCATAACCAATAACTTTGTGAACAAAATAAAAAGGGATAAAGTTGGCTCAAAAGTTAGCTAATTTTTTTAACAAAAAAGTGGTTGAAGGCTTAAATAAAAAGTTTGGGCTAAAGACTTGAGGCTAATAATTTAGCATGTTTTCTAAAATTAGCTAATGAATTGGTTGAGAATAATGTAAAAGAATTTATAAGTCAATAAATTATAAGATATTAGTCATTTAAGATGAAAGAAAGTCCAATCAAATAGGACTTCAAGCTTAATTCTAATCAAACTGTTGTCTTGCTTATAAACCTTTCTCATACAGTCATACCTTATCAAAGACACTCAATAGTGCTAGTTAAATATATAGAACGTTTTTTTTCTTCTTATCCAATGCTCTTAAAAAAAATATGTACAGATTTTATTTAAAACTAAAAGCTCATCCTATCTTAATTTAATAAATATAAAACGTTTGGGTAAAGGTTTTAGCAAAACCATAAGTAAAATTATGATATTATTAAATAGAAAGTTTAAAATTGAGAAAAATAAATTTTGAATGGTCTGATTAATTACTTCTATGAATATGGATTTTAAATATAAATAAAAGATGAGTGACTTGTACTCAGGTACATGAATTTGTATCAAATTATGATATAGATCTATAAATAAGGTATAGGTAATGGTTTAGATTAATACATTTAACTCCTACGGTATATTCATTGCAATATTTTTTAATAAAACATGAAGCTATGTTGTCTACTTTGCTATAAAACATGAAGCTATGTTGTCTTGAGGCTTCAGCAGGATGATGTCAAGAAATACAAGGCTGAACAAAAGCTATGCAAGGGGAAAGAGCTAATCGCTAAGAACATTGTCAACTCAGTATTGTGTTTTGGTTGAACAAGAAATATTATATCATTCCCTTATTTTCGGGCGGTATTCTTTGCTTAAATTTTGTGGTCTACTATAATAATATCATTATAATGGTAATATCACCATTTCTCAATTCATTACCGATGCTAGTCAAATCAAAATCAAAGACATAGAAAATGTTAGCCATGTTTTGTTAGATTAAATATAAATGGCTGGCAGGTGGAAAATTATTATTCGCCATATATTTTGAGTCAAATTTAAGATGATTTTGAGGGATCCTTTTGAAAAAAAATATGATGATTTTGAATTTGACTTTGGCACTCCCCAGTTTTCTTCTTTTCGTCCACTTAAATGTGTCGGTGTGAACTTAGTAGAAGTGGAAATATTAAAAAAGAAGCATTTGGATTTCAGTCTTTGAATATAGCCATTTAGTCAACCATAACATAAGAGTAAGACGCACTCTAGACTTAGTTTCAAATAGCACCATGTTGATTGTTTGACAGAGTGCTGAGGATGTTATGAGACAACATTCTCTCGAGTGGAATTTAATATATTCACAATTGTTTATTTATTTGGTGACATTAAGCGAAATCTCAAATATTCCCATTTATGTTTCACTAGTTATGATCCATTAAGTGTATCAATGTTTGGCATCTCCGACAATGATGGAATGCAAAGCATTTTGTATGACATTGTAAAGCTGCACATATTTCATGGTTGCTGTTATGATTAGTAACTTATGCAAAGCCTATGGAGCTCGCCCACACTAATTGGACGGACAGGACATGAAAAATATACACATCCACCTTAAAATGCTCGCCCAACGTGCCCTATTCGCTCGTTTCCAACGGGCAAAACAAGCAGCTCGCGATCATTATTATATAAAGTATTGAACATCAAATATGTAAAAGTATATGTATTTTATTTAATGTGAGAAAGTTTGGTTCATTTGTTATATATGCATTTGTATATCAAATATAAGAAAGTACTATCATTTTCTTATTATGCCTATGCATTTGTATTTTGTATATTATATACATATGTATTATTATGTAAATTATGTACTATGCATATTTTATATTATATATTACATTTATATCTTGTATGTATTGTTCCTTTTGTATGATTGTTTATTATGATAAATATATTTATATATTTGTATGTAAAATATTATTGTTTATTTTATATGAAGTGTATATTATTTTTTGTTTTTTAGGGCGGCCCGCAAGCCCATGTTTAGGGCGGGCAGGGCCGTATTTAAAAATGAGGATATCCATGTCAGCACGGACATTATGGACAAGGCAGACCTAATTGCTAGGTGCTGCCGATTATGTGTGCATGGACAAGGCCGCCCTAATTGCTAGGTGCTGCCGCGTGATTGTCAGGTATAAAAGAAAGAAAGAATATTTCTACAGCAAGCAACACATGATGTCAACCCTGATAGGCAGACCAACTAAACCAACCGGTCACAATCTTAGAAGAATAATTTGTTTGGGAATACAGAATCCAGTGGCCAAAAATTTAACAAAATATACCTTCTTAAACATGTCTTCTTCATCTCATGCGTTATCCTTAGTACTAGAAACCTTAGTGTCTTGCTCTTGCTGTTCAGTCACAGCAGTTAGTTCCTCAGCAAGGGTCTCATTTGTTGAACTAGGTTCCTTTTTAAGCTCGGACTCAAATTCCTTTGCTGCCTACAAGATTCCAAAATCTAATAAGTAACCTATTAAGCAACGAAGAGAAATTTAAATGTTAATAGATGATAATATGGCATTATGGCAATGCTAATTTGCTAAGGATTTTGGCCATTTATGAGCATGATGAATGCTGAGTTTATGCATAATCCACCTCTGATGAAGCATGAGGATTTGGAGATTAATGCAATTTAACATCAAAGGTATCGAATCCTTAATACACAATGTTTTAGAACCTCTTCAGTTTCTTGAATTTACCCTTCTTTATATCATCATATTTTAGTTTTACCTTGAAGATTTAAACATGCCATTAACCCTAATGAGAAAACCATAATATCGAGAAACCCAACAAAATATGTGGCATTACAATCACTCCATCAGTCTACTCAACATTAAAAGTTTTTTGGGTGGGTTGGGGGGAGCGGAAGTATAGAGACACTCATGAATTCTTGCTGTGTGCAACAGCAAGCCTATAAGTCCAATTAGTGGCATGTAAGGCTACATAGTGACTCCAAAAAACAACTTTAGCCTACTCTTTGTATGTTATTCCCCCAAAGTTTCATGTGAAACACTGATTATAGAACCCTTTACATCTCCACTCTAGTTATTTGAGAGACTTTGAACTCTCCCTTACTCCCCTCTCCTTTCCAATACAATAAATGAATGCCATCACCCCTCTCATCTAATTGTCTTATAACCACTCAGTTGACAACCAACTAACTCCATCTGTCCCCTCTAATAGTTAACTACTGTTATTTCTTTTAATCACACATTAACAGTTATGACAAACAGAAAATATTTTAACTCCTATGCTATGCTATGAACAAGTATCTAACTTAGCCACCTTGGGAAGCTGGTCAAAGCAATGGCCAGAAGAAAAAAACAGAATCAGAATGTACAGTCAACATATAAATAACTTTGGTCTAAATATTATTTCTCACGCTGAGAGTTTTTTAAAATATTTAATTAATTATACGTTCTGAGATGAGTTATAGTGAATGGAAAGGTGGCTTCCTTCTTCCAAGATCTTTTAAACTATATGGTGCTGATCAAAAGAGAAAGACGGGGGCATTTTGTGACAAGTCTAAGCCAAACCTCCTGAAAGATGCTTCATCTAGGTCCAGGTGAGTGAGTTCCAAATTTCCAATCATGCCTTCGGTGCATAGCGAGTATGGAACATTTGTGAACTTGATGGCTAAAATGTACATGCCTAATGGAATATAGTTTAGATTTTTAGAATTTTGGAAGTGGGGCCATTTAATGCTTTGGAGGGGTGAGTGTGTATAGTGGATTGTACTTTTGGGCTTTACTTGATGTAATAATTTGTCCAAAATGCAATGGCTTTTTGGACTCCTGACATTCAAGTTTTAAATACCCTTTCATTTTGCCTTAACCCGTGACTTGCCAATTTCCAACATAGATATCAATCGGTCAAATAATATCAGTAGGAAATCTTCCAAAGGCATTTGCGGATCCACAGTAATTTAAAGGTGACCGTTTCAATCCAGAAGATGGATAATTTATGACCAGCACAAGTTCATATAATAGGAGTTGGGAATGAGTGGTGATGCTTGATTTGTGTGGAGTCTCCCTCATGAGGAGCTACTACCTTTGTTACATGAGGATGCTGCTGGTGTCCCTCATATGAGAGTTTAGCTTCTTTTTTTCTGTTTTGTTCTTTATGCTTTCCCTTTCACCAAAAAAGAGGAATTGGGATTGCTACAAAAGCATTTGGTGTATGTTTAAACAAGATTAATGTTCTCTACTCAAGTTCCGACCACACATTAGTTTGATTTACCAATGACAGAACATGTAACTACAGAACAACACAAACCTAAATTGATTTACCTATATTGATACACAACTTTGTTAGGCGTCAGTTAGTGTATGCAATGTATAAACAAACATTGAGGCCAATTTAACAAGAAGTGAGAATCATCTAGCAAGTGTTAATTCATTCCGAGTTTTTATGTCAGTCAAATAGGGAATTATTGCTTCCCCTTCGAGTAAGGGAGAAAGACTCCAAATGAACGAACATATTCACCAAATTATTCTCATTTCGCATTACATTAGCCCTAATGGCTTATTTTTATACAGTTTACACACTAACAATTATCATATAACTGTCTTTTTAACCAATGTATAGAAGAAACTCGATTTACTTAAGCACGAGGCCCTAGGTTCAATCCTTAGATTCATATGTATGTCTAATCATCTACGAGGTAACAACATTTCGAATCATCATATACTAATACTATCCCTTCCCTTAAGAACCAAACAATTCAAATCTAGTTGCTTCTACATATTAAATTTCCCTCACCAAAAGAAAATTGACATCACTAACACTAACTACTGAGCATAAAAATTCACTAAAAGGGAAAAAAAGTTAAAAATTAAGTGGAAACCTGTTGGAAGCTCTTAATGGTTTTTCCAAAGCTACGACCAACTTGAGGCAAATTCTTAGGTCCGAAAACAAGAGCAGCAACTCCAGCTATAACTGCTAGCTCCGGAACACCGAGTCCAAACAAAGCGTTGCAAACGAGAGACTTGGTTCTAGTGATTTGGATTCTACTTTTTCTGGTAATGATACTCATATTTTCAGATTTCATCAAGCGATTTGTGTTGATGGCTGAGAAGGATAATGAAGATGAAGAGTGATTAAGCCTTTGTGGAATTGAAGAAGGCGAATGAAGAGGAAGGGTTAGAGAAGCGGTTATCATCTCCATGATTTTCGTTTCAGTTTTTTCAACGGAGAAAGTGTCGTTTACCTTCTTTCTTCAGAGATTAGATAATATGCAATCGCCAGCAACAGTTTTCAATGGTTTATCTTTACCCAAAATTACATTAGAGATAACTTTTTTTTATCTATTTCTTTATATTATTAGTGGGTGAAAAGTATATGATGTTCATTGCTTTATTTTCTTTCTTTTTAATGTACTTTTAAGGAAAACTTGTGTATAAAAAGATTAAAGAATGAAAATTAAAATAAATATATAGTATAACAAATAGGGTATTTGAATTTTAATGTACAAATTTAAATATCCACCACCGTGGAAGTAATTACTTGAACAAGAATATTTTCTGATGGTTGAACTTGATATTAGGTTTTTATTTGATTAAAATTAAACAATATTGTCTTTGCCAATTTTTATAGAATTATTTTAAGTAATATCACATGAATTAAGAAATATAATTAATATTATCAATATTTTAAGTATATTATCTTTGATTTTATTTGTTAGGTATAAACCATCAACTATCACGACACCATAAGCAACAAGCTAATCCAGATTCAAGTACTTAATGCTAAATCTAGTTTAACAATCAACCACTTAAAAAATATATATGGAGGTGCCCCCACTAGCTTCAGGTATTACATGCACCATCAAAATTACATTATATAAATTGATTTATGATGTATTCAAGAAGAATAGGCCATTACTTACAACTAACAGAAATAAGTGTTTTAGAATAATTTCTTAACCAGTGCATCAATTTGGTTTGTCAACTAATGCTCTCCATTGGAAGATGGTCCAGTAGAATCAACACCACCACGAATCCGCTTCTGAAGATGTTCCAAGCTAGCCACCCGGTGCAAGGAAGCTGGTTGACCAATCTTATTCCCTCCGGTCACTGCTGCAGACGCATTCTGCGGCACATTTTCGATTGAAGAAGGAATGTCCCCCAACCCATTATTGATGACTCTCATGTCATGACCGGGTATAGGATTATTAGATATGGGTTGTTGATAAAAGTGATGATTTGGGTTATTATCATGCACAGGAACAGCTGCATCAGCTGATGTGTCAGAAGGACTTCCATCAAATGAAGGCATGTTCATGGTTGATATATCAGACATGGCATGAAACATTGGGTTCAACCCAGTAATTCTTTTTACAGTCTCTTCAGCCATCTTCACCTAAAATTGGGAACAACATGGAGGGAAATGGCAAATATGTCAGATCTTTGTCAATAGCCACAAACCAAAATTACTTTCCTTTCAATTTAGTTTAACTCTCCAGTCTCTACTTATTAGAAAGCGCCAATAGGTTTACTTAATGCAAACTCACTAATATAAAGCATGGTTTTACCTTAGCTCTTAATGTTTCAACATCAGCTTTCAATACTCTGTTGTCAACAGCAGATTCATTGTACTTATGGCTTACATCAGTAAGGCGCTTTAACAAGGAAGAGTTTTCACCTCTTAATTGATTCACCTAAGATAAAAATAAGGTCAGAATATATACACATCTTTCTCTTGGGGGAATAAGAAAGATAAAGAAGGGGTAAAATAAGTCGACTGTAGAATACGATATACACACCTGTGTCTCCAGATCAGATAAATGAGCCTGCTTTCTTCTTCTTGAGCGTCTCGCTGACTCCCTATTAGAAAGCATCCTGAGAGATAAATGTCATTAAGCATTGGGAAACAACCAAAGCAGAGTTTACCCTGAATTGAACAAATGAGCATTTTACAATAGCAGAGTAATAATCTGTTTTATGAAAATAAGAAAATAAACAAGACCATTAATGCTCGCCATCAATACAAAGAGTTAACTCTTCAACTTACAAGATAAACTACTAAGGGTATAGCATAATCACTTTAAGAGTAATGCTAAACCCTTTCTTTATAAGAGTTCTGCTAATTTGCATCAGAGTTTTATAGAAAAAAGATACTCCAGATGCAGCCACATCAACAGTTTGTTCACTACTGTGAACCACGTTTTTTTTAGTGAGCAGCATTACTCTCACTTCTCAAGATCTAAATGACACAGGATGCAATTTTTCTTGGAGGCAAATCATTGAATTTATCTAGCAGGAAATCTAACTGATAAAACAAACGTCTAAACCACTCCAAAAGCTAATTATATGATCTTACAATTAACTCCCAAGTGTATTTACAAGAAGCACTAACACAAGTTCTGTAACAAACTCGGTCAATTTTGAGACAATTGTTACCTTCTTACTCGTTTTACATCAGCAGGGTCCATGTTATCATTGATATCTGTCTCTCCATCCATGTCCTCATCATCTGACAGTTCTCTTGATGATCCACTTGTTGATGGCCTGATGGCAACAGCAGGTTTCTTTTGCATGGCAGGTATGGAAGGAATCCCAACTGGTGCTTTGGCATCTTTCTCTTGCAATTTAGGTGGGTCACTTCCAGAAGGACCAGAACCTACATAGACAGATACATTTTACATAATTTATGTACATGTTATCTATATTAATTATTAACCAATGTTCTTAAAACCGGGACGGTCACTAAACCAATGAGATTACTGGTTCACGATTCAATGGCTCATCTGTGGTTGAACTGGTAACGAATAAATACATAGGTTGTTAATTTTAAAATAACTTCTTTATTAACTATTGTGGGATACAATTATATTAAGAGAAATATGAGGTAAAAAATAACCCATCAATAAAAGCAGTATAGTAAAATGCATTCATAATGTATAATAAAAGTAAATTTAGTTTAGGCTGAAGATTAGAAAATGTCACATTTTATCTTGAATGCCATTTAAAAACCCAAGATCCATTGTTCAGATCAACCTCTCGGGATATGTTGATATTGGAAAAGAAGTCATACTACCATCGCTGTTCAGCTTAACATTTCATTTTTTCAAAAAGGTCAACATGCTGGACCACTGAAACAGGTTGTCCGGACGGTTTTTACCAGTTTACGAGGTTATTTACTGATTAGGCCAGTTCATAACCGGTTTTATGGAAGAAATGGACCGGTACTAGGTCCGGTCCTATTTTTAAACACTGGTATTAAGAGAGAGAGAGAGAGAGAGAGAGAGAGAGAGAGAGAGAAGAAAATCAGCAACTAAAGCTTCTCAAGAAATGAATAAACAGGTCCGTAAATGAAAACAAAAGCTTTTGGATAAAAAAAATTGTAGATAAAGATTATGCATTCAACTTCTGAGTTTTAATGGCCAATAATCTATTTTACATTTAGCATTCAGCGTACTGCACTGTACTTACTGAATCTGTGCTGCTATCAAACTTCTTTCATACATGTGATCTACTTCCACCAATGAATCTTCTATGTTTGAATTCATATATGCAAAAACTTGAACAAACACATACACATGCATTTTACCAATTCAAACCTGTAAAATTAGGCTGAGGTCCAGGTTGAGAAAGATTAGACAGTGGTTGTGGTCCACTGTCAGGAAAAGTGGCTTGATCTTGAGATTTGATCAAAGACCCCTATTACAATGAGCAGATGCTGATTAGATATGGGCCCAATGCACAGTGGAAAAAGGACGAGAGGTGTGGGAAACAGTAACCAAATTGTTAAACAAAGTTATAAATGGATAAACCAAATGAAGTAAATGCAATTTGCAAAGATATGACAGAAATGCAAACACCCAAAAATAAATCAAGGTGGGTGAAGTGAATGCTAGACAATGTCAACAAATATATACATATATACAACTAATAACCTTTTTATGCTATTGTGAGCCCTTCATGTGGATTCTTCATTCTGTATAGCTATTGGTTGAAAGAACACAACCATTTTTCAGCTGAATCTTAGAAGGTTGTTACTGGTTAAGGCCAACTGGTCAAGAGCCCCAGGAAGGACTAGCACTGGATAGGTAATATCTCCCTGGATAATGAAGTGTGCTAGCCACTGCTAGGCATAAAGCTAGGATACCTTAAAACTATTTGGAGAGCTGAAACCCAATTTTGAATTTTTTTTTTTTCAGCACCTTCAACATCTCCAAAAGTCAGTTAGTTATAACTAAGTTCGGAGCCGAAGACTTGGTTGAAGAAGTAAGAAATTCCCATTTCTCTGTTCATCAGAGCACAGTTTAGATTTTCAACTATTACTCTAGCCATAATACCCTTAGAGAGTTGATTGTTGCCTTATCCTTTTTCAAGGTTCATATCACCAATTCGATAAAAATAATTTTGATAAAGAACAACAATTTTATAATTACACGTCTATAAGTTAGTTAGATTAACACAGTAACATTATCCAAACAAAATTCATTGTATCAAAACTATTTTTAACAGTAAAGCATCCCAACTTAAACAAATTACTAGTTCTGCAAACCCACTTTAACTCAAACGTAAGTCTAGGCTAACCAAAATCCAGTAAATAGTTGGGCGTCAATATGATATATGTTGTCTTAAAACATTTTGCTTTTGGAAGTAAAAGGACCAACTGACTTAAAGAGCAAACTCCATGCCTTTTTGCCAGTTCTAGTAAAGTTTTTTTATTCTCAGAAATAGTTAGTTAGTTAGTTACTGCCAAGCGCCTAACACTATTAGAGGTTTATGCTCACCTCTCATTTTTGCTACTAAAACTACATGCTTCCACAAAGACTTGGCTTTATATTAATTTATAGGTCAAAATTGTGACAACCAAAAATGGACTCAAAGGTAAAGTAAATAGACATACACATTTCCACTTTCTTCCCAGGAGCGTTGGTTTAATTTTGATTAATTTTCAAAATGAAACTCAAAGAAGCTAAAGGATAAATTAGAGTCTTTGGAAGAGCTTGTGAAATTTATCAGAGAAAATTATAAAATGACCTAAAAAGAGCTTCTAGGAAGATCAATAGCTCTTGTGATAAACATATTTTGGCTTATCTTATCAAATAAACACATAAGCAAATGTTTGGAAGAGCTTGTGAAAATAGTTTACAACCTTCTATAAGCTCTTTTTAACTTATTCTATTAATTGTAGAGAATAAAGTATCTCTCTAGAGGGAGATAATTTATCTCCTTGAATCCAATCAATGTTTGTCTTATTTCACTTTCTTCTACAAGTTTTCATTTTAAAATATATTATAAAAAACATGTCAAACAATGAATGACTGTATTTAAGGAGTTAAGTTATCTCTTGGTATGAAGAGACATTTTATTCTCTTAATTTTAACCCAGACATTTATAAAATAAGCTAAAAGAGCTTTAGAGAAGATCATTAGCTCTCAGGATAAATGCTTATTGAATAAGCTGTTCATCAAAACAGTGCCATTAATCTCGGACTCAGAAGAATCATAACCCAGTATGCCTAAAAAAAGACCATGCAACCATAGCGAAGACAAAAACTAATGAAGGCCAAATTTTGAGCTTCATTTCCCTATAAATTTTGGATTTTTATAAACACCCAAAGACAAAAAATTAAAAATAAATAGTTAGATGCCCAAAATGAACACGGAAGTCAGATCCAAATGTAAACCAATGAAATCGATTACTTAGCTTAAAGCCTTAAACGCCTTCAAATTTCAGAACCCAAATTCTATTACGGAAAGAAAACGAAACCCAGAAAAATTACCCTGGCAATGGCGACGGCAGCGCATGCGAGATTGAGCTTGCTCTTAAGGAAAGCCTGGTACTCCTCTGAACCAACGGGCCCAGGAGGAAGAACAGAAGGCCCATTGTGCAAAACGGCAGCGTTTTTCTGAAGGGGCGTGGTGTCCACGCTCTGTGCGTGATCCAGTTTGGATTGGTGGCTATTGGTCTCAACGAGAACGACGTCGTCGTTTCGATCAGCAACGGATGAAGAAGAAGGTGGAGATGTTGCTGATGTGGCTTCTTGAAGAAAGCGCTGGAAGGCCCATTCGGAAGCGCTGCGATTCATCTTGGAAGATTCGTCGGCGCCGCCGGATGAGAGGGTTGTGGGAATCGCCGGCGACCAGAAGTGGTCGGCGATTTCGCCGACTGAGAAGACACGATCCATATTTGTTGGATTTTAGATTCTGTGTTGTTGTTCTGTGAGGGGTGCGATTTGCGAAGGTGAAGAAAACGAGAGGTGGAGGGTGTATCGGTAAAATACATCAAACTTGGAGATTGAATGTTCCAATTTTTGTCTTCATGTGTCAAGTTGTAATTTGCAACTTGTGCGTGAGAACAAAACGTGACCAACAACAAAAAGTTGATTTTATTATTATTATAAGAGTTAATTACACTGACATCCCCTGAGTTTTAATGAAATTATATATATAACTCATTCATTTTTGTCCTTACATGAACTACCCCTCACTCTTACACAAACCACCCCTAATTTTATACATATGTTACGCTCGCCACCCCTGATGAGATACAAGTGTAATATTTTAAACAAAAAATGTGTGATGAGTGTAATTAAGTTAAAGAAAATATCATATATTTGGTAGACAATTCCAAATAGTACAAAACTGAATGTCTTTTTATTATTTTTGTTTCATTACATGATATATTAATAATTATAATGAGATGTTTATATAATCCTTATACTATTTTGTAATGAACCAAATAACGAAGATGCATTGACTCTTATATTATTTGGATTTGTCTACACAATATATAATATTTTGTTTAACTTAATTACAAATTTCACATGTTTTTTGTTTAAATATTACATTTATATCTCATCAGGGGTGGTTAGTGTAATACATGTACAAAATTAGGTGTGGTTCGTGTAATGACAAAAAAGTGAGGGATGATTTGTATAATTTCACTAAAACTCATGGGGTATTAGTGTAATTAACTCTTATTATAATCTGTGTGTAAAGTTCCAATTTGCACAACTTAACAAAACGTGATTAACAAATAAGTTGATTTTATTATTTATAATAACTAATGAAATTTAGAGGAGTTGAATTTAAATTTGTTGATACACCTTAACTAAATAAAAATTATTTATTAGTTTGGGCAGTGTTACTTGGATTTCATGCCATCAATCTAAATTAATTAAAATCTTACATTTCTATAAAATATTTTTGTTTACATGAACAATTAAAGTATGAGTTAATAATAATTTAAGGATTTGATTCGTGTAAGTGAAACTTTCTATATATATTTAAAATTATTGTCAATTAAAAAATAATAAATGGTCCTAAAATACTATATTATTTTTAATTTACTTATAAAATTTTATTTTATTTTCCTAATATGTTTTTGCATTATTTTTTTGTTAAAGCCTCTAACTTTTTCAAGAAAAACATTTGTATATAATGATGGTATAAAAATTTTATACATTATTAGCACATCGTTTATCATTAATATTTATTTATTTATAATTTTTAAAAGAAAATAATACAATATATAAATTTTTAAGATAATAATACTAAATATTACAATCATTTTCTCAAAGGATAAAGTTGATTTGCTGGTATACAAGAGTCATTTTTCTAACACAAGGATCTTACCTAGCAGTTGGTGTGGATGCCACGTGACTTATGACATGGATTCTAAACCCTCCAAATCTAATCATCATATTTGAACATCTTTGTTTCATTTTGATTTTCTTTATGGTTTATTAGAGGTCAAAGTTTTATGCCTCTACAACTCTTCAAACAATTTAATGGCTTCAATAACATGATAAACAAGGCAATCTCCTTAGTCGTGAAAAACTAATTTTCACATAGGAGATAAAACTTGATCCAATTAGAATATGATATCTATACAATATTATTATAGTGTAAATATGTAAATATTTATATATATTCAGTATATTATTTATTATTTATTACTCACTTGTGTTATTATTTTTATGAGTCAATTATGATTAAATATGAATATTTTCCATCCAATTAATAATAATGTAATATTTATATATTATTAATGTAGATATTTATACACAAACATTATACTATATATGATATAGTGTCATTATATACATTTTTTCCCCTCATTTAATAATTATAGCTGGTGTATAATTTACATAGAATGAACTACAAGCGTAACTTTCATGAGTTTTACTCTCAACCTCAATCATTATAAATGTTCCAAAAATATAATATCTCATTATTTAAAACATTATTAAAATAAGGATGTGACTTTTGATATTCTCAATTACTTATCTATATTCCTTATTAATCAATTACAAATTTGTAAAATGAAGATAAATAAAAATTGAAGGAATTAGGATTGAGAGTTTGTAATGTTCTTGGTGTACTCTTAAATAAAAGAGTTAATTATACTCATACCCCCTGAGTTTTAGTGAAATTACATAAACCACTCATCCATTTTTTGTCATTCCACGAACCACCCCTCACTCTTACACAAACCACCCTGATTTTATACATATATTACACTAACCACCCCTGATTAGATATAAATGTAATATTTTAAACAAAAAACGTGTGATGAGTGTAATTAAGTTAAACAAAATATTATATATTGTGTAGACAATTCTAAATAGTACAAAACTGAGTATCTTTTTATTATTTTTGTTTCATTATACATATATTAACAATTCTAAATAGATGTTTATATAACTTTTATATTATTTTTGTAATGAACCAAATAATGAAGATGCATTGACTTTTATATTATTTGGATTTGTCTACACAATGTACAATATTTTGTTTAACTTAATTACACACAACACATGTTTTTGTTTAAAATATTACACTTACATCTCATCGGGGGTGGTTAGTGTAATACATGTACAAAATTAGGAGTGGTTCGTGTAAGGACAAAAAAGGGAGATGTGATTTGTATAATTTCACTAAAACTCATGGGGTATTAGTGTAATTAACTCTAAATAAAATGATATATAAAATTGTTCAATCCTATTATTTACATTGCTATTTTTTTCCTTCTCTTCTTCATTTTAAGTAATAAGAGATAAATGTCTATTTCTCCTAATATTTGTAATAAATAAAATAATAAAATATCATTACATGTAACAGTTTGTTGGTAAATGAGTGACAGTTAAGATCCTAACACGCAGAGAAGGGTCATTTGTCACTGCAGTTGTAAAAGCGTGTCATACTCATGGAGTCTTATTCGTATATCATTGTTCATTGACATACGATTTCATGCTATGTACTAACATTTAAATTGAAATGAAAATTACGATATGGCTAAGACCCATTTTTCTCTCATCCATTTTGGTTGGCCCTCTCTGCATCATCATAAGAATCCTTATATCCAATTATCCACCTATACAAATTCTAACTCATCCAATCTTCATGTCTCTTTATCAAAACCAATCTACATCGATGATCTTTGAATATTAAATGCTAGATGCCTCTGCCTTCAATTACATCATATGCATAGTCAAATAGTACCTCTCAAGTTGTTGATGACTGGTTTTGTGCCAATATTCTCCTTCCACATGATGGGTAGGTACTTATAACCACACACAGATCATACAATAATTAAATTTCAGTAAAAGGTTTATAATAAAAAATTTGATAACGAAATATATGTATATATATAAATAACTTATAAGTGTATTAACACCATATTAATTCAAAATAACAATAATTAACAATAAAATAAAATTGTACAAGTATTTTTCTTCTTTTTAAAAACTTAAACCCGTCACTAATTGAAAGTTGTATCTTTATTCCATTAAACTTTATAATAAAAATCACCCCTTAATAATCAACTATAAATAAAAATACATAACTATATCAAAGTTTTTAAGGAATATTGATCGAGAATAACAATAGTTAATGACAAAATATGAAAAAGAAATAATATATATTCATGTAGGGGAAGGAATATTTAGCTTCATATGTTACTTCCACTACCAAACGGGCGGTTTGGCAGTGTAAGACACCGCTAGATTGTCAAGATGAGTAAAAAATCAAATATTCGATTCTTGAGAATAATATTTATTAGGAAGTACAATCACACATCCCAAAATATATTAGTTTCTTACTAATGAGGGACACTTTTGATCCTACAAAAAAAAAATTGTTACTTCCACTACTCTCTACCATATTAAACTAAGGTGAATTATTACTAGGAAAACCCTCTTTTTACTCCCACTCACATATTTTATTGAAATATCAGTAAAATTTATAAAGCAAAAGGAATGTCACAGTATAATTTTGTTTTATTTGGGGACATCAATGGTCACTTATTTAGTAGTGGTGTTTTTTTGTTATAAAAATATAAACGATGATGATTGTTAAAGAAACTAAAGTAGGTTCAATGTCTTAGTTCAAAAGGCAACAATTTCTCCATAGTCAGTGCGACAAAGCCGCCATGGCTGGTGAGATAGGATTGCCAACATGGTATGCTGTCACTTTTGACAAGTGCCAACCATTTTCATAGTTATACCTAAACTTAACAACTTTTCTTAAACAAAATTAAGCTAACTCTGTTTTTTATCTCTATCTTAATTTTCAACTTTATGCCGAAAAGTCGTTAGCCCATATACTCCATTATTGGGCCAGATAGCTATTATAGAACATGGGCTTGAAGTTCTCATGTTTTTAATAGTAACGTTGGGTCTACACATTTTCAAATAGTTTATTGTTGTATATCAATTGCTTTATATGGTTGAAAAAGCTTTGAATTTTCAGACATTTCAAAATTTGGGGATCATAGATTAATTTGTATTATTTTCTCTTTTTTTATTTCTTGAACAATCTTATCTTTTTATGTCTGGGTGAATTTTTTTATATCATGGGGTACTTAAATTAATAATAAAACTTATACATTTGAATAAACATTGGTGCTTATTTTTCTCTATTTTGTCATTTCCACTTACTTTTCTCTCTCTCAATTTTCACCATTACCACTCACTCATTTGAAGCACATTTGAAAAAGGGAAATATGATAATCAATTATGAAATAACTACAATAAAATCTCTTCCTTCTCCATTTTCCAACCTTAACCCTATTTTTCACGCTCTTTCAATCTTAGCGGCAATTTCGTTTCACATTTAATATGAAACAAATCAGATTGATTTGATGTTGCGCGATTATCATGATTAGAAATGTGTTTAATTCCTAAAATAGTGTGACAAGAAAATAATTTTAGGAAACAAATTATATTGAAAGCAAATCTTAACTTTGGTAATATTATTCCTAATTATCATGACATTTTGCATCTTAAAAACATGGAAATCATTTTAGTATATTGCGTTGGGAAGTAAGTCTCACATCGCATACCTCATTGTTTCAGACATAGTTTAAATACATGTTGGATTACTCATCTCATTCCCAATTGGTTTTGAGATGAAACTTTAACATGATATTAGAGTCAGAGTCAAACTTCTTTCCGTTGTCATGGGCAAAAGATGTCCTTTAATTATGGGTCAAAGGTAACCTTTGCCTAATCTGACAGTCTTACGTGGAGATGGAATGTTGGGAAGTAAGTCTTACATCATAACAATGTTGAAACTATAAAAAGGCAAACTTAGAAATGTTTTCAATTACATTAATTAGATGAGAAAAAAAAGTATGTGTTTGATTTTTATATATTATCATTATATCATATACCATTTATATTTTATTATTATTGATTCTTCAGAATTAAATACATGTTGGATTACTCATCTCATTGTCAATTGGTTTTGAGATATAACCTTAACATATTGTTCCATGACTTTAGGGTTGATAATTTGTATTAAGGATTGATTATGAGTAGAATGAAACGGATTGCAAACATATTGCTTATTTATTTTAAAAAAATTGTTACATAATAAAAAGTAATCATAATGATTGAGTAGAGAAAACATTTGAAAAATATGTATAAATAATACTATAAGAGTGCTCCTTCACATGTGGCCTAACATAGGTTTTGTGGCAGGAAAGTAGCTTACCACATGTCTATATGAGAAAACTGATATTTTATATATAGTTTTAATTGCTCATACGAGAAAACATTTTCTCCTAAAAATTAGATGAATGTTTAATTATTAAATTTTTATAGTACGTGGTCCCTAGATATAAAGAAGCGTAGGGGTGACAACTGATACACATCATCTCTGGACCACCTGATATAAATAAACACAACAAAAAGGAAGCAAAAAACATATTAGTATTTGGTTTCCTTGTTCAAAGTTCAATGTGAGACAATTCCATTACAGCAAACAAGCTTCGTAATGTATTTTTTATAGGTAATGATTACATAGTAATGAAGAAAAGCAAGGTGCATGATACACCCGTGATGCATCCATCCATTTGGTGGCATTTTCAACGGTGGAAATTGTATTCAAATGATAAGCATTTGGTGTATCATTCTAAACTTTTTAATATATCATTTTCCTATAAAAATTATCCACTTTTAAGTTAGGGATGAGGTAAGAATACTCACAGGATAAATTTGCACTTAAAACGAAAGCAAATGCAACTGGGTCGTGTACTATATTGCATTTTATTTAAAAATGTGAATAGTATGGAAATTGTATTCAAATGATAAGCATTTGGTGTATCATTCTAAACTTTTTAATATATCATTTTCCTATAAAAATTATCCACTTTTAAGTTAGGGATGAGGTAAGAATACTCACAGGATAAATTTGCACTTAAAACGAAAGCAAATGCAACTGGGTCGTGTACTATATTGCATTTTATTTAAAAATGTGAATAGTATGAAGTATCATTAACAATTTGCCCTTTGTCTACATATTCAAGCAGGCTAAGCACATAGTTTTATATCATTAGTCCAACTTACTCGATTTGTGTAATCATTATTATTGTTTTTTATATCGGTCAAAATGGGTAACCTGGATTTAAAGCATAAACTAATAAAAAATGTCCTTTAGTGCTCAAAGGCCATTCAGCAGCCCGCACCCACTCTTTACATGAAATTATTGGGACATCAACCATTTAATTAGTGGCCAACTCTATTGTGAGCTTGCATCATTGTTTTTTAGTCGAGTAACTTGTTTTTCTATTGATTCTATAGCATATGTTAGTTTTTACTCATTTTTGGCAAATACGCTTTTTTGTCTTCACTTCCTTATATCCTTATCTGAGACATTGTTGAATTCTAATACAAGTCCAATCACATTTGTCCACGATGTTGGGAAAGGAAGATATTTGTGTACCACGAAGCAACAACACATGACGGTGAATGATAAAAATCTTTTCACTTTAAAGGAATCAGCTTCGAAAGAAACAGAAGAAGCAGGCCTTTCAAGTGTCTAAAGTTTCTAAATATTACTTATTCCATAGCTTGTGGTGATATTAATTAGTTTCTAAAGAAGTAGGGCATGTGACTTTGGAGCATTAGGTTGGTACATGCTAAACCACATGTACAATTATTGGTTGGGCCTAAGGAATCAATCACTTTCCTTTTAAAGAATACCAAAATCATGTCCTTTTTAATTAAATAATTTGGTGTCTTTTCTCATTTAATGTAAGTTATAGTTGTTTAATTAAATTTTAAATTTATTTATGTATTTTTGTTGTATGTGATTTGATACTTTCAACTTATTTATGATATTAAAATCTTTTATGTTGATTATTTAATTGTGATAATAATATTTTTAAATTTAGATTATAAAGTTATTTCGTACATTCTATTCTATTATGTGAGAATATATCATTTGAGGCTAAAACTGATATTTTATGAGAACTTAAGTTGGAGAAAGAACCATGGCCTAGTATTTCAATGTATACGCTAGAGTGATGTATCAACAAGCAAGTCAAGTGACACAGCTTCTAACAAGGTTATAGTATTCTCCGTTCAATCACTTTTTACCAGAGTTGAGAATTGTCAACATCCCTCTCTAGCTTGATGGGATATTGATATATATTTTGATATTTTGAGTTAATATTATATTTAACTAGTAATTAGTTTAATCTCACTTACCTTTATGGTTAGAATTAATTTTAATTGTTTTAGTTAGTCAAGCTTTGATTCCATGTATAATATTTTACTTAAACTATTATTCTTTCAAATTCATCCATTTATATTCAATTTATTGAATCAATAAAATACATAGTATTTTTCTTCCTACTTAATTTCTAAATAGAATTTCACCTTTCTCTCTGGCTTAAAACTCTCTTCAGTTTGATTAATGGTTACTTCAACATTACTCCCTTCTCCCGTGATCACCAATGATATGTGATAGATATGGTTGAATAAATGATGGTTCTAATTACACTGTCATGTAATCTAATCTACCAACCTTCCCTTGACCAGACCCCTCCCTTCTTAACCATGAATTTTTTTTAGTAATATTATGTGTGTAATATTTTTTAAATTCAAATAATACATTGTTATATTACAAATCGATATTGTTAAAATTAGATGGGATCGACTAAATTGTGAGTCACTTTCTAAATCTTGCTTAAGCCATATAACTGACCCCTTTAACCGTTGACCTTTTTTCAGTCAGTAAAACGTACTGCTCTAATAATGCAACAAATAAGAATAAAAGGTAAGGTGTGTATCATTCTAACTTAGAAGTTGTGACCATATATTTTAGAACTGATAATTGGCTTTTAACGGCATACTTTAAAATTTAACTATTACCATTTATGATTTAACTTATAAACCTTTAATGCAGTGCATTTTATTATATATATATATATATATATATAAAATTAGTGTTATATATATATATATATATATATATATATATATTATATATGTAAGACTTCACATGTTATGAGAAAAACTTGTTTTGAGGAATTGCAGAGTTATTAAACAGTAATACTAGATTGTTCTAAAATATGTAGGAGGTTTATACCTTTTTAGTTTTCATAACATCAATCCTAATTACCTACGATAAAAAGCTTTCAGAAAAATAATACATTATAATTTTTATATTAAATTAAACTTAATACATTGAAAATAGTAAAAAATCTAATTTCAATATTTTGTAAGTCCTTATCATCAACCTGAATATTTCATTTTAAGAAGGGCCTAGTTTTTTATAGTAATGGAACCAAGTTAAAAATTCTAATAAATTTTTAAATTTTTATTTTATATGGTTGAATTATGTTATCACCTACCCCCATAGCTACAGCTTCAAACTTGATCGTAGTAGTTATCTTGCTAGGAATATTTCCATTTGAATATTGTCATATACTATAATTTCTTTATGTTTCCAAAATCTTTGTACTCTGATTAATATCATGATCACTGACACAACTTATGATACTTAATACTAAATTAATAATACAACAGAATAAATATAAGTTAAATTATGTTATGGTGTGAATAATATATAAATTGATCCCTTCTCCGTACTATACTTATTTGACTGAAGGAGGTGTAAAAATAAAATAAAAATTCGACAATACAAATTGAATCAGAGTAGTAGAGTCTATATCAGAAAATAAGAATAGTAAGAGTATCTCTATTTGAGTCATTTGACTCTTATAATTGTTAATGTTTCATTTAAAAACTAATTGACAATGACATGAATAAATCTATATGTATTTAAACTATTTCCGAAACAATGAGGTAGGCGATATGAGACTTACTTCCCAACATGCCCCTCCACATAAGTCTATCGAACCAGGAGAAAGGTTACTTTTGACCCATAACTAAATGATATCTTTTGGCCCATGACAACCGGAAAGTTAAGCTCTAGCTCTGATACCATGTTAATGTTTCATCTCAAAACTAATTGACAATGAGAAGAGTAGCCCAACATATATTTAAAACATTCCCGAAACAATGAAATAGAGACTTACTTCCCAACAATAATTTCACTTGTAAATTTTATTTATAACTTTTTTTGTCAATTAATTTATAAATAATATATATGACTTTCTTATAAAAAAATTAATTTGATTTGCAAGATGGTATATAACACTCATAGTATCTATGAAAATACGTTAATACTAAAATGTTGAGTTAACTAAAAATATATAATTTGATTAATGATATGAGAAATAAAAAGCTGTTAAAATATGTAGCATATGGTCAAGTCCTAAACATTTGAAGTAAGGAAGTTAGCTGCCGAATGAAGTAACCTTCAAATGTTATGATGTTTTTTTATGAGGAAAAAAAATATATACATTGTGGGATTAAAAGTTTTTTACAATATTATTATTTCATCCCAATCAATTTTAATAATCACCGATTTTTAAATAAAAATAATACAAATAAATTATGTATAATTTACTTTGTATAAATTTTTATATTTTCGGTATATAAATATTATATTAAGTGGCATTGTTAATCGAACACGTCCCGTCATTCTGACCACATATCTTTCTTGTTAGTGATGCAACATTTTGAAATTTGAAAGTGTTCTTTGTAAATATCGAAAATACTTTTAGCCTTTGTTCGGTAGAAAAGAGTCAGGGAAAAGGGAAATGAATGAGAGAGAAGTTAAAGAGAAAATAAATTTTTTTAGAAAGTAAAAAGTAAGTGGGTCCCACATAAATTCTTTCTCTCCCTTTTGGGAAGAAAGTGATAGGAGAATGAAGAGAGATAGTAAATCATACATTTCTCATGTTTTTCTTTCTTTTTTCTCTTATACCAAACAATACAAAAATTCCATCTATTTCTCACTTCTTTCTTTCTTCACATTATCTTTCTCACATCTTTCTCTCTACCCATTTTATTCCGTTAAACCAAACAAATGGGGTGTGGAATATGCTAAATGCCTTACCAATATTAAGTTTTTTTGAAAAGAACAGAATTAAAATAACACTTTCATAAGCCAAACTTTGTGTTATCTTTTACAAATTCTAATGGCCTAAGGTGAATCTTTTTCAAAAACATATAAGTTATCAAAATAAATTCTGCCTTTATCAATAGTATTTTCACTTATTAAAAGATCAAATTGCTTAATCAACAACGTCCATATAACAAATAGATGATAGTGTTCTTTCGTGAATGTTCAAATTGAGGTATAATAACAACTTAGAATCTCAACTACAAAGAATTGATGAAGAAACTTTATGTTACATATGATAATTTTTCTCATATATAATTTATATAAAATGAGAAACATCTACCTAATTTTGTCCAAAAAAACATGTGTATAGCAAATATTATGTGGGAAGAGAATATATAGTGACAAAAATAATATTCGACAATTAACTAAATTATATTTTCATAAAAAATATCAAAACTTTTCTATAGCATTAAATCTATCATGTGTTGGACTTGATTTTTTGTGCCAGTGAAAGATATTTTGAACTTGATAACATGTACTGGTGAAAGATATTTTGAATCCTAAAGTGGTAAATAACCTAACTAATAATTAATTTTAAAACAAAATTGCAAATATAACCAAACTAATACGCAAGCAAGTTTTTGAAAAGATTTTGTAAGGAACATTCATTTAGTGGGTAATTGTTGTTTGAAGTCACATAAGTTAGTCCATCTTTAAACAAAGAACTAGAAATATTTTTTAAGGGAAAATAAAAATAGGTTGATTAATTGTCATAAGATAATCTAATGGCTAAGGTGAAAGACTTAAAGAATATGATAAGTTTTCAAAAAAAATATATATATATATATAAGGTAGCTTGATGATTATTATGTGGCAGCCTGGCAGAAAGAGAAGGGGAAGTATAAAAAGGAAAATATTGATTTTGTTTGTGCCAATTATTATTAGGACTTTAACAATAATCATGCTGTAGAATTTGTATATTTTTTATTATGTATTTTTTTGGTAAAGACGCTGTTATTGTGTCATTATCCTGTTTGTGTATATTATGTTTACTAAAAGATAAAATCATTTAGCATTTATTCCGTTAAATATTATTTTTTTCCCTCGTAAATTATTTATTTATCTTTTTCCCATGTTAATTATTTATTAATCTATATGAACGATGTTGAATAATGATAGTATAAAAATGGAATATATATATTCATAATACAAAAAATTTATATATTATGTATCACCGACTTTTTAATTTTAATCATCATAATTCTAAAAAAATAATAATATAAATCAATAATAAATAATATACCATCTTTACATCATCTTTTTGCATGAATATACAGTATACAAAATTTAGATATTAAACAGTATTAAAGCATAAATGAGAGAATATACCAAGTTACTTTAATATTACTTTATATTAAATATAATATCTATGTGTTATCAAAATAATTTTTTATATAATTAATAAATTATAACAATTTATTATTATGAATAATGATTAAAAATAAATGATAGTTAATAGAGTGATAATATATATATCTTTTATCAAATAAATGAGTGGTCATCCCCTCTCATCTCATTCCCATCCTATATATAGCGATCTCTCACAACGGCCCATTCCATCACCCTCTTCTCTTCACATATATATATCTCTTTTAACTTTTTCTCATAATAACCCTCCTCTCTCTTTTTTTGTTCTGCACTCACAACAGGTACCTTCCTCATTTCTCTTTTCTTTCTTCCCCACTTTAGGGTTTAACCTTAAATCTCTCACGGGTTTCTCTTTAAACCGTCCTGTAATCTCTATAGATTATTTATCTTCGTTTGTATCTTTTCTTTTACTTTCACCCCATTATTATGCTTCATTTTATATGCACTTCTTTTATGTTCCATTCAATTCAGTACTTTGATCTGCACAAATAGATTATACTTTTATTTCCACCCCTTTCAAGGTAGATATGGACGGTGGGTTGTTTTCTTCTTCTTCTTCTTCTTCTTCTTCTTCTTCTTCTTTTTCCCACCTCCAAATTCGAAAGTTTTTTGTGTTTTTCTAATTTTGAAAAAATAGTTTTTTTATGCCCACTACAACGAGTCAATCATTTTCATATGCTTTCATTATTGTGTTGCATTTTAGTATCTTTTAGTGGTCCATCATTCGGAAGATTTTGTGCATGTTATTGGGAATCTCTTCCTAGCTGAACGATGTAAATTTATCTTGCCAAAATTTATTATATTATATTTTGTATCAATCATGGGCAAGCCACATTCTCAGTTGAAATGCCCACCAAACATTACATAAAAAGTAAAAACAGTAACTTTATCCTCCTGGTGTCACTGTTCCCTCTGTCTCACAACATACCCAAAGTGAAATTTGTTTTATTTATGATGTTTTATGCTGCTCATGTTTTGAACTAATTCTTTGCTTATGTATGTGATTCATTATTTGTGCAGAATGGGAAGTAGCGGAAGAACTGGCTATGGTGAATATACCTATGAGAATCTTGAGAGAGAGCCTTACTGGCCATCAGAGAAGCTTAGAATTTCCATCACTGGGGCTGGTGGTTTTATTGCCTCACACATAGCGCGGCGCCTCAAAACTGAGGGACATTACATTATCGCTTCTGACTGGAAGAAAAATGAGCATATGACTGAAGACATGTTCTGTGATGAATTCCATCTTGTTGATCTCAGGGTCATGGATAACTGCCTAAAGGTTACTGATAGGGTTGACCATGTTTTCAATCTTGCTGCTGATATGGGTGGAATGGGTTTTATCCAGTCCAACCACTCTGTCATTATGTACAATAACACAATGATTAGCTTCAACATGATTGAGGCAGCTAGGATTAACGGCATTAAGAGGTTAGTCATGTCAGATATCATTCTAGCTTATTTGTTTTTGGACCGGTATGGTATAAACATTTATGTTCTGATATCAGTTCTAGAGCTGAAGCTATTGGCACTGTGAATTGCCTTTTCGTAGTCTTCATTTGTGAAATCAAAACATAAAACAATGATCGGTGAATAGTCAGTTTGTGGTGTGGCAATAGCATTGGTTATGACTTATGACATAGTAACATACCTTATCCATGACAAAAACCTTTTATTTTCAGGTTCTTTTATGCCTCCAGCGCTTGTATCTATCCTGAATTTAAGCAGTTGGAAACTAATGTGAGCTTGAAGGAGGCTGATGCCTGGCCTGCCGAGGTTTGTGGTGATCCTTTTTATCGTTGTTTCTTATTTTTCATATTAGTCGGGATTAATGTGTTTAGTTTTATGACTGTATATAGCCACAAGATGCATATGGGCTAGAGAAGCTTGCAACAGAGGAGTTATGCAAGCATTATAATAAGGATTTTGGAATTGAGTGCCGCATTGGTAGGTTTCATAATATATATGGCCCTTTTGGGACATGGAAAGGTACGCTCTTAACTGAATTGCAAAATGTTGTAGTTTTGTCTTGCCCAATGAGTGAATTAGCGGATATGTTTTTTGTTTTGGTTACCTTTTGGATTTAATAAGTTGTCGTTTTGTTGTTTTTGTCGTATACAGGTGGCAGAGAGAAGGCTCCTGCTGCTTTTTGTCGAAAGACACTCACTTCCACTGATAGATTTGAAATGTGGGGAGACGGATTGCAAACACGATCCTTCACCTTCATTGACGAGTGTGTTGAAGGTGTACTTAGGTAAAGTCTTGACTGATATTATGGCACATGCAGCTAAATTCATGGGTTCTTTCTATGGCTTCTTGTTTGAAATTAAAATTTTGGGTTTGTGTTTTTTATGAATGATGAAAATGGAGCTAGTGGGGTAAAATGTTAGGTTATGCTATGGAGTTTTCCATCTTATTACTAGGTTTCCCTGCAAACCCCAGTTATTTAAAACTAGGGCTTTCTGAAATAAAATTTATTATTGGATTAAATAAGCTACATGAGGGATTTTCTTCCTTTTAGACGATTTAGGATTTCTCCTATATGGTTCGATAGGAAAGTAAACGTGTCTATCATGCAAACATTAGCATGTTTCATCTATTTCACGAGGTAGTTCTTATTATATAAATAGACTTAACATTGTGCTCCGTTGATGTGTTTAGATTGACCAAATCAGACTTCCGCGAGCCAGTAAATATTGGAAGTGATGAGATGGTGAGCATGAATGAGATGGCTGAGATTGTTCTTAGCTTTGAGGGCAAGAATATCCCTATACATCACATTCCTGGCCCAGAGGGTGTTCGGGGTCGTAACTCAGACAACACGCTGATAAAAGAGAAACTTGGATGGGCTCCAAATATGAAGTTGAAGGTATTAATATTAGTAATAATCGGTGAAATTACCTTCTGTTCTGTCTCTTAATTTTTTTAATCCATTTTGGGCCGTTCATCTTCTTCAATAAAATAAGTCGTGTACTCACTTTAAACGTTGTAGTTGACCTTCATCTCCTACTTATTTAAGTTTGTTGGTCATCTGCATTATCATGTATTTTCTTAACGTTATCTGAATTCCGACATTGTAGGATGGACTTAGGATTACATACTTCTGGATTAAGGAGCAGCTAGAGAAGGAGAAGGATAAAGGTATTGATCTATCACTCTATGGGACATCCAAAGTGGTGCAAACCCAATCCCCGGTTCAACTAGGCTCACTCCGTGCAGCAGATGGCAAAGAATGAAGCGGTTAATGCATATGTCACCTAATTGTTTGAAGTGAAGAGTTGGCTTTTATATTGCTTCCTTTTAGTAGAGTTCTCTGGTTATGGTTATTTACCTGTTAAAATTTGTTATATCTGCAGGATGCTCCTATTGTATTTTATATAGCCTCCTCTTTAAGTCACTGCTTGAGGTGTTCTGTACTATTTGATTTGACTCTATGTCATGGACTAATAAACCTTTAGTTGTTTCTTCCTTGTGAATTTCAATGTCCTAGTACCTGTGCAGTGCTAGATATATTTATCATTTTAGTATAAATCTGTGTCATGGTCTTGCAAAGGCAGGTTTTCTGATTAATAGAGGAGGAATAAATTTGCTTAATCTTTTCTTAATAGGGACATGAGTATCCTTGTCCATATCTCTAACCCTTTTTGTTCATGCATATACTTGTCTACAATCTATATGTAGTAGTCTTTTCCTTTCGGCTTTATTACTTCTTTAATCTCAAATGTGTAGGGCCAGAAAAGAGTACCATTTTATGATTTAGGCTGTTCCTATCATAAGAATAACTGGTTTTGTTTTTTCTGAAGGCGGTAATATTTAACTCAACTAACATTTACTCAAATATTTACACTAACTAACCAGCTACTGCATGACACAATTTAAATCCCAACCAATTTAGTAGATTCAATTTGCTCTTATTTGTGTCAACCGTAACACATTATACGACAATTTTATTATGTTACTCTTCTCTTCCTTTTTTCCTCATACTTTGCTTCTATCTTCAAATACCTTATTCAGAAAATGCAAAAAAATTCTTACATAATTTAGATCTTTTATCCCATTTTCATATACCTAACCTAATACCCCAATTGACAAATATCTATCAAATAAAAGTTAAGTTAATTCTTTAAGTCAACAATGTAATAGGTGGTAATATTTGATTAGTTGGAGATAGAGAGAAAAAGTTATATCGCTAGAGAAAATCAGAATAACTTATATAGAAATATATACAATATGTCATATTTGGAGACAACTATATTTATATTTTTTGTGCTAAATAAATTTTAATATGTTATGAAAATTTTATTAGTTATATAAATTTCCATACATGTCTTTCTTGATTTATGTTCAGAAATTCATGCTGTTTGAATAAAAAAACAATAGGTACCAAAAGATACAGCCAAAACATTATTAGTGTCAATAGGACTCACTATCATTCACAAAAAAAATTTAGTGGTCCAAATTAAATGTGGACATGGATATATTCTATGACGTGGTTAATTTGTGAGGGCTAAACTTAACTGAAAACAAGGATAACGTGGAGGCACAAGTCTAAAATCAACAAAATGCACTAAATCGTAGCTTTTTAAATCCAACTCTTATGAAAAAGACTTAGGGAACATTGATATGACTAGTAGGACACAAATGACATTCAAAGTGATTCTTGGAAATCTAGAACGGTATTGTTTTCCTTAGCCAATGATTAATGTAGTGGACCATCGGGGGCATACCATGTTGTGTGCTTCCACATGGTCAAGTTCGAATCTAGTGGCATCTACAAATGTTCTAACTTAGATTCCTCTGTTACCAATGCTATACAATTAGAAATTAGTTCTAACTTGGATGTTTTATATATGGAATAAATGATTCCTAATGAGAATAAGTTTTGTCTACCACACATTTTTTGTTAGTATTATCGTACCTTTTAATTTAGCACTTAAATGCCTCTTTAATTTATCATTTGTATCTAATTGTGTTATTAGTTTTGTCTACCACACAATTTTGGTTTATATTATTAGAATATAGGAAGAGTTTCACCAATTGAATTTTGCACTTATTATGTAAACGATGCCATACAAGCAAGTTAGTCCTTATGAGCTTGTGTGATAATAATGTTTGGTTTCCCTTAAAACAAAAAATTGCATTTGCACGTAGGAATGACAATGAAAACCGAACTTGCGAGTACCCGTTCGAACCCAACCCGAATTTAATGGGGAAAACCCGATGTAATTGGGTTCGGTTTTGGGTTTTACCTGAGTTCAAATTTCGGGTTCGAGTTTGATATTAACAATAACAAATCCGAACCCGCCCCGAAAAATTATAAAATTACACATAAATACATATATAAAAGCTATATATATATATATAAATTTCACACATATATATAAACTATATATATATAAATATAAGTTTTTTCAGGAGATTTTCGGGTTCGGGGATGGTATCATAGTTTTCAACCCCGCTTAATTCGGGTTTGGGTTGGATAAACACAAACCCGACCCTGACCCGCCCCGTTGCCATTCCTATTTGCACCTATTATTTCTTATAAACAGGGTTAAAAATATACAAGTGAACAAAAATAGTTTAGGGTGGAAGCAAGAATTTTGTTTTAAATACAAAAACTGATTTATTTTACTTTAAATTCTTTACGTATGTTTTTTAAATAATACTAGCTAGAAATGTGAAAGTTTAGTATGAATTATGAAAGAAACATCTTATGAAAAAGAAGTATGAAAAAGAAAGCTTATAAAAAGCTAAAGAGAGAAGAATGCATGAATGAAAAATGAAAAACTTAATAAGTTAAAGTGCGCTTTATGGGATAATACTTATGACTTATGATGATGTTAGGAAAGGAAAGACCCCAACCAAGTAATATAGTTTAATTAGGTTAAGTGAAAGATGGCTTTTGATTAAATATGCAGTGCTATTCGGCTTGCATATTTATAGCCCAGCTTTCGGCCATAATACTGATGACCTGATAAGATTTTATTGTATGTGAGTGCCCATCTTTCACTCAAGTGCATGGCTATTTGGCTTTTGATTTGGCATGCATACAGTTTTTTAATTGTAACGGGTTTGATGGCTGAATTTCCTTTTCAAAGAACTTACTTTTGTGAGGTAAAAAAGCTTCCTCGTTAAATGTCTTAACATTAAGCAGATATTAGACTAAAAATATGCCTATTTATACATGCTACAAAATATTGTTTAAAGAGAAAAAGTGGTCAAACAAAAAAAGAGAAAAATACATAAACTATTGGATGATGCCATATTATTATAATTCATGACGCTGCAGATATATAGATTATTGTTTCATGATCATCAATTCTTACGTTAGCTATTACATCGGCACATCCCACATATTAACAAAAAAGAAACAATTTTCCTCCCTCTTCATGCCATAAGCTTAACATCATTGTTAAAGAATATGGTATCCATACTTGAACTAAAATAAATAACCTCAGAAATTTTATTTATCAGAAAAGAAAGATTACAAAAGGTAATTTTAAAGAAGAAGAACCAACTATTTAAAGAAAGAAAAAGGAAGGTAAAAGCCTAACAAAACTAACTGTAACTAAACAAATTAACTAAAAAGGGAAATGGGCTAAAGAGAAAAAGCCCAAAACAAAACAAAACAATAAAACAGAAAAAGAAATAAACTCAGGTAATAAACCCAGGCAAGACAAACACGAAAAATAGAAGGAAGCCAAGCCTAAGGCAAAGTCAAGGTGAATCTTTATTGTCTTCATCTTTGTTGATATCATTTGGTTCAGCCTTGAACTCTAACAATCATCTATCACGTGATTCGGGCAAAGTGCCAAAAAAGGATAGAGATAATTTCTGGAAAGATCGAAGAAATTTAGGGCAGTGCCTCACTATTCATGGTCCACAATAATAATTTCTTTGTCGCCCCATCCAACAAGGATCCCAATATGTGTTTTTACCATATGGTGTATTAATGAAAATATGTTATATTAATTAATTTTTTATTTATTTTTATTTTATTATTATTGGTGCAATACATAATTTGAAACAACAGATCTTCCTTCCTATGTTCATGATTGGAATTTGAACTTGGATCATGCTAACAGATTTATATAGTTTCATAGGCCATAGCAATTGTTTTGTGAAGGGGTTGGAGTTTCTCTTTTCTGTTTGGGCTAAACCCACCATTTATTATGTACATGGCTCGTTCTCATAACCACTGCCATAACCTTCTGGAAGATTCGACCCTCATCACCTAACCCTAAATCCCAACCAGACTATAACTTGGTTCCTACCCTAACTGAACCTGTAATAACAAACCCACCATTGCTGAAACCTTTGGTTCTGACGGAGGATATTGACGGCGTGAGGAAGGTGAAGTTTACAGTGTATTATGAAGAGGAGGAAGTGCAGTGCAAGTGCAGTGAGAAGGAGAAGTTGTTAACGGTGACGGTAACGGAGGATTGGAATGAAGAAGAAGAAGAATTGGAATGGTGGAAGAGGGTGTTGAGGTTTAGAAATGGAGAGAATGAGAATGGATGGTACACGTTTCAGGATTTGACGGAGATTAACGGTAACGTTGTGAGATTATGGGATGGTGGGTTAAGGCTTCAGAGTGGTTAAAGATGATTAAGAACACGGATATTATATGAGCATTCATATAGTTAAAAATATATATGTTACACGTACATTCAGATAGTTAAAAAAATACATGTTCCCCGTGTATTTGTATTGTTAAGAACACACATGTGAATCGTGCATTCACATGGTTTAAAACACACATGTTACTTGTACATTATCATTGCTAAGACCACATATGTTACTTGTACATTAGTTAAAACAATCATGTTACCCGTACATTCATATTGTTAAGAACACAAATGTTCCCTGTGTATTAGCATATTCAAACACATAATGAAAATTGGAGAAAGAAATAAACAATGGGAAAATGATTCAATTTGAGAATCAATAATGTGTATTTAATAATAATAATAATGTATAATAAATTATGATTTTTGGTGAAATGAATTATTTTTCATCAAAGTTTAAATGGAATATTTGATAAGAAAATGTCAGAATATATATGAAACAGGCCATTGTATAATTGTGGAGATGTTTGGGTGGAAAAAATTCACCCAACTATTGACACGTGTCCAAGAGGAGCTCTTTGGAATCTGTTAAATGTCTATACTTGAATATAATTAGTAAAGGTGAGAAGGTTGGAGAAATAAATTTGTTTGATCTTATTGAGTTATTGATGAATCAACTACCCAAATTAGATTGTATAATGGTTAATGGAGAAGATGTTAAATTGGAGAGAGAAAAATGCAGAGGATTATATTTACATATTTAAGTAAAAAAATACACAAAATGATCTCAATTATTTTTTATTTGTTTCAAATCTTAAATGATGCATTAATTATCACTTACAAATTTCTTATAATCAAATTGAGTTATTATCCATTTATTCACATTTAAATTGCATTTGTGATTTCTCCTCTCAAATTCACTACATTGAGTCTACATTTTTTATTGTAATGATATTAATGAATCATTTAATTTGAATGTTAAAAAAATTTGAAGTAGGTAGAAACTATTCATGTTCTTAAAATTAAGAATTATATGACCAATAATAACAATGGGGTGGTGATGTCCGCTACAACCTCAATTTTAACTTTCAAATACTCATCGTAATAGTAATTTTAAACGGAAAACATGAATAACAAATACATTTGTTGTTTATGATTTTTAATTCCAATGATAAAAAAAATTCCAATTTTTTTGAAGTGTTAGTTTAACTTTTTGTACAGATAAACGAAAAGATATAAAACGAAATGGGAGAGATTGCATAAACATAAAATAATATACACATGATTTATTGCATTGAAAATGTGCAATAATAGTGATATATTGTTACAATGTGTGAGACATCACCATAAGCAATGAACATATTTTGCAAGGAAATTTTTTATGGAGAGTGTGACATGTATCATGAAGAACATTTTTTTCTTATATAGTAATAGATGTAATATACACGTTATTCTTCAAAATTCACAAATAATACCCTCTGTTGTATAAGAAATTTTGTGAGACTAGCTAAAGAGCAATGATCCTCTCCATTAATGATTTAATGAAGAGGTAAGAGATAAGTACTATAAAATAAAAGAAAACTTAATATGATAAGACATTTTTATTCTTTTATATATAATAGAATAACACTTTTGGCATTAAAAATACAAGTAAAATCAATAGTACTTATCTCTCCATTAAGTATGATCATAGCTGAGGACAGTACAGGTGAGAAATGGAGAAACAATGAAAGCGAAACTTTTCACACTCTTAGAAGAAACGCATGTTAATAAAATTAGCCAACAAAGATTGGGCTAAAAAAAATACTAAAGTTAATTCAATCACGTTTGTATTAGTCAAGAGACATTCCATGTCTCTCGTGTGATGTATACTGTAAGGAACATCCTGAAATTACTTGAATCTTGAATTATTGATTATATACTATTGATTGATATCCCTTTGAATAATATACTATTTTTAATATTAAACAATATACCATAGTATACTTTTCGCATTTAAAATATGATTTTAATACATAAACACATACATAGTATTAATTTTTTATTTAAATAGAAAATTAAATGATTAAAATAGTAACTGAACCAAGCTAGAAGTACTTTTTTAATTTGGATTTGATAAATTAGTTAATCAAATCTAAAACACATCTAACTTTAATCTTCAGATCAAATAACTTTTGATCTCAAAACTCATGTACGGGATAGCTTATTTATGTGTTTCAATTTTTTTGAGGTGCCTTTCTTTAATTATTATTCTTTATCAACTTTAGAGTTTCAAATTTTCCAAATGAAGAAGGATAGCTTATTTTTTGGAAAACAACATTGAGTATTTAAGGGAATTTGAGAACGAGATAACTTGATGATGCATACATTCTTAGATGACCGATTTTTCCATTTTTTTTCCTTTGCCATTTTAATCTCTATGGCCTCATTTCCTCTCCAGAACTCCAGAAGGATTCGAGATAATTTTCATCAAATTTAGTCACTAGAATATAAGGTATATATATATATATTTACACGCAATTCTAAATTTATGGAAGATAGTTAGGACTTAACTGATGAAGAAATGATATTTTGATATCCAGCATATGGTGTCTCTACCCATCCTTTCCTTTGATTTGATAGAGGGATCTAAAAACACATAAATAAATAAAGGAGAGATCTATTTACTCCAAGAGTAAGTGTAAAAGATTTACTCATTATCTTAGCCATTTAATCTTAGAAAATCTAATGATTTAGATGTACTCAACAATTCAAACCATTGAATTTATTAAAAAATGAATAATCATGATGTGAAGTATGTATTTTCTACTTACTCTTAAGTGGATCCCTCCCCATAAATAAATAGATTGATGTATAAAAATACCGTGTGAGTGTTTAGATTAGTCTTACAAATAATAAAACTCTGAATTATAATTAACCTTCTCTGCACATGGGTGATGAGTATGCAAATCTTCCATCTTGCCGCAGTAATGACTTTCATAATATAACCAAGTCTACAGAAAACTAACATAATTAATTTAAATTCTAAATGCATCTATGAAATGAGGGTCATTTCTATTTTAAATAAGCCAAATAATATTATGATGAGTATATAAGGGTACCCAAACCTATTACACCAGGAACTATACTAAGGTCCTTATAATTGCACATATTAATGAGAAGAAAAAAAATCAATCAATCTAATGTCTAATTTATGTAGATCTGGTATTTGGGATCCCATCATCATTCAAGAGTTGCATATGAAAATTGAATTCTGATTTAAATATAATCTCCAGATTTAGCCAACATAGAAGAACACATTAATTCAGCCATCCATAAAAACATGAATATATTCATAGGGGAAATACAATGAAATAGTAACTGTATATACAAATAAATATCATATAGATGCAAAACTATAAATCCAAGGGGAGAATTGAAGAAAACTTACAGTGACACAGAATGAAATTCTGGTAGTGGATCAGAAAGCAAATTAGGGTTTCTATGCTTCCATTCAACAGGTGAAACTGCAACATGATCTATTCCTACCGTAATACAAAGGTAACATCAGATCATGCTGGCAGCTTCAACTATTTCAAGGGCAAGATAAGAGACTATATATATGAGCCTTCTCTCCCTCACTTATAAAGCTTATAATCTACATCCTTACTTTTAATCTTTGGCTTATTGGCTATGACTATGTGTATATATATATATATATATTATGAGAAGAAGGGTAAATGAAAAAAACTTACTCCACATCATATTCATTCAATTTTGGAAACTCCAATAATTGAATTGGTGAGTATATATAAACCATTGGATTTTCCAAGAATAGACAAGTAAGATATAAATCAGGTTTTTTCCACTTACTCTTGTACTAACTGGATACCTCCCATATATTATTATAGTACATATATATATATATATACATATATATATATATATACACATCTTGACATCTACTCTTTCTACCTCTTCGTTTCAAGTAACGTTGCAAACAGATAAGAATAAGAGTTATTGGAAGATTGCAAACGTATATAGCTAGAAAAGGCATAATAAAGGTATATGGTTCCGTTTTAGTTTTTCGTCTTCCTCTTTTGTACGTTTTATTTATCAGGCTACGTTTGGACCATCTCTGGTTTTCACTAGGCTAGTTTTGTTGTTTCTATTGTCATTTTTTTGTCTCATATATATAACTAAGATAGATCACTTTCTCTCTTTCTTTTTCTTTGTATTTTTGCAATAATGTATACTTAAACCTCACATGCATATGTTTATATATATAGGTATAAAGAATTAAAAAACCTCACATGCAAATTAAGTTAATATAGTTGTATCATAATGGTTTGGGAGAGGGAGAATGTATATTTTAATTTGTTGAAAATTTTGCATGAAAGGGATGACAGAGTAATAGTTAAATATGTGTCTGGTTACACTTTTAAGAAGATAATAAGTTAGTTAATGAGATTAATTTTTAAAAATAAGCTAATGACCTTATTCAATTAAGGAGAGTGAAAAAATATTCTAGCTTATAAACCAAATTAGACAAGCCGATGCGTACCTGACTTAAAAGCTAAAGATTTTAAGTTATTTTTATTTATTAGTTACTTAGTTGGTTGAAGGATTTTATTAAATAATATAAATTCAACCTATTAGCTTATTAGTCCTAAATTTTCAACTTATAACTTTACAATTTTATAATGTTTTGAATTTATAAGCATAAGGTTAGGATGAGGGATATACTTACAAGGAGAAAGATGCATGCATGTGGTCCTATTGTTGAAACAAATTTAATAGTATCACGCTCACGCTACCACATGTAGGACACTATAGCGAGAGTTTATATGGAACAATAATAATCTCCATTAATGGAGAGACAAATATTTGATTTTACTTATTTTTTAATAGTAAAAGTGTTATTTCATTATATATAAAATGATAAAAATGTCTTAACATATTGTTGTTTTTTTGTAGTACTTGATTTTTCATTAATGAAGATGATATTTACTACCCTTTCACGCTAGCTTTTTCTCTTACTTTCTCTGTCATATTGTCTGTGTTGTATGTAACGTTAGGCATCAATTAGAATGAACCAAATAGACTATGGGAGCAATAAGTATATGGGGACCATTCCTGTAACATAAGGTTCACACAATTACACATTAAAACAGAAAATAAGGAAACAAACAAAGGCAACGCAATTTCAAAACTTTTTCCTTTCTACAAGTGATAAAGTGCTCTACATCATTAAACTCGATCAATGTCACTCACTGATTAATAGCCTTTAGCTTCCTGCACGATAGTATATTTAAAGAAAAAGCATTATTGGCACCGAATAAAGAACAAATAAATAAAAAAACATATACTTCATTCGTTCCTTTTTAAGTATTATTTAAGATTTTTCTACACCAACCAAAACTCATCTCCAGATAACTAATATATAATATATGTAATACCCTATTATCTATGATTTATATAGGTGTAAAAAAAGAGTGGTAATGGTTAGATATTTCACACTCGATAGTCATAATATATTTCGGTTTGACTTTCCTCATTTATTTAACTTCTAATAATGACTTGTGTAGAATAATATAAGTACTTTTATATCTGTAAACATATCTGTATTAACAAACATTAATTCTTAAATAAAACTAATGAAATTAATAAATATGAATTGTAAATGATATACTAATGATATAGCCACATATATTAAACTCAATTGTTAATCATTTTCCTATTTTGGTTTTTTATCTCCTCGCCTTATAGTAACAACTATTTTTATATCTCTCCACAATTGGTTATAATTGATAAATAATAATTAGTATTATCATGAATTTTAAAACAAAAAATAAATAACAAAATATATTTTTAAATTTATTATGTTTCAATTCAAAATTTTATCTTTAATTTATAAATCAATACCTAAAATAATTATGAGTAAGCATTTTCAAAAGAAATAAGAAGTGAAATCTTATCCTACATAATTCTTTATTTGGTTTTGGTAATTACATTCCTACGAGTATTAGTTAATGACGAAAAACATAATTTTTTATTATGAAATTAAATATATCCATATTGATAACTAAACATATCACTTTCTAATATGAATTTATCAGTTTTTATTTCTTAAGCTAGTTAATTAGAAAGATATTATTTGATGTTTCAGAACGCATATCATTCTTTACTCCTTATATCACTTTCATGATTGAATTAAAAAATAAAATTGAAAACTTTATTTTGTGGGATTGAAGAAGTACCACAATAATGTGAGACAATGATATTTTCCATTAGCATTTGCATTCTTTAAATGGTGTTTTGCGACCGACATTTACATAGGTGCAACTTTCTATTGATGCCTTTCTCTTTTTTATGGAAAGAAGGATTGATAACTTTAGACTAAAATTTTCCTACCTAAATTCCACTCAACCCCCATATATCTCAAACATCATCTATATCAGACTTTGATATTGATATTAAATTAGATGAACTTAACATAGTGCTTCTCATAATTATGACAAAGGAGGTTTGTGTTTAAGTTTACCTGACATGCGTACGGGCCCAATAAATTTATTGTCTATATTTTGATATTAATAATTGAATACTATATTTAAAATAAACAATCATAATATTTTGTTGCTAGTTAATTTGAGTGATTGCTCGTGTATTTTTTAGTGTAATATATATACACTGGTCTGATGATTTATACACAATTATTCATCATTCATTTGTATTACTTTTTGAAAGTTTAGGATAATTAAATGTCAATTATGAATGATACAATATATAAAACTAATATAGAGTTAGTGCATATATTTCTCTTATTTTTTTTATAATATTAGTTGTATAAATGTTTATTGAGTGATAACTTATTCAAAGATTATAATAAGTTTTTAAATAGTCTTACTTGTTAAATATTGAACTATGTGAAGCTATACATTAAAAGTTAGGCTATGTAGAGCTATCAAACTAAGCTTTAGACTATTGCAAAGATTGAATGAATACCTCATATTTCTTATTGAATCATGATAGACATAAAGACTATTTATACAAATAGAACCATTGCTTAAGAAGCACGCAAGTGAAAAGTTAGTTAAAATAACTAACTGCAATTTACACTCTTAAAGGAACTATGAAGCTGTTAGGAAAACTAAAGGGATACAGTGAGCTCTGCTGTGCAATCAGAAAGCAAAATAAAAGGGTATGAGCAGAGGAAAAATAATGATTAAGTAGGAATGTAATGATGATTAAGCAGGGATGTTTCAATATAGACCATTATCCATGAGTTTGAAAACAGATAACCATATTTATGGGGAACTGTCTTATTCTCACTCCTGCATGCTATCTATCCTGAGTGCCAAAGAGAAAAATAAGCTTGTTTTCCTTTTGTTTTTAATAATAAAAATGTAATTTTATTGTAATAAAAAATATATGTCATTGAAGATTATATTTCCCTTTAGTTTTTGAAGCATTTGTAACTCGTTTAAAAAAATAGACATTTGTGTTTTCTAATTAGTTTTCTCAACATTTGTGTCCAACCAATCAAGCATTGAGAGCACTCAACATTTCTTTCTCTCAAACTAAATACTTTTCTCTTAAACTTCAAAAATAAGAAATGAAAGGAGAGTTTAATTAATAAGATATACAACCATACTACAAGTAAAATAAAAGTAAGGCACTGGTTAAGGTTTCATTATTGATAGAGAAAATTTCTTCAAATCTGATGAATTCATTAAACGAAAAACATGACACTTATATTTCAAAACAAAGTTTCTACTTTTTGAATTTCAACTCAACAATACTAGCTAACATGACCCATAAAATAAACACAAATTTAAGTCCTTTATATATGTTCCTTACATTGTTCCTCAATACACATAAATCAAATTAATTAAATTAATATCATTAACGAAATAAACATTGATAATAAATGAATATTAGTTGATGTCCTTGTACCTTTAGTGAAGCAAAATAATAATTCTATTAACTCTTCATATATACATCCCACATTCAAGTGTAAGGATTGGTGCACAAAGGTTGTGGTTCTAATATTAGAATATTTAAAGTTCATTATATGCGGTTCACTTCGACATAGTGAGATATAAAGATAATAGTTGTATGTAACATTATCCTCAAAGCTAAGAAATTGTTTCCAAGATTTGAATCTCCAAATTACAACGGCAGCAATGAATCTTATCATTACCTACCATCTTATATGTATGTTCTGCCATATCTTCCCAAGCAATAGGAAGTGCCTCTTAAGATCCATACCCAGATGTGAGCCATTCTTGGAGGGTGGCATCCACATCGGCCATCATTGTATCTAACTCCCAAATTACCAGCCTGCCCTTTGGTCAATCCACCCGTCATACTGTGGTACATGGTAAGGCACTTCACACAATGACTCTGATAACATGATGTTTATTATAATATAGGAAGTTGCTCATAGTGACTCATTTTTCTGAACTAAACATTTTATTTCCATTCTAGGCCCTTCGATTTTTGAGATGTTTTTAGATGCTTTGTATGTATGGTATGACAGTATGAATTACAATCACATAAATCAGGTAGCATGAGATTAATTGTTATAGTTGAACCAAAGGTCTCATATTTTAACCATCTGCCAGTTCTTTTCTCTGTTTTCCATAATAGGCATTGCTTTGCTATCTGTTTCCCATGAACAAGAAAAACACACATTCAGGTATAAACATCCACTTTGGTCACTAAAGATTGTGCACTCAGCAGATTGGTTTCCAAAAAATGAAAACCCTCGCTTGATCTTTTAAAGACCAAGTCATGTATCAACTTGGTCCCCAATTGAGGACTATTATGACAAGGTGTAGGGAACAAACTAAAAGATGAATTGATGTTTCAGGGATCAACAAATGAAGGGTTTTATGTACCTGACAATACAAGCTTGAAAATAAGGCATACACCCCAAATGCAGTTGTTCACAAGAACCCTTGTGAACTGCAATAAAATGCTTAGTTCAGACAATATTGAATTACTTTTCGTACAGCAGGAAAAACAATTAACTAGGTAAGACTCCCTTTGGTGCAGTTCGGGTAAAATATTCCTAAATCATTATATAACTGAACATGATGACACCAGCAGCACAGCAGTCTAACTCCTTCCATTTTCACCCATTCAAGGTGATCCCAACCTTAATAAGTTTAATATATTACCATAACATGTAAAAAGACACAATAGACAACCATGCAGATTGAATATTACCTCTTATTACATATATGGTCACAACTCACAAACTATCATGCATGAAATTGAATATAACATTTCCAATCAAATTTTCTAGATAAGGAGCAAACTTGAATCTACTTTTTCCAGGGGTTCAATGATCCTCGATCTTCTTCAAACCCTTCATGTCTGTTGTCTCAACACTGCAACAAAAGTAACATATTTTTTAGAAAATGGGCCCTTGAAAAGTAGATCACACTTCAAACAAAAAAACTACAAGAATGAACCTTTTGCATTCATTATTTTTTCCAACCACCCCGATTCTCGAGGGAAAGTGAAGGGATAAACCACAACCAAGTCAATTAAGTACGGTTCCAAAATCAAAATGCTTTTAAGTTTAAAATACAATGTCACACAGCAGTTCTTAGATAAAAAATGTATCCAGATGAACTTAATGAACATATGACCCTCTGCCCTTCACGTTGACAGTAAAACTGCTCAAAAAATATGATAAATAATTATCAGAAATCATTCAAGGTGTTTTAGAGTTTACCACATTCTTTGACCAATCAACAGAGATAGAGAGAAAGGAAACTAGTTATAATGAGAGATTGAAACTTACGTTGAACCATATAACAGAATCTTCTGAACTTTTGTGAGATCAGAACCTGTCTGGTTGTCCTCAACAAAAATTGTCAAGCTGATCAAGTTTAACACAAATTAGAAGCTACTCCAGTCAATTGGATGATAATAATGAAAAGGACCTTCCAAATGAAGGAAAATAGCATACCTACGGACATTTTGGAATTTCACATACTTCAGAAGCACTGGTTTCCCCTTTCATAGTACAAATTAAATAATTGGGGTGTCAATTAGTCCAAACATGCTTGGAAAATATACCATGGAGTGGCATTGTGAAATGCATCATAGGAATGGAAGAGTTACAGTAAGTACAGAGTTATGAATTGGCTACCTTAAGGTTTTCCAGCGACAAATCTGCGGCATCGCTTGGCGGAAAGTCATTGACATTACTGTCCATTAATAAACAATAGCAGCCAGTTCAATTATTGGACACAAGTTCTAAGACAAACATAAATAGTTTTGACAAAATTATACCTGAATCCCATATGCTCCTTGTTAGAAAACAGCTTCACTGTCTTGGGGCCTGGATGACAACATTAATTCCAATTACAATCATGTCGACAAGAAAAGCAGTAATAATATTTGAAGATATGCGCAGCGAGACAGAATCCCATCCATTCTATGTTCTTGAAGGATTTCCTTAATCCTCAAAAGATAAAAAGAACAACTCAGCACACGAGGATCCTACGGAGTAGGCCCGGGGAGGGCAAATGTACGCAGCTTTATCCTCACAAGTGGAGAAGGTTTTTTCAAGATTTGAAACCAGGTCAGGAAGCAGAAACGTTATTGTCATATGGAATCTTCAAAAGATTATTTGATATATTTGGCCCTCAAATGATAAATTATTGAGATCAAAATAGTCAAAAAGTTAGGGTTATGGTTTACTATACGATTTTTTTAAAGATCAAATTGGAGGTTTACTCTGTGTATGAATAATTGCATAAATAAAAAAGGGAAAAGTCCAAAAACACCTCTTCAACTTAGGTTGATGAGTAATGACTAATGAGTGATCCCATCCCTAAATATTTCGTTGATGCGTAAAAAGGTACACTTCCATAAAAACCATTTAAAACTGCATGGAAACATTAAAACGAACTCCCCCAAAGGTTTCACATAAGGGCTTTTATGCTATTATTATGTGGTAAATAGTGTGATGTAACATTCAATAACAAAACTTATGTATGCTATCAAAATGAACCGTGCTTGAACAACAAAATTGATGAAGTGGTGATGATGGATGAATAGTACCTTCATCTTCAGGACCAACAATAACAATGGAATTGAGTTTGATGACTTGTGTGAAAGGAATGTAAAGTAAAAATTGCTCATCTGCGTCACTCTCCAGATGCAAACCATCATCTTCTCTATAACCCTATTTGCCACAATAGTATAAGGGGAAAAACAAAGAAACAGAAACACACGTAACTGTTATAAACAAACTTGATTTGAAAAAATATAATGAAATAGAAACCTGTTTGAGAGCATTGGGGAAAGAGTGAGTGGAACTTTGATTGAGGCATTCAACACTAGACCAGTCTATGAAATCTAACAGATCAACCTGATTGGTTAAAACAACAATTCAAATTAGTCGTTGAATGAAAGAAAGATGAAGAAGAAGAAGAAGAAGAAAAGAGTGGTAATCATACTTGACCCTTTGGAATAGTACTTGATGCTGTTGAATCCCCAGACATTGCTGAAGGACGAGAATCAAATACCAATTGGCTTCAGAGTTAAAATTAACCCAGCTCCTCCGCGAATAAGGTTATATTGTCGCAAAAAACGACTGCGTTCTACACTAACTTTCCTCCTCACAGCGAATAGAGCCCAAAATCACTTCATATACCGGCCCACTCATGCTTCATAAAAAATTTGTTTTAGGGCTTAGCACGTCATACTTTTTTTTATTTGACTTAGTAATGGTTCAAGCTTAGAAAGATGTTTTTTTGGACTCTATTCTTCTTTGTGGAGGTTAGTAGGGTGAAGCTATGATTTCTTTTGTTGAATTTATGCAAGAGTCAATCTTGGACTATTTTTGGTAGATATCTTAAAAGACTTAGACAATTAAGATATGTAGGAAAAAGATAAAGTGAAAGTGTAAGTATAAACTTCTTTCTGAATGAGTTCCCCTGTTTATAAAGAGATTTAGTGAAGCATAGTCCATAGTGAGATGTTTTAATCATGACAAGTCGTCTTTCCAGATCCACATGGACTGGCATAGATATCAGTGTTAGACAGCCCTATTGCGTTTGTGCTCTTGATAGCACAATGCTTATTTAGGGCGAGTCGTTTTGTCGTTTGTCCAAGTTGTTATAAAAGTATATTGGGCATGTCCTCGACTCCTTGCTGTATGACAGATAATAGCCCACAATTTTCAGATGACGTGTTCACCTCTATAGCAGTGTGTGCATTGTTCAGGAGGCGTGTCAGTACTAGTAAAGGTACGTGGTTTTGCAAGTGCTGACTAGGTCATGTCTTTTCATTGTCGTCATTTCCCTCATTAGGTCGGTCGTCCAAACACAATCGACGATCACATAGGCCGAATCTTATTTACCTCGTGATGTGTCATGATTCTATGAGTTATTATTAGTATTTGACCAATCCAAACATCAAATGGAGCAAATCCTAATTTTTGTTGTGAAATTTCCATAACACCCCTAGGACAAAATACATTTCTACATGCTCTAAAAGGTTAACCACAAATATAATCTTTTAAATTGAAATTACACATTTCAAAAGTTCCCTATAATTATATTCACATAGGTAGTTGTCTTGTGTGAGTATATTTTTACATTTGAGAGTGGAAAAGATTGTCTCTCAAACCTTAAACTCTCATAGTGGGTATACAGACCCAAACCCAAGGCCCAAAGTTTATGTTAAACTTTGGAATGATCTCTTCTTCTCGGGAGCAGCTCTGTGAAACTCATGTCTCACTTATGGCACAACAAAACCCAAAGTAAAATCAAGCTTCAGTTGTTTTCACCTTTCTCGGTAAGTCTTATGTTATTGTTCTTGCGATTTGAGTTTTGTAGTTTATTGTCTTGCATTGTGTTCTTTTTCTCGTCAAGGTTTAATATTTAGAGATAAAAGAGTGAAACTGCATCATTTGGGTGAGACTACGTCAAAATTGAATCTTTAGTTCTGCAAATTAGGTTAGTTAAATCAAATGATTCATACATTTCTCATTGCAAGATTAAGTGCATCATCATTCACTCAGCGCAGTCGCACCCAAATCCAATTGGGTTCTCTGCTGCCATACAATGCTTTTATTTTCTTTAAGCCATTCACCTCAGGAACTTCTTCTAAATCTGAATCACAAACAAATCACCACAAATTTTACACCTTTACTGTTTCTTACCTCACCAACTCATGTGGGTTGGCTCCTGATTTGGCTCTCAAAATCTCCAAAAAGATTAAATTGAAAAACCAAGGTGGGCCAAATATTGTTCTTGATCTTCTCAAGAATTATGGGTTCTCCCAAAAGCAGTTATCTATCTTGATCAGAAGATTACCTTCAGTGCTTTTAGCTGAACCTGATAAGACCCTTCACCCAAAACTCAAGTTCTTACAATCTATTGGGATGTCAAAAATTGATCTTCCCAAAATCATCATTGGAAACTGTTCATTATTAACGCTAGACTTGAAGAACAACATTATCCCTCGGTATAACATCATCAGGAGTTTCCTTCGCAGTGATGAGGAAGTAGTTTCAACTTTGAAGCATGGGCCAAGGTACTTTCATGGTTATGAGGTAGTAAATGATTCAGTTCAGAACATAGAGGTTTTGAGACGCCTTGGCTTGCCTCAAGGTTCAATCTCTCTATTAGTAACCAATTTCCCTAGTGTAGTGTTTCTGAAGCATTCAAAATTCAACGAGGCTGCCGAGAAAACGAAAGAAATGGGGTTTGATCCCATGAAAACAAATTTTGTTTTGGCACTTCAAGTACTTGCGAAGATGGATAAGGCAATGTGGAAAGCGAAATTAGAGGCTCTCCAAAGGTGGGGTTGGTCCAGAGATATTTGTCTTTTGGCTTTCAAAAAGTATCCCCAGTATATGTTGATTGCAGAAAAGAAGATTATGAAAATACTGAGCTTCTTGGTAGAGGATATGGGTTGTTCCTTAGAAGACATTACTAGATGCCCGGGGATTTTGAACCGCAACATGGAGAAGACATTTATCCCTAGATGTGCAGTTGTTAAAGTTTTGAAGTCAAGGGGTTTGGTAAAGAATGATTTGCAAATAAGTACCTTTATGATACTTACTGAGAAAAAGTTTTTGGAGAAATATGTGACCCGATTTCAGAACAACGTGCCTCTACTATTGGATGTGTATGAAGGTAAAAAAGTTGGATTGATCATTTGAATATACTTTACATGATTTTAAATTGCAGCTTTGGTGGTCTCTTCGACTGTACTGCAATCACAGTTATGATCGTATCGGTGACACTTTTGCATCGTTGTGTACATTGTGGTAAAAGCAACCTTAACTGCAATTTGAAAACACACTTCAAACTCCATTTTTTTTAGTTAGTTCTTGATTGCAGAATTTGACTATTCATTTTAATTTTATTGCTGGTAGTTTTAATAGTTCGGAATCCATCTTTATGTAACAAATGACACTCCCAGGATACCTTCAATTTCAGCATGGAGATTGTTTTGTTTGATTTCCATTAGCACTTAGCAGGACACATTGAATTGATTGGATTCTTTTATACAAGTATAATTTTATTATTTATTGTTCTTTAATTGTTTTTTGTGTGAGGTAATGAGTGTCAACAAAACAAAGTGAAAATTGTAGTAATCTCCAATGAAGAACTTCTGTTATAATTTTCTACAGCTATTTCCATTAAGCCCCTTCAACTGAAATTTTCACTTTGTTTGTCTTAATGTTATAGCCCTTTCATGTAGTAATATCTTAATCTTATCGGTCTTGTTGTTTTAAAAGGGGATAAAAGGAAGGTAAAAATGAAGAATGAAATACAATGATTAGTAATAATACAATGCTGATGACAGTAAAACAAGTAATGGTAACACTGCATAGGGTACATAATATGTATTCACTGTACTATACACTAGTCATCTTATGATGATGACTGAACCTCGTTTTTTATTTTTGGTACACTAAGTTTAGGCAAAAAAGTCTATGCCCAAATAATGACTTCAGAAGGCTTATTATTATACATGCTAAAAAAATGAGGCTACTATTATTACACAAAAGAACCTTCAATAACAATGGCGTAATAATTCATCAAACAATGCTAGAACAAGTCACCTCTTTTCATACTAGCTCCACATTACCATACCAGTGGACATCAACAACATAACTATCCAATTGAACCACCGAGGAAAGGTTGAGCTTGCTGAGGAAAATACATAAAACATGCATACCTTTATATTAGTGAATGTTTGAATCAGTTTACGAATTGGTTTTTGAAGAGTTATAGAGTGAGGGGAATGACTTGAAATATACTTGTAAAATGATTCTAAAGCCTTTTTATTATCTTATTTTTTATCCAAAATTCATCTCGTAAACAAACCCTTAATAGAGAATTACACACATCAATGATCAAGAAAAGTTTAAGTAGAGTCTAATCTCACCTTGATTAGTGCCATCACCACCAGTGCTAGTGGTTGACTTTTCAACTTTAATTCCAAGTCTGGAACAATCAGATCCCAGAGTACCTTAACGATATATATTACAAGTCCAAAAAAGATAAATAATTTTATTCAGTATATCAATATTTTGTTATCATTTTTCAGTACAAAGATGAGTTTTGAGTCCTTACATTCACTGTAACAAGGAAAAACGGAGATGTTGAGAAGATTGTAGTAACTGGGGTTACATTTACAACAATATGTATATGTCTTGTTCTTGGTGCATTCACCTACCCCACAGTACGCCCAGTAGCATGCTATTTTCATTTTTGCATAACAAATTATTAGAAAAAGACAAGATAGTATCACTGTGTACTTTATAATAATATAATACTTGAGTTGATCAAATTTAAACTCTTAACTATAATAACCACCAATAAGTATTTTTCTTTTATTTTGTTAAGTGTATTTATAATTATGAATAATTAGTGTAGTACTTACGATCAAAAGCTGATAAATTGTGTGGAACATCCTTCTCTGGAACTGGAGGTGGCGCTGGTTGGCAACCATAGTCCAGGCTACCTACATATAATAGAGCATGTTTTGATTAAGATTTGAGGTGTTACCTTTATGATTCATTTGAAGATTAAAGATTAGTATCTCAATTGTTCTAATCATCAAATGCATTTATAAAGGATTTGTATTTCTAATCTTCTAATTGAGCAATTAAGAACCCATTAAGTGTATAAGGTTCGTTTGTAAGCCAAGTTTTGGATAAGAATGAAGGAAAATGAAGATTTCAGAATCATGTATATTTTATGTTATTAAGCATTTTCATTCATTATCTCTAAAACAGATCATGAATCATGTATATACTTATGTACTTCCCGAACTTAGAGACAAACCTTAAGTTGATTGAGTTTGCTTTTGAGTTTGTGTTTTACTTTAGAAGATATAATGAGCAATTATGAGTATTGATTAAAAAAATCAATTATATTATGATTGTAACAACTTTGGTATTTGTCATGTAGGTGTGAAAATACCATCATAATCACGTTCATAACTATACAATTTATCTTGTAAAGTGCAAATAGCATATAAAAGTAGTGTTACTTACAATCAGGAATGACACATGGAAGAAAACTAGTAGCATATGTATCATTATCTTCATTTCGGGTTCGCTTCCAGCCAGATTCACATTCACACATGAAGTTTAATGGGTAACTTGTATTCACTACACAGCTTCCTTTTCCACATTCTATTTCATCACAAACCTTGCCTAAAACACCCCAATCAATAAGCCAAAGTTATTTAAGCGATTAAGTACTAATTTATTCTCATTTCATATCCATGCAATAATAGATAGTTGGAGAAAATAGAAAGAGTTTATTCTTTTTCTTTAAACAAAAAAATGGAAAGAGATGAGTTAAGCACCAAAGATATCATCAACAAGATCCCCTTTTGTAGTCAAAGGTAGCAGCACCATGAGAATCATAGCCATAAGACCCAACAACTTGGTGCAACCCATTGTGATAATGTGTGTAATAATTAACAGAATTGGAAAAGGAGAGAGTAAGAGAAGAATTAGAAGGTGTATGATGGAAGGAAAATTTTCATATGTTCTTATAAATATTAAAGAAGATGATATACTATAAAGATCGTGTTACATATTGGGTAGACTTTTGTATTAAAAAACGTGGCCAGTCATCTACGATATCATTTATTTATCATCAGGATTGAAAAACCGAAACAAGGAAACTTCTCATGACAATAACAAATAACATTAATAACTGAAAATGACCCTTTCTTCTATCACCAAATTTCTTCTCCTGTTGCCCCGGTTTCAAAGAAATTTATGTTGTTGTCATGTAGGAGAGTTAAAAGTAAGCAAAGGCAGCTTTTTTATTCAAACTGTTCACGGGAATACCATGTATCGAGTTGGATATAAAGAATGTCTCATAAAATTAATATAAAAAATAATAACTGAATGCTTAAGTGAACCATGCATCTATATCCATAGGGCATTCTAGGTTAGTATGACTTTGTATGTATGTCTATCAAATATTAGTACTCTAAATTCTTTTCTAACTTTTTCCCAAATGATATGATATACGCGTGAAATCTTATAATTCTTCAAATTGTTGACTTTAAATCAAAGAAAAAAGGGTAACGTGCGCAAAATTGAGGTGAAAGTTCAAGTCACATTTAGTGAGTCGTTTTGGTGCATTCATGTTCAACATTAACCTTCTAGATGGTAAGTTGAAGAAACCAATTAAATACAATGGTTTCCTCTTATTCTTCTTCTAATATGGTCTAGAGGTATGAGAAAACAAAATTGCACAAACTACGTGAGTCATATGTACGATCGAATTAATCTTCAAGCAATCCAACGAAAGTTAAATAACATCATGATGTTATCTAATGATTTTTATGACAATAAAGATGAAGATTGTGTAGATATAAGTTAATTGCAGGCATAAACTATGTTGAATAGATACTATTTTTAACATTAGCTTCAGTACACTCTTCATAATTTAATGAGAACGATCAATTACAATACTACAGTATGCATAATACAAGTGTAATAAGATTAAAACGGCATATGGACAAGAAAATTTATTCATATTTGCTTCAAAATCTGGTTTTGTACATATCAGGCAATTGGAACCTCTGTAATTTTCTGCTTCTTTGTTTGCTAGTTCAAATTAAGCATCATTCAATTTACACATTGTGGCAGCTATAATTCATTGAATTTCTATTTGAAGCATCATTCGATTTACAGCTAGCATAAATAATACAAGGAATAAAACTTGGATGACACCAGTAAAAAAATTTGGTTCTATTAGGAACAATGATAGTTGCCAAAAGTACACCACTTGCTCAATTACTCCAAGTTGGGCAACATCTCTCATCATGACCAAAATGTTGGCATTGTTTTTCAGCAGTTTAGCTGATGTACAGTCTATTTAAGCAACAACAAAAAAGACGAAGAAAAATATTCTAGTAGATAAGTTCAGGTCATGATAACAACCTTTGCTTTTCTTCCCTGGATGGAGAAGGATTATGACATGGTGAAAGATCTATTATGACCATTGTAAATTGTGAAACCGGTCAGGCAAAATGTTATCATGAAAATATTTGTTGTCTGCTTCATAAAAGAAAAGGGTAAATTGAAAGTGATAACCTACAAAAAAATCATCTGGCTAAATGCTCTGTGTGAAAACGATACACTAAACTCTGCAAATATGACTACATTACACATTGTAGCAGTTCATGGGGATTCTTCAGGGCTGAGAGTGTTCTCTTTGATGCTCTTACTCAACCAGATAGCAGTTTCCCTCGGGGAAACCTTTTCGGGCCCAAATGGTTTCAACAAAACCCCAAGTTCGTCATACCTTGCCTGCTGTAGCAATCTCGCACTAAATTCAAGCAACCCTTCCAAGGCTTCAGCCCTTTGTTGGTATGATGAAGTGTCAAACTGTCGGCGGCGCAAGTCTGAAGAGGTGTGGCTTAATGGACCTGCTGTTGCATTTTGATCAGAGGAACCACTTTTATCCTCATTGATTTCCTTTAACATGCTGCGCTTGATTCCCTGCCAATCATCCGTACAACTAGCTCTATTATCTACCTGTACTGTGCATTTGTCTATCACAGTTGAATGATTGCCACCGGGTGGGTAGCCAGCAGAATCCTGTGCAGATGTTGGTGTTCTATTGACGGAAAACAATGAATCTTCATTTGACGCTAATGGAAATTCAACTATCTTATCAAAAACGGGAGAGTTAAATGAGATGTCTGGCGAAGATACATGGCTTAGCAAACCAATATTGGGCCTGCAGGAAGGCAGCTGCTGAGTACCACCCCTTGGCAGTGGAAATGATGCTCTGCTGTTGGCATGAGCATATTTTGTGGTATTGCGTGAAACAGGAAGCTGCAATCACGATCTTACGAAAGTCACACGTCTAGATTTTTTTGTATACAGTAACTTCAGTTGAGGTAGGACTGAGGACAAAATATCAAGCAACTCACATATGATAGAAATCTATGACAAGTATAATATATATAATATAACTAATACAAATGAAAAATACTTTAGCTTTATTTGTTTAATAAAACATTTGAATGGAGAGAATTTACAAGAAATTTATCACCTGAGAAATTATTTTATTATAAGCTTTCTTCAGGTGTTATAGTTTTTTATTAATATAAATGGTATGTCTCGGTTCTTTGTTATAGGTTTCTGTAATGCAACATTAACAGCAAAGGATCCAACCAGTGGTTGATTGCAGTAAAAGTAGACTGCGGCCCTATGAACCTTACCTTCATTATTAGGGGTTTGAACCCTGGAGCCACCATTATAGAGAAGGTTTAACCTAAGATCCACTCGGGCGAAATTGCATGAGCAATTGTGCAAAGACCAAAAACATTAAAATTGAAGGAGCGGATTTTAATATTTAAAATTAGAAGGGATTTTTTTCATTTGACTAACCTTAGGGAGTTCTATGTAGTTTACCCCATTGTTTATAACAGGTACAAAATTGTCCATTCTAAAACCACCCATTGAACAAAGTTGACATGCTTAAGTTTGTTTCATGAATAAACTAAGTGGCAAAAATTCACACACATGCCCCCACCCCACCACACATAAAAAAGGTCTAAGACTTACAGTTTGCGTTACTACTTTACGATTCTTAGAGGATTCCATTACTTTCTTGTTGGTGACAGAAACTTCAGATGGAGTCAGCCTTGGAGTATTAGCAAAACTAAATGTTTTGGAAACAGACTTATGGATTGACTTCACTTCATGGCTATCTCCAACACCTAATTCTGCTAACCGTTGATTTATATGATCAGGAATACAATCTATTTCAAGGGTAGAGCATATAGAATCTTGATCAGCTCCAGATACACTAGGATTTAGAGTCCGGTCATTGCAGAAAGAATACCGCTTATCCTTATAGGTGGGAATTCGATCATCTTCTGGATCCACAAATCTAGTTTTCTTCCCATAGTTGGATTCTGGCCAATGAACTGGTAATGTACTTCGCCTGGGGCTATTGATTTTGAGATGGACCTTACGAATATAGGGTTGAAGATATGGGTGCCCAAGGAGCTCTGCAGCCTACAGAGTACATTCCAGAAGAGAAAATAGGTCCATGTCACAGATCAGATTTTTAAACTGGGTTAAGCACATAGCATGATATATACTTAAAATTTCCAACTATTGCTAAATTTAACATGTTAAATAGTAGCAGATGATCTATAGATTGAAAGACAAAAGAATACGAAGCTAAATAAGATATTTAAAAAAAAAGATTATACTGCGCAAGGGTGACAAGAATCATTACTTTCAACTAGGCAGTGGCACAAGTAATCAGAAATAATACTCAGCAAACATAAATGAGAGATTATTCAGTACACCCAGTGTAATACTTTTTGTCTGTTTCTAAAAATAGAAACTTACTTCAATAAAGTTTCCCTGACTTTTATTGATGCAATGAAGCACTCAACTTTTATTTTGTACCATACAAGATTTTTTGTTAACTAAAGGATGATAAGCAGAACTTAACATCACCATAAAATCTAATGTGAAATCTATCGTCAATTTAACTCATCTCCAACCAGGCAAACAAAAAAAGGTATTTGTCCTGTTACTTCAAGCTTGGCACACAGCCAGAAGAATTGAGAAATCACAGTTTACTGAAGCAAATTGGAACAATGCATGTTATGGGTGGGACCATGACATCTCAAATCTATTTTTATTCAGAAATGTGTGCTTTTTATTCAGGAAAGGGCATAAATGACTGTCTATCCATCCCATTACAAGTTTCATCAAAACACAGTAAATGAAGGTTCCTGATGTTGCGCACATTGCATTGAATTATTCTATGCTGGAGGAGAAATATACATACACTGGGTCTGAGCTCTGGATTTTTCCGCAACATGCTTTTAACAAGACTTCGACTGTTAAAGGGGGAAATAATATCACTAGATCAACCATCGATGATACAGTCCATAATAGTAATAAATAATAATTGGTTACTATAAATTTACAGGAAGCCCCACTTTGAATTATCTTTAACTAAGCCACAGACGTTGTGTTTGTTAAACTTTAGGGCTTTAGGCACTAGGTTTGTGAAAATGCTAAATTTAATAGTGTAAGACGTGGTCATGCAATTTGCACATGGCATGATCAGCCAAACTATCTGCACGATGAAAGAACAAGGACTTACAATGAACCAGAATATTTTGCTGGCAGAGGAGCCACTATGGACTTATTAATCTTGTTAATCAATGATCGTATATCCTGTTCATAGAAATTGAAGATAATTAGATAATGCCATGAATACAAGAACCAACTCCCCCAAAAGCTAAAAGGTATTAGGTGAAAAGCTGAAGGCTCATTGATGATTTCGCATCTAACACCCCACCTCACGCAATAGCCCTTTAGGCTTGAACCATAGACTATGCACCTACCTTGTGCTGAAGTTTAACTTTTTATTGAGACTAATGGGTAGGGAAGGATCGATCTCTTGACTATTTGGTCATAGCGGCTCCGGTGCCATGTCATAAGTGGTCAAGAGACTATTATATGATGTCAAGAACCAACTCCCTCAGAAGCTTAAGCTTTGAGATGAAAGCTTATAAATGGTTTTATATGTAACAAATATTTTAATAATCAAATTTGGAAGAAGATATGGAAACTTTTTTTTTGTGAAGTTCAAAACATAACCAATTTTAAGATAGAAAGTAAATCAACAGGATGACACTAGTTGTCATTCCAGAGAACACATACTTGTTCACACTGGGTAAGGTGATCACGGTGAAATTGATAAGGAAATGTTTGTCTTATTGGTAATAAACTGAAATTTGTTCATCCAACAGCATATATGAAATTATTAAATATGCTCCAAGATATTGACAAAGAAACCTTTTAATTAAAAAGTATCTTACAAATGCTTTGAATGCTGTCTTATGTGATGTCATTTCATATATACAACATCCTGTATAAAAACTCAGAGATCATACATATATACTAAACAAATAATAGAAAATTTATGAAGCAAAAGTAACCATAACACGAGTGCTTACCCAATGACCAAATATCTGATTTAGAACCATAAGGTATATCGGCAAGGAGCTCAGGGCACATGTAGCTAGGAGTTCCCACAACCTACCTCAAAAGAATTGTTGATAATTATACGTAGAGTAGTCATACAAAAGTCAAAATCAGTAAGGTAAATCGCATTCATAGACTACACATTTCTTACAGAGGAAGCAAGGTCATCACTAGTCAAAATTTTGGCCAGTCCAAAATCACCTGCTTCATCATTGATCACTTGTAAGAAAAATTTCAACCATCTATGCCTTATCTAAAAGAAAAGTTGAAAATCTTACCAAGACGTATGTCATGATCTTTAGTCAAGAAGATATTTGAACACTGATCGAATCATGTGGTATTCTCATTAGTATGTACCTTACCAGAATTTAGAGTGAAAGAGAAATACCATTCTACATACAAAAATAAGTCGTTCCTAACCTTGACATCACGATGAAGAATATGTTTCACATGCAAGTAATCAAGTGCCGTAAGAAGTTGAACAAGCCACTTACAAAGTTTCTGCAAACAAATTACCGTTTTTAGGATTTAAATGCAAAATTCCAAATGTTCCACTTATCCAAAGGAAAGGGGGATTATAACTTTTTACAGAAAAAATTAATCAGAAACCTCCTCAGGAAACAAGACGCCATTAGCTTTCTTTATAGCTTCTGCCCTGTGGTACATCAATAGTGTATTGTGAAAAACATTCATCCTCCAGCATATCAAAGCTAAAAGAAAATAGAACCTTAAATTGCATGCCATAAAAAGTTAGAGAAATGAGACTTACATATCTCCGCCCTCACAATAACCTATAATAATGCAGACATAGCAACCCTGAGAAGAAGGGGGGGGGGGGGGGGGCAAAAAAGAACAGGGGTTGAGCTTTTTGAAGGATTATATGATACAATGCCCAAGAGGTTTAATAGCAATGTCACCAATCACAACAGATGCTTATCAGGGCAAAGCTTCTAGCAGAAGCTACTCTTGTAGTTAACTAAGGAGATGAAGGGAAATAAAAATTAAGCACAATACCTTTTCTACCCACGAATCTTTATACTCCACAATAAATGGGTTTTGCAATTTAGAGATGAGGTCCATCTACATAAGCCACAAGAAATAAATGTTACAAATATCCTGAACCATGCCCATAAATAATTTCGCATGATATGAGTCAACAAAAGTTAAGTGAACTGCCACATTTAAATATTGAGGTTCAAAACCAGTGTATAGATCCATTAGCAAATGAAAATCCTATAAATCTAGAACACAGACAAAATGCAGCAGCATGCAAAGGAGAAGCTTTTAGAAAACAGAAAATGACACAAGATAATCAGTTAATCCACTGGTTGAATTTGAATGACTGTTAAGAGACCAACCTCCTGGTGTGCAGATCTACGAGAGCGCTCGGTTTGGCGGGCAAGCTGAATCTTCTTCAGAACATACCTTTACAATTCAAATTACAGAAGTTAAAAATACTGGAAAATACATTGACCACTCTTACGATTTGACTAAATTACACTCCCCATCCCTTGTTTTAAAAGGTACACTTACCTCCTTTGAGGTTGACCCAGGAAGGATACCAAATGTAATTACATACATTGACATTTAAAGTATGCCTGAGCAGAGGCAAACCAACAAAATGAAAAGGGTAAGGTAGGTTTCAGTCTTACTTTTTCTTCTCATGCTTATGCCTCACAAGAAGAGCAGAACCGAAAGCACCTTTTCCAATTTGCTCAAGTACTTCATACTCCTCCATGTCACCAATTAGTAAGATAATTCCCTCTCCTGGTTACTAAACAAGTCAAGCATGTTAAATCCTTACAAAAAAATTAGGTAAATGACTATAAACCATACTTAAAAGTTAAAACGACAATCATTGTAATTCAAATAAGTTGCTAAGAATGAAGATTAGATTAGCAGCAAAGTCACTCAAGAATTGGCATATGCTTGCAATATTTAAAGACTAAGTTAACCTTTTTCCTTTCTCAAGGTAGAAGTAGAAAACGCAAAGAGATTACTCTGAAATAAGTTAAGATTTCATCTCGAAACCAATCTGCAGTGAAAAAGTAATGCAACAATTATTTAAATTACTCACCACGTGGAACTTATTTTCCAACATATCAATGTTAAATACCATACGTGAATAATGAATGTGTCAATTACTTGATAAACAGGTTCCACCGCAAAACTATTAATATCATTCCATATATTGATGAGAAATCTATTGAAAACTAGAAATAAAAATTGTAGATAATGTGCATTGGAAACGGTTACTCCGTTCAACTATAACAGTCATTGCAAGGCTCAAAATATGCTAAGCTACTCGAGGCAGTTATTACAATTAAAGTAGAGATTCCTAACTATGCTTTGCTTAGGTACTGTAATAAAAGCGTTATACAAATATACAGTAACGTAAACGAGAGAAAATGATAAATTCGAAGCAGAAAGAGAACAAAAAATTGAAGAAAAAAAACAAAAAGGAGGGAATGTACCTGTGCTGAGTCGGTGGGTTGAAGAAGAAGCTGAACGGATCCAAGAGATTGAAAAATGTAGAAAGAAGATATGAAAATATGAATTACAAAGTGGAGAATGCGAAGTTGAATAGTGGAAGAGGAGTTGCAAAACGACACCGTTGTTAAGGAAGAAGTTGCAGAAGAATCTCTTTCGCCATTGTCATTCAGTGTAGTAAAGAAAATACATTGCAATATTTTATTAGTGTAGTTGGGAGAGGTTTATGATTTTTCTAAAGAAGGAGAAATGAGAGTGACCGAGAAAATATATGATAAAGCTTATAAGTTTTCATAAACTATTTTGCTTCAATATAAGTTATGAATTTACGATCTGTATTTTATAATTTATTTAAGGTAGTTTAGACTTAAGTTAAATTTATCAGCATTTGACTACCTTATAAAACTAATAAGGTGGGTTTGTCTCACACTCGATATTGGGTATTTGTTCCAAGTTTAATTGTTAAAGATTGTGATAGTTTCATAGTTTAGTTCATAATATTTTGCTCCTGATAGGACTTATATGTAGTTTTAAATGTTTAGTCATAGGAATAGGGATTTGATAATTGTTATGTGTAAAGTCCCAATGACTCAATGAGTTGGTGAGTCCGTATTCATAGTTTTTATGATAATATTTAAATAGGTTCATAACTCAGTTCCCTTAGTCCTTTCCCATGACCAGTTTTTATTTTGTTAACTAAATAAATACAAACAATAGATTATTTGTCTCTGTCATGGGTTCTTCACCATCACTATAAAATAATGGAGTATAAATCTAATCTTGCAAATAATATTTGAATTTGTAGAATAAAAAGGACTTAAATCAAATCTTCTACTATTGGATGTGGAACTGGTATGTTCATTTAGTTTCCTTAAATGGAAGGGAGTGGACACGGGAAAGGATAGTGGGGGGACACATAACTTTGTTGTTAGCGTCAAAATCCCTCTTCATATGGTACTTTCGGCTATTTTTCCATTTGTTTTTAATGAAAAATGTTAATATGTTTTTTTTTTGTGTAGTTTTTTTAACAATGGAAACATTCAACAACTTGTGCAGCGTGGACTGTGGAGGGGGTTCGTGTCATCTTTGTCAAAATGAGTCTATAGTTTGATCAAAATTTATTGTCCACTCTCATACCAAAATTAGATTGCATAATAAGTTCATACAAAAATAGTATAATATATTCCGAGTTTAAGTTAAGATTTTACCTAATAAGAGTCTATATAGTTTTAGCATTTTGCATTACTTTATTGAGTACAATTTTCTCTTAATCGTGTATTTACCCGTTTTTTTCATATTGCTAATCCTAGTGTTTTTATTTGTTACATTTATAAAACAATTTGATATAACAGATAAGAGATTTTTATACTATAACAAATAATAGATTGAGTCATCAAGACTTATATATCTGACCAAATTGTTTAATTTGCTAACCCGCAAGTCGCAACCCACCAGCAAATGAAGGGTTTTATAAATAAAAAAATGTCCATCTTAGTAAGTGATGTTGGGTATTTTAAGTATAAATAAATAAGTATCACATTATGAAAAAATAAATAAGTTAGATAACATATAAGTAGATGTACTCACATACCTAATGTAGTAAGTTTTTGGGTTAAATATGGTATTAAACAATGTTATAGCTTATGAGGAGTGTTAAAATAACAAGTAGTCAATAAATTCACGTGGGATCATATAGAAATTCTTCCTCACCACGCGACGTATTTAGTTCATAATAACCCAATGAAGAAACTTTTCTTCTTGACTTTTCTTCCGTTCCTTCTTTCCCGGTGAACTGAAAACATGATGTTTTGTTGATTTTCTAAATATTGTTTACACATTTTATTTTGATGATGTAATTGATGTTTTGTGAGATTCATATTTAACTGTTCTCTGATATATATATACTTATGGGGAAAATACATTCTTTAATGTTGATAATGCACATAAATTAAAAATAATTAATTAATTTTAATTAATTAATTGATTCAAATTATGCCCTACCATCAAGATATTTATCTACTTATCATAATCAAGAGAGAGGAGTAAGAAACGAATAATCTGATAAATAAGTATATAGTTGAAAAATAATATATATTTAAACTTTAAATTTATAAAGCATCAAAATATTTTGAATAGAAAGAAAATAATAAAACATCAACTTTTAATGGACGAAATATTAATAACTATTTTTCACATTTACCTTCTTTTTTATACACGTTTATCATTGAATTTTAATATTAATTGTTATACTTGAAGTACTTATAAAATTATATATTATTTGTGAATTCACCCTATTTCCATAAAGTCCCGATGAGCATTTATTAATGCCATGAAATTCATATGACTATAAAAAATGCGGTATTCTTATTCAAATCATTAGGGTTTTAATGGTTAATTTAGATAAGTTTTTAGACAAACAAAAATCACATGTTCAAACATACATTAACTTGCGGTCCGATCTGGTTTAATTATATTAAGATATTTAATATAATCCAATCCAAATATTATATGTACTATAGACATGTTTTTCATAAAAGATTGGAACTATACACATACACTTCAAAACTTAAACATGATTACAATATTAAGTCTAATATACTTTAAGGTAACAAGTTTAAATGTATTCATGTTAATATTGTAAAAAACTTACCATATGATTATTTACATACAATATAAATGCATAATGCCACATTGTCACAAGCCCACAACTTTGTTCCTACCATAATGCAAATATAAACAAACAAAAACTATTGCATAAATTTTAAAGAAATATTATATTAAAGACCACAACATAATTATAATCACGACAATGAGTAAAAACATTATATTCATAACAAGATGATCTGATTAAAAAAGAAACAAATGGATATAGTGACATTTGACATTGATTTCTTCATTCATTGTGATTGTATTATATTTTAAAAAATAGCAAACCTAACAACTTAATTATATTTATCAAAAGTAATATCATCTCCTTAGAGTAAATATTTTACCTACATGTTGGGATATATTACTTATTGGACACATACTTTTTAGTCATATGAAATGAACTTTATTAAATCTACCATATGATTAATTGATTATTGAACTTTCATTCTAATTTGTTTTAGAACATTGCTTAAATGTTGAACACTTAAACGCACATATTAGTTTGTACATATTCCTAATAAGCAAATTATTGTGGTCTTTTTGGATCACTCTAGTTCATAGAGTTGGATCCAAAAACCTAATCAGACCGATAGTTTTTAAAATAAAAAATCATTCCACTCGTTTAGTTTATTTCAACTAATTTCTTGATCAAAAATAATTTTGAAAATGAGCTTCCCCATGTCCATTTAACAAGCTCAATCTTTTTCCCTTACTCTTAAAACAATAATACTTAAAACTTTATCTCATAGATGGTATGGACGATTAGTTGGTATGAACTAATTTTCTCTCTTCTAATTACACATCAAAGTCTAGTTATCGGTGAAATTGATGTTTATATAAAAGATAATGTTAAATTATTAATTACCAAAATTTTCTAGTCATATATTTGTTTTAATCTCGATTGTCATATGATTATTATTTAAATTTAACTTTTTTATATATCAAGTCATCTCCTGATCTTTTGATTTTTCTATGAATATAGTCAAATCTTATACCACTAAATCAACCACACATAAATATATATATATATATATATATATATATATATATAATGGAAATTTCACCAACAAATAAAATATAAGGACAACCTATGTTCACTACATTAAAAGGTGAACGGTCTAAATTTCATGGAAAAATAATAATAATTTAAGGTGACTAGATTAAAACGTGAATGGTCTAAAGTTAAAAAAAAAAGGTGTAAAAGGTGAAATAAAATATGTAAAAGAAAACTTACACGAACTGAAGTTTTGAAACTCGTATTGTCATATTATGGATCATAAAAACGAATTAAAATAAAAATTATAATAGGAAGATAATTGTGCTAAGATATGCTTTTTCTTATGTTAAGAATCAATCAAAATATATATAGACATGAAATCATTATAGTGAGAATATTTGTTATTATGAGAAACAATAATAATTAATATGAACTATTAAATCTTATTTAAACGGTCAAGAATAAAAGAATATGTGTATATAATGATGTTACCAATAATTATTTTTTAATCATAAACATTCATGTATAATTGTAAACCTAAATTTATTTTTCTTACGGTTTTTATATGAGAAAATATCTCATTTCAATCACTTCATACATATGTATATGTGTATAATGAATGCCGATTAAAGACGATGATCCTGGGCAATACTGCAGATATGAGTTATTGTTTCTACTTTTAATTTTAATGACAAAATGTAGTTTCATTAAAAATAAAAAATAAAAATATCATATCATATAATTTTATTTTTTTATGTCATCTTAATTCCATGCTGAAATTGGAGTTTTAAAAACGTTGGTATTAAAAAGATGGTAGCGGGAAGGTTTTTCATCACACGGGAAATGGAAGAAAATATAAGTTGATGGGAATATGAAGCTTCCCAGTTCCCACCAACTTGATCCTAATAGAAATTACATTATTCATACACTTGAGTTAAACCCATTATTTTTTCCATTCTAAACTTTGAAGAAAAAGAGACGTGGGCTATGTTGCAATTGTCTCAAAGGGCCAATGGGAATGTAGAAATGATGCATTGACTTGTATGGAAATGTAGAAATGAGAGTGCAACACATGCACGTGCACGACCCATAGTGTTGTTGGAAGTTTGCACACAGAACAACAGAATGCAGAGGAAGCAGCACATGTGACGTGATGTGCAATGTTTGATTGTTCAGATAAGTGTGGGGCCCACTCAACCCTCAGATTCCAATAGAAACAACGTGGGACCCTCTCCCTTAACAGCAAATTGCCATATGCATCATACCCTTGTGTTGTCGCTGTGTATGGCGCCATACTATTAATCAATGTGTGGAAGTTTTAGCCAAACATCCAGCGGACGGAGTTAATGTATTAGGTTAGATTAGGAGTGAGCGTGGGCTGAGTTGGGACGAGTTAAGGCTTGTCTTTACTCGGTCCTAAATGTTATTCGGGTCATTTTTTTAAACCCGGACCCGACCTTAGACCTAGAGTTAACCTGACCCTAATTTTTCACAGGGTCAACCTTTAAACTCGGACTCGACCCTAGATCCGATTAAATATAACGTATACTCATTTTATATAAAGTCTTCTAAATATTATTTATTATTGTGAATATGTAATTTGACATATAAAATAATATATATGTATATATATTATTAAAACATGTATATATGATGAAAAATTAGAGAATCGATGATATTTTCGACCAAAAAAGTATCATTACTCTTTATATATTTGAACAAAGACACATACAAACATCGTGAGAAAGTGAAAATGGGACGGGTTGGGATGAGTCCAGTTTGGTCCCTACCCGACCCTAATATTGACTAAGTCTAATTTTTGAACCCAAACCCGAACCTAGACCCGATAAGACCCGACCCTTTTCAGGCACGACCACGATCGGGCCATACTGGATGAGCGGGTAGGGACGGGTCATGCTCACCCCTAGGTAAGATGAGTCTAAATGGTTAAATAGTATATAATTAATAATTATTTATAAATATATAATTATATATAAATGTAAATTTTTATATTTATGTATAATTATATTGATATATTTATATCTTTTTTATATTGTAGTAAATCGAAATATAAGAGTAATGTTCTATTTTTTCAATTATAAGTGAACTGTTCACTTTACTTTCGAAATTATTATAATTTAATTAGCTTCAACGTGGTCACATCAGAATTAGACCAATCAGACTACCCAATCCAGTCATATTCTGAGAACATTGCTACTAACTCAATAGTAATTTGTATGTATTATTTTATTTAAGATAAATATATCACGTACAACTTATTTGATCTCGGCATTTATCAAACAATTTTACAATTCTCAACAAATCAAAGATGGGAATGAGAAAAAGTTATGGAAAAATATCGAACACATTATATTTAAATATAATTAAATTTATATTTTTTGTATTATAATTTATGACTAAAAGTTAATTGAAATTAATTTTTTAATAAATTGTAAAGATTTTATTTTCTATCTCTACATTAATAATAAAACACAGATAAACTTAAATTCAGTAAACACAAGTCAATTACATCAACACTAATTTAAGCTACGACTGCACTCCTACCGATCAATCAAGGGCTTAGCTATTCATCCCAAAAACATACTCCATATTTTTTTATTTATTAATTGTGTATCTTGATTATTTAATAAGTACAATATGTATGTTATTAGTATAAAAATTTATACAAAATGAATATACCATATATCATTTATTTGTATTGTTTTTATTGAAAAGTAAATGATTAAATGATTGTAATATTTATATACTGTCAGTATAAATAGTTATGTACAATTACTATATCATTCAACATTTATTTTTTTCAATATTAGTGATTATTAGATATGAATAATAGATAATACAATAATAGTATATCAAACTCATATATTGTTGGTGGATTTTTTTTTCTCTACTTATATTTTATCAACTTTTGCTTCTAGTGGGACTCTATTCATGTGAAAGTCCCTGTACGTGGGTTGACTATTGACCTTTATTTATGTGAACCGACATATTTCTTTCTTTCTCAATGGCTTGAACCAAAAAATATTAAACCTCAAAATTGAGATTTCCAATTAAATATTTTTTGGGAATGACGTAATATAAGTTTTGTAGCTTTTTGTCAAACACATAAATCAGGCATTTTGTTAAACGATTAACACAAGAAAATATGTTCATTTGCATTAAATTAGACAAATCTAGAATAAATGTTTTGAAATTCAATTTATATTTAGAACTAAAATTTATGGAGGGAAACATAAAGAACTTCGGAATGAATAAAAAAACTCAGCTTCAAATGTGATAAAGTTAACAAATTGAAATTTATGCAAATCAATCAAGTCATTATATTGAACATAGAAGAGGTAGTGACTTGCATGAGAAGAAGTCGTTGTGCAAAGAGACGATGACATGGATGAGCAACAACAACATGTGAGGTAGGCAATGGTGAAAATGCTTTATCAGTTTTCCTTCATTCAGTTTCTCTGCTACTCTGATTGCTTTATTTTTGTAAAATTTTAAAATTATATTAATTATCATTTTAAAATTTGGACCATTAATTTAGTTTTAGATACATAGTATAATCTCCATTAATACTGGTCTATCTGACAGTGAAGAGGAGCCAATAGGAGTACATAATGCAAATTAATATGCAGTAAGACTTTGAGTTCAATTTATATTGAGAAGCTTCACCCTTCCTAGAATAGAAGTTAAATAAATTAAAAAAGATATGCTAGTATTAGACTTTATTTTAGTTTAATATGTATGTATATGATAAACAAATTCAATTATGTTAATAGTACATTTCAATATATCTGTATATTATATTTTCTTACATATTATTCTTCTATATATATATATATATAGAAGAAGTGATCATCTTCATTAATGAAGAGACAAATGATATTTATATACTTAGTTTGAGAGTGAAAATGTCATTGCATGTCAGTATATATAAATAGAATGACATAATTGTCTTTTCATTTTACTTAAAGATTAGAGGATTTTGGCACGAAAATATATCTGTACTGTGCAACCAATCCAAAGTATGGCGTAGCATTCATTGAGAATATATATGAGAACTTTTTAATTATTTCAGTCATTCTTTTGGAAGGATGGTAGATTATTTTTATATAAATGGGAGAATTTATTGTTTTTTATTTTAATAAAATAATTATTGGTTTTCTTATTATATGTTACTCGACTATTTTTTATTTATTCACAATAATAATAATTGAAATAAAATGATAAAATATAATTATAATTATTGCCTTAAATTTTGAAAATCATAATTAAATATAAATAAAAAAGTTATGAAAAAAGACACTTAATAATGAAGAGCATACCATTACAATCTGTAAAATACTATTACAGTGCCATTTTGAAAAATAAATTTTTATACTGACACATAATATATTTAGTATTTTGAAAGCTCTTAAAATAGTGATTTTCAATACAAAGTTTATCCTATGTATTCAATCTTAACAAAGTTTTCACAAGACACTTGTTTATAAGACGAATTTAGTTTTCATCAAAAACTACTAAATTCATTTAGATAGTTATTTGATGTTTTTCAAGTTGCAATAAGATTTTTTTAAAGTCGGTTCTTTAATTTATTTTTAAATTGATCTTATACATTGAATTTTTATATTAACCAAATTGAAAGAAGAATAGTTCATGCACTCTTATCAGATAAGAGTGTTTAAATCTACTTCTATGACTTTTTTGGTAAGAGCCCCACACATTAAAGCGTTATTTTTAACAATAGAACATGTGAATGGACTACTGTCATAGAAAGCTAGTAAATTAAATACCATACTTAACAATGTTAATATTTGACGAACAGAACACACATAGTGTTAAGTTGGCAGTGGCAGAAGGTTGGTGGTGGAGGGGTGGAGGAAAGGGCGACAATGGTGTTAGTGTTTTTGAAATGAGTAGCGACGACCGGGTGGTGGTGGTGACGGCAATGATTGTTGTAGTACATGACAATACCCATCAAATCAAATGCATTTTAGTGGTGGAGTTATAATTTTTAAGATCCATGCTAAAAAATCAAGATAAATTTAAATACATTATATTATAATTTAAAGAATTTGTTTTCGGAAATTATGATTCCATTCTAAATACACAAGTAAACATAATAGTCAATTAGAAGACATAATTCGAATTCCAAGCTTAATTTCATTCTTCAAATTGGCACTAAACAAAACATAGGAAAGTGACAAAGTTACCCATCCTTACCAGTTATAGGATTTTGAAATAGATAACTTTAAATCCTAAAATTGGTCCCCCACACACCTATTCTCCATATTTTTTATTTTATGCTTTGTGCTCCTCTAAAGGGTATTTGAGTTTTGTACTGACTTACTATTTGACTTTAAAATGTGAATATTTAGAGTTTTTTTATGTAAAAAGATATTTATATTATTTTAATTATTCATCATATATGTCTTGCATTCTTACTATTACGGTTAGTGATTCAATTATCATTCTGAAAACAAATCTTTCCACTCCCTATATCACCATCGAATATTTGGTATATTCATCATTAGGAAATGACTTTAAGTTACAAAAATTATGATTAATATAAATCATTAGATATTAGATTTTATGTAAACGAAAAATATGTACTAATATTCAAATGTGAATTCCAAGAGTGGAAGAGTTATAAGTGGAAAAGATCCACAAAACCATATTAATTTTTTATTCAATGTTTCATCAGTAGTTTTTCACTTTTCCCATATCTTAATATCAGTGGGGCTCCCCTGTGAAGGCTCCCAAGTCACAAACAGATTTAATAACTGATATCATAATTGATAGTTCCACCAAGACATGTTGAACTGATAAGTGGGTTGTAGCAACTTTTTATGGAGAGATTGTTGAGTAAATTGAAATATGAAGTCTCACAAATTATCCTGAGGAGAGAATTTGAAAATTTTATAAACAGAAAAAGCTAATCAAATAATTTCCTTAAGTTTTGGTTTAATACATGTCACACTTTTAATATAAGAAGAGAACGAGAACCTACAAAAACAAGCTGTACTTGTAATTATTTCATATAGAAAATGGACAAATAAATGAATTAAAACTGATCAAAATCCAAAGAAGGTACGTGCATCAAAGTTTTCTCACCTTCATGATGATCAACACTGAAACCACCAGACCCCACCTGAGAACAAGACTCAGCTAATTTGCTTTGATTTTGATCTGGTGTACTCACCCCCACAGTATTTTCTTGTGGACTCAACTTATTTTCTAGCCTTTCAGATTGTAGAACAAGCTTTCCTTGATTATACAGATTGCTCAATTGGTGGAAATAAGGACAAGTTCTGGAATCAAGCGACCTCTTCTTATTATCATCTTTTGTTTTTCTAAAGTATTTGTTTATGTTCTCCCATTTCTCTTTGCATCTCCTTGAACTTCTCTTATATCCCAACTCCAACATTCCTTGTGAGATTCTCTCCCACAAAGGAGCCTTGTTTCCTTCCATCTCTTCATTGCTGTTATTGTTTAAGCTACTGCACCTGAGATTTATCAGTGCCAAAACTTCATCTTTTGGCCATCTTCTCCCAACACCATCTTTCTCAACATTAACATTTGGGGAGGCTTTATTTGAAACTGAATTTGTATTATTCTGCCTATTTAGAGAAGGAGAAGTAGGGTTCTGGATAATTGGAGGTGAAGTAGTAGAAGAAGCATTTTGTAATGTTTCTTGGGTAGGAATAGAGCTAGGGTTTTCTGCTTCTGAAGAAGCGTTATTTACACGATTATTTAGGACCATATTAGAAGGATTAGGGTTTTGTGATGGTGGTGAAGAAGGAGTAGTGCAAGTGTTTGGGTTTGAAACATTTGTTACCTTGATTTGGCTTGAAATAGGGGAAGAAGTAGTTTTTGAGAACTTGTTCAAGAATTCAATCATATTGGCTTGTCTATCACAAGCAATTGCTTGTTCCTGTGCCATAATCTCAAGCTCTTGGTTCATTCTATCCATCTCTTGCTTCTTCCAAGCTTCTTCCTTTGCTAACTTCTCTTCATCTCTCTTCAACATATCCTTAATCAATTTGTTGTGCATCTCTTCTTGTTGCTCCATCATCTTGTGCACAATGCTCTCACAAAAACCCTTAAACATTTCAAACCTATCTGGCTTCTTCCTCTTAGGCCTCATGTCCTCCTTTGGGTTTTCCACAACCACCCCTTCTTCATCATGACCTTGCACCTTTTGTGTTGCTGAACCCTCTTCTAGGTCCATGATCTTGTCTTGTCCTTCTTCTGTGCTTGTTGGCTTTTCACTCCCACCAACTCGACGATTATCACCTTGATTATAAAGCTCTTCAAGCTCACTATGAAACCTATAATTATTGTTATTATTATTATTATTATTGGTGTAGTTAATGTTGTTGAAATATCTGCTTTCCTCTTCAAACTTCTCCTTGCATTTCTCTGCACTCCTCTTATATCCAAGCTCTGCTAGCTTCCTGTGCCCACCGTAAATACACATAGATATAAATCCAACATAAAATACACCAAACCATGAAAATATTTATTCTTCATTTCACCACGTAATAATAATAAACAAAATGATATTGCATCAATAATTTTCGTCCCTTTTAACTTTCTTCCCTCATCGGTTACGTTCTCTCACTCTTCAACCTTGTTTTTATTCTTTCTCTCGGGTTATGTGTTATGTGTGTCTCACGGTGTGTCAGTGTGTGAGCTAAAGTGTAGATACACGTGTGTGTTTGTCTACCACATGGAGGTAGCAGCATATGATGCAATGCAGCTACCAATTAATTAAATTAAAACAAATTTAAGACCAAGCTCATTAACTTCACTTCAGTGTTTTTTGGATGGTGCTTCAAATTTCGAAACCAAGGTGTGTAATGTGTATGTTTAATTTGATCCACTAACTGAAAACAAGTAAATGACAACAATAAAACGAGATTATCGATTTAATTGTAAGCATATGGTTGATAATTAATAATAAGAGTATAGTTTGTTGTACCTTGAGACATGTTCCCAAGTGAGCTCTGGGAACCAACTCTCCATGCTAGATCTGATCCTCAAAAGTGCAAGCACTTCATCATTAGTCCAAGGATCAATACTTTGATCTCTTTGATCAATTTCAAAGTTCATAGGCACAGTACCATGTTCTTCCTTCTCAGCTTCATGTTCTTTGTGGGTAGAAGGTTGGTGTTGGTGATGTAATTGGTGCAAGAGATTGGGTTGGAGTTGAAGTGGCAATTGATGAGGTAATGGGTTATAAGGATCAAAAGAATGGAAGGTGCTATTGCTTGGTACAGCAGAAGAATGAAGAGGGAAAGGTAAGTGAAGAGGAAGTGAAGTCCTTTGTGTTATGAATTGATGGAACTGGTCTGGTACTCCATCAAACATGTTTGTGTTTTGTGTGTTAAGAAAGTTTCTCTCTTTCTTTACCTCCCTCCCTTTCTTTGCTCACTGTAAATCAGAAAATTGCTATTCAAGCAACTTTACAAAACACCAACACTCTCTCTCTTTCTTTCTATCTTTCTGTCTTTCTCTCTCACATTTATCAAAGAATTTGTCCTTGCATGCAAGGGAAAAGATAACCCACCACCACACCCTTTTGGAAGAATGTGAATTCACCAACCCAGCCATATTAGATATATAACATATAATATTCTTTTAAAAAATATATAATATACAACATTCTATACCAAGTTTGTTTGTTATATTTATTAAAATTGTAGACTATTAGAGAAATGCAATTAATAAGGTGGTAATAGAAAAATACTTCTATTATAATCGTGGATCATGTTCAAACGTTTGTATTATAAAATAAAAATTGCGATTTTCCTTGGACAAGTCAATCAGTCCACATTACAAAAGGTATATTATATATATTTCAGCGTTTTCTAATTTCAAATAAAGTCCAAACTCATCTTACCATCCATTACAATAGTTTTGATGAAGAAAATTTAGGTATCCAGAGTAGTCAACGCAGTCTCGCAAGTCAGAAAATCAAAAGGCTCGATAGTGTATGTTATATGTTATGTTACACATTGTGTATATAAAGGAATAAGTTAAGTTAGTCTAATAATTAAAATTAAACGACTCTATGTGTGACATGTTACTGGTTTGTAGTTAATGAGGTTATCAATGCAGTTGCTTCACCCCGAGGGAAAGAAGATAAAGAGAAAAGGTTACATTAGTATATATTATTGAGTATAATTTATTGGTGTGTAAAGTTTCACTAGATTTTCGTATCAGATCGAAATGTCAAATGAGCTATACTTATTAGGAGTAGAGTCATATATATATTTCTCGAGAAATTAGTTCGTTAGTATTAGAATTCAGGATATATGATTGGATTGATTATTTGAAGAAGAAGCGCGTATGGGATGAGTGTGGTTATGAAATGATGGCACTGCTATAAGATGAAAAATGATACTTGAAAACAAAAAAATCATAAAAAAAATAAACAATTATGGTTGTGGCTGGGCCATTAGAATACTATGCAGTAGCTGATGCTCATGATGGTGTAATTAACGGCATCCGGGGATGGCAGGACACGTGAAAACATGCAGAGACTGGGACCAATTATTTAAGGATGGGAATCTTCACATGGTACAATGTAATACTGTATTATAGTACAGCTTCATCACAGAGCCCCCCCTTCTCTTTCTTCCTTAGATTAGAGGGGAATGAAGACTCTTGCTTTCAATTCTAGCATATGGTTAAGAAAAGCTAGCTACAAATATATATTTCAATTTAATGTTGCATGTGTTAGTCCTACCCTATTATAACATGTATAGTGTGGATCTAAGAACACCAGCAATAAGAATATTTCCCCTACCTTCAAGGATTTTACTTTCTACTTTCTCAGAGATTTTGCATTTTGTTAAGAGTCTGTTTATGATTATATGATCTCAGCATCAGCTATCATGCATGCACCTTTCCCCTCCCTTATTTGGTTTAATTTGATTCTTTTCATTAAGTTTTGCATCTAGATATAAATATACTAATTAAGGGTAGTTTGTTATAAGAATGAAAATAAAGAAAAGATAAATGAGACACTTATAATGTTGTTACACCTAAACATATAGATTATTGAAAGTATATATTGTGTGGAAATTAAGGAAGGCGTGTTTAAAATGGAGAATATAGGGAAGAAAAGAAAAGTTTTTATCTTTAAGAGGAAGGAAGCGTGTGAAGCAAGGGAAGGGTGGGGTAAGATGGTTAATGATTCCAGCAAAGTTTGAAGTTTTACCCAGCTTGCAATGAGTTGTGAAAAAAGATGTGTCATAACCTCATCTTTCATTCATAGCCCAATCCTACCCTTTTGTAAGGCTTCCCTCCTATCTTATCATATTTTCACCCACCTAACTGGAATAAGGATCCTCTATATTAATGGAGAGTCAAATGTATGTATTTTTGTTTTTGTTTTTAATGGTAAAAATATAATTTCATTATAATTGAAATGATAAATGTGTCCTTGAAAATTATATTTTCTTTTGCTTTTTGAACTATACTTATCTCTGTATCGATGAAGAGAATTATAACCCTAACTTCACCCAGAACATGGTTGCAACTTGCAAGTGGTACCAAAAAAATTGTAACAGTGTGCGTGGAGGCGCATTTATTTTCACTTTAAAACAATTATGCTCTTCGTTAGTTAAATTGAATAGGTTAAATATGTTATTGTATTCAGTTATTTGATTAAGTTATTTTCTTCAATGTAGCTGTTTTTAATAATAATATTAATATAATATATTTTTAATAATTTTTCATATTTTTTTATTTCATATTTGTGTTTAGGTCCGTTTGTCACACATGCTGTCTTTATAGCCACGGGGCACCAACTTATGTCTATTGTCTAGTATGCCACAAGCTGCTTCCTCATAAACCACTGCCTAGTTAAATTCGAAGAAACATAAACCATATTTGATTTGGGTATTTATTGAAACTGGTGTTTTTCTTGCGCACGCGTTGAAAGAAAATCGAATCTGTTTTAATTAATTTGGTAGAAATCACAGAACATTATATTGAAGATCCAATTGTTTTATCAAGAATATGTCATCTACCTAGTTGTATGCTTCATTTTAAAATAATATAATTTTTTTAACGTTGACCTGGGGATTGGGGATTTGGAGTTCATATATATATACAATGTTGATTCATGTATTAAGGTTCAAATGTATTTCACAAATACCAACTTACTTATATGTGTAAGCTTAATAATAAGTTCCTACATACACTAAAATGTTATAAGTTCAAATTTAAAGGGACTAAAATAAAATAAAAAACCTAATTTACAAGGACTAAAAGCAAATTTGTCTTTCTTTAACCACTAAAAAAAATCTTGGTTGTTTGCCATAAGTCACCAATTTTTTAAAGTCATCGTCCCAAACTTTAGAAATGACTATGTATCTTCTATATGGAGCACCAAAATTGATGTTTATCACATTTTCTCATTCACGTTCTACTTTGTGTTTCAAGTCAATTTCATTAATTTAAAAACAAAAAATTTATAAAAACAAAAATTAATATTTTAATATTATTTTATGAAGTTTGATGGTTATGAAGACACGATGCAACAAAGAGAGCTGCCTCCCCATATCAACCACCACTGCCGTAGGCAGATGGCTTGAGATAAATGGATCCAACTGAATACAAATGCTAAAATGTAGGACTTGGATCCAAATTTTAAGGCAAAAATTATTCTCGGATTTTATTTTTGCGTGGCAAAACAAGGTCTTCATTTCTGGGTTAAATTATGAAATATTTTTTCTCTCCTGCCATTAATAATTGTTTTAACATTTTATAAATATATCGGGAATGTTTCCAATGTTCCCCCTCCGATTCTCTTTGTTTTACTTTCTATCGAAGTTATCACTCATAATTTTTTTTGCTACTACACAAAAAGTTCTTAATGGATTCCTTTTCAACCATCAAATTGCTTTCCAATATGACATATTGGTTTCAAGTATATGATATTGGAACAAGGGAAAATATATTGGATTGTTGTTATCTTTTCATAAAAAAAGTAAAAATGTACATTGTGCCAGCCCAAATAAGCCCAATGTCTGCATAGGTTCAGCTTCAGTAGCCTATTGGGCTTGATGGCTACCAGGCTATAGGTTTAACCCAGCCCAAGTTTGAATTGGATGTGCCCAAAATTAAAACAAAAGGATGTAACAATGAGTTTATTTATTGTGTGTTTAGATTTGAATTCAAAATACTATTTTAAGCTACAAACAAACTAATTATTCTTCTACTGATATAAGATATTATTATATTCTCAAAAGGATCAAAATGTCAATTATTCAATTTATGTTAGCAATATTTATTAGGAGAGATGGTTATACAACATAAAATAGATATCATTAATACTACAAAAAAATTAATAATCCTTATTTATAAAATTTCTATTTGTGTGATTTTCGAAAGAAAAAAAAAATTCATAAATTACATGTGTTTTTTAACATATAGTTAATCTTCTTTATGTTCACATATGAAACCTAAAATTAAATTTTAATGCTTGTTGAATTGTTAAATTAAATTTATAGTTTATTAAGAGTAAGACATTATTGTTCGTGATGTTTATAAATAAATAAAAATTTATATAAATATATTAAAAATATCATATTTATTGGGATAAAACATATTTAAATTTAAAAATAATGCAACCTCGTGTGTGCACATGAAAACTAGAACTCGTTAGCCGTGGCTTTAGAATTTGAAATGCTAAATACTGTTAATAATTGTTTTTATGAATAATAAATTATGCACTTTTTGAAATAAGACTGGTTAAGAGTGGAAAAATGACTTAAACATTGTATTTTATCATATAGCAGGAATATCCAATATTTCCATAGTAGAGATTTTCCATCTCCTTGAAGCACAATGAATCTTTTAGGCATATTATTTCCCTTTTATTTTAATTTATTCTGATTCTTTCTGTTTTTTTTAGTTTTTAAATGACCATGTTGGTAAGTGTTAACAAAGACTGACATAGGAGGATAGAAAATATATAAAATAAAATTTCAAGCAATTGGTTGAAAGCTCCTTTTAAATTGTCCTTTTCCTTGACCCACAATGCAACTTCTTCAATTTTCAATCGAAAACATTTTTTACCTGAATCTTTTTTTACAATTTTAATCAATTTTGTAAATATAACATATATTACATGATTTTTTAAATACGAATCAAATTTTAAGGAAGTAGATCACTAACAACACATTCAAAAAATTTTATTAAAGAAGAGTCAGTTGCTTCTTTATTATTTGCAAAATATTTACCAATTTAGTATATGATCCATGTTATTTTCTTATGTATTTTGAAAGAACAAATATCATCTTTAATATTGGACATTTTAGTATTAAAATGTGAGAAAGAGAGAAAATATATAATTTTTGTAATTATTTAATGAAGGAAAATTAAATCTCTAAATCATTAAAAATTTATTTATATCACATCTCAATATTTCTACCCACCCTATAATTTGAACACATTGATCTATATTACATCTCAATATTAACACATGTATGCAATTAATTACTTCTAACATATACAATAATAAAGTACATTCAAAATTAGATATCGAATATATCGTTAAATTTGTCATATAAAATACAAGCAACATTAACATGATCATCAAAAGAAAAACAACACCAAATAGTTCTTGAAAATTTAAAATGACATTGTCTAGTACAACATTAAGCCTCTGAAAATGTAAATTATTATTAATTAAGTCAACAGAAAAGCCAATACGGCAATATTTTAAACTTTGAATAACTTATTTGATGACCTATAATCTTTAAAAAACCCAAATTGGTCACATCTATATTTTCATGGAGAAATCCAACATCTTTTCATTTATTTATTTATGTTTGAAAAATAAAATAACAATAGCACATATTTGAAGCATATATTCTCCATCCCAAACAATAAAAAAGAGAATAGCATCTTTGGGCTAACTTATATTCCTGCTTTAGCACAAACTTTGAAAGAATAGATGTGAACAATTTATTTTTGGTAATCAATATTTTCTCTCAGTTTTTTTATTACTTTTTTGCTTATCAATATTTTATTTCAAAACATTTTATTATTTTCTCATATTTGTGCTAATGAATATCTCACCTTTCAAAACTTTTTATTATTGTTCCATATTTTTACTAATCAATATTATCTCTCAACCTTTTATTGTTTTCCCTTAAAAAGGTTTTCTTAACCTTAGCCAACCAAAAATAAGCGAAATTGCATAAATAGTTAATGCGAAGGGTTACACTAGTTCTAAGAGTAATTTTTTTAAATTTATTTCATATAATATTCATCAATTTTAAAAAATTTAATAATTTAGATCTACTCATTAATTCAGATTATTGAATATTCTAAGAATTGAGACTAAGATTTAAAATAATTTTCTAATTGTACTAATTTTACTATCTCTCATAATAATGTACACATATATCTTTTTAACTTGCTGAGTAGTTTCTGCGAAACCCACGCCCACTGTTTCCAAAAAAAGTAAAATATTTAGTGGATTATTTGGCATATCAAAGAATAAACACCGTTAAAAAAAACAGTACACCGAGTATGAGTTTAAGAATTTGAGTAATATCTGCAATAAATATTTAATTATTATTAACTCTTAAATAATAATAATAATAAAAATGAATAGTGAATAATACTCGAACAGCATTCCACACAGAAGATTCTGATTCTAAATTTACCTACGCCCACTGTTTCCAAAAAAATTACCTAATTGTTTTCCAAATGAATCAAAACCATATAAACTAGGAAGCTGAGATATGAATACAGTTAAAAGGCTAAAACCCTTGATCACACACCCTTAAACCCTAGCCCCCGATACAAAATTCTCTCTATACAAGTTTCTTTTAGACTCAGCAAACCAACACCAATATATCAATACACACTTTCTCTACATCTTCATCGTGCTGTGTTGTTTCTGCGATTTTTCTTTAACGGCTATGGCGAATTCAACGAACGATCAGAAGAAAACAACGCGGCTTTACCATCCATACCAGGACCTCAACGTCCCGATCCAGAAGCTCTACGACCTCCCCACCTCACCGGAGCTTCTCTTCTCCGAAGAAGCTTCCAAGACTCACCGTTCTTGGGGCGAGAATATCCAGTACTACGCTGGATGTGGTTACCTCTCCGGCGCCGTGATCGGTGGCTCTAAGGGGACCGTAGAAGGCCTCAGGGCTGCTGAGAAAGGAGAGTCGCTTAAACTCCGGCTAAACCGGGTTCTGAATTCAGGCGGTCAAACCGGACGCCGGTTCGGAAACTCGGTCGGTGTGTTAGGGTTGATCTTTGCGGGACTGGAGAGTGGGATGATCCACTTTAGGGGAAGGGATGATTTGGTCAACAGTGCTATCGCCGGACTTGGTACCGGAGCTCTGTATCGGGCGGCGTCAGGGCCAAGATCGGCGGCTATTGCGGGTGCGATTGGTGGAATCTCTGCGGCGGCGGCGGTTGCTGGGAAGCAAGTTTTGAAGAGATATGTTCCAATATGAGATATTTTACATTATGGGAAAAAGAGATAGAAGGGTGGTTTTATTGTTTATGTTTAATTCATTTTAATTGTTACTGCCTTACTTCACATTGTGTTGTTGTTCATAATAATTTGACATTGTTGTCTTTGAAATTCTGATTTTGTATTGGTACTCCAATTTGCTTATTCTTCATCAATCAATCACAATTTTACTAAAATAAAAGTTAAATTAAGATTGGTTTGAAATAAGTGTAAATAATCAAATTTGAGGGCGATTTCACCAACAAGGATAAAGAGAATGACGAAGTTAACAATAAATTTGGTCCATCTATATACATCATAGAGTAGCATCAAATTGCTTGAGGTTCTTAAACATATGAAAGAAATAAGGTGTACATAGCTAGTTCTAGAATAGACATAGCTGAGAGATTCTCAAAAGAATAATCCTATTTCAACTAGCTCCTTTTTTACACCAACAAAAACATTAATTAGCCCACCAACACAATCGAAGAATATATCCTACACTAAGGATGTTGTTATACATTTCAACAATAGCTATATATGTTATGTGCAATGCTTTTTCAAGCTTTGAACATGACTAAGGTTAAATTTCAACATCAACGCGGGTTCTGATGGGTTTGAGCTTAATTCCTAAACCCTGAGGGGAGAGAAGTTCTGGTGCTATGCATGAATGATTGTTGCTCGTGGGACTGGCTGGATTTGATCCATTGCTTGACGAGGAAGCAAAATGTTGTTGTCTGTGATAGCCAAAACCCATCAAGAAGCGTTCGATCGGTACTATCATGGAATTCGGGTGCTCTTCTGTTACTAGTGAGCCACAAGCCTGAACCTGTGCAAGTAAACATGACCATGTCAGTTATTTTTGTTGTCTTTCTGTACTAGATTCACGGAGAGTGTTGAATATCTTATGTTGTCTCATATAATGAATGGGTGGATTATCTACCTCAACAAGTGCAACGATTTTGTGGTTCATTTTTGTACTCAAGTAAACAGATTCAGCATGGAATGGACTACTTTCACCTGCAAATATAAGTGTCTTACATTTCAGGTTCATCAAACCCTCAGTGAGGTCATGCCTTCTGCAAACAGTTAACCATTTAGTTAATGTACCATGGAAACAATGACACTAATTGCTATCGATTTTATAATTTTTTTCTGGATTTTATATTTGCTTAACCATTAATGACTTATTGTGGTGCAAATTCTACAATAGAACTTTCCAACAACTGTATCACAAACAAAGTATGTAAATTATTACCCTCGAATCAACTGAAGAAGATTTTTGGTATCATCATTAATAACAGGAAATAGAAGTAATATAGTCATCATTAAGAGAAATCAAAAGAAACTAATCATGTGTTTGTCAAAAATGTATTACTTACTCATTAATTGCTTGAAGAAAACGTATAACATTCAAGCTTTGCCTTTCATCCAGAAGCTGTAGTTATAAACCAGAAAAGAGGATCCACATGTCAGAATTTTACACATAAAACACTATCCTTATTCCCAGGTGCGCAATGCAAGTACTCAAGGCAGCATTCCTATATGTAATAGACTATTGGTTGTTACTAAAATTGAGTTGTCCATACCCTTCGGCAAGTTAAAATTACGTCTGATTCTTCTTCCTGAACAATGCACCTAAGTTCCTATGAGAAGAAGTGTAAGGAAGTAATGTTACAGAAATGAATCTACCTTTATAATGAGACGAGATTGAGAATAGGAAGCTCACCTTACTGAAGTAACGCTGCAGAAGGCATTCCTTCAGTAAACCACACATACCATAGAAGTACAATAAGTTCATTAAGACCTGCATGGATGGATATAGAAAACTTTCAGCATAGCAAATGATACTAACATAGACTTTTATAGCCATGACAGACATGCATCTACTACAGTTTCAACCTTTCATTTTGCTTTTCTGTGTATAAATAGGTAAGCATCCTTGTCAGTTCATGGGTCACTAAATTAGTAAATTCCTTAATCTATATGCAGATACTTCAATTGATAACATACGATAAAAACCATGCACAGAGATTAGAACCTTGTTGTATAGCCATTCAGTCCATGAAGGCCTTTTACATATAGGTGAAACAAGAATCAATCCAAGCACTCGTTCTTTGTATTTCATCTGCCAAATGAGAAAAAAGCATGGCGGTTTAATATACTAGATTGTTATACGAGGTAAAGTTGTAATTCATAGGTGCCAACTTACAGCAAATAGTGTCAGGATGTATGCACCAGCTGTTACACCCAAGCACAGAACCTCTCTTAGCCTGATTTAAGAAAGATTTGGACAAAGGTTTAAATCCTAGTCAAGAGGCTAGTTTCATAAATCATCGCTGCTTAAGATGAATTCAACAGTAAATAATCAAGTGTCTTTACATAGAGATATTATACATGTATTCATTTCCCTTTAGTTTAATTTATCCAGCAATGCACAAACAATCTATTTACTTGTTACTATAGTGCATTACATCAGTAGTAGTCCAATTCTTCCTGTGAAAACTATAGGGAAATACATTCTAATGGCCAAGTATCAGAATTCAGAAACTCAACCTTTATGATAAAAAGACGGAATGCACAGGTGATGCTTTACTTACCCAAAGAAATCAAGCACTTCTGCAACCTGGTCAGCAAGGTCATCCACACAAAGCAATGGTTCATCTGAAGAAATTACATCAGCTCCCAACTGCAATAACTCTTAACCAAATGAGAAAGCGTCTATTAGACTCTAGGAGAGGATACTGCCCAATGAACAATTTCCCGGACGTAAGATATGCAACTGGACATCGAGCTATCTAACAATGTAATCATAACTATTTAAATGAAAGTGAAATTTCCTTCAGCAATGTTCAGACATGGGAATAAAGGGGACAATCACATATGACAGGCAAACACTAGTTGTGCAGATATGTGTAACACTTCAATTTAATCCTCTTTATCAGAGGTGAACTTTGGAATGCAGAATTCAGTCATATTAATTAACTTCTAACTCCCTAGTTCTTAGCAATTGCTCATGTAAAACATGAATGTGAAGTCAATGGAGTTGAAACTACTCAATGTTCATTAAGTAGCAGTCCATGAATAGAAGACCATTACTATATCAAACTCAGTGTTATAAGATTCCCTTATTAACTTCACCCGCGACATATCGAATTTACCATTCTTTAAAGAAAATCTTTTTAATTGACGAAATCATCCACATATCCAAATGAACCACACATTTGTATCCCATTCCTAGTAACTATGGTTACAGTAGTAATGATACTGACCTCGTGCCCTGGAGCATCAATGTGATAAATGCAGAAGTTATGAAGCAGCAAAGAAGCTGCATCTGGGCAGAACAACAAACCCTGGAAACAAGACACATCTGCAAAAACAATCAACTTATTATTATTATTATTATGATAAACAATATATAAGAATCCAATATTTCAAAGACTGTTTCTATCACATGACCTTAAAATCCAAACCTACTTAAATTATAATTCAAAACATCACCATAAAAAAAACAGAAAGCAATAAGAGGAGTAAGAATCATGTCATACAATTGAGAGCCACATCTGGGTATGTTATAAGAGCAGGCTTTTCTTGATCCCCACAAACAAGCACTGAGACAGAACCTTTACTTGTTTTCACAATGCATTCCTACAAATAAAAAACACCATAAACTATATCAAGTAACAGTTATCATATACCGTGACTATGTTAAGTTCCATTTTCACATTACCTTTCCTCCTAAAGGTATTAAATCAATGTCAATGGAAACAGAGTCACCGCTTGAGTCTCCCATTACAAAAGCTTTTACACATTCAACGTGTAATGCACACCCCACCACTAATAATAACAACAACTGATTAATACAATAGATTCATCGCAACCTTTTCTCTTTCTTTCTCTTCTTACTTGCTAGAACATGTGACAAACATTTGTTCCTGTTTTGTGTTCTTTTTTACGGGGAGTGACCGTTGGAAAAGGTTAAAAGGCCAGTTAATTTTTTTTAAGGATTTATGTTGTGGCACATTACTGTAATTTTATTATAATTAAAAGAATATGTGTCATTTATATTTCCTTTAGTTTTTTAAATATTTGACTCTTCGTTAATGGATTAGATACTAACTTAACTAAAATAGTGATGAGCTGGCATAGGATGGGTGAAGGGTTTCATTCAACAACTTTAAATTTCAAAGAGTATAGCACAATATTAGCGGCGGGCACATGTAATTGTGTGACTATGATTGATTGACGGATATAAATGTAAAAAGCATGGGCTTTATCGTAATTTAGAGTAGGCATTATTTTACAGCTGTAGTGTACCTGGAATTATAGGGAATAGGGATTTGACATCCATTAATCAACACTTGTGAGCATACGCCAGCTCATCAACACTCCACTCCAGCTACGTCCACCTCTAACTTCCTCTACAAAAATATTTGTTTTTTGGAAAATTATACAATTAGAGTTACTTATGGTAAATTATGTTTCTTTTTCTCTTTTTTTAAATGGAATCATGTTATGAATACATTATTTGTAAAAGGAATAGTTCTTTTTGTTATTATTATTTTAAAAATGAAACCGTGATTCATATATACAAGTTATGTCTAGATGCTATAATTTAATATATAAGTTCAAAAGGTTACGTGGAATGACGTCCAAATAGTTAGTTCTTTGAGATAGCCAAGGCTTCATATCAGTCCATGCTCATACTCTCTAATAATAAGATTTACATTCACCCACATCGAATTCTAATTGACATCAATGTGCATAAAGATTTTTTTTTTATTCACAATGTGCATGAAGATTTAAGTCATTGACATTTCCATACAAATTTTAAATCATTTGGCAAACAAATTTTAAAACTTAGTATACCCAATATAAAATTCTCATCTTACATTTAGCCTTCTTTTAGTAGAGTAGAAAAAGAAGAGAAAAAAAAAATAAGATGAGAGAAGTTGGGGAGAAATAAAGTTTTTCTATCCTTTGGTTTAAGGGGAGTTTGAAGGGAGAGAAGGAAAAATGGGTGGGACCCATCAAATTTGTTTCCTCACTGAGAGGAGAAAAGATACCAACATCTGTTGCCTCAAACTGTATCTCAAATCGAGAGCAATGATATTGAAACAAAAAATAAAAAATAAGAAATATTATAATTTTTTTAAATTGACATGAATGTTTTCATTAATCCGGGACATGATTTGAAATATAATTTTGGACGACAAATCATTGTTCACATGAGGAAGAAACACTCATTTTTTTCATACAACCAAACAACACTAAAATCCACTCTATTTCTCATCTCTTTCTCGTCTCTTTCTCTTTTCACTTTCTCGTCTCCAACTATCACTCCTGAATATAAGGTGAGAGTGAATAAAGGATTTAAAAGGAAGGAAAATGAATATTGTGCATTATGATGATGACTTAGTTGTTCTCTCTCTCGTGAACATAATTATCTGTAAAACTGCTGCTAAACTAGGGACATGCATGATGATTGGTCTTTGGTCTGTTACATGGAAAGGAAATGAACTCTGTTTTTTTACTTTTACCCTATGATCACGGTCTAATTGGCCACATGGGATTGAGCCGATCTAAAAAGGATGGAGACACAAACTTAGGATATATGATCCTCATTCATTTAAAAGAGTCTAGGTAAATGTTTAAAAAACAAAGAGAATATAATTTTTAATGACATAATTATCCTATCTTATAATAAAATTATATTTTTGTCAATAAAAATAAAGGGAGAAACAAACATTTGTTTCTGCATCAATGAAGATGTTTTATTAAAATGCACATAAAGTTTAGAGAAAATTCAGGAATTTTGCTTTTGCGGTACTTAGTAACACACGGGCACGCTGGTTGTGTAATTTACACCCCATAAAGTTCTCCTCATCACATTATGCGATAATTTTCGTTACCTCTCCTTTTCAACCATATATGACTATATGACAAGAGAACATTCAAAAACAATATTGTGAATACCAACATTTAAGTACATTAATGCACATGGGCATAGACTTTTAAGTTGAAAATGAACCAGCGAGCCTTAGAACGTAATCCATCGAACTTAAAAGAAACCCTTATTAATTTGGATATCTAAATTCGTAGTACTCCATTTATATGGGAAACATTTATTTCATTTAAATTTGGATATCTAAATATTATGCATCAGTAGACAGTTGTTAGTTGTAGTTGATGATGAATCGATTATGTTGAGAATCTATTATTGGATATAAATAATAATTGATGTGGAGCGTTGTAGAGGTACAAATTGCAGCTTTCATAGTTGCATGCGCCTAGACCAGACGCTGTTTGTTGTGGGTGCAGGGCCTTCTTTTTTTTTAACCTAAAAGTTGAGTAAGACTCATTTCCATTAAAAAATACTCTACAAAACCAAAGAAAATGGAAGATAAAATGTTAGTTATGTACTCCTCATTTAGGATGATTACAATTATATTCTTAAAAGTAAAAGAAAAAAGTTAATTTCTCTCTCCATTAATGGAGATAATTTTTTTCCTTAAAGTTCCATTTGCTTTTTTGAGACATGTTTCTATACTATACTCTTGTTAATTCGCATTCAAATAAAAGAAAGGCTCTTATTGAGTCTTACTCCAAGCACCCAACCACATTTTTTTTAAAATTTATAGATTCAATTATAAATCTCAAATAATGCAAATACCTATAAAACTTAAATGGCCAGCCAAAATTATGGTGAGAGATACCGCAAATGTTATAAAAAAACTAGAATGCTGCACTACTGCCAATACTGGTTTGGTTTAAAATAATTACAATCTCAATTTTTAAGGCTTAACACCCCTCACAGAACTGGATTTGGACATTTATGACTCAATATGGTGATAGAATTTGATAACCCAATTTCACCCAGGAGAATTGACCACTTTAGTACGATTTTTATGATCAACATATATCCAATACATAATATATTTTTCGATGAGTTTAATATTTTCTATCCACTGCCAGTGTAAGATTTTGTACATTATCAATACATTAGTCATGTTGATTTATATTATTTTTACTTAAGAGTTGATAATAATTGACATTAGTCATGTTGATTTATATTATTTTTACTTAAGAGTTAATAATAATTGACATATGAATAATGAATGATATATTGACAGTGTAAAAAATATTTATAATTTCCGTGCATACATTTTAAGACATTTTTCCATTAGGCCTAAATATTTTAAAAAGATATGAAAACTTATCAAGGTATTGGGCCTCACATATATATCCACTGGCATGAAGAATGTATTAGTATTTATGTCCTGTATCAATTGAGTATTACTAGCCAAGAACATAGTATTAGCCTTTGGAATGAAGGTTCAATCATTCTAATAAATAATAAAATGATTAAATCATAAAGATATAAATATATTTTCATAATATTTTCACTATGGGGTTTCAACAAAAAATCCCCAAAGTATTTCATCAACTAAGCAGAAATATTAAAAAAGGAATCTCTTGTAGAGGAAGTGGAATAATATTTTATTTCATTTAAATAGAAAATGAAAATAGTTTGCTCCACTTAACATTCACACTAAATGTTCCTTAATGGCTTATTTGGGAACACTTTTTAGTTTGTTAGAGGACCATGTTGTTGTCATTTTTACGTTCGGAAGAACAAATTGTTTTAATCAAATTTGAACTTTGAAGAACATAAACAATATACAAGTTAACAGAAAGTACCTGACTGAGTGACTGGGTTACATAACTAATAACCATTACAAAAGGGTATTCTCTACTATGAGCTATTATTAAAAAGACAAAACTTAGGTAAAATACTATAGGTGCTAGTGGTACATGTGACCTATTAGAGACATATATTATGGCATATAGAGGCAAGCATCTGTGCTATAATTGGTACTATCACAGTGCTAATATTTTGTACACAAATGCTATGAAAATAATGATACAGTATAAAGAATAGTTTCAGCTGTACAGTTTCCAATTTCGTTCGCATCACCAAAGATTTCTACCATGTAAGATTAGCAACTGAAATCACAGGTTATGGTCTTAAAAAAGTTACTAATGCTAGTAACCAGTAACTAGCAATTTTATTCCTATAGCACAATTTGTATGATAATCATACACCAGGCAGGCTGCAGGATTAGAAAGACCAAGTTATTGGATTTGGCTGAGTCATATTCATATGGTGAAGAAAATGAAACCTATCAGCTCAGTACAAAATTAATATATAAAGTAGAAATAAACTTCCAGAATCTTATACACAGTCTGTTAATTATCACACATAATAGGTAATTATATCAACAGAAGGAACAATCATGTATATGCTCCATTCATAGTGTACAAAACAAGTATTGGGTCCCTTGGCATGATGATAGTTTCACTATGCTAGTTCCTTAGTTTTACTGCACTTTCTTGGTTATTGAAGATACATTGAATTCTCAATAGAAAAAGATAAAAACATATATGATGACTTAATTTGTGGTCTGCAACCAGAGTTGAAATCACAATATTGTGATTTTGGTGGTCTTTGCAACCAAATCAGGATCGCGATTGTGGTTATGTTTTTCCAGAATTGGCAACAACTATGGTGAACCATAACTTTAACTGCAAGTTAAAACCCTTGGCTAGAGACTATGGGCATGTACTATATGCTACTGATAAAAGAGAATGAAGATGTACTTGAACAAACCATAAAGCTAAATGCAGACAGTATAGTTTTGTAATATGGATCATAAAATTAACACTTGAAGATAAATATACAGCCAATTAGGAAAAAGAAAAGGAAAAGAATTGTCTGTGATCTGTTCAAATGCACAGATAATTTAAGGGTATGAATTTAGACAAGAAAGTGAGACAAACAAAAGTACTCATCTTTAATGAACTGTAATGTAATTCAATCACATGATAATTCAAAAATCGCTAAAGGATATGTTAGTATTCATTCAATGTAGGATGATGGAGTTCAACAAATCAATCTACTCATTCTTCCAAGCATGCAACATAAGGGAGAAACCGAGGCCTTGCAATTTGGTCTCAGAAAACCTTTGAGAGAAAGACTGCAACATATTTTCATCAGAAAGAGGTTGACTAACCCACAATTTATGTTCAGAGAGGCATGTTCTGAACATGAAAACAGCATTTCCAAGAGATGCACCATTACCATATAGCCAATTATACACATCCCAAAAAACTTCTACTGCAAATCCATCTACAAGAATGGTACAATTTCCCCTGAACTTCCACTTCAGCCGCTTGATCTGCATCACAGTTTTGGCATCGATTCGAATTACAAGACACGGATCGCTAACACTCGATGTGTCACATTCAATGACAAGATCATGAACTTGACCATTGTCACAAAACACAGCTTTGTTACCAAATAACCTCTTACCAAAAACATGTTCCTTCTTGGCAATAAAAACTGCATTACATGCTAAAGAGATAGCATTAGTCTTCTTATAAGCTTCTTTCTTCAAATCACCAAGAAACATAATCATTTGTCGATCTACAACTACACATACATAGAACCCCTCCAATGGTTCAGGACCAACACCAAATTTAGCAGAAGAAAGGTCCCAAAAGACATCAACTTTACAAGAATAAGCTTGTAAACTCTTACTCCCTCTTCTCTTTGAAAACACCCATGGTTTTATATCAACCTTACATAGACATTGACTTGAAGAATCATCTACCCCAACACTAAGACCTTGACCCATCAAACTTTTACTCCATGTGATGCTAATCAAACAAGATTTACCTCTTATAATGCACTGGTAAACACATATAACCAAATTTTGTGCAGTTTTGCTGGAGTTTGAATTTGAAGATGAAGAATCTGCAACTTGAACTGCATTTTCACCAAAACAGGAAGGGAAATCCTTCATTTTTTGGACAAACAGTGACTTCAACTCAATTCAATTTTCAATCTTTTTAGATTTGCTGACAGAACAAACAGTTGAAGTTTATTCTTACTTTCTCTTATGATGCAGCATAAGATATCTAAGAAAGACAGGGTTGTGATGCTGTGAATGTGAAGAATCTATGTATCTATGTTGAGAGAAGAGAGAAGAAGAAGAGAAAAGGGGCGCGTGTAAATGAAAGTGCAAAGTGGAAGATATAGTTGAAGGAAGAATGTAAGGAGTAAATAACAGGATCAGAGAGAAACAGACAAAAACCAGACTTGTTTCACTGTCAATAACTATCCAAATCTCGAACAATTCATTTTTTTAAACATTTTCAGGAAAAACGAAGTTGGAATAAAGAAAAAAGCAGTGTCAATTATAGATTAAAAAAAAAGTGTGAGGACCACAATCATACACTTATGTATACAAATGTTTTGGATTAAAAATTATTTCAAGTAACATTTTGAAAAATAAAATAAAAATACTTTTATTTGAAAAAATCATATAAGCATATATACTTTTACAAATATAATAAAACTAGCTTTTGTATATGACTTTTTTCCCACAAGACTCAAACCTTGAAAAAATTCGTATAAGCATTTATATTCTAATGCTAACAAATGAAATAAAATTTAATAACAACGAAAATGGTAAAACAAAACAAGGGAGGTGAAGGGCATAGCAGAAAAAGAAAACTGGAAAAGCTGATTTGTGAGAGATACTGTACAGTGATTACTGGGAAGGTGAAAAGTATATATATCTATTCTCTGTTTACGTGAACTTGCTTTTACCCGACAAGCACACATGAATATGAGAGGAATGGAACCTAGACCAAGTAGCATTGTGGATCGAAAATGCAGATATCTATTTATGTTGGTGTAAATTCAAATTAAAAATTAAATCAATGTAAATTCCTTCATTTTCCCATTTTATTTAAGAGTTAAGTTCCTTGGAAGTGGAACCCACAAACTCGTGTAAATGCAAGCACGTTCTCACCAATGTGAGTCCATGCGCAACATGCTTCCATGCTTTACATACTTGCCTATATATAACTTGTATATAAGCCTGTATTTATTTTTTCTTGAAATTCGCTATACCATTTTTGACAAGTTTCAACTTGTTGCATAATATATTTGAGATTATCTTATTGAGGATGTGCAATGAGGTAATGAGCATATAAAACAGTTTTTTTTTTATAATTTTGCTTCAATATCAACCAACTGTATACTAAATTGATGCGAGGATAAACTCATTTACGATTATGGGTGGAAACAGACAATGTCAGGTCAGACTTTGCCTTAAACAGACTGAACCTATATAACATATAGGAGTCTGGGTCTGACCTGATAGTCTGTTTAAAAAAAATTCAAAGCCTAGGTCTGACCTGTTTAAAAGTCTAGTCCGCCCTGTTAGTATGTTTAAAGGTATGTTAAGGTCAGAACTTCAACACATTATTTACAAGTTTGTAGAAATTACATACATACATGAGTTGAGTTATGTACTTATGTTCAAGTCTCAACAACTAAATGTTCAATTATTAAATAGTCTAATCTCTAAGTCCTAATGGATTTACATTAAAAAAAATTATTATTTAGTATTTTTTTATATTATAAAAAATAATTTATAAATATATAATAACATTACATAGGTCGGTCTGTTAGGCTTAATAGACTTTTTGAAAGGTTTGAGTCTGACCTATTTAGGATAAATAGGTTATTGGATAATACTAAGTCTAGTCTATTTAACAAAAAAGTTTGGCTTGTCCTGACATATTATAGGCTAAGTACTATGACACCTGATAGGCGGTCTGACTTGTTTCCACCATTATTTACCATAAACAAATAAATTGATGGGAAGATAATCTCGTGTGACCAAGGAAAAGGTAATTAATTACTAAACATAAAACTGTTACCTAGTAGTTAGCACTAAATACAGTTTAAAAAAAAGCTAAACCTACTTTAGTTAACGTGCCGAATTTTCATGGACCAGGGGAACGCAATCAACGCAACAAAATTAGAGAAACATGAAATTAAAGGAGATATTACATATATTCTAAATGCTTAAACAACTTCATTGGTACGTTGTCTTTAATTATAAAAACAAAAGAAGTATTGTCATGAAGCATCCAATGCGTTACGTGTAAGTGACTCTAGTTCTTGTCATGTATAATACTGGCTATATATATTTGTCTTGATGTCTTCACCTTTACCCATCTATGAATATTGTTGTTCAAATTAGAGTACTCTCCTTTTACCCATCATTGTGACCAGAAGGATTTGCAGATTTTATGCAAATTATGTGTTGTGTTGTGTTGGGTTTGATTTGAACATCTGAATATAATACTATGCATTTGTTCAAGTTTATGATGTGGCCTTTAAATCAAGCAATAGCCTTCACTCTTAAACCTTCGGTTGGAACAAATAACGTGATATGATCTTCATATTAGAGTGTTATTGTACAAAATTGTTGAGAAATAAAAAACTTTTTGAAATTAAGAGTACCAGATGAAGATTTAAATTAAGGTCATAATAATAATTGTTGTTAGTTAAAAATAACATTGTGTCACGTCATTTAAAAATGCACATTACTCTTCGCTAAAAAAATATTTATTTTGTCGTTGGGAGATGGTAAATTGAAAAAAATAAGAGTGAAAATGAATGATAGAGTTAAACAGATTTATTTATGCACACAATGAAAAGAAGGAAAAGTTGTAATGAGAGTGAATTATTGAACTTTTTGTCCAGTTTGTTATTTACTTTACGGTTGCCTATCATCATATCTTCTTTTGTGTAATGCCATTGCCCAAAAAAGTTGCGATCAGTGGAAGAGGGAAGAAAATAGTCAAAAAGGAATTAATTGATATGTGACATTCTGGATTTGTCTCTATATTGATTCTTTCTTGCTGACAAAGGGTCATTGATGATGAATAGCATAATCTACGATGAGAACGATCATGTTTCTTTTTTCTTTCATTCTGTCTTTCTTCTTTTTAATCATGGGACAAATAGCACTTACCTTAATTTCATCATAAAATAGATGATATCATTTTGTATGGCACTAATTTCGTAAATTGGTATGGATTATTTAAGGTAGGAGTCAAATGTTTGGTCACTTTACACATATATGTTTTAAGAATTAGTTTAATATTATGGCATTGATGATATGGAGTTAAACTAAGGTATTCATTAAAGAGTAGGGATCCACATCTTAGCCATCAATTCTAGGGAAATCTAATGGTTTGAATTAGTGGTAGATTTAAATCATTAAATTTTCCTAGAATTGATGACTAAGATGTAGAGTAAAAAAACTTAATATTAGAGTAAATGGATCATCACTCTTCATTAAAAGGCTAAAATCATTAGTTCTCAAATTAATAATTTTCACCAACAAAACATTGATTTAGTGAGACAAGGTTTTGCTAGATCCCAAAATAATCAAGAAATTAATGGTTCGATTTTTGTAAACAATACCAAAAATAAATTAATTCACTAAAAAAAAGGTTACAAATTAAAAAATATAGTCAATTTCCAATACAAAGTTATAATTCTAAAACTTTTATCCTTATCCATTGAGTTTAACAATTTAATTTTTAATCATTATTATTAACTGAATTCATGTGGCATTCAGTCATGACAGTGAAAGGCAAAAAGACACCAGTGTCGATGAAAGAAGGTTGTAACATTGGGAGGATTTATATATGTAGCATATTTTTCGTTAAAAAGTTAAGCAAAATTAAATTTAGGAGAAACTTGATAAGTGCTATGTAGCATATTTTAATAAGTTTGTTATGGGTGGAAAAATTATGGCTATTTTCGGATTAAACATAATGATTCCATTTGAAAGAACACTTTACATGCCTTTTACCCTTATTACGTTTACTATATATTATATATGCGAGGTCAAACAAATGAAGTAAATCCAACCATTATACATTTTACCTTCCATGTTACATACTATCTTGATAGGAATAGGGATTTATGGAAGAGGAAAGTAATATAATCATCTTCATTATTTGGAAGTATGAAATTTAGTTGGAGAGAGTAAACTAATGATAATATTATAATATTTTATTTTTCATTTAAAAATATAATTAACAATGAAAGATGCACAATAACATATAGCTCCCAAAACCTTTCTCTCTCATTCATCCAACTCTCAAACAATGTGGAAGCTTTCTAAAGTCATTTATTCGCTTTCATTCTTCTCCAAAATTACACTACCAAACAAAGCCGGTAGAATCAAAGTACCAGTCACTTAGATTTTTTTATTGAATGAAACCAATTTAACTTAAGAGTACGTTAGGTTTTGCCTCTTAAAATATTTCACTAAAAAATGTTATCAAGAGGAAATGAGATATGGAGAAGATAATTGGAATAATTCTTCAAAGGAAACTAAAAATTAATGTTTTATACTCAAATAGTCATTTTATAAATATCAACAATTAGTTTGAAAATTGAAATGATATTCTACTTCTATCATAACAAGAAAATTGAGATGATATATTGCATGAAAAAGATGGCAGTACGGGCTGTTGCAGCGGACAACTTTAAAGCTTGAACATTTAGGTGTCATAAGACTCATCTCCATTAATGCAGAGGTAAGTACCCAAAAAAAATTAAAGAAAATAAAAAAATGCAATGTCACTTTTACCTTTTTGTTTAAAAAATGATTACACATTTACCCTTAAAATGCACATAAAAAATTCAGTTGACTCTCCATTAATGAAGAGAAGAACTACTCTATCAACTATGAAGGAATAGCGTTCGTTATTGGTAGGATAGTTTAGATTTGGTCCAAAAAAAAGTAACTTTCAACGCTTTTTTTCATTTTAAAATCTTAAAACTGCCTTTTCTTTTTGTATGATTCCTTTTTTCTACCTTTCCCAGCTCAATTATTCCTTTTCCAACATTTTCTTCCTCTCTCACTTACCTAACTCATTCAACCATTCACTTAAATCTAAACCCGTCAAATTATAAGTTGTTAAAACCTTGGGAAGACAACCTTGGCATGAAGATGCCTAAGCTATAATGATTTGAAGGAATGGATAGTAACTTTTGACAATAAATCTTTTGTCCCATAATCTATAAGAACAAATATAAATATAGATGATATTCCAAAAAAAAATAGTCTACAATGTTAATATTTATACGATTTATATGCCGTACAATATATCATTATTTTATATTATTTATATTTAAAAGTCAATAATACTAAAATATAAAAGTTGGGTGATGAATTGAAACTGTAAAAATCTATTAGGGACAATGCATACATCTTTTCACATTTGTAATTGTGGCAGTATGCTATAAAAGTTATGCATCTTCTAGTTTAAAATATAAAATGATTTATAAGTTGATGTGGAAAAATAATTCAATTCATCGCGGTTCTTGAACTTAACAGCTTACTTATGAAAGTTTTTCAACTTGAACTAACTGCACATCCATCTCCTTTAATGAATATGTGTATTGTTATTCATGTATTTCTTCCTCTGTTTTTTTAGAAATAATTGTTGTTACCGTAACTTGCAGCAAATCTAAATGACACGAAATAATACTTATTGGCTAAGTCATGACCAGGTCGCTCTCTTTAAAATATTTTGTATGTTTTGTAGTATTGCCCAAAATATGCAAGCAGAATATAAACCACGCCGTCCCCAGGATAAAACAGTCCAACTCTCTGTTATGCGATTTCTTATTGCAATGTAAGAATCGTTCTTAAATACACCCACCACTATATGGCTACCAGTGTCAATTCTCGAAATTCCCACACTATGACTACCAGTGTCAATTCTATTCCCACTATCTGACTAACGGTGTCAGTTCTCGAAATTCCCGCACTTTGGCTACTAGTGCTAATTCTTTTCCCACAATCGGGGAGAAGTTTGCCGGAAATGCATCGGCGAAAATTATGAGGGAGAAAGAAAAAGTTAAGTAAAAGCGTACTCAACTTGGTGCAAGAAAAGATTTTGTCACAACTCTTGCATCCTCCAATGTGGGACTTATGAGATTTTTCTTTAAAATCTTTCAATGTGAGACTTGTGAAGTTTCTTCAAAATCTCACTATGTGGGACTGTGAGTTTTTTCATTTTCACAACAACACAAGTTCTAACAATAATTCTAACAATAATGCCTATAAAAGTATGAAGATTTTACATTATACATAACCTATTATTCATGTTTTTTAATATTAATGATTTTTAAATTAAAGTAATATATATATATATATATATATATATATATATATATATATATATATGGTGGATGATGATACTGTTGAACCAAAGCCAGAAACTCAGCTGCAAAACCAGCTATTCTCTGCAACTCACAACTTGCAGCAGCAGTAGCTATATTGCTTAATAAATGAAGAACAAAAAACTTAGAGAAGAAGAAGACTTTGTTAAGAAGCTTAGATGCAAGAAGATTGAATAATGCAGAAAACGGTGATTCAACTATATCATAGAATGACTTCAAGTTATATTTATACAAGGGTAGGGATCCACTTACTCTTGAAAAACCCTTACTCCACATCATGATCATTCATTCTTGAGAAATTTAATGGTTTGAATTGGTGAGTACATCTAAAACCATTGATTTTTTAAGATTGAATGACTAAGATTAAGATGAAGAATAAGTGTTTTTTGGAGTAAGTGGATCTTTCCCCTTTATACAATGCAACCAACTAACAATCAAGAATAGAAAGAGAGTCACTAACAAACTTAACTAACTTCGATAATAGGATAACTATGCTATAATGGATTAACGAGTCAGATTGAATTATACATTTGTCTAACATATATAATTTTTTTTAGGGTGATACACTCTAGTATTTATTAATCTGTCATTTTGAGTACATTTTCATTTGTTGCAGTTGTAAAAAAAATTGTATTGTTTGTTGGAGGATATATTTCATTAAAATTATTACGAACTGCAGATCTGGTGATAGATTTACCAGTTAAAAAGAGGGGCTTTATTTGTTGCCCCAAACCAATGAGTTGTCTAACTAAAGTGGTATTTCTCAAATCTACCTTGTATCTATCCCCAACTTTGGAAAAGCTAGTCCACCAAGAACATGAATCAAAGGATAATATTATTAGGCATGATAGGGATGGGATTGCAACCTTACCCTGAGAAACTCAAATCAAAAACTCACATTTAAGAATGTAATATCTATACATTGTCAATATAAAGATTTGTATACATTCACTATATTATTTACAATTCATTTGTAATATTATTTTGTAAAAAAAAGTTCATTAAACATGAATGATAGATGATGCAGTGGTAGTATATAAAACTCATATTTTTAGTTCATACATTTTTTTCATACTTTAAATATAAAGCAAAGCCAAAGTGCAACGAAGGACCCACACACCATTACCATCCCCCCTTGGATTCTCGGATTCAATAAAGCAACATGAACCAACTTTCATGTTCCATCTGTCCTGGACAAAATTCCTCGCAATCTCTACTGCTATATGGAATATTAGATTATTTATAGGATACCAGATTTCACAGCTAAAATTACATTGCCCCTAGACTAAAAGTTCTGTAATTATCAATTATTTATAGATTGAAAATACATTGTAACAAGATTACTGCAAGCCAATGTGGCTGCTTTATATGCAAAATTCTCTCATACTAGACTTAATTCATCTTTAGTATTTGCAACTTTAAGGTCATCTTTAAAATCAGCATCAAGCACCTTCCGCAATGCCACTAGCTCTTCTCCTGTGTCACATATATACGCCGATGCTTGCCTGCCGGACAATGTTGCACCTTCCATGCTGTCTATGTAGTCCTGAACAGATTAAATCGATAAAAGTCAGCAATATCAGTGAAACTTAGGTATCACAACTGCTATGCAGCTGGAGAAAACATAATGCAATTACAGACAGCAAAAATTTCAAGAGTTCATTGAAATACTTGCATTGACTAGAAAGTGAACAGTCAATCCATAAAACGGGTTGAACAAAGACTCGAAGGGAAAGGTTAAAATCGTTTGATAAATTTGAGTATTTTGTACCAGTTAAATTTGAGATTACTGATTATAGTAAAAAGTACATGATATACCACTAATTTACGTTAAAAAAGGTGCACATTTGTTTATCTTATGCTTCTATAATTTCCACAAACTAGAAACTATGCTAAGCACCTTCCATCTAATACTTTAATACACAAATAAATTTTGTACTCCTGAATCATATACAAAATAAGTGACGAAAAAACATTAATATGTGGTATTTCACAGCAGATGACGAAACCACTCAGCGATTCATCTCATTCAATCAAGTATAGCAGCACCCAGTTATTTATTGTTTGAATAGCAGTAGAAACCTCACTTTCTAAACTCGTTTTCATGGTTCATACTTGAAGCCCATGAGGCAGAAATTTAAAGATTAAACTGACTCCAATGTAAGATTTCGTGCATTTCAGCTAAAATAAATCTTAATGGCATGCAATTTTGAGGGTTACATCATTTATGCGTAAGATAAGCTCAATTATAAGGTTAGCCAAGAAGGTGCAGGGCATTCAAAGTTTTACCTGCTTTGTGTAAGAGCCAGAAAGAAAGAAATTCTTCACTGGTGTCTTTTGATCAGGTCTAAATGGATCTTTACCAGGTCCCTCACGGTACAGAGATTGCCCAATTTTAACAACAGATGACCAAGTCACTTCTAAACCTTGAGCTGATGGAAACAGTGATATCACCTGATAAAGATTTTTAAAATCAATGTAATGACGAAAAATGAATATTTACCTTGAAAAATAAAACCAAAAATAAAGCAGGAAGTTACAGTGTGATTTATGATAGAGATAAAATAAATGCTACACTGATGCCACAGAACAATCCAATTGACCATAAAACCAGTGGTATGAACAAAATATGCACCAAATGAACAGGTAAAATCCAATCAGCAACTACATTGTGAGACAGGCTGATCCCATATTTTTCATAGAAAATATCAACCAGGAATTCGTCATTAATATATCAAATGACATTGCATGCTGAATGAAATAACAAAACTTAAAACACAATAAACACACTCCAGCTATCAAAAGCATATGAATAAGCTACTTGTTTAGACGGACACTTCCCGTGTCACCATTAGATCAACAATGAAAAGATTATAACAATAGAATGAGAAATGGTACTTGCGTTAACCTACCTGTTTTGCTACCCTTGAAATAATTTCATCATTTGGTAATGGCATGTATGGGTCACCTGGAGTCAGAACACATCTGAAAGATGAAATAACATTATGAACTTTGAAGGTCAATATAAAATCAAATATGATATGAAAGTTGGTGACTAAATCTTAATGCCATGAGAAGTTAGATTTGGTATGAGAAGATTGAATCGATAAAACTGATGCATTCACATATACCAGATACAAGTTGCATGATATTGATGATGAATCATCCTTTGCATAACATGCTAAGCCATACTGATTTTACGTAAAAAAAACATGAACGAAGGTGAAAACTTGTGTGTTCTCACTTACTGGAGCAATGATCCTTGTCCCTCAATGTAATAATCTTCAGGAGATGTGAGTGCAAGGTCTGCAAAACAAGAAAAATCTGCATCTGGAGTATACAGAAGGTTATCTAACCCAACAGCTCTCCTCAGTTGCCTGCATCCAGAAAGTAAGGATTCATAATAAAGTTCAACAATAATGCTCGGAGGAAAATATATCATTCCTTATTTTTAAAACAAAAGAATCTCACATTATATTGTCTATATGTTCAGAGAATTACCTTGACTTTTCTAGATCCTGCAACTCTGTAACCCAACCATTGTATCTGAGCTGCACTGTGACAACAGGAACTCCAACTAGTTCATATATGTTATTGAAAAACTGATGTTGCCTCCACTCTGATGGAAGTAATTTTTTGATTCCGGGGATATCACATGCTGAAATCAAGTGAAGACAGTTTAAGGCATGGGAGATTTTGCCACAATATGGGAATCACTACACAAACAAATAATGACGAAACCACTAACCAGCAACATAAGCATCAGCTTTCACAATTTTCTTAGCAGTAGCCTGAGAAAATAAAAATTAATATGATGTTAACTACAAATGACACTTGAATTCTAACCAAGCATGTGAAGACTTCGGAAAATAACACAAAAAGCATATCACCTTTGACATGGAAAGTCCTGTAACATAAGTACTCCCATCAGCGGAGTTACCGTAAAGTATTTCTCTGCATCCCCATCTAAGATGGAACCTGTTCGAACAATGAATGGGAATCTAAGTATGGAGAAATTTGGAAAATCAGGATGACAATATCTTCATGTCTAAAATTATACCTGCCCCCTCTATCCGTGATGTACTTCCGGATAGGGCCACTCAAATAAACATCTGGTGAACCCTTCAGCATTCGCAAAAGAGAAGCCTCGGTCTTTGTAGCAAACAATGCAAATATGGTGAGCATGCAACGGGCGCTCATATTATCACAGTCAATAAACCCAAGGGCATAAGCAACTGGATCCCACATTCTTTGAATACTCGCACGCGTACCACCTTTGGATAAAAACCAGTCTGAGAAGGTAATCTGAAAGGAATGTGAGAAATGGTCAAAATAAAAGAAGATTGAAAAACACAGTTGGTAGAAAGTGAAGCGTTGGAGGTCCTTCCTATTTACTCGTTTGTATACGTATACATGTGCATGTGTGTATGGGCATGTACATATGTGTAGTCTGGAATATATGGAAGGCCCAAATATAAAGCTGGAAACAGATAATCAGGAACATTATTTGGAAAGGACCATAGATGACAAGAAATTAGTGTATCCTCTTACACTATCTAAATTCCTTATGTCCCTTAATGCACCATCTGGATCAACAAGAGCTCTGACGACTGGACTCAGTGCAAGAGCCACTGCATTTCTAGCCTTATCGTAAGTCTGTGCATAAACAACAAGTGAAGTTAAGTGCAACGAGTCCAGCTGAGGAAAATGAGCAAATATATATCTTTTCAGGGTATGCAAATATATTATATTTTGATATACCAAAATGTATATAATTCTTCAATTTATAAACAGGATTTTGCATAATACCAATGACCAGGCCATGCAATCTAAATGCATGTGGTAATAGAATTTCCAATGCAATTACCTTAAGCTGATTTGTGGTAAAAAATGCCCTTATCCCATGTAATGGTGCCCCAACCAAGAAGCGGAAATCAAGTTCTGCACTGAAAAACTAAGTTATGAACAATGCATTATAAAACTATTATCTTTCTTTTCATTTAAACAATGTGGTGGCACTCTCAATGAGAAAACAAGAGGAAAGTAATGAACAAAAAAAAAGTTATTGCTTTAAAAAAAATACCTCCAATTTCACCCCCTTTGTTCACAAAAGTGTGAGTGTGATCCTTCACAAGTAAATTGTTATTGGCACCCACCTAGTCCAAGTACAAATGAAAAAGGAGAAATCAGATGGAAAGGTACAATGTAAGCGGACACGTCGAGAACATGCATTATGGCTGCAAGCAAAAACTGTTTACCTTCTTCATCAATCGGAAAAGATTGCTGTAGCAACCAAAGAAAACATGCAGTCCCATTTCAATGTGATTTCCTTGTTTATCAACAAAAGAACCAACTTTCCCACCTATTAAAGACCTTGACTCATATATATCCACCTGAACGGGAGAAATTTGAAGAAAGCATAATGAATAAGTTGACGTGCCTAAAATATCCTAGTGCATTCACTCAACACCAACACCATGTTTACCATAACATCCAATTTCAAAATATTATGATATATGTATACTACTAATATTAAGACAACCAGAGAGACAGAGAAAGAGCTAAACCTCATGTCCTTGATCCAAGAGTTCCACCGCAGTTGACATGCCTGCAAGCCCAGCTCCTATAATTGCAACCTTCAGCTTAGGTCCTCGATATCGTTCAGGTTCTGGAGGGAACAAACCTTTCGGCGCTGGAAAGGCAAGGGAATCGTTTCTTTTGTTAAACTTATAGTTTGACATAACAATATGTAAACCAGTTGCATAAACTCACCCAGTATGGAACCATATTAACATCCTTCACAAACCAATTCGCACACAGAAACCCAAAAAAATACACACAGCAGAAGGTTCCAAGCCCTTAACCCAATCACTCATGTGCACTAACATCACAGTCATAATTATTAGATTAAACTAAAGAAAAAACATAATTTTGGGCACATATAACATTTATCTATGAAAAAACTGAAATTCAGCTTTTGGGACAAACTGAACTTTGCAGCTTTAATAAGAATCTGAATTGCAAAATTGTTTCTGCTAAAATCTTTTTGGATAATCACTTATTTAAAGTGTAAACAAACAGGCCCTTATAAAATTTATCCATCAAACACTCCCCGATTTTTTTCTTCCACAAAATTTAACCACTTTCATTTTGCAGCTTCCAGGAGAAGCTGAATTCTCAAAAAATGTTACAGACAAAATGGTTTTTGAATAACCACCTCTTAAAAAGTGTAAATAAACAGGACCTAACAATTTTGTTATCCCTCCCAATCCAACACTCCCAAAAAAAATTCTTTTGCAAAAAAAAACAAAGAATACTTGAAAGAGAAGTGTGGCATCCCATAATGAATAGCAAAGTTGAACACTTTCATCATCTATATAAATAACCCACAAACTTTGAAATGAAATTGAGGAGAGAGAAATAAAAAAGGAATAGTAACCATTAGTACTCATGTCGGAAACATTAGAGTCCAAAGAGCAACGAAGGCGAGACTTTAGGGTCTTAGAGAAACGGTTATTGTTGGTTGGAACAAAGAACCCAAAAGAACCTCGTCCTTGATTTACAGACAAGGAAGTTGTTGCCGGACAATGAATCAAAGAAGTCATCATAGTTTGTTGTTGGAAAAAGAAAGAGAGAGAAGTGTGAGGTTGTGGGTATATGTAGTATTAGTATGTGTGAGAAAGAGCATAAATTGTAGTAAAATGAAAAGTTGGCATTGCAGGGAAAGGGTATGTGGGGGTTGGATAATGGAGTCTTTGTAGATAGTGGGGGTTGCTAGCACCTTGCAATGTGCACTTCAACAACTTTCATCCTTACAATAACCAAACTCTTTTTTCTTCCTATTTCTTTTGATGGGTGTCCTATTTGTTTTATTAGAAAAAATATATATTAAATCATTTATTATTCATATTTAATTATAGTCGACTTTTCAAAAAAAATATAAAATATACAGCGAACGATAGAATGATTGTATATAAATTTTTATATTATCTTTATATAAATATTATACTCTTATTTTGTTGATATTCAAAGGTGTTTTTTTTTTCTTCATAAAGTGTAAGTGCAGAAATTTATAGAAAAAATGTATGTCCTAATACCATCAAAGATTTACAATGTAACAACATTATAATTTTCAATCATCATTCATCTTTGAATAATAATAATATAAATAAGGGGAGGGATCCACTTACTCCAAGAGTAAGTGGAAAAACACTTACTCCACATCATGACCATTCATTCTTGGGAAATCTAATGGTTTGAATTGGTCTAAGTCATTGAATTTTTCAAGATTGGATGGCTAAGATGAAGAGTAAGTGTTTTTTGAAGTAAGTGGATCCCTCCCCTATAAATAAATAGTGAATGATGCGGTAAGTGTATATAAATCTTTTTTTATTATATAAGTATTACACTAAAAAAATTATATATAATGAGTGAATTATTTATCATTTATTTATATTACTTGTATTTAAAAATTAATAGTAATTGAATAAGAAGGAAGGGAATATAATACAGTGACAATTTGCTCTACTTATATATAGCATCTACATATTTTTTTCTCTTATAGATAGATTTTTCTCTTATTGTGTGTAATAGCCATAGGTATGGTGATAACAAGTATTTAGATAATGGTTTTATTAACCATTCATTTAAACTATATTTAATGAGTATAAAAAACACTCCGGTTAACTTGCTGGGACTAATTTAATTTAATCTCAGACATTTTGATTTCTAGTCAGGAAAATTCTAGCTAGGTTAAATACTTGTTAGTAATAGCTTCGCATTTAATTCTGATTGATAAAACATATTTGTAATTTAGACTCAAAAATATTTAAAGTCTTCTGTATTACTAAAATCTGAGCTGAATATAAACTGAAATAAATTATATATAAGGTTTAATCAGTTTAAATGATTAAACTGTCTCGTCAGATCGGACGATTTTATGTAGAATTAATAATTATCTATAATTATATATAAATGCAAAATATTATATGAATAATAATTATATTGAAATAACATATCTTCATCTATTTCAGACAGAAGTAAAATAAAATATTAGAATAGTATTTCATTTTTAAAAAAAATATGTGAATCGTTCGGTTTAATTTATGGGTTATTGTGGTTTAACACGACTGAACCAAATTTTTTTTGATTCAAAGCGTTCTAACCCTTATTTTATTAACACTACAAACCATAGTCATTATCAAATTCAGTAAGTGGTCAAACCACCTACTACTATCTAATTTGAATAATTGTGGTAATAGTTAATTAGAAGTGATTTACTAAAATTAGCACTTTGATATCACTCAATCAATTCATATTTTTCCTTGAATAAATTTAATATTATAAATTAAAACTTTATAATAAAAGCTATATAGGCTAAATTTTGAACAAAAATTTATAAATAATATGAATGACAATGATTAGTTTAGTCTTAGAGAGATAATATGATGTGAGTTGAAGTATAAATATAAGTTTTAAAGAGATAATATCCTAGAGATATATTAAATAAATAAATATTAGAAATGATAATGACTTTCTATTTAGATATTGATATAGGTATAGAAGAAAGATAGGATAAATGGAAATTAGTTAATATTATATTAAATAATTATGATAATTCCTACCAAATAGAAATAATATAGGCTCATCACAATTTTATCATAAACCTTTGTACTCAAGACGAAAAGAATTAAATGAAAATAACATATAAGAAAATAAATTATAACTTGTAGTTTTATTATAATAAAAAGTTTAATAATATTTTAAGGGAGAGGATCAACTTAATACAAGATCAAGTTTAAGAAACATATTTCAGATTTTAGTCTATATATTCTAAAGAAATCTAATGATTCAGATCTACTTATTACTAATTTAAACCATTGAATTTTCCTATAATGAATGACTGAGATGTGAAATAATTTTTTTTAACTTACTCTCATTCCATATTTTAATTACCATTACAGGTTTAATTTTTTTTTCATAATATAGGGTTTCATTGTCGACTTTACTATTGTTTATTATGATGAATAACACATGCTTGATTGGAATGACTTTCTTCTCAAATAAAATAAGTGTAACATTTATGCATTATTAATATAAAAATTTATACATGACCAATATATCATTTACCATTTATTTGTATTGAGGAAAAATAAAAATAAATTTATTTTTATTTACAATTATTGCTATTATTATTCCCAACAATAAGTTTTTCAAATGTAAAATGAAAAAACAAAAAGAAAAATTATTTTGAATCTTCAAATCTATAATTTTACAACAGAGATAAAGAATACTAATTTGTTATTAGTAATAGTAAACAAAGTAAGTTATAGTAGCATAAAATTAATAATTATTTGGCATTATTATATAAGTATGTAGTAGCATTTAAATATAAGATGTAGGTTACTTTCTAGAAAGATTACCAAATTTTGTACTTTTTCAAAAAATATTTTATGGAATTTAAAGTCAATTTCAACTAATAGAATTTTAAAATATCAAACATGATGGATAAATTTAAAACAAAATATTCTAAAGTGTCAAAGTGTGCTTTTGATGCTTCCTAAGAAAAATATGATTGCAATGAGAAAAATTGTCACTAATTATAGTTTTTACTTAATATTATTACTATTTTGATTGTAAAAATTATATTTTGGAAATAAATAAAAACCAAAAATAGTTTGAATTTTCACCTATATAATTTTATGTCAAAGTCGTAAAATATAATAATGTGTTATTAATAATAGGAGTAAATTACACTCACACCTCTGAGTTTTAATGAAATTACACAAACCACCCATCTTTTTTTGTCCTTACACCAACCGTCCATCTCTCTTACACATATCACCCCTAGATTTATACATATATTACATTGACTATCACCGCATGTTATAAAAGTGTAATATTTTAAAGAAAAAATGTGTGATGAATGTAATAAAGTTAAACAAAATATTGTATATTGTGTAACACTTCAAATAGTACAAAATCGAGTGTTTCTTTATTATTTTTGTGTCATTACAAAATACGTTAATAATTTCAAAGAAATATTTAATTAACTCTTATACTATTTTATAACGAGCTAAATAATGAAGACGCATTGACTCTTATATTATTTGAATTTGTCTACACAATATACAATATTTTGTTTAATTAATTACACATCATACGTTTTTTGTTTAAAATATTACACTTTTATATCATGCAGGGGTAGTCAGTGTAACATACGTAGAAAATTAGGGGTGGTTCGTGTAAGGAGAAAAAAGTGAGGAATGATTAATGTAATTTCACTAAAACCCAGAGGGTATGAGTGTAATTTACTCTAATAATTGTGAACAATGTGGTTACACAATAATAGGGTTAATAATTATTTGAAGTTATTATATAAATATTAGTATTTGAAAATCATGAGATTTTTTATAAAATGACCAAAATTGTTTTTTTTGTCTAAAACTATTTTTCGAACTTAAAGTCGATTTCAACCAATAAGAATTTTAAAAGTTTAAACAGGGTGAATAAACTTGAAAAAAGTTATTTTTAAATGTCACGATATACTTTTAACTCTTCATAAGTATAGTATCATTTTAATGAGAAAAAATGAAAGAAATAATATTTTTTATTTAAAATTAATACTACTTTGATTTCAAAATGAAAATGTAAATAAACCAAAAATAATTTCAATCTTCACCTTTATGATTTTATATCAAAGTTGTGAAGAATAATAAAATATAATTAGTAATAATAAACAAAGTAGATTATAGTAGAATTGTAGGTAATGGAGAGGAAAAAGTGAATATGCTTGATTTTGGAAAAGGTGAAAAAACGTAAGTGATTAAGAAGAAATGTATTTGAGAACTTGTTCAACAAATTAAAATGAATAAATTAAATAGACAATGTTTTTTATTTATAAAATATAGGGTTACTCATAAAAACATGGTCAAAATGAGAGTACTTATTAAGAGTGTCTATCAGAATTTAATATACAGCGGTTAAAATTCCAAAAGTAAATAAAAATTATAAAATAATTGTTTTCTATATTTTTAAGAATGGTTTTATACCCGTATGTACTATATAAATGTAAAAAAATAAATGATAATATCAAAAACGGTAATCTATTATACTTGACTTCAATTTTAATACCGATTGATCTTTGATTTACATAATATTTCAATAAATTTTATTTTCATATAAAAAATTACATAATATTAATAGTTCTTGAATATCCACGCACATTACAATATTCTATATACGAATTACCCAAAACAAAAGTCACAACTACACATGGTTGGATATCCAAAACAAATATTAGAGTTATCAATATCTATAATTAGGTAAGGAATAAACATGGTTCCGCCGGGTTTATGTGTATATTTTATTGTGTATAGAGTAATAACAATTCTTTAACCGAAAATATCATTGATTCTCTAATTTTTCATCATATATATAAATGATTAACAAAATGTCTAAATATATATCATTTCATATATCAAATTGCATATCAATAATAATAAATATTGTTATGATCAGAAGACTTCCTCAAAAAAAGTTATGCATTATATTTAATCTGGTTCGGGTTTAAAAACTATTTCGGATTAAGTTAGTCTCGAGTCTAGGGCCGAATTGAGATTTGAAAAATAATCCTATATCTAGGCAAACATATGCCAACCTCAACTTTGTAGGGGCCCCAATGGCACTACTGGCACATTCACAAAGTTAAGCATATACCAAACAAGGGAAGCCTCTTAGAGAAAAACTAGACGTACATACCACACACTACACGGCAAGGGTGAACCAAACAAGTTTTTCAAATGCATGATGCCACGTAGAGGTTTTGTGAATGGGTGCACATGACACTAGTGTGTGCCCAAAACATTTAGCTAAACTATGATGTGTTGATATTAGTATGTGTTTTTTCCCTTCCTTTTAAGACCTTTGTGATGATCATGTTAAATGCTTCTCACTTTTAAGAACCTAATCTATGTTCTTTTGTGTCTTCTTTAGATCTGAAGCATCTCATGTACGTTATACGTAGTTGTTTTTTCACCGGCCCTCTTTTTCCTCTTGTTTTCTTCAACCTTAAAGCTTTGAAGAAAGATGTCGTAGAGAGACTACTACTTTCTACTTACACACGAAACAAATTTGGCAGATAAGTGTCATGTGTGTTTGTTTAGGTAGCTTATCTTGATGGTTAATTATTTAGGAAGTGTTATTAGATTTAATTAAAATTTATTAAGTAAAAATAAAATTCAAAAAGCATATGTAGTTGAATCAAAGTTAAGTTTTAAAATAACATCAATCATACATATGTCTAGTGGGGTAAAGTTTCATTAGATCATCAACCAAAAGTCAAATGTTTAATTTCATAGAATGACATTTGGTTTTTTTATAATATGTGTAAGTAAGATGAATTACTCGATCAACCAAATAAAATATATTTGTTTTTCCTAATTTTTTCCAAGCCTCACAAAGTCCAGCAAAAAGTTGAGAGGTTCTTCATATTCAAATGGGTACGAATATCAAAAAATAAAAAAGGTTGAAAATTTTATTTTAAGCTAATCTAAGCGGAAGCAACTCCACCAACAATACTTTGGCACTGATTTGTTTGAAAAATATGAGTTGGATTTTGTGACTTATGATCATAGCTGACTTGTCCGATTAGAATTTTCTTATGGGTTATTCATCCTTGAGGTTCTCACATTTGAACTAAGATTGTAATTCATATTTTTTTTTGGAATATGAGTTGAATAGTTATCAAGTGGATTGATCTTGGTTGAGAATAATTTATCTAATTTATTTACTAAAAATTTAGACATCACATATATAAGTTATTCATCGTTTTACATTCTCAAAAGTCACCATTAATAGCTTCATTAATATGCATTAGAACCATACAATTTTCATCTAAATTTCAACAAAGAGAATTTAAAAGGTAGATCTATTAATAAATTACCTTTGTTTCTAAATAAAGAACTTAAAAGTATAGTTTTTTATTCTTCAATGGAATACCTTAGGGTATTCATTAATCGTGGACCTAAAATATTTATCTACCATCATTATAAAGTTTATATACAGATAATATATCATCTATAATTCATTTACATTATATTTTGAAAAATCGATCATAAAAAAACATGAATAGTGAGTGATAAAGTGACATTATAAAATGAAATAAAACTTTGCTCTCATCATCTATTTTTTTTGTTACTTGTACTAAATATTATATATAATCTCGGGATGTAACCCTAGTCCTAATTAAATACTTTCAGGTTCAAGAACTAGTCAAAAGCTTTGTCAGATCTCATTGATAGATTTTGTTTTTAAAAAACTGAAGCACATGTGTAAAATATATGGTGAAAACATTGTCTTTGTGTGTAGTGAGACAAATGATGACTATATAATATGTCTAGAGAGCAGGGTCCAACGTTGGTTATGGAATTGAAATCACCTGTCCTAAAAATGAGCATTGAACCGACCTACTTTGATTTTAGGGGTATATATATTTTGGAACAGGTTATGAGCCTTAATCTGATTGAGCATTGAACCGACCTACTTTGGTTTTAGGGGTATATAGATGTTGAAAGGTGTCCAATTTATGCATGAATTTGGAAGAGGGAACATATACACAATCTTTACACAACCATGTTTGAACTTAGATACACATCTTGCTCCCTATGTTTTGTGACTTTTACTTGAGTATCTTGAACTTACTTAATGTGTGTTTGTGAAAAGTCATTTGTTTGAATTCACTTATTCATATGGGGTAAAATTGTTATTTGCTGAAAAAATAAAAGGAGAAGGTATCCATATAAGAATAAAACATCAATATATTTTATTTTAAATATAAGCAATTTAATTCATTGTCTACTTTTTCAATATTACTTTTAATCGAAACAATTTCTTATAATCATATGTTGGATAATAACTATATTTATTTTTTATGTTTTTATTAAATCAGATATTTAATTGTTTTTAACTGATATTTTTAGTATATTTAAAATTAGTCAAATTTGTTTGTAAAAACAACTAGATGAAGTACACGTTTAAGTTAGGTTTTTCTTAACCCAGGTTAATAACCCAAATCCTACCGACTGACCCATTTTTAAGATCTCTCGTTTGTAAACCCCACCTCTTAAAAAGACAAAAACAGAAAAAGAAAATTGAAAGAAGAAACTTTGAGAGGCTAAGAATTTATACAAGATTATTTTATGAATTATTGATTGGCTGTTAAGTTAAATTAGATATATATGCAGAAAAGCATTGGGTTCACACATCCAGGATAGGTACATAGAATTGAATGTGCTGTTGTTGATAATTAATGCACCCTAACCTCCATACAGCACACGTGCCCCCAATTTACATTTGGGGTCAATTGCACAAATTTAAAGGCAAGAACCAAAAAAGTTTATTATTCCTATCAACTTACTCCTTATTTTTAATGAAATATTATATGCTAAAAAATGTACCATTTCATTTCATGTGTTAACACAAGTTTTTCTTTCTATATCTTTTGAAAAAATACTATTAATTATACTTTGACTAAAACTTTTAAAGTTTTCTTTTAGTTCTGTATAGGGATGTGTGACAATTATATCTCTGATCTAAACTGGGTTGATGTTAGCCTTGAGTGAATTGAATTGAATTCTAATGGGACTAAGGATGGATGTTAGCCTTCTAAATTATCCAATTAGTGAAAAACTTGGTTCAAAACTAAAAACTGGTTGAAGTAAGAAAATGGAAATTTAATATTTATTATTAATCGAGGAAAAATATTTACTAAAATCAATTAATTAGTTAATAAATATAAATCACTCAAAACTCATAAATTGTAAGTTAGGCTTTCTTTTATATAAAAAGTCCATAATCAAATGAGGCAAAAAAATTATTTTATTGAAATAAAAACATATTCAAATGTTCTACCAATTTACCCTGTGTAATGAGTTTCTATTTCTTTCTACTTTTGGAAAATAAAAACATGTATTAATTATGAGTAATGATATATTCTATCATATATTTGTCATTTTTTTATCTACATAAATAAACATGACATATATTATTTATAAACGGACCATTATTGAATGAATAATTATGTATAGGACAAATGTCATCTTGATATGTAAAAAGATTTGTAGTAATTTTGTAAGAGGTTGTCATTTTTCACTACTATACTTTGATTGAAATTTCAGTGAATGGTAAAATGATATTTTACACTAACCATAATATTTATATACTCATAATATAAAAATGTATACATAATCATTATATCATTCATCACTCATTTGGATTATATTACATTTTTTAAGAATTAATAACGATTGAAAATAAATGTTGGATAATATAATAAAAAACTATAACACTGTCATCGTATATATTTTTTTCTCCTTTTAAGTCAATAACATTGAATTGATGAAGTACTTGAAAGTTAAAGCTTAGACCAAAGAATTGCCTATGCCCCATGTTTAGAGAGAACCATGTTTTTGTCGATTCTGTGTTTCTTTAGTTCAAGTTTGATGGCGGATATAACAAGAGACATGGGAGACAACTAAGACAATGATGAATGTAGCTGAAGTTTATGGGAGATCCTCTCTATTTTATTTTATTTTATTTTCATCTATTCTCTATCTTTCTTATCTATTTTTCATCATATAAAAGTTATAGATAGCACATGTGAGTTTCATGTTGGTTATTAGCGCGAATTTGTCATGTAGATATTTTTTTTTTATAAGAATATCATAACTCAAAAAGTACCATAATTTTTCTAATCATTATTATAGACAATGTTCAAAATTATATTTGTGATGATTTTTTTCTGGAGGGGATGTAATTCCAATAACAATATAATATATATGTATATATTATATTGTATACATATATATTATATAAAGTTATTGTATCTTCCATCATTTATATTACTTTTGTTTAAAGTTAACAATGATTATAATTGAAGAGTGAATAATATATTGACAGTGTAAAAAAACTTTTATTAGGTCAATGTATACATCTTATGAACTTGATATCTATGAAAAGGGTTGAGGAGAGTTTAACTAATCTTAATTTTTGTCAGATAACCTATTAGAGTCAGTTGCGTGAGTCAAAAGTGAATCCAATCATAATCAAACAATATTAAGATAAAACTAGCTAGATCACCTCATATGTTAATATAATGTATAAATTTAAATATTATGTACAACCAAATCATTGAATTGAAAAATCAAATTAATTAATATGTAAGTGATTTAAGTATAAATTTTTTTTACTACTAAAATATAATTATAAGAAAAATATAAAAAAATTGAGGTTATGTTTTTTTCCTTTCCATTTTTTTACTCTTGAGTGTATGTGATTCACGGAAACTACACAACAGGTCAAGATTGGAATTAGATCATGATAATCACAATCTTCTTCTCACTCTATAATATAATATAATAAATGAAATGGAAATAATTATCATATAAAACTATAATAATAATAATAATAAATTTGGGTATTATATCCATATATAAATTATTATAATTAAAAGTTAGTTATTAATCAGATAATAATAATATATCTTTTAATTTTAATCATTCAAATAAAATTTAACAATACATTTTAAATCTTATTAGATTAGTTACTTCCTATATATATATTATTAAAAGAACGTCTCTTGGGAAGATTTTTTGGCCATAAATATAATTCCGATGCATGTAATAAAAAAAGATTAGGAAGCTTTTGCGTGAAATTACATGGCACATTGTGTTAAGAAGAGGGAACCATACTCAAATATGACTCAACCCAAATTCTATGTACTAAAAGTTTTTTATGCCTCTATAGGACTAAATAGGATTCGGCTTACTAATAAATAACACATTTCATTTAATTTCTCATAACACATTTAGATATTTAATAAAACATCATTGGTTTGATCTGAATTGAATATGAATATGTGTTTGTATTTATTTTAGTATGTCAAAAGTAGATGTAAATATTAATTAGTACTTATTTTTTTATCGAGGGATAATATATTCAATAAATTAAAAGATAGGGATTTAATTTTTAAGTATACACGTACCCTTTTACATATAGACGAATAACAAAATAAATAAAGTCCTCACATTATATTTATATATAATATATAATTAATGAGAAAATAATAGTTATATTTATATATAGAAGAATAACAAAAGAAATAAAGTCCTCACATTATAGTCATGTCCATTCTATGAAAGCAAGATAGAAGTTGTTTAGTACATCCCAAATGTAGATTAAAAATATCTTCATTAATAACTTTGTGAGATGACATATTTTTAATGACTTGTTTAAGTATTTTAACATGTGAACACTATTCAGTATTATATTCTCCTTAATTTTTAGGCTATTCAGATTTTACTTCACAGACTTCAGGTTCTTAACACTTAGATCATTATATTTTATTCATTTTTTATTTTAAATTAGAATTATTATTTTAAAATATTATGAATTTAATTTTTATAAAAGTACTCTATCATTTCAAATAATTTTTTACAATTCAATTAATATTTATAAATTTTAATATTATATTTTTAAATAATTGGACTTGCAGTACTTTTTATTTAATTGTTTTATTGAATCCTATAATTAATCTTATGTTAAAAAAACCAAAAAAAGTGAGAAAGTAGTAAAATAATAATAAAGTTTTTTAGTTACAAGTAATAACTAATGCAATTTGATAAAATTTTGAAATATAAATTTGATAGATGAATTATTGAAAACTCCTTTCATTCTCTCTCAAAACTAGATTTTAAAAGCTACAAATTCCTTTTTCAAAATCTAGAAGCTTAAAAATCATAATATTTATGTACTGTCAATATAAGGAATTTTATATGATCAATATATCTCATTATTTATATATTTAATAGTCAATAATAATGATTAAATATATATATATATATATATATATATATATATATGATGAATGACATAATAAAAATATAAAGAATATTCCATTGATATAGCACATGTCTTCAAAATAAAGGACTTTGTGTTACTTTTACTAACCTTGAGGGTGGTTAGCTACCTTAGCTACCATTAATACCCGATTATAATAATAAATTATTTAATTGTGTAACCAATAATTGGAAAATTGAACTACACAAAATAAGAGAAGCATACAAGCATACAACTTATCTTAAAACCATTTTCTATTCAAAATAGCTTTGGAGTTGGGATCCGTTACACCAAATATAAAATTTACAGTTATATATTTTTTGTTGTTGTTAATATTAGATTTGACATGAACCAAGAAAAGTAAGACTTGTGACATTTTGTATGGTTGTAATTTTGAGAAACAAGACCCGTGACCTATAAATCTATAATCACACCTTTCACCATTATTCGCACTTTTTCTTTTTTCTTTTTGAAATTACCCTGCACCATGAATCAGAAATTGGAAAATGGAATTCCTTTCTAACGTTCAACTTTGCTTTCTCTCATCTTTGATTTTCTTTTTGTTAACATAGCCTTATATTGCAAAGAGTAGATAGAATTGGGGTGGGGTGTCATGTGAACTATCAAGTAAAACATAAATGTAATTGAAAAAAATTAACAATTACACCAATCGAATAAGATCAACTGTAAGAACTAGATTCCCAATGAACACAATTGTATATCTATTATCTATTCATTAATATTGAATAATTAATCCAGTTGAATATATTCAACTACAAATTACAATATATAACACAATTTATTATATTAGACATTCATTTTGTGTAAATTATACATTATAAACGATAGGAAAACGAGTTGAGATATCCAGTTGGGTTTATCAATACATTAATAATTATAATATGAGTCTAATTCCTCTCCGACAAGAGATAGAAATGTTGTGAAAAAAATGCAACTACAAATGTTATCAGACAAGAAGTAGATTTCACTTTTTAACATTTTCAACTTCTTGATGAATAGTTATAATTCTAGGTCGATATCATAAATTTATATGCATAAGATTACAAGAAATGTATTCTGATTTATAAAAAAAGGTCGACTGAAATATTATAGGACAAAAATTTCAATATTTTAATATCTATCAAGAATAACACTTTTTTTTCGATTTGAACTTGAATTAGTCAATAGTTCATATATGTATGATATTATTATCAATTGAATTTGCATTTTATAGATGCACAAAAAATGCAAGTAGTGATTGATTGAATATTTAATTACAATTTACTAGAATATAAAATTTAAACATTTTCTAAAATGATGATATATGTCACGTGTTTGGTTGGGAAGAAATATGACATTGAGAAGTTTTTTGGTACAAGATTTAGAATTAATCTTCTTCAAGGAAATGTAGTATAATAACATGTGGTGATAAATGAACCAAAAAGGTGGACTTTTGTTAGTCTGTAAAAGCCAATTTCATAATTTCTGCACATTGAAGGTAAAGAAAAAAAAAACATGTTCTAATAGCTATGAGTTTTATACATTTTATTATATCATTCATCATTTATATTTAATTATAATTGACTATTCATAAAATATATAAATGAATGAATGTAATATCAATGAATTATAAGTGTAAAGATTTAAACACATTCAATATTATTCACCATTTATTTGTATTTTTTGAATAATCAATTATAATTAAACATAAATGATATATGATATAATGTGGAATGAGAATGGGAAACCATCCATAAAAAAATAATAGTAAGAGATTTGATTAATTTGCTAAGGAGCAAAAATCTTTATTTTCTACAATAATTAATTATTTTTAAACGAAATTAATATAAATGAATTATCTAAAAAAAATAGATTAGGAGTATATAAATAATAAATTCTCGTTTATTATTCAATGTACTTCTTAATTTCATTTCCAACACCGTTCATTTTACACTTCAAAGTTCGGAATTGAGCCTACAAGGTCGTAGTACGGACTCGTTGTTTTCAGTTTACATTTACTTTTAGCTTTTTATTGCAGAGAGAGAAATAGTTGTCACGTTCCGTCGTGTGGTGGTGGTGACCCTTTTGTTAGAGGAAATGAAGAGACAAGTGAAATATAAAACAATACAAAATAAAAAGATAACTCAATTTTTCTATTACACCCGTAATCAATTTTTTTTGTCCTTAAAACAATCCCTACTCCCTTTCGCATCCATCCCCGTAAAAAATGTGCCTCATTTTCAAAGTTTTTTATCTCTTCCGATTCTTCTTCTTCTCTCTCATGAATTATTTTATAATATAAAAAAAATCTGTATGCAATGTTGCAGAAACTGAAAGAGTATTATTTTTTTTTCACGAATAAATATTTACCAATCCCCTCTCTCTCTCTTCCTCTCCTTTGGTCTATGCTTGTGTGGGTATAAGGAGAAAAAAATATCTATCTATCTATCTAACAGCAACAACAAGTGAAGCAAAAATCTAAGGAGAATGAATGGGGTCTCACAGTTAGAACTAGATGGCTCTGATTTTGTTGAAGTTGATCCAACTGGCAGATATGGAAGAGTATATATCATTTCTCTCTCTTTTTCTCTCTATCCATGGCTTGGCTTAGTTTCATTACGTTTTTTTTCTTGTTTGTTGCAGTACAATGAAATACTTGGCAAAGGAGCTTCAAAGACGGTGTATGATTCCAAATTCATGATGCCCATTTCTTATTTTTATTAAATTTGAAACCTTTTTGGTTATTCCAGTTGTTCATATTGCTGGCCTGGTACTGATTTCATAAGAATTTGATATCCTTTTAGTTTTAATGAGTTTGTAGATATGGGTATTTGATAGATTTGTTTCCAGTTTTTTTGTTAGTTTTTTTTTGTTTTGGGTTGATTTGGGTTCCTAATTGATGCAGATATAGAGCATTTGATGAGTATCAAGGGATTGAAGTTGCTTGGAATCAGGTCAAGCTGTATGATTTCCTACAAAGTCCTGAAGATCTTGAGAGGCTTTACTGTGAAATTCATCTCTTGAAAACTTTGAAGCATAGGAACATTATGAAATTTTATACATCTTGGGTTGATACTGCTAATAGAAATATTAATTTCGTTACTGAAATGTTTACTTCTGGTACTCTTAGACAGTGAGTTTCTTTTTCTGGAGTTTCAACTATTTTCCCCCATCCTACATTGTATCTGTTCATTGTACTTGTTGTTCAATTTAGATCTTGTATTGTTTTGTATTCTTTCACTTGTTTTAATTATCAACTTATCAAACAGGTATAGGCTAAAGCACAAGAGAGTTCACATCAGAGCAGTGAAGCATTGGTGCAGACAGATCTTGAATGGACTTCTTTATCTTCATAGCCATGACCCTCCTGTGATCCATAGAGATCTCAAATGTGATAACATTTTTATCAATGGAAACCAAGGGGAAGTGAAGATTGGCGATCTTGGCCTGGCTGCAATCCTCCGGAAATCCCATGCCGCTCATTGTGTAGGTATGCCATTTCATTTCACTAAATATCATATTAGGAAGTTATCAACAAAATATGTGGCTAGCTGGAGTACTAATGGTAATTCATTCATTTAGCTGATGCCTTTGTTTTAGGAATGGCAGTACTAAAGGTAATTCTTTTAGTATAAAAAGGGTAATTGGACAAGGATCAGTGAGTCTAGTTAGAGGTTTCATCTGTCACAGTTTTGATTCTGCAGGAACCCCTGAGTTTATGGCCCCAGAAGTATATGAAGAGGCATATAATGAATTAGTTGATATATATTCTTTTGGTATGTGCTTATTAGAGATGGTCACATTTGAATTTCCTTATAGTGAATGCACTCATCCAGCTCAAATCTACAAGAAAGTTATTTCTGTAAGATTGCTCTCTTTATCTCCGATTTTATTATGATAAGGAATTTTTCTGTAGTGGTGAGATTTCATTGGCATTTCACATCTCCAGGGGAAAAAACCAGATGCTTTGTATAAAGTGAAGGATCCAGAAGTGCGACAATTTGTTGAGAAATGCTTGGCAACAGTTTCTCTTAGGCTCTCTGCAAAGGAGCTTCTAGATGATCCATTTCTTCGAGATGATGATTACGAGAATGATTTAAGAACCATAAACAGTGGGGGATTGGATGACCTTGTTCCTCATATCAAGCAGCCGTTGTTTGATCTTCATCGAAGCTATAGTAACTTTAGTAATGAATACTCAAATGGTTTTGGGTATGAAGGAGACTGGAGTTCTCATCCAGTTGAGATCGAACCTAGTGGAATTGAACTTTTTGAGTACCATGATGATGAAACCTCTGAAGATGTTGACATAAGCATCAAGGGCAAGAGGAAAGACGACGATAGCATCTTTTTGAGACTAAGAATTACTGATAAAGAAGGTTTGGATGCCACTTTTTATTATGCCTGTACTTTATACCAGTCATTTGTGTATTTTTATTATGCATAATAGTCTAACATAATTGTATATCACAGGTCAAATTCGAAATATTTATTTTCCATTTGACATAGAGATGGATACAGCAATAAGTGTGGCAACTGAAATGGTAGCAGAACTTGACATTACCGATCAGGATGTTACCAGAATAGCAGATATGATAGATGGGGAAATTGCTTCCTTGGTACCTGGATGGAGGCCAGGACCAGGATTTGATGAAAGTCCCCATTTAGCCAACCAAGGATTTTGTCAAAATTGTGTGTCTAATCATACTTCTAGTGGCTCTCTACTTGATTTTATTTCACATAATCCAGGTAGCAAGAACTTGCAACTTCTTAAGTGCTGTAAGCATGGATGTGCTTCAACGCATGGGCGATTCGAAGAGATCACATTCCAATCTGAGGAGTATGACAATCATGTTAGAGAAGATGTACTTGACATATTAAGCCAAACAAATGGCTTGCAGTATCCGGGGTTATGGAATCAGCATGAAAGTCGTGAACTGAGTCCGGTGGAGTCTGATCAAAGCCATTCTGATGAACCATATGAACAGTTAGACAAATCAGTATCAGCTGAAGACAAAGAACTAGATGCTTTGGAAAACAACTTTGCACCCAAGGCAGGAAATCCTCTAAGGAATTTATCAGGAACCCTTGATTTATCGACTTTCCGCTCATTCTACTGTGACCTTGAGAATGGCTATGAGAAAGAGATCCAAAAGGAAATGAGGTGGCTCAGAGCAAAATACCAGATGGAGTTAAGAGAAATTAAGGATCAACAGTTTGAACTAACAGCTAATCACAAAACCGAATGCAGCCTTATGTCAACTTCACCAACAGAAATGTTAAACAGAGGCAACAATGGGATTGACTTTAAGAAACCCTTAATCGATTACTTGAACTGTGATTTCAGAAGCCATCATCATGTCCATAAGAGCAGCCCCAATTCGGACACCCGAAGGGACCAAAATTGTGAGGCGACGGGATCCCTTGGAGAAGAAGGTATGGTTACTGCAATGAGTTTTTACACAGGCTCATTGCTTCCCCACTCACTGCATAGGACAGTTTCCCTCCCAGTTGATGCTGTTGATGTATAACTTTTCTGAGGCACTCATTGAATTCTTTTGTAGATCATATAATATAAATTCCCATATAGTGAGACTATCTGATTTCTACATCCTAAACTTTTTTTCTTCTAGGATCCACAATGAAACCATTAGCTACTAGCTAGAACCATTTCCCCTCAAAGGCATCAACATGCACTTGAAAGTGTTTATTTATTTTGAAAAATCCGATTTTGGTGACAGATGGAAGTGATTGTGGTTGTGAATTTCATAATTGAGGCGTGTAAAATGTCAAGTATAAGATGGGTGAGTCTTTAAGTTTGACAAAGTTTCTTGGTAGCTTCTATCATAAGAATAAAAAATTTCTTGATTCCCATCTCCCTCATTATAGTTACATACTTACATTTACCTTATTCACATGTATTATTTTTTAGATCTTTACATTGTTAGTGTATTACACTCTATTTTTTAATATAAAAGTACTCATGACTCAAACTTATCAAAATTTATGATTCCTCTAAAATTATCGTATAAATCTTTATATTTATAAGATTAATTAAATTTTAAATAAGATAATATTTTACCAATTTAAATATATATATTTATCTGGTCATGATTGTTAAATCTCAAACTTTTTTCTATGAATAAAAGTGGGTTAAATGTACCTGTAAGCAACAGGTTAGTGGCAGCAAATAATGCGGTGGATATTAATTTTCCTGATTAAAATAAGATGCTCTAAATAGTAGGTTGTTTCAGTACATTATACAAATAAAAAAAGGGTTGTTACATTGGTGCAGTGGTTGCATCAAGAATCCATCCATGATCATAGATGCTAACAGGTTGAAATTGAAAATAATGCTTAAGAGAGAAAACTCATTGTTAATATATTTAAATATACATATTGCATAGGCATATTTAAATACATGGGGCTGAAGATACGTTGAGAAGTCAATCAATTATTATGTGCTCAATGAATTATTTGGTATGTCATGAAACAGAATCTTCGGTCCAAAATTTCACGTCTCTATGTCTCAAGCCTATCATATCCTACCAAATAATATACACATATTATTTTATATTTTTTATATTTTTATTTTCAAGTATATTACTTGCAATTGAACGTGGACACAATAAGACATGAAAAATAAGACAACCGATCTCATTTGCATGTTAGTTCTGACTAGAACTTGCAAATGAGATGGATTCTCAACTTTTTGCTCTACATCAAGCCGGTTCTATTTTTTTCCTCATCATGGATGATGAGTCACTTTTCAGAAACATGAGAAATTCTTTCCAAATTCATTTATTCTTTTAACCTCTCCTTCCAAAACAACACTCTGAGACAAAGACTTGAAATATTTGGTAATATGTTATTGAACTTTTCTTGTCCTTTTTGAAGAATTGTTAACGTGAAGGAGAAAAATTGGGTTTGGTTCACATTTTTTGCAATTTTAGCTTTGTGGAGGAATACGATGGAAATTGTTCTTGTAATTAGATGAATGTTGATGTAAAAAAAGAGAGTAAAAAGTATTTTTGCGATAATATTTCCTTAAATAACACGTGATAAACATATACTGTTATTTAATAGTTTGTTAATGACAATTATAAGATTATGATGTAATTATATAAATTATGAATGATTTATGTATTTGCAAAAAGAAAGAATTAATCGATCCTAGTTGATAAGGGATATAATATATGAGAATTGATTACTATAATTATTATATACACATAAATGATACATTTATAAAAGTTTACATAAATTAAGAAAAATAAATGTATTAATTCATCTTTTAATTTGTGTGCTATAATATTAAAATATAGTTATATAAGAACGGATAGTAATTGCTATACAAAGGATTTGTTCATTTAGTGACTTTATTATAACTTACTTTCTTTGGTAAAAATGGTTTTTTCTTCTTCTTTTGCACTATTTTTTAATTTCAAATATCTAATCATATATTTCTTTCCCTCCTTATTGTTAGATGTCTTAAACCATATTATATAGATTCAGGTAGGTAGTTAAATTTAGTTACTTCATTGAGTTTTTTTAGAAGAAAAAACAATAATGTCATATCCAAGTAATCAATCTGGATAGTGAAAAGTTGTAAAGTTTCCACAAGTTACTTGTGTCTCCATCACATATGAATTCAGGATCGTGTGATCCAAAATTTATCATATTTTATTAAATAATATAAAAATATTATTTTTTTATTTTTCTTTTTTTTTTTAGTAAATGACAACTTTTAATTATATTAAGATACAATGAGACATAAAAAATGAGATAGTTACCTATGCACGTCAACAACCGTTTGTCATGTTCCTTTTAGCAACTAGGTGAAAGTCTATCAAAGTACACTTGTGATAAATTAGAAAAAATTATTAGATATGATAAACTGAGTAGGAGTGTAGACAATTATCCTAATAAAATATATTTATAAATTTATTATGAATGGAAATAGATAACCCATTTCAGAAGATCTAAGAAGAAAATGAATAGAACGCTTTATTACTGAACCGTAACTCTAATATACTAAGCATATTTGTTTATGTAAAGTAATTAATCAAAAAAACAATTCCATAACAGTCTCAACCGTATTTTTGCTCTACAATGAAACCTTAAATATTTCCTTGAAAAAATGATGTATACATTACTTCTTCTCTCTACCTAATTATAATTCACACTTACCCACTTAAATTTACACATATTAAGAGAAATTTATTAAAAACGTTATGACTATCATTTTTCAAAATTTATGTAAGCATTTTAAAATTACTCATTCTTCCAATTTATAAAGAAAATGAAATGTTTATTGGAATATGTATGATGTACTAAATATAATATAATTATTAGGGGTATATCTGATATGTATTATTTAATGCTAACTAAATAATATAAAATGTCTTATATTTATAAACAATTTCTTTAATGTGACTTATAAGGAGAGAAAGAGATTGAGGGCGTGGTAGTAATTTTCTTATGAATTTTCATAATCTCAATCCAGCTAAAGAAAAGAGTTTAAAATTTTAAAAAAATAAAGCATTGAGAACCGAGTGTCTCTTATCATATTAAATATTTAGTTTTACTATGCAATGTACCTTTCAGTAAGGATAAAAATATTTTAAAAATATTTTAACATGTAATGTTTTTCTTTATTTTTTGTAACGTTTGTGTCTACATTAATTAAAATAATCTTTACTCCTCTTACTTAGCATTAGAATTCTGTTATATTTCCTATAAAAGTATAGAGACAGTATTTAATTAGGGACAATAAGGAAAAACAAAATTAATGCTTCATTGGAATCACAAAGTGTATTATAAAAAAGATTTTAAAACAAGGGTCAGATGTAATTGAGGGTGAAACAATTTCACTCCCAAATACCTATTTTATATTCTTCATTAATTAATCATGATCTTATTAAACAAAACACTTAAAATATGTTTGACTACTATTGAGTATGTATAAATATATTAAGATGCTAGCGACCATTAAGACGTTAGTCTAGTGGTACAAGATCTTGTTAGATCTTTAAGATGATCAACATGTTAAGAGTTTGATTTTGTTGGGAGAGGCAACACATATGCACTTCGATGGGGATTAGTTTCTTATTCAAAAGATGATAAAATACCCTTAGTAGTACAAAAAATTAATACTAATAATCTAATCTTATAATAAATTGTTTAGAGTGACTCTTTGACCAAGTTAGACATAGATTGAACATTGTGATGGAAATATTTGTCAAATTTGTGTGCATCTTGTCTCTCATTAGTAAAATACTTTTTGGTTTTCTAAACCATTGAATTTATTAAAATTATAAGTGTTTTTTTAAGTGAGATATAAAATTTTCACATTATTATTATGACACAAATTTTAAATGATATAATATTTAATAGATAATCATTACTTATTTGATAGTATCCGCAATACAATACATTATGAAAAAAATGGACAAAAAAAAATATATTCTTTTCTATTCGATTTTATAAAGGTTTTTTTAATAAGTAAAAGGTAACTTTATAGCATCATGGGTGAACTAATCTTCCTTCTCTATTTAAGAAATTGAGAGAATTTTCTTGTACTATGATATCGTTTCACCTTTTGGATAAAGAATTAATTACTTTTATAATATGTAGTTATCCCTTCCAACAACTGTTACAAGTAGGAATCAAATCATTAACATTTTGATTTTTGGCGAGAAATTGAGAGGATTTGAAGCAAATAACTTACGAGTCTAAATCCTCTCAATTACTAGCTATGTGGTGGCTCTCCAGTAATGGAGATGATTAAGACTCATAACTTACACCATCCCACACTTAAGAAAAAGAACACTTCCTCAAGTTTTACACTTCCTCAGCCTCTCCTTCAAAAGTCAGATAGATCTAATGATTTCCCATTCTCACATATTGCAATTCTATTGATCTTGTTGTCTCATTGCAGCTCATAGATCTTCTTGGAAGCTAAGTCACTTTTGATTCTCGTAACAAATTGATGCTTCTTACATATTCTCCTCATCTTTATAGAAAAAGCCTCAACTTTTCTAAACACATAATCCTAACTAATTTTTTAGTTTTGGATACTTTGCCTTTTCTGTTTAATTTTGTGGGTTTTTCTTCAGAAATTGATTAATCAAGTTTCCTCAAATGAAAATGTATATTAGGTTATATTTTTATTTTTAGGTTTCATTATATTATTGGTCATTAAGTTAACTCTTATAGGAAAAATATATAAACACCCAGGATGTTTAAAATATATTTGTTGCAGAACTTCCCAAATATTAATATATAGTCAGATAATTTTATTTTTAGGTTTCATTATTGACCATTAAGTCGATTTATGGCCACAATATGCGAAATTATTTAATTCTGTCATAGGGCAAAAAGAGTGCATATAAAAGAACCAAGCAAGATATGAAATCCCAAATATAACATGTATCTACATGTTGAAATGGTTGAATATCACTAAAACAATAGCAGCCATGCAAAGAAATGCAAAAGAATCCCTGCAATGTAAGCTTTTCCTTATAGTTAAAAAGAGAGAGAACATGGAAGATACAAATGAATGATTAGATATACATAAAATTAACCAATAAGTTGCAATCTTAACCTAGTGATATAAGATTCCTAAAATTTATAAAAATATAAAAGGTTAACGATTATTCGATTTATTGAAGCGACATTTGTTGATGATGGATAATCGTACATTCTAAAAAGAATTTGTTCATTACTGAATTGTGAAGTTTTTTTAAGTACCAAATGTTAATGATATGTTTGACACCAAATCCAAAAATCAAATATATTGCAAGGATGAAATAAAAAATCTCAATATATTACATGGACCAAATCCAAAAGAAAAGCATAATACTAAGTAAGGGCAGACTCAAATAAAGCAAGTTTAATTTACACTGACGTTAACAAAAAAATTACATGGGCCAAAATCAAGTGACCCTTATTTTTTTATAATTTTTTAAGATCTACAAAATTAAATGCTTAAATATGGTTTTAGATACGTAGAAGTAATTTTTTTTCATCCTATAAAAAAACAAATTGCTCTAAGTTTTTTTTAAACTCCTTTATTTTGATTTTTACACCCCACTATAGCTTGAGTTTACTAAGCGAAGTAACATTTGTTGTCCCAAAATTTATATCATTTAATTTCATATACCGCTTATTTCTTATTGATTAAATATATACTAACTTTATATTATCCAACGAATAAAAATAAAATAGTACATAAAGTGGTACACATCTAGAAAAGAAGATGTGTTCCCTCTATAATATACACACATGAGAGTAACCAACCCAAAACTAATCACATTTTCAAGGAATATATCCATATCAAAATATATTGATGCATTTTACAAATTCTTATAATATCCTTCTTTACACAAATGCTCTTGGATTTACATAAATGGTCTTTGTTAAGACACTAAACAATATTGTGAGGTTAAATATTAAAATATATTAATGAAATATGGATGGAGTATGCATTATATGGGTGGTGCATGGCTGGAGATGTGACCCAATGACGCCACATCTTCATGAGAATCCCAGAATTTAAGTCCCTTGCTACCTTCACTTGTTGAAAGGCCTGAGACTTTTGTGCAGCCACAAATAACCCATTATTTATGAATACTTCATCATGTAGATCATCCACCTTCTGAGGTATCCACACTTCAGTATACTATGTTTAGCTACTGAAAAGGTGACTCAGACGAAGGTTATGTCCTTAGTGAAAACTTGGATGATGTCTTTCTCGATTTCTTGCCAAGGCTTTCCCACATGAGTTTTAGGAGGTTGCCTTTCTCACTTTGTGGGGTCCAAGACACGTTAATCATCTGTAAAAATTAGACCATATGTCAAGGAAATTAAATTTAATATCAAGATCTATCTAACAAGCTGAGTGAATTAAAGGACTAATTAATACGTATTTACATGTTTGGCGACCTAAAAATACAACAATTATTTATAAATACAAACCGTGAGTGACTATTAAGTTAGTTGAGGTGATTCTTACCCAGTTTTCCGATGAGTTGTTTGTAAGTATTGTTGTAAGCCTTTGTTGAAACTTGAGCATTGCTATGACCTTGGGATGAGGCACTAACCATTGATCCTATATTTTTTCACAAAAGAATTTTACTGGTGTAAGAGAACTTTCAGTAAAAAAATAGGTACAAATTAAAGTCTTAGCCCTATTGAATTGAAAGTTAGACAATCACTTTTAATACTCTCTCAGTTAAACAAAAACGACAATCTAGTATAAAATGTGGCATATGATGTGTTAAAAAACATCAAATGTTACATTAAACAAAACTAGTTTTGACACAGTATGTGCTTCACCTGTTAATAGAGAACTTAATTCTTGATAAGTTTTAGCTGCAATCCTTTTCAGGTCCCTTTGAAGTGAGTGACCCATCCTTAATATCCCAACCTAAAAATACAACAATTAATGAAACTCAGAACAACCAATCCGTTGAAACCCACTGAATATAATACACTAGAATCATGAGTAAACTTATGTTGATTATGTTTTGTAATGATAACTTCAGCTTGTCCAAGCGAACATAGTGTCAAATATTGCACCAACATATAGATCTTCCATTATAATAGATTAGTTTATTTATAAAGATAGATAACACAAAATTATACACAAGTGGGGAAAAAGTGAAAGTAAGAAATTTATATACGTTACTTCTGCTATTCTACCTGAGACATGAAGATTATGCTTTTCTCAACAAATGTGAATGTATTGCCCTCATACTTATATAAAAGAGCCTTAGGAATAATAGAAAAGGAGAATTTTTGACAAGGTAGTTGCGATGTGGTTGATATTGGATCCAGGGTTGGAGATTTTTGAGAATGAAGAAACCAAATACGTTTGCTTCTTGGACTTATGGCAGAAGGGACATTTGGAAATGGATTAGGTTTTAGGAAACTAAGAACGGTGCAGGGTTCAAGATGCAGATCAACAATGTTGGGAAGCTGAACTTTAAGCAATGGAACTGAAGTTATGCTCATGGATTAGATACATGAAACAAAGCTAGTATCACAAAAGATGAAAGAATTTGATTTGATAGATGTGTTACAAACAATAGTTATATATAGGGATGGTAGGTAGACTCATGAGGAGGAGATAATACTTACAACATGTCACATGCGAGTATGTATTTTAGATTCATAGGTATTTGAAACTTGTTATTGAATGAGTCAAGGTTCAATGTATCCAAACTTATGTATGGGTACCCGAATGCGCTATTCCTTGCTAAATTTAAATATATATGATAAGAAAATTGTAATATTATGCATATTAATCATAATTGAAATGTTATATCGTTAATCCATAATTATAATATTATATTAATTTATAAATGTAATAGTTATGTTCTTAAATAATGATGTTAAGTTATTAAACAATTATTTAATGTTATGTTGTTAACTCATATGTACGATGTAATTTTACGTTGATTGAAAAGTTCATACTAAATAAATTTTTTATCATAATGTTGAAGTAATTTTTTATGTTTGTTTGAGTAAAATGAGTTGTGTTTAATAGTCAACTTAAATTGTGTTCTAAAACTTGAAATTATGATTTATAATTTTTCCTATTGTTAGTTGCCTAAATACAATATAAGCAAACATAAATTAATCGCAATTATTTTTAATGTTTTTGAATTTGTGGTATCCAAGAATCCCTTAGGCACCCAATGATCTGCTCGTAGCAGACCCAACATGTATCAGCATAAGTCTGGGGCGAGTCCTGATCCAAAAAAGAAGCAACAAGACGGATCCACATAACACACTACCCACACTCATTGTCATCCCTAGTTATATATGCTTCTAATTAAGTCTCTTCCTATCAATAAAGTATTGTTCCGGTATTATAAGGTTCCACTAGATCCTCATATAGACCAAAACTCATAGGTTGATGATATATTCGCCTACCCAAAAAATCTAACTCTCTTACCTATTATGAATAAAGAAAGCATTAAATATTTTTTATTTTTTAATAGATTCATTGTATTTAATTTTCATCCTATAAAATAATATATATAAGTCTGATGTAGTATATTTTGATTTCATTTGGTGAGAGAATAATTATTTGGAAGCTAATTAAAAGGAATAAAATAATTTTAATACTTTCCTTTTTTTTTTGGTGTTAGAATAACTATTTGGAATGTATTCAATGAAAAATAATTATATATTTAAAATACATCCAATATATATATTTTATTATTCACTATTATTATTATTTTTTAACATATAATGACAGTCGAGTGGACGAAACTTTTACCTAATTGAACCATGGAAATTAGGTGAAGTGGAAATACATATTTTAAGATTTAAGCCAATAACCTATATATTACAATTCAAACAACCTTCCATGTATTTTAAGGAAAGCTCAAAAGAATAAACATAAAATGATTATTATATTTTCAGTACATGTTGTATATAATTTGTTTTTAAATACAATATTGGTTTTATATGATTTATTGAATATAATTTTATTATTTTATTTAATATAAGAAAGGTTAGCAAATAGATGGATTTGGATACTAATGGATCTTAATAGATGAATGAAAAGTCATTCATCAATTTATATAAATCATTTTAAATAATATTTGAAGTTTTCCAATCTATCTATATCCATAATTAATGGATGGATTCCAATTCACCAATGACTCAATTTTCATAGATTTGAATGGATGAATATCCAATCCATTTGATTTTTTATTGGAACTAAAAACACCATTAAATAAAATTATTATTTTAAAAAATACTAACCAATAGAACATTTTTTAAAAGTACCTTTAAAAACACTTTTAAATTCATTTAAAATTCATTTTTTATATAAAAAAGTGATTCTTCAACTTTTAAAATAAATTATTTTCTTTGTGAAGTTTAAGGTTCTATGTGTAAAGTTGTTAACAAGCACTTAAAGAATGTAATATCTATATACTCTCAATATAAATATTTATGAATAATCACTATATCATCCACATTCATTTGATTTTTTTTTAAAAACAATCATAATTAAATATAAATTGTGGATAATGCACTGACAGATTATAAAACTCATACAATACGAGTGCATACATTTTTTATCACTCTTATAAATGTTATATGTACTTAAGAATAAACTTTAATATTAATTACATCCACATGTTTTATAATTGATATCAATTTAATAAAATATTAAAAGTGAGATTGAGAATCATAAATGAATTTACTTGAATTTAATTTTTTTGAATATTAAATAAAATTGAAAATGAATACCACATCTAAATAATTTGCTTTAGGTGCGTAATAACTATAAGAATGATAGAAAAAATGCATTTGTTGGTAATGGTGTTTATAAGAATATCTATATATATCATTTTAATTAATAATGGATTATATTTACTTTTCATCATACAAAAAATATATTTATTTTGTACGTAGTATTTTTGTAAGATAATTAAATGAAATATATTAAAATTGCTAATATATTCGTAACTGGTTTTTTAATGTTTTTTTAATTTAAAAACATTAACAAATGTTCAAAACATAACGTAGCTGATAATTTTTGTTTTCTCAAAATATCATGTAGTGAGATTGATTTTTTTTGTTGCCAAAGGTATGCTATTACCCTTTTTTAGTAATGAACTAATCTATATACCCTCCCAACAAGCATTGATAATAAGAATTGAATACTTACCATTTGGTTATCCTATAAATATAGGATTGAAATTTGTTTTAGACATTGCATAATAATTATATATTTTTTAAGATGAAACAAATTGATTATTTCTCAATATATGAGAATGAATAATTTTACTATATTTTAATATATTTATTATTTACTTTTATTTAATACATTCTATATTATGTTGATATGGTTTATTTAAATAGAAATAATTTAATTATTTCTTACTGAAATATTGATAGATAAGGAAGTCAAAACATAAATCAACAATGACATGTTGATAGATAAAGAAGTCAAAATATGAATCAACGATAATAGAGTAATTGAATAAGTATAATTTTGTATCTCAACATGCCTTAGTTACTCATATGAATAAGATCATTAGAGATATATCTATGATCCAATTTTTTCACATAAGGAATATCACACTTTTGAAGATATGTCAAAACACAATCAAATCAAATAACAATCTTATTTTTTTATCAAATATCAAATATGTAAGAATTTATAGCATGTAAAAAGTATAGAGTGATCAATCTCGAACAATAAATGTCTCTTTATGCTTTAACCACCCCCTGCAGATTATTACATGTCCACCTTAGACCCGAACTTTTTCATTTAGAAGGATAGCACTTTTGAAGAGGTGTCAAAATACAATAAAATCAAAAAACAAACTTATTCTTTCTCATAAGCTAATTCTTTTGTAAGAATTTTTAGCGTGTAAAGATTATACACTCAATCTCAAACAATAAATAACTCTTATGCCTTTATCACCCCATGAAGATTATCGCGTGTTTAACTTTGATTGAACCTTTACAATTACGAGGATCACACTTTTAAAAAGGTGTCAAAATACAATTAGTAGACTCTTATGACTCTACATTTGCTACTCTTGATTTCTGTCCTTGTAATTTTTGTTATCAGATCTTTGTAAACTTGTTAATTTTAATTTTAGTCTATTGCATTAGTAGATGTCTTCTCTGTGTGACTATGTGTTACACACCAAACCCCAAACTAAAATATATTATTAAGAGGAATTGAGGTAATTAAACGTACATATATATATATATAAATGTATTATCATGTTAATGATGTTATATTGTAAATTTATAATTATAATACTATGTTAATTTATAAATGTGATGTTACGTTGTCAAATTATAATCGTAAGGTTATATTGATTAAACCATTTTTGCTAATTATTTTTCATTTTTATATTATATTATTAAACAATGATGTTATGTTGTTAATTCATAAGTATGATATAATATTATATTGATTAAAAAATTCTTACTAAGTAATTTTCTATTATAACGTTGATGTAATAACTTTGATTTTTATACTAGCTTGAGTAAAAAACTGTATTTAATCGACAATTAAAATATAAAATTATAAGAAAAAGTTATTTTTAATTTTTTTTTGGTGTGCGAACAGAATGGATCTCCTAAGTACCTAAAAACTCACTTGTTAAAATCAAGTGAATATCCACATTTGTCCAAGTCCAAAAATGAATGAATAGAGGGATAGTTATTATCTTATTTTATTTTTAATTGAGAACAGCCCGTAATAAAATTAGGCCCGTAAAACAAAGTTGGCAATAGAAGTGGGCCGGGTGAAAATAGGCCCATAGCAATGAGATGGTGGAGCATGATACATAAAACTAGGGTTTGTTAATTCCCATTTCTTCTGCTGCTGTGTTGTGAAGGTGAACCGTGTCTGCGATTATCTGTTGCTTAATTCAACAATCCTTAGATTCAAATCATGGCGGACAAGGCTGTTACCATCAGAACCCGTAAGTTCATGACCAACAGACTCCTCTCAAGGAAGCAATTCGTGAGTTTCTCTTTTCCCAATTTATGTTTTTTTTTCTTCTTTTGTTCACTGAGCTTGTTGATATATTATTTAGATCTTAAAGTATCAGTAATGAATTTTTCACTTTTTTTATGCAGATCATTGATGTCCTTCATCCAGGGAGGGCTAATGTTTCCAAGGTACTTGTTTTTTTTATTACTTAATTTTTGGAATTTTGAAGTTTTTTAATCAGTTATTTCAAAATTGCTAATTTCATGTTTTTATGGTTTGAATGATTATTAATTTTGTTAAACTTGAAAATTGCATTACCTGATGTGAGTATTTGGCTGTGTTTTACTTAAAGGCTGAGCTGAAACAGAAGTTGGCAACGATATATGAGGTTAAGGACCCAAACTCTGTGTTTGTATTCAAGTTCAGAACTCATTTTGGAGGTGGCAAATCCACTGGCTTTGGTTTGATTTATGATTCTGTTGAGAATGCTAAGAAGTACGAGCCCAAGTACCGCCTCATCAGGGTGAGTTTACTCATCTTATTTTGTTTATGACTGGTTTTGCCATTTAAATCTTTTTTATACTATAGTATCCATTATACTGCCATTATTCGTATTATTCTATTATTTTGGGTTTGAGGGGGTTTAGTAGAGCAGTGGCAATTGGTACTGGGTAGCGGTTAAAAACTTAATAATATATACCGTTTATGTTACCAGGCATACAACCAAAGTTTTTTTTTGGAAAATAAATGAGTGAGTGTGCATATCGTAGAAGTACTCTCTACTGTCTAGTGTGGAGTTGTCACTGCTACCCACCTTAAATAATGGCATGATTAGCTCACAAACTATTTTGTGGGTATTAGTTCTTTTTAATGTTGTATACTGTATTATATATGACACCTCCTTATATTCTATAAAAGGTAGGCATGTTCTTCAAAATCTGCATATATGTCTAATGTAACCCTTTACACTATTAAAACAAATCACTGTTGGTATTATTACTTGTGAAGCTTTCTCAACCCTACATCTTATGATGTATGCTTTCTTCTATATGATCTTTCAGAATTGGATGTTACAATTTCCCATCTAATCATTCATGCTTTGTTCTGTGATAAAACTAATTTATGTTTTCCTGTATGGTAGAATGGACTTGATACCAAGATAGAGAAGTCCAGGAAGCAAATGAAGGAGAGGAAGAACAGAGCTAAGAAGATTCGTGGTGTAAAGAAGGTAATACCAATCATTTTGTATTGCTGATGATTGTTGACCTCTTAATCATTCTTGTTTGAATAAAATAGTAACGGCAGTGTTTGTTTCTTCGTGTAGACCAAGGCTTCTGATGCTGCCAAGGCTGGTAAAAAGAAATGATTTTTCAGATATTCTGTTTTGATGTTAAGGTTCTTTTGCTGTTGGCGTTTTCTGATGGCTGCTTTATTTTCCAATAGCTTTTCTAGAATGAGATATTTGTCTTTAAGAATTAATCCTGTTTTCAATTTGATGTTCTAGCACCGATAACTTTTGAGGGTTCAATTGAACACATTCGTCTGCTTTCTAATGTTTAAATAGTTCATGATAATGAATTCAAATGTTGCTCAATCCAGCACTTGGACGATGTCTGACTACGCTAAAAACAATTGATGATTTTAATTTTTTGTCAAGCCATTAGTATTCTGTAGAAGAGATTTTTTCCTAAGACTTGAACTAGAGTCTTATGTAAAGAAATAACAAACATGTACCACTTGAGCCTTGTTTAAGAGAAAACAATTATCATAAAACATATCTTGACCCGCAGTCATTGATATATTCGATCAGTTTTTTGTCTATGCACATACTCTTCCTTTTTTTGCTTTCTTCTTAAACTGTCCAAGTTGAAGAATGAAAAGACATATGTTTGACTGTAATAGTAGAACAAGTGTTTGAGGACACAGACCAAATCCCCTTTGTGCTGATTGCTACAGCCTTCTTAAAAGTGGAAACAAAATTACTATGGTTGGGGAAAATAGAGTATCAGAAAATTGTATTCTTGAATTCAAGAAATATGAATTATACATTACATGCTCCCAAGTTGGTGCTCTTCGTCTGATTTATTTGGAGCATTGCAGATGAATATCGATAAACTAGCTTTATGGATCATTGTTTTAGATAATGGTTGTTGTTTTGGTCATGGTTTACTACATTGTTGTTTGGGTCATTGTAGTTTTCATGGTTTACTACATTCCTTTGTGCATTTACTTTATATGAATAGAATAATTATGCAATACCCTAAAAGTTTATACAGTAATAAAAAAATAAAAGTAGATCTAGACGTTTATATCCTACATAAACGTAGAAGACTGTGTAGTAATTTTTTAAACATTGGAACCATAAACAAGCATCAGAGTATAAAATATAAGGTGTTGATATTCAATTTTACTAGACAAATAATACAAGTCAAGTTCAAATGTTCACACAGTGTCTCTCTTGATAGCACAAAAAGAAAATCCTGAACTTTGCCATTGGGATATTAAGGTTTTCTCTAGTTCTGGCCGATGGATTATATATGTGGAATGCATCAGGAACATAGCATATTTGTTGTGCCTAAATAAAGGTTTGTTTGTTTGTAAATTGAATAATTCAATAATGCTAACAGAGGAAGCACAATTGTACTATTTGAACTCACTCATACTTGATAATCAGTAATGCTAAGACTCCAACAATCCTGGTTTATGAATCTCTTTAGGTTGGGATAACATTAGAAGTTTTACTTTGGTGTACCAGAATTAATCAAAATCTTACTCTCTTTAGTGTATACAATAGATTATGAGCAGTAATATAAGAATTAAGCATAGATATTGGGACTGGAATTAGGTAGATGCACATTCCAGGGTTCAATGGAAGCTATCAACCTAGAAATGGTGCAAAAGTGAACATTTTATTGGGGAACACATAAGTAAATAGGGTAATATCTATACAATTAGACCGTAAAGATTTATAAGTAATAGATTATCTACTATTCATTTATATTACTTTTAAAAACTTTTAGAATTTTTAAATGTATACATATTTTTCTTATAAATAAATGGAATATAAACATTATTAAAGCAATGTTATTAAAACCGTACCGGTTATCAAACCGGTCAGGGTACTGGTACAGTGGTTCAACCAGTGATTCAGTAATTAAACCGCATGCTGGTTAAAGTGGACATACTTGCTTATATATATATATATATATATGTAAACTTATAACAAAAAATTTCAAATAAGTAGATATTCATATTTATAATCCATATTCATAATTTACTTCAAATTCATACAAACAAACAACATTAAGTATTTAATAAAATCAAAGTCTAAAGTGCAAAACATATATTAATCCAAAATTATCACTTAACAAACGCAAAATACAAATAAATGACCCAAATATTAATCATTGAAGTTGATGAATTGGTGAAGAATTGAAAATTTGAAATTAAAAAAAAAATTAATGTACAAACCGACCAGTTTAAACCGGTTTTGACCGGTTCTATTGCATATGAGGTATAACATACGTATCGTACCGGTTAGGGTTCCGGTTTTTAAAACATTGTATTAAAGTATTAAACCACTAGCTTGACAGGTTACCGCAAAATGAGAATATAAAAGGACCTGATAGTGACAACCCATGAATTAGTATTCCTTATTAAATAATAGAGCCAATTACCACACCGAAATTTTACTAAACTAAATTTGGCATGACGCACATGATGATGGTAGGGTACCCTTTCGCTAACATCAAAGACCATAGAAACAAAAAAATAAGCCATGATTATCTTAGGAAATGTGGCTGCAAAGAAAACATTAGATAAGATCAATCCAAAAAATAGTATACAGTAATACAAAAACACAAATATACTTTATTGTTTTGCGAGTATGAAACTTCTTGGTTTTCAACATTTTGGCTTTTCATCATTGCCAACATAACAAGTAAAGTTGCACTAAGTAATTCTAATTTTCTAATAACCATTTTTTAAGCTGAGTATTATACTTCTCCAGTTTTCTGAAATACTTTGGTTGGGTTAGTGAAAACATGTTTAGGGAACCAAACCAATAGGCAGAGCTTGTAATTGTAGGTGACCAATTATTCATATGATATGATATATTATATGTATATATATATATACTAAAATAGTTATATGAGTATTTGCATTTTCAGCTATGTTCTTTATTTCATAGTTCTAACCCTTCACTTTGTCCAGTTTGAAAGTCTTATTGAGTAGATAACATGGAGCCAGAGTGTGCAATCAAGAAGGATGTCACAGAAGTAATATTTTGTCCCCACAAGAAGTTTTTTTTTTAATGTTTAGTGAACAAAAATTATTAACTATTTTGTTCCCTTTTCCTTGTGTAGTTAATAGGGCATACCCCAATGGTATACTTGAACAACATTGTAGATGGGTGTGTGGCCCGAATTGCTGCTAAGCTAGAGTCAATGCAACCTTGCTCTAGTGTCAAAGATAGGCATGGAATTCTCCCTTTTGACAAACTAGAGCTGTCTGGAAATGTAAGGTTTTAAGCTTTCCAATTGAGAGTTTGCAATGACAATCTTGTTTTCTCACTCAGGATTGCGCTTAGCATGATTAAAGATGCCGAGGATAAAGGCCTTATTACACCTGGAAAGGTTAGTTGCATTAAAGTTCCATATCTAGAGTTCAAGTTATTAAATTGTGGCGCACAACGTTGATTGCAGATTTGCAGCCGCAATATTGCAACTCTAGTAGTTTCTGCAATAACATTGTGGTCACAATTGCGGCCATATTAGCTGCAATTTCTTGCAAAATAACCACAACTACGACTTTAGAACCATGACCTAGATTGTAGAGATTCTTGGTGAGCCTCTGGCCTGTAATAATACAACTATGCACTTCTAGACATGGCTTTTATTTGGACAATAATCTCATTCAAATTTGAAATACCATTTGGCTACACATGCTTTGAATGTGTCTCTTCAGCTTTTTTCAGGCTATATACCATAAATCATTCATCATAATCAATATGATGTAAACAAGTATATTGTTTATAATATTGAATTGGGGGATTTTGAGGCACTTATTGTATCGTGTTGTCCTTATTGTGAATATATGATCTAAACAAGTATACTGTTTTTTGAATAATGGTTGAAAAGACTATCCTTGTTGAGCCTACAAGTGGTAACACCGGGATAGGATTGGCATTCATAGCAGCATTGAGAGGCTATAAACTTTTAGTGACTATGCCATCTTATGTAAGTCTTGAGAGAAAAATTGTACTGCGAGCCTTTGGAGCCGAGGTATATCTGACTGACCCTGCGAAAGGAATTGATGGGATTCTTGAGAAGGCAGAAGAGCTATTAGCCAAGAATTCTGGAAGTTATATGCTCCAGCAATTTGAAAATCCTGCCAATCCATCGGTATCCTCTTCATTCATATTTCCTAATTTGGTTGCCAGCTTGAGAAAATTTTCAGCGTATTAATTTTAATTTTTTATCCTTGTAGATTCATTATGAGACAACTGGCCCTGAGATTTGGAAAGACTCGGGAGAGAAAGTTGATGCTTTGGTTGCTGGAATAGGAACAGGTGGCACAATAACAGGTTCTGGGAAATTCCTCAAGGAGAGAAATCCAAAGATCAAGGTTGACTTGTTTACCTTGCATGCTTTCAGGGATTAGAGTTTTCTAACTTAATTATGTTAGCTTTATGATTTCTGCTGCTTTTCCCCATTAGGTGTATGGTGTAGAACCAGCTGAAAGTGCAGTCCTGAATGGAGGAAAGCCAGGTGATTTCTACATTCTGTATATTTCTTTCTAATCTTCGGTTTGGTATTTCATTGTGCAAGTATTGGGCTCTATTATGGGGACATGGAAGGTAAAAGTTAAGGCATTCAAGACTCATTTGTTATATTATTTTCATCACTGTATCACACTATATGAATAAATTTGTTATATACTTATATGCCATGAAAAAAGAGAATTGGAACCAACACCAAGTACTAATAGTAAGGGAGACCGTGAAACCTTTCTGCAGTAAGACTTTGTGATCAAATCTCCTCTCTGATCATGTATGTAGAAGGGGTGAAGTCAGACCAAACCAAACATAAAAGAGTATGGACAATGAAAAAGTTGGGAGGAAATGTGTCATAGTCGAGCACCTCTGCCTCTGCCTTTGTGTGCAGATGTATTGAACTTTAACAGAACCTGATTCTACCAAGTTAAAAAGTAATGGTCAATATCAAGAGTATGGATTTTGATCCCATGGGAGATAAGTGATGATAAGGTCGTCACAATGAAAAGCAATGGGAAGCCTTAAGTGTGGTGCTTATTTCGTGTAGGCCGTTTCTTCAAGTTGGTCATAAGATAAAATAAAAATAACATTCCTAATATCAAATTGCCTTATGGATCATCCTTTCAAACTGTTTTAGAACTTTATATTCAGGCAACACAATTACACATCCATGTGTTTTCCCATTTGGATTGATCTATTAACTTTTGGATGCAACTGTTTATAGGATGTTTGAAACTGAATTTAGTCCTGTTGATCATTGACTTCACTCATAATCCACTTGCTAATGTTATTATTTTGAGTTCTTAAACGTGTTTTTGATTAAGAAACCATTCATATATTCTTTAACTTGAGTAAGTCCTTAGACAACCACTTGAGGCTGTTTACTGACTATTTTTTTTTCATTTGCATATGTCAAAGGCAAACACCAAATTCAAGGGCTTGGTGCTGGTATCATTCCCCTTGTTCTGGATGTTAACCTCCTAGATGAAGTTTTTCAGGTATTTCCTGATATTGACATATTCGAACTCAATTTTCAATTTTGATCTTGAAACTGGCCATTTGCTTTTATTCTGAATAATGAGATTCCTAGCACTACAACAACCTCGTTATTTTTGTGGCTAAATGTACTAATGTATTCTTATCATTTGTTATTTTTATGTTTTAGGCAATCTACTAGAACAATCTTATTTAGATTATATACAGATCTATCTCACTTACCACTGAATGTATCAGCATGAAGCGCAGGAAATGAATATTTGTTTATTAATTGTATTGAATGAAAGGTTTCAAATTAAGCAAAAAAAATGCAAGGAAATCAGAAGAAGATTAATTTATCATTGTGTTTCAGAGTATGCTAACTGAACAGGATAAGGTCCAATTTTAAGCATTGCGGAAGCTCTTGTTATGCTGACCGAGAGTAGCTCGCGAGCTTAGAGTGAGATGGTCTTGAGATAAGAAAGTAGTCCAACTGTCTTATTGAGTTGAGACAAAGTTTAGCAGATTCTAAGTGTGCCAAGCACAAATGCAGCTCTTGATTGTTTTTACTTTCTCATATATGAGTATAAGTTTTGTTAATATTGCATGCTTCGTACTTGTCCGTACTTGTCTTTATGAACTGCAGATTTCAAGTGAAGAAGCTATAGAAACTGCTAAGTTGCTTGCCTTGAAAGAAGGTTTGCTGGTAAGGAAACCATAATTTGTGGCTATTGTTATTGAATTTACAGTAACTTCAATGCAGTTATCCCTATTACAGTAAAAAATGCAACTTTGAAAGTGTGAAAGTTATAGTTTTTCATGGTGATTATATGGATAATTCTTTTGCAGATGGGAATTTCATCAGGAGCTGCAGCTGCAGCTGCAATAAAGTTGGGGAAGAGACCAGAAAATGCTGGAAAGCTCATTGTTGTAAGTTTGAAATCCTCAATAAGTTTATTATACGTGAATTATAAGACGACTATCTTGCTGCAAATTTTCAAAAATTGCTTAACTGCAGTTTATTACTTAATGTGTATGAATGTATGCTGAATCAAGTAATTTACTCTGGTTTTGTGCAGGTGATATTTCCGAGTTTCGGAGAGCGTTACTTATCTTCACCACTATTTGAATCCATTAGGCATGAAGCTGAACAAATGACAATAAGCTAATGTCTCGTTTGGATAAATAGCTTAAATCTTATTCGATAAGTAGTCATTAATCAAAGTCCAAATAAGCATGTTAGATATCAATAAGTTACTGGCAGTATATGTTATTTTGTGCACTTTCGGATTTTGATCTAAGCAAAAGGAGTTTTAGTCAGTTTACTGTTATGTATTGTAGTAATAATTGCTGTAAAAATTTGGTCACTATGCCTTAAATATGCAGAGTGAAGAGGAACAAAATTGAGTAGTGTGTTGCATTTCATGCATGCTGATATTTTGTTGTTATAAAATCTTCTTTTTAATTATTTAGTATAGGATATAATGATAATAATTTTAAAATATAAAATTATTAAATAATATTACAAATATTAGAGAATTTTTTAATATAAACCAGTTAGATGGCAGTGGCAGTGTGGCTTGCGGCTCCAGTTGCAGTAGCAGTGCTGCAGTGTCAATTTGTGATGTACATACCAATGAGCCCAAAAACCTAAGTTAATGCATGTTCCATTCAATTCATCATAACAGTTACTTAAACCATGAATTCTGAATATAAAGACAAAATAATTCAAATATAATATTTTCAATAAATAGACGGATAAAAAGTAAGGGGTGCAGTTTGGATTAACTAATTATAAAGTTATTAGATTTAAACATAAAAATTATACTTATAATTCAACTCAATTCAATTTTTGTCAAGGCCTATAAGGTAATAGTAAATTTTGTATGTACCAATATTCTGTTTCCTTCTTATAAGCAACATCATGCCTCACTGTCGTTTATCTTGACTTGTATCACAAAGATATACAGAAAAAAAAAATCAGATATATACAACAAATAAATGAACCAAATGTGTGATTACACATTTATAATATTAGTAAATTAATGATGATTGATAAATGTATAAGCTCTCTTGTTTGAGGAGATCATGAGGCAAACAACCCTTTAAGTACATCAGGGGTCATAAGACAAGAATAAACCATAGGCCAGGTAGATTCTTTGTTTCATTATACCTGTTATCAATTTATAATCACAAACTTATTAACAATTTAGTCTCCTGTTTTGTAATTACTCAATGTGTACAATCATCTATTTAAAAAGTATGTATTTAACCATGTCACGTCCAATAAAATTGTCACACTTATTAAAAAATAACACCACAATTTTAATTTTGTTTCTCACTACTTAAATTTTTCTAATAGGTATCACAATTTTATTAGACGAGAACAAGATATGAGAAACAATAAGTAATTACTTTCTTAACCGACCAATACAATAACCTGTTTCTCATTGATGGTCCCATTATTTCAGTCATCCATTCTGTCTTGTTCACATAATAACTAAGTCCTATGATTCTCGTTACTGTGTTATATAATTTCAGAAAATGCCTCCTACCACTCCTATGGAGTTTTATATAGCCACTTATTAGCATAGTTGCTTAGATAATCGGAACCCTTATCTAAAAAAACCCCATTATCCCCTCCTTCCAATGAAGATAACATATTATAATTGCACAACTTTTATATATATATACTCAATTATTTGAACTGTTTCTCTTTCCTGACATGATTGGCTAATTCAAGCTTAACTCTTTTTTGGATTATCTTGCATGGGTTGTTTATAAACAGTATATATAGGGAACCTATCAAGCACACCTAGTCATTCTTATTCTGCATACCACTTAGCAATGTATATTTTTTATATGGTCTGCTAAAATGTTTATCAGCATTCTCAACCATTTTATTTAACACTTTTCTTTGGCTTGTAGGCCTTCTAGAGTAAGTAACATGGAGCCACGGTGTGCAATCAAGAAAGATGTCACTGAAGTAATATACTATGCCATCATAGCTATTTTCTTCTACCTTCTACCTCTTGCTTCTATGTTTAGTTTCAAAAAAGTTGAATAACTATCTTCTTTTTCTTTTCCTTGTGTAGTTAATAGGTAACACCCCAATGGTATATCTCAACAACATTGTGGATGGTTGTGTAGCACGTATTGCTGCTAAGTTAGAGTCAATGCAACCCTGCTCCAGTGTCAAAGATAGGCATGAAATCCATTTATTTTACAAAGGTTAAATATACTTTAGGTAACTTGGTCCCTGAAAGTATTTGTTTTAATTTGGTCCCTATAGTATAGTTATTTGCAGTTTGGTCACTGTCATTTATTGTTGTTATGAAGTGTAGGAAGCAAATTGAAAAATGATTATCCAATATATGAAGATAAACTTTTATAAAATATAAAAAGGTATACTTTTATAGAGCTATGTGGTAATCATTTTCAATTTCGTTCTTATATTTTAACTCCAAGTGTTATTAACAACTAGAAGAGGACCAAGTTAACAATAATCATACAAATAGAGATTGAATTGAAATTTATCTATAGGGACCAAGTTAACAAGCAAACATCACACACATAGACCAAAAATATAGTTTAATCTTTTACAAACTATAGCTGTATGGAAAAGTTTAGGATTTTGATTTGAGAATTTGCAATGATAATTTTCTTCTTCAAACTCAGGACAGCATTGAGCATGATTAAAGATGCTGAAGATAAAATGCTCATCACACCTGGAAAGGTTAGTAATATTAAAGCTACATTTCTAGAGATTTTTCATTTGGTCTTAGGCCTTGTAATTATATAGCTATGCACTTCTAGACGTGGCTTTATGAATTTTTGTGCATGTTATATTCAGATTTGTGTGCATGTTTTATTTCATAAAATTCCCTTAAATCATAACTAATGTGCATGTTATATTCGGATTTGCCATTATTGTTGAATGTATGGTCTAAATAAGTTTAATGTTTCTGAATAATGGTTGAAAAGAGTGTCCTTGTTGAGGCTACAAGTGGTAACACCGGCATTGGAATGGCATTCATAGCAGCACTGAAGGGTTACAGAGTTATAGTTGCTATGCCAGCTTCTGTGAGTCTTGAGCGAATAATTGTACTTCGAGCCTTTGGAGCAGAGGTGTACCTCACAGACCCTGACAAAGGAACTATTGCAGTTCTGCAGAAGGCCGAGGAGATTATAAACAAGACGCCCGGGAGTATTATGCTTCGCCAGATTGATAATCCTGCCAATCCAATGGTATTCTTTTCTATTCTTTACATTCATATATAGTTTTCGTATTTGAGAGTCGGGCGAAGTGATGAGCAATAAACGCTGACATTTGGTAGACGTATCAGAATAGGATGGAACAAAACATATGAGTTCGATTTCGTGTTTGCTGTGCTTACAAACAGCAATAGTACCTGAGATTAGAATATAAAACATTTTGGTTGCACTGGACTAACATTTTGTCATTGATAATTGACATCCTTATAGGTTCATTATGAGACAACTGGACCCGAGATTTGGAGAGATACCGGAGGGAAAGTTGGTGCTTTGGTTGCAGGGATTGGAACTGGTGGTACAATAACAGGTGCTGGGAGATTCCTCAAGGAGAGAAATCCAGAGATCAAGGTTGATTTGTCTACTGTGCCTTCTTTCATTTCAGAGCTGTAAGAGAGAAATGAGGGATTTAAATTCTCTTTATGTTCAAACTAACTTTATGTTTTCTTTTTGCTATTTTCAACCAAGATATATGGTGTAGAACCAACTGAAAGTGCAGTCCTTAGTGGAGGGCAGCCAGGTGATTTTGCCATCAACTCATAATTTTTGAAATAGTATTCTTGATAAAAATCATCCAAAGAGTTAAAACCCGAAAAGGAAGGGAATGGAGCCGTCTAAAGATCGGAGTGGATTAACCGAAAGCAACGGTTACAACGAATATGCCTAGAAAACTAAAAAATAAAAGGCAAACTAGTACTTTTTCTGAACTACAAGCACAACATGCTCTTCATTCAAATTGCATGGCAATTCATTTGACAGAAACTAAAGAACATGAGTAACCAAGAGAGCAGTGTCATGTTTGTGTCTTTCAAGACCGACATTGTAATATTTGTTCTGTTAAAAATGGTTCCAAACAACACATGAAATTCAGGCAGCAAACAATTCGACATGTTTCCAATTGGGAAAATCATGTTAAATTGTGGACTTTAAAGTTCAAACCTGGACTAGGTCCTCGTCTCAATCAACCTTGCTCATACTCTAGCTGCTAAATGTTGTTATTAGTTGAAATTGTTAAAGTGAGTTTTTCATTCGGATGGCATACATAAATTCTTAAATTTGTTCTTAAAATGGGACTCTATACTGACTTTTTTTTACATTTGTACGCATTTCAAAGGTAATCACCTAATCCAAGGAATTGGTAATGGTATCATTCCCAATGTACTGGATGTTAATCTCCTTGATGAAGTTATTCAGGTAACTCTTAACACTAACATATTGCAGTGGATGTATTGGAATCAACCTTCATATATTTAGATTATATCCAAATCTATCTCAGTTTCCAATGAATGACTCAACAATGGGGAGTTGAAGTGTATCTTTATTTAGTAAATGTATAAAATGCATTTTCTAAGCCATTATATTTTTTCTAATCTTTTAAATTTACTTACATTTGGGCCTTAATTGTATGCCATAATTGTAGTATAATCTTAAGCTTCTACAAACTTGCTTATATCTACCTAAAACATACATGGCTCCAAGATAATTACTCTAGATATTCAACATATGCATAATGTTTACTCTGCTAGCTATTAATACAAGTCATTCTTTTATGGTCATCATGGTTTATAAACTGTAGATATCAAGTGAAGAAGCTATAGAAACTGCTAAATTGCTTGCATTGAAAGAAGGTTTGTTGGTATGGTGTGGTTCTTCCTCCCTGTTTTACAGTACTTATTATACATCTCTAATTCCAAGTATTCATATTATTGTTTTTTGCACTGATTATCATTAATTCTTTTGAAGATGGGAATTTCGTCCGGAGCTGCGGCTGCAGCAGCAATGAAGTTGGGGAAGAGACCAGAAAATGCAGGAAAACTCATTGTTGTGAGTCAGTTGTTACTCTACTCATGCACCATGATGTGTTCTGTTGATGATAAATAATATTAATATGCCATATTGGGTTGATTATTAGTGTTGGTTTTCCATAGATACAAAGCAGATATTTTACTCTTCTGCATGTTTCTAAATTAAAATTATGGGAAAATTTACTTGGTAGTATAAGTAGACTTTTTTATTACCAGACTAGTGTAACTTTGGAAAAATTGTGGGAGTAGTGCAACTTTTTTCAATATATATTTTTGGGGAATGGCAAAACGTGACCATCCACGTTTCCCCTTTATTTATTTGTTAAAATTTTAGGCAGACACCAAGAAGAAGAAGAAGAAGGAGAATAATGGTAGGAGAATGTCTATGTATATAGTTTTACTTTCACTTACCATTTTCCGTTCTCTTTTATAACAACTTTAGCAAAATGTAAATGCTGCACTTCAAATAAAACTAATGGGGTGATGGGTTCTTTTTTATAAGTGACGTTTATGAAACACATACGTGCACTATTTTGTCCAAGGAACCACTTGGTGTCTTTCAATTTGAAACAATCACTCATTTGCTTAACCATGTAAATTTTACCTAAAGAAAATAATGTTGTTTTTTTATCATCAATTTAATTTAGTTCTTCTTTTTTTAACTTTACTCTCTCTATTTTTTCTCACTTAACTTTTTTTACATTCTCACTTTTGTTATTCTATAAGTCAGTTTATAAGCAACAAATAAATGAAGACCAGAAAATAATAATACTTAATTTTATGGTGAGAGTAGATTTAAAATATAATAAAATGAAAGTTTATTTTTTGAGTGGTGGGACAACACATACGTGCACTACTTTATCCAAGGAACCATTTTTATTTTAATTATTTTTTAATTTTATTTGTTGTTATTTATTTACTTTTGTTGATAAGTTTAGGTGTTTAGTTGTTTTTATTTATTGTTTCTATGTATTTTTATTAGATAATTAATAAGTAGATAAAAAGAAAATTATTCAAATAAAGTAACACGAATGAAATTAAAAACAATTATATTAAAAATATTAAATTCAATCCCTAATATCAATGTTGTTTCACAAACTCACTTATAAATAAGAACTCATCATCACCCCACTAGTTTTATTTGAAGTGCAGCATTTACATTTTGCTTAAGTTGTTATAAAAGAGAAAGGAAAATGGTAAGTGAAAGTAAAGCTACATGCATACACATTCTCCTTCCTATTATTCTCCATCTGCCTAAAATTTTAAAAAATAAATAAAGGGGAAACGTGGATGTAAACCACGTTTTGCCATTCCACAAAAATATATATTGAAAACTTGGTTTGGAACGACACATGTCCCTCGTGGATTTCAGCCACGAATTCAGGAGAGAGAAGTCTGGTAATAAAAAAGTCTACTTATACTACCCAAGTAAATTTTCTTAAAATTGGGAGATAATTCTAGCTATAGGCACATATTGTTTGAATGTGTGTATATATATATATGTTGAATAGTGTTATTTACCCCATATTGCTATGCAGGTGGTATTTCCCAGTTGTGGAGAGCGTTACTTATCTTCACCATTGTTTGAATCCATTAGGCATGAAGCTGAACAAATGACATTTGATTAACATCAGAAATCCAAAAGGCACTGCAAGTATATGTTCTTGTTGGACAGAACATGATAATAGTGTCTTCAAATATTAAAATACATAATGAAGAGGAAAACAAGATAGTTTTCTGAATGTCATTGGGGTCTATTTTGTACTTATGCTTCACAATTTCACATGCTCTGTGTGTTGTGCAATGAATTGTTCTATCTCTAGTATTGCCCGTAACTTATATTTTAGTTCTTTTTTTTTGCTATCCATTATCTATTATCTTAACTGACTTTTCATGAATCAGCAAAAGAGGTGGCTCGTGATTCATGAATCATGGGGTTGCAAATTTGGCAAACTACTATAATGATTCTCACTCAAATTTGTTCAGATTTTTTACTTTCTTTTTATATTTGGCATGCACCTGAACTACTATAATAATTCTCACTCAAATTTATTTAGAATTGAAAGGTATTACATTATCCGTATCACTATGAATTAAGATAATTTTAGACCTAATAATATTTTCTCCTCTCCATCATTCTATCCTTTATCCCTTATCCATATATCTCAGTATTATAATAATATGCACCTCAACAATGCTTTTCTTATCCGATATTGAAAATCTTGTGCAAAAAGTTCAAACTCTGCTTTCATATATCCTTTTTTGATGCAATGTTTTTATATATATTTGAACATGATTGATGATGGATAAATATTTCTTGTTCTAAATGATATCTCAAACCATGTCCCAGACCAATGATATTGAAGGAAAAATAAAAATGAAAAAAATATTTAAATTTTAAGTAACATAATATATTTTTATTATTTTCCCTTCAAGACATATTAAAACAATTAAAAGTGAGGTATTGAAAAATTATAATATTTATGCAAAATCAACAATCATTGTATACCAGTACCACAAACCAAAAGGTGTGTTGTGTTGCATTTCCACAGTGACACTTCAAGGAGTCAAATTTCTTTCCTTACTGGAAACTGAATTGTTATAAAAAACAAAATAAAATGTTAGTTATATTATTTTATTTATACTTATAATAATATTTGTATTCATAAAGACAAAATTTTCCTACTCACTTCAAAGTTCAAACCAACCACTCCACCAGAAAATATCCAGGATACCACGTACTAATGTTATAAATTATGAGTGAAATTTGTATACAATATAAAGAGTCAATCATATTATTCATATATATAGTTAGTGTATTATTTATCATTAATTTGTATTACTTTTATTTAAAGTCAATAATAATTGAAAATGAATAGTAGATGATTGACTGACATTGTAAAAACTCTTACCCTATCAGTGTATACATCGGTTTCACATAAATTATTATATGGTATTGAATCAACCATCTTAATCATAGTTTATAATTTAGAATAAACTTATTTAATTTAAATTCATTAGTACGTTTTCAACCATAGAAATATGTTGATACCAAATTTAAAATCATAATAATTTCTCTCTAAATAGGTCCTAAGCAAATTTGTTATACTCGGGGATGCAACCAATGCTCATGCGTAGAGTTAGACTCCTCTTTATTATTGGAGATGACAATTAACTAAAAATACATAAAAAATAAAAAATAATGATATTTTTATCATTTTAATGGAGATGAGTCTCACTACACAAACTAAGTTAATGCAAAATTCTATTTACTGCCTTAGGCAAACCTAAGTTTTTCATCAAAATATCCAAATTTTGCTTAATAAAAACTATTTATTTTAGGAGGAGGAGAGATTCATTTATTTCAAAAGTAACTTTTTAAACATATTTCATATCTTAGTCATCAATTCTAGGAAAATTAAATAATTTAGATTTACTTACTCACTCATTCAAACCATTAAATTTCCCTAAAATTAATGGCTTAAGATATGAAACTTATTATTGGAGTAAATTTCCCTAAATGGATCTCCTTGATTATATTTATGGTTTATTCTCTCTTACTCTTATCCACACCCAATATCTTCTACCAACAATTCTCTCATGCTTGGTTATAAATTGGAGCAGTTAAGCCCCATGCATTTCACACTAACTCATATGCGCTACTCTCTAATTTCACTATAGATATGGCTGCTCCTCCCTGCCTAATATTCACTGTTAGGAGACACCAACCAGAATATGTAACTCCTGCTAAGCCAACTCCTCATGAAATTAAGCCACTTTCTGATATAGATGACCAACAAGGTTTGCGTATCCAAATTCCATTCATACAAATCTACCGTAATGAACCTTCAATGGAAGGAAAAGACCCAGTTCAAGTCATTAGACAAGCACTTGCACAAACACTTGTCTTCTACTATCCATTTGCAGGTAGGCTTAGGGAAGGTGCTGACAGAAAACTCATGGTGGATTGTAATGAAGAGGGTGTGTTGTTCATTGAGGCTGATGCAGATGTAACACTTGAGCAATTTGGTGATGCTCTTCAACCTCCTCTTCCATGTTTTGAAGAACTCCTTTATGATGTTCCTGGCTCAGAAGGAATTCTTTACACCCCACTTCTGCTGATACAGGTCCACTACTATATTTCTCTTTTAATTTCCACTTCTTAATTAGCAAAGAGAATAGTAGAAAAATCATTTCAAGTTTTTCAACTCTGTCAAAATTCAAATTTTAATTATGTTATTCCAAAACTCATATATATATATATATATATATATATATATATATATATATATATATATATATATATATATATATATATATATATATATATATATATATATAGTTGAGGTAGAGAGTCATGATGACAATGGCTTTGGATTTGGATGAGTCCAACTAGACATTATTCATACTCGTTCCGTTGGACCATTTTAGAACGACTCAAGCGGATCTGCTACCGTACCTAGAGAATCTGCAAATACCATAAATTCAAAAAATATTTGAGAAGAGAAGGAAAAAATCTAGTACACATCACAATCGTCATTCATTTTAGGAAAATCCAGTGGTTTCCTATAATGAATGACGAAGATGTGGAGTAAGTTTTTTTCACTTACACTTTGGTGAATCATTTCCACCTAAAAAAGTGCAAACAACCTATATTATTTTTTGCATACGTTTCTTGTAATTATGTGTGTTGTTTTACGCAATAAAAAGAAGAGTGTAAAACTCATAATAATTATAAAAAACCTTAAATTGTCATTTAAATATATTTTTTTTACTAAAAAACTTAATTTAAAATAAAACAATAAAACATATCAAACCTCTAATATCCCTCCATAAATATAATATTACTTTATAATTATGAATTAATAGATATAACATCATTGCTTAAGAATATAATAGGACGAAAAAATGTTTAGTTATTGTCAGCTAATTTGTGTGTCTCTCTTACCATCCCTATAAGGTTAATTTCAAGTTATGTAGGTGTTGTCCTGGTTGCGAGTTATGAGACTATGAAGTAGAATAATGGTCAAATGAAGATAAAATGATACCATCCCTACATGGAAGGTTAATTTCATAGTTATGTAGGTTATGAGACTATGAAGTAGAATGATGATACAATGATAAAAATAAATGTTGCTATTGTAGTTGCTTGACTTGTTCATTAATTTCCAATATCGATGTTATTGATAGTGGATTTTAAATGACAGGTTACACGCCTCAAGTGTGGCGGTTTCATTGTTGGCTTGCGATTTAATCACACAATGGTTGATGGAGCTGGCATTCTTCAATTCATGACAGCCTTATCAGAAATGGCTCGAGGTTTACACGAACCTTCAATCTTACCTGTGTGGGATAGAGAACTCTTATGTGCAAGGGATTCACCTCGTATTACATGCAATCATCGTGAATAAGAGGAAGTTCCTAGTACTACTGATTCCATCATAGTTCCATCATCCAATAATGATGACGATAACTTAGTTCACAAATCTTTCTTTTTTGGACCCAATGAGATAGCAGCAATTCATGCCTTGCTTCCCATTCATTTTGATCGATGCACCACTTTTGAAGTTCTTACAGCATATATATGGCGTTGTAGAACAAAAGCACTGCAATTGGAATCACATGAGGTTGTTCGAATGATGTGTATCGTAAACGCACGTTATAAGTTTAACCCTCCAATACCTTCTGGTTATTATGGAAATTGTTTTGCATACCCTGTAGCAATCACTGAAGTAGGTAAACTCAGTGAAAACCCATTTGAGTATGCAGTGGAATTGATTAAAAAAACAAAGGCTGAGGTAACTGAAGAATATATGCATTCTTTGGCAGATTTTATGGTGATTAAGAAACGACCTTTATTTACAATAGCAGGAACTAGCATTGTATCAGATGTAACACGTCTTTTGTATAGAGATGTGGATTATGGATGGGGTAAGTCTTTATATGGTGGACAAGCTAAAGCTGGAGCAGGTTCATTTTTTGGAGCAAACTATCATGTTTGGAGTAGAAATTCAAGAGGGGAAGATGGTGTGGTATTACTAATTTGCTTGCCTGCTAAAGTTATGAAAAGATTTGCAAAAGAATTGGTTGATGGCTTGTTTCATAGGCAAAACAAAAATACTTGAAATTGAAAGAGAGTGGCCAATAATGTATGTACTTCCTATTATTTTAATCCAATAAAGTTTGTTAGTATTCTAAAAAATATCAGTTCATAACTTCATATAAACAAAAATATTAGTTCATGCAGTAGTAGTAATAAGCAATCAACATGTATTTGTAGATATATTATTCCAGAGAATTAATAAGTGGACTATAATATTAGGCAAAATATTATATGCACAACTAACCTTTCTTAGAGGATGTTCATTTCTGAAACCTTTCTTATCATGTATAGTATTAAATAATGATGCCTTTGTTAAATTTGGACATTTCTTATCTCTTAATTATTAATATGAAACCCGCATTGTCCACATTAAATTATGGTCTTACAGTGATGAAGAGGGAAGAAATGATTCAAAAACCAAAAGAAAATGTAACATTCAATAATACATATTGTTAAAACATGATGCAATTTTCTAGAAAAATCTAGAATGATGGTAATGCCACAATTCTCTATAAACATCTTGAAGGTTGAAGAAGAGGAATTGCATCTCTAGAATATTCTACAAAGTTGTAGTAAATACTATAAGACAATAGATTTAAAATAACAAGTAGTATAGTTCTAGAATTATCTAGAAACATTGAGACAATGTAGGGTAGAAATGTATGGAATTTTCTAGTCCTAGGTGTTGTAGAAAGCCTATAAATAGGCATTCACCCTTCATTTGAAATGCAATGCATGAATTGTAGCCAAAACCTCCAAGCTATCTAAATCAATTCTAAAGCCTTGTTAATATCACTATATCTACTATCTTTTATCAAATACTATCAGTGGCATCAGAGCTACGTTTCGGTCATACACTGGGCGTAGAATATCACTTTATACCTATTGAGCTATGGCTAGCACTATTCAATCATCATCAATTCCTATTCCAATTTTCTCTGGGGAAAACTATGATTTTTGGAGCACAAAAATGACTACTTTCTTCCGGTCTCAAGATTTATGGGACATTGTAGAAGAAGGATTCACTACTCCAGAGACTACTTTAACTCTTACTGCGGCTCAGAAAAAGGAGTTGAAGGAGAATGTGCAAAAAGACGCAAAGGCATTATTTATTCTACAACAAGCCTTGGCGGAGACTATCTTTCCAAGGATAATGGGAGCTACAAGTGCCAAAGAAGCATGGGATACACTAAAGGAGGAGTTTCATGGCAGTGATAAGGTACGAACCATTAAACTTCAAACTCTTAGACGTGAGTTTGAATTACTTAAAATGAGAGAGTCTGAGACTATAAAAGACTATTACTCTAAAATAAAAGGAATAGTCAATCAAATGAAAGCTTATGGGGAAAATATTCTTGACAAAAGAATTGTTGAGAAAATTCTAATTTCTATTCCCCAAAAATATGACTCAATAGTTACTGCAATTGAGCAAACCAAAGATATGTCTAGTCTATCGGTGACAGAGTTAATGGGTTCACTAGAAGCTTATGAGCAAAGATTGAGTAGGCATGATGAAGGTTCACTAGAAAATGCCTTTCAATCAAAGCTCCGGCTAAGGTCTCAGAATAAAGATTATGAAAGAATAAATAATAATGGTGCAGAACATTCTAGAAACAAAGATATTTCTAGAAATTTCTTTAGAAGTAAGGAGTTTTCTAAAGATCTCTCTAAAAACAATCAAAACAAATATCCTCCATGCGGAATTTGCAAGAGATCAGACCATTCAGAAAAATATTGTTGGCATCGAGGAAAGACACAATGCCAATATTGCAAAAGATTCGGGCACTCGGAGCAAAACTGTCGCAACAAAAATAATCATCAGGCCAATTTCACTGAAGAGTGTGAACATGACCAACAACTATTCTATGCCAACCAAGTCTCTAGTCGTAATAAAGAAGAAAATTGGTATCTGGATAGTGGTTGTAGTAACCACATGGCTAAGGACGGGAGCATTTTCAGAGATATTGATGAGTCCATCAAGGTACAAGTTCGATTGGGGAATGGCACCATTGTGGAGTCCAAAGGCAAAGGCACTGTCATGGTGGAGACACAGTCAGGTACGCGACTTATCAAAGATGTCTTATTAGTTCCCAATCTTAAAGAGAATCTCTTGAGTATTGGCCAAATGATGGAGAAAGGCTACTCTCTCCACTTTGAGGGAGATACATGCAATATATATGACAACAATAGAAAGCTTGAAATAGCTCAAGTTAAAATGGAGAAAAGAAATAGAAGTTTTCCAATAACTTGGAAATATGCTACTAATATTGCCATGAAGGTGCAAGTTGATGAATCATGGCTATGGCATCGAAGATTTGGCCATCTAAACAATCATGCCTTAAAGATATTATATCAGAAAAGAATGATGAGAGATCTTCCATGCATCCAAGATAATGAAGGAGCATGTGAAGGATGTCTACTTGGGAAGCAACACAGACTACCATTTTCAAGTGGGAAATCTTGGAGAGCAAAACGCTTGTTGGAGCTTATACACACCGATGTATGTGGACCAATGAGGACGCCATCACTCACTAACAACAGGTACTTCATCCTTTTCATTGATGATTTCTCTAGAATGACGTGGGTCTACTTTATGAAAGAAAAATTAGATGTGTTTGGAATATTCAAGAAGTTCAAGGCCTTCGTTGAGAAGCAAAGCGGAAAACATATAAAAGTACTCAGAAGTGATCGTGGCAAAGAGTACAACTCCCGTGAGTTTGATAAATTTTGTGAGGATGAAGGCATAGAGCGTCAACTCACAGTCGCATACACTCCACAACAAAATGGGGTGTCTGAAAGGAAAAACCGCACAGTCATGGAGATGGCTAGATCGATGCTCAAGGAGAAAGGTTTGCCAAATACTTTTTGGGCTGAAGCAGTTTACACAACTGTCTATATAATGAACAGGTGTCCAACAAAGGCAGTCGAAGGTAAAACTCCTATAGAAGCTTGGAGCGGTAGAAAGCCATCAGCTAAACATCTAAGAGTATTTGGATCCATATGTTACATACATGTCCCAAAAGAAAAGAGACACAAACTAGAAGACAAGACGATAAGAGGCATCTTCTTGGGATATAGCACACAGTCAAAAGGCTATCGGATATACAATATAGAAACGAAGAAACTTATCATCAGTCGAGATGTTCAAGTAGATGAAAGTACATCTTGGAACTGGAATGAAGGCAAGGTTGAGCGACACAACATATCCATACAACAACCACAAGTAACAAGAGAAGTAGAAGAAGCGGAAGAAGATCCAGGTACGCCGACTACACTCCCAAATGAACTATCTTCACCAGAATCTTCTCCTAGACGAGTAAGATCTTTGGTAGATATATATGAGACATGCAACTTGGCCATAGTTGAACCTGGAAGCTTTGAAGAAGCATCAAGGCAAGAAGTATGGGTCAAGGCAATGGAAGAAGAGATAAAAATGATCGAGAAAAACAACACGTGGGAACTAGTAGACTGTCCAAAAGATAAGGACGTCATTGGAGTAAAATGGGTCTATAAAATAAAGCTCAATCCAGATGGCAGTATACAAAAGCACAAAGCAAGACTAGTAGCTAAGGGCTACAGTCAACAACCAGGAATTGACTATAATGAGACATTTGCACCAGTTGCTCGTCTAGACACTATAAGAGCTCTAATAGCTCTTGCAGCAGAAAAAGGATGGAGCATTTACCAGCTAGATGTCAAGTCTGCATTCCTCAATGGAGTACTTCAAGAAGAGATCTATGTGGAGCAGCCACAGGGATTCATGAGCAAGGGCAATGAAAGCAAAGTGTTACGGCTGAAGAAGGCTCTATACGGCTTGAAGCAAGCTCCTCGAGCATGGTACAGTAGAATTGACCAGTACTTCATCTTCAAAGGTTTCAGGAGGAGTAAGAGTGAACCTACACTATACATTAAAACCCAAGGTCAGTATGATACTCTAATAGTTTCCTTGTATGTAGATGATCTTATATACACTGGAAACAACATAAAGATGATAATAGAGTTCAAAGAAGACATGATGAAGACATTTGAGATGACAGACTTAGGCTTAATGTACTACTTCCTCGGAATTGAGGTAAATCAAACAAAAGAAGGGATATTCATCTCACAGAAGAAATACACAGAAGAACTACTAAAGAAGTTCAAGATGTCTGAATGCAAACCAGTTGCTACTCCGCTCGTGACTAATGAGAAGCTACAAAAGGACGATGGATCTCCACAGGCAGATGCATCTCTCTACAGGAGTTTGATTGGGAGTCTTCTATATCTCACTGCTACTCGACCTGATATCATGTATGCTACAAGTTTGCTATCAAGATTCATGCAAAGCCCAAGTCAAATCCACTTTGGAGTTGGAAAAAGAATACTCAGGTACTTGCAAGGAACAAAAGAGTTCGGTATATGGTATAAATCCAACACCAACTCAAGATTGCACGGCTACACTGACAGTGATTGGGCCGGTTCAATGGATGACACGAAAAGCACATCAGGTTATGCCTTCTCACTTGGATCAGGAATATTCTCTTGGGCATCTAAGAAGCAAGCAATTATTGCACAATCAACAGCAGAAGCTGAGTATGTAGCAGCTGCAGAGACCACCAACCAAGCTATATGGCTTAGACGAATAGTCAATGATATGGGAGACCAAGAGACAGAGCCTACGACAATCTATTGTGACAACAAATCGGCGATAGCGATTGCAAAGAATCCAGTCCATCACAACAGGACAAAACATATCGCAATTAAATATCATGTTGTCAGAGAAGCAAGTGAGAATAAAGAAATAAGGCTCGAGTACTGCAAGACCGAAGATCAAATTGCAGACATATTTACTAAGGCATTACCAAGACCGAAGTTCGAGCAACTACGATCGTTGCTAGGAGTCACAAAAATTGCATCAAGGAGGAGTGTTAAAACATGCTGCAATTTTCTAGAAAAATCTAGAATGATGGTAATGCCACAATTCTCTATAAACATCTTGAAGGTTGAAGAAGAGGAATTGCATCTCTAGAATATTCTACAAAGTTGTAGTAAATACTATAAGACAATAGATTTAAAATAACAAGTAGTATAGTTCTAGAATTATCTAGAAACATTGAGACAATGTAGGGTAGAAATGTATGGAATTTTCTAGTCCTAGGTGTTGTAGAAAGCCTATAAATAGGCATTCACCCTTCATTTGAAATGCAATGCATGAATTGTAGCCAAAACCTCCAAGCTATCTAAATCAATTCTAAAGCCTTGTTAATATCACTATATCTACTATCTTTTATCAAATACTATCACATATATCTATTTGATTATAATAAAATTACACTTTTTGTCATTAAAAACACGAACCAGTCAGATCCCCATTTCAATATATAAGTTCAAATATTTTTATGAAAAACTATTTCAATCACTAGCCACAAAATATATAAGTTCAAATATTTTTATAAAAACTATCTCTTAAATCCAACAACACAACAAAACCTCAATCTTATATAGTTATATTCTAGAACCACGACTTCTCCAAACTTTGAATAAAAATAAAAAGGGAAACAACAACAAAATCATTCTAGATATTTATTAACCACTCAGATTTTTCATTGAATTAAAGATAGGAAATTGAAGCACTAAGAAAAAGCATGCACTACATGCATTACTATACATATATAGTGTATAAGCACTTAATTAATTAGTTTTGTTTGATTTGGTTAAGCCTAGCGGCGGCGGCCACCGATGCAGACACGCCACCGGGGTGAGTAGTGAGGTAAGGATCATTTCGCAGCTCTGCACCCACCACTCCTTCAGCATCTCTCCTTGTCGCTGGTCTATCTGAAGGTAGCTTTGAAGTTGCATCCTACAAAATACAAAATGCCATGCACACGATAATAGTACTAAATTTGATTTAAGAATTTCTTGTGTTTTTTCAAACATAAATTTGTTGTCTCAAACTATGTCTTATATAGTCATGTACCGCAAGAATATCTCCGAGTGTGGTCTTCTCCTCATCTTTTGTTACTCTAGCATTGAGGGTTGCGGCTGACTGTGCCGCGGCAGCAACACCACCGGGGACAATGTTTGTCCGACCAGTGGCTCTGACTTCAGCTGCTTGAATAGCTGCGGCATCACTCCATTCCACTGGCTTCTTTCCCGCCGTCAAAGCAGTGGCTTCGAGTGCTTCACCAATGGTGATTCCAGGGCTACCTCCGCCTCCAATACCTATCTCTTCAACAAGAGAAGGTGGTGTCATAATACCCAGTGAAACCTTTTGGCTAAATTGCTCCACAACCTGTTCATAATTAAGAAAAAATTAAGTACACTTTTTTCTTAAAAGTATTGTATTTAGGGACATTTTATATATATATATATATATATATTTATAGTGTAATACAGGAGATTGTAACATCTTTAGTGTGGATAATGGCATCCATGTCTAACTAATTTTCAGAAAATTTCAGATACGCATCAAGTTATTACCCTACAGCCGGGATAGGTCATAATAAAGAAAAGAAAACACAAAGATGTTAATTTATCCTAGTGTTTATCCCTAATATTGTATCTTTCATTTGAGAGTTAACCATGAAAAAAACTATTTATAAATTTCATCAAGATATATTAATAAATAATAATAATAGGTGACTGACACTAACAAAAGATAAAAATATACCATCAAGGCAGTATTAATAGGTGAAAGTCTATCTTAAAACAACAATAATGTTATGAGACTTACATTTAGTAGCATAATAAGATCAATTTAGTAGCTTTTCTACCTATAATAGACAAGTATTTTGTTTGGACTTTGGATTTAAGTCCTATTAAACATTTAGTTATCTGATTTTTCAAAGAGTTTTTTTGAAATGGGTGAGAAGATAAAAAAATGAAAAGTAAATTAAAGATAAGAGTAAGTGAAAAAACCTACTCCACATCATGGTAATTCATTCTTGGAAAATTTAATGGTTTCATTTCGTGAGTACATCATAATCATTGGATTTTCCAAGATTGGATGTCTATGATGTAGAGTAAGTTTTTTCCACTTATTTTTTGAGTAAGTGAGTCCCTCCCCTTATATGAATTTTATACAATGTTATTAAAACCGTACCGGTTATCAAACCGGTTAGGGTACTGGTATAGTGGTACAGTGGTTCAACCAGTGGTTCAGTAATTAAACCGCATGCCGGTTAAACCGGACATACTTGCTTATATATATATACGTAAACCTATAACAAAAAATTTCAAATAAGTAGATATTCATATTTATAATCCATATTCATAATTTACTTCAAATTCACACAAACAAACAACATTAAGTCTTTAATAAAATCAAAGTCTAAAGTACAAAACATATATTTATCCAAAATTATCACTTAACAAACGCAAAATACAAATAAATGACCCAAGTAACAATCATTGAAGTTGAAGAATTGGTGAAGAATTGAAAATTTGAAATTTAAAAAAAAAAAAAATATTAATGTACAAACCAACCGGTTTAAACCGGTTTACCGGTTTTGACCGGTTCTATTGCATATGCGGTATAACATACATACCGTACCGGTTAGGGGTCCGGTTCACCGGTTTTCCGGTTGAACCGGCCGGTACGGCACGGTTTTCAAAACTATGATTTTATATATTAGTATTATTATTATATCAATCCAATTTAGTTTGAGACAAAAATACAGGAAAAAAATATACATGGAGGATGTATGAGTTTTATATATGTCATCGTCTATCATTTATATTTTATTATTATTGAATCTTCAAAAAAGTAATATAATGAATAATTGATGATGTATGACTAATTATGTATAATTTTATACTAATAGTGCATAAATATTATTATAAAAAAATATATAATGTATAAAGAAAAAGAATCAAACGTAGATAATCACCAATATATCATTAATTGATTTGAAAGATTTAATACCTCAGCCAGTTTACAAACTTTCCTTTCCTTCTGTTCTACCTTGTGAACAACCTACGAAACCATTTAATCAAATAAGAAACAAGAAGAATATAATAAGCGCTTAAGAAAGAAACAAATAAATAAGTAGGTGAAATATGATTTTGGTTCATGTATAATTTACACTCTTATACTTAAGAAATTAAAGTTTATTCCGTACTGCCATTAAAATCGTACCGATTATCAAACCGGTCAGGGTACTGATATAGTGGTAAAGTGGTTCAACCAGTGGTTCAGTAATTAAACCGCATGCCGGTTAAACCGGACATAGTTGCTTATATATATATATATATATAAACCTATAACAAAAAATTTCAAATAAGTAGGTATTCAGATTTATAATTCATATTCATAAACTACTCCAAATTCACACAAACAACATTAAGTCTTTAACAAAATCAAAGTCTAAAGTGCAAAACATATATTAATCCAAAATTATCACTTAACAAACGCAAAATACAAATAAATGACACAAACATCAACCATTGAAGTTGAAGAATTAAAATTTTGAAATTTAAAAAAAATTTAATGTACAAACCGGCCGGTTTAAACCGGTTTTCACCAGTTCTATTGCATATGCGGTATAACATACGTACATTACCGGTTAGGGGTCCAGTTCACCGGTTTTCCGGTTGAACCGGCTGGTACGGTATGGTTTTTACAACATTGTGTACGACTATCATTAACTAACATGTTAGGAAATAACAACCCATATGAATGTTTAATTTCTTAGTACTCTTAAACTTCTTTTTCTAATTATATGATTCTTAGATTACCCTTTGTAAATTCTGTACCATTTGTACTCTTTTATTAATATATTTTTTCTTATAAAAAAATATGTCATTTATAGAGAGAAAAAACTTATAAAAAATAAGAGAAAAAATAACAGTAACATTATAACTTTCATATATGCACCTAACTTTATTGATTTGTGAAATTTGTTCTCCAACATCATAATTATTCATTCTTGGAAAATCTAATGATTTGAATTGATGAATAATCTAAACCATTGAATTTTCCAAAATTGGATGACTAGGATGTGAATTATGTATTTTTCACTTAATCCCTCATGTGTATACAAAACTAATATTTGAAAGAACAAAATTTGAGAGATGAAAAATTGGGAACCTGTCCGGCAATGGTCTCCGAGATGACACGGTTTCCCGGACCATCGGTCTCAGTTAAGTTGACTCCGCCATCGCCTGCAACTTTACTCGTATCATTATGTCCCACGACACCACTTTTCTCATTTTTCATGGCGGCAGATTGCATGGCCGCGGCAGCGCCACCCTTTTGGGTCATTCCAAGCTTAGCATTCTCCGCCCTCTGCATCATGGCAGCATCCTTAGGCACTACGGTGTTGCTTGCCAGATCTCCCTTCACTCCAAACACATCTCCATACTTGATCGCTTCCTTTTCCTCCGGCCTCTGTGGTTGCTCCTGGCTCATGATGATTTCTTGTTCAACACGAAATAAAAATGAAAACAAGAGTTATATGAAACTGGCTTTGTAAACAAAATTATTTTTTTCTGTGTGTGGAGAAGAAGAATTATTATAAGTGCATGGGGACATTGAGTGAATGGACACGTGATAAGTGGAGAGACAAATATGGTGGGTTTGTTAATAACACTTGCCTATAAACTAGGACTTGCTTTTATGCCTCCACCGTTGCTTTTTTTGAAGTTCTTTGAGAAGATGAAGATAAGTGCTTCTTTACCCATGACTTAGTCCAATTATCTTTATTTTTAATTGTCCATTCTTTTTTCTTATGCTCTTTTTTTATTTTCATTTTAGCACAATTCATTAAACTTAACCACTGGTTGTTTTTCCTTCTTTATACTGTTTATTGTGATGGGTAGATATTTGAGCTATAACATTCTTCCACGGTTTGAAATATGTAATTACACTCAGTAATATATATTGGAATCAAAACATTTCCTATTATATTCATCAAACATAATCATTAAATAGAAAAACATCGCTCCCGGAAATGTAGACATAAACTAGACTGAATCTAATCCGGTTTAGTGTATATGGTTTTTTAATTGAAATTCGTACCACAAAAGTGTATTAATTTTGTTAATTTGAAATAGACACATTTTTTATGTAAACTTGACACTTGAAAGTACATTAGAGTTATGATTTTTTAGTACAAAGTTAAACCAAACCATACTAAAACAACATATAATTTTTGGATCAGAGTCTCTTAATGTAAATCAATAAAACGGAATTGGTGAACATATTATTTATGTATTCAGCTTGTTTTGCATATAAACTGATCCACAAACAACTCTAACTACAAGGCACAAGCAAGAATGGGACTTATGGAAGTAGGATTAGTGCAAGATACATAATGCATAAGTGAAAATGTTGGGAAATTCAACCTCACTTTTATGGGTGATAGAGCATCAAATTTCCTTGTCTTGAAATGAAACAAAACTAATATTTAGACACATGAATGGATTTCATTTATGGTTGTGATCCTTAGAAGAATATTTTGTCTTACAAGAATGATCTGGAAAATGTTTAAATGAAAAAATATTAAATATGAAATAAAAACAAAAACAATATATTTAAAAAAAACTTATTTTATCTTCCAAGAATTAAATATTTAACCTTATATTAGAATCTATTACGACCTTATATAATTTTTTTTAATGAAAATAGAAGGAAGAATCGCAATCTTAGTGGAATTCGCGTTTCACTCCAGTGGCACAGTTACCATTCAGGTTCAACGCCAAAACTGGGAATTCCCTTTAACCTAGTCAATCACATTTCCAACCATGGCTCCAAAACGAAAGGTACATTTCAATGATCTTCTCTTACTCTTCATCAACCAATTATCACTCACTTTGTTTTGTAATTTTCAGATGGGCACTCGAATGGACGCTGCATTGGACAGCATGCTCCCTTACGGTTTCCCCAAAAAACTCGTTCGTCAAACCGTTAATTACCTTCTCAGAGTAACTTTTCTTCTCCTTTCTATAATTCTAAGGATATAGATCGTCTCGAACAGTGTCTCGTTCCCCGTGTCAATGAGAATATTACTTATTATTTTTTTAAACTTTTATTCATATGTTAATATGTTATTCCTTCATGATAAGGAATGTGATGCAGTTGAGGACAAGTGATCTCATTTTAATTCTAATTTCATACATTATTGTTATTATTAATGATCCGTTCATTTTCGTTTCTGTGTTTAGGTTTACGGTGGTTCCGATGGTTGGGTTTTTATTGAAGACTCAGCGTACTCTCTTCTCATTGAAACCCTTCTTGAGAAACAACAACAAGAACAAGAAACCACTGCTGAAGCTGAACACAACGTAACTTTTCACTTTCTTTATTATTGGATTGATTAATTACATTCTGTTTATGTTCGTCAACGCCAATTAAATGTTGCTTATCTTCCAAGTAACTACTAGTTTGTAATAATGAAAAGTTCCCGATTATGGATTCAAGATAAGTGATTATCTAATTTTTTGTCTGATTTATCCAAATGAGAAAGTCTCTGGCTTTCTATCATGGACTTGCACAATTGCAATGAAGGAACTAACCTAACCTTTATCACACTCTGCCTATTAGTCTTGGAAATTAAAATATACATTTTATTCAGGCTGTCTAAAACTTCATTTTTATCCAATGTATGTAAATTAAAGCTACATTATTCTTCCACCCCATTGCTTGTACAACTAAAATCGACACTCCGGTGACAACCACACTCAAATTTGCTTATTATGTGTCAACTCTATCTTCAAATGTGAAATGTATTGATCTTCAACATCTATATAGGTGTCCAATTTCAGGTGTTCAAAGAAGTTTTCCTTTCTTTTTCATTTTTTGTGAGCAAAACTTCATTGGTTCTTAGCATAAGATGCTTCTTCGTATTTTCTTATACTCCGTAGTTCGGTTCTACACTGCATCCAGTGGTTGTTCTAAGATATAAACTACAGGTATTGTTGCTGTAACAAGGACCATAACCCTCCTTTTTGTGATACTTTCAATTGTCTCCTGTTTAACCTCCATTCTTTCAGCTCTGGTTATGACTCATGTCTTCCCAAAATTCAATATTCTGTTTCAAGATGATATTATCACTCTTTTTTGGAGTTATTGAGTGTATAGTGAAATTTCGATAGTTCTTTCAATACCGCCTTGGATTATGTGATTCATTTACCTTCCCCTAATGGTTAAAGTATTATCTCTGGATACACAACATGTTGGCAAAGCCCTTTGTCGTGTTATTATTATATACTATTGAATTCCTCGTGCTGGTTCCTTCCTTGTAATCCCAAACTTTAGATTATAAACTTTAAACTATTCCATCTTTCTCTCTTTAATAGTTTGATTAGCTTCAGTAGTGGGCGGATCATGGGTTTGAATTTCTTGAGTTTTATACAATATTTTTCACTTTTCAGTAATATTTGCAAGGCTGTGTAATAAAATTTCTCAAACTTTTGGAAAGTGGATAGCTTGTCTATAAAGTTTACATTGGGGTAATTATGTCTACATACTCTTAAACAAAATTAATTATGTTCACTTTCGTATTCATGTATTGTCTTCTATGAAGGTTGATATGATGCAGGATAACCCAGGAGATGGTCACAGTGAGGCACCACCCACAGGTTCCTCAAATGGAACCCTGATTCCTTGCTCTAACTTGGAAACTTTTGTTGATTCATCATTAGGTAATCAAGTTATTGACACTGTGTCAGCAACCAGTGAAACTTGTATTCAACTTCCCATCAAGCCTGTTGACACTCTATCTTCAGCCAGTGAAACTAGTAAACAATCTCCCATCAAGGCTGTGAACCCTGTATCAGCAACCTCTGGATCTGGTAGCAAATTAAGTTTTCCTCCTTCAATAACTTTAATTAAATTTGAAACAAAAGTTGATTGCATAATTAAACATATCTGTAAGTGATTATTCTTGTGTACATACACTACTGCTTTGCAGATTGTAAGCCAGATAAAACTTTTGCTATGGGTGAAATTCATGGAACCCCTCTTGCATGCTCTTCTCTTCAGACAAAGCTTCCACAACCTGCTGAGAGACTTTGTCCCCAACGGCGTAGACCTTGCTTTGGCTGGATTTCTGATGATGAAGAGGATGAGGAGCCAATACAACTGCCTCCAGCTCCATTGTGTCTAAAGTCTAAACTAAGGTATTAGTATTTATGATAATTAATGATGGGGTCTACTAGGGTGTAGGGTATCATTGTTCTACATATAAGAGTGTAAGTAGTAGAAGATAACTCTCAGATAGCTCCAAAGGTTTGTAAATGCATTTCTTAAAATGCTATATATGCTTATAGGCTTATCAGGCTATGTTCTTCACACTATTTTATTATTCAGTGATACAACATTACTTATATGAGATAAAAATGCATGTACATGAGTTTTATATACGTTGTCGATATATCATTCGTCATTCATGTTTAATCATCATTTACTCATCAACAAAAGTAATATAAATAAATGATTGAGTGTGTATAAATTTTTACAATAACAGTGCATAAATATTATACTTTACTTATATTAGCCTCCTGAGTTAAATTTATGCTATATAAACCTTTTAGATTATTGTTTTATATTCTTGAATGAATATTCATTTTTTAATAGAAACCTTCATAATAAACTAATAACCATTTGGATGACATAAATTAAAATAACCACATTTTTATCTTAACAAAATTTAATATTTTCAAGCTAGATTGATTAATAAGCAAAATAATAATATCTTACAAGAAGAATACTTTTTTATGTACCCTCGAAATTATTTTTCGTGTTATTTTTATGTACAAAATATAGAAAATGTTGGTTATTTTTAAATGCTTCAGATGCCTACACTATAACTACTTTTCATCCTTGAAATGTATTTAATAGTTTTAAATTTGGTATATGAATCACATGATCCAAACGCGGAAGATGTGTCTAATAAAATGAAGAACACTTAACATTATTACTAGTAATTTTCGCGTCTAATAAAATGAAGAACACTTAACATTATTACTAGTAATTTCGAAAATGTGATTTAATTTTTATCAAAATATTATTGGTAAGAATCTAATAATTATTATATTTATTATACTTCTAAAATATTATAAGAACATTTCGCATATAAATTAACAAACAATTTAAATAAAAATATTTATCACATTTTTATTAGTTTTTAATATTAATATTAATATAATTATATATGTATATATAATTTCCACTATAATCTTTAATTTGTGAACTATTAATTTAAATATTATAACACCATATCAATATTAAGATGGTTTGAGTGTTGTGATTGGTTTTGTTGATAACCCAATTATTATTCATTAACAAACAAAACAAAATATTCTTTTTTTCCTCTAACCTTAACGGCATTCTTTAATGAGAAAAAATATATCCATCAAAAAGCTTTTTTTTGTATTATCATTATATCATTTACTATTTATTTTTAATTATTATTAATTTTTAAATAAAAATAATAAAAATAAATAATAATATTATGATATATAAAACGTACCCTAATTTGTAACAGTTGTTATAACATCCAATTGTAGCGTACCAAATACTGGTACGTGTCATTTTCGATATTTAGTAAAACTTGATGGCTATTTGGCTATTTCTTTACGAGGCAACACTTATTTTACTTCCTCAAGTTTTCCCTCCCTCCTTACACTTTCCTCTCCACTCATCTACCTTGACCCGCTACACAAATTCAAGAAGAAGAAATTGCAGAGAAAATTAAAGAAAACAGAGAGAAAACAAATTACTCAATTAATAATCACGTTAACAGAATTTGATTCACAAGGAATTAGTAACTGTTTCCAATTTCGTTGTTGTTGTTGTTGTTGTGAGCTATTGTGTGTTGATGACTGAGAGAGGAGGGAAAAGAGAAAGGATGAAGAACATTTTCAAGAAGCTTCACATTGGAAGTAACAATAACAACAACGATCCTCATCGATCCAATGAAACCGCGCCACCTGTCCCGTCGCCTTTGTTCTCCGCCGATAACCGAACTGTTCGGAACACCACACCGTCTCCGGCTACGGCTAGTCCTTCTTCATCGCCGTCCACGGCGGCGTCTGTTCCATCTGCTGCCGCAACAACCCCGGCGATGAATCGGCAGGATTTTATATCGTCGGAGGAGGAGTTTCAGATGCAGCTAGCCCTAGCTATCAGCGCTTCCAATTCTGAGTTCCGTGACGATCCTGAAAAGGATCAGATCCACGCGGCGACGTTGCTGAGCTTGGGAGGACGTCAAATCGATTCCGCCAGGAACAAGGATGACGTGGCGGAAGCGCTGTCTAGGCACTACTGGGTAAGCTCACTCATTTTTTTCTTAGTGAATTAGGGCTTTATGCTCAGTGTTTTTTGTAAGTTTTAATTAATTATTGTAGCTATTAATAAATTTGGTGAATAGATACACGCTTTTAAGTGGTTTAGATTGTCATGCATATTTCTAGGTGTAAAGAATAGAGTTTGTTTGAGGGTTTATGCGTGATTAGGAATAGAAATGGTGGACATGGAAAGCTGATTTTATGAGTAAGGTGAAATTTGGTTTCTGTAGAAAGCAGAAGGAACAATGAAAGAATGCCAATTTTTATTTGTTGCCTTGAGCTAAAACTGTAATGTTATGCCCAGTAGGATCATAAGACTCATGCGAACATCTCCCTTTTATAGTATGGACTGATTGATTGGGCAAAGTGAGATCAAGCTATGCTGAGGATTTTGGAAGTGCATTTCATCCTTAAAAATTATAAATATGAATCACTAGTTTTATTTGAAATTAAAAGAAGAAGAAAGAATGAAAAATTAAAAGGATATAAATGATTGAGTATTTTTACTAAACTTGTTCTTTGGAAAACATTTAAGATTGTTTATGTTTCTACTGGATAAGTTGAGTTGTCTGCTACAGATTCAGTAGTTGGTTGTGTCTGTCATCTTGACTTTTCATGTGGATATTATAGTTACAAATTGGATTTCTAGCTACCTTATCAATTTTTGTAACGGAGATTTTATCAGTATGTCTCTATGATTTATTGATGTCCTACATGAAGTAATTATTCATTTAAGACTTTATTTTTAATTACCCATCACATGATATTGTTAACTCTTAAGTCTTAAGTAGTTAATAGCGACATGGTAGTGTTATTGTGCTATAGTGGAGCAGATTGGTGGCCACTACATGATTCGCTGTCACATCGTGTCACTTATCTTCATGGAATGCTAGAATTAAGGTTTCTTTATTACTGGAAATCTTCATGCGGCTTCTGGAAAGCTGGAATTATGGTTTTTTCTTTACCTTGTATATTGTATATCTTCACCTAAGATTAGTGCCACTTTTACCCTTATTTAGATTGGCTTTTCCACATATCCTTCTTCCTAGTGCAGCATTACACTTGCATACCCACTCCTTCTTCCTCAATCTTACTATTCCAGAAGCACCCATCACTTTTCCGGCCAATTCCAGTGATATTCCGGCGGTTAGAGATCCTTCACAGATTCTTGGCCCGTGTTATGCTTTCCTGTTCCCCTTCACAGGTCTGTGCTCCTCTGTTTTTTGCAGCCCATCACTTTTCCCGCCAAGCACATCCAGTTTCCAGCAAGCCCAGTGACATTCCGGCAGTCATCTATAATTCGCAGGCCTTTGGTGTACTGACTGTACTCTGTGGGTGCTATGCCTTATATGAGTCTAATGTTAGTTACTTTAAGCTAGCAGGCTTAAACTTGATTTTCTTCTTCATCTTCTTCTTCTAGGTTTTAGCTTAGAATTAGATTGGTTACTTTGAGGCAGAGGCTTAACTTATCTTAGTGTATTATTTATTATTTTATTTTGAGCCTTTATATGTAAATAGTAATTATTGTATTGTTCCCCTAAATGTCCTAGTAGTAGTCATCCTGCTACCTACTATTCCCACTATTGCATTTTTGGGGTCAGCTGCTGCACTCTGCTATCTGGGATTCACTTCTGAGGGTTAACTCTGTTACAGTCTTGCACATGTTTGTTTGTACTAAGCCATCATGTACTCATTGATTGAACACTGCATATCTTATTGGTTGAACATTGAGATAGAAAAAATTGTTTAATAAATTTTCTTTGGTAAACATGGAATGCTTGCCCCTTGGGTTAATCTTCATTGGTGTTTTTTAACTTTTCAATTTAATGCTCATTTCTTGAACAGTTCCTGTTTGATTTCGCTGTATCTTCTATTTCTTTGTACAGGAATACAATGTGCTTGACTATGAAGAGAAAGTAATAAATGGTTTTTATGATGTATATGGGCTCAATACGGATTCTTCAATGCTAGGAAAGATACCTTCTCTAGCAGATCTTGAAGCAGACCCTGGAAGTTCTACCTTTGAAGTGGTCATAGTTAATCAAACAATTGATCCTGCTCTGGAAGAGATAGTGCAAATTGCTCAGTGTATTGCATTAGACTGCCCTGTCACTGAGGTTGGTATTTTGGTGCAAAGGCTTGCTGAACTTGTTACAAGCCATATGGGTGGTCCTGTAAAGGACGCTAATATTATATTGGCACGATGGACAGAAAGAAGTACAGAGTTAAGAACTTCTCTTCACACAAGTGTGTTGCCTCTAGGGTCCTTAAATATTGGGCTCTCTAGACACCGTGCTTTGCTTTTCAAGGTTAGCATTATGGCTTTTATTAGTAATTGAAGTATTTTAGGGCATAATTTGATGTTAGGCTAGTCTAGTCATAATCTGCAGAAAAGGCGACAAACCGTACGTTTAATAACTTATTGAGTCACTTAAAAACATTCTTCTATAGAAAGTATTAATGAATAAAAAAGAGTCAAATAGTTTTCTTTTTAGAACTATTCACACCGAGTAATCTTCCCTGCTAATGTCTAGCTTGGGTTTGAATTTAGAATTAATTTTTCAGTATCTAAGTATGCTGAACTAGAATGTAAGTTGGAGTCCATACCATACTGTACCATACCACAAGTTGCACAGTTTAAATATATGGGATGCTTGGATCATACAAAATGATGGGGAATTAGATGATGTAAACCATAGGATTCAAGTTGGGTGGATAACATGGAGGCGTGCTTTGAGTGTCATGTTTGATAGGTGCTTAAAGGGAAATTTCATTTCACATCATTAAAACATATGATGTAAACTAAAAAAAAATAAACTCACTGTAACGAAGATTAGAATGTTGCATTGGATAAGCGAACACACTAGATGTGATAGGGTTAAGAATGAGTGCATCAAAGAGAAAATTAAGACAATATATGTTTTAGAAAAATGGTCGGATCTCACCTTCGGTGGTTTGGGCGTGTATGGAGAAGACGTATAGACCCCATTAGGGGTGAGCAGGACCTGACCCTACCAGCTCACCCGATATGGCCCGATCGTGGTCGGGCCTAAAAAGGGTCGGGTCTCATCGGGTCTAGGGCTGAGTTCCAGTTCAAAAATTAGACCCAGACAATATTTAGGGTCGGGTAGGGACCAAACAGGACCCATCCCGACCCGTCCCATTTTCACTTTCTCATGATGTTTGTATGTGTCTCTGTTCAAATATATACAGAGTAATGATACTTTTTTGGTCGAAAATATCATTGATTCTTTAATTTTTCATCATATATACATGTTTAATAATATATATATATATACATATATTATTTTCTATGTCAAATTACATATTCAAAATAATAAATAATATTTAGAAGACTTTATGTAAAATGAGTATACGTTATATTTAATCGGGTCTAGGGTCGGGTCCGGGTTCAGAAAAATGGCCCGAACAACATTTAGGGCCGGTTAAGAACAAGCCTTAACCCGTCCCAACCCGGCTCACGCTCACCCCTAGACCCCATGGTAAGGATAATAGATCAGATGGAAGATATCCCAATCATTAGAGGTAGATGGAGATAAAAGACGACCCAATGCACAAGATTCCCATCTAGTGGGGTACATGGAGAGTAGATGTAAGCAAACTTACCCTCGCAACAAAGAGGTTGTTTCTAAAATTTGAACTCATGACCTCCATCCATGTCACAAGGCAAGAAACTTCACCATTGTGCCCAGGCTCACCCTCTAACGAAAACTATAGGTGAATTATTAAGAAAATGATTTGTTGATGGATGTGATTTATTATAGAGCTTTATGGTGTCATCTAATCCATGCTTATTTAGAAATGGCTTGATTGTTGTAAGCTGACCTCACTGGGAAAAGGCTTGGTTGTTGCGTTTATGCTTAATTGGAAATGAGAAATCCTCCTACACAAATTAAGAGTGAGTGATCAAACTTTTGGCTTCACTTCTGTTCAATACTTCAAACACTTGCAGGTTTCTAACCTCTGGATATATGGTTTTCCTATAATACCAAAATCTAGTTTTGCACATTGGAAACAAGTGATCTAGCTGAATTAAGTATGTGGTGTATTTTAGATGATCATGTTCAAGGTTCCATATGAATTTTGTCAAGAATTTGAAAAGTACGCTTACCAATTTGCTGTCTGTGTAATATATTTTTTGTTTTTCTGGATGTAGGTATTGGCTGACAACATTAAGATGCCTTGTAGATTGGTAAAAGGTAGCCATTACACTGGTGTTGAGGATGATGCTGTCAATATTATAAAGGTGGAGGATGAAAGGTCAAGGCTTTTATTATCCTTGTACTTTTTTTGTATGTATTATCTTACTAATTCTTTTGTGCATATGCATGCCTATCTGTTGATGTCATTTATGGTCTGTTACATGTTGGCATTTGATGCAATCATTGGAAGTCTCCATTATTGTGCAGAAAGTTTGGATGGCTGTTCAGGTCCTGTGGTTCTGATATCTCCTATTCTGTTTTCAGGGAGTTTTTGGTTGATCTCATGGCTGCTCCTGGAACGCTTATCCCAGTTGATATTTCAAGTACGAAGGATAGTGCCTGTAAATCTTACAATCCGAAGATTTTGCCAAGTTTACCTTCCACTAAGGAAACTGAATTTTCTTACTCAAGACCTATCCCATCTCTCGGTGAAGGTAGTAGTCAGAATCCTGTAATAAATGGTCATCCACAATCCTGGAATGGAAAATCATATTTTGAGAAGCCAGATTACATGCCTTTTAACATAGATTTGAGCAGAGACACTGGCATTGGTCCTTCTAAGATCCCTAATGAAGGGACTCCTAACAAAGTCGAAGATTTGTCACCCTCGTCTTGTATTCCTCTGTACAAAGGGAGTCTTGGAATGAATGCAGTTGGAGACGGGACAAGATTGAATGTCAATGTTGTACCATATGCTCAGGACAGCCTCAATGACTCTCAGAGCCTCTTTGCAGATCTCAACCCATTCCAGATAAAGGGAACTGGGAAGATCTCCGTGCATAACAAACATGCGAAAAATAAAGCTCCTGAACTTCAGAATACAAGAAACAATACTGTTTCTGGCCGACCTCTGTGGAAGAATCAATATGCTTACAATGAATTCCCTAGGAAAACTAATCACAATCCTAATGAATATAATCCTTCTTTATTGGTTTCCAATAGTTCTTCCGTTTATGAGAACATTGATCTTGGTAGTTCCAAAGCATCATATAATTCACATGTAAATAATGGCATAAATGCTCGAACTTTGGCAGAAGTTACTAGTTCAGAGTCACCATCTGCTGCAACTGAACTGAGGCAGATCGATGATCCCAATGCTAATTATAATATGGAGGATTTGCGGAATTCTCAAAATGGTATGGTAGAAGTGGCTAAAGAACATGAAAACATTGAAATCAGACATCAAGAGCAGAGGAAGCGCACACATGACAGATTCATGAGTAGCAATTTGAAATTAAAGGATCCGGAGATAGAGAGTCCTAGCTCGTTGATTGATTCCATTTCAAACAGGATTGATTTGGATGACGTAGATGTTGGTAAATGTGAGATTCCATGGGAGGATCTGGTTATTGGTGAAAGAATTGGTCTAGGTAATGTGCACGAGTTCTCTTAATTTTTTTGTTGGAATATCATTAATTATTCACTAAAAAGTTGATATGGCTCTGGTTTAATATTATTGTCAATGGAGTTCACCACAGATGCAAATCAACCATTATCGACCTAGACCTGACATTGACCTACTGTATTTTTTGTTAAGAAACCCAAAAAGAAACCTCATATTGGAAAACTAAAAACATATCTCTTACTTCCACCATTTCCCGATACAAATTTTGCTTTTTTGGGTTGCTTAAAACATCGCCTAAGGTTAGCAAAACCGTTAATTAATTGATTGAATTACTTTCAATTTTCCGCTTTTCTATTTGTACAATCACGGTCCCAACTTAGTGGTGAGCTCCACCTTCACAAAATTTCCATTTTTTACACGTGATTATACCCTTTTAAAGGATTCAAATGGATGTTTTCTGGTTGTTGGAGAGGCTCTTGGTTTGTTAAGATTTGAATGTTATAGATAAGTTTCAAGTACTTCTTTTAATTCATGCTTTCTTTCAAATAGGTTCATATGGAGAGGTGTACCATGCTGACTGGAATGGCACTGTGAGTACTTTAATTCCTTTATATACATTACTGGGAAAATTATTGTTGTAGATTGAACTGGATAATGTTTCAGTTTATATTATGCCATTATGAGTGTTGGCAATTCTGTAGTAGTGGTAATAGTAGCAGCAGTAATAGTGGTGGTGGTATATCCTTGTTTCCCCCTTAAGCAAGACTCAGGTTCGAGTCTTGTGTATGGAAAAAAACCCCACTGGGAGAGCCAGCCCTACTATATTGTGGATGTTCCCGGCTCGATCAGGATGGCTTCCTGTAGGGGATACTTTTGGCTAAACCAAAAAAATTAACATTACTCTGTACTTACGGCAATGTAATAGTGGTGCTAGTATATCCTTGTTTCCTCCTTAAGCAAGACTCAGGTTCGAGTCTTGTGTATGGAGAAAAACCCCACTGGAAGAGCCAGCCCCACTATATTGTGGATGTTCCCGGCTCGATCAGGAAGGCCTCCTCTGGGAGATACTTGTTGCTAGACCAAAAAACTTAACACTACCCTATACTTACTACAATGTAATTTATATAAAAACTATGAGGCATGTGAGTATGTGACCAACTAATGAAGCTTTGGAATGTCTTCAAGTCCCTCTTTAGTTCTGTGTCCATTATGCGGTCCTTCTATACTAATGGATAATCTTCTTTTATTATGGCCCATGACATTAAATTTATTTCATTCAAATCTTATTAAATTTACTAGTTAAATAGATTGGTGACTTTATTTTTTAAACCCTTGTTGAATTCCATGAAAGTCCGAAGAAAAGGAAAAAATTAAGTTGAAAAGGTTATAATCTCTTATTAGACTAGTAAGTTCTCAAAATCTTTTCTCTCTTCTTGTTTAATTTCGAAAGATTTTATCCAGAAGGTTAGGAGTACTAGCATCTGATTTTTTGACGGATGATCTCCTGTTGAAATATCAGGAGGTTGCTGTGAAGAAATTTTTGGATCAGGATTTTTCAGGTGCTGCCTTGTCTGAATTCAAAAGAGAAGTAAGCATGAATTTTACTTTTTGGCTCAATGACTATATTCTTCTTGTTTCCGTAAAAGAAATGGGACAAAAGAAACTTGTGAACATTAGGAAAATCATTTTGTTTTGTTACTTTTGATATAAAACTACCTGGAAGATTTGGGTGGAAGTGCTGGTGAGACAAAAGAATAAACTAATCTGCTTTCCATCCTTTTGTTGCTAGGTACGGATAATGCGTAGATTGCGTCATCCAAATGTTGTTCTTTTTATGGGTGCTGTTACTCGTCCTCCCAATCTCTCAATTATTTCGGAGTTTATTCCAAGGTAGATTTGTTTTTCACTTTTTATTCATTATTTATTAAACAAAATTAAGCTAAATTGCTTATCAGCCACATTGGTCTTTACGACTTTATCTCTGTTGTGGGTTAATTTTTTTCATATTTAAGTGTCATGCCAGTGATACTGATGTAATATTTTACAGAGGAAGCTTGTACCGAATTCTTCATCGCCCAAATTGTCAGATCGATGAGAAACGAAGGATAAAAATGGCTCTGGATGTGGTATGGAATAATTGCCTTTCTTCCACTGTTATTTATATCAAAGAACTTTCAACTTTAGAACACTACAATTTACAGGCAAGGGGCATGAATTGCTTACACACCAGCAATCCTACGATTGTTCACCGAGATCTGAAATCCCCAAATCTTTTGGTTGATAAGAACTGGAACGTTAAGGTATATGATTGAAAACACTGAATTGTCCATGTGCCCTGTTTGTCGTTTTTCTCATTTATACCTGCTCCTGGATTTTTTATTTGCATCTGAAATGAAGTCAACTAGATTCTGGAAAATGTGGTCACAGATATGAATCAAAGATACAAATATCTTTAATAGCATTCTGTGTGACTCCTCAACCTGAGTCCAGCCTACAGAAACAAGTCATGGTAGAAGCTTGACTTAAAAATGGTTATCTGATTTTGGTCCAAGTTGCATATTTCTGTGTTCCATTCTAATAATTGCATGCAGAACGTAATGTGATCTTGGAGATGCAGATACAAAATTTGACAATCAGCTAGATGTTCCGTTTTATGTTTGTATATGAAGTTAAATTTGGACATGCCTGACTTAATATCTATATAAGCCCTTTGTTTTTGATAAATTGTTGATGCCCATTTGATGCTATATGGAAAGTGCCATTTATGGCTGCTTGTACAAAAAATGTCTGTGTTTTGATATAGCATGGTGTGTGTGCATAGGCTAGGGGGATTTTTTGCTAAACTAAGTTAGCCCACATAGAGGCTCATGAACTTAACAACCCAAATGATGAAAACTTAGGTTGATCTATCAATTTGGACATTTTGTGGGAAGTTTTTTTAAAAGAAAAAAATATATTTGCCTAGCTGTGAAAAACTGAACTCCAATTTAACCTATGAAAAGTTTATGTAAACTGAAGTTTAGATGATTTTCTTGCCTATGATATTATATATTTGTCAAGCTGGCTATATAATATTATTTATTTTAATTTGTTGCACAATTAAAGAGAGCCAAATCCAAAGCAAATAAATACATAAGAGAATAGCAAAAGATCCAGAATGCATGTTAGTAATAGTATTAGGACAAGAGGATTGAAAGAGGTTGTGTGGCTGTCTAAGAGATAGGCAAGTAGTCTTCAGTTTGCATTATTCTTATGTCTTGTTAAATTGGTAATGTTTTATACAAGAGACGGGTTAAGTTGGGATAAACTAGCTTTTTAAATTTTCCAACTTAAACCAACTTAAACTTAAATTTGGAATTCCAACCCAACCTAAAGCTGTGAACTACAGCTCATCAGTTTGAGTCGGGTTGCTCAAATTTGAATGGTTTCAATGGCATGTTAAATGCACGTCTACATGATGACTAGTTTCACACAGTTGGTGGTATTTTATTTTCTGGACATATTTCTTGAAGTATGGATGTATCAATTTATGAGCTGTGTTGATTTAATTTTTATTTGCTCGCCTATTGAAAGTAAGCTTCTCTTTTTACAGGTATGTGATTTTGGGTTGTCACGCCTGAAGCACAACACATTTTTATCATCCAAGTCCACTGCTGGAACGGTGAGAATTTGAGAAAATTTTGAGTTCTTCTGCAGTATGTGTCTTGTCTGCCTTTTCCATATTCAACCCTGACTTGTTTTTTTGTCAACATTTAGCCCGAATGGATGGCTCCTGAAGTTCTCCGCAATGAACCCTCAAATGAGAAGTGAGTTGTTATTATCTTAAAATAAAGCTTTTTTTTTTTCTGGATTGTAATTGTCATTTATTACCTTTTTAGTCTAACCACTGTTTGTCCATGATCAGTGCCTAAATCTTTACTTAGTCACTAAAAATGTCAAAGGTTTTGAGCTAGTCGCAGCTGCCTGCTACCATCAAAAGTAAAAAAACAATACTTATCAACTGTATCATAACTCATGAGTAAAATAGGTTCTGCTAGGCATGTGTTGAGTGTATTTTGCTAGACAAGCAGCTCTTTTCACACCTGAAATAGTGTTCTGGCAATTTCTTTAATGCCTTTGGAGATTAACAGTACGGCCCTATTTAATTCATGTTATATTATGGGGAAAAATCATTTGTTAACAGCTTTATTATAGTAGTTGGGGACACGATAATCTTAAATAAATGTAGAATAACATTTCTATATATCTTTGTGCTAAAAATTTACAACATAGTTATAAGACCCAAGGTGTTGTCTGGTAATGGATGTTGGGCAGTAAAAACCAGCAAGAGCATAAGCTCGGTGTTGAGTGTTGTAGAGGTGACCATTTTGTGTTGTACGAGTGGACATGCAAGGCAAGATAGGATTAAGAAAGAATGCATTAAAGAGAAATTAAGGATAACACCTGTTTTGGGAATGATGTAGAATCTCACGGGTTAGATGTTTGGTCACATGAGAAGCCGTAGTAAGAAGCGTAACTAAGGTGGAAGATAGCCTAATGGTTGGAGATAAGATAAAACCAAGAAAAATTATGTGAAACCATTAAAAATTATAAATCATTTAGATTTAAATATTTCTGAAGACTTGGTTTACAATATGATGCAATCATTTGATACATGTAGTTGACTTCACCTAGTGGGAAAAACCATTGTTGTTTTGTACTAAAAGTTTAATGCTTGGTAGACAAGCTGTTGCTGTTTAAGAAGGGTTGCTGGATATTCTGTACTTCAACCATTGAACACAATTAGATATATATATGTGTGTGTGTGTGTGTGTGTCAATTTTTACAGTGCTTGCCAGTTGCAACAAAAGCTGTCTATGGAATTCATCTATGTTAATTATCATTTCAAATGTATACAGGTGTGATGTTTATAGTTTTGGAGTCATCCTATGGGAGCTGGCCACTCTAAGGTTGCCATGGACTGGAATGAATCCTATGCAAGTTGTTGGGGCAGTAGGTTTCCAAAACCGTCGACTTGATATTCCCAAGGAAGTTGATCCTTTAGTTGCAAGAATAATCTGGGAATGTTGGCAACAGTAAGCATGTTAAACTTGAAGTTTGATTTATTATTTTCCATTACATTTCATAATTTGGAAAATTATAATAAATTGTGGAGTTAAACCTAGTTTGCAATTGATGACCCTTTTATGCTTTCACTCACCTCTTCTCCCTTTCTGTGTCAGGGATCCAAATCTGCGCCCCTCATTTGCACAGCTTACAGTGGCATTAAAGCCCCTGCAGTGTTTAGTTATTCCATCTAGTCAAGACCAGATAGCTTCACCTCTGCCACAGGAGATATATGTAAATTCCACCCCCTGAAAAATATCACTTTCTCAAGTGTGAATAAGTATGCTTCCTCCTTAGTTTTCTTGTGAATATAAAGGTGACAAATGGAACAGGAGCAAAATAAAAAGGGAAAAATTACATCAAAACTTGTAATGGCAAATGGTTCTGTTGGGGAATATGTCATTCTGTGCAGACAAATAACTGCGGAGCCATTTTGTATGTGTTGATAGCTTGTCCAAGGAACCAATATTCGGCAGTGTATATGTAAATTTATACTGTACTTCAAGTGTCGAAATTGTCTTTACTTAACATTTTAAAAAAAAAAAGATGTCTGCTTTTCGTTATAAAACTTTTTATTGACAACCACTTAGTCCATTACTTAATCTGCTGACGAGCTTGTATATTATATACATAGTAGAAGTAAAGGCACTGTCATTATTGCCTTGTGAGTTAGGTTAGGTAGTTAGGTTTGATGAAGAAATAAAATATTTCTAAAAAATGATATTTTACCTTTTTTATGATAATATTTTATCCGGGCCTTCTGTCAGCAACTTGTAATTGAGAGGATAATAATGCCCAAGTTCACGCACACTTTTCCTCATTCCCATTTACTTCATCAATTCATAGTCAAGGCTTAAAAGCAGTTGTGATCATACAAACTTACAAAGGTCCAAGAGTCATGACAAACTTCACCAGAAGTTACTGGCCTCAAAATTATACAATCACTGAATCACATAAGCAGATGTCTAACAAGAACCCAACAACCCAAAAAAACAAGAAATTTCATGTTAAAACAACTAATTAATATATTCCAACCACTAACATTCCAACAAAACACACCACTAAATTTGTCATAAACAACATTTAAAACTGAAAGGACTCTGAAATGCAACTTCACAACATTAAAAGATCTGCAATCAGTTGCCTTTTAGCCGTTAGATCAGATTAGACATCCTTCTTCTATGATGACACAATTTAACTCTCAAATTTGGATCCGATGACGTAACCATCTTGCTTGGAGGATTTATGGTTTTTGATTCCAATTCAATGCATTTAGGCGTCTCAGCAAGAACAGTATTTGTTTCAGCATGTCTAGATTTTCCATTTGAACTTCGCAGCAACCCTTTAATGCGGATATCTGAATAACTTAATGATTGAGAACATGAAAGCTGCATTGAACTTAAGGCGACAACTGATCTTAAACCTTTTGATCTCCCACCAATACTGTCATGACCTGCAGTACTCTGCCTTTGGCGACTAGCAACGGTCGGATTCATGAATCGAGGCACTGATGAATTGGAGACATTTCTTCTAATAGACTTCTTAGATGCTTTAGGAGTTTCAATGATCTCATTGACATCATCTTTGGGACTAATAGAGGCCTCAATTTCATCATTTTTACTCTCACTTAACTTGAACTCAACATTCTGTATTTGGTCCCTTATATTCTGAAGTTGTTTATCGGCTTCCTTAATGTCTTCTTCAAGCTTCATAATCTTATTTTCCTTTTGCTTCTTCAAATCCTACAGTACATATATTAGTTAGCAATATTCACGTTTTCTACTCATGAGCCTGCTTTAGTACAAATTTTAGTAAGTTTACCATTGTTATTTCTTTACTCGACTCTATTGCTCTCGCCCTTTTTGCAAAGTTCAAAGAACAAATTGTCTCACAAACATCTTCTTCGGAAGGTCTTATATGCACCAGCATCAAGACCCTTGATCCATCACCTGAAGTATCTGACTTTATCATAAAGATTGAAGAAATGTGTGGCAAATCATGAACTATCTAGATCACATTTGCATGTTCTCAGTTTATACAGATGTTGACACCTTAACAAAGAAATCTGATTGTTCCTCACTGTTATTACTCTAGTCTTAATTATTCAGCAAAGTCAAATATTAAAACATGAAATATATTTTAATTTCTATGAGTTTGTAGTTTTGTGTAGACTTCTCACTATTTCTTGTACAAATGTTGATTGTATGTACAATGAGAAAATAAAGTAGTATCATCATACCAAGAGAGTCTTTCAGTATTTGAGTCAGCTTGCTATTTCTGCACACAAAGTAGCATTAAGATCATTGTGTTAGGAACCTAAGAAATTTAGAAGGAAAAGTATGACTTTTATTGAATGATTGAGAATAGGGGAAATAATTATCCTTCACAAAGGATTTCCCCTATTACAAATAGCCAATTGCTCAACTTTCATAATTCTATTTTTCTGAAATGAATGTCTCTACTACTATCACCTCTGATTTATACTCTCTCTACTAACTAACTAACTAACTCACACGAACTACCAACTGTTCTAATTATCCTTATATCCTAACACGTCAATTATGTGATACTTTGATTGTCTAGAAAGAAACTACAATTACAATGGTAGGGGAAAAAAGGCTCATCTCTGCAGTAATTAGCTATTTTAAGCAAAAATCACATGTGGCAGGTACAGTGACATAATTAAACAATGCTAAATCAACACCAGTAGAGTACTTGCCTGTAAGGCACATGACACCTTTTCCTCTTCAAAGCTGCAATGACATCTGCTAAAGCCGAAAGAGAAAGATTAATGGCTCGGCCTTCATCGAGTGTTAGTCCTTTGGCTCCAGTTTTAAGCAACCGTTCACTGCCTCCAAGATCAACCATCCACAATCTACTCAATTGGCTTTTCCTTTCCATAGCATCCCCACGTTGAAAAATGTTTATCCTCGTCAAGCTAGATATATGAAGCTAAACAGATAACGTAACTATCAAGCTGAGAAACTCATGGAAATAGTTTGGAGTATCTAAGAAGACCTATATAACGCACCAGTGTGATCTGCTTGATGCCTCATTGACATTAGTCCATGATGTTGATCTGAACCGTTTACCTTTGTTGTACCACCATTTGGCTTTAGCATAATCTGAAATTTGCACTTCTGTGAGTCCTTCAATTTCAATCAATCCTTTAGGATCTGTTTGGATGTTGAGATTGCTGTACGAGCAAAGGGGTGAGAAATGAGTGAGCCAGAGTTCCAGAAAGATTCACTTATCGAAATTAACTTCAATGGTTAAGAGAAAAGGTTATACCATTTTGTGATAGGTTCATATGCTCTACCATTTGGTCTTGGAGCCAAGAGATCCCTGATATTGCCCATGTAAACCTCCAACATGCTCATCGAAAATGTAAAAGAAGATGAACAATGCAAAGAGGCTTGACGAAAGAGTTGTTCAAGTGCACGTGGAATAATTCCAGGATGCTCGTTCGTTCCATCCTAAAAAGAGTTGTTACAGGACACAATCCATTTGTATGAGCAATTGGCGTATGAACACAAACCATTCTGATACTTGTATTGTACTAACAAATTTATACAGCATTTAAGACAACTCACATTTACATAGTTTCTTTAGTCTATCTTAAAATATGTGATATCTCCATAGTTATCCACATTCACATAAATCAAATATTGTCTCAGCCTAAAAACATTGTACAAAAACATTTCTAGAACACACATAGTAAGACAATTTTAACTAACCATTGTGAATGTCTTGCCAGTGCCAGTTTGACCATAAGCAAAAACACAAACATTGTGCCCATCTATTGCGGATCTGAGAATTGGCTCGATCTCAACAAAAACACTTTCTGCAGAGATTCAAGCTACTCCCTTGAGTAAAACTTGGAACTGTAATAATAAAAGTTGGGAAACACAACTAACATTTAATACTAACCTTGGCTCACTTCTTGAGTAAAAACCTTATCAAACTCAAAATCTTTCCTTGTTCCTCCGAACTTAACCCGAACTGTCTCTGATCCAGCTGAAACAGGTTCAGAAATTCTTCTCTTATCAGCTAACACAATTGGTCGAATTCTACAAAATACTCTGATGCTGCCTGCATATCAAAAGTAAAATTTCAGGGCACAAAAAAACATAACTAAAAACTATTCATTTTAAGTCCATATGCTTGCTACCTTTGATGTCAAATATCTTATTCAATGCTTCTCTACGTTTCTCATCCAACATCTTTTGCTTCAGCCTTAGCTGATCCATTTCTCCTAATCAAGAAAAAAAATAGAAACATTTATTTCACATATTCAAAACTATCAACAGATTAAAAGTATTTGACTTTATTTATTCATACTTTCTAAGTTTGATACCAAATGCTCAAGCTCCTTCTTTTCTTGCTCTGGCACCACACCCACATCAGTGTAAACGGTTGAAACTGGTCGGTATCCATCAATGGAATCTGGGCTAGATTCCAATGATGATTTCAAAACCTCACTTGCATTTTCTGAAGGCTTTTCTTCTGTAGAAGTGAGCATTTTCACTATAAAAACATAAACCACAGTCACCTAGGATAATACTATGGTAGATTTGTTATGTGTACCTGAACCAAATAAAACCTTATATTATACAACTTCCTAAAGTTGTAATCAAATATGGGATGGACTGAAATGCAATAAATGTGATCACTTCTACAATATTGAATAAATTCTAATAAACTAACTGAGTGAAGAGGAAAACAAAGATCAAGGGATTGAAAACAAAGTGGTAAAGAGGAAAACCAAAAACTGAAGCAATACAAGTACTTTAACTGAAATTTCTAGATGGAACACCTCAACATGGAGACATGAAAGACACCAAACAAAAACTAAGCACTGGGAATAAATAAAGACATATTATGCGTATTGATGAAGCTATAATTAATGTGGACAAACGTTTTTCTCTTTTTATATAAGAAAAAAGTCTTCTATCCATGCACAAATCTAAGTGTAAAGTCTTATATGCAATTAATTTATCATTTATCATTCAATTAATAATAAAAATTATATAAAATTAAATAGAATAAAAAATAATATTATGACTACGATATTTTTGAAATTACACATAATAATAGAGAATCAAAATCTAATATTTAATAATTAAAATGATAACATTAAGAGCAGCTCGTCTTATCCTTTAGAAAAAAGTCTATGGACCAAAAAGAGATATTTTGAACAGACATTTTAAATTAATAGAATATTTTTTATTAAAACCAAACAAAGGAATCTGGTCAAGTAAAGATCTAAATGCTCAAACTAGGCACTGATTTTCAAACACTCTTTAAATTGGGGGAAAGAAAAAAGAGGTAGAGTGGTTGAGGATAAATTACTTTCAATGATTGAACACTCTCCATCGGTTAAAAGTGAATAAATATATGGAAAATGATATATTCTTCTGTTAAATTATCATATTTATTATCTTATCCACACGAAAATAATATAAGGATTAGTATAAGGATTTAGTAGGAATATATAACATTACTCTAAATATATTGCTACAGTTTTAGGAAAATGAGTACATTACATTTTATTTGTATATTCTCTTTCTTATCTCCCTAGATCAAGAGATAAAAAAATAAAATGTTATATAATATTCTCAAGACTTCCTACTTCATTACATTTAACCTTGAAATTTATTTATTAAACAACTCATGGACTAATTTTTTTATGTCCCCTAGAACCAATTGGTCATCTTTTATAAGATATATTTAGTCAAATTGTACATATTAATAAATTATGATTTTATGCTCATTTAAAATTATTCTTTAATTAATAGTGCTAATGATAAATACAATAGATTAAACTTTTTAATATGATGAAAAAAATGTAAAATGTCGTTTAAAAAATTACCATAATATGTTTCTAGATAATGTCTCGAAATTTAATAGGTTGTTAAATTCAGAGTATAAGGTGGCTTGTCGGTTAACTATAAAAAACATACAGCAGTTGGTAGTGATTAACTTGTTGTCTAATAAACATAATCAACCATAAAATTAAGTACAAAAATAATGTGATGGTTTTAGGATAAATTGAAATAAATAATTGAGGAAGGTGTGTCAGAATATTGTTGGTTGGTCCAGCTTGTTGAACTGTAAAGGTAGCCTTTTAACTCTTTAAGTAATTGTAGGAGCAGAGTGGCAGGCTTGAAATTAAAGCGCATAACATGTTCCTTTTAGTATACTTACATTACATTACATAACCTCAATGGTAGTGTCTGTCAGTAGTGCTTTTGAGTAAAACTTTGACTACTGGAGAAGCAACTAGGTGCTTTGTTTTCCCGTTTTTGTTTCATTCAGACAATTTCTGGTGTGCCATCATAATTTATCTAAGCTACATAAATTAAAATATGAGTTTTATACATTATCGTTGTATCATACACTTATTATATTTAATTATTATTGATTATTCTTTACAAAAAGTAATCCAAATGAAAAAGTGAATGATATATGTCTATATATAAATCTTTATCCAGGATATTACATTATTTGATGATTCTATGAGACAGCCTTATTTAATGCATTTTGTTAGTTACTAGGCTTATCTGTTTATGTTTCTTTTGTAGTTATTGTTGTTGGTTGTATCAATATAATTAACCTGACAGTTGCAGACTGCAAATATTGTTAATGGTTTTCTTTGTCCCTTACTTGAGATGCCATTTTAACGTAATAGGATTATAGGAGTAGTTGGGATATTTAATTATTAGAATATATTTTTTAATCAACAATGACTAAACCCCAAGAAACTAACTAGAGAGGAAATAATTTCACAAGCACAAACACAATTAGTAATGTGGAGGTGAAAATAATAATGAGGCATATCAGAAAATACAGTAATAATATTGAAAGTTTCTTGATAGGTAGCAAGTTTGTACATAAAATTAAGAGGATATACGGTTTCTTGTTTCAACTTATTTATGGTAAAAGATTCCTATGATATATGATTATTGGGTCCCTGATCAAAGTCCTATAAATCTTTGTTGAATAAAAATATAGATTCCTTTGTGATAACCTATGCAGATGCAGTTTCTATTTGCATCTAAGTGAAGGTTGTAATGTACGTCCAGATCCTCAGTCAAGGGAAGCTAAGTGCTCCATGTATATTGAGAATTCATAAAGTAAGTTTTAATATTTCATAATAAAATAAAAATATAAACAATTATTTCATGCAGCACTCTATTGATTTCTTCATTTGTTCTGTAGGAAGAGGACATTTTATTCATTTCTTGCTTTGAACATAAAACTATAGACATTGCTTTGGACTTGCTAATTAATTCATCCACATATTGCATTTGCATAAGAGCTAAGATAGCATTGAGGCACCCACAACTTCAATAACCTTTACATATTCGTGAGTCTTTAATGTTTTATGGCAAGTCAGGTTTTCTAATTGACTCTGTTCAGAATTAGTGCAGTATCATACTGCTTTCATGAAGTAGGTATTAAACTTAGAGATGCTAACCAAAACATTGTACATTTGATGTTAAACATGGTATCTCATCATGACAAAGAATAAAGAGAAGGCAAGAATCAAGCTTCAAAATAATACCTCAGAGAGAATTTTATTGATTGATTAAGAAAGAAGAACATAGCTGTTTATATAGGAAGGGAAGTGGTTAAACTAACAGATTTCAACCACTCTAAAACTAAAAGGAGAACTAACAAACTAACAACTCAAAAAGGCCAAAAATCCAAAAACAGGGCCAGTAGAAAAAAGCAAAAAAGCAGAAGGAATAGAAATTCCTTCTTAGTTAGCTTCTTCCTTTATCTTCTTCCTGTGGCAACTTAGACTCATTATCATATTTCAAGATTTGAATTGTGCATTAAATACCAACCTTTGCAAATTCTCTTCTCGAACTGTATATTTGCATCTTCATGTGTTGTTGTATTTACTTTTTATTTTAAAGTTGTGAACTGCAAATAACACTTTTATTTGTTAAATTATATATTTGATGTATGTACCAAAAAAGTGGATATTTAATGTCTAGTGCTAAGTTACTCTTCATGACATTTTTAAACTGGAATTACACACTATGGAATGCAGGAACAAATCTACTCTGTCACTTATTGTTATTGTAATTCATATGAAAGAAATATTTTTAATAAAAAAGTTTGATAATTAAGTGTTTTTTTGTGAGACAAAAAATGTCATCTCATGAAATGTACCATTGTTAGCTTTTTTGTACTATCAATAGTATCCCTTACTTTTTTGGTATAAAACTAATCCTTTTTGGGATGTGACTCTCTCCCTAAAAGTGTCGCTTCAAGAATCAAATAATTGTCATTTTTGGTCATGCTGGAATCTAGTGGACCTTACAACACTAGGTCAACACTTTGTTGGTTTCACCATTGTTACCTAGTGATAGTTATTGTTATCTATGGAAAAGAACTTGTTTTACTCAAGCCTATCCCGAACCAAATAAAATAAAACAAAAATAGAAAAATTCATGAATATTTAATTTTTTAAATGATATAACATATCTTAAATGGTTTGGGATATGATTGAGAACAACAAATCTTAGATCCTTGTGTGTTATCTAATTGATGATATGTTTCAAAAGGAAACACATCTCTTGTCTCACTCACACATTCTTATTGTAATTGGTTGAAAAAATATATTTAAGTTAAATAAGTATTTTTATGACCAAACACTATAAGTGACATACTTTTTGAAACATAAGACACCAAGTGATACATGAAATGACAAATTTTGTGGGATAGAAGATGTACTCTAATTTCAAGTGAGTTGGATTAAGATACAAATATGGGGTTAACATGTTATTATTTAATCTTATACTAGAAAGTCCAATATTAAAATAATGTAATATTCCACTGCTAAAACATTTTCCCCAAAGAAAATAATATATGAATCATTAATAAATATGGTTTTCCCTTATTAATATTTAGCTAACTCCAGTTTCAACATTCAGGTGTTTCAGGGAAATAGGAAAGTAGGGATGTGGTAAACTGTGATATATGAGAGCATACTTTTTATCATAAGAATATTAATATTATAACAAAATAAAGAATAAAAATATAATAATAAAATAAAATGTAAAACGAGTAGTTCTCGGAACATATCCTAAACACAAGTACTTATTGTGTATGAGAGCCTTTTTGTTCTCCACCGATCTATAACACCACTTGTCATTGTTGCCTCTCCAATTCAATAGAGTAAGCTAGTCATAATTTTTCAAAACCTTTTTCCCATAGAAAGTTGAAATTAATTTCAAAGTTTTTTTGGTAATGTTAATTTAATAGAAGCCTTTTTAAAAGTTTGTTAATCCTACTTAATAATGACAAATTAATAAATATTGTATCATTTTATTAGTAACCAGGGAAATGGGTTTGTAAGAAAGAGACTTTGAGGGCTTTGACTTTTTGGTTGAGAGTTGGAAGATCTCAACCTCTCTATATTCCATTCTCTTTTTCTTGTGTCAGTACCAAACATAAGACGGCAAAATACCAAACCAAACAATCCCTTTCTCTCTCTCTTCAAAACAAGACATTTAACTTCATCATCTCCTCTTTACAGAAATTATAGCTTCAATCACTGTTCCTGTAAATTTCTCTTTCTTATTTCACTACATAGCACCATCTTTTTTCTCTCTTTCTGTTATTGCTATTCAAACCCATCACGTGCTTTATCTAGAAAAACTATTTTTTTGATAAAAATAAAAACTATCATTTTTCACTTCCCCTTTATCTGGATCACTTTGACAACCCTACTGAATCTTGCTACTTTTGACCTCAATTGAATTCTAATTTTGCTACTGATTCTTATTGTGTCCAGTAATCATTTCATCATTCTGAACTTCAAAGTTTTTACTTTTGAATTTGATCTCAAATTGGTTTGATTGTATGCTGCATACTAAATTTTACTGCTTTCGTGAGATTATGTTATTAATTGTAGGGTTGCCAAGTTAATTAATAGTAAAAAGCATGCTGCTTATTCATAATCTAATCATGCTTTTGTTTTTTTATTGGATTAGTTGTGGTGATTTTTTACTTATCAGTAAAAAATCATGTCAATGGAATGAAGCTTAGAGGTTCTAATAGAAATGGGGTGTGTGCTTGGCCGAGAAGTGTCATCGGGAATAATCTATAAGGTGAAGGAAAAGAAGAATTTGAGTGTTGAGTCAAACAGGAAGGTTGGTGAAGTCTCCACTAACAATGCTGTGGTGGAGATACAGAATGGTCAGAAAGAGAAGGAAGAGAAGGGTGGTGATGATGTGACTCAGACTCACCGGCCACAAGGTGAAAAAAGAAGAACATCAAAGCCAAACCCAAGGCTAAGTAATCCCCCAAAGCATTTGCAGGGGGAGCAAGTAGCAGCTGGGTGGCCACCTTGGCTTACGGCAGTATGTGGGGAAGCACTTAGTGGGTGGACTCCGCGGAAGGCTGACACATTTGAGAAAATTGATAAGGTGGGTTTGTATTTGCTGGGAAACTTGATGTTTTCAGTTACTTTAACTTTGGGTGCATACCTTACAGTTAATGTGAAATAGAAATACATTTGATGGGTCATGTCATAATAGGGATATGTGGATCTGGTTTGAAGTTCACCAATGCTGATTATGACTAATTGATGTTGTGGGCAGCGTTATAACAATATCTATTGTGTTCTCATACTTGTTTTCTTTTTATTTTAATTTCCCCTTCATATTAGATCGGTCAAGGGACATATAGTAATGTGTACCAAGCTAAAGATATGTTGACTGGTAAGATTGTTGCATTGAAGAAGGTTCGATTTGACAATTTGGAACCTGAGAGTGTAAAATTCATGGCTAGAGAGATTCTTATTCTCCGAAGATTGAATCATCCCAATGTTATAAAGCTAGAAGGTTTAGTTACATCAAGAATGTCCATGAGTTTGTATCTGGTGTTTGAGTACATGGTGCATGATTTAGCTGGACTTTCTGCAAGTCCTGAAATCAAGTTCTCGGAGCCTCAGGTTAGATCAGGTTTGCCTTAATAATTTATGAAATAAGTAGATATCCTTTGGTTCTCTTTTTTTCAAGTGGCAATATTGGATGTCTCCAAATACAATGTATCTCCTACTACAGGTCAAATGTTACATGCATCAACTGCTATCAGGACTTGAGCACTGTCATAAGAGACATGTACTTCACCGTGATATTAAAGGATCAAATCTTCTGATTAACGAGGAAGGGATACTTAAGGTTGCTGACTTTGGACTTGCATCTTTGTTTGATCCAGACCGCAGGCATCCTATGACCAATCGTGTAGTTACCCTTTGGTATCGGCCCCCTGAGTTGCTACTTGGTGCCACAGAATATGGTGTGGGTGTGGACCTTTGGAGTGCTGGTTGCATTTTGGGAGAGTTATTGGCTGGGAAGCCAATTATGCCTGGTCGTACAGAGGTGAAAATCTAAAATGTCTTTTTTGACGTATAGGATTTTTTACTTCCCTAAATCTCTTCCTGACAGTAGTGTGGTACTTTAATGAGTTCCATTTTGGAACAGTGAAAGAGAAGTTACTTCCAAACCCTATTAGATGAGAGCCTTGTGCACTAGGGCGCCTTTTTGTAAGGGACCGTGATTTTTATAGGGGTGCTGAATGATAATCATAGGATATTTCTTTAAGAATTTCTTAGGGTCAATCAAGTAGTGAAGCACAACTTGATCTTGAAGGGGAACAGCGCACAATTGAAGCTGTAAAACTATTACTATTTCCTATTTCATAATGTTATTTCTATAAACAAAGTCACCTAGCTGCTATTATAAAGTTATACCTTGCCCATACCATTTAGGATCGAGTTAATAAAAAAGGTTGGTCCAGTGCACAAGACTCCCACCTAGTGGAGTTTGAGGATGGTAGATGTACGCAGTCTTACTCACCAAACAAAGAGTTAGTTTCGAGTTGTAGCAGATAGTGGCTTCTCATAAGTCGAAGGATCTTGGTCTGCACTTGTTAGTATTTAGAGATGCTAGTTGTTATGAGGATAGTAATAGTCATTTTGGTTCAGGTATCTAATTATGCAATGTGAACTGATAAATACCAATTTATACATTCTCTACAATATCTACAAGATTTCTGTGTTTATCATTTAAATGCATCTCCAACTTTTTTCCTGTAAATCACCCTTTTAAAGTGCTATAGTAGATCTTGTATTTAGTTATAACATCTCCAAAGATATATTTGAAATCTCCATTGTATATTCTCTGACCCTTTTCTTGAATACTTATCTAGGTTGAACAATTACATAAAATATACAAACTTTGTGGTTCACCTTCTGATGAGTATTGGAAAAAGTCAAAGTTGCCCAACGCTACTTTGTTTAAACCCCGAGAACCATATAAGAGATATATAAAAGAGACATTTAAAAGGTTTCCTCCTTCTGCACTATCCCTTATTGACACTCTTCTTGCTATTGATCCATCAGAACGGATGAGTGCCTCAGATGCCTTAAGAAGTGAGGTAGGATTTTAAATATTTGTGATCTTTGCCATTATAATACTGGTGTGGCGTTCCGAATCTTGTACTGCCTTGTTTAATTATGATTTGATGCCACTTACAATGTCTTCATCTATTGTTTCCTTATCCATTTTTGGTGCATATAGGTTTCCTGAAAACATACTTGAAACTCTTTTGTGAGACATATAGATTGCATGTTGAAATTCATGAAGCCCTATGACTTGTTTTCTTGAATGTTATAAAGTACTGTTATATGAGAATAGTCCTCAAATCTTCATTGTTGTCAAAGGAAAACCATTTTAAATCTTGAATAGTCCTCAAATCTCCAATGTGCCTCTCCCAAGCTTTGTTTATTTAAAATATATACCCTAATCGATGAAATGAATAGCATGTTTTACATGACCTCATAATAAAGCACACAGACATTCCAAAATTAATGTTAAATGTCTATGAAATTATAAGATGATGAAAGTTGCCTTGAATCTGATTTAGATTCTATCTTTGTTGAACTTAGATATTATTTTCTATATCTAATATATTTACATTTACTTTGCTTTTCTATCCGATCACTTTGCAGTTCTTTACCACAGAACCTTATGCTTGTGATCCTTCTGGTCTTCCAAAATATCCCCCAACTAAGGAAATGGATGCTAAACTACGGGATGATGAAGCGAGGAGGTATTTATGCTCAAATTTTGCTTTTTGCATACTGTAACTGAGGCACGCACTAATAGAGCGTTTTGAGGAGCTTATAGAGAGAGGCATATGTGGACTTAGGAAAATAGCTTAGAAATGTAGCTTTACCATTTTTATAAACATTTTAGCATATTTCAATTAGTTTAGAGAAGCTTATGAAAATAAGTTCTTTTTAGCTTATTTTAAAAAAGAACTTATTGAATAAGCACTGTCCTTGCCCAAACACGACCCAAATGTATGTTAATGTTTAAAAACTTGATATTATTACAAAAAGTGATTAGGAGAGAGAAAGATGAGGACATAGGAGAATATGCAAGGTGTTTTTATCTGAAACATTTCTTTTTATATTATTTAATGACATTTATAACCTTATATCTTTTATTGAGTTAATAAAAGATGTGCATATAATAATGACTCTTAGAACTTTTGGTTGAAAATGTGGAGACTAGAAACTGTTGACACTTTATCTTCATTAAAAGTAGGGATACAGGTTCCTTTAAGTATAACTTATGAATGTGAACATGTTAAAAGTGTTCCATCATATCACGTATGACTAACTCTGAACTACTCCATGAATATGAATGATCAGATTAAGAGCTGCCAGCAAAGCTCATGGTGATGGTCCAAAGAAGCATCGTACACGTGATCGCGCTGTAAAAGCTAATCCAGCTCCTGAAGCCAATGCTGAGCTTCAATACAATATTGATGTATGTTAAAATCATTACTTCTATTGATAACCAAAAGTATATGTCTGCTAAGTTGTTTTATGAGTTCACTTAATATATATGCTTTGAGATTATCATATCATTGAAGAATGCCTAAAAGGTGAAATGATTAAGTAAGTACGCAGACTGATAGGATTTGGCAACTGAACCTTCTTATAGTTTCTCCTTCTGATACAAATATCCACGAATAACAATTTCAACAAATAGATTATTTAGATTTAATGCTCAATTAGTTTTTAAAAAAACTAGCATTAAACTAGATGATGATTAAACTAGCAATGTGTTGCTCTATTTTCCATTTATTTTACATTGTTTAAACCTCTAAGGATCTTATTTTAGGCTTAAATATGTTTCTGCTGCTGCTTTCCTTCAAATAGAATTCATTTTCATGTTTTATAATTGAAATCTGCATAATTATGATTGAGACTAAGAAGCATTTGTTGCTTTGATTTCATGTGTAGCAGAGAAGGCGTCTAGTAACGCGTGCAAATGCTAAGAGCAAGAGTGAAAAGTTCCCTCCACCACATGAAGATGGACAACTTGGCTTTCCTCTGGGATCTTCACAACATATTGATCCAGATATTGTTTCTAGTGTTGTTTCTTTGGGTTCAACCTCATATATATATTCAAGGGAACCATACCAAGCTTGGTCAGGTCCCATTGGTAATTCTGCTAGCAACAATGGTATGCCAAAGAGGAAGAAGAAACAAACTGCAGGTGATGCATTGGACTTTTCAAAACCACATAATAAAGGTTCCCTCAAGGATAAAGTTAATGGAAAGAAAATCATAGCTTAGATATTTCTGACATTCTTAAAGAGTTAAAAAAATCACTTTTGGTGGAATACAACTACTGCTTTTAAATATGTTCTGCTGCATGCCTTGCTTGCTTCCCAAGTGAAGAATAATTGCTTGTTTCAAAGGGGTAAAATCACTTTTCTCCTCATTTTTACACCACCATTTTTGTTTTGTAGTTTTATTAATTGGTTTTCATTTACATTTTTTTGGGTTCATTCTATTGGTATGATGAAATAATTAATACATACATTGTGATTTTATATCCTTTCCCCCTCTCATGTGTTAATAGCTGAATTATGTTTAATTTGTTATGAAACTATATCAATTTATATAAGGTATACTCCAAATTATATTCAGTCCATGTTCACCAGTCCTTACTACTTCTAAACCTTGTTGCATATAGTAGTTGATTCTAAAGTTAGATTTCTTAATTTATTTAAACTTTCACATGTATCCAAGCTCTACATTGATCTTCTAAACCAACCTTGCAAATATAGTCAAAATCATTTTTTCCTAATTTATTTAGTGCACATACGGATGGGGATCACCTGTCTCGTATGGTGTCTCATTCTCTGTCCCGGACCCATGATATATTATCATATAAATAAAAGAAATTTTTAAAAAACAAAAAGTAAGATTTTTATTGGCTCGGGACATAGATTGGGACACCGTTTAGGATGAGTGATCTCTATCCGTGCACATACATTCGAGTGTTTTAATCTAAGGTTTATTTAACTTATTAAAAATTGTCATTTGAACATTCCAATCAATTAAGCACTGAGATATTAATCAGTGAGCACAATGACTAATAAGGAAAACTGTTCAACTTTGCAAGTACTCTTAACCAAAATTATCTTATAACTATAAATTTGTATCATATAGTTGTGAAAATAGCTTACTGAACTTAGAGTTGTTCTATAAAAATAATTGTGGAAGTTAAACTACTAAAATAACATATATTTATTAATTGATTATTATTAATTAGAGTATTGAAATATGATAATTAAATATTAGTAATTTGTTAAAACTATTATAATTAAATAAATAACTATTAGTAATTTGGTAAAATTATTATTAATTTTATAATTATTTAATTAATTAAGTAATAGTTTGGTAAAATAATTAGTACCTATTTCTAAAAATATTAGTTCATTACTATTCACTTGTTTGGTTGTTTATAATTATTAGTATATATTTTAATACGATGTAATTAATGTTATTTGATAAGTTTTAAAATGATAAAACTAATAAGTAAACTATTGAAAGTTCGTCAGTTTTTTGTGTGTGGAAAATTCGCAAATAACTTTCTACAAGTTAGTTTTTAAATGGTATAAACTCCCCTTTTAAAAGGTGGAAGATTCATTTCGTTCATCAAATAATTCTACAAGTTTATTAATTAACTCAAAAAACTATCAACTATCTACAAAATTACTAGCTCACCTTGCGAAATTGCACTATTGTCTAACAATATATTACTAGCAAAACTAGTACATGCTCCTAAAGACTTATATAATTGTTTCATTAACAACATAATAATGTACAAATAATTTCTAAAAAGGTCAAATGATCTTGAGTAGTGTCAAATTCTCTGGCTAGAAATGGTAATGAGTATTTGAACTCTGGTACACACGAATAATACTTGTAATGGATAAAGTTTGGGTCTGTATTTTTAGACATTTGAATAATTTAGACTGAAGATTTTGAGACCTGCTGCTGGACGGGTTTACATATGGATAATGGGTACTCAAATATGGTATACCAGGACCATAGTTTCTTAATAAATAAATCCCTATATATGTAGCATTAATAGTCGATTAATATTATGTTTAAATTATGCTTTTAATATTTTAATATTTTTTATTGTCTAAATAACATATAAAACTATAGCAAACAAACACACACTTATACAAGTTGATAGCAATTTTTTAATGTTTTCTGAATTTCTAGTTACCTGTGAGTATCCACGTGATTCCATGGCAAAAAATGAAGCAATGAGATAGGTCTAAGTAATGCACTACTCAAAACTATCTAGACTCATTTTTATCCCTATTTTCGATTATTAAAATTTTGAAGTTGGAATATTTTTTATCTTCAATTTAAAGTTAATATTAAATTAAAGAATATTATTCATTTATTATATTTTCGATATATCATTTTTATTTCTATGATCATTAATTTTTTCATTGTTTATACGAATCAATACAATATTAAATAAAAATAAACATGGTAAATAATAATTAAATGTATTATTGAAATTCTAAATGTGACAGACAAATAAGAATAGAAAAATTCTTCAAAATGAACAAATGGATAGGAATAAGGTTTGTAATAAAAAGGAAAGTTAACTAAAGGTGGTGTTAAAGAAAGTGATGAATAAAACTAAATCTCTCTAGTTTGGAGAAGGATCTTCTAAAATCAACTTGAATTTAAAATGAATCTCAATGCATTGTAATATGAGTAAATTTATGGTGGTAGTTATTATGTCTCCCCATCTATGGTGGTAGTTATTATGTCTCCCCATCTATGTCTAAATTAGAGGGAGGAGCAAGAGACTCTTCTTGTCCATCTAATTTGTCTCAATTACGATTGAGTCTGAATATGGTTGAGTCTTATAAGTCTGGGGTCGGACTCAGATTCAAAAAATCAGATCCGATCAATATTTAGGATAAGGTAAGAGACAAATATGATCTATCTCGACCCGTCTCATGGTCACTCATTCATCATGTTCATATGTGTGTCTGTTTAATTGTATACAGAGTAATGACATCTCTTTGGTAAAAAAAATCATTGATTTTCTAATTTTTTCATCATATATACATAATTAAGAATATATACATATATCATTCCATATTTCAAATTAGATATTCAAAATAATAAGTAATATTGACAAGACTTTATCTAAAAGGGTATGTATTATATTTAATCAGATTTAGATTCGAGTCCAAAGATTGACCCAATTGACATCTAGGGTTGTTAGCTTCGGGTCTAGCATCTGGTTCGGGTTAAAAAAAAAATGTCTCAGCCAACATTTAAGGTTAGGGAAGGGACAAGCCTTACCTGACCCAACATGATCCATAAGGATGGAAACATGTCAGACCACATATCAGGGGCCTATTACCTGTCCTATATCAGGGGCTTATTCATGTTCCAGACTTTTTTCGTGAACAAGTCAAACTCAAGCTTTTTGAAATGCCTATTTAATTTAATAGGTCAGACTTTAGGCCATCCAAAAGTTCTATTAAACCTAACAGACCGACTTATTTAGTTATATTATGTAATTTAATTTAATAACGCTCATATTATATAATTTTAACTTAATTGTTAGTGTTAGAAGAGTCTAGTTAAAATTAGGGCTATTACTCTATTTAAATATAGACATGATGATATAATAGACATTTAAACAAACTAACAGACAATATTAGACTTTTAAACATGTCAAACTTAGGTTTTGAATTTTTTTAAACAGACTAATATGTCAGACACAAACTCCTATATGTTATATAGGTTCAATCTGGTTAAGGCAAAGTTTAGTCTGACTTGTTTCAAACTTTACCGGCCCATGACCACCGTAGTCTAAATTAACCGTATTTCATTTCTTTCCACCTTTACCGGCCCATGACCATCCAGAGTCTAAATTAACCATATATCCTCCTTTCGGTTACATATTTGCATCATATATCATACTAAATTTAACTTTGAAGATATTTTGATTTAAAAATTGCATATAAAAAATAAGGGTATGGAAAATCGTTGAAAGATTTGATATAAAAGAAAGAGTACTTTATGATGGATTCCTCGTGATACAAGTGGGAGTTGCATGATTAGATGGGTGTGGGAGTGGGGACTAACCATTTTTCTTTAATTTACTATTCATGTGACCTCTGTTTATGACACTAAATCACGTGTCTTTTTTTTGTTCCAAAAATAACAATGGATATTGTTCAAACAAGATTTGAAGAACATGTTGAACCATGACTTCGATTGCAGAACCTTTGGGTTTGACTGTCCTACATATATATTCTGTCTAATCCTATGTAGTAAGATGCTCTTACATACATAATAATGAATACAACAGAGAACAACTGTATCATGACACTGATGAAATGATACATGATCCCACTTATTACTTATATATTCACATTTCACACTATAGGACATGGAATAAATGCATTATTGATAGGAGAAAAAACTCAAAAAGACAGCTATACATTTTGGAATTGTCAGATTTGGTTTTTCCTATGTTTGTATTCGTTTTGATAATGAATAAAAGAGAACAAGTGTATTACGACACTGAGCAAATGATATATAAACCCACTTATATAGGTTGTTGAGTTGTAGTGTTGTACGCATTTTTAATGAAAATAATTTGTATGCTATCAAATAATCATACTTTGAGCAAAGTAATGAGGATTGAACGTGAATATTATCTGTCTAAACTACATAATCCAATTAGATATATTGATTGTTTTTTTTACTAAAGTTTAGGCATGTGGATCACAATTCATAAGACCTCATCAGAGTTAGAATAGATCTCAAACTTCTATAAGTGAGTGGTTACATAAATACTTACAAACAAGAACAAAGCCATTATATTATTCCAAGAGATGTCTAAGAGTCGAGACTAAATATTTTTTTAATACAACTTGTACTTAAAAAAATTAATGGAAATAATTTCTTGAATAATAGATGATGGAATAACAATTTATAAAACTCATACACATTATATAAAAATTTGAAGTCCTAAAAATTTACCTATACATAGGAGGAATGAGACCTCTCTCTCCAATTATGAGAGGAAAATGTTTTTTCATTTAAATATTAAAGATAAAAGTGTAATCTAACATTAAATAAAAATGATATGAATGTTAATAATTACTTTTCCTTTAGTATTTCTACCTAGTGGCTACTTGTTAGATGCTCATAATTTGAAATTAATTTTGTAGAATATTATTACCTATATATATATATATATAAGTGGTCATACATGAATCTTTGAAAAGGAAAATGACTTTGTGATCTTTCTTATTATTTGTAGAGATTTAATCCCCTTAAAAGAAATATTTGACAATATTTCCTCTGCTCTGTTTCCTTTTGTAATCATCAAAACACTCTTCACCTTCAAGTTTAATTTCCAACCTCTTTATTTACCTTTCCTCTCCCTTCTTCTCTGTTTCAACCATAACTTCCGGTTTCAACCATTTCATAACTTTTCCAATTTACCTGGAATTCGAACAAAGAAATTGGTTTTGAACTTTTCTCTGTTCGATTTCTTTGGACTCTGTATTCCTTCACTTCCCAAAATCATCTTTACTACAAAAATAAAATCACAGGTTTCCTGAAATGCCCTTTAGTTCCATGATTTTGGTGAGCACTATTCTCTATTCATTTTCATTTATTTGAACCAAAATCTCTTTTTGCGTTTGTTATCTGAGATTCTGAGAAGATTTTGATCTTCTGTTTTTAGAGATTTTACCAGAAGCTAAATTATGCACTTTTGATATCTAAAAAGCTCAGTTTTTTTGTTTCCCTATTATTTTGTTATGGTTTGCCACTTTGGCTTTATTTTATGTCTGCATCTGAAATAGAATAATGGGTATGGGTTTTTTGAACTCCCTTTTTTATGGAAAATTTTACATGCTTCTTGGTCTTATTTCAGGGATTCATTTGCTGACGAGATCAATTGGTGCTTATAATGGACAGTTCAGAAACATAAATTTGAACTCAAAATTTGATTTTGAAGTTTGCAACTCTTCAATTATCCGAATTTGTGTATTTGTTTATTGTTAGATAGGGTGGACAAGATGGCTTTTGGTTTAATCTCTGCAGTTTCAAAATTGCAAATGGTATCCACTTCAGATCATGCATCTGTAGTCTCAATGAACCTATTTGTTGCACTTCTGTGTGCTTGTATTGTCATTGGTCATCTTCTTGAGGAGAATCGTTGGATGAATGAGTCTATCACTGCCCTTTTAATTGTAAGTAAAGAGAACAATTCCTCAAAATGTTTTGGCATCCTTTAAGAGGAAACTAGGTTCATTTGCATAAGATGAATGCTTAGTTTGAGCAATATTGTGTTTGCAATTTTTTTGGTTGTTTCTATTGGATAGTGACTGAATTTTGCTACGGATCACTCTCAGGGTCTTTGCACTGGTGTAGTCATTTTGCTGTTTAGTGGTGGTACAAGCTCTCGCGTTCTTGTTTTCAGTGAAGATCTTTTCTTTATATACCTTCTTCCACCTATAATATTTAATGCTGGGTAAGTTTTTTGCACTATCTCTTCTTTTAGAAAGGAATGAATTATATTTTATGTTGTGTTTATCACTGTTGAATTAAAAGTGAGGGTCGTTTTGCCTCTTTAGGAACCATTAACTGGTGACAAAATGAAGATTTGTCTTCAGAAATCCCAATATTATAATTTGAAAGTGGTCCAAAAGATTTTAATTTTTGTTTTTGTTTAAAAAATTGTACTTTTGAAGAACTAGTCCATAATTAATGATATATAATTAATGGCAGAAGCTTTATGAGCATATGGCATCTGTGGAGTGTGGGTGATTGAAATGTAGCTGATATTAGCACTCTCTTGATTTGTGCATTGCTTGCTCTTACACATGTGGCTGAGGACTCAGAGTCCTAAGTGTGGGGATATCCCTCTTTCACCGTTTCCATAATGTTGAAAAATATACAACGTCAATAAATTCTATTTAGTCTTCTTGATGCTTGCTTGCAGTTACCGTGTCTGATCCATCTTTGCTGAGTAATGATTGTTTATGTCAGAATGAGTTGTATTACACCATATGAAACACATATTGTCCCCACCTCCTAAAATTCTTGTTCTGCACTGTGAGAATTTGTATTATTTCCTAGTGTGTATGGTAGATTGCAGTTATTGTTTTGTTATTAATATGTTCTCTGTAATTTATTCCAGGTTTCAAGTGAAAAAGAAACAGTTTTTTGTCAACTTTATGACCATCATGTTGTTTGGTGCTATTGGTACATTAATATCTTGTACCATCATAACTTTGGGTATGTCTTTCCACTTTAGACTGATTCCTTAGGTTGATATCTAAGATTTGACATAAGAAGAAAACAATATTGAAGCTCAGGCAATTGGATTTTTTTTTAAAAAAAAAATTACTGATCTAGTGAATATATAATTACGTTAAGGAACCGGATGGAAACACTTGTTTAGTTCCATTGACTTATTTGAAGCATTATTTCAGGTGTTTCACAAATTTTTAAGAGGATGAATATCGGTCCACTGGAAATAGGGGATTATCTAGGTATGATAATTGTCAATCTCATGTACTTGCCAATTTCTCATTGTGTTTGCTACTCACTAATTTGTGCAAATTTTCAGCAATTGGTGCAATATTTGCTGCAACCGATTCTGTGTGCACATTGCAGGTTTGGATTAATACATTTGTTGCATTCTTCCAGCAACCAAGTGTCAGAATTAGTAGTGAACTTATAAATGATGACCATGCAGGTGCTAAATCAGGATGAAACACCTTTACTGTACAGTCTTGTATTTGGGGAGGGTGTTGTGAATGATGCTACATCAGTGGTGCTTTTCAATGCAATCCAGAGCTTTGACCTCGATCAAATTGACACGTCAATTGCCTCACAATTTATTACCAACTTCTTGTATCTGTTCGTCACAAGCACATTGCTTGGGGTTTTGGTAACTGTCTCCCTCTAATTCCCTCATCTACACATGACAAAATTATATGGACAGGATCTATATCAATAGTGAGCCTGCACATTAATATTGATATTACATGTGGCTCTGGTCTAATGTATCTCCATCGCCTTGTAGTCAGGTCTTCTCAGTGCCTACATCATTAAGAAGTTGTATATTGGCAGGTAACTTCTTTAACAGTTGTCATTATCATTGTCAGAAGTTACTGAGATCGTATTCCATTATTTTATATCATACTTATGTAGTTTATTCGTATCAAAACTAGTATTGTAGATAATTCCTTGATACGAAGAAATTGGAGTTCCTGTTTTTGCCAATCCCTATTAATCTGACAGAAAGTCTTACAATTTAGGGAGATTAGATTATACAGAACTTGGTTTGATTGTTTGAATCTATGTTACTGGCTCGTTACTGCTTGCTATCAGAATAATGGGGTACATTATATTATTATTATTATTTTAAATGAGGGTTTGTCATTTGACTGCTTCTAAATGCACTGCTCATTATTAATGACGTCATACCACATAGAACTGAGCAAGTTTAATTAAATACCATGATGAAGAGATACCATCAAAATGAAATTGCACGGGACCTGTTAGACATGGGTTTTTAGTATAAACATACTGCACCCCTGGATTCTCGCTGATTACAAATTGGTATATTTTTAAATGGAGTCTTGATTTCTTTTTAAATGTTGCATACATTACATTATTGCTCAGGAATTTCTTAATAACTTGCTGTTGTCTCTGTCTGTGAACCTGTTGTATTTTCTTGCATATATAATTTTATAGAGTTGGCAAGGGATGATTTGAAACAGTTCTTTACTGAGGTTCAACAATTTTTTCCTTAATTCCAGGCACTCTACAGATCGAGAGGTTGCTCTTATGATGCTAATGGCATACCTCTCCTACATGCTGGCCGAGGTAAATTTTAAAAACTTTCAGTAACATTTTCTGGAGGCTGTCAACATTTGTCATTAGTACGATACTGATGACGTATCTGCATGTTCTGCAGTTATGCTATCTGAGTGGCATTTTAACTGTATTCTTTTGTGGGATCGTTATGTCTCATTATACTTGGCACAATGTGACAGAGAGCTCAAGAATCACCACAAAGTATGGCTTTTAAACGGATTTCCTCAAGCTATTTACAATGTCCAATTGTATACATATATCTCTAAATTTATGTTTTTCGTCTGACTCTCACAGGCATGCTTTTGCAACCTTGTCGTTTGTTGCTGAGATCTTTATCTTCCTTTATGTTGGTATGGATGCTATGGACATTGAAAAATGGAGGTTTGTCAGTGATAGGTAAGCCTATGTTCTGTCACTTCTCTGAGAGACTAGTGAATAGTGTCATTGAGACCCAAACTTTTCTTCACTCATGAAAAAATTGTTGAATATCATCCGTCTCTTCTTATATGATATAGCTTATTTATTGAATCAGTCCTTATATTAATTGATATGACTGGAAAGTTCTTCTGTATTTGCTGTTGTCATTTGTGCATTTATATTCGGAAAGTTTATCCTTCATACCTCAATCTTTACCCTAAAAAATTCCTTATTATAATAGAAAAACAATTCATGTGCCACATTCTTCTGCAGCCCTGGAACATCCGTAGCAGCAAGTTCAATACTGTTGGGTCTAGTACTTGTTGGAAGAGCAGCTTTTGTTTTCCCATTATCCTTCCTATCCAACTTATTTAAGAAGTCACAAAGTGAAAAGCTCTCCTTCAGACAGCAGGTATGGCTAAATTACAGTGAATTTGTATCATTTTTCTGTATTTCTTATGCTACTACCTAGTTATGCTGACAATATTCTCGATGTAGGTTATCATCTGGTGGGCTGGTCTTATGCGAGGTGCTGTTTCCATGGCACTTGCTTATAATCAGGTATGAACAACACTGCTGATTAGGAGTTCTGGTTTTTGCAAGATTAAAATGATTGACCACTGATTCAGCCAATGCAAAAGAAAAGAATTAGTGGTCACTGAAGGTAGGATCTTAAAGTTGTTGCGATAAATACTGATACCCTTATAAAATGCAGTTCACCATGTTGGGTTATACACAACTGCGAACCAATGCAATAATGATCACTAGCACAATCACTGTTGTGCTTGTCAGCACTGTGGTAAGATACTGATTTCTTTTCATTACAGAGATTACCTTGTCATTGTTGCATCACCAATAATTTTACTCTATGAAATTAACCATTTGTGATGGTCTATATGATATGAAATCTATGAACATACTGATTTTTCCACTTGATGTGCTCAAATATTAGTTCGTGAAGAAAGTATATTTCACTAATTGCACCTCTTGACACAAAATTCTTCAAGCTTTCTACAAATCAGATATGGTATAAAAATTTCTTCAGATATGGTACTTACACAACTTAATTATCAATTCTCAGGTGTTTGGTTTGATGACTAAGCCACTGATAAGGCTTTTGCTGCCTCATGGCCCTCCAAAAGGCACAAGCAGCATGATAAGCACAGATCCGTCCACTCCAAAATCATTCACTATCCCACTTCTAGGAAGTGCTCAAGAATCTGAAGCTGATATCGGTGGCCATGAAATTCATCGTCCAAGCAGCATCCGTGCATTACTAGCCACTCCAACACACACCGTTCACCGATTATGGCGCAAGTTTGATAATGCATTCATGCGTCCTGTTTTCGGTGGCAGAGGTTTTGTTCCTGTGGAGCCTGGCTCACCATCTGAGCGCAATGGTCATCAATGGCGTTGAGAGAAAAGCCAACAAGTATGTAAAAATGTATTGTAAACTACGTTTATGTATAATGTATTATAACTAAGTGCGTTTTTTGGAGATCAAGCAATGCATGTATGTATTTAAGAGTCATGTAATGTAATTTTGTTAAGCTTTTTGGGTAGTGATGAGAGTTGGGAAGCATGTGTGAACCATAAGTGTAGACACCCAATTTTGTCCGACCCAAAATACTTTATCAAAAAAATGAAAAATAAATAAAATAAGTGTTGGGTGTTTTCTATATAAAAAAATGACACTTTCTAAGTGTCCCAGAACAAATAATGCAATTTTGAATTTTTAGGAGTCTAAGTTTCAGATCCTATGTGCTATAGACATAAAATCAGTTTTTATTCTATCAATATACAAGATTCTTATCTTGAGTGATATGTACCCTAATTATAAGATCCTAATATCACATATCCAAATAGCTATCAAATGCATAGGAAGAGGAAGAGGGTACATTCTCATACAAACCCAACACCTACCATGCTGGCTGGTCCCAAAAATAAAAACCCACATCAATATTTTACTAAGGCTGGCTCGGTGCAAAAAGAGGAAGAGAATAAAACAGCTGAATACACAAGCAAAAAACAGCACATGGAAAGTTACATAAAGCCATCTCTTCTTCTCATATTTGTTTTAAGTTTTGGAAAAACATTTCAAGAAAAGAAATATTCACATAGAAATAATTTATACATGTTTTACTCTCTTTTTATTCGCACTTCCAAGGATGTATATATTATATTTTCATTGTAATAATATGATGAAGGAATAAAATGTCCCCTTCTAACTTCAATTCCACCTTTCCATTCACTATATTGGGAATCTAACAAAAGTAATTCTCCATAAATACAATATGTATAAAACTAGTAGGACAATAAGATTGTTACCCCACATAAATATAAATTATGATGATAATTCATAATAGTAAAATATATGTTTTATATAGTATTATTTTTATACTTGTATACTTTTAAAAAATATAAACCTAATAAACTTTAAATATTTTATATAACACTATGTAATAATCAAATAATGAATAGTAGTATTCTTCATTTTTTTTAACAATTACAACACTCAAGTCTTTTTATTAATAGGAGATGTAAGTTACCAACGACATTATAATATTTTACATAAATCATGTTAATTTACAAATAATTAATATCAAAATTATTTTTTCCACGTTTTTCTTAATCTATATCTTCCGGAGTAACATCTATTTCGTTACTAAGATACAATTGTGATACCATCAGCCAAATGATATATAGTTATAGGGAGGAAAGAAAGAGCTCCAATTTAAGGTATAGTAGAGATGAGGAGGATGGATGAAACATGCTGGAGGGAAAGGTGACATGAAAAAGATGAACAAAATATATATATATATATATATCTGAAAATGTGGTGTGACTATCACCATCATGTTGTGTGTATTAATTATTAAATAAAAAATCTAAACTTTTTTTTGTTTAAATTATACTTATCATCCAGATTGAGATCATCTGTCCCAAAATGGTGTCTGAAATCCTATCCCAACTAATAAGAGAATGGAAATGAAAAGTCAAGTGAATAAATATTTTTTTTAGTGAACAATGATAAATGACATGACACAATATTATTGTTTGAGACAAGGTTTGAGACACCATTTTGAGACAAGTGATCTCCAAAGTAATTACTTAGGGCCAGTATAATTATTATAATTTAGATATGAAAATTATATATCCGCATACTAAATTCTTCTAATAATCCTCATACCTACAAACAAGTCACACATGTTACATATAACTCAATTACTAATAAATAAATATAATTGTGACATATGTCACTTTTTCTGGGTATGAAAATTAATAGAATGATTTAGTAAGAGAAGATGATTAATTTAGATAATGTGTAACAAGGGGAGGGATCCACTTACTCACTTACTCCAAGAGTAAGTGAAAAAACATTTACTCCACATCATCACCCTTCATTCTTGAAAATCCAATGGTTTGAATTGGTGAGTACATTTAAACCATTGAATTTTTAAGAGTAAGTATTTTTTGGAGCAAGTGAATCCCTCCCCGTGTAACAATAAGTAAAACTTGAGAACTAAACCCATATTACAACGAGTGGGTGGGGAAGATCTACTTCCAAAGTTTTCAATTATTTTTGTTTGTTAAAACGGTTTTAAGTTTTTACAGAACCTACTAACATTCCCATCAATGGTGATTCCCCAATTCTTCATTCTATTTTCAGAAATCGGGATTAGGGTTTCTACAAACCAACCAATGATGCAAAACCGCGTGCTAGTAGAAGAAATGCTTCAACAATCGATTGAAGCATCATCATCAGGTTCAGTGTCATCAGAGAGGTTCTACAATTGGTTATTGGAATGCCATGGGTTCTGGCACAACGCTTTCTTAATCGTAGCATCTTTTCTTTTCGTTTTGTATTTGGCAATTCAAGCCAAACAGAGTTATCTCAAACTCTCTCATGGTCGCTCCTATATCATTATTTCTTATTACCTCTCCCTCTGGCTTGTTACCCTTCTCAACCTTCTTTGGTGCTCTTCTCAGGTCACTTTTTCTTTCTAATGTTCTTCTTCTTCCACACTTACTTTAATCATTATGTTTTTAGTGCAGGAGATTATAGATAACTTATTTAGACCTATGAAAGTTAGCTTATAAAAATAGTTTATCACCATCTTATAAGGCTTATTTAGATAGGTGATTACTCAGTTGAGAATAGTTCTCATCTAAAAACGGTGAAACATATAAAAACTGTGAGAACAATAAATGTGACCTTATAACTAATTATGAATGTTTAGGATTAATCATGTGCATGTATATTTTAATCTTACCATTTGGATAAGATCCAATGATCCATTTTAAATGTTATCGTTGCTCACAATAGCTCATTGTTCTCACCTGAGACGCTCCCTATTTCTATAAGCTTATCATAGAAAGCTATGGGAATTAGTTCTTTTAAACTAATTTCAAAAAGGGTTATTAATTAAGCTGTTCACTGAAACATGTGAAGAGCTTATGAAAATAGTTTATGATCTTCCTGTATGTTCTTTTAGGCTTTTAAGATTATTTCAGTGAGCTTATGATATGAACTAAAAGGAGGTCATAGGAAGGCCATAAGTTCTTATGCGATAAGCACTTAATTAAGTTATTTACCTATACACATCCTAAATATACCACTGCAATAAAACTTTCTATCTTTGATTCCTTAACCACTGTTTAGTAATATATTTGCCTAGTTCATGTACTTCTCTTGGACTTAAAATTCTGTTTTCTGATTTATTGGTGATGCAATGCTACTTGAGATGTTAAAATTAAAACTGGTCGAATCTTTTTTACGTCTAGGCATGGGAGTGCTCTTCTGGGAAGGTGATGGCATGGAACTTGTTATCCTTGTTTACTACATCTGGAATGCTATTTCTAGAAGTGAGCTTGCTGGCCTTTTTACTTCAAGGAAATAATGCCAGTGGCTTAGAAGCATTGACACGAACTTTCGGTATCTCAGGGATCATTGTTGGTTTTGATATATTGTTGAAGGTAATTATTCTTTGATTTTCCACTACAAACCTGCTTGTCCCTGTATGTGAAAATTTGCTCTTTTTTGCTTATTTTGTTAGGCTATATATCTATTTGCATTTGGGATCCCATTTTTTATCGACAGCAATGATGGTACTCAGCACATGAAGTGGAACTTGTGGGTTGTCCACAAGTTGTTGCTTACTGCTGTTTATGGCTGCATATTGTTCATGTATCATTCAAGGTGGAGCGAAAGGTTGCCTGGTAAGTTAATTGTTTGATTCTTACATCATGTCTGTAATGTGTTTCATGATTGCATAATATCCTTTCTTTTTTTCTATTTTGCAGCAAGACCTGCGTTTTATAAGTATGTTACTATTATGTTCATCTTCAATGCCATTGCATTGTTTGCTTGTGGCCTTGCCGGAATTGGTGCTGCTTTTGGTTTATGGTTAGATCCCTCAATAGCTTTGCAAAAAATAAATTCTTTTAACCTTTTTTTCTTTGGCATCTTACTCTGAAGGTTTTTGTTTACCTTTTTCACAGGTTGTATCATGTCACAATTGTATGTTACCATGCCTTTTATCTTCCACTTCTGTACATAACATTTCTGGCAGACTTTTTTCAGGTTAGAATACTTGACAGTTGATACCCGGGGATCAGTTTTTTATACTCAAATATTGTGTTTTGTAGTTAGGTTAGGTTATTCTATTGATCTGGCTGATTGCCCTTATTGACAGGAAGAAGATTTGCACTTGGAGAATGTGTATTACTCTGAAATGAAAGACGCTGGTTTCTTTGAAGCAGATTGGGACTGATGTGTCATGTATTAAGTTGATGCTTTGAAGCAGATTGAAGTATAAACTGCTACATTGGATTATATAGCCTCAATATGCTAATTGTGGGCATCCTTTCAAGTATATGTAAATAAAGTAATTTTATTTGTAGATTTCATTGTTGTATTAAATCAAACATGTTACCAGACTTACAAACTTTGTGTTTGTAGTTTACTAGAATCAACATAAAAGATAATTAAGAATAGGGGTTTTCATTGATCCTCTCCTCTATACTTGATACTTCAAGACGGTGGAGTTTTGCATAAATGCAGTGGGTACCATATGTAGATTCTAGACGCTGGAGATTTTTAGATAACCATTTTTAATCTTAAAAAGCATGGATAATATGTAGGTAGCAGTAGCCTCCAAGAGGCAGGGATGAGTCGAGGCTTTGGGACAGAGAACTGTCACTGAGTACAAAAGGAAAAAACTGAAGTGCGTAAGGTGTAACAATTTCATTTGCATCATAATTTATCACAGCTAATCATTGTATCATCTTTAAACTATAAGATTTTATGAAGGGAAGCTCATAATATAAATTATGATTAACTTCAGTTTCAAGCAATTTGGTGCCAGTGCAAGGAAAAGGTAAAATCTCTAAAAGAAGGGTGAGCACTTCACTAGTAGTTACATATGGCGCAGGAAACTCTAAGGTGAACTGAGAGCTAAAAGAAACATTCCTTCTCCCATAGCTTGAATGAAGTACCTGTTCAACATATCATTCAAAGAAACTTCATTAGAAAAAAACAAAACAAGAACCTATAACTCCAAATACTAAGGGTGCTCTTACTCAATAAAATAAAAATCATGAACTATTACTGAGCGCCATTGGTGACCTGAAGTGCAATGCTGGAAAATACTCTTCTGGTCCGAATTTTTTTGGTTTCAATTTAACTCTTCATCACTAACGAACCCTCAATTATGTGATTTTAATGACAAAGTGAGTTATGTGGTCATAAAATACATTTTTTCAACTTTATTATTTTTTAAACTTAAAAAGATGAAGAAAAAAGTAGAAGATGTACACGGAGCAGAGATTATTAGTCTGTAATCATGAAAACACTTTCCTAGGCCCTAAATATTCAGTTGCATGCTACATGGATAAAAAATTTAGATCTTACATTTTACTTTTTACTGCAAAAAACACAAAATATTAATCATAAAACGAACTTGATTTTTCCATAAACCATGATTTATGGACGTAGGTTGCAGTACGCACATATCCGATCATCGTACCTAGTTATGGACTTGCGTATAAGTTATAATAATATTTAACAAATTAGAGCAAAATAGTAGGTATTCACCAAAGCCTAAATCACAAGATATAATTAGTGAACTAAAGCGAAACTGTTGTAGAACTGAGATGCGAAAACGACAGAGAAGTTGTGCATAAGAATGAAAAAACGAGACAAATGAACTAGTATTGGTAATTGAAAAATAGATGAATCATTAAAACGCAGAAGAGAAGTTATAATTTAAAAGAAGCATAGAGTTAATGAAAACGATACCAGTGTGGGATTGAAGTGAGGACGGAGGGAGCGCAGGGTGATCGATGCTCCGGTGATCGAGTTCGTCACCATGAAGAAGAAAAATGAGGCAGAGAATCAAAAGGGAAAAGAAAGAGAATAATTGAAAGTGAGAAGGTACCGGAGAACGGGAAGAGTGTGAGTAGTTCAAACGGAATAAAAGGACATTAGAGGAAGAATAAATAGTTGCTTTTAAATTTCTATTCCTTATTTGATTATTTATATCAATCCTGTAAATGTTTCTTCTAACAAATCATTTTATACCTCCTCACAAACGTGTTTATTTTATAAAAACTTTTAAATTAAAAGAAGAAAATAATATAAGATATTAGATGAAGTGATAGAAGTTCTTAAACTTAAGAAGCAAAAAAAACTCTAAGAAGAATACATAAGACTCAATATCCAATTTCAATTTCTAAATTTCAATGTGTATTAATTTTATTTATAAAAAGTAATAATTCCAGTTAGCACTAAAAATTGCACATGAGAAAAAGAATGTGTAAGATGCATCTTCAATAATGCATTGACAAATACTAAAAAAATCAAAGAAAATGAAATATGCAATATCACTTTTGACATTTTTATTTAAAAGATAATTACATATGTACCTTTATAATACACATAAAAAATTCACTTGTCTCTCCATTAATGGAGAGGATTCCTACACCAAAAGAATTAGTCATAATCTATATTAAAAAACTATTTTGTTCTATATTTGTATTTTGATGACTTATACACAAAATTTCACTATATATATATAAATGTTTTTTGAAAAATGCAATAATGAGGTAGGCCGTTGTTTTTAGATGAGGTGCGCGGAGACAGGAAAAGAGGAAACAGACAAAACAGGGCTCCGTCCGTGTCGGCAAAAAGCCGCTTCCATCAATGTCTATACGTCCTCTTCTTTCTGCTCCACACTCACCACAAAAATCAAAACACAGTTTAGATCATAAAAATATACACTACAATCACATTTTAAAGTAAAAATGTGATTATATTTCCCGTTTTCATATATGCGGTAGGTTTCCACTTAATTTTAGTACTTCATATTCCTCACTAGTTTGTTTAATGCTTGTGGTTTTTTTCGTTTTAGAAAGTACGAGTTCATTTGAGTTGACTCGTTGAGCTAGGACGACTTTTACGCGTTCCACTCGATTTCGGATTTTACTGTATCAATAGTAATCATGAACAAAGTGCCACTTCTCCAAATTGAACCCAAGGAACTCCAATTTATATGTGAGTAAATTTTCTATGACTTTGCTTATTTTTTCACTACTTTGCATGCAACTTACTGAAGCAAGCATTGGATTTCGAATTGATGGATTTGACCCATAATAGAAAGTGCTATGAAATTTATGCACACTTCAAACGCAGCTTGTAGTTCCAATATTTAGTTTTAGGGTTTTGGGGGGAAAGAAAGGTATTGTTCTTCATTTTGAGTAAACAATATACTTGAGATTAATTTTTTTAAATGAATGAATACAATGAAAGATGGTCATAAAACCTTTTAATCATTCTTTATTTTTGTTTTAACATTTTATAATGAAAATGAAAAGTAAGTCTTAAATGTAACATTTTTTATTAAAATTTAATAATTCCCTTCGCCTTTCTGATCAGATGCATTTCTTGCGCTATCTTTCCACTCACAAATATCTAATTGAGATCATGATGTTACTGTAGTATCAGCCATTAGTTTGTAATTGTGTGTATGTGATGATCAGTTCACTAATATGTTGTTATTTTTTGTCTTCGCAGTTGAATTGAAGAAGCAAAGTACATGCTCAATTCAGTTGACAAATAACACTAAGCACTATGTTGCTTTCAAGGTCTGAGCACCTTTCTTTTGTTCACCACTCGATTGTATTAGCATAAAATCCTCGAGAGACCAATCATTTTTGTGTGATATTTGCAGGTCAAGACGACATCCCCTAAAAAATACTCAGTGCGACCAAATGTTGGAATTCTCACGCCAAAATCTACTTGTGAATTCATTGGTATATGTCTCTGCCTCTTGTGTTTTTGTTTGATGTTTTTCCTTTTAAAACTTTGACTTATTGTTCAATACTTGTTACAAAGTCAGTGTAAAACAGATTTCATATGACTGATTAGGAAGGTTCTGGTATAATTATTATTCTTATTGGTGTCACATTGACATAGATGGAGGTGTGTGTAAGTTACTGATGCAACTGAATCATATCCGTAACTAATTTTCTCTTGAGAGTAACTTTGTTGGATAATTTTGAATAGAGGCTAACTGGACCCAAAATTTGCCTCATTAAGCTTGAACCAGATATGGGTTTTGTTTTTTGTTTTGTTTTCTTTGATTACGTGGCATTGCTTTTCAATTAGCATAGCCTTGCAGTCAGCAGTTCAACAAAGAATTTCATCTCAAAGTTTTCCATTAACAACAGTTGTAGATAAATCCATGCATTTGGGAATTTATTCTATCATCTTGATTTCTTTTGTTTACCCCTTAAAATATATCTTTGTTTTATTTACTTCTGCATCAAATAGTTACAATGCAAGCTCAACTGGAAGGACCTGCTGATACAGCGTTCAAGGATAAGTTCTTAATCCAGAGCACGTTGGTACCTGCTGAAACAACCAGTGACGATGTCAATTCCAGCTTGGTATATGTGTATTTAGGCTGTGATTTTGTACTGTGACAGCTTTTATTATTAATTCTGTTCTTCTAAAAAAATTACGACTCTTTTATATTGGCAGTTTGTCAAAGATGGAAGCAGATATATCGAAGAAAATAAGATGAAGGTGGCCCTGATAAGCCCACCGAGTTCATCAAAATTATCTCCTATTAATGGGGAATCCAAGAACGAGCTTGATCATAAAAAAGTTGAGATATACAGTAAAAAAGAAATCCAATCCCCAGAACCCATGGTTAGAGAAAACTTTGTTGATGTTTGGGTCTAAATTCTTTTTTCCACCTCTTTCTTTTTCATACATATTTGAAATATGTAAGAAAGATAATTGAACTTATCAGTTACATAATTGAAGGGTTTGTTAGTTATTATTTTGTGGATTGTTATATTCATAATATACCGATTGAGTCTCGGCGCAACATTAAGGTTGCTTACCTTGTGACGTTATGAGTTCAAATCTTGCAAACAACCTTTTTATTTGGATAAGACTTGATACAACCGTGCATCTACCCTCCCCAAACTCCACTAGGTGTGTGCCTCGTGCACTGAGTCGTCCTTTTTTTTTATATATAATTCATAATTTGAAAAACACATTGTTGTTGAGTTGTATAAATACAACTTGGGCAATTTCAAACACGTTTTCACATTCCTTGTTTCCTTGAGTCCCATGGGAAGGCATTTTCCTTGAACCCTTTATAAGTTACTTTCCTTTTCCTTCTTTTTGGTATTGGTATCTTTGACAATGTTGTTACTCTTTATGCATGTGTTTGTATTATCAATTCGACAAGGTCACTTCATACCAGCTAAATGTAATTCAAATGGTTTATTATGTTCCTGGAATATGCCAGGTTTTTAAGAATGTATTAAAGCATGAAGATGATATGGAGTTGAAGCCGAGACAAGATAAGGGATTGAAGACTATGAGTGGTATATTGGAGCCAAAAGAAGAAGGGTTGAAAGTTTTAAAATATGAGAATTTGAACATAGTAAAAGACATGAAGGAACTGAAGCCAGAAAAGGCAAAGTTAGAAGTGTCTAAGGATCTGTATTTGAACACAACAAAGAATGTAAAGGAACTAAAGGTAGTAAAAGAAGCAGAGTCAAAATTGTCAAAAGGTATGTATTTGGGGACAGTAAAGAATGTTGTGGAGCTGGAGCCTGAAGAAACAGAGTTAAAAGTGACAAAAGATATGGATTTGGAGACAGTAAAGAATGTTGAGGAGCTGAAGCCTGAAGAAACAGATTTAAAATTGACAAAAGATATGAATTTGACCACTTTAAAGAATGTAGAGGATCTGAAGCCAGAAAAAAGTGCAGAGTTGAAACTGTCAAAAGATATGGAGTTAGAAACAGTGAAGAATGCTGAGGAACTGAATTCAGAGAAAGAAGCGGATCCAAAACTTTCTACGGGAATAGAGGAGTTGAAATTAATTGAAGTTATTGAACAAATGAAGTTAAAACTAGATGGACTCGAGTCAAAACTAAATGAGGTCAGACACTCCACCATGCTACTATGATCTTTTTATCTGCTTGCATATGTGACATGCTTCGTAGCAAATTCTATTTGGAACTTTCCCTGCAACCAGATCGAGAGTTTGGTTATTAACTCTATTTGGCCTTAAGTTTTCATTTGAGAACTTTGAAATGCCAGTTACACCTTACACCCTTTTGAGCTTACTAAAATATTTTTGGTGCATATAATTGAGTTCTATCGTTCCCCAGAGTTTTGCATGATTATGATTATTCTTGATCATGTTTAATCCTTACTTATGTCATTTTTCCCTTACCTTCATTTGATTAATAAATATACTCTTGATTGGAGCAACATTACATTGTTTCACAAAATATAAGTTGGAATTTTGTAGAAGGGGTTGTTTTGTTAAGGAATCAAATACTTACTATTCTTTGATTCCTTTACAATTAGCAAAATCTTTAAAAATCACAGAGGAGACTGCTAAGACGCCCATTTATGTCTTCTTCGATGCATAGCGGTGTCATGTGTGTATTTTGTGGCATGATTAAGGCCCACAATATGGTATAACTATATTAACAGACTTGTATGTCCTTTTAAACTTAGGAAAGCTAGTGATATTACTTTATGCTCAATGATTTGAAAATATTTCTACTTTTATTGCTTATATTATATGATGTGGTGATGAAGCAATGTTGCATGTGGGTTTGCACATATTAAAATTAGCCTGACATTTGTTGTAGTGGTTTGAGACTGAGTTCAAATCTAGTTTGTGTTCATTTATAATTGAAATGATGATCAGGTTTCTGCTTTCTTTGCAGTCTGCAGAAACAATATCGAGGTTAACAGAGGAGAGGAAGGTAAGCAATCAGGAGACAGAAATCTTGCAAGAAAAACTAGTAAGCATGAAAATCACTGTCTACTTCTACTAGTAATGTTTGTGGCTATTACTTTTTGTTCCTTACCATATATGGTTAATGTAATACAAATTTGTCTATCATTCTAGAAGTTAATAATGTATTGTCAATATGAATGGCGCTAAAACGATTTAAAAAATATTTATGTTAATTGCAAGGTATCCGGTCTTCCTATAATTTACTTTGTTTTGATTCGCCAAAGGATGATCATCATTAGTTGTTCAATTATTAGATTACTGTATTAATAGAGAAAAAAGTGTGTGTGGGGTGTCACCTCATTTGTTTTCTAATACAAAGTTGAGAAAATGCTAATAGAAAGTCCAAATTTGGATTTTCCATTTCACTTTTTACCATATTGCGATTTGTGGAATCCTTTCCCATTTATATGCTTGAGCTTGAAAAATTATCTACCATATTTTTTGGGTGTCCTCTTTCCATCTTGTAAAACCTGAGTAGAAATTTTATTTAAAAGATGACGGTCCAATATACGAGACTCTCATCCCATGGTATCTGGTTGAGTAGAATTTAATGAGTAAACTTGTTTATATTTGCAGGCAGACCTTATTAACAAAGGTCCAAGGAGAGTTCAAGTAGGATTCCCACTTCTCCATGTCTGTATGGTGGCGTTTGTCTGTGTCTTCTTGGGATACCATTTACTCTGTTGATACTGCAGGAAGCTAAAGCTACTGATATTTTGAATTGCTTTAAAAATTGTTTAACAGTAGAAGTTTAGGTATAAATGCACTTTTATATCTATCTATAAATGTGACAGTATCTCTGTACTTGAGGGTCAGTACTGTTCCCCATTTTGTATGAGGAAAAACTTGTGAAGGTAGAAATAACATGACATCAACAACAATTATTGGGTATATGACTTATGTCATTAGTGGAGAAACTGTTATGTGTGTATGCTATTTGACTTGGAAATTTCTCCTATTGTTTCTGATCTATTTGGTGGTGACATGAGTAAGTTGTAACTAAGCTAGGCTCATAAATTAACAGCCCTGGTAATTAGTTCCAAACCTAAGGTATGAGTTTAGTCTATTTGCTAAACATAGGCCAATTTTATTAATCTAAAGTTCCAGCTTTGTCTATTTTTAAAAGGTGATATTATTTCAAAACATATTTAAAGGTCTGCAATTTAAAAAATTCAAATAAATCTTTACCTATAGATAGGGAATGGTCCTTCAAAAGAAAAGGTTGAACCTGTAAAGTAAGGGTGAAAGACTTAAAGAGTGAATGATAAAAAGATTGAGGGTTTAATTTCAACATATAATACTAACATTTGTGTATAAAAAAATGATTAACAATATAAAGTTACAATAAAACATTAGGTTATAAACATCATATTATTAGTTGAATGCACCTAATTATCTAATGATAGAATAACAAATTCTTTCAATCTCATGTCTCAAATTATCTAACTACAAAACTAATGATCATAGTCCTTAACCCATTACAAAATATAAAATTAATATATAATAATGTTAAATAAGATATAAACTAGTTTTATAAAGATAATCTAGATCTTGAGTGAAAAAGAGAGAGAGAATGGTTCGTGAAGTATCAGAGAGTTGTTTGGATAGTGTGATAAGAGAAATGGTGTCATGCTATTGCAACGTGTTCTACGCTGATAAGCCTGACCTAGCCGCTCGAAGGATCGAAGCCATTGGTTATCAACTCGGTTTCCAACTCTCAGAAAGGTTTAACTCTTCTTCTCTAATTTTACATTCCATATCATCAATATTCAATTTCTAATAAATTGGCAAAAATCAAAATTTGATTTTAATAATTGTTCTTGTTAATTGTTAATGATAGGTATACCATGGAGCGTCCTCCATTCAATGATAATTTGGAAGCTATCAAGTTCATATGCAAGGATTTTTGGTCTAACCTCTTTAAGAAGCAGATTGATAACTTGAGAACTAACCATAGGGTGAATCACTTTCAATTTCTAATCATTACATGCTATTATATTTATTATACTTATGCCCATTTTGTTTAAACTTAATCAAAATGTGATTTTTTTTGTGTGGTTTATGTCATTTTTTAACATGTTTAGAAATAAGTTTACTTTATTTTTTAAACGTGGTTATGGTAGAAGCAACTCTATGTAGCTTTTGCATTCAAGTGGATTGAATGAATCCAAACATAATTCACTTCACTTTAAACTTAATTTTAATCAAAATCCATTTCTTAAAAATCAATTTCATTCAGAATCATGTTTTGAAAATGCTCATCTAAAAATACACTTAGCTTTAACAAACGATTATTTAAACTGGCTGCAACTAAAATGGTATTTACTTTTGCTTCAGGGTACCTTTGTATTGCAAGATAATAAATTTCGCTGGCTTACACGGATGTCAATTGATTCATCTGCTGATAATGGCTCCTCTGTTGAAGATAATTCTACGCCTGCAGCTGAAAACAAGACAGCCCATGCAATTAGCATGCATCTTTATTTTCCCTGTGGGATCATTAGAGGAGCTCTTTCAAACTTGGGAATTCCTTGTGCAGTTTCTGCAGATATATCTAACCTTCCAGCATGTGGGTATTTATGAATTATGAGTATTTCCCTTGTTCTTCTCTCTCACTGATGAAATAAGGGTAGCATTTAGTAGACATGTAGGAATTTGAGATGGAACAAAACATGTGTTTTGCTTGGTGCATTCTATAAATAGAATGGAACACGGCAAAAAGATTAAAAAGTAGAACATTTTGGTTCCACGGAAAGGGGTGGAAACAAACAGAATATGACAAAACATCTTGTTGACTTTTGTTTGATATTGTTCTGTCGACCGTCGATGCATCAAACACTATCGTAGTTTGTTAGTAGGGAGAAGGTTTTATTTCATTTAGATTGTTAGTTTGGATGTACATTTTATGCCCTTCGCATTAGGACAATGATTGTCTGTCATCCGCGTGAATAAAATCTAAGCTGCTGCGCGGAATGTGAGTTATGAATGTTTAAGTCATTGCTAGATTTTCAGTTAAGTTCTTTTGATCACATTTAATGATGGGTGAAGTATTATGTCCTCTGTGTTTTGATTCTTTTAACAATTGCCAATTTAGGAACTTAGTTTATGCATGTTTCTAGAAAATTTCTTTCAAACTTGAATATTTTCATCCAAGTTTGTTAATTTAGGATCTGAGTTCAAGGCATCTCTATCTGGAAGACATGATGCTTTCATTGGTATAGTGATGAAGCATTTTTCACACAAACTATATTGGTCCCTTTCATTTCTTGTGTCAAACTATTTATGTTAGTGCCTAAAGTTTCCTTGTCTCCCTTGATTTCTCTGATCATTCTCTATTTGTACATCATTGAGCAGGTTCATTTGTCATCAGCATAAAAGCTTGACGACTTCATGGTTATATTACTAGTGGGAGTGCAAGCATTAGCATTTTCTGAAACAATTCTATGTGATTTCTGAGACCTCTTTTGTCATGAATTTGCTTGAGCAGGAAATATTTCTTTCTTCTCATTAACTAATAAATATTAGTCATTTGTTGCATAGAAAGGCTCCTGAGGGAGCATTTTGATAAATGGTTATCATAACTGAATTTGTATCAGACACTATTAGCTAGTTTTTATGCATTTGTAATTTGTATAGACGAGGCCTGGAAAGGTTGTTCATAATCATATCCAACAATATATAAACAAAATTCTTGGTGCATAGCTTATACACATCAAATCATTGTTTGGTGGGTATAAATTAAGCTTTTCGTTACTCCACACACGTTGATTAATTCTTGAGTTACTGATAGCTGAATTTTGATTTCAAAACCATGATTAGGATTTGTTATCCCTCTTTTGTGATTGAATTTTACTAACTTTCAATCCTAGTTATCATCAGGAGGAAAAAACTGGGTTTGGATGACTAGAGTAAATATTAATACTAAAAAAGACACCCAACAAAAAGTATAAAATTTAAATATTTTAATTTATTACTATTTATCTATTGTCATAGTTTTTTCAGGAATCAAATCATTGACTTTTGATCTAGCAGAGTTTTACAACATAGAGTAACACCTTTCAAAAAATGATGAATGAAGCTTTAGATTTTCTTAAGGAAACTCAATATGTAGACTCGACTAATTTGTTGTTATGTAAGCTCAATCGCTTTCACAAAAGAATACAAATGAATTCAGAAAACTTACTATTGAGTCTGAACATATTTATGCTGTTTTCGTCAGGCTCATCTTTATCTTAAACACCCACTCACTCATAGACTTCAATTTTTTCTATTCAAAAATATCTCTGTTTACACACATTAAACCTTCACAAAATCACATTAATAAGAAACAAACAATGACCCCTGGGCAAGAAGTTCCCTGATGAGGTGGTGTTGGATGAAGATATGAAGGAAAATGATGGAATCAAGACTTGTGGGCTATCTTTGGTACAGTAGAGAAATGAGAGAAAGAGGATGAGAGAAGAGAAATTGAAGAGAAATGAAGTCACTCTCTCGTTTGGTTGAGGGAGGAGCTTAAAGAGAGAAAAAGAAAAAACAGTGAACCCCACCATATATATTTCCAGGCGAGGAGAAAATGAGAGGAGAAGATGAACCAAGATCTGTTGTCTCAAACTGTGTCTCCCAGAGCAATGATATTGAAGCAAACAAATAAAAAATAATGAATATTATAATTTTTTAATGAGTAATGTTATATCCTCCTATGAGGTGCAATAGCATGTATACATCATATAAAATTATGGTGAATATTGCCGTTATTGATATCTTTTATTTATTGTAATTGTGACAATATATAATTGATGTGGAGGTAATTATGGCAATAACTATGAAAATAGTAATCTTGCAGTAATAATATTGATTTCAAACCGCAATTAAAACTATACATGTAAATGATAGACATTTCTGGTTTTAATTAAAGGTCAGGGTGAGAATATGAGAGACTGTCGGTCGAGCTATATATAGTAGGAGTTATTAAATAAAGACATATAAAAACGCACTAATTGCAACTAATAAAGGTGGGTTCAAGTAATATATAAGTAAGGTTTTTGGTTTAAGTCATTCTCGGTGAAGCCCCGCACAATATTCCCAACTCAATCTATAAAATATACTTGTGATCTTAAAAAGTAATATATGCAATCATTTAGAGATAAGAAACGTGATTAAGTGGCAAATTAGCAATAGGCATACTTAAAGATAGCAGAACTCGATCCGACCCACTCACCTAATTTGACTCGATTATGATCGGATTCGAACAGGGTTGTGTCTCATCACGTTCTAGGCTCATATTCAAAAATTAGACTCATTCGATATTTAGGACCGGGTAGAAGACAAACATGACTCAATCTGACCCTTCCTATAGTCATTCAGTCATCATATTTGTATGTGTTTTTATTCAATTATATATATGGTAGGGGTGAGCAGGACCCGACTCTACCCGCACACCCGGTATGGTCCGATCGTGGTCGGGTCTCATCGGGTCTAGGTCGGGTTCGAGTTCAAAAATTAGACCTATCCAATATTTAGGGTCGGGTAGGGACCAAACAGGACCCGTCCCGACCCGTCCCATTTTCACTTTCTCATGATGTTTGTATGTGTCTCTGTTCAAATATATATAAAGTAATGATACTTTTTTGGTCGAAAATATCATTGATTCTCTAATTTTTCATCATATATACATGTTTAATAATATATATACACATATATTATTTTATATGTCAAATTACATATTCACAATAATAAATAATATTTAAAAGACTTTATGTAAAATGAGTATATGTTATATTTAATCGGGTCTAGGGTCAGGTCCGAGGTTAAAGGTTGATCCTGTGAATATTTAGAGTCAGGTTAACTCCGGGTCTAGGGTCGGGTCCGAGTTTAGAAAAATGGTCCGAACAACATTTAGGGTCACCCCTAATATAGAGTAATGTCATCTCTTTGGTCAAAATTATCACAGTTTCTCTAATTTTGTTGGAACATTGCAATAGCTTAACAGGAAATAAAGAAAGCAGAAGAAGAAATAAGGATGATATTGTATTAATACTGTGGAATATAGGGTAATTATGAGAACGCACCTCCTGGTTTTCAGGATCCTCCTCCACGTGTCCCTGTGATGCAAAATTGACTTTCTCATTTTCTCTGTCCATAACAGAATTCTCATTCTCTTCCACACTCACCTTTCACGTGTTACATTTGTCCTCTTCATTTATACATAATTATTAATATATATACATATATTATTTCATAGGTTAAATTACATATTAATAATAATAAGAATATATATTATATTTAAGAGGTTAAATTATTATCTGCACCAGGGGATGCAATGTGAAACACCTGGCCCTGTGAGTTGTACTTGAGAGAAGTATAGGCTTAAGTGACCACACATCTCTGTGGTGGATTGTTATTGTCCCAATATAGACAATTGTAACATTTTGGGCCCACTTATCCTAACCCAAAAAATATCAATAATAGTAAACGATATTCATCATGGATACTAGTGAATGAAATTTCACAGACCAGGGTAAATAAAAAATCAACCATAGTGGCATTATAAAAATCTATAAAATATGTACATAAACATAAGCAAACACAACACAAGTCACATTATACAAAAAAAGGACAAGTAAAAGGAAAAGAAAAGACCATTTACTTTACTTGCAAAGAATGTCCGTGTCAGACAAGAATGTAAAATAAGCTATATAAAGAACAACTGTAACAGTCTTGAAATAAACACTTATGTGAAGATAGTATAGACTATACAGTATATAAAATCAAACAGCACCAGTGCACCACCAACTTATCATTGATACTTTCCTATCCAAGTTCCAAAATTGGTTATACATAACACTTGGCAAACAAAGACATGCCTCATTGATTGACCATCAAGGTCACTCCCAAAAATAAAACACTTGTCTTCCTTTCCTTTTTGGCTGGAAGTCAGATTAGGCAATCAAAACTTTTGTGGTTCCCATAAACATGGGTCTAGCTCTCCCTTGTCCTAAAAAACTTCCATTTCATTTATACACAACAGTTACATACTAGTTACATTACACCAATCCCACAACATATATAATATCATAGAAGTACCACTACCACCAAATTATGGGAGCAGTATAGAAACCAAAACATAAAAAAGTTAAGTGGCATAACTATTCCCTACACCCCCACTTATGTATAATAAAAGTTAAGGCTATGAAGAAGAGTCATAGTTCACAAAACTTTTTATCTCATCCATGACAGTAAAGAAGTGCTCATTATTTGGCAAAAAGTAAAACCCAATGGTTGCCTGCTCCAAGAATAGTAATTTCACATCTTGGCCAGCTTTTTGGAGCCCTTTTGCATAAGCCAACTGCCACTCATGAACAAGGTCTAAACCAGCAACTACAACAAGGCTTTTAGGAAAAGCAATCCCTTCAAGGTTTCTACCCTTGGGACCAAAAGGGTTACATGCAGGATGGTCTCTGTCTTCTCCTTCTGGAAGAAAAGCCTTCCAATACCAGTCTCTATCTGTAATCCTAACAAAATATTTCCCATCTAAACGCTTTTCGGATTCTGTTCTATCTTGGCCACCAAACAATGGATTGAGCAAAATATTCCCCAAAACATTAATTCCAGATTCCACAGCTCTCAAAGCAACATGATGCACAATATTTCCACCAGAACTATCCCCAGCCATAAAGATATGAACTTTCTTGTCCTTACTCTGAAGCCAAGATCTCGAATTAACCCATTTAAGAGCTGTCCAGCCATCTTCATAAGCACAAGGGTACCTGTTTTCAGGTGCACGCCTATAATACACAGATACAACAACTGCCTTACAAAGGGGCACCACCCTACGACACAGGGTATCATATATAGCACTATTAGCCGAAGAATGTGCAAAGCTTCCACCATGAAAGAATATTATAACAGGAAGAACCTCAGAGGCTGATGCTGCAGGCTTCTCAAGGTCAACAATCTTCACTTGTTCTCCCTCATTAGGACGATAGATTCGAACGAGGAGATTCGATTCGCGGTCAATTACAACATCAAAGGAGAACACACCATCAACAGTGTTGGCATCTGGTGGAACTTTCCTATCAAGATACTCTGCTAAGTCTCGGTTGAAAGTTCCATCCGGGCGACGGAGAAGATTGTATGACAACTTAAACTGTGAGATTAAAACCCACATATTCAGTGGAACCACCATCTACAAACAATAATAACAATAGTTCTGCATCAGAAAACAGCAACAATACATACAAGTATACAACTATAGATTATTAGAAATACAAAAATAAATTTAAAATCCTATGATATTCAAAATCAATACATTTAAGTGATAAACCCTAGAGAAAGGACATCAAAACAACATTGAATCCAACTCAAATAACAAAAATTGATCTTCCATGAAGAGATAAATATGCAAACTCAAATAACAAACAGATGATGATAAGTATTATACTATACTTTCATTATATTCAAAATAACATAAAGGCCAAAACTTTAACAAAAGAAATGATAGTATATATCCAAATTCCAAAACAAACAAACAAAGGCAAGGAAGCAATACATAAATGAGTTTGTAGGGATGTATAAGTTTCTATGATTAAAATTGTGAAAAGAAATATAATACAAAGGTAACATAAAAAAAAAAAATACCTTAGAGTCGTTGTGATTAACATGGTTAGTGTTACTCTCAGCCATTAGAATGGTACTTTGATTATAGATCTTTGTATAGATAACTAATAACTAACACAACAAACTTCAGAATCAAGAATTTTGAACCATTTTAAAATCCAATTTCCTTTGTTTGTTTGTAAGATCCAAAATGAGGCTTTGTTTTTAAAGAGATGATGAGTACCACAGAAAGAAGAGGAGTAAGTGATAGATATGTGGAAGTGGTGAAGGATAAGAGATGGTGCGCACTGTAGTAAATGGGTAGTGACAAATGCTAAAATGTCGGAGAGAGGAAAGAAGGGCCAATGAGGATAGTTAGTAAATGGCCCAATATGAAAATGTTGCGTGGCACCCATTTTAGAAATACTGTTTTCTTTTTCCGTTTTGTATTTTTGTTGTCATTGTGATAAAAATGGAAAGGGCAAAAGGCATAATGAAACTAACGGGAACGGAGGAGACAAAAGGGTGTAGCTTTCATCAATTCCTATAGCCACTACGAGTGCCACAATAAGACAAATATCCCGTTTTGGATTTCCACTTACACGTTTTCTGTATCGTACTTGTGTACAACTATCAAACGGGGTATAAATTCGGTACATACAATTATTGTGTTATACTATTTTGTTAGGAGGAGGGATCTATTGACTCCAACACAGTTTAGCCATCAATTCTAGATATATTCAATAGTTTGAATTAGTATATAGATCTAAACCATTAAATTTTCCTAAAATTGATAGTTAAGATGTGTAATAAGTAGATCTTCATCCTTTTGTTAAAATATATCAATCATCCAACAATTATATTTCTCTACCTATTTTTAAAGCTAGGCTTGCATTGATGGAATAGAATGGAGCCATTTACCTTTTTTGAATGGTTTTAAAAATGGGTTTAATAATTATGCCAATATAAAAATGTATGTACTTTTACTATTTATATCATTTATCATCCATTTATACTAATTTTTAAAGAAAAATTTAATTATATAACGACAATAAATAAAACTCATACACTATTATTATATACATTTTTTCTTTAAAATAAATTGGTCTGGAATATAAAAATAAGACAAAATGAATTTCTTCTGTTCCTCTTTCCCCCTTATTTTACTTATATTCATTCTATTCTACTTAACACATTGATATGTATGACTCAGGAAATCTCATATAAAACTTCTGATAACACTAAATATGTTTTTCATAATCATATATGAATGATTAAGATTAAAAGTTAATTACAGGTTAAATGATTACTTAAAAAAGTCATATAAATTCATCTTTTAACCTCGATTATTCAAATAAAAATTTATTAATTGTTCTTGTTTCTCAGCGTAACAAATATTCTCTCCTCACTTCTTAGTGATTACAAAATGGAACAAAGCTTTTCAACAGAGCTCCTAAAAATTGTAAAGCTTTATGAATTTATAGAAGATTTACACACACAATTCATCATTCATATACAGATATGATGATGATATAAAAGTTAAATATAATAAAATATGAATGGTAGATAATACATAAACATCGTAACAAAACACTTACAATGTTGCATACATCTTTCTATCAAGCTTTATATAGAGCTAGTGAGATGATATCTGAAATTATAAAACTAAACTTGTGAGAATTATGGACTTCTTGTAACATGGCCAAACGCATTGCCTCTTGTACTGAATTAGGCATGTGCAATCTAACAGATTTCTCCAATGGATGTTGCAGACTCTAAAAAAAAAAGCTAAGAGCCATCCATTCATCCAACAATAATTGTAGATTGGTAGTTATAACCGTTTCTACACGGCTCCCACTTGGTGTAGCTAGAAAGGTTTGATCCCCAATTGCTAGCACTTTATGTCTCTTGGGGACATTTAATTAAATCAACTGAAACAGACTAACGCTTTCAGTAATTTTGTAATTCATGATAATTGCATTTCTGTTAAATGGAGTGGTGGAGAAATGTTCTAATAGCATGGATTCTTATTTCTTATTTTTAAGCATAGAGGATTACAAGTTATCACAAACAATTAGAAATAACAAAATTGTTGTCAACACCAAAAAAGCATAGTGCTCATTTGATGATATGACATACCTCCTCAAGTTTTTGGTTCAATACAGATTAAAATGTTATTCTCTGAGATAGTTTATATAGCTCAAGTTCTCAACAGATGTATAGTATAAAAGGTAAAAGTTTATTGATTCTATTACCATAGTAACTCAGTCATCTCGGAAGGAAAAATAACAACCGTTCAGCGCCTTCTAGTAACATACGCGGCTAATGCTGCAGCAAAAATTGTAGTTGCAGAGGATATCACAGGCAATAAGGTCTTGTTTTTATGTGCCTCAGCCACAGACTTCTGTAGTGATTCAATTTGTTGCTTCATGCCATCTATGATCTCATTCTTGGTCTTGAAAGCATTCCTAATTGCGTCTAGTTCTTCAACATAAGGCTGGATTTCTTCCTCGAGTTTCTTCCCATTGGATATCACTTCATCTACACCTACACTGTCCTTATCCTGACATACAAATGCAGCAGTATTCTTCAACATTGCCAATGCCTGATTTGAATTGTTGCAGGAATACTCAAACTTAGCTCTCAAGTCATCATGCTGTTGTTGTGTCTCCTGATGACTCATATGCAGTGTATCTTTTTCATTCTTCAAAACACTCACATGACTTTCTAACATTTTGCTTCTCTCAATTAGCTTTTCTTGCTCACTATTCACCTGGTCTAACTCAGCTTCAGTTTGCTCAACTTTTCCCTTCATTTCTACAACTTGCAAGCTCAAGTTCTCCACTTTATTTTTCTCCTCATCAAACCCCTTTTTGATGTTATCCTTTTCCACTGTCACTTCATCAATGGAATTTCTAAGATGGTTAACTTCAGAGACTAATTGCTTATTTTTTTCTTCCAAATCTCTGCAGGACCCTTCCAACTTATGCTCAATATCTCTCAGTCGAATCACTTCACTTTTCACCTCCGCGATTTCATTCTCGCGCATATCTTTCAGATTCGCAATCTCATCTCTCGCTCTAATTGCATCATCAAGCTCGTGCTGTTTATCCTCCAATCCCTTCTGAGCCATACTAAGAACATTCTTGATACTCTCTCCTCTCTCAATCAACATCTCAATATTCATCTCCATCTCCTTCTTCTCTCTCAACAACCCACTAATCTCAACTTCCATCTCCTTTTCCTTCTCAGCAGCAAGGCCAAGACTCCCTTCCAGTGCAGCAATTCTCGCACGCATCGACGCCTCTTCCTTTCGCAAATTCTTTAAAGACTCGTTGAGTTGCTTCAATTCAAACCCAAGACCAACGATTCTCAGCTCTTGATCATTCTTCACCTTCACAACCTCATCCCTCTCCCTCGTCACCGCTTCAATTTCCTCCTTCAATTTTTCAATCACCTCCCTAGATTCTTCAGAACTCTTGATAGCCAAATTAAAATCTTTCTTTAATTCTCCAATCACTCTTTCTCTCTCAAACCCTTCATCTAATAACCTTTCTCTTTCAACCCTTAGCTTCTCCATCTCCTCTCTAACTTTCTCACTCTCCAAAACCTTCTCCCTCAACACATTAAACTCAGCAACAACACCATCAAGCTCATTTTTCACACGTTCCCTCTCTTCACTAACTCTAACAATCTCAACCGTTTCGTTTTCGAGGCGGAGAGAAAGTTCAGTAACTTCCCCTTTCAAAACCAATACATCAGACTCTCTCTCAGACAGAACACGCTCTAAATCGTTCTTCTCTCCAACCAACTTATCAAACCCAAATCCAATTTCCCTCATATGGGTCTCCATGAAAACAAAGAGTAAGTCCTTTTCTAAATCCAAGGCATCATTTTTCTCTTCAGCTTCAGAGAAACGAACATCCATGTCCTGAATTTGTTGTCTGCGTTGTGAAGTCTCCTTGAGAAGCATGGAGTTGAGATTCTTGAGGTTCTGAAACTGGTGATAAGAAGAGTCGTCCATAGTTACGAAGAAATGGGTGGTGTTGGAGTAAGGTGCTACTTTTTCTTCGGGTCGGTGTCTGCGGTAAGTGATATTCAGATTCTGCTTCTTTTCTGTTTCTCAGTATTTGAAAGAGGCTTTACTAGGGTTTATATTTATATGGTATAGTGGGATATTATACCGTCCAGACTGAGGGTTGAAATAGACCAGACCGCCTATCATGGGTCTAATAAGTCTATAACAGGTCAGGTTAAACTATACATTTTTTCATAAACAGATCAGACTCAGGCCTTTTAAAAAGTCTATTAAGCCTAACATGCTCAACCTATGTAATATTAATATATATTTATAACTTTCGGATGATATAGCATTTAGACAATAGTGAAACAAATTTAGTACTGTTTAAATGTTATTTGGATGTTATTTAGCAATTTAGTATTGTCTTTTAGATGTTTTTTGGATACTAGTATCATATTTGACAATTAAGTGATTAATCATGTTAAACATTACAACAACATCACATTTTACTATGATATTAAAATACATTGTTTTGTATCTTCTAATCTCAAGGGTACCACAAATTCTTCGAATATATTACGTAATATTGAAAGGTGGTGGAAATAATTGTGATAACAATGTAAAACATTTCACACTAATTGTTGTAGTTATAATAATTTTTCGTAATTTATACATAAGGTGTTGAATTCCTTATATTAACAGATCTTTAAACAGACTAACAGACCAGACTTTTAAATCAGTCAGACCTATGCTTTGAATTTTTTTTAAACAGACTAACATGTCAGACCCAGACTCCTATATGTTATATAGGTTCGGCCTGTTTAAAACAAAATCTGACATGACCTGACATATTTCCACCCTTAGTCGAGACTCATGACAATGATTAATCAAAATTTAATTAAGTGATTGGATTTTGATTAAATCTTTTTTTGGGGTCCACTAGATTTAATTAAAATTCTTAATCGTAATTTTAAATATATTGTTGTTTTAGATAATTATGAGAGAAATCCGAAAATTGTCATTTTCAACATAAATTGTTGTTTTGGGTGTCAAACTATAAAGAATCTCTTATTGGAGGATTATGTTGTTTTGGGTGTCTTACATCCTGTTCGTTTTTTATATGTATTATAAGGATAAAGATGTAACATTTTTTAAATAAAAAAGACAAACGTGACATTACATCTTCCACTTTTTTTGATTTTTTTTTTTGTATTTGTCTCTCCATTAATGGAGAGAAGTCTTACTCGGTACTATTGAGACTTACTCTTTCTTGATATTTTTAAAATTATTGCACATTAAGATTCAAGAAGATGAAAAAAATGCATGTACCAATCATTGTGTATGAATTTTATATACCGTTAGTATTAATCATTCAATTTAATCACTTGACTATTCATAAATAAAAGTACTAATGAAAAATATGTCATTAAATTAGTTAGTTTCTGGTCTCTACCGGCTATATAGCATCAACCATCAAGTGCAAAACGATAACAACGCTATATATGATAGATAAAATTGATGAGGCCGTTCTTTTAATTTGTAGGCAAAGATGAAGAAGGTATTTAATATTGCACAGAGGAGAGGTCCAGCTTCATTTTTTTAACATTCTTAAAAAAGCAAAGGAGCTTGGGTTATTCACATTGCTTGTAGACTAGAGAATAAACAAGGTAGATAGAGTGGACAAAATCATAAACAAATAAGTGATTGTTGTTATGTATGCATATTGGAACATGATATCTTCTGATTATTGTGTTGTTTGCAAATTGCAATTTGCATCAAACATTCACACTAACTACAAAACTGACTCCCTTGCACCCAAAATCTTTTGTTCCATCTACATTCACATATGTAGAAAATATAAGACATGTGTATAAGTGTACAATTAAATTAAACTTAGACAAGCTATTTTATACTCTTACACACCTGTCATTTAAATGTTCAAAAAAAAACAGTAGTCATGATTTATTCACATTACCTTGAAGAGAGTCTCAAGCTTGGTTTTCACCAAGGAATACTCTTGTTTTACTTGTTGCAAGCTTTTAAGACACCTGAATACCAACCCTTTATGTAATATCAGCATAGGTAGTTTTTTTATTTTAGGAAATATAAAATAAAATCATTGTATACACACAACTAGGACACACCACATGATATTTGACAAGATTAATAACCTTAGGACATAAGGATTCATACCCTTCAACATTTTGCTCCACACATGAGTTTCTGAAGGAAATACAGACCCTGTGAATTCTCTGTGCACCAATGCTGCATTTCCAATAATTGAACCAATTTATCAAAATTATATAAAAAATTAGAAACTTATACACAGAGGGAGATGTAATAATGTATCCTCCAGTAGGCCTAAGATTAAACATAGGTGAGATATAATATAGAGATAGCCTATCAAAAAATATAGAGAGAGAAATACAAATAGAAAACTGAAGAGAAAAGTTGTTTTTTTCTTTTAGTTTTAAGGTTAAAAGTGTCACATCTTATGGTGAATAAAAAGGGAACAAGTGTTATTATATTTTACTTTTTCTTTGTTTCTCCATATCACTTCCTTCTACAATAATGAAGAGGATTCTGACTCGTATTTTGTCTCCCAAAAATGTTTCAGAAATACTCCGCTCATTAATATGTGGGTCAGTGGATGTTTTCCAATCCAGAACTCAGACCATGCCCCTATTGTGTTTTAAATTAAGGTAGCTTTTGGTAGGTTGTAGAACAGGACGGATCAAAATATATGAATTTTGATTCTACTAAACTGGAAAAAAATTAGAACATTATGATTCCACTACATGGGAAACATCCTGTTCTGTCTTGTTCCTTAATGTTGGATACCAAATGCTACCTAAAAGTGCTTGGCACATTGACAAATCTTGGTAATAGTAAAACAACTATAGTGGCCACCACCATCTTAAGATCCTAACCACTTGCACAACTTAACATGTTTGAGGTGTATTCTATATTAATAAGTCTGTGTAGAATAGAGAAACTAGCTATGAAGAATTTACCTGGAGCTGCTACCCTTCAAATGGTGAACATGAGCATCCAACCTCTTAAAATCAATGCTTTCATGACTTCTGTTTCAGAAAAATCAGTAACAATACTCAAACTTTAGTCTCACTAGATGGATCGGCTAAATGGATTTAACAGTGACAAAATGTTCAATCATAAATCAACATTGAAACATAAAGTTTAGAAGGTTCCGAAATACATTTAAAAGGGAAATTGATGTGCCCTTACAATGCTATTGTCAGCTCATTAAGAAGCCTCTCTGCATTTTCAAAGAAGAGAGTTACCACTTCAACCACAAAATCTGGGTTGCTTTCATCTTGAAGTTGCTGAAGCTGGTTAAACTGTTCATCTAGAAAACCCTTTTCAAATAGAAGAAACACAACATAACTTGAACTAGCCAATGAACTAAGGCTTCACATACAAATTGTATAATATAGCATGCTTACCTCATTGAATAGAGAGACAGTATAATCAACAAGTTGTCTCTTCAAGGGAACCATAACATTAACATCCATTGTTTGTCTCAGTTTTCAACATTCACTGAAGATCTTAGGCACTCATTTCTTCTTCTAATACTTGGATTATATATAGTTAGTTTTGTTCTCTACTGGCAACTACTAATGTCTGAATAATAGAGATTTGGTAAATGTCAAAATCTGTGGGAACTTTAATGTCCTTGCATCTAAGACTAGATATATATGGTGTTTCATTTTTATTTTTAACTTTTCAGAAACATGGTAACAGTATTCGATGTTCAAACTCCAAAGTGAGTCACTTATTGTTGTTTCTGTTGTTTGATTCCCCTTCAACCTATCATTTAAAAGTTTAGATTAAAAATCATATTAAGTAGTACTTAATTATACATGCATCACCTCCTATTTATATCATTTAATTATATTTTGATGTATTACAATATTTTCACTCTTGTGCTTTGATTTATTTATTTTTATGGATCGGAAAGACAAGTCTATGAGAGTACGGTCATGTTCTTGAGTGAAGAGCTCTACCAACCATATATTTTCCCATAAATTATGGGTTCATTTACTTTGATATATTTTGCCATAAAAAATATGTGAAAAAGGTGAATAATATTCATATTCATATTTGAGTAGGCCCTAGCATTTTTCTTAGATTAATAGGATCATGATCACTAGATCTAAAACTCACGACACGTACCATTCACCTTTCCATCAGTTTCATTCAGTAATTATTGCCACCCTTCATTGTTTGGTAGATATTATTACCTTGTTGTTTATCCATTATCTGTTGTATTGCTATAAAATAAAGTATTTTCAAAGCATGTAACACTAAACACTTCTCATTTCTCAAATCTCAACAAATTTTTTGTCAGCTTTTTTGTATTAGTAAGACTAAATATGTATTTTCGTCTGTTGTATCAGTAGCCTGCAACAATGACACGAGATAATCTTTACTGGCTGAGTCACGACCAGGTCGCTCTCTTTAAGACGTTTCGTGGTACTGCCTCAAGGTGCAAGCAGACTATCAACCACGCCGTCCCCAGGATAAAACAGCCCAGATCTCTGTTATACGATATCTTACTGCACTGTAAGAATCGCTCTCGAATACACCCAAAATATGGCTACCAGTGCCAATTCAGAAATACCCACAATATTGGAATATCTTATTCCAACTCTAGTGCCACGGAAAGAAAGGGAGAGAAGGAGGCCGGAAATGCGTCGGCAGAAAATATTGAGGGAGAAAGAAAAGAGCAAGTAAATTCGTACTTGCTCTTGGTGCAAAAAATAATGAAGGAGGAGGTCTCTATTTATAGAATGAGATTTTGTCACTACTCTTGCATCCTCCAATGTGGGACTTGTGAGATTTTTTCAAAATCTTTCAATGTGGGACTTGTGAGGTTTTTACAGAAACTTCCAATGTGGGACTTGTGAGTTTTTCAATTTCACATCCTAAGGTCCACACTAATGACATCAAACTACACAAGTTCCAACAATCCCCCACTTGAAATTAAAAAACGATTTTCGGGAATTTCTGTGGTCTCAATAAGATTGTGCATAAACAAAGGTGTCATACGACTTGAACCTTTGCATAGTGAGTAAGATCCAGATTTTACTAGAGTGACTCGTAGTCTTGAACTCTATCTCCGGCATCAAACCACACACAACCTTTTCACAGGTGTATTCAATAAAGCCCGTGCGTTAAAGGCCATGCACGTCTATCCCAGTTTAGTGAACGCTCTAGAAATTTATGCCTCTTAAATTTCATAGAAAGCGGCCCCCACTTTCACATTCACATAGGTGAGTCTATCAAGAGTACTCCTGTAGTCTAGGTACTTCACTCCAATTGGAGTATAGATCTCATTAAGAGTTTAACTCATCCTTACATATACTGCAGGATTCATGCTTCTCAAAATTTCATAGCATGTCCATTCTCATATCACTTCACAACTTGTTATTACCCATTGAACCTATTTCTTGGGGTCTCCAGTCAGTTAGGTCGGGTTACCATCGTGAGTGATCTTCGTTCTAAAGGCAATAGTCCCATAAGCTTAGAGGTATTATGGACTTTCTCTCTAGCTAGTCCTTTCGTCAAAGGATCTGCTAAGTTATTCTCAGTGCGTACGTGATCCACTCTCACAGCTCCTGTAGAGAGAAACTCTCTAATGGTGTTGTGTTTACGACGTATTTGTCGTTTCTTACCGTTATAAAATCGGTTCTCAATCTTTGCAATAGCCGCGGTACTATCACAATGGATCAACACAGCTGGTATCGGTCTTTCCCATAGGGGAATCTCAGCTAGCAAGCTTCTAAGCCAGCTTGCTTCTTCACTAGCTGTTGCTAGTGCTATCATCTCAGCTTCCATAGTGGATTGAGCCAAAATAGTCTGTTTCTTTGATTTCCAAGAAACAGCTCCACCAGCTATGCTAAATATATAGCCACTGGTTGCTTTGGAATCATCTGAAAGAGTGTTCCAATCAGCATCGCTGTATCCTTCTAGGACAGCTGGAAACCTTTTGTAATGTAAACCAAGGTTTATAGTTTTCTTAAGGTATCTCATTACCCTTTCAATAGCATGCCAATGCTCCATACTAGGTCTACTGGTAAACCTGCACAATAGTCCAACAACATAGGCAATGTCGGGTCTAGTGCAATCAGTGGCATACCTAAGGCTGCCAATGATGCTAGCATATTCTGTTTGTCTTACACCTTCACCAGTGTTCTTAAAAAGTTTTACACTTGGGTCATATGGTGTGCTAGCAGGTTTACAGTCAAAGTATTTATATTTCTTTAGGATCTTTTCTACATAATGTGATTGATCCAGAGAAATTCCTTCCTTTGACCTAGTAATCTTTATACCAAGGATTACATTTGCCTCTCCAAGGTCTTTCATATCAAAGTTGTTACACAACATTGATTTCACATTATTCACAACATGAATGTTGGAACCAAATATGAGTAGGTCGTCCACATAGAGACATATGATAGTGTAAATGTCATTTTCTGATTTGTAATAAATGCATTTATCACTTTCATTCACCTTAAACCCATTCGATATGATTAAGTTATCAAACTTTTCATGCCACTGTTTAGGTGCTTGCTTAAGACCATACAATGACTTGTCTAACTTGCAGACTTTATTTTCTTGCCCATGGATTACAAAACCTTCAGGTTGTTCCATGTAGATTTCTTCTTCCAAATCACCGTTTAAAAAAGCGGTTTTAACATCCATTTGATGTACTACTAAATCATGTATCGCAGCGAGCGATATTAGTACTCTAATGGATGTTGTTCTAGTAACGGGTGAAAATGTATCGAAGAAATCTACATTCTCTCTTTGTCTGAAACCTTTGGCTACAAGGCGGGCCTTGTATTTATCCACTGTGCCATCAGGTTTCAGTTTCTTTTTCAAAACCCACTTACAACCAATCGGTTTGCAACCAGGTGGCAAGTCAGTCAAATGCCAAGTCTTGTTAGACTCTAGAGAATCCATCTCATCATTTATGGCTTCTTGCCATAAATCAGCATCCAAGGAAGTCAAAGCTTCTTGGATAGTTGATGGATCATCTTCCAATGTATAGACCATATAATCAGGTCCATACTCCCTAGCAGTTCTTGTTCTCTTACTTCTTCTAGGTTCTACTTCTAACCCATCATCACTATCTCTAATCACAGGTGTGTGACTAGATGATGTGCCCCCACTATTCCTCAATTTAAAAGGGAATTTCTTTTCATCAAAGTCAGCATCATTAGACTCAATGATTACTTTAGCGTTAAGGTCATAAAACCTGTACGCTTTGCTGTTTATAGCATACCCAATGAATACACATTCATAGGCTCTACTAGCGAGTTTAACTCTCTTGGGGTCTGGTATCCGGACATAAGCCAGACAACCCCAAGTTCTGAAATAAGACAAATTAGGTTGTCTATTCTTAAAGAGCTCATATGGGGATATTTTGCTCTTAGTCTTGGGGACTCTATTTAGCACATAACACACAGTTAATAAAATTTCACCCCACCAAGAGGGTGCTGCACCAGAACTTAACATGATAGCTACTACTAATTCAGTTAATGTTCTATTTTTTCTTTCAGCTTTACCATTCATTTCAGGTGAATATGGTGCAGTTGTTTCATGAATAATGCCTTTTAATTTATAAAAATCATTAAACATGCTAGAATCATACTCAGTGCCTCTATCGCTCCTGAGTTTCTTTATTTTCTTATTGAATTGATTTTCAATTTCAGTTACATAGACTTTAAACATATCAAGTGCATCACTTTTATTTTTCATAAGATAAATATAAGTGAAATCAGAGCAGTCATCTATAAAAGTTATAAAATATCGTTTACCATTTCTGGTTAACGTTCCATCTAATTCACATATATCAGAGTGTATCAAATCTAAGGGTTCAGATTCTCGCACTACTGATTTATGTGATTTTTTTGTTATTTTAGCTTGACTGCATGATTCACAATTTTCAAAATCATTTTTAGATAATTTGGGAATTAATCCTAAATTACTCAAATTTGTAATTGCACGTTTATTAATATGACAAAGTCTAGAATGCCAAATATTAAAAGCACACAACATATAAATGCAATTAGAAATTTTATTCATGGAACATCAACATTTAATTTAAGCATATCATCAGTGGCGTCCCCATTCCCTACAAATAACCTATTCTTACTAAGACTATACAAATCTGCTACTATAGTCTAGGTGAAACCAGTTTAAGTAAGAAGAATACCTGGAACTAAATTATTCCTCATCTTTGGAGTATGCATCACACCTTTGAGAATCAGAGTCCTCCCAGATGTAAACTTCAGCTCCACATCACCAGTTCCAGCAACAGTAGTGGTGTGAGAGTCTTCCAGCAGCACTTTCTTGTTATCAGCATTCGTGTATGTTTTGAACATAGCACGATCATAGCAGACATGGCGGGATGCACCAGTATCTACCCACCACCCATCACTTCCTCCAATCATTGTGACTTCAGTTAACACTGCCACAAGTGGATCCTCAACCATGTTAGCTTGTGGAGTATGATCCACTGATTGGTTCCTGCACTTTCGTGCCATATGACCTGGCTTCCCACACTTGAAGCAGATAAATAGGTTGCCAGAGTCATTCTTTGCGGGTGGTTTAGCATATTGGACCTTTTTAGAGTTCCAATTCTTGTTGCGGCCGGTGATCTTAGCCTTATTCCCATTGCGGTTCTGATTCTTAAAGTTGCTGCCCGAAGGCTTCAGAACTGCACCTGAGAATTTCTTTCTAGTGCTATGGCTTGATAAAGCCAACACTTCTTCATTCTGATCTTGCTTACGAGCCTCTTCCTCAATGCGAAGACGAGTGATCAGAGATTCCAAAGAAAATTCTTTGGTCTTATGTCTTAGGACGTTTTTAAAGTCCTTCCAGCTAGGTGGCAGTTTGTCAATAATGACAGCTACCTGAAATTGCTCATCTAAGGGCATACCCTCAGTGATGATCTCATGAGCAATTTTCTGAATCTCGTGGGACTGAGATTCTACTGATTTATCATCAGTCATCTGATACTTGAGGTAGCGGCTAACAGCATATTTCTTAGTCCCAGCTTCCTCAGTATCATATTTCTTTTTGAGTGCCTGCCAAACTAATTTGGCAGATTTATATGGGATGTAATAATCATATAGATCATCAGACAACCCACCAAGAATGAAATGCTTACATAAGTAGTCATTATCATTCCACAGAGCAATATCCATAGCTAGTTTTTCCCTTTCCTCTTTTTCAGCTTCTTCAGGGACTACTGGAATATCTTCCTTCAAAACGTGGGCAACCTTTTTAACCGTTAGGAAAAATTCCATCTTGGTTTGCCAGCGTTTGAAGTTAGTCCCGTCAAACCTGAATGGTCTGCTTAGGTCGAAGCTGTTCGGACCAGTAATATTATCTACGAGTGCCATTGCAGTAGAAACGTCTTAAAATTGTTGTATCAGTAGCCTGCAACAATGACACGAGATAATCTTTACTGGCTGAGTCACGACCAGGTCGCTCTCTTTAAGACGTTTCGTGGTACTGCCTCAAGGTGCAAGCAGACTATCAACCACGCCGTCCCCAGGATAAAACAGCCCAGATCTCTGTTATACGATATCTTACTGCACTGTAAGAATCGCTCTCGAATACACCCAAAATATGGCTACCAGTGCCAATTCAGAAATACCCACAATATTGGAATATCTTATTCCAACTCTAGTGCCACGGAAAGAAAGGGAGAGAAGGAGGCCGGAAATGCGTCGGCAGAAAATATTGAGGGAGAAAGAAAAGAGCAAGTAAATTCGTACTTGCTCTTGGTGCAAAAAATAATGAAGGAGGAGGTCTCTATTTATAGAATGAGATTTTGTCACTACTCTTGCATCCTCCAATGTGGGACTTGTGAGATTTTTTCAAAATCTTTCAATGTGGGACTTGTGAGGTTTTTACAGAAACTTCCAATGTGGGACTTGTGAGTTTTTCAATTTCACATCCTAAGGTCCACACTAATGACATCAAACTACACAAGTTCCAACATCGTCTATACCTAGAAACTAATATCTATAATAGTGAAATAATATTGAATGAAACTTTAACATATTCGTACATTTATTCTTTATGGCAATTAGCAACCACTGTGGCTACAATAGCAAAAAACCATTGAGGTGACCAAATTGATCATTTACCTTTTTGTTTGGTATAGAGTTAGAAAATACATATTCATTATTTGTTTCAATGATACTTTGGTATTTAAAAAAAATACATTCACACCCCTTGAGTTTTAGTGAAATTACACGAATCACTCATTCTTTTTCTACAAAAACCCCCTCATTTTTATACATTCATTACACTAACCACCCCTGCATGAGAAATAAATGTTATTTTTAAATAAAATGATGATAAGTATAATTAAGTTAAACAAAATATGATATATTGTAGAAACAAATTCAAATAGTATACGAGTTAATACATTTTCATTATTTTTTGTTACAAAATGCATCAATAATTCTAAGAAGATATTATTTAAATAACTCTTATACTATATTATAATAAACAAAAATTAATGAAAATATATTGACTCGTATATTATTTGACTTGTTTATATAATATATCATATTTTGTTTAACTTACATTTATCATTTTATTTTGTTTAAAAAATCACATTTGTTTATTATGCTGTGGTGATTAGTGTAATGTATGTATAAAAATTAGGGGTTTTTTTAGGTGTAAAAAATAGAGGGATGGTTCGTGTAATTTCACTAAAACTCAAGGGGTGTCAGTGTAATTTACTCTTAAAAAAATATCATTGTTTTTCTTTTCTTTTTTTCTATCCAACCAAATAAATAAATAAAAATACACATTTTTTTTGTACCAAACAATAGAAAATTCTACTCTCTTTTTTTCTTTATAGTATCTCACTATTCATTTTCTTCTCTTAAAGGAATGGGTTAGCCTATGAGTGAATATAAAGTTTAATGGATCAAATTTTAGTACATATTTTTATCAACTCAACTAAAGGGTTATTCTTTACTTCATTCCTTCAGTTTGCTGCTTGCAACAAGTTCGTGATCACTGCAATATGTTCTAACTATTGGTCTATGAAAATCCAAATATCTATGGCTTTTCATATGTGAAATTTTAGAAAATTGAGTAGATAAACATTATCTACCAGCTAATTTATATACTGAACCAATTAATTAATAACGAATAAAAACAAATAACAAAATTTCTACATTTCCATATTATAGAATATAAAGTTGAAGTTGTGTACGTGTGTGAAGCTAAGGTGGGTGATTGTGTAGGGGGCAATCTTTGAACAGTAAGTAAGTACTGCACAACACTGACTGGTGTGTCTATAAGCACGGGCTGTCTTTTTTTGACCCCACAATCTAGGGATAGGGTCCCCTTACCATATTAATTAAGATGCATTCTTCAAACTTCAAACTTCAAACCAGAGTAAAATACAAAAATAATTTCACTGTCTTATAAATGTTTTTTTTTTCTTTCACAGCTTTACTATGAGAAGACATTCATTCCATTTAAAGGTCAACAAGTACTAAATTATTTTACCAACATGCCATGCTTAATTGCTTATTGTCATAGCATAAGCAAAGACTTATCCAACAATTTTCTAACATTATATAATACCTAAATACACCCCAAAATTAAATTAAAACAAAATTTATCAAGGGAAACGAGTAAAGCAATTACCATCGACCAGGAACATATCTAACAATGGTAAAAGAGGAGTCGAATATAACATTTTTCAAACTGTTTTTTGTTTCTAAATATTTATGAAGGAAACAGTGGCACTTTTGAATGCCACCTAAGCACACAAGATAAAAATAGTTTCCGTATATGATTTAGCTATTGTGAGTACCCAATTTTGTCCGGCCCAAAAATACATTCCAAAAAAACTAATAATAAATAGTAAGGAAAATTGCAAGTTGTAATGTCGGAAACAATGTTTTAAATATACAGTATTTTGTGAGGATTCTAACCACAATTTATTATAACTATTGCCATATGCTAAATTTAGGATATCAATATATGGTGTAATGTTTTACAATAAAAGACAATGTGCAACTATAACTGTCAGGTTATTAGCCACGTGTTAAATTAAGTCACTAATTTAGTATTCAAAATTGAACCACAATAATTGAAACTAATGCGGTACAAATCAACACAATAATAAAGCTAATCAATTCATTAATTCACATAAAACACACATGCCTTCTTCAAACCTAAAGTTACTATATGTCATGCATCTTTTGGGCTTAGAACAAGATCAAATTCGGTCACTATAAGAAAGCAAGTAAAACCTAATCTCCTCCCTTAACTCAGCTAAACACTTTAATGGGAAGACTTCTCTCATTTTGGTGCACATATATCATCACATATGTAATCTCTTTTCACCTAATTAGAAATGGCATTAAACCCCTGAAAAAGGAAAGAAAATCAGGTTAGCAGCAAATAGTAAAAGGCTACCAATATGACACTAAGGAAACGCATATTAAGATCACTAAGATACCAACACAATTAGGCAGCATTAATAAGCAACATTAAGGTAATAATCAATAATAGGTAGTAATTAGCATACCATAAAGGGTAAAGGGTAAATAGAGGTAGAAAGTAGAATGAAAAAGACAAGGAAGTCAATTGATAAAACAGGGACATACCAAAAACACCCTAGCATATATAGAGAGGATGAGGCATATACCTTTTTCTTTTTCCTGTCCGACCTGCCCAAAAGTGAGGCTTATAGCATAAGGATAAGGGACATTGGAAGGTATAATAAAGGGGTTGGAGGTAACAGACTGAAACAAAATTAACAAGCTTGAAAGGTTAGTATTTCATCATATTTAATAGTTTGTTAGCATCATATTTGGGGTATGGTCTGTATGATAAGAGTAGACATGTGAGTGAGTGTGTTGTGTGTGAATCTGAGTAGTGTCTATATGCATTTTTAATCTGAAACACTCTACCCATCATTTTTCATTCAATTAAGAATTGCATTCAAAAGCATGTCATTTTGCATCATAAACAATAATACCTGACTAACTTCATATTTTTATATTGTAACAAAACATAAGAATCTGGTATGAATCCTTATCATTCTATCTGGTGTATATGCATTTAAGAAATTGCAACGTTTCCTCACTGCATCCTCTTTGTCCACTGCATAAATCAAGAACAAAATATAAAATGTTTTAGTAAGGATTTTCTTAACTAAAAGTAGACCAACATGTAAATATTCCTCAGCCAAGTTGTATGTCATGTGAATCCAACAAGTTCAGTTTAGAATGTTAAGGGAAATTATTTCAGTGCTATAACTCTTCAGAATAGTAAAAAGTAACAATTGTTAGGTGAAACTAGGATCCTAATAATCCAGCACCACTTGAATCAACATAAAAATGATAGAACCGATGAACTTATTTTCAAACATATCTAAATTATTTTCAAAATCTCATTTAATGTGGTGCGGACATCAGCTTCTGTTGCTTCAAATATCTTAAAGACAAATAAATTTCAATTATTTTAAAATCTCTTTGAGATTTGATGCGGTGCGGACATTAGTCTCTGCTGCTTCATCCTATCTCAAAGTTAATAAAATTATATCGACATTTCAAATCAACTAAACCAACTTCAATTAATTTTCGAACTAGAACTACGTAGTCTTGATTTCCCTATTGCACCCAGGGATACGTAGGAGCAAAATAATATCTTGTCAGACACAAAAATAAAAAATAAAATATTTTGTTTCAATCATTAAATATTTAAATAACTTTTAAGGGTATAAAAATCTATGTTATTAACGAGGGCACCGTTTTAATACGGGCGGACGGGGTGCTAATATCTTCCTCAATCCGTAATCGACTCCCGAATCCATATCTCTTATTAAAAAGACCATTTTAATCCAATTTGGGCTCGAATTGAGTTTTCCATGTTTTAACCGCAAAAACATGGTGGTAACTCCTCAAGAGGTCGCGTGGCCGAAAATCCGAGCGCGACAACTATTTTTTCCTTACAAATCATTCATCATTCATATGTATTTATTTCAATCAATCTAGAAAAATTGTGCATAGACTATTTTATCTCATGATAAATCAAATAGTAGCGAAGGATAGGTCCATAAAAACATCTTAACTACAAGCCAAAAGTGAGTTTTTGAGGGTGGTAGGAGTAGAACAGAAATTGTATGTGTTGGTGAATAATTAGAGGTTGAACAATTGGAAGTTGGAAGGGACCACCCTTGTTGTCTTGGAGTGTAGTCTGGCTCTTGATGCCAAAACATCATAGAGGGTAGGGGTAAGCAAGACCCGGCCCTACCCGCTCACCCGGTATGGTCTGATCGTGGTCGGGCCTGAAAAGGGTTGGGTCTCACCGGGTCTATGGTCGGATTTAGGTTCAAAAATTAGACCCAGTTAATATTTAGGGTCGGGTAGGGACCGAATAGGACCCGTCCCGACCCGTCCCATTTTCATTTTCTCATGATGTTTGTATGTGTCTCTGTTCAAATATATACATAGTAATGATACTTTTTTGGTCGAAAATATCATTGATTCTCTAATTTGTCATCATATATACATGTTTAATATTATATATACACATATATTATTTTATATGTCAAATTGCATATTCACAATAATAAATAATATTTAGAATACTTTATCTAAAATGAGTATACGTTATATTTAATCGGGTCTAGGGTCGGGTTTAAAGGCTGACCCTGTGAATATTTAGGGTCGGGTCCGGGTTCAAAAAAATGACCCGAGCAACATTTATGGCCGGGTAAGAACAAGCCTTAACCCGTCCCAACCCGGCCCACGCTCACCCCTAATGGTGGGGACTAAAACTGTGGAGCTATTACTCCATGCTTGTTAGATTTCATGCCATTAATGCACCTTCCCACAATTGGAAAGCCTAAAGATGTCTGAGTATGCAAAGGTATAACTCAATACAACTTAATGTTTCGTATTATGTCGTTTAATATATGAAAGATAAAAGAGTGTATTATCTATGCACCAATCAATGTAAATATTTATATGTTGTTAATATATCATTCATCATTCATTTGTATTATGTTTTTTGAAGAGTCAAGTCATGTTTGCACGAAGAAACACTGGTCCACAAAGGTGGTCTAGCACATGCAGAAGGGAGGTCCTTCATTCAGTCGACAAGAGAGAAAAAGATTCAATAAGGAGAACAAACTAAATGGGCAATCAAGAACAACAAATTTAATGCAAAGTTCTGGCGATTTGATAAATATAGGAGGATGAACAATAACCTTTCATGTGAAGTTGTTCCATGTAGATTTAGATAGCCTTTAATGTTTTACACTTCAAAAGTTTGCCTTAAGAGACCCTTAAATACTAAAAAACTATGGGCACTCTAAATTGCCAATCCACACTCCCTACTAACCAATCATTTGTTTAATATTCTAAATATTGGTGATGTCAATGAGGAGTGTAAATAGGCATTTTGGAGTGCTAATAGTCCTACCCTAACCTAACCATATGAGTTATATATGATGATGTCCTTAGCTCTCAGGACCCAAGGCAACCTGCTTCATTCTATTGAGATCTCTCAGATATTTTGTAGAGTTGTACTCTTGCACATCAAGTAGCTCTTCTGAGTATGTTCTTAGGAAAGGTCTCCTTTTGTATGATGCTCTTTTAGATCCCATGACACACTTATCACCTCTTAGCAGTGTTACAACCTGCAGCCATCAATAAAACAAGATCAATCTTTTGCAGGCATTACACGGTTTTTGCACTCTTCTTATCCTTTTATTTTCGTTATGTTCTTTTCTCTCTCACTTTTCTTTCAATCGTATTATCATTCTACTACAATAAAATACACGTACGAACTCCAAGGAACACCAGAGGTTCTGCAACAGTATCACCTTAGCCAAGGAACAAGATCCGAAAGAAAAAGTAGGCGTAAGAGTTAATCTTCTCTATCAGACCAAATGAGAAACAAATTCATCAGATTAATGATGTCTACATAGAGAGTTCACAGGTCAATTGGAGGCAAATCTACTTTGAAATTCTCTTTTTGATTGCTCGAATCTCACAGTAAAAATGCATGCTAAGTGCATTTTCATCTCGATGGAATTTACTGCCAGATACTTGTCTAAGTAAATCATGATTTCCAATTGTTAGAAACTTGTGGCAGGGATTGATATTCATTAAATAGTAAATTTCATTTCATGCGGACAGCATATTATTAGATGATTCACCAAACACAATGAATAAGTTTTTTCAAAGAAACAGTGCAAGTTAGGAAAGACTAAGGCGCCAGTGGCACTACATACATTTTTAGTGAAAGAACATGAGCCTAACTGGTGAACAATATATCACATTTCTCAGTTAACTTCATTCATAATTCTTTTGTCATTCAACCTAACCAAAATGGTGGAGTCACATTAGCTATCAGGGAAGATACACAGTTAAGAAGATGAAAATATGTTAGTTTAAGAAGAAAGTGCAACTTTCCAGGTTGTTGTGTACTTGCCTGACTCATAAGAGGGCGTAGGATAGGAGACTGCTCGACACACAGTGATGCAGTCAACACAACATGATCTATCTGTTCTCGGTCATAGTAATTGCCAAGAGACGGATCAACAAGTTCCCTGACATTATTAGCATCAAGCAAAGGTTTTGCCTACAATACAAAAGAATAAACAATGTATTGAGGCCTCTCAAGTAGTGACAGTTAGATGATATAATATACTACTCTTTATGTAAATGATTTACCCATATAACAACATTCTGCTGCATATGATCCAAAGCAGGATGCCCAGTTATGATCTCCAAGAGTAGGACCCCAAAAGAATATACATCTGTTTTCTCATCTACTATGCCATGCATGCAATATTCAGGAGCAAAATACCTGCACATCAAGTAATTAATGGGAAATATAAAATATGTGAAGCTCAAACTCTAGTATTAGTAGCTTTTTATTAACATACCCGAATGTTCCTTCAAACTTTGATACATTATGATGAGTCCAATCTTCAGGTAACCACTTAGCTAGCCCAAAATCACAAATCTGAAGAAATCACAAATATTAATCAGGGAGTGACAGATCAGAAGAAAGATGGCGTCAAATTTGTACCCTATGTTTAGCAATGGCAAACAACCACATAATACACTAATGGAGCTCAAGTTTCACGTAGCAAAGTAATACTGTTAAAAAATTCTTTAATCATGCTCTTTAATAAAAAGATCAATAAAAAAACCTGTGGCTCAAAATTCTCAGTGAGCAGAATATTCTCCGACTTAATGTCTCTGTGAATGATTCGCCGGTGACAGTTCTCATGCAGGTAGAGGAGACCATCAGCTATTCCTAGAGCAATTTTATATCTTTTACTCCACTCCAATTTGTTTTTATCTGGACCTGGAATACATCATGACAAAGTACGCATTAAAACACATTTAAAGTTTAAAAGTACGACGAAAATGCAGAAAATGCATACTGAATACAAACCATGAAGAAGGGTCCCTAGACTTCCTAATGTAGATAGTTCAAATACAAGGTGCATTCCACCTTCTACACCACATCCAATAAGCTTGGCAATATTAGGATGGTCAACATGAGCGATAACGCCAAGCTCAGTTAGAAAGCCTGATATTACTTCTTCTGTAGTCCCTTTAGTCAGTTTCTTCACAGCTATTAGTTGCCCATCTTGGAGACAACCCTTGAAAACCTCAGCAAAACCACCTCTTCCAATTATATTTTCTACAAGTAAAAGGAGCAATTAAACCGACATGGTAAAAAATGGATGCCAAAATTTTGATAGCTGTAATGTTTTGACTAAGAGCATCTATGCCCAGATAAAAAATTCAAAAGAGTATCTAAAGTAATGGAGAAGTATTGGCCTACAATCCAGTGCTAGAATACCAACCATTGCTAAAATTATTGGTTGCATTTCTCAGTTCAGAGAGGCTAAAAGTCACCAACGAAGACCTGAAGTTGTATAGATTATTTAGAGTATGATTTTCTCTAGTGCTTTTGCTTTTCCCCTTTAGCATCTTTGGCACACCAATAGGGGGCAAGGCTTGCAAGGATGACGGCAGGCGCTTAAATGATCTTTTCTTCCACAGATTGGGAAATTTTCCCCAATGTGATTGTGCCCTTGAACAACTGGTCTCCGATTCAGGTGGTTGGTGCTCGGTGTCAAAGTCTCGATTGCATGATTCTAAGACTCCCCTTGGAGATGACTCATCTTCTTTCTCTTTCTCCAAGTCAAACTGTCTCAAATCTATAAAATGAAAATGAAAGGTATAAGTAATAACATATATAAGCTCGTGGAAATATATTCAATTGGGTTGTAAAGTAAGCAATTATAGCAGAACCTTGGGCAGAATTAGAGCGAGAAAACAGAGATCCTATTCTCCTATTAAAAGAATCGCCTGTTAGGAACTTCTTTGATTTATTCGCAGAGCTTTTCTTATTGACCCTGCATAGCACATACACATGATAACCTCAAATACTAGAAATAGAAAAACACCCTATCCCTGTATGTATGACATTTCATGTTTCCTTCATGCCGTTATCCATGAAAGGATGTGTATAATGAGACCAATAATGTCTAGCATGAAGAGAAACACACACAGGGTTGGCGCCATTTTCCGTGACGGGTAGCCATGGCCACTTAATTTTAAAATGTTAAGTTTTTTAAGTATAGTTAAAAAGCAAAAAGGTAAAGTCTTTCACTTAGCCCAACTTGATAAAGTATTGTTGTTCTTTGGTTTTTCAATGAAAATCTTAAATCTTGTAGTTCCACCCAAATCAGAGATATAGAAAACATGGTCTACTATAAAATCTGCTGCCTTGACACATTATCTACATTTCAATTGGTAAAGAAGGTTAAGCATAAATAAAAACAAATTATGTTGGAGAAGCAAGTTTTTTTCAGGAATGAAACCCAACATCAAAAGGGAAATTTCATATTGGAAACCCAGTAGCAAGATATTTGGAAAGTTTCAAACTTTTGACACAAAGATGCTTTAAACTTACAAAATAATCCAAATCAAGAACCATAAGTAACATGGTACCAAAAAGAGGTTCCAAAACATGGTTTAAAATTGCGGTCATAGCTACATTGCATTATCACAATTGAATTGAGGTTATGACGTGGTTGCAGCAACTACTAAAATTGCAATAAATTTATTATATGTAAAACCATGACATAACCAAATAAGAAAAAAAATGAAGGAAAAAGCACGCATACCATAAACAATAAGATGCGTGAGTAGCGTCACCGTCACTCGCCATGAAAATAAGAAGAGAGAAAATAGAACAATTGAGTTGTTCCTTATTTTCTTATGAGTTTGAAACTGAAGTCCATAGTGAGAAAACAAAAAAAAGACAAAGAAGTAAACTCAAGAAAGAAAGAAAGTGAGAAAGGTTGTGGGGTCAAAATTTCTGTTTCTGTTTGTTTCTGGGTATCTTTCTCCGTAGCGTAAGAGAGAGGACATGTGGTGAAACAACACAAGGTGTGATTAGCGACTTGTACTCTCCACCAATAACAAAAATGGGGAACGTTTTAGACTTTTAGTAAGTAAACGATAACCACTTTCAAATTACTAGGAACATTAGAGCAAGCATTAGTTGTCCCACTCATTTTGACAAATGAAATATACTAAAAGAGTCTTTCTTTATTCCCTATCAAAATATCTATTATTATTCATTTTCATCTCGATAATATAATAAGGGGATTGGTCCACTTACTCCAAAAGTAAATGAAAAATATTTATTTTATATTTTAGTCATCTAATCTTAAAAAATTCATTATTGATACATATATTTTTTATGTACGGTAAACATAGCTTCATTTTGTAGAAATGAGATATGTTGTTTTCTTTTGTATCCTCATTATTTTTATGTTTAATTAAAAAGAAAATTCAAAAAATATAAACTAATATTTTTATATTAGTTGTTGGAATTTAATTAATTAAAAACATTAAATATTTTTTGTAAGTAGGGGTGGCAAAACGGGTCAGCCCGGCTCTGTGCGGCCCGCCTTTGCCCTGTCAAAATATGGGTTGGGTTGGCCCATCCCTTATTGCTAAAAGGGCTCAAAATGTCAATCAGACCCATATTTGGTCGGATTGGTCCGTTTTTCTTTTTCTTTTCAAAAACACATTTAAATTACACTGATATTCTATGCGTTTTAGGGAAATTACACAAAATATCCTTCCATTTTCTATGCTTACAAAAAACCCTTAATTTATAAACATACATTACATTGATCAACCATGTATGAGAGGTGTAATTTTTTAAACAAAAAAGTGATAAATATAATTATGTTAAACAAAATATAATATATGATATAAATTAAACACTAATATGTAAATGTTGTGTATTGTATATGATATAAATTACATTGATAAGTAATTTACTCATAAATGTGTTATATATGAATAATAAATTGGTTGCATAAGGTATGTGTAAAATGTTCGGTTGGAAAACAATATTAAATTGACTACATTATTAGAATCACATGCAACCTTAAAATGATAAATCAATATTGATGTTGATCCGCCGGGCTAGCCTGGTCCGGCCCGCCTTAGCCCGTCTAAAAAATGGGCTTCCAAACCGGGTTGAATATGGGCTTTTGGACTAAAATCTCTAGTTCGGCTCGCCAAAAATGTCGATCAAAACGGGCTGGCCCGACGGGCCAAGCCCATATTGCCATGTAAGGGAGAAATCGCAATTTAACTGTTTAAGAGGATAAATAAAAATATGAATTTCATAAAGTGTGTCGCAAATGATTGGCAAGGAGAAATAATAGGACATTGGATGTTTAACCCCTTTCAAACTTCGTTAGAAAATAGAAATTTTACGGTAAAATAACTAATATTTTGGAAATATTGTAGTAATGGTTTTTACTTCAATATTTGAATTTATTCAATCCTTAAAAAGACAATAATAATGGCATCTTTTATTTATTTTTTATCTTTATTAGTGCACACTTTGAAATTTAATGTTTTCAATTTTAGTCCTTTGCGAATTTTTCATTCTTTTCGACATGATGTTAGATTATATGAAATTTCTTAACATTATATTCATCCTACATTATATAATGATATAAGAAGGCAATCTCGACAAAGGGAAGTCAAAATGCTGAGATGGATAATAAATTAAGAAAAATTCATAATGATGGATACAATTGGAAACAGTTTTTTGAATATTAATAGTCCAGGTGCTTGTTTAAAAAAATTTATATTAGATTTGATAATGCTATCAACCTAAATGTAGAAGATTGAGATTGATAATACTTCTTAAGGTGAAGATTGTTGTGCAAATAGTATCACATTCAAATAGAATATGGCTATGTTCCTGAAGCACCGAGAGGGACATAATTATAGTAGCGACCACAGTCAGCCTGTGTGGACATCTATAGTTTTGTCCTCTGGCATGGCACGTCACACAAGCATGTGGGCGAGACACTTGATGACAGGCAGTGATACATGACTATATTGTATATGGGTCCATTGTCATGGATCAACACTCTTATGCATATAACAACAATACAAGTTATGTATTCGGACTTATGTAAAAGGTTGAAGTAGAAATTTATATATATTACATAAACATCAATGATGTAACCAAAACAAATCATTTCTCTTTAGTACATATTAGCAGTTGTTCAATACTCCTACAGACATATGAACAATTAGGGTTAGAAATGAGCCGAACTGAATCGAATATGAACACAACTCAATAAGAATTGTTCGAGCTCGAAACTTGACCCAAGTTTGATATAATTTATTTTTTACCTCAAACCCAAATTGATTTGAGTTCGTGAACTATTCGACTCGTCTTCTCGAATTTGTTTAGTTCGTTAAGAGTTTGCAACTCTTTAGTTTAACTCATTAGTTCGACTATTTTAGTTCGTCAACTCGAGTGTTGACTATTTATTTAATATGTGTAAATTTAAAGACAATATATATAATTGAGCAAACTCAAACATAACCAGTCAAAGTGTTATTGACTCAAGTTCAATTCGTTAATTTAACAAGTTCGATTTTTATCTTGAGTTTAACTTGTTTGATTTATGTACGAAGTTCATTAAAGTAATTAATAAGTGCAGTTTCTAACCAATCTCAAGTTGTTCCTTGACTATATATCTATTGAGATATATGGACGCCTAGTATCTAGTTTTGGAAGGAGACAAATTATTTGATTTTCAATTTCATTTGAAAACTTCAAAGATGAAATGTAAACTGGCAACTTGTTTAGGGCATGGATACACTGTACTCGGTTGGAATCAGGCTAGAGAGATAAGCAGGCCATAATATAATTTGTTTTCTGATTATTCTAACACTCACTTGTATCACTTACCAATCATCATTGATCATGCCTAAACAAAGTGGCATGATTTGTGTATATGCAACAAGTAAACCAAGGATGTATGTGATTTGTAAAGTTAATTTACTAACTTATCTGTTTGGCCTTAACTTAAACGAAGGACAGTTAATCTTAAATTCAGACCGAGTATACTATGTGGTAATAAAATGCTATCTCCTTCCTTGGGCTGCAGTGTTTCTTTATATGAATTTACACACGACAATTACTTTCTAAAAAACATCATTTTCAACTATCACAACTCTAGAAGCTTATACATTTGAAGAATAGTGGTTAAATTCACAGTATTTGGACCTAATTTTAACTTTATCATGAAATGTAGGGTTATCCATTATTAACGAGTTTAATTCACAGTATTTGGACCGAGTATGAACACATATAACACGCAACGCAACCAATTACAAATGAAATTGGTCAAATTAAGCAAGTAATATTCCAAACGCAAGTGGTATACAGCTCCAACTAGTTGACCAAATTATTCTGAAAAGGTTCCTTTATCTTCCCAAATAAAAAAGCAACCTTTCTAGAATTAAGAATATAAATTGATAAAACGAAGGGTATGTATGATAATGTGAGATTGTGAGAAGAGAAATGAAGGATAGAAAGATAGATATGCTTCCGAAGAGAATAATACTGATGCGTCACGGCGAGTCTCAAGGAAACTTGGACACGTCAGCATACACAACAACCCCCGATCACAGCATCCAACTAACACCGCAAGGGATGGCCCAAGCCCGCCACGCCGGAGCTCAACTCCGGAAAGTAATGGGCGGAGGAGGGTGTTCCCCTGATTGGAAGGTGTACTTCTACGTTTCCCCATACGTACGGACACGATCGACGTTGCGTGAGGTTGGAAAATGTTTCTCGAAGAAGAGAGTTATCGGAGTGAGGGAAGAGTCGAGGGTGAGGGAACAAGATTTCGGGAATTTTCAAGCGGAGGAAAGAATGAAAGTGATTAAGGAAACTCGTCAACGATTTGGAAGATTCTTCTACCGTTTCCCTGAAGGAGAATCCGCTGCCGATGTTTTCGATCGCGTTGCAAGTACCTTTTACTCTTCCATTTTAATTGCTCAACTTTGCTGCTCTCATCTTGTCATTATAATTAATTAATTACATAATAACTTCAAATTATCGTATTTTTAAAACTAAACAAAAACAAAATAGTATCAATGTCAAGTAGTTAGAGGAGAAATTCTTATAATTAATAGCTTATGTTAGTTTTTTTTGTCTTCGCATTTACTCCATTCAAATTTAGTTGTCATGATACTTAAATCTTAGAGGATAATTAAGATCAGTCTAATTAATTGTAGTTGTTGTCGAAAAGGACTACTTTTGTAGATAAAAAAAATTAACATGAGAGGAATCTCAAGATAACATATGAGAATGATGTAGAATGAGTGAACACATCATTAGATAAAATATGCTTACAGATGAGTACATTAAAAAGAAAATGGTAAAATTTGTTTAGGCATGTGTGAAGAAGATTTAGTATGTAGAGTAGATTAGATGAATCATGAATTGATGCCTAGTCACCTTAGATTGTTTGGGCATAGTCACTATGTGAATATGGCACTGTCCAAGTTTTTATTTTCTACTGAGTTGCACGCCTCTTGTTTTGTTAGTTTGCTTTATCCGTGTTGTGGGAAAGAAAGGGATTTTGTCATTGTTTTTTTCATTTTTCATTTCACTTTATGAGATGAACAAGTGGCGTACATTGCCTTCAATGTAATTCAAGGAAGGAATTGGAATTGTTTGGTCTTTACATGTGGTTATGCAACAATGTTTTCCATATATAAAGATGCAATGGAATTAGATGGTTCCCCAGTGTTGATTTTTATGCGTCATCTTGATGAGGTATTTAATTTGTTTGCAGGTTTCTTTGAATCTATGTGGAGGGACATACACAATAACAGGCTTAAGCATGATCCTTCCAATGATTTAAATCTAGTAATTGTATCTCATGGATTGACATCACGCATTTCCCTTATGAAGTGGTTCAAATGGACGGTGGAACAGTTTGAGTGCCTAAACAATTTTGGAAACTGCGAGTTCCGCGTTATGGAGTTAGGGAGTGGTGGAGAATACAGCTTAGCCATTAATCATACAGAGGAAGAAATGCTGGAATGGGGGCTCTCTCCTGATATGATAGCAGATCAAAAATGGAGGGCCACTGCAAACAGGGGTGCCTGGAATGATCAATGTTCCTGGTACCTTGATGAATTTTTTGATCACCTAGCTGAATCTGACGACGACATTCTCCAAAAAGAAGATGAAACAAATTTTTGAAATACCTCTGCATTGTGTGTCTACCGTCTAGGGTTGGAGATTCATTTCAACACTTGATACTAGGTTGATCTTATTTTACATTTTTAAATGATAAAAGAATAAATCTTATCAGAAAGTAAGAAGAAGAAGAAGGATATGATTATAGATTGGTGTTAACTGCTAGTTTCCAATTCTAATCGTGCCATTCATTTGTCTTGACAATTTGGAAGTTCCAGGGGATAAACTTTGATGTTAGGTATACTTAGCAACCTATACTTTCTGTTCTTGTCCATTATTCATATATATATAGGAGCTTGCATAATCTTCGTTTATAACAAAACTTTGAAGTTAGAGTTTGTACTCATTTGTAAGATTTGTTTTATGTAAAAAATTTGGAAATTATTTGTGGTTCAGTATCAGCTTAATTACAATGTTTGTGAAATTTTCTATTGGGTATTTCAACTAGAAGAGGAATACCACTTGGTCATTTAACATCTTACTTTTAATCAAAACATCACCTTTTACATATACCAATACTGCTAAAAGTTGTGAGAAACACTACCGCCCAGTGCCCACAATTTTGGATCTTTGTTAGTGTCTCATGGACTTATTTGGACAGAGTAAGTCTAGGAGTGTACAAAGATAAACAGAATCAGCAAACGAACAATATCACCATAGACAATGTATATCAATCAATTTCTTCATATAAATCATATTATATCGTCATGTACCAATAATGTGATATCCAGAAAGACTAAAGGTCAAAAGTTCGAAATTTTCAATATAATTCAACAACAATTAAGCTTTGCCCTTTCTCCAAATGGATTTATCAGGGTCATCAGATTTTTGTGAAATTATTAAATCCGTGATGATGAATTTTTGGATTGCTTTGCCCTTTCTCCCATTTTTGGATGTAATCCATGCAATTAGCATCAGAATTTTAAATTGTAAAATAGAAATCTTATCCGGGGAATCAGGGTCAAACACAAACTTCATCCAATTTCAAATAATGAACAGAACAGATAATTAAGTAAACCTCTTTGGTTTGTAAAGTTGACTAAATTTCAAATCAGCAAAGATTGAAATTAAAATGTGATAGCCCAACAATGTATCCGATAAGATCAGTATAGATATACCAACAACTTTGTTTGAATAAAAGTTTTCAATTACTGTAACAAAGAAGATGCCTCAAACCATCTTTAGTATATTGGATTTTACTCCAAGAAGCTACCCAGAGAGATGTGGGAAAATTTACTGGCATGGTGTAGTTTGACTACACTATGCCAGCTTTGGTATAGTGAAAAATTTATTTACGGGACTAGTGTAACTTTTCGAATGTCGTGGATGGGGATCACGACATATGTGTTTGTCGCAGTACGCGACAAACTGACAGGAGTTGCATTCCTTGAATGCGAGAATCATGGGGGTAAGTCGCATCTACGGTATGCGAGATTGGTCTTGCATTGTTGGAATGCGACATCTGTTCATCTATATAAGACAGAGAGGAGCCGAGACTATATTCACAGACAGAGACGAGGTATGTTTCCCCATTTTCTAGTTTTCTTCAACATTTTTTGTATCAATGTTTTTATCTTATATTTTGTTTATGCTCATATGTAGATGGTGATTATGGGAATGCGACAAACACATATGTCATGGTCCCCATCCACGACATTCAAAAAGTTACACTACTCCCGTAAATAAATTTTTCACTATACCAAAGCTGGCATAGTGTAGTCAAACTACATCATGCCAGTAAATTTTCCGAGAGATGTGGCACTAATAAAGGGACGGAAAATGTCACAAGGAAATCACACACTATTTCTCTGTCTATTCCATCAAGATTGTTTATCCAAAATTTCAATCCAGCAAGAAAGAACATTCTTACATAATTCAGAACGTTATTCCATCGAAGGCACAACCCACAACCTAAGAAATTGCCTCATACCATTTTTAGAGTTTTGGAACAGAGTGTGTTACGTATGTAAAATAAGATTGAAAATCGAGAGAAAGAGAACTAAGAAATACGTGGCACTTACAAATGGTCGGAATACCACAAATTCATAAAATTCTCTATCACTTCAAGTTTCAATCATTTTTGAAAAACAACCGAAGAAATTGCCTCAAGAATTCAGGGTTTTGAATTGCTTGACGAAGACGCCACTTTCGTCAACTCAATTAGTAAAAACAATTCAAAGATTAAAACTGAAAGAGGGAAATAGAAAAAAGAGAGTAAAAACAGTAACAAAAAGAATTGAAATATATCTCTTGAGACCTGTTTCACGAATCGCCGCAAAAGAAGGACAATGAGAAATTGAATTGCCGAAATTGGTGAAGGAAGAGTGAAGATGAAGAGATGAAAGAGAAAATAGAGAAATTGAATTGCCACCATTCCTCTCTCTCTCTCTCTCACTTCTCTCTCTCTCTCTCTCACTCTCTCTCTCTCTCTCTCTCTCTTCTCTCTCTCTCTTCTCTCTCTCTCTCTCTCTCTCTCTCTCTCTCACTTCTCTCTCGCTCTACCTTACGATATGCATTTCTCATTCCCTTCTAATTTCGTTTGAGACTGTTAGTTACACCCAACAAAGCAATATATTTAATCTGAAGATTGATGTTTCAGCGTAAATATGACGCCGAATTTGACGTAACGGTCACGCGCAACATGGCCGTAGCCCAATCTTTTAAATATCCTACATTTAGCTGCAACTTTAATATTTATACTCTATTTATTATAAGAATATATTATTTTTAAAAGTTACAACTACTTACAAGACACTTTATTTTTTTGTGGTATTTAATTATTATTATTTTTTCAATTAAATTTTTTATTATACCTAACTTTGTGTTATTATCATTAAATCTATCAATTAATAAACAATATTAATTAAGTTAATATTGTGATATTGTAATAATTTTAAAAATTAATAAAATCATACACAAATTATTAAAAGTGCCTTATATTAAAAACAAGGAGGAGGAAAGTAATGCAGATTGTAACTATATGATAACTAGATTTTGAGGGTTTTACTAGGGTTCGAACTAAATCTGAATAGGAAAATAATCATGTAAGAATGAGTATTGAAAATGTCAATACAAGATAATATAAGATATTGGACTGACAAAACTACATAATAAAACAATGACAAACTAAGTGGCAATAATAAGTTGAGATTAAAAAAAGTGTAAGGTGGATTACTAAATTTGGTTAAGAATAAAGGATGGTTGAGGAATAGAGTGAAAACGTAATTGATTTGCTTCTATTATAAATTAATTCTTAATTTGAAATGAAAGATTCATTTACAAGTATCGTTATTCGATCTACACACACATATGTACAAAATAAAAAGTACAAATAAGGTGATTGTAGAATTTTCATATTCACACAGGGCAGGTACCAGTTTTTGGTATAATATCCTATCAACACTGCCACAGGTCTAGAACCAAATTAGCAAATTGATCGGAGAGGCTTTGGTTCTTCTTGTCCATCTTCATTCTGATCCAGGGAACTTGATTTTTGGAAGGACTTGCTTCTCCTCTTCTTTTTATTAACTGGGACAATCTCCTCCACGTTGTCATTAATGCTTACTGTTTTCTTTGGAGGTTTGGCTTGGGTTGAAGTTGTCATATTCTTTGTTGCAATCTCATCAATGTTCATGCATGCATTATTCTTCTTTGAGCTTGAACTATTATGTGGAGGACCCCCGAGAGTGACGGTCTTCAGCGCTTGCGAAGCGAGAGTTTTCCTGATAAAATGGTAGAGTTTGTAGCAGATACCCATAGGTTGAAGATGAAATTCTCTTTGGTCCATCTTCCTAACTTTTTAATAGAGGTAACATATGTGAAAATGTTGTATATTAAGAAGATGATTTAAACTTGGAAATTAACTAATGAAACTATTTGGAAGACAAGATATTCATTGCTTGTCTTAGAAGGGATGTTAACGAAGAAGTGGAAAAACTGGCTTCATGAAGTAGCTATTAAATATGAAGTGGAAAGCAAGAATATAAGAAGACATTGCTTAAGAATGTGTCACAAGAGGACCATGGGAGATGCAATTAATCATTAGATTATTACCATGTAATTATTAATCTGTGACCATACTTTTGAGTTTGGGAGATAAGATTGCTTTGACATTTCGTCCAAGTCTACTTGCTTATTTATCATGCTGATGTTTACCAAATCTCAATTTCTTTCACACTTTGGTTTCTTCTGACAGATATTATTTTAAAGTTTACCAACAAGGAAAGAGACTGATAACCAGAACAAAAAGAAAGGAAGAAAAAAAATTCAAATGAATTCAATTCAACAACAATTAAGCTTTGCCCTTTCTCCAAATGGATTTATCAGGGTCATCAAATTATTGTGAAATTATTAATCTGTGATGATGAATTTTTGATTGCTTTGCCCTTTCTCCCACTTCACCTTTTTGTCAGCATGTCATGCTAATTTAGCAAATTACAAATCCTTGCACACTGATATTGTTTGTAGTTTGCCATGAAGGAAAGAGAGATTCATAACTAAAACAAAATAAGAGAAGCTAACACATCTCCAAATGGACCTGATTCAGAGAACAACTTTTGGATAGGTTCACACCTAAATTTTATCTTATTTTTCAAAGTTTCAGAGACAAATCAATAAAAGAATGCAACTCGAGTAACAAGTTAGTAGGTTAAAACATAGGGATAGCTACAATTAACAACAATGTCTCTTATTTCAAGGAGACAGCACAGCATCGGGTGATATCCGCCCACACAGACGCCAGTATGCTCCTGAGTGAAACAGAGACTTCTCAAAAACCCATATATCGCGGACAAGAACCTGGAAAAACATATGAAACCAGCAACCAGTCCTAAGAGAAGGAACCCTTTGTTCAAAATAAAGAGCACGGCACTGAAATGAGTAAACAATTAATATTGGCAATCAGAGCCAAGAAAATACAAGGCACTGAGGAAAGAATGTACTATCTTTGGCCTGATTGTTTAATGCATTTTACTAATTAGCAGATAGAAAAGGGAATGAAAATCAGGATTATCACTAGAGTTTGAAATATAATTTTACTATCATTACCTCCTTGTTTTTATCTCCAGCTACAACAGCACCTTTTGAGTCATATGCTTCAAATTTCTGCAAGTAGTCACACATTAATTCACTGTCCTAAGTTCTTGATATTCCTATTACTTATGAAACCATGGGGACAGATTTTCTGCGATAAGGACTGATTTTAATATGGGTGTAAAACAGAAAATTGTACCTGCTTAGCCAAAACCTCAAGGGTAAGCTGGCAAAATACCTTTTCTGTGTCTTTTTTATCAACACCAATCTGTAATTAATGATAAAAAAATCATCATAAAAATCATTATATAGAAATGCAAGATACTAATACTAATTCTATACATTCCGCAACATATATAATCTAATCTTTTGCATAGCAGTAGCAGGTTATAATCTAATCTTTTGCAGAGCAGTAACATATATAATCCCATCATGATTTAAGCAAACAAAATACCAATTATATAGATTCACAAATTTATAAAAAAATTTATCCCAAACAAAGGTCTACACTCTTATCCATCAGAAACTATGGAAACTTTTCAGGTTTAAGTTTTTGATCATGGTACCTAGGAGACATAACCACAGGGGGGGGGGGGTGCCTTGCCAGGAAATCATATGCATTAACTTCAAAAGTATACTTTGAAATGCCATCTAGATAGCAAAATACATTAGTTTTATGTATGATCAGTTTTCACATGAAAAAGACCAGGACACCTCCAAATATACACCTACCAAAGCACATAATACTAATTGATCCAGTTGAACCAGGTTGTAATCAATGAAGCCTCACCACTCTTGTCAGGTCCTTGATGTAAAAGCAGACATTTTTTTCTCTTCTTTCATATTCATGCTACATTTTGAGTCGCTACATCATCTTGACCAAAATTTAATACAAATACAGTAAAAGGAATACTAACCAGACGAGCACGCAAAGTTCGTATCTTAACAACAGGCTCAACCAGTTCCCAGTAAACCTTGCTCAATGCAGTTTCTCTTTGCTTAATTTCATTCTTAAGTTCCTAATGACATGAAATTAAATACATATCAAAAGTCAATTTATATTCTCTTTAGAAATTAATACACAAAATTGTATAGAGCTGCATTATAGTTCATATAAAAAAGTAAACCAAAGCATAAAAAGGAACTAAAGCATACAGAAAACATCTTCTCAGTAACTGCTTTCCTTAATGATTTTTTGTCACCATTAGCTATCAGTGTGTTTATCTGGAAAAAGAAAGAAAAAAACTTCAGCATTGTGCCAAAAAAATATGGCAAGTGAAACATGAAGCAAAAGAAGGCCAAAGTAGAATAAAATGCATGCTACAAGGCAAAAGAAAGAAATTACGAGGGACTGGCAATAATAAATTGTCCTAACTGGTAATTCATAACCCAACTAAAGTCCAGATATCAAAGTCTTTTCTCCATAATTTTGTCAAAACTTATTATCCTCAATGATATCCTAAGTAAATATATCACTCTAAAAAAACCCTTTAATATTTTACTTCTTTCCAATTATAAACTCTCCTTCTATAATATCTCACTTCTTTCCAATAATACACTCCTAATCTATTAGAGGATATCAACCTTGCTGCTATACACTGTGTCATAGAAACTGCAAGTAGCTAATAATGGTGCTCACAAGGTGCACTAGAAGACAGAAAATACATTTAAGTAAATTTGTTTGGTCCCCAAGATGCAGTGTAGAGCTGTGAGACATAAAGTGAGAACCTGAGTTCAAAGTACCTATGGATTTCAATCCATCACAATAAAACAGGAAATCAAATATCAGAGATTTCAACTCCAAAGACAGCAAATTTTGAGATAAATAGTTACGGTTCATTACCCAAAAAACCAAGCCTTTATCCCAGTAGGTGAGGTCGGCTACATGGATCAATAGTTATGATCCATTAAGAACTGTATAAAATTAAATCTGATAAAAATTTGACCCCTCTAGTTTTAAACAATTTTGATTTAGTTCTTGATATCAATGGTGTCGTTCTCGTTGGTATTCAAATTGATGCAAAGTGGACCTGTATGGCATTCGTGTTGCTAATTTGGAACTGTGCCAGACCATCTCTGTGTCAGCAAAGATAAACCAGAAAATGAGAGCCAGACAGGCATAGAAACCACCGTGCCAGCATGTTTTGCAGATGTGGCACTATCTTTGCCAACATTGGTGACTAGTGAGCCACATAGAGGACTAACTGCACTTCTTTACATCAAATTGAACTTTGAACATGGGGGCAACATTTAGAGACTGGAACTATAGGGATTGACACATAAACTTGTTTGAAGCTACTGAGACCATGAGTGTAACTATTGCAATACATTTTTTATGCTCATAATTTCCTTCAGTCCCACTCAGTAACTTCAACAGCTAAAAGACAATCAGCAAAAAATTATATAATCAAATATCAGATTGAATTGTTATAAAAATGAAAAACTCAGTAAAGGCTGTAACTTAACAGATACAAACCTCCTTGTACATTTTGACAGCATCATTGTAGACCTGATGTTTTGAATATCCCTTTTTTCTTAACTTTGCCATGGCATAGGCATTTTTGACCTGCAGCAGAGCAAAAAACAAATTTGATTAAGATTGTAGAAGGAAGGAAGAAAGAACATCGCGGAGTGGAGAGCAAATCCTCCTTAAAAGAAAGCAACAATTTGATGTAATTCTCCAAGATTGTGGTAAAATAAAAGAGGGAATGGAATATTTGGATAACCAGAAACTATTACATAGATATACTTTTTAATTTTTTATGTTCACATAGATATACTTAATTAGGATTAAAAGAGGGATATTAGAGAATAGTGAGAAGAGTATTAGTTAGTTAAGTGTTTAGTTATAAGAGTAGAGGTATTAGTGAAAACATAAATTAACAAAGGTGGCATGCATCATTACCTCCAGCATCATGTCATCTTTGGTTCTTTTCCAACCGCTTTTAGTGAACAATCTGATACATTGAATGTAAAACATCTGAGAAACTCAAAATGTAATGCTATACAAATGTTGATAGCACATTAATTTGGTGAAAGAAAATAGATAGAGAAAGATGTAAATAATTCTAAGCAGATGCAACAGACACATTTTAAAGTTAAATTAAACTGCTAAGCAAATTTTAATTTAGAAAAATGAATAATATTTCATAATACATATGGCTGTAGCTACTCAACCACAAGTTCCTTCTATTTTGTTTTCTTAATAAAAGAAAATTATATTAGAGAGAAGAAGCCAGGTATAAGATCATAGAGATTTAAAACTATTAGGGACTAACCTCTTCCAAAATGGGATTTTCACTCGTGGTTTGTAAGGTTCATAGATAAATCCAGGACTTGTTATGGATAATTGTGTTCCCTGCATCAATGGCATATTAGCAAAGCATCAAAGTTATTACCTGATCTGCTCATAAAAATATCAAAGACTGTACACTAGATCAATGACATTTATGTTATCCTTTAAGATAATGACAACGCAATTGTTGCCCATATTCCTATAACAGAATTGCCTAAAATCCATTGAGTCATCAACTCTTTAGTTGTCTGTATTAGAGTACAACACACAGATACAGTGCATATACCTACATCCAGCATATCCACTTTAAAGTTGTTAGATGGTGGAAGCTTCTTATGTGATTTTCCAACTGACATGCTAATATGATGAGTGTTACGAAAAAGTTCAGAATATATGAATGATTTTAAATTTAAAATAAAAAATATGTCCTTAAACAGCATGTATTAGGTTTCACTCTCCCTCTGCTTGAAGAGTCGGATGTTGTTGGAAGAAACCTTTCACTTAAATTGGTAACTTTTATCATGAAAAGGAAAGGTGCAAAATAAATCCAGTAATTCAATTCAATTAGTAAAATAAATGGCTATGTAAGAATATGGCATAAAATAAGGCATAAAGAAGAGAGATAGTAAAAATCAATTGAAAACACCATAGCATGTATAAAAGTAAGATAGAGAATGTACCAAAAAAATAAGAAACAACATCTTCGTAAGTCGTAACTAGACATATGAGCATAGATCCGGTCCGAAGTGGAAGAGGTTCCACCCTCCACATAATAAAACTAAATCCAATACTAACTAATATGAAGAATAACCAAAATACTTGATCATCATAAAAAATAAGAGAGGATATTTAAGAGAGCCGACCCTCATCTTAGCTTGTGCAGGAGGGGTTTTGACTTGAGTTTGTGTACTTAGCATCCTCTCATGGTTCATGAAAATGGACAAATCAGAAGCCTAAAAAAGACACAAGAAAAATGTTAGTAAGTCAAATCCCAAGATATATAAAAATCACCATGTTAATAAAGAATATTACCATTGTAGACCGGAGTGTGAAAGTTTTAACACTATCCGAATGAAAACCATTGTGGCCCTTATATAAATGATGATTGAAGCTCTTGAAACTATAATCAGAACCTGGTTAATCACAAGTTACATAAATTGTCAACAAATTGAAAATGAAGCTTAAAAAAAAGCCAATTCTAAATTATTAAAGTCCAATTTTGATCCTATATATAACAGATTACCGTTTGAAAGAGAAGTGGAGTAACTCCTGAGCCTGAAATTTCAAACATAAATGAATATGGAAAGAGTTCAGACAATGAAATTCATTTAAAATAATTGAATAATAACAAGTTTGTTGATACATTTTGAAGAAGAAGAAAAGCGAATAAGGGAAGAGAGTGTTACTGACAAATAGGATGAAGATTCATGTGCAATCTGAGAAGTACGATAGAGTGTGCGAACAAACTCTAACTGGAATCGTTTCATATCGATGAGGATCACGCTGATCTAAAATACACATACAAGGGTTTAAGCTTCTTCAACTTTAAACTTTAATGGGGATTAACATAACTGAGTTACCACTTACAAATGCAATCTGCACAAATGTGAAACGAGAAGCCCATTGGGCCTCGTTATGTGTTTCTTCAGCCTCGCATAATTAGTATATTGTATTGAATTTGTATAAATTATTATATATGTAAATATTTTTTATTGTTATTCTAGTGTAGCTTTTAACAAATTCAATAAATATTATGATATAAATATTTGTACAAACTCTAACTTTTTTATTTATTATTAGCTTTTTCACTGAGCATAATTTATAAGATTTATAATAGATTTTATGATGTCATTCAATATATATAGTCAACCTTATGAAATGTAGTGAGATAAATGTTTGATTGTTATTCTAGTGTAGCTTTTAACACAAAAATATGCTATCTTTACATGAATGGAGATCACCTGTCCCAAAAATGGTGTTCCAATGGAGTCCCGGTCCACTAAAAAGTAATTAATGTGAAAAAAAAAATATTTTTTTTACATTACTTGGTGCAACATGATTGGTTTGGGACACGAGGACATGAATTTTTTGGGACAGTTGATCCTTGTTCATCTTTACATAGTATAAAATCTATGTTGTGATGGTGTAACTGTATATATTGTGTACAAAAATGCATCATTTTTATATTGTGTGCAAAAAATGCATTTAAAAATGGCTTCGTTCTGTTTTTGGCCACACCAATCTCTTTAGTTGTGGAAGAATGGTTCTCTCTCTATGTTTGTTAGTGGTATAAGGATAACATATTAATGCTATAATCATTAATAATTCATTATATTCATTTCCATTTTATATTCCACACTCAACCATCTAGGTTGACATAATAAGCAAACTTTTGTAGATTAATCCTCACTGGGTATTGCTTGTATACTAGTTTAGTGAAAGGATCAATTGATTGTAATTTGTAACCATCAATGACATTCAAACTCTACAAATGAATATGATTTAAGATTGGCTCAATGACTTTGTCACATGCTAAGTGTAATTATGTTAAAGTTTTTGTATCTTAATTACCACAGTTAGTTATACTACTTTCACCACTAGATGTAGATGAAGTTTGGATATTCATTTGGAAACTGTTTAAGCACTTCATTTGGTCTAACACACTAACATCTCTTCCTTTTCCATTTGTGAAGTTTCATTCTATGCCTGATTTTTTATACTTGATTAGAGGGTGACAACATAACCCTTCTTCTGACAATTACATAAATATATGCAGCAAGATTACATAAAAAAAATACTATCATATAATAGTCCAATACTTTGGCATTGTATTTACAAGCCAAAACTCTGATCTTATTCTTCCAACATTCTCAAGCTCAATTGTGACATGAGCATGGTTACAACTGCACATAATACATCTGAATTCAAAGTGTGTGAATTTGCAAGACAGATCTAATTATACAACTATTTTCTCACTTTTTGGATACATAAGCGTAGTATTGTGCCATAGGAACAACAAAAGCAATGACCAACAAACCTCCAACTACAAGAGAGAATTGACCACGCTTCTCTTCCGTCTCTTCCCTAGATTTGTAGTTAGACTCGCGTTTGTTGTCTTTGAATGAGGGCCCATCGGGATCTGGAAGACCATCAATCGCAGCAACTAGCCGTTTAGCAGTGCTGTAAATAGCTTCATTGTACTTCTCATCTGTAGCCAATACTGCATATTAAAACCAGTTATTGGTAGTTTTGTTGTGGCCTCGAAAAATATCAATTACTGCTGCTCCTTATTGATGAAAACTTCAGAAGTTTGACAAGTTTTATAAATAGTACAAACTTGCAGAATATCAATAATTTGAATGCATTCAAACAAGTAAGAGTACATATGTAAATAGATGGTAGCTTAATGCACGAATCGAAACTATACAAAGTGCCCGTAATATGTGTGAACCTTTTAAGATCCAGAAACATCCCCAATAGTTAACTTACAGATTGAAAGAGAGGTTAGAACATGGTGGAGACATGAATTGGAAATATGAGCTTCTCTAACTATAGCGAATTCAAATTTAGCAAGGTTGTATATCAAGAAGAATTAAGTATTTCTATAAACAATCAAAAAAGAAGTATAAGGATTTATAATTTGAACACCTGTTGCCTAGTTTTAACAGAAAAATCGGAGGATAGCTCTTACGAGCATTAGCATCAAGCCATCAATTATAAGAGTAGAGGTATTAGTGAAAACAACTATACCAACAATGATCAAGTCTTTTCCCATTTGGTGGCATCAGCTACATGGATCAGATGACAAAATAATATCCTATATTGCTAAGTCAACATTGTACACAAGCTATATATGGCCTAGTTTTATGGTTGTCCATGTCATTAAGATTTAACATAATTTTATATTGATTGTTGACTGCTCAACGCAATCCTCATCTAGTGGAAGCATGTTATGACCTTCCAATTAAAATTCTCATTTGTCCTTTATCAGTCTATTGTAGGCATAGCATGTTATGTGGGATTAAGGTTTGGTTGTTGTTGTTGTAGGCAGAGCATGTTATGACTTATGACAATCAGCAATTCAAGTTTGTCATATCGGTTAGTAGAAAAACTTAAAGCCAGTCTTGTAAATCCTTTGTAACAATTGGGTGATGGACCAAAGGGTAGGAACTAGGAAGTACCTGGAAGGTTCTCTGAGACAGTGGCATCAAGGATATTTTCTCCAACGGCTTGGACAAAAGCCGGGCCGCCACTCACAGCTCCTTCTTTCTGACTTGTGACAAGTACCACAATACCTTTGTTGTTGCCTTCTTCTACGGAAGGATACCAACGCTCCAAAACTTGGTCCGCATACTCAAAAGCATCAGCTTTGCTCTGCAAACACATTATAAAATCAAAACTTTAGCATTGAAAAATGCCAAGTACACATCAATTTCACATACACCTCCCTTACATTTTATACACATCAGAATTACACCTAGATGTGTATAAAATGAAGCATGATAAAATTATGCAAATGTGAGGTAATAACTGTATATAAGTTAAGGTTTGGTGCATGAACAGAATAAAATGAATCATGATGTTCCATTCAATAATTTCCTTTCGTTCCACTTCCACTCCTTCAGTAGGACACTAGGACGTAAATGTTCTAATTCTAATTTCTGACTGTTTTATATTCATAAAGTATACCAAACATACAACATAACTCATATTCTGGCACATATGACAAATGCTACCTAAGTGTGCATTGATTGTTGTTTAGCATTTCATCATTCCATTTCATGTTACATTAGTACACTATGGTAGGAATTTCTCCACTTTTTCACATTCTTGTAAGTTGCAACTTCAAACAAAGACGGTTAACATAAGAACATATAGTTATGTAATGTAACTAACCGTGAGTTTTCGAACAGTAATAAAATTAATGTGGAAGTTCTTCCTAGATTCCAAATCCGACAATAACCGCTTCAAATCAGATTTTGTCACCCTACTAAGAACTCCTGCATCATCAACTACATAAGATTCTTTAGGTGGACCCTCATTAAGTACATTAAATTCAGATGCAAGTGCATTGCCAGTGTAAAACAGTGGGCTAAAATTAAGACACAAGGAAATAGCCAAAGCTGCTAAGCCATGTTGAGCATGAGTCAACCAACTTGTGCATGCAGGCGATGATGGTTTAAGAGATAAAGTTTGGTTCTTTTTGAGACATGAAATAATGGGTTTAGAGCAAAAAGGAGAATTTGACTTGGGTTGGGTGGGAGAGACTATGATTTTAGACGGTGAAGCTTTGATGTTGAAAAGTGTGGAGAGAGAGTGAGGAGGGAAAATGGTTCCCATGGTGATGATGAATGAGGTTATCAAAACAGGAGTTTGGGATAAAGGAAGAGGGAATGAATCAAGTGAAGAAGTGTTCTTCTCTTCCACATCATTCTCTGGTTCAGATTTTGGGAGGTGTAGATTGGTTCTTTGTTTTTGAAAGAGGATAATATAAGCAAAAACTTTGTGTAGAGAATTAATACATCTATCTCTATATCTTTTCATATGTGTCCACTATTTAATTAATAATACAGGATTAATCTATTTCTAGACACAAAAGTCACTAAAATAAGTTTTCTATCATTTTTTCCAAGCAATAAGAATTGAACTCTAACAACATGATTAAGAAATTCAACAATTTACCAGTTTGGCCTTGTTGATAATCTACATAGTATAATGGTATTTGATATTTGAATCTACTCATTCAAATTACTTCAAGTTTCCTTCATACATGTCCCACATTATCCCCTAAAATGCCTCAATTTAATAACGGTCATAGCAACTGTTTCCATTCTCTTTGATGGCTGTTCTTTTCTCAACTCTTGCTAGTCTTCAAAATCCTAACCCAACAATCAACATCACTAAATCCTTCTCTTTTACCACAAAGCTAAATCTCACTTCCAAAAGGAATCTCATTCTCCAAACTTCTTTACTGTGCATCCCTCTAGTCCCAGTTGCACAGTCTTCAGCTCAAGTTTTGCAGTCCAAACCACTTCTTTCTAGCATTGAAAACACTAAATCTTGGTATCAGTTCTATGGTGATGGGTTTTCCATTAGAGTCCCACCCGAGTTTCAAGATATCATGGAACCTGAGGTAATGAAGAAACTTCACTATATTCTGTATTGTATTGGTACAGTATCTTTTTCATTCTTTAAGAATGGTCAGCTTTTTCATTTGCTTGTAGGACTATAATGCTGGACTGTCCCTTTATGGGGACAAGGTAAAACCAAAGAGTTTTGCAGCACAGTTTTCATCTCCTGATGGGTATTTTCATTATCAATCCATAACTCTATTCTCTTGCTATGCATTTGTTAAGATTTAGAAGGAAACATGAGCTTCTTGTCTATGGTTTAAACAGATCAGAGGTTCTGAGTGTTGTTACTCGACCAACCAATCAACTTAAAATCACCTTCTTAGAGGTATTCACATAATTACTATGTATTTTGTCATACCTGAGAAGCACGCTATATTTAGTCAATTTTGCTTCCGTGATTAAAACTCTTAGAAGCTCTCATATTGTATTTCTCAAAAGAGAACATGAGTACATATCAGCCACCAGGTTTTGGTGACTAAGTTTTTGCAAGTCACTGTAGTTGAGATTAGATCTAGTTATATTCTTTATTCTCAATGTAAACTCGTCAAGGAACATACATATTCTTCATTGATGATTAGGCTCAGGATATAACTGATCTAGGCTCCTTGAAGGATGCAGCAAAATTGTTTGTCCCAGGTACATTTTTTGTTTTAAGTTCTTCCTGTCTTTCGGAAAGTTTAGTTCAAAGTTTATCTTTGTGGTAAAGACTGTTAAATTTCCTAGCATTAAGTTATGATACACTTCATTGCCATTCCTATGTACTTCATGATGTAAATGCAGGAGGATCAACACTTTACTCTGCGCGATCAATAAAAATAAAGGAAGATGGTTTGAGGTAAGTTCTTTCTCAAACGACAAAATACATGATAGAGTTTACATGTTTTTTTGTTGTTGTAAAAAGTAAAGGGCTACAACTCAGTATGCTTGGATTTGTTATAAAAAGTTAGCACACAGAACTCTACAGATAGAAAATAAACAAGAAACTGTTGAGTGAATAGATAATTAAAGAGATAAAGAAGAAAATACAGAGCAAAGTATTTCTCCTTTCATTCTTATATATTTTCCTTCTCTAATTTCAGGACATACTATTTCTATGAATTTGGTAGATATGATCAGCATGTAGCATTGTTAGCAGGTGTTAGCCGTGGAAAGGTTTGTTACTAGTTACTAGATCAACATGCATTTTATTGGCATGACTAACCCATAGGTAACAAATACAGCAAAATCTCAATTTTCTATGGTGATACATGCCAATGATATCTACATTTTCACCAACATAAATTATAGAAAAGTAACATATCATTGCCCCTTATATTCTACAGGCAATTACTGCTGGAGCAACAGCACCACAGTCCAAGTGGGACATTCATGGTGTAAAGCTTCGTTCTGCTGCTGTATCACTGAAAATTATGTAATCATATGCTGAAATTTTCAACTGGGTTCTTCAACTTCATAATTTCAAATGCTTTAGTAGTTTGGTTCTCAGTTTAATTTTATTTGTTGTAGTGAGTAATATTGTTTGCAACTCTATGTGAAGATTTTTATATTAATTTCATAGAGGAAAAATCAGTTATTTAGTGATGAAATTATGTATTGTACTTTATGTGTGTTACTGGAATTTTATTTTATATTACATCCAAAACGTTTCTTAGTGATAAGCAGTAGGACATTTGTTCCCCCAGCTTCATCCTCTAAATTTGAGTTTGATTTGTGTTAAAACAATGTCTATAGGAGGAAGATTTGTTCATCAATGGCATATCTTTAACTTTTTAAAATGAACATAAAAGTATGTCATACCATGTTTTAACCTCAAATGTAAGGACACAACTCATGAATTTAACCACAAATAAAACTCTTTTTGTTGGACCGTCTCGGCCCAATTACAATCTCACTAATGCAAACAGTCATAAGAAAATTACCAACCCTCCTACTAAATTTAAAGATTATATCATGTAATGGAGTAATGGAGTATACCAATATTGTTATTTCATTTACAAGTTTACTAGTTAAAATCAAGTGGGCTTAAGGTTAGTTGACCCATATCTTTACAATTTCAGTACTATTTAATAGGGATGAGCAAGACCTGACCATACCACTCACCTGATATGTCTCAATCATAATCGGACCTGAATAGTGTTGGGTTTCATTGGGTCTGGGGTCGGGTTCGGGTTCAAAGATTAAACTCATCAATATTTAGGGTCGGATATGAACCAAGTATGACACGTCTCGGCTTGTCTCATGGTCACTTACACATAATGTTTATGTGTCTCTATTCAACTGTGTATAGAGTAATGGTACATTTTTTTGTCAAACTCATTGATTCTCTAATTTTTCATCATATATATATGTTTAGTGTTATGTATATATACATATATTATTTTATATGTCAAATTACATATTCAAAACAATAAATAATATTTAGAAGACTTTATCTAAAATGAATATACAATATATTTAATCAGATATAGGGTCGGGTTAACTTCGAGTCAATGGTTGGGTCTGGGTTCAAAAACATGACCTGACCAACATTTAGGGCCGAGTAAGGACAAGCCTTAACCCGTCCCAACTCGGACCACACTCACCCCCTAATACTTAAGTTGCATTTTGTTATGCTAATGGTATGAAAAATGTTGCACTTATTTTTACTTTAATATAGATTTAGTAATTCCTTATTTTCAACTCTGCTATGGTTTTACAATTCTAATATTGGTGTTTTCATTGTTATTCTCATGCCTCCTAAACCCATTCCCCCTTCTTCCTTCACTCATTTTACAATGGAGGGCACTTCCCACTTAGTTTTGGAGAAACTAGCTTCACTTCAACAAAGCCTCACTGAAAGACAAGGTCTATTACAAGCTTCCATTGAAGCACATTTGGAAAATATCTTGAATAGGTAAGTGGAGAAGTTGACTCGTTTATTCACACATCCTTTACCGTTCTTACCTCAACCACCTCCTCACGATTCTTAACCATAAAAGGTAATGCAAGTACCCAATTTTCAACGTCTAGAACTAGTGGCTTATTTTTCAATGAAAGGTAATGCATTAGATTCATATAAATGGATGTTCTATAATAATTAGCTCACTAGTTGGGAAAGACTTTAATGTTGCCTTTTGTACCATCTAAAGACATAAGAGCCTTTCATTGGAAAACATAATTTCCTTTTCATGTCCAGCATTTCCCATAACATTGATATCAATGCACTGAAGAGAAAAAAAATGGAAACTTTATAATCATTGAACCATTCAAAAGACACATCAAGAGCAACTTAACAATTGAAATATACTCCATGCTATTGGATATTCTCAATGACTTTTGTGAACTATCATTCGTGAATTTATATTATAAATTCTATTAAAAAAAGAAAAAATAGGTGGTATATATATATATATATATATATAACATAATAATACAAACACAACGAGAATTCATGTACTCAAGGGATGAGGAAGAGAGATGAAGACTTGTAAAACCCTAATACCGCAATTAATTAGAAGCTCCATTAAGATTCAAAAAAGCTCTGAGTCAATACATTCTATCCATCAACTCTTCTCTGTGACTTAAGTTGAGGTTTGTGTTTGCAAATTGGGTTTTAGCTTTATAATCATTGATAATGAATTTTGGTATCTCCATAATCAATAAAGTATTTTAGTAAATCCAAAGTCTGGATTGATTTTTAATTCTTAAATAAAATTTTACATTTTTTTAATTTTCTCCAATGTCTCATTGAAAATAATATAACAATAATGTGGATATGTTTTAATAGCTATAAGTCATTCATAAAACATGATATAAACAACTACTTTATTGATGTAGCATACATTATATTTGTGTGACTTTCAATTTTTATATTAAATGGTATATTTTTTTGGTTGGATGTGAAGAAAATATAAAAAACATTTTTAAACAAAAATAATAATTATAAGTTTGATGTTTAGTTTATTTTCTATTTTCCAAAGTATCATTCTTTCTAATATGGGAGAGATCATTTGGAGTAGAGGTGAGAAGGATTCGACCCTACCCACTCATTCGATTTGTCCCATTATGATTGGGTCCAAATAAGATCAGGTCTCATCATATCTAGGGTTGAGTATAGGACAAGCATGACTCAACACATCCAATAATCACTCAATTATCATGTTTGTGTGTGTCTCGATTCAATTGTATATAGACTAATTGTATCTCTTTGGTTGAATGTATCACTAATTTTCTATATTTATTCATCGTATATACATGATTAACCATATATATATATATATATATATATATATATATATATATATATATATATATATATATATAAATAGGGGATGAGTCTAGTGAGAACAATTCTCATATTAAAATTGTGAGAATAATAAATCTTAGTTTTATAATCAAACATTAATATTAGGATTAAAAGTTAGTTATTCGTGATATGATAGTCATGTGCATGTATTTTTTAATCTTAACCATTGTTTCGTATTAATTGTTATCATGTATCACAATAGCGTTATTTTCTCACTTGAGTCGTTCCATATCAATTGATATGTCAAATTAAATATCTATAATAATAAGTAAAATATTAAAAATATTTTATCTAAAAGATATATGCATTTTATCTAATCGGATCTAGGGTCTAGTTCGGATTCCAAAGTTGTCACAATTGATATTTAAGATCGGGTTAGCTTCGGATCTAAAACTGGGCCCACATTCAAAAGATAACCCTATTAATATTTAGGGTCGGTAAGGAACAAACCCGATCCCTAGCACATGCCCACCTCCGGTGTAACTTGTTCTAGGGTTGAAATTCAGCTAAAGCCTGTTAAATTACATCTGTAATTGACATCCATAAAAATTCACCAATCAAATTAATCAATAAGCTCTTTTGACTTAATTCAGCATATTTCCCATACCTTATTTTATTTTATATTACAATTTCTACAATGGTATTGTGCAATAAAATTGTACAACAGACTCTAGCTAGCACCTAGTTTTTTTCCCGGGACAAAAAAAGCATGGTCTTGTTATACTCTTGTAGTTTTTTATTTCTCTAAGTTATTAATATATTAAAAAGGAAAGTGTGAAACTTAATTTGCTTCACAATCTTATTATAAATAAGGTTTCTCTTATTTTTTGGAGAGGGTATAATATCAATTTACTTTCTGACAAAATAAAAACCCATTCAGCATCTGCAGTGTCTCATAGGGACCAACATAAAAGTATATTCACTACTTCAGTTCCTTTCCTTCAATTATTAGTGTCTTACTCTTTTATACCATTCTCTATTTTAGGGTGATTCTCATTGTTATATTATTGATTCTCTTTCTTTTTGCTTATTACTATTCATCAAAGAAAGGAAGCCACTGTTTCCTGTCTTGGTACTATTTCCTTCAACTGTGTTATATTATGCGAGGACTATTCTTGCTTCTCGTCTTTGTACATTTTCTATTTCCATTAATGTATCTTCATGTTTTGCTATAAGTGCCATTATTAAAAACACTTTTGGTTCAAACCTCTTCTTTTTACAAGCAAACTTTGAAATAATACAAGAGAGACGGTTGGAATCTATGAATATAGTTTTCCCTACAAGAGAACGAGAAGGTGAAAACAAACAGGTGTAGAGAGTTGGAATCTTCTAAAATACAATCCTACATAGATTTTATTATTATTATTATTGTTTTATTATCGGCACATCACAATATTTAAATATGTGAGACATGATATGAGACAACATTAAATTTTATATATTTTGTTCAACAAAATAAAGGGACACGCTATATCCCTTGTGGTGTTGTAGTTATTCATGTGAAATCTGGCATTAAAAAATATTGGGAGGAGAGAGGGCCTAACATGTATTTCAAGGGACAACTGAATCTGTAAAAAAAGACATAAATGGCACAATCATGATATTATATTTTCCTCTCCTATGAGTCTATGACTATCATTAATCTTTAAAAATATATTACTACGAAATCATATTGGCACTCAATGTAATGGAGATTGGAGAGAACAAACTATAATAAATTATTTTGAGGTACAAGTCATCAAAAATTCCTTGATATGGTTTGATAGGTTTAATTCATTATCATCAATCATTCTCTTGTTCATGATGATAATTGGTTAATATTTTTGGTGCATTTTATTGTGTTTTGTCCCAAAAATAAAACAAGTTGGCCAATTTTTAAGGATTTGACTCAGTTAAAGTGAGAAATTAACTTATCAAAAACTAAGGGTCGTAGGATAAATAAAACTTTCCCTACATGTATTGACTTCAATCTCACAACTAGTATTTTAGGAGTTGTTCAATAATATTTTAATATATGGTTTCCTTGCAATAATAATTCCATATAGAAAGAGTAATCGACTGGTGCAACATTTGGAATTCAATAACAAGTCTCCGAGAACATTCTCAGTAGTACAACCTTATGGTGGGGACATTCTATTATTTTACATTGAATGTGCCAATCATTTGCAATTTTAACAGTGACAAAATAATTGAAGAGGCAGAAAGTGGAGGAAGAATTTCATGATATAATATACGTACACATTGGCACGTGTATCTATAGGTTCCCAGATTCAGTTTAGTAATTTTGATAATGGCGAATATGATAAGGTTGGACCATTTTTTCTCTTTGTTCTGCGTGAAACATAAAGATGCATGCAGAGAAAGGTTAATCTTCTAAAGCTGAGCTATGCAGCTTTCTTTTGTTATGCAATTCAACGCAGTGCAGCATATGTATCTCCTTTGACACGTTAGACATAGGATTTACATCAGAATAAATACAAAAATATATATTATTTTCATTTACTCAATTTTACAGAAAAAATCTTCTGCTTTAAAGATTGAGTATTATATTTAGAAGTTTTTTATGTACTGACAACATATACTTTTGCGTAAGAAATTAAAATCTTTTAGGATGTGTGTCTGCTTTTCCTAATAAATATGGCTTACAGGAATCAAACTCTTTATCTAGCGAGACCAAGGCCTTATTGATATTATAGTTAAAAGTTTAGAACAGAAGAAGCTGCGGCAAATACTTCATTGAATGAAAAAATAACATGCATATAATCAACTAAAAGTTAAGGAGTTTTAACCTTCATCCATTCCTAAATTTTGATTCTGTGGCTTTTAAGATTGGTGACTCTGGTAATTTTCAACCATTCTGAAACATAATTGATCAATCCTGTAAACTAAATTTAAAAAATCCAAATTTAGTGATTTTATGATCCAAAGACAAGACTAATTTTGGGGCATTTTTTTGTTTAATTGTTCATAGGTATAAATTTGTTAAACTAGGACAACCAAAGAAAAGAAAACAATATGGACTAATAATATGTGACACTCACCAAAAATCTCTAGCTCTCATTTCATTAAGTTTTATTATGAGAAATGCTCAATTTGGACTTGACAATTTAGCTTATAGTTGAGATAGACATTACCTACCAATATCAAAGAAAGTTAGGCAGAATAAACCAGCACTTACTACAATGTCTAAAGCACAAATATACCACACACTGACCCTAGAGGAAAAAAGAAGACAGATAGATGTCAAAAATAGCTAGCTAAAATGACACATAAAAGAGGGAAAAAAAGAGAAAGAGAATATCTAGCATGAATAAGGGTCATGACTTATGAGGTTAAAAAAACTCATTGGGGCAAATATTGGTGAAGATCAGATCTTAATTCAATATTGCCTCTTGTTGAATCCTATCTAGCATTTGGTATACAGCTGCAGATATATCATCCACTGTTCCCAACTTGCAATCATCTTCTACCTGAAACAAAGTTTTCAACAGAATTTCACTTTTCACTTTTGAGTGCTTCAATGACATGAAGAAGGAAAAGAACTCTAGTCTCTAGCAGCAGAGAAAAGAAAATTGATCATCTTGTGACCTTTTTCCAACACACTTTTTTACATCTATTTTGTAACCAATGTTTATTCATTCATTGTTGTTTCAGGCCAAAAGTCTTGTAATAAATAGTTACCAATGAGGACATCATGGTTGCAAGAAGAAAGATTTCTGCCTGAAATAAAATCTAAGGCAACAAAGACAAACCTTAACACAGAGAGAGTAAAGGATAATTTCACCACTGGTAGTAACATTTAAGTGCAAGATTATGAGGCGCATGCTATGCAAACCAGATACTATCTTCAAGAGCTGTTTTGGCCTCTTCTTAGATCTTATCTTGAGATTTGCATGGCTTTCAACCATTGTCACTTCTATATCAGCAATGCAACACTGAACCTTGCCCGCTTGCTCTTCACTTATGGTCACAGAATTATCACAGCCAGTGGTAGTTGTTGAATACTGTGGAAAGGTGAAGAACTCAGAAAATGGCATATTTGCATCAACCACATCAGACTTCCCTTCTGTTTGTTTTTTGGCACTAAGGAATTGCAGCCTTTGCTCAAGCACCTTAACAAAGTTAATAGCACCTCCAATTATAGAAGCTTGGTCACCCTGCATTCACCAACATAAGCAAATTAGTTTAGCAGAACAGACATTAAGATGCATTATTTGGAGCACTTTAGGTTTATTAAATAACTTGATCTAATTACAAAATTATTATAATTGATTCTTTACAGCTATGGGATTTTAACACTTAATTATGAGTAGAAACTTTTTTGGGTTGGATTGGACATTTACATATGACCCATCATTAGGATAGACTCTGATATCATATCAAAATGGCCTAACTCCAACCATTAAGGTAACTCATAGTAGAACACAAAATAATGTACAAGACAAGATTTTATAGGAAGAAATAAATTAAGTAATGAAGAAAGTAGTTACCCTTTGGACATAAGAATCTGGCATTAGAGTCTTAAGAACAGATAGATACTCATTCATCTGTTTCCTTCTGTTACGCTCAACAGCAATATGAGTCATTCTCTGGTTCTCAATATCTTCCTTGTTCTTTCTGCTTCTGGCTCTTCTCCTCTTAGGACGAAAGGTTGAGGTTGAGCTATCTAAGTTATGAGCAGTGGCCTCTGAGGATGGTTCATTAGAGATATAATTAAGCTCATTTTGTAAGTGATCATAATTAACTTCTGTTTTGTTCTCTACAAAACTTATAGACCCTCCTTGTTGCTCTTGTTCATTTTGAAAGTTGAGGAGGTGTTCATAGCTACAGTTAGTAGCACCAGAAAGAAAGTTATGGTGATATAAATCTTTGACTACTCCATAATCAAAAGGGTCTTGTTTTTGTGGATATACCACTGCTTCTAGTGCCATGTCTCTCTCTCCCTCAGACCAACACATTAACACAATTTTGACACTTAAGCCTTCAATAAGTGAAAGAGTGAGATGGAGAAGAATGAGTTTTGGTTCCTCTTAGGGAAGAGCTTTTTGGACTTATAAAGGCATTGAGGATTAAAAAAGAGTCTAACACTTGTAGGTATAAAGATTTATATCACTACATTATTCACCATTCATTTTATTCATTTTTTCTTCAAAAAATAACATAAAATAATTAAATAGTAATGGTGGAGGATGAATGTAATAATATATCAAATTCATATACTTTGAGAACATACATTTTTTAATTTATTAAAAAAACATATTGGATAGTGTTTTGCACGTGAAACATAATTGGATGTAAATATTAATTATTAGGTTAATTTTAGGCAGACAAAATCACTTGAAGAAAAATTACTTATGGATTTGTATCCTCTCCCATTATCTGGTTATAAAAAGAGTTAGTTACAATTTTTATGGTATACATTCCTGCAAATTCACTAGCTTGATAAACATATTTAAAATTATTCATGTTTTTATCTTATTCAAAATGATAGAGAAGAGAGAAGGTAAAAATTAAAATTTTATTCAGCTTAAATAGTGATTTCCAGCTCAAATTTTAGTTGCATTAGAAGAATCACATCTCAACTCGAGTATTACTTCATGTGAAAATACGTATTAATATTGTAAATATACAAAACTCAAATCAAATTTACTCATTTTTGTTTTGTTTTATTTGAAATATTTTTTTATTTCAAATCTAACTTGAATAAGTTATATATTGAATAACTTAGTATTACACTACTCCCAATGGCATCTTTTATTCTATGAGTAGTGAACTAAACTCTTTCGTTATGGGTGATTACCCTCCTAACAAATGCGGTTATAGGTCTAATCCTTATACTTTTGATCATCCTGAGGATGTAGGTGGTCTTAAAATACTAAAATAGTAAATCTATTGTCTAAAATAGTACTGTATGGTATAATAAATTAGTTTTTTTTACGTACACAATGTATAATTAGAATTACTTTTCTCTATTGAAAAGTTATAGATGACATTATCAAGAAAACAAATGGAAATATGATGTACTAGTTTGTGTCATCTCGAACCAATTAAAATGTATAATTCAATTAAATAGAAAAATCAATATTATAAAATTAAATTATTTGATATAATTTTATTGGACAGACAAAGAAAAATAAGGTTTTTTGGGACAGATTATGTATGTTCCATGAAATCAATCCACTCATCTTAGCTAGGCTCTGAACCTTCAAGCAATGGCTATAAAGTAATTGACAGAAATCTCTTTATCACGTCCCTGAAAAACCAGCTTCATGGAAATATGCATGTTTTTTAGGGCAACATTCGAGATATATAGTAGGAGGAAGGGTACTTTATAATACCAGATTATTGCCAGTAGCCTAATTAACGTAAGTTTATTAATATCGCATCTAAATACATTGATGGATGAACTACACTTATTAATGATTGACATCAAAGTTAGTATATACCCAACATTAATTAGCTGCTCTGCTGCCTCATTCCTTTTTATATACCAAAATTATACTAATTTTTTTCCTTGACGGGATATCCCAAGGGTATAGCTGTTAAGCCCGTAGGTACACTTCATCTTGGGCTGTAGCAACTAGTAAGTATATAACAAATATAAGTCCCATATTGAGCAAGATAACCTTATATGTGTTTATAAGGATATTGTAATTCTTTGTACCTCTCCACTCTTTTTAATTTAATAAAATTATTTGCCGATATTTAATAAGGAATCATGACTTGTATATGTAAAAATTGAGCCGTGACAAATCCAGATTTAAATCCTGGGATGTTTGAAAATAACACGATCTAATGTTGGACTAACACACATAATAGAAATAAATTGATAAAGGAAATTATACATTTAGAGATTCTTGGAAAGATAACTCTAAGAAGAAGAAAAAAACTTGAGAATGTCTACTTAACAGAGAGCACCACGCTTTCATTGTCAGAAATTGGCATAAAAAATCATGTGCTTCAGAAACAAACATAAGCAATCAATCAAGCTTCCAAAATAGGGAAGTAGGGAAGGGATCCTATATCTTCAGCCTTTTTCTTTTAGTTAATTCCAACCTTTAACTCTACAAGGCTACAACAAAATTATTTAATGTGATTTCCACAACTCACTTAACCTTCTTTTATAGATAGTGATGATTGTGTTGTTTTCTATGTTAGATTAATTTAGCAATTATGTAGTTCATGTGTTTAGAAGTTACTAGTTTGAATTAAAGTACATAATGTGATGATGGTTGGCAATTAAATGATCAAACTAGTGGAGGTTATTACTAACTTCATCCCCTCTCACTTCATGAGTGGAAGTTTCTATCATAGAGGAGGAGTTATAACTTCTCCTACTCTCCTTCTATAATAGAGACACATGCTTTGGAAAAGGATATGTCATCCTATGATATCTCATAACCAGAAACAAAAATAGAGAGAACTAAAAGCATTAGTGGTTGCATTAAGGAAAGTGTAGTGTCATATAGAGAATGAAGGAAACTGAGTTCCTAATCATCAAGGAACGCATAAAAGGAAGACAGAGAGGTGAGAACAAAGGCAATCCGAAAGGCAACCGGATACCGCAATGCAACCAGGTATTCCTTAATCTCTTCATCTATCACATGTGAATGTCATAATGTCAAGATCCTAATTAAATGGTTCTTATGAATCATCAAAGGCTCATTAAAAGTATTTCTAAAAGTCTAACAATTGATATCAGAGCATAAAGTTAGGGACATTATGACATTCCTTATATTCATGGAATTGAATGATGTATATTTCTCGAAGTGAATTTGAGAATGATTTTATAACCGTATTGTGGGGAATCACTCTTTTAAAATTTTATGACTAAATTAAACATATGTTATGGCTTTATTTTAAAAGTATAACAGTAGAAGCATATGTTGATGGCTCTAAAACCAATGTTATTAAAACCGTACCGGTTATCAAACCGGTGAGGGTACTGGTATAGTGGTACAGTGGTTCAACCAGTGGTTCAGTAATTAAACCGCATGCCGGTTAAACCGGACATACTTGCTTATATATGTATATGTAAACCTATAACAAAAAATTTCAAATAAGTAAATATTCATATTTATAATCCATATTCATAATTTACTTCAAATTCACACAAACAAACAACATTAAATCTTTAATAAAATCAAAGTCTAAAGTACAAAACATATATTTATCCAAAATTATCACTTAACAAACGCAAAATACAAATAAATGACACAAGTATCAATCATTGAAGTTGAAAAATTGGTGAAAAATTGAAAATTTGAATTTTAAAAAAAAAAATTAATGTACAAACCAACCGGTTTAAACCGGTTTACCAGTTTTGACCGGTTCTATTGCATATGCGGTATAACATACGTACCGTACCGGTTAGGGGTCCGGTTCACCGGTTTTCTGGTTGAACCGGCCGGTAGGGCACGGTTTTTAAAACTATGTCTAAAACCCACTATGACAGTACATGTTGGATTATTAATTGCATACGTGTTTGATTTTATTTAATGATATTGCAGTACGTGTTTGATTTTATTTAATGTGTACAGATTAGGATAATTGTAGATTGAGTTTATAATGGAACCAGTATGTGTTGAACCACTGCAATATTTATTCAATAAACTTGTATTAAACTTTTCAACCAAATTTTGATTTATTCAACCAAATTATCATGCAACTTTTATTAAACTTTGTCTTCTAAAGGAACACTGCAATATTTTGTTCAATGAGACCGGGTTGGAAATATGACATTACAGACCATGTATGTGTTGTTGTTTGTATGCTACGTATAAAAGAGGCTATTAAAACAGAGGCTATTAAATGTATGCTTGTATATGATGTTTATTAATTGTGATGCATATTTGATCACCCAAAGGTGGATCATTGCATGTAATTAAGATTATGATGTCATAAAGATAATTATTTGGGTTTGTTCATTAATTATAACGCATATCATGATCACACAAAGGTGGATTACTGCATGCATTTAATGACATTAAAGTTTTAAACATACTTGTTTGTGCTTGTTTATCCAAAGATAACATGCAAGTTTAGAAAGTATGATTAATTACCCATTAAAAAATAAATGAGACATCATTAGTAAGGTTTAATGCATTTAAATTATATCCAAAGATAAATTAAGTGCATTGATAAAAGTTTAGTTTGAATCCATAAAGGTTTATTCAATGCACTAAAGTGTGAGCATGTCTTATTACAGCTTCATTCAATGCATTTGTCTTAGGCAATGGATGTGTCAAGTTCAACGGGTTGAATTATGCTGATTGGTCCGAACAGATCTAGTTCTCACTGGGTGTAATGGAGTTGGACTTGTCCATCATTATGGATAATGTGTCAACCATAACTGAGACCAGCTCGGAGGCGAACGAGACTCTATATGATGCTTGGGAGCGGTCAAACAGGTTGAGTCTTAGCTTGATGAAAATGTCAATCTCTGACAATGTCAAGCCGTCTATGCCTAAGACGGATAATGTAAGGGAATTTATGAAAATGATCAAGGAGTACTCCCAATCAGACATTACTGATAAGTCTGTCGTGGGAAATCTCATGACAGAGCTCACGACCAAGAAGTTTGATTGGTCGCAGCCCATTCATGATCATGTAACTAGCATGGCAAATCTGGCTGCAAAAATGAAAGGCATAGGAATGGAGGTGACAGATGCATTCTTAGTACAGTTCATCATTAACTCTATTTCTGTTGAGTTTGGCCAGTTCCAAGTGAACTATAACACCATAAAGGAAAAATGGAATTTTCAGGAAGTTAAGGTCATGTTTGTTCAGGAGGAAGGGAGTTAAATAAAATTAAGAAAGACTCCATTCATTTAACCATTAAGGAGCCAGGTAGCACTAACAGATTCAGTCCAAGTAATAGGAACAAAGGAAAGAGAAAAGAAAAGATTCTCATTAAAGATGGGAAAATCCATAAAGAGATGAAGTGTTTCTTCTGTAAGAAGAATGGACACTACAAGAAGGATTGTCCTAAAAGGAAGAAATGGTTCGAAAAGAAAGGTAAACTTTTTGTTTCCGTTATAGATGAACTATTTCTTACTGAAATTCCTAATAATACTTGTTGGTTAGACTCTGGTGCAACAACTCATGTGTCACATATTGTGCATGGATTCCTTTCAATCCAAACCCAGGAAACTGATAAGTTTCTCTACATGGGGAACAAAATGAAGGCACAACTTCATGGAATTGGAACATATAGATTGATCTTAGATAGTGGAAAGTATTTAGATCTAGAAAAGTGTCTTTATGTTCCTGAATGTGCCAGGAACTTGGTTTCTGTTGCTAGGTTGGATTGTATAGGATTTAATTTTAAGATTGAACATTCTGGTTTTAAATTGTATAAACATTCGTACTATTTTGGTTCTGGTACTTTAATGAATGGTTTATATTGCTTCAATCTTGATTTTAAATTTAAGGAATCTTTATTTAATGTTGAACATGAAGTTAGTAGCAAGCTTAAAGTTTTTTATAAGAATTTTGCTTACTTGTGGCATAAAAGATTATGCCATATATCCAAAGAACGGATAATGAGGTTAACAAAAAAATGAGATTTTATCTCTTTTGGATTTTGGCGATTGGGATGTATGTTTAGATTGCATTAAAGGAAAGCAAACTAAACACATATCAAAGAACTCAGCCACAAGAAGTAGCAAACTTCTTGAATTGATACACACAGATATTTGTGGTCCTTTTGATGTTCCATCTTGGGGTGGTGAAAAGTATTTCATCACTTTTATAGACGACTACTCACGTTATTGTTACCTATATTTGTTGCATGAAAAATCTCAATCATTGGATGTCCTAAAGGTATTCATTGATGAGGTTGAAAGTCAATTTGAAAAGAAGGTTAAGGTTGTGAGGTCTGATAGAGGTGGTGAATATTATGAAAAGTATAATGAGAATGGACAATGTCCAGGACCATTTGCAAAGTTTCTTGAAAGTCGAGGCATATAAGTGTTTAGTACACTATGCCTTACACACCACAACAGGATGGTGTGGCTGAAAGGCGGAATCGTACTTTAATGGAAATGGTTAGATCAATGTTGAATCATTGTGATGTACCTTTATCGTTGTGGATGTACGCATTAAGGACCGCTGCATATCTGCTGAATAGGGTTCCTATTAAGGCAGTTCCTAAAACTCCCTTTGAGTTATGGACTAGAAGGAAACCCAGTTTGAGACATCTCCATGTTTGGGGTTGTCCAGCAGAAGTAAGGGTGTACAACCCACATGAAAAGAAGCTTGATGCAAGAACCATTAGTGGTTTCTTTATCGGCTATCCAGAAACGTCAAAAGGGTACAGATTTTATTGTCCTAACCATAGTACGAGAATAGTTGAGTCTGGTAATGCTAGGTTCATTGAGAATTGTCAAATCAGTGGGAGTGATAAATCACGAAATGTGGATATTATAGAGACTTCAGATAAATCTTCTTCACCAAAGATGTCTCCTCAGGTTGTTGTTCCTCTGGTTATATTACTGTCGAATAACTCTCAGAGACAACAAGATAATATCCAAAACTCACATGATGAACAAATAGTTAATGAACCGATTAATGAAGTCATTAATGATCAAGTGATGGAGGAACCGCAAGAAATAGCATTAAGAATGTCTGAAAGGCAATTAAGACCAACTATTTTTAACGATTATATTGTATATTTACTTGAACATGAATGTGACTTAAGCATTGATAAAGATCCAGTCTCGTTCATACAAGCCATGGAAAGTGACAATTCTGAAAAGTGGCTCAATGCTATGAAAGAAGAGTTGAAATCAATGGACGATAATAAAGTTTGGGATCTAGTTGAGTTGCCTGAGGGTTCAAAACAAGTTGGCTGTAAATGGGTCTTTAAGACCAATCGTGACTTGAAAGGCAACATTGAAAGATATAAAGCTAGACTTGTCGCCAAAGGTTTCACCCAAAAGGAGGGCATTGATTATAAAGAAACTTTCTCTCCGGTTTCTAAGAAAGATTCTTTAAGAATTGTTATGGCTTTGGTGACTCATTATGACTTAGAGCTTCACCAAATGGACGTAAAGACCGATTTTCTGAATGGTGACTTAAACGAGAAAGTTTATATGAACCAACCCGAAGGGTTTGTAACCACAGGAAAGGAAAATCTATGTTTGTAGATTAAATAAGTCAATATAAGGACTAAAAGAAGCTTCCAAGCAATGGTATATAAAGTTCAATGATACCATTACGTCATATGGGTTTGTAGAAAACACTGTTGACCGGTGTATCTACATGAAAGTTAGTGGGAGCAAGTTTATAATATTAGTCCTATATGTTGATGACATTATGCTTGCTACAAATGATAAAGGATTGTTAGATGATGTAAAGAAGTTTCTCTCCAATAATTTTGAAATGAAGGATATGGGTGAGGCATCCTATGTGATAGGAATAGAAATATTCTGTAATAGATCACAAGGAATGTTGGGATTGTCTTAGAAAGGATATATCAATAAAGTATTAGAGAAATTCAGAATGGAAAAGTGTTCCGCATGGATAGTTCCAATCCAGAAAGAGGACAAGTTTAGTGAAAAGCAATGTCCAAGGAATGATTTGGAACGTAAGGAAATGGAATCTATTCCCTATGCATCAGTGGTTGGGAGTTTAATGTATGCTCAGACATGCACTCGGCCGGATATCGGCTTTGCTGTTGGAATGTTAGGCTGATATCAAAGTAACCCCGGAATAGATCATTGGAAGGCTGCAAAGAAGGTTTTCAGATATTTGCAAGGCACTAAGGATCAGATGCTCCCGTATAAAAGGTCTGATCATCTTGAGGTGATCAGTTATTCGGATTCAGACTATGCAGGATGTGTGGACTCAAGGAAATCTACATTTGGGTATGTCTTCTTAATCGCCGGAGGAGCCATATCATGGAGAAGCGGTAGACAATCTATAATTGCTACGTCCATCATGGAAGCTGAGTTTGTGGCATGCTTTGAGGCCACAAACCATGCATTGTGGCTGCGGAACTTTACTTCAGGGCTTGGCATTATAGACAGTGTAGCTAGGCCGCTGAAGTTTTATTGTGATAATTCTGCAGTTGTCTTCTTCTCTGAGAATGACAGATATTCCAGGGGTACCAAACATATGGACTTAAAGTTTTTGTCAATTAAAGAAGAAGTACGGAAAGAGAATGTGTCTATAAAGCATATTGGTACCGATCTAATGGTAGCGGATCCATTAACTAAGGGATTGTCGCCCAAAATTTACATTGGCCATGTAGAAAGGATGAGCGTTACAGAGTGGTCAAATGTCTATAGAGCATATTGACACAAACTCCAAGTTGCAGATCTGCTCACCAGAGGTTTATCATCTAAGGTCTTTCAGACGTATTGTATTACTTGAGGATATTTTGGTTCAGTGAGAGTTTGTATTTGGATGTTCTCTGTATATAGATATATCTATGGATATGGTATATATTTTTCTGCAGAATAAGATTTATGGTTCAGTTTTACTCTGAAATTTATTTATGGGATCTCACTAAAGTAAAGGGGGACCAATTGAAAATCGACATGTATAGATCACATTCATGTAATTTTCATGCTGCATATTTCATGATTGATCTATGTCATTTAATTGTGTCAATATTAGTGATCATTGATTGGTTTAGTTATGATTGATATAACGAAAGCTGCTTTTGTTCTATATATTAATATAATTAATGGACGAGATAAAGATATGTCTAAGGTTTATAATGACATATATTTGAGCTCATAAAGTCTAAAACAATTGGTAAAATTACATATGTGACCAGTGGGAAATTGTAAGAAATTTTAGGTCACACATTTAATGTTTAGATGTGTTTAGGGTCATTATTATAAGTAGTCAAATTAAAGTGATCTACTTCAAGTAAGGCTCATGGCTATAGACAAATTATCATGGAAATTATTGTGTAGATACCTAAAGTGTTATTTCTATTTTATGATGGGCAAAATCGGAAATAAGAAAATCAAGTGGCATCACTCTTCATGGAAGGTTATACACTTCTTATAAATAGGGGTTATGGTCCCCAATTGTAGACCACTTCATGACACAAGATGTCACACTACAACACACAACAAAATCAGTATTCTCTTCATCCCATTAGATGAGAAACTAAGGCTAAGGGTGATCTACAATTGGAAGACCAACAAACTTACATGTTCTACTATGAACATGTATATGCATTTAAGACAAAGGACGTGGAGAAATGAATACATGACCAAAGAAAGACATAATGTTTGTTTTTCATATTCTATATGAATATATTAAAGTACGCTTCCGCTAATGTTCTAGTTTCTATATACATTTATTCCTGATGATATGACATGAAATATTTTGGCTATGTATTATGCATCTTTAGTATAAATAAAAGTCTCCCACCATATCATAAAGTCTATTGGAAATTTAATTTTTCCTGCACTAAAAGCATTAGTGGCTGCATTAAGGAAAGTGTAGTGTCATATAGAGAATGAAAGAAATTGAGTTCCTAATCATCAAGGAACGCATAAAGGGAAGACATGGAGGTGAGAACAAAGGCAATCCGAAAGGCAACCGGATATCGCAATGGAACCAGGTATTCCTCAATCTCTTCATCTATCACATGTGAATGTCATAATGTTAAGATCCTAATTAAAGGGTTCTTATGAACCATCAAAGACTCATTAAAAGTATTTGTAAAAGTCTAACATTCCCAATTAAGCTTTTAATTTAGAGCCAAAAGTACCATTCATTTTCTTTCAGTTCAAGGTTCAAATTTAAACTCAAAGCGCAGAACTTTCTAACCTAACTTGTTGACAAGAGTTTTAAAAGTCAATTAGTATATTTCTAAGATGAAAACGGGGCAAAATCATCCACATTGCACCAAGTTGATTAATATAGGGCCTTGTTCATTAATTAACTTAATTAATATTGGCTAACCTATCATCCATTAGAAGTAGTAATAGACCCAACTGGCACCGAATTATTATTTAAAAATATTGTTACACAATAGATACGTTGACAATGAGGTCTTCTAATTAATTACAAATCACTACTTAGTTCTACTGGATTAACCCTTCTTTGTTTATTTTTTCTCATATTCACAATTCATTCATCTTGTTATTAAGATGCTTCTAACATAGGGTGCTATAGCAAACAAGAACCTCTTTATCATTTTAGTAGGGGCTTCTCTTAATTAAGTGTAGGTTTATTAACTTCTGGTTGTTTTCATGCATAAAAACAACAATTTAGGAGCATGTGTCTAACGTATACATATTATAAATGTGACTGCATGTGAACTGTGAAGACGTATATTCACAAAAATCTAAAAATAAAGCTGCCACTCGAAAGCTACTTTACTCCAGTTTTGACTAGCGAAATGATATAGCTTGAGGGCAGATACAAAGAACACAAATAATTTTAATTATTTTTCTGCTTAAATACTCATTCCGCAGTATAATAAATACTGAAGAACCATTTATGAATAGAAAAAATAAATTAGTTCATAATATATAAACTTTTTTATAATAAAAATATCAAGCAATGATTATGTAACCCTATTAAGTTTATATTTTGGTCCCTTCAATATTGTGACTGACTTATTATTGGTGTCCGATAATTAAGGAACAAGGGCTTGTTTCTTCTTATGTTTTAAAATATTAAAAATGTAAACATATTTTCTTTTATTTATAATTGTGTAGTATTTATCCATTGGATTAACTAAGAAGATTACATTCTATTTTATAAACATATTGAAATTATATATAATAAAAACTTATAAGAAGATAACATTCTATTTCCTAACTCATTTTTATAAGATTATTCTCACAAGTTCAAATACAAATCTAAATAAGTTGTTTCAAATGCTTAATAAATCCCGCTAATGATAATAAATATGACCTAATGATATCGTGAACATGAATTATCCTTTGGGAATTCCACTAGGATTGTAGAAATCAAATTGATTAATGAATTCTCCCAAAGACTTTGCAGCTTGTACAAATCAATCAATATGAAATAATGCATTATTGAAGCAATGGTGGTGGTTTATAATTTATACACTCGTAAATTTCATTAATCATGCACCAACTTATCTAATTTAATTAATAATTTTGTTTATTGACAACTGTAATTATATCGGTAAGTAACCGACAAGGTTTTAAAAATGCATGTATACATGTGGGGGCGGAAAACATATGCACCGATGCTCAAGTCCTGGTTTAGTTAACAAAGGCTTCAATTTGGATGCATATGATGGATTAATTTTCAGCTCAAATGCATTTCAGGTCTAACGAAAATTTTGGAATTGATTCATTGATTGTATTTTGCTAAAGATACCGGAAATTTTTGTCTATATCTAGATATAGGTAATAGGTTTTTGGACGCAAACATAGTGAAGTTTAATTTTCAAGAATTTATATTTTGTTGTTGTCGAAGAACGATGAAAAACACACATTTGCATGTCTACTCCAAGCTTTGTCCCTTAGGGATGACATCCTATATATTTTAAAATTGTATATTTACATGCATGCATGGTCATCTATTTATTTAACTAATAAGGCACATATTTAATTACCGCTCATCATTTGGTCATGGTTTCTCAGATAATCAATGTACGTACCAACGTTTTAAACATATACTCAGTATACAATAAAAGGCATGTGTGTAGAGTAGTGGAAATCTTCTATACCATAATTTCTCTATTTCTATATTAAGTCAATGTAATCATGTCAACTAATAAAATTATGGTAATAATTTTTTTTATCATCTATCAAGAAACAATAACTATTATTAGTTGGCAAATGAGAGACAAGAAAGAAGAGGACCAATCATCCCTATAGAAGTGGCTATTGCATGAATGATACAATAAAGTAAAAATGCCTTCAAAATCATTAAAAAAGTTACTGAGACGACACAGTATCTGCTTAATTCTCATTTCACTATCTAGCTACTATGTCCTTGTGATAAAGCATTTGACAGAGTTGATCTGGGGCAAAAAATTATTATCGCTTTAATCCTTTATAATCTGAAAGCACAAATTATTGTGGGTCCTCACTCCTAATAACCAATGCTTTATATATTCCATCATGTTCAACTCTAAAGAAACTAGAATGTCAGTTATATGTATGTGTACACATCAAAATGATGGTCCGTATAATTTTTTAGCAGAGTTACTGAGCACTTTGGATTTGATTAAGGTTCCATCCAGGTCTTGGTTTCATTCTTGTAGTGGGTGAAATTTAAATTTTCAACATCTTTATTACTTTACTGCTTAAGTCTTTCACTCCTAACATTTGATCATCTTACGATTTCGATTTTAATTTGCCATTCTCTATGTATAAAATAATATTGTAAGCAGTATTTGTCGTTAGTGCCAAAAAGAAATTCATGAATTGGGTTCTGCATGCTGATGAACCTGACCCACATGCCACATTGATCAATTTTAGAAGTCATTTTCATTGGCATTAAAATCAATAGCAAAAGGTAACCACTTTTCTTGTACAAATATATATTACAAAGGTTCAAATCATCTAGAGTCTCGTACTCAACTAAGAGGTAAATGGTGATATATTATTTTTAACGAAGTATTATTTGGTTTGCCACTATTTGGACAATTTGGCGTTCAAGGAATGACTTTATCTTCAACAATGTTAGGCACTCTCCATTTCAAATTTTGGATGTTGCTAGGGTAAATGCTTGGCTTTGGGTTAAGAACATTTTGGGGTTGAACTCTTTTGTCTTTTCTGATTGAATCTTTAATCCTCTACTTTGTTTGAACATTACTTTGTAAGTTCTTTCTTACTTTCTCTTTGTACATTCTATCTCTATTGATAAAATCTTCTTTTGTTTATCCAAAAAAATAATATTATTTTTAACATTATTTTTATTTATAAATAATTTAAAATTTAGACAATTGAATTTTATCTATATCATGTGTTATCATCTACATCTAATATTGGACTCATAGACATGATTTCCAATCATATTACAACATAATGGTGAATTATCGATGTAATATTTCAAGTATAACCAAATATTTGGACCGCCCACAATCCAAAATAGCTTCTTTATGTCACAATCCAAAATAGCTTTGAGTGAAATTATTTTGATTCCTGTAGTGAAAAGTTCATTCACATCCAATCAAATTATTCTGAAGGCTTGGTGTTTCTAGGTGATAGAAAGCTTTCTCCAGTTTTCTATAACATGATTATACATTGTGGAATTCTCAGTTTTTGTTACACTAAATAATAATTAACCTTTTTCATTATGCACATTAGTCACATGTAACCACACCTTGCCACAAAACAAAAACATGGTTGGTATCTCTTCTGGTTTTCACTCACCGCCACACCTAACATTATAAACTATATATGCTATATAACTAGGGAACTATATGTGCAAGAGTTGAACAAAATTGAGAAAAGAACAAAACTATATAAGGGAACAAATTAACATGATTCTTTATTACTGAACCTTCGCACTAGGGGGTGTTCTATCTTGTGCCATGCATCATTGATATTCCGAGGAGAAATACAATTTTGCCATATCAACTTTTGAATCTCACATTTGCTATTCCATATATTTATCACGATTCAATATTTGTTGGGATGTAAGTCTCAAATTGTCCACCTCGTTGTTTTGAGAATGATTTAAATATTTATTGGGTTATTTCTCTCATTGCCAATTGATTTTGAGATGAAACATTAACAATTCTTAACTTACATTTTTATATACATGTGATTATAAAATACATGAAAGAGATACAACAAAAAGAACTTCCAAGACTCGCTGCTTAGTCAAGTTTTAGTTGGTCCAATTCAGGTTTAGGCAGAATAAAAAAGTGCAGGATCTATTCGGCACAAAAGAAATGGTTATGTAAGTTCATCAATAGCCCTATTTTGTAAAGTGATTAGCTTAGAGCTGAGAGAGATTAAAAAGAAGAAAAAAATGTCTTCTCTTTGGTTTGAAGAGAGGAGAAAATAAAAATAAGTTCGACTCACCATAGAATCTTTCTCTTCTATTTTGGTGAGAAAGTGGCAAGGGATGAAAATTTTGATGAAATGTCAAAAATGTTCTTCAATTTTAATTTTAAATACTATTAATATAAATAAGCCTCTTTTTGGATATAAAAAATAGTTAAAAATATTAATTGAAATTATAATAAAATATATAATTTAAAATTATAAAATTTATTTGTAATTAATAATAAAACAACATGTTCACCCTCTTTTATTTATTTTAGAGACATTTTTGTCATTTGAACCATAACATTATCTCTTCTCATTTTCTATCTAACCAAACAAAAGAGTAAGAAATTAAAATATTTATTTCTATTCATTTTCCTTCATTATTCTCTTATACCAAACATCACAAAAATCTACTCTATTTTAGGTGAGCCGAAATAATTAACTATGTTTTTGTTGCCTAAGTCTTTGATATAATTTTTAAATTAAGACTGTAACTTAAAAAATCATAAGCTTCCAAGCTTACAAAAAATGCTATTTTTATGCTAAAAATAAATGATTCTTTTTTCTACAATAGTTGTCAAACATGTGTAAATAATGGACACAATTTTGTATCCAAATAAAAAATTATTTAAAATGAAATGTAACTCTACCTAACACACTGATTCAACTTATTAGTTGGACCCATTTTGATATATAAAACATTTATCCATGTACATGAATTTACGAGCCAAATCATTGAGACCGAGAACCCTAGAAAGCATTCAAGTTTAAGCTTACATATAGTGTTTGAAAGCCTTTTTCAGAACAAACATATCTTAATATGATTTGCTATTGTTGTAGCATGTTGGATTGGACATAAAGGACTTTGTCATCATGAATTGTATTAGGAATTGACTCTGATGGAAACATCTGCACCATATTCACACTTTCCCTCCTTGAGATACGTTCGCCCTTACTACAATATACTATACAGTTCTCTTATTGAGGGCACTGCAGGGACAAGACAACCCCTCAAAACAACGGTTTCACAACTATTGAGTGGGATTTTTTACATAAAAATCGCATATGTTAATTTTACATACATTATACAAATTATTCCTACATGTAAAGTAAATGTGATTTTTTATATAAAAAAGATTATAAGGGTAATGAAATTAAACAAAATATGGTATATCGTGTAAACAAGTCCAAACAGTATACAAGTCAATACATTTTCATTATTTTTTGTTCATTATAATATCGTATAAGAGTGATTTAAATATCATATCCTTATAATTATTGATGCATTTTTTAATGAACCAAAAATAATTAAAATGTATTGACTCGTATACTATTTTAACTTGTCTCTTGAATATATCATATTTTGTTTAACTTTATTACACTTATCATCATTTTTATGTAAAAAATCACACTTATTTCACATGCAGAGGTAGTCTATGTAATGTATATACAAAAATCATGGGTTTTTTGTAGGGGTAAAAAATAGAGAGATGATTTGTGTAATTTCACTAAAACTCATGAGTGTTAGTGTAATTTACACATTATTATAAGCTATTAATTGCATTAGATAAATTGGTTGCTATCAGTATTTAATTTTAAGAGTAAATCCTCTGAGTTTTAGTGAAATTACACAAATTATCCCTCACTTTTTTGTCCTTACACGAACCACCCTTAATTTTGTACATATGTTACACTCATTATCATGCATGATATAAAAGTGTAATATTTTAAACAAAACAACATATGAGTGTAATTAATTAAACAAAATATTGTATTTTGTGTAGACAAATTCAAATAATATAAGAGTCATCATGTCTTCGTTATTTGGTTAATTATGAGATAGTATAATAGTTATTTAAACATTTCTTTGAAATTATTAATGTATTTTTTAATGACACAAAAATAATAAAGAAATACTCATTTTTGTACTATTTGAAGTGTTACACAGTATATAATATTTTGTTTAACTTAATTACATTCATTTCACGTTTTTTCTTTAAAATATTACACTTTTATAACATGCATAGGTAGTCAGTGTAATATATGTATAAGTTTAGGGGTGATTTGTCTAGGATGGAAGAGTGTTTGGTGTAAGGACAAAAAAAGAATGAGTAATTTGTATAATTTCATTAAAACTCAGGGTGTGAGTATAATTTACTCTAATTTTAATTGGGTCATGTATATTAGAACAAAAAACGAAAGTTTGCTACTTTTGCTTCTAGATATGTCTATGCATATAAGTTTTAATTAGGGATGAGCGTAGGTCGGGTTGGGACGGGTTAAGGTTTGTCCTTACCCAGTCCTAAATGTTGTTCGAGTCATTTTTCTGAATCTGGACCCGTCCATAGACCTGGAGTTAACCCGACCCTAAATATTCATAGGGTCAGCCTCCAAACCCGGACCAAACCCTAGCCCGATTAAATATAACTTATACTCATTTTACATAAAGTCTTCTAAATATTATTTATTATTGTGAATATGTAATTTGACATAAAATAATATGTGTGTATATATATTATTAAACATGTATATATGATAAAAAATTAGAGAATTAATGATATTTTCGACAAAAAAATATCATTACTCAATATATATTTGAACAGAGACACACAAAAAACTTCATGAGAAAGTGAAAATGGGATGGGTCGGGACGGGTCTTGTTTGGTCCATACCCGACCCTAAATATTGACTGAGTCTAATTTTTGAACCCGAACTCGGCCCTAGACCTGATGAGACCCGACCCTTTACAGGTTCGACCATGATCGGATCATACCGATTGAGCGGGGAGGGTCGGGTCCTGCTCACCCCTAGTTTTAATGATACTATGACATGCATATTTTGAGTGTTTATTTTTACAAATAAACATTGATATTTTTCATCAATAAATATTATTTGATCTTTACAAATCAAAGTTCAAATCAATATCTCCAGATACATTTTTCTGGGGTTACTACCAAAATAATTACACTGTGCATAGGCAGATTTTAATTCGTTGTTTTTATATTTTGGACTCATTTGGATTAACAGTAAAATAGTAAATAAAGTAGTTCTATTGTACCCAAAAAAATATTAAAAAAATAGTTTTATTGCTATCATTTGGTTAGGTACCATATGGTAGTTAGGGATAAATGATAATCTTTTAATTTTGGGGTGGGACCTTCTGAATATTTAGCCAATATTGAGTTTGCTAATTAGATTAACAGGCTATGAGATGATTAAATTATTGTTTGACATTGAGCCTATTATGACTTTTCTTATTGCAATAAAATTTATGATGATTTCATTTTAATTGAATGTGAGTGTAATTCTACCTTTGATTTTGAATTTAGATAATAAACTTAATTAAATCTGTATACCAAAAAAAATATGATAAACATAAGTATGTTTAGTTGGTATAAGGTATGAGTTTTTTCTTCATTTTGATCCTTGTAAAAATAATTTTAATTAAAATTCGTGTAAAGTCGTATTTTTTATTTTAGTTATTGTCCTCAGTTGATATTGTGAAGAAGATCTTGTTCCTGACCTTGGCACGGTTTTGATGAAGACACCAATATCACAAAAAGAGGAAAGGAAGAAGACCGACAAAGACTATCGAAGATAAAGCTTCAAGAAATAGAGTCTAAGTCTTTAGGTACTTCTATCCTTACAACTCCTTTATTTACTTAGTTAATAATGCTCAAAATTGTTTTCAAGAAAATCAGGAAAAACTAAGTGTGAATAAAAATAATTTTCAAAAACAACATGTAACGGGTTACCATACTTGAGTAACAAGTTACATGAGTGAGAAAAGAGTTTTCAAACCTCTAACAGCTATGAGTAATCCATTACAGACATTGGAGTAACAGATTACCATTTTTAGAAAACAGGGTAATCGATTACTCAAAGTAGTGTAATCGATTACACTAAGGAAAATTAACAAAGCTATCAAACAGTGTTGTTGAGTAATCGATTACTCAAATCCAGTAATCGATTACACTGTGTGAATTTTTAAAAAGCTGTTAACAGGATTGTTGGGTAATCGATTACCCATTTGCAGTAATCGATTACTAAGAGCTGTTGCATCAGTTTTTCAGATTTCAAGTGAAGAGGTTTCACTCCAAACTGATTGCTTTTCATTTCAAACGAAACCTACTCATGCCTAAGGGTATTGTGGTTGATTGGAAGCCTATATAAAGGCATTTAAACACTCTCACAAAAAAAAAACAACAATAGACAACAACTCAGATTACAAACTTTTACTTGAGACTCTCAAAAGCTCTCACACTTTCTGATTTTACTTACACTTTTCTAGCAACCTACTCTTAAACATTCAAAGTTATTTTGAAGTTGCTTCTAAGTGTTTTTAAAATTGTTAAAGAGCATTATTATCTCAAGTATACGAGTTGTTATTGGATTGCAAGTTCTAGAAATTGTCATATACACTTGTAAGGCAATCCAAGCCAAATTGTACATTCTTCAATTTTGCAAAGTTTACTTTCTTTAACAAGGGTGTGAAGAGAAAGGGTGAGTAACTTGGTATAGTGTTTACCAATGGTGTTACTTGGAATAGAGTTTTCCAAGGGAATTAGATACAAGTGAGTGTGTAAGGTACAAGGAGATCTCGGGGTGAAATATTTGTAATTGCAACTCATTATATTTAATAAAGCAATCTCTTGCGCATCAAGAGTACTGGACGTAGCCTTCGGTGGACAAGAAGGTGAACCAGTATAAAACATCTGCGTACTCTCTTTCCCTTCTCTTGTTATTTATTTATCCTTCCTTAGTCAATATTTTTCTGCATATTATTTCCGCTGCACATTAACTTTGATATTGCAGAAAAATTGGTCATACTTATTGTAACAACTAATTCACCCCCCTCTTAGTTGCAATCTCAGTCGTACAGATATATGTGGTTTTTAATTTTTTTTTCATTCTTTATGTTTTCAATTTGATCCACACAATATGTTGTTGTTTGAATTTTAGATTTATTACCTTTTTTATCCATATAATGTGTTTTAATTTTAGATTTATTATCTCATTTGCGTTCAACAGATTCTAACTAATTACATGAACTAAAATAACAAAGACAAAATTTCATGAGTCTAACCAATATTTTTTTTATAATGACAAAAAAAACAAATACTTAACAACAACAAATTATTCCTTCACATTCACGATATTTAGATTGATGAAAGAGGACAAAGGGTGCATGAGTATTGATGAACTAAATTAGATTTGATGTAAGAGCACAAGGGGTGCATAGAGTATTGATGAAGGAGCACAAGGGTGCAGATTTTGGTGTATCCAAATTGCTATGAATGATATCATCTTCAATTCAACTCAGAAATCGGTACAATTGGTCGAAGAGGTATCAAATGTAAAATTTTGGCTCTAAATCAATGAAAAAATGATAGATCAACAATGTCCTACCAGAATGGGATGCCAATCTTTATGCATATCTGCTAAAATTTTGTTGACATAAATACCTTCACTTATAATATTTCCTTATGTTATTTTTTATTTATTAGCATTGTCAGATTTCTGTAATATTACATACATTTACTATATCTTTACTGAAATTATCTTTTTCCGAGAAAAAAATAAAGACTTTATACACATACACTTAAATTTAAACAAAACCTCATATAAATAATAGCACCAAATTAAAAACATAAAAACATAAGAATATAATGTGTTATATATGTCTTCATACAAAAACTAAATAAACCAACCCATTTATCCTCCATGTACTACGTACCTATCACACCTATTCCTAACAAAAAGTAAATAAACCAACCCATAACATTCCTGGTAATATATTTAACATGTATCATAACTAACAAATTTTTTAAAGCATGGTTCAAAAATGATTTTATATTTCAGACCATTCTCTTCGGGAATCTCACTTGTTAATATATAGTCATGAAAAAAAATACTCAAGCAAATGAGACTGTGAAAACATCTCCAGACATCTCAAATAATAAGAGCTTTTTCATGGAAAAAAATAATGAGAATGTTTTATGGTTTTACCTAACGTATGTTAGCGTAGTGTAATAATTCAAAATTTCCTTAGGACCATTGTAAATGCCACCATGTAATTATTTCAGAGAAGAAAATAAAGAGTCATGAGCCAAATAGTTTCAATCCTGGGACCCCCACAGAGCTTCAATTTTCCATATTGATCAAATCTCTATTTCACTGTCCCAATTATCTTTCCCCTCCCTCTACAATGTATGGTATTTATTCTGAGGAAAAAAAATAGTGTAGTTCTGTCGATAGTTTATGAGTTTTATATATTATTATTGTATGATACAGTATTTATATTTAATCATTATTGACTTATAAAAAAATACAAATGAATAATTGCTAACATATTAATTATGTATAAATATTTACACTGACATTACATAGATATAAAACTCATTTATTATACCAACCCAACCAGATTCAATAAAAAATATAGATAATTATCGTCTCTTCAAAATTGTTTTTATGTTACTAAAAATGGACATGCATGAAAAGATGTTCATTTGACATTAACTATATCAGCTATTAAATTTTATTAAAGTGATTTTATTTTTTTAAAATTCTTTTAATTAATTTAATAGTCGATATTGTTTATATATTTTACAACCGTGTATATTCAAATCTTGTTAGTTTATAAATTGGAGCTTTAGGGCTTATATTTCGAGTAAAGAAATATTTATCTTTACGAGTGAGAAACATTTAAAAAGTCCATATACGAAAGAATTAAAACCACAACATCAGTAATATTTAATCAAAGACCATATATGGAAGAATTAAAACTACAACATTCAGTATCATGTCTTCAGGAATCAAACCACAAATGGCAAACGTTTGTTATTTGCTTTCAGAATTGAATCATTGATATTTTTAGTCTAATCAAATTAAAAAGCAATAAGTTAATAAATGAATGCAGATTGTGATGTTATGTTTTGAATTCGTTTTGATTGGAAGGGTATATGTGAATTTGTCTCTTTGCCGGTTGAAGGTCATAGGTTATGAGTTTGGGATATTCCTATATGGGTTAAGTTTCAAAGAAACAGGTTAAAGGGATTGGATTAACTAACTACTAATTACTTAATTTCTCATCATGATCATGATCATAATAATTGTTGATCTGAACCTGAACAAAATTCCAAACAACGAAACTCGGTCTTAATAAAGAGAGACCTAGAAGAAGCATTTAGTTACCATTCCTCATGTTGCATGTTTATTTTTTTGGGGTCCATAATGAAATGGACGTTGCAAATATTCTATTTTCTTTCTTTTTAATTATGCTAAAACTCTAGGAGATTTCAATCAATCCATCAATGTATTGTTAATTATTAAGTGAAAAAGGTAGGTGTGAAATATAGAGGAGTAAGATTAGCCATCGAGATTTAATTGGTGCGTACTTTTTTGTGAAATGATCAGTATCCAGTAAGCATATCCTGGATTCTCTTCATGCACAATTTAGAAATTAACCTTCTCTATATTTTGTATTACATTATTCCAATATAATGCAAAAGAAACTGTTATTATATTTATACATAAAGAAAACGATGTATGTACTCACTGTAAGAGTTTTTTACATTATCACTATATCATTCACCATTCATTTTCAGTCATCATTGACACTTAGAGAAGATTAAAACAAAAAGGGTGTTGGATAATGCACTAACAATATATAAATTTTTACACTACCAGTGTATAAACATTATATATATATATATATAACTTGACTATTTAGGGGTGCTTTAGTTTCAGTTTATAAAGTGTAATATTATAAACTATGAGATTATATTATGTTTGTGTTTAGGTACCTTAGCTAAAAACTGAATATAAACTAGTCTGTTTTGTTTGGGTATGGTAGAAATATTATTTTTTACATAGTAAATTATAAAAAATGGTATGAGATTATTTATTTATGTTATAATTATTTTGGTTGTTTTTACACTATTTTCTAAGTATATTTTTTCATATTAATCATCATATATATTGTTAGTATAAAATTTTAAATTTTGTAAATATACATTTTTTTAATATTTACTATCATATATATTTTTACTATAAAATTTTAGATTTTTAATATTGCATAACAAAGGCTAAAAATATATATTAAAATAAAATACAATATAAAAACCGATATTAATATTAAAAACTATACAACACAAAAATAAATAGAAGTTGCTAACTTGAATTACATAATTCACAAAATAAGCAATACACAAATGTTAAGTTTTATACAAAAGTTTTGTGGTTTATGGTTTATACATATTTCACAAAAAATTTAATATTATATAATAAAGTTTTATACATAATTCTATGTTTATATACATGTATATATAAAGGAAAATGTTATTAGAAGTTATGGGGTTTAGTGGTGATAAAGAGGGAGGAAAATGAGAGTTAAAGAGTTTGGTGGTGATAATATGAAGAATTATGGTGTTTGGTGGAAGGGTAAAAATGATGAGAGATAAAGTTATGATGTGGAAAAATTGGAAAAAAAGTAAGCTAATTAAAAATAAATCAACCCATAATTTTGAAGCTTTCAATTTTAACTTATTTTTGTAGAAAAAAAATTTGAGTTTATAATTTCATTTTATTATCCAATATAAATTGTATTTTTTTCAAAAAAAAAAAATAAGCATAATCTAAAAATAAAAAAAATGATCAATACAAATACAAATGGCCTTAGTAACTATTTCGGCTTTGTTTGTAGCTGGTGATCAAAAGAAACCATTTATTGTTATGGGCCTGTTCTTTGGTTTTGCTCAATTCATATTTTATGGTTTTATTTTTTGTGTCTTGAATTTTAAATTTGAACGCATTGTTTTTTACACTTCCAAAATACTTCTAACTCTATTACATCTTCCATAATCGAACTTATTCATATTTTCATCTTCGACTCCCCATTACTTATAATCCTTCACAACGACTACGAATTGAAATATAAACATACATTCCTAAAATAACAATCAAGTTAGCCATTATTTATTGGAAGAAAAACTTGGATTTTGAAGTGTTGTTAATTATATCTTACCATGTTGTATCTTTTTTTAAATAGCTTTAATTATCGTATTTAATTATAATTTTCTGTTATTCTGACATGTGTGAGTAGGAATTCTAATTTTAAAAATTTCATTTCTACCTTGCACTTGTTGGGATGTACAAATTTATATTCCAAGTAACAATAAAGAAAAAAAAAAGCAAACATTACATCGACGGCGAATGTACCTTAATATTCATGTAAGTAATGTATGAAAGGAGTTTGTTAAAAATGAAAAAAAAAACAAAGAAGAATAACCATGGAAGGGAAAATATAACAAAAAATAAATGTCTTCTTGTAGGCCTATTTAACCTATAATTTTAGGGACAAAGATCACTTGTTCGATTCGAATGATATTCTATTATCTGTCTCGATCCAATTAAAATATTATTTTTTTATTCATGTGACAATATATGATTGGCCGAGATAAAGAATGAATATCGTTAGAGATAAGTGATTGGTTATTCAAGCGGCAACCACATGTTCATGTGGCTTATGATTCTACGATGATGTATTGGCCCAATCTGGATAAGACCCTATTGGGCCTCACCAGACCGGCTAAGATCTTAAAACTAACATTCCTAACGACTGCGTTAACATAAAAATATTTTAACACAGACGTTTTGCATGAATTTTAAACCTTTTCAATTAGTAATGTATAATATTTAATTTTCCATTAAATATACTAATTTAATTTGTTATCGAATACTTAAAAAGAGTTAATTTATCACCAACAATGAGTGAATATCTCATTAAATCTCACGTCAAATGTTTTATTCTTATACCAACATTTATTAAGATGATCAATCACACACCTCGAAAGAAATTAGTTATTTATCAATGAAATGATACATTTATTTATATCATATATGTATACACATATAATATATGTATTTTTTACACTAGCAATAAAATTAAATTTAATATATATAAATTGCAATATAAAAAACTTTAAATAGATAATACATAATTACTAAACTTAGTTGATCAAACGTGAGTCTTCAATTCTGTTTCGTCAGGGAGAATTTTCATAAAAGTTTTGGAATGGAGAAATCCCTTAAAAGTGACTCTTCGTCTTATAATCACGGAATTAGACACTCTTAAATCCCCTTAAGAATGGGATTATTAGTTTATCACTTTATCACATAATAGTACACATGATAGCTTGTAGTTAATGCAACTAGGAGACAATTCGATTCGATGCATTTAAAGTTTTACAATGACCGAACGTTCAAAACAAAGTTTGCAATGACATACCAAAAAAATTAAAATTAATAAGCTGTCTTAGGTAGATTGTAAATTAATTCTGAACTCTTGTCTGAGGAGTCGTATGTGTTAACTTCATCTCTAGATGCCGTTGCTTTCTGGAAGGGAAAGCGCTGACAAAAACAAAGACGGTCAAGATGAAATATAGACCTTTTCAACTATATACCAATGACCATGGACTTCAAAAGTTTGAATTTGATACTTTCAATAGTAATTAAGAGAATGGACCATTTTCACGAGTCAATAACTCAATAAGATATTTTATGTTCTCAACAATAAAATTTTATATCATTCACTACTATTTAATATTGAGATCAACTTTTAATATTACGTTTTATAACATGTTTGACCATACACGTTATAGGTGAAACAAGTTATCACTCGACCGTATAATTAAATGTCCAAAGCATAATTATTATGTATTTAAGGCCACTACCTTCATGTCTAATAATGAACATGATTAGTGCATTGCGCGCTGGCTAAAGGATAGTTTTTTCAATATAAAATGAATACATTGCCCAGTGGGATAAATTTAACCAGCCAAAATCAATATAAAACTAATGTAATGACATATAGTAAACATAATATACTGACTCCTTGTGCATATATATATATATAGCACTATAGCAGATCTCTACATATCATAGTAAACATAATATACTGATTCCTTGAGCGCGCGCGCACACACACATATATATATATATATATATTGCATATATATATATATATAGCAGATCGACATAGTGTGTTCATCTTTTATTTATTTATTTTTCAGATACAAAGTATGTGCATGTTTTAATTTATACTATATTTAGCTGATAACAACTATATCCGGTGCTTTAGAGATTTGCAGCCTGATTAAGATGCGAAGTTATGAAATATTATAAAGTTTATAAACAAACATTACAATAATTGAAGATTAATGTTGGACTAAGTCAAAAATACTGTGAAGCATTAGACTAAGGCAACAAGGACAGTGAAGCATTTGAAAATGCCACCCAAATCGGAATATAGACAGAGATGAAACCAATCATAAACCTATATATGACCTAACTTTTGGGTTGAGTTAAGTGTAGGGGTTGGAAAAAAATTAAATTACAACTGCAAAAATAGGTCACTTGCAAATGTATCATGTAGTGTTTTAAATTGCGATTGCGGTTACTGTGATTGTGGTCATTGCGGCATTGTGACGCGGATTGCGGCCGTTGCGCTGTGAATTATTTTATGATTAAAACAATATTTTTGAATCTGATACGGCATTTTGGCCTGATGTGGTTCAATGCGGCATGATGCAGTCCAAATGCGGTCTGATGTGGTTGCGGCCCGATGCAACCACATTATTGTGATTTGGAGTCACACCGTAATTGCGATATGATGCGGTTGCGGCGGTCACCGTAACCGCAATATTGTTTTAATTATAACCCTGGTATCATGCATGATTTTCTGTTGAGTTTTTACACATAATTGTCATTAATATTCTTTTTTTTGCTTACCAAGATTCCCAAGATGGTCAAAATACATTGTTCTTGCATAGATTTTTTTATTTTTCCTTTGTATCCCCTCAGATGATTGTGCCGCTACATTGTTCTTGCATAGATTTTTTTATTTTTCCTTTGTATCCCTTCAGATGATTGTGCCGCTACCTTTTCTATTGTTAATGGATGGTTTTAATTTTTCTTCTATCTTGTTGTTGGGTTTGCAGCTCCTTCTTGTCATTAGAAAAAGCAAAGCAAATAAATATATAGTATCAAAAAATCTTACACTCTACAAACGTACTTCTAAAGATATATGCGACAATTTATAATCAATTGAAGAAACCTTTTTAAGCTTTAGTTCATTTACTACATTGTTTTTTTTTATATTTATCGAATCGAGAATAGATAAATATTTAAAGTTTCCAAGCGCAAATGCAAAGCGAATATAAAATTGGTGAAGTTTGACGCAATATTGTAACGTGCTACGGCTGCTGCTGATTCACGCCCTAGTATTTTTATTACAATTAATGCTGATACCAAACTTGACTGAAGAATCTTATCTTCTTCAACAACTTTTGTCATGTTTAGTTTATCTGACGTAGTGTATGACATTTACTCTTGGGGGAAAATCTATATATAGACACTTAACACTTTAAATTAACACATATTTAGATATTTACTTTGGAAAAAAAATTAGTGTTGGAAAGGTTGCTACCTTTATACATGCGGGTAAAAAACGTTTACAAATTACCATCATTGATAACTTGAGCTAATCATCTATGCCAAAACAAACAAGCGAGTTCGGTTATTCACATACAACTTCTATTACAATTAACAAACTAATATGAAAATAAGATTAGATCACTCACATATACTTTTTTTCATGGAGAGGTTGATCGGTTTAAAATTAGAGACTAATCCCTTTTTAAATAATACGATGTTGAGAATTGATGGTTTCAAAGTGAAACTAAAGCATATTAATGAGGCGATTAATGAGGGAACTTGGAATGTGAAATTCAAAAAATCTCCAAGTCCTACATTGGTTGGAGGAAGGAAGGTGAAAGACCTTATAAGTCTTAAAATCCTACATTGGGGTGTGCCCCAAGGGGTACAATGGGTTTTGTGATTGGGTGAAGACTCACACAAACACAAAATCTTCACACAAACAAAATCCCTCCACACGCGCGCGCCACCTCCTCTGCCGCCGTTCGGGCCGGGATCGGGCCCAACATTCTTTTTGTTGAAAAAATAAATATTTATTTTACTTATTTATTTTAATTTTTATTTAGAAGGCCATTGGGCCTTTGCCATGTGTTCGGGTCGTGTGGATGACTAGGTCAAGCTTGACCGAGTCACCACACGTGGGAATGAGGAAGGATCGAGAAGCAAGAGAGATGGAGTCGCGGAGGTGGATCCGCGCCTATTTTCCTCCACGCCGTAGATGGATTTTTTCTGGACCGTTGGATGGAGGGTCGGTTGGAGGCACTAGAATTGGAACAGACATCCAATATTGTGGGAAATTCGGAATACTAACACTGATAGTCAGTTTGTTGGAATAGAATTGGCACGAGAAGCCAATATTGTGGGTATTTCGGAATTGGCACTGGAAGCCATATTTTTTGGTGTATTCGAGAGCGATTCTTACAGTTCAGTAAGAAATCGTATAACAGAGAGCTGAGCTGTTTTATCCTGGGGACGACGTGGTTGATAGTCTGCTTGCACCTTGAGGCAGTACCACGAAATGTCTTAAAGAGAGCAACCTAGTTGTGACTCAGCCAGTAAAGATTATTCGGGCAGTGTTACGATTTCTTTATTTATATACCAAATTTTGATAAATTTCTTTTCACTTTTTTTTTAGACTTTTTTTTAATCGTGATTATATTAATAGGTACATGAAGTTACATGCAAAGAATATGAATAAGAGTACATAACTACAGCTAATTAGATAATCACGTTGTTAGAGATAAAAATAACATCATTTCTTGTTGTATCTTCATTTCTTACGAGTTCTAACATTTCTTACGAGTCAGATTCACCAAATTATTGATAGCTAAATGATACTTCTAGAACTTCCAAGATATGTCTACCTATATAAAACTCTACATTAAACTCAGCTGCAAAAGAAGACAACTCACCTCAACAACCGTTGAAGGAGGCTACGAAAAGTTGACATCGCATTCTCTGAATAATAAGGAATGTAATATGAAAGAGCTTAAGCCACATGGATGAGGTCAAGCACCAGTGTATCATAAAGTCACGAGAGCTTTATTAATTTCCTTGGCTGCTGTGAAGATTATTACCAGACATACCAGAGTCAAGACTCTTCTATAGAAATGAAGAGAAATATAGTATAAAACAAGACAAAAAGTAAAATAAAATAACAATTATGTTATTTTATTTATATTTATAATGATATATTTATCCTTCAAATTGAGTGTAAAATAATATTTCTTCAGGGGAGAGGATACCAATTGGCCATCAAACACCAACGCCCATGCTTTCATGGATTTTGCCCATAAGCTTTTTCCTTATTTTAATTTATCATTTTAAAGTCAAATTATTCGTGGACTGCTAAATAAAAAATAGAATACAGGGGTCGAGGGGAATATAGACAGTAAAATCATGTGATTCTAGAAGGGGGTCAAAATATCAATTGCTTTTTAACAAAAAAATAACTTACAGTCTACCATTGACTATTGTGAGATTTGTATTAATTCCAAAACTCCTTTTCGGGAAGTTTGTTTAAATATATATATATATATATATATTCTTTCATGAATAAATTATTATTGTTAATTAATAAATTGTAATAAAATTAAAAAATAAATTATCTTCTTATATCAAGAAATAAGTTACGTTCATCCGACAAATAAAATCATACCTATGCTTTATTTGATTAGTGATACTAATAAATTAACTTTAGAAAGGAATAGGTTGATAAATTTAATTTTTGTAACTATAATATAGCGTAGGTTGAAAATATAAATTAATACAATATTAATTTTACTAAAAGTTGCATACGGAGTCATCCCGAAACAATATTAATAATAACTATAGATGCATGACTATTGCAAAAGGTATGATGGGTTAACTTTTATATCATGATAATATCTCATTTATTCAGTGGTTATTGTTTGATCTCAAGCTTGGCCTGAATAACTTGATAAAATACGGGTTGAATTTAAAAAAATAGTCTAATTTTACTTTAGTTTGCTTTGAATATTTGGGATACATTAAATCTATTATGAACACCATTCTACGGCTCAACATTGATTAGAAAGATGAGAATGAAGAACCCACAATACCCTCAAAAATAGTGGAGAGCCATTGTGAATAGAATATTCACAATATGGTATAGAAAGGAAATTCCAGCAAATCAAGGACACATAAATCCAACTATTTTGGGGATTTATTTTGTCCTTTTCTTTTTTGCTTTTGCCACATATTGTTTTTCATGTTGATTTAAAATCTGATTAATTAATAAAGAGAAAATATATATTTCACTATTTGAGGTCTCTTGTTTTTCATTAAATGAATGAATACTCATTAATGAATCATTTATCATTGAAAACAATATTAAAGAGTTAACCCACAAAACTTATCCAGTGAGCATATTTAGTAGTTTTATGAGTGTGCACAATAGAAACTTTCCTTTTATAGGTTGACCAAATATGTAAAAAAGATCTAATAACACATGCACTACCCGTTCACCCAATTTTTTATGGTAACGTAGTATCCTCCAATCTTATTTATAAGATATTGTGTACTAATTTTTTTTTTTAATAGAAATGTTATTTTATTATATGAAATTTTTTAACATTATAATCTTACTTACTAATTAATATTAATAAGGACAAAGGTTAAGTGGAGAAATAAGTTAGACTATTTATCATGGGTTTAGTACTAGGCTCATTATATGCTAAAGTCATATATTTTTTAATTAAACAAACCATACTAACATATCAAAAAAATTATTTAACTTAAGTAGGATAGACATATGCTTTTTGAAAAATATATTACTCATGTAGATCGACTTATATAATTTTAGTATATATTTCTATTAATTATTATGTATAATATATATATATATATAATAATTAAAATATATAAATCTTATAAATATTTAGCATTGTGAATTTGAGAAATTAGATTTGTCAATTGACTTATTACCCTATTTAAAACATATCTATTAACATATTTAAAGATTTATTAAGCTATTTAAATATCTTAAATTATGTTAGACTTTTAAATAAACTAAAATGATAGACTAGACTTTTAAATAAGCTAGACTAAGGTATGAATAAACCTAAACATATAAATATGTCTAATCTAGATTACAATATGTTAATCAAGTTGTGCATGCATAAGCCAAGAATTGGGTTGAATGTTTCTATCCATAAATGTGATAAAAATATGGAAATAAAAAAAAGACAATACTTTAATATGAGTAAAAATTTCTAAAAATATAATCAATATTTTAATATAAGATAAATTTTATTTTATAAAAGTGGTTGCTTTAGTTAATTTTCGAAAAAGATGACACTATTATAAAGTTACCCTAATTTAATATTTATTCTTAATCAATGATATTATTGAAAATAACACAAATATATAATCTAAGTTTTTTTAATAAAGTATTTTATAAAAAAAATTAAGATTTTATATCATATCTTATATTGAAAAAGAATAAATATTACGTTAAAACTATAAAATCTTATATTAAATATTAGAGGATAATAAACATTATACCGAATAGAAGTAGTAACTAAAGAGGAAGGTTCAGTGGCAACAAATTGTTCCACGTGGTACACCGTCTCTGACCAATCTCTCACTTCAACATTATTATGGTGCTAGAATATATAGATGATCTTGTGAATCATTTGTTTCAAACAGTGTCTTATTTCATGTATTAATGAGAATAGTACATTGTTTTTAAAATTATTTTATTCATGTGATAATATGTTATTAGATATTGGGAATGAGACAATTTTCGGAACATGTAATCTCATCGAGCTGACCTCACCACCTTGAAGAACACGACACCGAAACTCACTTTCCCCTTCAATATCCTCACAACACTGTCCCATTTATAAACTCCCTCTCAATCCTTGGATTCTCTAATCGCTTCCATAACAGAGTTCTCAACACACAACACGCTATGAAGAACTTCATTCACACAAGCTATGAAAGTGGAAGCAAAATCATCATCCTCTCTTTTCTCTTCCTTCTTTTCACACCCCTTACCCTATCCCAAACCAACACCAACACCAACACCAACAACCAAAACAACCAATATATAAACCGTTTCAGTCCCTCCTTGGCTATCATAATCGTAGTCCTCGTTGCCGCGCTTTTTCTAATGGGATTCTTCTCAATCTACGTTCGTAGCTGCGCTGATTCACCATCCAACAGTGTCCGTAATAACGGTAACGGAGGACGATCCCGCAGAGGGACACGTGGCCTCGACCCTTCTGTGATTGAAACATTCCCTACTCTCGAATATTCAGCGGTGAAAATACACAAGATTGGAAAGGGTGCTCTTGAATGCGCTGTTTGTCTTTGCGAATTTGAAGACTCTGAAACGCTGCGTTTGATCCCTGTCTGTGACCATGTGTTTCACCCTGAGTGCATAGATGAGTGGTTATCCTCTCACACTACATGCCCTGTGTGTAGAACCAACCTCGCTCCTCAACCGGGCGAGCCGGTTCCCGGTATCCCGATTATGTTCGGTGAACCGGGAGATATTGAAGCGCAGAACGAGGTGGTTCAAACTGCACCAGAACACCAAGTTGAGGAGAAAAATGAACATCCAGAAGTTGTTTTATTGAACCCAACGCTGAACCGGAACAGGATCAGAGGATCACGGTCGAGCCGAAAAAATAGATTCCCACGTTCACACTCGACCGGGCATTCTCTGATCCAACCGGGTGAAAACACGGAACGGTTCACTTTAAGATTACCTGTGGAAGTGAGGGAGAAGATATTTCAAAACCCGGAATTGCATAGGGCGAGAAGTATGGTTATGTTGCCAAGAGAAGGTAGCACAAGGCAGGGTTATCGAACCGGAACTGGTGAGGGAAGTAGTAGAGGAAGATTTTCGAGACGGTTGGACCGGGGATTTAAATCAGACCGGTGGGTTTTCACCATGGCGCCACCGTTCCTAGTCAGGGCATCGTCGATTAGGTCCCCAAGAGTGAATAATAACGCTACTGTACTCAACTCAGCTGCGCTTCCGTCACTGCCACCGCTGCCACAGCCGGCTGCCGTTGACTCTGCTCGCATTCAAGTTTAATTGCTGTGTTTAAATCTACCACCCATACTTCAAATTCAAAGTTTCTGTGCATTTTATTTTATTATTTTTTTGTTGGCGACGATTTTGTTTTCACCTCAAGATTTGTATAGTTTATCATATTAGTTTTCTAAGTTGAAGATAAGTAATTTCTGAATCATGACACATTGATAATCTATTCTTGAAGACATAGTCTAGGCAGAAATAATAATGGGTTGCGTGGAGATTGGAGAACCTTTGGTATAGGAATATAAAATTATTGGCCTTTATGTTGTTAGGTTACTTGCCACTTAATCATTTTTCATTTCCCACAAGTTTTTTCTTCTGTGAAAAAAATAGAAAAGTTGCCACCTGCATTGATTTTTTTAAGTAGCTTTCACATGTTCATTAGTCATTTCTCTTTTGTACCTATTTGTGTAAGTAAACGTGCCCCTTTAAAATCATGTTGTTTCCTCTTTTTTGGTATTTGGATATGATAGTGCAGGGGCTGATTCTGGATCTGGAAAGGCTAATTTGTGCACTTTGGTAACTTCCCCTAAATTGATTAAGTTGGATAAAGATCTTTCAACTTAAATTTTAAATTATGTTTTAGTGTAATGAAAATCTGAATCATCTTAATTTTTTACCAAAAAAATTAGAATGATAAACTCATCTGAATCCTCCATGTTTTTTTGCATAAGTACAAATAAAGAAATGTTATTTAAAAATCAACATTTGAATATGGTACTATTTTTAAAATACATAAAAGGTAAAGGAATATCAATTGAAAATGTCCTATATTCTGATGTTGCATAAAACAATTACGAGAAAAATCATCTAAAGGTGTAGCTTGGTTTTTAACTAAACACTACCGCTATTTAGACGACAGGATCACTTCGAGAATCGATGAATGAGCTGGCAAAGATATCATTTCACTTTTTTATCACTTTATCCAATTATTACATTTCAAAAATAAAAAGAATATCGTGACCTTCCTTTGCTGTATCCTTTCCTGCGTCCTATGCATTTTTGGTCTTCGTCTTTCTTCTCAGTTATGGATAATATTCAACTCACGAACTTAGCTATGAGAAGAGAATGAATGACAATGATAAGATGTGACCTAGTCATCGTCTACAAAATCTAGAGAGCTTTGCTACAAGATTGATGCGTCGAGCTGCCTAAATATTGAATTTTGTGCTACAAAGCTAAACAGATGGTCCTAATATTCGACTCCAACAGTCTGGACAAACAACAAAGTGACTCGCCGTTGATAAAATAGATAAAGCAGCCAACACCAATTTGAGTCGATATGACAAGAAAACTTAATTATCATCATTAAAACATATCATTCCTGAATACATTATTCTTTTAAGTCTATAAAATCATTAACCCATTGAATAAGTTATAAACTACATGACATGACAATTAGATGAGTAATCAAATTGTTACAATCAGATGAGTAGTGAAATTGTTATTTAAATCATGGATAATATAATGAAAAATATATATACATGAGATGTATCTAGTGAGAAATGAAACATTATATGAGAGTGAGAGGAATAATTCTCAATCATCCGAATTAAAATTAATGGATAAGATTAGAATCTCTTTTTAAAACTCTTTTTCTAAGATTCTCATTGAGATATTACAACAAACGCATTGTTAACAATGTTAAGAAACCAGATTTTGCCTACAGGAGCCAAATTACTCTTACTTTTCTCATTATTTGAACTACTTTAAAAAATCATATTTTCTATTCATTGAAATACTTTTGAACATTGTTTTCCCTTATCCATTCTAATTTTACAAAGTTACTCGTAATTATTTTTATTATGAATGTTCATTTAAGAATGATAATAACTTTTAGTTTTGTGAAATTAGTGATTACAGAGCCAAAATGTAAGGCAAATTAACACAACCCTAACCACATAAGTGGAGAAACCATGGCTAGTTGCGTAAAAAATTGATTGTTAAACATATCTTCATCTTTACAAGCACCTTCGTGTGGTTCAAAGTATTATATACCTGTTTTGAGAAAAGGGTTATGCCGAATTACAGTTATGGACAACCACAAAGAGAATTGATGAGGCACAAATATGCAATATGAATGTTAGTTGTAGAAATATTAGATGAAGTTGTTATCCGGTGAAGGATTGAGATAAACTAAATTCAGTTACTCATTCCATTTCAAAGCTTATCGTGCTCTTTGAAGCTGTTGCAATGTCTCAATGAAAACATTAGAGAATGAGTTTTAAAATAAATTTTTAATCTTAGCCATTGATTTTAATCCGATGGCTGTGAAATATTCCTCTCACTCTCATATAATTGGGTTTTTCTCACCAGATACATCCTATATATATATATATATATATATATATATATATATATATATATATATATATATATATATATATATGACTTAATCCCAACACTACATTATAAGTTTAAGTCAATATGATATATGACATCACCAAAAACACTCCGTTGAAATAGGAGAAAAAACATTTCTTAAATTTAGTTTTATACACAATGTTCTCTTCACGCAACATATTACAAGTCATTGATGTTACACTTCACATAATTTAATCCAATAAATAATTAAAAGTGTTATGTTTTCAACATCTTTCTAGAAACTTTGACCGGGAAACTGGCATTAGAGTGGTGGCTTCCGGTCAGGAATGAGCGTGGAAGCTGCAACTGAGAATGATTTATTTGACTTTGCCTACGGTAGACTTGAATTTAGCCCGTAACTCATACAAATTTTTTCAATTGAATGTATATATCGCTCCACCAAATATGGGAACGGAATACAGCTTACATGAATGGATAATTAAATAGTTTTTGTGGGTAGAAAAATACATTCCAATAGAATTTGACGAGCCATATGCCACGATATGACGCAGGAATTTTATTTTATCCCAGTCCACAAAGTCACGTCACGGCTGGACTATGCTGCCGAGCGTCAGCCAGGAATAATGCAAGATGAGTTTTCTATTGATGCCTTAGGACCTGGTCCGGTTAACCGGACAAGATCCGAAAGATAATACTGAGACCACTTCTTCTGTTATCCATTTGTCACACTTCCTAAACATATTAGGCATCTCTCAAAAGTTGTCACTTGCACCATGTACCCATTTTCCATTTTCTACAGGACGATAAAGACAAACTTAGAATACGACTACTAGACTTAGCATATACTATAAGTCAACTATCCAAAGAGTACATACTTCTTATACCTCTATCATAGACTGAGTTGAGCGTCGAGAACCTTTTCAAATATCTCCCAGACATTTCTAAATCAAGCTCAGGCGAAATCCAGAAGACTCCCTACTCGACTGGAGCCCGTCCAATCCAACCTGAATCTTACCATATCGAAGAACATTAACGCCATCTATGAAAAAAGTTTTTTTTATTGTTCCCATCATCCACACAAGTGATAGGACAATCATTGTCGAGAAAGAAAATGTTTTTCTTAATAACATCAAACTCATGGCTTGTGTATTTCTTGAGTTAATTGGGTTTTTCTTAACAGTATCATCTCTCTGTTAAATTTGAATCTGCAAATATGTAAAAATTTCAACGAATGTGGTTACAGGTTCTAGCTACCAAAGCTGCCAAGTGAGACACTGCACATGAAACCAGAATCTAAGAGAAGCATTAGTATTAATATGTGTACTTTAGTGCTTAAATAACATTATTTAATTATAGGATATTGCATCATTGAGTAGGTGAATGGTGATGGTTACCTTTGCTTAAGTTTTAATTGGCATGCTTTCATTGTCAACTTTAATTGGGAATTACATAGTTATTATATTGGCACAGCTACTGAAGAATTAGAAATCTTTGACTGTTAATGAATTATCTTTATTCTTCATGCTTAATTGCTTAGTAATTCAAAGTTTCCAACTACTTTTCTGTCTTTCCACTAGTACTAATATTATAGGATAACACAAATTTGGCACATCCGTTGATGTACACAACATTGTATCCCAATTTCAGATGCCACCTACTCTGCCGCTGAATTACTCCCTCCCTTTGATTTATATAAAAACTTTTTCGGGTCTTTACTTTGTTACTTCCTCTCAAGTTTATTTATAATAAATGAATTGAATTTTCTAATAAAATATTTTTATTTACTATAAAATTTGACTGGAATGAACAAATAATTTTGTTTTATTAGTGTGTGGCATTTTGATAAACTATATACAGTTGTTAGAAAAATTAATTATATATTCACATTCCTTAATTCACATAAAATTCATAAATAATGTTATAAAAAGCATAGAAGATAGTAATTCATGAAAACATATTTTTAAGAAAGAACTACTCTTAATTTTTTTAATATCATTAAAGCTGTGTATTTGTTGGGATGATCTAACTGAAATTACAATTCAGAACTCTAATTGCATCTTATAAGAATTCTATTTTTCATTTTTGAATTAAATAAAGAATCGATGTTATTTTGGCCTAAGATGATGCTACACCAACACCATAGTTCCTTTTTTATTTTTGTTTTTCATTTAAAACATCTTCTCTTATATCTGAGGTGGGTTATTCTCGAGATGCTCTCTTTGTTGAATATTGGGACTTTAGACCCCATCGAAGATTAGTTCAGCTACAACTACAAGGGTTCGTTTGCACTTTGCACGCTAGCTTTCTTTTCCCCTATTCTTCTTTTGCACAAGGAAAAAAAAGCATCCACGATCTCCAAACAGGAACAAATGTAAATAGAACTAGAATCGAATCCACTTTGAACAGATTTTAATAAATAAAACATGGGATTTTCTAAACCAGGCTCGTATATACAAGTTTAATATTTGTTTGTTATAGCAAATTCTTGTTGAAAAATGAAGTAGTTATTAATACTTTTTTATGGGAGTACTTTTATTTGTTGTTATAGCAAAATCAATTATACTTGCCGACTTTCAATTGAATCGTAACAATCATACGGTTAATTAAAACTAATTTTTAATTTTATTAATTTTTCAACATTAATGTTAGTTTTGTATATATGTAGATATAATTTTACCGATATGTGATTTAATTATTAAACCATCAGTTGAATCATCAAACAGATCATGATATTAATATAATGGTATAATTTTTATGTTGATGTTCCTGTACAAGAGAAAATATTGATTTAATGGTTTAAGATTCTATTAGATTCCAAGATAAATGAAAAAATTAAAGTTTAATTTCTGATAACAACATCTTTTTTTATCTTTTTTTAGAGAGATAATGTTTTTGGTAGTAAGGAGGAATTGCAAGGGCCGGGTCCAAATGGGTCATAAAAGAGCGGGCCTATGAAAGGCTTAGATCTTCGCAACCAGGCCCAACCACCGAGCGAGCCCATTTGAAAGAATCGAGTAGAGTTACTAAATAGAATAGCCGAAGCCATAATAAGAGAATGGAAGCAAGATGGAGAAGGAGGAAGAGAACGATAGAAATAAGAAGAAGCAAGTAATTACAATACCTTCATATGAAGAAGTAGTTGCAAGTTCGCTATCGAAATCAACTCCTCCCTCTCTCTTCGTTCCTTCTCACTCTCAAACGCAAACTTTCTCAGAAGCTTTTTCGTTTCTCAAATCCTCCGAGTTCTACTCTCCACCTCCTCCACCTCCTATCACCACCGCTCCTTCACCGTCTTCTTTCTCAAGGTACACTTTCATTTCCGCTTCTAAATTTGTTTTATGATGAATAATTGTTAATTAATCGATTAATTTTGTAATTAGGGAAAGTGCACCGTCTTCAACGTCCACGTCATCTGCTTCTGCCGTTCCTGCACCTTCATCATCTCAAAATCGCAATGCAATCCTTGTCAGTAACAGACAGGTATAATCAAATCACTATCATTTTGTTTATTTCTTATATTACTGTTATTGTTAATTTAAATTGAAATTAATTTTGTTATCGTGTATTGTAGAAGGGAAATCCGTTGCTCAAACACATTAGAAATGTTAAATGGATATTTGCTGATGTTGTTTGTGATTACTTGCTTGGACAAAGCTCTTGTGCTCTCTATATCAGGTTCTTTTTCAACTTGCTTGTTCTTTTTTATTATCAACAAATACAGTTGGTGTAGCGGAGCTTTTACTATTTCACTCATTTGTTTCAAGGGATAAATGGATACTTGAATGGCTACTCATATTTCTTTCATATTTTTTGGGCCACATACTATAAATCAAAAACACTCCAAAATAGCCACATGGATGCTTCCGTTTTTTCACTTTTGTTTTTCTTGTTTTTATACCACTATAGATAGAAATGCCATAATAATTAGATAAATTCTAGCATTTTATTATGATTACAAACGATCTATGCTGACTTGTAAAACATTGTTTCACTCTTTTAATAAGATTTGTGCTTTTATGTTGATCTTATACTGAATTTGTATCCTGCATCATAGTTGTGCCATGTCCTATAGTTTTTTCAATTTGAAATATCGTTATGCCTTGTCATATTGTATTTGTGTCCTGTGTCTCATTGATACTTCCCGGAGCACATAACTTGATGAAGTAATGTTCTTTTATTATTTATCTAAGTTTCATTGGTTAAAATGTTTCAACAATGGATTTCCTCATGGTATACTCTGTCTGTATTGCTTTGGCATATATGTGGGAGTAATAACCTTTGATTTCTTGTAATTAGAACATATATATGTGTGTGTGTACATTTAGTGAATGAACTACATTACACTACGTGGAACCTTCAGGTTTATCATCATGCTGTATAAGTTGTTGTTTTCACTTTCCCTTGTCTCTGTTATTATGGTTATGTACAAAAAGGGTGAGCCTATGCGCAGGGGGTAAGGTTGTTTGCCTTGTGACATGGACGTCATAGGTTCAAATATGGGAAACAACCTCTTCGCTTGAGATGGTAAGGTTGCGTACATCTACCCTCCCTAAACCCCACTAGGTGGGAGCCTCGTGCCCTGGGCCATCCTTTTTATTAGAGTGGTAAATGGGTTAAATATTGTTTATGCATCAACCTGACTGAAGGGGGTGGTTTGATGCAGCCTTCGGTATCATCTGCTGCATCCAGACTACTTATATTACAGAATAAGGGAGTTGCAGAAGAATTTCAAGCTCCGTGTAGTTTTATGCCATGTCGATGTGGTCAGGGCCCCTGTTATATACTTCTTCAAACCTCTAGTAGCATCTATTTTGGTTTATGTATACTAATGATTCCATTGTCTACATGAAGTGAAACTTTCCTTATTTTTTTCTTATTGGTTGTAGGAGGATGTGAAAAAACCTCTACTTGAAGTTACGAAAACAGCTCTGCTTCATGAATGTACCCTCTTATGTGCATGGAGGTGAAATCGACTCTCCTTTTAACTGCTTACTGAAGTGTAATTTTCCTCAACTCTTAGGAGTGTGAGAATGCTGTCATCACCACTCTAATAAGCTTAACAAATTTGACTCTATAAAACCTTTTATTAAGGATGGAAGGCCGTGCTGAAACTTAATGAAGAATCCTTATACAATTAGCTATTTTGTTCCTTTTATTCTTGTTTTAAGTGACTTAGTTATAGAATGTACCCCTTGAAAGGACAAAAGCTTATTGTTGTTTCTTGTGGAACAAATGGATATTTTGTTTCAGCAGAACAGAACTTCTACCAATTAACGGAGCTTGGTATTAGTATTTGTGTATATGACTTTCAATATCTATAGTTGCATCAACCAAGATTCCTCTTATCTGTCTAATTCATATTGTGCCATTCCATTCTTCTGTTGTTATAGCTTGGAGGAATGTGGCCGTTACTTGGAGACCATAAAAGTCTACGAAAACAAGCCTGCAGACATTATTCAAGGCCAAATGGATTCAGATTATCTATCACGTGTATGCTTACGTTTTAGTACTTTCAATAACAACATATTAGGGATGGATTTCTAATGTTGATTAAAGTTCCATGCATGGCCATCAAATTGGCTAAAGCTATTTTACTTTCAACTGTAGTTAACACATGCTCTTACAACGGTTCGCCATGTTAACAAGACTGATGTTGTCACTCTTGGTACTACATTTGGGGTATGCATGTCATTATTTTAATGTGAATGTATAGACTGATTTTATTCACAAAACACTTCCATCAAGCTGAGTTTTTTTATATTTTACTCTCCAGTCTCTATCTCACATTATGGGTGCATCTATGGAAGATCTAGCTCGTTGCCCTGGCATAGGAGAGAGAAAGGTATTTTCTGGGCCTGAAAGTGAGATGGGGCAATGATTTGTACTTATTTTATTGCGGATGTGGTTGGGTGATTTGGTGCCACTGCCCGCAGTGGTAGTAACCATCGAAACTGAGAATTCTGTACACTTTCTGTTATCAGGTCAAGCGCTTGTGGGACACGTTCCATGAACCTTTTAAGCGTGTGGAATCCAGCCGACAACCTATTCCAGAGACTTCTGTGCAGAACAAGCCAGCTAGTCCAGATACATCAATCAGGAACAATGCTGAATCTTCCTCTGTCAATGAAGACAAGCAAAAGGATGTAGAAGATATGAGCAAACGTAGGAAGAAAGAACCTGAACTTTCCGTGAAATCTGCACTCTTCGAAGCTTTTACCAAATACTCCAACAGACTTGGAAAGAGGAACAACACTTCACAAGTGGAGGGAAATGGTGAGCCCGAAGCTGAAACATAAAATTACGGTTAAGTTTTTTGATGATTTTTTAATTTTCCCTTGAGCAAGGTAGTCACGTCAAAAAAAGAGGCAACGTGGAACTCCTCTTCGGTTTGGAAGCAGTATGGGCTCCTTTAAATTTTATTGATTCTGGAACTTGCCCTTCCTCAAACATATGTTGGGCAGTGTTGGAGTTGTAATTGTTTATGCTGATCAAGAAAAATACTTCAGAGTGTGTTGGGTCGTTTGAGCCTAAATGCCTAATAGCATTGTTGAGGATACCACATCCAGATCTAAGAGAATAGCTCTCCCACCAATAGAGTTTAAAGATTATGGTTAGATTATGTTTTGTAGAAATAGAATCTTATTTATCTTTTTTTAAATAAATTAGGCTTAGGTTTAGAGGTCCATAGCTTCCTATTCAGCACTATCTAAAGTGTGTAAATTAAAGTTCATGAATAAAATTGTATTTTCATTTAATATTTTATAATCTTTTTAAAATACTTATTTTCTTGGCTGCCTGTGTTAAACCCTAATAGTGTGAGATTCTGAAGATTTAAATTTAGCTACTGGTTATTACTGTGTAATAACTCTTTAGCAAAAAGACAACAAAAATGTATTATTACCTACTGAGGCATCTATGATCTCTATCTCCTCGGTTACTTCTACTCATATTTTGGATATTTCATATCTCCACTTTACTAAGATGACACTAGAAAAGTAATTTCTCCATTACATGAAGAAATATCCATGGGACATGCGAAAGGACATTTGCTTTCCCAAGATCCTGGTCCTCTGCTTTACAAATGGTAATAATTTCACGTCATTCAGAGTTTTGGCTCCTCATCTGTTTGGTCTGCCTTATAAATTATCTATCTTGAATCTGTGGGTTGGTTGCCAGGATCATTTTAGGGAATCCCTCACATTCAGCCAAGGAAATAGTGAGTCCAACTCCAAACAGGTCAGCATTATTCCGTTATATCCACATCTCTGCGTTAATATTTCTCCCTATAGATAAAGTGGATCAGTTTTTCTTATAGTTGTCCAATTGCCTCTTATGAGATAATGTCTTAAACTGAGCTCCTTGCCAGCTAAAAAGAAACTATAAACTATTGCTCCTACTTGTAGGTGAAAACTTGTATTCTATGTCATTTTCCGTTGGCCAAAAGTGAATCGGTTTAATTTGGAATTACTTGCTATGTTTGTTTCTAAGCAAACTGTGGGATTTAGGAATATATACTAATTTCTCTTACATGTGTGGATCTTAAGCTTCATCTTATTACAGAAGAAATGTTCTACCCGCATTAGCCATGCTCACTTAACCTTACATAACTGCATGTTCCTCAACTCTGTATGATGTATTTTGCAACCTTTTCATAACAGAACCAATCTAAAAAGGAGTTGATATTTTTATATTTCGGGATAAGAAAATGAAAACAAATTAAAACACTGTCTATAGAATATATTAATTTTGTAGTTGTTGGCCCTCTAGGCAGATTTAGAAACTTTTTTTATTTGTTTTGCATTTCTCTTTCTTTTCTCTACTGTTGGAGGCAGCAGGGGTAACGGAATTCAACTGTTCAAAGTTGCCTATTTGATGATGCCCCAATCAAGTATGAAATTGCATCCTCCTACTATCTCATTATAAGAATGAAAAGCACTTGTTTCTAGGGCAGCTGCTTCTGCTATTCTCGAGCAGAACATTGAAGAAACATGATGCACACCTAATGACGGGGACTAGGACTCGGTGTTTGTCTTTGAAATCTCAAGGAACTCGATGCGCCAAGTGAAGATGGGTTCCTAACAAGTGGTATCAATGATTGTACGACATCTGTCATGAGGGGCCTGTAATCAGCTTCTGGCTGTATGCACATTGCTGCAATGGCAGCTACCTGCAAAACTCCATAGTAGCAGAAAGAAAATGGTTAGTTTACAGGAATAGTATGAGTAGTCTATTTTTTATAGGCAGAGTTCTGTTTTCTCTTTTTATAAAGGGGAGGGGGGAGAGCAACTATCGGGGTTTAAACCGAGACGCTCGTGCTTATGTCATGCAGCTCTATAATTGATCTCGAGGACAATAATATGAGCAGTCTAGGTCATCAAGGATGATATAAGTGAAACAATCACTAATCAAACCAATTTCCACCTGAATTAAATCCTTCTTAGAGTACTGTCCACGTAGAGCTGGATCAACCATTTCCACCACTTTTTCTCTGTTTGTTAACCTTGGAAGAGCCTGACAAATACAATAGATCAATTTACAAAATAAGAACATGATTCATGATTGAGAATGGTGGTTGTTATAGCTGTTATGGGTTAGCTTCCTCATAACAATCTGGTGGAAATGATTGGCATTTTTATCTTTAATTTAAACATAATCTTTTTGAAAGTGAAATGGGTGAGTGCTGTTTACTGACCCAAGCTACAAGGACATGCTCTCCTGGGGCTCGCTTAATATCAACTGGAACACGTCCTGTTAGCAGTTCCAGAAGAACCACACCATAGCTGTAAACATCTGACTTTGTTGTAAGTTTTCCTGTGGAGGCATACCTACATACCATGTTCAAATTCAAGGGACAAATTATATCTATGAAGTAAACTATGACATAAATGAGAAAAAATAATGAATGGCCTGCAACATGAAATTTATGTCTGTCATGAAGGACCATCATATTTAAAAAATTACTACAGCCTGATAGGGACTTGACTGTGAGTATGTGCATTCTTCATTTTTAACATTGCAATTTATATGAACAAGTATCTGTTGTCCCAAATCATATCTCAGACCAATAATATTTAAGTGAAAACAGAAAAAATAATGAATATTTAATTTTTTAATTAATATGACATGTTTTTATTGGTCTGGAATATAGTTCGAGATAATAAATCCTTATCCAATAGCTAGATTGTGCAAAGACAAGGTAGGGTGTTTTAGGATAGAACATCTTCTGTAGCGTTTCACAATCTTGTGTCTTGATTTTGATTGAGAAATAATATTTCTTGATTAATAAAAAATCAGGGCACATTTTATGAATTAGATCTTATCCCATGTTTCACAATTGAAGATGAGATGGGGTACTGGTATAGTTACTCTGGTGCCAAATATCCAGTGGTCCCTAACACACGGGTGGAAACGTGGCCGTTCTTTTTCTCTGATCCCATCTTTACCAATCCAAAATCTGACACCTTTGCACGGAAATTATGGTCCAGTAGAACGTTGTTACTCTTGAAGTCTCGGTGGATCACAGGTGAAACAGCATGTTCATGCAGAAGCTCCAATGCCCTGGCACAATCAAGGGCTATCCTCATCCGGGCCCACCAATCCAACGGTTGTGTTTGATTGTTGGAGGAGTGAATATAGTGATGGAGTGTGCCATTGGGCATGTATTCAAATATCAATAGCCTGTGGTTATGGTCAGCACAATAGCCAAGTAGTTCCACCAAATAAGGAGAGTGTAAATGGCTTAAGAGATCAACCTGCAATAAATAAAGAGGAAAAAATGAATACAATGTCATTCAGACCCATGTGCTAGATAGACCGAGAGAGGTAAGGGGTTTGCATCCCAATTTTCATGGTCCCAATTTTCATGGCAAAACGCCAAAGAAATCTTTTTTAAAATTAAAGTTAACTGAAATATTGTCTTACTTGCAGTATTTTTAAGGCTTGGGAACAAGTTAATAAGATTTTGATTAAATAGTAGTATCTAGAATTCAATGATTTGATAACTTAACATGTTCATCTTAGGATGAAAGTGTTCTTTTAGATTTGAAGATGCTAACTAAGAATATTTTATGTAGTATATCCCTAACAAATACCATTGCTCAACTCAAATGTGATGCCATAAAGTATATAGAAGTCAGAGTATATTAAGGATGTCATCAATGTCATGTGATATGTTGTAAAAGTCTACTCTCATTAAAATAACTTGCTCCTCGTGTCTTTCTTTTTGTTCTTAATTTCCTTAATAGAAGGTTTCCACTTAAGAAAAGGACAAACAATGTCTCTGAACAAAATGCATCTAATAATACAAGGAAAGGAAAGGAGATACTGAAATGGAGAAAGAGCAAGTAAACAAAAACTCATAGATATAGCATCATTAAATGAAGTTCACTCACTTACCTCTGTTCTGAAGGCACGTTCACCTTGTTTACCTTCTCTGTTCAACAACTTAATTGCTGCCAAAGTTCCATCACTAAGGACCCCTCTATACATCAAACCAAACCCTCCATTACCAATCACTTTTGCTTCACTAAATCCATCTGTGGCCACTTCTAGTTCCTTATATGTGAAAACTTGGACCCCCCTAAATTTAGGTACTGGTGTCCTGTTTATATTTCCACCATGAAGACACCCTCTTTTCACATCTGCAATTAATATGTCCAACCATTAAAAGGTTACCTTCTGAAAAAACATTAAGCCCCTATCCTTAAATTTTAGGACAAGTTTTAATTAATAGTTGAACAAAATTATATAGTATAATACTTGTCAGAAATTTATGTAATGATCTGCATAAAGGGTAAATTCAGAGAGAAAATTAAAACCATATTTGCATATATAGTATACTGTTACATATATGTGCTACTAATCACCTGGGCTAGAAGTGAAGGTCAAGGTTGTTGAAGCAATGAACCTGCTGCTTGTGTCATGAAGCACTCTACTCTTATCTTTGCAAGTTTCATTCTTGGTAGAAGTTTTTTGCCGACGGAGCAAGAATATGACCATAAAAATGGTAAATAGGATTGTAACTGTGGCAACTACTGTGATTGTTATGACAATGGTTTTGGAGGGGAAATGACTATAGTGATGGTTATGGTTTTCTGAATGCGAGTGTTTCTGTGTGTAAGTATTGTTCTTTATAGTAGTATCGACTTCCATGACTAATAAGGAAAAGAAGGTCCTGATGAGAAGGAAGAGAAGAGAAGAGAGGAGAGGAGTTTTGCTTGTAGTAAACACTGAAGGTGCAAATTACTATTTCTTAGTTTGAGTTTCCTTTCCTAGGAGGGTAGGGTCATTCTTTCACTTTCTTTCTCGTGAATAAATAATCAAGTGGTTTTGGTGCACTTCATTTGTCTCTTCTTCTAAGGAATTGTCTCTTTCTCTGTGTTAGAAAATCTTGTAAGTTTTTGCACCAACTTTGGATCATGTTTTCCTTCTAATAATTTCCAAATCATAGGCCATCTGCATTGAAAACCAGATTGCATATATAGCATGTCCTTTTCTCAGTCTTGTTTTTTTTGTTAAAGAAAACTAAAAGATAATTTGTGCTTTTGGATTATGAGCAAGCGTGGATATGCTATTGCTATTGTTGTTGCATAAATAAGCTAGGCAACTGAACCATCTAGCAAGTTGGCATTTTCATCAGTCACCACCTAAATTGTACCACATCATGGTCATGCATAACTCAAAATGGGAGAATTCAATGTTTAAATGCGTGCATGCTTTCTGATCTAGTGAACATTTTTCACTGTATCTTTCTACTTGGCATGTTAACTATTCATTTGACCCTGAAGCTAGTAGAAGAAAAGACAAAAACAATTGCTTCAGTGTACTGTGAAAACAACATTGTTTTCAATGTTTCCTCCATAAAAGTGAATATAAATAAAGTAACTACTGAATAGAACTATAAAAACTAGTTAAATCCTCCAAAGTAAAAACATAGAAGCTAACTCTTTTTCCTTTGCTCTTTTAGTTTCAGCAAAATTTGATTAGGTTGAAGTAATATTAATATATCCTATAAGAGAAGTTAGAAAACATGCAAGCCACCGTGTGATGTCACATGAATAAATCAGAAACAAAAATATAAAATTTTAAATCCATTTATTAACACTAAATATATTCTCCCAAAACTTCACCAGGTGGGAATATCATATAATATACAGTCCCAGATAAAAGGGATTGCTATGTAAGTAGAAATAGCACAACACCCTAATCTATCCTACAACAATATAACAAGATAAAATCTATTTGACATGGAATCTCACATCGGTGAAAATTAATTAATTTTATCTACAATTACTGAACTAGAAATTCGTTAATACCAAGATAAGACATATTCGATATTTAAGTATTCCTTTTATTCAGATAAACTTTTTAGATAATTGTGGTTTTAGGTAAACTTTAATCATATGATTAGGAGTTCATGAAGGAGAAAAACTCATTTACTATAATCTGTAATATAAAGTATGTAAATATGAAAAAGGAATATGTATATATGAGGAAGTAATGGAGAAGGAAGTACCCAAAAACAAAGAAAATATAAGATGTAATGTTATTTTTATCTTTTTTTATTTTTGAAGAGATTACATTTATACTCTTAAAAGTAACATAAAAAAGAAACTTCTCTATCGAGTAATCGAGAAAATATTTTTACATATAGTATATATATGTGTTTAATATTGTTATGAGCTAATTGCGTGCAAATGGGGGAATTAGTAGCAACAAGAAGTCAGACCCCTGTCTGTCACGGAAATCACATGCTTCCCATCCTCCAAAAAAGATGTCATTGATGACCACAAAAACAAAATATGCTCAAACTTTCAAAAATTATTGCCATTGTTGTTAAAATAGTATCATTTTTTTACGATAAACCTGTGATAAAATAAGTAAAAGATAAATAGATGTAGATAAAAATAAAGTATACAAATAACTTTATTTATGCGTATAGGTATCAATTCATAGAGTGAGGTATGATACTTATTAGTAGCTAAAAGACTGGTTGTCACAAGTTATGTCTAACTATTATGTCAAACAAAGAAATTCATTTAAAAAATAGGAATAATTGTATAAAACTACAAATTCAATGCACACAAAGTAGGTGACTTTTAGGTCAATTGTGTCATTGTACTGGATTAATACAAGTTTGTAAAATATGTCTAATAATATTTGCTACAACAATTGATCAATTGGTTGTTCCTCACTTTGTTGACACTTTACTTTAGATATGTAATAATTTTTATTTATTATTTAATTTTTGAATGAGTATTTTGATATGCCTGAAAAAATAAAATATAAAAATATAAAAGAGTGTAAAATCTATGACATTATAAATATTTATACACAATCAATACATTATTGTTTTATCCCAATGAAATTAAGATGATATTTTTGGCGGATGTAAAACAATATGATTTAGGTGATGTATAGCCTTGCTTTCAACCACCAATATTAAGTCTAGAGTTACAAGAATTTAATTTAGTAGGACCTAAAGAACAATAATTTACTTTGCATGATATATAATATTTTCTAATATATTTTGGAGTGAGACTTTCGAGGAGTAGTTTCCATTTTAAATTAAAAGAGATTTATATGGTCTAATCAAAGAATGATAAGATATTCATTAAAATTATAATTTTATTATTTTCATTAAAAAAATCTTAAATAAAATAAAAAATATACCTTTTCATAGAATGTTGTTGCGCTATATGTAATTTTCCCTCACGTTTGAACAGAGTGGCAATTATTTTCATCTAATCAAAATAATTTCATTATTGATAAAACATTCTCATACAACTTATATTGGATATTGTTTACCTTTACTTAGTCATTTAAATCACCCAAAAGAATATAAGTTCAATATTACTAACTTAAATACTACCCCATTGTTATATTTGGTACTTTATCTTTGAATTGGGTTGGTTTAGTAAAAGGTGGTCCTAGTTCTAAGGTAAATTGAAGAGTTTTCAAGGAGAATAATATCATATGAGAGAAGATAAGAAGTGGATAGAAGCCCATATCAATGCATCCATAATTGCTCTGCCCTGGTTTCGACTATGACAGCCATTAAGACCCATTCTTGATATAAGGTTGTATCGATAAGGAATAAAATATATTGTGAAAACGAATCTCAATAATATAAGATTCAATATCAATTCATTATTTTTGTTTATTATAAACTACTTCAATATTTCTAAGGATCTATTTAAATCAATCTTATATTATATTGTAATTAACCAAAATAATGAATAAATTTTATATCCATATCTGCTACATCTTTTTTTAGGATAAACATAATAAAGATGTTTTCTGTCTCCAAAATCTGCAAGCTACCTTTTATATGATTTTCCATCAAAATTTCATTTTGCAGCACAATTATAGGCTTAATCATTCTTACTAATACTCGGTAACAATGGGTTTCACTGAGTTTATTGTCTCAATTCCAAACTCCAGCAATGCAACCATGACTACAACATAAAACCTTACTTAAAACATTTCCAACAATTACACTCTTCTAGCAATTATAGTATTTTTAGGCATGGAAATTCTCTATCCCAACTTTTAATTTCCACCAATAACTAATATCTGGTAAGTGTACCTCAGAAATGAAAATAAAGGAACAAAGTTTTGTTGAATTTTGGTTTTGTCTAAGTTCTCTTAAACTCATTTGTCTGAAACTGACTAATGTATAGTAATTGAAGCAATTAGATAACATGTTCACATATATTATCAAATAGCTAGGCTTAGTGTCAAAGTAAAGGTGTGTGGTTAACTGCATGTAAGACTGTAAGAGTTTTAATACACAATATTTCATGCAGAAAAGCCTAGGAGCAGAGGAAGAAGGGGTGGAAATGATTTTCTATAGATTCTTATAACACTATGAGTCATTTAACTGTAACAAACTACTATATATTTTCTGAAAATAATGATGATAGTTTTGATCGAATATAATTTGTTCCTATTTTGCCCGTCTCTATGTCTCGCAGAAATAGAGAGAAATGACACAATATATATTTATTAAAAATATGGAAAATATTATTAAAAAAACCTCAAACTTTTATGTTCAATGTAAAATAGAACAAATTGTTATAATATACTTTGATTACAATTGAGATAAGTGTATCTGATATAAATAGAAGTTATATATAATTTTTTTTTGCTCTCGCCGAATTACCTCTTATAATAAATATTTTCTTCCTCCGCAAAATTCAAATTCAGACTATTTATTAAAGGAAAACAAACATAGGGTTTTCCTAAAAAGAAAGAAGGGAAAGCAAACATTATCTTGGTAATCATTGACTTGTTAAGGTAGAAAGAACAACTTTATTATGAAAACTTAATTAATTATCCAATTTAATGAAGTAATTTGCAAAATACAATTTCCTTAAATAGAATGAAAATATCTGGGCTCCATGGGGCCCAATAGCAATAAGAATGGAAAAAAAAAACAATAAAAAAACAAAAAAGTGTTGTGATAAAGGAGTCAGAATCGATCACACTCAGTTATTTTGGTACTTTGCCAATCTTAGGTTAGTTTCCGAGAAAACATCGTTAATCGTTACGTAAGCTCTGTTCTTTCATATATTCATCTATTAATCTTCAAATTCGTTATCTTCTATTTCATAAAACAGTTTTAGATCTTCACATTGTACGGAAAAACATTCCAAAAAGTGCTTTTCTTGTTCTCATTCATCGATCTTTGGAATAAAGGATAATTTCTGATCATTTTTGTCCTTTTATTTTTATTTTTACCTTTTCAGATTCTTCATATTTGAAGATCAAGACAAAGCATCACTTGTCATAGAGAGAAGGTAGCAACTCTTGATCTATTTTTGCATGTAGTTTTATTTATGCATCTATATTTGTTTATAATAGCTTATCTCAGTTTTTATTTTTTAAAATTATTGGGTACTTTCCACAATTTTATTACCTATTGCTTCCTTTTTGTTATGTGTTCTTTTGATTGATTTGTCTATTGCGAAATTTTCTGTACTGTGAAACTAATGTGTGATGGAACAACATGAGGCATTTGGTGTCAATCCGAATAATGTAGATGATTACAAATACTTGTGGCTATGAGATATACCTGTTTTCCTGTGTTGATGTTATGTGGAAAAATAAACTTCTGAACAAATTTACTTATGAAGATGTAGTTGAATTGGTAGGTTATGCTCATAGGATTTTTAAGTGATATGAAGAAGCTTCTTCAATGGAAAGACGTTTTTTTTGTCTTCCGGGGTACCATTTTCTGATTGAAATTCAGTTGTTCTGCTTATGCATGTATGTACAGAGAAATGGATCACGCATAGTTGGGGTTCACCACAATGGAGGCCCATTAGGTTTCTGGTTTTGTATATTTTGTAAGTTCCACAGTTGGTTGCATGTATATCGATTGTAGTGTGTGTGTATTGTTGTACCTGATACTTGACACTGGTTGGTCGCAATGGAAGTGAACTTCACTATAGAGAACCTTAACTGCAATGTCAGGGTTGGGATTCTGAAATTGTTGAGGGACTTTACCTAAAAGTTCTATCATTTGAACATCGTACTCGACATTACATATATTTATATTCTATGTATCACTTTTGTTGTATACAATCAATTAAAAAATTAAAAAAACTTCAAATGGACGATGTCATAACTGTCCTACAGTTGATGTACATGAAACATCATTGTTTACCTAACTACCATTCTCAGCCTGTAATTGCTTGAGAAATCAAAGACCAAAAAAGCATGTCTATATTGTTGTCTTGTTTGCATATGAAGTGTAGAATTGATTTGTTTGATTTCACCTGGAACAGGATGGAACATCAAGGGCACAGCCAGCACCCATCTATGGGGGTTGTTGGTGGTGGAGCACCAATGCAATATGGTTCTAATCCATACCAGCCCAACCAAACAACTGGGTCACCTGGCTATGGGACCGTTCAATCCACTGGTCAACCAGGCGGAGCTCAGATGGGACAAAATCAACTTGCTTATCAGCATATTCATCAGCAACAACAACAACTACTTCAGCAACAGCTCCAAACCTTTTGGGCAAACCAATACCAAGAAATCGAGAAGGTAACTGATTTCAAGAACCACAGCCTTCCCTTGGCGAGGATCAAGAAGATTATGAAAGCTGATGAGGATGTTAGAATGATATCAGCCGAGGCACCAGTCATATTTGCAAGGGCATGTGAGATGTTCATATTAGAGTTAACCTTGCGCTCTTGGAACCACACCGAAGAGAACAAAAGGAGAACGCTTCAAAAGAATGACATTGCGGCAGCTATCAATAGAACTGATATCTTCGATTTCTTGGTTGACATTGTGCCTAGAGAGGACTTAAAAGATGAAATTCTTGCATCAATGCCAAGGGGAACAATGTCTGGTGCAGGAGGGCCTGCTGATGGTCTCCCTTATTGCTATATGCCACCGCAACATGCAGCCCAAGTTGGAGCTCCTGGTGTCATAATGGGTGAGCCTGTGATGGACCCTAATATGTATGCTCAGCAGTCTCATAACACCTACATGGCACCACAAATGTGGCCACAGCCACCAGAACAGAAGCAATCATCTCCTCCAGATCATTAGCTGCTTATTATGGAAGTGCAACGGATAGGTGAACCTTAGGTGACCCTGCGTATAGCAGGAGCTTTATAGCATGTTGCCTTATAGCCACTATCTCTCTGTTTTCAAATAATTGTATAGGGCTTGCAAGTTAAACTATAAGTTGGAGTGCTCATTTCAGGACATTATAATAAAATTTATTATGTGGCTTTTGAATTTCAATTTCCTTCCTTTTCTTGTTGGAATTCAGTATTCTGTTATAGAGAATCTTCTTGTATCGCAAATAGATGAATAACCATTTATGACTTATCAGATGTTAGCTCTAGATGCATGATTTGTTGTAGTTATTTCAACATGATAATAACTTAAGCCTCTGGCACTTTGGCTGTTCTGTTATTAGTTTTCTTATCTTGTGAAGCTTAAAACACACTGAACACGAGCAAGTTTTCCCCCACATGAATTCATCATATTCTATAGATATTTTTCTTACTCAGTGAAGATATTTTTATGCAGAAGTTGGCAAGTGATCTTGATACCTTTTTGCTGTAATGTTATCAATCGTTCTTCCTTTTTCCTCTTGTTTCTGGTATTCCCCATCTTTCTCGGCTTGCTTATATTCTTGTTGCACTGTTATCAGTTGAGTGCTACACTGAATGATAGGGAATACTTGATAGCTTAATGTAATACCAAACTTTATATAGATCATGTGCTAGTGAGAACCTTCCTTTGAACTTTTATTAATCTGGTAATACTTTATATGTTTGTCTTGGTTTAAATTTGTTATATAAATATGGTAATATTTGATACAAGTGTAGAGTAGACTTTTTACTAGGAATTTAGCTTCTTTATTAATTGAACAATTTATGCCTTCTGGAATTAAGCTTTTTTTTATTCTCATATCGAGCTTCATTAAAATAATTACAGTGCATGATTCTCTTGTGTGAAGCGTGTCATATAATTTGCTTTCAATTTTTTGCTAGAGCACATGTGAACCAGTTTTGTAATACATGCACCCTATTTATGCTGCCAGAATATACAAATCATGTCTTCTGGATGATGAAATTGCCCAAAAAAATAGTCTTCTATGGCCATCTAAACATTGGAAAACTGAGGGTGTCAAAATTTTACTATTTAGGAATCATCTCATTAAAAACCTCAACCTTTTACCATTACCCAGTTCACCCAAAATGCTTTTAAGGAACATTGAATGATAAATAGGACCATTAGTAGTAGAGAAATATAGGCTGTAAGAGCAAGTTTTCTAACCATATAAAATCATGAGGCTAGAATCTGTTTTGGTAGACCTGCTACCTTTTTCATACACCAAGGGGACACATTCTTAAATGATGAAGGTGACTTGGATAGAGAAGGGTTGTTTTGTATTTCTAATAAGTGGATGAGATTATAATCTTGGCTCTAATCTGTCTTGTCCCCAGCTCTTTATTCTAATGGTTATAGGGACAGGGGACGGTAGATAGTAAAAGGCAACAAACCCTCTTGAAAGCCATAAATTCTGCAGTTATACATGGACAATCAGGACAAGTCAGAGCATGACTATATTAAGAAAGGGTGTCACAACTTCTGTCTACATTATCCTCTCCATAATCCATTCTGAAACTCTTCAGTTCCTGTCTTAATCTCCAGTAGTGAAGCTTTTCAGGGAGATATGAAGAACAAGTTTCAGTTACCAGTGCATGATGACAAGGCCACCATAGGAAGGAAAAGTGTTGCTGTTGAATGTGAATACCCCTTAGGTGGGACAGTGTCTGGTAGGAAGCATAACAGATGTGTCATTTTACCACCCAATGTTCCTATGATTGCTGATTCCTTAGAGAGAAGAAACCAAAACTGGTAAATATTTATATGCTTATAACTCATAAGTTATGCAATCAGCAGTCTCTTCATGTGTTTCTTGTGGATAACAACTTAGACCCTACTGGCTTTCTGAATTTGATTTATTCCATTTGTTTGATTCAGGATTGCTCAGGCAAATTCAGCTACTGACTTGATCATACAAGTTGGTGATTCTAGCTTTCACTTGCACAAGGTAAGACCAAACTACTCCTTTAATTTTCTTGCCATAATAACAAGATCATGTACAATATCTAAGATAATGTGAAAACTTGCAAGTTTCAAGTTTCAACTACTCCTTGGAATCTGAATCACAAGTAGATTACTTGTCAGAATTCTTCCTCCAATTTTTCTGTTTTTTACTCATTTAGTTTTGGTATGAACTGCTGACTAAGTACCTCAAAATAAAGGAAAGGGCACTACAAGAATTCTTTTGGTTTTACTGTGAATAATGCTATGCTTTACTAAACTAAAAACTACGCTTATATTTAATATTCTTGAGATTTAACTGCATAAGATGTCGTTGATTTCCAGCTTGCCATGGTTTCGAGAAGCGAATATTTGAATAGGCTTGTCTTTCAGAAGAAAATCAACAGAGAAAGTGCAGTTGATATCCTCAATATCCAAATTGAAAATCTTCCGGGTGGTACAAAAACTTTTGAATTAATAGTCAAATTCTGTTATGGATGGAAAATTGACATAACCTCAGCCAATGTTGCCCCATTATACTGTGCTGCACATTTCTTGGAAATGAGTGAAGACCTTGAAGAAGGGAATCTCATTTCCAAGACAGAAGCTTTTCTGAGCTTTCTAATCTTATCTTCATGGAAAGACACATTTAGAGTACTTAAAAGCACTGAATCTATCTCCTCTTGGGCCAAAGAGTTACAGATAGTAAAGCGCTGTTCAGAAGCAATAGCTTGGAAGGCATGTGCAAACCAAAATGCATCTAGTTTCAATTGTGAATATGTTGAGTGCTTGAATGTGAAAACAAGCAATATGAATAACTCAGAAGACAGTTTTGATGCTTGGTGGTTTGAGGATTTATCGCTTCTCCGTATAGATCATTTTATCGAAGTGATTACATGTATTAAACGACGTGGAATAAAATCAAAGATTTTAGGTTCTAGTATAGCACATTGGGCAACAAAATGGTTTTCTCAAGTCACACTTGGACTTGACAAGGTCACTCCTAAACACATGACTCTTCAACTTCGCAGAGTTTCAACTGAATGCTTGATCAGAATACTACCTACCGAAGAACATTCAGTCACTTGCAATTTTTTGCTTCATCTACTGAAAGTCGGAGCGATGCTGAAAATAAATCCCGAGTTATTGTGTGTGTTAGAAAGGAGAGTAGCTTTGATCTTAGAGCAGTGTCATATTCAAGATCTCTTGGTTAAGAATCATGGAGAAAATGATCCTTTGTATGATGTAGCTGTTGTTCTGAGGGTGTTGCAATCTTATGTTTGTGGCATGTCATTCAATCCTGTACCGAAACTCCATAATGTTGGAAAGTTGGTGGATGGGTATCTCATCCATGTTGCAAGGGATGCAAATCTCACAATGGAAAGTTTCAGATCACTTGTTGAAGTATTACCACAAAATCTTAGACCCTGTGATGACAACCTCTATAGAGCAATTGACTTATTCCTTAAGGTAACATTGATGTTACATCATTTCTAAATCCCTAGCTTAAGTAAGATCTATATATGTGGAACTTTGGATATTTAATTAACTTAGTTACTTGAAAACTGAGACTTATTCTCATTTTGCAGGCACATCCATATTTGGCAGAAGAAGATAGAACAGATGTGTGTAGAGTCCTGGAATACCATAGATTGTCACAAGAAGCACGCCAGCATGTGATGAACAATGATAGGTTGCCGTTGAAATTAACAACACGGTTTGTCCTCCTAGAACAAGTAAAGATGGGAAGGTCGATGACAAGTAATGGGTCGAATTACCGAAGAACGAATACTCAGACTGTCATCGGCGTAAGCAAAGATTTCGAAAGAAGGCGGATGAGTGGCCAGGAGATAAAGATGATGAGAAAAGATGTTGAGCTGATCAAGACACAGATATTGGAACTAAATACCTGCAAAATAAAGCTCCAAAAGCAACTGAAGAGATGCAGTTGTTAAAAGAGATAGTTTATCATGTAAAAGTACTTGAAAATGAGGACCTCTTCTATTTTTCTGTGATAGCTAACATTATTGTTTTGTATCTCATAAGAAATTCACACTATAGTTACTTGTCTCATCTTGAACCTCAATGTTCTAAAACAATATGTTTCATATTTGCTTGCATAGCTCCAGTGAAATAACTTCCATTCCACCCCAGCCATGAATGAAACCAATGTTTATGGGGTAAACCTCACACCTGATTCAGATTTTGTCCAAGGTCCAAGTGTTTCTAATCTCAGGTTATAGTATTCAAGCCACAAAACAGGTTGTGAAATTGACAAAAGATAGGTGATAAGTGGGAAAAAGTAGAGTAGGTATAACAATTAGTTCTAAATAACTATTTATTGTTAGTGATATACATCGTACCGGATCCTATCAGAACCCTACATGCTTGTCTTGGAATTCCTCATGTTGCACCTCTTTAGAAAGTGAGCCTCGGTGTAAAGGTTATTTATTTGCCTTGTGACTTGAAGGTCATGAATTTAAATTCTATATAATAACCATTGTATGAGAGAAAATAGATTACTGCTTTATTAGACACCACCGAAAATTATTTTCCAAACCACTGTAACTTCTACCGCGCACTACACATGAACTTGGTGCACTACACCGCCTTGTTAATGATACAACAAATAACAATGTTGATTCTAGAATGAAGTTCAGCAGGTAAGTCTACCACTGCTAAATTGACATAGTTTAGTCCCTCGTTATATGTGCATGTTCAAAAATCAAATAGGTAATATTGTGATGAAGCAGCACACAATATTTGTCAGCACATGCAATAGAAAGTCATAAATAAAACTGTTCACAGTTTCTTTATATTTAGCCATATGATATATTCTTTTAGGTTTATATGCAATAATATGTGTCCATTGTTTGCGGGTTTTATAAGTATGCATACCATACCAAAGCTTTGAGAAGAAGAACAATATAAACCAAAGACAATAATAGAATTGGAAATTTGGTTTCATATGTAGTGTCATAAAACCGAATGCTTGAAAGAACTTGGTGAGAGGAACATTGATCAGTGAAAGCTGATAAGGAAGCCTAGGACATGATTATGATTAGTGTCGCGATCTGATTTTCGGTTGGAAGACCGGCTTTGTGACTTAGGGAGAGGCGAACTCGATTTCTACCTCTTCCAATTGACCGTAAAATGTAGAAAACTCTTTATATGCCCAATTTGGACAATTTGGTCTTTGAACAGAGATTCTGAGCTCGGGAGTCAATTACGGATCGATGAAGGTATTAGCATCCCGTCCGCCCGTATTAAAACGGTATCCTCGCTAATAACATTGACTTTTATACCTTTAAAACTATCCATTAAAGTTGATAAATTGGTTTGGTTGATTTGAAAATATCATTTGGTTGAATTGAAAAATAAGTTTTTACTAAAACATTTTTTATATGGAATTAATAGTTTAGAGACGACACTGGTCGTATACCTCTTTCCCATTTCCAGAGAATTTAGAGACAACACGGGCCATAACCTTACTATAAAAATTCCATTTTTAAAATCACTTGAATAAATAATGATTATTTTTGAAATATTTGATATGAAATTAATAGTTTAGAAACGGCACTGGTCGTAGATCTCCTTCCCCATTATGAGAGAATTCCGTTTAAAATCACTTGAATAAATAACGATTATTTTTGAAATATTTGATATGGAATTAATAGTTTAGAAATGGCATTGATCGTAGACCTCCTTCCCATTTTCAGAGAATTTAGAGACAACACGTCATAAACTTACTATAAAAATTCAATTTTTAAAATCATTTGAATAAAATAATTTTCTTTAAAATATTTGATATGAAATTAATAGTTTAAAGACAGCACTGATCGTAGATCTCCTTCCCATTATGATAGAATTTAGAAACGCCATAACCTTACTATAAATTCGGTTTAAAATCACTTAAATAAATAATGATTATTTTGACCACGGTTTGCTTGTTTGGGTTGGGTAAACAATAGAAGGTAGTGTCTTTTGTTGACCATAGTTCGAATTACCTTTGTGTTACACCTTGGGTTAATGGTTTTATGTTAATGAAGAGTTGGTGAAGCATATGCAAAGGTTCATAAAATATGGCTAGGAGGGGGAGATGCCCTCTTCATTCATTTTGTTCTCATCCTCATATATCTATTTGAAGGGTGTATGTGTATAATGAAGGAGGAGAGAATATGGATGGTTGTTAACCATGGAAAAGAGAGCATATGGTTCTCTTTTTTTGGAGGTTGAGGGATATGTCATCCAATTACTACACTGAGCAATAGATATATGAAGATGAGAACAAAATGAATGAAGAGGGCATCTCCCCCTCCTTTCCCACTTCCTCCCCGTATCTGTTTTTTTATATGTAAATAGGCAAACTTATCATAAGTACCAACGTTATGGAGTGAAGCCAAAAGACTTTTATCCATTATTTCTATTAAGCATATCATTCAACATAACTATCACCATCTACCAAACTTGCATAACTCAGTAACTTAACTCAAAACCTCCAAGTTCTTATCATTTTCTTTAACATTCTAACTATACTATTTCTGTAATTTTCATTAAACCTTTTTTTAAAGCGGATCACTAATTATAAATAAACTCATATTAATCAAAGGTTTTCTGATAGATTATAATTGAATAGCCAAGACGCCCAAATATTATTATTTTTTTGAAATTTTTTATTGTTTTAAAATCTTCATATTTTTTGATTTTATAAATAAGCCGGACAAAATTGGGTGTTCACAGTTAAGAAAAAAAGGAAAATAGTTAAAGGGAATTGTTGCTTATGTGACTTTACTTATCCCCCTCCTTTCAAACATCATATTATAGAGTATAATGAGTCATTGGATTATGTTTTGCTTGGTTATGAGAACATACTCCATTTTGGAACATAAGGTTCTTGGTATGTTTGTGAAACCTTGATGAAGCTCTGTTGTTGTTTTACTTTAGAGTCCAAATGTTTTTTATGATATTTTTGAAATAAGTAAAAGGAAGAGAGGTGAAACATTTTTAATTGAGATGAGGAGAAAAGTACTGTCCTATAGAGAGGATACATTATTCTGAATAAAATAATCAAAAGAGTAAGTACATATGTAATACTCCCACATAAAATTTCCTCCCTCCATCCATCTTTTCCCATATATCTTCTTATTCTTCAACCATTCACAACTGTTCCACCTGCATGGTGTAAAAAGACTTCCATATTAGATACCTATTCAAATTTGATTTTCTTCACCAATAAATGACACAAATTATAGAATAAGTTGAATATAAAAATCATATTTAATTGTGTAATAGTAGTGTTACCATTGGGGTGTAGGACTTGTCCTGTTATGTAAGAGGAGCATTGGTTGCATGCAAGAAAAACATAGGAAGGAGCAACCTCAATAGGTTGACCAGCTCTGTTCATTGGAACTTGGCCACCAAATTGAGCAGTTTCTTGTTCCTTGAATGAAGCTGGTATTAATGGAGTCCATATAGGTCCAGGTGCAACTCCATTTACTCTTATTCCCTTGTTAACCAGTTGAAGAGAGAGACCCCTTGTAAATCCCACAATTGCACCCTTTGTGGACGTGTAGTCCAATAGTTTCGCATTCCCTTTGTATGCATTCACTGATGTTGTGTTGATTATGCTGCTTCCTTCCTTCATGTGCTTCAGGGCATGCCTATATATTTGTATATTATGTAAATATGATTACTACTTGTGTATTAGTATTCTAGAGGCTACAAGAAATTTATAATTATCAGTTTGTTCCTCAACTATAATTTAAGTTCTTCAATCCAATTAACTAGGATGATGATTTAATTAGTCTTACTGCATATACTTTGGACCAAAGTGCGAACGGGGAACCTTCAACTACAAGGAATTCCATTATTATTGGGATATGAGAAGAGTGAAGAGTAACAAGCGAGACACCACATCTTGAACCAAAACCTTAAGGCATTAGTTCTATGAGCATTTTCAACTTATGAACTCACTGCTCCCGTATATTAAATGTGAGCTTTACACTTGAATAAAGTCAAAATGTATAACCGAGTATAAGAAATTTGGTTTTTTGCAAATCATTTTGTTCAAATAGTTTATATACAACAAATTTAAACAACCTAAGACTTCCTATGATGTTTTTTATTATTATTTCATTTGGAACATAATTAAAATTTGAAATTCATTCATTTACCTAGTCATGAAGAAATATGAAAAGATGTTAGTCCGAAAGACCCTCTCAAGCCTTGGCTCATCAATCTCCTCAACTGATGCACACTCATATTGTTCAGCTGCATTGTTGATCAGAATATCAATGTGGCCATAAGCACTCACAACCTCATCCACCACTTTCTTACAATTCTCATCAAAACCCAAATCTGCTGCTATGGCTATTGGATCTTTAGCATCTGAAGTCTTAATATTCTTTATCATTTCCAAAGTGTCCTTTGCGTCCTTCTCCTCTTGTCCTTTCACATATGTGAAGGCCACAGTAGCACCTTCTAAGGCAAATAAGTTGCATACGGCTCTTCCAATCCCAGAGTCACCACCAGTTATTACTGCTATCTTCCCCTGGAAATTAGTAACACTTACCATGTTAACTATAATAACAGAAAAATATGACATATATGTTTCAAAATAAATCATCACATACTACTTTTTATGATATTCCATTTCACGAGAAAATGGGTGACATATAAAGGTATCAAATATTATAACATTAGGAATTTGATTCATGCCATATATAGAAAATGTTTTGTACAGATACATTATATAATACAAAAAATTTATACCATGATTAATTAATTTTTATTATGCGATTCATGGCATATAAATTCATAATCAATCATGTATACTACAAATAGTCAATAATCAATGGATTGTTTAATACGGATATTCATGATCAATATAGTTAACCTATTGAGGAAAAATGGGATTGTAAGCCAATTATTGCAATTATATTATAAAGTGCAATTTAAATTATAGTAATTAATTTAAATATAAATTTATGTATAAATATAAGACTATATACTCCGTATAAATATTTATACACAATGAATACATCATTCATTAAGTAATATATACTTGAAGTTTATTTGATGGGTTGTAGTGAGAACAAGTATATTGGGGTTCTGGATCCATAACATGTTCCTTTCCAGGTTGCGTATCTTGTTTTTGTGGTGGGAATTTCTGTTCACCAGAAGCCATTCTCACAAACAAGCTTTTTGGGATCTTATGAGTTCTTGAAAATGTGGTTAGAAAATTATTGTTTAAGTTGAAGTGAGAAGTGGTTTTGGAATGAAAGCAAATTGTAGAATATTTGGTTGTTAAGGATCTTAGTGATGAACAAAGTACACGGCAAAACATAGTATATAGTGGAAAAGGGCAAAGACATTGAGATTATAAAGAAGATAGATATGACACGTGGTGAGGAGTGGCAGAAGATGGTGTTGACGTGTCATGTAGTTTGCATGCATTTGACACGTTATAAACGGTTATTATATGGAGCAGCGCAAGGTTTGGCTTTTACTATGTACGTGTTCTTAGCTTCTTCATATTTACCACCGATCGATGCATTTTAGGAGTAAATTAGGAATCTGGATCCTCTCCGATGCATTTGACATGTGATATTTGATATTTTTTAATAGTTTTGATTTTAACTTAAAATTTTATTGCAAATGATCAAGTTAATCTTGGCTTTACATTCTTGTACTGGACTCTCCAGTTCAGGAGAGGATCTGAACTCGTAAATTAGTATAACCGAATCAAATCCTTTGAACGTTCATCATGGGTTTTTACTCCAAAAAATGATTGCTCTATTTAAGTACAGGGGTTTGGTTTGTTTAAAGGAATTAAGGTTTGAACTCGGACTTATTTAATTTAGTGATAAAAAATTAAAAACACATTACCCACATAATGTTTATGTAATGCATGTAAAATTTAGATCTATAACTTTAAAAGGGGTAAAACAACCCTAGTTAGTGTGCTTAAGGTTCAAATTTAGAAAATGTTAAATTATTTTAATGGACATCAGTACACCTTTTATTATTAGAGGTCGTTTCTGTGTTATGTTTAAAAAATATATATATAAAAGTTTAAAGGGATCTCAAATCCTCTATTTCCTTTTTTTTCATTCATGTCAAAACTTAACTTGTACACTATTGTCAATTTTTGGGAAGCACCACTACCTCAACCAACAAACCGGCCCAAAAATAGATATTCTCATCCATAGTGGATGTGCTCTTATCACAGTTGGGTAAGGAATCTTGGAGAAAAAATTACATAAAAAATAAAAGGAATAAAAGTTAAGATAGGACATTTTCATAGGATGAGTTATAATTTTACCCTTGGCAATATTAATTCATCTATATTGAATCCAAATATTCAACTCATTTATTTGAGCAGTATAATATAATTTTGAAGAGTTGTAATATTGTTAGTGTAAATATATATATACATATTTATATTATTCACTATTCATTTGTATCTTTTTTGAATAGTCGATAATAATTAAACATGAATCTATACTATATATAAAGGTAAAACTCAAATTAACCACCCAACATGGTGTAATTTATTGTTGCCTATTTTTGCCTTCTTTATTTTATAAATTCTACCAAAAACCATATACAACCCAATATTTATTTATACTCAATGCATATTTTATGCTATTTTTAAACAATGTACCATTTTTATATAAATTATATATGTATGCTATTTTTAAACAATGCACCATATTTTATATAAATTATATATGTATTGTTCTCTATTTATTCATCACATATTATAAATTGGTAATCAAAATCAAAATAAAAGAGTTATAATTTTTCTAACCACAAATGAGATGACACCTATTATAAATCATAACTTTCAATAAGAATGCGCGTCGGCCTGTCGACACGCTAGTAGTGATAAAATAAAATGATAAAATTTGAATCCAATATTGATGTCACCACCGTCAAGTCAAACCTTCTAACTCTTCAAATCCTTATTGCAAAGATTTGGTATGCATATAATTTCACATAGTTATGGACATTTTCTTCTAGTGCTTCTGAACATAGTTAATATACATTGTCACGTGGGACATATCCCATTAGAAGTTGTAGAAGGGCTACTGTGGCTGGCTGCGGTGGTTGATGGTGGCGAACCCTTAATAAAGAAACTTTGCAAGACCACCAAGTGAAAGAAAAAGCACTTGAGACGCGTCGGTAGTTGGCCACAAAAAGGAATAATAGCGTGGAAGGTCCTCTCTTCTGACAAGTAAGGTACCAATAAAAGTGAGGAGTATCTCCCTCCCATGAAAAAGCAAAAGCAAACAAAGTTCAACAACAATGACTTCCTTATTCATTTGTCTGTACGTTTTTTAGTTATTAAGAACAGTGACTTCCTTACCAAGGATCGATGAATAGATAAATTATTTTTGAAATATCCTCGATCCCTAGCTTATTACTCTAATTTATTCCCCTCTAAGGGTCTTATATATATGGAGATGGTCTATAATCATATGACCATATTGTTCTTGCAAGTGGTCCTTTCTTTTTGTACTTCATTTAAGCATCAAACATGGCCTCCTTCAAACTTTTTGTCTACCTTCTATCTCTCATTGCCTTCCATTTGTTTCCTAGTCCAGTGCTTTCTAGAGGTAACTTTTCTCTGTTTCACTCTCCCATGTCTTCTAATATATTACTCTAAAAAGTTAGTATGTCTTATTTTTTTACGCATGTGAAGTAAACTTGTGTAATTTGCATTTAGTTACTCACATATAATATAATGATGTGTAATGTGTGTCCTATTATATGTTTCTACATTAATTTCTATCATCATGTAATTACAATTATTTTATCTTATCTTTTTATACTTATAATTTTAAGAAGAGTGGTCCATTTACATTGGCGTAACTCAATGTAATTTTATATCCAACAATTACTTTTTAATAGATAATTTTCTTACAAAATCAACCCTCATATTAAAAGCTTATATGTATGTATATATAAACCTTTCATATTAATACAAACTCACCTAATACTTTATTCATATACATGAATATTAATACAACATATACTTTAAATAAGAGCTATTTGATTATATTATCCTTATATTCATGTTAAAATCTATCAAAATTCAAGACAAGTAACCTAATGGGTAACTATACTAATTGCTCAGCTCAACCAATTAAGTAACACTGCATAAGTATCTCATACAATTTTTTTCCTACACACCAATGGAAGAGTAAAACAAAAGAAACACACATGAATATGTTGTCCTACTCCTTTGTTTTGAGTAGGGATACTCTCCATTAATGGAGAGAGGTAAGTATTACTTTTACACTTTGTCTTTTCATTTTCCTTTTTATCTTGGTTCACAAATCACTTGTCTGTCCGTTAACGAAGAGGATCCTTCCTTACTCATTTGTTTTGCTTAATGTGACTCTCTGCCTACAGATGAGAAGAAGGATTTACTTCATGACCTCAACAGATATAGACAACTTCTGAACCTTCCTATCCTCACAGAACAACATAAAGCATCTTGCTTAGCTAATGAGATAGCAGAAGATCTAGAACACAAACCCTGCCAAGACTTTAATTACTATCCTGTCCCTGGTATCCACCCAAAGAGTCCTAACTTCCAAAAGAACATTGACAAATGCAAGATCAATATCAACACCACAAATGATGGGATCATCATGCCTGTTTGTGTGCACAATTTGGACTCTGATTCTTTGTTTCTCAATTATACTAAAACCTATCGCTTTACAAAGTATCTTAATAGTTCTAAGTATACAATAGCTGGTCTTGGTTCTGAGGATGATTGGATGGTTCTTGTTCTCAGCACTAACTCATCTTCTGGAGACTTCTCTTCTGCAACTTCTCTTATTGCTCATGCTTGGAAGTGCTACTGCTTGGTGCTGGCTTTCTTCTTCACTGTTTTCATTGTTTGATTACTCTCTTTTTCATATGCTTCTTCATTTGGTGGATTTGAGACAAAATGTATATTTGTTTTCTATATGATTGTGCATATGGGAATTGGAGTGTACTATTGTTTTGCCAAGTTCTTGTTTCAGGATTGTAATGTGATAGCAAATAGCCTCACAGTTCACAATCTACTTGTGATGGATATTGAATATTGTATATTGTGATTTGATTGTCAATATATTTGAAAATAAAATTTGAGTCTTGTGGAATGATATTATTAGAATAAAATTTGAGTCTTGCAATGTCTAAGACAAATACTTGTAGCTTTTGAAACTTGAAAACACAAACTATTATTATTGGCCTCTGATTTGGAAGAAATGAATGAAAACATAATAGTTTAATAAGGCAATCACTTTTCAGCTACAAATTGCATTAATGAAAATATTAAAGCACAAAAAGCTCTCTCATAATTATCTATATTTTATTGACCTGATTAATGCTAAAACTGTTTTCCTCTCAAACTGATACTGTGAAGAGGTAGATCTTTAGTGCAACAGATAAAGCCAGCTGCAAAAGAAAAATGCTAGCAACAATCAAAAACCAGCTTTCACCAGCTGACATGATATGTGCTCTGAGGTTAAGTGCCACAAATGTTGCTGACATGAACCCAGCCACACCTGCAATCACCCATCTAAATATCTCCAATGGCACAATGGACATACACTGCACCAACCAAAGGGTTTTATGGTTATATGATCAAAATGTAAAATTTCATACTTTTTTTCCAAAAGGGAGAAAGTTTGTATGAGCAGTAACTCACCATAGCTGGAATAAAGATAAACAAGGAATATCCATAGAGACAGAATAGTTGGACAAGGCCTGATGGTACTGAGAAGTATTTGAGGATTACATACAAACCAAGAGGAACAATGGTGACATAGCCATAAAACAAACCAGCAGACCAAGTCACCAGATTTATGTCATAATTCCATTCTTGATTCTTCAGCTTGTGTGATATAAATGTCACAAATGTGCCAATGGATGCTGCTACAAATATTAAGGTAGTGCAAATCCAGAATGGTCCATACCTGTGTACATTTATCATAAAATATAAATCGCATGCGGCCGCATAGTTAAAACACACAAAACACAGAGATCTTTTATTAAAAAAATGGTGGTCGAATGCACAAGACTTATGTAGTCCTTTTATCATAAAACAATGTTTTGTTCTCCAAAGTTCAAAATGGTAAGCATCCTCTACATATGACACTGGTATATAAAATGTAACAAGAGTTGCCTCTTTCTGTATACAAAATGAGCTATTTTCATTATTCATGCACAAAACACAAGAACCATCAAGAAGATGCAAAAGAAAAAACACATTATTTAATATGTTAGTGCTCATTACTAAATAAAGAAGTATAGTGCATAACTATAGCATTGAGGAATTAGAGAGACTAACAAATCAGGGTGGGTAGCAGTTTTTTCATTGAAAGTTCCTCTAAATGGGAAGAGTGAATCCTTAATCCTCTCTAGAACATCAATAGTGTCAATATCAAAGTATGGCTTGTAAGCAGCAATAGTGAAAGCCCGAAACCAACCACTCTGCTGTTGTTGGGGTTCATCAGAACCAGATGCAGGTTTTGAAAATGTATCTGCATGCATTAAAATCAATAATAAAACAATTAGACACAAAGGAACTAGCAATAACGTTGCATTTTCAAATCACTACTTTTAGTAATAAAATGAGATCATGTAATATACCATCAGCATCACGTGGAGGCCTAGAGGCACTAGTGATTTTTCCCTGTGCTCCTGATGGAGGAAATTGCTGAAAATTTGAACCTGCAGAGATAAAAAAATATTTTTTTTTCAGTTTGAAGATATTATAATGAATAATAAAAATGAGGAGAAGAAAGGGAAATTAAACCTGTCAAATTGACAGTGACAGGCGGTGGATCTGGAATTGCCTGGATTAATTGAAATTGAGATCATATTACACAAGGTAGAATTTAGTAGAGACATGTTATGTTATGTAATGTATCTTGTCTTTAGTATTGTTATTGTTTTATATCCTCTAAAAACAACAAAAGACAAAAAATTAGAACATTTCACGTGCTATATATCATGCATGTATTCGATAATGGAAGATGAATTTGGATGACTTACGGGCACAGATCCTGAAACTTTATGGTGATCAATGGAACTATAATGATGATGTCCTGACATCATTTTTTCATTCCAATTTGAATATCTTCTTCCTTTCCTTCCTTTTTTGTTTTTGCTTTCTTCAGATCCCACTCCCTCAACTCCTATTTTTACAACCAAAGGCGTTTTGTAATATACCATTTGCCATGCATGATACTATAAATAAAATAAGTAAATTTCTATACAATTATAAACATGAGTTATGAATATCAAACACCCCCAAATGCCCTCTCCATTTTCCCAATTCCCTTAAACATTCATGGTGTTGAATATATATATGATTAAAAATTTATGGTGCTAAATAAAATAAAAATATTACATCATATTACTTCCACACTTGAGAGGGTGACAAAAAACCTGACCTATATATGATTACTCGTAAAAATAACAAAAACGAGTACTCGCAATAATAGTTTATAGGTGAAAACATGTTGTATGATACCTACTGTGTATTAACCAAATATTTATAGATTTATTTTTTAATTAAATATTTTATATATATTATATTCTTTATTATTATTTTAAGATTATATATTATCTAGTTTATTATTATTTCAAAATAAATTTTGATGATTGAACTATAATTATAAATTTATTATATATATATCTTATTATTATTATTATGTAATATGGATATGCACAAATAATATTAATATGAATATAAGTAAGCAATATTTGGGTTTGTCCGATCTCGTTACCGGTCTTTCATATCAACAAGTGGATATATCATTTTTTGGTCTGCCTTTATTCTCTCTAGGGTTGCGCATAGTCGGCCCAACATTATGACTCTATGTATTTGTGGAGCCCAACAAAAGCTTCACATGTACGAATGACAATGTGGCAGGTCGGAGTCAGGTTTGTACTTACTCAACTACAAATTAAAAATTCAAAACATGAACTAGAAATTCAAAACTCGAACTCGAATTAAGTGGGATTGACAATAATTCTATATATATGTCAAATTTATATATATTTATTATATGTATTTATGTCTAATATTTCAATTTTACATATATTGATCGGATTCAGGGTAGAGTATCAATTATAACAAACCCGAATCCCGAAAGTTTAAGAGTAAAATTCGAACCCATTTACATCAAGTTTTTCCATTAAATTCAAGTTGGAATTGGATAGATACCATCAAATTCGGTTTTCATTTTTGTTACTATTAGCACGTTTTCAACATTTTTATACTACTATAAATGTGAATTCAAGATCAACAAAAATGGGAAGTACATGGAACAAATATTAAATAGATTTAATATCTTTTACACTATTTTTGGGAATTTATTCAAATCCGAACAAAATAAATTCATCCATTAAAATTAATATATTTAAATGCATATAAATTAGTGGATAATTTTAATCATAGATGAATTTAAATTCGTTTATTATATCTTATTAATATATTTATTTGAATGAATATTCAATCCATATAAAAATAAATATTCACAAACATTGTCTATTGTTTTTTTCTTCATCATAGGATATGTGAATGTGCTCTCATTAATAGTAAGAAATTATCATTAATTTTTTTTACATGTAAAATCTTAAATGTCGAATGTTAAAAAAATGATTTTTCTCCAAAATGTGAATGTGTTGTCATTAATAGTAAGAAATTATTATTAAATACATAGCATATTTAAATATTAAGAATGTTAAAAAAATGATTTTTGCTGGAAGTTGCAAAAAACAATTTTCTTAAAAGAAAGTGTTTTTAAAAAAATGTGATTTTAAAAAAGTGTTTTCTCTTAACAAAAATGTTTTTTGAACAGTGACATTTTCAAACAGTTATTTAAAAAAAATCAAAACAGTGATTTAAAAAAACGGGTTTTAAACACTACTTTTAAAATAAAATTAAAATACTTTATTGAAGTTGTGGTTTTTAAATGGGTGATTTTTTTTCTTAAGTGGTTTTAATTTTAATTAAAAATGTAAATATATAGGATACCATGATAATTGATAGTGATGCAAGATCAACACAGAGATGGTAGCTATACGAATAGGAAAAGAAATAAAAGTGGAAGGTGTTAGAATGTTGTTATGAGTGGAATGATTGGGAGCTTAAGAGGAAAATCAATAATTGCATAAATGATCTGAAAATGTAAGCATTAACACTGTTTCTTAAATGGAAATTTGGACTTATTATCCCTATCAGTGTTGTTGCATGCATTTGCAACCCATTGATGGGTTGTTATCTAGCCATATATTATCAGAAGGGACCATAGACAGATGTTAGATTTCACTTTCAACCATAGAATAAAGAGGAGAAATCTATTGATTCTAAGTATAAATTTTTTAAATTTAGTTCACATTTTATCCATCAATTTTAGGGATATCTAATGTTTGAGTTTTAAAATTTATAGGCTCCACTGTCCTATTTCACTTATTTATGTGACATTGAAAATTGGCATAACAAAGTGGTACATCTGGTTAACGTGCTATTACAACTATTTGCAATTCTGTGGGTGTTATTAGTGCTTAATAAGTAATTATACATGACTTGGAAGTATATTTACATTACTTTTGATCAAGGAAATTATTTGGATATAGTAAATCATTTTTTAGAAGCATAAACAAATTGGTGTATATATGATTCTCCATAACAATATTTTAATAAAAAAATATGATTGTATGACTACTATCACTTTTATATTATATTGTTTAAATATAGGTTCAATTTAATGATTTTTGGTTGAACTGATCAATATAATCTGATTTTAATAACTATGAATTGAAGAGATGAAATTACATTTTTAATCCTTTTTATTCAAATTTGAATTTGAAAATGTAGTGAAGAAATTGCCAATTAATTAAGTATCATTATTTTTATCTTTAAAAATGTCTAGCAGATGACTCCACACTCAATCCTAAACAATGATAATGGAAGTTGATGAGTAAACATATGCAAGTTTTTTCTTGTATTAAATGGATGAGTAACTAATTGCTTTTGGGTATTGATTATCTCTCTCAACAAATGTTGCTACTATGAATCAAACTTTTGACCTTATGATCATCATTACACTAATGAATAGTTATATATAAATTTGATAGACATAACCAATATACCTATAAATGTTACTTAATATATATATATACATGTATAATAATTAAATTAATAGAATAATAAGTGCATAATACATTGTTATTAATATTATATCAATTATCATACTCATTAGAGTATTGATATGATGATATAATGATTTGAATAATAAATTATTAATTAAATTACATATTTACTAAGTTATGTATTATATTATTTGCAACATATAAATCAATTAATGAAAAGACTCACTAACATTTATAATAGTTCTAAGGTTCAAGATTTGAGTTCAGAATGTTTTTGAAAAATATAAATTTTTCATAAGCAAACTAATTTTGATAAAATCGATAGTATATTATTTTACTCTTTTTACCAATATTTTTCAATTTTAACTAATTTATTTGTATTTATGGTATGATTATCACACCATATCAATATATCATCATTAGATGATGTACCAATTTAGCCATTAAACTAACAAATACAACATTTCTGAATATAACAATAGAATATTCTTTTTCATTATAAAGGAATATAATATGTTAAGATTGGTATACTTATAAAAATATTAATATTAATATAGTATAATATTTATGCACCATGCATAAGAAAGTATAATATCTATATATTCACTTGTATTACTGTATCAAACTCATCAATACTCATAGGGAATAGATACAAGCATTGATTATAGCTGCAAAACCAAAGATTAGTATATAAGATTATTTAAATATAAGCACAAACATATATATACTTACATAACTAATCAATTGATTTTGCTCCCTTCACCATTCTCACTACCAAGAAAAGGTTAGGGTTTTTCATCCTTCACTCACACACCTCCCTCTTCTCTTTCACTCTAACTTCATCTCATTCCTTTTTTGCAGTGTCTATGGCGAAAGCTTCTTCTGGAACCGTGAATCCACATGGTCACAATGGAGTTCGAATTGTTGTTGCCGGAGATCAAGGAACTGGAAAATCAAGTCTCATCATAACCGCTGCTGCTGAAAATTTCCCAATTAATGTTCCTCATATCTTGCCTCCTACTAGGTTGCCCGAAGATCTCTATCCTGATCGTGTTCCAATCACAATCATTGATACATCTTCCCGGTATAATTTCCAACTTGTTTTCTAAATTCGTCTATTGATTCCGTTATTCACTGCATGTTGAATTTAAACTATACATAAATTTGAATTTGAAGTTGTAGATTTATTTATTCTTCGATAAATGAATGTCTTAATTGCATTGTTGTTTGTTATTATTGTTTTTTCAGATCTGAGGATAGTGATAAAGTTGCTGAAGAGTTGCAGCGGGCTGACACAGTTGTTCTCACTTATGCTTGTGATCGGCCTGAGACACTTGAAAATCTGAGTACATTTTGGCTTCCACATCTCCGGAAATTAGAGGTTTTCATTTATGTTTACATCTTTTGTCCTATCGAAGGATTTTATGTACAATTGCAGCTCTATTTTTTTCAGAAGTAGATAGAGAGTTAAAAGGAGGGATAAAGTAGTCGTTTCTTGATAATGAAAGAGGAAGACACTAATGCATTAGTGAAAATTGTTAAAAATTAGTTCTGATCTACTTGTAAAAATGTTTTTTTCTTGTTGTGCTTCATACAGTTTAATTAGATTGACATACTATGTTTGCCCTGTTTTTATATGTAATGTACATATGCATGACATATATATTTGAACCCATTGAACAGGTGAAAGTCCCAGTTATAGTGGTTGGTTGTAAGCTTGATTTAAGAGATGAAAATCAACAGGTGAGCCTAGAACAGGTGATGTCACCAATAATGCAACAGTTCCGAGAGATTGAAACTTGCATTGAGTGTTCAGCATCCAGGCATATCCAGGTATCTTCTTCGCATGGCATTAAATGCTTTGACATCTTATTTTGAAGGTGCTGATGAGTTATATCTGGATTATGTTTCACGCGATTGTAATTGAATTCCATTTTTGAAGGTCCCTGAAGTCTTTTATTACGCACAAAAGGCTGTTCTTCATCCAACAGCTCCATTATTTGATCAGGAGTCACAGACTCTAAAGCCTCGATGTGTGCGGGCTTTGAAGCGAATTTTTATCCTCTGTGACCATGACAGAGATGGTGCCCTTAGTGATGCTGAGCTAAATGATTTTCAGGTTGTATCCCCCCCCCCCCCCCCCCCCCCCCCCCCTTTCAGATGACAACATTAAATATTGAAATCAGGCTTTTAATTATCTGGCACTTTGAAGTGTGATTATAAGTTTATTTATTATGTTTTAGTAAGATAATTTGCATATAAGGTTTCTGAAAAAAATTCTAACAAATCTGTCATCAGGTTAAATGTTTCAATGCACCTTTGCAACCATCTGAAATTGTGGGTGTAAAGAAGGTTGTGCAAGAAAAATTGTCTGAAGGTGTCAATGATCGTGGGCTTACATTGACAGGATTCCTCTTTCTTCATGCCCTTTTCATAGAAAAGGGGCGTCTTGAGACAACATGGACTGTTCTTAGGAAGTTCGGATATAATGATGAAATCAAGCTTGCTGATGATCTAATTCCGCCTTTGAAACTAGCTCCCGATCAGGTATTTATTTTGAGATGAATCATGATTTTTTAACACTGTCTATTGTGGATGATGTAGATTTTGTTTACCTGTGTGAGATTAATTTGCGGAGCTCAGTGAGCTTTTTCCCTGTTCTGATATAAATTGCCTTTGATGTCTGCAGAGTGTGGAGCTGACAAATGAAGCACTTGATTTCTTGAAAGCAATCTTTGATGCTTTTGACGGTGATGGAGTATGTCATTTGCACACATGGCTTGAATATTTTTACTTTTCTATGCTTCCTGTTATGTTATTTTCAAACATTTTCTCAAATGGCTTTCTTGTGATGTAGATAGAAAATTCTAACCTGCCTAATTCTTCTTGAAATTTGACTATATATTTTGTTCCTCCAGGATGGGATGTTGCGACCTCGTGAACTCGAGGAATTGTTTTCTACCGCCCCAGAAAGGTAGATTGATATCTCACATTCTGTGCTTGATACATTATTATCCACGATTACTGGTAGATTGCTTTGCATTGGTTTCTTTTACTGAATTGGCAGTGGGAAAGTGTGATGAGGATCTGGTATATACTAATTTTTTCCTTCAATGTTTTTACAAACCCTAGCCATGACAAATTTTCTTATGTATGCCTTTCCGAGTCTGAATGTTATTTAGGACTCTTGCCATTGTTATTTTCTATTATTTAATTTCTTGATTGCAGCCCTTGGACTGGAACTCTATATGAGAATGCTGCAGAGAAAAATGCATTTGGAGGACTATCGCTTGATGCATTTTTGTCAGAGGTGTGCAAGTTTTCTCTATCTTCTCTCTATTCCACTCTCCTTGCATTTTTTGAATGGTGCTTTTATAAGTGTCTCTGTCTATTGTTTGAGTTTCATCACTCAATTTTAAAAGTGCCTTGGAATCAAGTTTAATTAAACTGTGTCATCCAATTATTTATCTATTTCTTTAATTTGAATATGTATGGTTTTTTTATCTGATTTTTGTACCTTTATTGCATATGTTGTTTTATCTGCCTTGTCATTCATAATCATTATTTTTTTCCTTTTTTCTGGACAGTGGGCACTTATGGCGCTTCTGAACCCAACTTTTAGTGTGGAGAATCTGATATACATTGGTTACACTGGTGATCCTTCATCTGCTATCCGTGTGACTAGGCGAAGACGTTTAGATCGTAAGAAGCAACGTTCAGAAAGAAATGTTTTGCAGTGCTTTGTTTTTGGGCCTAGGAATGCTGGAAAATCTGCCTTATTGAATTCTTTTATTGGAAGGTACTTTCCTTATATATTTTACCTTGAAGCTTCCCGCCCTGGTAATGTAACTTTAGCCTTATTGTTGCTGAATTAACAATGCAGGCCATATTCTGAAAATTCCAATCCAACCACCGAGGACCGATATGCTGTAAATGTTGTTGATATTTCTATGGTAAATGATACTTTATTGTCATTTTACAATAGCTGCTGCTTGCTAAGCAAAAAGTTTCCTCTCCCTCCCCATTTCTAACACTAGAGCAATCTTTCTTATGTATTCATTTTATTTTTCTTGGCATTTCTTTCTTCTCAACTATGCATTTTATCATATTGTTTGCAGGAAAACAAAAAATATCTTGTACTGAGGGAGGTTCCCGAAGATGGAGTTAGAACTCTGCTGTCCAACAAGGAATCTTTAGCCTCATGTGACATAGCTGTTTTTGTTCACGACAGGTGACTGCTGATATTAAATAACTCTATTCCTTATGGATTATCTTTGTTACATTACTATTGCGAAAATACTGAGTTCATGTTTGGATTTTTAGAAATGGTTTCATGTTTATGTTGAACCCAAAATGCAGATAAGGCAAGTAATAAAAAAAATTATTGTAGAGAACACTCATCATGTATTTGTTTTTATTTCGATATTTTGCATCAGTATAGGCTAAGTAACTTATGTAAAAGTATTGTATATAAAGTCTGTAAGAAACTACTACTCATTCCCCTAAATTGATTTCTTAATTAATATTGTGTATGTAGTCTGTTTGGATAGTTTTAGCTGATAAGCAATAATTTAACATCATAATTGATAATCACTTGGGAAGATCTGTTGTGAGTTTGGATGAGCTTCCCAAAACAGCTTATAGGCGCGGCCGAAAGAAACAATATCTGACACAATTTTATAAACTTGCATTTGCTACATACAAACATAAGTTGAATACAAGTTAATTTAAGATGATTAATTCATTTTGGATTTTATAATATGAATTCAAAAGGCTCTGATTAAATTGACTTCTCATCCATGGGAATCTGAGTTAACTATCATTTCATGGCCATTTGGCATGGACAACCCATACTTGAAAAAATGTGGTTATATAGAGCTGACCAAATAATCAATGTAGGTCTGATGAGTCCTCATGGAGGGCGTCATCTGAACTGCTGGTAGAAATTGCTGGTCATGGAGAAGATACTGGCTTTGAGGTGCCCTGCCTTATAGTTGCAACTAAAGATGATCTAGATTCATTTTCAATGGCTATACAAGAGTCGACTCGGGTATTTTCGATTGCCTTATTTCTTTGCATGATTCTATGCATAATCAAGTGTGCATATCATTGTTCTTGTGATTTTGGATCGTGCTTAACATATGCTATTTAACATGTTTTGAAATTATTTTTTCATATTAATTTTCCAGACAGAAAATATGGTAAGCAGTTTGTGGCACCTCTTTGAGATATTTACATTTTACTTGGAAATCCAGTTTTATTTTTGTTGTTTCATTCTTTATATATAAGAGCTGTGTTGTGGCACCTCTTTGAGATGTTTACATTTTACTTGGATGTTTATTTTTTTAGTGAGTTACTTGGTTTATCATTTTAATGGCATAATTTAGAGATACAGGTCATGAGCCATGACTATACAATAGATAAAACACACTTCATAATTATTTACTACTTTCCATTTTGATTTTTCAGATTTTCGTCTCTAAATTCCATGTTAGAATTTACTTGAGAAGACTAATAAGGCATTGGGTTAATTTTCCCATATTAGCTAAGTATAAGATTTGTAGCATAAGAAGGTTGATCCATCTAGCTGGTGTGCTCTAAAGATGAGCAAATAAAAAACTAATGAGGCTAACTTACCAACCAAGATACTCATTCCAAACAGAAGTTTTATTAGGACCATTTTGTAGATCAACTTTGATTGGTTTCACTGTGACCGTTCTGTTGATCTTCATAATTATATAATTTTATTGTCATGCTGTGTGAGTAATGTGATGCCAAACATAGCCCTGGGTACATGTAATTTTAACAATTAGCCACATGTTCTTTAACTGCCTTCCCCCCTTATCAACTGACGACACTTTTGACTTGCCACTGTTTTTTGCAGGTTAGTCAGGATATGGGAGTAGAGGCTCCTATCCCAATAAGTGTGAAGTTAGGGGATTTCAACAGTCTGTTCCGCCGTATTGTAACTGCTGCTGAGCACCCTCATTTAAGCATTCCAGAAACTGAAGCTGGGAGAAGTCGCAAGCAATACCACAGGCTTATAAATCGTTCTCTTATGGTTGTTTCAGGTATGCCAGCTTTTGGATCTACTCATTCCTTCATTACATTTCACATTTTAAGCTGTTTGACTCATGTGCTAACTAAAATGACCCTATAATCTTGCTTGCATTGTGGTGATGTGATTGTCATGATTTAGATGTTCTTCTTTGTCTTTTGTTTAGTTGTCCGTTTTGATTTTGAAGGTTTTTGGTATGTTGTCTCATAATCTTGAGGTATTGTGCAACTGTGATGCAATAGTCAGTTTTATCGTCATCTTATCTTTATGTGAATCTTTTTTATTTTTGTGTGGGGTGCAATAGTGAGTTTTGAACCTATTACTCCATGAAAACTACTCAAATTCTTCACCACTAGTTCAATCCTAGTGGTTTACCTTTATCTGAATCTTGTTATTTTCATTTTTCACCTTTTCAGTTGTTCTGTTTCATACTTTTCTTGGCTTACATTTATCTTGTTTCATACCGTCCTAGCTTGGAATATAAGGATTAGTGAGGCAATAAATTATCGGCAAGATCAAAGAGTAGCAGATTAATAAATACATGAGTTACTAAGGCCATGTATTAGACTATTAGGGTCAATTTTGGAGGGGGAAATAGAAGGCTTCAGAGTCATTTCGCAAGTGTATTTCCTGGCTCTGAAGCCTTTCTTTTCTCTTTCTTCCCCTCCAAAACTCAACTCGCAAATGGACCATTTTCGGATGGGAAGGAAAAGGGAAGGCTTCATAGCCATGAATATACTTGTGAGATGACTATGAAGTTTGTCCTTTCCTTCCTCTCCAAAACCCAATTTACAGGCGAACCCTTAGAGGATTGGCTTCGTGTATAAACTTAAAAAACAAAAATATACAAGAGGTTTATTTAGGTCATAGATTTAATAGAAAAATAGTGGTTTTTTATTTTATTTTATGCTTCTGCCCTTTTTGTTCCATTGTTGATTAAATGTATTATCTGAAAATATTGCAGTTGGAGCTGCAGTGGCTGTAGTTGGTCTGGCAGCTTATCGGGTATATGCTTCAAGGAAGAATTCGTCTGGTTAAAAGACAGGTTTTGTTAATGGTCCAGCGTCTATTTATACCCTGTTATCTGAAAATGCATCTTGCCCTAGCTACGCTACCTTCAACATTAAGTTGGCTATTTTATGCCAACTCTTGTAGAGATTTAAATTGTCTTCTTTTCTATCTTTCTTTTTCTTTTTTTACAATATATCAGTCTAAGTCTTCATTGTGTTTCCCCCCTCTTTTTCCTGGCTAGGGACTTCGTGAATTTAAAACAATAAAAGGTTATACTGTCCTCCCCAATTAATTACTGGAAAGTTGGAAAGAATGAAACCATCTCTCTCTATAAATTATAGAGAAAGTTGAGATGATAGCCGTTATTTTGTTGAATGACTTTCTTGGGGATAAATTCAAGCGCTACTGTTAGTAATTATAAATCTTAGTTATAGTAATTATAGATTCTGTCTAACCCACAACTTTGAAGTTGTAACTTGTAACTAAGTTGAAGCTCGTTTTATTGGAGAAGACTGTGCTGAGGGTAAGCTTGGCAATATGATCTTGATCTCACCCTACATGTAGGTACCTCACCCTGCATGGAGGGAAGAGGTGAATGCGGTTTTGAAGTCCTGTCATTCCCATCGCATTTTCATATAATTACATTATGTTTATTTGAATTTTTAATAAAGTTAATTTTCCTTACATGTTTTATGTTTTGTATACATGATTATTTCCTGAGATAGTAATTTATTATTAGAAAAAAAGTATGTTATGACAGTGTATGAGTTTTATACACTGACTATATCATTCACCATTCATATTTAATCATCATTAATTTTTTTAAAAAATAATCCGAATGAATAGTGGATGATGTAATGTTTGTGTATAAATCTTTATATTGACAGAATATAGATTTTACACTAATTTATTATTAGATAAATTTAATTTAAAGTGTTTACTTGGAGTGGGATACAATATCTGAGAGTCTTGAGTTGAGTAAAAACTGCCTTTATATCAGTCTCATTGCCAACACGCACCTTGGCCTAAATATGGTTGTGGATTTTTTGTAAGAATCTGAGGGGGAAATGAGCATAATGAAGTTATACATGATATATATATTTGGATTTTGTGTAATTAGTTGATTATGATAATAAGGGGTAGAAAAAGGCATGTTCATTTCCATGTAACAGGACAAGCCATTAGTACGAATATCATCAAGTAAAAACCAATGCAAGTATCGACTAATTCACCATAGCAATTATTAATGGAAGGTTAACGTTCACAAAATTATGCTCATCCAAGATGAAATTTTGGGTGTGTAACACCTAATAGAGATTATCTATTTCAAAACTTCAAAATTATGTTTCATCTAATGAAATTTTGACAAGAAGAAAATTAAAGTTATGTGAATTTTTTTATTGTGTAAAATTGTTGAGGTATTTTGGGCCCCTCATCCTTATTGTATCATATGAGGAGAGTGGACCCTTAATAATGCATGTATCTTGAGAACGTTCATGAGAAATGTTTTAGATATGTGGTTTTTAATTGAGATCAAAGAGAAAGGCGAGATGGTGGTGGAAATGAAAACTGGGAAGAGGGTAAAAAGGAATAGGAAATACATATACATATTAAATCCTAATATTTGTTATGGAGATCTTTATTGCTACTCATAATCTTATCAAATTAGATAATCTTATCAAATTAGATTATGTCTATGTAAGGTATTTGTGAAAGGAATAGGAAATGCATATAATTAAAATTGTCTGGTAGCATTCATTTCAATTTAGTATTGTATACAAGAATAGAGAGTTTCTTTCGAATTATGGAATAAAATTTATTGCCATAGGTTCTGTGTCACACTACATGCATGGTATACTAGTGATGGGTTGGTTTTGGTACTTTTCACCAAAAAATTCTTAGCAAGAATATAATATTTATTGTAATCACGAATACATCATCACAGAAGATGCCTCCAACAACTTCTCTCTCTATTAATGGAGAGGAGTCTCATTCCCAACATACGATTTCACACAAAACTTAGACCACCAAAACCTTATATGAGTACAAAGATTATACACATCTTCAAAACTAACACTTGCAAAACTTTTGGAACCAATTATGGTTTCCTTTTCTTTTTTATCATCAAAACGAAAATCTTATCCTTATCTCATTCTCTTGTTTGTGGTCCTTCTAATCCCTTTTTGATACAATTTTTTCACCCATGGTAGACAATCCCAACTAATTCAGAATATACCCATAACAAGAAATCTAATCTCTATAATAGAGATTAGAGATTGAACATCTCATATCCCCATAACTTACACCAATTAAAATGTGTTATTTAATTAAAAAAGTTATAAAAATATAACTAAGTAATTATGACAATTTGTGTAATGTTTTTATATCCCTCTTCTTCCGACAAGGATCCTCTCAGTACAGGAGATGATAATGACATGTGACTTTTCATGTTTTTTAACGGTGCAGATTTTAAACTATTTTTAATTAAAATGTATTTTTTAATTTTGAAAGTAATCTGAGCCTCACATTTTAGTACTGAACCATCCAGTACTGGAGAGGATTCCAATCCCTCTTCTTCTTATCACTCTTATCTTTGACAAGGAAAACCAAGTAGCTGATTGGTTAGCGGTTATTTTCACTCCAATGGTCACCATCCCTCTGTTGTGGTCATCTATCCATTTTACATAAAAATAAGATTCTTTATTATTTTCTATACTATTTCTATTAATTCTATATAGTAGAATTTGATTAATGTATTGAGTTGTGTATTTTGTAAACCTTAAATTACAATATCTTTCATTATATTTATTGTTGTTCAGACACTTAGGATTAAACTCTATTAACAAATCATTTTATGCTATTGTTTAGTTACTATTTTAGTTTCTTCTATTTTAATTGATTGTTCTCAACACTATTTATCATCTTTATTATTAGTGTTTAATACAAATTATTGTTCATGTGAATCATATTTTTTCAATTCAATAGATTTAATATTATAAATTAATATTACCACAAATAAAGTTATACAAATATAAGTCTAAATTAAAAATGGAATATATAAATTTTATTATTAGTGATAAAGATATATTTAAATTTAAATAGATAATCCATGTTGGACATCCAAGTAAAGATAAAATACAACCATACAAAATTATACCCTCTAACTTATTTTATTTTATAATAATATAATTGGAATCCCCGTAAGGAATGAGATGAAATGATATAAAATTATACAATTTTATACTACTAGATCAATCTTATTGGTTTAATAACAAATGATATGAAATGAACAAAGTATTATTTTAGTATTATTATTATTTTGTATAAAAGATTAGGTGATTGGAGTCCTATGAACTTAGAGCTAGGATAAACATACAACTCTGAATGCTTACAAAAATACCTATACATTACTCATCAATATATTTTTGAATTATTTTATTATGTTTTTATGCATATTATCAATTTAAATTATTATTTATCATTGAATTATTTTCTTTTTAGGATAAATATTTATGAAAAAATTACGGAATAATTGAATATATTATTCAATGAATCTTAATATGGTCTATGTTAATTAGTTATTATATTATTACCCTTTTCAATTTAATTCCTTCCTGTATAATGACAAAAGCTTTGAAAAATTATCATTTGTGTCAATTTTCTTATTTTTAATTAATAGTATTTCATTTTTTCCCTACTACATAAAAAATATATAAAAACATTAATATAATTGCTGAAATAAAAGTAGTCTATATTATCAATAGTATAGGAGTTAATTATATTATATATTGTTATTTCTGTATTAATTATCATTAAATAGTGTGTGAATAATATATTACTGTATTATTTACCATTTATATTTAATTATTATTGACTTTTTATAAAATTAATTTAAATGAATAATATATAATATAATAATTATATATAAATCTTTACTAATGTGCAATTAATGGCTGCTAGTATGTGACCACACAAGATACAAAAAATATTTTTCTTCTAAAATGTGTCAGAAAATGATTCCCCTCTAAAAGTACAAACAAGTGTGAGAATTTTACTATGCATACATTAATAATTTATGTACAAGTAGTAATATTTGTAATATTTAAACATGGGTAACTTATGTACATTAATAACTTAGTGTGAGATTTTTCTTCCATTTTTTGTTGTATAGCTAATAATATTTTTTGATCATATGAAAAAAATTAATCACCTTTAAGTAACGTATTATTTCTAATAAATATTACTCTCTGTCTCATGCCTTAATCTTTTAGTCTAATGAAACTTTTCATAATTAGATTATTTACAATTTAATCTAAATCAAGAGGTACTATATTCTAAAAATAAATAATTAGTGATCTCCCGGCCTATTATTTTATTGTTGAAAGATTAAAAATGATTGATTTATTATTTTAAGTCAACTTATGTAGATTAAAATATTTAAATAATAATTTAATGCTTTCTTCCTATCCCCTTTCCCTTTTATCTTCTCTCTCATCCTTATATAAACTTTTATAAAGACTGAAAATGCTTCACACGGTCATAAATCAGATAAATCAACAATCATACAAAATTTAAAGTCAACTTTATATGGGAAAAGAATTACCTAAGACAATGAATATGTAAGTTAATGATTTTGCTTTTGCTTTTGAATTTAATGATAAAAATAAAATCACATCATACCAATTTTCCTTTATCTTTTTTATTTCTCATAATATACTCTTCCTTATGTCCAAAATATTCAGCCCTTATTTTTTTTCCATATCTTATATTTGGAATGAAATAAATGAAAACAATAAATTTTGGGAGTCAAGTCTTAAAACCAACTAACAAATAGAGTGTTAATTACCAAAATTGCCATTTAATTAGAGAAAGTCCACATCAAAATCACATAAGTAAATCTTTCACTTTTTTAATACAAAAATATTTACATCAATAGCCAATAAAAATTGGATAATAAATTAAAAATTTTATTTTAATTAAAATTTAAAAAAATATAAATGCATGCAATAAAGTTTTCTCTGGTGGAATTGTGTGAGAGCTGAATCAATGCTTCTCTTTTCTGTCTCTGACTGAGTTATCTGCTGACCCACAAAGATCTTATCTCTCTATGATCACTATGTCATCATCACTCTCACTTCACTGAAACCAATAAAAGAGAACAAAACCCATTGAAATTGAGCCAAGTCTATTCTGTTTACGTTGATTTTGCATTGCAACAAGGTACAACTACAACCCATGATGAATGTGAATGTGAATGTGACTGAAGCAGAAGGGAAGACAGTTCTAGATTCTGGGTGGTTGGCTGCAAGGTCGACTGAAGTTCATTTCAATGGCATTCAACTCACTACTACTAATCCTCCCACTGGCCCCACCTCACCATGGATGGAAGCTCTTGTTCCTTCCACGTAATATATCCCCCACATGTTTATCTTTATACCAGTTGTATGTATAATTTACTGTCTTTGATACTCATTCTTGAATACGGGCAGTTTGGTAGTTATGTTCTGTAATGTGAATTATTATGTTTTGATGATTAAAAGTTTTGTTTATTTATCTAAGTTCTATTCCTTTTTTTATTGGTTTGACAGTGTTCTTGCAACTTTGGTGAAGAATAAACTAGTGCCTGATCCTTTTTATGGACTTGGAAATGAGGCAATTTTCGATATTGCTGACTCAGGAAGAGACTATTACACCTTCTGGTTCTTTACAACCTTTCATTCTAAGTTGGTACAGTCTCTGTTAGTGCTTTCTCATTTTAATTATTAAACAGTTTAAGATTTTCATGCCAGAAGATCTTATTTGGATTTTGTAGTAAGATTGGACTTCTGTATATTCTAATAGTGCTAATTTTATTGGCAAATTTTGTTGAATGTTAAATTGAGCCAAATTCAAATATGATATGATGCTTTGACTGGTTTTCAATATAGAGAAAGATATCCTGTATATTCTGGATTGATTATTGTTGTTTATAGAGTTTGATGGACAATGCTAATTATTCAAGTTTTTGCAGTCAGGCAATCAGCACTGTGATCTGAACTTCCGTGGAATCAATTACTCTGCTGATGTATATTTAAATGGACACCAAATGGCCCTCGGAAAAGGAATGTTTCAGAGGCATTCTCTTGATGTCACTAAGATTCTTCATCCCGATGGCACTAACCTGCTTGCAGTTCTTGTTCACCCTCCGGATAATCCCGGGAAAATTCCTCCTCAGGGAGGACAAGGCGGCGATCACAAGGTCAAATAAATGACCTTCTTAATTGGTTAACTTTTTTTAGTCTCTGAAACTTTCTGTTATCAATTCAAGTGGCACATTACTTCTGAAATCAGTTAAGATGTAAAAGACTAAGTGACACTTTTTTGTCCTTCCGTGTAGATAGGAAAGGATGTGGCCGCACAATATGTAGAAGGTTGGGATTGGATGACTCCTATAAGGTGACATTTCTACTACTTGTAAGGGGTGTGTGTATTCTTAATTCCTTCAAGAAAAACATGCAATTGGTGTCAAGGTTATATATCATTGCAGTTATGGCAACAAATTAGCAATCTCCTCATCATTCTAACATCATTAAACGATAATTGAATTTGATAATTTTGTGGGATTAAATAATATTATTCCATTAATATTCCCTCAGAATGAATGATGATGTGAAAGAGGATATAATGTTTGAACTATAAAAAGCAAAGTAAGGCATCAAATAACTAGAACCATGTCTCCCTGTATCATGTGGCAGTGAAATTTCTTTAGGATATGTTGTTCACATTTATTTTGGTGACTTCATCTTCATGGTGTCCTTCTTTTAACAAAAAGAGAAAAGAAACAAATTATAGGACACCTTGAGCATTGCATGTTGACTGCGCGAGTTCTTTAGATTTTTGAAGCATGGAAAACAATATAAAGCAAAATGTATTAATAGCTAATGTAATTCTTAAATTTGACTGCAGAGATAGGAATACTGGAATATGGGATGAGGTTTCCATCTATATTACTGGGGTGAGTTGTATGAAATGCTTTATTCCTACTGAAGTCTTTGGTATATAGCTTTAGAAGTCACCGAGAGTGCTTCGTATGTTTTCCATTTTATATTTTAGGTGATATGCTTTCACTAACATTTACAAAATGTCACCTTATTTTCATTCTATGTGTTGTTTTCAAGATTATGTGAACAAAAGTGGCTCCAAGTTAGATATCTAGAAAACAAAATCAGAATATTGCAGAGACATGAGCTAGATATCATCAGAATTGCTTTGTTAGTTTTGCTTTACATGCATTCCATATATTTTGTAAATCTGATTAAGCATTCTTTAGTTTTTTTTTTTTATAATTCATGACACTTCCAGCTAATTCCAGTTTCTGTGTTTGATGCAGCCAGTAAAAATAATCGACCCCCACTTAGTATCTACATTTTTTGACAATTATAAGAGGGCATATTTGCATGCCACAATTGAGTTGGAAAACAGGAGCTTATCCATTGCTGAGTGTTCTTTGAGTATCCAAGTAACAGCAGAACTAGAGGGGAACATTCACTCAGTAGAGAAGCTTCAAACAATAAATCTTTCAGTCCCTGCTAAATCACATATGCAATATACATTTCCCGAGGTCAGTGACAGCATCCAATCTGCTTATGACAGAATTTAACACATTGTCTTTATGTGTCTATCTAGAACCTGGGCCTTTAAAAGGTGAGGAACTTGAACACATTCACTATATATTTGTCATGAAATTTGGTTCTCTGAGTAAGTTTTTACAATTTCATGCCTTATTGTCTTTGTGTGTTCATCATCATCTCTTAGCATTGTAATAGGTTCTTGGACAGGTTTTGTGAACACACTTGTTTGCATGGCTTATGTTACCTTTTTTTTTCTATGTTGAGAACATGTGTGATCCTAGATTGATAATTTTTGTAGCCTCCTTTTATTATTAATCCTGTTTAACTTGAATACTTTGGATTTTATGTGTCAATGCTTCTGTTCGAATGCTAATGGTCTGAATTGGCAGCTTTTCTTCTATAAACCCAATTTATGGTGGCCCAATGGAATGGGGAAGCAAGCTTTGCACAATGTTGTTATTAACATTGCTGTTAAAGGATTTGGCGAGTCTGATTCGTGGAGCCATCACTTTGGATTTCGCAAAATTGAGAGCCATATTGATAAAGCTACTGGTGGAAGGTAAGGGTGATATCTAATATTTCTCCACTGTTATTATCTTTTACCTATTTCTTAGTTTAGGTGATGCTACCTCTTTTACCTTTTTGTTAGTAGATGATGCTGCCTCACATTATGTTTTTGCTGTATGTATTTTATTTCATAGATTGTTCAAAGTCAATGGAGAGCCAATTTTTATACGAGGGGGTAACTGGATATTGTCTGATGGCCTACTGAGATTGTCAAAGAAGCGATATGAGACAGATATCAAGTTTCATGCAGATATGAATTTCAACATGATTCGTATCTGGGGTGGTGCACTGGCTGAAAGGCCAGAATTATATCATTATTGTGACTATTATGGCCTTCTTGTAAGATGTACCACACTCTCATTCTTGATTATATTGCTGCTTATTGTTCTTTTTCCTGTTATACTTTTAATGCATTTTCTGCATTAATGCTGCTTTGCTGTCTGCTCATGTCATTTAGTTGTGTTCCTTTTCTTTTTGATTACTTGCTTTGTGGATGTCACAGTTTGTATTAAATTGAATAGCTCCATCATTATTGAAAGTAGGTCTATGCATGCTTCTTATCCTCTCAGTTGATCTTATTTGTTATTGTCTTACTTATTTGCTATTAATCGATATATTGCTTGTTTTCTAAAAAGCGCTTATAAGTGCTGCTACAGCTAGACCAAAAGGCAATTACCTAGTTAACTGCTTTAGAACCTATATATCTCTGGCTATAGAACATGAGTGGCAGTTTTTGAATTGATAATTGATCATTGCTGGTTTAAATCTTGTAGGTATGGCAAGAATTCTGGATTACTGGAGATGTTGATGCACGCGGTGTTCCGATATCAAATGAAGATGGCCCACTGGACCATGCCCTTTTCTTGTTTTGTGCAAGAGATACTGTCAAGCTTCTCAGAAATCATCCTAGTCTTGCCCTCTGGGTGGGTGGAAATGAACAAACTCCACCAGATGATATAAATGCTGCCCTAAATAAGGACCTAAGACTTCATCCTTATTTTGAACATGCAAATGAAAATTTCAACAATGTTGGTGCTTTGTCCCCCATGGATCCTAGCCAGTATCTTGATGGCACACGCGTTTACATACAAGGATCATTATGGGATGGATTCGCAGATGGGGAGGGGGGCTTTACTGATGGACCTTACGAAATTCAAAATCCAGAAGATTTCTTCAAGGATACTTTTTACAATTACGGATTCAATCCAGAGGTTGGTTCTGTAGGAATGCCGGTTGCTGCTACCATAAGAGCAACAATGCCTGCAGAAGGATGGCAGATACCATTGTTTAAAAAACTTCCAAATGGTTATGTAGAAGAAGTTCCAAATCCCATCTGGAAATACCATAAATACATTCCATATTCAAAACCAACCCAAGTTCATGATCAGATTCAACTTTATGGTGCTGCGAGAGATCTTGATGATTTTTGTTTGAAGGTAAGACAAATATTTATCAAAATTGTGACTCATGTGGCATTTTTCATCCTCCTGTCTTTTTTGTTATGTTGTTGACTTTGATGTTCTTTTATGCTATAATCAATCTTCTCAGGCTCAGCTTGTTAACTACATACAATATAGAGCTCTTTTGGAGGGATGGAATTCTCGAATGTGGAGCAAATATACAGGTGTTTTGATTTGGAAGACACAAAATCCTTGGACAGGTCTGAGAGGTCAATTTTATGATCATCTACTTGACCAAACAGCGGGTTTCTATGGCTGCCGATGTGCTGCAGAGCCAGTTCATGTACAGCTCAATCTGGCTACATATTTTATAGAGGCAAGTCTCTAAATAGAATTTATGTTTTTTATAGGCTGAGAATGAAAATAGACACATCATTTTATAGGATGGGACATTTTTTTACTCTATGAAGTGAAAATTTGAGATATGAAGCCAAAGTACCAAGTTAAAGGATTATACTTATCAGTGTAATGAACTGGTGAAAATTGAAATAAATCACAATTTTCTCTACAAATTATTAAATGGTTCAGTTTGGAATGATTTTTAAAATGTTTTGTATCATTTTTATATTCACAGGTTGTTAATACTACATCAGAACAATTGTCTAATGTGGCTATTGAAGCCTCAGTGTGGGATCTTGAAGGAAAATGTCCATACTCCAAAATAATTGAAAACCTCTCTTTGCTGCCAAAGAAAGTTACACCTATTGTTGAGATGGAGTATCCAAAGTCAAAAAATCCAAAGCAAGTCTACTTTCTTCTTCTCAAATTCTACAAGATGTCAGATTCTACAACTTTATCTAGAAACTTTTATTGGTTGCATCTTTCTGGTGGAGATTACAAGCTATTAGAGGCATATAGGGAGAAGAAAATACCTCTCCAGATAACATCTGAGGTTTTCGTTGATGGACTCACTTATAAATATCAAATGCATGTGAAAAACACATCTAACATACCAAACTCTAAAAGCTTAACATCTGCGCAAAGTGATAGCTGGTTTGCTACAGACTCATTGAAAACTGTACACACTGGCGATGGAAAAGAACATGAAACTCGTTGGTTTAAGAGGATGCAAAGACGCATTGCTGGGAAACATGATGGTTTGAAGGTTTCTGAAATTAACGGAAATAATATTGGTGTTGCTTTCTTTCTTCATTTTTCTGTTCACGCTTCAAAAACTAACCAGAAGGAAGGGGAAGACACAAGAATTCTCCCAGTTCATTACTCAGATAACTATTTTTCATTGGTGCCAGGAGAGGCCATGACAGTAACATTATCTTTTGAGGTCCCTCAGGGGGTCAAACCTCGAGTTACTCTGCATGGCTGGAATTACCGGGAAGGCCAAACCGTCCATGAAGCTCTTCAGTGATGTCACAGCCAACCTTATCATCTGATCAACTCATTCTATTCTATCTTTAATAAAGGCTCCAGAAAAAGCTGGTATCCCCCAGACTGATGGAGAATAATCTTATTATATGTTTTCGTTACTTCGAATCTATTTTTATCTTATGCTATTTTTCTAATTTGTCTTGGATTAGTCTGAAATCATCTTTTGTAATAACTTTTTATATTTAATGAACTTTATGGTTAACTCATACTTGAGTTGAATCAGCCTTTTCATTCAAAACTTTTGCACTAACAACATATGAAATTTCATCTTTCCCATTATATGTCACAGATAAGTCCCATTACCTTCATCTTCGTGCTTAGTTTTTTCAGTCAATGCAATAAAAAGGAAGGGTGAGAGTGTGTCATGTGATATCTTAACCAGTACATAATAATTCTAGACCATAGTATCATTTGCAAGAGTGTGTCATATGATAAGTCTTATTGTTTGCAAGAGTTTCAGGAAACAAAAAATGTTTCTTCTATGCAAAGTTGGAATAACTATGCCAGCCTGGCATAAAGTGAAATACATCATAATATGTATACATGTATTAGCATATGGTACAAGCTGTAAGGTCTCTAAAACAATTAATTATTGAAGAAGCAAATGTATAAGTCGACATGAATTATGAATGGATGTGTAGTGGTCTAATGGTGAGAACAAGTATGAAAATTCATCACCAATCATCACATAGCCTTCATGAACCGGTTAATCGAAGAGAAGATGCCTGCTGCTTTGTCAAACAAACTTTGGCCTTGCTCTGACTTCTGTTCCTCATCGCCAAATATAATCTGCATCATATAGGAAGGGATACCCATCAAGAGAGATTAATGGATTTTCGTATTGCTTTTTGGGAACTATGTATATTAAGGATGGGTTGTTTTCGTTATCAAACATCTGCCAACAAATTTTGTTGTTTTTCCTCTCTAATGATGTTTCTCTTTTAGTTAAAATAATCACTAACGCTATAACAGGAACCAATAACTGCCACAACTATATATACATAGAAAATGATTGTATCTGTAAGATCTGGAGAAGTGGTCTAGTATTGAAGTTACTGACCTCAAGATCTTCAGTATCGGGGCGGCTGACCAATTCCTTGGCAAGCAAATATCTATTTGGCCTATCCTTGTCATCACTGAACACTTTCCACAATCTGAATGTGATCAATAAAACAGGAATCAAACACCAAATCTGATGGTCTGAATTTTACTATTAAAATTGGAGAACACCATTCTGGTAAGCCAAAATCATTTAGCATAAAGTCAGTGTGAAATGTCACCAACTTATAACTTGATGGAAAATGTACAGACGATAATGAATCATGTTAAGATTGCACTCAACACCTAGAAACAGAGTGGACCTAGTTATCCACTTTAAACACCAAAAGTGATTTTGTTATGGCAACTTTTGAGTTGTCTAAGGTTGAGTGAAGTAACTAGTATGCAAGACAGTCTGAAAACTGGGAGCAATGAGAATCAAGACGGGGAAATCTGCACAGTATTTATGTATAATAATCTTAATGGGAGGGAACAAAATATCTTACCCAGGATAACACCTAAAGATTGCACCGAATGGCATAGGTCGCATGTAATACACATTTGTAAAAGTGCTGTCCAACAACAGATGAACAGAGTTCAGTAATATGGTATTATCATAATAATAAATTGGTTCTTCAAAATAAACTGCATCAAGAAAGTACAAAAGGAACTTAACACAAACTGTAAAGGAAATTCAAAGGAGGGCAGACCATAGCAAATACAAAAAATGCAGCTCCAATTGATATATATATATATATATATTCTTATAGTCATCTGAAGTTTAAGAAGTTTCCCAATGAGCACATTGAATGAAGTAGCTGGGAAATCATACCTTAGAAAGTACCGCCTTAACTTCCGGACATTCATTCCAACCCCAACATCCTCACTAATCAGACGTGGATTCCACATGATAAGGGGTCTTGGCTGCCAATATATGATTAAATTGTATGAGAAAAAGATATCTATTAAAAACTAGCATATATGGAAAGTTAACACAAGGTGCTATAATGAAGAGTCAAACACACATAAATGAAGCTTTCACAAATGGTCTTCCCTCTTAATGAGGAAAGGGTATTACATTGTTCAGTAGATGGATGTCAAAATTTCATGTATCACAATAATTATTGACAAAATAAGGTTGCATTAAAGATGGAACTGGGGAGTTAAGGGAAGTACCGGATCATTGGAGAGATTGGATGCAATTTTCTCTACATACTCTAGCATCTGGTAATCAGGAACAACCATAATTACAATCTCATCATCGCTGTCTACGGGCTTCCGGTCACTTAAGCTGGATAAACAGAAAACGATATTTACATTATATAATTACAGTTTAACTATATATAAGGAAAAAATTAAAATAGCATTAATGGAATTGCAACAGCATTACCATCAAGTTCTTAAGTTCAATGCAAAAGTATGAATTAAATGGATAAAAGCAGAAATCTAAACATGATAAAACAGATGTAGTGGAAGTCACCTTGCAAATCTAAACAGAGCATCTTTCCAACGATATTTTAGAAGAGCAGCTGCACCAGCATCTGGAAATATGGCTTTAACTTGCTAACAATCAAACCAATGGAACTTAGCAACCGACTTTACAACTTGCAAAATAAATGCGTTAATACATATAATGTAAAACTTACTAAACTTATGAGCATCTATTTTATGGATCCTTATGTCAAGCAGAAAAGGCAGTGATTATAGCACAATCATCTCTTGTGAATCCTTATGTCAAATCAATTTTGGAGATTGCTGGAATTTTTCTTCAATATTTTTAAATTCTATTTTTTAACTCTTGATAACCAATAACTAAGAATTAATGATACAAATCAAGTGACATATTAGAAGCCTCCCATGCTAAGGGGACAAAAAACTTGGTAGGAGTACAAGTACAATACAAAAGATGGCATAGTTATGCTTGTGCATCCAACAATAGAGAAAACACAAGGGCTGGATGTGACTGGTGGTTGTCAATAATGTATGTACATGTAAAAGAAACCAACTTGACATACAAGAACATAACAACACAAGCAATCACATCATGGAGAAATAAAATACATTATTGTGTTGAAAATATGGAATAGAAAAAGCATTTTGAATTTTGAAAGTCCTTCATATTTTGATGTTTTAAAAATTTCTAACCCCTAGTTATCCATCCCACTAAGTCACTAACCTGACATTTGGTTTCTTCAATAAGTGTATCTAAAAATATCTTCGACAACTCCCACAGCTCCAACTGTGCACCCTCGTCATCCAAAAATTGTAGTTGGGGGATTAAAAGTTCAACCTGTAAGAAGGTTAAGAAAATTTAATGCAAGAAGCATGGGGTGCTACACAATTGAAAGCAAATAATCGTTAGCGTTTTGACTGACAAACCAAACCAATTATGAAATTGCATACACAGTCTACATGGCAATATTTTCTAACATGAGATTCAAAATAATGAAGATTTTGATTTCAATCCAAAAACTTAAGAAAAAATAATATCATTGTGTTACTTTTGTCAAGCTAAACATAGAAAGAAGTTGATCTTAACAAGTTTAAGTTTACTGGGTTCTTTAGAAAGATTGCAATGCCAAAGAAGGTCTTCATCCTAAAGGCTTTAAGCCAAAAGGACCTGAATTCACCTAAAAGATCCACATAGAAGCATGTACAGACATTTGGTTGCATGAAACTACTTAGAGAAAAGATCTAAAACAAGAATCCACCTCTATTTGCAACAAGCAACACATAACTTGAAATTGTTTCATACTATTTTTATTTCCAATAATATACATGATATATGTAATCAAGCCTGAAATGGGTTCACATTTTGTGACAACAACATCAACAAAGACAGCATGAAATTTTGGCACATACGACGGCTCTCATTCCTCCGGAAGAGACAAATAAGGCAGCAGCCTGACTTGATTGACGCACTGCACCTTCCAAGTCCGGAGGCAAGCAACTGAAACAAAAACCAAAAAATTAACAACTTTTCTTATACCCATTGGAAAGTAGATATTGAAATACAAATCATCATCATTGCATCTATAAACTCATATGTTATGGAGTGACTCAAATTTGATGGACAAACTTTAAATAGCATAAGCTTTCTGTAGAAATGGTGTTTAATTTTTCAGAATACGCTTTGGACCAAACCAGCATACACAAAATGAAGCTCATATAATCCTCATAGAGAGTAGAGTACTATGGAAACCACAACTCTATCCACTGTTCCCTTAGATAGTAATATCCACTGTTATGAAGAAACTACGTATTCTAGTAATAATATTCTACTACCAAATTCTTTTTTAAGCCAATAAAACAAGAAGTAAGAAACACATTTCAACCTCTTTTCAGTAATAATATTTCTCAGACAAGGAAAACCTAAGCATGACACAAAGAAAATGGATGAAAATATCATTCCTCATAGAAAAAACGAAATAAAAGATAATTCAGAAAGGTGAAATTTTGAAGTGATAATTAATACCTGTCATCTTCAACCTCAACAGGGGCTAGTGGTATTTGTAATGAAGATGAAGATTGAGGGTCTTGGGTAGGTTCACCTTGGAATTTGTCAAACTTAGCAGAAATTCTGAAGGAAGAAGAAGTGGTGGAAGAGTGAAGGGACAGTATTGAGTGTGACAAAGAAGATAAGGAGTTGGAAAAGTGAGTGGATGAGATTGGAGGAGGGTAGTTAGAATGGAAGTTACATGTTATAGTTGAAGAAGAAGCCATTTTTGTTAATGTTGTCTTGTTACCTTAAACACTCTATTCCTATATTCTAAAACCAAACTCCATGCTATGAACTTGTTCTCTTATCATGAAAAAGGTAAATCTTCACAAAATCACATTAGTTCGTGAAAACTGAGACACAAAGCTTCATTGTTTTTTTTTAATTAAATATATTAGTTTTTGAATGACAATGTGTAATTAAACAAATAGTAAGTAAATTTTATTGTTTTTATGAAATCTTTAGGAACTAATATAATTCGTGTTATTACGTTTTGGGTGCTTGCAAAATAAAAACTAATTATTAAATATGTTTTTATTCGTGGCGAATTCACATGATTTTTTGTTTTAGAGTATATAGATAATTTCTTTTTAATAATAGTATAGTTTGAAATTTGGTTTTACTTTAGTGATAGTGTGCCTCATACTCGAAAAAGACTAATTGATGACATGATTAATTGTGGTGTTTAAATATTATGGAAAAAGACTAAAAACTAAAATGATCAACTAGTATAGACTAAATAAATAAATAAAAATCTAAAGTCAACAGTATCTATATTTACATGGTCTAAAAGCATATTCAAGCATTTTTGAGAAATCATTTTTTAAAAACATGTTTTGATGCTTGATTCAAAAAAAATTTGTCTAGTCACGTATATTTTTCTTAAAAAACATTCTTCTTTGAGATGAACACGTTCATAATAATTAAGGTGCCTTTGAGCTGGATCTCTTTTATGTTTATTAAGTCTGTTCATGAGACTTGAGTACGGAATTTGATCATCTTCGGTAAAAAAAAATATAGGTTAGTTACTATTTTTTTAAGGAGAGGTATTCTATTGCCATAAGGGTAAATAGTTAATCAAATTTTTTTGAGGTGTATGATTGAGCTGGATAGTAACTTGCAACAATTCTAAATGACACGAAATAATATTTACTGACTGAGTCATGACCAAATCGTTTTTAAGACGTTTCGTGGTACTGTAAAACACCATAGTTCTTTGTTATTGAATTCTTACTGCATTGTAAGAACCGATTTTGAGTACACCAACCACGATATGGCTACTAGTGTCTATTCTCAAAATTCTCATAGTATTGTTACACATGTCAATTCTTTTCTCACAATCTGACTATGAGTGCCAATTCTCGACATGTCCTTCGTACCAATTATTTTCTCACAATCTGACTAACATCGTCAGTTCTCAAACTTATCATAATCTGACTATCTGTGTCAATTCTAGTACCACGAAAAGAAAGAGATATATGCTAGAAATGCGTTAGCAGAAATTATGAAGGAGAAAAAAAAAGCTAAGTAAAAACATACTCAAATTAAGACAATAAAATATAAAGAAATAAAACTTCTATTTATAACGTTAGATTTTTTTTAGTGTTCCATCATTTATAAGTTTTTATAGTTTCAACACCCAAAGTTGACCTTACATGAAATTTAGGATATCATGAAAACTTACACGATGTACTAACTCTTATGAGATTGATTTCCTAGTGAGTAATAAAAATAAAACATGTCCTAAAAAATTCATATCTCTATGTTCTAAGTCAATTATATTTTATCAAGTAATAAAAATAAAACATTTTCTATTTTTATGATTTTTTTTCTTACTTGGTTGATATATTTTAATTGGATTAGTATATAATGGGACACCAAATATTGGGACAGATGATCTTTATTCCTAATATATATATAATGACAATTCCAAACAACGGGTCGGAGCCCCATACTCGTTATGACAATTCCAAACAACGGGTCGGAGCCCAATAACTTTAGTGGGGTTCGTTGATAACGTTCCATCAAATAATATACCCGTTATGACAATTCCAACTTCAAAATTCAAATTAAAAACAGAAACCCTCCTTTTTACTTTCTGAAAATCTGAATCACTCTCTTTCTTCCTCTCTTCCTCGCTCATACTCACTAATTTCTGATTTCGGAATTTTTCTTCTTCGTTTCTTGACACAGACATGAACGGTATTCACCTTACTCATTCTCATGAATCAATTCTCTCTTATATCTTAATTTCTTTAACTAATTATTGCATTTCGCAGATCTTCCGATTCAACCTCAAATCCTCAATCCGTTAGTTCTTGAATGCGATCTTGAGAATCACTCTTCTTCAATCGTTCCCTCAGGTTCCTACATTTTTTTTTTCAATTTTCCATTCCTAACTCGAAATAATTAAGATACATTATTAATTGTTGTTGGATCTATCATCTCAACAGAAGTTGTACCAAATCAATTGGGCGAAAACCCTAACTATGTCATGGCTGAAGGCATCATATCCAATGAGATTCACGAAAATTATCCCGATCAAGGTCATGATACAGTTCAAATGCCGAAGAAAATTCTTGATTTGAGTACCAAAGTTCGGGTAATTTTTTTAGGGTTTGATTTAATACATATCCCTTTCTTTAATGATTATCGTAAATCAGGTACTGAAATTATGATTCATGCATCAGGATTTGAAGCAGAAGCATGTAGCCCTATCTGATGAAGTGAGGCTCATAACTGAATCCTTTCCCGTCTCTTATTTTTTGAAGTCTGTTCAGCTTCTAGGTATTACGTTAAATATAAACCTAAAATTTGAATTCAGCCTAATTTTTATGATTACTTATAGTAGGTGCTTTGTTTTTGTATGGTACTAGGTTCTGAAAATGAACTCTTGAAAAGAAAGCTCCTGGAGGAGTCCTCTGAGCGTAGGCGTCTTTACAATGAAGTAATTGAACTGAAGGGGAACATTAGAGTTTTCTGCAGATGCAGACCATTGAGCGGAAGTGAAATTGCAAATGGGTCTGCATCTGTTGTCAATTTTGATTCACTTCCTGATAATGAGCTTCAAGTCGTTTGCGCTGACTCTTCCAAAAAGCAATTTAAATTTGATCATGTATTTAGGCCAGAAGATAATCAAGGTACAAGACAACTTTCAAGTTTTGATTATGTTGCACTGAAGATATGTATAATCATTTTTTAAATGATTAAACTTGTATTGTCTTACATTGCAGAGTCTGTTTTTGCACAGACAAAACCCATAGTTATATCAGTATTGGATGGGTTTAATGTCTGCATATTTGCCTATGGGCAAACTGGAACTGGGAAAACATTTACAATGGAGGGAACACCAGATCAGAGGGGAGTTAACTATAGAACCCTGGAGGAACTATTTCAGTTAACTGAAGAGAGACATGGCATAACCAAGTATGAATTGCGTGTCAGCATGTTGGAGGTCTACAATGAGAAGATAAGAGATCTCTTGGCGGAAAATTCTAACCAACCAACAAAGCGGTTAGTTTTCATTCCGCTTTAATAACTTTATATATTCTTCTTTTAGTATATTGGACTTGAGTTCCTTTTGTTTTAAACTAGTCAGCTATTTCCATATGGTATTACTATTAATAAAAGTAAGAGCTGAGAATGCCAGTGACTTGTTTCTTTGCTGCATAAGGAGTCTGAAAAAACAGTGACAATAGATTTCATGGTTTTAAGTTTGACCTTCTCCATATGATTTCAATAGTCTTAAGCTTAATCACTATCTGCATTTGAAGTTCCTTTGATGTATCAAAGCTGAAGTTGCATGTAACAGCTAATCTAATCAACGGAGTCTCTAATTCCCCCCTCTCTACCCACATGCAAGCATAAAATATTGATGTGTAGAATTTTCTGATGTGATGTGACTGAAGAGGAGAACAAATTTTAAACTAGGTTGGAGATAAAGCAAGCTGCAGATGGAACCCAAGAAGTCCCAGGGCTTGTTGAAGCTCCTGTTAGTGGAACAGAAGATGTGTGGGAAATTCTTAAAACAGGAAACGGAGTCAGATCGGTGGGGTCTACCTGTGCTAACGAGCTTAGCAGCCGTTCTCATTGGTATATATCACAATTCTTACTGAAACTTATTTCAGGTGTACCATTTTCTGCTTTATTTAACATTTTAATAATTGAATGTCACATTTTAATAATTGACAAAGTCCCATTCTGTGTCAGTAAATGTAACAATTATCTCAATAAAACACTACTGTTCTGGGTGACTGTGTGCATGTTACTTGCACATTATTGATAATGACAAAGAGGTGATTTTACATGCAGCTTGTTGCGAGTAACTGTTGTGGGGGAGAGTTTAATCAGTGGCCAGAGAACAAGGAGTCATCTTTGGCTAATAGACTTGGCTGGAAGTGAGCGTGTGGGAAAAACTGAAGCTGAAGGAGAAAGACTGAAGGAGTCTCAATTTATAAATAAGTCTCTTTCAGCACTTGGTGATGTTATTTCTGCCCTTGCTTCCAAATCACCCCACATCCCATACAGGTAATTATCTATTCCCCTCTTATGCACATACACATTTTTACATAATGGTCCTTTATCTCATTAATTTTGTATCTTCTGTTTGAGACAGAAACTCAAAGCTCACTCACTTACTGCAAAGCTCATTAGGTGAGGTTTCATTTCAGTATTATGAACTTGCTACCCTTTGAAAATACTCATGTGTAACTCGATTCGTTGATCAATCTGGTACTTCATAACTGAGTAAAATTTATATTTATTAGATAAATCAAACAGATCCAATAGCAATTGAAATAGTTGTTTTAAAAAGATATCTGGGTTGTAGGTGTGTGCATATTTTATTTATTTATGTGTAATGTTGATCTGGGGTTGAAATGCAGGAGGAGATTGCAAAACATTGATGTTTGTGCAGGTAAGTCCAAGCACGCCAGATTTAGGAGAGACACTTTGTTCACTAAATTTTGCCACCCGTGTCCGTGGAATTGAGAGTGGCCCAGCTCGCAAGCAAGTAGACCTCACTGAGCTGTTTAAGTACAAGCAAATGGTTAGTTATAGTAGAATTGCTCTTTTGATAACAATAACTGGTTTTCTAATCTTAACACTCCAAATTTCTTCACAAAAACAGGCAGAAAAGGCCAAACATGATGAGAAGGAAACTAAGAAATTACAGGATAACTTGCAAAACTTGCAACTCAGGCTTGCTGCAAGAGATTACCATTGTAGGAACCTTCAGGAAAAGGTATAATCATCAGAAATATTCATTTAAGTAATCAAGAAAATTGTCTTATTTTCCTGTAAGTTATATTTCTCATCAACTCTGGATCAATTTTGCCAGGTTCGAGACCTTGAGAACCAGATAGCAGAAGAAAGAAAAACCAGACTAAAGCAAGAAAGTAGGTCACTTGCAGCTGTTTCAGCTCAACCTTCATCATCAAAACAAACAGCAGCTCAGAAAGTAACAAATAAGAAGCCACCATTGAATCCTTCGAAATCAAGGCCGCCACTAAGACGAATAACTAATTTCTTGCCCCCATCACCTCCTTTAACATCAAAGAGATATACCACTTCCATGAATGGAAAGGAAAACATAGCCAGAAGAAGGAATTCAATGACAATAAACACTGAAAGCTTTGCAAAACCAAGAAGCAGGGTATCCATTGCAGTGCCAGTGAGACTACCTGCACCATCAACAATGCAGATCCTTCAGCCAAGGAGGCGAGTCTCCATCGTTGCACTTCGTCCTGACACAGCTTATGACATGACAACTCCACTACGCACCTCAGCGTCTCAACCATCTGCTGCACCAATGCAGGTCCTTCAGACAAGGAGGCGGGTCTCCATTGCTACATTCCGTCCTGACACAACTCATGACCTCAAAACACCACTACGCACCTCATCCTCTCAATTTACTAGTGAGAGCAGTTTAGGGGGACAACAATCATTGAGGAATAACCAAAGGAAAGCTCGCTATTCAAGTTTGTTCGCTCCATTGCCAGAGTTGAGAGCTTCATCAGTTCAGACAACGCCGATGTCTATTAGAAGCAGCAGCAAGTTTAGGGGCAGTCCAGTACAGGCAGATTCTCGGTTGGCTAGGCATCCAACTGCCCTTGCATTACAAAGGAAACCTTTAGTGTGGAGTCCTCTTAAGCTGAAAGGCTTGAAAAATAACAGAAAGTCGCTCTTGCCATCTCGATCTTACTCCGAAATGCAGTGAACCTTGTTTCCTCAAACAATGGCAAATACTCATGTTTGGAACGGATTTCATTGCTTACAAATACTTCCAATTAAATTTCTATCATAATTTGATATTTGTTTCTTTGATGTAGTGTAACATATCTGATGCTATCACGTGAAATGCAATGAACCTTGTTTTCTCAAACAATGACAAATACTCTTGTTTGGAATTGTTTCCAATGCTTACTTTTACTTTCAATTAAATTAATATCATAGTTTGACTAATTTCAAGTAACATATGTACATGTTTTTCAAGTAAATCTCTGATGCTATCACATGTTCATAACTTCATATCTCTCATTTTCAGCTTTGTGTCAGTTTCTCCACTTTGTCATGTTTTTAATTAGAAACTAGCAATGAAATTCGTTCACACTAGTTGGAAGTTTAAGTTTGTAACGTCCAAAGATTATATACATACATGTAATAGGATGGATGATAAGATATATCATAAAGCCAAAAAAAAATAAACAATTGTACTAAGATGTGGAGTAAATATAAGTCACTGCTATATTTTATCCAGAAAATAGAAAATAGCATTATATAAATAATTGCTTTGCATTATATAAATAATTGCTTTGAAATGTATGACAGAGTCATTCATATTGTATATAAATGATAAATACCTTAACTCATTAAATAACATTTTAAAAATAAACTATGAGTGTAATATCTATATGCACCGTTATTCATTTGTATTATTTTTTTAAGAATAAATAGTAATAAAATATAAACAGTGGATAATGTAGTGAGAATACATTTTTCCCCTCGTAGTATTATGTTTGTTAAAAAATAAAGTAATTTGAGTGATCCAAAAAGTCCTTCATGAAACTAGGGGCCCAAGGAAAAAGGGTGTCCTTTAGGCAGTAGCCGTTGGAATTGGCTTAATGAGGGACAGACACATAGACTTACTCGACCGTTGGAAAACAATACTCTACTCATCTTATTTGTTTTACATCATCACACTTACACTTTGGTTTTGGTCTTTGTGTCTGAGAGAGAGAGAGAGAGAGAGAGAGGGAGAGAGAGAGGGAGAGAGAGAGTGAGAGGGAGAGAGTATCGTGTTGTGTGAGTGAAAAGAAACATGGTTGCAAGAAGCCCACTTAAGCAGAAGAAAGTGTTAGCCCCTCTAAACCCACTTCTCATTAGAGAAACACTAAACAAGGTGGATCGTTGTATGGCTCGCCTTCATGAACTTCACCACACTGTCAATGCAGGAACCACTAGAGGATATCTCAAAACATCTCTTAGGTGCATTTTTTGTAACCAGTGATATATTTTGTTTCAATTTGATGTTTATAAAACAATATATTATTAAGTTACATTGTTAAAAGTTGTGAACTTTAATGGTTTTTCTTCTTGCCATTGAAGGGTTAAGAATGGTGGCACTAGCAAATCCCCTACAGGGAAGTTTCCATTTCCAGCAAACACAGGTTAAGTAGTTCTATTGTTAAATCAAAGTTGATTTATTTAAATGGGTCATGTGCAATAATTAGCATCCATTTTACCTGATATGATATTTCTCTTAATTTGTAACCCTTTTTGCAGGTGAATGGAGGCTAATGTCATTGCCTGCAATGCTTGTAGGTGAAACTGTTGGTGAAATTTTACAGGCAAGTCAATTTGCCAGAGAAATAGTTTCAGCAGCTGCTATGAAAACTTCCACTGATGACCCTAAAACTCCATTGTCTCAAAGGACAAATCAGAAAGCATGCCATGAAAACACACAGCTCAAGGCTAGAAGGAAGAAAGAGAAGCAAACCAAACTACAATATGAAGATTCGCCAACGCTTCAACGCGCTCGTTCCAGAATCAATTTTAAGGTTTCTCCTCCAAAAGTAAGAGAGATTCATAAAGAAAATAATAAGTATATAGCAAATAGATTATCACCCAAGAATAGGCCATGGGCTAGAAAAACTGTATTGTTCCCCAACCCTTTGTTTTTGTCCACTCAGTCTTCACAGCAGAAACAGTTTTGCAAGACAAGGTCTCCAATCATATCAAAAAGTAAAGGAACACCACATAAATTTTTGGTCAAGTCTCCACCTTCAATCTCCAAATTTCAAGTCAAGATAAAAAAAAACCCACCAACTGTGTCAATTTCACCCACAAGACCTACTACAAGTTTGAGCAAGAGTTCTCAAAAGAGATTGGCTGCAGCATCTAAATTTCATATATTTCACCCACCAGTTGTGTCTATATCACCCAAGAGACCTGCAAGTTTGAGCATGAGTTCACCAAAGAGATCAGCTGCATCTAAATTCCGCCGATCTTTCTCTCCTTCAAGACTGGCAAACAGATTAATGTCACCTTTAAGGGGCAAGAAAAGTGTACAGAAAAGTGATATTTTAGTAAGTGGATTGAAGCAGCACCCAATATCAGCAGTGCAATTCCCTCTTCGAAGAACTTAACAACATATACATGTTCTACCTACATTGGTTTTCATTTGCAGCCGCGGCTTTATTCTTAATGTTCATACTTGTACTATTGTTTCTGTTTGTTTGTTGGTACTTGGTAAGGATGTTTTCTTATCCATTCATGCACAATCACACATTCAATGCCAACTATTTTTTGTCCCAATAAGGACAAATCTATTATCCAAAACATTCCCAGGATCCACTTTACACGGTTTACACCCACCAATAATTTGATGCCCAATTATATTATGCATTCTTCTATGTTTTGGTGCACACTTTGGCTGCTGGATTAGGTGAAGTGTGGTTCACAATGGAAGCCGAAGGAGCTAGTGCAAGCGCAAGATATTAGATGGCGGTGGTCAGAATCTGTGGCTGGTTTAAGGAATCCACCGGTGACAATGGCTTTGCTCACAAGGGTCCAATTGAGTCGCGATTTATGGGTAGAACTAAAACAAAGTATGAGTGAGTTCAAACTCCAACAATTGAACAATTTTTCTCCGCCCCATCAAAATAGTGTCTTATTGTAAGTTTAATTTAAGGTGCATCCATGCACCTAACAGGCCTTAACTTACATGGTGATATGGAAGACGGTTGGTTTGGTAGGTGCAAATTGAGCTTCGCCTATATATATATAGGTTAAAAACGAGAATGGGTTATTTTAACTAACACAAACTCAAAACCATGGTATCAACTCTTTTTATTTTCCATTTATCTAACTCAGTTTTGCCAGCTGAAAGCCAATCATGCTGGAAGTGGTAGTTTGTGAAAGTTACTGCAACAAGTTGAATAATAGAAGAAAAGGAAAGACAAATGGCATCAGATTCATAGGCAATCTCTCTCACACAAACATTTCTGATTATTTATATATTCATAATACAATTTAAGCACAACGTTGAGGGAGAGCATTTCCATCTCAACCCCAAAGGAAACTCAATCTACAACACCTGTATAAAATGCTTTTTAATTGGGGGAGAGCATTTGAAGCTTCTTCTGGCTAACACATTGAAATACTTAACTGAGCATGTGGGATGTCTCATGGTAAATGGCCAAATCTTGTATAATATAACTAACATCCCCAACAAAACTGCAGCAACACTTGAGTTTGCATTCCCAGTGATTATATACTTAGCCCCGTTCATGATGAAATGTTGAATGCTCTAATACGTATTATTTGCTGGGAGATGCAAATCTTGTCCGCTCTCTCGGCCGATGTAAAGCCAGATCCTTTGGTGATGATGTATTCCCCGCCCTACCCGCTTGGCGTCTCTCTACAAAATAAATAAATTATGACAAATGCTATATGTTTCATTTATCTAAGTGGTTTGACAGTTTTGCATGATAAAGACAACTTGTAACATGGAAGCCTCTTTTGAAATAGGGACAAGATAAAAAGGCAAACTTATCTTTCTTAAGCATAAAACTTAAGCATCTTTCTTAAATTTAGTACAACTGGAAGAAAAAAAACAAGTTTGAACTTCTGACCTCGTTGTCTCTCCATCTCCATGGCAAGCTCTTCTCCCCACATCTTCTTTAACTCTGGCGATAAGCTTACACTGCAAGCACAACATGTAGTATTTAAATATCTCTACATCAAATAAAGGGTGCTTAACACAAGCTGAGCAAAGAATTAACCAAACAAACCTCAGGCTGCTTGGCTCCTGCTGGGAGTCTACAGGCAGTCCTTCCAATTCATTAAGGGGAGGTGCTCGAATGTCCGGTGAACCATCATTGACATTGCTGACATTTGACGGGGATCTTCCATTACTCCCAGGACTTCCAGCATTGTCAACCACTATAGATGGGTTGCCAACTGGTAACCGACTTGGTGACCTACGTTGAGGTAATTTCAAGTATTTTGGACTAGGTTCATCACTTGCACTATCAGTCACATTGGGAAAACAAGACGTATTTAAACTGTTATAGAACTCTTCGTGTAAAGGTGTTTGCAGTTTTTTCAGTTCGAAAACCTGCCACATTTTGTAATCATTGTGATGCAAAAATTAGACATAAATTTAAAGTTGAAAGCAGGGAACTAACTTGATTCCAACTAAAAGCAATACCTTCTCATCCAAAAAGGCTTTTATTTTTGTCAACATGAGCTCATCGTCTTCCTCAGACAGAGAAGGCACGCACGGAAAGGAAAAATCTTTCTCTTCCTCATTAAAAGCCCCAGAGTGACCGGGTGGCATGTAACTTTCATTGGTGTCAAAACCAACTTCTCTCTGTTCCAAGTCTGGACTAGGATCAAATTTACTCCCCCAATCATCAGACGGATCGGACATAGGGTTGAAACTCTAAACATATAGAAAATTAGTTTCCGAAAATTTTAAATAAAAATACAAAATAAGGGCTTAAATGCAATCACCTCAATATCTTTGGACATCAAAGATCTGTATTTGACATTATTCTGTGAGAACTCATCGTTGTCATCTATCTCACACATGTCATCATCATTCACTCCCCACAACTGTTTATTTCCAAAGTCCTGAGGATTTACAGCTGTGCTGCACAGGCTACATAAATTACAAGGTAAAGCCTGATGAAGACATCATTTATGAATTACAAATAAATTCTACTAAAAACAACCCCTTTATGGTTTCTACTGTGACAGAACTACTAATTATTACAAGGTCAATAAATAATACCCCAATACTTACGAGGAATCAACAGTTTGGGCACACGGTGGCGAATAAGCTTCAAAATTCCTCTGTTGGAAGCAAAAGATATTCTCCTTAAAAGTTGGTTTATTAGATAATTCAAACTGCATTTTATATATCACTTTGAACTATACATACCATGGCAGCATATGACAAAGGAACAGAATCCATCTTCTCACCAGTAACAAAGGGATGCTGCACCCAATTACAAACTTTTATTTAATCTTAGAGAGAACTGAAACTGAATCATTTATTGCAAAAAATATGATATTTCTCGAGCAGAACTCAAGGCCACTTAAATTGTTGCAGGTCACTGAGGTAAAGTTAAAAGGGAAATACAAATAGAATCTCACCTGCAGCAGTTCCGGTGCTGATGCCCTCAAAATTGGTTCCCTACAAGAGGATAATATGTAAGAACTAAGAACTGTAATCTAATAATTAATAACAGGCTTCTTCTGTCTCTTGAATTGAGAGGTTAAGCTCCTCTTTTTTACAAATCAACAAAAAGGATCCATATATGTGACAATCAAATTTCCAAAATATATTTTAGGACATGAGATTTCATCGACAATCCAAAATTAAAACTAATTAGGAAAATTCTCAACAAAAAAACTAATTAGGAAAAAAGGGGAGCAAAGGGGGAAAAGGTAACATACTTCTGCAAACATTTTAGAAGAAAATCCTTTCCTTCAACAGAGAGATGATCAGGGATAGGTGGATGAGACTTTGTTGTCCCTATATGAAAGAGAGCAGCAACCTGAAGGTTTAATCTTTTTTAGTAGATTTTCAGAAAACAACCCAAACAGAACTTCACACATCAGAATTTCTTATACCTCTTGGTACTGCTGGCTCCAGGGAGGCTTTCCAGTAGCCATCTCAATCAGAGTACAGCCAACACTCCATATATCAGCAGAGCTTAAAAATATCAATGTGTAAAGAAAATGATTTAAAATTTCAAGGGATACATAAAAATTAAAATAAATATATTATAACAAAAATTTAAGAGAAAGAAAAAGGACGTGTGACCCCAAGCAGTGTATAAGAAGCTCCTAACAAACTTTATAAAGGTTGATCTTGAATTTATGTATATTGTATAACACACTACTAATTTACTATAACCAATGCTAGACAATAAAACTACTTCACAAGTTGACATATAATAACCCTTCTTAAATTGCATTTGCCTATGACCTTCACAAGCACAGCTCACTTAAGTGGCTCCCAGAAAATTCCTGTAGCTAAACTATCTACATCCTAAACAAAGACATTGCTTTCTGCCTGTTTAATTTTACATTTCAATTTTAGTTTAATGTTGTTTGCTTATTGTAGATAATCATAGAGTAGAAAGGTTTTAAATGTGAAAGGGAATGGAGTAGAGAAGAGGTTGAAGAAAACGAGGAGTAAACTCAATTTACAAACATATTGGAAACAGAGCAGCATGTCATGAAATATGTGAAAAGGACTTACAAGCTATGCCCTGTCTGGAGAATAACTTCAGGAGCCATCCAATATGGTGTACCTTTCATAGACTTGGCACCAGAAATGGTAGCCTGCAGCAAAGTAATGCACCTCTTAGACCAATATGGAAAAAAAAACCTTATCATGTAAACAGTATAACTAAGGGACAGTGGAGAAACTGAGAAGCTCGGGATTACCAGCTCAGCAACGTGTTTGGATGCCCCAAAATCTGCAAGTTTTATGCACCCTTTGTTATCTACTAGAATATTTGCCCCCTGAAATTAATTTAAGCTTACACGCCAGCCAATGGAAAAGAATCAAGTTGACATGTATATCAATGACTTTAAGAGAAAAGCCACCTTAATATCTCTGTGCATGATCCCATTTTTGTGCAAGTACTCAAGTCCTAGCAGTAACTGTTTCGTGTAGATTCTAATGACCTGCTTGATGAATTAATTACAAGTTTACAACAATGTTGCATATAGAATTACCAAATAAATTCATTCAGTAGTTAAAAGTCTTACAGTCTCGGGGAAAGCTCCAAACTTCCCCAAAAGTGATGATATGGATCCACCAGAAACAAACTCAAGGAAAATATTGATGGTGTCCTCCTCTCTGACGGTGCCCAGATATCTCTATGGCCCAAAAAAGCTATTCAGTCAAAAAGAATGTTTGGGTGAACTAATTACTTTGTCAATGTCATTCACTAATAAAAGATCATACTCACAACGATGTTGGGATGCGAAAGATCTTTAAGAAGCTTAACTTCTTCCTCGAGCTCCTTTATGTGAGCCTGTTGATGGCATACAAATGTTATCAAATTAAACCAAATGCCGATGAACAACAGCATATAAGTACTTCTAGTAATTCAATGCAGTTCTCAGAGATAATAACTGGCCAAATTTTGAATCATGCCAAGTGTGGAATGAAGCAAGATGGTAATCATATAATTCAGCAAAATGAAAGCTGTGTTATCGTCAGTGGATGACAGTCCAAGATTTGAATCTCATTAGTCATAACCTCGACTCAATTCCCTAACCCCGATCTCAACAGGTCTCACAACAACATCGGGAAAAAGATACTGTCGATGTGATGATTTTTATCATTTTCAAAACTTTCCTGTCCCGACAATTAAAAATTAAAATAAAACGGAAAAGTCAGCAATGAAATGCAATGCCTTAGGTTTAAATATGCATAATTTTACATCAATCCAAAACTGTTTTGTATTTTGCTGATGAAGAATAGTTATAATTAAATAATTAGGTCAAATAAAAATTATATTGTATATAAGGTCTTACACCTTGTAAGTTGACCATTACTATATATATGTGTATATAATATATAATAAGCAGCTCAGTTGGTAAGCAACTGGGTTCAAAACCCGGCTGCACAATTCCCGTCTCATCTAAAATGTTGTCTATCAAAAACACCTAGAATTTAATCAAAAGAAGTAATAATTTTCTAAATTTAAAACATTCCTTTACATAATGCTACGTAAATTTAATAACAAACCTGTGCCTTCTCTTTGGAAGCACTATTTGCGGCAATCAAGACCTAAAAATCAAAATCAATGTCAAAGTGAAACTTAAATCGAAATCCAAAGAACAAAAAAAAGAGATTAAAACTTAAGAGTAAAGAGAAATGACCTGCTTAACAGCGAGAAGCTCTCCAGAATCGAGATTCATTCCCATGTAAACTTGGCCAAATGCACCACATCCGATTAACTGGCCCTTGCGCCACCGGATCATAGAGATTTGCGGCGGCGATGGGAGAGAGGTTCTAGAGGAGAACAATCTGGAACTTCGGATGGAGGAACCGATCTTATCAACGAGGGTTGTTGTTCTACCGGCGATGGCGGCGTCGTTGTCATTATTATTCTCCGGCGAAGTACGGAATACGAAAGATCTCCGAAGTGATCCAAAAATGTCTTGCATTGCATTTGACCTTTCCCTCTTTCACGGAAAGTGGTAAATGGTAAGGTTTCAAAAAAAGTGAGTTATTTCTGCGTCGGCAAAGGTCGGGGAAAGGAGGGAAAGTGGCGCTGGAAATCAAGGTTCAAAAATTGGACCTTGCTTTATTTGCTTGATTAAAGGAATTAATTAAAATAGTGTTTATTATTAGTGAAACAAAAATAATTAGTGTTTATATATAAAAGTATTTGTAAAGAAGGGTGCAATGCATTCAAAATATATCATTTATAATTCATTTGTATTATTTAATTTTATTTAATAGTTAATAATATTTATCATATGAATGATACACCCACTATAAAGTTAATAATAATTAATAATATTTATCATAGTTTTTTAGTAAAGGTTCCTAATAGTGCTCACAAAACATGTAGTGACTATAAAAAATGTGTTGATCTAATTGTATAGGTTTCATTATATTCCAGAAGGGTCAAAAAGACAATGGTTCAACTCTTTTTACAATATTTCTTGAGAGAGACCATATTCTTCATGCTCATTCCAAGTTTGAAATATACAAATAAAAATTCATCTTGTTACTTGATTTCTTTTTCATATGGATAGATATAGGATCTATGGAGCAATTACTTAGAAGTATATTTTGTGAAACAATCATTCCTATATAATAGAAAAGGATCTCATGATCCTGAACCAATCTTAACTAGGATCATAAATAATCAGACACCCCAACAAAATTACTCAAAAGGTATTGAATATTCTTGATAACATTCTATAAAATATGAAAATCTCACTCTATAATGTCAAAACTTTCCTTCTACTAAACTTCATTCAAGTCTCTTTTTTTCATTAGCCTTAAAAAATTAAACAAATAAACTATTGCATTGTTAAAATAAGTGTTATTAAAATCGAACTGAACAAAGACTCAATCAGGCACTGAGTCAATAGTTATTGGTTGGATCAATGGGCCAATAATTGTATTTGTTGATTCGGTTTACATTAAAAATTCTACAAAATCATAATATTAGCTATCATTATTTAATAACTCTATATTTTAAATTTAAAAATATTATCATACCCAATTAAATAACCAACAAATAATATTTTCCTACTATAAAATGTCACAAACAAGTTAAAAATGTTATCAAGCAACATATGTATTATACTTTAATTGCAATGAAAGTGCACATAAGTTTAAAATTTAATTAAACAACAAAAGCTTTGTTATAATATAAGGTAACAAATGACAAATATAATTACAAATAAGTTAAAAGTTTTTTTCATCTTAAAATTTTTTAAATATTATTTTTTGATTTACTAGGGTGGTCGAACCGGTCCAACCATCTGAATCACCGATTTTAGGCTTAAATCAATTGAGTTGAACTGAATCAATCAAATTTTGATGCAAAATTGGTTAGACGAGAGACTCAGATCGGTCAAATTTCTGATTCATAATTAAATTGGTTGTACCGGCCGATCCGAATCGGGTTTTATAACACTCGTTAATATGAAACTGATAGAATAAAAATATGATAGTATTTTTAATAATATATTATATTATTAAAAAATAGAAATAATATATTATTTCATTAAAAATAATTTATACTATTTTTAATGAAATAAAACATTTATATTTATAAATTTGAAAATTATATGAATTATTTTTAGTAAATCATTTTTAGATAAATTTACATGATCTAAAATGTATACTAATTTAATTTCTAATTCAATTTTGATAAGTTATTTATTTTTTTATATCATGAAAATGCTTGTGAGAAAACAATCACTTCACAATTTAAGATTGTTATTAAGATAAAGTGATATATTATCATACTAAACTTTCATACAAATATTGTTATACATAATAAAGTGACATATATTATAAAATTATATTTGTATTTATTATTGATTGATTTAGAAGCATTTAAAATTTATATTCTGATAATACAATTTTTAAAAATAATAGAGAATTTTTTTATACCTTTCCATTGTTGAACTTGATGAGATCAAAATTGTGAAATTTGATTAAAAATTGATAGAATTGTAAAGAAACATAGGTTGATAATGCCAAAGAAAAAAAAATTGAAAATTGATAACTTGTTGGTGGCACCACCCAATGGACATTGAAGTTCCATTAATGTATCATCCTAACCAACTATGGTTAGACCAGTAAGAAAGGATATCATCATTATTAATACTAGTGAATGACCCGTGCATTTGCACGAGACAATATTTTTTTATCGTATGATTCAGAACATACATTACATATCATATGGTTAATAACACACGTTATTTGTATATTTGCATTGTTAAAACACACATATTAAGTGTGCATTAAGAAGACACATGTGACCAGTGCATTCGCATTGTTAAAACACACATGTTATCCATACATTCGCATTGCTAAGAAAATACATGTTACCCATACACTTTTGTACTTTCTTAATTGATTTTTATGCTCTATAGTTTATATATTTGGCTAACTAATAAATATAATAAAAATTTATATTTTTATTATTAATATGGACGTACATATGGAGAATTTATTTAATTTTATGATTTATTATAATAATTTCTTAATGTAACTTATTTATAATTTATTTTACTTCTAAGATATTATTTTTTTAGTAGTTGTTAGTACATTGATTTATTATTTCATATTTTTTTAATAAGTAATTTAATGATTAGTACTTTGTGGATTTAATGATTTAATATGACAAATTCGAAAATAACATTTTAATAGATTGAAATGAAATTTAGTAATAAATGATCATTGAAATAGGGATATTATAATTATATAGTTCGGTTTTTTTTCAAAATAGTGGAGGCCTAAATTATTTAGGATTAAAACTGTTAAAATATTTTAAAGATAGTAATGAAAATGAGAACATTATAATTAAATTTTTAGATTTAAAAAAAAATAAAGCAGATATACTAATTTGCATGTTGTAATTACTATACATTATTTTTCAACTTGAATAATATCATCGATATCACCCTAAGCACCACATTAAATGATAATATGTGTTTCGATTTCCTTATGTTCACCAGTTTTATTTCTTTCCTAATGATCGACGATATTTATTTAAAGTAATTATTAGTTTGCAACTGACCGACGATATTTATTCAACGTTGTCAATATTTATTCACTTATTCAATTACAAATTACAATAGTATAACAAAATTTATTGTCATTATTTACCTATGCAGTTTCTATTACCTTATGAATTTTCCTTTATTATTAGTTTTCTACTATGTATTTTATATGAATTTTTATCTTTCGTTGTTCACATTAATTACTCTTAAATCTCGAGAGTAATTCTCTTCAAAACAGTTATTATTCCATAATTATCCACAATTCATAAAATCGATCATTTTAATACTTGAAATGTTTACCTAGATGTAAAAAAAACAAAATGTTAGAATTTATGACATTTTATTATCTTTAATTAACTTATACTATACATTTGAGAGATAATTAAAAAATTATGGTGTCATTTTTTAATAAATATATAACATATGTAATGATTAATAAATTCAATAAAAGTATAAGATAAAAAATTGTATTTATAGTATATTTTAATTTGATAACAATAAAGTTTTGTTTTTGCCATAACATTGACTCAAAGATAAAAGAATATATTAGGTTAACTTCCATGAAAATTTGCACATCTATTTATATAACAATGAAGAAACATTATATTATTCACATTTGAATTATTTAAAGACACATAATCAAATATCAAATATGAGGATAAAACTTAAATGAAATGAACATATATGACAATGTTTGAGGAAAAATGAAGAAATTTTTTTGGAGGAAAAAGGGTAATTGTGGTGATGACACATGTTATGAACTTATTTTTCTTATATAGTATATAGATTTCAAGGAGTTCATTAACACTCTTCCCTCGTTAATTAAATTATTTTTTATTTTATAAAATTATTTTGATTTAAAAGTAGTGTAAATATACTCTTAGGAGTGTCAATAGAAATACCTTAAAATCAACATGTTTGTAAGGTTAGTTAAAAAAATAATATTTAGCTAATGAGATTATAACTTTATTCAAGAGTCTATTATATTTTAGGCAAATATTCAAGGTTGAATAATAGTATAAGAGTGAAAATTTTGTATTAAATGATATAGAAAGATAGTATTTATTGACAATGTATGAATGATTTCATATATTTTCATTACTTTGTTCATCATTCTTGTTTACTCATAATTAATTATTAAAAAAACAAACATAAATAAATGATATACCAAATGCATATAATATTATACACTATAGTGACTAGCGTGTTGACAAGTACTGCCATGCCTTTAACCCGCTTTCATATCGTTTCATGTCAACACAAATAACTGATGTATAGATACATTAGTGTAGATATTAGTATATAAGATAGTTATTAGCAAGGACAATATGTGAAATTAAAAATTACACTACATTGGTAGTTATAACATGTATACTCATAATTAATTATTAAAAAAATAAACATAGATAAATGATATACCAAATGCATATAATATTATACGTCACTAGCGTGTTGACAGGTACTGTCGTGCCTGTCAACCCGCTTTCCTATCGTTTCCTGTCAACCTAATAACTAATGTATAGATATATTAGTGTAGATATTAGTATAGAAGATAGTTATTAGCAAGAACAATATGAGAAATTAAAAATTACACCACATTGATAGTTATAACATGTATTCCTTTTATATTAGTAAAGATATTATAGATAATGTATAAATATTAAATTATAAATAATAATAAATATAAATCACATTCTTTTAGCTAATTTTTCACCCAAGAAAGTTATTAATATTTTTCAAACTAGGTTGACCTTGTTGAGAGATTATCTATTTTTTAATTTTTGGTATCACCGCATGTGACCCGATATTTAAAGGTTTCTCCCAGGTTATATTAACAATAACTATTAAAAATGTCGGGAAACCATTTTCAAGAATCAAGATTCTCTTCCAAAATTTCAAATACAGCCAACGTTACACATTCCCAATCTACCTCACAAACCTGACCGTTGATTCAAACACCAATAAATGTGTACGGTAAACGATTGCATATTGCAAATCCGCATTTTCCCTCATTCACCGCGACGCGCATTACTTAAAGAAACATCTTTATATTAAATTTCGCGGCAACGTTCGTTTCTATTTCACCTTCTCTCTCTTTCTAAACCTTCACACTTCTTTCTCATACTCTCTTCTTTGATTTAGCGCCAATCGGATAAACCCTACGATAACTGGTAAGTCTGACAATCAATTTTTCTCCATGATCTGTAATATATGGATTGAATTCCAAGAATAAAACTATAATTTGCGTAATTTTGTTAATTATAACGTCTTTGTCGGTTTTCTGAGAATGTTATCGTTGTTTTTTTCTGTTACGGTGCCGTATGATTTTTACCGGAGCTGGATTTGTTTTTCATGGCGTATTAAAATCTGCTTTCGTTTTTCCTTGTTTTTTTTCCGGTTTTGAAACGTGCACGTTTTTTATGGATGATTTGAATATTTCGAATGTGATGCTCTATGTCGATTTCTAAACGCGACGTAGTTGTGAGAATTTCTAATTTGAAGCTGAATAGTCCGTTCTTGATCTTGTTTACGGTTATCTTGCAACGATTTGATCTTGCTGCATATCCTGTTAATTTGGAACCGAAGTCTTTTAGGTGAATTGTAAAGTCTTAATGCTGATTTGAAGATTTAACTGATGCTTGCTCTCTTTCTGCTTTTTTGAAGTTGCGTATACTTGTTTGTTTGTTTTTTTGTTTTGAATTTATCCACTTTTATTTCTTAAATAAAAAAGTAGTAATATGTGAAATTGTCCTTGAGTCCATATGTTTGAAGTCTTATGCCTTTTGGTTATATTGGAGATGCCTGCTATGATACGTTGAAACACATTGAACTTTTGGCCTCTAATTCTTGAAAGAAATTCATGTGTTATGCACTATCGATCAGTTCACTATCTGAGTTTTGACTGAGCTGATAGTGTTGACTGTTACATTTATTTCTATTTTTTATTCGGATAGACAAAGGATTAATGGCACCAACAAGGAAACCTAGAATTGCGAATAAGCGGTTGTCAATTTCAGATGAGTTTCCTCCCGAGAAAGATGGAGTTACCTCAAATAAAAACAATCAACGAGTATGTACTGATATGATAGGATTTATATTTTGAGACTGCAAGCAATAGGATAGTTGGAAATAATATACAACACTCTGTCCTGCTTAAGTATTGTCGAAAGAGCTATTAAAAGAGTTGAAGTGGTACTTCTTGGGTTTCAAAAATATTGGGTTTAGCATTTCAATTGACAAGAGTTCATGTCATGTATGCATAACTTCAATTAATTTATGTCCATTACAGTATATGCACTCTACTTGAACAATATTTTATCTGTTGTGTAAACCTCAAATTTTTGAATCCTGTCTGATGTGCCCTGTTAGGATATATGGTCACCTAAGAGGGAGGGTGAATTAGGTGTAGAGACTTAAATTCAATATTTCTACTTTTATTTTAAAACTTTGCAAGTTTAAAGAGAGTTTTTCTATGAGCGGAAGTAATAAACAAAATAGTTGAGTAAAAGTAGAAGATAGAGCAAAATATAAAAAGTTAAGGGAAGAGAAGATCACACCAAGATGTATACTGGTTCACCTTCAATTTGAAGGCTACGTCCAGTCCTTCTTGTTACCAAGAAGATTTTTCCACTATTGCAAGAACCAATGTTACACCTTCTTCGTCTTCTTCCAAGACTACTCACCTATTCCACTAGGCACTAGGCTAACACCGTTCTTCACAATATACTACACTTCACCACACTTGGTGAAATGTTTACAAGATACTAACTTGTGTTCTTAAGATGGTTTTTTACAAGGCTTTTGAATGAGTGACTCTCTAATAGTAATTGAAACTTTACGGATTGAATCACTCACTAAATGATCACTTAATTTAGAATCAAATAACTTGGATAAAGGCTTTTGTTTATGCTTAAGACTTTGAATAATTTCCAGAATTGGAAAGATATGAAAATTGATATCAAAGTCTTAACACTTATGAATGAATGACAAAAATTATGAGAACTTTGTGACTTTGTGAGTATGAAAGTTGTATTCAGAATTGTGTTGAAAAACAAGTCATAGAACACCTATTTATAGTGTTTAATTCGTGCACATGAACCAGTATGAGTTTGTGAAAAGTTAAGAGCTACATCAGTTCATTCAAAACAGAACCAATATACTGTTCTGGTATGTGTAATCGATTACCATATGGTGTAATCGATTACACCAGTTAAAAATTTCAAAAACAAACTCAACGGATTGATGTAATCGATTACTAAACATTGTGTAATCGATTACAATGTGAAAAAATGCACGTATCTGATGCTTTTAATATGTTGTAATCGATTACGAGTATAGTGTAATCGATTACATCATGTAAAAATTTAAAATACAAAACTCAACGGATTTATGTAATCGATTACGAAACATGGTGTAATCGATTACAATGTGAAAAACGTACATATCTGGTACTTTTAATATGTTGTAATCGATTACGAGTATGGTGTAATCGATTACATCATAGAAAATGCACAGGTCTGATGAGTTTATCAATCTGTAATCGATTATCAGGGTTGTGTAATCGATTACATCATGGAAAATGTACAAGACTGATGAGTTTATCAATATGTAATCGATTACCAGAGTAGTGCGATTACACTGTTTAAAAACAGAACACTTATGCTTTAGTGCAAATGATCTTGGTTTTATGCATGAGTTTTTCAGAATTTAGCCTTTATCGTATAGTTAAGAGATTTTAAGATTAAGTATCGTTTTACCTAGAAGACTTAGACTACACATATGAGCTTCTTTGACTTTTGATTTGCTAGTCTTCTTTTTGCATTTGATGACATAGTGAGCATCATCAAAACCTTAGCCATAGGTTAGGAAAGATCACCATCTTCCCTTTGTACAGAAGAGAAGGTTGACCGATAAATTGGGATCTCAGTGGAGCTAGGAGGAACTAGAATGATTTTATCAAGCATACAGGAAGTATGGGAAAGACTGGAAGAAGGTTTGCTTCTGTCATGCTGTTATGTTTTTCACTCGTTCCTGCTTTCTCATTTGGATATTTGATGGCAATTGTTCTTGTTCTTTCTTTCTGTCATTATTGTCATCATCATTACTCACTAGAGGTTATATTATACTCCTCTCTTATTGATTTATTTAGATTTCCAGGTCGCTGCTGTTGTACATAAAGATCCATTGAAATGATGGAAGCTCTTTACAATGAGTCGGGTATAACAATAATACAGTAGCTTAGCCTATTGCTATGTCATAAACTTTATATGTGTTCTTTCTTTTATTAAAGAATTTTGGTATTGTTTGTTGTGCACACTTTTTCTTAAGCTGATTTGGTTAAGAAAGCATAGAAGACATTTTGTATAAACTGATTAATTAATGTTCAATTACCCTTGGAAGTTCAGGATTTTGTTACTCTTCCTCCCTTTCCGCATTCTCATCCCCTCTACCTTTTTTATTCTTTAAAATCTGGGACATTACTGGATATGAAGCCACAGCTGTCAGTTCAGCAACCTGTAAATGAATATTATGCCCTGATTTATTAATGTTCTGTACATCTTTTGTTATGAGTAACGATTAAAACAAGTTTTAATTTACAGGCATATCTATCTCTGCCAGAGGGAACAGCTTCTGTTGTTGGCGTCATAGCAATGATGACAGATCACTACAATGTGCTGGTAAGTTCAAAGTTAGTTCCTGTTTGGTGGAGTTTTTCCTCAACAAAATCTGCAAACATTCAAATGGGCTAGCAATCTGGATTTCCACTACCACTGGTGAAATGCTGATGTTAGACACAGAAACGTTGTGTTTCAAGAGTTATACTTATTTGACTTCAATAAAATATTACAGGGGGGTGTTAGCCGTTGTGTTGCTCAAGCAAAGGTTGCTAAAATTGATGACCACTGTGTACAACAAACAGTTTGTGCTCAACCATGCACACTGACTCACTTTCAAGCTAAGGAAGCTGATATACATGCTCTTTATGAGCTAAAACGTGCTCTAGATAAGAAGCTTCTTATGTACATAAATTAATTCTCATGTGCAGCCTTTTGGAAACTTTTTTACTTTCGGTTTTGATGTACCTTTTTCATTGAGATCCTTTCTTAAGGCTAAGGTAGATCCATTTGTCTTTATATGTGAAGTACCTTCGTCATTGGTGGTCGTATTCTGATTTTTTCCATGTGCTCTTGTAGGAAACATTGCTAATGGAACTCAAAAGTGCAAACGCTGACATATTGGAAAACCAAAATGTCATCGAATGCTTAAAAGATTCCGAGTCTTTCAAGAAGCATTACGCCGCGGTACTTGTAGAGCTAAAGGAAGCCAGTGGGCAGGCATATGCATATGGCTTCCATGGAATATTTCTGTGATTATAATTCTGCCTTGAAGCACATTTGATCAGCTATGTCATTTTCAGGTTTCTGATGCTATGGTTCATTTGAGGCAACACAATACTTACACTGGAAATTATCTGCCGCCAGGGATGAAGCCCCAATCGAATTTCAATGATCATAATAACCTTCCCAGTTTGTTGGATAGTTCTCTACCACAAGAGTTCGGGTCATCTGTCAAAGAAATTACTAAAGGATCCAGGCAAAGGGCAAATGCTATGGTGGATGCTGCATTTCAGGTATGAATTGCCTATGGGTCTTCTGCCCCTAATGCATTCCGTCATTTTGAACTATAATGATCTTTAATTCTTTCTTTTTTTGCATTACTTTGGGTATATACCATTTTTTTCCATTCTTTTGTACCTTGCAAACTATTCTCCTTGTCTTTGATCCATCGTTGCCTTAGTAGTTACAAGCAAAATAGCAATGATGTCTTAATGGTTTAGCCTTGATCTTAAAATGGTAAAATAGACACACATAAGATGTTATCCTAGCTCTAAAGTGTAGTGGAACACGTTCTACATTGAAACATGTTTCCAGTGTTTCCTCAAGCACCAGTCTCCTTAAAAACTCTTAGATGTTATAATTCAGGCATTGTCTTCGATAAAGGATGAAGATGCTTTCACAAGGACAGGGCAGGCATTGGATTCTATTGATTATCAGCAGTTGATCTCCAACACTAGGTTACCTATGATCAGGTCTCAAGAACAAGTGAATGGCAGTTCTTATCATCATAATCAGTCAACAATTTGTGCCTCGGTTTCCCCAGGTCCAAAAATGCATAATGATTCTAACGAAGTTCACGCCAAAATTCCTTTGGAGCTCATTACTCCATGTATTGTTACATTAATCATGACACAGGTACAGCCACCTTCACCGATCTAACTGTAGAAGTAAAATTTGTTCTTTGTCAACTCTTTAAATCAAGATACTGAGTACCGACCACATAAATTCTGAACTCATGTCCTATATTGGGTTTGCATAGTTGGACTTATTTGTGGACCAAATTTTTTAATTGATATTCGTTAACTTCCAGACTTGCACTGAACGGCAATACCCTCCTGCTGATGTGGTTCAGATGTTAGATTCTGCTGTTACCAGTCTGCATCCATGCTCTCCTCAAAACCTTCCTATTTTCAGAGAGATTCAAATGTGCATGGGAAGAATTAAGACTCAGGTTTTTTCACTCGTCCTACTTGACTTTTCTTTTCCCTTAATCTCTTTTAGTAGATGTATATAGGGTACTGAACTATTATAGAAGCTCCTCGCTCACTTTTGTAATTTATGTTTCTCTTTAGTTCAATAATTTTTATTTCAGGTCAATAAGGTTCAAATGATGGTATTTATAATTATGTAATTCACTACAAATTGTTTTAACGAATAAGCTTATAGAATATAATGATGCAAATATGAAATCATTACGTGTATTAGCTTATATTATCATGCATTATATGATTATGACCTAAGAGTAGAATCATACTTAAGAAGACATAAATTAAATAATAAAATTAAAAAATCATGCGGAGAAAATTGCTCGCATTTCGTGAATAAAAAACTAGCTAGAGAATTTAAATGCCTTATTATCTCTTTGCTCTGTAATTGTTTAGAACCTATTTGATTGTCAATTTGGCATAATAGAAAAATAATACAGGATGGTATACCTTATTTTAATTTATGGTTTGGTGAAATAATAGAAATATACAAATTTTATTGAGGGGATGTATCTCTGCCTATTCAGTTAAAATTGCATCATAAGTAACATAAGATAGAAATTAGTAACTTTATCACCCTGTGCTAATCCAATCAATCTAGTGTTATGAACTTGGGGCTTAAGCAAATTTGGATGTATATTATTGCACTGAAATAGTTATGTCTGGTTACTGGGTGGGACCTGACGCTGATGCTGAGTGGGGATTTGTAGAAGCTATAATTAATCAAATTACTTGAATTTGTATAAGCCGACCTGCCACCACACTTTCTATTATTCAAAGTTCCATGATAAACTAATCAGTCTCATCTAAATTGAGGAATTTTACACTCAAGTGTTTGGTGGAAAGCAGTTTGGTTCGGTCTTTTATTTTATACACAAATCTGGTTTGGTAGCTTTTGATGTGAGAGCATGGTCCAAAAGTGGCATTGCCACATGCCGACATGGTATGAGTTTCTATATTACTTTTGACCAGTCAAGGGTGGTTTATAATTTGTTTAGATTTAAGGAAAATTGTATTAAAGGGGTACGATGAATGTTCATCTAATACAAGAGAAAGTTCAACTAGGAATCTTTTTATAGAATAAGCTAATACAAAATGAAGGATCTAAACACTAATTAGTAAAATCTAAATCAATTGGTACAACATAAGATAAGAATCAAGTCACGATCTAATTTGGATCAAATTCATGATTTGGACATAACTCACTTCCTTTTGTTGGAAAATGATATCATTTGTTATGATCCAAATTGACCATATAACAACAAACCAAAACATCTTCCACGCCTTCCCTCTTGTGTTTTTGCATAAAAGGAATTTGGAATATGTATGGAATTGTGCTACCTTCTCAGGGACAACACACATTAGCTTTTCCAGCCTATGAATGTCACTTCTTTTAAAGAATTTGTCCGAGCCTACCTCTAAGAACTCTCCCAATAAACCAAAATATCTTTGAATGAGCACAAGCATGCTTAATGCATATGGCGTGTATGTATGGATACTTATGGATATTCAATCATTTCTAAAGTTTAATATTTATATATTTTATAATAATTAATATATATTTATTATTACATGAGTAATAACTTATATGATAAATTTGTCCAATCACTAAAACTTATAATATATTAATTTTAGTGAAAGATATATATATACATGTTATTTCTAGTGAATATTATATATATATATATATATATTCACAAAATTAATTATTACTTTATTGCATGAATCATAATATATGTGTGTGATATTTTTACTCCAATTTATGTTTATATTTTATACTTTGAGGTTGAGTGTAATTTCTTAAGAGTTCACGTTTTGTCTAATCTCCTATATTTTTTTTAATGTTTCCGTGCATAAGTACCATATGATATATAGCATTTTACCAAGGGTTGTTTGTTAAGAATGAGTTGTGAATGAATAAAATATATGCTTTTACCCCTTAATCCCTAAAAATAAAATGATTGTTGATTTAGAGAGTGAATGGAGAACTAAACGAATTGAATTTTACTTGTATGTTAAGATTTGAATCCTAGAGTTATTATTGTGGGTGGGGTTTACTTAAGATTAAGTATAAATTAATACTAGCCTTAATCTTACGTCCCCACCAATAACTAATAAGTAATAATAGTTTAACAAGAAAAAGAAAATGTACTTAAATTCTCACTACTTGTATGATATTTTTGTTGTTGTTTAATCTTTGGTGTGTAAACGTTGTTAATTTTTGTAACAAACTTGGGCTCATTTTTTTGATAAATTAAAGACCCTCAACTTATGACCATTCAACTATTTGTTCTAACCATTAGACCACCTTATCATTTGTGAGCTACTATCACAGTCACATTATTACTGTTAAGTTTGATTGTTTTTATGTGCTAGTTTGGGATATGCAAACTAAAGGTTACTCATGATCACTTATGTTAAGCCTTAAATACAGTAGATAGATAGTTTGATGTTATGATACTAGGTAGCAGAAAATTAATGATTAGTAGGAAGTTAAATGATACTCCTAAAAAATATATAATAACAACGAGAGAAAGTTAATTATCATGCAAATTTATATCAGAAACCTATCAAGATCCACTCTTCCAACAATAACATATTTAGTTTAAAATTTCAGTAGTTCTTAGTCTCTTAATTACCCAAAATTCCATGCCAAAACTTTACCTTCACTAACACATACTGATACATATAATATAGAAAGAAAGAGTGGATGAGTTCAGTTATGCTCTGTGACCTATACAACTTCTTAACTAGTTACATATCATGCAGTTCATATACCTTTGCCTCTCATTAAGGATTTAACAGAAGATCATTATCAGTTTCTAAGCAAAATTGAAGTAAATTATTAGAGAATAACAGTGAAATGTTATAAAACTATAGTGTCATTACTTAAATGTACTAGGTTTTGGTTTTCTAACCCTAGAACCAGGGACCACTATAGCACGTTGGTTTAGATTTGCATAATTAAATGTGAAATCGAATCATATCTCAGGCATGCCTGCATTCTCTTATATATTACTCCATGTCTCATTAAAGTTAACCCTAAAGTACTCAATTTGAAAAATCTATCAGAATTAGGGTTCTGCTATTTTCACAACCTCTTTGGGACCACTTCTCAACTATATATCATATATGTATTACATCTGAGAGATTAATTAAAACCTCAAAACCAAAGAATTCACGTTTTTTTAATTAGAATTGTTATCACGGTCCAGAACCACAAAACTTTTGGACAATATCTATACCAATGCAACGAAGTTGTTGACCATATTTCTTTGAAAGCAGCAATTTCAGTACTAGGTCTATATATACAATCAATATTGCAACACTAAGTTATGGTTTATGATCTTGATAAGAATAACTGCATACATTAAAGTTTGTAACCAATTATATAAATCACATAGTTGGGTTACTTCCACAGTTGAACATTTCAGTTGTGTGTTACTGTTCCCATGGATCCGACCATGAAATTACGGTATTATATAAAATTATAAATATAGCATTCCTTTTGAGGGAGTATTAGCAAAACCAATATGGTAAACCGCATCAGATATGCCTTTTTTTCTGGATCATGGTTACAGAACCTCAATGAAAAAATACTTAAGTGTAGATATACAAATTAAATAACGTAATTAATCTTCTTGTAATGTTTTATGAAACAGAAACTTCTGTAAGGTAAGAATATCATAAGGAAAGCAAAATATGAATTGATTACTTTACATGCTCATATAGGGTTAAACAAAGAACAAAATCAACAAACCAAGAAAAGAAGGAAAGGGTGAAGTGACTGAATCAATGAAGATGGCTTTCTCTTATTTCTCCCTCCTATAAATCTTCTTGTTATTGATCACTATTCAGTGTTCACCTTCAGTTTTTTTATTTCATGCATAAGTCTGATAATTAATTAGGCTATTATAAAACCCTGACTCCCTGAGTTATGACTTCAATTGATTACTTCATCTGCATATGTTATTTTTACGCCAAATTTTCAAACTGAAAGCTTCTCAAATGCCTGAGTTATGCTTCTACATAACAGATCCAATACTTGGAATAGTGGATGTAAGTTAAATATAATTTTAAATTGCGGTTGCAGTCTCAATATATTGCATTTACCATAATTGCTGGTAAATTTGGTAGCATTTGTGGTCGCGACGACATTGCGAAGACTCTCACAAATGTAATAAAATTTAGCAACAGTTATGATTGTGGAATGGAATTTGAAGCACTAAGTATGACTGTATTTCATATTTTCATTGTTGATACAACATAACTCTTCCAATTGGAATTGAAATGCTGAAAAGTCAAGAGGGATTTGCAACAAATTAAATGGATCAAATATGAATCACAATAAGTGAGTTTGACACTTTTCATCACCTGACAATTTAATACATCATAGGATAAAAACCGGATATAATAGAAAACATAATAGGATATGAGCATGATAAACTTTTATCATATCTAATGCTCGGTGAATGACGAACATAAGATAACATGACATTAATGTGATGTTGACAATGGTATTGATGACAATAATGATGTTCAAGTATGAGTCCATACACTTAACCATGATTCTGACATTTTCTACCCCTAGAATGAAATAAAAATAAAAACTATAATTTATCAAAAACTTGTAACTATAACTTCAACATTTTGTGTAATACATGAGTGTACGAATCACATTATTTTATCTTCTTGTTCAATAATTGTTGCGATTTGTTATGGAGTTGGGATTAAGAATAATGACTTTTTTCTGACCCCTTTTCATAATCAGTCCTAGGCCATTGCCCCTTTTGCCTATCCTTAGGATTAGCATTGCATTCACTTACAAGGCATTTAAATTATCCATTATTCATCAAGGTAAGACATCTTAACCTTATTTCAAGCACACTTGGAATTTCAAAAACTCATTAATATATAAAAAATATTTAATCAACCATAATATCACACATCGTTACATAGATTGAAGTATATAGGATATTGATTGTGTAGTTAGATCAGTGAAAAGAAGTTAGTTCTTTCATACCCAGCTCTAAACCATGTCCATTTTCTTGATTAATTTAACTATAGATCAAACAACTTTTCAAGGGGTGTCTACCCAATACAAAGAAACTAACACTTCTACTTAGTAGAGCACATAGTCAGACAAACTTTAGGATCCATTCATCAATTAGCAAAAGATAAATAATTACAAGATTTAAAAGAAAATAACCAAATCCAAGATCTTGTTTGAATAAGATCAATAATATGCACATAGCTCGGCAGCATTTTTAAAGATAATATTGTTCATTTGTTCTTAATCCTATACATCCAAATTGAATATACAATTGCAGAGCAAATAGAGATCCGTGCTTCTTTTCCTTTCTTGCCAGGTAGAAGCCTATGTTGTGTACATGTAAAATGACTCTTTGCAGTCATTTGAATTGGCAGCACCATAACATATCCCAGTCATGCATAGAATTCATAGAAATGTTACCACATCATATGAAGTCTTGCAGCGAAAGAACAAGTAGTGGGATGTTTTTCCCTCCTCAGTGTTGCAAAAAGCACAGTTTCAGCCTTGGTTTTCATTTATAATCTATCAAACTCAATTGGCATTTCAAGTACAACTCAAGATGTTTATGTATTCTTATATACTATACAGGCTAAAGTACTTGCACCAGTAATTAGTTCAGACTTTCAGTTAATATGGTCATGACTTTATCAATGAGTTTGGTCAAACTAGAAATGTTAGGAAAAAAATCACTTCCATATATGTTTTTTTTTTGGAAGTAGTTGAAGAGAATTTCATAGAGGGGAGAGGGATCTTCAAACAGTTTACTAATGATCTATAATTGTGGAGGAAAAGCAGTTTACTAAGGAAAAATGATCTATAATAGGGGAATTTTTGCAGTTCCAAAATATAAAGGAATAGTGCTATGTAATGAAGAGAACTAAACAAGGTAGTAAGAGTTTCATTTGGTGAACTGTCTTTTGTTGAAAGCAAGATTTTATGATAAGCTGGATCTACACTCTAAATTTATTATTCCATGTATCTTACCAAAATTTCCCTTTAGTGTTGAATAATACAAAAACTATATTGTGCTAAAAGGATCCTAAGAAATCAGTTATTCCATGTATCATCTTCCTAATACAAAGTATTAATTGCAAATCAACCCATGATTTTATTTAGATGTGTCAGTATCATCTGCAAAAGTTGCCCTCTTTTATCTTATACACTAGATATGCTCACAAATGATCAGACTCATATCTAAATTTGTTAATCAAGTATTGCTACTTGTCATAGAAAATTATTAAGAGCAAAAAAGTAGCAGGTAGTTCTTTTAATATCCAAAATATACATTACAGAAGCTCATTAACTAGCACTATAAGATAGAAGGGAAAGTACCCAAAAAAGATCGAAGGGAAATTACCAGATATATAGTTGCAAATTACCTTACAACAACCAACAAAACAAGAAATGTTCTTGTTGATGAAGTAGTGTTATGTGTCATCAACTTGTTTGATTTCAGAAAGACATGATATGTATTGATCATCCAGATTGATCTGAAGGAGAAGTTTTAGTTTGATTCTCATGTTGCCCTCTTGTTTTTGTTGCAGATTCTTCATTGAAACTATGATACTTGTGTTGATTCATTTTCTCCCTTTCATTCTGCCTGAACTTATGCAAGTACATTCCTATGGCTTCAGCATAGTTATCAAACCCTAAGGACCCTAGAGCCCAAAAGATGTCATCACCATTCACGGTCTTTCGATTCTCCTTATGACACTTGTCAGATGCCTCTGAAGTCACAAAACTTAGGAACTCTGTCACACACTCTTGCATTAATTGTTTACCTTCTTTTGAAATCTTTGCACTAGGAGGAAGAATTTGCTTCATTATTCTACCCACATTTGCAATGGGCAAAGTTCTATCTTGCTCATTATTGTCCATTTTCTATCAAATCATGGTAACAACATTTTCTTACATCTTCCTTCTGATTTATGGACAAACTTGTTTTAAATAGATTTGTCTGCATATAAGTGGAATGTAACATTTTGTGAAACACTATATGAATGTCACATGTAAAGATGTTGAAATGTTTATCATAATACCGTATAGTACTAGATTGATATTCTTTTATGAAATATTTATGAGTGTCTTTTTTATTTTTCAAGAAATATGAGCGAGTTTTTCTAGAAAGTAAATGTCGTCTTCTACTTTTTTAAAGAAAAATATAATATTATATAACTCCTAAATTAATAATATTATGTATAGTTGACGTACAAACGGCCTAATTGCAGCAATATTTTAAGCAAAATGATAAATTGTAGTTAGAAACCTGCAACTTCTTTAATATTCATATCCAGTATATATTGTTCAATATAAAATTGAGGCATCATATATAACTTCTTTTGTATATTGTTTATTCCATCCCCTCACTAAATGAATATGAAAATGTTTTTTCACAGACCAATTAAAAATTATATAAAGCTGAGTGTGTGATCGATCATAAACTATATATCTACATCTGTTACAAGAGATAGTTTCTAAAATTATAATTTCGGAATCAAATGCTTATTACTTAGGGTACAAGTGGTCCCCACTGCCATTCCACTTATATCTATATAATATATAAATATGCTCTAATGGTCTTAATTAAACTATTAGAGAACATATACTATAATCTTATTATTGGTACAATTCATATAAGTGGAGTTTCATTCTCCGACACTGATCTGACCTAAACATGTCAAAAAAAAGTCTTCTTATACCTTAACCTTAGTATTTTATCATAACTCTTACTTTAGGTTTTAAATTATGTTATTGACAATCTTATGAGAAAATAGCATTTCTTTTTTCTAAGTTTTAGGTTCGGATTCTTTATAACTTTCACATTAGATATGTTAGCAAAGCCTAATTGATGCTTAGTTAGATTCCTAACATATATAATGATATAATATCAAAAGTCAATCAAATTTTAACGTTAATGTTTGCTAATGAACTATAACTAATAAAGTTATCCTCTGACTAATCGTTATAACTTTTAACTGGTTAGTTAATGTGTTTGCTAAGAAGTCTCTCGAATCTTCTTTTTTTAAAACCACATCGAAGAAGAGGAGGCAAAAGCCCCTAGCTTTCAAAATGATTTTCTTTTTTGAAATTTGAAGTTAATTCAGTCACCTACCCTTCATGTATTTTCTAGAGTTTCTAGACTTGTAGCTTTAACTCATGTGCTTAAATCCATTTGTATCATTTTCTGCCTCCAAGGATGAATATAGAATAAGAGGCATTCATCACCCATATTTGGAGAGAAGAAAACTTATGCGCATTTTACCTAGCGAAGAAGAGAGTGGACTCCATTTTTATTTTCAGTTTTTCATTATAATAGATTCAGTTCCTTGTGAACTCAAACATGTATTATTTTCTTATGTCAATGACATCTTGTTTGTAAGACCCTATAATTATTTTGTAACCTTTCAACAAAGTATTAGTTTAATAATGTAAGATATAAATTGATCTTAGATATCATCTTAAAAGGGTACCAACTAGATATTCAATTCCTAGTATGACATTTGTTGAAAAGAATAACTAGACACTTTATAATAGATTTGTTTCTCAAGGTTATGGATCACATTTGGTTATAAAAAAATGTTAGAGTAGATAGTAACTAGTAACTTTCAAACTCCAAATTATCATAAGTGTCACGTTACTTACTTTATTAGCAACAATGGCCCACCATCATGATTATATTTTAGATTATTTTACACTTTACCTGAAAAATGATAAAACGTCCTGAATATGTGAATTTTACAAAGAAACAACCCAATTTTTGTGGCATTCCTATATTTCTAATTTTTGTTTTACAAGGATTGAAGCATTTGGAAACCCAGAGAAGATTGGTGAAGCTATTATTCTGATCATAACAGGATCACATTGATAAAAAATCAAGTTTGAGAGAGGATTCCCTTACAGATGCCTAATGCTATGAACAAGATTTCAGACTCGAGTCAGATTTCTATAGAATTGCACATTCATTCAGCCTCACAGCTTAATTGGTGAATTAATATGAAACTTTAATGAATTATGAGATAGGCTCTTCCTTGCAGAAACAAGTCTGTATATATAGTACATGTTTCTTTTCTCCTTTATAAAATACAAAATATATTATATGCAATTTATCATATCATATGACTCTCAAATCAAATGTTTCTATCTACTATAAGCATTAAAGGGTTACCTGTGTATTTGATCAACTACATTGAAAAATGCCAACCCATAAGATATTGCTTAAATACAACTTTACTGTACATAACCCCTTTTTCCTGATTCAATGACCAAGCAGAATGTGAGCATTCAAGCACAAGTAATTTGCCTTCGCTTCACCATTTTCTCGTAATTCTCAGAAACCATTGCTGTCAAATTAGGATCTCCATATCCAATCTCTGAGCCAAGTCTGTGGGAGAAACACAGTTAAGCCATTCAAATTTATATGTAAAAGTAAGGAGATGAACATGTTGGGACAATTATTTTTCAGGAAGAGTCAACTAGTAAGGAAACGAACAAATAAACTTGTATTCCATTTTAAAGATGGGGTCTGAGAGGAACATAATGAAGAAGGGGCATAGAGAGAAAAAACTAATTCAATAATCAAAATGTGTGTGAATATATACATACTTTGGGTCAAGTACAAGTTTCTGAACTTCTTTGATGGCTGAACTTGCTGCATAGAGAGATATCTTCCCAACCTGCATAAATGACCAAGAGAATATCCAGACCAACACTTACGGGTCAGCACAAAAACTAAATGAATCTCAAGCATTTCTAAAGGATGTCATAAAGGGATGGAAGGTGACAACGAACAAAAGGGGAACTTAAGTAACTCATCTCTCTTCTTACCTCCAATACTTGAAGTTTCGCTTCATGTTCGTTAGGTAGACATCGGACTTCCTCTGCCAATCTTACGGCTTCCCCTAGGCTTTCCGGAGATAAGAAATCAAGGCCCAATTGAACTGTGGACTGAAATTTTCAATAGACAAATTATCAGATATAAGCACTCCACAAGGGAGAATCCATTTTGTTTCCCGTGGACAGAAGGGTTTCCACTTTTATTCATAAAAGGAAATATTATGTGATAATTGTGATGACTCAATTGTAAGAATCTAAGGCATTCTATCACAAAATATGGTTAAAAACCAAAGTGAATTAATATTTTAGGCCAAAAAGAACTGCTACGTAGTTTTATTAAACAATCTTATAAAAAAAATTAATCAGATGCCAATTTCACTCACCAAATGTGGTTCAAGCAACAGATATAAAATTATGAAGGTCATCAATTAAAATATATGAACTGAACTTGCAAGGAAAATGAACTCACATGAACATTTCTGGCTTGGAAAGGGCAACCAGCAGGAACAAATATAGCCTCCCCTATGTTCTGTTCAAATGACCATGGCTCCACACCTATGTAGGAAGATATGAATCACATTAAAAAGCAAGAAGATCCATAAAAACAAACAAATATTTTCCGAAATTTCTAGGCTACCCACTATCTGTTCCTCCACCATCCTTCCAATCACTTCTAGTCAAAACAAACTTTCAGGGTGTAATGAATATCCCCCCCAGTGTAAGGCCCTATATACTTCCACCTGTGTCAACCTAAAGTACCACTTCCCTATCCAGCTCTTAACAATAACAATTCATACATAGAAAACACATTATCTTACCAAATTCTTCCTTCAACTTGCTTTTATGGTGTCTGTCGAGAAAAACAGCTCCATCATAAAGAGACCATGTGACCTTAAATCCAAAGATTACTCATCAGCAATATAAAAGCAAAGCAAGTTAGCTAACTGAAAAAAAAAAGAGACCCAATGTAAGTTTGCTTTCTTTTTTATTTAAAATAAACAAAACTTACAAATTCATTTACTATCTCATTTGTCTTCCCAAATTCTTTCCAATGCATTTTCAAATATTCAGTCACCTTTGGAATGTCCTGCCGACGAAAGACATCCCAAAGAAGTCCAGGATTTGTTTTCTCAGAGACATCTCCATTTTGTTTTAATGGAAGTTCACCATTGACCATATTCCCTTCAACAATGGGATTAAATTCAAATCCTTGATCCATAATTGACTTATTCTGGTCTGACTCCAAATCCAGTTCATTATTATTGGCACCAACTGATGAATTAGGTGAACTCCCTCTTGAACATATTTGGGGATCCCCTGGTGATTCTTTCACATCAGATTCCTTATAATCTTTTTGTATCATTTCAATATTAGTTCTCTGACAGTCCTTCAGCTTTGACTCATTTGTATGGACCAAAAGGTACACCTGTTGAATCTCAGTAAATTTATTATATGTTACTCTATTCACATTCCATTTCTTTCTTCAAATGAATCAAAATTCTATCATTTCATTCTAGATTTAAAAAAAAGGAAAAAACAAGACAAGTTAAAATTATTAAATACAATAGGATAACACTTGGAAGAATTTGGGTAAACAATGCACATGTTTAGGCCTTTGAATTCAAACAACACATGATAATTTGTGACAAAGCACTAATCATCAACAACTCACAAATTTTACTTGCAACTACAGATAGCAACAGCTTGCAAATAGAACATGATAATAAAACATGCTAAATACATAACCTAGCATAGATTAACAATCAAGCACCAAATTTCTATGCTTAAGACATTTGAAATTAGAATGCCAAAAATATAAAGACATTGCAGTCCAGGAACCCAGCCTATCATAATCTTTTTAACAAAACAGAGTATCATAAACCCGCGGTAAACTAATAAGCTGTATTACTCAAACCCAAGACTATAAAAGACAAAAATATCCATTTCTCACCACTTGGGTTAATGAGGATAAAGTAATATACCATGTCACGCATATTGAAGTGAAGATTTGTCACTGAATCAGCTCTCCCAAGCTCATCACTTATCCCATAAGATATATAAATCTTGGGCCCTACATCATTCTGCAAGGAGTAATGAGGCAATTTAGCTGCAACATTTAGAAGGCCCCACTTGGAGTGAATATACTGAAGTAAAGGTAGTTTGCTGATAAATTCAGGTCTTTGGTACAACAGAAATTCTTCAGATGCACTAGGTGAAGGCCAGTCTTTCAACTTCAATATCCGTGGCCAACCATTTTCATTAACACCCCCCTCGGAGTATCCTTTCATGAACTGACCAAGCTCAATATCAATCTATAATATTATTAAAACAAAAAATGCCGAAAGTGGAGTCAGTTAAAAAATGATTAATAAGTAAACACAGTGCAATTAAAAATCAATAAAATCTCAACTGCCAAAAGGAGAATAGTTTTATGTGTACCTCAGATCTGTCTAAGCAATCTATGGCCTTAACAATTCTGTTTTCATCTTTCATTTTTTCGTCTGTTGTCTCGCGAATCCCTTTCCAGATGACCAAGGGATCCCAGCTGGAGATGGATGACCTAGAAAATACTTGCTTAACAATAATTGGTTTACCGCTTTTCCAGTGCTTCCTAAAATTGTCAATCCCATCAGTTTTGAGATCTTCAGATGTTGGACAATAAAGATAATTATCATCACCAGCCTCTCTATGAGAATATTGGCAAACTCTGAGAGCATTCAACTCAGTTTCTGGTAGATCATCAGCATTGTTAATCCTACAGCCACTAACCATTTCCTCTACATTTTTCACCAATTTTGCAACCCAATTCTTCTTGAAAATCCGGCTTAAATTTAATGACAAATAACCGCAGCCACCACAGTCCTTCGGGGGGCATGGAATGCTTCCATTGTCATTGGATCTCCACTCAGGAAATTTACTTAATATATTCCGGTCAGAAGCTTTTGCTTGCTCTGTTTGGGGTTCTTTATTGTGATCTATAGTTGCTTTTCGGAGATCTCGGCAGCAATTAAGGCACAAATCATACGAGCAATTTGGACACCGTCGATGATAATCGATGATGGGTATCCTACAAAAATTGCTGCAAGAAAACAAGTAAAATAAAAACGGCCCTTCTACTATCTAGTAATAAGGAACATAAAGACAACTTCAGAACCCATTAAATCCATCACATATAAGGAAAGTGTTCTAGGTATACCAGCACATCTGCTCATCTGCATTCAATTTTGTCCTGGGAAGATCTATTTCAGCACCTGAGGGACAAAACATTATTTTAACATTGTTAAATACTTGTTTGGAAGAAAAGAAAAACAACATTGTCAAATACAGCTATGACTGCAAGGATGCAACCAAACCCAAAAAACATTAAAATGCATCTTACCACACAACTTCTTTTCAAGTTCAACTTCAAAACACTGTTCACGATGGATCTGCTTTACTACAGGAAGCACAGATGACAGCAGCACGTGGAGATACTGTAACTTATCTAGAACAGGTATCTCCCTTATCCGAACCTTAATCCCAATAAAACCAGAATTTTTACTAACTGGAAAAAATTGCATATGCTATACTTTGAAGGAATGCATCATCAAAAGATAACTAGTAAAATACCTTTATGGAATTATCACTACGTAAGCAAGATTTGCAATTACAAATACCACGGCACGCAGGACATAACCTCTGAATTTCATCCAATGAAATGTCAGAGTACCTATAACAAGTAAGTAGAACATTAGTCTCACCATCCAAATAAAATAACTACAATTAAAAGGAGGTGTCTGCCTAAAAGTCCACGCCCACCATGTAGATATACAGTTATCACAGTATCCTCTCCTATCACACCGGAGGCACCAAGTAACTCTCTCTTTGTCATTCCTCCGGCACTGATGGCAAGTTTGCCCACCAGTGTCCTGGGAAGAACCCGAACTTCCATCAGAATGTTCCTGCCAATATAACCATTCAATTCAAAATATGAGTATAAAACCTCCCACCAGAATTAGCAACAAAATTTGCATATTAAACTCACCGTCGTAGCATTAGCATCCAAGCTCATCTGCATTTGTTTCCTGGATGAGTCCTCACCAGAAGCGGCGGGCGAATCGTTGGACACCCAATTCTCTTCATAGAGAGGGGCATCTGCCTCATCCTCTGAATCATCATCATTTGGATTCATAGCATGGTGCATGGCAGAATCCTTTATCTTGTCAGGGTTATAACGGAACTGATTTTTGGAGATCTTATCCAATAACTTCTTTCCAGAACGGTGTTCCTCAGCTTCAATAGATGATAGGGGCACATCAAGATCATCACTTTTGCTCTCCAAATAAATATCAGACTCACCCAATGACTTCCTCTTAGCTTTCTTGAGGTTTGCTCTCATTGCAGAATTGGCAGCCCTTTTCTTAGCCTGGATGTAGTGCTTCTCGCACACTGTCTTGTCAGGCATGGACATCGCAGTGCATCTCCACTGTTTCCCGTCCGATCTCTTGCACCGCAAATCATCTGGAATCCCAACATTGTCCTCGCCATTCCCTGAGGTCGTTCGTGCTTGATCCATTATGTTTTGAAGGGTGCAAGCCAAATTAATTCCAAATTTCCAACAGAAAAGAAGGAACCCAGAACTGAGAATCACAACCAGCAATGTGTTCTGATTCGAGTGAACAAATTCCTGGTACACGTAGAAAAGAACTGTCATTGTCAATCTCCAAAATTAAGTTATCGAAGTCAAAAAATATGTGATAACTTCTCCACACTCCCGGATCCCCTCACTTCTTTATTCAACAATATCCTCCAATATCGTTAAACGCCTAAGCGGCCGGGACGTATCCAATAGTGTTTTTATTTTTATATACACGTGCTTTTTTAAAATCTAATTGTTCTAGTTAGAAATCTATTATTTCATGGCCCCGATTGCTCTTTTAACAAAAAAGATTATATCTTTATCGATATACTATTTCTTCAACCCTATTTATCGCTAGTTTGCTACCCCGTAATTGATAATTTTAGATCCAAAACCTAACCCCGATATAAGTTTAATTAGCAAATACTAAGACGAAGCACAACGGTATAGAACCCAACCCTAATACTGAATTAGAAAAGGAAGACGAAGCATAACAAGAATTGAAGTTGAGTTGAAGAGTTGAATGTACCTGTTGCAACGGCGTCGTCGTTTAGTGTGCTTGAAGTTCGAATCCAGAATCTTGGGTGTGATAGAAAACTTTGCAGTAGACGAAGCCCAGGTAAGTTAGGCCGTTTGGATACATTTAATTTTTAAATAATTATATGTGTTTAAAATAAAATAATATTGAGAAGAGATTAACCTAAGAGAAAACAATTTTCTTTACAATAATTAGGGCGTTAAGATATACTGTCAATCCGTTTTTTTATTAAATAAATTATAATTTTGCATGTTAAAAAATGAAAAATGATAAACTATTGTGTTCATATATTTTCTTGATTCATGTAAAAAAATTGTCGTGTTCAAATGGAAAAAACCGTAAAAGTTACATAAACAAATATGAAACATAAAATGAGGAAATATGATATATGGTTTTTTTGGTAAAAAATATATATTATTAGGGGCAAAATAGGAAACAAAAATTACACTATCAAAATTGGTTATTTTGTATTTTCCTTTTATATTAGTATAGATAAATCGGACATCATACTATCTTTACATGGATTACTCATAGGATAATAATTGTTTTTAGTTAAGTCGTTTTCATAGTTATATATATATATATATGACAATGAAAATCTAACGTTTCGATATCAATTCGAATATAACTCAAAATTAACTATGAAAACTCAATATGACTACGAGTTTTAATCAAGTTTAAATTTTTAATTTGGTATAGTTGAGACCATATTTCGAACTCGATTAGTATATTTAAAATTACAAATTTGACATATATATAATACATGTTTTGGGCAGATTCCCGTTGGATTTGGGCTATCCGAAATCCAACAGGTTTGAGGATGATAACATTTTTTCAATTATGCATGCTTTGGATTCGAATTTTAAATTTCAAGTTTAACCGGATAAACACAAAACCAACTCAACCAATCTATTATGTTGTCATTCCTGGTCATTACATATTTAAAAGTATGTAAAACTATTATCAATGACAATTCACTAAAATTTACTTGGTATCTCCATACCTTACCCCTACCCATACATATTTAATCTTTGGGTGTCGAGTATTTATGATATGAATTATTGAATGTTATTATTATTATTATTATTCTTTTTCTTATCACATAAAATATATTTCTACACACATTCTATGTGTTACAAATTTACCAAAAGAAATGATGTTTTTGGAACTTACGTAAAACTTAATATTAAAGTTTGAATAAAATATCAATTTATTAATTTCAAATTTTGATGACTCCTAAAGTTTTATCGTTTGATATTTATTATCATATTTAGCAAATGAAATTAAAATTAGAATATGAAATGTTATAAAACTATTAAATGATATATAAAAATAAAACAAATAAAATGTATTTAATTAAAGAAATAATTATAATCGTGGGGCTTGAGCGGATACACTTCTAGTACCTGTCATGATCGGCCTTTAAGTACTGAATAATGTAATCTATATATATACTATATATTTATTTTTATACTATATATAAAGTTAAAACTTCTAATAACCATCTATATGATATAATTTTTTATTGCCCATACTATATAGGTTTTAATATAGGTTACTCTATACTATATATAAAGTCAAAACCTCTAATAAGTACCTACATGATATAATTTTTTATTGCCTATTTTTTCATTCTAATTAACTATTATTACAATGTGTACCATACAATAAAAGAAATATCAAAATTATATGTTACATATAACAAAAATATCAAGTCATCAATATAATTTTTAATAATATCACAATTTATTTTCATATTTTTTTTATTACATAAATTATAATATCACGCACGTCAGTCAATACAAAAAATTGATATATTTCCCTAAAATGAAATATTTAATATTAGAAAATAAAAATGTGGGTCAATAACCAATAATCATGATTATTGTGTTCCGATAGAAATCAGAATAATTATTGGGGTGACAACGGTAAGATGATATACTTTTATACTTAAAACCAAATTTACAACTATTTAAAAGTTTAATATTTATATATCAATATTTTACTTAGGGGAGGGATCTACTTACTCCAAAAAACACTTACTCTTCATCTTAGTTATCCAATCTTAAAAAATCCAATGGTTTAGATGTACTCACCAATTCAAATTATTGAATTTCCAAAGAATAAATATCATGATGTGGAGTAAGTGTTTTTCCACTTATTCTTGGAGTAAATGGATTCGATTTATACATCTCATCATTTAAATTCTAATTTTGATTAAAGGCCTAAATAGTACAAAACATTTTCCATATGGTATAACTCATAACATAGCTCATTAAAGAAAAACAGCAGCACCCTCGAAGGGAGTTAGTAGAATTGAATAAGTGGGATCTGAATCGTGATGGCGATGGCGAGAGCAATCTCCGGTATTCAATACCCAGAGCGCTTCTACGCCGCGGCTTCTTACGTCGGATTCGACGGATCCACCTCTCCTACCAAATCTCTCACTTCCAAATTCTCCAACTCCACCGCTCTCCTTCTCTATACCTTGTATCAACAGGTTTCTCATTCTTCTTCTTCTTTTCTTCATTCTCGATCATCCTTTCATCACTATATGTAGCATTCCATTGCATGCTTACTTTTTTATTCTCATCTTTCCACTCCAATCTATATATTAATATTATTGAATTGCGGTGATGGATGATGTTTCAAATAAACTACTTTGGCGGTGTAATTCTGACAGATCTGGTTTTTGTATTTAGTGATAGGAACTAAGAATGTCAATAATTCTTAAATGCTCTTGTATGCAATACTGATATAATTGTTATGATTTTTTTATAATTAGTGGATTTTAGATTATTTTATAATTGCCTTTAGATAAAACCTAGTTTCTGATTAAATGCAATCAAATCAGCGCAATTCATATTCTAAACACTGAAGAATCAAATGTTTTGTCTGATAATGATGCATCTTTGTCTTACCGTTCTAGCCTCCTCATATGTGTTTTTGTTGATATTTCAGTTTGAATTGAAGTAGTGATTTATAGTAGAAGATTTTATATAAGTAATTGCTCAATGTAAGCTTATTTTTTATATTTCAGGCTAGTATAGGACGTTGTAACATTCCTGAACCCAGTTCGTGGAAAATTGTCGAGCATAGCAAATGGGCCAGGTCTGTGTATGCTTTAAGTATTCGTGCTGCCTTTCACTTTCTCTATGCTATTACTATACACTCTAGTTATGCATGATTTTATGTGTAATTCTGTTATTATAATCTTCTCCATGCTATATATATGTATATATATAGAGTATTGCTTCAAACATAGAAGATGTTTATTCGAGAATACAACATTTGAATTTTCAAAGTCTTGAATGCACCACTTTCCAATGCACAATTTATATCTTTGAGCTCTTAACCAATGCCCTTAGGGAACCAGTTAACATTTCCATATTATATTATGCAAATAATTTTTTTTGCAAAGAATGCTGCATTGTTATATATGTTATGTTTAATGTTAGTCTTTCAATTTGAAGTATTTCATCCCCGCTGTCATTTTATTGAAAATATCATTTAAAGTAGTAATTGTTGATGCAGTTGGAACCAGCTTGGAAACATGTCTTCCACAGAAGCCATGCGTCTTTTTGTGAAAATATTGGAGGTCTTGCAGATAATTTTATTTCAGCATTCCTCTTTGCTATAATGCAGAATGTTAGCTGATTACTTTCATTCTTATTTTCCTTTGTTGTGTAGGAAGAAGATCCTGGTTGGTATTCAAGAGCATCTAACTCCATTGTAGAGCCTGTTACAGATGTGCAAATTAATGTGAGTATTACCAAGCTTATATTTAATGCCAAGTCCTTTTCTCGCAATGATGTTTTGCCTGGATCGTATAACTAAGTTTCACCCATACTTTATTCAACAATCTGCAATGAGTTTTACCTGTTATATTCATCTATCCTTTTCATTCAGATTCTTTAGAAAATTTGGCATGTATTCATGATCAAATAGTCTGAAATCTGTTGTGGAAGAAATAAATTTGACATCCTGTTTTTATATTGTATGTAACTTGGTTTTATCACAACCTTTCACCTACTGGGGATGCGTCCAGTTCTTGGGCAACTGAGAATGTGTTTAGTGATTGTTATAAGTCATGTGCTGGCTCATTGATATGGCGTTCAAGATTTGGTATTTGGATTTAATTAGTGTTAGACACTTGTCATCTTATCAAGAGACGTGCAATGAAAACATAGTATTTTTCTTTAACTTCGGTGCTACTGTCAACATTCAACATTGTAATTTCTTACCTTCCATTATGTCTTGCTGGTTATATAGCACAATTCCAAAGTCGAGTCAGTAGTTGAGAATGGAAACTCTTATCCAGAGACAAAGCCTATTTCTGCTGAAAATGGAAGTCAGGATAGAATACAGGATAAAGATGTTGTTATTCAAGGCTTTGGTTCAGTTACAGTCCATGATCAATGGATTTCACCTCCAATATCCGGTCAACGTCCAAAAGCGAGATATGAGGTATTTGGTTTTAAAATATAAAATATAAAGTTCGTTCCTAAGTAGTTTTTAACTTTGTGCTCTATTAATTTTTCATCTGAGCTACTTTGTCTTTATATGTTCAGCATGGAGCTGCAGTCGTGCTAGATAAATTGTACATACATGGTGGAAATCACAATGGCCGTTACCTTAATGATCTTTATGTAAGCATATGTTCAATATCTATGTTGCATGAAGCTGTACAATTTCTCAAAGTAATGGCATAATTTGAGGTTGATTTAGATCACCGATTTTGGCTTAGAAATGATTTATTTTATAGTTATACAGATAAACTTTTCTCAATCTCTCCCTCGAATTGACTAAGCCATATGGTATTTACTTTGGATTAAATGGAAACAAATACAGGTTCTAGATTTGAGTAGTTCAACTTGGTCAAGGATTGAGGCTAAGGTTGATTCTAGTACTGAGTCATCATCCCCAGCAACGTTAACCCCTTGTGCTGGCCATTCCCTGGTTTGTATTGAAGAAGTTTCTTTATGGTTTGAATGACTCTGCACAGTCTTATCTGCTATTTTCAATGTTTAGTTGCTAGTCCGATTCTTGAATAATTTGGATTTTGATGATGGAAACTTTCTTATAATAGATTCCATGGGAAAATAAGCTTCTGTCGATTGCTGGGCATACAAAAGATCCTTCCGAATATATCGAAGGTATACAATAATATTGTTATTATATCTTGTCATTTTAGGGGTTAGCATCAAATCTGTTCAAAACTTAAAGCGTAGAAATGGGAAATTCAGAAGTGTCATTTAGATAAATCATCAAAAGAGAAGCCTTAAGAAATTTGTTGGGATTACTGTTCATTTCTGTAAATAACCAAAAAGCATGATACTATAACATTGTTCACCTTAAAAGGACAAAAACAATCAAGACTCTTGCAGGTGATGAAATTGTTGTGAAACATTCCTGGGAATTTTTTTGTTAGTAGCTGTGTTTTTTATTTATTTTGTAATCATTCATTTTATTAGCAGCAAAAAGTTATTACATTTTGTTCATTGATTCAATCTATGCCCATTAATATGGTGCCCCCTCTCCCCTGTTTTGTGGCTTTTTGTCCTACTCCTGTTTATTTTTATTAAGCATTCATACTACTATTATTAAATATTTAATATTATGACAGTGAAAGTGTTTGATCTGCAAACGACAACCTGGTCAACTCTAAAGACTTATGGGAAACCCCCGGTATGTATCTGTTATTCTTTCTGTTATACTTATTAGTCTGAAAATCTTATGAATTTTGAATTTTATATAGAAGTACATGACATTTTGAGTTTGATTTTCTGTAACTGCTTAAAAAGAGATGCAAAAGCTTAGTGGTTTTTGAATTTTATGCATATTGCCCCTTTTTCTTTTCCTTTCCTTTTTAGTAAGGAAACATTGTAATGGGCAGTTATCTTCCCCTTTTACTAGGTATCACGTGGAGGCCAATCAGTTACCTTAGCTGGGACAAGCTTGGTAATTTTTGGTGGACAAGATGCAAAGAGAACTCTCTTGAATGATCTGCATATTCTTGACTTGGAAACCATGACATGGGATGAAATTGATGCTGCGTAAGAACTTTCCTGAAGCAACACTTTCTATTCCCTGGCTTCTTATTTTAGTTTGGTTCTGTCTAGGGTGGAGGGGATATGTTTTTTTTCAATATTCTAGGGGAATGTTAACAATTTTTGGGCGAAAACTAAAAAGAGGAAGTCAAAAAAATAATTCAGTCATCTTTGCTTGTGCCAAACTCTGGTTTTATACATGGTATATTGTGTTACTCATTATCATTAGTAGCGAATATGCTATCCCCTGGTTTTCTATTCCTATTTCCTACATAGAAAGAAAAGAGTGAAAGAAAATCATGTTAAGGTTTGATGCTAAAGAAGTCTCAACTGGCAGTGGGACGCCTCCTTCTCCAAGGTCTGATCATGCTGCTGCTGTGCATGAAGAGCGATACTTACATATCTTTGGCGGGGGTTCACATGCAACTTGCTACAATGATTTGCATGTTCTTGATTTGCAGACTGTAAGACAATTGCCTCTTCTGTTAGGCTGTGGACTAGAATAATCATTCATCTTCATCTGATCAATGATGTGAACTATGCAGATGGAATGGTCTCAACCAAAACAACTGGGTGAAATACCAAATGCACGTGCTGGACATGCTGGTGTGACAGTAGGGGAGAACTGGTTCATTGTTGGTGGGGGTGACAATAAGAGTGGTATGACTTTTTTCATATTATATATAACAACCGTTCTCATTCGAGTGATTTCCTATATACATACCCACACATATATATATATATATAACCATCATGCATGCCCAAGCTTCTAAAATGGTAGAAAAATAAAATTGAACCTTAAATGGTTCTTTGTGAAGCAATATTCAAGTTCATGATCAGCATTACAGTGATTGCCCTAGGTACTAGTATTTAAGAAAACACCCTTTTTAAAGTAAAGATTGTTGGACACACACCAACCCAACCCCATGTCAAATAAAGTTGATTGATACATGATATTCTTCAAATCCTGTTTGAGTTATTAATATGTGTCAACAATTAGTAAGCTGAATGCAGGCCAATTGTTCCACCTGTTTCCTTCTTTGTGTGCTTTATGAGTGAATGAAAGTTATACTGGAACACTTTTCTGATTTCATCACTTAGATACTGAGAAAGACCTAGAGCCTGTAAGAATATCAAGTACAACAAAAAAGAATTCAAAGCATGTAGAAGATCAATGAAGCCAACAAAAATTTATATACTGAGAAAGACCTAGAGCCTGTAAGAATATTAAGTACAGCAAAAAAGACTTCAAAGCATGTAGAAGATCAATGAAGCCAACAAAAATTTATATCGGACTTATCTATCATGCTTTTGATTTGAATTGTTACAATGATATAGGTACTTATCTGTGGGAAATTTGCATGCACACTGTTCATTGTAAAAGAAAGTTTACAAGGGAAAGCATTACTGTTTTATTGGGATGATGGGATCACTTTGAAGGGTCATTTCTGGTGTAGTTATTATATATGTCCACGTGGTTCCCTTACCTAGGTTGTTACAGATGCATTAATTATTTTAGATCTGGGGACATTTCTGTTGCTTTGTCGCGGTTGCTATATATGCCTTATTTTCAACTTATATTTCTTGCTATTCTGCAGGGGCCTCAGAAACTGTTGTGTTGAATATGCTTACACTGACTTGGTCAGTGTTAACTTCTGTTGAAGGACGTGTTCCTGTTGCCAGTGAGGTATTTTCAATTAAATAGGATCCTTTTTATTTTTATAATAGAAGAATTCCAAATACATAACTCTTGTTAAAAAAATTAACCTTGTAGGATCCTCTGTGATTACTATTCCTCGGTGGTAAATATTTTTATTATGAGTTATGTTTTTGGAATTTTTTTATTATATATGTAATTTTTCAACATTGCATGTGCCACAAGTTCTAACTAGAGTGCTTATCCTTGTCAATTCCATGGTGTCATTAGCAAAGATACCCAACCCTTTCATGTAGTTTGTTAATGCTATCTGCTTGAGATAATCAAATTTTCCCTCTGCAGGGCTTGAGTTTGGTTGTAAGCTCGTATAATGGTGAAGATGTGCTTGTATCGTTTGGAGGATACAATGGACGTTATAACAACGAGGTGAAGATTATTTCAAAATTTAAGGCCTTTTATGCTTTGTTTTGCTTTTGTTTTATTGTTCTCCCTCCCCTGATGTAGTTTTCTGCATTCAGGTCTATGTACTTAAACCAAGTTACAAATCAACCTTGCAATCAAAAGTAATTGAAAATCCCAAAGCAGACACTGTTTCTGCTGTGCACTTTGCCACAAATCCTACCCAAGATGTGAAGTCTGAGTTTGAAGCTGGCAATGAAGGGAAAATTAGAGAATTTGTCATGGACAATGTTGATTCAACAGTATGTATTATTGCACAGCATGTCCTTTTTCACTTTGACTATCATAGACTACCATAGAGGTGAGTCTGAATGCAACAGTAAGGTTGTTGCCTTGTTACCTTGAGGTCACTAGCTCAAATCCTTGAAACAACCTCTCCACTTGTGGGGGATAAGACTAAATGCATTTATCCTCCAGAGACCCCACTGGGTGGGAGCCTTGTACATTGCGCCGCCCTTTTTTTATAAATATAGACCATGGCGTTTGACATGGCCTGGTTAGTGATACTTCACTTGTTGCTGATCTCAAGACTAAGCAAAAATAATAAAGAAAAATCGTATAAGAAACTCCAAACCACACATCTATACTATAAATGCATTTGTAGATACCCATTTCACTCCTCAAAAATTCCTATTGCAGATTCTGTCTTTACCATTCAAATTATAAGCGAATATCACATCTTCATTTAGTTCATGTTATTTCAATTCCTGCCAGTCTTTGACATTTTTTGGTATGGTACAGAAATTGAAAGCCGATCTTATAACTGTCCTGAAGGCTGAGAAAGATGAACTGGAATCATCACTCAGCAAGGAAAAGTTGCACGCTACCCAACTAAAGCAAGATCTGGCTGAGGTAGAAGCTCGAAACTCTGACCTTAGCAAGGTAACTTAATTTAATAGTTAAAATTCCTTTTTTCATTTTGGAGACATTTGAGGTGGGCTATTATTCATCACTACATATTGAACAGAGTGTGGTTAGAGGATTGGTATGGAGTCTAATACTATATCAATAACCTTATTAATAAAGATGCTAAAAGCGAGATCTATAAATAAAACTTTATATTATTCATTGTGGTAAAATGCAATCAAAATGTCCTCATTTTCATCTCATTGATAATGTAGGAACTCCAATCAGTACGTGGTCAGCTTGCTGCTGAGCAGTCAAGGTGTTTCAAACTTGAGGTATACATCAATGTTTCTGAGAACTTCCCCTCTGAATCATTATGCAAAACTTGAAAAGTGTTCTTATCATGTCTTTGAAAAGTGAAAGCACACAGTTATACATTTGTCTTCTTTTATCATCTTTGAAAGAATTTGAATTTTTTCTCACCAAAGAGAGCATTTGGGAACACAGGTGGAAGTTGCTGAATTAGGACAGAAGCTCCAAGCAATTGGGACATTACAGAAGGAACTTGAACTCCTCCAGCGGCAAAAAGCCGCATCAGAACAGGCTGCCTTAAGTGCAAAACAAAGGCAGGGTTCAGGTGGTGTATGGGGTTGGATTGCTGGTACTCCTCCCCCTAGCTAGAAAGCAGATCATGCTTGAATTGTTGGACCTTTACCATTTGCATTTAGTTTCATTTATGAATTTTATTTCCAAATCAATTTTTTTTTGCTTTGTTATGATTCAGTACCTTTTCAGTGATAGAAATAAGAATTTGCTGCTATTTTGCCAATGGAAACCCCATGTGGGTTCCCGCAGTGGTACATATTACATACTGTAATTTTACTTGTGTAGCTTTTTATGGCTGTTAGTCCTAGACAGTGCTTGTTGTTCCCACCACTTTTGCTGATTTGTATTCAAAGTGAGAACAAGATTCAATGAAAGCATATATATTCTCTCTTTTTTGGGAGAGCTACTATATTATTACAATTTTAATTTAGTCGTTACTTATTGCTAAGTCTTAAGCTTTAATAAAGACCATCTTAATGGGAATGACTTTTGTTAAGCTTTAATAATCTCTATCTGTTATTGTTGGGTGGAGTAACCTTGGTGAACAAAAAAACAATAAAAACTAAAAAAAGTAAGGAAAAATAACTACTTCTACCAATAGCAGTATAGCACCATTAAATATATTATCAAAAGCAATGGTAATGGATGGACCCACAATTTTTACAGCTTTCACAGTGTTTGAATACTCAAAACCCATTTGAACCATTTCTGCAATGACTTGGTCTGAAGATAAATTGTTGCCATCCATGGCATTCCTTATTCTTTTAGTGAAAACTAGTAGGTTACGCACGGGTGTTAACGGGTATTGCACGAATCTAATAAAAGGATAACACTACAATTTGATGAATGTCTGATAACAAATCAACTTTATGTGAATAAAAAAACCTAGAACTAGATAAATAAAAGAAGATTAAAGTACTGGAATAATGCTAAAAAGTTAAATTAGGAATAAGAAAGATCCCTTCTAGATAATGAAATAATCAAAGTGAAATAGCATTAGCACCAAGATTTGAGAAGGGAATAGACAACTTTTATATGAAATTTCATATGACAAAATCATATAAATAAAGATAAAGACTTCACAAAATTTTACTAGACCAATACTGATGTTAAGTACAGAGACTAAAGAGTAATCAACTATCAGTCAAAACAATAATGTCTTAATAATTCCCTCATTACATGAGTTATGTGTTAATCAAAGTTGAAAGTATGAATTGCTATGAACACACAAGGTAAAACATTGTTCAAACTGTAATCTATCTGAATGGAGCAAGTGGATTTGGGGTACGAGGAGCTTTAGACCTTCTAAGCTCTTTACAAACATTATCTAACATGCCCAAAAAATCCCTTACAATCACAAATATCCTTAGTGGATTATCTTCTTTGCTCACATCACCATGAAAATACTCAGTAATCTCTTTCACTCTTGCTATTACTCTATCTTCTTCTCCTTGCAACTCCCTCAAGTTTCTATCTGCATAACTTAAGAAACACTTTATTGAACTAACAAAGTTTTCACTCTCTTCATCATTAAACAACTCCTCCTCAACAAGATATTGCAACTTACCCATTCCATCTCTTAAATTTGACACTGAACTAGCAAGAACATCTAAGTCAATAGTTGCTGTCTTTTTCACATTATATAACTCAGTGCTGAGACCAGAAACTAGTTCTAGTCCCATTCTTTTGTAATCTTCTTCCTTCTCTTCTTCTGTTCTGTTAAGTTTACTACTTTTTTGACTGATTTTTCCCATGATGCTAACTGAAACTTTGATCCCTTCGGCACGAACGATTTCTTGAACAACAAAATGGAGTAAGGTTGTTCTGCCATCAGTTCCTTTAACATCTGCTAGCTTAAGAAGTGCATCAAGCTTAAATGCTTTAGCACCTCCTCTTATTGTTCCAACATTCATGCGGTTTCCTGTTTTCAACACTGCTTCTAGTAGTTTCAAGAACAACCTACTTGATCTTAGTTCTTTGCATGCTTCCTGGTAAGATACATGTCAACGTTGAGAATTCCAAAAGCTCAATTATATATCAACATTTACAAGAAATTCTTAGCTGTTCTTCAAGTAAGAGAAACTTCTGTATAGCATTATTGAGTGTATGTCATATAATTCTATGTTTAACATTGCCCCAAAGAAAACAGAGTTGAAATTGTCTATGTTTCATAATGAAGATTTTATAATTTGGTTCTAAAAATTATCAATGTCAGTCAAATTGGGTAAATTGTCCCTAAAAATTTTGTTAAGAATAATCAATTTGTGTGTCATTTCAGATTTTTAATGAATATATGTTTTTTCATTTTGCAATAACCAAATATTTCTTTTGTGAATTTCCTTGGGTCTTTTAAAAAAATTAAAGATAGAAAATATTCATTTATTATATTCCAATGAAAAAAAACTTAAATTTTAAGTAAAATAAGATATGACAAACCTACCCAATTGATGATGTGACACATAATGTGTGAAGGATTTTCTTGACATAAGACAAAGTGATAAAGGTCTTTAATTGAAGTTTTAATGGGCACCTACCTCTAGCATTGAAAAAGAGTTCCTGAGGTGAACAACTTCATCTTCAAAAGTCTCTTTGTAAAGCATACCTTCTATTCTTTGAAATGAAAATGGCACAATAAGCATTGCCCTCACAAATTTTTCAGCAGACCCCAATTCATTGATGTCACCATTATAGCTTAAGAGTTTTCCCTCTTCTTCCTTGGTGGGGACCATTTTCACCAATGCCTCTAGTTGTGGCAAAGACAAGCCCTTTCCTTTTTAAAAGAAAAACCAATTTAAACTACTCCATTTAATATGAGATGTAGCATCATTAATTTTGATCATTTTTTTAATATATGGTATAAATGCACATGGGTAATACTATATTATCCTACTAAATATTCTTATTAAACCTCCTACCCAAACTCACATATGTTACAAAGTGATACTTTATTTATTAGTGAATGATTTACAAGTGACATATGTCACTTTCTTGTGGGTAAGAGGATATATCATTTTTTATTATATATTGGGGAGGGATCCACTTACTCCAAGAGTAAGTTGAACAAACCTACTCCACATCATGATCATTCATTCTTGGGAAATCCAATGGTTTGAATTAGTGAGTACATTTAAACCATTGAATTTTCTAAGATTAGATGGTTAGGATGTAGAGTAAGTCTGAATAAGTGAATCCCTCCCTTATATATTAATAAAAGTTGTATTTACACAGCAGTCATAACAGAAATTACTAGTACATGTAACAATAATTGATTTCCCTTAGTAAAGGGGAATTTTTTTAGGCTAAAGTATTTATAATTGAGGAGTCTTATTTACCTTGTGTTAAGGCTTGACATACTTGTTCAGATGTCAAATTCAGAGCTTTTTTTAGTATTGTAATGTTCTGTAGCCGTTTTGGCTCAAGTACATGCTTGCTTGGGGATGGGCTTTTGCTCTTTGTTTCATCATTCTTCATTGAACTTTGTAAATTGTAGCCAAAAAGTGATTCTATCATTTCCTCATCCAACCTGATTATAATTCATAATGTGCTTTTAAGCTGGTCAAAAAAACTAAAAATATGTAGTTATAATGAAGGTTCTAAACTGCAACCAATAATCATAATTGTGAGAAGTGTGGTTTTTGCAGCCTCTGCAACTGCATTACAATAACAATCAGGATTATATCAACCACATTTTCACATGATTATTCACAATATTGTGATTTTTTCCAACGTGGCTGCAATTTAGAACCTTGCTTATGAATAATATTTATTAATGAAGTTGAACTTACTCAAATGAACTTGATCTTAGCTTGTCCCAAACCATTGTGCGGTTAGGTGCAGCTCTTACTTTGTCCCAATGAAGTGGTTTAAGTTTTGGTAGTGGTGTTCCATCTTTACAAAGTGGTGTAAAATGAGGGAATTGAGATGGTGGAGGAGGTGGTGTTTTGCTATTGTTATTGTTGCCTTTGAGAAATGGAGGAGGGCATGGTGGTGATGGTGGAATGCTGTGAGGAAATTTTGTAGAGTTAAGTTGAGGTGGTGAAAGCAACTGTTTTTCTGGACTTGGATTGGATACTGAATAAGTATCTGAATTTCTTGGAGATGATAAATTATGAGATGTCATAGAATGTGGAGAGTTAGAGGAAACTCTTGATGAGGAAGTAGTAAGAGAATGCAAAGTAAAAAGTGGCATTTGAAGGGGTAGAGGTGGTGGTGGTGGTGGTGGAGGAGGCATGAGAATTTTAGGAGAGGTTTCAAAAATCTCCTGCTCTTCATGTATTGGACTATATGGTGATTGGTGAGATTGGGTCTTTGAAAATGAGCCATTAGGAGATACTAATGAAGTTGAATTTTGAGGGGACATAGAAAATGTGTCACCAAAGCTACCACCTGAAGCATTAGAAAGTCTTATATTTGAATGTTGTGAATCAACAAAGGAATGAAAACTTTCATCATTTGATGAATGATATTCTTCTTCTTCTTCAGGGATAATTTTATCCTTAGAACAAGAGTTGCCATTGCCATCAGATTCATATTCACCTTTCACTACTGATTTTCTCTCATCTTCATGGACAGATAGAATTTCCTTAGTGGAAGAACTACTAACATTATCATAACATTCTGTGTTATTCTTACAAGTTCTTTTGGAGTTACACCCTTGTTGTTCTATATCATCACCTAAAGCATTAAGATAAGACAGATCTAACCCACCAGAGTTTAAACTCACCTTGCTTGATGAATTTTGATAAGTACCTCCACCAGTTCCTTTGTTCTTGGTACACAATGGAACTTTCCTTTTTGGCTTCTTTCTGTTATTTCTGAAGTTCCTGCAGACTAAGATCAAACCACAAGCACAAATTAATGTAGCAACTCCCACAGATACAAGAACAGCTACTAGTATTCTCTTATCCTTGCTTCTATCTTCTTTAGCATGAGTTTTATTGTTGTGAAGTGGTGGATTCCAATGAGAATGATGATGTCTTGGATGATGTGAATGAGGGTGAATTTGTGGTACTATTGGAGAAGGTGCTGGAGCTGGAGAATAAGTTTCTATGTTGGGTGATGGAGAAGGTGAAATTGATGGTGAAAGAAACTGAGATGGTACTTTGGTATGAAAACTCTTGAGTCCAAGTAAAGCTCTAAACTTTTCCACTATCATAGCTTCCTTCAATTCATTCTCTTCAAGTCCTGAAATTTTCTTAACTTGGTTTTCATTTCCATTCTCATTCTTCTCCCCCACATTCTCAATGAACATATCATTCACATTTAAAATGTGGATTCTTTGTAATGATAGGAACATCAAGAGGGTCATGATGAAGATCATCATGGTAAGAAGCTCAGAACCACAACCCATCTTTTATTTTTCACTCAAGACATGAATGCAACTTTCCTCATATAAAAGCTTCTTTTTTTCTCTTAATGTTGTTCCATTTTTTCAATGAAATGAAAAAGATCTCTTTGGGTGGTATTGGTAAAGTGTGAGGAAGATCTGAAATAGTGTCTTTAATGCTACTCCAAGGAACCCCTGAACCTTGCAGTTATAGCTGTAGTGGCCCTTCTTTACTTCCATGTTCATTCACTCTTTATCACTTCTCAGTATAATCAATTCTTACCTTACAAAGACACTGTTAATGCATAACACTCTTTGGGAAAATGTTTCCCTCCTTCCATGTTCACTTAATTCTTTTGTCTTATATACTTTTGTAGGACAATGATATTATCTCCCAAAACTTTCATGTTAACCAATCAAACTTTATAAAATAATATTAAAATATTAATTTCTGATTTTGTTATTTTTTCATTTTACTTAAATGAAGTTTTCTAATTGGCTTCGTACACAAAGTTTCATCTTTTTTTAAGCCGTTTTGTCAGAAAAGTTATGTTAGTGGTTATTCACTTATTCTCCTGCTCCTTCTAATCAAAACAATCTAACATCCCCCTCTTTTTAGTGTTAGTCTAAAAATTGAGTCATGATCTTTAAAGTTGGATAAAACTTTTTAGTAGCTAAAAGTTATCTAATCAAAACAATGTAAAAAAAGTAGATAGTGGGGTCCTATTTTGTTGGGGTGTTGCCTTAACTCTATAGGGATGATTTTCTAAGATTTCTCCAACCTCATTGTTATTATTAATAAAGAAGATGGAGAGATTGGACATGTGGGGACTATGGTCCCCTAGATTTGAGAAAATTTTCATGCTTATTTTGAATAAATGAATTTAATAATCTAGATTTATTTAACTATTTTGTGTAATGAAATTCCAAAACTTGATATATCTAATGTTATATTCACCTAATTAAACAAGCTTAACATTTTCCTTAGTACCATCACACGTGAAAACATGTAAGGCTAAAACCAAGATGTTGAATGTTGATGCACTAAAATAGTAGTGGTTTGGTCAAAAATTAGCAGCAGTAATCAGAATACACACCTAACCTTAGAAAATATTTTGGTTATGACTTATCACACCTGCGTGCAAAACTAATAAAATATCATTTGTCTCAAATTATATTTTGTACCAATAACATTAAAGTAAAAATAAAAAATAATGAATATTTAAATTTTTTATTTGACATGTTTTTATTATTACGAGATAGAATTTAAGACTTAAGTTGGAGAACATACGTGTGTTCTTGTGAAACATGTTACCTGCCACCTCATCTTTTGTTGGCATTGCACTCAAAGTAAATCAAGTTATCAACTGTGGCAGGGTCTAAATCTGGTAAATTGTTAAATCTGTGAGTTCATATCGTTTCTATTAGGAAAAACTAAAAAGCTTATTGCACATACTTTTTTGTACTATATCGAAAAATAGATAAGCTTTAGATTCTGAATATCCATTTATCTCTTTATTTCCGTGTATAGGAGTTGAGATTAAAAAAAACTTGAATTAAAAGCTTAAATGAAAAATGAAGCTTTAGATTCTGAATATCCATTTATCTCTTTATTATGGCAGAGATGGAAATGGAGAAATAATGTGGTGAAGGTTGAAATGATATATAATTGAAGGCCATTAATAAAGAATATCGAAGGCAGAGAATATAGGACAAGAAAGAAGGAGACGAAGCAAGTGGAGATAAAGGTATCCAATGCAAAATCTTGTCAGAAATATATTTACACTTATGCTTTAACACGCACTGTGTTTTATCAAATTATAATCCATGTCTCCATAAAATCTGCATTTTCCTCTTCCTCCTCTTCTTATTTGATTTTTCTATTACTTAATTATAGCATCATCCATCACCTTTTTCACACTTGAGTATCGATCCATTAAAATAAAAATGAAAAAACAATTCAATCTTTCTATTATACTTATAATGACTTTTTATTCTTAAAACTTAATGAAATAATTTTACTGATTTATAATCTTTGCACTTATCTTTGATCTTCTTTAGTTTGTTGATCCCCGTTGGACAAATGTGGACTTTGACTGCTCAGCTAGTCAAGCAGCATTAATGGACATGAATGGGCCTTAAAATTTTCTCCGTAGAGAGACTAACCATAAGACATAATTTTAGGATAAAGGATATATATTTGATGTATGAATTCTCAAACAATATAAAAAATGATATTTATTACTTATAAATGGACCATATATTAATTTATGGTACATGTTATTTTTATTTGTGACTTAAAATGGTTTATATGTAGAATTTATATAATGATATATCATTTTCTACTTTTATTTCAGAACATTATTTCACCTAATAATTTTCTAAGAGAGTATCCTAACACTATAAGAGTTTTCAAATTTTCTCACATCAATATATCTATCATTTTAACTTAATGATGTGTTGCATGGAGTGTGAAACCAATGATGATAAGGTTTGCTATGATCTTAAACATAGTATTAAAAATAAATGACGCATGCTTAAGATTTTACTTAATAGTCATTGGCTTATATAAAAACCACAATGACATCATATGTAACATTTCATGTGATACTCATTATACAGACAAAACACAAATAAATAGAAACATGAATGTTATGTAGCATTAACATGCCTAGAAGTTGAACATTTAGGATGTTGTTATGTTATATTGTTTCAGGTGATAGCATTTGGAATTGCGATTGGAGTTGTGGTTGCATGCAATTTCACATCTGGCATGTGACTTCCCAATGTTAAATGTATTTTAGTTATTAGTAAATGGTAGTCTTGTCTTTTATATTTACTTAACTTCCTATATGTATTGGCCCTTTGGCCTTATCTCTATAATGATTAATTCCATTTTGCATTTCTCCTCTCCCTTCTCTCTTCTTCTTCTCCTCTCCCTTCTTTCTTCCTTCCTATGCAGCTGATCTAACATGGTATCAAGAGCAAGGTTTGCTAAGGCCACAGCTTTCGCGGATCCAGGGGGGCAGCGCCCACTTGTTTGGGGTTCCATCATCTTTTCTTCTTCTTTGCAGTGGTAATGCTACATAACAAATTTATATCTAATGGCACAAATGTCTCTCCCATAAGTGAGTGAACTTTCTTTGGAAGAAACATTTCTCTATCAAATTTGTTATTCACTTTCATGAAGTGGGAAGATGTCATGATTTTTTCTTTTGGACCAGATTATTCTGTAGCTACCAAATAGAACAGCAACTACATTATAAAATAAACTTCTCAATTTATTTAACATTACATATAACACACATATATGTCATCAATACTACACTAGGGATATTAAAAAAAAACAATACTGCTAAAGTAAAACAGTAGTTAGCTACAAATAGCAAAAAATAGATAGAACATAGAACATACAGCACATATACTATCATTGAAAGACTGATGTAATTCAGAATGACATAGAACAAGTCTTCTCTTGATACAAGTGGTGATTTCATATTCAAAACTTGAATTGATACAAAGTGGGCAGAACCTTTTATAGTATACATCATAGAGTGAGGAAAGCTTGGTAACTGAAGCTAGCAGAAACTAGCTGAAAGTAAAGTAGCTTCTAATAGGGTTAGTAGCTCCAAACAGAATTAGCAATAACAGAGTTAGTAGCTTCTAATAGAGTTAGTAGCTTGTAATACCCCTCAAGTTGGAAAATTTATGTGACAAGATTAATTTGAACAACTTCTCTAAATAAAACTGATGTATTTGTAAAATAACAAAGAAAATGTATACCACTCATCTAAGCTCATCATTTAGCTCCCTAATAACTTAACATAGAAGGCTGCAAACCTTGCTTTTCCAACTAAAGTAGTGCTTTCACATTCACATAAATTTTCAGCAAAAATCCAATCTGTAAATAGAGAGATATATTAATTGCAACCTCTCATCTATAAAGGAGTTAGAAAAAGCGAGAAAAAGAAAAGAAATTTTGACATTCCTTCTCTTTATATAATAAAAGTAGCCTTCAACAGTGTATTTTATGTACATAAAGGTATCACGTAGCTTCCCTTGTGATGAAGTAAATCTCAAATTGATAGAGTTTATGGCCAATGAAAGAGGCAAATACAAAACCGTATAGAATGATTGTTGGTTATAAGAATAAGAATATATTCTTGAAATTCTTTAAAGAATAACCTGTCAAACCAAGGCTTGTTTTCTGCATGCACTGATATTACTTTATGATATCAGAGGGGGGGAAATTATTCAAGAGGCATCGAGAATCAATTGGCAAAAGAAGAAAAAAGCATAAGCCGCATCAAATGCTAAATTGATAGGTGCCCACTACATAAATTAAAGTCATATAAAATTAAAATTGAAATGAATGAATCTTGTTCAAGTACGTCTCTGTTACTACACCGATATATTTTTCCTTTTCTTTTTTCACAAGGTTCTTCTTTTTATGAAAGCCTTCACTTTATTTATTTCACTTATAAATTATTTGCTAAGGTTCTTCTTCTTATTCCTTTGCTTTTAAATCATTCCTATCAGTTTGAGAATACCCTTCTTCTCTCTCTCTCTCTCTCTCTCTCTCTCTCTCTCTCTCTCTTCTCTGGAATAGAATAGAACTCTGCTTCTGTTCTGTCTTTGAAGGTTGAAGTTAGTTCTAATGGATGCAACAGAAGTTCCAAAAGGTGAAGCTAAAGAAGTGATGGAAGAATATGTAGAACCTCTCATGTGCAAGGTAAAAACTGTTGTACCCTTTATAATTACTTATTTGTTTTCCAACTCTAGAATAAAATACTCCCCAACAGGTTCTGAACTTGTTACGCTTCTGTCTACTAGACTTGTGTGTTGAAAGTCTCTATTCACTGTGAAGCTTGCAAAAGGAAAGTCAAAAAAATTCTACAGAAGATTGATGGTAAATAATCATCTTCAAAATTGAACCCTCTCTCTTTTTTATTTGTATTTTCTCTTTTTCATTGTTTTCTAATGTTGTCATATAATCCAGGTGTTTATAACATAAACATTGACTTGAGGCAACAAAAAGTAGTAGTAACGGGGAATGTAGACAGCGATACATTAATTAAGAAATTGATCAGTAAGACAGGGAAACTTGCAGAGTTATGGCCTGAAAAACCAGAATCCAAGAAGAAGAAGAACCCAAAACCAGAGAAACAACAACAGAGCGACGCAGAAAGCGATGAAGAAAACGGTGAAGAAAACGAAACAGTTAAAGTTGTGGTTCAAGACGAAGCAACTGCTAAAAACACTGAAGGAACCACCGTTATGAAACAACAACCTGGTGGAGACTGTGTAACCGGTAAACTCGGTGTCCAGTTTCAACAACCAAAGCCAGAGTTGAGGCAAACGGTGACTGTTCTAACCGGTAATCAACCACCACCGGGGACAGAGAAAAAGGTCAGCATCGCTATTCAAGTTCCTAATGAAAATGAACAAACATCTAATACCGTTGCTCCCGGTGGCAGCAGTGGAGGAAAAAAGAAGAAGAAAAAGAAGAAATCAAAAAGTGCCCCTGGAAGTGGTGGCGTTACCGTTGAACATTCTGCTGATGCGCCGGTTACCACCGGTGGTCCAGGTAACCAGTCACAAGTAAATCCAGTTCATCATGGTTTAGGTGGTGCAGGTACAGTTCCAATGTATTCAAACCCTGCCAATGAAAGTCCTCCACGTCATCACATGTACCCACCACATTACTATGCAGCACCTCCACCAGTTTATACGGTGAGTTATAACCAAGCGTATCCAAGTAGTAATAACAGCTACGGTGCATCGTATTATACCTCTCCACTACCGTATTCGTATGCTAATGTAGTGTCTCCACGAGGAGGGAACGAAATGGAGGGTCCACAACCGTATGTGTACGAAACAGAGTCGTATACGTCGCAACAACCAGATTCGTTTGAGCTCTTCAGTGAGGAAAATCCGAATGCGTGCTCTGTAATGTGATTCTGCTGTGAGTGTGGGTATTATTGTGTGCAATGATTCCCATTCAACTGTTTTTCAACTTTATCATACAACTTGTATGAGCATGAGGGGTAATTTTTGTAAAAGTATGTAGAAATAGATGCATTAAAAATGCTTTTAAAATAGTAGAGTAATTATAGTTAGGGAAAAATCTATTGCTTGGTTTAATAAATGTCTCTGTTTTGTAACATACGAGTATTAAGTAATATATGTTAAACTAGAATATTATTACTGGCATTTAGATGCTACCACATAATCTCTATATAAATCACTTAATTTGCTCGTTGCTTAATAGATATGTTGGGAACATATGCTTCTTTTTAGAAATTCTAAGGTTGTTCTTTAGAGTTTGTGGTAACAAATGCAGAAAAAGAAGTTGAGATGGTTCAGAGAATGAAATGATGTAATTTGACCACTTTTAAATTACATCACAATTTAAGTTTAATTGTGTCTCCAAGCTTCCCCTTTTGGGTTTAAAAATGGTTTTCTATTCTATCTTACATTAAATTGTATATAAAGAGAAGGTGGTACTTACAGTTTTCAAGGAGAATGAAAACTACTACTTTGACTCTTTTAAGTACTATCTAGGTTGTTGTCTCTATGTAAAAGAGACTTGAGTCTCTCTGGTTTAAGATTTTGTCAAATATTAATGTGTGGGTGTGTCTCATTGGACAAGTATGCATTTTCCTTTCCTTGCTACTGATATGCTAGTTAGCAATTTTCAGCTGGCCCCTCATTGTAACTAGTGAATGCCTATGTAGACTTTCTTCGGAAAGCAACCCTCTTTTGTTGTGTGAAGGCACGTCTTCTTTATTAAAGGAAAGTCTTTCTTTCTACAACTACTTCATTATCTCTATCATCTCCTATTGTTATTGATAAGTGAGAGATTATTATACTCTCATGAGCTACATGTGGATCATGGCCCCGACCAATAATCACCAAATGTCATGTGATGATTAAGTGGGACCTTGATTCACATGCTAGCGCAACTCACTCTTAAGAGGCAGCTAGGCTCTACCACAAAGTTTTTAATTAAAGCAACAATTTAAAGGGAGGACAACAGAACTTCTTTTCCTTTATTAGAGAGTTGGGAAGAATGGTTGCACTTTGTTTAGGCAAATGAAGTTTTCCTTTGTCGGCTTGATCAAGAAAGTTCTTCATAAAAGACCAACAAACTAAGGCCTTAAAGAAAGTAATCCCCATAAACATGCATCTCACAAGGAGGGGAAACTAAATAAGAAACCTACACTTCATCAAGAAAGTTAAATCAAAGGGTTGTAACAAAAAATTAAACTTAATTTTGGGGTCAACACTATCTTCTATGGAAAGCTCTTTGGCTTTGATTCTCCTCACAACTTTAGGTTTATTCCACAATCCTAGATTAATTTTAGACATATAATTTCCACCGACCTTATTCTTTCATAAGAGGAGACTACATATGTTGTTCAGTTTTACAAGGCAGTGAATAAAAAAATTTATGATAGAGTTTTATGCGGTCCAGGAATAATAGAAATTTCTGAGTCTGTATTATCATATACAGAACATTATGTAGAATTCTAGTTAGTTATTTTATGTTATAGACTTTCAGTTGGGAATATCTAATATATATATATTTTTGACTAAGATAGATTTTAGTCCATTGAGAGGCCTATTTAGTCGTTATATTGGGTGGGACTATCCTAATTTATATTTCAGTTGTAGTGATTTTTATATTTGGATTCGTAAGGTACTGAGGAATGGAACTTGAATGAATTCCTATAGCATTCTTCTCAATTATCTCATCAACAAACTCTTGGTAACCAAAGGGGAGATATTCAATGGATCTCTCAATTAAACATTCAAATATTCTACTAGTTACTAAGCCATCAAAATTGGCATGTTGATTTATTCACATCAGAATGAGTGCGGGCCAAGTTAGGTTTATCCCTCATCCAACACAAAAATTGGTGTTAGATTTGATACGGTCTTTGCTTTTACATCAAGCATTTTTCATTTATAGTTTGACCAACCCGCAATCCATACCATCCACTTCTTCTATTATATAACTCAGTACAATTGCATTTTAGAATGTACAAGGCTCAGAAACTCAAGTACGGTATCTCAATTAGCAATTAGAACAAAGATTTCCTTGTAGGCAACTAGGTCTCCACCGATTTAAAATTATCGAATAAAAAATTCATTCAGGCAACTAGCATCACATTCGATTTTAAAATTCGATGAGACAACTAGAGTCTCATTTGCATTTAAAATTCATAGACGCAACTAGAATCAATAGCCCCAACCAAATTTCACATAAAGAAAGCCAATGTTCAGTTTTCACCATAGTTTCAATTAATCAAGACCAAACATTCTGGATTAATAATCAGGAACGAGATCTGTAATCCATACAATGTACCCGATAAGAGAAACATGCAGATTATAGCATACAAACGAGTTTGCAGAATAGAACATTGTTGGGTTTTAGAACAAGGGAGTGTTTTCTCAAAATATGACACTTTCATGAAATCAATAGCAAAGAGTTTCAAAATGGTGAAAATCAATAAAGAGAAAAGATAGAGATGATGATTTATTCAATATAAACCCAGTAGGATCCTCATTCTTCTCTTAATAATGCTCTTAGGGTTTAAGATTTTTTGGCTTGGCAAATGCCACACTAAAAAGAGAAAAACAGTAAAAAGGAAAGGAAACAACTAACATATAAGGACATGAAGGACATTTATAAATGAGTTCCTCAAAATGTTTAATCAATAAAACAAAGAAGACAAAGAAAATGAAACAACTATACAATCCTCAAGTTTCTAAGCAACAAAAGTACGATAGTTTAACATAAAGAAAACCCAAGAAAAGTGTAAAAACACTCCCTTATATGATTTGATTCCAAACACAAGCTTCATCATTTGAATCCTTGTATAACGCCTTCACCTTTTCATAGTTTCTTTGATGCTAACCACTAGAGAGAGATTCTCTATAACTCCCTCCACGAAAACTTAATTGGATGGTAAATGTGGACTTTTTAATTACCAAACTAGTATAGGTGTATTTTCTATTGAAATTGTAAATTAAACGAAGTAATTTTTCTCTCCTGGATGATGACTGCCTTCCACGAATTTTGAATTATTAGGCATTTGTGGTTTGGAACCACGTTTTTCCATTTTTTTTAAATTTTATTTGTTGTTATTTAAGGGTTTTAGTTTAGTTGTTTTGTTGATAAGTTTATTTTAATTGATAAGTTTAGTTTTTTTATTTATTGTTTGTATGTATTTTAATTTCATCCTTATTACTTTATTTCAATAATTTTATTTTTATCTAATTGTTAATTATCTAATAATGGAAAATTCTAATTATTAATAATGAAATTAAAATATATACAAACAATAAACAAAAACAACTAAACTTATCAACTAAAATAAATTTATCAACTAAAATAAATTTATCAACTAAACACCTAAACTTATCAACAAAGCAACTAAACCAAAACCTTAAATAACAACAAATAAAATTTAAAAAAATTTTAAAAAAATGGAAAAACATGGATCAAAACCACGAATGCCTAAATAATTCAATATGGATGGCAGTCACGGATCCAAGAGAAATAAATTACTACCATAGATTTAATCCACGATTTCAATAGAAAATACACAATCCCATAAATTTTATAAAAATTACACTAGTTTAATAATTAAAAAGTTCAACTATATCGTCTAAATAAATTTTCCCTCCCTCGAACAAAAGAGAGGAAACCACTACATATGTTGCAGCGTTCAACAACCTTTTAAACTAACAAATTGTACTTAAAGGTCACGCACAACTTGGGCTTGGGCTTGGGCCTCGCTATTTTTTATATTTTTATTAATAAATTGCTTATGATTATAGAAATAATTACCCACACTAATTTTTTAAAGAGAAATTTATAAAAATTGAATGCTTAATATCATAGAATTAAAATGTGGGTCGACAGGCACATGCTAATAATAATACACACTTGACTTGCAATACAAATCTATATCACACATGGATCACTATTTAAATTGTAAATTCATTTAACATAAGATAAATTTATAATAATGATTATATTTATATATTCCCAATTTACATAGCGTCAACCCATGAAGCCTTGCCTATTATAAATTTCAAGAAAACATTAAAGTAAAATAAAGAAAATGATTTGATAACCATTTGGAGTCAACTAACTTTTATATTTGGTTGACTTAGATTAAAATAGTAACGAGTTTAAAATTTTCAAAAATAATTGATAATTTATATTGGGTTAAATAAAGACAAAAATATATATTTATTAACCATGTAAAAGTTTTATCTAGTTTTATCTAATGTAACTATATCATTCACTAGTTATTTTTTTTTTTAAAATAATATAAATAAATTGACGAATAATATAATAAATGTATATGAATTTTTATTGGAATAATGCATGTATATTATAATTAAAATTATTTTTTTCATTTGAAGACAAGAGTTTGCAATTTTAATAGAAGAGTAATAATATATCCTCTTAACCACAAAAAAATGACATATATCATAAAGTAATATTAGAATATATCATTTTCCTTAATAGAATGTAAGAAATATGAAGTAAAGTTAGGACTTGACAGCCGTCAGCCACTTGGTTTACCCTTCAATGGCACATACGTAAATAAAATATATTACAGGGTCATTTTTAATGACATAACCTTTTAAATTTGCAACTTTCTCTTTATGCTCTTGTCATTACTGAGCAGAATCTATTTCTTCATCATTTCATTTTCAAAACTACGAAGAAAGGGACCAAAACAAAGAAGAAGAAGAGTCACGACAACATCGAACAATTCCTCAAACAAACAAAACGGAACAACAGTTTCAATGGCCAACAAATATTCCTTCGCTTTTCTCGTCATTTGCGCCACTCTTTTTATGGCAATAACCGTCGTGGCTGGCGGCGAAGAAATGAGGTTAGGGTGGTTACCCACCGCCGCCGCGAAGCCACTGTGCAAGGGTTCTATAGCGGAGTGCATGGAAGGATGGGAGGAGTTTGAGTTGGATTCGGAGATCAATAGGCGCATGTTAGCAACCTCCAGCTACATCAGCTACGGTGCGCTGCGGAGGAACTCTGTCCCGTGCTCTCGCCGCGGTGCATCGTATTACAATTGTAGAACTGGGGCTGAGGCTAACCCTTACAGCCGTGGCTGCAGTGCCATCACAAGGTGCAGGAGCTAAACAAAATTTCATTTTTGTTGTAATTTTGAAATGGGTGTGATAATTGATCTGTGATAACTGATAATTGATTATTATACTGTGTTATAAATTATGGTTATAGTTGTTGTATTGTTATTTGGATTTCAACGTTTCTGTAAAGGGGAGAAAAGTAGTTTTTTTATCCTTTAAAGCTTTTTTTACACTTTCAATCTCATGGAAGAGTAAGATCTTCTCTATTAATGGAAACACGAGTACCACAAAAATACAAAAAAATTAATATGAGAAGACATTTTTATTTTTTGTATATAATAGAATAACAATTTTATCATTAAAAATACAAAGAAAATATAGTATTTATCTCTCAATTTAATGAAGATATTTACGAGTAGTCTGAATCTTAGTGACAGAGGCAGTGCTATTGTATTCGTGTAGTGATGGGATTGTTTTTGATTTTTCAATTATTTGGGTTTTTTCTTTTTCACGTTTTCACAGAAAACTATATTAAATAAATCATTTTTGTATGAAAACTTAAAAATAGTACGTTGTTAAGTATGTACCTATACAACACATTACAACTTAGAAGGATCCTTTATTTTTGGAATATGGATTTTGAGTGTTGGTTCAATGAAAATGTTTTTGTTTAACAAACAATATATTAGGTGTCTGTGTGTATTGTTTCATAAACAGTGTTCACACAATCATATTCATAAACACTATACGGGAATATATTTTTTGTTTTCATTTACTTTCAAGGGTAAGATTATAATATTATTATTTTTAATGGCTAAAAGTGTCATATTATTTTATATTTTCAAGTTATTTTTTAGATAATTGTCTTTTCATTAATGGAGATGATCCAAACTCAGTATACATATACATGGGTGTGGAGATTGAATATTAAATTAGTTTTCAGATACCTTTTGTTAATGCTTTGCTTTATGCGGTAGCCTAAAGCATATTGTTTTCCTTTACATGCTAGCCTAAATAATGAATTGAATAAAGTGTTGTTGGGGATATGAAATTATGTTGCACTGAAAATACTTTGTTTCAAAATTGAAGTCATAATTTAAAGGTAATAGTGAAAATAAGAGGGAGAGTATGTGAGTGAAATCTATGAGTGGATGGATAATCATTTCCAACCATGAAATGTGGTTGTATGAGTTTTAGGGAGTGCAAAATTGTTTAGTGATAGGTTCATCACATACTAATTATTTCTTTATTAATTACTACTAAATAAATCCATGTGGCATACCAATAATGGTAACTTTTATTACTACCCTTACCGAATCATTGGCCTCTCATCATTTAACATTAACACATTTTTGAATTAGCTATGTAATTTAACTTATGACATTAGTAATGTTATTTGAACAATTAGAATTTAATAATTCCTCTTATAAATTATAATAGTAACTTAAGTTTTTATTATTTATGTACCCAAAAATATACGTACCAAAAAAATTGTTTTTGTTTATTGTAATTTATTCTTTAATTTATATAAACATTTCAAGAAAAACATTTAAAAAATCAAAGAATATCTTAAAATTGTCATAATTTGCCATTACATGTTTGGAAGAATCAAACTCTTCTCCAAATAGATTTTTTTTTTATTTTTAATTATTTCTAATAAAATAAACATAAAATCATGATCGTTAAATTTTATTTTTGTCACGTGTCACAATACTCATCAAATACTTGAGAGGATCTCATCCTATTAGAAGGCTTAGTTGTGGCGTAGTTGTAACTAGTAAGTAATCCCTCTTTACACTTTTAAAGATAGAGGAATCTTCCTTATTGAAGGAATCAAATCCAAGATATATAACTTTTTCATTATGTTTTAAAATAACAAGTTATTTACCTTAAATAAACCAATGATTTGCATGTTTTAAAGATTATCAGAGGCTTTCTTATGTCTGTTAGAATGTTGGTAGTCAGGCACTAAAATTTTATCCCATATATACAAATGCATTATTGCATACAAATGCTTTGATTTATAGGAATTGTTGTTAAAACATCAAATAAAGCCAACCACAGCTACCAACCCCATTATAAGGCTTCTATTCCCTCCTTTTGTCGGTTGCACCCTTCATATGTAATATCTGTAAGGATTTAGACTTATTGTAGGGCAATTTGGCAATAGGTGGTTAAAATTAGGTTACAATTGGCATTAGGAATTAAACATATTAAAATTAAAAATTATAATGTTCATGTTAAAGAAGTCTCATACATTGATTTAGTAGTCTAAGACATGCTAGATTTCTAGCATGACCTTAGACATTGATTTAGTGGTTTAAGGCCCGCTAAATTCCTAGTATGATCAAAAAGTCTAGAGTTCAATTATTGGGAGTGACATTTATCAAAAGAAACAATTATACATCTTAAAACAAATCAATTTCTTAACCATAAGGTGAAGGAATATCATCATACAAAAACGAGATAAAACCGCCAGTGAAGACTTTCATAATTGGAGGGTTGGATCATTGATGATGAAGAGAGGCAATAATGTTTTCAAAAATGATCAAAAGAAATTCAGATTCCAAATTAAAAGGAAAAGGAAGCAAAAATTCCGTTGCCGGGAATCGAACCCGGGTCTCCTGGGTGAAAGCCAGATATCCTAACCGCTGGACGACAACGGATTATTGATATTAAGTTAAAATTATAACATAATAAGTTCGTATACAATCATCCTTGTATTTTATTTAAATAACGAAACATTGAAATTCTTCTTGAGTTGCAATCGACAGAGAATCCTTTTTTATTAATGACATAATTTTGGATTCTCATCATTAAGATGACATAATTTGTTTTAGGAGAACCTCATACTGGATTTGTACTTACATTTTATATTAAATGTGTTTTTTTTTGGGTAGTTTAACCCCTCGCTATAGATAAGTGTTAGGGATAGAGCATAATGCCGAAGTACAAGATCAGATCAATTGAGAATAAAAGAGAAACGAGAGAATAACACACAAGATTTATTTAACGTGGAAAACCCCCTCAGTGTGAGAGATAAAAAACCACTTACGAGCAAAATTTTACTATGTAAAAGGAGTATAACAAATATTGTTGGATTTTTGTTTAGGATACAAGTGATTGAAATGCCAATTTCATTTCCTCTTGTTACTGTATTGACAATTCTGTTTGGAGCCTTTTCTTTGTATTATTGCTCGGTTAAATTATAAAATGATAATAATTTCTCTCATCACAAATGAAACAGCCACAATATTACATAGCGAACTCGTAAGCACTAGAAAATACCAATACCAATACCCAAAAAACACAGGACTATAAACTAACAGAGTTTTTAAGGTCAAACATCATAACTAGAGTGCTTGAAACCATGTACTCAGCACTTGATTTCCTTCAAAGCATGAGCAAAGTAGATAAAAGTTGGATCTGTAGCACCTTCTTTGTAGTATGCAAACACAAGGCTACCATCATCATGCATGCTCTCCCCAACAAAACTGCACACATTGATACTCCACCATTAAGCATTATTTGAGTATAAAGGAAGTGACCAAAATAGCAAAGAGTTATGAAACAAAACCAATAAAACCAAATAAGATGAAAGACATTATAATGAAACCACATACAATTGAAAATCCTTGAGTTTTGAGAGAAGGAACTTAGTTGCTCCCTCAATGTTCTTCTTAAACAACTCTTGCTTCTCTGGCTCTAATTTGGGTGTCAGCAACTTAATATATCTCTTAATGTAAGTCACAAATTGCTTCTTATCAAAAGAGGGTTGTTCCTGAAATTAAATGAAAGTTAGAAATATATAAACTTATATGGAATGAGAAGTTGAACACATTTGTACAAAATAAATAAGAAATTAGATATGTTCATTACCTGAAGCCTAAAAGTGTCAACAATATCAACTACTTTCACAGCTTGATCATCAACACTCTCACCCTCTTCTCCACCTTCAGCAGAAGGGTTAGCACCAATATCTACATCCACAACCCCATGAACAACCCACTGCCAAAAGCCACATTATATTATAAAATAACAAAATGATTAGAGTTTTAAATTGCAGTTGCTGCAATTGCGGTCATTGCGATGTGGATTGTGGCCGTTATGACGTAAATTATTTGGTGATTAAAACAATATTTTGAATCTGATGCAGTTGTGGCGATCACCACAACTGCAATATTGCGATTGCATTAGTTGATACAGTCCACAATTTAAATTACTAGTAAAAAATAAAGAGACATATTATTATAGACATGTATTTGGGGATATGAAAATTAATCTTGCAATGAAACAAAGACTCAAGATGATTCCAAACCTTTCCTTCAACTTCCCACAGCATTCCATTCTCAATTTCCTTGTAGGGGAATGAATCAGAGAGAAGCTCATCACCTAAAATTTCATCAACATAAAAGTTTGATGGTTATTCATCAAATCTAACCGTATTTATTTACATAATCCCTCAACAGTCAACAATCAAAAACAATAATCAATCTTAAATATTAGTACTATATAATAGTAAGCATCATTCCAAAAATATGATCTAACTAACAACAAGATCAAGTAAAACCCACATACAAATAAAACAAGTTGCTGACAAAATCAGAAAATTATATTTCTGCCACAAATAAAGTACAAAAAATAGTTAAAAAAATCTAATTTTGGATAAGATTAATAATACAAGGTACAGTGTTTCAAATTTCAATCACTGCTTTTAAAAAACAAAAACAAAAAAAAAATCATACCAAGACAAAGCTAACATACATGGTTGCAAAAGATAGGTATAAATAAAAGGAATCATAATGAAAGTTGGTCATATTAAACACGAAATTCACTTAGGGGAACAAGTTTGAAGCATTCATCTAAGCATATAAGATTGTAAAACACCGAAAACAGATTAAAGTTTAACCTGTAAGAAGATCCTGGTAGACAAGCATGGTTGCAGTTTTTTTACTATGAAACAAAGAAATCAAATATAATTCGAAAATCAAATGAAGCAGAGAGTTTTTGAGAGGGTTGAAGAAATCAGAAGCGGTGAGTATTTATAGAATAAGGGAAAGGGTTCGGTGGATGATGGATTTCCTCATATCTAGATTTTGCTAAGATAGCTCCACTTTTTTCTCTTCAATCCTAATCCAATGTTAATTCTTTTCCTTTTTAATTCTATTTCTAATTTTACTTTTATTTTTCTTTTTGGTAAATCTAATTTTACGTTTTAACACTATTGGTGTTACTTTTTATTATCAGATCAGATTAGATGACAATGGATTCCAAAAATAAATAGATTTAATTTTGATAAAATCTAAAGGGCACAACCTTTAGTTGATTTAGATTATTCTACAAAAAAACAAAAAAAACAAAAAAGTTTATACTTTAAAATTGTTTGGGTAAGCTTGTGAAAAACTCAATTATAAATTATCTGATTTCACAAGCTTATTGAAACATGATGTCAATGAAGTGTTTTAAATATTCTTATAAACTTCAAGGGTGGGAAGACTTGTATGATTTTGATGACATTGATATTTTGAATGGTGTGCTTAATTTATGAACTGTAACTTAGTTTGCTTCGGGGTGAATTTATTTTTAATTGTTAGATGAAAAAATTTAGCTATTGATCACTGGTTAAATACTCTTTAGAAGTCAGTATGAGGGACATAACTTTAGCGTAGAAGTCGATTTAGGATAATACAAATGCATCTCCCTATCGAGAAGTCGGTTTGGGTAAACCCAACATCACAAAATCTCATTGAGAAGTCAGTATGGACTTTACCAACTTTCATTGAGAAGTTAGTTTGGCCCAAACCAACTTCTAAACAAGAACAACAACTTCTAAATGTGGCAGGTTCTCGATCATGAAATCAACGACCGAAGTTAAATGCAATATCATCCAACGGCCAAGGAAGACTGGAAGAGCGAACTAACTCGTCGTTAGTAAGTTAGTCATTGCCTCTGCTTATTCGATCAACTAATGTTATTTGTCTGAATTTTATTATGATGCAATATGTTTATTGTAAACTTCATCCAATCATGTTGTCATCCTTAAAATGGGATTATGATGAGGCACTTTGTGATAACACCTTCCATGCGCTTTGATGGATAACAAACACCAACATAAAGTGATTGCTCTTAATCTATATTATGTTCTAAATCTAATTGAAAACAGTACAATGAAAAAACGTGATTGATCTTACTTAATCATATATTGTTTACATTGTTTGATAGGTCTTCATGTGTACAATATTTTGATTAGAGTGACAACCTCCACCCTTTATAATTACAAAATCTACAACAACAGTATAAGTGCAATCTTCTTTGAATAAAGATAGAAAAAATATAACGATTAAATTTTGGTATTTCAAGGTTGTTAAAATCTATTAAGATCATAAATATAACCATAAGATCATTTTCCAGTATATACAATAATTGAAATTTCGTTGAAGTTATAATTCTAGCATTCGGATTATGGTGAGCTTTAATTCAATTTTGATGTAATTGCTTGATTACTTAAATCAAACATCACAACAAAGCTCCATCAAAATAGACAAAACTTAGGTACAATTCCTTATGTACAAATGGTGCTTGTAGCCTATTAAAATGTGACACATATTCATTATCACCTATACTTTGAAGAGAGAGATTCTTAATTGCAAAAAAAGAGAAAAAATTAATGATATAAATAAACACGTGTCACCTTTTAATAGGCTACAAACACCATTTGTACCTAAGTTTTGTCCCATCAAAATTATGTCCCAAATTATATAGAGGATCCAATTAGATTTTGACATTTATTATAAAAATTTGAGTGATGAGAAACAAAATTAAAGTTATATATAGTTTTTTTATTATGTATCAAAATCTAATTAAATGAGAAATGATTAAAAATATGTTGCAGGACATATAATATCTATTCCTTCAAACAAAAAAAATCATCATCACACATTCACACCAACTTAATTGATCCAATTTCTCTACAAAAGCATCCCTAGACCCCTAATCTTCTAAATTCAAGACCATATCATCTTTCATTTCCTCTTTATTAAGTTATACTCCAATTTTCATTTGAATCTATTTCTTTTCAAAATTAATATTTCAGTGTAATCTTCATTTCCCTTAACGTTTTAATTCATTGTTAGATTTATCTTTGTATGTTGTTTGCACATTATTACCCAATTTTCATTACAATAATATTATAATATTTGTATTTGCAGTTTTTTATGGAAGGAGGTGGAGGAAATTATGTTGACATCAAGGTTCAAACTTGAATGGTCACATTCTATAATTGTTTGTTTAAAATTCGTACAGCCTTTACCACCTATTGTATTTACTTTGTAAAGAATAATCTTTAATATATAATAACTTCTGTACCATTCCTAACTTATTCACATCTTTTATTCCCAAAATCATATTTTTATAATAAATATTTATAGAATTAAAAGGAAATAGTAAAACATATATACATATTAGTTTTATTGTTTGATCCGAAAAACAAGTACTTGGTCCTCTTCCTTTCTTGTCTCTTCTGGCTGTGTTGAAAGAAGAACAAATTGTGATAGATCTCAAAATTCACATATTCAGACAAACACAAAATACTACTCTTTCTCTTTCCCCTACTTTTATAATCCGTGTCTTACGTTTCACGTTGTAACTCAAACACACCAAACCATTCATTACTACTTTCTATTAATCTCTTTTTTTCTTCTCTTCTATTTCATTCCTCTCATTCTACGGGTTTCATTCTTCTTCTCCCATTTGTAATGGTTCTTCATCATGGCGATGGTAATAAGGTCGTCGACGGCGGCGGCGGCGGCGGCGGTGGAGCCAAGTCGTTCGGTACGGTGCCGTGTTCAATTTGCCTTGAGGTCATTTCTGATAACGGGGATAGATCGTGGGCGAAGCTACAATGTGGCCACCAATTTCATCTTGGTAATTCAATTTTATACGAATTTATGGAATTTTCTTTGGGATTGGAACGGTAGAATTTGAGTTTTTTTAGCTTTGGGTTTGAATTCAATGACAGATTTTACTTTGCCTAGCTCTGTTTTAGTCGATTTTAAGTCGAATAATCTAGATCTAAATTTAAGGTTTTAGGACCTTGTTTTGTTTTTTTTAGTGTTTTTTGTGATTGAGAAAGCTTAGGATGGAAGTTACTGTGAAAACTGCTGTATAAAAAATATGGATAATGGATATATATCTTTCTATTGGAAACTGTCAAATTCGAATGGATATTTGCAATCTTGATTTGTAATACTATCAAATGTGATGGTTATTTGCAATCATGGTGGTCAAAGCATTTCAATGTGGTGATGACTTCTGTATGCATTACTTTTTTTTGGGTGTTTCGGGGTTTAGTTCTAGGTCAATGCTCATTCACCTTCTACCTAAATTTTGTTACTTTATTTTTTTTACGAAGTATTCTTTTACTCTTTTGACTATTAAGGCTCCTACCATTTCCCTTGCATCCTTTTCGGCTCCATCACATTTTCTTCACCTCCAATCGTCTTGAAGTGTTTCTAGCATCACCCTGTCTCTCTGACGGGATTAAAATTATCGTTACAGAGAAGGCTCCTTTTTATCTATTTAATGGATGAGAAGGGAGAATGATATAGAAGAGGGAGAGCCCACTGTGTAATGTTTTCCCCACTCTTATCATTTTATGTGAGGTAAAGGGAGCACTAAGGTGCATCTTTCCTCTTGTTTTCTCATGTAGCTCAATACTGTTCCAGTTATTAAAACACTGGTAGATTGGATTTGGTGTGGGCTTATATGATATTTTCCCGAATATCCTTGAACCCCAACCACCTAAGCTATTTAGTGGTGGACTCGTAAAAAGGGAAAGTGGAAACTTTTGTGTCCTATACTGGTGCTCTAATGTCTACCACTAATAAATATTTTATGGCATCCTTTCTTTTGATGTTTTTAGTATATTTAAGTTTCTCACATGCTGGTAGCTCCATCCTTTGGCATCACATTCTTATGCTTATTTCTTACTTTCTTTATATCATTCAGATTGCATTGGTTCAGCATTCAATATAAAAGGGGCAATGCAATGTCCTAATTGTCGGAAGATTGAGAAAGGTCAGTGGCTTTATGCTAATGGTTCCAGGTCATATCCAGAATTTAGCATGGATGACTGGGCACATGATGAGGACTTTTATGATCTTAGCTACACTGAAATGGTAATAGTCCTGTATCTATCTTAAAAATGGTTGCAGTCTTGTCAGATTTATGGTTTGATTGTGTTCTATTTTATGCCTTCATTCCCATACCTGTCAAACTGCAAGTCAAAGTCTACCAAGTTTACCACTAATCTAGTGGTGCACACTCTCTCCGCTACCATTTATATAGTACATAAATCTAGATGAAATCCATTTTTTTAATGTAGAAGTGGTTGAACTTTCGAGGTTGGTATCACCACTTTTAATTGAGATTATTTATTGTTCTATTCCATTATGTGGAGAGATAATGTTCTGCTTACCATTTGACTACAATTTCTCTTAAACGGTTTTTGCAGTCCTTTGGAGTTCACTGGTGCCCGTTTGGTAACCTGACCCGACTTCCATCATCTTTCGAGTAAGCCTAGTTAATATACCAGATTGTGCATACGAAATTAATATCTCTTAAATTTGTACCTTCGACTAGTCATTTCTTATATCCGTATGCTCTTTGAAGTGTCTGGATGTCTGTTTGTGTGCATTATGAGAAAAGATGCTTTGGGATTTTTGGGAAGGCATTTTTTAAGGTATAATTCATACATTTGAGGGTATTGAGACTGTCCTTGTCTTTAGTTCATTTGACTCTTATGAACCAAACTTGGTTTGACATAACCATATATTATAAGCAATTGTTTCAATGATAAGTGATTAATTTGGAACTTAATTAAATTAATTGAATCAAAATGTGGTTAAAGCTGCTGATGGTATTAACATATCTGAAGTCCAGAATATTTCTTAGAACCAGCTATTTGGTGAATAAAAGATGCTAGAAAAAATGGTGGATATCCTGAGAAGAGCATGAGGATTTTGAAGGTAGTAGTGTTAGTAAGGCCATTTTATTCCCAATTGCTTAAAGCCAGAATTTGGCATACCAGACTTACCAGACTTGGGAAATAGGAATCATAAATATAATGGACCTGTCCAGTTTTTTCCAGCCTATGAAAGGGCTGTCATGTGTTCTGGGCTATCTCCCTTATCTAAGGGAATTGTGAACTTCAAAATACTCCTCCCTCAACTCCTTTCTTTTTCTTCTTTGGTAATGTAATTGACTAATTTAGCATGTGTATCTTCCCTGTCACCCTTCCCCCAGCTTAGGGCCCAGCTGAAGTACACACTTCATTTTGTCTAGCCAGGCTTGTACTTCGTAGTTTTAGTCTTAAATTCTGGCAATGGCAGTTTTTTTTCTTGTCGTTGAAGTTGGAGCCAGTATGAAGGGCTGCTGCATACTTGTTATTGAATTTAGATCTTGTTATTCAAGAAAAGATTATATATTTATTTAAATTATACTTTTCCAATACCAATTTTATCATGTTTGGATTATTTATTTTGAAAAGGTAAAACTGTAAAAGCATTAAAGAAATGATTTTTTCCTGGTAGATTTTGGTGCTTCTAAAAAAGACCTGTTTTATTACATAAAAACTATTAAATCATGAAAAAATGTACTCAAATATTACATCAAAGTATATTTAAAAAAAAATCATATTTTAGAAGCTCCTCCACTCAAACCCTTAATCTTGATGTCACTTGTTAAATCATACTTCAGATTGTTTTGACGATAAAAATATTTTCCTGCCTTTAGGATGTGCTCTGCTCTATGTAGAATGCTATATGTCAAAATAGGTTGAACCTTTGGGTTGGCTTGCCAGTTGCCACCATGTCAAAATAGTGCTATATATTTTGTTCCGTTTTGAAAGCTGGTCAAATTGATTGTACCTGCTCAACATGTAGGTTGAGTCTTGTTGGAATGTGTTAACTGTGCATTTTTGTAAACTTATAAATTGGTTATTACTTGATCATTTAACCTTCTAATGTTTCTTCAAATTTAAAGCATCCCAACCCCCTCCCCCCACACAAAAAAAAAAACACGCAAAATTTATCGAAATGGAAGACGATTAATCCAACTCATTCTGTTCCTTATTTTTCCAGGGAAGGGGAATTTTCATCAACTGCATGTGAGATCCCTTCTGCTTGTCTTTCCTTTTTTTTTTCTTCATTTTATGCCTGCGTACTGAATATGCTAATTTTTACTTGAATGGTGAGATGCAGATCATGATATTGTGGGACAACATGCTATACTTGCTGAACAAACAGCTGTATCATCTGCTAGTCATCCTTGCCCATATGTTGCTTACTTTGGTCCAATACATCCGTCATCCTCCAACTCAGGTAGAACTGTTTCAGAAGGTTCTAACATCAGCCACTGGAATGGCTCATCTGTGCATAGTGAAATGCCAACGCCCTACGGATTTCCTGCTTTGGATCTTCATTATCGCAGTTGGGAAAACCATTCACCCCCGTTTTCTACTGCCAGTGGCCATCTACTTGCTGGTGATCAGCCCTCAGTATCACCTGGTACTCAAAGACCTGCCAGGGGTGGTTCAGATGTACCAAGATATCCCTTCCTTGTTGGTCACAGGTGATGTACCTTAGTAACATGTTTTTGCTTGCACAAGTGAACTTCCTAAAACGTAATGTGATGCAGCCGTGTTATGGCACTAAATACACAATGATTTTTGGTTATATACAACTTATAGATACAGAAAAGACAGAAGTCAGCATATTTGCTGGCTCATGGAAATTTGCTCAGGCCTAATATTGACATTCAATTCATTTAATTTCTGTAGTTCTGCAGCCAGAGCTGCTTCATCAATGATCCCTCCATATCCTGGTAGCAATGCTCGTGCCCGTGACAGAGACCAGGCACTTCAGGCATACTATCAACCGCAACAGCCTCCTAATACAGTTACAATGCGGACACCTATATCTTCTGGCACTCGAAGATCCAGCAGTCATAATGGGTCAGCTCAAATTGCACCAGTGGCCACATCACCAGACCAAAATAGTGCGTTCTTTTTTATCCCATCGATTTCATCAGATGGCAATTTTCAAGAAGATAACCATATACCAAGTCACATCTATTCTTGGGAAAGAGACCCCTTGACTTCATTGTCATTGAGCCATGCTGATCGAGATTCAGGTTGGAGAGCATACCACCAAGCTGTCAGCAGGTCAGATCCAAGTATCAGGTCCAGCAGCTTTCAATTAAGACCATCAGATAGAATGCCTCCGCACAATCGATGATATACTTATGTCCTGTTCGCTGTGAAGCAAACTACCCATTAATCCATAACTATGGAAAATCGGAACTTATGTATGCTTTGAGAAATGTTATATAATGCTTCGGCCTTTCGGGTCTGTCGAGTTATGGCAGATGACCATATACTGTGGCTTGCCTTGAACTTGATAATTCTGGCAGCTTCGCGACAGTGTCATGGACATTTGCTTCCTCTAGTTTCTTGGGAGGTGATAGAACAATCAAGTGATAAATCAAGTGGATTAGAGCAGCCGTGGTCGGATTTGTATTGGGTCAACTATATGTGTGAAAATGATGCTCATGCAAATGCATTGCATTGCATTGAGAATTTGAGTAATTTTATCTGTACTACGGCATGAGTGATTGTAGACTGTTGTGCAAGAATTGAGTCATGTCATGGAACTAGTGAGAAGTTGAGAACTTCCATGCAACGAATTGATTATAGTTGCTGTTATATAATCACTTGTCAAGTGCATATTTTATCAAATATTAAACATGTTAGAAAGAGATATAAAGTTATATGTAATGATGATGTAAAAGTTTTATACATTGCTATTACATTATCCATCATTCATGTTTAATCATCATTAACTTGAAAAAAATACAAATAAATGGTGAATGATATATTGATTGTGTATATAAATATTATCCTCTAATTAAAACCAGTCAAAAGGTGAAAAATATAGTCACGGCTTTGTCATGTCACCTAACACATCATCCCTCTCTAATAATTTCAACCACTATCTTAATTAATGTAAATAATAATGGTAAGGTTAATTGTATTGATGTTCTAATTAATTGTTAATTTAGTGTTGAATATGTAGGGTAGGTCGGCAACCAATTCAATCATTCAGAGAGAACACTGTGAAGAAAGTTACCACTAATTTCCTTTTAGTTGAATCATAATCCAAATTAATGTTCCCTAATTAATCAATACTCAATTTCACCGCATGTTCGTTCAATCACGCAAACGCCTTCGCATAATGAAAGGTTTTTAGGCAATCGGGCTAGGTTAGTAACCACATATTGATGATAATGATAACAATAGTTTTAAACTTTATAAAATATCTTATCTAAGATCCATGAACAAATCATAAGGTGGGACTCATGCCACTCGCTTCATTTTACGGCATTTCATTGAGCGTTTCACTAATATATGTCCATATTCAATGTTTTTATATTTTCATTACATTATATTGGGTATGTGGTTGTCTCTCTCAACTAGTGTAGCTCACAAGAATCAAACCATCGACTTTTTGGTTATCCTGAAAATCTAGCAGAACTTTACACCATTATATCAACTTGGTTTATTTGTATTAGTTTTATTAATGAGTCACTAATGATAAAATATGAAGATGATGAGCGACACTTTATATATACCAAGTGAGCCAATAAATATAAATTTAGAAGGTATATATAGGGGAGGGATCCACTTACTCCAAGAGTAAGTGAAAAAACACTTACTCCATATCATGACCATTCATTCTTGGAAATCCAATTATTTGAATTGGTGAGTACATCTAAACCATTGAATTTTTCAAGATTGGATGGCTAAGATGAAGAGTAAGTGTTTTTTTGGAGTAAGTGGATTTCTCCCCATATATATATATAAAGAGATGCCAAAACCCTTGTTCTCCAGAGCTTATCCACCCACCGAAAGGTCAAGTAGTAAAGCATATTGAGTAAGGAATTGTAGGTTTGATAAATCATGGCTGCTACAACCAAAATCCCCAGTGTTGTGTTGAAATCCTCCTCCAATGAATGCAAAATGCCAGTGATAGCATTTGGTACTGCAGCTGACAGTAACAAGAGCAGTGAAGAAACCACAAAAAGTGCAGTATTAGAAGCTATCAAACTAGGTTACAGACACTTTGATACTGCATCATATTATGGTTCTGAGGAGGCTCTTGGAGAAGCCATATCACAAGCTCTTCAACTTGGTCTCATAGGATCTAGAGATGAACTCTTTATCACCTCAAAGCTTTGGTTGACTGATAATTTTCCTCATCTTGTTCTTCCTGCTCTGCATAAATCACTTCAGTAAGCAAAATTCTCCATCTCTTACTCATTAAAATTATATAACTAAGACTAATAATAATGATGCAAAACAATAGTAGTGATGAATTTTTAATTTACATGAAATATTTGAATAGGTATGAGACAACTCATGTATTTGTTGTGCGAATATAATATGAGACAACATATGGAGTAGGATAACAGCTTCTTTAATTGGAAACGGTTGTTGTCTGGCATGCGGTGCCACAAACACCTACGACTCTTTTTCATTGATTAGATTTTATTATTAGTGATTTAATTCATTGAAAAAGAATATGTTTATGGCATAGTCGGTGGACATGAATTGTGTACCCCAGTTAGAACAACAAATATAAAATTATAAGGATCAAAACTATATTTTAACCAAATTTGTTAGATATTAGTACAAAATTTAAAAAGCAAAGTTGTTTAATGACATTTATCATGGTCCTCTGCCAAATATTGAAATAGTTGTTAAGGAATCTGGTTTTTTTCAGTCTAGAAGTATCTGAAGATAATTTATGAGAAAAAGAGGTATGTACTGTAACAAATTTGTACAGTATGTCATTGTATTATTCACCATTCATTTTTAATTATCTTTGACCCTTAAATAAAAGTAATAAAAATAAATGGTGGATGATATAGTAAATATGTATAAAGGTTTACGGTGAAAGTAGATAGATATCCCATTCATAATTTATATGTTAAACTGATGGTTTCTTGTAGTAAGACTGTAAGAGTAATGAATCACTTATGTCATATTATATGGGTTAGACAAGTTCAAGCACCAGGCCTAAAAATGAAATTTGTGCAATAATGCAGGACCCTGAAATTGGAATATTTGGATCTTTATTTGATACACTGGCCCATCAGTGTGAAGCCTGGAAATTGGAAACAGCCATACAGTGATGAGTTAATAACTACATTTGACTTGAAGGGAGTATGGAGTGGAATGGAAGAATGCCAGAGATTAGGCCTTACAAAATCTATTGGAGTCAGCAATTTCACTTGCAACAAACTTGATAATCTACTCTCATTTCTTACCATTCCTCCTTCAGTCAATCAAGTAAGCCCAAAATAATTATCTCCGGTAATGAAGAGACAATTTCTTGGTTTTATATTTGTCTTGAAGGTTAAGAGTGTTATATCATTATCTTTAAAAAATAAAAATGTCATATTATCTTATTTATTCATGTTATTTTCTAGGTATTTGTTTCTCCATTAATCGAGAGGATCGTAACCTATGTGCTCATTTTGGCCAGTTTTTGTTTATTTCACAAGTTTTGTGATTATGGTTTTGTTTAGCACAACTAGCTGATAGGTTAGTTCAAAACTTATAAGCCCAACTGAAAACTTATAAAATATGTGCTAAAATTTGATAGCTAATAATAAGGTAGCTAATCAAATCATAAATGTTTGGTAAGATTTGTATATAAGTCTAAAATGAAATAAACTCCTGATTTATTATCCTATGAGCTACCTCAAATAGCTTATAGAAATAAGTCCATCTACAATAGCTTATTTTTGTGTGAAATAAACTAGTTGGTGGTGTGACCAAATAGGTGGAGATGAATCCTGGTTGGCAGCAGAGGAAGTTAAGAGAATACTGTGAAGCAAAGGGTATAATCATAACTGCGTTCTCTCCTTTGGGAGCTAAAGGGGCTAGTTGGGGTTCAAATGAAGTTTTGGATAGTCATGTGCTCAAGGACATTGCAGTGGCTCATGGCAGAACTGTTGCTCAGGTTACAATTTTCAACTATCATTCATATATCTTCTAATACTTGAACTTATTTATCTTCTCCTTTTCAAAAATAATTATAAAACTTCAATCCTCAAGTGAGTATTTAATTAACAATGTGATGAAAATAAAGTCTGCTTAGGGAAGTTAGAGAGAAAACAAAATTTATCTAACAATGTAATCAAAGTTAGCCAATAATGATTTATCTAATTTTATATCATTTAATTCTATCTACATTATTAAATCAAGGTAGACATAACTTTATTTGGTCATTTAAGAAGATCTTTATATACAAGATCACCTGTTATAATATTTGGTGTTCCATTATATCTCCATTCAATCAAAAAATGTTAACTAATTAAGAAAAAAAATCATAAAAACATAAAATAGTTTGGTTTTAATTACTTTGTATAATATGATTGGCTTGAGACATGAGGATGTGAATTTTTTGGGACATGTAATCCTTATTATATGATGAATACGTTTTACCATTTCATTTTACTTCAAAAAAAAATTGAATGTGAACTTTTCAAAATCATCATTGTAGTATATATACATACTTTTATTAAACTCATGTGTGTATTGATTGTTAGAGTACTTATTGATGAACAAACTTGAATGTAAAATGTTGTATTATTATAGGTATGTCTTAGATGGTTGTATGAACAAGGTGTGACTATTGCTGTGAAGAGCTACAACAAAGAGAGATTGAAGCAAAATTTAGAAATATTTGATTGGTCACTTACAATAGATGACCATCAAAAAATTAATCAAATCAAACAATTTCGTATCGTCAAAGGGCCAGTAGTGTCCATTGGTGACCTTTGGGATGGGGAAGATTAGACAATACTATCTTCATTTTTATTTATGTTTCCATTTTGCTTTGAAATAATTGGACTGAGAATCTCTTACTTTTCAACTCCTTGTGTTTTGTACTTTATATAATATATATATATATATATATATATATATCATAAAGTGGTATATCCAAGCCTTTGAAATTAAAATTATGTAATATGTAATGTATTTTTTATGTTGTCATTTCAAATTGACCAATTATAGAAATATGTAAATATCGTCTTCATTTTATTGTGTACAATATATATAATTGTAGCTTATTTGTATATTTTTGTTCGGCTCGTTAGTCTCTCACATTTGGAGATATTTCTATTGGACAATGTGATATGCTTATGAACTTAATATTTAAAATATTTTGATTCCTCAAAAAAATTGTAATATGACATTCTGGTGTGATATCCCAAAGTTTTGGTAATTGATCATCCATTAATTTTAAAATCCATATGCATAAAAAAATAAAGTTGCGTTTTTAATTTTCAATAACAGCTTAATATTTTTGGATAAATTAAAATGTGGCACACATTAGAAAAATCGGATATGCATGTTCCTCATATTTTCACTTAGAAATTATATGAAAAGTTATAAACATTTTCAAGTAAAGCATCAAAAGTCATTGAATGATTTTATTCCGCACAAGTTTTATTTTTTAGAAGGTAATTATTACATGTGTTAAAACTATGGGAGAGTAAGGTTCTTTAAAGTTTTATCACCTTTGTAGTGTAAAAATTATAGAACATGGTGAATGAATTTTCAGTTTTTCACAAATGTTTTGTTTTGTTAAAAGTAATTAATCACCCAATCAACTAATTTTTATTTATTTATTATCGATTAAATATTTTTTAAATTTAACAACAACAATTTGCAAATATAAAGGGAAAAAACACAAAAGAAACTTGTTACCTCCTTTCTCAGCCGTCTCAACCAATCTTCTTACTTCGCTTCTCTTCACCTTTCACAACGTTTTTTGCTCTTTTCAGGTTTACATGCTCCTTCAACATTTTACTCCATCATTGTTTTTTATTTTTATTTCGTTCTTCTGATATGATTTCACACCAGTTTCATTCTGCTATCATACTCTCCCTTTTCATTCTTCAAATATTACAATTATTAATGAAATGGTGGATTATACTAACAGTGTATAACTTTTTAAAATAATATTAAATAAATCTTTACATTTACATTGTTGATATTGTATATATATTACACTCATAAATATAAATATATGTAATCAAATAATAATAAGACGTGACTTTGGGATAAGGTTAAGAAATAAAACTAGCTAACTTGATGTGACTTTGTGATGCAAAAGTTGAATTAGGTCTAACCGTTGCGTATTCAAACACACTCGCTCTTATTTGCATCCGTGGCCAAATTTCTCCGCTCGGTTTGATTGATCTGTTCCTTAATGCATTTCTAATTCCAACGCAGGTATTGAAAATCATCCAAATAAAACTAACACTACGAAGACGATGACGAAGTCGCGCACTGCCCCTACTACTTCTAACTTGAAAAGGTAATCAGTAAATAATTAATTGTTTGCTTTTTTATCTTTAGCAGCTACTAAATATTCAACCACGTTACTCTGAAAATCAAAACCTCTTACTCTCATTTGATGCTGCAGCGTTGTGGCTGGGTTGGCCTTTTATTAGGTTTCAAATAGAATTACTTTTTTCGTGTCAATTTTTGTTTTTGTTTTTGAATATGCTATTCATAGTTTATGACTATTCTCTTTATGAGTGTTTATCAACTTTGAGTTACATTGGTGCGTGATAATGTTTTGCCTAGTTTAATTAATGAAGTGCATTGCTCTGCTTATTTTAAAGGAAATTGAAGGAAGGCAAAAGTGAGAAAAAAGTAAAACAGGGTAAAGGTGGGAAAAAGAGGAAAGACACTAACGTCCCTGAATCTCATAGCGTGCTGATGGATCACCGTGATGATGTAGAAGGTTTGATTAAACGTATTTTGAAATTACAGATTTATTTAGAAGCCATGAACTTGATGTGTAGCAGAGTTCTGCTTATGGTTTTTTCATTCAGTTAGGTTCTTTAAGGGTATATCATGGGTATATGATCAGGTTCATAGCATTTTTCTTGTTAGCTGGGAGCCTCGTGGACTGAGTCGCCGACAAATCAAAAACAAAACTTATCAGTGTTCAGTTAGAGTTGCAATTTTTGTTGAAGTCCAAATAATGTCATTTTGTTAGGCTATGGTTATGTGAGTTTAATCACTTGTTCCTGATTGCATGCTCTACTACTCCATTTGACTGTTTATTCTTATCTGCCATATCTCCTCATTTTCACTATCATTTGATAGTTATATAACTGTGGGTTATCCTTTTTAATATTCTTATTCTTAACTCACTTAGGGTTTGACAATGAGACTCCAACAAGCAAAATTGTGGAAAGTCAACATCCGGAAGATACTGATTCAGGATTGATAGAAGATTCTGACACTGAAGACAATGTTGAATTTTCTCATTCAGATGAAGAGGATATCAAAATCAATGGTCAATCAACTTCTGAGAACTCAATGCATTTAAGGTTTGTTAACATTAAATTTCTGCTGCCGCTGTCGTTTTCTTATTAAGAAGTATGATTTCAACAGAGAGAAGAAAAAACTAAAATTATGGGGGGAAGATAAGCTATCCTTGGAAACATTATATGCTTTCTTTTACTTCTTCATAACAACTGCTTTCCGTATTATATATTTTAATAATTTTACTATTTATAATTTGATCTCATCTGTATGATTTGCAATCAATCTGATGACTGCTAACCATCTACTGATAATTCGATATTTATTTTATGCATTACTTGGTCAACTTACAATTGTACATAGCCTGCATTAGTTTTCTATTTTTTTTGCATGCATCACCGTCTCTAATCTGACTTTGTTTTTTCCATGCAGCTCTTTTGATTTACATTTGCAACATGACTTATCAAAAGAAGAAATTGAGAACCAAGGAAACCTTAAATTTAACTGGGAAATACCGGCTATTGGTATGTCAAATAGCAAATGGATAGGAACTGGAGAGAATATTTTGGAGGTATTTCATGTCATTATTTTTCTTTTGATATGTCCATGATTCCATGTTTCAATGTCTTTGTGAAAGTGAAAACTTTAGTGCGGTAGATGGGAGCCTTGGGCTGCCCTTTTTTAATCCTGTGGCAACATGCCGATCAATAGCCATGAAGGAATGAGGAAAAGTTGGCCTGGTGGCTTTCACCCCCTTTCTAATTATTTATTGCACTCAATAAGCGTGTGTTACGTGGGAAAACGTAATTAGGTATTGCAAGCATGCACTCAACTTTCACTCCCTTGACCCTTTTAGGTTTTGAAATAAATATAAGATTGTTTTGTTGACTTTTGTTTGCGTACTAGTCATTTTGTTGGTAAGGTTACTTTTTGAGTTGATAATAGTTAATTGAGTCGATATTGTGTGTCTGGAAGACTTTGATAGTTGTCATAGTAGTGAAGATAAAATATGCAATGGTAATTTCCAAATGGAATCAGCATTCTTCTTGGGTAAGTTGTAACTTGTAATTTTATGTCTTGTAAAATCAAAATATTTTTTAGATTCAGAGAAGTGGAGAAGAGTATGACAAAAGAGAGAAAAGTAATTCAAATTTATTCTGTATATTCTATTGAATTTTGAAACTGATACAGGTTTAGGTATTTGTAAATGATAAGGTGAATGAGTTTGGTACAGGTTTAGGGGTTTATACATTGTAAAAGCTTGGTTGGTACAACTAGAGTCTTAGTTATGCTACCTGTGTGAAGCACTAACATATGCATATTAATAGTGTAAAAAATATTTATTTTCTTGTGTTTGCTCAAGCACATGTAACCTTTTCTTTGTTGCTTTCTATTTTAGGGTTTGAATATCAATTCTTATGATGGTCTGAAGGAAAAGTTGTATGAGCACTGGATGGATGTCTACAAGTCATCTGGAGGCAAGGATATCAATTCGGATAAACAAAAGTTGTTTCTCTCCCTTTGTGAGTTGATCTGAAATCTCAGTGGATCATTATGTTCTTACTTCACTAATTTACTTGTAGTTGTTATCATTAAATGGTCATCATGGCCCTGAGTTTCCCTATATTTATCCTGAATGTTTGCTTCACTAAGGATGTGTTTAAGATACAGTTTCTTTTCATTTTCAGAAAAAAATTAAATTTCTTGTATCTTATTTAAAAAATATTTCAACACTGATAATAGTGGTGATATAAGGAAATAGCAAAAGGTCAAGGAGCCAAACGAAGAAGAAGCAAATAAATTTCACTATTTCTTGTGCTGGTTTTATTTTATCCTGCATATTAGTAATGTGAAAGCCTCGAACCTTCCAGGCAACAGTTACCGGGATATACTTAACTGTAGCAAGAGACCGTTCTATCTCAAAGGCCTTGAAGACACAAGCATCATGGATGCATACATAATGCATTCGGTAAGCAAGTTTTCCTTTCTACGTAAAATTATGCTGTTTGTGAACATCTTTGACTTAACAACTATTATGCACAGCTCAATCACGTCTTCAGAACAAGAGACTGTGTGAAAAAGAATGATGCCAAACTGACTAAGGTTGGAGACACGGCTGATATTGATAGATTTCGAGATCAAGGTTTTACTCGTCCAAAGGTAAAGGACTCTTAATTATTCTTTTCTTAATGATTTCAGATTCTAATTTCCCTTGCCTCTTGGGTATCTTAATCAGTGTTCTGTACTTTGTTTGACCCTATTGGTTCTGTTGTCCTTTGAGATATTTCACTTAGAGAAAGACATTCTGCAACCACTTATTTTAAATTAATTGATATATTTGGTTTTCCTTAAAATATACACTTGATTATGGAGTTCACAATACTTCTGACATTCTTTCTACGTTTAATTGATTTACTTGTTATTCCCTTGAAATGCACTTAGTTAGACTCTAGCTTCTATCTTAGCAGTGCTAAGCTTAATTACCTGATGTTCCCGATGTTAATTTGATATGTTTTAAGCAAAAAGTGAACTCTTTTGTCTGTTTTGTGCTCCAGGTTTTAATTTTATTGCCATTGGCTAGCATTGTGTACCGTGTTGTAAAGAGGCTTATACAGCTTACACCTTCAGCTTACAAGGTACTTAGTTTTCTCGTTCTATTTTAATCATTTTTTTCAACATACAGTCAATCTGTTTAACCATGGTCTGGACTCTTGAACATTATTTAATATTGATGTCTGTTCTGGAGGGAGTGTGAAGTCTTGCCTCAATTCTTAAGCTGAGCATTGGAATTGATCTTTTTGCATAACATGATTGTTAATGAATAATGACATACTGATTAAAGTGTAATGCTGTCAAATTGAGCTATTTTTCCTTTATTGTGAATCTCTTCTGGGATACATAACACATTTCCTTGTTTCTATAAATGCAACTTTTTGGTCAAGTTTGAGTTTGTTGGCTTATTTAAATATTCTATAAATATTAGACATTCATAAATATTTATTAGATATTCTATTACTAGAATATCTTATAAATATTTATAGAAGTATTAATAGATTAATTGTTGCAATTATTGTTGCTTATTAATATTATCCAGCTTCTTTATCACACCTTCCTTGTGATATTGGCGCAACAGTGAGGTTGCTGCCTTGGGACCTAGAGGTCATGCGCTCAATTACTGGAAATTGTCTCTACTTGTGGGGGTAAGATTACCTACATATCCCTAGACCCCACTAGATGAGAGTCTCGTGCATTGGACCACCTTTTTTCTAGTATTATATCTTCCTCTATCAAGATAAGCAACTCTGGAGGTCCTATGATATCTATGCTTTATTTTATTAGGCCAATGTTGAGCATATGGATCGTTTTGCCACTAAATTTGGAAGTGAAGAACATGAAGGCCAAAAGGAAAATGATCTGGAGGCTGATGATGCAAAACCTCAGAATTTATCCAAACCATCTGACTTTGAAGCACTTTTTAGTGGCAATAATGAGGACGACTTTATGATGGGCATCAAATTTACTAGGTAATAAGTAACATTCTTGTAGTGATTAGCATTGTTTGTTGCCTTTACTTTTCCTGTATTATTACTTTGCTCAATATCTGTACTGCCATATTACTGTTACCATGCTCTATCTAAATTAATGGCATGTCGCTTTTCTCAATCTTTGTATTTGTTGTAAGTTGACTTGATTTTCTCATTTCTAATATATATATATGCTTTGTTCCGTGCAGGAAGACAATCAAGTTGTTCAGTGATTTCCATACCTCAGACATCATTGTTGCTTCAGCGCTCCACTTGGTTAATGTAAGCAGTTTCTAATTCCCCCCCCCCCCCCCCCCCCCCCCCCCATTTATGCATAGTTTCTTGGATTCATATTTCACTCAAGAGACTTCTTTCAGCTCTCTTTAGATTATATTTGGAGTCCTGTGACTGGTTTAACTTGCTTTTTTAATATATTGTTTATATATGTTAATAGTAATAACACCAGATTGTTCTAAATGTTAGAAAATCGAAGAGGCTGGGAGTAATAAGGACAAAGATGTAGATTTTCTTTCATCCATAGAGGTAAATTACTCTGCCTCTTGTTGTTGGACTAAATAATTCTATCCGGACAAGTAGTTTCCATATACATGGATCATGTGTTTTGAAGTTGACAAAATGTATATTTTTTGAGCAGGTTTTGATTATTGATCACGCAGATGTAATAGCAATGCAGGTTTGTATTGATGTTTCTTTAAACTATTAACAAATTGAAGGTCCCTGTAATTTGGACTACCATATGAATGTTGTTTCTCATTATTGTTGAAACTTAATAGAATTGGTCTCATGTGCATACTGTTATCGAGCACTTGAATCGCTTACCGTCTAAGCAGCCAGGAACAAATGTTATGCGCATTAGACCATGGTAAATTCTATATTAGCTCTTTCTGCAATGAATTTGATTTTTCTTGTTTTTTCTTCCATCTCTGTTTTCATAACTGAAAAATTCTATTATAGAGGGAAATTAAATTGAGAGAAGAGGATAATGTACCCTTCTAAACAGAAAAAGGCTAGAAGAAAACAATAAGCCCAAGGCTAAAAAATGCTACATATCTACATGAAAACTACTTTAAAAAGTTCGCTCTTAATGGTTTTATATCAATAACTATGTATAAGAAATTTGCAACCCTTTCAATCGCAATGCCATTCCATGAAGAAGCTACTAATAACTACTATAAGAAGAATATTGCATTATGACATTTCATTCTAAGGATTGCCTAAATTTACTACTTTTTCTTTGGAGCACTGTACAGTTGCATTGTTTTCACATTTCAATTGCTAATAGCCAGTTTCTCCAATATTTGTGTCATATATTTTCTCTTCCTTTGAGAGATAGGAAAACTTGCTGACAGGCATTCATGGAGGTATATCCATGTTAGAAATATCAGTATGTTGATTTAATCTGAGGTCTCTGAACATTTAAGCTACAAGTTTGGGGTACATCTGTACTATAAAGAATGCAATTAAATATTAAGTGGAATTTTTTCATTTTTAAGATGAAGATTGATATGTCACCGTGTTCTTATGCATGCCATTTGTATTCTCTATTATTTCCATTTGATCGGATTTCACAAAAGGGGCTGGATTGCTTTTTATATCATTATTTATTTTTTGCATGAACCCATATTACACTTGGATTATCAGAGGCAAAGGGGTCTGAAAATAGATAAGAATTCATGGTTTTCCTACTTATGAATTTTGAAATTAATCCATAAGTTTGTATTCCTTGTTTAGGTATCTTGACGATTATGCCAGATTTTACAGGCAAACAATAATTCTGGGTTGTTATTCAAATCCAGGTAATGAATCCTCCCTCTTGTTGCCAGGGCTTTAATGAACAACATTTCATGATACTTTTGGTCTTTACCTTCTTTAGAGAAGACAAGATGTTATTCTTCTGTTTCTTCTGTTTGATAAATGGGGCACATGTTTGTTTGCTGGAAGATTACTTCATATGGTGATACATTTCCTTGTTGCAGATATAAATGCCTCATTCAATCATCAATGTTTTAACTATGAAGGGAAGGTATGTAGCATGTCTGGTTAAATTTTCTATGCTTTTGCATGGTTTCAAGATTTGTGCCCACCTTCAATGATGGAGCTTTTAGGGATAATCATGCCTGAATGTTCTCACTATGTCAATATCTCTTAATTTTTCTCTGCTCCTTTATATAGACATTTATTTTTACTGATATGCCCTGTTATGAAATGAAAACTTCAATGAGTTTTTTCCTTGTTGCATACACGGTTATACCAATCAAAGTAGTTATTTTCCTAATTTTGAAATCAGTCTTATTGATCAAATATCTGCAGGTGAAGCTGATCTCTGAATATAAAGGTGTTCTACACAAAGTGCTACCCCAAATACGACAAGTATGCTTTCTTGATTTTACTGGCTTTTTTAAATATTGAATTACTACTCTGCATTTTGTCCCTTTAAACTATTGTGATTCATCCTTATAGTCTAATAGGCAAAACTATTGCTGTCAGTTTCTTTGGATCTCTTATGTGATATGTAGAATGGTGTTCATTGTTGTATTATTACTTGAACGTATGTGGAAAGATTGATTCATGAATGATATTGATCTACCTTGCTATACATTTTATTTTTATTCTAGATTTTCTACCTGCATGCAGAAAAGAGACACTGATTTTCAGGCTGGGTTTTCTTAGTTGGTAAATTAGTATCGAGGGATGATTGGTAATATGGATGTTTTCATAAATTAGTATTTTTCTTGTATGTCAATAGCGTGAAAGCGATATGTCTTAAAAACTTATGGTGAAATTCTATCAGTGCGCTGTTCTATTTTTTTCTTAGCTATGGTTGTGCATAGTAGTCACTACGTCAAAGATCTTAGCAAACAAGTGGCTCCCTCAAAACAGCATCAAACTTGAAGACATAAAGGATGATAAAATTTAATTTTTTTAACAAAATGTGAAGCAAGAAAAGACGAAATCCGAGGCTTAAATGAAAACTTAAAGCACAAACCATGAAAGTCAAATTGAATGGAGACATGGTTGTGAATGTGAATGAGCAGTTGAGAAGTTATAAAAAAGGTGCTAATACCAAAAGACTGTAATATCCTTAGTTATAAAACTTATCCTTTAACTACGAATGTATTTATGTTTTGAATACCAAATATCCTAATAGTTTGAAAAGAATTTTAATAAACTATATCTTATACTGTTATGTTATGTTGGCTGACTTGGCTGAAACATTCATCCTTGTCACAATTAGGCAATTCATTTTTCTGTCTTCAGCGTTACCAAATTATGTCGGTATGTTTGCAGTTTACTATCTTTAGTTCTAATAATTTTGCTAAATCTTGTATACTGTAGATTTATGAACGATTTGATGTAGACTCGATAGTAGATGCTGATGATGCCCGTTTTGAATATTTTGTTAAGAAGGTATGTATTTTGGAATTGTGGTTTTCCATTTTTCTGGCTATCCACTATCATTGCTAGGCTTTGCAGAGTAAATTGGCTGAAGTCATGTATAAACCTCTAGTCAGTCTGGATGGGAAACTTTCACCTGGATACCCATGATACTGAAAGTGTGTGGATATCATTTTTGCATAATTTTGATGGTCAGTAGATACATTTTCACAAAATCCTGTCTTCCTGTCCAATGAGTAATTTTTGCCTCATGTCCTCCTTGTGTAATCACTCACTAACTCATACTAATTTGTTTAAACCCAGACATATCCCTTTCTACCCTTACTTTTACGAGCCATAAGAATTTAAATGATTTGGATTTTTTTTTACTCGATCCGAGCTTTCATAATAGGCCACTGTGGCACTGATGTGGTTACTTCTTTAAATGAGAAATTATGTCTTCTTGTACTAGTAATTGTGAATTTAACCATAATAGGTTACAACTTACAACAACAACCAAAGCCTTTTCCTACTATGGATAGTTCTAAAGTATTGATGATTATGTGCTTATGGTTGAAATTTCTTCTGACATCTTCAAGGTCATATTTTCATAATGTCAATCATTCTTTTCTTGCAGGTTTTCCCTAGAATCAAAGATTCTGATCAGGTTAGTTGTTCTCTGAAATTTCTATTGTATGGTTGTCATAAATTATATTGTAATGATCTTGCTTTCTTTGATGAAATCTTTGATGCAGGGAGGAATCATGTTGTTTACCAATTCTTACTTTGAATTTGTTCGGATCCGAAACTTTTTGAAGTCACAGAATGCATCCTTCTGTCTTCTTGGAGAGTAAGGAGCTATTTTCATTATTATACCATTTTTGTTCTTATTTTATTGGTTTTATATTATTGATCATAACTTTGTAGTGATATTTCAATGTTGCTCCTATCTGCATTGTGATTTATAACTGTTTTTTTGTTAATTTAGATATACGACCCAAAGTGACATTTCTCGTGCGCGTCTTTGGTTCTATGAAGGGACAAGGAAAATTATGCTTTACACTGAGAGATCTCATTTTTACCACAGATATAAGGTTGTATGCACATAAATAGGTTCTTTTCAAATTTCCTTTTATTTTCTGTGATGTAAGAGCTGTATATTCTGTTAGTTTGAAAGAACAAAAATATTAGAAGACCTGCTGCCTGTTGGTTGTTTCTCAAATTATAACATTCTGTATCATTAATGTTGAAATTTATGCCATTTAGAATGGGAATTATGTTTACTCAAAATAAACAATGACTATTAATGGAATTGATAGGATTAAGTATACCGTAGTCCGAAGTGTTAATGATAGAGACCATGACTGATATTTGTGTTAAGCCTAGTTTATGTTGTAAGGACTGATGAGGTGTTAATATCCTCCTCTATCCAATTATTATTGATACACAATATTGACAAATTTAGTTTGTTTCTTGATGGCAGATTCGTGGGGTTCAGAATTTAATCATTTATTCACTCCCAGAGAGGAAGGAGTTTTACCCTGAGGTGAGCAAGCTTGTAAAGTAGGATGTTTTTCTCACCTGATATCTCTCAAAGAGTTCACTAAGGAAAGGGTATAAAACAGGCGTTGGAATCCTCTAAGGCTACAGAAATATTATAGGAATGGGAAAATATATGTATGCTTAAAAGAGCAATCTGGTCCTTGGGACGTCCAACCTAGAAAGCCATTTATGGCTAGAAGTTTGAGTTATGCTCCTGAAGAATTTAACAGACTCTTTCAAAAGAGCATAATCTGAAAACCACCTTAGTAATTTTTTGTTCTTCATATTTTGTTTCGATAGCCCATCCAATTCGACATTTTTAAGTTGATATAATTATGCATCAGATGTTATTATCACGTCCTTATGGCCTGTGGATGAAAACAATCTTGAATCTTAAATTTCATTCTTGCACCTCTTTTTCTTTTGCAGATTGTGAATATGCTTGATGGGTCTGATAATATGGCTTGCACTGTTCTATTTTCTTTCCTTGACAAGCTTCGGGTTATACACTACTCTCTTTGAACTCCTTTTAATATTTTGTTACTTGTTGGAATGTAGAGTGTGGGGGTTGAGAAAGGTGATTGATGATGGAGAGGGAGAGATAAACGGAAAGGTTGGGGTTTGGCTTGGTGTTTTATTGCTTCCTGATCTCTTTTCTTGCTACTTCATTGTTGACAATAGTATGACTATATAGGCTTTTTCAACGCCACATGTCTACTTACTTTGAACGTTTTTTTGAGAAACTGTAGATTCTTTATTAACTGTACTTCTATAATTGCTTCGACCATGTGGATAGTTTTGCAAATCCATAAGTGCCCGTGGAGTTCTTTGAATAACATTTCTTGTCCCTCAAAATGTGCCATAACCTTGTGGCACTCTTACTCATTGGTCAATTGATTTTAACATAAAATAATTATTTAGATTATATTTCATGGTGAATGAGAAAGGTATGGCACACTTTGCAAGGTAGAAAATTTTAATATCTAGTCCTATGGAACAGGAAAAGAGAATCATGAGTTTCCTTTTTGTTAGTTTTATTAAATTGATTGCTCTCAAAAATGGAATGAGAACAAGTTAATTGGCTTTCTCAGTAATTGAGCAATTCGTTATGACAACTTTGGAAATATCATGGTATCATTTATAATATATACTGCTAGCCTTGTCATCTTATTTTCATTTTGCTTCCTTCCAGGGTTACTTTAATTACACATAATGATTTTAAATATGTTGTATACTCTTCTCATTTATGCTTATAAATTTCAGCTGGAGAGAATTGTTGGAACTGCTCCAGCAAAAAGGATGGTAGCTGCAAAGAAAGGTGTTTTTGTGTTTTGCGATTAGCATTTTGCTGCACTCCAAGTCTATGACCATATGAAGTGTAACATAGATGAATAGAATTTCACGTTTCATGGATTTATATGCCTTTGAGGCAAATGATTTTGACCAGAAGATGACTGGGAGAAGATTTTTCTGTTGATGCTTCAAGTTCAAGAAACTCTGCCTCTATGCTAAACAAAAATCATCATGCAGGGTACCTTTGGTTCACCTATCATCAGCTTATTTATTTCTATGTTTTTCACCCCTTTTATTCACCATATCCTAGTGATAGAGTAAAGTGCAAATATCTGAGGGTTTTTTAAATTACAGTTGGTAATGCCAAATTCATTAATAGTTAATTTACACCTCATGTTGACTGACAGAATATGGTGTCTCTTGTGTTTTAGGGGACTAGAAATATATACTTATTGTTAGTAATTTTGTTATTTTAATAAAGTGCTTCAACTGCAACTGATAAGTGTTACTTTTATTTGATTGGAGAACTAGCAATCAAGATCACATAAAATTAGTAGGTGTTAAAAGAAAGAGAAAAGAATGTATAAATTTTGACATTAACAGCGTATAGATATCACACTCAAATTACAATTTCAGGAAGGGATAGAAGGAGGAAACTGGATACTACAAGATTGAATGTGTTTCCCAATAAATTTTAAGGGAAGGAGTAATGATATATTTTCTATATAAATTAGTTTAAGATACTAGTTATGAAAAAGTTACGTGGCTCTTTTTGCTAAAATGAAATTGAATAACATTTGACTTGGATGCGTGGAAAATGTTGTCAGTTTACATTGTCACACCATAAAACCATTTGTTTTTAATGACATGGCATGCTTTATGACTGAAACTGGTACCATTCATAACTTATTTTAAAAAAATCAAAAACCATTTTTCTATTTTCAAGCATTCAACATTGGAATTGGGTATATTAAATAGGTACCAAATTTAAAGTTGTTTTTGGGTGATGTGGCCACCAAATGTGAGTTGTTACCTGAATCAGAAAGATGGTTTCGCGAATACTGTGTGCTTTAAATGAATAAAGTCACGTGTCATGAAACAGTGCCGATCCATTTAGCATCATTGGTTTACAAATACGAATTCCTATTCGCTTCTCTCATCTCTCACAATATATATATAACCAAAAAACCTTCAACCTCTCTCACATTCTGTATTTATTCTCTAAACAATGGCTGATGCTAAGACACAAATTCAATCTCTCAGGAAATGGGTCGTTGAACACAAGCTTCGTACTGTTGGTATTTTTCTCATCCATCCTCTATTTTTTTATTCTTCCTTTTTTTATTTTTTTAAATATTTATTTATGATTTTGGGATTAGGGTCTCTTTGGCTTAGTGGTATTACTGGTTCAATAGCCTACAATTGGTCTCGCCCCAACATGAAAACTAGCGTCAAGATCATTCACGCCAGGTATATTTTACAATTTTTAATCATCTTTGTTTTTCTTCTTCTTCGAATCACCTGGATTCGTTATATGTTCATGAATCTGGATTTGTATTTTATCTGTGAAGAATAGAAAAAGGATATTAGCAGTTACTTAATAAAGGTCATATAGAAAATCACTTTTTTTAAAGAGTAGAAACTTCATTTGCCTCACTTTTGATGCCTTCAAAAAAAAATTCCCTGCCTTAAAATTTCATGTCTTCAAAAGCTTTCAGCCACAATGTTTTTAAAGGTGATCTTGAAGTTAAAAAAGTTGTTTTTTAAGATCAGGTTGCACTTGTGATTAAATTTAGCTTCATAGCTGGTAGCACCATTACACAATATTTCTCTTTCATATTTGTGCTTGTTATCCAACGACTCCATGTTTCTTGAAATATGTTTACATTCACAATTTCTATTATTTGTGCTGTGTTATAATGTCAAACTCAATTTTCCCATAAAATCAACAATCGAAATCAGCTACAGGAGGATTGAAATACAGCCCTTTATATGTTTCTATTTGTCATATAGCAATAGGTAAAGTGGATCATTGATTGATATTTTTGACATATATTTATAGGAGGTTTTGATTGTTGAATGAGACTATTGACACTCTCAAATGCGTATTTAGGCTCCTTGACACATTTTCATGCCTTCTTTGATCGTCTATAAACAATGCTTTAGTTATGCCAATATATTTAGTTTTTTATGGGTTCTGGTTTCTGTTTTTCTTTTTTTACACTTCTTGTGTTGTGAAGATACGTTTTCAATTTCCAATTACCATATTGCCTCAAGGATATGGGTTAATCTTCATATTTGTCATATGTAATTAGACATGTGCATGTCCAGAAGTATAAATAACTGGCATGGTTTTACATATATTTTAAGGTTAAAGTCTACTGTCCCTTTTGTTGCAAAACTTGCCACACATGTGCATGTTGAACAAGGATCCTCTCCATTACTGGAGATGCAAGTGTTCGTTTCTCCATTTATTTTTAATAACAAAAATGTAATTTTATTGTAATTAAAAGGATACATGTGTTATTGAAAGTTGTATTTTCCTTTGATCCTAACTTGTGCATGTTGTAAGGCTTTTTTGTTTTCTGAACTTGCTTTGACATAATATCCTGCATAATTTGCATTTTATCCATACTTGTTGCTAACTGGGTCAATTTTATTTTAGGTTGCATGCACAGGCTCTTACACTGGCTGCATTAGCTGGAGCTGCAGTTGTAGAATACTATGATCATAAGACAGAAGGAAAGGGTCGTTGAGTTTCCATTATTGTGTACTTATCCCAAATAACAAATAATTTGTTTTATGATTGTATACAACAGAATTCTATCTTATCCTAGCTAATTTCAGGAAATTATATACTCGGTAAAGCTTATCTGTTAAGCTTGAGTTTGTTGTATACTACTTGTTGTATTCACCTTTATATATGTAAAATCTATGCCATCAATGATTATTCTTCTACATCATTCTCTATGCTGTATTAGAGTCCATCTGCTTAACCAGCTTTTTTTCCCAAATCATCATATGGACACTGCAACATCTGATAATACCACCACACCTGCAACCACAAACCCTTCAAACACCACTTAAATTCCACTCATTAAATTCAACTTTGCTTCATTCAAACTAATAGTGGCAAAAAAAATTATTCACAATCCTTACTATCCATGAATAAATAAATTTTAAGGGGATAGATTTAAATGGATATAATCTAATAGAATTTATTCATTATATATTTGAGCAAATATTTAATTTATCCAAAAGAACAAAAATAATTGTACTAAAAATGACGGGAGAAAAGAGGATATGAATATCAAACAAATTATAAGGAGAAGCTAAAACCTTAATATTATAAAGTGATTATTCAGAAATGTGATTTTTCATTACTTGGAAAATGATATTTGAAAAAAATAATAATTTTAATAAATCTTTCTTGAATATTGATTTTTGAAAAATGTTTTTGAGAGTTCAATACTTCCATTCGCATTGTAGTTAACTATGAAATTTTTCTTGAAAGAGATCAACAATCATATCACCATGTTGATAAGTTTTCTGTTAAGGTTTTGAATGGAAAGATAAGATAAAGAGGTTTAGGGTGGGCTATGGGCTCATGTCCTATAACTAGTGGCCCAATTCATTTACACCATAAGCTAACATTCTACCAGTACCCATCGGATTCATAGTGTTGAGTGTTTCATGAAATCGAGATCATAGTGTGATGATGATGATGATGATGGTGTTTTTGCGGCCACGGAGGCACTCCCAGTCTCAGCCCAAAGTGGGACCCAAAACCATACAATATGGCTTCCTTCTTTTTCTCATCTGCTTCCATCTCTTATTTCCTCACTCTTCCGGTTACCTTCTCTCTTTTATCATTCTTCAATTTGATCCCTTCTGTGTTGTTTGGTCTAGTAGAATTAGTGTTATAATTTACAAGGTTCATTTTTTATTAACAGTAACTGGAGACATGGAATGGAACTAATTCATAGGTGCAGGTTTTGATAAACCAAAAATTGGGTTTGTGGAGGGATCCATTTTTTATATCACGTGACTCCACCACAAACCCGAGTTTCGTGGGGACAAACTTGTATACCCTTGATTGGGCTATACTATTTTTTATACATATATTTACTTTCCTGAATTGTCATAACTGTTTCTTTATTTTCATTCCTGGGACAGGCATGAGCAGATATAGTTTAGTTCTGTGCTATTCTACTTAGCATGTTCAGATACTAATTTCATCTTATTTTCACATTCTTATTGTTTCCACTCAAGCTGGAATGGGCACGATTGTCATTAGAGCATATCTATATCATGTAGTTAGTATGACTCTGTTGGAAAAATAATCTGAGAAGAAATCCCGATTGCTATTCCTAATTGACAGAAAATATGTCATCCAATTTTTATTATATATTCTGTGTTCTTCTTTAGTAGTAATTATGTGTCTAATGTACATAGAGAACTCAGTGCTTAGTAGACAATTTGGGGTTTAATACACCTTGTGATAGTAGTGATCAAAGTATATACTCAAATGAGGTATCTAGCATATTGATTAATTGGGACGATTTAAAAGTCAATGTTTTGTCAATGGAGATGATTTACGATGGGGCATTATGGCGTTGTTCGATTCATATAGTTGACTCTACCCAGTGTGATTAAGGCTGGATTGTTGTTGTTGTAATCTCTAAATCACATTTTATCTTATTGTTACTGCTCCTTTGTTACAAGTAAAGAGATAGCATAGAGACATGTGATAAAAGCGGTGTATCTGAATCACAGTGCGGAGACTGAAATTATAGAGTTAATGTAATAAATACAATTATTTCAAATTTACAATTAGCCTAATTACCATAATTACGTGACTTGGGTAGCTTATTTAATCTAGGAATCATTTACGTGATTTTCAACAATGACTTTCTAGCAAAATAGTATTCTTGTTATCTTGTATGCTTATTATGGTTTTCAATTATCTTTCTTATTTCTGAATGCAGGTAAGTCCAATGGAGTGTGTACTTCTCAAGGTGGTCGCTTTCCTGTCTTCAAATTAGAAGGTAACCCTCCCAAAAAGGGTCCTAAAGATTTGTCCCTTTGCCGGGTTTTTCGGAAAAAGACTTGCTGTGACATATCCCATACTCATCCTGCACTGCTGACTGTGAGGAAGCTTGCTTCTAGTGGGGAAGCTAGCCCAGAGTGCTTGCACTTATGGGAAGTATTGGAATGTTCAATATGTGATCCACATGTTGGTACTCAGCCTGGACCTCCTCTTATTTGTGCATCATTCTGCGAGAGACTTTATGAGTCATGCTCAAGTGCTTACTTCTCTATGGATTCCAAAACACAGGTATTCTTTTACTTTACATTTCTCTTCACGAGCATTCATTTTGAAAGTAGCTCTGTATCAAAAGACAGGATTTTCTTTGTTGCTAATACTTAATAATTCAAAGAAGAACGTTGTTTTAGTGTTTAGATCACCTGTCCTAAGTATTTTTTTAGGGATGGATATTGGAGAGTTCACTATGTAATATTTGCTTTTTTAATAATAAAAAATGAGTTTTTAATTTGTGTCCTTATTTCAATTTTTTATTGACTTGAATCCTCAGAGTCTTGCACCATGTGGAGTAAATGACTTTGTATGTGGTAGGGCTGCTGAATGGGTCTCCAACGGTACAGATCTTTGTCATGCTGCAGGTTTCCAAGTGAAACCAGCTGATAGGCATGGTGCGTTGGAAGGAACATTTTGCTATGGTGATAAATCAAGTCTAAGTTCAGTTTCTGATTCATGGAAGGCTCCAAAATTTCAGTTCACCCCCGAAGGTGACCGATCCAGAATGTTGGATGATTTCCAACAATGGGCGAGGGAAATGCCATTTAATGAAAGAGTTTCTTGGGCTATAGGAGGGATGGTTCTAACAGCGGGCTTGTTATTTATAAGGTCAGAATGCAATCCCTTCTCTTCCTATTATTGAGTAGCCGGGCATTTTCATATGCCCTTATCGGAAAATCTTTGGCAAGTTAAAAAAGACAAACTTGGTAGAAATATGGAGTATTTTAAGTTGTTATTCATATTTTTCTTTATCCTTTTCTGCTTATTGTTTAGCTCCCAACTTTTTTATTTTACTTCTCCCGTCTTGTCAAACTGACTATCATAATGGTGGAATTAACATTTCCCTCTTTCGACCTCATTCTGAGTTCAAAATACATTTGCATGATGAACATAATCTTGGAACTGGCCATATATTTTGCTCTTTTTGTACTGAGAAATGATTCCATTATCTTCATTGTTGGGGTGTTATCAATTTACATCTGTATGATAATCATGCAGCAAAAGAAAAAGCCATAGCCAACGCCAGAAGCTAGCAGCTATAAGGAAAACTGCAAGGAAGCTGGGAGGCAAGATGGCAGAGCAACAACCTTCCCAAGAAATCAGGAGAAGATATGCCGAATGAGAGTTCCCTTGCATGTGAAAGTGTGAACATAAATAGTTGTGCTAATTTGTAGACGAATCTTGAGTTTCTTATTGTAATACTTATAATGATTGTCTTGCTTTGAATTTATGAAGTATTTTTGCCTGGTCTTCTGGCTTTTCTTTTAGCAATAAATAATATAACTGCACCACTACTAATGAGAGTGGAAACAAACTAGGCCTATAGCAGGATAGATCAGACTAGGTTTTTTCGTGAACAGACTAGGTTCATGTTTTTTAAGAAGTATATTTAAATTAACATATTAAGTTTTAGTTCATCTAAAAGGCTTATTAAGCCTAACAACCGGATCTACTATTACCCAAAGGTGCAGCTGGTATCCAATTATTGGGAGTGCTAATAGTTTTCGGCTTAATGAAGGGTGGGAGGCGAATGTCAGCTATGTTCTTTTTAATAGTATGCTGCAGGAAATATCACTCCAAAGGAAACATTATCTGTTGGATTGGGAAGATTTTGACAGTTTTGTGAGCCTTCATGGCATTCACGTTTTGTATTTTTTATAGGAAATATGAATTTTATTACTCCACAATAATGGTTTTGTATTCACATTATATTTTCACCAAAGAGGAACGTAATGATTGTTACTTACTCGAAGCCACAAATACAATAACTCCCACAAACTTGGAGGCAAGTTGCATGATTACCTGCACTCACAACTGTGATCTTTCAGCTCTACTTTCTCTGTTTTCCACCCTCTTTGTACTGTCTCTCATAACCACCACTTTTCTCTCTACACCAATTTCTTCCTAAACAACTTACTTTTTACCAAAATTTGAATTTTAACATTGACAATGAAACACCTATACAAAAGAAAAGAAAAAGGATTAATTAAACTTCCTCTATTTTTATTATTTCTCGTCTCAAATTATATTTTATCTTTTTCTTCCTTCTCTATCGCAGTATCAATCATATCCCTTTTATCTCCTTTTGTCTATCTTCACTTAAAAATTTGGTGTCGGATTAACATTTTCCTTAATCAGAATTCAGAGTTGTGTGTGAATGAAAATTGAGTTTTGTTTAAGTTTAGATATAATTGAAAGAATAGCATAAGATCTATGCATTATCAGTATAAATATTTATACATAAAATATTATCTACTATTCATTAGATTTTTGTTTTAAAAGTCAAAATAATTAAATATGAATGAGGATGATAAACATTTAGTGTATACATTTTCTCTCTCCAAAAAATGTTGAATTTATAGAAATAAAATCAACTTGTGTGATCTTTATGCCTCTCTTTTTTATTAAAGGAAGAGGTATTAGAATATTAGCTAGAAAATGGGCCATATCTAACGAAGTAACAAATTTAAGACCCAATCGAAATGAATGAATGAATGAATATTCGGGCAACCAGAGCCCAATTATGAAACCCGAAAAATTGAAACCCTAGCCCCCTTCAAATAGCATCACCTCAAATTGCAATTGCAGCAGTCTCAGTCACCGTGCGAAGCATCGAGGAGGAGGAGGAGGCGGAGGAGCTCGTCAAGAACCCGAAGAAGCTGCAATGGTATATCCTCTTCTTTCTCTTACTCATTCGTGGTTCCTCATTTCGCGTTGTTGCATTTGTTCACTTTCTGAATATTTGAATTTTGAAACAACGTAACAGGGAATCGATCTTAAAGCCGGTGGTAAGAGCAAGAAGACCAAAAGAACAGCACCTAAGTCTAATGATATCTACCTTAAGCTCTTGGTTAAGGTCCGTGTCACTCTCGCTAAATATTATTTACTTTTTACTTTCCTAATGATTTTGTATTATATGTAGTCTAGTTATATTAATATGACGATGATGATAATTTTGAATCCCAGTTCATTATATTGATTGTGTATTATGGTCCAACTCATTTTAACGTAGATCTCTGAGATTAATGCATGCCTGATATTGAAATTTAGCTTCATTACGGTCCCTAAGTTCATTTAGCCTTTATGTTGATAACATCTATTAATGTCATTTTTGTTTCCACTTTATTGCACCTGTATTTGTATGACAATGATGATAAGTGTGAATCCCAGCTCACTCCAAATGCTAAAACACCCCTTTCTGTTATAATAACTTAACTTAATACTAATCCGTGTATTCTGAAGGATGAATAACTAACTGGTTTAATTCCGTAGTTCACTTTGACTTTGGTGGATATCATCTATTGATGTCAATTTTGTGCTTGTCAAGCAGTAAATGTTCCCAGTGATGTTTTTTTAAACCATGCTAATGCTGTTACGTGATGATTATTTCTTTCATTTTGTTTTTCTGAGCGAACTGGTTCTCCATTTCATTTTGTCCTGTTTTTCATAAATATCTTGTATTAGTTTCTGAAGCATTTGTTCTGACTCCCAAAAGTCACATTACTTTTTTTTCTTTCTTTTTTGTCTATGCAATGAATTATGCTGATCAAATGATATTTTATCAGCTGTACCGCTTCCTTGTTCGGAGAACTGGTAGCAAGTTCAATGCTGTGATACTTAAGCGTTTGTTCATGAGCAAAATTAACAAGCCTCCACTTTCATTGTCAAGGTTGATTAAGTATACCAAGGGCAAGGTTTGTTTTTTAATCTGTTTCTCTTAGTAATTTTCGTAGTTTGATTTATTACATTGTAGTTGATTCTATTTTCAATTTCTGCTGTGTAGGAAGGTAAGATTGCTGTGGTGGTTGGGACTATAACTGATGATATTCGTTCATACGAAGTACCAGCCTTGAAAGTTACAGCACTCAGGTTTACTGAGACTGCTCGTGCAAGAATAGAAAAGGCAGGTGGTGAATGCTTGACATTCGATCAATTGGCTCTTAGGGCCCCTCTTGGACAGAACACGGTATGTGTAGTATTGTACTGGTTTTTTGAAACTGTCCTGCTTTTAATTTACTGTTGAATCTTTCTGCTCAGTAGAGATTTTATATTATCAGTTTTAATCTCCCCTGTTGTTTGAACTATTTGTTGGATTATTCACGTGTATGTTCTAATGAAATGAGCTTGGGCATGCTGGTGATTATCAACATCAATGAAGTCAATTTTATTTTATAAAATTGTGCGCAGGTCCTTCTTAGAGGCCCAAAGAATGCTCGTGAAGCTGTGAAGCACTTTGGTCCTGCTCCTGGTGTGCCGCACAGCCACACCAAGCCTTACGTGCGAGCTAAGGGAAGGAAGTTTGAGAAGGCTAGAGGAAAGAGGAACAGCAGAGGATTTAGGGTTTGATTTGATAGGCGTGACTTATTTCTGTTCTTCCGTTGTTTCTTTTGAAATTCAGATTTTTCCTTATATCATAGACATGTTGACAGTTTTTGTGTTATTCCTCTTCTGATAAGGATTTTCAGTATGGAGATTTTTATTCTTGTCTCCCTTATTATCCCTTCTAAGTGCGTTGTCAAAGTTGCTTTTAACTTAGTTTTGATTCTAATGAATGGAAATGCATTTTGTGATAATACGTAGCAATCTTATGTTTGCTTCGATCAAATGTTTGATGCAAATAGAATTAACAATGCAAATGTTATATTTCTGTCGTATGATTAAGAATAGGGGTGTTGCGCTTTCCATAAATCAGTTTTATTTTAACTCATTTTAAAAACTCTTTACATTTTGACCACCATAAAATAAGAAATGATTAAATTTATGTAACATAGTTCATAGTTGTGATTAAAATTTACTATGATACAATCTGTCTGAAATCCAAATACTCAATTTTGTATTTATTTTAGTTTAAAGTCAATAAAATTTACCAATATATCATTTATTTGTATTATTTACATTGATTTATTGAATATGATTTGTGATTGAATATTTATATTTAAAATTCTTTGTAAGCATCTCTTTTTGTCTAATTTGTAATGTATGGGTAATTGATGTCTATAATCCTTAATGTATAGATGACCTATTGGTGAATTTCTTTAGTCCAAGGTTTCTGTAGTGATCATCTGTTAAACAAGGGATTCAATGAGAACATGTTCCATTCCCTTTATTCCAGAGAAACAAGATTACAGAGGAAGCAAGGTTATCACCCGAAAAAGAAGATAGTAAAAGAAGGTTAAAACAATCATTTTGCAAACAACAAATAGTGCCCAATACAGGTGGCACTAATTTTATTTCAGTAGAGTTCAAACTTGAGAGGAAGGAGGTGAACAATATAAAGTTGAGGATAAGATCAGAACTTCTTAATGAAGTCATAAATGTGATTGGTGACATCCTGAGCTGCTTCTTGGTTGTTAAAGTGAGCTACCCCTTTCTGCACAACCACTTCCTCTAAACTTGGCACATCTTTCTTGAAACCACCATCATGGATATACTCCTTCACCCCTGGAGTAGTGTATACTAAATCCACATCACCTGTAATGAACTTCACTGGTACATTCTTGATTCCAACTCCAGCCCATGGTGCTGTCAGCTCCCAATTCCTGCAATGCATTCAAGATTCTATTATTCAAATTATTTATCATTAGGATGACGCTTGGTGTAATTGTTAAGTTGCTTGTCTTGTGACCTGGAAATCACGAGTTCAAATTTGCTTATATGGGTAAGACTCCACATATCTATCCACCCACTTGTGACTTTCGTAGATCAGGTCACTCTAAAAATGAATAAGGTTCCTTTGGGGCTAAGAATAGATTGGAGTTTCAGCTACCATGTTCTACAACAATATTAGTAACTTAATAAAGACTTACACGTTAAGGTTTCTATAGTAGTTCAATCCTCCAGTAAGACCTGTCTTGTTGAATTTATTAACATAATAAGCAACATCATCTTCAGAGAGCCAAGAAGGTAAATTCTCTGGAGTATTCGGATTAAATCCAGTTCCATACTCTCCTTTTGGAAAAATTGGGGGACCAGTTTGACGCGTTGTAAGTATGTTCTTGAATAGATAACCAGTGTCAACTTGATCCAACTCAGCTTCCATCTTCCCTGGTTCCTGTCAAAGTCAACAAAAAGTGATTAATTCTACCAAAGATTCTTAGGTCTTATTTCTCCAAATCCACACTTATAATGTGCATTAACCCCATAAAATGGATTCACCTGAAATCTGCATATGTAGTAATCATCTCCATATGCAGCATGACAAGCATCTACAGTTCTGACTTTGGGGTCCCTTCCAACGTAGGGTCGAAAAGGGACACTAAGACAAATATAGGCTTTAATCCTATCTGGTCGGAACATACATAACCACCATCCAATAACAGCACCCCAATCATGTGCAACAAGGAAAACTTTGTCCACGCCAAGAGTGTCGATGAGTGCAACTATATCACCCACAAGGTGAAAACAATTATAGCTGGTAACTGAAGGTGGTGCCTCTGTGTCACCATAGCCACGGAGATCAGGGGCTACAGCACGGTAACCGAGGGAGCTAAGAGAAAGAATCTGATGGCGCCATGAGTACCATAGTTCAGGGAAGCCATGCAAGAATAACACAACTGGGCCTTCTCCTTTTTCTGCAACATGCATCTTTATGCCATTTACTTCTACGGTTCTGTGCACTATGCTCTCCATCTCTATCTTTTCTTTATTCACTTTCTCACTCTCTACTCTTAAGAACCCAAACTGGAGTTCTTTAAATGTTAAAAACACTCCATATGACGCCAAATTTTACTATATCTCAAACAATCATGTCTCTATGTTCATATATAATAAGATTACACCAAATAATATAATAATATGATAAAATATATTATTATTATTATTATTATTGGAAATGAACTTGTCTTCTTATATGCTTAATATAATAGAGTGGTAGCTTAATAAAGTATCCTTTTCATTTTTTACTAAATTTTTTGACATGTTGCTCAAATAAATCCAATGTGGATACTGTCTCAATGTTGACTAAGTTGAAGTTTTATAGAAAATAAAATATTTAGAGAATAAAATAACTTCAGATTGATGTTCAAATAGTGAACATGAAACCCACTCAGTACCAATTATGTATCAAACTGTCGGTCATGTTTTAAAAATCAAAATGTAACTGTTGATTATCTATGACCTGAACGATTCAAAAGTAAACGATTTAGAAGTGTAGAAGAGAGTGGGTATGGTATTATGCAACAATTTCCCATTCACTTAACTTTATACACACCTTAAAAAATTCATCAAAAAAATCAAAAGGACAATTGAAAAGCATCACAAATTGGTTGTGAAAATAATATTTTTATTTTCAGTTTTTTATTACTTCCTAACGTTTTTATAGTTAATGTGCATATCACAATGTAAAAAAAATTCTTCAGATTATCCACCCTTAAGGGTTCACTGCACCTTCTATTTGACCCATTGGCAATAAATGATTGAATAATGAGTATATCATTTTTTTATATCAACTTTCTGTCTTTCCTTCAATTATATGGTGAATATTTTGTGCTATAAAAAAATGTATAATTTCATGTGTCACTCTTTGTGATTTGTTAGAAAATTATTTAATTATTAAATATTTAACTTCAATATATTTTTCAACCAACCATAAGAAGTGATATATAGAGTAACATATTTTATGGGACAGTAGATGTGTTCAGTTTCATCAATACTCTTATAACACTAGTCACTATTTGACATTCCCCTTAAATAATATAGTCAATATCAATGCAAAAATTAATACATCATTTATTATTCATTTGTTTTAATTTTATTCAATAGTTAATGATGTTTGGGAATAAACAGTGAATTAATAGTGACAATATAAACAATTCTTAAATTAAATTGTGAGTGCTTACATTTTTTTATGTATATAATAATACTAATATGTCAAATGTCATAATAACCATCAAAAGTAACTTAGTCGTCAGCCAAAAAAATAAGCTATTCCTTCAATATAGTTGTCCATTTTATTTTAGATATTCAACAATTGAATTTATAAGAGTTAATTTGGCCAGATGAATGTTAGTAAAAAATTGATAATTTTGAAGAATAGCACTAAAAAATCCTAATTAAATACTTAAATGCCATGCAACCATTTTTTAAGTTGATGGGGGTGATATAATGAATTGGAGAATATTTTAGAACGAGATTGTGACATACCATCACACTGTAAAATTCCAAAATGTTTATGTACATTAGCAAAACTATCTGTAATCTAAGTCCAAAAAAAAAAAAATTAAATTCATCTAACTCTATTCATAAGAGTTAATGAATGGAATTTAATAAATAACTTTAGTAATAGATGAATTTGAACTAATCCATTATATCTATTAGATATATCCATTTGGATTGATATCCAATTCATCCCAAAAAAAAAAATTAAAAATTAAGTTATTTGTTTTTACATAATAACATATATGTATGAGGAAAGAATGTATATTGTGGAAGTGTGTGACTTTTATATATATTTTTTTGATTATTTAAAAAGTTAATCCAAATGTATGGTTGATGATATAGTGATTATGTATAAATCTTTATATTAACATTGCATAGATATTACATTATATAAGTATTTGTTAAAAAAATTCCCATAAAACATTAAACATTACATAAAATATTGCAAAAAATAATTTTTGTTGAAATTCAAAAATCACTTCATTTAAAAAAAATGATTTTTAAATGATTTTAAAAAATGTTATATTGAAATAGTAACTTTTAAAATAATGATTTTCTTTAATAGTGTTTTTAGTTCCAATAAAGAAAAAATAAATTAATTGGATATTCATCCATCCAAATCCATAAAAATTTACATATAGATGAATTGAATAACTTAAAATATGATTTAAATGAATTTATATCGATTGATGAATGGTTTCCATCCCTCCATTAAGATACAAATTTAAATTCATCTATTTAACACTCTTACTTTATACATATCATATTAGTTTATACTTTATAGATACACTTTAATGGTCAACCATATTTCCTTACTATTTGTATGAAATGCTATTTATATGGAACAACACTACTCTTTTCAAATCAAATTATGCTATGTCTGCAGAAATTGGGATAACGGTTGAATTCAAGCTATGAAGATTTGGATCATGAGAAGTTTATAAAAATATTAAAAAATTAGACAAGTTCTTTATATACTGAGTAGTCTTTTATAAACCTAAAATACTATAACTCTCGCAACACTAATGACAATTGTTAAAATCTATCTCTGCATGAATTCAATGACCAAAGTTGTTTAAACCTACAATTATTTTCTTTCTTTTTGTTCCAATGTACCCCCAAAAAAAGAGTTAAGGACATTTACGGAATGAAAGCTACTTTTAGACATATGCATATTATTAAAGAGTTTTATATTTATATATTGTGAGTGTAAAAAAATTTATGCGGTTAGTATTTCATTTATCATTCATTATCTTATTTTTTTTAACTATGTAAAAAAATTCTACATTGTTCATGCTTATATTATATCATCCACAATGTAAATAACATAAAAACCTCAAAATTAGAAATTGTAATCCCGAAAAATTATAGCATTTACTCATAATCATTATTTTAATTTTGTTGATTTATTTTGTAGGTTGAAATAATATTTTGAATATAAAATTATTTGAATTTACTTCTCTGCATGAATAAAGTAAATTACATAATTGCATGTAATTTCTATGATCTGGTCATAGGAAATGATAAGGAAGCAGATTATATAACATTATTATTATTTATTAGTTTTTATTGTCTTGTTTCAGATGTTTGAATAAAAAATAAAACATTTACTGTATTTTTTTAAGAAACAAAATATTGAAAACATTCTTACCAAAAAAAATTGTTAAGGAAAATTGGAATAATGTTAATATATATCGATATCATACTGGTCTCTATCATTAAATTTTATAACATGTATTTTATAGTTAAATATTACTTTTTAATGATAAAAAATTATTGCATACAAAATCCATTGAGCTTAACAAGTAATTCACCCTTGCATAATGATTTAAGTTTTAACTAATATTATAAAGATATCAATTAGAAGGGAAAAAAACTTTATGAGAAATGGTGATTCTCAAAATGGTTGACCATTTTATTTTAATTATTTAACACTTGAATTCATAAAAGTCACTTTTCCTCAATGAATATTGTGAACTTTAGAGATTAATTTTTTCATATTACTAAGGAATCTTCTCACCTTATTTTTTTTTTAAAAAAAAATTGATTGATTAGCTTGTAAATATAACTAGAATTGATTGGCTCGAGGCAAATTTATTCGACATGTTTTTTTATAATGATTTTATAACTTATATTAAACTTTCTTGTAACATGTAATTGAGTTAGCACCACTTCTGCATTTTAACTAATTTGCTTATAAAAAAAAGTGTATTTGTTTTCTCTATTATGTTTGGTTTATTATTAAAGGATTCAATTATTCAAGTTCCCTTGATCATAATAAGCATACAAAAAAATTCTAAATTGTTGAATGGCGCGAAACCGTTTTATGAAATGTAGGCAGAAATTTGTCTTGTGAATTGGGCCATGAAGGAGAACATGACACAATTGGTTTACTAAACTTCCAAAATTGTTACTTATATCTATCATGCTAGTTGATACATACCCTAGAATGACCAATTAACTTTCCTATCCATTTTTACCAAATAATATTTATTATGTCCACATGCTAGTATCACGTATCTACGCACTATGGTTATCTAACGAGTTTTTTTATTTTAATTATATATTTATTTATTTTATAATAAACAATATATAAAAATAATTATTATGATAAATTTATTATTATAATAAAATCATTAAATTTATTAAGAAATAATAATGTAGTAAACAATGTATAATCTTAAAATGGTAATAAAAATTATAAAATATCTAAAAAATATTTAATAAAAAATAAAGTTATAAACATGCGAGTATCAATAATGGTATTATAATATTTGTTATCACCCATAAACTATTATTGTAGATACTGGTTATGAATATTTTTACGGGATACTCACACGTTAGGGTCTAGGAAAAGGATAAAATGTAATACAATTATTTTATATATTTAGTAATGTACTAAAATTCATGCATACTAATGAGAACCGTTAATATGTGGTTGGAATCTAATGAGTGATTGATTTTTAACTCACTGTCACCAACACAACCAATTTAATGTCTTACTCATATAATCCTCTCACTCAATATTCGATATTAATCATTTACCTTATAGTAAATTATATAACTTGAATAACATAAAATGACTTGATTTCTCAAATCCTCCATTGAAGGAATGACATTTAAATTAACATTTTATTGTGCACCTAGTCCTAGTCATTGCCAATGTATGTACTAGGAAAAAAACCCACTGTAAAATCAAACTATGCATCAAAATTTTCTGTATATAAGAGATCGTTTGTGGCAAGTATAATCTCAACAACACTTTACTTCCTCAGTATTTTTGTTTTCTGGTCATAACCATGACTAGAAAGAAGGTGAAACTTGCATTCATACTCAATGATTCTGCAAGGAAAGCAACATATAAGAAAAGGAAGAAGGGTTTGTTAAAGAAGGTGGATGAACTTAGCACCCTTTGTGGCATTGAAGCTTGTGCTATAGTATATAGCCCTTATGAGCAGCAACCAGAGGTTTGGCCATCACCATGGGGGGTCCAAAGGGTGCTTTCCAAGTTCAGGAACATGCCGGAATTGGAGCAAAGCAAGAAGATGGTGAACCAAGAGATTTTCCTGAAACAAAGGATTCTGAAGGCTAAAGAGCAAGTAAAGAAACTGAGGAAAGAAAACCGGGAGAAGGAGATGACTCAGCTCATGTTTCAGTGTCTTAGTGCTGGTAAGATACTACACAATAACTTGAACATGATTGATTTGAATGATCTTGCTTGGCTCATTGACCAGAACTTGAAGGACATCGGCCGAAGGATGGAAACACTAGAAAAAAATGGACAGGTGACTCAAGGCCAGTCCCATATGGCAGCACCACCACCACAACAACAACCACCAGCACTTCCAGGTAGGGTGGCGAAGAACGAAGAAATGACATTGATGGATCATGGCCATGGGCTGGAGATGAATGCTGAAACCGTGCCAAGGCAGTGGTTCATGGACATGATGAATGGTAATGGTAATGGTCATGTAAATGAGACAATGCCATTTGGAGAAACCAATCTCCAGAATGGCTTTTGGCCTAACCCATTACTACCATAAAAATCATGTCATCAATAGGAGTTTGTCTCTATTCAGTTGTCTGGGATTTGTTTTTATTTTTATCTTCAGTCTGTGTGTGCATGTGAAGACATGATACTATAGTATTATTCTCTTCACATCTGTCTGTATCTTTATCTATCAAGTTGTGATTGTTGTCTGTTTAAGAAAGTTTACTTTCAAAAATCTACTGGTTACTTGAATAAACAAAGTTTATTGGTGTGACCTATAGTATTGCATGCACAAAACTACAATTACAAAAGAGTCACAAACTCACAATCAAACCAATTTGTATTATTTGTTTTCAAACAAACTTTTGTGTTCCAAACAAATTATAGGGCTCAGAATTTTGAATTCTGTCAACAAAAAATGTGTAACAATTTAAAGCAAGTTACAAAAAAACAACAGGCTTAACTAATAATCCCATGCTTGTATAACTTGTCACTGCCTTCAACTGGTGATTGACTTAATGCTGGTTTCCTTCTGAGCTGATCTGCTGCATCAGATTTTATCACAGCACCAGCATTCCAATACCATGGTTGAAGATATGCTGAATCAACTGATGAGGACAATGAAGATGGATAAAGTATCACTGAACCCAAATCTCTACTTCCATGCCTTACCTCCTTTAATCTTGTTCTTACTAACAAGCCTCCCAAGTCTTGTTTTTTCATTTCTGATACACTTTTGAGTATTGAAATGCAAAGGAGAAGCATCAGTACTGCATCTTCTTTGGGCAATACTTCAACAACCAATAGCCTCCAGTTTAGAAGAGCTGTCGCTTTTCCATCAGGGTCATCTTCTGTGCAACGGATTAGTGTCATAAAACCCTCTTCATCTTCCTCTTCCCTGATCTCTTTCTCCTTTAACTCAGATTTTGTTTCTTCACTTTTGCACTTTGTTGTTTTCTTTACTTCATAATGCATTTGTCTTCCTTTCAATAACTTCACCTGCAATTGATGAGCGCAACTTAGGCCAACTTAAGAAACAAATTTCACACTTAATTTCAGGATAATAATTAAGAGATGTCTCCACTCTACCACTGATTCCGGAGACGTTTCGTTTCTCAAACTAAAGGTAAGGCCTGACACAGATAGTGATGACTCCCATTGTATAATCAGTTCATATCCTGTTGAAAAGTCCCATGTAGCTGTCCATTGATCTGCTGATTCCTTTGGTTTTGCAGTGGCTACCAACTTCTCTGCAATAGACAGAAACAAAAACAATAAATATTTGAGATTAGCTCCAAGAAATGGTTAGAAGCAGAAATATCATGTAGCATTTTGATTGGTTGTCAAGCAAGGAGTCGAGGAAAAAATGTTGTGTACAAAATATGTCGACAACAATGGGATAACACATGTATTTCCCGTTGTTATTTTTGAAATACATGTATATAAAGAAAATAAAAGTGAGAAATAGAGATAAAAGAATATAATGTCAAATAATACTATTTTCAAATCTTGATGTTCAAATAACATAACTCGTGCAAAAATGATGAGTGGAGACAGGAAGAGATGCGGTTCTGGTATTTAATTTCCGTGCTTCAAGCAAATAGATCAGAAGACCTAATCTAGCTAAACTATAGAAAAAGAAAGAGAACCAAAGTTTAACTGAATGTAATGTGATAAAATGTAACCAACTTATTATTGGTGGCTTATCTACCTTTAACATGTAATAAAAGGAATTTTATTCATGTTTGAAACTACTTTTCTTCTGATATATTTTGAATCTGGACTAATATGAAAGTTTACTTTATAAAATTCTTCACACTAATGGTGTTCCTACTTCTTAGCTTCCATTCCATGTGTACGTAAGGTGTCTATAAAGGAAACTGTGACAACCACATTTACCGTGATTGAATTAATGTAGGATATAGATAAAACATACCAGGGGCTCTACCAATGGAACCAGCAACATAAGACCAAGACCCTTCACGTATCTCAATAATCCTATCCTCCCACTTTACAGCCAAAGGAGTTTCACCTCCTCTTCTCCAAAATCCTCCTCCTACCCTGTAATTCAAACATTTGTGTGTAAGTAAGCAAAAAATTTATCACATTATTCACTCTACCAACAATGTATCGATTCCAAGGTAGAGTTCGAAAAGATTACCTCATTCTGATAACAAAACACACTCTGCCTGCATGATCAAGAACTGTGCGAGACAACCATCTTCCTTCTTGTGGACGATAATTATTCATCTTCAGAATCACATCAGATATCATCGCCCCAGAATCATCTGTGACTCGATCCGGTACACATTTCAAAAAGTATGGTGCTTGAACTGGTGGAGTTATTGACATAACAACATTCACTTGTTGACTAACTTCCTTTTCCAAAGTTAGAGAACCTGCTTTCAGTAGGTCATTCCAGCGAAATGTTACCGAGTCTTGCAGACTACTTCCTTTTAAACAGGTACTACCGCCATGACGACGATACTCAATGATAACTCCCTTAGTCCCAAACTCACAGTAAAGATGCCAAACTTTTTTCCAAGAATCAAAGGGGAAATTGGAGAAGGCAATATCTAGCTTTAGCTCGCTATGACACCTTAATATTCGGAGGCGTAGGAAATCACGATTTATATCCTTTTGTGATGCCTTTATTCTTGGTTTAAGCCTCATGAATACACAGGCCTGTATTGTAAAATTTATGTTCACTTCACTCTTTTGCAATACTCAGATTTATATGCTGTTCTGAAGATATATTGTTTGGAAAAGGTTATCTATTGTTGTAAAGCCACCCGCCACATATACACTATATCAGATATGAGCTTTGGGTAGCTTCCTCATATAGATAAGAAAATATAACAAGCAATTTAAAGGAGTACTAAAGTCTAAACTCTAAAGAACATGTGTTTGGGATTTACTCTGAAGTCTAAACACTATATGATTTCTCTTTGTATGTTTTACAACCAGATTGATGACGGGCTTTCCTAATACTGAGCATGCAAATTACTTAAGGCCATTTACAGTAAAGAGATAAAAGGAAATAGCAATCCCACTATACAACGCATTAGAAACCATAAAAGGAAAGTCAACAATAGCAACAAAGAGAGCTCAAAATTGACCTCAAGTAAAAATCTTGGAAGCATGGACCTGTATTTTGTATTAACATCTGTGTCCGATCCTTCCCAGCTTACAGGAGACTTGATTGAGATAACCCCTTCCAATGACAAAGCCACGTCTCCACCGGCTTTCTCATATGGCTGATTGAAAGCCATATCCCACAAATTCTTGGTTTCTTCAACCTCCTTTTCATTCACGGTTTCTGAAAGAGTTGCCACCACCTTGTGCAAATCATTGTCTAAGGCTAATGCTTTCAAATCGTCCACATACACTGTTGGATAGCTCTACTCCAACAAACAAATTGAGAGCAATATAATCAAGAGTCAGAAAAGGGGAGCTGATAGCATGAAGTAAGACTCAGGTTTTATATATCAGGTTGGGGAAATAATAAAAGAGTGATGCTTTGTCTACAACCACTTTTGTTGTCCCTTTGGATGTTATGATGTTTCATGACAGATAAGAGAAAGTTGTAAAATTTAGTAGGAGAAATAACATTATTGACAATAAAAGTAGATGGGCAACACAGTAAAAAGATATCATCAAGTGCATAAACATTTAGTTGGAGAAAGAAAAGGAAATTAGTGAAAACATCCACAAGGGAAAGGTAATAACATTAAAGTGAAACACAGAAACAACAACCTGGTGGGTGAGCCACATTAACAAAATGTCAGAGGTAGGAACCAAACGTGTAGAGGACTGATGATCAAACCTCTGCAGCATATGCAAGAATTTCTTATATCTCTTTCTAGCAGCTACCAAGTACACCACCTCCGACCTATACCCCTCTCCAAACATTGAACACAACACCCTTCCCTTCTCTTCGACCTCTTCAACTTCCTTAAAAACAACATCCTCCCTCCCGGGACCATTGTCCTCCGAATCCCAACTCGCTTCGTTCTCGAATGGCTGGCTTGGGTACTCATTGCTCCATATCTCTTTGCATCTCATCAATGCATACTCTCTATTCTCTTCATCAAATATAGCTGCTCTACCAATCACTTTCGAAAATCTCCTCTCACAGTATTCCAAGTAACTTACCTTAATAAGTAAAAATAATAATCAGATATAAAGATTACATATCTGATCTTATCAAATAGGAATTAAGCGTGTGTTTTTCGAAACCTTCCCAATAAGATTATTAAAGAGGTTATAGGAGTTCATAAGCTTTATTGAATAGAAAGTTAATTAAAAATGTTGTTATATGAAAGTGTTACTTACAGGGTTCAATGTGTGACAGAACCAAACCCATTCAACATCAAAGGGAGGAAGAATCATGGGAGGAGCAGAATCCGGCACCGCCAGATTAGAAATCAACGGCATCCACAGATCATGGTACCTGCCAAAAATGGAACACTATGTCAAGATTAAATCTCCACCGTCAAATGAGAATACCAATAATAGAAGCTATCTTCTAAAGCTTTGAGTTGACCTTCGTATGGCTTCCATAAGAATGGCCCTATGATGGAGCCACACAGAATCCGCCACGTTTCTCAAGAACACGATATTTTGTCTGGAAGCCGATACGAGATCGATTCCTAATCGTATCGCGTTAATTTCAGGTAACTCGCCAAGGGTTCTGGACGATGTGTTGGCGGAGATTTCTGAACCGTTGAATGTTTCCGACATCGTTTTGGTATAGTATGTTGGAAGAAAGTGAGATCTATGGTTGTGTTGTTTAAACAGTGAAATCGTTGAAAAATGAGAAATGAAAACATGTTTGTAGGAACAAAAAGAGTAAGTGGAAGAAGAGAAGAGGACAAGAATAAGTGAGAGTCTGACAATTAAGGTGCCAGTGTTTGCACACGTGTAAAGATTAGCTGAGTCATGGTCATGGATGTGTTGGGAAGTGGACCATGGTATCGACATTGTTTTGTTTAAGAAATTTTAATCCACAACGACGTAGTTTTGGTTAAACTGTTTTTTTTTTAATTTCTTTTCTTTATCTTCTCTGGTACCTTCTTCTCCTAATTTTATCCAAATTCTCTACCCTATTAACATCTACATCAAGACTTATAGTTTGTACTGCTCTAAAAGGATATAAGTATGTTACACGTAAATACCATGTCATAGTAGAAGAAGGTGTTACTCCAAAACGATTCATTAGATCTCAGGATTACCAAAATGTCAAGTTCGATTCATGTGCACACATTTGTTGAGATGGATAGTCACACACTCCAAAAGAAATTAGTTTCTTACTCAAAAGATGAAAAGACACTATTAATAATCTCAAACAAATATTGTGCGATAGGCTTACATATATCACCTAAGCCAGCCTATAACAAAATAGTTTGATTCCTGAGTAATACTTGTGAGTAATAACCAAACAATCATACACCATGTAATTGATTAATTCACTATCCAAAAAAAAAATGGAGAAATATATTTAATAGTACTTAAAAATATATTACGGGATGGGGTTACATATCAAGCTAAGATGACCTATAACAAACTTATATGGGAGACTCATATTTTAAATTTTGAATACTTATTCCACACATTCATACTAATTCTTAAATCAACTTTACCAGGACATGCATTCTCTATGCAGAATTTTTTGTCCATATGTCCCTAACTAATCAAACTTCACAAAATAATATTAAAATATTAATTTCTGATTTTGTTATTTTTTTTAATCGAGTGGAACACTCTAATTGACTTTATACACATTGTGGGACATGAACTATGACATATGATCTCATCCGATTAACACGGTAACTACTGAAATCTAATAGCTTTTTCCAGTGGAGAAATCTAATATTTATTATGACCAGTATTGTGGTCCCAAACCTGGTTATCTCATATTATATTATGAACCGCATGTCAGCATGTGCGTATATAAAAACAAAGTATAACAAAGTATGGTATACATTGATAAAGGATGACCATCACGCCACCTTTTCCAGCAATATCTTATGTGACAATGTGGTTGGGTTGGGTGCATATGGCACACTATGTCATGTGAATATCATTCTCTTTTTCACTCAGAGGAGGGTGTAACATATACTTTGGATAAGTATAGTAAGTTAGGAGACAACACTTGTGTTATTAGGTTAAAAAAGTGATGTCTTGCATGTAAATCAGGAAAGATTGTCTCTATTAACGGAAATGAAGTTACTACAAAAAATAAATGAAATAATAATATGATAGACATTTTATCATTTTATATATAATGAAATAATAATTTTATTATTAAAAACATAAGTAAAATTAAATATTTACCTCTTAATTAATTAATAAATAAGATCATTACTCATTATTATGTGGCAGTGCATCGGCATCTGCACTCGTGTTGAGTGTATCACTTTTCAATGAATTAACTATTTAATGGGTCTGGAGCAAGTAAAAATAGATAATTTAATGAAGAAGTTATTCTCCAAATTTAAACTCATGATATCCTATTATTACAAGACTAACAATACATGAACTTTACATCACAAAACATCAATTAATTGGGTTAGGTAAAAGGTTGTTCCTCATATCTATTTATATATAATATTTGGGTGAGTGATTGACCACACATGGGCTTCATTACTCTCTTTATAAGAAATAAAATCATTACTTGCAATGTCAAAATATGATAACAAGAAGCCAGAATGAATTATTATCCCGGAGAGTTTTAAATTAGAGTTGAGTGTATGAAACACATCTAACCCACATAACTCAGTGGGAATTAAGACTAAAAAAATCCTTAGTTGTTGAAAAGAGAAAGGAAAATATAATTATCCATTATTTAGCTGGGGTGAAAATAGAAGGAAAAAAAATTGAGTGTGCATGATGTTTTGCCTTGACCTTTTTAAGGAAAAGCATGCTAGCTAACCTTCTCTTATGATGTAAAGGTATATTAAGAAATAGTTAAATGATATAATTAATTTGACACATTTTTAACTAAAAGACATCACTTAATCCTTATATATTTTCAGAAGCAGTAAAATATTCTAAAAAATAAACAAGGATATAATTGAAAGGTATTTAATTAAATCAAGCTTCCAGAATATTAAGGGGGTGTTTGGCATAAGGAATATATTGACATTTCTAGAAATCTCACTTGAAAATGTGAGTTTCCCATGTCTGGTAGAAGGTTTAGGGAGAAAAAAATGTCTCGAAAAATGTCTTAAAATGTGAGGAATGTTGTTTTGTGGTGGAAGTGATAAATGGTAATGTTGGATTCCCACCTTTTTAGATGTAAACGTTAGATTCGTACATTTTTTATTTGACTCAAATGACATACTCTTTCTAACATCTTAATCATAACAAATTGTATTTTTTAAAACCAATCACATTTTGGGTTTTTTTTATAAGAGGTAAATAAGGGTGCAAACATGGGTATGAAACTTATGAGGGATCACATTCTCAAAAAATGTATTAAAAATATTTATAGTACCAAACAGCCCAAAAGATTTGGAAAAAAAAATGAAAAAATGAAAATTTAATTTGGTCCATATAAAATTTTTCATGTATATGAATCTGATGATAAAAAAGTAAAAAATTAATAAAAAAAACCGGGGGATAAATTTGCAAAGTTGCACTGTATCTTGGTTATGAGTGGATTAGGGTTTTGTCCAATCCAAATTCCAGTCTTCTATTGACATGGCGAATCGTACTGATCCTGCAGCGAAGAGCATAAGAGGTACGAACCCTCAAAACCTGGTGGAGAAGATTCTCCGATCCAAAATCTATCAGAATACCTATTGGAAGGAACAATGTTTTGGTTTAACGGCGGAGACCTTGGTCGACAAGGCCATGGAACTCGACCACCTCGGCGGAACCTACGGCGGCAACCGAAAACCCACTCCGTTCATGTGCCTTGTCATGAAGATGCTCCAGATTCAACCCGAGAAGGAAATCGTCATCGAGTTCATCAAAAATGAAGATTACAAGTATGTTTTTCTTTATTTGATTTTAACTTCAATTTTTTGTTGCCTAGGCATCGAGTAAAATATCCGTTTTTTGTTTGTAGATATGTGAGGATACTTGGTGCTTTTTATCTGCGTCTGACTGGTTCTGATATTGATGTTTACCGCTACTTAGAGCCTTTATACAATGATTATCGGAAACTGCGGCAAAAATTAGTTGATGGACGTAAGTAATCATCACTTCTTTAGCATACAGAGTCTGTTTGTTTAGGCTTAATTTTTTTTGCCTGAGAAGCTTAAAAATATACAGCTTCTTGAAAAAGCGGAAATTTAGATTTTTCAGTTTTTGTAGCTTTTCAAACAAATTTATCCAAAATTGAATTTTTTATACAAAAATACTAAGATTTTGGTAGATGGTTCTGCAAAAATGAGTTTGGGCAAAAGTAATGTTTCAAGAAGCTGAAAAATACAGCTTCTCAAAAAACACTGAATTTGAGCGAGCTTCTTTTGCAGCTTTCTGCATTTTATTTTTTTAATCAAAATAATTAATTTTTAGGTGAAAAAGTATAAACAAACAGGCATTTGATATTGAATTTTTGTCTTGTAAATTGTACCTTCTTCTATTATCAATCATTCACTTGTTAAGATAACTAACTGCTCTTATTGTTGCAGAGTTTTCATTGACACATGTTGACGAGGTTATTGATGAACTTCTCACTAAAGATTATTCTTGTGATATTGCTATGCCTCGAATCAAGAAAAGGTATTGTTCTTTTTTTGTTCTGTTCTAATTCATATTTTATGGTTTGCTTGATCAATTTCTCTATGTTTTCAGTATTCTTTAGAAGTGAGGAACTTATATTCCTTAGATGATTATTGTTTGTACTTTATATTGCTGAATTTGGAACGATATTATCCTATGATCCTACCCTTTGTTGTTTTCTATTTGGTTATTCACATTTGAAAGATGTACACAGGACATGTTTACTTGTTCTTCTAAAAGCTATTTCGTTGAGGCCTTGAAAACAAATCACTTCCATTAGTTTTTAATGTTAACAAAAAAACATTTTTTCCTCGGAAGATAATTAAGAGGATTGAATAGGGGGAGATAGTTTTAGAAGGAAGTCTGTGCCTCACAGGTTACTTCGTTCTCCAGATGTGCTTCACCTTGTTTCTCTCGAGCATGTTGGAGTTAAAATTTTCTTTGAAACTTTTAATTCCTGAACTATCTGCATTTGAAATTGAGCTGAGAAATTTTCCTGTGTTTTGCCATGCATAAAAAATGGTCTTTATGATACCTTTTTTGTGTTATCATCTTTGGTCTTCTATTTTTTATAGGTGGACTATTGAATCTCTTGGTGCACTAGAACCTAGACGAAGTGCACTTGAAGAAGATTTTGAGGAGGAAGAAGAAAAAGAAGATAATGACCAGCCTGCTGATGTGCATGAAGATAGGACGGAGAAGGTGCATCACTTTTCGTTTTAGTTGAAATATATCCTTTTTAACTTATTACAAATGTTTAATGTTAGTGGTTCTGATGTTTTGGTTTAATTGTTGAATGATTTATAGGATTACTATCGTGGGCGAAGCCCTACAAGGGAAAGGGATAGGGATAGAAGACGTGATACTCATAGACACAGGTACTGTTCTCTCAGTGAAAGTGTTTTATTACTTCATGTGGGTTTATGTAGATGTGAATCTTGTCAATGAAAATGCCTACCTATTATTTGACTTTTTTCTTTTAATTTGTGTTTTGACTTTGCTAGTGTAGGAAGTATTAACTCTTGGGTCCAAAGCCCCAATTCATTCCTATTTTTCTTATAATTATATGATGATGTGACTCTTTGGAAATTACGAGCTATAGTTGTTGCATCTATGCATGAATTATTCTGGAAGCTGTTATTGAACGTGCACAATTGTCATGACCACACACACACACACTGTCTCAAAATAGATTTCAATTTCCACTCTGGCATTCAGAGCCATATGTGGCGTACAACTGCTTCCTACAGTACATTTTGTGATCCTGCCAGGTTTCTCTGCACTGACAGTGTGCAGTGAGAAGTATGATGGATCAGACATTTATGTTGCATGTACATGAATCTGAATGATGGTTTAAATTTTTAATTGCTGCTGGTAGTTCTATTAATGGATTGCGTCACATTTCCTTGATGCTGTATTGTGCATCAAAATCTTAAAACACTTCCGTAGTGAAAGTGTTAATGTTCATCAATGGATTTCCTTTAGTAACTTCAGAATGACGTGACCATGTCATCCTTTAGTGTAAAATGGACACATTTTGTCATTAGTGATGAATTTTGCTGGCTTGTCAAATTTACATCTGCATTTGCTTTTTAATGTCTTTTTCACAGGGATCGTGATTATGACAGAGACTATGACAGAGATTATGATAAAGATTACGAGAGAGAGCGTGGACGAGGCCGAGACAGGGACAGGGAAAAGGAGAGGGATAGGGACCGATATCATCTCAGGGATGACAAAGAATATGGTCGTGATAGAGAGGGTAGGGAGCGGGAGAGGAGAGATAGGGATCGTGGCCGTGGGAGGCGAAGGAGCTACTCAAGGAGTCGAAGTAGGAGTAGGGACCGCAAGGAACATGATGGAGACTACAGAAAGAGGCGGGCTCGGGGCAGCCTAAGTCCTAGGAGGCATGGAGATGGAGTTGAGGATGGTGAGCCAAAGAAGAAGAAGGAGAAGAAAGAAAAGGAAAAGAAAGATGATGGGACTGACCACCCAGATCCAGAGATTGCAGAAGCAAACAAACTACGAGCATCCCTTGGTTTGAAACCACTCAAGATGTGATCGGAGAAGTGTGTGGCTTGTATTTGGTCTTGGGTTCTGTGGCACCTAACACTGCTGGTTTTTCCCTTTATCAACTGGATGTTATCATCGAGTCAGATGGAAAAGTTTGTCGCATAAGCATACTTAGATGTTGTTTCACATGTTTTGACCTCCATGGATATTGCTTTATTTACCAAGAGTGGTGCTGTCAAATTTCTGTGAGTTTGATTGCCTTTATCTTGACGAAAGCTAATACCATATCCAGAGGGTCTGTGCAATTTGAAGTACATAAACTTTTAATTTTTGGAGTTAATATGACCAACTCTTGTGGTTTGGTTATTGTGAATTCGAAAAATACCACTACATGATCTTATTTATCCACGTTTGGATAAAATTTATTGCCAACTTAGAAGAATTTTAAGTCCAGATAATTTAACATATATAAAAACTTAATTGGGCTCCAAATTAGGCATCCAAATGGAGGGGCCACGTGATTCTTCCCACTGTTCTTTTTTTCAATCAAACATAACACAGACACCATCAGGTTAGATTGGACTGATAGATATGTTGATGATTTACTAATTTGAGTAAAGATTTGGGATAAAATATGGTGTCAGACAAACATGTGTCATTTCTTGATTTTGAATGGTGCATTTTTTGTAACATGAAGATCCTTTTGTTTTAGTTTTGAACGACCACCATTCTTGAGGTAGAAGATTGTGTTGCTGCATTCACGTTCCATTAGTGGTATGCTAATTTGGGTGTTAGCCTTGTTGGTAATAATAATTAATAAAACTTTTTGCCAACTAGCATGGGAAAATTGCAATGATATAGTAAGGCATAAATTCTACATAATTTGTTACCCATCACATGAATCCACTGCTGGTAGACACTGGAATTGCTCTTGGTATAGGAATGATGAAAATTATAGCATATTTTTTGTTCAGAAAAGGAAATAATTGCAATGATAGGCCACTAGATAGGGAACCCAAAGTTTGTACCACTCCATTTACCCATTGTTTTTCATTGGTTAGAAAAGTAAAACAATAATTAAATATAGATTAACTATATATTTTGTGACTAATGGGAATGAAATGGTACACATTTTGTGACAAAATATGTGTTTCGGCTAGGGCAGAGGATAAAGAAAAGGGAAATGGAGATATCAGGGAAGATGGCATGGTGTACTTGTGAAGGAAGGAATCTCTGGTAAGAAAATGCCATCTTCATCATACCTTAGGATACCTGAAGAACTCAGTGGCTTGCATTTTACTCCCATCAGAATCCTTTTCTTGCATAGTTCTTCTTCCCCTCTTTCTTTATTTCCATATTTATCACCTTTTTTCTTACTTTGCTTTGTCACTTTCCTTTTCATCACAGACCTTACCATCTTCAACTTTAAACGTATACCCAATAATTTGGAAGGAATCCAAACTAAGTGCCATGAACTTACCTTCCTCCTCACTTTACTAAACCTTATACTAACCTTAAAATTTCTCCACCCTTTATTTTTTTTATCTAGAAAACTCAATAAAGGAAGACTCATTTTCACAGGTTTCTTATATTTTTTGTTCTGTTTTCCTTCACTTGATGCTGTTCCATCAGGCTCCAAACTCTTCTCAAGTGTAAGAAGCTTGGATAATGTAGTTGCAGCCAGAACTTCCTCATTCTCATACACCAAATTGTTTCCAAACTCTTCAGTTAATTGACACTTTTTTCCTTCTTCTGAGTCACCCCGAGGCTCATTTTTCTTCCCTTTGAATAGACACCTTCTATTATTACCAAGTGATTTCTTGTCTCTATCACTAGGACTAGTAGGGGCATTGTCTTTGATATTGTGCAAGTGAAACTTTCTTTGCATTTTTATGACTAGCATCTTAATTCTTAATTTTGCATGAATATGCATGGTCTTCATGCTAATGAAGTATAGCACGTTAATTTTTAGAGGTACGAGGTAGTAGTTACACTATTATTAGGAGTGAAACATGCTATGTTATGTGGTAAGTGGGTAACAAATTTCAACAAACACGTACTTAGGAGTTAAGAAGTGGGAACCTATGTATAGAGGGAAGTGGAAACGTGGGATTTTCTACGTGGAGAAGTTGCTCTAAGTTTGATCAATTTTTTTCAACATGCTATGTTATGCCACTATTTAATAAAATAAATTGAAGATTTTTTCAACATAATGATATCTAATCAAATTTGCTTAGAGAAATAGTGAAAAAAGTTGTTTTATCAAAACTTAAAATAGATGGATGTATATATGTGTTAAACTCATTTAACACATTCATATTTAATTTAATTTCATCATATTCATTTTATTGTATGGAAGAGGTGTAGAAGAACACATTTTTGGTGTATATTACGTGTAGTGTAATTCAGATATGCATGATACCAACTAATTAATCCTTAGAAGTATATTATCTTTTTTTACTCTTTAAGCTTATTTGAGAATATGTTATATTAACCTCAAAAGCTCGTTTATCATAATCCTTTTTTTAAAGGTATAATATGGTTCCCTATAAGAATGCATGTTTAGTTATATATCAAAACAATATATATAAATTGTGAATAGACCAATGGAGTCTATAAAGTCTCTTTGAATATGGGTATGATTAGATATTGTTGTAAGCTGTACTGAAACTTGGAATGAATGTACTGTATACAACATAAATATCTTTTTCATTAATGGGGTTTGAATGTTGGAATAGACACTTAAACCGTGGTTGCAAACAGAGTACCATGAATAGTATAAGTCTTCTTTTTTTGCATACAAAAGGTTGTTTTGGCAATTGCTCGTAGAGATATGCTTATTTTTGGCAAGTTATTGCTCACATTTACAATACTAATTGAAATGGTTAGGGTTTAAGGAATCCGAAGAGAAATGATTTTATTGGAAAATGGTTTTGAAGTTATGCATGAATGCATAATATATCATGGAACAATGTATTTAGTTTTTTAATAAAATAATTTTTTTTAGTTTCTGAAAAATGGTATAAGGATAATGGCAACTATCAGTAAAACCATAACTGAAATATCTACCGTCAGAAACAGTTTACTCAAATATTCTTATTATCAATGTGATAAGAACAATCTCGTTCACGGCTCAATACACGAAACTCTCACGAAGTAGGTGAGGTCTAAGGAAGATTGATGCACACAATTTTATCCAGCAAATGGAAAAGTTGTTTCTAGGATTTGAACTCGTGACTTTTTTGTTACTAAGCACTGACCTTACTGTTGCGCCGAGATCCCCGGTAAAATAAAGGTTACTACAATCCAGGTCATCAAACAGAAGATATAGAAGCAATTGGAAATGTACACAACTCTCTATCAACAAAGTGTTGGTCTAGTGGTGTAAGACCTTGGCTAAATCTTCAGGATGAATAAAAGGTTAAACGTTTGATTCCTATGAGCTACATTTTTTGGGAGGGGAAGCCACACACCTCAAAAGGGATTAGTTCCTTACCCATAGGATGAGGGATACTCTCGGTAGTACCCAAAAAAGACAATTATGTATAGAGGTAACCATGAAAATGTGTTGGTTACAAGCAGTCAGCCATCAAAATATTACAATTTAAGTACTAGAGAACATGTTTGCTGTGTTAGTCAGTCCAACAGCTGTGCACAAGACATAAATAAACTTGCAACAACAACCTCCAAAAAACCTATCTCAACCTGGTTTTTACATATAATTATGACAATCACCACTCAAATTTAAAAGCAAAAATGCTCACACTGCAAGGGAAGAATATAGTAATATTTACTATGTTACTGGAAATACTTACTAGATTATTATGTTGTCCACAATGGGAATTCTATACCTTTTTCCTTCCATGGCGTCTTTCTTCTTCTGACAGTTTGTGCAGAGAAATGGACCTTCCCATGACTTCGATGCGGATGGGAAGAAAGGCCCAGAATTCACTGCTAAACCATCACCCGGAGGTTGATCCACTTGGCAGACAACACAGCGGAAAATCCCAGAATTCATATTAAATGGAGATTCCTTACCCAGCCTGCACTTAAACAAATAGAAAATTTAATAATCACATACATATACACCCAAATGGGAAAATAACCATTTTATTCCCATTCACTTGTCAGTGATGATGCAAAACAGGTATTAAACTTCAAAACACAGCATGCAATGTAAATTTAGCAGGTTTTAGTCTCAGAGTTACCTCTCTGTAAGCATTGCCGAACCCTCTTCAAATAACTCCACAACACCAACTGCAGAAAGCTTCTTAGAAGCTTTGTTTGAAGAATCTTGAGATTTCTTTCTAAAGAGAAGGCATGTTAGTATATTATCCTTCTTTCTTGTAATTGTTGGTAACACAGGACGGTCTGAAGGAATTATATCTACAACAAGGCAAGTTGTATCATCTTTCAGCCCTCTTGACCTTAGAGCTTCCTGTAAAAAATGAAGAATCATAAAGCATTCAGACAGTGGACAAGATAACGGTAAATGAATTCCTGAAAAGAGAGGAAGATAGCTAAAATTAATCACTACCTTCACCACCAGCTTTGCAGCAAGCTCAGCAGGTAGGCCCCGACAAGATTTGGCAGCCATATCAGAAGATAAAGCATCCCAAATACCATCAGAGGCTATTATAAGCCTTCCGCCAGCATTCGAAAGCTGAGAAACCGACAAAAAATGACTGTAAGCATTGATATTTAGAACCAAATACCTCCACATAAAATGCTCAGTAAACCAAGACCATAAGAATGAAACCAGCTAACCTTGACTTGCTTAACATGTGGTATTGGCACAATATACTCTCCCACATCCATGTCACCAATTGATCTAGAAAGGCACAATCCACCAGGCCAGCAGCGAAGAGGCCCTACCTATAGACATATCAAGGAACCAAAACAAGTGAGTTTAAGCAAGTGCTGATATGATACAGAAAATATGAATCTAATATCTTACCGCATTGGCTCCATATATATTGAGCCTTCCTACTTCACCACCACTGGCAGTAACGCGCTCCCTCTCTTCTACATTTTCTTCCAATCTGTGATCAACCGTCAAGAGAGAAACAACACCTTCCTGGGTGTCTAATATGCAACGGGAATCCCCAACAGATGCAACGGTAACAGTCCATCCATCAATCAGAACAAATGTGGCTGTTGTTCCAGAAGTTTCCCCTGCAGGTGAAACTAAAATGTCAGAATAAGAGTACATGGATAACTCTAATAACCATTCGAAGAAAACTCTGTATGTACCTTTTTTCTGAAATTCTATGTCAGTTTTCACAAAACCAACAACTAGAGCGCGAGGCAGAGCTTGAAGCCACTCATCCCTGCTGATACCCTGTGGTATTGCACTCATAACATTACGTAGTATGTTTTCCTTCGCAAAAACAGCAGCAGACATACCGTTATGCCCATCAAACATCTGCCAATCAAGAATTCTTTATGGATAATCATAACCATTGTGGGAATAAAACGATGCTCCACTTGACCGCTGAGGAAATATAAGAGAAGAAAGAAACCACACACTTCAATTCTAATTTATTCATCTCCCCAGTGTGCAGAACCAATTATCAGTTCAGTCTTATCCCAGGCTACATACTCATATCTTACAATTCAAATATTTCTTTCTTAAAGGCATTTCACTAAAAACTAAGATGTGAATCGAATTAGACAAATACACAATTACACATATAAGTCCAGAATTATAAAAAAAATTACCGCGAAAACAGAAAATTGTGTTGATGGATCCCCATGAATCCTCTGGCAATCTGTCTTGATCAGAAAGTAATCTTCTCCTTTCTTTGCCAAACCAGACTGCCCATACTTCACAAAAGGCTTCTTGATTTTTAAATTCCCTATGTCACGGCCAATCAAAGTCGCCAAAGGAACAAGTGGTTTATTCATCCGTGATAATTCAGTATTACTCATTGTTTAAAATTCAACATTTCCAGAACCACCGTGAAGAAATTCTTCTCATCCAAATGAATTTGACATAAAAAATCAAATAAAATCATAAGATACATGTTCAATAATAACAAAATATAAATCCAAACTAAAAGAATCTGTTACAGAATCACATTAGATACACAGTAGAGACAGCATTAAAAAAATCAAGATTGAATATAAACTAACTATACCGCATGATAATCTTTATTTATTTTCAAAGATAACATTCATTTAATTTAAACTAAAGTTTCCTCCATAGAGTGAGTACATATATGGTGGAAAAAGTATAGAACAGATGATAGAAGCATAATAGTAATGGATGCATTACAATAAAACAAACAAACGCATCTCTTCGCTGAAACCAATTAAATCAAAGTTTCTTTACATTAAACAATTTGAATCAAATAAACAAAATAACAAACTCAGGAATTAAATTTACCACAAATTGGGTGATTTAAAAAAATCTCATAATTTTCAATCTAACAAAATGCATATACACTAATCCGAGTTGACCAAGATGCTGAATTTCAAAGAAATAAACAAGTTAACTAAAATCCCAACACCAGTTAAAGAAAACTTTTGCTTTTTGTTAAAGATGGTGCTGTGAAAAGTAAAATGAAAAAAGGGAAAAAAGAAAAACTCACAAGGAAAAAAATGCAGGAAGTGGGTATAAGGGTGGAAGAAAGATTCAAAATTTCATGAAAGAAATAGAATATGGCATTTGAATTAAGAGGTTGAGATCATAACATAACATAAACCCTAATGGGTAATGGTGGCACCACAGACACAGAGACACACACAATAACAACAACAGCAACAACAGATCCTTCTCTGTCTCACTGATTTGATTGGTAGAGAGAGAAAGAGAGAAGAAATGAACAAAAATAAAAGAGAAAAACTTACAAATGAAAGTTCTAATTATCCTTTGCATATTCTAATAGAATTGTGATTCTGAATTTGTGATATACCTATGAGTCTATGACCTAAACCCTTTTTGCTTTTTTGTTTTTTCTGTGAGCTCAAAACATAATTTTTTAGGAAAGCTATTTCAATTAAATAAATATAAAAATATTAAATAAATTTTATAAGTTAAGTTTTAGGTATTGAGTGCACGATACTATGTACTAAGAAAATGAAGGTTAATCTTATTTTCTTACTTTAGATACAAAGTTCACTTAGAAAATGTTTAAGGTTTATAGGAGGACTTAACAAACTTTCGTCAATCAATAATATATTGTCATATTTAAAAATGTTTTCATAATAATATGATGAGTAATTATTAGTTTATAAAGAAATAGACCTTGACAAAATTGAGGTTAATTATTGTGGTAATTGATATAATAAAAATTCTAAAAATGTCTCTTATGTATTTTTATTTCTTTATTTGTATGCCCTAACAATATAAGAGTTGTATATATTCTCATTTTATTATTTACTATTTATTTTTAATTATTATTGACTCAGCAATAAATAACACAAATGAATGATAAATAATATATTGATTATATATAAATTTTTACGATCATGATATATATATATATAACACTATTATCGAAATACTCAAATCATAAAAAGGATTAGGAATATCATAATTAAGCTATTGAAACGTCTTCACATCTCATTAATTGTGTCCCGTGGATTTCACCATGGACCCAACAAGATTTTAGAAAATTAGAAAGAAAAAATTATTAAAAGGGGAAAATATTATAAGTTCTAAATTTGTAGCATAAAATTCCTAACAAGATGAAATGATAATAAATAAATAAGTAAACAAGTAAAAAATTTAAATTCAGATAACAACAAAACAAAAATATTAAAACATTAAATTCAACTTTTCTAAGTAGTTTAATAATATAATTAAATATGAAATAAAAGTTAATTTACATTTCTAACACATAATTACATATAAAAATTTATAATATTATCAGGGACCATTACAAGCCCATACCCAAATTGAGATCAATTCTAAAATATAATGAGAAAGAAAACTTTCTTAATTCTAAATGTTTTCTTATTATTGATAATCTGAATTCCTCTAAATTGTCTTAGGATATAATTACTCTCCTTTCCCCAATTGACTAACTCCAATAAAATCTTAAAAAACAAGTACAAATGGTGATTAATACTAGTTTTTCCTCAATGGTTCACATTTTGGATAAAATAAAATAAAAATATCAAATGGTGATAAGAAAAATAAAAAATAAAAATATTTGGTTAGTTTAATTATATTGTTTTAAACATAACAAATAAAAATGGATAATTATATATACATTTAGCAAATCATTGCCCACATCAAATGGCATATCCATCCATTTCTATAAACACTCATGAGTGATAAGTTATTCATAACGATTTTATAAACATATATAAAATTACCCTTAAATTTTACTTTAAACAACTTAAAAAACGTAAACAATACTTTACACACAAAATTCAAGAAATGAATAAAAGAAAATATGTTCTTAAAAATTACATTCACTTGACACATTTTCTTTCTTCAAAACTAACATAGCTATTTTTTTAAAATTAATTTTATAAGATGGACTTTACTCTTCCATAATTGTTAAATAATATTCCTATGACATTTTTAATATAACTCGCAACTATACTACTATTTTATTTTCTTATCTTGTTGATAAAAATATGTCATTTAAAATATGATTATTATATAGATTCCATAATATTTATTTTGCTTATCTCTAATATATTATTTCTCTACGAAGTCAACAAAATTTTCCACTACTAATATAAGTTAAGAAATTATTAAATAGATATAAATATAGACAATAACTACTAATATACTTTAAATGTTGAAATGGTAAAATAAATAAAAACAGAAAAGTCTCTAGAAAGTAGGAAAAAAATGTAACTTTTTGACTTTTTAAAAGATAGGTAGTGAGATGTAAAGCTGTACGGCTGTATCCTAACTTGCATCCATAATATAACAAATAGTTATTGTGTCTCATCACTCAACCTAAACCAACATTTTCAACCAAAAGTCAAAACGGTGATGACACATTCATATACTTAATTTATTTTTTCAAATATCTTTACAACCAAAAAAATATGAACTAATTTTTAGGAGTAAGTTATTGTTCTTTCCGATAAGTCTCACTCATAATAATTAATGATTTGACTTTTAGTTATTTAATGATATTAAATTGAGATTTATTTTATATCCATCAATTAATCTCATGAAACATTTTTTTAATTAAATTAATTGAGTTGTTACATAGCTCCTCGTATTATTTTAGCTAGTTTAAGTTTTTAACTTATGTGATTAATTTACAGATCTTCTCATGTCATGAGAGAAACCCATGGAATACTATGATGTCACATGTTAGTTAAAAATCTACTTCACATTATGTGATCATTTATTTTTGGAAAATTCAATGATTTGAATTGGTGAGTACATCTAAACCATTAGATTTTCTAAGATTGAATGTCTAAGATGTGGAATAGATTTTTATGCACATAAGTATACTCTTAGCTATAAGGGTAAAATTCACTAGTCACCTTACCATAATTATTATGCATATGATATAGTTGACCATTTAATTCTCCAATTAAAGCAATAAATTCTCAATGGAGTGAGTTAAGCAATTTTTTGAGTTGGAATATCCTGTCAAATATGACAATAGGCTCACCCGGCTAAACTCACATTATGAATAATATTTTTAAAATAGTTGTAATTTGATTTACACTTTATTTAATTTAAGAGAGAAAATGAGTGGAATGAAAATTGAAGAAATGAAAGATAATAAAAAAGTTATATTTTAATTTTTGTTTCCTAATATTTTCTCAAACAAGATAAGGCTTAGTGGTTTGTATTTAGTATAAAAACCTCAGTGAAGCCAACAAGTTGCAGTGAATTAGTAATGACAATGTAGAAGTGGTAGAAGAAAGTTGCAGTTTTTAAGGGCTGTTGACTTTAGGATGGTAAAAATAAAGCGTAACTGTAGAGAGGGGTTGATGGTACACCACTCCAATGGTGTGTCTAATATCATATACAAATTGCATGAAAATTGAGATGTAACGAATTCTTACCTCACTGAACAAGACCTATTTATTAATGGATATATAAGTATTTGATTTTGATTGTATTTTTAATAACAAAACTGTTATTCCATTATGGATAAAAATATATTACCATATTATTGTTTATTTTTTTGTAGTACTTGCCTCTGCACCTAAATTAACTCATTCTTTATCTCTCATCTTCTCACTCTACAAGATTCCCATTTCAACTATTTATTATCCTTTCTTTCAAAATTTCAATTTAATTTCACTACATATCTATTTCTACTTTGTCTCTTCACTATTCTTCCTCTCCTTTTGACTCATTTTATTCTATTGTGGTGAGATTATGAGGTTGAAGAAACAGGTAACTTCAACATTGCAATGGAGCAGCAGTTGCAATCGTTGGTTAAAAAGATTATAGACACAAGAATTTCGTCACAGACACAGTGGTTAAGATTAGCTCCTTAGATAGAAAATTCTTTCAATGTGTTTGGAGGCACACCTTTTTTTGTTATGACTTCGGCATGACAAGAATATCTAATTTACTTGTTCGTAGATAAATGAATATGATTCATAGATATATGAATATGATTCGCTAAATGGGTGAGTAAAGATTTAGAGATCAATATTTTATAAATGATGAATTTTGCTCCGTTATTTTTCATTTCTTCTTCTTCTTCCATGTAAGTTGTATTTTTTGCACTTACATTTTTATCTTTCCAATAGTTTGATGTTCATATATTTCATCCACTCTCTATCTGTGCACTGCATACCCATCTCTAAGCATAATGCAAAAATGCAGTAAGAATATATACTTCAATTATGCTTCAAGATATGAAAATAAAGGATAAGATGAAACTTTTGAGCTGAATACATCAGTTCACAAACAACATAAGTCACATTCCTTATTCCAAATATAAATAGACAATATTGCTAGGATCTTGGATGAATTTCCTTCACGAATTGTCACCAAGTATGGTAGACAGCAAAAGCCCTTGAACAAACTCACATCTCTTTTCCCTTTCTTCCTTATCCTTGACTGACAAGGTTGTCTCCACATTTCTGAACAGAAATATTAGACATGTTACAAACTGGGACATACTAACATGAGACAATCATACAAATACCACTTGTTGTATTGTTGCTGGAAAATTATGCCCTCAGCACAAAACTGATTGATTTGGAAGGTGGAAGTTATAGAAATACTATGCAAATAACAAATAATCTGAGAACATGAAAATAAAAATTGTAAAGCAAGCAAATAGAATGTTCAGTTGAATATGCTGAAAACTGTAGATAAACTTGAACAGAATAAACATGCAAACATCATATTGCAGGACAGGTAGGTTAAACTGGGAGGAAATAAACCCCTCAGCTTTTCAGGTGCACGCAGTGTGTGTGTTTGTGAGGATCAGATAAAGGGTAAGGCTATTATCTCAGAGAATGATGCAATCTTATCTTAAAATATTGCAATATTATAATGGCTATACAATTTATCAAACATTTACTATACATATGAATTATCTATTGCATTATTGCATGGAAAACAGCAAATGGGACCAACACTACATACATAGAGTTCCATGAAGAGAAATTACCATTTATTTTTAAGAGAAATTAGCATTTAGTTTTAAGAGAAATTGATAAATGAAAAAGCACCTTTTCGATACAGTCTCATCTGAGTTTTTCTTGGACGACGTAGCCTCAGTATGAAATTGAGGCTGATAACTGGCAGGTTCATTAGCTAGAGGTGATATAAATGATGATAACAGTGGATCTGGTGCTGCATTAGACGAGGACACTATACACGAAGACCCACCAAAAAGGGATTGCAAATTTCCTTCTCGCAGCTCTTTCCTCAATAGTGATAGTGTTGAATAATATCCACTTTTACGTAGTCTCCTTTTGCGCTGCATGTATTTACTACTTAAGGAATTCAACCAAGTAAGAAGGCTGGGTTAAAACATAAATCCATTTTGGTTTTTATTTCGACCAACCTTAAAACAGTAAACTCTTTGGTAACATGTCTCATAATGTAATGAAAGTTTCCTTACTGAATGTCCAAAAACACTGCAATTTAGTATAATGATTTACTAAAGACCATTTAATGATTGACAGAACAAAATTTACCAACATTTGAAAAGGATATCTTAAATATACTTCCATGTTGCAGGGTTATGTGTTCTACCATATCAACCCCCACTCTCGATGCACAAACTGGACATAACTGCATACAAAAATACAGCTATCAGTAAAGCTGTTGAATTCCCAAAATATTGCATCTTTTCCAACTTAAAAATCATAATCTTATGCATAAAACTAAATCTGAGTTTAACGATATCAAATAGAAGGAGGAGTAGGAGAACTAAATCTCTATGTTCATCATCTCCGGACGTGCTTCCCAGCCCTCAATAGGAACTCATACGGAACTACTCTAGAGTTGTAGGAAGAACAACAGGGAAATAGAGAAACCAGAAAAATGGAGAAGAATTATTTTATTCTGTTATGGAGAGAGGGTGAGTGAGAGGAGAATACCTCTCTTACAACCGATAAATCGCAGTTAACAAGCTATTATTCCACCCTGACCAATTCTGTACACTTCCCACCCATTTAAACCTCCTTACTTCCTAACTTCCCCAGCTACTGTTGTAACTACCAAGACTAACTAAACACTAGTTGTATTTATTCCTTTAGGACTAAACCTTCCAAAGCCTACCCTCATTATTCTGTTGAAAATGGGCATCGTATCCAATGCTTTCCAACTAAAGAGGAAAAAGGAAGGAGGAGAAGGGGAATCTGTATCATCCTATAGATCCTGAGTATACATAATACTATCCCACCATAAGAAATAATTAAGACTTCATCCAGGCCTATTCTTAGCGGCGGTCTTCCGGGAACAAACATGTAGAAATCAACAAGTACTTTAATTTAAGGCTATGCAATAATTGAGCATCTATCAGATAGAAAATACTGGAAATTGGAAATATTGTAGAATAACAAATGAAAACATTCATAAACTCATACCCCATTTTTTGCCTCCATGGGATGCTCTTCATCGATGTGGCAGCATAATCCAACAATATCAAAATACTCAGAACAAAATGGGCATAGAAACTCCTCCCTTACATCATCATCCCCTTCATTTTCATCAAAGCCCATGAACATATCTACATTTTGCACAATCTCACATCATTAAGCGCAAGAAGAGAAATCAATACCAAGTACTTGCACATAAACAAACAACCGGGGGCGATCTTATTATTCATAAAAAAAATTCTTTCGGGTAAACTCATACACTTTAAAAATGCATTATAAGTTTTAATCCCTGCCCTGGTATAGATTACTAAGATCTTTAGATCATAATTCACATTTCTCATTGCTACTATAATTAATTATTATCCTATCTATGCAACAGCTCATAAAACCAGGTGGAAGCTATTCTAGTGTTTTTAAGAAATTAAGACAGTAGAGAAATTATGCTTCTGATTTCATACTTTCCGAGTAGAAACACCCAAAAACAACAAGCTTCAATCTTTTTAAATTTCGTTTACCTGAGCTACTTTCAAGGGTAATAGTCTCAACTCTTAAGTTCAGCTGAAAAATACAACTTTTCAAAGTTCCTTTCCCCTCTTTTCTTCATTAAAATATAAAAAATTCCAATCCCACCCATATTGCATCAATATCAATGTCTCTAAAGCTATTTTCTTTTACATTCAAGATAACCAAAACGGGATTAAAATCAATAAAAATGGGAAATTGAATAAAATTGTGTTGGGAAATAGGAAAATGAACCTGATCGAGATTGAAGGGCAGAAGAAAAGCGCCTAGGAGCAGACCAAGAAGAGTCACCTTCCATAGCTTCTTCCTTTAACTGATTCTGATCAAAGAGGATTAGGTTGAACAACAGAACACAAACACATGTGAAAAAGCTACCTCTCTGGAATTTCACCCAAAGAGGAAGAACTATCTGTGTTTTTTTTACTTATTTATAATAATACCCTTTCCCCTTTTTATTGTATATTTTTTTCTTTCATTTTGTTCTATATTGTAATAATTTGTTTTGAGAAAAAAGATACTAAGAAATGGTTAGTGTAAATATTTAATGTACTCATTGTTAAACATTAATTTATATTATTTTTTAATAATTAAATAGAGGATGATATAATGTATATTTTTAATTCTGAATGACTGTGTATAATAAATTTTTACACTTTTACACTTTTTTTTGCTTCGCTATTAAGACATGTCCAACGTTAATCAGCTTAAAATGGTAGTAAGGTTGTCAATTTCTAGACACGCATTACAAATTTTGAATTTAATTAAAAAATATCTTTAATAAATATAATAAATAGTGATGCAATTTAATAAGCTCAGTACAGTACTACTGTTTCCATTTAGAAAATAAATAATTCGTTTCAACTCCAACTTGTTAACTGGAACACAGTCAACGACTAATTGGGGAAGACGGATCTCTCACAAAGAGTTATTACCTCAATTTACCATTGTATTTTTGTAATAAGAAAAAGATGTATATATAGATAGTGTAATAGTTTTTATACTATTAGTCTGTTATTTATTATTCATATTTTTAATTATTATTAATTCTTCAAAAATTAATACAAATGAATGGTGAATGATATATTAATTGTATATAAATGTTTACGTTAACTCTGTATATATATTAAAATGTTTTCTAATCAATTAGTAATATATAAATTTAACAAAAATATATATTAAACTGAGAGACAGGCAATTGGGGAGTGTCCCTTCTACATGAAGAAATATATTTTCTTCCTTGCTACATCATTTAAATAATTTTCTAATATATATGCATTATCAATGTAAAAATTTATATACAGTCAGTACATCATTTATTATTCATTGTATTATTTATATTTAAAAGTTAATAATAATTAAATTAAATATAAATGATGAATAATGCATTAAAATGTAAAAAAAATTACACTATCATATATACATATTTTTTTCTTAAACCTTTTAAATTGAATGCCATTTCTTTATATTTGGCACATAAATAAAAATTGCATTATTCATCCCTATTGATTAAAATTGAACATAAATTATTTTTTAATTTGGTTTCTTAACTCTTTTTGTTTTAATTAGGAATGACAACCGGATAGATCGAAATCATTTTTATGCTTACTCCTCCTCAAACCCAAAATCTAAAACTCGAACTCAGATAAAGTATAATTGAAAAAGTACTACCATCGCCAAATTAAATATTTAAAAGTGTATATATATTAATCGTTTTGAGACGAGTTTGGGTAGGATATTAACTGTATCAAACCCGAATTGAAAATGAATTCGGTTAAAACTTAAACCTGTCACATCGGGTTTTCCCATTAAATTTAAATTGAATTTAAAGAAGTAGTGACAAGTTTGATTTTCATTATTATTCTTAATTTCCTAATTGAATTTTGTTAACTTGTTATGTTAATCCATCTGTTAGTCAAATTATAAAGCCACTAGTTTTGAAAGCAACATTGTGTTGGGGCCTTCTTTTCCATGACTTTCCTCTTAGTCAATTGTGGTTCAATGTTACTTGCCACAAAGTGAATCATTCTCATTTATATTTATATTAAATCCATTCGTGAATCATTGTTATTTATATTTAATAATTATTAAATCTTCAAAATAAATAAATAGTGAATGATACACTAATTATACTTAAAATTTTATATTTATAGATATAAATATTAATGTTAATAAAATTAACAATAGGTACAATATGTAATTAATTGATTACTAACTTGGACACAACTTGATCAAAGGAGATAAAAGACTAGGAATGGCAACGGGGCGAGTCAGGGTCGGGTTTGTGCTTACCCAAACCTGAAACTCAAAACCCGAACCCGAATTAAGCGGGGTTGAAAACAATGATATCATCCCCGAACCCGAAAAAAACCCAAAAAACAAATATTTATATATATATATATATATATATAGCTTTATGTATGTATTTATATGTAATTTTATAGTTTTATATATATTAATCGGGTTCGGATTTTATATTGTTAATACCAAACCGAACCCGAAATTTGAATTCGGGTAAAACCCGAACCTGAACTCATTCACATCGGGTTTTTCCCATTATATTCAAGTTGGGTTCAGGCGGGTACCCGCGGGTTCGGTTTTCATTGTCATCCTTATAAAAGACAAAAAACTGACTAAGTAAAAAGTAGAAGCTTATTATATTACATAGGTAGAAATTCACTTATTCCAAGAAAACTGACTTCATATTTTGAAAATGTCAATAATTTGAATTGATGAGTATATGTCTACAATTAGATTCTCTTAGAATTGACGACCAAGATGTGGAGTAAGTTTAAAAAACTTATAAATGAATCTATTATCTATTATCAAGCAAAGTAGGTAAGGGCACGTGACTTTCAGTTTGGTCATGAAATTAGATCACGTGATCACCGATCCTCTATGACTTCCACAAGAATTTCCTTCACCTTTCGACCGTTCCCAAACGAACATGGGAATCATTTCCATTTTCCAACAAGCGCAAAAAAAATTGCGTTGATCCAGTTTCAGAATCAGATCCATAGGATCTGAATGGCGACGAGGAATCGCAGTTTGATTTTCAGAAAGCACAGAGATGCATTGAAGAGTGTTCGAGTTCCTTCATACTCTTCGCCGTCGGCTTCCACATCTTCCGGCGGCGGCCCCGTAATCGAATTGGTCAGCACCTCACTTCTCAACTCTAATCGTTCTTATGCTCCGCTTAGCACCGAGGATCCCGGTAGTTCAAGGTGTGCTCTTCAAACATCTTATAAATGAAAGAGTGTTGAATAGTGGATCAAATTTTCAATTGCATGGATTCAAATTCATCGCATTTTGTTATTCATTTCTTTTGCAATGATTCATGAACACGAGAAGGATCTATATTTTCTATAAGTCTATAGGATTACTCACATTTCTTTAAAAGGTTGAAACTTATGTAATATGGAACGGTGCTTGGAATGAGTTTTAGGGGCCATTTGTGTGATTCTATAGAAGTGATTTTTTGAGAACCTGAACAAAAATATAGATTCTAAAAAAAGGCTGTTTCACCTTTTATTGCTATTTCTGTTTTTTTTTGTAAAATCCCGACCAAACAAAAGTGCAAGTGTTAGAAGTGATTTTTTTAATCAAAATAATCACTTTTTCTGTGTGATAAAAGCTTAAACAAACACCGCATAGCTCAGAATATTAGGAAATGAATAATACATGGCATTACTGAATTGATTTTTGTGTATTGATAGATTAATTGTAAACTGTACGTATTACACATTTTTGTTGAAGGGGTATGTTGTACACATGTTGAATATTAGTGAAGATTTTCCCCCTTTTCTTGGATTAGAATTATTAATTTCAAAGGTTTTCTTCGACAATTGGACACTTGTTTATAAAATTATGCATAGTTCAATTCTTTTTGTATTTTTTCCCACATGCACGCATGTTATTTCAAGTTATAGAAGACTTGCTGCATTATTCATTGTTTTTATGGAAACAGTAAGGGTTTACATCCTATTACTGTGGGGCTACCTCCAGCGTGGGTGGATGTATCTGAAGAAATATCAGCATATGTGCAACGTGCACGTACAAAAATGGCAGAGCTGGCCAATGCTCACGCAAAGGCCTTAATGCCATCATTTGGAGATGGCAAGGAAGATCAACATGCTATTGAGTCTCTTACACGCGAGATAACAGACTTGATAAAGAAATCAGAGAGGGGACTGCGACGACTCTCTGCTGCCGGGCCTTCTGAGGATTCCAATGTCAGGAAAAATGTGCAGGTATCACTTCAGAACTGTCATATAATACTAACGATATAAGATGTAAACAACAACATGTTGATCTTCCTTGCCACTATGTTGGGTTGGCTATGATATAAGATGGGAACTCCCTGTAAACAACTGTGAGCTGCCCATGAAATCAATGGACTTATGCCTTATAGAGTTCAGAGAGAGCCCTTAAAGACAATAACATCCCATGACATATCCAAGCGCATGTAGACATCCATCTTCCTTTTATCCTTTGTTTGCTTATTGATGGTGAAATATTCTCCAAAATGCAATTATTTCTGCACCCATATGAGGTGGAAGAGACAAGTGACAGTTGCTACATAGCTGGCTGGGATATTGATCCCTGAATGTATGATGGTGCCTTCACTTTATTCTGTCTAGTCTTTGTTTGTGAATATGTTTTTTCATGTTTCTTCTTTATTCCTTATATTGTTTGTAGTTTGTTGAACTTTTTCTTATTTTGTGTGTGTCGCATGCAGCGTTCTCTTGCTACTGACCTTCAGAACCTCTCTGTAGAGCTCCGCAGGAAACAATCAACATATTTGAAGTGCCTTAGGCAGCAAAAAGAGGTGAGGGAAGAGATTTTTTGTTTACTTTTTTGTATTGATTAATGAAGATTCGAAGAAGAATGTTGGCATTTTTTTTTTACTTTTATACTGCCACAATTTATTTATGGCAACAATTTGATAAACCAAGAAAGTAATATTACCATGTAACTCAACTCAATTACTTTAGATTATCAAATTATACATTCAATTCTAATTTAGTTTATTTATCAAATTATACACCCACTTCTAGTAATCTAGGTTCTTTTATTGAATAAAACTGCATCTCTGATAGTCTGATGTCTTACCGCTTTGTTTTGTTATTGGCAAGTGATTTTTAATTGTCCTTTCCATAACTAACAATGAACATGTGATGAAGTATACTTGGTCTTTTATTTTGATGGAATATTGTATTATACTCGTTTTATTTGTTCTTTTGCTCTCTGTCTCTTGTCTGTAGATTATTTCAATTTCCATTCTATACATAGCATTAAATAAGTTATGGAAAATATGTTTTGAAGTTTTTTATTATCATTTTATGATGATGCAGGGTCAAGATGGGATCGATCTTGAGATCAACATGAATGGGAGTAAAGCCAGATATGAAGATGATGACTTGGATAATATGGTATTTGGTTTTTCTTTTATGTCCACATCTGTGTTTTGGGATAATGGGGGAGGTGGGCTAATACATTTTTCTTATCCTGTTATATAGCTTTTGGTTCATTGCCACATTAATTGACAGAAGCTATTATCTATATGGTTATGCCCAATACTGGCTATGTTTGCCTTGAAAATTTGTTACCAATTGATTGCTGGTACTATTTATATGTAGATATTTAATGAGCATCAGATGGCCAAGCTGAAAAAAAGTGAAGCATTCACTGTAGAAAGAGAAAAGGAGATCCAACAAGTAAGCAAAAGTGGCATGTGCACTGTTATTACTGATGTTTGCTGACTTTATGATGTGTAAATTTATGCAGTTAAAAAGTTATTTGTTGTTGTAGGTTGTGGAATCTGTAAATGAGCTTGCTCAGATTATGAAGGATTTGTCGGTATTAGTGATAGACCAGGTCAGCAAATAGCCTCCTTCTATAGGGAGTTGATACCTTTCTTCATTCTGCACCCTTTAAAAACCGACATCCTCTATTTTTAGGGAACCATTGTTGATAGAATAGACTACAACATTCAGAATGTTGCAACCACAGTTGAGGATGGCCTTAAACAGCTCCAGAAGGTCCTACTTCTCTTCCTTGTGTGCTATTTTAGTTAACTTCTGTATCTCAATCTTCTTTTTTTCCTCTCTATTTCATTTTATTTATCTCTTATATGATAATTACATTGTTTACTGGAAATGCAGGCTGAGAGAACTCAGAAAAAGGGGGGCATGGTAATGTGTGCTACGACGCTTCTTATCATGTGCTTAGTTATGCTGGTTCTCTTAATCATTAAAGAAATTATTTTGTGATTCACGGTGATATTCAATATATTTTAAAAACATATTGATCATTGCTCATTAGCATGACCTTTACACTGACACTACCACCTGCTTGGAAATAGTAATGCAGCTTGTCCTATAGAAGATCAAGCAGTTTTGGAGTAATAGCCAAGCCATATTTACTGGGTCAAGAGACCATATTAGTTGTCTTGTAATTTTTTATAGCTAGTGGGGAGGTAAGGGTGAAGGAGATGTGTTAGAGGAATACAACATTGTTTGCGAGTTCAGTTTTGAATGGATGAAATGAAAATGTAAGGCTTCGGAAATTCATAAGTGTATTTCATGTTATCAAGTCTATTTCTCTCCTCAATTTCCCTCTAATAAACTTGCAAAGAGACCTATAGAGATGATGTGTTACGGTAAGAAAGAAAATGTTTGATATTTTAACTTCCATTGCCAATTATGTCTAGGTTCCCCGCATGCATTTTAAAGGAGAAAATGTATTAACTTTATCTCTAATGATAAATACATGTATCTAAACCCAAAAAAAATGAAATAAATTAAGTTGGGTTATTTTCCTTGCACCATTTGTTCAATAATTTAATAAAGGAGAATAAATGTAGTTGAATTTTTACATTAAGCTTCAAACCAAACTTATCATAAATTGTCTAGAGAAAAGATGACACATTAATTTTTAGATTAAATAAAAATAATACTATATAGGATTATAGTAGATCATACAAAATAATTAATATTTGTCATTGGGTATTATATTCAATATTTTTTTTAAAACCACAATTGAAAATAGACATTTTGTAAACATAATCATCGTTAAAAAAAATTAGTATCACTAGTGATTAAAATAAAATTAAAAATATTTCAGTGTAAAACGTTTCTTGATTCTCAGATAAATGAAGTAGACGTATTATAACAACAAGCTTTCATAGCTCAGTTGGTTAGAGCACCCGTTTAGTAAGCGGGAGGTCTTGAGTTCAACTCTCAATGAAAGCATATTTCAATTTTTTATTATGTTTCCTTCCTATCTACTTTCTACTTTCTACACAACCACAAAAAGCAACTTCAGATCATAGTAAATAAGCATGGAAGTAAAAGTAACTCAAGTTCCCACACAATGTGTGCTCACATCTAATATCATCATTAATTGTTGGTTGGATAATAATGGATATACGTGTCATAGATTATATTTATATCCCTATTAAATATTTGCAATAGTGAGTGATAATGGTATAATATTCTGCTTATCTAGTCTACAAGCATAGTTTCTCAATTTTAAGCTGCTTTTCCCATGCTCACTTTATCAACATTAATTCACTAATTTGTGCTGAGAAGACAAAAAAATAATATTTTGTAAATCCATGGAATCCGAAGTATACAAAAGCCATAAAGATTTATATTACCTTGGAACATCATATCTGCTGATCATCTGAGTAGCATTTTCATGAATATCTGAATTAGGATCATAGTGTTGAGGGCATACAAGAGTTTGGAAACTGTGTAATCTGTCTGAGTAGCAGTTAGGGACATAAATTCACAAAGTGCAATCTCACTTTACAGTCTCAGAATGAAAAAACAATATTCGTGACTGAATCACTGTTTTATGTCTTTGATTCCACATCTTCAGTTCCTCTATCAAACCATACATTCTATACCATAACAAAATGGTTTGAGTCTCACATAAAAATTGTTGTACCTTAATCAGAGGTTTTAAGTTTGAGTATCTATTAAGCAGTTGCATTTGGTTGGGTCAAGCAAAATTGCATTTGAAGTGTGAATATTTGTGTAATTGACTGAGTGCAGATTGGGCAACAATTTATGTGAATATTTGTGTAATTGACTCTGGATTGCATTTAAATTCTAAAACGTAATCTCTTAGCTCAATGGTATGACATAAATTAACATTCATAATTAATGAGTGATGATATATACAACATACAAATCTTTCCACATTATAAAAAAGTGATGCTATCACTTGTAAATCTTATTAACAAACAAAATACAACATTCTAATACATGTTACTTTTTTTTTGTATAAAAGTTTATAAGAAGATTAATATATTATTTTTCTTTTTGTTAATATCAACCAAATAGATAACCATGCATAACCCGGAAAGAGAGTTCATATCCGAGTTTTGGAATGGAAACAAACCTAATTTACTATGATCATGTCACAATCACATGATTAGGTTTTACAAAACAAAAAAAATGTGTTCCTCTTATTAGAGAGATGAAAATAAGAAAAGACAAATATGAAAGACGAGTTGAAAAGAGAAAAACAAATGAACAATAAAATATTTTTTGTATTAAAAAAATGAAAAAGAAAGAGATATATTTTGACTCTCTAGGCTCTCCTTGCCGAGTTTGGATCCTCTTCATTACTGGAGAGGCCAGTGCATAACTGTGATTATGACACGTGGCAAAGTCCATTTTTGACGGCCAGAATTTTAAATTATAAAATAATATATTTTTAAATTAATTAATTCATGGAAAATGGCAATCATACCCTTCATTCTCTCTTTCTTTCAATCTTGAATCCCTTTCCAGATCTCTCTCCCCATAGCCATTGTCTCATATGCTCATGGCTTCTTCCAAACTCCTTCTTCAGGTTTTTTCTTCTTAATAATGAAACACATGGTAATACATGCATATGAGACAAAAATGTAAAGAAAAAATGGCAAAGGGGGGAGAAGAAAAAAATCTCGGCACGAGAGAAGATAAAAGCGAGGAAATTATTGAAGTCAGGGAGGTGAGAATAGTTCTGAAGGTGGTTCCAAATCTGAGACTTATCAGATGAAGAAAGATGAGAAATCTACTGCTCAAGGAGGCCACAGATCTCATTGAAACCTTCCTCCTGTGGCTGTCACACCGTAATTGCCGTCATGCCGGAAAAGGTGAATTATTAGAGTGGGAGTTATGAGTGTTTTGAGGTTCAGATAGAAAGGGTTTTTGGAATTGATGGGGAAGAAGAAGAAGAAGGACAAAACTTTTCAAATAAAACGGAGAGATATATGTTTGCTCCTAAACTCACAGTATCATCAAAAGGGTTTTCTTTGTGTTTTGGTTTTGGTATTAAGAAGAAAAAACCTGAAGAAGGAGTTGGGAAGAAGCCATGAGCATATGAGACAATAGCCATTGGGAGAGAGATCTCGACAGGGATTCAAAATTGAAAGAGGGAAAAAGAGAGAATGAAGGGTATGATTGCCATTTTCCATGAATTAATTAATTTAAAAATATATTGTTTTATAATTTAAAATCATGACCGTCAAAAATGGACTTTGCCACGTGTCATAATCGCAGTTTTGTACTGGCATCTCCAGTAATGGAGAGGATGCAGACTCCTCCTTGTCCCACTTTCTCATTAGGAGAAGAGAAAGAAATTTGCTCTTATAAACTAAGAGAGAAATGTGCTTTTTCTCTTTTAACTACTCGCCCCGATATCCCTTTCTCCTCTGTTTCAACGACCAGCATAAGAATGCAAAATCAATTTCATGCAAACTTTTAAGTTTGCAAACATGTGCATTTGATAGAGAAGAAATTAAAAAAGAACAATTTTATGAGAATATCACGCAAATTAAATAGAGACCGTCAAGAAGACAAGTGAAAGCCATGGTTACAACCGTAAATATTTTCTGCTTTTGAATATACTGTAATCACCAAACTAAACGTAATAATACAAATTATGCACCTGGACCAGGACCTAGATAACATAACGAATAATCAAAATACCCGAAGGTAAATTTAGTAGACAAAAACCCTTACAAGGTAAGGAGTATACGTTCCTTGTAACCACAATAATTATGAAGAACATACAGTAGCATTTGGCATTTGCCAAAACAAAACCACACTGGACTCACTCACTCCAATCTCTGTCGTCAAGCAAAGAAACAATCACGAGATTGAACAAATTCTATAAATTTGACATAAACAAAATTCCAGTATTCTCTAAGCTGGCAAAAAAAATTAATCCACAAACCATATGTCTCCATAACATGTAAAACCAGACATTGCAAAAACCAGAGCCAGTCCGGCCACATTATATTTACCAAGGCACCCAAGGACAATGAAAAGATAATGACTAAATCTGCAACTGTTGTCCCACAGCACGAGAGGACTTTACTGATAGACCAGCCAAAACTCCTGCATTTAACAAAATTTAAATCAATATCAAAACATTGAAGAAAACATAAACATCATGCAAATTAACACAGATTTACCAGGTCCTGTCAATAATTTCAACAGAAACCATAACAAGGCCAAATATAGCAGAGGACGTTACCCCAGTAAAGCATGAATATCAACGCTAATTAAAGTTGAATCCACCAGAAGGCACAGAGGGAGCATTAGTGCTACCAAAGTTGAACTCTGATTGAACAGCAGCACCAGGAGGCAGAGTCTCATCTTCTTCCTCCAACCAGTATGTCTCCAGAATTTTCACTGCCTTTTCATAAATCTCTGTGTTGTCATGACTCTGGAGGTTCTCAATTTTCTCCAATCCCTCAGCATCATCAATCATTTGGGCATACAGATTCACGTCACCAGTAGAGCCCATATTTTTATCAGCTTCCCCGACCTTCAAGATGTTTTCAAGGCCTTCCAGGCAAACTGTCACGATCCTAGGATCAGGACAGATGAGAAGATCACACAACGGCTTGATACACCCTTGACTTACCAGGTACCTGTCAACCAGGAAATTAATTCATGTCTTGCAACGACAAAAATATTATAACCATAATAACCTCCTAGGGAATATTACAAAGGTAAGTTCTACACGTACTTGATTTGATCATGAGATCCACCAGACGTAGCATTTGAGATAGCCCAAGCTGCCTCTTTCTTGATATCAAACTCAGCATTTTGAAGTAGGTTGACCAAAGGGCCAATTATATTAGCCTCAACTACAGTCTGTTAATCATCAGAATTCAATCAGAGTCTAAAGAGAATATTATCAAATTACATTTTTCAGAAAATGCATACATTAGAAACTTTTAAGCATACCTGAATTTGCTGATTATTCCCAGCTGTGATGTTCGAGATGGTCCAACAAGCCTCTTTCTTTATGCTTTTCTTATAATTATTGGTCAACAGATTCAAAAGGCAAGGGAGAGCTTGATGGTTGATGATAACCTGTGAAGCAAAGGATCACAGTAAAACAAAAAAAAAACAATAAACTAATCATGCATAAGTTAAAATACTGAAATGCATATTTTCCAAAATAAGGTGATCTCAGCAGAAAAACTATAAGGGTTGCAGTTGGCAATGGAATCTAAAACAACAACAATCAAGCATTGGTCCTACTAGGTGAGGTCGGCTACAAGGATCATACCATGACATAATACTCTATCATAATTCATAAATCGATCTCTAAATATTAATGGGTAACCTCCTATAAGGTGTCCATTGAAAAATCATCAATCTCTAAATATTTCCTAATTGTTTCACCTACAGTTTTTTCTTGGTCTCCCTTTGCCTATAGAAATTGGACTAACCTCCATCTGATCTACTCTCTTTACCGGGGCTTCTAACGGTCTCCTTCATACATGCTCAAACCACCTAAGGTACGATTCTACCATCTTTTGTACAATAGGAGCTACCCTGACTTTCTCCTTAGTGTATTCATCCCTAATATTATTTTGTCTAGTGTGTCAACTCGTCCAACTTTCTGCTTATGTGTGTTACATGCTATACAAGTATACATTGCCGATCCTAAACCCGGATAAAAGGTGAAAGTTATGTTAATGGGTAACAACATGGATGACAACGAGGGTGGGTATACGGGTCCTTTCAGGATACTAGAGCCTAGAAATGAACTCGAAATGAGCTCAACTCACTCCCTGAGGACATTTTCATGGGAAGGGAACTCAAAAATCATGGAATAATTTTTCATACCCTTCCCTTGGACGCATCCATATGCAGGGTAGAAATATTTCATTCCCTGGAATTAAGATTTAAAATGAACTCCTAAACCAAATGCCCCCTTAATGCACAAAGGTTGAGTGACATAGTGTACTTAACAAAATAACAATTAGACATTCCTAAACTTAATACAATAATACCTGAGTTTGAATATCATCTCCAGTCACAATATTTCCAACAGAACGAAGAGCGGGAATTAGCACGGAAGGGGAAGGGTGCCTGAACAGAAGTAGAACATTTAGAATTTGAAAACTAACATTGAGGAGTATACATTCTTGCACAGCAATATTTGAAATGTAGAATACTCACAGCAAAAGCTCAACAAGGCGGGGACAAACACCAGCTTCAATTACAGCTTGAATTTTGTCATTTGTACCATCAGAAAGATATGAAAGTGCCCAACAAGCATCAGTCAAGACCTCTTCATCATTTGAATGGATAAGACGGGCAAGTGCAGGAAGTGCAGGTTTAACCTGTGAGAAAATAAAATACATGACTTTATCATTGGTGCCATTGCCATGACTTCAAATTCTGGCAGTAGCTTGGTCAATACTATTTACTTTTACATGCAAATACAACAGATAAGATTTGACCAACTGTAACATTCAAATCTATAGGTTAGAATCGTCGCTAAGCAATGTATGTTCTCTCAATCTTGATATGACAATTGACAACATCCAACTTCAATAATGATTGCCAATCAAATAGCATTTTATAATAACCAAGGACAGTTATTACCACAACAATAATGAAATGATAAGGAAAACAAAAACATTTTGCCAAGAACTAACTATTCAGTTATATGAAGCAAGGTATATTTTTATACCTGGTCAAAAGGAGGCTGTGGCTTGCCCCTGCAGAAGTTTGAAAGTGTCCAGGTAGCATTTCTAAGCATAGAGAGCTTTGCATGTTCATTCAATTGTGACAACAGGGGAAGCAAAGCCCCATGACCGAGAACAAGATCACGACATCTGGGAGAATCCCCAGCAATATTTCCTAATGCCCACACAGCCTGTGAGAAACAAAAATACACGTTGTGAACTGTTAAACCTTTAATAAATAATAACATCGTAAATACAACTAGAAGTCTACAAGGTCTTGTTATACTTCTTTTGCTGAGACATTGCTAAATATTGAAATAACACCCAGCACGATGATTAAGCCCCCACCCCACTTTTGCATGCACAAGCACACACCACGTGCATAACGAAAAAGAAAATTTCATCAGTCATCACAGTGAATGGTTGTTTCTTAAATTGAAGAAACGTGAGAAACAGTTTTGCCACCCATTAAAATATCATGCTATGCTAATTGCTAAGGCATGTAGAGTATACCTGTTCACGGACATCATCACTAGGTGAAGCAAGGAGCTTCACGAAAATTGGGACAGCCCCATGATCAATTACCACCTTGGTGTTTTCAGATGTCCCAGAGGCTATATTCGTCAAAGCCCAAGCTGCCTCAAACTACAGCATGTAATAAACAATGTGAAGGCAGTACATCACCAAAACAAAAAACACACAATCTAAACAAACAAGGCAAATAGCAAACCTGCAGCTGTGGAAAGTCTTCTCTCATCAGAAATTCAACAAACCGAGAAACTACTCCAGTTTGTATAACTTCCTCGATTGGCGGACTACGTTCTAGCAGGAAAATAGAAGGGGGGAAACAAATCCATCAAATATCCTTTAAATTTTACTGTACATATGTGAACAGGACACAATTCTGTCTAGCCTGTCTATGGATTCATTTTAAGGAGGAAGAAAAAAACACTAGCTTTCAATTTCTCAAAAAAAGAGAAGTCAAAGCAGTGCTATTTGTGAGTCTTTTGAATAAAAAAAGAGCAAAAATATTTATTTCTAATGGTAGTCTATCTTTACTAAAATGCATAGTGTTTTTCTTTTTTATGTAGTAATTTTGTACCTGAAGATTGCAAATAAAAAACTGCTTAGTTACTTTACAAAATAATAATACAAGGGTCTATCTTCTTCCTTTTGGTCTTAGCCTATTAACTTTATATTATTTTACTTTTTTGTAATTAGACTTGGACCAAGTGGAAGGACATAGACACTTTGTATTTTTCATTTGTAAAAAAGCAAATATTTTTGGTCTTTTTTCCTTCAATTCTTAATGTTTTATGAGGAAAAAAACTATTGTTTTCCCTTTGAAAAATGAATGAATGCAAAAAATAGGTCAGAAAAAATTGGCTTTTAACATTTTGCCCCTCTTTGCTTATTTCTTACAAGATAATAATAACAAATGTAGTTTTTCAAACTATCAAAGTAAGCAATAACTAAGGATATGAACTCAAATTTTATCCGAGACTGTGTAAGACAGGCATAGAGAAAATGGACATAAAGAAAACATGAAATGTAGCAGAATCTATTCTCCAAACTGGAATTAAACATGCAATGGGGCAATAAATGAATGGAGAAAACCAATATCTAACCAATTGAAAGCAACTTCCGAAACTGAGTAGTTGACTCGAGTTGAAGGTTATTATCTTCTGCCCAAACACCTGCAACCATAGTAGGTAGGTGTTCCAACTGCACCACATAAAATTCCAATGGCGACTAGTAAAGTTTCCAACATAGTCGAGATGAATATGATAAATGATCATTTCTAAATCAACAATCAATCCAGCTAACATCATAAAAATTACTCATATCAAGTTGTGAAACAAAAAATTGAATATATCATAACAGAATTAAAACAACCCAGTGAGAACGATAGAAATTAGAACAATATCGAGCATAATCATAGTTAATCAATTCAACAATGACAACACAGGCAAAAATTACATCAAAGTAATCGATTACTATAAATTTATATATAGTTCAATCAGCCTAACATCTAAAAGCTACTGATATCGAGTTGTGAAGAATAAATTCTGATAAGTGAAGCATCAATTGAAAACATTGATATCTAAATTTAATTGAAGAGAGTATATGTTATGAGAAACTATGAACTAACCTTCTTCTCCACCGCAGTAGAGAGAATGGAAGAAGGAACCTGCTGAGGTGGAAGGCCTTCGCGCCTCTTTTTCTGCAAACTCTCTTCTCTACGGTTCTTACGGATCTCCACCATGGTGTCCTCACGCCTTCTACGACCTTCTTCGGCGTCCACCGCCACCTTGTATCGGTTCCGACGGCTATCCGTTCTTGCGTTGCTGGTAGGGCGATACGACATCGTTTCGGAATGAAAATGAAACAATCAACAGAAACTGTAAGAAGAAGAAAGGGAGAGAGAGAAATCACTATGATAGGGTTTCGGATAAAGGTGATAGTGAGAAAGAGAGAAAAGGACTTAGGGTTTTGGATTGAAGTTGGAAAAGGTGAAATGAAAGGGGGAAGTTTATATAATGGGGATGGTAATAGTTGAAGGGAAAGTGGACTTGGATCAGGTGAAATTTGCGAAAATGCCACTCGTTTGAATTTGAAGGTGGTGGGGATAGACGTTAGAGAGGTATCATTGTGACTGCGGTTCGGGTTGGGTTTTTTTTAGAGTAATGTTAGTTTTGTTGAAGTTTAGGACCGGTTCTTGGCCCAGTCATTACAAACTTGGGCTTCGTTTTAAGACCCATGAAGTAAAGAAGGAAAAAAGGTGTGAATAACACAAGCCAATTGAGGATAATAATCATTATTATTATTCTTACAAGTGAGTATGTCATATTAGATTTAATTTTTATTTTCATTATTCTTAGAAACTGGTGCTTTATAAAATTCATATATGCTGATGAAATTTCACCAACTATTATAAGAAAATAAATTTTTGTTTTCAGTTATTTTATGTATTGATCCTTACATCTCCTTGACTTCTACTACTGGTGTGTAACATCGAGTTTTCGCATGTTGGGGATATCATTATTGCTTAACCCAGTGCTTATATTGTATTTGCAGGTAAACTAGTAATTAAACAAACGTGAATAAGACAATACTTGAAGGTTCACAAAAGGCTGAAAATTTATTCCATAGAGGCTTATATGATTCAATCATATCGCGTAATCCTTTAAATCAGGTTCTGGGTGAGTTATTTCATCGAGAAAAACTTGGGTGAAGACGAATTCAACACGTCAGATTAAAGACAAGTGCATTTATATTATTTGGTGCTATAATGTATGATTAATTTTTAATTAAAATTAAAATTTTAATGTGTTGTCAATATTTTATTGGTCGTCATATGTTTTCATGTAAGTCTTTGGTTTCTTTCCTTTGACTCAAAATGAAAAATAAATAAAAATACAATACACCCTCTCAACTCTCTATTATACTTATCATCATGACACTCTAGTATACTTATCAGAAAAACCATTACACTTTACTATACTTAACATGAAGATCGAAGATCTAAGAAAGAAAAAAATATCATAAGATTATATTTATCATGAAAATATATCAAAGATGTATTATAAAGGAAATATTATAAGTTTAAGTTATTTCTTACTTTCATCTATTTTAATGATAAATATAATTTTGTGACACTCTTTCTTATTTTGATATTCGATCAGAGGGTCATGATATGGAAATCGCGATGAAAAGCCAAGTTAGCCAGTGGGTTACGAATGAAATTACTCTAGAAGGGTCTGAAAGGGTGTAATGTATTTTTTTTAAATGGAGTTGGGATCCTTTCCAGTACTGGATGTGAGGCTCGGATTGCTTGAAATGTTAAAAAAAATGTTTTAATTAAAAATAACTTCAAATCTACACCGTTAAAATTTTTTAAGTGGCACGTGTCGTTATCTCTGGCTGTACTGGATCCTCTAGTACCGTATTCAACTAAAAATGGAGGGATGATTTTTGATGGAAAACAAAAGTGGCAAGTGGAACTGCATCACGACAATGGCGTTGACTCAGTCATCTTCCTCAACCCAATCATCTTCTCTCTTCGCATCCATTGACATAGGAACCAACTCATTCAAGCTTCTCATCGTTCGCACCGACCCCTCCGGCAGATTCATCCCAATCCACCGCACCAAACACCGTGTCCTTCTTGGACGCGACGTCACCCCCACTCCTTACTCTATCTCCCCTCACTCCACTATCCACGCCCTCGAGGCCCTCTCCGACTTCCATAACATTCTTCAATCCCACCATGTCGCCCAAGCCCAAACCCGCTGCGTCGCCACCGCCGCAGTCCGCGACGCCCACAACACAATAGCCTTCGTTAATTCCATTTCTAATAACATCGGAATGAAAGTTGATGTCTTGTCAGGAAAAGAGGAAGCGCGGCTTGGTTACCTCGGCATGCTTCAGTTTCTTCCAGTTTATGATAAATTGGCTCTGACCGTTGATATTGGAGGTGGGTCCACCGAGTTTGTTGTTGGGTTTAAAGGAAAATCAATTTTTGCCACTTCCTTAAATCTGGGTCATGTTGTTTTGACACAAAGGTTTACGAATAAGGATACGGTTCCAAGAATGAGGGAACACATTAGGTCGGTTATTCATGAATCTGGGGTCGTTGAGAAGATTAAGGAGCATGGTTTTGAGATAGCTGTTGGTTCTTCTGGCACAATTCGGGCAATTGACAATGCGGTGTTTCGCGGTGTCGTTGATGGTGGGAAAAGGGGTTGGGGTTTTAGTAGAGAAGAATTAAGGGGCGTGGTGGAAATGTTGTGTGATGGTGAAAGGGAGAAAGAGAAAGAGAGGGTTTTTGAGGAGCAATCGGAGTTTATTGTGGCTGGTGCGGTTTTGTTGGAGGAGATATTTGAGATGCTTGGCATTCAAGAAATGAAGGTTTCTGGTTATTCATTGGGGGAGGGTGTTATTGCAGAAAGTTTGGTTAAGCTATACCCTGGTTATTATGATTTGAATGCAAATGCCAGGTGGCAATCTGTCATGAGGCTTGCTATGAGGTTTAATGGCAAAAAGAAGATGAGTTCTGCTGTGGGATGTGCAAGCATTGCCAAGGTTTATTGAACTTCATTTTCACTTCTACATAATTTATTAGGATCAGCAATTCAGCATTACTTATTCAGTTAGAGTATTTTGTAATTGTCATCAACAAATTTTTCCATTGTCCTTTAACTCTAGTTTGGTTTTGAGACCCACTAACTTAAGGTTTACAACAAAGCATGACATAGTTATGTATTTAGGGTCAGTTTGTGGATTGAGTTTTGGAGGCGAAATGAGAGAGATGGAAGGCTTCATAGTCATCTCATAACTGCATTTCGGGAAACATTTTCATTATTTTCTCTTCAAAACCCAACTTGCAAATGAACCTTAGAGGACATATAGATAAAATTGTGGGTAGCACAATTTAAAAAATTACAGACTTCACAATATTGTGATATCTTTCTAACCCTATTAGCAGTTCAACTGCAGTGATCCGATTCCATATAAACTACTGTGATGTTTCATCTGTATTTAATATTTATATTCAATATAATCTGGTTTCCAATTCAAGAAACTGATTCTATAGAATAAATGTGTCAGCAGATGGTTCATATTTGTCATAATCATTATGATAGACAATTGCTGTTCACCCTGGAATTATTTCTTCTATAGATGACTGTTGCAGGACATTTTCGAAAGCCTGAGAAATTGTAAGGACCAGGCTAGGAACAAAGTTGAACTCGCTTCCTTGTTGATTGAGAACGATCTTGAGTATCTTGAAGCTGCTAGCTTGCTTCACAATATTGGGCTTGTCACCGGTAAAAAGGGTTACCATAAACAGTCTTACCATATTATTATGGTATTTTTTTCCCTTCACTATTTCTTAGCTTGCTTTTGCTTTTTTTTTGGCTCGCTTAGATGGGTATAGCAGATTAAGATACAGTTCCATGTATTTGAAAGTCCAAGAATGAATACCCTATTCATTATCTTTCTGTTTGAATTATTTGGTGGTTTTTTTGTGCAGAATGGTGGCCATCTTTGTGATTATAATCCAGAGGAGGTTAAGGTATGTTGTTTTTACTGAATATGTGAAGCATGACTGTATCATATCTGCTCTGTCTTAGATTCCATGCATGTATTCAGTTGTCGGCAGAGTCCCTAGCTTTGGTTGAGTTGAAAATTTACAAAAGGGTCAAAAATGGAATGTAATCCATTCTCATTCTTCTTCCGAAAACTCTGGCCTCTCCTCTACTCAATTTTTATCCCAACCAAGCTCCAAGGAGTGAAAATCAATGCCTCTTCTATTCCACTCGGCCACTCCATATTCGTGTCTTCACCTCCTTATTTTTCGCCTTCTATACAAAACTTCTAGACAAACTTCATGTTGGATCAAATGTTTACCACTAACCCAAAAGCTATATCTAATGGCAATGACACAATTTGTTTCCTTCAACTTTCTTAGAATGGCAAAAATCGATAAAGGATTGCACCCTTAGTGAGATGCTGACAAAATAAACCCAACATTTTACACATTTGTGATGTTCATTTCGTAGTTCGATTTTAAGCATGATTGTTAATTATCATTTATTTGGGGGTTTCAGTTAATTGCATTACTCACCAGACATCATAGGAAGAAATTTCCAAAATCTGATTCTTTCATGGAAAATCACAAGGAGGTTAGTTCTGTCTTTTTGTGGCAAAGGTTTTGAATTACTAACCCATTGTAACTATAGATCCCTTATCTTCCTTTATCCTCTTGATATTCAGGAGAATCAGAAATTCATATATCTTTGTGCGATAATTCGTATTTCTGTGGCACTTCAGCAGCATGATGCCTTGAAATCTCAGGTACTGGAATTATTTCATGGTAGAAAACTGAATCATTTCATATCAATATGCGACTCTACACAGCGTATTTACAAAATCGATTCGTAACGGTAAAGCAATATTATTTGATGATTCTGATAGTGGTTTTTACCTGGACTTTTCACAGGATAGCAGTGATGCCAAAAATCAACATCTTCCTACTATTATACAACATATAGTTGATAACACAATTCCTGAACTAAGACAGGAGACACATAATTTCAAAACAGTAATTGTTCTATCTAATCCTTTTCAATAAATTTTGACCTGTGCAATGCATTTGAAATTGCTAATTCATCTTCATTTCCATTTACTTTTTACAGCCAAGTACCTAAGGAATAAGGATCACGGAATAAACCGAGTTTACTTGTAAAATGGTTTCTGTTACTTAACAGAAACATAAGCCCCAAATTATAATTCTAAGATTTGCATGTCTGTTTAACGGTATTGATACTTCCATCAAACTATGAAGGTTATATTCATTTATGATATTTAATTTTATGCAGGTGTTTGAACTGTAGTCATGGTAGCTCAAGAATAAATTCATATGCATGCCTATTGTGGATGGTGGATGGAATTGCTAGAAAGAAAGCTAGTGATTTGAAAATTAGGATTTTGATGAAAGTAATAGAGCTCATATTCTCTATTAACATCTGGGGTTTAATGCTCATTTATGTAACTCTATGGTACTACAGAAAATCAAAGTTGGGATGTATGCATCTTGTAAATTATATGGCTTTATGTTTATATGATATGTTTTAATATTGATCATATAAATAAGTAAATGGTTAACATTTCTTCCACTTGGTATGTATGCAGTAGTTGGAAGTTATTTTCATATTTTGATGAGTCCAAATTTCACTCTTTCAGTAAGTGGAGGGGTTCTCAATCTCTCTAATACCATGTTACAAATATGCAAGTTAAAGTGTTAGACCGTGGTAGAAATATACAAGTTAATTTGACATAGAGATTGTTACGGAAATTATGTTGTAACTTGTAAGTTAAGGATCTCTCTCCACCTACAAGTTTCATATGTATTTGATGAAGCTAGACATTCTTGGAGGTCGAGACGTTTTCAAATTCTTGATTCATATTAATGAATTATAATTATGATATTTTTAAAATAATTAAATATGATACATATCATTATTTGACCGGAGATGATAACTTATCTTATGATATGAGGATATTCTCCTCATTAATTACTTAGTCATAAACCATAATCATAGTATGCAATTCTAGACCATTGACTTTGATCTTTTCAACTTCAGTTGGACCATTAATAGAAACAAAGGAAGGACCTTTAGAGCGATGGATGTAAATAATGAATCATGTGATTCCATCCTTCATGAAAATATTCAATTAAACATTGTTAGAATTTAATGACAAAGTATAAGAGTTGTATTACTCTTGACAAGGAACGGCTAGGAAAATCTGAAATAAAAATATATAATGTACCATTTCCATTTAGAGAAAAGATTGCATGGGCCAACAAGCACCGGACCGCAACCTTTATTTACTTTTAAAATGTAATACTAGTTGAGTAGTTGTCCTTCTCTTGCCCTCACTTCCTTTTTCTATCATTTTGGGGGAGGTTATATGATTATATATTTAACATGTCCCTTAAAGTCTCATATTCATTTAGATTATTGTTTTAAATATTTATGGTATAACAATATATAAAACTTATATAGTTTGTAACAACGAAGGTAAGATCTATACATCATTAGTAAAGATTTATTCATACTCACCTAATATAGAATTTTTTATATAATTATTGTATCATCTACAATACAATAATGATTAAGAATAAACGATGAATGATACAGTGGAGACATTTTTTTCTCTTTTATTAATAACTATTAAAATCATACATTTTTTTTTATCTCACAAAACATAGGGTGCTTAATAATTATAACTAACGACATGATATATAGTAGAAGCAGAAACAACAAAAGTTAGTCAATATAACAGAACCCTACGATACCAGTTGAAAGCAAAAAATTTCAATCAATTTGTTTCAGCCTTCACACACGCAGTAAGTTATTTCTCCTTTATTTTTCTTTCGTCTTCCATTTTTGGTTTCAACCCAAGTCTCTCTATATTTTCTATTTCACATCCTGTTTTCTAGGCAAATTCATAATAATAATAATAATAAATAAGAAATGTTTCTTCTTCATTTTAAATGGTGTTTTCGCTGTTTGCATTCTGAAATTCTCCCCAAATGAGATGAAACATGGTGTTTCACTGAATTTTGAGTCAAACATTTAAGCAAAATGAGTAAGAATCTGCAGTCGCTAATTTTGCAACCGTTAGTTATATTTTTCTCAATTGATCTATGAGCGATGTGTTGTTAGAGCAGTTTCAGAAGTCCTATGAGTCACTAACATGTTAGTGTTGAGTACTTACACAATCCAGTAATATCAAACATATCACTAACTTTATTTGTCAAAGTTGTTATAATTTCAGTATTTATTTCGTGATACTCATCACAGATCAACTTTTCCATTGTTGTATTAATATTTTGATTGTGTTTATCTCATATTACATAAATTTGTTACTTATGTGAGTAATAAGATTCGTAAGGTATTTGCATTAGTGAGTCCAAGTGTCCGATCTTTCTTTCGACTTTACATGTAGCACGTAGCGGGATCTTTATAGGACGAGCTTTTCCTTTGATGTGAGTAATGTCGGTGTTTCTTATACTTACGTATCACATTGCTTACTTGATTGCAGTTATTTTTAAGGATGGTTTTGGAGGAGAATGTGACAGGGGTAGAAAACAAAATGGATAAGGATTGTCAAGTATGGACCTTATGTACACATGCTTATTATGATTTAACACGTGTTTCTCCTGTGGTGTTTTTATACCTGCTCAAAGAGTATTACTTCTATGGTATGATTTCTTCTCCTTTAAATTCTAAATCTGTTTTCTGCATGTGGATTCATATATGATGATGAGTGCTAAGCATTTGCTTAAATCGTTCAACTAACTTTCATCATAATTTATTTGTCAATAAGTTAATATACATTGGTGTTGCTACAATTCTTATTTAGACAATGTATGAGATACTTGGTAGTAACAAAGAAAGAATGAGTATATGGAAAAGGAAGATGATTTATCTGGTTATTTTTATGTGTGCACCCCATTCAGTTCAGCATGGGTGCACATGTTATTTCCAAATGCCAAAATGAAAAGTTATTAATTAAATGAAATTCGCGGGTATGATTGAATAATTAGAACAAGGATGTCCAGTATCTGAGTAAAATTGTATTTTTCTTGTGAATCCTTAGGCGAACGTTGTCCTAGCTTTCATCCATTTTTTGCATTGTGGTCACTAGAGCATCACTGCCGCCAATTCCTCATCTTCATAGCTGGCGTCGCTGCCGACAAACCAGGACCAACTGCCCGCCACCCTTGATTCCATCTGACATGGATACTAATTATCTCAATACTAATTCTTGAGGCATATCTTAAATGTCCCGACTTCCAATGATCGATTGATTGTTGCTACATTTTTTTCCAAATAAGTCTAGAAACTTCTTTTGTTTCTTATTCATTAGTACACTCCTCGTGGTTCTGTTTCATTATTATATATCATTTCTCTAACTCTTTTCAATTTTGTTTCTCCTCAAATGAAATTGCACAGGCACATGTAAGGCGACAACAAAGTTCCATGCACTTCAACAGCAAATATCTCTTGTGCTCCATAATGATCCAAAACCTGAACCAGCAACTTTTATTGTTCAATGCCTGTACTTGTCTCCTTTATTTGAAAGTCACAGTCAAGGATTTACTCATTTGATTATATCTGCTTTTCGCCGCTTCCTGAAAAGATCAATCACTTCTGCGGACTCCTTGGAAGCGATAGACTTGGCTGCACAACTAATCCTTCATATTATCAGGGGGCAGACCTATCATGATGAAAAGATTGTCATGAAAGTACTAGAGATTTTCGATGTAAAATTATCAAATATTGAGAAAGCAATGTACCAAATTGAAGAAAAACGTGATTTAAGTCATGGCACAGCAAAAGAATTTGTTCAGAAGTATATTTTTAAATTGATAGAATCCCAGCTGTACATGACTGCTGTCACTCTAATAGAGCATTTCTCTATCGACCAGTATGGCCAGTCTTTTCTCCTTGATATGATACGACAGAATCAGTTCAAACCAGCGGAGAAGTGGGCAACATTTATGGGGAAGCCAATGTTATCTATACTTGTTGAGGAATTAAATGAGAGGAACATGCTAAAGGATGTCTATGAGATTATAAAGAAAAATGATCTAAAGCAAGATTTTCCAGCTGTATACAAGAGATGTAAAGAAAGGTAATTGACTTATACTTGTTAAGATGAGTGGATTATCCCATTCAACTTTTTCTTTTATAAAAACGTTCTTATCTACAAGATACCTCATTGGTTTGCAGCTCTATAAAGAACTTAGCACAAAAAGGATGTTGGGATGTTGCTGAGGCAAGAACGAACAATGATAGACAGCTTATGGAATATCTGGTTAGTAATTATTTTCATATTATGATTGCCATTCTATGTGTGCATACACTGTTGCTGTCAGAATTGCTTAGGGTGGATATACTTTTTAAAAGGAAAGGAATGGAGATCTTTAAATTGAAGATGGGGAGGTTGATGCCTTCTGTCCCCGAGCCAATTCTTTCCACTTTTAAGTTGGCTTGAACTGTGTGAAGTGCTCAGGGAGTGTCAATAATGCATCAGAGGCTCAATTTGAAATTGTGACATTTATTTTAAGAAGGGAAATGGTCAAATGGAGCATGGGATATAGGGGAAGCAGTAGTACTTTAGTTATGCATTCTATCAAAACAGAGATTGTAATAGGGGTTACTGTTCTTGGATTAAAAATAGGGTTTTCATTATTCTATGAACAAAAAAAAGGGTTATCATCTTCTATATAAGAAATAAAATAGAATAATTTTTATCATTCTTATATTAAAAAAGGTAGTATTGATTTTCTTGAACTAGATGTTAACTTTTCCATGACAGTTCCTTAGTCCAAGTAAAATCCTAAACTATATATAATCTGTAAATTTGATATTTTCAAGGTTTATTTGGCAATGGAAGCTGGTTACACAGAGAAAGTTGACGAGTGGTGTGATCGGTACTCCCTAGACAGGTTTTTGGATATAAAAGGTAAGCAGTTTCAATTGCTACCAACCAAAATTGGTAAAGGAAAAAAAGGTTGTACTCTAATTAGCACAAATATTTCATATTCATTAAGATTATTGGTAGCTTATTCTTCTTTTGCTTCAAATGGTTCTGCCTTTTCTCGTGTCCGGTTTTCTATTTTATTCTCGTGTCCTGAACAGGGATGGATGGAGGTAAGGGTAGGCATGGGCCCTGACCCCCTCCATATATCTTGTTCTTTTCTAGAAAATTTGATTCAAATGATTTTCAAATATTTTATCTTACTGTGTCATGCTAGTTGCAACCTGCCCCAACTTATATTTGTAATAGTTGAATACTATGATCATTTACTTTTATGTTTTTAACTCATAAATATATAATAAAATGTAAATGATATTTGAGTGATTTTCCATGCTGGAGTGAACTATTATAATTCCTATAAAAAATATAATAACTAGTGATATATTAATATTATGAGATAAGATATATAAAGTGGGTTAAATTAATAAATTTTGAGACATGCTTGACCCCTTCAATTGATAATTTTTGGATCTGTCCTTGGTCCTGAAGCAATTACTCCTGTTTTTGGTGCATTTGTTAACATCCTGCCTGCACTGATGTTCTAACCTTTTTTTAAGTTGATCGTTTTGCCTATTATCTACAATTTCATTCTCATATGACAAACACAACAATGCTTTATGTTTATCAGCACCTGAATCAAATATACAACAACAGCATTATTTAGGTCTTGATGAACTACTTGTCGAAGACATCATCTGGGTTGATGAAGCTGAAGGTTTGCTTGATGCTACAAGTCATATTGAGGGTTTTAAAGTTGCAGGTCTTGATTGTGAGTGGAAACCTAATTATGTAAAAGGTAGCAAGCCTAATAAGGTAAATTAAAATGATCTTCGTGATAGATCATGTGTTTGAATTGTGCGAAATGTATTATGTTAACTTCTTTAGGTTTTAGCCTGTTTTATCCACAGATATATTTGTAATCCCAAGCTGTTTTGACCCTGTTGTTTTTATTTTTCTCTTTGATTTTCTCTGTTTCAGGTTTCTATCATACAAATTGCCTCTGAAAAGATAGTTTTCATACTTGATCTGATAAAGTTACACAGCGAGGAGCCTGACGTTTTAGACAACTGTCTAACTCGCATTTTGATGTCAACTACAATTCTAAAACTTGGTAGGAAAAAATTAATTTCGTTATTGTGAATATATCACAAAAAGTACTTCTGGTGAACATGATTGATCCCAAATTTTGTGCTATGCTTATTTTTAACTTGAATGAGAATGCTATTGCTGAGTGCTGATGGGATTTGATGAGTGCTTTTCTTTTTACTACATTGTAAGAGACTTGCTCAGGCAGACAAAGCAAACTGGGTTTGTTGTTTTCTTTGTCCGAACTCCGAAGTATTAACCATGGCTGCTCCGTGAGCTGTCTTTTCAGGGTATAATTTCCAATGTGATATAAAGCAACTTGTTTACTCGTATGGAGAATTGAAATGTTTCAAGAACTATGAACTGTTGCTGGATATCCAGAATGTTTATAAAGAACACCGTGGTGGTTTGGCTGGGCTTTCACAGGTAGTGTATCTATGAGTGTCCTATTCTCATGATCAAAGCCCTGGTTTTTCTGTTTTAGCCTATTTTAGCAAAACTTGTCTTTATAAATAAATCAGAAAATTCTGGGAGCTTCTTTAAACAAGACGAGGAGAAACAGCAATTGGGAGCAACGACCTTTAACTCCAAATCAAGTAACTTCTTTCATTTCTTCTTTGTTATTCATCAATGCCCTCCCTTCTTATATGAGAGTAAATTGGATCAATGTGGTTTTTTGAAAGATAAGACATGACCGGTTATAATGATTGCATTATAATCCGTTTGAATCGTGTCGTTCAATAATCTAATGAGGTTCTATATGTGCAGTTAGAATATGCTGCCCTCGATGCTGTTGTACTTGTTCACATATTCCACCACCTTCCTAGTCACGGGCATGGTCAATTTGAGTGGAAATCTTACATTGTAAGTGACAATACCTTTTTTCTGCTTGGCAAATAGTCAGCCAGTCCTACTACCTTTCCTTTATGGCAAATTCCCAATTCCCGTTTATACCTTTTTTGGCATTTTCTTTATGTTCTTAGTAGTTTCATTGTTTTGGTCTGCGCATAACATTAAAATGTAGGTAAAAACATACCATGCAGAAAAATACACTCCTTGTATGCAATATGTAGGTAATAACTTCTATTGCTTTTAACTGCCATCTAGGTGTCCCACACGGAAAGCAACAAGAAACCCAAGAAGAATGTACCAAAGGTTGAAAAGACTAGGAATGAGACCAACGATCATTGATCATGGACTTCAGGTTGTGTCCATTTTATTTTCCATTGCATTCAATTGTAGATATCATCAAAAAACATTTCACCCAAAGAACAAAATATATCAGAAAATATGATACTTTCTTATCTTGTAGATATGTCATCTCTTTAAGTTTCACTTCAATGAGTTAAATAAAAAATTTCATTATAATGTAAGCATGCAACTAGGAATAGTGGAAGCAATAACAAAATTTTGTAGGGATAAATATTCATTTCAGTTCTTCATCTTTTTTCGACATAATCAGTTTGGTCCCTCAAAAATTGAAAAACCGAAAATGGTCCCCAAAAATTTCAAATGTAGGTCAAATTAGTTTTTTAGGATGTTTTACAACATCTGAAATGGACTAATTTGATCATAAAAACGATTTCTATGACCCGTAATTGAATTTTTGGGGATCACTTTGAGTTTTTTAATTTTTGATGAAGCAAATTGGTAAGGTTAAAAATATGTGAGATTGAAATATGTATTTACTCTTAGAATGGATGGTGTCTTATTCAATGATGCCATGATATTTTTTTTTTACGATGGACTCTACTATCAGTTTGAACTTTTTCTACTTGGATCAATGTTGGAAGAAATGCCCTTTTAAATTAATTAGTGTAATGAAAATTTTAAATTAAAAAATAACTAACTTTTATGAAGTACAAATATTTATACAACCATTCATCCAATATTATCTATTTTCGAAACAAAATCTTCATAGATTGAAATGTGGAAATTTCTATCCATTTATTTGATTGCTGTTATTATGGTTAGGGAGGTTGAAACCTAAAATAAACACAATAAAAACATTACATGTTTAGTATAACGAGCTTGACCAAATTCAGAAATTTCCCTTCCACTCTAAGGCTCGGAATACCTCTCATTTCTTGTTTACCATAAATAAAATTTTATATAAGACATACACAATTCCTAGCAGCACCCTAGAATTTCAATGTCCTCTCTTCCTTTCTCTCTATAGACCAACCCAACTTGAAGGATTCATAACGGTTAAAGAAAGACAAAGGGAGAGAAAGAGAGGTAGAACACCAAATACATAATACCTATATACATGAAAAAAGAAAATATAGCAATATATTCAAAGTGGTCACATTGAGATTTTATATTTTGATATAAACCTTCAAAGCTTCCATAGGGAGATTTTCTGAGATTTGAGATAGTGATTTGATATTACCAAAGAAGATGAATGAGGTGCAACGTGAGGGTAGGAATCCTCAATTGTTCTATGGAGTTAATAACAGCAACATACGCAATGCTGTAAATGAAAGAAGCATAAGTGACAACAAATTATGGTTAGGAAAGAGCATAAATAATAGACCTTCTCCATCTTATAATTATGAACCACCAAGAAGGATAGAACAATGTGATGGTAATAATGGTCGTTATATGGAGAGGGTGAGGAACAATAATAATAAGAATAATGATAATGATATTAAGTCATCAGCTCCTAACACATCATGGTGGAATGATAGTGATACAAAGAGAAAGCGAAGGGTGGCAAAGTACAAGGTTTATTCATCTGAAAGTAAGCTTAAGTGTTCTTTGAAGAAAGGGTTTCGTAGTTTCAAGAATATGGTTTACAATCTCTAGCTAGCTAATGCATTATTCTATGGGAAGGTTTCATCTTTTTTGTCTCATGAGTTTTATATAGTTTAGAGGTTATGAGAGAGTTTGGTGTATCCATTTTCTTATGTTTTTTGTTCGTGAGCTTTGGTTGTTTTCTTTTTGTAGCATGTGCATGGATTGTACGTATGTGTTTTTTTTATGGGATTGGTTCCATTTTATAAAATCTATTGTTTTTTCCTTAATTTGTTCCATAATTTATAACATTTGTTCATAGATAATCACGTACCCTCAAAAGGTTTCTAGATTAGTTTAGTTTCTTAATTTTAACAGATAGTGGTTGATGTTCTTGTTAACCTTTTTTCATTCTGAATATGCTTTAATTCTTTCAATTCTAGGGATCTATTTACTTCAATCTTAGTCATCAATTCTAAGGAAACTCAATACTTTAGATATACTCACTAATTCAAATGAGGTAAAGAAATTATAGGATGAAAGTTCTGGTAAAAGTTCACCCATAAGTTTTTCACCCCTTATTTTGAAGTGCTTATTATTATCTACATAATCTACTATATGTTATATTATATATTCGCTTGGGGAGACAAACTTGAGTCCAACATTTTGGAGAATCTTTTGACAGAAAAGCCTTTAAGAATGGATGTTATCCCTGCCATAATTGTCTCAACACTACATTGTGAGTTGTTGAACTTTCAATTTGAAGTCTGATATGCTAACCAACTCTCTGAACCTGCTGTACCTTGTACCCCAAGAAAAGTCTAATATCTTCCAAAGTCATATTTTTCAGATCTACTTGTAAGTTTTAATTGATGGAAGATACTGTACCAAAACTAAATACATCACAAAAATGCTTAATGTCAAATAATTAAGCATATGAAAGTTGATGAGGTTTTGAGTATGAGGGAAATTGAAGGCATGAAAATTGGTATTGAAGCTTCAGATATTGGCAGAAATTGAAAATATTTTGTTAGTTAATATGCAATACAAATAGGATCATATTATGTTTGGTAAAGAGACTAGTGTTTTTCATGTACTGAATGGGTCAAAAATCATGATGCATATTAATGCATTCCATTATATTTATGGCAATTTCGTGCAACTTATGACCTCAGGAATCCACCGTACAATCTAGTGGGGACGATTCTGATGTTGATTTGGTGAATAAATGGGTGCATTTATTTCTAACTTAGGGGCATCATTATCTTCACTGAAGAGCCCTACACATAGAGCAAAAGTAACAGTTAATATATAGTCACTTTCTAGGTAAAATTAAAATTTATTTCATACCTAATAACTTAATGTATTTCACTCTTTTGACTCTTTTCTTTACCACTCACTAACGAATCACCTAGAAGTGATTGTGTTGTTTAGTTACTCGCATTATTTTTTTGTAACAAATCGAACAAGAATTTATTGCTCAAATTTTTAATCGTTTGATCATCATTGAATCTAATGAAATCTTACACCATTAAACCAACATTTTAGTGGTGTTATTCTATTCACCCATTTCATTTAATGGTAAAAACTAAAAAAAAAGTAATTGCATATATGTATTTTCTCCTCACTTGTTGTACAGTCAAAGAAAAAGAAAAAAGAAACCCAAATTCTGAACTCTTTTTCCTCAATTTTTCAATCCAAAATCACCTATTTCTTATTCATTTTTTCCTTTCCTGATCCAACAAGAGTGTGTAAATCCATAAAATAAACTACATAAATACTTTTTTCCCTCTGCATTTCCCCGCTTTCCAAGTTTTTACCCCGCGAACCAATACTGTGTTCAACTCTCGCACGCAAACGCGGTTTCATTTTTTTATTTTTCTTACACTCCTCATTTGCATTATCTTTTTGGAAAAATAATTCTTTTGTTGTTCATAGAAATAAGAAAAGTTCTGATTTTTGACTCGTTCAAGACTCATGTGGGTGAACTGAGATTGACGGGTAAATAGAGTGTAACCATTGGATAATGTTTGTTCCACAATATGACCCTATGAATCTGCAATGTCTTTCCATTTTCAGTGTCACCCTTTAAGAAAGAATTGATTTTTATTATATGCATTGTGCTTTTGGTTGCAAGAAAAAAGAGTCTTGAAAATGGTGTTGTTCTTCAAATGAAAAGATTTGTTTTTTTAGTTTATGTAAATTGGTGTTCTTGCATATCTTCAACACTCAGATTTGGGTTCTTGGGATAATATAATTGTTAAAAAGATCTCATATTTGAGAGTGAAAATGGAGATTGAGAAAAAACGTTCAAAGGGAAGCTTCCTTAGCTTCTTTGATTGGAATGTGAAATCTAGAAAGAAGCTGTTTTCTGACAATCCCAACTTACCTGGTAATAATTTCCACTCTCTTATATGTGTTGTCATTGCTTGTATCTTTTTCAATGCTTAGGTCATTCTCTCTAGTAAGTGTAATGTGCCTATTCTAAGTATTTCTGCTACATTAACTATAGAAGTTTCAAAGCAAGGAAAGGAAAATCTGGAGAACATGCCAAAGTCACAGCTCAATAAGGTGTGAGTTTGTTCAATCAATTTATAGTTATTTATAACCTTTTTATGCATTGCATACTACAGTTTTGTATATTAGTATATATTTAATATTCTTTAGGTTGATTATTATGATTGTTTCAGATAAATGTGCATGATCATAGTGGAGGAAATCCTAGTAATATTGCAAGTTGTGATGTTAAATATGCCTCATCAGTTAATAGTGATGAAGGGCATGGAACACAAGCCCCAGGGCTAGTAGCAAGACTCATGGGTTTGGATTCATTGCCAGCTTCTACAGTCTCTGAGCTCTCCCTCTCCTCTACTTCATTATATGGTTCCAACTCTCTTGGATCTTCTCATTCTCATGAGGGTGATCTTCATTTGATGGATGACTATTATCCTGTGGACTACATAAACATGCCACTTAAGGTGGATAAATCTTCTTTGGTTGTTATGGAATCAAAGGCTCAGAAAGTGGGAATAAAGAGATTTCAAAGTGAAATGTTGCCTCCAAAGTCAGCTAAACCTATTCCAGTTACTCACAATAAACTTGTGTCCTCTGTCACGAGCCATGGTTATATACCACCTAAGAATGCAGCTCATATGAAAGTGGACACTAAGATAAATGAGGCAAGTCCACTGCCATATATGAGGAATAGAAAGTCTTCAGTTGGGCCTTCATCTGTTCACTTAAAAAATCTTGATCTGAATGGCAAGCCTAGTGAGGAGAGCAATGATTTGTATAAATCCACTTCAACTTTCAAGGGTTCAAGAGATCCAGTAAACAATGGATCTCGCCATATAGTAAGTAAGGGAAAATCTGTTTCACTTCCAACTCTGTCCGAAGAAAACAACTGCAGAAAGAAGTTATCCACGAGCCAGAAGAAAACAACTGCAGATCAGGCCAGGGTCATGCAGCGCAAGGCTTGTACAGGGAGCACTAGCAATGTGCTTGTTCAAAATAATCAAAAGCAGATTTGTGTAACCAACAAAGGTAATTCAACTTCAAAAATGGACTCCAATAAACCAACTCGGACTTGGTCCTCAGAAAGTTCTACGGGATCAAAGAAGTCAACAAACAATGGTGCTGTAAATGCTAACATTGAGCCCAAGAGGTCAAGAACAACGGTAACTGGTACTCAAAAGGAGTTTCCAGTATCCAAAAGAAAGATCATTGCAGAAAAGAAAAGGTATAACAGTAGGGATGTTCAGAATGAGGCAAGAAGTTTTGATAATGCAGCTAAAGTTTTTGATAGCATGTCCATCAAATGCTTTGTTACAACTGATGGAAGTATTGACCAGGATGCATTTAACATGAAAGAAAGCAAGGATGTGGTTTCATTTACGTTTACATCTCCCTTGAGGAGAAGCATGCCTGAGTCACAGTCCTGTACTGAGCAATTGATGGAAACAAAGAACGGAATTGATGTTAATTCTCTTGATCATAGTGATAAACTTTATCCGAAAGAATTATCATTATCTCCTCCTAGGTTAGATATAATAGATGGTAATGATTTGAGTTCCCTTTTGGACAAAAAGCTGCAAGAATTGACTTTTAGAATTAACTCACCTCAATGTACCTTGGCAACAGAAGGGTCACCTTCTGGTTTAAGATCTAGTTTGGAAGACAAGTTCCACAGTTTGGTATGCGCCACAGCAAGGGAACATGACACAAGCTTTCATCCTAACCTTCTCAGTAATGAATTGGACAACATGCATGATAATGGTTGTTCTTCAAGTCATAATTCGGCGCTAAACATATATCAACAACATAAGGTCTCTTTCATCTCTTTTATCCTTTCAGCTTTATCTATTTTGGATTTTATTTCAAGTTTCAAGTATTAATTATTGGTATGTGATCCTTGAAAACTTTCTGCCATCAATTATTCAATGGAATATATTTAAGGGTTGTGGTTGGAAGGGAGACGAATCAGAGCATTATACTTTGATTATTTGCAACTTCATATATTCATTTTGGTGCTTAATCTCATTTCATTTGTGCAGACATCAGAACCAATGGAAAGGCCTAGCTGTAGCAGCAGTGGTGAAAGTGGAAATGAACTAGGTTCTCCGCGTTCAAGAGCTGTTACAGATTTTGATAATCCTTTTGTCAATGAAAGTTGCTTGGATTGTGAAGATAGTCGTACATATGGTAATGTTTTAATCTTTATTTTATTTACACTGCTGATGATCATATTTTTTATTTATTTCAGATTTAAAAACAAAACCTTGCAACTGGAATAGCTATTACTGTCTTATAAATTTTGTAATAAATTGCATTTTTGCATCAAGTTTTCAAAGAACCTTGAGGCATCATGCAGGAAAAGCTAACAGTTGAATTATGATTAGGGTACATGTGGTGTGGTAGAAACTATGTGGATGTTGCAGAGTTATTCTTAATAGCTGGCTAATTTTGCATGATTTTAGTGTTTCATCATTTCATTTTTAATTACATGTCAAATATCCTTTATGCCATGCATTTGATATATACGTCATTCATCAATTTTAGTCTTATGAAAGTAACTCTCGGAACTTTATTGTGGTTCCTCAGCACAAATGCATATACCCATAAATAAAAAACTGATGTCTATATTTCCCATGTTTTTAGGTAGCACTGTGTATTGTTCCATGCAAGATGAAGAAGTGTCTAATTCTTCTCCAATAAATGAATATGTATCACTTGAAAACGAGGTGTATGAGAAAAGCTCTTCCACAGCGCGCCAGGGAAACACGACCATCGAAGAATTAACTAGAATGTCAATACTTGTTGATTTCACAAGATCAACATGGAACATAGAGCTTGAATATGTAAAGGATATACTAACCAATGCTGAGTTGATGGCAGAAGAATTTGTTGTGGGTCAAACAGATAAAATCATAATGCCAAATCTGTTTGATGTGTTGGAGAACCATAGCAATGAGACAGAAAACTACAATAAAGAGTACTCTAAGCTTGAGAGGAAGGTTTTATTTGACACTATATGTGAGTGCCTAGAATTAAGATGTAGGAAAGCTTTTGTTGGGAGCTGCAAAAAATGGCCTATATGGATGGCATCAGTTAAGAGGACGAACCGGTTGGCCGAAGAATTGTACAAGGAAATGGTTGGCTTTAAAAGCATGGAAGAAGAGACAATGGTGGATGAAATTGTTAGCAAGGACATGAACACTGGTTTGGGTACATGGCTTGACTTTGACATTGAAGCCTTCCAAGAGGGTTTAGATGTTGAGCTTCACATAGTAACCTATTTGATCAATGAATTAGTTGCTGATTTGTTGTATGTTTAACCCTTCACATTTTTTTCCAAAGCATAAATATTTGTACACGAGGGTAAAAACATGGTTGACTTTCTAGTATCACTTTACTTATTGAAGTAGCAATAGATGCACCATTAAAATCACATCCAATGAGAGAGGGAACAATTCCTAAAGTGTTAGGGTTTAGTGGAATTGAGAACCACCCTATCTTATGGGTCAATGTGTATTTTATTGTTTTACTTAGAATGTGTGTATTATACATTGTGAATGAGCCTCGCATATTATGGATGAAGATCATTTATCCCAAGTTGGTTTTCCTAATTATGTCCTGTCCAATAGTATAATGTCAATAATGCTATTAAAAATATATATTCTTAAGTATCATTTCAATAACATTATATGACATTGTACTATTAGACGAGACATGATTAAGGACATCAACATCCCCATATTATAACTATCTATCCCATTAATCACTTATTACAACATGCCATGTGGTTGTTTCCTTATTTCCTTGTCTTTTAAGCCCTTTTTCTGAGATCTTGCACCCTATGTCCTAATCACATGATAGCCATTATTTTGGTTTTCATATGAAACATGTTTTCATTGAAATTTATAATATGCGCAATAACTATACAAAACAGTTAACCTGAATAATTATATACTAGTTGGGTTGAGTTTAGGATCTTGCTAAATTAAGGAATTTTAAAATGATTATTAATACTTGTTTTGTAAATAAAAATAAAGTAATAATGATAGATAAATAAGAAGTGTGAATGTATATTTTTAGATGACAATAATATTAAGGACAGAATCTTATAGGAATCTAGTTTTAATATAGATTTGTTAATTATTAAGTATAATGATCTAAACACTTATTTAGTAAAATTGCATTTGCTAATAAGTTATTTATGTACAAAATATTTTTGTTTAATTCCTTATTTAGTAAAATTGCATTTGCTAATAAGTTACCTTAACTGCTTTATTTCAGTAATAAAAAGAACATGCTGGTAGGTCTAAACCTGCTCTCAAACCACATGTAAGCAAAAACTTTGTTAATAGTTCTTAATTTCATTGCCACGCACACTGATATTCTCTCACATTTCACTGAAAATAGTCCCACCTTTCTAAAACATTATTACAGTATCTTATTTTTGCTTTTTAAGTGAAAGGTTAATAAGTACTTTTAATATACTATTTATGAAAGTAATATAAACAACTTTGTATTAAGAAATAATAAATTTTAAAATATTAACAAGCGGTATTCTTTATTTGGTTATTTACATGTTAACTTAATTTTATAATATTTATTGAATAATATTTGAAGAGACTTATTAACATTTTTAAATGGCAAGATGATACCATCGAAGTACTCGCGAAAGGATCCAATGATATTTTTAATATACTTTCTTCTTGTTCAATGAATGTTCTTCGATTAATGTGATTACCAAAATATATTTATATTCATCAACGAGATCTTCTCAATATACTACTAAGTAATCCGTGTATAACCATACACTTATTTTTCTTTTGCCATAGTTAATATCACATATGTTTCAACGTTATTAAATATAAATAAAATTGTACATTAATATATATATATATATATATATATATATATACATTAGTAATATATATGTTGATCATAAATCAACTCAATAAATACATACCCTTTTACATTGTAGTATGATATAGGAAACCTGCAATGATAATGAATATAATAAAATTAGTAACTGAGTAATGAAAGGAATGCAAGAAATTACTAAAGGTACTTATTAAGTATGTTGCAAAGAGGAATCCAAATTTTTTAAAGAAGGGGACCATAGATGCCTCAAATTTTACTTTACCTTGACTTACTTATATATTATCTCTTAATAATCATCAATTATTATATAAATTTTCTGAAATACTAATTTGGAAAATACATAAATATCATTATATTACTTATACATTTTATGAATTACAATTCTACAAGTAAATAGTCATGGTGTTAGTTTTCTAAACAAGAGCTTATTATAGTTTTTTGGAAGTTATTGAAGCACATCCATACAAGAACCAATGCTTTTACAATTTATACCATCACAAATTTGCTATATGAGTTTTGTCATATTGTTTTATAATAAGCTGTTCTAAAGTCTCTCATAGTTAAATAAAGAAAGTGTTAATTTTGTGATAAGGATAAATTATATTGTAAGGTGATAATGTATTTTTTTAATTGGTGGCTAGAATAATTGTATTCTAAAATGATAAAAGTATTTGGACAGAACACCCACACTAATAACTTACATGTGGAACAAATTTGGTGATATTCGCTTCACACAAACTCATATCTATAAAACAAAATTAATTAGATATTCCATTTATTTAATTATTTCACATTATATAATCTGTTTTAACGATTAAACTATAATAATAATAATTTATTATATAAATGTATATATTATTTGAGTAATAATTATAAGCAAATATTAATTTTCACCCGATATATAATTAAACTTATAAAACTCGTACTTATTATTAGTGTATACATTTTCCATCTCAAAAAAAAAATAGAAAGGTAAAAGAGCATAAATGATATAAACTTTATGAATAGTAGGAAGACACTCAATGGTAAGGTAAATAAATGTAATATTTATACATTATTAATGTGTAGACAACATATTATTAACAATTTATTTATATTATTTGTTTTAAATAGTTTAAATATATATTATTGAATGATCATGGATAATGAATTAACCATTATTGCACTAACCTTTCACTTAATGTCAATTTATCCATTATTCATATTACGGTTTCAAGAAATTGAATGCCCTGTGGTGAGCATGATTAATTATGGGTAAGGGTTTATTTAGTGAATGAGAGATCTTATTAATAGTCTATGTATTAATGAATGGAATGGCAAATGAGGATATAAAAGGTGAGAGAGAAGGGCATTTTCATCCATTCTTCTCAGTTTCCAATATTTATTTACTTGTTTTGTTCCACTCTTCTCCCAAACCCTTTCATTCTCCATTCTCCATTCTCCATTCTCCTCTCAATAATGGACCTTCTCCTAAAACCCACCAACAATCTTCAACACCAACCACCTCTCACTCCTCCTTTCTTTCAAGACTTCGATAGTACCTGTTCTACCCCTTATGTCAGTGCCCCTTCAAGCCCGGGCCGAGGCCCGTCCATTCCTGGTTTTTTCTACAGTGCTCCCGCCAGCCCAATGCACTTCTCTATAACATCTTCATCTTATCAAAACAGTAACTGTAACACCACCACTGCCTCTTCTTCTGACTTCGAGTTCTCGGCCCGGTTCGGTTTTACCGGTTCAGGAGGATCCGGTTCGATGAGTTCAGCTGATGAGTTGTTCTTAAACGGACAGATCCGGCCCATGAAGCTCTCAACCCACCTTGAGAGACCTCAACTTCTCGCTCCATTGCTGGATCTGGATGAAGAAGAAGAAGATGACGATGATGAAGATCATGAAAATGAGATTGTTGTTGTACGAGGTAGAGATCTGAGACTTAGAGATAAGTCGGTGAGAAGAAGAACCAGATCTATGTCTCCTCTTAGGAACAACACGCATTTGGAGTGGAGTGAGAAAGAAGATGATCATGCAGATAACAACAACAACACTAAAAATGGTAACGATTCAACTGAAAATGAAAAGGAGAAAGTTGAAGAGGATGTGTTAGGGTTGGAAGAGAGAACAACACCTTGTGTTTCAGCTTCTTCTTCTCGTTCTTCTTCAGCTGGAAGAAGTTCAAAGAGATGGGTTTTCTTGAAAGACTTTCTCAGAAGCAAAAGTGAAGGAAGGAGTAACAATAAGTTCTGGTCTACTATTTCGTTTTCTCCAAACACCAAGGACAAGAAAACGAATCATCAAAATCTCCATAATACCCCTGTTCCGAAGGAGGGTAGTCAGAAACCGAAAGGGAGTGGGAAGAAAATTACCGGAAAGCCCATGAACGGTGTTGGGAAGAGACCGTCATTGCATGAGTTGCACTATAAAGCGAACAGGGCTCAAGCGGAGGAGTTGAGGAAAAAGACCTTTTTGCCCTATAGACAGGGTTTGCTTGGGTGCTTGGGATTTAGTTCAAAGGGTTACGGGGCTATGAATGGCCTCGCAAGAGCCTTAAACCCCGTTTCCTCCAGGTAACAAATTTCAACACAGCTTTTTATCAAATTGTACAGATCATTATTAATTATCACTATTATTATTATCATCAATATTATTTTATTGTTATCAAACGTTTAGCTTTAACATTATTATCACCCCATGTATGATGTATACCTTCATTTGGTGGTGAAATATGAATATGATGTTTCTTCATTATCCACTGTCCTTCTAGATGATGCTTTTTGCAGTATGTTTTAATTTTTTTAATTAATCCCCAAGTTTGTGATTTACGGTTAAATTAGGCCTAACCAATTGTCTTATCGTGATGGTACTTGCCGTTTATCAGATTAATTAATTAATATCACTTATATTACTATCTAAGAAAATATATATTATATTTTGGTTAAATCCTTGGTTTATGGGTAAATTAGGCCTAAGTGGCTAACCAATGTCTTTATCATAATGATGTGTGGTTATCTTACCCTGTCAAGTTACATCGTAGAAAATTCATCCATTGATTATTATTGTGAAAAAGGTGATTATTACAGAATACACGTGGTGTGGGGTGAGTTCTATTAGTTAGCTTTTAGGCCCCAGAGTAATAGTGCAAACAAGGACAGACCCAACCCAACACACCCTCAAAACCAAAATTGAAAGATGTGAGTGTTTTTGGTTGCAGATTTCGTGTCTTAAGCTTTTTGTTGTCGGGATTATGGCAGAAAATGAGAGGATCAAGTTTGCCCTTTTATTTTTTGGGGGGTTCCAAATGGGGTTAGCGCTATAATTATGCCATGATGATAGATACATATTTGGATTTAGGAAAAAGATGTTCGCATATCTAGCTATATGGACAACGACATAAAGTAGATTTAGATTATTTGACATTGACATTTTTGTAAGTTAGTATTTTATAAGTTTAAATCATTGGATGGAACCTTTTTGTTACGTGCAGAATGGAAACTCATATATTCGCTATGTCCCATTTTCTTTTGGTTGCTTATATATTTAGCTCTTGAAAAAAACTGTTCTAATATTCTTACTGGGTACCCCACCGCTGAAGTAATAAAAAAACTATTTGGACTTAATCGATTCCCCACGAGAGGGCCTCGTTTCTTTAATTCGCTGGGGTTATGTTTAAATAATCATGACTTAATTGTGGAAGATTCACCCAATGGTAACTGGATTTCTTAACTGAATAATTTGGAGGTTATACAATGAATAATGAATGTTTGTAAAATGAGCTAGTGCCATGGATAATCAATGTAAAATAAGATAGAAATATATTTTGGATGTAATGAGTAACACATTTTAAGAAAAAGAAGCAAAAATAACTAGTTCAAAAAGATGGTTGATTTATCTTTTCAGTTTATAATCTCATTTGTAAGTTATAATCAAAATGTAAAAATACAATCTATACCAAACACATTTTTGTCTGAAGATTTGGATCTTCCTTCTACTATTTGTTTGTTTAAAATATTTACCCCCGAAACCTTAGTCTTCCCCTTTTTTATGACAATGCATTGAACATGTTGTAGTTAGGGTTTATCTTTGAGCATTCAAGATTAACCACATATTTTAGGACAACATAATAATTAGTTCATACTTCATTGTAAAAGAAATGGAGCAAACAAGGTTTGAGTGGCTTGTAACTTGTAAGATAGCAGTCCAATGAAACATTTCAGCTCACACTGCATTACTTCTAACAAGATCAGCTCAATAAAAGGGCTTCGATCGGTTCAACTTACCACAGCAACCACATGCTGACATGCATATAAGGATTATAGTAATAGTAATGTTATATACTCCTACAATATCATTCTACTAATCCTCCTACACAAAAAAAAAAGTGATATATGTCACTTGTAAATCAATCACTACTAAATAAATAAAGTATCACTTTTTCACATATATCACTTTTTTATTGGTATGAGGATTAGGATGATGATTTAGTAGGAGAATATATAATTTTTCCCCATTCCTATTCCATGACTCATCCCCAATTATAATGACATAAAAAAATTGTAGTGTTTTATACAGTATTAATACTATTTATTTTAATCATTATTCACTCTTCAAAAAAGTAATATAAACAAACATTGGATGATGAAGTGAATGTGTAATTATACTCACAATTCATAATTAAGGATGACAAATTGATGGATTTGGACGAATATAAACTCATTCATCAATCCATTTAAATAATATTTGAGGTTATTTAATTCATCCATATCTAAACTTAATGGATGAATTTCAAAGACTTTATTTTCATGGATTTGAATAGATTAATGTCAATTTCATTTTTGTTGGATCTAAAAACAATATTGAAGAAAATCATTATTTTAAAAACTAATACAACAGAACATTTTTTTTGAAATCACTATTCAAATAAACAATTTTAAAAATCCTTTTTGAATTTTTAAAAAATTACTTTTTTTACTTTTAAAAAATTACTTTTTTTACTTTTAAAAAATTACTTTTTTTACAATATTATAGTGTGTGACCTTAACGTGTAAAATGAGGAAAAATTGAAAAGATGAGAGATAAACATATAAAACAAGAGAATAAAGTATTGTGTCACGAGATAATTTACTCATACAGCTAGTAAAAGAGTGACATATGTATTATTTTGTTTAGTTTTAAAAATATTTTTATAGAAAACGATTAAATGGTACGCATGTCAAAACTTTAATGACTAATTGAGATAATTTATCTCATTTATTAAGAGATACAATGTTGAATTGAATATCGGTTTCCCCACTAGGAACAAGTAAATTTGTGACGAGAGTTAAGAAGTAGGTGTAGCATCATCCACAATGAGCAAAAGTTTGCAAAAGATTGAACGCAAAATTCTACATTTGCTTCACGATCGCAACACCCGAACTCAACTCACTGAAATCCACGCTCACATCCTTCGCCATGGCCTCCATCAATCCAACCAAATCCTCTCTCACTTTGTTTCCGTTTGCTCCTCTTTTCATAAAATGCATTATGCTTCTCTCATCTTCCACCAAACCCATAACCCCAACATTCTCCTCTTTAATTCTATGATCAAAGGTTATTCCTTGTCCCCACCCCACCACTTTTCCTTTCACGTCTTCTCTCTCATGAAAGCACGTTCCATTTCACCTGATGAGTACACTTTTGCCCCGTTACTTAAGGCTGTTGCCAATCTCCGTCATTATAGACTTGGGCAGTGTGTTCATAAGCACATTTTGGCCCTTGGGTATGCGCGACATTGTTCTATTCGTGTTGGGTTGGTGGAGTTCTATGCTGGTTGTGAGAGAATGGAGGATGCTGACAAAGTGTTTGATGAAATGCGTGAGAGGGATGTTATTGTTTGGAACTTAATGGTTCGTGGGTTTTGTAAGGTGGGTGATTTGGACAAAGGTTTGAGGCTTTTTGGGGAGATGAAGGAACGGAGCATTGTTTCTTGGAACATTATGATTTCTTGCTTAGCGGAGAGGAACGAGGATGAGAAAGCTCTTGAGGTTTTTCGCGAGATGTTGTATAAGGGTTTTGAGCCGGATGATGCCACATTGGTGACAGTGCTTCCTGTTTGTGCTCGTTTAGGAGCTGCGGATGTTGCAGAATGGATTCATTCTTACGCAAATGATAAAGGATTATTAAGAGATGTCATTGCTGTGGGGAATTCACTTGTGGATTTCTATTGTAAATGTGGCAATCTAGAACTCGCATGGAGTGTTTTTAATGAAATGGCATGTAAAAATGTTGTTTCTTGGAATGCAATGATATCGGGTTTGGCGTATAACGGAAAGGGTGAAGTTGGGGTTGAGTTGTTTGAGAAGATGGTACGTGAAGGTGTGAAACCCTCTGATTCCTCTTTTGTAGGGGTTTTGGCTTGTTGTGCTCATGCAGGTTTGGTCGATAGATGGTGCGAGTTGTTTGAGTCTATGGTTGTAAAGTTTCAGCTTTCGCCAAAATTGGAGCATTATGGTTGTGTAGTTGATATGCTTGGGCGCTGTGGATATGTGAGGGAAGCTTATGAGTTGATTAGAAGCATGCCCATGAAGCCTACTGCAGCCTTATGGGGTGCTCTGCTTAGTGCTTGTCGAACTTATGGTGAAAGGAAAATTGCAGAAATTGCAGCAAAAGAGCTCATTGATCTTGAACCATGGAATTCTGGGAATTATGTGTTGCTGTCTAACATTTACGCAGAAGAAGGGAGATGGGATGAAGTTGAGAAAGTTAGAGTATTGATGAGAGGAAGTGGAATCAAGAAAGTAGCAGGGCAGAGTGCAACAGGATAGTTGCAAGATTCTGATTTCAATGCAAAAAACTACAGGGATTCTCTTTGTTAATGCACAAAGCTCACAAAAAGTAGTGTGAAGAAGATTAGAGGATGCCATTCAAAGTTTCAACCTATTTTATGAGACAATACAATTCAAGCCAGACTCCTGACAATGCTAACATTACATGGCTTAGACTGGGAAGAGAAACATTTTTCCCAACATTTCTGTTCAATATGAGAACACCTTTTAATTTATATGACTCTAAGTGAATAACATTACAAGGTATCATGTTTTAAGCAGAGAAATGAATGTAAATGTGAGTTGTCCCTAATGTTGTTATACAAATAAGGCTTGGGAATGGAATATGTGAAACTAAATCTTAGAGCGCATTAATCATGCAGCAATATCTACTGTAGAATTAGGAACATCAAAGCTCTTTGGTATATTAAGAATGAGAGGATTAAACAAAAAGTTGGAGATGCGGGGTATCGATCCCCGTGCCTCTCGCATGCTAAGCGAGCGCTCTACCATCTGAGCTACATCCCCATGTTTATTACTAAGGACATATAACTTACTCCTACAATTAGGAACCACAGACCTTAATTGTTTAGTATTGTCTTCAGTGTAAAGACCAAAAGGTGGATGGATAAGGCTTAACAAGATAAGTCAAAATAAGGTGGATGGATACTTTTCTTAAAAATAGTTGTGAAATTGTAATTGGAAGTTTACAATAATATAATTACCTCTATTGTATTAGAGTATTAGAAAAAAATCTGGGTTTACAAAATCATTTGTTGAAGTAAAATGAATTATTGAACGATTTTATTGCTTCTGGCAGCTATAATCTCAATTTTCATATTTTATAAAATTTCCCTTATATTATTTTCTCACCAATCAATTTCTCAATTTTTTTGACGATATCAAAAAAAAACTAAATCTGTCATTCATATCTAATTGTTAATTAGTTATTGAATGTTGGAAACAGATAAGTTAATTGATATATTGGGGATTAGGAATTACTGTGACTAATACTTCAATTCTGTGGGCTGGTTTGTCATTTTAAAACCGGACGTAGCACAAAACCAGATTACCCCCATATTCTTTCATTGTTTAATATTTATATACACTGAAACAAACACCACATATGGTTAAATGTTAATATATATCCCTAAAAAATAGATAGATAGAATGACGAGATAATATTTGTTTAAATAAAAAAAATGTATTTATCGATATTGTAAAAGTATTTTATACCATTGATTTACAATCATTATTGATCTCTTAAAAAATAATACAAATGAATAATAAATGATACAATGAATAAATTTTTACATTATCTAGTGTATAAATATTACAGTGAACAACAACAAAATGTTAAAAAATCTTGAAGGCCCAGTATGTTGATATACTAAAAAACCAGAAGCGAAAACCAAGCAACCGCCAATAGATTAAAAAACATGCAATCCATAGTAGTAACTAGTATATAATAATCAATAAAGTGGTCACATTTATAACACTTCATACAAGACAGGTTTAGCATCTATATCCAAATCTTAATCTCTTCAAAATGTCTCAAGTTGCAGAAAACGAACGCCGGATCCTAGTGGCAGTTGATGAAGGAGAAGAAAGTAAGTATGCTCTGTCTTGGTGCCTCAAAAACCTCATTTTTGAAAATTCCAAAGATACCCTTATCCTCCTCTATGTCAAGCCCCCTCGTGCTGTTTATTCTGCCTTCGATGGCACAGGTAACTACATTTTCAAGATTATTATTATTACATAATCACTGAGAAATTGTTTCTATACTCTTGTATCTGCAACAATCTTAAGCTAATTTTATTATATCAGTTAATTGCTTTTGATAATGCTGTGTTTGTGTTACAGGGTATTTATTTTCCACTGATGTATTGGCAAGCATGGATCAATATAAGGATCAAGTGGCTGATAGTGTCTTACAGAAAGCTAAGAATTTGTGTAACAATCTCCAAAATGTATGTATACTTTACATTACTATAATATAATATACATTTTATTCTCATTTTGCCTAAGCTGATTTATGAAAAATCATGAATTGAATTGTTAAGGTGGAAATCAAGGTAGGGCATGGTGACCCAAGAGATGTAATCTGTGAGATGACTCAAAAATTGGGTGTTGATATTCTGGTCATGGGTAGCCATGGCTATGGTGTTATCAAGAGGTGAGTCCATGCTTTATAGTGCATCCTATTAACCCTCATTAATTAAAGTAAATGTATATATCATTATCTATGTATATGTAAATTGTTTAGTCGACAAAGTTTTAAGATGAGTATCGACTAACACAACTTTCATCTTTTATCTGGTCTAAGCCCGATACATAATATGTATCGGGTAAGGATTAGTAGTTGATGTTGTGTGTAAATTGTGGGTTAATTGGTATTGAGGTGTTGAATTGCAGGGCTTTCCTTGGAAGTGTGAGCAATCACTGCGCACAGAATGCTAATTGCCCTGTTTTGATTGTGAAGAAGCCAAAATCAACAGCTGGAGGGGACATATGATGTTTTTTAGTTTTGTTCTTTTTGTAAATAGTTGAGTTGCTTTCTGTCGCTTATGTCTCATTTGATTTGGGTTTCTGTTGTTTGTTCCTGATAGAAGAGATTCTCTTTTAAAAATAATTTAATATGTTAAAGTCTACCCCTTCAAAATGATAATAATATTTAAGTCTAAAGTGTTTGATTATTTATAATAGTTATAGTTAAATAATGCCTTCATAACTGAGGATCCATTCCTTGTGGAGCTAATCTAAAATTTTCCTAGGGGTAGAAAGATAGGTGAATGCGATGGAATCGTATGAAAATAAATAACTAAGGTTTGGTACCTTTAAATTAAATTAGTTATATAATTATTTTATTAATAAATAAATAAGAAATAAAATGAAAAGTGTGTTTCATAAATTTTTGCAAGCAAAATAAAGTGTTCTTTTGAAATTATAATAAAGTTTAGGGAATGATGGTGCCAAATGAAAATGGGGTGGGATAAAAAGAAGCTCCCTTATTTATTATGGTGATGGGATGTTTGTTGAAAAATCATTTAGGAATAATATGATAGTTGATCGTTTATCATTTAATAAAAAAAAATCATTGATAGTGTATTATTCATCTATTAACCTTTTATATGGTTATCATTAACCTTGTAAGGGAAACAATGATAAAAATGTGAAGTTTAGCTTATACATCTATTACTGTTTTTATCTTCTTAGAAACAGATTTATTGAAGAATCTCATGTTCTTTTGTTAGATCATCTTTTGATCTTGAGGCATGGTCATGGCAAATCTTGTTAAACCCCCTTGAGCAGTTGAGTTACAGCACCAAGAAATCAGATATTTTATTTGAAATTGTTGCAATATTAACCAATATTTTCCTAATAGAACTAATAGCTACCGAAACAGAATCATCTGCAAATTTATGATAACAAATGTACATAAAACAAATGGGTAAACAAATTTGGGTGGAAGCAGCACTAGATAGAAGGGATACATGGATATGCAAAAGCACCATATCCCAAGTATGGAGGTATGTATATCTTATGACCCTGCTAATGATTAGAAAGGTGTATTCTAGTCACCCCTAATAATTTGCACTGATTCTATCATCGTCAAAACATTGGATTAATTCTTTCAAAGCTGAACTTTTAGGCTATGCTCCGTTGTCTATAGGTAGTAGCTAGTAGCTAGCTTTGGAGATGCGTCTTGGTTTCGGTGTAGTGGGATTGAATTATGCATTTATTTATGAGGTAAGCAATGTGCATATAGTTAGATCATATTCATTGGTGGAAGGACAAAAATTGGTCTCTTCTATCCACATTGTGAAAACGTAACTTATTTGTCTGCAAACTCAAGTATCAAGCAGGAGCTTGTTTTCTGGACCTCCTAACAATTAGTGTTCAATGATCTGTCTAAGGCTTCATTAACCCGTCTTGTACACTTTTTGAGCTTAATTTTTGTTCAATGTCCGTATTTTAAAAAATTAACGGGGGTGTGAACTGATTTATATTCTATTTTTTTTAACGTATTTACATTCTCATTTACCTATAAATGATAATTTATTAACTAACGATAATAGAAAGCGTGAATATTTCATCACCTCATTAAGGGAGCACGAATCAAATCTTAGTTGTTACATAGTCAACTTAGAACTTCGAAGGCACAAACTCAAATCCAACCTAAAAACACTTAATCGGGTCAAATATTTCATCTCCTCCTTCACAATGTTTACTATAATAGCACTCAAGCTTTTAGCAAATTCTTCCTTACTTTAGGTTGAACGAAGGCACAAATTGGGGTTAAAAAAACCATTATTGGCAAGTATTCTGAGGCATAGTTAACAACCCAATTGACTAAAACAGAAAAGTGATCTATTCAAACACGAAATTTTCCATCTGTTCTAATCAGCTGAAATAATGAAACAGGATTGAAGCAACACCTCAAGTTTTTGCTTGCAGCTTTAAACGGTTTACTTATCTAGGAGAATATTCCTACCAACTAAAAAAGATATATAGAAAGGGCTAAAATTATGGTGCACTTGGAGCCTCTCTGCTAACATCCCTAGAGCTCATCCTGCAAATAAAAGGCAAGTGAGAAGATAATATATCATAAACCAATAGTTGCAGACTTGATTCATGTAAAGTTAAGTGGCTGAAAAACATACATGTTCATCCTCTTCCTTGGCTTCAGCATCTTCCCCAGCTTCGGCTTTAGAGTCAGCATCAGAGTCATTGGCATCATCAGCATCTTCCTCGTCTTCCTCAGCCTGAAGGGTGTATTCAGTCCATTAGAATCATACTCAACCACGTAATAACTAATGACAGACCTTAATTTCAGCTAAAGTAGTTCTACTTACATCTGAGTCAACTGGATCATCCTTCGATTCCTGGTGAAAGTTAAAAGGGACATGTAAGAAAAAATTTATGTTATTCCAAACAATATTAGCAAAGAAAAGTTTCTTTCAAACTCAGATGGAAGAAATAATTTCAACAAGAACTATTACCTCCTGCTCGTTCTTCTTCTCAGCCTCTTCAAATGCTGCCTTTTCAGCCTGCAAGAAAATATTTTCATTGAAGGGATCAAATCATTCAAAAATATACCAAAGACTAGAAGATAAGGAATAAAAATAACTTACATCCTTCTGCTTGCCCCATGTTTCCTCAGCAAGTTGCTTAGCATATTCCGGATCATCAGTAATCAAAACATTGTCAAACAAAGTACCAGATTTCACCTAGCAAATCAAATAGTTTACTTGTCAAGAGTTTGGATACAAAAAGTTAAAATAAATGCAGTTTAGCTAACAAAATGAAAAGTTTACCTGCCACAATTCAATACCCACGTACTTCAATTTGGGGAAAACATAGAGTTCAGGGTCATCCTTGAAATCTGAAAAATATAATGTTCATGTGTTGAAATCATTCCTTAATTAAATGGATGAACTACACTCAAATTCGCTATATATCATATAAAACAAGAAAACACATTTTTTTATAAAATAAGATAATACTACTGCGAAATAAGCATGAACATAAACCTGGGTTGTCAATAAGTGGTGCCTTCCATTTTCCCTTGTAGTTAGGGTTCTTAATTTTCTGCAGTGACATAGAATGAAAAGTTAGAAAATAAATCCATTCCCAAACACATACCATATATTCCAATTTCCACTAACCTTTGCTTTCCATGGGCCCTTGTACTCAGGATTGGCAATCGTAGGTGTTGTCCACTCACCATCTTCCTCATCATCCCAGTCTTCGGGCTGGGGACACAATTAAACTTATCAGTAAATACAATAAAATGATACACATTATACCACACAGGGAAATAATAAAACACCAAACACCTTCTTAGCATCAGGGTCTGGGATCTCTTTTGGGATGTCATCATAACCCTACAAATGCATGATATCAGCACATACTATTACATAAGTACACTTACAAATTCATACACATACAACATAACATAAGAAGCTTTTTAGAAAATCCTAATACCTCTGGCTTCTTATCCTCAGGGTCAGGAATAAACTCTTTGTCATCCCAATCTTCTGGCTGTGAGTAAGATGAGAAATTATCAATACCTAAAACTACTATAAGAAGTAAACAAAAAAGTAAGCACAAAAATACTTTTTTGGCCTCGGGATCCTTGATTTTCTTTGGAGGGAGAAGGTCCCAATCTGAGTAGAGACTGCCGGTTTGCTTCTCCACATTATCAATCAAGATGCTGTAAGTTGAATCTGGGCGTAGGATAAATGTGTAGACATGAGTGAGTTGGTCAGTCTCACAAGGAACGTCCTTCTTTATCAAGTGGTTTGTGTCATTGTAGGTGAGAATAGCATGTACTTTCTTGGTGCTGTAACCACAAATATCCGGGCCAAACATGATACTGCAACAGAAAAATAAATGTTCAAAAAATAAGCGATTTTAAAATATCTAAAGCATCCATAGCCAAAAAGCAAAGACACAAAAGGGGTTCTGTAAGTCACCTGTAAGGAGTATCCCCACCAAATTTCTTCTGGTCAACATCACCGCTGAGCAATTTCATGTAACCACCACCACAGTCAAGCTTCTGCTCATGCTTGACAGAAAATTGGAAGACTAAGGTATTATCCTTATTGCTGAATTCTGGGTACTCAGCAGAAATAGCATAGAATCTGTAGTCTTCACTTGTTTGAATACCTGTAGAGATATCAAACATCAAGCAAAACCTAACTCAATATCAAGTTATAAGTAAAACTAAACAGTAGCAGGCACAATTTACACGGTTATTAAGCATAGTAATTTAGTTTACCTTTGTCATTGGCATCTCCGTTCCATTTACCAGAAGTGTAGTTCCACTCCCCAGCCAATTTCTCATCACTCTTCCAATCAGACTTAACCCATCGACTTTCCCATCCATCTTCAAAATTCACAACAATGCACATAAGCATTGGAAAAACAACAAATACTAATTCAAGAAAATTTAAAACAAAATACAGAGAACCATGAATACGGACATCGAAAAAGCAAATGTCAAATGCATAAAGTAATTTATAGACAATGCACAATCAAGTTAGATACAGGAAAATATTTATAACTAATAATAAACATAACAAACCTACTAAAATTAGAAGTAAGAGAAAGCACATTTCAGGTTCAGAGATTTTTGAATAAATTAAATTTACGAAATCAAAATCACAGTTGCATGTAAATGTATGTACAACACTTCGACAGTCGGAACCTCTTTTCAAAATTACATCATCACGATTATCATAATCCGATGAATAACCAACACATTTTAACTATAGACTAATAATAAGAGTCAAAACAGTAAACACATGCACAGATCTACTCCAAATACGAATCAAAATTTCGAAGCACTCAGATCGAGGCTGAAGCATGCAAAAAAACATTGATCCTGAACAAAATGATACCAGGTTCGTAAATTGAAAACCGTAAATACAAAATAAACATAAAACCGAAGCTCACGATCTAGTAAATTAAAATGAAGATATCCGAAATGGAAAGTGCGATGAAATAATACCATCGAAGCGTTCCTCGAAGAAGACCTTGGCTGAAGCGATCGCTATGAGAGAAAGAAGAAGGAGAGTGCGAAGGTTAGGGTGTGAGACCCTAATCGCCATTGCTAGGTATGAATAAAGATAGAGAGAGGATAGAGAAAGTAAGAGCTATTTTGTTTTGCTGTTAGAATGAGTTGCTATTATAGTGCATCATCATCTTGCATTCGTTTATCAGTTTCGTGGGTATAATTGGAATTTTATGTTGTTAGTCTTACGTGGACTCTATGTGGCATACTGCAACCAATAATGGACTACCACGGATTAGGAATTTGTCATTGGTGTCATGTGGCACAACGTCATTCGTAAATTTAGTTACTGCATATGACTGTACATGTAAGTGGGGCAGTTATTTACGATATTGCCATCAGGTTTTTGAGGAGGTTGATAATTATTGTGACCATAAGACACTTGCCTTGCATGAGAAAGAATATTTCAAATATTTCATTTTTTTATTACTTTCCAAAATAATCAATTCGCATATGTACATTTAAGAATATATATATAGTTTCTATATTAGAGTCCTTTAGTTAAGAAACTAGCATCTTATGCTTTTCAAAAATCATAACAATAATTTAATTCATTGATCATTTGAAATTTTATGAAATTGCATTAATTTTGTATTAATTGCTATAGACCAAAATACCCGTTAATCCATCTCTAATGCATTTTAACGTTAAATTTACATTAATCTTTGATGGCAAACTAATTTTTTATAACGTTAAAATCTAGTATTATAATTACATTAATGCTATGATAAATGGTGCATGAAAAACGGTAATAAATAGGATCCCTTTCTGTCCGGTTCGAAGATGGATTATGAGATACTTGAGTTTGCTATGGATAATAACGTCTACGATGTGGTGAGAATTAAAGAAAAGGTGCAATATTTCCTGTTTGAATTCACGTAGAGAACATGGCAAGGTGCACGAAAAAAATGTTTAGAAGAAGATTTAACCAATTCCTAACAAATTGAATCCACTGAAAATAAGTGTTATATTCTATATTCTGTTAGAAGTGCAATTTACTCTGATGAATTGGAATATGTTTTTTTCGCTCAAAACAAATGCAAGGAGGCTGTAAAGCATGCACCACGCAAGGGTGTAAATCTATTTGTGGTAGTGGGATAAGATATAAACAAGTGGTAATATAATTGTGTAAGATATCTTACAACCGTAGTTTAATTAGGAACTTAGGTAGTTTATGATGCACGTATACCTTAACTACTTTTGTCTATGATTAGGTGGCTCTGCCTTAATAATTGTCCCATTTCAAATCGGAAAAGAATCATCTCCAATAATGGATTCAAATTAGGCAATGCAACCAAAGCAATGACAATAGAGGTGATGTTGAAGCCTAGACTTTTTGTGAAATCGGATTTTAGTAGTGTCATGGATATAGTTCACTTCCCTTAACATAGTTCACTACCATACCAGTCATGGTTTTCAATCCCTTTAGTTTGACCCTCAACTATGTAGTCTTAGAACAAATACAAGGAGGGGACAGTTACTTCTTGGTAGGATGTCTGGGAAGAAAGACTCAATCTTGGATTATGTTGACAGTACTTCAAAGCATTTTTTCCATCATGAGCAAAGTTTAAGAAAGTTTGATTAGACATTCTGCACCTAGTGTCACAAAACCCACTATCCTAAATTCTGGATTCATAGTATCATAGCTTAATGTTAAATGAACATGATAATTATGATATACTTATCCCACGCAAAATTTATCTCTCTTTCTATACATATAACACAAGCAAATGTGCTATTGTCATGTGTCTGCCATTGATATTTTGATACACAATGTAGGTTCCAACATGACAATTTGTTGCCAACCATTTTTAAAATATTTTTAAATTTTTATTCTTTTTGTTAGCCCATGATAGGGAATGATCTAGATCATATGTTTGACATAACGGTAAGGTTGGTAATTAGTGATCACGAAGTCACATGTTCAAATTCTTAAAACACCTCTTTGCTACTTGTCTGGATCTTTCATCTTTGACAATGATGACCTTTGGGTCTGTACTGTTAAAAAGGAGAGGATGAAACTTGGACAAGAATATACAATGATACGTAAGAGTTAAGGCTAAGTAATCTGAAAAATAAAGCTTGAATATTAGGCTCACAATAACAATAATGACAACCACTAATTCTAGCAACTTGCAAATAGAAAAAGTGCAACAATAATTCAAAATGGTTAACCATCAAAGCGTTCGTTTTATTTTTAGCATGCTTAGATTGGAAACAACTGGCAACATGAGGGCGTAAGAACTACATACAAAAAGTTTCTGCCATCTTGTTTATGTGGGTTACAATCATTCATGATTCTAGAGTGTTCCATGTTTTAAATACACAAGTTTGTTTCGTGATATAACTTTGGATTGGTTTCATTTTACTCCTACTCGTCACGTGCTATCCATTAATATTCATTATTCTTAGAATTAAAGATAGTGCTACTGCTATCCTACTCAACACTTAAATACTTTATACAAACTTTTTTCCTTGTAACGAAGGTGAATCTATATTCCAACTTCAAATTAACTATATAATCCGTCAAATCAAAGCAAACCGTGTGTTTTTTCACTTATGGTACTTAAGACCTATAATGACATAAGCAAGCACTATCTATATCACATATCATAATTCCACTAGATGCTGTAGAACATATATACAACCGAGTTTAGTTAATAGCATGACCAGCTCCAAATTAGAGTAGTTTGAAGCAAATACCAAATGACTCAGCTGCCATTAACTTGATCAAAATGTTGAGTGAGGAAGGAGATAGAGATCACCTTATGGTAACTTCAAGACCCTCATGAACACCATTCTCCAACTCTGCATCTCCTACTAAGCTGCTTTTAATTCCATTATCTGCACCATTTTGATCAGCAGCAGAGAGCTTGATCTTTGAGACCAAAAGCCATTGAAGTAAACCAACCCCAATTCCAATTAATGCAGGCAAAGGTATCAGAATTTGTGTAAGGCCCTCACTCAACACACCCAGTTCCAAATGTCACATTGACAATTATGCAGTAAACTTCTTGAGCTACTAGAGCAGAATCCAACATGGAGTCTTATAGTATTATAACATCAATAATAAATAAGGGTGAAACTGGAGAACAACTTAAAAATTGTCACAATTTGATTGTCAAATAACATCATGGTTTAACAAACGGTGATATGTACAGGTACAAATACCTCCTTCACTTCAACAAGTATGATTGAATTCAACTGTTGAAAATAAATCTTAATTCAGAGTAAATATTTTATAATAGCAGTTGTTAAATGCTCAGAAGTTCTATATTAAAAGAAGCACGCACAGTATAATAATTAAAGACTTGAATAGGACCTCAGTGATAATCATGTTCTTATACCTAAGATGAAGTGTTTCAAACAATTACCATTCCAAACCACCCTATACGCTTGAATTTATGAAAGAGTGCACCATGATGGGAGTGGTGCCCGTAACAGAACACGAGCAGCAGTGACCGGATGTTGAAACGACAGCGTTTCAGCATGAAGGTGATGAGCATCAAAAGTTGCACCTTTCCACTCACACACACCCTCATATTTCACATCCCCTTTTATAGAAATCCCAAGATACTGACAATGCAACCGAATCTGATGCGTTCTTCCACTCTTAGGATACGCTCTAACCACTATCTCACCCTCCACGTCACCATCTTCTTTCACACTTTTTTCTTCAACCACCACCACACTACTACTACTACTACCACCACCACCTTCATCTTCTAATATCCCTTTTCCGTTTATCGCTACAACTTCAAACGAAGTTTCCATGTCTCGGACTACCGAACCTCCCGGTAGCGACCGTCCAACATCTGAGGCAGCGTACACTCTCCACATACCGAACTTGGACCTCCCGTGACCTGATCTCACGGTTACCCGTTTCCACTTTGGAGGTACTCCAATGCAGAGTGCAATGTAAGTTTTCTTAACCTTGTGTTCAGTGAAGGCCTTCACAAATTTAGCAGCCACTTTGTGAGACTTTGTTATAACCATAACGCCACTAGTGTCACGATCGAGTCTATTAGCGAGGTGAAGTTCAACTTCACTTCCTGCAACAGAAACAAATATGTAATTAGCGATCTAACTAGTTATAACGGTGTGATGTATATATATATATATACCTGAATTGAGAAGCGTTGGAACGGAGGAGAGGACGTTCTCGCAGTAGATTCCTTGGGGTTTGTTAACGGCGATGAGCCATTCGTCCTCGTAGAGAATGTGGTTTGTTGAGAGAGAAAAGAGGGTTGACATAGAAGAAGCGGTCATGGCTCTGCTGAGTTCGATTTGCTTTGAGATTGAGGGAAGCGGAGGAGACAGTGGAACTGGGTAATTATCAGTGGATAGCGTTGGTTCAGATTGGTTTTGGTGCGGCTCAGACATGGCTACGCCGGAGAGAAGAAAGGGGCTGGGAATCGGTGCAGAATAGGGTTTGAGGTTGAAGAAGAGGACTGAACCTCGCGAAATCATCAGGGGCACTTTCGTAACTTCAAATAGGACCCATCTTAGATTATCTTCACTAACCGGCCCACTTCTGCAGATAAGAAATTCTGATATCTGAGAGATAAGCGTCACAAAAAAAACATTTTTATCATCGTATTTATGATGAAATTATTTTTTTATCCTTCACATTATCTTTTATCATCTTCTGCACCGTGTTAGGGTTTTCAGAAATAGGACCTTGAAATCGTGTGTTATTAACCTCATTTATCCCGATCCAACAGTACAAAGAAACAACCCTAATATCAAATCACATCGCAAAATTGGATTCGGTTAACGCATGGCTTCTTCGTCTGTGATAAAACCAGAAGATGTTTTAGAGTCTCTAATGAACGATGGTACAATCGATGCCCTCAGATTGAAAATCATCACTCAGCTCAAAGCCAATGTAATTTTCTTCCATTACCTTTGAAATTCTACTCTTATTCTTAAAGATTGTCATCATATGAAACTTTGTTACGAGCGGTGTGCTGTTTGGCTTCTTCTTTATTCTGGCAGGAGGAACTGAAAAGTACTACTATAAAGATGGCTGAACAGAGTAAGGTTCTGAACACTCCTGGGGCTGAGAAACAGACCAAAAGAGAGCTTTTTGATGCGCTTCGCCAAGAACTGGAGTAAGTTATACTGTGATACATTGCTTGCATTTCATTTCTATGTCACTGCGTTGTTGCTTTGCTCCTAATCATTTTATTCTATTTAGGTTGGATATAATGTTCAATACCATGCACACATCTACTAGTATTACAAAGTATTGGATGAGAGAGCAAAGTTTTTTTGTACTTAAAATTCATTCTACATACTGTTACAACCATTGGACCCCGTTATATGGAATAGAAGAAAACATTCTCCAAATTAGAATAAATCTAATCACAACTTTGTAGCTTGATCACTGAGAAACTACAAGACATAAATTAATTGAAAGGGATTGGGCTCGGATACCGTTTAAGGGATTGGCATGCTTTGTTGCATTGCTCTACCTCTTGGGATAGTTGTTTCCCTTTCTCTTTGTTTTTGTTAGGATTTCTCATTCTCTTTCCTTGTACTGCTCTATTCTCTTCCAATGAAATTTCCTTGTTTATAAAAAAATTTAATTACAGAAAGGTTGCTCATTTAAGTCATTTCTCTTGAACATGTTATTAATTATTACTTGGAATAATTCCAAGGTAAATGATATCTTTTAATAATTAAGATCGAGGTAAAAGTTTTCAGAATTTGATTTTATTTTTGGTACCAGTGAGGCAGGGACTAATTTGACGTCAAGTTTGCCTGCATGAGGGGTTAAATTGATGTCAAATCTCATCTAATGAATTCTTTTATTGTAATAATAATACTACAAAAGTGATAAGACTTATATCGTTAGAAGACTGAAATAGGGGTATAGGTAACCCTCTTTGTCCTTCCTCACAATGGCTTTGCATGTCTTAAAATTTGAAGCTACATGTTTGGATATACAAATACTCTAAGCAGTCCTCCCTGTCTAACACACTGCTACTTGGTAGCATCCATTAGTTTTGTGGTTTACATGGACTTCTGATGTGAATTAGAATGCATATAAGTGCACTAGGAAGTTCTTCTATTGTACATTTTCCTCCATTCCGTATCCCGACTGCTTATTTCCTTGTATTTCTATCTGGATTCTTTATGTTTATCTTGGAAGAATTGTTAGCATCCATTTTTTCTGATTAGATTATATCTTCATGATTATCATAGTTTTTCCGTTTTCATTGAAAACACATACATCTCTGGTTGGCTGTCCGTGCCCTTTTCATATCCATGCTTATTTAATGCAGAGCTTCTGTTCTTGAGAAAGCCTCAAAATCAGTTTGGGATTTAATTTTAGACAATGCTGGTCTAGGAAAGGAGATAAGCGAAACAGTTGAGAAAGTGTTTTGTCGATTAAGTGGCCAGGAGCCTCCTTTATTTCCACTTCCAAATGAAGAACCAGAACTTGATAAGGAGGGTGCTAGCAGAAAAGACAAAGGCAAAGGGAAGCAAAAGGAAAATTCAAATTCACATACTCCATCAAAGAAAAGAAGCTTTAGTGAAATAAATTCGGAAGGAGCAGATGAAACTGCAACCAGGTCTTCTGATCCTGCAGCAATGCTGGAAGGTTCTGGTAAATCTCCTCTATCAATTTCAAAGACTTGACCAGAGTTGAGTCCAGCTGGCTTTTTGTAATGTAAATGGTCAAATCTGGTAAATTGGTAAATATTAACACTTGTAGGACTTCACTGGGGTTTAAAAGAACTTGTGATTGAAGTTTTGTGCAGTATACAACATACATCTTGTATGTCGTACTTAAATTGATGAAGTTGATTTATGACAAATTCTGTTGCTGGTTCATTGATATTTCATCTTTAAACTTGTGAAGGTTGATACAAGAGATATGAGGATTGTAATTTGAATATCTGAATATCATGGTTTATGTAGGTTGAATTTGAAGACATCTGGTTGACATGTCATTATCCCATGTAGTCCACTTGCTCCAGAGCAAGTAAAATCCTCAGGATCAGGGTAAAACTGCTTTCAGCTTGTGAAATTCTTCAAAATTTATCCCATATATTCTTGCTTTAATTTTTTATTTGGCCGTTCCCAAAGTCAACTGAGACTACTGCATTTTGAGGAATATTGATTATGTATCTTTTATTAACTGTTTTTTTTTGTAAATTTGTTACTTGTTCATTCTCAAGTTATCAATGATTTCCCCCTCATCAATGAAATATTAAATCTTTAATGATAATTGTCTTTATTTTAGTTGTATACATGGTTAAGTTGAAAGTGTATATGGGGACCGATAAGACGTTGGTCTAGTGGTATAAAGCGCCGTTAGATCCTCAGAAATACCAAAAGGTCAAGAGTTTGATTCTCGATAGCAACACTTGTTGGGAAGGTCATCTACATCCCTCGAAAGAGATTGGTTCCTTATCCAAAAGGTTCGAGGATACCCTTAATAGTACCAAAAAAATATATATAGAGGTGGAAATTAAAAGAGATAATTAAGAAACTTTTTACTCAAGTTTATGGGATACTTGGTTAAACCTTTCTTAGGGAATCAAATGTGTTCATTTGAACAGTGTTATGCAGACTTATTTTGGTCTATGCAGTCTAATATGTTAATGAAGTGTTCCTAATTCACTTATTTTGGTCTCACTTTCTTCCTTTCAGGAACTCATCTCTCCTATACGTTCCACTGAAGTTGCTCCCAACATTCTATACAAGCTTGAAAATCGCTCAGACCAAAGATTTAGAAAAACCAAAATACCTTCTTGGTAATGAAGCTGCATAATGAAGGAACAGAACAGTTGACATTGTATTATCAGCATTAAGCTGATAAGTCATGAGGGAATGGAATGACAGTCTCATAAATGAAGTGTGCATTATATATACTTTAGAAACCAGAATGTTGGACATAGCCCGACTTATTCATTGGTGGATCAAATATTAATTTTTTTCTTACCCATGAAAATGGTGGATATATTATTTCATATAATAAAAATCTATTGTGGTTTCTAGGAATATTTGTCTACTAATTTAGGAACCAATTTGATATAGACAATAATCTTTGCTTTATTTTATCTGTTTAGGAATTAGGGTCTTGCTAACTAATGTCTTGACACATTTGTTGAAGAATACACAATGAGAAAATTTGTATTGTGTATAACTTTTACTTAATTTTGATACTTGTGCTCGTGTTATTATTATGTTTCCCTTGCTATACTGTTTTATTGTGAAAAGGATTAAAAAATACTATAAAGATGATAAAAAGAATGCAACCCCTTCAATTTTCAATGCATATACACAACATAAGTATGAAAAGTAATTGTGTTTTATTGCAAATATGAAAATGTTATAGCAGCCTACCTCAACTAATGGGTTGATTATTATCTTAGAATGTTGGAGTATGAATAGTCCCTCACCTTAGTAAAATTAAAATATTAAATGGCATTCCCTCAAATACAAAGAAATATACATATCATTACAATTGGATAAGCCACTCTGAGAAAAGAAAATTGTGCTTAGCCTGGAGCTGAAGAGATGAATAAAATCTCCCAAAAGCATTGGCACTAAATCAACAAAGTACAAAACTCAGGTCCCGGGTGAAGAAAGAATGAAGATCCTGCAGACTTAGTTCTCTACATTCTGAGACAGCTCATCACCAAAAGCCAAATCAAAGATCTGTCTGTAGTCATCAACAAAATGAACATCAAGACCTTCTTTGACATTAGGTGCCAGTTCATCAAAATCTCTCCTGTTAGCAGAAGGGAACACAATAGTCTTAACTTCACTCCTTCTAGCCGCTATGGTTTTCTCCTTAACCTGCAATTTTCACAGCATTGCATGCATCAGTGACAGTTTCAGATACAATATAATGTGCAAAAACGGATTATAGTGAAGTATTCAGGGGTGGCTTCTGATCAATAATAAGTTGGGAGGGGAGTATTCCTAGAAGACTTTACTTTTCATGCTTTCTAAATATATTTAGATGCTAGTTGGTGAAAGTGGCCAGGCCACCCCAAAAATAATAACCTTACAAAAACGTTCCATATAATGAAAACCAACTACACAGGTTTATATTTGAGTATTTACTAAAGGATGGAATGGAATAAAATGGAATTGGATAGAATAAAACCAACAAATTGATCATAGTAGTGGCAGCAGCTGATGCAAGAAAAGTAAAACAGGAAGGAGTCGACACCATTGTTCTAATATTTTATAAGGGAGTGTGTAAATAATAAGTTGATTCCATGTCCTACCCCCAGAATTGGGAGCGAATGAAGGATTTGGTGGAATGAAATGGAACTCATTCCATCAGGTTTTCATAATATACCATCTTATTTTTTAATCAATCCACACAATGGAACCCAACCCAGTATCATTCTGTTTCATTCACAAATTTCCATTAATGCAGACAAAGATGGACAGAACTTTCTACAAATAAAGATTATGAACAATAATATTGCAATAGAAGGTTTTACTCAACATACCCCGCCAATGGGAAGAATTTTCCCAGTAAGTGTCACTTCCCCGGTCATTGCTAGATCCTTCTTCACAGGCTTCTTCATGGCAAGGGACAACAGTGAAGTGGTCATCGTGCAGCCAGCACTGGGTCCATCCTTTGGTGTAGCCCCTGCAGGAACATGGAGGTGTAACTTTGAATTTGCAAAGAAGGGATTTTCTGGTTCCTTCTCCACTAGTATTGCTCTGGCAACTGTGTGAGCTATCTGAGTACTTTCTTTCATCACATCTCCTAATTGACCAGTGGCATGCAGTGCTCCTTTCCCCTCCCCTTCCTCAACGAGTGTGGTCTCTATATACAGAGTGGAACCACCCATTGAAGTCCAGGCAAGACCCATAACAACTCCGGTAGGTGTCTGATCATAGATGCGATCAGCATGGAAGACAGGCTTCCCGACATAGTCATCTAAATTTGATTTATCAATCAAGACTTTCTCTATTGTCTTTGTTTCAGTTTCCTTATCTTCCTCACTTTCTTTTGCAACCTGCCATAGAGATTGCTCAGGATTCACGGAAAGAATAAATCATATCAAACAAAAAGATGTTGTTTGACCACAGAGAAGATATTAAGATCAAAGTCTCTCTACAGAAAATCATCATATATTTTTTGGCAATTTGAAAACGAGTAACATTGAAGTAATATTAAGAAAAAGGACTTCGTAAGTTTTCATTAACACATGGCACTTCATAGGTCTCTGTTCTCTTGCTCATTAAACCAACTTCAGCAAATATATTTTACTTACAGCAAAGAATTGTGATGTTCTTCCAGAGAGTTAAAGTACCTCAGTATCTGTAGATTGATTGTCAGGAAATGGAGATTGCTCAGCTGGGAGATCTATTTGCACCTTGTCATCCTCTTCAGAGTTTTCATCCCTTTGTTCAGGATTACTACTTCCTAGCAAGCTTTCTTTTTTAATTGTATTTTGACCTGATTCATCAAAATCAACTTTGGCATTCTTAGGTTCAATAGACTGAGCACTAGCAATTGTAGCATCAATTGTCTCCCCTTGCCTCACGAGTTGTAGTGCTATCTGCCATGCCACAAACAGAACATTTTAGAGCACGGGTAACTGAAGCATTCACTAAATTAAAGTTCAATCTCAGAGATGAACAGATGCCATCTCACAAAAAAATCGAAGAGAACTGATCAAGATTAGCTGTCTTTTCAACCATAGACACAGCCCTATCGCAGTAACTAATATTGACCTCAAAAATACTTACAGACCTTTCGATAAATTTTCTCTATATGCTTTTGGAGATTCCGGACCCCTGCTTCTCGGCAGTAATTTTCTATTAGGGCAAGAAGAGCAGCATCGGTCATTTCCACCTGAATCAAGTTAGTTTATGTATTAATATTAAATAAATTAAGTCAATTAAAACAACAAAAGCAGCCATCATTACACTTGCAATATGTCTAGGTTAGGACAGTTCCTTTATTTTCAGAAATAGGGACCACAAAATGGGTAGAAAACATAATTACTTGTTCAGGCTTTATTCCACTTGCTTCACGTGTACTCTTCTCCAGATAATCTCTTGCAATGTGCATTTTCTCATCAGTAATATACCCAGCAATAGAAACAACCTCCATCCTATCCAATAGAGGATTGGGTATCATTTCCACTACATTGGCAGTACAGACAAAGAGAACCTGCAATGACATTTCTGATGACTCAGTTAAAACATTCGCAATTTGACCACTTTGCCTTCAGGGTATTGAATAAAAACTATACATCACTCAAAGATTGTCAAGCTGTCCAAAGAAATAATTATAGACATGTAACTTTTAGTCCCATTAACATGGAAACATTTAATAGAAACCATTCACAAATTGCTGCATCTTCTATCACCTCAACATTCAGGTTCCACTATCCAAATAATTACCTTGGATAGATCAATGGGAACATCAAGATAGTGGTCCAGAAAATTAGCATTCTGCTCCGGATCTAGAAGCTCTAACAAAGCACTTGCTGGATCACCAGCATGTCCTCTTCCCAACTGCCAATCGAATAAAATAAATATGAGTAATACAATCATCTTTTTCATAGAAGACTTACAAGATTAAAACCATAGTGAATTTAAAAAAAACAGAAATTCAATGCATTATATTTATTAGATTGAAGGCAGCCACATACTATGGGCTATGAAAATTTTACCAGGAAATCAGAAAAGTATATTACACAGCAGCAAATAAACTGAACCATCTAGCAGTGTCTTACCTTGTCAATTTCATCAATCAAAACAAGAGGGTTGGCTGTTCCCACATTCTTAAGGCATTGTACCATCTTACCTGGCATAGCACCAATATAGGTTCGACGATGACCCTGTAAGATAAAATATTAATCATACAAGTCGCTAGTACATATGCTATTAAACCAGATATAATTCAACCTTGGCATGGAAACAAAGACTTCAGCTACCTTAATCTCAGCCACATCAGCTAAACCTCCTACAGAGAATCGAAAGAACTTCCGGTTCAACGCACGTGCAATCGAACGGCCAATACTTGTTTTTCCCACCCCTGGCGGACCAGAAAGACAGATAATCTTTCCTGGATATATATAAGAAAGATCAGGAACCATTCCAAGAACATACAAACACGATAAGTGAACAACAAATGCACTATCTCATCAGCACAAAATGGAAGCTAGAGCCAACACCTTAAAACCTTTTTAACATGAATCAGCACAAAAATATAAGAAAGCAAAATTCTGGCTCAATTAAGTTAAAAAAAAACAGGCCATCATATTTCAAAGCCTGACACAATCAATTGTGTGTGTAATATTCTAAATTATCATCTGAATCTCAATATATATCAGGTTATCAGTAAAAAATAACTAATAGCATATTAAAAAGCAGGTATATCATGCATCAAAATATATGATGATTTAAGACTACTTATTGAATTGTTTTAATAAATGTTAGCAATAGAGTATTGGATAGAAACTATACACCCAGGTCCCAGATCAATCTTTGGGTTATATTACAAAGATGAACAATGCTTACCTTGTGAAGTCCCTCTTAATTTCCCAACAGCTATGAACTCCAATATCCTATCCTTCACATCAGTTAATCCATAATGATCTTCATCAAGAATCTTTTGTGCCCGAGTAACATCAAAGTTCTCATCACTGCATTTGGAAATTAACATATTACAAAAAATGATATTCAGAAAAGTTTGAAATTATTTGTAGCGTGAGAAAAAGGACAATGCATGTGTTTCGCATAGAGAATTAATAGGGAATGAATATGCATAATGTTGATCATCGATTAAACGGGATTGATATTGTTCTTATTTGTTGGCACTAAGCATGATTTCATATGACAATATGATTTTCATTTTCTATTTAGTGGTGCCTAAGAAATATGTTCTTTATTTAGAAATTCATAACAACAATTATATGTTTATTATATTTTATGGATTTTATGTGCATATTTTATGTGTATCTCAAACGTATTGTATCCTGTATTTTCAATAATATGTGTATCGACGTATAGGATATATATTGTATCCGATACTCATACTTGTATCGATGCTTCGTAGGAAATTAACATATAAAGACTAGTTAGAAGAATTCATAAAATTTAAACCATTAGTTCACTCAAAAGCCTCTGAAAACTATGCTTACGCAATTTAGTTGTCACTTCCTATCCTAAGGGCCTTTCCTAAAACCATATTCTGTAGCTATCTTAAATTCAAGCTATCAAACACGTCCAGCATGAATGGTAATGTTGGTGTCAATTACAAATATTTATTGAAATCTTAAATGAACTCAAATTAATCCTGCCAACAGTAATGAGAATGAAGTTTTCATACAAAGGAATATGTTACTGTTGAAAGAAGAACAGTACAAAACAAGGGTAAGAAAGCACTAAAGAAAAATGTTAGGACAAAAATACAATGGGATACAAAGAAAAAAACTATGGCAGTGCAGTCAAACCTGTATTCTCCCCAAGGCAGAGCAGTCAACCAATCCAAGTAATTACGGGTAACACTGAATTCACTAGAACTAGCCTCCAACAGCTGCAGTTTTGTGAGCTCTTCATCTATAACTTGCAGAACATGAGGCGGGCATTTTTCTCTCTTTGGTTCAATCCTTTCTCTGAATTTACCTGAAATGTAAAATAATGTATTAATAGCAACCAAATTCAACAGAAAGTATACCCCAACCAACATACCACTTCGTGAACTAACAGCTGGAAGCTATATAACTCAATTTTGATCAGGTGACAATAAGCGCAGACCACAGGATCCGAAGAAAAAGTGTGATAACAAGAACATTTCTATGCTTACTATATAGTCAAAATATTTGAAGAATACATATATAGAAACATAAAGAAAATAAGATGAAAACAACCAGTTAGTGAGTTAGGTAAACATTTTTTAGTAATTTGGCAGTCACAAAGGCTTCAATCACATAGTTGTATGTCCTACGATGACCTTTCCTACATGCATGCACATAAGATCAGTCCTCCAAGCAGAAAAGAGTTACAAAAAAGAAATATATGTCATGTACTAAAACCAGATTGGATCAAAACCAACCAGTGAGAGCTGTTTTGTCATCAGTCTCCAGTCCCAATTCCTGTAAATAGAAAAAAAATTAAGATCAACTAGAATAGTAGAAATTTAGAAAATAAAATATGTCATACATCTAATTACACTCGTGTTAGGATAAAGCAAGTGACACCAGCAAGAACAATGGCCTAGGTCGACACCTAAACTTTCTAAACCACAGAATAAAGCCCACTGAAAAGATATGGCCATTAGGACTGTGTCCTCTAATGGAGCATGAAAACTACTTTGAAATCAAGGACTTCTAAAGAACAAAATCAATAATGTAACAGATATGTTCAGCTAACATTTTCTCAGCATTTAGTTACATCATTGCTTGGCTTGCTGGGAGAATCAAGACAGACTGCCAAATTCAGAGATTAGATGTAACAGCCAGTCATCTATTGTTTGGTTGTCATGAATAATTCATGAGTGCTGGTCTATGTTGCATGGGTACTTCAAAGAAGGTAAGGTACCTGTATCGGGTACGTAATCGGTACCGATACTCTTGGGTACTCATTTGATGTAAATTATTTCAAAATTGTGTTACTTTGAGCTGGAAACTTAGGGTCTTTCCCACGTTTCTTCTTAGTCACATCATAATACTAAATATGAGACACACGATTAGTCTCTCGTCTTTACATTTCAGTAGGTTTTGGGTCTTAACCTCTCATCCTAATCCTCCTACATCCTCTGTTAGTGTTAACTTTGATCATTACCTTATTTATGCAACATACTCGTACTCTAGTTTTTTGAGAAAATGTCAAACTTCGTATCCGGTACGTACCCGTGTTGGTGTAACACAGGTGCTAGTTCTACACACAGAATTAGGAGTAATCTACTTCAGAGAAAGTTGGTGCATAGAGCACAGCTAAATTAATGAAAGCCAAGAACTTATCTATTGTTACAAACTTAAGATTAAACTCAATTGGTAAGCGTTAACCACGGATAAAAAATTCAGCCAGTAGCTCATCAGCAAGCTAACATAAAGGAATGTATAAAAGGCTACATAAAAAATGTAATGAACAAATTTCGGGTGTGGAAAATCTGGTTGATATGAAATAAATACAAAGATGTCTAGGATTCGCGGCACTCTGATGTAAACAAATCATAAGGGCTTTGTACCTTCTTTATGGCCTTAAGCTGCTCATTTAACAAGTAACGGCGCTGCTCACCACTTATCTTTTCTTCAATTGCTTTTGCAATTGATTCCTGACAAGAATCAACATAAGCTTCAAAACATGATGAAAAAATGAATGCAACCAACACAAACAAGGAACCAAAATACAGTATTACCTGAATCTTGCTGATCTCCATCTCTTTCTTTACCAACTCCAATGTAAGTTTTAATCGATTATACACCTGTTCAACAAAATAACAAATAACACCTCCAAATGATAGTCTGCACACTGCACTACATCTAGTCAGAGCTTTTCAGTATACTCACATCTAGCTCTTCAAGGACTTGTTGGCATTGCAATTTGTTTGCCCCAGATATTGCAGCTCCAAAATCTGCAAGCCTTGGGTATGTAAAATCGCCAATGTGCTGCACAAGGTAAGGAAAAGAGTCAACACAATATAATGAAATAAAATTAAAGTAAGGATCTATGACGCGATTTTACAACATTTAATCAAGCATCATATCACTTTGGTACTTCCAACTCCATCTATCATTGTCTTATAATTTGAAGAAGTAGCAAGAAAGAGAATACAGGACAAGCACTTACACGTGAGTGTTTTGAGAAACTATGTTAATGTGGGGAAGTAAAATCACAGTATCAGGAACAGGCTGAACAACCCTACTAATTGTTATACAGTAATGACTATGAACTAGAGACAAGCACTTACATGTGAATGTTTTGAGAAACTATGTTAATGTGGGGAAGTAAAATCACAGTATCAGGAACAGGCTGAACAACCCTACTAATTGTTATACAGTAATGACTATGAACTACAAACAAAAAACAACAATAACAAAGCAAGAAAATATAACTAGCACTAAACTAACTACTAGTGACTGGTCGTTATAGCCCAACCAAACAAGCATCCAAGAATTTCATATTACAATTAGACTATCATTGACAATATGTAAATCCATATTAGGATTACTTATTTCAGGTCTTTTAAATGTTACTGATGATACCAAATTGGAGTAAATATATTAATTACAGGACACACTTTAAGTCTCCAAGAAATCAAAGCTGGGGGTTGATAATTATTATAAAACCTCATTCATACTGCAAGAATGACTGACAAATCCATATCACCAAAATAATAACTATATATGACTGACCCTTGTTCAACACATGAAAATTTTGTGAAAAATATTGCACCTTTGAGTTCAAAATAGTGTGATACTGTATAGGCCTAAGGGCACCACTATTTCATAGAGCACATTGAGGAAGCCAAAATGCAGGTATGTGCAATGTTGGAATTTGAAGTTATGAGTAGAAGAAACCTCAGCATTGCAAGAAACTTGTTCAAAATATAACCTAAAACGTCGTAAAACTTGTTATCACTTAACAAGATATCTAAAATGTGGCTCTTGGGAATTAGAAAAAATTACTTACCCACTCTTTCCCAAACATTTTCAGTTCCTCATTAATCCTTTTATACTTCTTTCTCCCTCTACGAACCCACTGAGAGTAATAATTATAACAGAGGTTGACATTAACTATTTTCCAGATTTGAGCATGCCGTGTCAGAATAGAACGAAACAACTTAACCTATGGAAGTATGTTAGGGCCATTTGCATTGAAGAAACAATTATAGAGCCAGCTTATTGGAGAACTTGTTGCAATACAAAGAAAAGATCCATTTAATAAAGTATTTTAATATTCACAAACTGCAAATCAAGGGAGGAATTCCATCTTCCAAGGGTTCAATCAAACCAATGCAAGCAAGCCTAGGCACATGAACAAATGAATATTCCAACCCCACCCCGTTTTCCAAGTTCCACTAAATACATACAGAGAATGGTCCAAACCTTAGTGTAGGTCTGAACATGATCTCTCCAAAGGGAACTTGTTTTAAGAACATCCCTTAGGGTTGATATAACCTCAGAAGATGTCGCCTTTATAATGTCGTCATCTTTGTTATAAGCCTTATCCTGCAGCACCAAGTAAAACAACATAAGAGAGTTAAAAAGGTAGCTTTCAAAATAATAAAGCAAAAGAAATTTTTCACTCTAATTAAAATGTAAACTGAGGAAACAATAGATACAAATATACCTTGAGATGATCAACTTTTACAGTAAGTGGATCCTCACTAACCTGCACAAAAGACAGAAATTTTCATTGTTAAAATAAGTAAACAACCATCACTATACTTTAGCCACAAAGATGATGATAATGGCACAAAAGTATAACCAAATACTATTACTTTTTATTCTTCACATGTTCAATACTAACCATCTCTGCTATACGTAAACGCCGATGACCAATCAGGATCACCTGATCCCCATGGATGCTTGAAATCTGGTATCGAATGGGGGGGTGGTGACAAAATGTGAGATACTTATTAAAGCTAAAAAAGTTATCTGTTGAGGGCACAAAGCACCGATGAAGTAGCATACAAAATCACTTACTTGAGCAAGAGTCCCAACTTCATGAAGGCGGTTAAACAACTCTTTTCCTTTTAAATCGTATACATTTTTATCTGCGTCAGAGCCAGTTACTACACTAGGATCAGACCCTGGCTCATCCTTGAGGAGGAAAGCACCAGCATAAGGGGCTTGTCGTTCTCGACTTTCCTGTAAAGCTGCCAACAACTTGGGATCCTGAACGCATAGTAAAATACTCATTAGAAAATCATACATTCATGTTTTACATTACATTTATCCATTTTATTGACATGTACAGACATGCACAGACCAAAGATTACAGTTCTTGTATGCTTAAGCCAGAAGCATGTAATGAAGAAAGAAAGAGATTTCAATCATCATTCTTAACAACCTACCATACCTTAACATAGATTGGCATGTAAAATCCAGGGAAAAGTGGTCTGTGTGACAACGGTAACGCCAAAACCTGTTTCAAAGGAAAAGAGAAAACAGCAACATTAAGAATACTTATATAAGCAATCAATAAAGATATTCATAAATCAATCAACATTATGCCCTGATTATTTATTTTATAAAGCGTATAAAAATAAATAACAAACACAAGATAAGCTGTATGCTCTAGTCCTTGCTTCATTTCCACGTGTAGGAACAGCATAATGCATCCCAGGACACCAATAAAAGCAGCAGCAGAGACTAGACACAAAATTGGATAACAATTCCAAAAGAAACTTCCTTCAGACTACACATAGAATCCTCTCCAAACTTCTATCAAGTTAAATAAAAAATTGGAAGAAAACCTCTGTCGAACAGCCAACATTTTCAACAAACTTACATAAAAGCAATTGGGAGCAAATACCAACAGGATGTGAACATCTTAGCTAAAGGAAGAACACTCCATTTGGGGAGATTCTTGCATACTCCAAAATTACCACACTTGATACAACAAACAAATAACATATGGAGTGTATACCATACAAGATGTAGGACTAAGAACCTATATTTTATTTAGGATTCTCAAAAAGGTGATTCCCCAAAAGTGTTTGGTGAGAAAGTAAAAAAAATCATCTTCTCAATTTCAGCTTATTTCCGAATAATGATTTTCAGTAAAACCAACTTACAAACTTCACAACTCACAAGTATTTTAGGAATAATAAAATGCTGGGCGGCCGAGTTCACAAGGCTCCCGCATAGTGGGGCCTGGGAAGGGTATGTGTATCCATCCTTACCCCCGAAAGCAAAGACTGCTTCAGGATTTGAACACATCACCTCCAGGTTACAAGGCAGTCTTAGTGTCTTACTTTAGTGCCGAGGCTCACCCTCTTAATAATAATAAAATGTTTTAAGAAGGGGGAAAACTGAAACTTATGGACTCTAAATTTGAAATTAATTTAATAAATCTTTCATCAAATCTCAGCCATTGAAAGTATTATTAGTTTATTACTATTATTATTAGAGGACAATGCAATTTCTCCTTCATGTAGCTCAGAAAAAAAAGTGGTATGATCCAAAGCAAGTATTAAGTTCAGACAATATAAACACGTGGTTTTGGCTACAGTGTACATATTATAACACAAATGAAGAATACACATTTTCAGTTGCAACACGATTATCGAATTCAAACACAACATTTCAGAAGAAACCAAAAAAAATTATAAACATTGGAATTGTTGAATCCAAATTCAAGCAAAGGAAAAAAGAGTGAAATCAGAAACTAACAGTGAGATAATCTTCGGGCCTCGGATTAGTGGAGACGATAGCAGAAGAAGGCTTTGTTTGAGACTCTTCGGCACCCGAACCTGAGTCGACAACTTTAGCTTCGGCATCAGCTCCGTCACCCGAACCGGAACAGAAAAACAACCTGCCTCCCCTGAGAGAACCTAACACTTTATGCAACGGAGAGGTGGACAGCGTTGTTGGTCGTAGCGTCGGAACCACCGTCTGGGGAAGGCGATGGACGGAGGAGGATAAAATAAGCTTCAACATTGGTTGCGGCAATGAGAAGATGAATAAGAAATGGAAATCAGAAAATTGAAAGAATATTTGAAGTTGCTCTTAAAAAAGCGGTGGATGGTGCTGAAACGGGAACGGAGGTGCAGTGTGTACCCGTTTTCGTTAAAGCCCTTCATAGACCCTCATTTGCCCTGTTTTACCAAACTCACCTTTTGTTCTCACCAAAAGTACCATTTTGTCCTCCTTCCACATTTTGCCTCGTTGATTTTACTTGTTGGACAAGTTTTATTTAAGTCGAGTAATAAAAGAGAATAGTTATTTCATTTACCAAAATTAATAATACATTACCTAAGGAAAGGGTAATTATTTCATTGTGGACTAAGTTTTTGACTACGTAGAGAAGGGGAATTGCTTAGAGGGGTTATTTGTTGGTACTTTTTTATGTCTTCTAAGTCTATAATCTATATACTCTATAATTATTATTTATTTTCCATTCTCAATTCATTATTTAATATTCTCTCACAGCCTTATTATAATATATAATTATGTATAAAGTTTTGACTTGATTGTTATCTTTACTAGTAATTTTACAATTTATATGAAGTATTTTTTTCTATTTGCTCTTATTTAATGCTTATTTATATAATTATATTAATTTTATAAGAATGTTTTAACTTTTTGTCTAGGATAAATTATTAATATCTATACTGTTGGATTAAATTAAAAGGTTAGTTTTTCAAAAGATATCAACTGAAAAGTAATTCAATATTAAACTAGGATGAAAAATCAACTTAGTTAAATTTAACTCTTTTTTTTATGAATTTATATAATTTCGTTAAGAGTGATTATAGGTATTACTTAACACCCAAAGCACAATAAGGAGTAGAGACAAACTCATGTTTCTCTTGACACAATGATGGGTTCGAGTTAATTATTAATTTGGCATTGACCTTTCGAATTAAATATTGATGTCTCTTTATCTCTATCCCATGCACAATTACACATTTAGGATATGAGGATCCTAAAGGAGATAGTAACATATAGTATTGACAATTAGGGTCACTCTGCTTGTACCATGTAATGTCTGTCTAAATTAGGAAAGACATGAGCGTGCTCATTTTTAAGTAGAGCATAAAATATCGTATCACCAATCATAATAAAATAAATTATTTGCCATGACATATTTTAGTCCAACTTAATCCCATTCCATCTAGATCCAATTTTAATTAGATTGGTCTAGATCAACCATGACTTCATGATTAAGAATTAACTCAATAAAATAAATTGAGGGATATATTAAATATATAATTGTCTGTCTCCCAAAATCATATTGGTGTAATTTGTTTGTGGGTTTGGGATTACTTTAGTGGTATAATTTAAAGATTTGAGTTTTATAACCCAACTTTTAAGATTCATACAACTATTTTTTTAAAATGCCAAAATATCATTTTTTTTTCTTCTTCTTATATTTGACCCACTCGTCTCCCTTAATTCTTATGACCCACTTCATTTTGTTCACACCACACTTCATCATCATCCATAATCCTAAAATCTCAAAACAATAATAAATTAAACCGTGTAAAAATCATCATCAACAATGTTAATTTTATTTTGTACATAACATATACAACATACAGTTCATGTGTGGAAAACACACACACAGCCTTAAAAAAATTATTTTAATGTCGCTGGCTATTCAAAAGATACCGAATTTAGTTTAGGTGTGTGAAAATTAGGGATGACAAAAATATTCGATTTATGAATACCCATCAAAGAACATGCAACAAGCACCACGTGCAAAAATAGTTCATAGGTGATAACGAATATCATCATATCCGTCTAATGGATATTTGAGTATATATTTTAATTAAATATTTTATCATTTATTGTTATTATTTTAATATTATATATGTCTATTTTATTATTATTTCATAATAAAATTTGGCAATGTGACTATAGTCATAAAATTATCATATTCATAACATATTATTGAAGTATTAATTATTTTTATATATTAATTATTATAGATTATATAAAAATATAATTAAAATAACATTAATGTCTCATATAAAAAATGTAATTAATAATGTATCCGGTTGTCATCCCTATTGAAAATGTGCGTTTGTTTTTTCCAACACAATATCAATGTCACATATGTGCTTAAAAAATAGTATATGCATCACCTAAATATGAAATAGAAGTACAAATGTAATAGAATATTAATCAATGTCATAAGAATTGTATTTTGGTGCAACAAAAATAAACAATGGGCAACATAAATAAAAGAATGATAAATGTTGGAAAGATTCAAAACTTAGTTAGTAATTGAGAATTGATTTGGAGAAGGGGAAAATGGTGGGAAGGTCGGGAAAAAGGAAAATGTGTTTTTTATAAGTTTAGTATTTTCCCATATATAAATCCTAAAGTCAACATATCTATGTAATGTATAAATAATAATCATCTCATTATATTTTTAAAATAAAAATATTATTTTATTATATATAAAAAATAAAAGTATTTCATCATATTATTATTTCTTTTATTTTTTTCTAGTATGTGATGGAGAGAATTCTTACAAATGATTTATATATCATTTCCAATAAATGGGGGCTATGCAATGGTTGGGCCCCACAAGGGGTTGTTTGGTTGCACGGTTAATCTAGTTGGTCAATGTTATCACATGCCATAGCCATTAGCCAATAGCCACAAAGAAGAAACTTGAAAATTAAGATTTAAGATTCTTCCCTCTGTTTGAAGTATTGAAATCAAAGTGGTGCAAATATTCACAATAATAGTTTAGTGTATCAGTTACCTTTAACTGTTCACCACCATGGATTTCCAGAAGAAGAGGGTTCAATTGCTCGTATTTATTGTTGCCGTCGTCGTTCTCAGCATCGCAGGTACTTTACTCTATACTTACTCATCTATTTATAATGATTTTCAACTATTTTTCATCAAAAGAAGGTTTACCACTTCAACTTGATTCCATGTTTCAATTTCCTAAGATCTTGGTTTATGAGGGAATATGAAATTCTGTAATAGATCGCAAGTGTTCGCTTTTCGTGCTGTGTGATTATGTTTTTCCCGTTAAACGCATCGTTTCTTAATATAGGCGAGTTCGGTTTTTTCCTATTTAATTCGCGGCCTCTTGCTTCTTTTTTAGGCAGTGTTATGTTTTAAACCCATAATTTAACCAAAATTAATGGTTTTCTGCTGCATATGGGAAAATTGTGAGATACCGAGTTGGTTATAGTAATCTCTAAGGGTATGTTTGTGAGTTGGATTTTGGAGGGGAAGACAGATCCATGGAATAGACTTGTGAGATGACTCGACTCTGAGGCCTTTCATGCCCCTTTCCCCTCCAAAACTCATTTGGTAGAAATTGGCTACTCTTGAGATTTTTAATGTGCCTTGACCCATTCAAGGATTAATTTGAATGGTAGAATACATATTCAAGGACCTTTGGGAGCAATTCCGTTATTCAATAACTGATATGCCATATACTGTATCTTTAATTCTTTAGGGATTAAGTTGACCATTCACTCGATTGTAATTCACTGTCAATTATATTGTTTATTTATTCGTTTTGTTAGCAATGCTAGCAACACATTCTTTTTTCAATACTCTATTTTTAGCAGTATTCAATGGACAGAGTAGAGACTGAATCTTTAATTTAGTGGGTCCCACATGAAATCCAGTAACAATAGTGTGCTGAAGATAGTGCCCTCAAAAGAAAGATAAATCTCCTATGAAGTGGGATGAAATAGAGGGAAATGAACGGAGAGAAGAGATTGAAAATGGCCTTCTGTTGTTTAGGAGTTGTTTTATTAACAGAATAGGATGGAACTATCCCCTCTAAACTCTCAATTTTTTACTTTGGTTGAAGCCAATGGAATGAGGCACTTCTCCATTTCATTCCATCCTCTCTGGAACTCTCAATCATATCCTAAGTGGTGTAAAGTACTAAAGTGAGAAAGTAAAGGTGTATATACATTAACTAATTAAGGTTAGATACACTTTTACTGTCTATCTTTATTCTCAAGTTCAATTTAGAAGAGACTTATCAAACCTGCCTATGTATGTTTGATGCTATACTTAGCTGATCCTAAGTCTGTATAAAAGTTGAAAGTTGTGTTAGGCAGTCAACAACAAACGTAAAAATTTGTCGAGTCTATATGATATAGATCAACAATATGTAAAAGCGCCTTTGGTGGTTTGGACATGTCTGGAGGAGACCCATAGTAAAGAGATTAGATCAAATGGAGGTTGCTCCAACTTCTAGAGGCAAAGGCTGACCAAGAAAAACCATATGAAATATTTAGAAATCAATGTTGTCAATGGACATGTTTTATGATAAAACATTATGGTGTCGTTCAATTAGTGAGACCGGTTGCTGTTGCTAGCATGTTTCTGTCTATTCTTTTATTTGTTATGCATTTACTTAATCATAATTTGAATGATCAATGCATAGTGAAGAACATCATGAGTAATTTTTTGGGTACTACCAAGGGTATCCCCTCACCTTTTTGAGTGAGGAACTAATTCTTTTTGGGGTGTGTGGTTGTCCCTCCCAACAAGTGTCGTTCCCAAGAATCGAATTCTTGACCTTTTGGTCATCCTGAGGATCTAGAGGGGCCTTACACCACTACACCAATACCTTGTTGGTACCAAGAGTAATTTTTCCATTTAAGAACTAATATAACAAACACATATCTTTAGGCTACTGATCATTTACTCAATTATAACTCATTTTCAATTAGCCTTTTCCTTTTCATCCCTAAGCTCAACTTTGCCATGCATTCCCCTCATTTGTTAAGGATTGCTATTAGTAAGTTTTTGTTATTATTTGGTCACTAGCAAAACAAGCTTCTGTTTATTTTTCCAAAAAAAGTTATTTTATTTCCTACTTCTTAGTAATGAGTTGTTGAAATTAATGGTTTTGCTCATTAAAGTTTGCCTTCAGCTGAAAAATGCAGGCAACTTGTTGGTGAGGAGAAGTCATCCCAGAGTGGAAAGTTCACATTCTTAAATTGCCTTGACATGGGCTCTGGAACTGTATCTTGTGCTGTCAAAGAAGGTGTGAAACTCTATTTTTACAATATTAGATCTTCTCATGTTGAAAGAGCAAGACATCTTGCAATGGAGTCTTCCCTTGTTGACGCCTTGTCTCAGGGGATGTCACCAACAGAATCAGCAAAACATGCACAAAAAGAAAGTAAAAAGGCGGCAAAGCTGGCTTCCCGTCAAGCCAAGCGCATTATAGGTCCAATAATCTCTTCTGGATGGGACTTTTTTGAAGCAGTCTACTTTGGCGGTACCCTCACAGAGGGATTCCTTAGGGGCACTGGTACCTTGTTTGGTGCTTATGGTGGAGGTTTCCTTGGGGAGGAAAGGCTTGGTAGATTCGGTTATCTTGTTGGAAGTCACCTGGGCAGTTGGGTTGGTGGTAGAATAGGGCTAATGATATATGATGTGATCAATGGTGTGCAGGTTTTGTTGAAATTTGTTGAAACTGTTGAAAGTGAAGTTAAAGAATCAATTCTTGATAAATCTGAACCACCTGAAACTGATAGTTCCTCCTCAGACGAAACTCCTGTTTTTGATAGCTCTGAAGGATCCAATGTCTATGAATCAACTCCCAGCGAAGAATCAATTGCATATGATTCTACTGAATATCAGAGCTATGATACTGATGCATATGAACATTCAGAACTACGATGAAATTTTGAAGTTCATATACATTTTTTCTCAAATTTTTATTTGGGTGATTTGTTTTTCATCATTGTCTTTCTTTCAGTGTAGTGTATAAATCAAACTAATCTTTTTATTTTTGAAATACATGTTCATTTCATAGTATACACTGTACAATTTATGTTCCAAATGTTGCACATCATTGGTCTTCACCAAAAGCTATTGTCATGTAGTGAGTCTTGCCCTCTTGGCTGATTGATACTGATTGATTATTATGTGAACGGGGGTGGGAATATTACTGGGATTGCAAGGTACAAGGTCCAAATTGTGTCTATTGGGCCCTATTACAAGGTCCAAGCTTTAAATTGCTCATATGCCTTCTAAATCAAATAAAATGAATGCAATTTTTTTTTTAAAATGTGCAAGTAAAAGGAATTTAATGACTGATAGGTCAATAGGTTGTACCTTAAAAAGGGAATGTTTGGTTGTGGAAAACGTTTTATACCATTATTCACAATTGTAATAGTAAGTCCTAGTTTTCATTCCAAATACGTTTAATTACTACTGTGAACTTGTGTTTTCATTCTAATTCATGTTTTCAAATATTTATAGAAAAGAAAGAGACCAGCATGGCTATGAAAATCCTAAATCCAAAACACCGAAGTTAAATCAAATTTTCCAAGTAGAGAGATTTGAACCCCATTCTTTTACTTCAAAGTCCACCATTCACATTGTACAATGTGGCAGATTTAGACTAGCCAATCCATATATTAGCCAATCTACACAACATTTTAGTGCACACCAAAATGTGTTAGTACCACTATACATCATATTTATGGAAGAGTTGACTCCAAAACAGGAAGTAAAGAGGGTTCCAAAATAACAGTCAATAAGCACTCTACCCCACTTAAACATACAATATTCCAAATGACTCAAAGCTGTAAACAGTTCAGTTATGAAATAGTAGTTCTACAATTTACCTAGCCCATTAAGTGGGAACATGCACTTTAAAATGATACTCAAGTTTGTGAAGCAACTAATCCTAGAAAGTTGTGTCTGGATGAATATTAGCACTAGAGCTATACATAATTAACATAGCAGATGTATACATACAACTCATGTAATCTTAATACCTAGCAGCCTTAAGGAAATTGTCAAAGGGGCTAGCAGGAGGTAACTTCATGGCTAGCCATGGGTTCCTTGGCAATATGGCTACTTGGTCATTCCCACCACCACTTGTTTCCTACACATAAATAAGAAATGGAATGTCAGCAACTACATTTAAGTATCATATAAATGCTTATATATTTAAGACAAACCTTTTCTAGTTCTGAAGTCCTATTATCAGCAATTGCCAGAAACGCTTCATCGGCTGCTTGAATGTAACGATTCTCAAAGGCCAGCCAATTTGAAAGCTTTGTCCTTCCACATGTCCCAAGCGTTTCGCACTGCCTAGCCATGGTGTTGTACGGAAGGGGTGAAGTAGAGACAGCCGTTCCTGCTACCTGACCAGCTACCTCTAGTGCCTAAAAAACAGTAGATTTCACTGAATTAGAAACAATGATGATAAAAACAATGAAAGTCCAATGAAACCATTTTATGGAATTTCAAAATTTCCGCCGCACTTTCCTTTGAATACTCAAATTACTTACATAGTTTCAACCAATGTATTGATCCAGATGCATGATATTGATTCAGTACAAGTATAAAAAGGCGTGTAGTAGACAATATGCTCTCTCATCATGCATACACACATGCACACAAGAGAGAGAGAGAGACAGAAAGTACCGATTCCATAAGTTGTCCAATACTGATAACATGAGACACAGAAGGGGAAGCAGGAATCTTTGGGACAAATCGAGCAAGGTCAGAGACAGATGTTTCACTTATTGTGTCATCTTCAGCTACTGAACTTGATGGAAAATCCTGCATCACCGGGACAAAATTTAATTGAACAAAAGGATTTCTTTTAAATTGATGTCATGACAGTGACACATAGTATATATACACTACAGGAACCAACCACCAATTCAGAAATAACATAACATACCCCGTCAAATGACAATGAATCCAAGGAATGATAAATCATTTTATTTTTATGAAGAATTGATTGTTGACCAAACACGTATTCTTCATCAGGTGTGAATGTTTCTGACAGTACTGTAGATACATCAACTGCATCCAGCTTAAGAAACAGAAACAGGAAAACCAGAAGTGAGATAGTAGCATTGTGGATAAAATTATGATGCCTGAAAATGTAATACCTCAATGACGTTAGCTAAATCTTGAACCAAAACATCCTTTAGGGCCTTGTGACATTTGCATATTTTGTCCCGCAAATTAGATAATACTGACATGGCCAGCTGATTATCAGCAGCAGTACCATATTCTTTAACATCCACATGGGCCTTAGCATATACTTGATAATCATCACTGATACCCAAGAATGGATCAATCTGAAACCAGGTAGTTGTTAAGATATATTCTGTTTATACTACCAACAGTAACAAACATGAAAGACTAGCAAAGTAACAAAATGAAGCCAGTCACTCACTTCAGATATTGCTAATGACGTGAACACATCATTCAGATCACGAATCTGATATATTTTGCAGGCAAACATCAACATGCCAGCTGATAATACAAGGATGGTCCTCTGACATGCTAGGGGCAATATTCCTGCTGCAACACGAGTACGTCAATTTATGTTTTTTAAATTACATAGTTCCTTAAGGATCCATTTGGGAGCTGGGTTTTGGAGAAGGAAGGGAAGGGAAAGGGAAGGCTTGGAAGCCATGAAATACACTTGTGATATAGGTCTGAAGCCTTCCCTTTCCTTCCTCTCCAAAACAAACTCACAAACGGACCCTTAAAAGTAAGAATATAACTTTAAGATACTCTATCGTCATACCATAACTTGGGTCACACAACATAAACCAGAGAGACAGAGGAAGCTGGAAGAAGCGGATTACCAGGTTATCTCTATCTTTCAGTTTCTGCAACATTGAGTTTTGAAAGATTTTAAGAATCATACAATGACTATAAAAATACATGACAAAAAGTGCAGCAATATCATGACTACATCAGTTTCTTGTGAAAATGAAAACCCTAAACCCAAAATGAAACTCATTAGTCAACATGCATACAAATTTTGAAGACAAAATAATTAAAGATGACGTGGAACAAACTTCTGTAGGAACTCCATTGCTTTTGATAATTTTTTTGATGAAGTCACTCTTGACTCGGTGCATACTAATACAACTAAAATGCTGAGTTTCTATTTTGAAGATTTAGGTTTATTGAAACTAAAGCATACAAACATTCAACATACATGCAAGATTTATCCAGAAGCAGTACAGATGAACAAACTGAAATGATTTTTTTTATCAAGGCATTAAATGAAATAAATCAGGTAGTATGAATACGAAAAATATATACCTTTGTGCGTAAAAACATTAGTGTTATTATGAATGAGTGAGCTATAGCTTCCATATTTGATGGTAAATTATCAGGAACATTGGCTTGAATCCAAAAGGCAGAAAGCAATTGAGCCATTTGATCTTCACTTAGCTTCATAACATATGGTTCCTGAGAGCCGGTCGAACGCCAAAATTTGGTAAACAACAATTTCTTACTATGAATAATCACAAATATCAAAACCTATTTTACAAAAACCAATTCAATCACTTACTGCATCAGTCAAACTTTGTGATCCAGTAGCCCTATCCATGATAGAGCCGAGTTTGTAAAAGTTTGGGGAATTCTTCAAGCCACCGCCTTGCTTCAAGTCTTCAGCAATAACGTCCCTTCCTTTGTTACCATCAAGAACAATAGTACCATGATTTTCTGTCTTGCTGTCATCTCTGCCTCTGCGGAGCTTTTCGAGTAAAGCTGCAATTGAAGCAGATGCAGAAGCAGTGTGAGAATGCCTCTTACTGCGTTGATCTAGGTATCCAGACCGCAGATAGGAAACTCCGTGTGCATGGAAGGAACTTGGACAAATAAGTACAGAAAATATAAGGTGTGCTCCAACACGAGCCTCCACATCTGAATGTAGCATGACTTTCAGGAGTTGCATAAGAAGGGCTTCAGGAAATCCCTAAATGGAAATATCCGAAATAATCAATGGATGCAACCAAGATAACACGAATAAGCATCCCAAACTCTTCAAACATCCAATTAAAATGAAAATTCTCCAGAAAGAACATGGTTCATTCTGTATTAGCCAAAAGAAGCAAATAGCAAAAAGGCTAATCTTTGCTATGCTTAAGACTGTTCCTTTCACAGTATATACCGTCTTATTTGTTAAAAATGCTACTATATATTCCAGCTTCAATTCAAGTTTACATCATTTACTATAAACAGTTTTGGATTATAACGAACTCTTCTTACCTGCTGTGAATGTAAACGAGACAATGCTAAAGTGACAGCACGGGCAAGAATTATCAGTGAACCAATGGTAGCTCTAGCAACAACACCAGACGGCATATCGTCTAAGGTTATTGCCATCAAGTCAAAGAGTGGCTGGGCATCAACGATCTAGTCAACCAACAAAGAAAAATAAGTAGTTTAGTGGTCGAACAGAATGCAGTGATTTTGTCGGACGAAAGAATGCATGCATAAACCTACCCCCTTGGCAATTTCAAGTATGCAGTCCTCAATGGAATTTTGGAGCAAGATATTCAAGTTCAACTCTTGTTCTTCAACCAATTCATTGGAGGCTTGAAGGCTTTTCCTGAGATGCCTGCAAAGGTCACCAACAAAACCAATCTCTGCCAACCCTTTCCCTGATCTACTTTGCATAGCCAAAGATGTGGCGACTTGGACAACACTGGTCTTAAGTGGGGGGTCATTCACAACATTTTTGTGATCCAGATGATGTATCACCGAAGCTATAATAAACCGCTGATTCCCTGTAGAAAAGAGGTAAAAAGAAAGAAAACATCATTATGGAACAAGATCAAAAATATTACAAAAGAACTTCATATAGCATTGCACATAACTTGTTTAGAATCATAAACTTCTCACATCCTTAAAAGTACAATCTGGAATAAGTCAGTCCATTGAATTATTTCAGAAAACTAATTGAGCCAGAAGTGGAATAGAACAACACCTGAGTTTTCCATGAAGTAGGTCATGCTGGATAACACTATCATTGCTAACCCTTTCTTAGGATCCCAATGTTGCCTAGAATCAAAGTAGACAAACATTGGATCCATAACACGACGCATAGTTGTGCTTTCTTTTGCTAATTCAGCCACTCTTTGAAGACATATCTGAGCCCATATTTCTGGTTTTTCAATTTCATCCCTATAAAAAATGATTAAAGAAAACCATGAAAGGAACCAAACAGTGATTAAAAGCTATGTAAAAGATCACATTCAACAAATGGCCTGAAACTTTTTTCGTAGGCTCTTGAATAACCAATACCTAGTCAAAAGGGAAGGATCCTTTATTTCCGGTTGTGGCTGGATGATCAGGCAGGTAGAGCGAATTTCATTACCAGCAATTGAATTACCCCGACCTTCACAACGGACAACCTCATCCACCCAATTATGATGTGGTTCTGCCTCGACATTAGCACCTTCACTTTGTCTGCCTCGCTCATAGTTATCTAAAGTGGCATGAACAATCTGCATTTTTAGTGAACAAATTAGAGACTATACCGGACTGATATTAAAGAGCAGGAGTTCACCATGTCACTTCAAAAAAAGTTACTTATCAAAGAAAATCATTGCATAATGGTAGGTAGAACATAATTAGGTTTCATTCCTAATTACATATTAGTGCAAAATGAGAGAAAAACATCATCCAATGTGGGGACTGGGTACAGGTCATGTATTTACATAGAATAAAATAACTTGTACAATGTAGGAAAAGATAGTGTGTAAGACTAAAATACCCTCAAGCACACTAAACATGAGCTTAATACCCTAATCATAAAAAATAGAAATGAAAGAAAGAGCATCATGGAACCTTGGGATGATTTGAAGTTAGTGAGATTTCTTCCATCACAAGATTGTATTTCAGCATACGTTTACACCTAAACTCAATATTGGAGATATGCCAAGTCCAACGATGATGTTTTAATGTTAGTGAGATCACTTTTATCCATTTACAATTGCACATTCAAGAGAATCTTCATTAGAAGGCTACAAAAGTTTCATCTATACAACTAACCTCATCAAAATCGACAAAAATGTGTGAAAATTCTGTCATGAACCAAACCTGCCAAGAAAATAGACAGTCAAACAAACAATGCATTTACACCTAAAAGAGTTTGCAACAATAATAAAAAACTTATCCCATCCATGAAGTTGTATAAGAAAATTAACATTGGAAAGCAATCAGACCTAAAAAATTAACTGAAAAATACAACATCAGAAGTACAAAGGAAATTAAATGGAGCACTAATTACCATTGCTGAAAGGCATTGCAAGCTTGATGCCCTCATGCAACACTTTTCATGTGTTTCACCATGCTCCTGTGCTAGCTCACATACTTTCTTCACCAACTTCTCAATGTTGTGAGTATAGGTGGAATCTACCTGTCCTTTCATTGTATCATTAGCATTAAAGTACATGACAAATTGACACCAGCTACTTTATATGATGGCACAAAGTAGTGCGAGAAACAGAAAAGGGCATCATTAATTAGAAAGACAGAAGATAATAGTAATAACCAAAGCAGGGTCTATAATAATCAAACACTTAGTTTAGACTATTATCAGTTCACTAAAATGCACCCTCAATACAATTTGTATACAAAGGGATCGTACCAACTTTTCATGTTTCCAAGTAGATATATGATTTCAATACTTCATGGATACGCATCGGTGAAATATCGGAGTATTGGTATCGACCTATCTGATAGATATTGGATACAAATACAAGAAGAAAATTGGACTATTGGTGCATCATAGGATATATAACTAATTAAATATAGATTTAATAGAATTATAACGATGCACAAATCACATAAGCAAACAGCCCAAAGTATTTTAGGCTTTTTGTATTGCCTTATTCACCTGACAATAGATGAAGTGTGTCAAGGTTTGGCAACCAAGCGTCCGAACCGAGTCATCCTTAGAATAGCACAAGAGTTCCCAAATTACATTAAGCACGTCAAGAGCGAAGTATGCTCTGCAATGTGCAAGTGACAAATGAAAAACTTACAAGAATTATAAAAAATATATGGCTGTGATCCATATCATAATAAATTAAAGGAAGCTATATAGCTTTATTATAGAATGGAAGGCATACGTAACATGTCATTAGTTTGATACCAGTGCACCACTAATAGAATGTGAAAATATACGCTAATTTAACCATGACAAACTTACAGCTGCAGCCTACAAATGGAAAGCAACTTGTTGAAAGATTCTGTTATGATCCTCACAAGTTTAATGTGCTCAGATCTGAGTTCTTTATAGCACCTTTCTTCAAGAATTTTTGCTATCTAGCAGGAAAAAAACATATATCATGAGCCTTGGCAATTGATTCAGCTTTAGGCATATGATTTTTTTCTTTTCACTTTTAAACATTTACTAATTACTAAAAATTTACTAATAAATGAGTGAAATAAAAGAACAAATACCTTTGGAATCCGAAAAGGATTTCTTGCGGCATATTCACACAATTTGACGATCTTCCTTTCATTTGGAAGCTCATCCTGAGAGGTAATATAAAACATGAATACAAGGGTTCTAATTCTTGTAAAAATGAATTGTAAAGTGAAAAAATATGGCCATATAACCAAGTACATTGATTCACCAACAAGCAGCAATGGCCTATTGCTTTATTAGAATCGTAAAACTTTCTTTAAGCTGAAAACAACAATACAGGTGCTAAACGTAATAAACCCACACCAAAGCACAAAGGTAACATAAAGAATCATTTGTTTAACTTTACAAAAGGGGAAGTGATTTTATCATATAAATGAGAGCACAATGGCATTATTAACCAACAACACCAACCATATACAACAATCACCACAAAAAATATGTATGTTAAGAGATCACATTGGTTGAAGAAAAAAAATGCATCAGCAAAAATAACTACAATGGTAGCAAAAACAGGAGCTAGATGAGGTTTCTATTCCAATTTTCATGAAAAATGGAGTGAGATAAGATACTTTGGGGAAGATATCAGCAATAAGTTTTCTGTAACGCTTGACTGGTTGGCGTGAACTTGACCTCAAAGCAGGACAACAAACACACATGTTTCCACATGCTGGGAAAATCTTCCTTGAGATAATACCCATTTACCTGCATTTCCCAAAAAAAGAGAGAAAATATGAAGCCAAATTTAGAAAGTTAAAGAAGAAAAAATACAGCTAGAATATTCAACCACAATCTGAAATAACACAACCAACAATACTAATATCCTCATTCAGTTTCCACACAAAAAAAAAAACCAATGACAAAATGCACTAAAGCCAGACACTGAGAGTTAGAAATATGTACAGTTTTCAACATGAAAAACACAAAAAAAACAGCTACCTGGAAAAAACAGTTAGAAAAATGACCAAAGATTATAAAGACAAAAACTTTGTAACTAAACATGAACTGGGCCAAATTTTTGTTATTGATAATGATAACAAGTTACAGAGAACAAGGTTTTTGAGGATTCTAGATATAAGTTAAAACAAGTAACAACCCAGAAAAGCAAAAAGGGAGAAAATATATATAAGTGCAGTACCTAGCTTAGTGAAAGAAGATCTGGGAGTGGAAGGTGAAACGTTATACAAAGTAAATGAGAAGCAATGGCAACAAGAGAAGCAAAAAAAACAATAGCATATGACAGAAAAAGAAGAATGAACCTTAAACTGAAATGGGCGCGTGGGGTTAAAGATGTACTGAGATCACGTGACAGTGTCAGTAAGGAACCCAAATTCATTTACCTTTTTTTCTTTTTTTATTTCTTTTGGTGTAAAAAAGTCACACTCCGTCCTCTGCTGTATTTCAAAGTTCAAACTATGGTGTCAGAACTTTGGAACAGTAAAAAATTGAAAATTTGACCATATATTATTTTCAAAATTCGAAAGATAAACTCTCTTTGTACGCATATGGAAATTGAAGCTTCAAATATTATATTGTTTTGTTTCTGCAGTGCATAGTGAATGGTGAAACGTGAAAGTGAAATTCCCATGTCCAAAGATTGAAACTTGTTTATGTTTGGTTAGTATTCCCTTCCACGTTAATAAGGTAACAAAGTTATTAACGTGTAATATATTATTGATATAGATAAAAAATGAGATATCATTCGAAAAAATTGTTTTTTTTGTTATCTCTATTACAATATCTACTAGAGTAGGTTAATGTAGAAAATAATGAATGAAGATGTTTTGAATGGAAAGGTTCATAAAATAAATAATATTTTTAAAGTGAGAATAGATAATAAGACAAACAAAATTACAAGTAAGTGGACTACAATTCATCAAACTAGATTTTAACATAAAATAATGCTCTATTAACGTTCTTCAAATGGAAGGTTGTCAAGTAAAGTTTAATTTTGAGGCTTTAAAATTGATGGAGTCAAAGTCTAAAAACATATGAAATCTCAACTAAAGATCGAACAATGAGGTTTTGTTATGTTTATCATGAAGAATAAGAATTTAAAATAAAAATATATAATTTATGCAAAAATAAGCATAAATATCATATTCAAATTTCTTAACACCTGAATGTCAATTCTAGTATTACAAATAACAGTTAAGTGTGAGAATGTTGATATTTATGAATGTTATTTACATTCATCATTAGCTATCAAAAAAATTGAAAAATTTATGGTTGGTTAGTAGAAAGTATAAATATGTGATTTGAAGTAACATTACAATAAGACTTAATACTATAATCTAATATATAGGCTCAGTGTCATTTAATTAAGCCAATAGATCATTGAGGATATAAATATAAGTGCACATGCCTTGTATAATTTTCTTGTTTGAATTATTTGGAAAGTGAAGAAAACTGTGATGCTTCACAAGCCTAACACACTATACTGGAGTATGAGACAATATAATGCATGTGGCTAATTCATTCCTTACTACCTCATAATGTTTTTTAATGATTCATATTTTTTATGTGATTCCCTGGCCTTGAAGGGAATATATATTGCAAACAAAATGTAGCATGTCATTGTCATAAATAAATAGTTTGCTTCCATTATTATAACAAAAAGAATAACATTAGAAACATAATCATACTTATAAATTTATTAGCAAAGGATTGCATGCATGTGGCCTTTTAGAACAGGATCTTCGTATTAGGAGAGAACACTAATAAATATAATAGTAATACTAGCTTTAACAACATGCTCATAATCACCAATGATGATCAATCATCTTCAACCTATGATAGATGTAACAATCGATTTTGACAATGAAATAAATGTTGGTTCAAATAGGTTGATTTATTTCAGCATGAAACTAATCTACCTACTCTACTCGTGAAGGATGAATGATTTAGTAATTTCATTAATGATAATTGATAATGAAGAGGGTTGTTACAAGTCTTCTCGTGTACCTTTAGTAAAAGAATGGGAATCTTCATATTTTAACTAGATAAAGATATTCAAGTATAAGAGAAAGTACTCCAACACTTGAACATCATAACCAATATTGATCCAAAGATCCTCATATTCACTACTTAGAACATGGGTTAACATTTTGTTTAGTGATACTTTTCACTTATATAAACTTATCTGAATCTTAATTGGTCGAACTAATTTTTAAATATAATCCTAATTTATTGAATATGATGTATTTGTTCTATTTTAAACAAAACCTTCTAAATACCACTTATATTCATGGATAGACACATAATTTAATATGTAAAATAATATATACATAAATATTATATGAATCATTTGAATGTGTATATATCGGAAAACAAAAAGAGAGAATCAACAACATATGAAATTTTATACGCATCATGGAAGTAAATTATTTGTATAAGATTGTCCTAAATAAATATAGTTAGAAGATAAATTTATATTAGTAACTTTATTCAGTTTAATAAAATTGATCCCTTAAGTTAAAAATATTAATAAAATTGACATTTCAGTTTAACATTGATAGAAATTCCATCAAGTTAATATATTTTGTACTCACTTCTTTCTCGGTTGAGATGCCCATTTTGGTAAAATACACAAAACATGTTAAAAGGAATAGACTTGAAGTTAAGAGAACATTTTTTCTGTAGACTAGTTTGGTTTGTGAAGTAGTGTATAAGTGCTTACACCGAAGAGGGTCTAACACTCCTCACGTGGTCCATGAAGACTTTAGCAATTAGCTACGATGATGATTGATCATGACTCTTTGACTATAATAAATGACATCCAACCGGACATGAAAGTTTTATCACTTAACACTTCATGCATTGGTGCCTTAGACATTACTTTTTCAACTTCGGACCCCATACATAATAACGACCAAATAACAAGAACCTTAAGCTATCTCAATCAAAATGTGAAAAACAAAACTTAAAAGTTAACTTTTAATCTACTTGAGTTCTGCCCAAAGCACTTTTAAAACTTGTTTTTACCCTATCATTAGGAACATGAAATGTAAAACAGTTCAAGATTTACAAACTGAAAACTCTGATTTTATTGATAGGTGAAACACTATTAAATAGCCAATGCACAGCAGTTGAAAAGCTACAAAATAGGCCACTAAGGAAACATTCCCATGATCAACAACTACTTCCTAAATACTATGATAAATTGAAATGCAAGAGTAAAAGTATTAACAACTAACAAATAACCTATCATTCCCTCCCTTAAACTAGTTGCATAATGCAACTAGTTTATTTCATTGAAATCAACCATTCCCATCTTCTTTCTAAGCTTCTGGAATTCCTTTAAGTTCAAAGCTTTAGTCATTAAATCTGCAACCTGCTCTTGAGTTACACAGTGCACCAATTCAATTTCCCCATCCTTAACAAGGTCTCTCAGAAAATGAAAACGAACTCTAATATGCTTAGATCTTCCATGCATTACTGGATTTTTTGAAAGTTTAATTGTTGAGCTGTTATCACACATGATAATAGTGCTGCCTTCTTGAACATGACTTAAGTTTCTCAAAATTCTTCTCATCCACACAGCTTGACAAGCACTTGCACTAGCAGCCACAAATTCAGCTTCAGTTGTTGAGAGAGTAACAATAGGTTGTTTCTTGGACATCCATGACACTGCTCCAGAACTCAATAAGAAAATATAACCTGATGTGCTCTTAGAATCTTTTTCATCTCCTGCATAATCAGAATCTGTGAAACCAAGCAAGTCTTGTTCTCCTCCCTTCTTGTAAAATATCCCATAGCTAGTAGTTCCCCTCAAGTACCTTAATATCCTTTTAGCAGCTTGTAAATGCAACTCAGTTGGCTTTGACATATACCTACTAGTTAAGCTCACACTAAACATAATATATGGCCTAGTATTAGTAAGGTACATTAGACTTCCCACAATTTGTTTGAAATAAGTATCATCAACAGCAACCCCATTAACATCTTTGTTAATCTTAAAACCTGGAACAATTGGACTATTCATCGGCTTGCTTTCGGACATTGTAAACTTCTTTAAGATATCATTGGCATATTTGCTTTGGCACACAAAAATGCCTTCTGGTTTTTGCATAATCTCAATGCCAAAAAAGAATCTTATCTTTCCCAAATCTGTCATGTCAAAAGCTTTCATCATAGAATTTTTGAATTCAACCATCATAACTTTGTCATCACCTGTATATATCATATCATCAACATAAATGCTAACAATTAATATGCTACATGTGGTACTTCTTTTGATGAACAAAGTTTGCTCATTTGGACACTTTTGAAAGTCTTCCATTAAAAACTGAGACTCTATGCGGCTGAATTATGTTCTTAGAGCTTGCTTCAAACCATACAAGGCTTTATGTAACTTGTAAACCTTGTGCTCTTTTCCTTTCTTCACATATCCCTTTGGTTGATCAACATACACATCCTCCCTCAATTCTCCATGAAGAAAAGCAGATTTGACATCTAATTGAAAAATGTCCCATCCTTTGAATGCTGCAAGAGCCACAATCATTCTCACTGTATCCATGCGAGCCATAGGAGCAAACACTTCGATAAAATCAATTCCATACTTTTGGGAGTACCCTTTTGCCACCAATCTAGCTTTATACTTGTCTACTTCACCCTTCCCATTTAACTTTGTCTTGAAGATCCATTTAACTCCAATTGTTTTTGCTCCTATAGGTAGATCCAAAAGCTCCCAAGTGTGATTTTTTTCAATTGATTTTATTTCATTGTCCATAGCTTTCCTCCATTTCTCATGTTTCACAGCATCCTCAAATATACTTGGATCATCACCTATGTCATCTTGCACCATGTAGTTTTCTGCTTCCTCTTCTTCACTCAACCCATCACCACTTACATAATCTTCCAACCAAATTGGTGCTCTCCTCTCTCTCCCTTGAGCCACATGTTCATGAAGATCCCCTTCTTCATTATTATTTTCATCACCATTATCACCATCTGTTTCAAATCTATGCTCCTCATCACCATTGAGATCATCATCACTCCAAACAAATTCTGCATCTATTTGTTCTTTATAATTTGAGCCCCAATCATAACTTTTTTCTTCCTCAAAAATCACATCTTTACTAACCACAATTTTCTTTGTCTTAGGGTTATACAAACGATAACCCTTTGACTCGTCACTTACACCCAACATAATACAAATAAAACTTTTATCATCAAGTTTACCTCATTTAGCATCTGATATATGCACATGAGCTATGCATCCCCAAACTCTAAGATGTTGAATAGAAGGCTTAATCCCACTCCAAGCTTCTTGAGGAGTGATGTTCTTAACAGCATGTGTTGGACATCGATTCAATAGGTAGAAAGTCCAGTTTGCAGCTTCAGTCCAAAATATGTTGGGAACTCCTTTTGCAGATAACATACAACGCACAATGTTCATCACATTTCTGTTTTTACGCTCTGCTACTCCGTTTTGGTGTGGTGTATATGATGTTGTAAGTTGACTCTTTATTCCTTCCTTTTCACAAAACAATTTAAATTCGAGAGAATTAAACTCTCCCCCTATGTCTGTCCGCAAACACTTGATGGATGCCTCTACTCCCTTTTCCACCAACTTTTTGAAATTTTTTGAAACACTCCAAAGCTTCTAACTTTTCAATTAGAAAATAGACTCAACCTTTTCGACTATAGTCATCAATGAAGCATAACAAATACCTTTTTCCACTACTTGAGACTGGTTCTATTGGTCCGCAAATGTCTGCATGTATGAGTTCCAAAACCTTGTCGGCACGTTGGAATTGGATTGCGATGTTGTTTTCCAGTGAAACAATTAGCATAAGTGATACTTGATGTTTCTATTTGAGGCAGACCTTGCACCATTTTCTTTGTCTCGAGTGTTTTTAAACCTTTGTAGCTTAGGTGACCATACCTTTGATGCCAAAGATGAGTGAGTTCAGAAGAAGTGTGCAGACATTTTTCAGTTGGAGCAATGATGTTTGAGCTTTTATTGAAGAGGATAAACATACGATTGGCACTCATGTTGGTGTGAACAATTAATCCTTTGTCAGGGTGATAAATATTGCATGTCCCATTTTTTATGAGAATAGCCAGATTCTTTTCTTGCAGTTGCCCCACACTCAGTAAATTGTTTCGCAACTTTGGGACATAGTATACATCTTGAATGAGAAAAGCAGTGTCGTTAAACACTAGCCTGGCACTACCTTTTCCAATTACTAACATTCGAGAGTTGTTTCCACATTTAACAGAGTGCTTGTGTCCTTCCACCATGCTTAAGAACAAACCTTTGTCTTCACACATATGATTAGAGCACCCAAAATCCAAAAACCATGCATCATTTCTTTTTGCTTCATTTTCTTCTACAAAAGCCATTAGAAGTAGCTCTTCTTCATCATCCAACTCTGCATAATTTGTTTCTATGTTCCATTTAGGACATTCATATTGAAAATGCCTCAAATTGTGACACTTGAAACACTCAACAGTGTTCCTTGTGACATTTTGTCTCACTCTTCCACGTCCTCTCCCACAGTATCCTCCTCTTCCTCTTCCCCTACTACTTTCCACCTTCAAGGCTTGCTCGCCATCTCGATCGACCATTTTGAACTTTTATTCATGAACTACCAGAGAGCTTTGAAGTTCATCAATGGACATTGTTTCTGTGTCCTTTGACTCCTCAATGGAAATAACTACATATGTGAATTTATCCGTCAATGTGCGAAGAATTTTCTCCACCAATTTCGACTCAGACATAACCTCACCATTGCTTCTCATTTTGTTGGCCACCGCCATCACTCTAGCAAAATACTCTGTAATGGTTTCTGCATCTTTCATGTCCAGCACCTCAAATTCTCTTCTCAAAGAGTTTAACATTGACTTTTTCACACGAGCATTCCCCCCATATTTTATTTTCAGAGAGTCCCAAACAATCTTGGATGTGCGCCTATCCAGGACTTGTTCAAAGACTGACCTATCAATTTCCCTGAAAAGATAATGCTTGACTTTGTGATCATTGGTTTTGGCTTTCTGTAGCAACTCCCGCTGTTCTTCAGTAAGCACATCAGTTTCAATTGGTTCCTGGAAGCCAATTTCAACCATAGTCCATAGATCTTTGGCACGAAGAAGATTCTCCATTAATTCACTCCAATTATCATAATGGAGACCATCAAAATGAGGAATTTTTTCAGAAAGCTTCTCTTCACTCATCTTTTGTGTTTCTCTCCCTTTCTCACTAAGTTGCGGCTTAGTTTTCTTTGATCAGGCCCAGTGGGGGCTCTGATACCAATTTGTAGGAATATGAAATGTAAAACAATTCAAGATTTACAAACTGTCTGATTTTATTGATAGGTGAAACACTATTAAATAGCCAATGCATAGCAGTTGAAAAGCTATAAAATAGGCCACTAAGGAAACATTCCCATGATCAACAACTACTTCCTAAATACTAGGATAAATTGAAATGCAAGAGTAAAAGTAGTAACAACTAACAAATAACCTTTCATAGGCATTAGCAATTGCTTAAGATGGATCGAGTCAACAATGACCAAATAATTTAACAGCATAATAATTTACAAGTGAAGATGGGTGCCCAAAAGAAAAGACTCATCAAGGGTAAAAGCATATTAAAGCATGCAAGTAAAGATTTACTGTCCAAGGCTGAATTTTGATCGGAGGTTGTCCAGAATCTCTGCATACTCAATTGGGATTGCCTCACTACAGAACACTTCATCCCAGATCTTGCATAAGACTGCACAAAATGTAGCTGATTCAGACCAATTAGACTAACAACCATGCATGCGATACTGATAAAAGAGTAAGTAATCATTTTTTGATCTTAACATAAAATTAACAATGTACTAGAAGATATACCTGAAGGATCAATCTTTTAGATATAAAAAAAGAAACTGTTTTGCAGACTAAGATTTAATGATGCAACACATTTTGTATCTCCATCCTTATCTAGGCTTAGTTAATTGGGTAAACATAGGACGCTAACTAGCAAAGACCCACTAACTTACTTTTGACTCAAAGTTAAGCATAAATCCCTTCAATCCTTGTTTGTTTGTTTTTTTAAATCATGACAGGAACCTACGACAAAGTGAGTTGCAAGAACAATAGAAAAAGAGAAAAGAAAAATGGAAGAAAACTAATCTACGGTGGAATCCCAACAGAAAGGGAGAATGATCTCTATTCAAGGGTTGCCCCTTCAACAAAGGATTTCCCCTTTTTAAACTGAGTTGGAGCTCAGTTACAATGACTAAAAAGTCAATGAAGAGGGATTCTTTAGTACAGAAAACATTAGTGGAGTAGTGGTGCTGCCTTTATTTTTAATGAGCAAAGTCACTTTTACCCTTATCTTCAAGCTTAACACCACCTTCTCTCACTGTGGCCACAATGCCCCTCCCTTGCAACCACCGCCACCTACTATCCTCGAGACTCCATTCAACTGCTAACATCTCAAGCCAGTTCTTTCTCAACACCACCTTGTGCTAACTGCCTTCATCCCAGAGTTACAAAGCTACAAATCATTCGATCTAATTTGACGGGTGAGCTAAACCTCAAAAAATTTCATAGTTTCATTTGCGATTGAATTTAACTACAAGAATCATGTGTCCACCATCAAAAGTCATTACTGGCATCACCAGCCAGGTTGTGGTCAGGCGACATGGGATCCTAAACCACTTGTGGTGTCAGATCTGGTGTGATGTCGATGATGGTTTCAGGTGGATTGTTGTTGACTTCAGATCCGAGATAGAGTTCTGTTGCGGCAGCAAATCTCTCATAAGAAGGATTGATGTTATATTCCAGTGGTGGTGCGTCAGACCAGGTTCAGAACTGTAAGATTCGGGGAGCTCGTGGTGGCCATGGAATGGATGTCCAAGGCCTGCTGGGGCTTCGTGATGGCATGGTAGGGAGCAGTGCCGAGACGGAGGAGGAAGCATAGAGGAAAGTATGGGGGATTCTGGTTCATCATACAATAAGTGGTGGTGGAGGAGTCGTGCCCAGAGAATGGTGAAAGAGATGACAGACATACAAAAAATATTGTCATATTGTTGGTTGTTAACTTCTAATCTCAACCATTTCTTTTTTAATCAAAAAATGTATGGTTATGATTTAAACAGCATCCCTGCTGCAACTCAAGTTTGCCGTATCGAAGAAATCCCCATCAAAGAATGACTCTTTCCTCTAAAATTTCATCTAGTTAACCATCAAACTCACCTGACTAGACTCCCATCTAACTGACTCAGTTACCACTAGGATCCACTAACCAACTCCAATCTACAAACTCTTGATCTTAACAAATCCCTTCCTCCCTGCTTGATTCAGGGATTTCTAAAAAGGTTTTTGGCCAAAAGAAAGAACTGATAAAACATTTATGCAAACAGGAAGGAAATGTAGAAAATAGATCAACAACCAAGCCATAATCCCACTAGGTGGGGTCAACTACATGGAACGAACAACATCATGTTATATCATAAATCATGTCCATTGACAAAACATTTATCTCTAAATCTTTCCTAATCGTTTTCCTATGGGTTTTTCTTGGCCTCCCTCCGCCTCTAGAAATTAGACTAACATCCATTTGATCTACTCTCCTCAGGGCTTCTAACGGTCTCCACGCATGCCCACACACAAGATTCAAACAGTGCGGCAACAGAAACAATCAGAATTTTACTATTTAAAAAATAAAAAACATACCATCCTTATCTGTTGAAGAAAGACACATTACAATCATGTCGAACCTCGGTACCTTGGCCAAATACTCCAAATAACTGATACCCAAACCCACGTCTTCACTGCCAAAAGAGAGAAGGTACTATCATGTGTGAAGCTTAAACAAAAGTCAAAACAAAAGTCAAAACAAAAGATAATGTTGTGCTTATGATTACTTACATGAAAAAGGATGCAACACATTTGATGATGTCAATCAGCAGGGCAGAAGATAAGGCATTTCTGAATATTTTTGGTAATTCATGAGGAGATATGGCCTAACATGCAGAAAGAAAAACAGATTACTGCGACAAAAAAACAGCACACCAAACAACAGAATTTCAATAAAATGGGGAACGTCTTGCTCTTGTCAATTTCTATATGCTCGAAACTAACAATATAATTAAATCACAGTTAAACAACAAAATTGAATACCTTTAATAAACGAGTCTGCAGAGCACGATCACCTGAAAAACCTCTCCAAGATGCCTCAAACTGATAAGCTGTAGTAGGTGGTATGATATTCTTTGAAGCTTCAGCTATGGCTCGAGAAGCCGCACGAAAAGCAAGATCTTGAATAGAAGCTTTAGTTTCTGGCTTACTAATTTTCTGATATCTCTGTTAACATATGTGAGGACAAAACAATGTAAAAAGGGAATATGAACTGCTGTTGGAAAAGGAAAGGTTATCAACATCAAAACGTCAATACTCTCCTTCAAAATTATATAAAATACTTGCAAAAAATGTAGTATGGGTAAAATCAAAAGCTCAAAAACCATAAAATATCATTCTATTCCTACCACTGAGTACAAAAAAAAAGCAGTAAAAACAAATACACCGCAAAGCTCCAAAGGAATACAATGTCGATAATTTGAATTAGAATAAGAACTTGGAAGGACATCAAAAATATATTCCTATTTGAGAACAACTCAAAAGCCTTTTCAAACTAGGAAAAATATATAATTAATGCTTCTAAGCAGAATTAGAATATGGACTGGAACTAGGTTACTTGATCCCAATACGTGGGAGCCTCATCCACTGGGTTGCCCTGTTTAACTAGGTTACTCGACACATAAGTGGAAGATTTGAAGATAAACATTAACATGCTCTACACTGTTGCTTGCACTAGAACTTACCTTAGAACTATCTCCTTCTTGACCTTGATTTAAGTTACTGGCTTTTTTAACCTTGCTATCTACCTCCTCCATTAAGAGTGACACTTTAGAAGACTCATTACCCTGTCAACAAAATCAAACGTTAGACTACAAAATATCATATAAGAAAAGACCAAACAAAGTACTCTTCAATCAGGTTCAACCATAAACATAATGGTATATCATTAAAGGTAATTTACCTTTGTCTGAGGATAAACTTCAGTTGGCCCTATCTTTTGAGTACCATGTGAAATGGTCCCTCCATTAACGTTTGGCTCTGACTTTCCCACCTTTTTACTTCCCTGTACAGTGCTTCTCAGAGCTCCAGATGCTATTTGAACAATTTCCTGGACAATAAGCATGATGGTGCTTTAAAAAATATAAACCGCTCCAATATAGAAGTGACTAAGACAAAGTAAACAATAAAATTTCTACAATATGTACTAACCAGAAGTGATTAAGACTCTGGAACAATGGAACTGGCCAAATGAACCTTTAACCAAAACTATAAAACGCAAGTGGCTAATTTATGAGTATATACCCTTAATGTTTGTTTATTTATTCTTCAGAAACCAAATATAGTGTCACATTTTTACTTTATACGATATTTCTCAGAAGTCTTGTTAACACTATAGTTCACTTATCCTGTCCTGATTCTACTTAAATTCTAGAACCTTACTTTAAGGCACCAAGCCAGTGATTTGTTGTTACATTCTCCAAATTATCAACTACTATCGGTATCTCAAGGTTTGAGCCTAAAATTTCCATGCAACCCTACAAACAACTCTTTACTGCATTGTTTGTGGTCTACTCTACATGACCATGAAAATGTAAAACATGTAACTAAAAAAAGAAAAATTATGTAGTAGTCATGTGACCATAATGGTAAAACTGGTGTGCTTACCTTCTCATACAAAGACTTGGCATCGGCATACTGTTTCTTGATTTCTTGATTGTTAGGTTCCAACCTCAAGGCAAATTCAGCATCTGCAATTTATGCAGACCAGATAGTAAACAAATTCAAATATCTTCATATTTAGCTAATGGACAAGTGTATGGCCTGGATATTAACATACCATCCATGGATCCTTTAATTTTCCCAAGCTCTTTTCTTGCTGTTGCTCGACGTGAGTATGCTTTTATGTAACGATCATCGAGGTTTAAGGCCTCTGTACAGTCATCCTCAGCCTTCTGGAACCTACTGACACAAATAAGTGAGGAAAAGAACAGACCGCCTTGAGGAAAAGAAGTGCACTTTAAGAGCACCATTGGGTGATAGACCAACTAACACTTGATTATTTTGTTATTAAAGATAAATTATTGACAGAATGTACCATTTGTGAATATTATGGGGAGTAAGATACACTTCTTTAAAGACAAAATGCAGGTTTGCTAACAGTACCTTTTGAGCTTGATATAGGCCATTGCCCTATTTGCATATGCTACAGCCGTAGGTGACAAGGCAATGCTTCTTGAATAGCAGTCGATGGCTTCCTTAAACTTCTTCTGCTTGAAAAACTCATTACCCTAGAAAACATGGATGGATTATAGTATTAGCATCATACAAGAAACCAACACTAAAATCAATCACTAAAAGACCTGAGAATTTTAAATTCTTTCATGATCACCACCCCCTTAAGACAAAAACAATAAAAATATCAATGGCTACTACCAGATCTTTCTCAGACACAGCATCGGGAAAATCTTCATGAACAAAACTGCGCATATGAAGATCGTTATTTCTCGAGAGACCATACGATACTCCTGAATAACTTCCTGCTTGATCAAAAGAAATTGTATCTCCTCCAGATGCCTTCTGCACACAACGATAAACAGTATTTCGAGAAGATCAACCCTTAGTGCATTGTCGTCAGAATATCATATCATAGATTACAAGTTCATTAATTCATCCATACATAAACAGGTATATGCATATACAGTACTCACAATATGCAAAAATAAGGGGTCCTTTTATCGGTTACGGCATCTCTCATGTACAAAGGAAGCATATAGAGAAAAACTTAGGAAATCAAATATGCTTCCAAGTTCCAACATTCCAAAAACAGAGAATATAGCATAAACTCATTGATTTATATGAATCAATAGTGGACTGTTTCAGCCAGGTTCTTTGAGTTGATCCTTCTGGCACTAAAATGCTTATTAGTTTCTTTTATGAAGTCTTAACTGTTATCAAAAAATCAAAAGAGTCTATTCATAGTGTTCAACTTCCTTTTTTACCATATGTAAGAAACAAACCGTAATACACTTAAGAACATCCTTAGCCAAGGAGTTCCCAAACACTAACAAAGCTGTATCACCAAAGACAACCACTTGAAAAGTGGATGCAATAGTCAATCAAGCTAAAATTCTTAGGGTCTGTTTGCAAGTTGAATTTTGGACGGAAAATGGAAGGCTTGAGAGTCATCAAATACACTGCTGAGATGGCTCAAAAGTCTTCCTTTTCCACTCATTCTTCTCCAAAACTCAACTCGCAAAAAGACCTTTAGTATTAGATGTAGATGCAATTTTTGTATTCCAATTAGATATCAGATTGTGTAGTGTAACATATTAGAAGCTGAATTGAACAGCAATATGAGTGTTCAAGTCTTAATGTATTAAAATGCAGAACACAGTACAGAGTCAATATACTACTACCATGGGGTGAGATAAAATTACCAACATTTTCCTTATGAGACTGTTTCATTTGTGATGTTTTGCCCTCACGAGAAACTTCCCAATCCTGTAAGTTGTTTAAAAGTCCCTCGAAATTCTGGAAACAAAGAAAAAACGATGATTAATTAGAAAAAAACGATCACAAACAAATGATCAATTGAATTCATAGTGAGGAATCGATTGTAGTACCATGCTGTGTGGGAACTCTCGACTCTCTTCAACTCACTAGGTAGAGAAAATTGGAATTACCTTTGAAGAAGTTTCGCGAATTCTGATTTTTATATGGGCTACCCGTTAGCCCGTCATACTAAGCTTTCTTATTGCGATTGAAATTGGTAGTGGGCTTTTCTTTACTTAGGGCTGGCCCGGATTTAAAGGAAGAAATAAATAAAGCAAAACGAAGAGTAGAAAAGGTTATATTTAACTTATTTTTTAATTCAAGTGGTTCTTTTTATGTTAGCAATCAATTTATATTATGAGTCAATCTGGTAAATATGCGTCATCTTCTTTGATGCTTGGATAAAAAAAAATATAGCTTATAAATAAAACAGATATGGAGAGGAGAACCCTATGTTTTATTAATCAGTCACACTTTGCCAATAATGCACAAATTAAATTCCACATTATTTCCACTACGAGCAACATCTATTGTCCCGAGACTTGTACCCACATACCCTTTAGTTTTTAGTGGTCAAAAAATATAAAATTAATATATATTAAATTCATGTTTTATTTTATGGTCAATGAGAATGATGAGGTATATGGAGTGATACACATCTTCGGATAGAAGATGTGTTCACATTCAGCTAAAAACAAAAATATAATAAACAATTCATACAAGGATAAAAATGCAAGTATATATTCTTTTAGGATAATTGGCATGAGAGTCTAATATGATGAGAACACATGGTTGAAGAGAGTGTGACATTGCATTTAAATTAGTTGTCTACAAAACAAGTATAAAAACATGAATGTGATTTTAGCTTATATTTAGATATGTGGATGAATATGTGAAGTATATATAAGATTATTACTTACAATGTAAAGAATGTCATTGTAAATTTAGGGAGAGAGATTAGTTAAGATAAGCACAATATGATTTGGATTTTGGACACCATATATAGTTGAATCATGCATCTAAGTTCATTATAATTGTACTACCATGTTATTTGAAGGGGTATTCACCCTTACATATATAACACAAAAGGAAAATACAACCAAGAAAACAATAACATCTCTTATACATATAAATCATTGGCAAGACCTCACTTTGAACCAAACCAACAACTCCATCACATATTCACATCATTACTGCTATTTATTAGGAACATGCCCAGTTTGTTGTAAGCTGCTACCATATGTTTTCGGGGCAAAGTACCATGACTTTTCTGCTTTGTTCTGGCCCCCACTTCACTTCAATTCTTTATTTTCCACAAACCACTCACAATAATAATCATGACCTGCATAAACAAATTCATGCATAATTAAAAAGTCCATTTAAACACTATCTTGTTAATAACTTATTCCACACTTTAAATATGTACAATGCCCATGAATATGTTTTTAAATTTAACCATGATTTGTATTAATAGTTGTCCTATTATATTTTAATGGTCTTTTATTTTTTAGGAGAAATAAGAGAAATTGGAGGTTTTGGAATCATAAACTAATGTGTAAAAGATGACTTTGAAATTTTCTACTTAACAAAATCTTCACTTAAATAAGTTGAGTATGAAATGAGAATGAGTAAGTGATTACTTACAGAAATTTTCATTATAGATTTTAATAACACTATTGAGTGAAAAGGGAAGAGGGTAAGGTGGTAAATTGAGTGGGGGAAGCAAGGTCATATTATCTGAATAAAGGAGGTGCAGTAGTCATGTCAACATTACATTACATGATTGGCACTCTTGTCTTTTCCATTTAATTTCAATTGTAGAGTTATTTGAAGTTTGAAGTGTGAAGCATATCACTAACTCAATTTCTTAATGATGTTGATTCACCCACTCAATCTTAAAAACCCACAACTAGTCAGTCACTCGTTCAATCAATCAATCACACTTCACTCATCATTCATCACTCTTCTCTTTCATTCACTCAGTGACACTGCCAGCTTTTCTTATTTTTGTTACAACAATTCAACAAACCCACTTAGATTATAATTCAGTAACTTCAAATATATATTAAGACTTCTCAAAATTCGTAAATGTCTTTTTAATTTAAGTAGACTTTTAAATTTTAGTAACTTCTTTTTTTTTAAAGTTGGGGCTTGAAAAACTCAATCCCCACAATATCAATCTTGTATTGTAGGGAGGAGGGTTGGTTGAAATGCTAATAGGTAGAGTTGGTTTTGGATCATATGGGTAAGTATTTGAAAATACACATTAACGCTCAAATCAATATGAATAACTAAAATTATATTTAAGGTAATAAGAGATTCTCCTACTCCATTATCAGCTAAAATTGTATTATAAGAAAATTAAGTCAAATGTATAATTTTATTGTTTAGGATTCTGTATTAATGCATATAATACATGACATGCTGAATAATAATGGTAATTATTTTTATGTTTTTTATTAAACAAAAAATTAATGGTCTTTCAATTTATAGCTAAAGGATGAAATTAGTTAGATACAATTATAATTTAATAAGTTATAGAATAAGTATTATTAAGCTGGTTGAAACATTGATACACTTGAGATAATGTAGGATGAACATATCCCAGACTTTCTAACTTATTTTACAACGCAAACTCATTTTAGAGAACAACATCACCATATTTCATACTTATGCGTCTCATATGAATATGTCAAGAAATACAACAAGATATTTATTTACTAGTGTAAAACATCGCTAGACTCTAAGAAATACCAAAGAGACAAATTTCGATTCTTATGAGCAAAACTTATTGGTATGGAAAAATTACACCCAAAAAATTATTACCCATAAGGTGAATGATATCCTTAATAGTACAAAAGACGCTTACATTAATATCGAGATAATAGGAAAGATAAAGAACAAAGAAAGTTGATTAAAAAGTTTAAACCTTATCCTAAAGTGGATGAAATGGTGTTTAGTGGTTAAAGTGGGTTGAAGGTGGATTAAGTAAGAATGGGGTAAATTATTTTGGGCATGCGTATGTATGAGGCAGACAGATAGGAGTGGTGACAGTGACCCCATCGCGGCCCATAAACAGGTCCCTATGGCCCATTAGTGATATAAGACACAGCGCGCGGAAGGCACGGGGGAATTATTTTCTGTTCTGTGAATTATGTATGTCCCACATTTCTCTTATCTTAAAATCCTTCGTACCACTACTCTGTCTTTTCTCTGCTTCAATACAACTATACAATCAATGCTCCAACTACTAACTTTCCCATTAGTACCATACTATTACACTCTATCGCTACTGTTTTTTCATGTTATTTGTTTCTACCAAAAGTTCCAAACAACAACAATCTATATATGTTCTGGACTTTTCTTTCTTTACCAAAATATATATATAATTATCGTATAAAAAGTCACATGTCAATCATTAATAAATACAATAGTACTTTGTATATTACCTTTATATTTGTATAGAAAAGTAGAATAATACATCATTCATAATTCACATTTATGTTACTTTTTTGAAAATATTAAATATCAATAGTAACAAAATGTATAGAACTCTTTTTGTTATGGTTTTTATGTAATGTGTGTGATTTAATTCTGGCCTTTTTATGGCAGCTACGTGCTGTTAACTGTTTAAGTTGACACTTGACCCTTTTTTTAGTTTCACTTTAACCAATGTACCCTACAGCATGTGGCTCTATTTTCAAAAGCTAGATTAGGCATCACATACACTTACTTTAATAATAATATATTAATAATATATTGCACAAAACTTAGTTACAATTCCTTAGATACAAATGGTGCTTGTAGCCTATTAAAACGTGATATATGTTTATTCATGTCATTAAGTTTTTTTTTTTTGCAATTAAGAATCTCTCTCCTTAAAATTTAGGTGGTGAGTAAACACGTGTCACGTTTTAATAGGCTACAAACATCATTTGTAGTTCAATTGATATAATTATTTATTTTTATTCTTATGATAGCCTTCTTCAATTTTGGTCCAAATTCTACCTAATTTATAGTAAAAATTCATCACTATAACGTTTTAATCCACCCATCTCATGCCAATTTCAACATTTTGTGAGATTCATCAAACTTTAAGACTATTATATGGGAATTGTCTTTAATCAAATACTCCTAAAATCTTACAAAGACTGAAACCTGACATACTGATTACTGAAAAGTGAGAACCAAATATTACACACAAGACACAACTTATGGTTGATCCAGAAATTCATAACCATGAAATAAATAAAGGATTATTATTTCCATAAATTTACATAAACCTTATTTGGCTCCTCAATATTATTTCACCTTAGGGATCAAGCATGGTTGCCACTAGCAGGCCCTCCAAGTGTTAAAACCAAGCCTTGAAGATCACTCCTCATTTTATTGTGCTCTTTGGCAAATGCAGTGGTGCCTTTGATAATTGGAATTGGTCTAGCCAGCATAGTTTGCTTAGAGCCATGGAGGCAGTAATCTACATGAGAACTAACAGGTACCTGCTGAGAAGCCCTCAAATTATCCACATGATTTGTGTTCATAAGTGGCTGAGTGGATGATATTGCATTTGATAGAGAACAATTTGGTTCAACAATGTTGGATACTATTCCTGTTCCCTGTATCATTTAATTTGTTTGTAACATAATTGAGATAAAATGACTTGTATCATGTCTATGCCGACTTCATGTGACACTATTTGATTAATCAAGAGAATAAAATTTAATGGATATTAAATCAAGTAAATTTTTGTTGGTACTACCGATTGTATCCAATCACACTAAGAGTTATGAAGCTAACATTCGAACCTTTGACTTTAGGTCTTTTTGGGATCTAAGGAGATCTTACACCACTAGACCAACGTCTTGTTGATATTAAAGTGGTTGGCACAAACAAGGGGTGCAACACTTGCACTACAATCAAAATGTGATGGATTTAATGAAGCAGGGTTCAGAAGCTTACAGGTGCAAATAAGACTCCTCTAAAGATTCTTCCATTCACAGTTGCAGTCATCAGCAAACCTGAGTCAAAGGCTCCATCAACTTTACCTCGAACTTCAGCACCAATCTAGGATTCAAAATCAAGAAGAATAGTTTAGTGAATAGAAATAAGAAAGTTAAAAAAAAAATGAATTATAAAATTTGAAGCAAATGATGCACCAGGTTTTGAATGTGTCGTTTTCTACTATCCTCATGAACATGAAGAAACTGTTCTTTTTTTGGTTGATGTTGATGAAGATCATGTGGACTTGTTTGAGTAGTATTCTTCAAAACACTCTTATATCCGGAGCCATTGTCATGTTGCCAATTGCTTGGAGTTTTATTTATATGTTTGAGTAGATGATACCGCTGAGAATTCAAGACAGAAGCATTGGCTTTTTGACATTGGGTTTGTTCTTGATCAGATTGAGATGGAGATGAATGCTGAGACAGTGAAAGAGAATGTTCCTCTTGTTCTGATTCCACATCCCACACCTTTGCAGCTGCAACTCTCCTCCTCTTCTGTTGTGAACTTCCTGCACATTATTATAATCTTCGCCTTTGAGTCTCCTTCGGCATAAGAATAACGAAATTATCACTCGTTTTTGTTACACCTCTTTTTACGTCTACTTATAATCATTGATCGAAAGATTTTTACTTATAATCATTGATCGATCAATGATTATAAAGTGAGCTTGAAAATGGTGCTGGATGGCAGATAAAGGTAATTTTAAAAAAGGCATAACCACCTGAACCAAGGTGATAGGCTTGAGATTTTTCTGATACAACTTCATAACCCCATTTTCCTAAAACTTCATTATTCCCAGCTTGTAGAGTTTTCTGCATCAACCACATTGTTAGTTCTTTAGTGACATTAATAATTAATTACTATGTGAACAAGTACATATAGCAACGTTAGCACATAAAATTATATACCCCATTAGTATCTACACTTTCAGGGATAGTATTCTTCTCTTGTTTCCAATAAGCTCCAAAAACTTTGCACATTGAAATGTTGTAACGCCCATTTGGATGCTCAGCTCCAAGCTGCAATACCAACAATTCATTCAGAGGACGTTCATCTTCACCACACCTGCTATTAATTAACACAAAATTAAGCAACCTATCAGAATGAATAATCAAAACTTTAATAGCCAAAGGAAATGAAAAAATAGATGAACATTGTTAAATTGACTAAGAAAATGAATATATATATATAGTGAACTTGGTAATAACATACCCGCCATATATGGCAATATCTTTGTCTGCAACAATAGCTGTATGAGAAAAGCGCCCTTGTGGCTGTTGACCACGTATCTCAAGTTGAGTCCATGAATAAGTGCACATATCCAAGACCCATATGTCATTATAGTAACGTTTATCTCCTACCCCTCCAATAATGTAGACCTGTAAAAAATGGAAACTTCTTTAATCTACTCTATAATCTTAAATTAGTATCACATTAATGGATCCTCACAAGTACATATATTAAATTTTGTTTTATAATGACATAAGTGTAATTTTATTGTAATTAGAATGATAAATACGTAGTTGTGTTTTCCTTTATTTTCTGAAACACTTAAGTGCATTCATAACTACAGCTATACTCCTGTAGCAACCTTTTTCACTAGTTGTATCATAAATTAAGTTTTCCAGAACAATTTAGAAGTTAATGTCACTGTTGATGCAAAGTAAAACAAGATGATTAATTTTCACCTGGTGCAGAATCTGTCAGCAGCGTGTACTAGTCAACAACTTGCATATAAACTAAGAATACAAATATATTTGCAAATGAATTAACTTTACTTTCAATAATGCAAATTTATTATTTATAATACACAGTACAACTTTACATGTATGATGTATCTGAAGTCATATAAAATTAAACATTAAAAGTAGACGTGCACAAAACATTTTCGATAAAATAAAGAGAACTTGCCTTGGTTCCAATGTTCACTGCCGCATGACCTGCTCTGACTCCAGGTGAAGAACCTTGAGTTTTCAACTGTCATGCATTAAAATGCAAAGAAAACCAATATTAACTCCGACCCATGTAGTCAAAATTATGGAATACAGTGTCTCCAATTCTTGCATCCATCTTATCCACTTAAATTTAGACATGTGGATATTGATATATATTTTTTTAGTAAAAAATTAAAATAATGTATCACTATTTATTTGTTAGCAAACTCTCATTCAACAAATATGTGACTATACTTTTCATTCAAAATTATGATTATGATATATGGTCATTTCTATGAATCATTTTCGGACGGATGATCCTTGTTTATCTTTCTACCATGAGAGAGAAGAGAGAATAAGAAACATACCCTTGACCAAGTCATTGTTTCCATATCAAGCATATTAACATCACCATGATACTTATCACCACAATCTCCACCATACACAACAAGCTTGTTCCCAATTGCAAGAGTAATGTGACTATCCCTAGGCACAGGCAAATCACCTTTTAACTCAGGAGAGGTCCATCTCATGGTTCTAAGGTCTAGAATATGCAAATCATTCAAATAATTTGCATCTCCTTCTCCACTACCACCAAAAATCACCAATCTTTCATCATCAACAAAAGTTGCACTGTGACTTTCCCTTGGTGAAGGAGGAGTCCCTTCACATATTGGATGTACCCACTCTTTGGTTTCAAGGTCAAGTATATGAGTATCATTTACCTTCTTGAAACCATTTGTGCCACCAAACACTATCATTTTATGACCAACAATAACAGCACTATGGCTATCTCTAGGGCCTGGTTTTTCACCTGTGGTAGCAATCTTGCTCCATGCCATTTTTTCAAAGTCAAAACACTGAATATCACTGAAATGCATTCCTCCACAGCAACCCTGAAATGCATCATATTTTGTTATCAGAACATTTCTCACACTGTTCACATATGAATAATAGAGCAAGTGATCAAAATAAAGAAAGGAAATGAGAATAATTTTCATGCTTTTTTATCCAAGTTAATCTCTTTAAGGTTCACTAATTGTACTTAGCAAGCTAGAATAATTAAGGTATTCATGAAGATATAAGAGTGAGATAAGACAGGTACTAATTAAGTAGAAATTAACTACTAGATAGAAAAATGTAACAAAAAAAAGAGAGTAAAAATGTAACACAAAATAACTACTAGATAGAGGTTGTGAGATTAAAAGACATGAAAGCGCTGCTACTTTTAAGTGTGTGTATTGTAAGTTGTGAAGAAAAATGTGAATATTGCTATATAGAGAAAGCAGAAAGATGATCCTCACTGAAAAACGCATTGTCCCACTAATTAGAGAAACAAAAATGATTTCAGTTAATTGTCTCCAAGAAATATATGTGGTAAGAGAAATTGGGAAAAAACTAAGATTCAGAGAAGAAAGTATTTTGGTTATAAGCCATAGATAGAAAATGGGACATGAGAAAGAAAAGTACTAGGAGTTTATGAAATTAATGAGCACAAAACAAGAATGAAAACTCCCAGTGATGATAAAGACTAGAAAAACACATCCCCATAAGGCCAAAACCAAAAAAGAAGTAAAACTAATGACACCATTAATGAAGACAACCAAGTAACAAGCACTTTTACATAGAATCAAAATAAAGCTGAACTAGTTCAAATAATTAATTATACTATGAATTATGAACTTTGAAAAAAGCTGTTAGCATAGTAATTTTCTTACCCCAAAGACATACATAAGCCCATTGGAAAAGCAAGCAGAGTGCCCCCATCTTTCAGAAGGATTAAAACCCAAAACCTTAGGATACAACCACATTGCTTTCTTCTTAGATGTTTCAGCTACCAAAGACTCCATTTTTCTTGTTTCTCTCTCTATCTATTGCTGTTTGGTGAGGGAGTTTATCAGTTTATAAAAGTTAGAAGTATTTTTATTATTATGGTGACTTGAACACAGTGTTTGACAACGATGAAGATGGGGAAGAGGAGTGTATAAGAAAGAGAGAGGAGTCAAAAGAAGACATCAATAAGCCAAGTGATGTATCAACAATCAATATCAATAGACATGAAAAGATGGGAGCTTTCAAGTCTAAATCACTGGCAACCAACAGCAATAGATGGTTGGAGTCAAAACAACATTATTTTTCTCATCTCCCTCCACATTATACATTTTAAACTTGCTTTTATAAAGGTGTTACATCATGCTACTCTACAAACTATAAAACAATAGTAATACAATAAATAAATATAGAAGGACCTTTGTAATATCGTGATATTAATTTACAGGACCAGTATATATGCGATATATAACATACGTATGTAGTATTAAAACTTGTTTAACTAAATTGTCCAGAATAAATAAACAAGTGGTAACAAGGTACAACGTACTAAATAAATAACCGGTTTTTTAAGAATCAGGCTCCTCTCCAGTAATGGAGAGGTCATTTACCTAAAAATACATAGAAAACTCAAAAGTCATAGACAATTTTATCTCTTCAATTTATATTATTATTACGTTTTTACCCCTAAACATACACTAAACAACCTAACTAGTCTCTCCATTACTTCCATTACTGGAGAGGATCACACTCATTCTTTAAAGGATAGACGTGTGCATATATGCATAGTATTAATCATGTCACATTGGGGCGTGAGGTTGAAAAAATATGTTAGTATAGAGATCATATGTGCACATTTCTATCGTTATTTATCATCATGTCTAATTAAAAAGTGATGCCCTAACACATGTAAGTTGTGGTGTGTCACTAAAAGACCCTTATATAAGAGAACGAAATATATATACACACATTTCCCTAATAGTAGTATATAGGTTAAAGTTATAAGAAAAATGTTAAGTTATAAACATCCGGAAATAGTGATGATAATATAATGATATCCTAAGAAATACTGCCAGGTTTAGAAACATTAAGTAGTGATGTAAAATCATGGAATGTGACCATTGAAGGGAAAGAGAGAGTGACCATTGTTGAAGGGAAAGAAAGAGGATGTGTTTTAAATCATTTTTGTGTGAAACACTCGTGTACTTTGCAGAAGCACTCCCATTCTAGTTGAATATAATTATCATGGAATTTCTTACCCTTAAATACAAGAATTTAAGATGATAAAAATAATATTGGATATTAAACTCGTTATATTTTAAGTAGTAAATAATTTGTTTTACAATTTTCCCACGCTATTTTTAACTTTTTATAAACCGAGGTTAATAAAAATCAAATTATTGCAATCTGTTAAGTTATCTATAAGTGTTTAACATATTTTTTAAATGATAAATTCCACAATTAAGCCAATATGGTGCATTGATACAATTAGTCACTTTTATGTTCCCGAATTCAGAAATATGATTAATGTCATTATTAGAATCATAAGAGATATTTTTTTAAAAATTATATTCCACCAGTATGACTCATTCATTTTCTTTTTACACTCAATTAACAAATGACCTTTTTATTTTAATCAATTAATGTAAAAATAAATTGATAAAAAATATTTGATGTATATAAAACTTCAAAAAATGTTTTATGAAAAAATTAAAAGTAAATTATAAAAAATATCATATAAAAGGACTAGAATGAGTATTCATTAATGATATACATAAACTCAATTTAGAGGAGCATTATTCATTAATGATATACATAAACTCAATTTAGAGGAGCATTATTCATGTTAATACTCTCTCAAATACTTATATTTTGTTGCTTTAGGTTTTATTTTGCTTAAAGAAATATTGTTGTTTAATTGTTCCAAAGTTTGAACAAACTTTTTTCTAATTCTATCTTCATTCAATAGCTCTACCTATCAACTTTTCTTATTAATTAACACCATTCTTCTTATAAATTTGTGTGTTAACCTTTAAAAAAATGAAGGAATGGAGGGAGTGTGAGATTATTTTGTTAATTTTAACGTAGGTGTCTCGATTTTGATACCTTATAAAACTACAAATGGTGGAGTGTGGGATTATGGGGTTGTTGGAAATGATGAAGAAACTGTTTTGAGTTATAGTATACTCCGTAGTAGCTAGGTTACACAGGAAAGATTTCCCATTTCAAAACAAACTATTTCATTCATCACTTGTCTCTTTCTCTTTCTTAAAGTTACTAGTATATTATTTGTGTATTTGCATGGATAATAATGCGTGTTGCATGAATTTTAAAGTTATGTTTATGCATTAAAAATAACTAAATATATTTTAACATTTTAGTTACAAATTTTAATCTATTTTCCATTTTAAGGGAGAAGAATCATAAGATGAAAAATCTAATGAAATAAATAAGAATATAGTATATATTTAGAATAAAATAAAAATATATGGCATAAGAAAGAGGATATATTTAAAAAACTTACTCTACATTTTAGTCATGAAATTCTAGGGAAATCCAATTGTTTGAAGTGGAGTAAGTTTAAAAAACTTAAGCTAATATATGGAGAATTTTTAAAAATTTTACTAAATCACTAGCCCATTTAATATGATATAGGGATTGATGGAAGGGTGAAGGGGTTTAATATTTTCATTGTTGTGAGCTTTCAGTGGTTCAACCAAGTCTCAAGGTGGGATGTAGATCTAGAAATGCCTCTTTTCAATGTTATTTGGGGAAGTGTGGTTCGGTGTTTTCTGGAAATTCTTTTTAGTTTTGGGAAATGAGATACTGTTGTTTACCTCAAAAAAGGTCAAGAGTTTTAATTTTTTAACTGATGCTTTTGTAAGCAAACTTAAATCTCATTCAACTTATGACTTTCATATTCTCTTATTGTCAGTTCTCACAGTACTACCATATCACTACGTTAGAGAAAGAGTTAAATATAAGTTATGTTATGATAAGAGTACTCATTTTATTAAGAGATCCCAGATCCTTTCAATTAATGGGCCATTTAGAAATTTCACTAAAAGATAGAGAACATTACTATTTCATTATAGCTGTGGTTCTAAAGTATATTTTGTAGACTATTACTGAAAGAATATATGTTAATCAACCTTATTAATTAAGGAGTAGGAACATAAGAGAGTAAAAAAATGTAAGAAGCAAAATCATTTCACTTGATATGATGAGGGAATAAGAAATTAGAGAAATGTTCAGTCAAATATGAGAATGAGAGTGACGTAGAAAACACGGACGCGACAAACAAAGAGAAAATGTTACAGGTGATGATATATGGCGGTAGTAGAAGTACTATGATTTCAAAATTATATAATAATACTATTACTACTAGTACTATAAATAACTGCACCAGTGTCATGCGTCCCCATGTATAATATTAAAAATATATGTATTAAATTGAATGAGTTTTATATGTTTTTATTGTATTATATAATATTTAAATTTAATTATTATTGACTTTTAAAAATGGATAAATGATTTTATATTATTGCAAAGAGAAAGAACGTGTAAGCATATGTAACGAATACGTGCCGTTCGAAGACGGTACTAAACTCAAGACATAGTACCATGTTTACTTCGCAAATAGAGAATGTATCTTTTTTAAGGTCACAACGTCACGAGCCAAAACTATTTCTTCTTTTTGAAACGGGCATGTGTATAAATAACATATTTCAATTTCTTTATATTCGTTGTGCCATCTTTGTAAACTTCCTAATTTTCTTCCTGATTTATAAACTTCCTGAACTATTTTATAAGTTCTTAGCCTTCTTATAAGTGAATGTAAACATAGTTTTTTGTATTTTTTTTAATAATGCAAAGCTTTCAAAATTGTATGTTATCTATTTTTCTGCTAGGATCTTAACAACAGAGGTGTGTATCTATATGTCAATAGTTTTTTCTTAAGAATACGAGGAAAAGCTTAATATTAGTACAACATACAATTTCTTTATTCTGGAAAATAAAAAGGGAACAGTAAACATTGGGATGCAACTTTCTCTTCCAATCTCAATTATTATATAGATGAACTTTCAACTTTCCATTAAAAGCACGAGAGATATAGAAAAATATCCTATAAAAAGATCTGATCCAGACAACTAATGTGAAAGTGAAAATATGAATGGACTTGTTATACAGACCACACTTTATGCATAGAAATCTAGGCCATTCAAGGAGTTGGAAGTTACTGTAGGATGTAGTGTGTTCAAATGGAAGACACTGTTTGCTTACGGAAAATAGGATTTTTATTTTCCTACAACTCTTAGAATATGGTGAGATGATGGAAAAATTTAGATAAGTAAATAATGTTGGATAGTGACCCAAACTGAATCACCTATATCCCTCTAAATAATATGAGAAAGAGCACATTTTCTATATGTTATTACTCAAATTTCATTAATTAAAAATATAAAGATAACATGTACTTAATTCATATTCTATTTTTCTGACCAATACAACAAAATGTGACTTTCCAATATGATAATAACAATAAAGGACTAGAACCTAATATAAATTTAGTAAATATCCTCCCATCCTGCATCAATTCTGCTATGAAAACATAGAGAGAGAGAGAGAAATTCTTAGAACCTAGAAGAAACTTTTTTGGATTTTTTTAGTTCTTTCCAAATAGGATCATTACAATTTCTAATTGTCTATTATGACCAATCACAAATTTGATTTTTATAAATGTGTGATTGGTTAGTAAGGATGATGATATCCATAAGAGTGCTAATTCTCTTATTGCCGATACCACAAGCTTCTGCATGCAATAAGGAAAAAATATGTCAATTTCTAAGCCCCTAAGAAGAATAAAAAATCAATAGATGTTTTAAAAAATGTATGTACCTATTGGTCCCTGGCAACTAGCTAATACACTTTGCCATGTACACCAATAAAATAGGAAGGGGTGTTAAAATTTACAATATTTAAAGATCTATTTGTCCATACAATGAGTATCAATGAAGATGAACAACAGGTGAGAAGAAAAAGCACCCAGATCCTGTGCTTAAGTGGATAATGAGATAATCATTCACAATGTTGATATATTTGGTTCTTGTCCACATCAAACAGCCTTTGAAGTTTGAACCAAGACAGCTAATGGAACAACTGCACAAACAGAAGCTATTGGTTAGATAAAAAATTGCCAGACCACTACTAAGATATTCAAAGCACAAGAAGAATTCATATAGTAGTTATATAATATATTCAATCCCTTAATATCTGCGTCAACCAATTTATCTCATTTAACAAGACATGTTTTAAGGACAACAGGAGAACCAAACAGATTATCCTAGTTTGCATGAGTAAATACTCGACTAAGAAAGGACAAAAGTGCGGCCCAGTGCATACGAGGTCATGGGAGGATAGATGTACTTAATTTTATTCTCACAATTAGAAACATTGTCTCCAGAATTGGAAAATATGATCTTTTAAGTTATAAGACAAATGACCTTCCCGTCGTTCTGAGGCACACCCAGTGACTAAGAAAGGATATAAAGATAGAAAAAATTTCATCTCACCACTTTTCCTCATCATTCATCATATACCCTTTGTTGTTTCCAAAGGAGTAGTCTTTGGATAAATAGTTGTAACGTATGTGCACAGATAAGTGATGAGAGATTTATGGCAAAAAAATGTACCCCTGCTCTTGTACCATCAGAGATAGAACAACAATGTAACTGTCAGCAATTAAGAAAAAAATTATATAGTAAGGCACAGGCTAGAAAGAAAAATATGGTATTAAACAATGAACTACCAAAGTAGACTTACATGAAAATCAAAACCGATGATCATAAGAAAAGAGGAGTTTATGTTCATCTGTTGGATTCAACAACCATCTACAGAACATCCATGCTGCAACAACCACTGATGTAAGAGATAACATTGCCAGACTTCCAAAATGAGAAGGATCATTTGCAATTATTGCAACACCCAGCATTATACACTGCTAAACTAGCGACAGCAACCTCTGTTGTCCCAATGAGATTTGCTTTCGATGATGGGATTCCTGTTTAGATAATCTGTGCCCCGACAATGCCGTAGGACATGAGTCCTAACCGTGATAATATCTGCCCACAAGACAGCAGTTTATGCACAATAAATCCACAGGATCAAAATTGTCAAGCTTAAGTCGAAAATTTCCAAAAATACCCAAGTTATTCAATGCAGGGCATCCCCGAGTGTTTTTCTCTTGTACAAAGCTTTCTCTATTCGAACAAATACACAATTAGAATGACCTATTGTAAATTTATTCAACCGGAACATCCTGTTCCCTTACTAAAATATTGAAGGTCCATACAACTTCCACTCGATAAAAGCTACATCAGTTGTTTGGTAATAAATTATAAATGTACATTGCATTTGAAAATAAGAATATAAAATATTAAAGATCTAATCAGTGTTTACTGCGTCCTTAGAATTAGCACCTCTAACCCTTATACTTATAGATCAGAAATTCACAATTTAGGTCACTAATTGAGCATAAGCTGAAATTTGATCCCTATCAAATCTTATATCCCACTTGCCATGATTTAGGGGTTTCCTAATGTATAGGCTCCAACATTAATGATCAGTGACAATAACATACTTTAGTGACTTACAATCATAGACAAGAAAACAAGAAGCGGGCTCTGATGAGAAATTGATCCACTCCAATATACAGCAACAGCCATGCTGAGAAGTAAAGCTTGAAACACCAAGCCAACAGCCCCAGCCTGGTACAGAGGGAAAGTTTGTCAATAATCTCGTAAAAATGTTCACAAACTTCCCCATATATCAAGAAAAAAGGCTAAGGAATAAACCTTTAAAATGCCAAATTGATTGACCAGAGTTGAAGAGACAAATGTTGCTGCAACACCCATAAAAGCACACATTCCGTTGAATCCTCCGATGATAGATGGACTTAAGCCTGTAAAAAAATACAAAAAGTATCATGGAGTTAGCAAAAGAACCAAGAAAATAAATGATAATAATTCACCACCCATCCCCCCAAAAAAGAAAAAGAAATAAAACGATACCTATTATTGATTTAAATATGGAATAAAATGGTTATGGGTGCCAAACAGAAGCGGAGGCTGCAACAATAAACCTCAGAGTTGAAATTTATTCCTTTAACCATTTTTTTATATTTGACTGTTTGTTACAGTACTCAACTTAACAATGCTATATTCAAAATCAGAAGTTCATACTGAGGAAGAATGATGACATCAATCAAAAAACTAGGAATAACACAATTTATGCTACACTGTAAATATATCATTGAAGATAGTAATAATGATACAAAAAGAGGCATGAACTATGTTTGTTCAACACTTCAAAATAATAGAGTAAGAAGGGTTCGGAATTTTTTTAGACAAATAATGTAGACAACGAAGGACAGAATACAAGATCATCAGATCCATTGGACAAGAGTCGACTGCCATAAAAAACAATTATTTAGATAAATGACACACTAAGATTGCTATGTGAGATTCAACACAACTTAGGAAGATAGCACATCAAGCTAATGGGAGCTCTCTAGTTTTAAAAAGTGTCTCGGCAAGCTACCCTAAGATAAGATTTGCAGGAATAAAAATAGGTGTGAAATCAAAGACTGGCCATGCAAAGATCAATTGATTTCATCCAGCTCAATAGACAGGCTCTTTAATGCTTTCTGATCCAAGGGAGAAAATTTGGAGATTTTGATTTATTCTAGTTCTTGATCTGCAAATAAATAGACCTAATTGCCAAAAAGCATGAAGATCTCAGTTTACAATGTCTAAATACTCTCTCATTTTCCTACATAGTATCAAGATGCCGAAATAAAAGTGAAGTGCAACTAACCTGTTATCAGTTCAATTTATCCCGAATGGAAACTCCAGTTAAATTAATCCTATATAAAACTCAGTAATGGGAATTATAACCACATTCTAAAAAACGACCATGTTATAGTTGGAATTGGCAAGATTGAGAGTCATCCCACCATGTAACCCAGCTAGGCGGGCTGGTGTAGCTTCGAGGGCATGTTGCTCCTCATCAGACAAAACCTGTGGAACACACCATGAAAAATGAGAAATAGTGAGGTAATTATCATCAACGCCCGAAAGCAGGAAAATAACCTACAGATAATGTTGTCAAGAGAGTATATACAAATGTGGCTTCATTAACAATTGGCACCAGATATTCAGGTTCAACCGTTGAAGACGCTCTTTCAGCGTCATCCGTTGTGACATGATCCAGATGTATATCAGTATTTGTTATTTAACATGTAGAACTAAAACAGGAAAATCTGCAATCAAAAGGAGAAACAACTATAAGTGCAAGATAGACAAAGAGATAATAAATAGAATAGATGCTCAAATGGGTACTACAAAGATACACACCTACGCACAACATCAAGTTGGTCTTCCTCTGGATATTTTTTTTATACATTCCAATTCAGTCCTTTAATGTTTAAAATACATCCATTTTCCCCTCAATGTAATCATTGATTAAATACTGAAAGCTCAATGTGGTATTAAGTCACGAAACTCCCACATAATAATTGGTATTTATATTGAGAGTTGGATTACATAAAGGACTACATGTTGGCTATAATAAGGTTACTACTAATGAGATTGTCGAAATTAATAGCAACAAATGGGTGATTCTATCAAATGGTAAAGGATCACCACCGGGTAAATGTAGATAGAGTAAAGCAGTCTTTTGGGTTAGTCTCTCCTCATGAACATCGGCTTACGTTAAATTACATCATATTCTTTTCAGTTGGTCTCTCCTCACCGAGTCTAAGTAATAACCATGTTGGTCCCTAAATTGATCATGTATCAAATTGATGTCCAATTTTCTTGTAAAACTAATTTGAAATTGCAATTTCGATAAACTAATAATACATCAAACTAATAAGGCGGAGCCCAAATATGACATATGAAAAACGCAGTACTTGAACTCACAAGCTCAACAAAAACATGACAAAAACAACAGAAACTGACCTGTAAGAAGCACACGGGTAATTAAGCTTGTTCAACCACCGGCTAGAAAGGAAACGATGTCGTATTGGATAAGAAGAAGACGATGATAAAGAAGGTTGTGAAAAATGGCGAAAATGAATAAAAGAGAATGTGGCAGTAGCAGTAATAGCCATACTTCTTAAAAAACTTCAACTTCCGAAACTTGAAGAAAAACCAACTAGGTTTTTCCCAACTCATGCAATCTCAACGCTTTTTTTCTTCCTCTATTACCCTCTACATCCTTAAAACACAGTTACACTATTTGTTTCAATATACTCAACTAAATATGAAATCCTTTATGCATGATTATAGTATCGAAGAAAATGATTATAGAATGCAAAGTGCTTATCTTTAGTGTTATTACAATTGTTTTATTCTTCACTTGTTATTTGAATATTAAAAAATTATTTTAATATTCATAAAAACATTTCTTGCAATTTAACCTAAAAATTAAAGTTGTGTGACATTTCCACATCAGACTATGATGTTTTTATATGAAGCATATTTCTTAGGGTTTCAACATTAACACTTATATAAGAGTGTGCCTTCTAATGAGAATTTGACTGTTTAATGAAATAATAATTTAGAAGTAAAGTAAAAGCATATTCTTGATTTCTAATTGTTTGCACATACATAAGCATATACAATTATATATAGTAGTGAATTAATTATGGTTGATATAATTAAAATTTGTAATTTTTGCTTATTTTAAAAAAAAAATACTTAACGTTACAACACATATATTTGATGACTTACCTACGTTATAAAATAAACTTATTTTTGTAGGGGAAAAATTGAAGCTCATCCACCAATGATTTTTTATTTGAAAATTGAAGCTCATTTTACCTTTTACTTAAATATAATCAAAGATAATAAGATTGGAAGAACATCAAAAACAAAACAACAAAAGTATTATTCTAGAACATTTTTATCTTCTAGATATAATACGATAACATTTTTATTATTAAACGTAAAATTAAAAACACATTATTTTCCTTCCCATGTCGGATTAGAATCTTCTGTCCCTTAAACTTTATGTCTCCATGTTCCATACCAATTAAAAGATATAAATGGAATCTATGCCCATTTGACGGGTAATTTTTGAAGCCAGCCATCTTGGTTTATGAAAGATGATATCGAAAATTTGTCCATTTTTGAACCACTGACCTTCTTCGACCAAGGGACACGCTTCGAAGTATCAGCCCCTGGCCCTTCACAATCAGCTTCAATGTACGTAGTGCCAGACCTGCATAAATTTATCTACTAAATTAATTTTAAACTATAAAATAGAGTAGCATGTTAAAAGTTTTATAATCCACTATTTTTATATTCAATGAAGTGTTAATAACACTATCCCAAAAAATATACCAATATTTGAGCAATACAACTTTTTTTTTATATTTAACACAACCTTTTGAATAGGGTGAATATTGTGTTCTTCATATAACACTAATCATGGGGCACCTTTTTATTATTATTTGCGCAAACAAACATAAAATTGGTTATAAGTTATTATAAACACACAAGAGGAAGAAAAATAAAATAGAAAAGTAAACAAAATTAGGATACCCAGAATTTGATTGCCAAGAACTCCATCCTTCTGGTTGAATCTTTGGACTAAAATGTGTTCCATGAAATATGACTCTAGAATATTTTCCATAAGCTCTTCCTAACAATGTTTTTGCCCTTGCATTCACAGAACCTCCTCTGAATACAAAACCACTTGGATCCTCCTCCTTACAGCGTCCTTGGGCTGTCACGAAACCCGAGGAAAGTGCATTGAGCACACAATTCTACATTCAATATTAAATAATAACCAATGTCAGAAATGACAATTATGTTCTAACTTATAGCAAAATGTATGCAATGACAACGTAAGAATGCAATGACAACGTAAGAGTTTACACGTTACTATAGTTATTGAGAATGGTATTATATATATATACCTGGTAGTAGGATTGACCATTACCAAAGATGAAGTCAACAGATCCTTCAATTCTGCAGTCTTTGAAGTAATGACGACCTTGTACATCCCACAATGTATCTTGAAAACCAATGAAGTTGCAATCATAAAAAGCAGATTTGTCTCCATATATTCTTGCTGCAAGCGCTGGGACAACTTGCCCTGGTTTTAATACAATTGTTCCATTTTGCGAACTGAATGTTTTCCCATTAATATTATAAGAGTTCTGCCAATTCAAGTTATTCAAAATTTGTTAACAATAAACGTTCACCATAAGTTTTGTTATGAAAATATATACGTAGTGCATGGCCTTTTGAATTCTGACCACTAATACAATTTTGTTCGTATATTAAAACTTACATGAAAAGTAATGCTTCGTGCAATAACGTTATCTGGGAATGAAGAAAAAGTGGCACTTTCATCTGTTTGTTTGTGGGCATTGTATGTAATAATGGTATTACTTCTACTTCTACCTTCCAAATATATGCATGGCTTGGTATAAGGAATTTGGACCTTCTCTCTGCACACCATAAAAAACATTTAGTTTATTTGGTCAAAAAAACATTAACGTTTGATGTTTGAGGTTAGACAATTTAACGAGTTTATAAATGATCTAAAATTTAGTACAATTTAATTTAAATAATCTACTTTAATGCACATTCAACAGTTAATTAAAATAAATGAAAAAATAATTGTTAAAAAATGAGAAATAAGTAATGATATACTTGAAAAATTAACTGTAGAAGATCAAAATGTTAAATAAAATAAAAACATCAAAAGATATAATATATTTTAAAGTGAAGAATAAAAACCAAAGCAAAACGTTAAATAAAATAAAAAGGAATACGTAACTTGTATGTGCCAGCATTTATTTGAATTTTCACCCATTGATTATTGTTTTCATTTATTGAATCAATGGCTGATTGAACTGTTTTAAATTTTGTTTTCCCAGATTGATCAACAACAATGGTACTTATAACTTTGTTGCCCTCACAAGATGTAGCAACTATATTAGCCCAGAAAGAAGAGCTAACAAACAGAAGAATATGGAGAAGGATTGCTCTAGAAAGCAGTTCCATGGGAATATACAAAGATGATAGAGATAAGAATCAAACAAGTAATAATATAATGAAATGTTGACAAGGGTATTGTAAATGAAACAATGACCAACTTTTGATGAAGATGAGGTTTAATATGGACTTGTTCATTCAATTCAATGGTTTAAATAATGACAAAATTTTGTATCGTGGGTGAGTTTTTTTAGAGGTCAAACGACTATTGTTTACTTTTAATTATAAGTAAATGGAAAATATATTAATTGTGTATTAAATTTTTTCCTCACGATACATAAATATTACATTATTGCATAACAGACATCATAATGACTTTCATTTAAATTATAAAAATGTAGTATTTTTATATTTTTAAGGAATATTATATGATTACCATTTTAATTACGTTTCAATAATATTTAATAATTGAAAGTTTCAAAAACAATAAAAATATGGACAAATTTAGAAAATGTACAAAAATGACTTATATGAAAGGATTAAAATATAAATTCTAATTAAGGATTAAAACGGTAAAAATGACTTATATGATAAGGATTAAAATGTACAAAAATGATAAAGACAAAAATTGAGAAAATGTACCAAAGTTGATTACAAAAATGACTTATGATAATGTACAAAAATAATTGCCAAAACTGCTATATAATAAGCATTAAAAATATTATTAGTTCATTACCCATGAAGAATGAATATAATTGATTATATAAAAAACATATTCTTATCAATGTCAAAAAGAATCTAAAATACAAATGGGAAGGGTCCATGCATAAATTTTGGGTGATGAAATTTATAACTCAAATTGGTATAAATATTTCCCAAAAATCATATACAATAGCCTTTTATATTGTATATATTATAACGGTGAATTCTAATTTTGTGCTACCCTTACTAGAGTAAGAGAAGAAGAAAAATGTTTAAAAAATATCAAATCTGGTCAAATAAGAAATATAATTGGTGTTTTGAAATGAATTAATTATACAAGATAATAAATATCAATATTTAAAAAATGAATAAATTGTACCACCGTAACAATTATTATTAATGTGTTAAAAATGAATAAATTCTATGAGATAATACATACTATCACTTGTTTTAAAAATCTTATAATTTTTTTCAAAAGGATAGGAATCCTTTTGATTTTAAAAGAAGGTTAACATTTCTTGTTAATATTTTTTAAAGTGACACATTCCATGCACTACCTTTTCAACTATCAATATCACCAAGCCTTCATTAGAAGTAGACCATAAAATACACAAAATTTATCAAATCTCGTTTTTTCATGACAATTGTTAAACAACTGCTACACGTCACTTCTATAATGTGATTCATGTATGCATATCATTTGAGTAGTTGTAAATCCTATTCACTGTCACATGAATTTCACATCTATTAGTTTATTCTTTATTTATTTATATAGTTAAATAGTAATAAATTTATTAATTTTCATATTTGTAAATAGTATTAATAAAATGTTTTTAAAATAAATAATAATTATTTTGCTAAATTTTCCTTTTTAAATAAAAATAATAGAGATTTAATAGTCAACAATAAATAACCAAAAAACAACTAACTATTTTAATATATTAACTTAAGAAGTTTAAGAGAATTATAATGCAACCTAAACTTTTTTATCTTGACCATTTTCCCCTAAAAATTATAATAATAATTAAAAGTACAATAATAGTTAAGGTCATATCTTCCACCAAATCAAGTTAATAATGATATCTTTTGTGTTGGGGTCTCACTTGTGTTATTGGTATCATTAGTTAGACGCTTGATAAAATGATCTCTCTTTTCTAAACTATGATATTTAGGATATCATTTCTTTAAGAATAGATGCAGTCTAGACACATTTAGCATGATTTAAAACCTTTGAAGGAGTACACAATAAAGATACCCTAACACTCTACTCTAGTTTTGCGTCTTTTAGTCATTCCAAAATCCTTATAGGGGTGTATCTTGTGTAGAACACGAGAAACATACATTACTTTAGATCTTTTGTGATTTATATTTATCATCATAAATTGGGACATATATTCCTTAAATAAGGTAACAACACCATCCAAACCTAAGTGGTACATAATACACTTACACCTGACCACATTTGCATATAAAATAAATACCATTGGTAAGACCTATGGTTGACCCTTTTAAGGAGTCTACCATTTATATTTTTGCTAATAGGCAAATGAGTATAAAAATATCTTAATGTCACAAATAAATATAGAGGAAGGGTTGTTGTAATCATAAAGACTTGTTAGATAGTAGTCTTTTAACTAGAAATTATTATTTGAAGTTAAGATTCAAATGATTGTTTGATTGGTGATACAATAAGTCGAGTTTGTAATATAATAGGAAATTAAATGTGATTGTTAAAGTAATTTTGTTCAATAATGATTATTACATGACCTCAATATTACTAAATGTTAATATTTAGTCAATTTAACAACTTATAAAACAACTTTATGTTTAGTAACTTTACTCATAAGATTAAGAAATATGAGTATATGACCTGCATGATATGACTCTATGTCTAGTAGTAGTTAATGTTTTGATCTATACTAACACTTTATTAATCTACCTATATGTCTAGTAGTCTAGATTAAAAAAATTAAATTATATGAACCGTCAAACATACCTCAATATTTAGTAGTCTATATCATCTACTCTATGAGTTATAAAATTATAAGATTAACACTATGTCTAGATAGTAGTAAAGTAAAGTGCATTGCAAGTTCAGAATAATGCAAGACTAAACTATTTATTCAATAATCTTGTAATAAGAGGATCAAACTTGAAGCAAATACAAAAACTCACATAATCAAAACTTCATGAATTAATAAATGAATCACTACATACATCAAACTTATGTTATATTCAATTCCAACAAGAGCTTTAGCTACTCATGATCACTATGTGTAAGCAAGGTAGAGATAAAACACAACTCATAAACTGATAGAACCACACACAAATGAGGATATATTAACTCATTTAATACTTACACCTTGATCTCATGACTCAAATGAGCTAAACTACCATAGAAACTAAGAAAAGAAGTATTACAAATCAATATTACAAAGTGTGTATCTAATGCCTTGAAATGGAAGTCTTTAAATAGTGTATGTATGTTGGCATTTGCGCTGAGCACACCACCTGTGTGTTGGGCGCACTTGGAATTTCAAAATTTGAGTTCGTTGGCCGTCGGTGGCTGCATTGAGCGCAAGTTGGCAACTCCTATTTTTGCTGAGCGCAAAAACATGTGCTTAGTTCATCATTTTTTCTACATTTCATCGATCCGATTGTTCACACTAAAGATCCATCAGTTAGGAACAACATATCCAAAATTCAGCTTGATCCACGAGTGAGTGAATGAATGCATTATCGCAATTTTAATTGGACTACTCATGACTGAATCCTCGCATTTGTCCGTACTTTATCTTTTAGCAATTATTCCTACAGATTTAAGCCTACAAAACACTTCATAAGTGAGACTTCACCATTTAAACAAGTTTTAACATGTATTAATACAATTTCATTTATTTGAACTCATTAAGTTGTGTCTGCCCTTAAATTGGAAGGAAGCCATGTCAAGTTGAAAAGCTATATGCTCATCATCTTTTACCAATTTGAGCAATTGTACTTCTATAGAGAGCATGCAAAGCAAACTGCTGCAGCTAGCAGCATTGAAGTTTAAGAAAGCAATTTGTGGTTATTTTGAGTACCTGTTGATTCCATCTTGTACACCCCATATGTTAAAGAGACCAATTACTATGATGTTTTTTCTGTGGTTTGGATTTTGGCTGAATGTATGAACTTTTTTCCTTCTCGTTTTATAGACTTGTATTAAAATTATAGTAATCTTTTTAAATATTATTTTAGAAATTTGTATCCAACTTTCTTGATACTTCCAACATCACTGATGAATGAATTGTTTTAAATTAAAAACAAAATTGAAAATCTCTGTTGAAGAGTTACGAAGAAAATATAAAGGATGCATTGCATGATAATTATTAAGTTATTAACAGCATGGTCAAATCAAATCAAATGCATGTTAATAATCTCTAACAAGGGGTTGATGTAAAATTCAGTGTCAGATGGGTATTGCAAGTGGAGAATATGGACAAAAGTAAGGCTACCACAGTCTTAACTCAACGTTATAAACCTTGTTACTTGATTTTCACACATACCCTTTTGCAAGAAACTGGATAACATTGAAAAGATGAGCACCACAGCCACAAATTTTCCTTCTGGCCTAAAACCACTGGAGTTCTCAACAGAGAGCACATCAAAACTATCACAGAAAAGAGTTCTTGACATCCTTAACAAGAAATGCTTCAATTCTCTTCAACATCTCAGGCAAGTCCATTCTATCATACTGAGAACTGGTCATTTCCAAGACCATTATGTATCTGGCACTTTAGTGAAGTGCTATGCTAACTTCCATTTCAACAACTTTGCCTTGGCAATCAAAGTCTTTGATCAAATCCCAATGCCTAATGTTTTTGTAGGCAATATAGTTTTGAAAGGGAGCTTAGAGAATGGAGAGCCACATGAGGCTATATCATGTTACCATAAGATGGTGCTCTTGGACTCTAAGCCTAACAAGTTCACTTACCCTACTTTGTTCAAGGCTTGTGCTATAACAGGTTCTGTTAAAGAAGGGATTCAGTTTCATTCCCATGCAGTGAAACATGGGCTTAGTGGTGATGGTCACATTAAGAGCGCTGGAATTCAAATGTATGCGTCATTTGGACTTGTGAAAGAGGCAAGGAAAATGCTCGACGAGAGAGGTGAAACTGATGCGGTTTGTTGGAATGCCATGATTGATGGATACTTGAAGTGTGGGGAGGTAGAAGCAGCAAAGGACTTGTTTGGATGTATGCCTTATAGGAATGTTGGCTCTTGGAATACAATGATAAGTGGCTTGGCTAGGTGTGGCATGGTTGAGAATGCAAGGACTTTGTTCAATGATATGGATGAGAGGGATGAAATATCATGGAGTGCAATTATTGATGGTTATATCAAACAAGGGTGTTTCAAAGAGGCCTTAGAAGTTTTTCATAAAATGCAAAGAGAAAAGGTAAAGCCAAGACCATACTCATTACCAAGTGTTCTAACTGCTTGTGCCAATTTAGGGGCATTAGATCAAGGTAGATGGATTCATTCATATGTGAAAAGGAATTCTTTTAAAGTGAATGCAGTGTTAGGGACAGCTTTGATAGATATGTATGCCAAATGCGGTCGTCTTGACATGGCATGGGAAGTTTTTGAGAAGATGAGAGTTAAAGAAGTATCCACTTGGAATGCTATGATAGGGGGACTTTCTATTCATGGAAGAGTTGAAGAAGCAATTGAGCTATTCAAAAAGATGCAAGAGGAGAAGCTGAAGCCAAATGATGTTACCTTTGTGAGTGTTCTAAATGCATGTGCACATGCTGGAATGGTTGAAAGTGGTATAGCTTTATTGAATTCAATGAATAGAGTTTATGGCATTGAGCCTAAGATAGAGCATTTTGGATGTGTGGTTGACCTTCTTGGAAGAGCTGGACTTATAGAAGAGGCAGAGAAATTTATAGAGTCCATGACAGTAAAGCCTAATGCAGCTATTTGGGGAGCGCTTTTGAATGCATGCAGAATACATGGAAATGTTGATCTAGGAGAAAAGATAGGGTGGATTTTACTTGATATGGAGCCTCAAAATAGCGGTCGTTATGCGTTACTATCAAACATTTATGCGAAAGCAGGTAGATGGGACGATGTTACTAGAGTTAGGAAGTTGATGAAAGGCAGAGGAATCAAGACTATTCCGGGAAGTAGTATGATGAGTTTAGATGGCAGAGTTCATGAATTTAAAATGGGAGATGGTTCACATACCGAAATGAAATCGATATATGCAATGTTAGAAAGCATTATGGAGAAGCTTCGCATGGAAGGGTATTCGCCAAATACATCAATTGTATCCTTTGACATTGAAGAGGAAGAAAAGGAAACAACACTTAAGCAGCATAGTGAAAAAATTGCACTTGCATTTGGACTTATACATACAGAACCAGGAACAACTCTGCACATTGTGAAGAATCTAAGGGTGTGTGAGGATTGCCATTCTGCTTTCAAGCTCATTTCTCAAATTTTTAGCCGTGAGATTATTATGAGAGACCGCGTGCGCTATCATCATTTCAGAAATGGAATGTGTTCATGCAAGGATTTTTGGTAATGTGTTAAGTAGAATGTGTCAATAGAAGCTAAATTGATTTGGATTCAAACTGTAAAGTTAAAATTTTATCATGATTGAAACTATAATGCTGCAATGCTTAACTTAGAAATAGAAACAGTTTTTAATTATGACCCCTTCATAAGTTTATTAAGCTTTGAATAACACATATCAAGGGTAAGTTTATATCCTTAGGCATTCAAGCAGATTAGGCTTTTGATGAGGTTGATAAGCAATACTGAAGGTGTTCATATTAGGCTTAGTAGTCAAAAATGGATTTTATATCATTACACGTTCAAAATTGATATTGAAATGGCTAGTACTTTAATAAATGTGAAGTTGGGGTTCCATGTGACAAAAGACCCGAGTTTGCTAACATTTTGTAAATTTACTCTACAAATTTTGCATTAAGCATCGACTATTTTATCATGATTGTATCTCTTTTATTAACCAATTTGACACTGCGAGTGCTAATCGGTTAGTAGATCAAAGTCAATTTTCTTGTCCTGACTAGGATCCAAGCATCACCGGCCATCAAATTTGGGCCCAAAAAATGTAATCGGGCTACTACTACTTTATATACCAAAAATATTTAAAAAATAATATCACTGATGGAGGTGCCAAATGGATGGATTTGAATGGTTTTGGATTTGCATGAAAGTTGATGGATGAAAAGTCATCCATCAATCCATTTAAATCATATTTTAAGTTATCCAATTCATTCATATCCAATGGATTATAATCCATCCAATTCATCTATGACTCCATTTTCATGGATTGGGATGAATAGATATTCAATCCAATCCATAACTTCATATTTTTACAATATATTTTCTTTTATAAAAAACATTTTTTAAAAAGTGTTTTTTTTAAAACACATTTAAAAAATGTGAACTTTTGAAGTTTTTGTCCGAAACTTAAAAGAATAATAAATTTAAAAAATTTAAGTTAAAGCTTTTAATGGTAAATCATATGGTTAAACTTAAACGTTCGGTGTTAAAACCTTCAGGTGAGCTTCAAGTTAGTGTTGTTAGAAAAATTTGACGTATATCATAAAATTCATATGTTCTTTTTTCTATTTCCTTCACTCTTCATGTTTTTGTTGTTGATTACAAACATAAATTATATTTATCAAAGTTAAATTACATGATTGGTAGATAGTTGAAATATCCAATTGAAGGAAGTATAAGAGAAATAGAATTGGCAAGAAATGTTAAATACTCAATGCAATTTTATGTGAATGCTAAGTAAAAAAAGATTTTATACCTAAAGCAAGATGACCAATAAACTTCTAACAAGCACAAATCCACAAAATTAAAGTATATTCTCATCAATATTTGAGACTAAAATAACATAAATTTACAATGTTGCATTAATATAATTTTTAAGCTTAAAAATAACTAGTAACACAATTACTGTGAAGAGGGAGCCTCATGTACAATAATCAGCAAATAATTTATCATTCCAACACGAGCATCCACAATACAATACAACAAATAATATTTTAATCTATATATAAAGAATCAAAATATATATCAATCAATCTTCAAGAAACATCAAAATTAAAATAAACTATTGGAAGAAACGAAACATTCAACGAAGATGAGAATGCATGAAGATATTGGAAAAAAAAACCATCCATAGATGAAGAAATCAAGCTTTTGTTGAAAGAATATTTTTGTTAGAAATGGTAATGTAACTTTTGAATGAATTATTTTGTTAAAAATGAGTTTGCACATTGTTTTGAGAGAAAAAAATGTTTTTACTTTTAATTTTTTTTGGATGGATTGGGTATCCATCCAAATGGATATATCAATGGATTTCCATTGGATATAATGGATGGATTTGAATCCATCCATTATCAACACTATCCATTAAATTATATCTATTTAAATCTATTAGCTGTAATGAATGGATTTTGGATCGACCGTAGATTGTGGATAATTTTGCTACCCCTATCCACTGACATTGTGGAAGATTTATACATCATCGTTGTATCATACACTATTGGTATTTATTCATCATTAACTCTTTGAAAAAATCCAAATAAAAGATGAATCTATAATAACTATGTATAAATCTTTACATTAATAGTATATAAATAATACACCCAAATATATAATTTGTTTCCCTAGTTTAAAAAATGAATCCATTTTAAGGAAAAAAGGCCGTGAACATCAATAGAGTAAGGGTGTGTTACTATCTCATTTTTTAGCTGCAATGTAATACTCTCTTAAAAGGGTCATCATCTCTTAATCAAGTATTTGTGTAAAGATATAAGAGGTTATTAAATCTCAATTATTCGAGTCAAATGTTCAAATTTTTGGGAGGTGAGCAACATTAGTTAGGAGTAATAATCATACATGCAAAAAAATGATTAATTCCGTAGATAAAAAATATTATTAATTATTAAAAAAAAAATCACCATATTTCTTCTGATAACACCCATCAAAATTTACAATAATCCAGTTTTGTTGCTGGTATTTGGCTGACATTGTCACTGCATGTGTGATCCAACATTAAATATTTGTTATGCTTATTTCCATATTATATAGAATCAAATATTATACAGTATGATGATTGTTTTGTGGATAAGCATGGAATGGATTAGGTAACAAGATAGAGACTTTCCCACGCATTTGCGTGGATTAATATAACAATGTTATAGGGTGATCAATAATTGGAGATACATAAGTTTATTCCTTCTTACGATTACAATACAGAGAAGTAGATTAGTCTCCTACTCATCTAGCTAAGTGTTTGTTTTGTTTAGATAAGAAATTAATTTATTTTGGGGTGTGTGACTGTCCTCCCAATAAGTATTGTATTTAGGAATTAAACCATTAACATTTTAATCATCTTGAAATCTAATATTACCTTACACTACTAGAAGTCAAAACGTTTATTAGTGTGTATAATCAGCTTTGTTTAGTGGAACACGGATTATAATATTTAAGTAAGACACATGGAAACGCGTTAGTTCCACCAAATCCGAACAATTATCTAGTACTAGTTTGGTGCAGTGCTCAGATTAGAGGGTTTATTTAATGTTAATTATCATCTATTCATCTATATTGATGAAAAATCCCGTCAGGTCTGGTGCTGAGTAAAGTAACCCCTCTATAATTCTTCATTCATTTTTCTCGTGTGACACTATGTATAATATTTACACACATATATCTCGAATATTTGACGATTATTGAACGTAAATTAAGCAATTTGCTAATAAAATATGTTATACAACGATCATTTTAAAAATAGACCTTGTTGGATTAAAAAAATGCATCACACATATCACATCCATATAATTTTATATCACTTGATTTTTAATTTCTTCAACATAACTGGAAATTAACATTTTTTAAAAAATAATCACAATTTCCGCCAACTATATTTATAAAGCCCAATATTGCTGTACGAATGAAACTAAATATAGATTGGTAAAAGAATAAATTGAATAAAACAAATATGGAAATATTGTGTTGGAATAATTCCTAGTATAGTAAAAATAAAAAAGATAATAGATTCTTACATTAGATGGTATAGAAATGGTTGGAAAAGGTAGTAGAAACTCTATATAATATATTGTATTAAAGTTTGGTAGAAATAACTTTGGTTGGTAGTATAAAAAAATTAAAATTTGTATAAGTACATGATACCAAAAAAAGACAAATCGAGTTGACACCTCTTTGGGACAACTTGGCATGGCAGAAGAAGAATTGGTCGCAGCACAGGAGTTTTTCTGCCATGATCATGTGATTTGGTACAATAGTTTTGTTGGCATGCTTATCAAGGTAAACACTAATTGGTGAAAAGATATAAGTTTATATAAAAATGGTGTTATTAATGAGTATCATTAGTAAACTCTTTAACATGGTAATATATATTAAGGTTCAATATTTCTTAGTAACATAAAAATTTTGTTTTTCTTTTTTCCAAACATTAACATAAGAGCATTTGTTAATATTCATAGTATATATATTAAGAAGCGAATTAGAATGGTTAACCTATCTTTAATGCAAGAAACCCATGTTAATATTCCAATCAATAATATAATATGGCATGAAGGAGGAAGCGGAACTCAAATTAGCTTCTTCATAAGATCTGGTTATATGGATTGATGCAATTATTGGTGTATCAGAGAAGTCAAATATTTGATTGATTATTAACTAGGTTTACTTAGTATGTTTCATTTATTCTCATTAGGATTAAATTCAAGGTTTAGTTTTAAAGTAGATGCAGATCATGGTAACCCCACACGAAAACCTAAGATTTGGAGAAAATATATGAGAAAGATAAAAGCTGATTTTTCACCGGGTAAAGATGAATAAAGATCATTTGTCCAAAAAAAATTTGTCTCCATCTATCAAATCAATCACATTGCATCAAGTATAATGGGATATAGACATATTCAAGACACTAAAAATGGGACAGATGATCTCTACTCGGGTAAAAACCAGATCAATTCTGATAAAGTAATGTTTTAAAATGGAAAGGCATGTAAAGAGCCAAAGCACTAAAAATAAGCAATAATGTTTCAGCCATTGACCATGTTTCCCTTCTTACCTACATAGGATAATTAATGAGTAAACTTGAAATTTAGTCAATCATGTCATTGTTGACCTTTTGGAAATTAACTTCTCACTACTATAGCATGCTGATGACTAATTTGATTAAAAATTGCAATTTCGGTAGCATGATACTTAATATATTCCTTATTATAAGACATTACCTATAAAAATTATGATTTTTATAAGAAACTTTATATTTCCTATTTAATATTTTTATTTTGTTCTCATTTACCTTATTAATTGCTTTGACTTTGTATACATTTTGTTAATTTGTAATATTAAACGATGAGATAATATTTAAATATTATAATATTGAAAAAACAAGAAAAGTAATCATAATTACCATAGAATAAATAATGTTTGCAGTCAATGACCATTAAATTAACATTTTTAATTTAGTTAATATGTTGATCCTAATAAAACTCAAGTTCAAAAATTGAAACATAGATTCTTTATCCCAAAAAAAATCATGTTTATATGTTATAGTCATCAAATTTTACCAAAAATATTAGTTTTTATTTTCATGAATTTTAATTTTAATTAAGTGATATTTTTAATTAGTCGGGATATGAAATGCGGACATGTCGGGATACCTATCTAGGTTCCAAAAATTGGAAAATGAAAAATAAGAGGTTTGTGGGGGAGCGAGCAAAAACTAACCTTTGTAATTTTTAGAAAAATATTCAAATAAAAAACCCGCAAAGCCTGTCTCATCTCAATGAAGGAGACAAACTTCTCTGGCATGTTATTTGGTTTCGAGTCTGGTCATTTTTTCACAGATTTTGTTTCCAATTTTCTATTCTCACTAGATCTTATTTTTTAATCTTATTTTCTAGCTATAATTTATTATTACTCATCTGAAAGTATAAGATCATTTGAATAAGGTCATGCAGTCATGGCCAAAATGGTGTGTACCAATAATGCAAGGGCAATGTACACATACAATATTCTTCACATAAGGAAAGAGGGTAGGCAATGTGGATGAAATCTGGCCACACCATAAGAGAGAGGAAGTGAGTCCACATGCCCTTTCCCTTTTTTCTCTCAATTTGGGTGCATCACCCTCTAATGATTGTAGAGAATAAAAACAAACTAGTTTGGGTCCCATTTCAGCACCCAATCAACACAACCCAACACTATTCCCACTTCTGTAGGCCATTATCGTGTCAAGAATTATTCCAAGTTAATAAGGTTATTTTTCATTTTGAGTGTTTATTTAGCCATTCTAACCGGAACACTTACATTCATATGGCACAATATAATTAATTGATAAGTTAAAGTTTGTTTACGAGTTGAGTTTTGAATATGGGAAAAAGTTTTGTTCTTTTAAAAAAGTTTCCCCCCTTAAATAAGGTAGGTTTTGGACTTAAGTCATATGAATAAAATAATCAAGATGAATTAAATTAGGAGAAGTCCCTTTAATATAAAAAGTTAAATTTGATGAATGAAATGTGAGTTCTCAGTATCAACCATTTTAAACATAAAAAACAAAAACAGACACAAATCCAATTCCCAAGAGAAGGGAAAACATTTTTTTGTTCGAGTATTTCAATGTTCTCTTTTGTTGAAAAAGGTTGAAATCATGAATGTCCACATCCTTGTAGTTTGTAGTAAAGATAAGAAGCAAAGTTTATTTAACATTATCATGATACAAATTGTAATAATAGCCTTTATGCCACCCATAAATCCTGGATTCACCATGCTTATTTTTCATTCATGCCATACCAAAAGAGAGGAAAAGTAGATAAAGAAGAAGAAAAACTTTATTACTCAAGTTTAGAGTGATCATTTGATGAGTGTTCTGACCATCAATTTTGACCGTTGGATAAGGGACAGCAATGCCCAAGCATTGTTTGATTGGAAGGAAAACTTTGAACACACCATGTTGTTTGTTTTTCCTGGGGGTTAAAATTTGAACATTCAAGGAATTAAGACACGTTGAAAATGTTCTTTTTGCTTTGCAGGTACGAGTTGAAAAAGAAGTTTTACCTACAAGGTGACGTAGAGCTCAGTAAAAGTATATAACATACCAAACACTGCTTAGGCATCACAATAGACCAACATTCTAATGATATTGCTTAATATTTGTTCTCTCTCTTACATCCTTAGTCCTTAGGTTCCATCTTTGTAGACAAGTTAGAAGGATTTTTTTTGTCAACCAATTATATCTCATCAAATTACGAGTAATGAACTAATCTTAGAAAGAATGATCTCAAATTAGTTACGATAGCAAGAGCACACCATATAATTAATGAGTCAAGGTGACTACTAGCCATTATGTCCAATCAAATAAACCTAATATTTTCTCATGGAAGGTGCCATGTGAGGTTTTGATATTTCTATATTATTAAAATGTTATTAAAAGTAAAGTGTTGTTGTTAATCTTTCATTTCTTTTTAGTAGTCACATTCTCAAATGTTAAATAGGTTGTTTAATCACATATTACATCTCAATTTATCAAATGTTTTTTATCAGAAAAATCTTTTATTGTCTCAATTCTCAAATATTTCTTTATCAGACAAAATATTTTATTGACTCAATGTCTCAAAAATTAACCTTCAAATTTACTTGGTGCATGCTGAACTGTTTCTTATGGGCTTATAAGCTAATAAATGAACTTATTTAACAAAATATAAGTTCCTTCTATGCTTAGTTAGAAACAATTTTTTTTAATATAACCTGTTCTTTATGTCATGCCTTCCATAAACTTAAAATCAACTAATTTTATAAAACATTTCCAACTCAATCACCTAAAGTTATCACCTATAAGCTTTCATATTGTACAACAAAAGAAAAACCAATGTTGTACATATTTACATTTTAAAGCAAAACATGCCAAAAAAATGAGTAGATTGAAATTGGAATAATTGATATTGTACATATGCGCATTCTATAGATAAAAAAGTGTCGATTGAAAAAGTCATGTAAGGTATTTAAAAAAACCTTATTTTAAAATCATGTTGTGATGTTATTTCATTACAACATTTGATTACTCAACTCATTGAAATTTGTGAATAAGTTTTATAGTAAAATGAAAATGAGAGAAGATGAAGAAAAAACAGAAAAGCAGGATGGAAAGAAGCAATAAATGTTAGTAAGTAAAGGACGCGTGGTTCCCGTGACCTCCATCCCTTTTATACTGTCTCTTCCGCATTCTTTCTCCCTTCACCATTAACCAACCAACCCCTTCCCATCATTTTCTTCTAAATCCTCATTCCAATCCACTACACCAACCATCTATGGCTTCTTCTTCTTCTTCTAAAGAACCAAACATAGAACATTCCACTAATTCACACACCACTTTACACCATTCCAACCACACCAAAATCACACCAAATTCCCCTAACCTAATCCCATGGAAATCCCAATTTCACCAACAGATCTATGCCTCCAACCTCGTCCAAGCCCTCCGCCGTACTCCTCCTTCCCCCGCCGCCCGTCAAGTCCGCGACACCGCTGACCGACTCCTCGCACGTACCGCCAAGGGCACAACACGCTGGAGCCGCGCAATTCTCGCTTCTCAGCGTTGGAACCTTCATATGAATAAACTAAAGAAGGTGAAGAAGGCTTCGAATGGAATGATGAAAACGCGGGTTACCGGAGGAAACGGGAAAATGAAGAGGAGGTTACCGGCTGTGAAGGAGAAAGCGCGAGTTCTCAGCCGGTTGGTTCCAGGTTGCAAGAAATTGGAGTTCCAGAAGCTTCTAGAAGAAACTTCTGATTATATTTCGGCGTTGGAGATGCAAGTAAGAGCCATGACGGATCTCACTCAGTTACTGGCTGGTCGAATGGTGAGTTGACCCACTCGCCCGCGTTGTTTAGCCTAGGCTATAATGCGCACCCTGTATTTTTTAATTAATTATATGGGAGGGACATCATTATCATTCATTCTTGAGAAATCCAATGGTTTGAATTGGTGAGTACATCTAAACCATTGAATTTTTCAAAATTGGATGGCTAAGATGAAAAATATGTATTTTCTACTTACTCCACCACTTACTCATGGGGTAAATGGATCCTCCCCTAATTATATATCGCTTTTATTTGTTTTTCAATTCATATATTCATGTAATTTTATCTTGTACATGCCATTTGTCCTTTCAGCCTTTGAGTTCCACCACTTCCTATTTTTTTGCTATCATTATCGTTTTATTTAATGAAATTAATTGTAGCTTAACCATTTTTAGTAGTTAATATTGCTCTCACATGAAAAACTTTTTCGAAACCTTTTTTGTGTGTTAGTTAAAATAATGAAAACCTTTTTTGTACATTCACATAATTAAGTTAAAATAATGAAAATCTCACTAAAAATAAGAGACGCGCTATTAAAAAATAAAAGAAAATTGCATTTAGAATTTAGAAAGATAATAAGTCATTTTAAAAAGGGGAAAAACAATCCCACGTATTTAAAAAATGAGTGGATGGAGCAAATTTTTTATTTATAGTTGTTATAAGTTATAGGCAATGTTGTAAAAACTGTACCGTACCAGCTGGTTCAACCGGAAAATTGGTGAACCGGACCCCTAACCAGTACGATACATATGTTATACTGCATATGCAATAGAACCGATGAAAACCGGTGAAAAATAGTGAACCGGTTTGTACATTATTATTTTTTTCAAATTTTCAATTCTTCACCAATTCTTCAACTTCAATAATTGATATTTGTGTTATTTATTTTGTATTTTGCATTTGTTAAGTGATAATTTTGGATTAATATATGTTTTGTATTTTAGACTTTGATTTTGTTAAAGACTTAATGTTGTTTGTTTGTGTGAATTTGGAGTAAATTATGAATATGAATTATAAATCTGAATACCTACTTATTTGAATTTTTTTTGTTATAGGTTTATATATATATATATATAAGCAAGTATGTCCGGTTTAACCGGCATGCGATTTAATTACTGAATCACTGTACCACTATACCAGTACCCTGACCGGTTTGATAACTGGTACGGTTTTAATAACATTTCTTATCTTATCGATGTAACTTAAATTATAAAACTTTTCCGGCAGCAAATTAAAAATTAAGCTACCATTATCTCTCTCTAGTTTTTTAAATTCTACACGTATTCAAAAAAATCTACATAAAAATCAAACAACGATTAACATGTACCACATATGGATTATAAAATAACATTTTCTAAGCATGTGTTGTGGAGGCCCTATAGTATCACATTGGCTTGCATGTGAATATTGATGAAAACCACAAGATCCCATTTTAAGAACAATAACTCTTATTGGCTTTTTGTAATGCATATTATCATCTCCTTTGTTCTTATTTGGAATTTGACACTTGAGGGTCATATTCTAGACTAAGACCCTAAGTTTGGGACCTACTCCACCTCAATGGGTGAATTAGCGAATTTTAAGGGATATCCTTTTCCTAATTAAGGGATGACACGTGTAGTTCCTTGACAATACACCTGTCTAGTTCAAGATAGTGACATGTTCATGTGGCAACAGAATAGTACTATTCACAAGTAGGATTCCCTCACCAAATCCATATAGATAAATTATAGGAAACAAAATATAGTACGTGAGAGTCCACATTTTTTTAAAAAGAAATTGATATATAATTTTTTTATAGGATTCATGAAAGCACCAATGTTAGGGTTGTAAATCCCTAATAACACAAGGTGTTGAAGAGAACTAATTATCTAAGAACTAAAATTAAAAGAAAATATTGATTTTATTCATATTCTTTGAATGAAGTTTAACATTGTTTAAATAGAACTAAAAACTAAATTATGGATTGATAAATCTAATCTCAATCTCATTATTTGAAAAGTAAATCTAAAGATAATTTAAATATAATTTTATCATGATCTCCTCCTAATCAGATAATATAATATTTAAATTTAGGATTATATTCCTTCAAAACTAATCTAACCATAATCTTTAAATGTGATGGGTGGTTGAATTATTCTATTGGATCTGGATGTAGCACCATCAACAATCCTATTGGGCTCGGACCGCCCAACATTATATAAGCTATTTTAAAAAAAAATATAATTTATTATGAATGATAATGGTAAATTTAGAGAAATAACATCATGTAAGTTAAAAGTGTGAATATCTATTATTATAAGTAATGTTGTGCGAGTTAATCATGATTGAAAGATATAAAAGTAAATTAATATAAGAAATACTATTGAAAAAATCTTAATAATATCGTGCGAGTTAATCAATTATGCATTCTCACTTTTGGTATTTCAACGACCAAAATGAATCTTCATTATGTTATTTTTCTTATTATAGACTTGCTTGTTCGGTTTTAGTAATATGTTAAGTCACACTTTCATTTTTTTGTTCTACAAAAAAATACCTCATAACCCTTTGGGTAACAAACTATTATTTTTAAGATGTATAACTACCCAAAACAATAAGTGTTACTCCCAAGAATTGAACTCTTAACATTTTGGTCATCTTGAGAATCTAAGGGGATCGTACTGTATTAAATCAAAGTTTTGATGGCATACACCCTTTCATTTGATTAACTGGAATAGTGCAACCAGTACTCCGTTTTTTTATACCAAGAGACCCTCATTTTGTGTCAAGAATCAAGACAATGCTTATTATGCTCCCAACAAAGAGAAGTGACATTGGGTAATATACGACAAAATGTCTATCAAACAAACCAACATCTGCCATTTACTTATTCAACATCTTTTGGTGCCTTTGAGCCACACACACCCTATTCAATTACCAGTTTAATGCACGCATGTTTTCCTTTAATTATTATTATTTTTTATTTGCAACAAAAATAAAATATCCCCATTTACCATTGCCTAATTTTTAGACTACGATATTTTGCCTAATAATACCTGCAGTTGTTTGTGCAAATATTTTTTGATATTAGACATCTCCTAAGAATCAGGACCAGATGTTTTATTATCAAAACTACTTTAATTTATACCAACACACATATGCATGTTAATACTTATATTTTTTAGATAAATAAGTGAAAATGTACCAAATCTTCTCAGAGTTTGAATCACTTCATTTACCATGCTTTCTCATTAGACAGTTAACTTTATATTTTTGACTAATAAGAATGAAAATGATACATGAGGTGATACACTTATTGGACAGAAAATTGTTCCCTTGGGCATTAAAAAACATCAAAGATTTAGCCCCTGTTGCAGGAAAAAATAGAACAGAAATGAAGTTTGTTGGTGGCTGGCCATTGTTCCTTGGTTTGGTGGTGGTTAAGAAAAAAGGCAAAGAAAAAAATGAAGGAAACAGAGAAAGAGAAAAGGGAGTGTGATACAAATATATCAACTACTGCTATTTAATTAGGGGCCCCATCTGTGTCTTACCACACGTGGCCTCATTGAAGCATAGACAAAAAACTATGTATGAATGCAAATGGCCCCATATGCATGCGCTTTCACTGATTCACCTTCTCTTGTCTCTGTTTCTGTCATTATAATGAAATAAGGGACCAACTACCAATGAATCTCTCTCATCTTCTTTTATCATCTCTTTCTCTTTCTCAAGTGCAGTGCAGCCTTCTGGCTTTAGAGGACCCGATACTAAAGCTGCTATTTCCCCTCTTTATACTTCAACACTTGGGAAATTTCTAAACCGACACCCCAATAAAGTTTATATTTATTGTGGATTCTTATTTGGTCGCCTATTACTACTACTGCCCCATACTTCATTCTTCTAATATTTCTATCTTCTTACACCTTCTGTATTTTACTATCTAAACATGTCACTTTGAATAATAACTTTACTACCCAATGCACAAGACTCCTATAAGCAAGATTTATGAACTTAAATGGATCCTATGTATTCATACAATTTCCTGTAACCTTCCACCCACTGCCAGCTGACCACAGCCACCTTCTGTCCTCCGCCGACCTTCACCACTAGTCACCGTCCTTCCGCCACCCAATTTTTAATGATAATAAAAAACGGAATTTACATAAGTTGTGAAAGCACAGAAAAATGCATTCAATAATACTTAGTAGCACAAGTGCGCACTACTAATCTTTTTTCTGGAAAAAATAGATACAAATGTCCTTGTTGAATTATTGATGAAAGAAACAATAATGGCTCCAACTTTATTTCTCGAAGTGGAGTGAGTACTTTACTTCACAGAAGAAACAATGACTCAACCATAAACCAGAACATCACCTATATAATGATATTCTAGATTCAACACTGATCCAAATCCAAGAACCTCAGGTATTCGTTTCATACCAAACTTGTATAATGGGCCTTAACAAATTAAAACAACAGCCCTAATGTCTCCATTTTTGCCAAATCGAGTAATTAAGTAAGTAAAGGATGTGTGGTTCCCTAAACAAAATATAGCAGCAGTATAATTTGGATGAAATGATTAAGAGGCACATTTTATATCTATCAATAATAACCATTCCTTAATAAATACTTAAAATAAGCTCACCTAATATATGTCCTAATCTTAATCTTAATCATAGCTTAAGCCTATCAAACATTAGACAGTGTATAGTCAAAGCATGCATCAGTACATTTTTATATGAAACAACTTAGTACATATGATCAATCATGAAACAATTATTAAGTGATACAAAAAGCTGAATGAGTATTTTTTGGATTTAACCACAGCTATCATGAAAGCATTGTGGACTTTTCTAAGCCCTCACTCAAAATCCCATTCACCGGAAAATGCAGTGATATCACTGAAGACATGGTAAAATAACAAGCACATACCTATAATCAAGGCATGTCCATTTTACATAAATGATGTAAATACCAATATTTGTCCACAAAAGATAGATGTGATGAAAAAGATGGCTAGAATGCAGAGCCAATGACTTTACCTCTTCATGCAAAGTCTAGCATTGTCATTGTCTGGCAGCTAAGTAATTAGGATTTGGTCTTTTACAAAGAAAGGCTACTTACTATTTCGAAACTAATAATGCTTTGACGGACTCGGCACGTGGCCTCCACAATCCCAGCCTGTACTTGTGTGCAAATTTCAATATTAACTTCCTCTGCAAAGCAGAAACTAGGTTGTTAGAAATAGTTTGCAAATCGATAAAACAATTTTTTGTTTTGTAAAGAAATCCAATCAATGTCATATTAGAATCAGGGTAACAGTACAAAACATCCAACCATTCAAGGGTATGAAGTCATTTCCCTATCAACAATTCCAGGGATGGAAAAAATCAGAACTCTCACCAGCAATGACTACAATGACAGGGAATCATTTCACTCCCAATATTTAGAGTCAACAACAAACTTATGAATTATCTAGTGCCGGAGTCTTGAATACATGAGTTTAAGATTAAGGATACACTGGCATATATGTTCCACATGTTCGGAATAAATTTATATTTTTTCATAAAGTAATTTAAGTTCATAAAACCTGGCCCTTTTAATGTTAGATTCCCAAATATTTTGGGAGCAATGAGCCAGAGGTACCTATAATTGATGGAAATTACAAATCAACCCGCATCTTAGATGCTGGTAATGTAATCATATATGTAGGTATATACCTGGACGAATATTAATATACACCAGACACCTTCATTTCTAGAGACAGTTATATAAAACTGAACCACTTAATCTTAAACCATGGATACATGTGCACCCTTTTCAAATAGAAAATTAGTGCCATTTCAATGTCTTCTTAATGACACAGCAAGAAGGGATTTATAGTAAAAAGGTACAAAGCAGAAAGGTCCAGGTTCAGAAACACTAGAGATTTTTCAGATATGTAATTTATGCCAAGGACTAACTCTCCTAAAAGCTTGAGTTGTTAAGTAAAGTCTAGTGGATGGCTTTATTAAATCTTTAACATGTCCTTCATGCCAAAAGGTCTTAGTGCTTGAAGTGTGGATAATGTACAAGCATCCTATAATTTCTCTTGCTCGCTTTCATGGGTAAAGGCTACATACATTTACTTTTCCTATACGCCACTAAATCGGAGCCTCATGGGTTAGGCCACCCAAAACTTACGAAATTTTGTCCATCGTACACATTTCGATTAAAATTCCACGCATCTGTGGGTCCTTAAACTTTTTGGCATAATTCAAATAACAGTTAGGTCCCTGTATACTGTAAGTGTATAATAAACAGAACCCTACAGTGATGAGTATAAGACATTCAATTAGTTTTTTTTATAAACTCCACACAAAAAAATAGTGAACGGTAAGGACTAGGACCTATTTCAATTTCATCAATAGGTTCATAAAGTAACCAAACCAAAAACACAACAGTCATAATTATAAATGAAAATGCATTGCAGGGAAGGCATAAAGTAATAAGGATTACGTGTTTGCAAGGAACACCGAGCTTCTTTAATTTGAGGGTGCGAGTAACAAGTAAGCTATTGAAATCACCAATTTCAGATTCAAGCTTAGCAACATGTGATTCAACTCCCTTCCCTATTCCGTTTAGAAACTCTGGGATCCCAACCTTCACTGCACCACCGTAATAATGAAATAATCATTAATTACATTTACTGAATCAATTAAAAAACCTTCGTGGTTTTCATAACAGACGAGTAATAACAGAATGAAAAAAAAAATTACCAACGTAGAGACTTGGTTTGGAGAAGAATCTAGAATGTGGAATTGTCACTGATGAGACTATATTACCCCTTCCTTTTGTCATCATCCTCTGTAACCACACCATTGCCATGTTGCCCCTTCAATCTTCCAAACTCTTCTTCCCTTTCTACAACAACACAACACAAACTATGATCCTTTTTCTTCAAATGACGTCCTTTGGTTCTACCCTAACGGCCCAAATAGTTGGGCTTTTAGCCCTAACCAATTACTACTTAGGCCCACTCTATTGGGTTTGATGCAAACAGGTATAGGCTATGAATATGATGTAACTTAATTGCCTTCATAACTATTTCTCTAACGCCTCAATATGTACCCTACTACTTCTATAACTAAATATCATCACGCTTACATATCAGCTATTTACTATAAGAGTAATATTATATAATGATATTTTATTTATCAGTGATTCATTTACAAATGATATGTCATTTTCTTCCAGGTATGAGGTTAATATGAAAATTTAGTATGAGAATATATTATTTTCTTTATTATACATATTACATGTTTCCATAAAATTATACTATGTGTGAGATTATAAACTTGGAAAAGGAAACAGTTTTTTTTTTTTTTTGAAGATTTTGTTTTCTCTAGGTTTATAAAAGCTTAATTTAATTTAGAGTTAATTACACTAACACCCCCTCAGTTTTAATGAAATTACACAAACTACCCCTTCATTTTTTGTCCTTACACGAACTACCCCTCACTCTTACACAAACCACTCCTAATTTTATACATATGTTACACTCACCACCCCTGATGAGATACAAGTGTAATATTTAAAACAAAAAATGTGTGGTGAGTGTAATTAAGTTAAAGAAAATATCATATATTTGGTAGACAATTCCAAATAGTACAAAATTGAATGTCTTTTTATTATTTTTGTTTCATTACATGATATATTAATAATTATAATGAGATGTTTATATAATCCTTATACTATTTTGTAATGAACCAAATAATGAAGATGTATTGACTCTTATATTATTTGGATTTGTCTACACAATATACAATATTTTGTTTAACTTAATTACACATTTCACATGTTTTTTGTTTAAAATATTACATTTATATCTCATCAGGGGTGGTCAGTGTAATACATGTACAAAATTAGGGGTGGTTCGTGTAAGGACAAAAAAGTGAGGGGTGGTTTGTATAATTTTACTAAAACTCATGGGGTGTTAGTGTAATTAACTCTTTAATTTATAAAACTTAAACCAAGCTAAGCTCACGCATATGGCTCATTGCCAAGATTTTTAATGACACAATTTTCTTGTACCGTGTATAAAGAAGAGTGGCATGCCACAATAATACGTTTTATATTTTCATTACATTAGATTAATTAATTAATTAGCACATATGCATGACGTATATAATCTCATGTCGATTAAGTTTCTGATCTTAAAAACCCGATATAAATCTTGTATTCTCATTTATAACTGCAAGGGACTATGATGCAAAAATAATAAATTGAAGCCGTCTTAATTTATTATTTACAAATCTTCTTGAATTTGTTTTATTTCATATAATATGCTTATTGTCATGATCTTTAGCATTATGACTTATAAATTTGGATGCATACATCAATATATATATATATATAAACAGGTAGTTACAACATCAATTATATTCCTGAAGCAAATAGAGTCATTGTTAAACAACTTATGTCTCGGAAAGGGGGTAGATAGCTAAAATAAATTAGAGCTACATTCAGCTGATATTGTTTACACACATTTAAGAACCTGGACAGTGATTCATTTGCATGTGGATGCCAATGTCCTACTTGTAGAGTGGTACTTCAAAGTTCAAACAATTGTATGTATCCTTTGTTTTGAATGAAGATATTATGTCCCTAAGTATATCCTAATTTTCTTTCCCAGCAAATTTAAAATTATAACATAAATAGAAATAAAATAAAAAATAATATGTTTATCTTACTTGATAAAATGTAATTGAGTTAATATAGGTTCGAGGACAGATAATCCTTATTCTTTGTTTTGCCCTCATGGATATTAACTACAGCCTGGACACAGTGGGGAAAAAAGACAAGGGAGTTGGAGAAGAAGAAAGAAAAATTAATGGGTGGTTGGTTCAGTTTATTGCTGCTGCTTCCTTTATCTTTGTCTTTTTTAGGCGTTGTCTATTGATAATAAAATTTTATAGAGAATCTATTATTAAAGACCTTCCCTAATAAGTTTTGAAGTTCTTCTAATGAAATCAATAGCTCATATATATATATATATATATATATATATATATATATATATATATATATATATATATATATATATATTAGAATTAAATAAAAAAACTCTTCTATCCAAGACTATTAACTAATTAGAAATACTATAATATTAAATGAGAGTAAAATTATAATATTGTAATATTTCTTTATAAATACCAGTAAAGTTATTTAAATTAACTATTTTTATTTGTTTACGTAATTTAGCTGAAAATATCTCATAATAAGTATTGAATGATAACAAACTTATTTCATAATTATCTTTGATAAGATTTAGTAAAGTCAAATACAACATAAATTAAAACATTATAAGCATAATAAATATATAAAGTGGTCGTTAAGGTAATCTAATTTTCTAATGTTAAATCGGATAGATAATCATTGTTACAAATCTCTATATAATATTTAAATAAATATAAGAAACAGTATTGTTAAAATTAAAGTATTTGAAAATTATGCTAGTATAATAATATTCTTGTCCAATAAATTTTTTTAAGGACAAAATAAAAATTAAAACAATGGCAAAATAGATAATTTTATAACACACGGTGCATCTAACTTATCCAAAATAGATAATTCTATATTATAACTAATACTTTTGTGTATGAATAGATATTTGTCATGAATTCTCAATTCCATGTTTCTTGATTTAAAATGTGATCTTTACAAACATTTAGAAACCTATTGTTTAATAGACACTCTCTTATTGGACTATATTTTTCTAAAGAATGTAGGTAACGCCCAAAAATTATATTACATAAAATGAGTAATAGTACAACAAATTTAACCCCTATAAACCACGAGAGACTAACTTCCCTTAGAATGGTTCAATCATGTGATGGTGAAATTCATAATCTAGTCCCATAATACAATTTGCTAGTTAATTAGTCAGCACAATTATTTCCTCATTGCATAATATGACACACAGAAACCTTCCAATTCTTCCTCATCCACCATTTAAACCTTCTAACAATCGCAATCCTATCTGCCCCTGAGTTAACTCATTTACTATTTTATAGACAGCTGCATAATCAGTCTCCTCCATACTCCATTATATTTTATTCTCTTTGAAACACAATTTATTTTCCCTGTTGTAATGTCTTATTTATGATAGTAATATCAGATAAATATGACTACAAAAGAATCAGGTTTGTTCCTAGTCAGATTCCTCTGCTCTATTAGATCGGGGAGTGTTGTGAAAAATAAAGTAAAAATTAATATATAATAATAATTATATTTTTCTATTTGTATTGGTAAAGATTATCATATATTCACCTTATAAATGGTGGTGCATCGCTTTACTTAATCTATAATCTATAAGCGGGTGGCTCAATGACAAAATAAAGGAGTGGGCAATAAATCTCTAATGCCCTAATGAGAAATTGAAATTGTTCATCAAACCTCTATATATATATAAATATCTGAATTACTTAATTTTATTTTATTTGAGTTTACATGTATTTTATATTTATGTTATTTATTATTATTTGAATCTTTATTATATAATTTTTCGTAATAAGTTTTGTCTGTATAACTTATTTAGATTGTCTTAAATTTCTATGTTATGCTGTGTGAATGATTGTCTGTTGCTTACATGAGGTTTTTCTACTTAACACGAACTCAATTATATTGATGGGATCTTTTATGCTAATATATGGCACCGAAGTAAACAAGTTTAGTTTATATCGTACAAATATAATATATGACTTTTCAATGTAAAATTTGTTCATATTCAATAAGTCATATATTATTATCGCTGTATTATCTAAAGATTGACTATGATAATGACTTTGAAAGCTATTAGACTAGTATATCAATCCTTTAAGATCATTCCAATTTAAATTAGAGTGAAAAATGTATATATCAACGGTGTAAACTATTTGATAAGATAAACACAAAAAATAATATTTTAACTATATGAAGGTGTATAATTAAATAAAATAAAATATATATTTAATACAAAAATTTATATATGATCATCGTATGCTTTATATTAAAGTCAATTTGTGAATTAAGTGTGATGTGAGGACGGAGTGAAGTGGGGGAGACGGGTAGTAGATGGCTGTCCAATCTCATCACAAATGTAACCTTCCCAACTATATAACACGTCAATCATACTCATCTCTCTAACTAACGGATGACGATTTGTTGTTCCAAAACATGTCCATATTCCCTGTCTCAACCAATTACAATTTGTCATATAAATAAAATGAAAATAAAAAATAACATATTTATCTTATTTGCTGAAATGTGATTGACTTATTACAACTTTAAGGACATGGTTGAGGATAAGTGATCTCATTCCCTAACTAACTGTCACATTGATATGCATTTAATTTTCCACCTATCATAAAACAGTATACGAAATTTTTAGTGACAATAATTTATTTTTATGCTTAAAACTTAGCGACCAGAATTGGCTTAAACTACATAAGCTTTTCTTTTTGAATCTTTAATTATTATTAACTCATGAAAACAAATTATTTTTTGCTTTAGGACAGTGCATTTATTTGACCATAGTAGTATATGATATACATTAATCACAATTTTTTATTTCAATGTAGTATACCACATTTTACAACAGCATGACCTAATACATGCGTTGTTATGTATTCATAATTTTTCATCATTGACCTTAAATATAAATAATACAAATGAATGATAAATAATACGTTAACCATATACTTAGTGCATATAGATATTAAGGAAAAATAACCACAAGAAAACATTTTTTAAGCTTCTCAACCAAAGTAATGATTAGCAAAATCATTATATCTAATATACATCTTTCTAATAAAAATCATTTCTTCAATTTACACAATTTATTTCTTCATAATTCCTTGGTAAGTTGCAGGAAGTACATGCTTTACACATCAACAAGTATTTGCCATAAGTGCAATGTCATGAATTCAGAACTATATATACCCCATCTATCTCACTTATTCTTCACAATCCATTACCTCTTTTAGCTGATTCAAAGCATTAGAAAAGGGTTGAAAACACCATCACAAAAAATATGTCCTTGGTAATCCCAAATGAGGTCAAAGCCAGAGCAGAGATATACCATGGAGATGAACTCGGTCAAGTAAAGTCCAAGGAACTTCTTGCTGAAGTAGGGCTACCCAATGGACTTTTGCCATTGAAGGACATTGAAGAATGTGGTTATGATAGAGAGAGTGGTTTTGTGTGGCTGATTCAGAAGAAAAGCTCAACTCACAAGTTTCAGAAGATTGATAGGTTGGCCACCTATGCACCTCATGTAACTGCCACTGTTGAGTTTGGTAAGATCAAGAAGCTCACTGGTGTGAAGGTCAAGGAGCTTTTGGTTTGGCTCACACTCAATGAAATATTTCTGGATGAAGCAAACACTGACCAGATCACATTCAAGTCCTTTGCTGGGATTTCCAGGACATTCCCAGTGTCAGCTTTTGTGATTGATCCGGACTATGTAGCTGAGGGTGTGGATGAAAATGTGGAAGTGGAAGATGCAGCTGAACCTGTTGAAGTCAAATAAATTTATTGATTACAACTTTGTTATTTATACAATAATTTTTGTACATCAAAACTCGACAACTTCCTTTCTAGTTTTTAAAGGAAATTGTCGAGTTTAATGTACAAGTTGTTGTAAAAATAACATAACATTCCTTTGAATTTATGATGAGGTGTGAGTGTTGGTTTGGTTTATTGTTGTTCGTTCAATTGTGTTGGACCTTTTCAGCCAGCCACTGATCTGCAGTGGGGTTTGTGGTGTCAAATTGTAATCCGTTTCCTGCCTGGTATGTTTCATTCCTGTAACCTTTATTTGGTGATATCATGTAATGGCCAAAATAAATTGTTCACAGTTGTAATGTAATAATATTTAATACAAACTTTATGGCTTATAAAAAAGGATTAAGAGTATAAACTTTATGGTTACTGTTCTTTCCATCTCCAATATAGCAGCAAGCTGGTCATTTGCACTACAATACTAATTGCTAACACAATATGGTTTTGGGAACTTTCAAAATTTTAATATTTACACCTGGATTGCGTTCTTGGACCAGATTTAAAATTTTGTTAGCCTGGCATCAGCTACAACGTGGTCTTTTATTCACTCTAATGCATCTCACTACTACTACTACTACCGAAAATGGAGATGTAAACCACATCAATGTGATTTGAACCCAAATAACGTGAGCTGCATGGCAATCACGTAAAACAGTCAATTAGATGAGATACCTTACATTTTCAGATGCTTCAAGCTTCAAGATCCAGTCCCGTCAAAGCCACATGATGTTCCGGGACAGTATCTCATTCCATTTCTCAAGTCAATCACATACGGACACATAGTAGTGCAACACCATTGGAGACATGTGATTAAAACTAGTATATTAGATGAAAGTCTCATGATTAAAGTATCACAGTGAGCTTTGTTATGTTAGGATCACGTGAGACTCATAACATGTTCTTTATTACCACTATAATAAAGAATTAATGACAAATTGTTTTCCGACTGTATTTATTATTAACTTAATTCTATGATTATATTAGTCATTTGAAGATTAAATTTGTCAATAATTAGTCCTTTAAAAAAATCATTATTATTTATCATTATATTAGTGACTTAAAGATTAATAAGTGACATCTGGACTAACTGAGTTGCATATTTAATATTTTATGGTTATTCAATGTCAAATTTCTTTATGTTTGCAGTTTGCTAACATAGTGACTTTTGAAGTATTAGGTTGATAGTACCAAATATGTAACAAATTGTGCAAACGTCTTTATCATAATTGAATGATTTTTATTTCAAGTTAAGTATCATAATCACCATTTTAAAGTCATAATCTGTGTGCATATAGTACTGTTTAGTGTTTACATAACCTATATTATAGATATAGATAAACGGTGAATTTCATAAAACAAGAGTATTTCTCGCGTCTCATTAATTAGTACTCTCATAGTGCACCACGACCTATGCAACTCTTCCATAATAAATAGGTGTTGGATTTTCATGCCTAAATAATATATATTATATATTAAAATAATTGTCATATTTAATTAATGAACGAAATTTGATACTAACATAAAATAACACCCTCACAACTAAAAACACGAGTCGTTGCTTTTGCTTTAATATTTAAAGGTAAAAATATAGTTTCATTAAAAATGTTACAAAATATTATTTTTTCCTTTTATTTTTTATATATTATAGTCTCCAACACTGGAGAATTCTCACCTGATACTCACTCAAATATAATTCTAAATAGATAAGTAATACTAGGATATTATCATGTAGGAATGAAGTTCGAACTTTGAACAAATAACTTATTATTAGGGGTGAACATGTGTCACTTATGATTGTTCTATATTTGGTCCTCAATATTAATCGAGTATAATTTTTGAATCATAATCTACACCTCAAAATAACCCAAACCAATTGTTGACCGAACTAGTTCTTAAACCCAACCCTAAACCTAGACACAATTAAATATAGTGTATATATCTTTTATATAAAATATTATTAATATTATTAATTGTTACTATATCAATTTGACATATGAAGTAATATATATATATATATATATATATATATATATATATATATATATATATATATATATTTATTGTTAATTAGTACATATGAATGGAAAAACTAGAGAATCAATAATATATGAAATAATATACACATTATGATAATAAATCATTTATACAAAAGTACCCTAAATAATTAGCGAAAATAATTGAAAAACATGATTTAAAATATCAAATTATATTATAATAGATAAACGGTTACAACAATATGTATTATCTACTTTGCGTCAAAGATACGTTAATACTTCGAGCACAATCGAATATGCATATACATATATGTGTAATGAGTGATCATGAGACGGGTCAGGTCAGGTCATGTTTGTCTCTTAGTGGCCCTAAAGATTAATCGAATCTAATTTTTGAACTTGAACTCAATTCTAGACCTGATTAAACTCGATCACATTCTAATCCAATCATAATCAGGCCAAATCAAGTGAACGAGTAGATCAAGTCCTACTCACCCTTCCTTATTATAACCTACTCAAACCCATCACCACCAATTCAATCCTGAGGACCTTTTGGTCATCTTGAAGACCTAACAAGATATTGTACCACTAGAACGACGCCTTCTTGATGGAGCAGTTTAATATTTCTGGTTAAAAATGATGTAAATGATAATATATTAGAAGTGACACACAAATTGAATGAGTAGGTAAATAAATGCTTAATACTGTATGTTTTTATGGAACAAAACTTCTCTACAATTGAATTCAATACTGGAATGCAAATGGATGAATATTTTGCTAAATTTATTTATTTAATTTAAAATTAAAATCAAATTTGGACTCTTAAATTTTTTATAGATACCATTAGGATGTGGACTAGCTCTCCAATACCAGTCAGGAACCCATCCCATCTTTAAGAGTATGGTTGGATGAGAAAATGAAGGAGTAAGCGATAAATACCTAATGGACTGCAAAATTGACTCAGCAACCCTATTTTCTCTCATCTTTTCTTTAATGCTATATCTTCCTATTAAATCTTCAATTAATCTTCTTATCCATAAAAAAGTGACATATATTATAAAATGATACTTTATTTATTAGTAATTGAGTTATAAGTGACATATGTTAATTTTTTATGGGTATGAAAATTATTAGGAGAATTTAGTACGAAGATATATCATTTTCATTTATCTAATTATTAAGAATGATAATAGCATGAAAATTAGTAATCATGAGTGTGTGATAATACACATAATTAAATTTTATGTGAGGTGTGTAGGTGAGGAAACAGGTAGAGCATATATTAATCACAAATGTAGACCTTCCCAACTATATTATATTACACGTACACCATTTTCATTGGCTTCTTTCTCCAACTGATTGCTACTTCCTTTATTATACATTAAATGTTTAATCTATCATGAATCAAAAAGCGTTTCTAGAATTTTCAACCATTATCTTTTTGGAAAAGGAGAATTAACATAATTGATAATTTATTATTGTTTATTAAGGATTTATTTACAACTAATATATTTACAAGTAATATATAATATATAATACTTATAAGAGTAATATTATATTCTCCTTCTTAATACTCATATTAATCCTCATACCCACGAAAAAATGATATATGTCACAAAGTAATACTTTATTTATTAGTGATTGGTATATAAGTGACATATGTCACTTTCTTGTAAGTAGGATGATTAGTAAGAGAATTTAGTATGATGATATATCATTTTCCTATTTATAAATGATACGATGAAATGAATTTATAGAATAATTTAGAATGAGGATATAAGATTATTGTTTATAGAAATGTTTTAGTGGTAGTCTTTTTTTGGTAAGCCACTGCATTAGTAGTCAATGATAACGAATAATGCTACCCTTGTTAAATTTATGTATTTTTGTTACATATTTTAGATATTTTAATATTTCCATTGAATTTTTCGCACATATACTTGATATACATACAATAAAAAATAGCTTATGTATTATTAGTGTAAGATTTTGTTTACACTAATATATAAATTCTATTAATATTCATATTATTTTAGAGTTTATTACGGGATCAATGTGGCATATATATGTCAACAAATCTAATAACATAATTTAAACTCATGTAAGAAATGTATCATCAATTTTTTATGGTGCTGAAGGAATCATTAATGAATAAATAGATGTTTTTTCCCTTCTGTTTAGCTAATTTTTCTGTCAAATGTGTGATTTTTTTAACTCTTTTAATTAGTTAAGATTTTTATATTAATTTATAAGTTAATTAATTTTTAATTTATCTGTTGGCTAATCAAAAGAAATAGTACATATGTTATTCAAAACAAAAATCTAAATACTAAATCCTTTTCCTATAATCTGATGTAGCTTAATTTTTGGTAACAAACCTTATTTTTGGTATTTTTAGACACGTGTCAATGAATACACAACAAAGAACCTTATTTACATAGTTTAATACAGCAAACGAAATATAGAGAATTTCATTAAAAAAGAACATAGTTTAATACATTAAAAATGTAATAAAGGTTGTGATTTCTAATAAAAATGTTATCTTTTTTTACTCATCCACCAGTCTATAGGCAGTAGTCATCAAGACCCTAACTTTTATAGTATATCGGTGATAGGTGTAGCATTCAATATTGAGGAACCAAGTAATTAATGATTACACATTGCATAATAAATGTTAAAAATAACCCAAAACTAATAATATTGGATATCACATAAGAATGATGTATATTTTATCCCAAAGTTTATATCATTCAATATACTGTTTGTTTTGTATTACCAAAAAATAAAATATGAATTAAATATTTATTAGTTTTATATTTTTTCGATCGAAAACTAAATAATACATTACGTATTGCATATCTTGAGATAAAATATGTCCTACCCAAATCAATATCTTACCTGAAAATACAACCACTTTATATAGCATCACCAGATTCTCAAAACTTTCCTTAATAAAAAATGAGACAAAACATATATTTTATTTCCTGTTTCTCCCCAGAGTTATTTGTCCAATTTGAGGAATTCTTATTCCTATTTATCTTTCCCGTTTATAAATTTAAGTTTTACTAATATTCATTTTCATGTTTAACCTTATTTAATAATTCATTGATTCAAGTAAATAATGAGGAAAAAATTAATTACCACCAAAATAGAAAGAATATATTAGAAAAAAAACACATGTTGGTCAACACAATCATTAGATTTTTTAAAATGTTTTTTTAATTAGACAAATAATTTGGAATGGAAATAATCAGTCGCTAAGGTTGTTCAAAGAAGAGTGGCAAGAGATGTAATTAATGGGATAGAGAAGGGCAAAGTCATAGATTGAGAACTATATGAACCCTACCATGAACCTTGATCCTTCACAATCGCATTACCTTTTAGGTTATTCCAAATATCATAAAAAGAGAAAATCAACATCACAAAGAAAACGATGGTTCTAGTCTCAGAAGAAATCAAAGCAAGATCAGAGATGTACCATGGAGATGAAATGGGTCAAATAAAGTCCAAAGAACTTCTCAAAGAAATAGGTTTACCAAATGGTCTTTTACCATTGAAAGACATTGAAGAATGTGGCTATGATAGGGAAAGTGGGTTTGTGTGGCTTATTCAGAAGAAAAGCATAACTCACAAGTTTGACAAGGTTGGGAAGCTTGTGTCTTATGCACCTGAAGTCACTGCCACTGTAGAGTTTGGTAAAATAAAGAAACTCACTGGTGTGAAGGTTAAGGAACTTTTGGTTTGGCTCACACTTAATGAAATCTGTTTGGATGATCCTTCCAGTGGTAAGATCACATTCAAGGTCCATTCAGGGCTTTTCAGGACATTCCCAGTCTCAGCTTTTGAGATTGAAGAGAAAGAAGCCGATGATAAGGATGTGAAGGGAAATGTGAAAGTGAAAGAAGAAGCTGGTGCTGTTGGAGTCAAAGAAGTTTGATTTAATCACTATGAATTTCTGAGGTTGTGAGTGTTCTATTTACTTTAATTATTATGTTGTTGGTTTATAAGTTTATTATGTTGTTGTAGTAACTAGTAAGTTGTCATGGTTTCCATTTTTAGTTATAGTGCAAGCTATTTATGGTCAAAGACTCAGAATGTGGTATTTTATGCACTCGAATAAATGAAATATAATACTTAATATTGCTAGTGAAGTTGCATGGCATTCACGACAATATTGATGATGATGCAAATTAATAGGTTGTTTTAAATCCTTTCTATAACTTAAATATTAAAAAAAAATGAAGTTAAATTCAGTTCACATGGGAGTAAGCCATGGTAAATTTATGAATTTAGTACCAATACATTGAGTTCTCAAGATATCAAAGGGGCTTCCCCCCACTTCATCTGTTGTTTTTATATATAAGGAATTTTAGTATTCTCTTTCAATTCCACTAAATTCTCAATAAGGACACAATCAACAACAACAAAATAGACTCCTTTGTTTGGGAACCAAAACCTACCATCAGCATATCTGACAAGGTGGGTTCAAGTTTGATTCATATGGCATGTCCTAAAATATAAAGGATTTGTCTCTTCACATTAAAGTTACTAGGAACTGCAGAGCTTGCCTGGACTGAAACTGTTTTTTTCTTCTATCGCTTGCACTCTCTGCAGCATTCACAATAACAACACCTGAAAAAGTGTAAGCAAAAAGCATTGCAATTCAACATCTCCAAAACAATAAATATTTCGTATGCCAAAGGATGATATATGATTTACTAAATTTGACAGGCAAGGTTAGACCAATTGCTTACTTCCCCTTGCATAGAGTTATTGAATTCCTACCAAATTTGTACTTTAACTCTGATTACTATCAATGATCTATATGAAAAAGGCTAACATGTCAACGTCAATGCTAATAACCTATCACTAACAGCACAAGCAAATGCTAAGAAACTTGTAATTGTATCTAGATTCCATAGATGATATATATACACATATATATAGGTGTGAGTATATAGGTTTGATAACATGGAGAATTGAAAAAAATATCTCTTTTGCTTTGAAGAGATAATAATATTGTTAGGGTCATTTTAGTAACATCAATTTCCCCATCCCTCTTTCTTTCCTCATTCTGAAAATAAAAAACATGTACCCAATTTTCTTCCATACGTGCTGAAAAGTGGTAGAGGGAGAAGGATTGTACACCTATAATGCTTTCATTGCTGCTTCCAAGTCTTTCCCCAACTTGGTTTCCACTAGGGATACTACCTCTCGCAAAAGGGAGATTGCACCTTTCTTAGCCCAAACTTCCCATAAAAGTAGTGTATGCTTTCTTTAATTTTTCTCTTGTCACTCTATTTTGTTTTACGATTTAATTAATTGTATCAATGATATCAATAATACAAACAAGTTAATAATGATTAATAGGGGTGGCTAAATCCAAATGACCCATATTCTTGGGGATAATGCTTTGTTAGGGAACTAAAACCAAGTGGTTATTGTGAGTCATACACTCAATTTCCTTGTGCTCCTAGCCAGCAATACTATGGTCAGGGTCCTATCCAAATCTCTGTCTACCACTTTTAAATTGGTGTTACAGATTTTTTATTTTCAGAGAGAAAGACAAGGTGGGGAGAGAGAGCAGAAATTATATTTTTTTATTTATTAGTTTTAAAATTGACATTACTATAATATTCCTAAAAATATTATTATCTCTTCAAAGCAAAATGAATATTTTGTCCAACTTTTATAGTTCATAATGCTAACATGCTCCTGACTAAAAAAAGAAGGTTCCCATATTAGAACAACACCACATTCATAAGCAGTGTCAATCCAAAATTCTATTTTGACAGATTATTCTCAAAGTTCATGGCTGGCTAGAGAAGACATACATTTCAAAACTATGGAAGTTTTCCACTTCATAGTTCATATGGACATCCCTTTTTACTTTGAACCCATTACCTCAGCCCTCATCATCATTCAGAGAGAGTGATGAGCATTAAACCCAGAAGTCATATCCAGGGAAGCTACTAAGTATAATGTAATGACTACCAGATACACCCATGACATATTTGAGTAGTGACACATGAAACACAAGATGAATTTTCGCCTCTTGAGGCAGAACATATTTGTATGCTACCTTGCCTACATGCAAATCCAAAAGCTACATTTATGCATTCACTTAAATTAAGTCAATGATTATCAGAATATGTTTAGAACATCAAAGCAAGAAAGTTAGGAAAATATGAATTAGCTATTCCATGATAGTAAGATATCAAGGAACCAAAGGGGCTCACACATAGTCTTTATTAATTTGAAGAAGACATGATAAGTTGTGTACAAAGATTTTGTGAAAAACTCTAGAAAAGAAAAGGTATTCAAATTACCTATGTTCAAGCAATACAAAGATATGTATGATGGGGCCAAGACCAGTGAAAATACATGACGAGGTCTCATAAAATTTTCATATTGCCAAAGGACTACATCAAAGGTCAACATTGAGCCTCTACTTATATACATTGGTCTCGAGAGAAGAATTAAATGGCAAGTTAGAGATATGGAGACATGCTTTAGAAGCACATGGATTTCGTATATGTTGAAGTAAGAGGGAGTATATGGAGTGTAAAGTTTAGCAAGAGGCGGATAAACCCTACTGTAAAAGTAAAGATTCAGGATCATATCATACCACAAGTCACTAGATTTAGGTACCTTTGGGTCAATCATACAAGACGATGGAGAAATTGACAGAGATATGAACCATAGAATTCAAGCGGGTTGAATGAAATGACAGAGTACTTCATGTGTCATATATGATAAAAAGTACCACCCAAGGTTAAGGGGAAGCTTTACCACACGACTATAAGACCTGCAATGTTACATGAGACTTAACATCGGATGATAAAATGTCAACAAGAAAGTAGTCTCCATGTAGCTGAGATGTGAATGATGCATTGAATGAATGGACACACTAGACAAGATATAGAAATAAGTGCATTAGAGAGAAATTTGGAGTAACTCCTATTATAGAAAAGATAGTAGAATCATGGCTTAGGTGATTTAGACTTGTGCGGATGAGACCAATAAAAGTCCCTTGTACGAAGAGTAGATCAAATGGAGTCTAGTCTAATTCCTAGAGAAAGAGGAAGACCAAAAAGCCATCGGCCAAATGAATAAAAAAGACTTAGAGATTAATGTTTTGTCGAATAACTGGATTTATGGTAGAGCGTTATGACATCGCTCAATTCATGTAACCGACCCCACCTAGTGTGATAAAGGCTTGATTGTTGTACCATACAATCATGGGGCCATACCTTTGAAGCCATGATCCATTTGCCACCAATCCAGTCCTGGTGTTTCCTCAACTGGGAGTGCTGAAACTCTAGTTCTTCACTGTTGTTCCTGAAGTAAACTACATACCCTGAGTTGTCAAGAACTTTAGAAACCATGCCAACCCACCAGCCATAGTTGTGAAAAACATCGACTTCTTCAAGAAGACTAAAATGACCATCAACAACAGTCTGTGGCGGATGTGGCCTAATGTGTTGGGTATTAACCTCCTCTCTCAAAAGCTGGGAATCATCATCAGCAAGTAGGCTCTGATACTCAACAAGGAACTTTCTCTTTCCTATCACTTGTACAATAGTGGCACAAAACCAAGCTCCTTGGAAACCTTCTTTGTCACTGCTAACCTCAACTAGGGTCCCTACACTAAACCTCTCCTCCCCGATCACAATTTCGACAGGCTTCACATTTGGTGTCACAGTTTCAGTAGACTTCACATCTGATGTCACAGTTTCAGCAGACATCACAGTTGGTGTAAACAACACTTTCTGCAATTCAATATCTTAATCACTCAAAAAAACAATTAAATTATAGTAAAACTAACATTATTAATATCCTGACATGCAATTCATTACATGGTCTCTGTTCAAGTCAAGAAAGAAAATCCTAGTACCCCTCATCTACCGAGAGAAAAACTAGACAAATCACATTTGCATTCAAGTATGATACTACAATGAGGATGAGCTTCAGCGCAATAGTAAGGTTGCTTAAGGTTACTTCCTTGTGACCTAGAACCCGTGAGATCAAATCCTAGAAAAGGCCTCTCTGCTTGTAAGGTAAGATTGTGTACATCTATTCTCCCTATACCTCACTAGATGGGATCCTCGTGTACTGTGTCACCCTCTAAGTATGATATCACTGCCCTACATGTTATATACACACCACTTAAGTAGCATATAACGACTTTGAACTAATTACCTCAATCATCTGTAATAATTATCGAATTAGATTTGACACCCCATTTGACACATATCTTATTTTGCATGCAGTAAGTCTACTTACCTTAAAAATATGAGACACCTCAATACCCAACCACACTCACATCAATGTACAATATCTATGCAGGGTGTCCAACACAATTGTACATAAAAACATTTTCCTTATCTCAACATCATGATTGCAACAGTACATAATGGATATGTCTTCCAGAGCGTGTTACAATAATTTAAATTCTATGTATAAAAATAAAATGCTTGATAGATAGTGCACTAATGCCCCTTCACTATTGTTATCACAAATGGTATGATTTTAGCCCTAGATTGATGTCTAATGCAACAAACATCAATAAACATTAAACAAATAAAGACTGGATCATAATTACAACATAATTGAAAAACGTTCAAGGTAAAAAGAAAATCGCATACCTCTTCCTGTTGCTTCTGTGGGAATGGAGGAACCCAGTTCTCATTGAACCACTCACGGTGGAGTCTGAGTTCTTCTTTATGGAACACTATCTGCTCCCTCGAAACTCTGAAATATACAGCGAACCTTTCATTCCCACACTCTTCCGTAATGTGACCCTCCCACCACCCATCATTATGGTACGCGTCAACCTCGTCGCCGAACTTGAATTCCCGACATGTCTCCGTTGGGGGAATCGGCCGGAGCTGGTGAAGTTTTAGGTTCTCTCTCAATCGCTTCGAACCGCTCTCGTCGGCCATGAGGTTGTCGTACTCGATCAAGACCCTGTCGTTGGCGAGGCGGCGGATGATCTTTCCGGTGAAAAGAGAACCGCGGAAACCGTGGTCGTCGGGGCTGATTTCCACAGCAGAACCTGCGTTGAAGGGGGCTGTGGCCGGGGATGAAGCGGCGGAGGTTTTCGCGGCTTTGGATTTAGGGGCCATAGATTCAATAAGAGACGGGCTTCTTGAGTGATGACCGTGAAATTAGTTGGAGACAGTGTTCGAACAAGACCAAAAAAAACATTAGTCTAAGGATTGGTCAATAGAATAGGACTTGGACAAGTAAGGCCCACTACGATCTATAGATCATGACGGACCATGTTGGTCAACGGCATTTAGGAAGATAACTTACAAGCAAGGGAGACTAATGTTATATCGGAAGATATCAAAGGGGCAACAACTGAGACTAAGTGAATGGAAAATCATACCAAATTGATTGGAATGAACCACACAAGTGAAGACGGGTCGAATTTATGCTTACCTAACCTTAAATCCTAAATAAAAAACTCGAACTCGAATCAAACGTCGGGTTTTGGGTAACTCGAAAAGCCCATCCAAAACATATATTTTTATACATACAGGTTCTATGTTAAATATATATATATATCTTTTATATAAGTCTTTATGTATAATTTTATAATTTTACATACATTATTCGTGTTTGGGGCGAATTCGGGTTAGGGTATCAACAATATCAAAGTCGAACTCGAAAGTTAACATCGGGTAAAATCCAAATCCGAATTCGAACCCAATCACATCGGGTTTTCTCGTTAAATTCAGGTTGGGTTCGGACAAGTACCTATATGTTCGATTTTAATTGTCATCCCTACAAACTGATAAAAATATAAGAATAATTTTTTTAATTTAAAATATAATTAATAATAATGACAAATGGAAACTAATATAATTACAAAATTTTACTAATTAAATTTATGTAATTGTCACTAAAAATATAATTAACTATGATTAGAAATCCTTCAAAACTTTCCTATTCTTTTCACCCAACTCCCAAATATGGGAGTTGTATTCCAAAGAGTACAACTACTAAATCGAATAACTGATATGAAAAGACTATGACATCATCATGATTTCTGGCTAAAGATTAAATTGACGTTTCACTTTTTATTCAAACCAATTTCATAGAATTTTGTTTATGGTAAGAATTCTCAGTTTAAAAAAATGAGAATATTAACTTGTTTCATTAGAGCATAGTTTAAGAAAAAATAACTAAGTAATTTTGCATTGAAACATGTTAAATATAATATTTTGAATAGTGTTGAACTTGAATTTTCAATATTGATTTACTGCAACTATATATAGCTAATTGAATCCGGAAGAGAATATTGTCAAACGATCTTTCCTACTTGCTGCCTCAATAACGATCTTTTGTCCCCTACTACATATTTAGCTAATATCTAGCCTCAAACTGTCAAAGAAACAATAAGAAAATAACAGTATGACTTTAAATATCATTTTGCCAAAAATATGGTCGGTGTAGTGCAAAAACCCTTATCCAAAAGAATACACTATGTTATACTGCACTTCATTATCCTATTACTAATGTTATCCTTTAATAAACTATACTATCATCTCTTTCATTTTGGACCAACTAACTAAACCAGGAAACCTCCGTAGTCAATAGTCATGCATAGGTCCACAGTCCACACCCCAGTTAGTCTTAGGAAGCTACACTTGTAACCGCGTGGCACTACTACAATATATGTTCAACTTAAAACCAAAATTATATGATATAAGATTAACCGTAAAAAAAATTTATATTTTATTATTCATCATTCATATTTAATTATTATTGACTCTTAAAAAAACCAAATAAATGTTGAATAATATAATGAATAAAGATATGATATATTAGTTTATCTTTATAAAGATGCAATCGATGAGAGATTTACTTGGTTGATGCACATTGATTATAATAATTCAGTCAAGATACTCAAACCAAATAGATTTCCGTGCAATGGATATTGTGGAGCCCACCATGAAATAAGATGACGCTAGCTTCGTGGAAAGCGTGTCCAAAAACTGTGGACGTGACTCCTAAAAGGGCGAATTTCGTGGGCCCAAGTCGGTGGTGAAAATGATATTTACCGGCCACTGGGGCCCTGGGGCCGGTGGCAGTTAACCTGAAATTCAGTTGGAGGTAGCTTTACAACGTTGAATTCATCGATACAATAGATTTGTTTGGAGATATATAGTTGATTTCAATCCTAGCCATTCAAAGTTATTAAATCTCCAAACATTACATATAGTTAAAACTCAGCATTCAATTATGGGAGTGACAATATCACAAACTTTTAACAAAGATTAGTTATTTAATCTTACAGTGATACAATATTCTTGTTTAAAAAAAATAGAAAGACTAAATAGAAGAAAGATAAAACATTGGATGAAGTAGACTTAGGAACGTGATGAAAAGAACTAAGAGAATTATGTATAGGAAATTTTGGATCATATGTAATGTTTAAATGTGTTTAGAGTTATTATTTTAGGTAGCCAAATTAAAGTGATCTATTTCAATTAAGGTATATGACTATGGACATAATTATCATGAAAATTATTGTATAAATACCTAAAGTCTTATTTCTATTTAATGATGGACAAAATTGGAAATAAGAAAATCAAGTGACATCACCCTTAATGGAAGAGTATGCACTTCTTATAAATAAGGTTATGTTCCCCAATTATAGACCACACCATGACACAAGATGTCACACAACAAAACAACAAAATTTTGTTCATTCTCTTCATCCCATTGGAAGAGAAACTAAGGCTAATGGTGATCTACAATTGGAAGACCAAAGAACCTACATGTTCTACTATGAACATGTATTTGCGTACAAGACCAAAGACCGATAAAATTCATCCATCATATTCTATATGAATACATTAAGGTATGCTTCCGCTTAAGTTCTAGTTTCAATACATATTTTCTTGATGATTTGACATGAAAGATCTTGGCTATATATGATGAAAGTATTATTCATCATCTTTACCAGTGTTGTTTGGACCGGACCGGACCGGCCGGTCCAACCATCACCCGCTTGAGTAAACGGTCCTGTACATGTAGAAAACCGGAATTGGTTTCCAGCCGTTTTGGGCCGTGGAAAATCCGGTCCAACCGGGTTAGACCGGGTAAAACTGGAATAACCCGGTTGGTTAAACCGGCCGGGTTGGTAAAATTAAAAAAAAAAACAAAAAAAAAATGTAAAAAATGCACATATCTGATGCTTTTAATATGCGGTAATCGATTATGAGTATATTGTAATCGATTACATCATGTAAAATTCACATATCTGATGCTTTTAATATGATGTAATCGATTACGAGTATATTGTAATCGATTACATCATGTAAAATGCACATGTCTGATTAGTTTATCATCATGTAATCGATTACCAGGATTGTGTAATCGATTACATTGTTTAAAAATGCAAATAATCTTAGTTTCATGCATGAGTTTTTCAAAGATCAGTATTATACATATTTTCTAATTATTATACATATTAATCTAACGTATATTCTAATTTGTAGGTATGGTTGAAGGACAAAATATTACTATTGATGGATTGTTTAATTTAGACTCTTTTCCTCAAGAAGATGTAGATAGTTACACTCAAAGTACATCTTTAACCAACAATGTAAACTTGGGATCTAACCAAGACAATGATACATGAATGAATTAGAATGTTTACTCTCTAAATAAGATGTGTTTTGATTTATTGCTCTAATTATGTAAGACTTAAAATTTGATGCACTTTTATTTTGATTTATGTGTAAGCTTTGTGCAAAGTTATTCACTTATTTTAATTAATTATATAATATATGTATATATATATATAATTATATATGATATTATATTGTCGTCCGGTCCGACCGGACGGCTTAACCGGTTAAACCGGTTAGAACCTATACAAGACCTCCTCCGATTTGACGTCCGGCTCGGGTTTCACAACATTGATCTTTACTATTGTGTATATTTAAATATATATATAAAGTTCTCCCACCATCACATTAAAGTCTATATTAAAGATTTTTCCAACATTATGATCTACGCAATAAAATTGCAACCTACTAATTCATATGATGGTGTATGAGATTTACAATCACCCTCAATGAAAATGGAAAATTATCTCATCCTCATTGCCATATTGCTTCTTTAATTATCATTTAGTGTCATTTTTTAAAAACATGGAAGTTTTATTCCATATTAGTCACACTCAAGTTTTAGGTTTGACTCATATAAGTAAGACATACTTTTAAGAGAATTGGCCCCAAACTTTTAAGGTCATGTTTCACATATTAAGACGAATAATTGAAAATCTTATGGAGGATTTTCAAAATATTACTTTATGGAGAGACAATGGTAGGTCAATGGAAATCGATGAGAGTAGCCCCATGGAAAAAACGGAAAAAACGGCCAATACTATGTCAAAATATTACCTTAAGGAGAGACATTGGAGATTGATGGGGGACACTAACTTTTTCAAGATTACAACGTTCTTTCAATACTAAAGACCCTCGAATGTCATTGACTTCACGTGAAGATTTTTTCGAGACATATTACCAATCATAGAATTGGTGTCTTAGCGAGAGGAACAACAAATATTCAAGGAGAACTTTTTGTAGATTTTGCAATGAGGAACAAAAAGCCTATCAACCTATTCTTATCTTGCAAGTTCACTTACCTACTTTGACAAAAGATTTATAATTGGCATCAACTTGAAATTGTCCTCCATGTGTTATATTTTCTTCTCTTTTGTTTCTAGTTTTTCTCTTCAAATAAATTATTAGTTTTTAGTTTTTCTCTTCAAACATAAGGTGAATCGTTATCTTATTTATCCTCATTTGTTTCTCTTTAATTCACTATTGCTACTTGCATTTAATCTATGTTAATTACTTATTTTATAATATAAGAATATGTAAATGTTGAATCTACCTCGATAGATTTGATACCTCTTATTGGTATTGCCTTTTACAAAGATTGTTATTGATTTTACCATTGTAGTTCCTGAAACTCGAACCTTGTCTTTGAACATGAAAAATTATAAGCTTTTCATGTCTAAAATTTAACGCTAGCATATGAATATATGACATTCTTTTTAGCCATGCTCTTGCATCTTATACTAGTTTTCTATAGGAAAGAGAAGATGATGAGAATGAAGTTAGAAAACAAGAAACTCACATTTTTGTTTTCTTTTCTCGTTTATAAGTTTTAGTCCTCTCCTTTTTAGTTCCAAATCTCATTTTTATTCAACATATTTGATATCTCATACAATATCTCCCAATGTTTTGTTCATTTGAAAATTATGTTTATGGTTAATGGATTTGAAATAATGGAGACAAGTTAATGCAATAGTTTATGAATTAGGTTTTCATCATGATGTTTCTATTTTCAAAACTGTTGCAAATGTGGTGAAATTGGGCATGTTTGTTATATGTTTGATAGTATGTCTCAGAGAGATGTTATCTTCTTTAAAAAGTAGACATTTAATCACACTCGATTCAGTGAGCGATGTTAAATGGCTACTTTCTATGGTGCTTCAATTCAAAATTAAATCGTTGTTAAATCTAACCTATATTCTAATGCACTCATATAGATAGAGTCCAAAAACGTTGTTGAATGACAATTTTAAGCATTGTTATTTTCCTATTCTGAAATAGTGATCCCATGAGAAACTTCTTAATGCATATAAGACTACCAACCAACAAAAAGTAAGAAAATTTTGGAGCATTTTTCGGCTATTCACGATTTGGTCAATTTTTCTGAGATGGTTTTTCGGTAAATCACATAGAATGTTAAGGTGATATCATGGTTCTAGATCAAAGGAAAAAATAATATATATTGTCATACTTTGAATGAAATAACAAACCCAGGTTAGAGTCTAGTTTCTTATTGTTATTAGCTTTTTCTATAGTTGCATTTTGTGACTGTAGAACCTCTTTGTAACTTCTTGTACTTTTGGTATCTTAATAAAAAAGAAATAGAAACAGTATCTTAATAAAAAAGAAATAGAAACAATATCCTGCTATATGATAAGAGAAGGTTTGGATATCATATTAATTGGTTCTTTAAATGGTAATTAACTACTGTAAATGCATATCATACAAATTATATTTCACCGCACTTTAAATTGAAAATGGCCGCATGACGTGGTTCACAGTAATTTCACTATTTCAAAATACTTAGGAGATAGTTAAAGTTTATGGATTTTTCCTGTTTAAGGAACATTATGAAAAAAGCATGGCTCAAGAAAAGGGACAGAATCCTCTATAGACTGTGCCCATTGTCTCAGTCCAATAAAAATCAATTAAATAATATATATAATATTTTATAATTTTATAATTTTTTCTTTTAATTAAATAATATAATATGATTGGCCTGAGACACCATTTGGGACACCAAATGGGACAACAGATCCTGGTTCGAAGAAAAGTCATGTCATTTAAAAAAAAAGAGAGCATTTTTGTTATCATTTCGAGTTGGTCCTCAATCAGTATGTTTCATTTTTTTATTTTGGAAAAAACGAAGTCTCTCATTCATGTAAGCAAAATATAATTATTAATTTATCAACCTAAAAAATTACGCTAGCAAATTTTAGATATAATGTCTATGATCTATTTTTTTAATCTTAGGAGATATAACTTTTAATGTGTGTTAAAATAGAGTTATGATTCTCTCCATTAATGGAGAAACAATTGATTCAAAAATAAAGGGAAATGTGATTTTCAATAACATATATCATTTTGATTACAATAAAATTATATTTTTATCATTAAAAATTAAAAATAAAGAAAAAAAATACAGGCAGTTGACTCTTGGTTAAGTTAGGTAAAATCTGGTACAGAAAACGGTCCCATCATTCTTGGAAGTTGGAACATGTTCAAGCCATAAGCCCTCACGCATATTAAAGGATGTCTTTGCTAAAAAATCAGTTATCACATTAATTCTCCCCATGATCTAAATTAATAAAAAAATCTCTGGATTATATGAAAATTGCAAAAATATTTATTTCAAGATGAATCAGTTTAATTAACAAAATAATTGCATGCATAGATTTCCACCCAAAAAAGAAACGAATTATGAGCATAACACGTAAATATTACTTTTATATTGGCCATCATTATCAAATATTTTATTACACAACGTCACTAACAATTCTAAATTGAAGGAGTGCAGGAAAATCTGGATATCTTTAAAGTCATATACGCGTTGTAAATAAATTAACATATTTGGTAATGATTCACAAATCATAAGTTTAAACGTAGGATTTATTTGGTGACTAGTACAATGACCATAATACCCTAAAATGTTCTATATAAGCAACCCATCTTCCATATCCTTAACCATCACAATTCACAACAAACAAAAGACATTACTTGTTCTTGTTGTATAACAAATCCTTTTCTTTTCAACCAAACTCACTATTTTACTCTCATGGCTCCTACTCAAATAGCCACCGCTGATGGTCTCTCTGTGAAGGTAGCTGAAGGTTCTCTTGGCCGTGCCTTTGTGACCTTCCTTGCTGGGAATGGTGACTATTGGAAAGGTGTTGTTGGGTTGGCCAAAGGTCTTAGAAAGGTTAACTCAGCATACCCTCTTGTTGTTGCAATGTTACCTGATGTTCCTGAAGAACACCGTGAGATTTTGATTAATCAAGGTTGTGTCCTTAGAGAGATTGTGCCTGTGTATCCACCTCAGAACCAAACTCAGTTTGCAATGGCTTACTATGTTATCAACTACTCCAAGCTCCGTATTTGGGAGGTATATATATTATATACACACATCCTTCATCTTTTTCCTTCTATTCTTTCTTTAGTGTAATTTTCTGTGTATCAAAAGTTTTCTTTCGTTTTTTTCTTGGCTTGTTTTTCGTTGCATGTCTCATTACACGTAACGTTGCACTTGGTTAGCTTTTTCCTACTTCATTCGGTTAACTTTAAAAAAAATGTGGAAATGGTTATTATACCAGATGAATTTAGTTTCCTTTTTCTTTCTTTCTTTCATTATCATCTGTTTATTTTCTATTTTCAATAGAAAAGTATTTTTATGTGCTAATAAAAGTTAGTCGGTCCAAATGTTAAGTAAGGATGGCAAAAGTGATGTAGAATCATTAAAATAATAATTGACAATCTTATATTATAGGAAACTTTAATTAATTTATTTTTTCCTTTTTTAGAGAAACAGTTTTATAATAAAAACTGTTAGATTTGACTTTTTTTAGAAAAGTCTGACCAAACAAATGTTTGAGTGGCAAAATTAATTTATATTAAATAAAAATACTTTCCTTTTGGGTAAACGTAAACAAACCAACCAACCTAGCTACATTCACACACATATATTAATAACAATTCATTTTATGATGGTCATTTGCATTCTGACATCATACTTTTATTGCACTAACGCACTCTCCCAGTATCAAGGAAGCCTTTTTATCATTCATTCTCTATGGTAATTTAAGCTATTACTTCATCATTCACCATTTATAATATAGACCTTGTATAAATCTTTAGAAACTACACTCTCTTATATGAAAAACTTATTCGTTTTAAACTTCACTTGCCTTTACAGTTTGTGGAGTACACGAAGATGATTTACCTAGATGGTGATATTCAAGTTTTTGAGAACATTGACCACCTATTTGATATGCCCGACAATTACTTCTATGCTGTGAAGGATTGTTTCTGTGAGCCCTCTTGGAAACACACCAAACAGTACCAGATTGGTTACTGTCAGCAGTGCCCAGATAAGGTTCACTGGCCTTCTGATTTTGGTCCCAAACCCCCTCTCTATTTCAATGCTGGCTTCTTTGTTTATGAACCTAATTTGGATACTTACAATGACCTCCTTCAAACACTTAAAATCACCACCCCTACTTCATTTGCTGAGCAGGTAATTTATGCATTAATTATGTTACTGTTTTAGTATTTTAAATCATTTGAGGCTCTAACTTTGTCATTTTCATAGTTTCCAACATTTTCTTACTATGATCATCGATTGCACTTTATGAATTATACCAATGATCCAAATTGAAAATGGTTAAATGTATCTTGCAGGACTATTTGAACATGTATTTCAAGGACAAATACAAGCCAATACCTAATATCTATAATCTTGTGCTTGCCATGCTGTGGCGTCACCCTGTGAATGTTGACCTTGACAAAGTCAAAGTGGTTCACTACTGTGCTTTTGTAAGTGCTCTATATACTATATAGAACCTATAAGGACTATTTAAATCTAAATTAAAATTCTAATTTCTAATTTCAAGTATGTTTAATTCATAACATTGTTATGTTTTTGTGATAGGGGTCTAAGCCATGGAGGTACACAGGGAAAGAGGAAAACATGCAGAGGGAAGATATCAAGATGCTGGTGAAGAAGTGGTGGGACATATATGATGATGAGACTTTGGATTATAACAATGCCTCTAATGTGGATAAGTTGAAGGTGGCGATTAATGAAGCTAGTGGTGTTGACTTTATTCTTGCTTCACATGCTGCTTAATCATCTTTGCTTAGATGAAATATGTGACCTAATTATAAACATAATTTCAAGTATAAGGAGTCGTATATGATTAAGCTAGCTTTATGTTATTAAGAATTATGAGGACCTTTTTAATGAGTCCGTTTTCTTCTTTTTTAATCCTTTATATCCGGCCCTTTATGGAGCTGCGAAAATATCATAAACTTATTAATGGATATTTTATTTAGTAATGTTTGCCTTTAAGTTTTATATGTGTTTTTTACTTCCTTTCCTAATTTATTTCCATTAATGCATTAAGGAATCAATATTGATGAAGGATACATGCGGATATAAATAGAGATTATATTTCCATTAATGCATTGTGGAGATATCATACAAGCAAAAAAAGGAAATCAAGGCATACCCACCTTAGAGTGATCTCAACAGAATTGGTCAAATAGGGCAAAACCACATAACTCAATAATAATTGTGGAGAACAAAAAATAATTTATTCATATAGGGAAATATGGAGTACGGACCTATTGAATATTATAAATGGACTAATGATCGAGGAAATCAAGGTCGAAATATTTGGCTGAAAAAGTCACAATGAAAGATAATATCACTCAAAATCATAACTCAAGATTTAAGGTGATGAAGGATAACGTGGGGGAATATAGTTGGAATAAATTAAAGGATTTGGAACCACATAATTAAAAAGAATTTCCCAAAGATGGAAAAACATTAAAACTAGGTAAGTAATCCACTACATGAAAAACCATTTATTTGAAGGACCTTTTGCAACTACATATTGCATTGATGCTAAAAATGTTTACCACTTTTGGCATTGACCAAGGGCTACTCGATGTACGTGGTCACATGTTACACGTTTTGTTACATTTTACTTTAATTTTATCAGAGAATAATGTAATTATTATTGGCATACATGACCCACTTTCTGCCTTAGATTTTAGCAATTCAACTCATATAACTCTACTTTATGGCTTAGATTCTTTATATCTCCTTTTTTGGGGTGATAATTGTAGGTTATGATTCTTCATCCTTTCCAAATTGAGTGGTCTTAAGTTTTTTCTAGAAAGTTATATTATGAAGGTGGTATGTCTATATTGTTGATAAGTTACTGTTAAATATTTTTTCTACTAAAACCAAAGTACCAAACATTATACATGACGTATAGTTTGTTGTTTGAGTATATTACTTTTCTATTTCTTATACTCTTTGCCTTCTTCTTCTTCTCTTAAATCTAATCTAAATAATCAACTTTGAGTATATAAGAGTGGAGGATAAGTCATCACTTTTGAAAGCTTGAAGATTGTTCTTATTCCTCGTAAGCAAAACTCCCCCTTCCTTATTCCTTAAATCTCATAACAAATGTTTAATCACTTAATCTTAATTATGGTTTTTTTTGTTTCAAACTAATATTTCTGTCTTTTATCATTTTAGCTGTGTGATCATCAGGGTCTCACGTTTTTAAGTTTAAGGTTGACTTTTTTTGTGGTATACTATAATTCAACCATAACTAACCCGTGTTCTCTGCTACCTCAGAGACTATGATTTCTCTTGAAAAGCCATTAGATTTGCGTGTTCTTTGTGTTTTGATATCCGGTCATTGTTCCGTGTCACTCTTGAAATCATAGATTTCATTTTCATGCAAAGCCTTGAAATTTGCCGCAAAATTGTTATAGTACTTTATGCAATTCATCTAAATAATAGTATTTACCCTTTGGGTTGAACTAAAGTTTAAGTCATGGTTTACTAAGTAGAGATGATTTAGGACTATGATGTATATGATCCACTTTGTAGAAAAGTAGTTCAGTTTTTGTGTACCTATCTGAAATTTGCTCACAATTTAATGCAGGTATGTAGAAGGAAATTTTTCGTCGAAACATAAATTTTAGGGCTTTACAATCATAGCCAAATGGGGTGTGAATGTCCTCCAGCAGCAGCAGCAGTAACAACAGTTCATGTAACAGGTTTCAAGAAATTCCATGGAGTTTCGGAGAATCCAACGGAGACTATTGTCAATAACTTGAAGGTGCATATGAATAAGAAAGGTTTACCCAAGGGTTTAGTTATTGGGAGCTGCAACATACTTGAGACTTCTGGTCAAGGAGCACTTATTCCCCTGCACCAGACATTGCAATCTTCCATCAGTGCCAAGGAATCCGAATTTTCAAGTTCCAACAAAATTATCTGGGTGAGTTGTGCATATATTTGACATGTAGTTTCACAATTTATGTTCTTTTATTGTTGATCATAGAATAGATAGTGTATACTTTATGTAATTAGTACTTAGTAGTCTAGTACTCTATCAAAGTCATCACATTAAAAGCATATAATGGTGTCTTGATATTAAATCGGCTATATGATAGTATAATTGGTGGGTTAACTGTGATTAAAGATCACTGGACTCTAAACTGAAATTTCTTTCAAAAAATTAGTATAGTAAATGAAACTTCTATTCTACTTTCTTTCATAGTACATAAAAAGTAATGCTAAGGCTGAAGTGCTGACCTAAAAAGATAACAGTGATTCAGTGAAAGGTCTAGGGTCTTGAAGATCATGTCTTAGGCATAATAACCAAGATAAAGAATGTGAGCATGTTCCCTGATGATTGGGGCTTTTTACTTGGCTTGATTCAGCAATATTGAATCTGTTATAGAAGATTCAGCAATATCAGTGGTAAATTGGACCACTGATATTTCTGTCACTTAAATTCCTAAAATGTTGTATATAGAAGATTATTTCCTCTAGGATTTTGTATTCAGTCCTTATACAGTATTGTTTTGTTTTCATATAGAAGATCATTTACTTTGTATGCATGCATTTATTTTACTTTGTCTTAAGAGGCATATATTTGTACAAAGTTATCTGTGTGCATAGACAACATGGAGCAAGTGATTTCAAAATTGATGTATAATTTTTTTGGCACAATGATTTCTTCCCTATAACCAAGGCCTTAGCAAAGAAAGGTTATGATGTAATGACTAATGACATCCGATAACGCAGGCAAGTTCGAATGCAATTATGTTTACTATCATTCACTTCGATTTTCCGAGCAGAATTGGACCAAATCCCTTTTTGTGCATGTCCCACTCTTCTTCACAATTGATGAAGAAACTCAAATGCAATTTGCTGCTTCTTTGTTAGCATCATGAAGGTCTTATACTTGTTCCGGTGTTGCCATATATGCTTATAAATGTGGACCACTCTACCTTTACTGAAATGTCATAATAATAATTAGTTATTGGTTTGAAATGGAAATGTTTTGATGAAAAATGAAAATGGCATATGTAGCAGAGGCCTTTGCTTACACAAGTAAACGTTTCTGATTAACTGTTGACATCTTCAGTGTTACCTTGTGAATAAATGTTCATTTTCATCATTACTTTTTATTGTAATTTGCTTCTGGATGAAGTTAACCACACCTAATGAGATTAAGACTTGGTTGTTGGAGGAATAGTTAATTTAAAAGTAACTCTTTATGCTTAAACCGTATGAAATAGTTTTTGTTCATGAATTTATCATAAGGCAGTGAAACTTGTACAAAGTTTGTGTACTTAAAATGCGGTAAGTAATAATCAATTTAATTAACCACTTGCAGAGGTGGAATGAGTAGGTGAATAATCATTTATCAAACACATTTAAATAATATCTTATACTTACATAAATGCTATCCAATGGGAAATGTGCTTGTACAAAAGTTACAACATAAATTTTTAACCCATTTGAAGATCTTATGACCATGCATAGAGGGCAAAAACGGTTACAAGCTTTCCAATTTTTTACATTTTTTTTCACGCTATTCAACTTTTTTACAATTTTCTTATATCTATATATAATGAATAAATTTAAAAACAACCTGTCACAGATTGATAGATTAAATTCCCAGCTAATTGCAGATTAAGTGATTAAATTAGTTTCAAAAGTTAGTTAAATATTTGTCTTAGATGTATGTCTTCCGGCCTTATTATCCAAAGAAATACACGTGCTCCACTAACAAAGATCAGCATAGAACATAGTTGATAAATACTTTAATTCCTTAATATAAACATAATTTTCAATTTGTACAAGAAAAAAGATATGTCCCTAATAGATGATAGTGTGAATGTGTGTAACACCTATACACTATAAGTATAAAGATTTATACACATTTGGTCATCCATCATTCATTTGTATTACTTTTTTGAAAAGTCAATGATCATTAAATATATGAATAATGGATGATGTAATAATAGTGTATAAATCTTAATATATTGTCAGTGCATACATTCTTTTTGTAAATGGGAATATGTACAATGATTTCATTTTCTTTACATTTGCAGACATTGCCATAGCTAGCTACTAGTGTCTGGTGAAAATAGCCATATTTTTTCCGATACAAGATAACAAAATATCTTATGCCTAACTATTTTTGCCTAATCCCTAATAACATCATCATCTTGAGGCAACATTGGTGGATTTCCATCAAGAAAGCATAAAACTGGTGGAATTGTGAGTGTGTGCATAGTTCCATAAGCATTCCAGCAAAATGGGGTGGCTAAAATGTAGCCTTGTGCAGGAAGCAGTTCCACTTCAGATAGAGTGAGGTTTGTGCATGGAACAGAATCACTGCAAGCGAAACGCATCGCGGGGCTTCTGACATCGTAAGTTCCTTTTATGTTTGAGTATGTAACATGGGAAACTGAAACTGCAGTGCTTTGGTTGATGCAGTTTTTGGAGAGGCAGTAGTATTGGTCTATGATGATAGGGTTACGGACTATGTCCATGTGAATGTTACTGAAGGTTACCTTAGAAACTGATCCTTCTCCACCTTGCCATGTTTTAATCCGAACTCCGTTATCCGAGTGCTTGATAACTGACTCAGTCACTGTTATGTTTGAAACACAAGCTCGCGAATTGTGACTCCCAAGGCTACCAATGCTGCAAAAACAAAACCAGGTTATCATTAAACTTATGCCCATGGCAACTCAGGCACTAACTAACTAGGAGGCACGGATACAGACACATAATAGGATATGTAAAAATGTAGAATGATTAAGAGATATATAGACGAAAAGTATCAAAAAGCATTGAAGTACATATCGGATACTAGTATAGCAACCAATTTAAAGTATCAGTACTACTAAACTGACAAGTTTGAGAAAATTATGCATACGCTAGGCACTATAATCAAAAGACTTCAGTCTCATAAAGTATTATTTTATATTATTAGCTTTGGTTTAGACTTGTAACCCCCTCCTGCACAAAAAATTACCTTATTCCATGACTTGGGCCACAAGTTATATTCCTTATGTTCACATTGTAACAGCCAGCTCCGATGGACACGCAGTCATCGCCTGCATAAAAGGGCTAGGAACAATGAAATTGATAAAGAGGATATAACAGCTTGTTGGTTGGGTTTATAGATAGGAAACATAGAATTCATAGAATTACCATTGGAAATGACTGAATTGTAAATATTGACATTATTTGTATTTTCAATGTGAATTCCATCAGTGTTGGGACTCAGAGCAGGTGATTTTATGATAAGCCTATCTATAAGGACATTCTGACAATTATCAAAACGGAAATGGAATTGAGCACTGTTCTTGATTTTAAGCCCTTGGACTGTCAAATTGGAGCTCATAAAGAACCTGATGGCCTGCATCATAGGAGATTCAGTGACATGTTTTCAATTCACTTGCTAAGATGAAATTTGCCAAACACAACTTAACAACATTCATCTATTACAGCAACTTACCACTGGGCTATCACATGGACCAGGCAGTGTTGTTCCATCATTTCCCTGTTTAATCCAATAATTAGCAATAGAAAACCAGCAGAGTGGTGTCAAATGGGTATAAAACATAAGTGAAAATGTTTTACTTTGTGAGGTTTACAAGGGAGATTCCACCATTTCTCTCCTCTGCCATCAATAAGACCATTTCCCTGCATTGACATCCCATTGATCCTGTAGAAAACCAACCACTGTCTCTTGCTACTATTCCTTGGCCATGAATCGGGTCCATCCGGCGGCACAATAGTACCACCAACCTTTTGTCATCCAAGAAAAATTAGGAAGAAAATTTAACCAAGGTTATTGCTAAGAAGGTAAATATATGGACATTCTTTGCTTTACCTTAAAAGTTATGCCAGATTTACAAGGTCCTGTAAATATAGTAGACTGTATCATGAATATATAACCATTTGGAACTAGAAGAGTTCCCGATTCTTCAGCTTGGCATGCTGTGTCCCAAGCCAACTTAAATGCTTGTGTGTCATCACATACACCATCCCCAACAGCACCAAAAGATTTTACATTGAAAAAAGGTGCATTGGCACTTGGACTAAGAGCTTCAGGTGAAGGAGAAGGTGGTAATGAAATGAGGGATATTGGAAGCAATTGCTTCTCGTATGTGTGTTTATCAAGTCTTGCATGAAGTTGGAGAAAACACAAAAATGTGATGGAGATTAAGCAAATCCGGGTGAGACTCAGCATGAATATCATGTTTAGTCAAACACTTAAGTTTCTTGCTAGCTGTAAATTGAAGCAAATGGAGTGGAATATACTTGGCTATTTATAGAGTATAGTATAATACCAAGTGATCATAACTTGTTAAGCATGCAAACTAAACTAACACTTTGTTTGGACTTTCAGAGAACTTGACTCATACTTTGACACTAGATCTCTATCCTCGGTTAGGCATAGTAGTGGTATAGAGTGGTAATGCACTCAGGTTCCTGGAAGTAGAAAAGGATTTAAACAGTAAATTATGAACACCTTGATCACTAGTGCAACTTGCAAGAGTCCAGAAGTGGTGAGAGCAGAGAATATTGCAGAATCGTTTTGCATTGATGACACTTTTATACTAGCCTGGGCCTTGGAAAGCTTAGTGGAAGCCACTTTTTTTTATGGACCTGACATTATAATAATGGCACAAAACCTACCTATTCCATTTAAGGAATAAAGAGTGGCACTTTGATGCTAGCATGTTCAGTCCACAAGTGAGGAAATTATGTGGAAAGATAAATGGAATTCCCAAAGGGATGTTTCGTACTTAGATGTTCTTCCTTTAACTTTACTAACTCAATAATGGTTTGCCTAAGTATACTATTTAGTTTGGATAATTTATTGGAAACTGAAATCTAAATTTCCTATTGGTATGATTACACATCCATTTTATTCCAAGGCACCTTTTCAATTCCCTATTGGTATGATTACAGAAGATTAAATGCACTGATGGAGACCTATTTAACTTGACCTTAGTTTAGACGGGCAACAAAAAATGGGATATAATTATTCCAAATTTATGGCCTATAAAACTCAAGGTTATAGTTCATGTTACTAAAAGAAAAGCTTAAAAGTTATGTGAAATGGCTTTGAAGCTTTATTCATTTAATTGTTTCTTATCATAATTTTACTTTCTCACTAATGCCTTTGTGTACTGGGGTTGTTACCTACATATGGTAATCTATATACTTTAACATAAGATTCTCTCCTCATACTAACTGAAGTTGTTGAACGTTGAATTTTGTTTTGCCTTCTCTGTATTATTATCAATATGGAACCTGATTTCTGACAGTGAAAATGTCTTACAAACCTTTCATAGTTAAGAACTAGAAACACATGATTTCCATGCTAAGATGTAAATGCCTATTTCTTTCATTTTCGGAAGTCAACTCACAAGATAACTCAGTTATGAGATTCTTATACCTTAACTTCATTAACCGAGGACTGGTCAACCCAGTCCTGGACCAATTGTTCACTGAAACAAGAAAACTCACTCTGCTGAGCAAGACCAAACTATCAATAACCACTTCGTTAGTAAAGTTCTCCTTTTTTGGCTGCTTCTTCTGACAACATTTGGTACCCACTATAGTTTATCTTATCTAAATTAGTGTTAACTATATTTTTAGGCTTTTGAAGCTGACAATGTTGTGGAGTGAAACTTGGTAGGTAAAATACATTTAAACTAAGGGGAAGTGCCTTGAACTTGAAGTGATATACCAAAGCAAACTCATCAGTCAATAATGCATTACTGATTTACAGGTCCAGAACTTTTATTAGGAGATAGGCTAGCGGCTTTAAAATCACAACTTACATTGGATGAAGTACAATGATAAAGCCTAACTTGTTTCATTAGAGTTGAGGCTGAGGTTTAAAAGAGTTGAGAGTGATATTGTACACCTCTAAATATATCAAACTTCATAGAGTCTATGTCCTAAAAAGTTACTTTATTCATATCCATTATTTTTATTTGTAGAAAAGGTACATAAATGTGTTTTACAAATGCTTTATATATCTTTGAAATAAGTTTGTACCTTACTGAAACATCATATTCAAACTTCAGAACAGATGGGCAAATTTTATTATCTAAACCATATAGCTCCAATTAAGACATAGATAAGCCAAGTCTAAAAGGAGGGGAAACTATTTACAATCTCAAATACATATCCATACTTTTTGATCAATCATAACTTGGCAACATAAAAACTAACCAGCCATATTATAAAAATTAAATTTTATGAAATTATAAGGGTCTAAAGTGCAAATAGCAAACTATTGCACGCAATGTTGAGCATAGTTTTTTACATATCTAACCCTGAGTGTACCTAGAAGTTTATCTAACCCCAGTCAATAAAGGGAAGTGATGGATATCCAGCCTCAGGTGGAGGGTACAGCGACGGAGGTAGATTGCCCCATGACACTCCCATTCTATCTCGCACCACACTCCCTGTCCCTCCAGCACATCAATCAATTTTACACGATCAATACATCATCCACATTATCGACACATAAATAAATAAATAAAGAACATTACAAGAAAGGGTAAATAAGTAATTAATAAAGTACAAGACCTTGTTGTTGGACTTGTGAGGTTATTATAGTGTTGTTGGGACTGGGGTGAGTGTATTTGCAAGAATCTCCATACCGACAAAATCCCTAAAATAGAAGAAACATGACAAATATATCAATGATTAGATGAAAATAATGAGTAAGCATTAGGAATAAGGAAGAATAGGGTACCGTGTTGAGGAAATGAATGCAGATAGGAGCATTTGAAAGAGGTGGTTGAATATTGAAGGAATCGTACCAACGTGCTTTGGCTTGTTGATGCATAATACCACGAATATGACGTTTACGATCAGAGGGAGTGTCTTGGAATTGCTTATCGCAATAATCGCAGTAATACTTTTTCGGTGCCATTCTTCCTTATACCCTTCCCTTTGAGAAATGAGAAGGGAGGTGAGACTTATACATAAAATAACAATTCAAAAATCATAAAAGCGAAGAAAATGGGTGCAAGAAGAAATTTTCTTATCCTTGTTTGGTTGCAATGTGAAAAAGGAAGGAAATAAAAAAAAATCAAGTAATCACATGCCAAACTAGGAGAAAATCTACCCTTGATATAAAATAATTGGCTTGAGATTTGGAGTACAAGAAAGTTAATTGTCAAAACTAATCACTTGAATATAGATTGGGAGGTGACCATAAACTACATTTGGAGATAGAGAACTTTTGCGCTGAGAATCAGTTCCTCGTGATCTTAAACAAATGTTTGGATGTTATACGAACCTGGTTTTGAAGACCTTAATTGTTTTATTATCTTTTCATCTATTACCAAAAAAAATATTTGATATAAGATACTAAGATCACACATAAGTACTTTTCTAGAGTATTTTTTTCATTCTCTTTCGCATCGAATAACTAAAAAGTTGTTTTCATTTACAAATTTTTTATTCCCCATTTATTTCTAAAATCTCATTTAGTAAAAGAACCATTTATATTTGGCTACTAGCACTACTATGGTAAAAAGAAAATAATGTAAATTGAGAGCTTTTTAGTTATATAATAAAACACGTATCGATTGTTTGTATTAGTAAAAAATTTGGAACATGTAAGGACCATAGTCAATGAAAAATAATTTTATGACTAGATCAAAATTCACTAAACTTTCAAGAAAACATATTTAATATAGATACAAGAAAGACAATCAGTCAGGAGAAGAAAATAATCATATGCAGACAGACGAGGCCATTGCAACATCAATCCATCATGCTAAGAATAAATTAAATTACCCAACAACCCATCATTATCTCAACAAAGATAAATTCTTATACACCATCTAAATAATTGCAGATATTTGTCTTCTATTGGATGTTACAATCTGCTGTGGTGACAAAGAAAACATGGGTATTCTGAATAACAATTGAGGGTTGGGTTAAATTTTAGTACCATTTATCTCTGAAATCTGATTTTACAGGGCAACCAAATACAACAAAGATAAGAACAAATGTCATGACCATAAATAAAAGAAACGGGTAGCGGCATTCATATGGAAACAACCCTTGTAGTAACACATTTCACAATATATCACAAGCCAAGAAATGGGCATTGCTTCTTTGCATGCTCTGGAACCAATTTCGCCAAAATCTCAACTGGGACTCCCTTCAGTTCTGGTATACAGACAGCAGTAACATCCATAAAGTCAGCGAGAATCATTGAGGACAACAAAAGACTAGGGTCACTTAAAACGTTAGCTTATAACAAAATTAACATACCATGAGATTTGAAATTAAATAACGGTGGAAGGAATCGGCCATTTGGCAAGCGAGAATTTGGGTCACGAAGCTCATCAAAGAAGGGATGGATCAAGGCATCTAACTGCATTAAATAAATTAAAAAATATATACATTATATATAATCTTGGAGGATGAGAAACAATCATCGAATAATAAGATCAGAAACCAATAAAACTACAAACACAAACTTGCAGAACGACTACATGACAGAGGCGAGCATTATACTAAAAAATGTAGAAGGATTGCTAAGTCATATACTCACAGCTGAGCATCGCAGGTTAGGGGAGTACTGTAGTAGTCTTGATACCAAATCAACAGCTTCAGGCGGCATGCGCTTGTGGAAGATCTAGTGGAAGAGAATCAAGAAATGTATAGCCTGTTAGTGTAGCATGCTCAATACGGAGTTAATAAATATGTCAGTTACTGAGCTGCAGAATAAAACATGAAATGGCATTAGATTTCCTTGTGATACCTTGTGCCATGGATGTGCTTTAATCTGAGGGAATTTAAATTCTGTATAGTTAGGGTTCATGCATTTAATCTCTTCCCTTGTTGGAGTGCCCAGAACCTATTAAAAAGAAGCACAAAAAATTGATCATTTACATGTCAAGGATAATGACAGTTGCAAAAGTGCAAGGTCACCCATCCTAACCTATCAAGTCACTGAAGTAATCCAATTCAATGTTAAAAGGCTAAAGCAAAAGACAATGTCAACAATTCAGCATGTATTAAAAATTGTTATAAATGAGTTGATTGAATATCCAGGTATATCAATGAAAATATGCAGCCCAATGCATGAGGCTCCTACCTAGTGTAGTATGGGGAAGGTAGATGTATGCAGCTTTACCCTAACAAGGCGAAGAGTTTTTTTCCCAGTATTTGAACACATGGCCTCCAGGTCACAAGGCAAACAACCTTACTGTTGTGCCGAGGCTCAGCCTCTGATATTCAGATATAAAAACAACAATAACAATCAAACATTTATCCCACTAGATGAGGTCTGCTATCTAGGTATATCAATCTCCGGAAATATAAAGGGATTCAATAGAAATAACAAAAACAAATGCAATACTAATGAAAGATTTTACGAAGTCAAATATTACCTTTATGATCTCAACAAGCTGATCAACTCCACTTTCACCAGGGAACAATGGCTGGCAAATGCAAATACTAACTTCAGTTAAATATACTACATCATAATTAAAAGAGCTCACATCAACACCCACCAACCTGTCCAAGCAGAAGTTCAGCTAAAACACAACCAACAGACCAGACGTCAATAGCTGTAGTATATTCAGTTGCTCCAAAGATTAGCTCGGGTGCTCTGTAGTATCTAGAGCATATGTATGATATATTTGGCTCGCCTTTTACCTGTCAGGTCAGACCAAGTGAGCAAAATTAACTCATATCTAACCCAGGATGGTTGAAGAGGAATGATTAAAGGAGGAAACAAGAGAAACTCACACACATATATAACATACCAAGACTTTTGCACTTCCAAAGTCACATAATTTAACTTGGTGGGTATGTGGATTGACCTGTATGGAGAGTCATTCAGTTAGAATTTTTCAACCGAACAGTTTGGACACCAGAGTTTGAAACAGCTTTTCCTATCTTTCAGTCACTCACTCGAAACTCCGAAGTCCAAACCCAACCATAATTTAAAGCATGAGAACCAACGCAAAAAACGATAAAAATTACTGTTTGAATTCAGAAGGTAAGGAAATACAATAAAGAACATACCAATAGATTTTGAGGCTTGATATCCCGATGGCAGACTCCAATACAACAATGGATGTAAGATAATGCCCTAAATATCTGCAACATGTCAATATAATTGTTACAACATCAACAAGATGAAAGCTAAATACAAGGATAACATGGCATACCTGGTATGTATAGAGTTTCACATATATCAGTGGCATTCTTTGGTTCAACTTGTTGTAATGTTTGATGACACGATGAACTGTTTCAGGAACATACTCAAGTACCAGATTAAGGTATAGTTCATCCTTCTCTGTGGTTGAAAAGAAACAATGCTTCAAAGAGACAACATTCGGGTGGTCAAGAAGACGCATTGTTTGAAGCTCTCGGTTCTTGTATCTCTTGTCTTGAAGAACCTTTTTGATAGCTACGGTCTCACCAGTTTCCAAGCATTTAGCCTACAATCACACAAACTATCAGGAGTCAGAATTAAATGCAATGAAGTAGCATATCTCTTCCAATTGACTGGATATAAATTCTCACCTGGAAGACAACTCCAAATGATCCATGCCCTACAACACGCTCTGCCATATAGCTTATAGTCTGAAATATTAAGAAAGATATAAACTTATTTAAAAGTAATAGAAAAAGTTGAGAGAACATCACACCATATGGTTAAAGAGAATATGCATATCAGGGCAAAACCACACAGTATGGTATCACCCTATCCTATAATACCTCATAGAGCTTCCTCAACGAGTAACCAATTGGTGAGGATACGACAACCACAAGATACAACACAGCACAAACACAGTGAACATGGCACATAGTTATGTTATGCTTAATCACTGTAAAAATATTCAAGTCAACAGGTAGTTGCCCAAATCTTGAAAGATGGAGGAGGGTATTGACTTCAGGGACAAATTCCAAATTTCAACATTCAAAATCACAGCAGCAACATACAAGTGGAGGGAAAAACATATACACACAACCAAGCACCATGATGTAGGTACAGCAAGTGAGTACTTATTTCAAACTGCATATATGATATGGTAGAAAAATAAAGGGATAATGTATACCTGCTTTGGCTGATCATTTCTACCCCCAATGGTAGTCACGATGATATGTCCTGCCTCCGTTCCATTACCGTCAACAACTGTGGCTTCCATTTCCTACAAGATGAGGTAAACTATGACTAACTAGACCTCAAATTTAACACCAACGACACACAAAAAAAATGACAGAAAAAAACTGTGAATCTGAAGAATTAAGAGGGTGGGTGGTGTTACATACTCTATCATCCCTAATTTTCATGTCGTTCAACTCTTCTGGTAATCTATCAACACTTGCAGCAACATGACCACTTGCTTCTCTCAAATCTGATGTTAGTGCTACACCAACTGATGCCATTTTTTTCCACAAGACTTCCTCAATGAAAATTACTTCCTCTTTTAACTGCTCAAAAACTACTCATTTACCTGCCAGTTTCAACGATTCCATCATAAAAAAAGTGGGAAAAAAAAAACTAACTTTCTTTAAATAAGCACTAGTATAAGTAACAATTTGGTGTTAAAAGACAAGGAAACTCAACCCCAAATAACTGTTGCATCTTTTACACGCAGAAAACAAAGTAGAAGACAACATAAGCAATAAATAAAAGCAAATCGTAAATACTGATTTTGGAAAGATTAAATAAAAATGGTACACCAGAAATCCAACGGAAAAATCACCATTAAAATCAGTTAGCTCCCCAACAGAAAAAAAAGGGAAGGAAAAAAACAAAACCTGAAAAAAAAAATCCCTAAAAACATTAAACCATAGCTAACCAAAGATCCTCAAAACCGAACGCTCAACAACCCGATCCAAACATACTGTTAGAAACATGTAAAAAAACAAACAAAACATCAGTTACATCAAAGAGAAAAAAATTAACGAGGTAAAAAAACAAAAAAGGCAAATAAAGGAGATATAGAAAATGTACTGTTGGGTATGGAAAATGAAGGAGGGAGAATTGTGAAAACGGCGCTTGGAAGGATCAAAGGGTTAGATCCATAGGTTATGGCTTTGGGGTTGTGTGAGGAACAGTTTCTGCTTTTTTGTGTGGTGTACTATAATGCGCTTATGACAGTGAGAAGAAGAAAACACCCTCATTATTTATTACGTATTTTTTTATTACAAAAATGTTATATTGTTTTAGTTCAAACTTCAAAGTCACAGTTACTGCTGTATTTATTGAGCAGGTCACGACATGTTTTTTTTGGCTCTTTCAATTCACCCACTATTTTTCTTCTAAAATTGTTTACTCATGACAAAATAAAGCACTTAATTACACTTTTGCCCGTCATCTTTTATCATTCTGCAATTTTACTCCTTTTCATTTTTAGGAGGGATCAATTTATTCCGAGTAAAATCCAATGGTTTAAATATTTTATCTTTCATTTTTTTTTCGGATAAATTTTATCCCTTCAGATTTTCAATTTATGCATTGGTAACTGTTTTGATGTCCAAAAACTTGGTTATGTGCTTAACATGTATAAGAATTGATGTCCACAACTTGTTATGTGATTGACATACCAAAATTCGGTAATAATTTATACATTCTTTTGTTTATCTTTTTTTTATACTCATCAATTTATTATTGTATTAATTTTATTATTTTATAATTAACTGACTTGATCAAAATGTTGGTTTGACCCCATAAGTCAAGAAGTCAGAGACTAAAACTAATATAAAATTAGTTTTGATATGTTACCTCTTTATAGTGTTAAGAACAAAATCTTGGATCCTAGTGTTCTTGATTGTGAACCTCGAATCTTGGATATTGATCACGAACACTGCAACCTCTCCGTGAACCTGAATGAAGCCTTATGTCAATCACAAGTGCTACAAGTGTAGCAACAACACTATTCACACGACCAATATGATAAAAACCTTCTCCTTCTCCACACTGCTAGCGGTGAAGGGGAGAATCAATAATCTTCTTTTCTTTCTCAAGAGATTGAATATGGATTCCTTTGAATAGTGTAATATGTATATACTATTTATATATAGTCACTATATCATTTATCATTCATTCGTACCACTTTTATTTACCTCAAAAAAAAAACACTGCATAACGTTAGCCTTTTTTCTAAGAAGTTGGATAAGTGCTTTTATTTAGATAGATAGAAATATAGAATCACGTTTCACCTGTGTTTGGAACAAGACAAAAATGGGGAGAGAGAATGAAATGATGAATGAGAATGAGAAAAGCAAAAGGGGAGAGAAAACTTCAAGGACCCACTAAAAAAAACTCGGATTTCGAGAGAGAAAGAAAAGAGAAGTATTTTACAAACCGACAAATTTACCCTGTTATTGAAATTGCATTCTTCTCACACTGTTGAAGCATCAACCAGGTGTGCTGTTTATTCTTTTACAACTTTTTCAATGTGGAATCTCAGTATCTGACCTTTCAAAAAAAATTGGGATCTGGGTTTACGTTTCACGTTTTCTTTAAAGTTTTATAAAACACTATTTATAAAATTTGAAACCATAACATCTATGTTGTTCAACCTTAGACCATAATATTTAATCCATGTTTTCTTTTTCTCATTTTACCCTACAATGAATGAATCAAAAAAGGAAAATAACCATAGAAAACGACAAATTATCTTAAATAAAGTTTTTATTCTCTATATCAAGACAGGAAAACACTTTGAATCTAATCACAAAAGATACAGTTCCTCTAATTGATACATGGCATGATGAACTAAATAAAAGTCGCCTAATAAAGCATTCACACTACATGATGAATCCCCAAGGCTAGGTTCAATTTACTTCCAAGGTAGAAAGAAATGGTCCTTGCTTCAGTTATGAGGCAGGTAACAAACAAGCCTGAGAAAAACACTGCATAACGTTACAAAGTAGACATGAGATCATGTCCAAATAGCTATGTATTCTGAAATAATTTGTCCTATTTCTGAAGAGTTTCAATTTCCTAAACACTAGAACAGGGGTCAATTTCAATTTTGAAGATATCAGGTGATCCAAATTGCATCTGGGCATTGTAGAACCACTCATATAATAGGGATATCATAACAAGATAAACCCTGCCTTCCACTGAAACGTAAAGGAAGTTTCACATGAACTTCATCGACGATGACTAAAAAAGGGTGGCCCGGTGCACGGGGCTCCCACATGGACAATGACTATACACATGATATTTACCTTTAACAAGCCAACCATGCAATGAGATAGTGTTAATAATTGATTGCATAAAAGACTACAATCAGTACCTATATATTATGATTGCTGCACTTGTCGGTAAATCTTTACCATCCAATCAGCATATCCACTATTACCACGCATCTGATCCTCAACAAGGTTTGCAAGAAGGAATCCTTCTCTGGGTTGTTCACCTTGTCTCACAAGGTGAGACAGCTGGTAATATGCTTGGTCAGTATTTCTGAATTTCACAAGTACCTTCATCAGTTCCTTTGACATTTCGTTATTTTGCTCCTTAAGACAAACCTGTTAAAAGAAACATGGACACCAGAATGGTGCCGGAAGTCATTTAAATAGATGAACAGAGGAAAAAGGCATTGCGAATATATCTACTTATTACATTTGATCCTAAGATTGACTATAGGTTAAGTGAATAAATAGGCATATCCATCAACATTGGTGTAAATCTAAATCAATCTCACCTTGCTGAATAGACTTATTATGGGAGATATTTCACATAAAATCCATCATTGGATAACCTTTTTTTTAATCATGTAACTGCATACTTCGTGATACATCTTTAGGTTAACATACAACATACTTTACTGTTCTAATATGAGAAAATATCAACAAGTTGGTTAAATACTTGGTGCTGCCATTTTGTTTCTAAAATTTGCCAAGCAACACCCACATGATAATTACTTACAACTCAATAGTTGTATAAATGTGCACTGCACACAGCATCATTAAAGAAGCAAAAAGCACCATTAAAGAATTTGAACAAGAGATGAAACATAAAAGTTAAAAGATGGGACAACCTAGTGATAATGACATATAATAAACTCTCATACTCCCCAGCCTCTCTCATTCGATCTCTTGCATGCACAATACCTTAGATAACTCTGCTGCGAAGTCTGGTCCAAGTAAGTTTTTAGCTATATCAGGTGGAATCACTCTACCAAACCATATAGTGAACCCGAAGCCATCATCATACAGATAAAGGCCCCTACAATCCAAGCTCTCCTTACTCAAAGGTAACCTTATATCAATGCTTTTCAAGTTATCAGCCTGAACATAAATAAATAAAAAAACCAAAATAATTCAAGGAGCTGACAATGTAGCCATTTTATTAGACTTTTCAAAGGCAGTAGTAAATGTATACCTTCAGAAGATGTTCATCAAGTCGAATTAAACTAGGATATAGAAGTTTCAACAGCCTTTTTATTGGTAGAGTCATCATTGTATGTCCAACTGCACATCGTTCATCCAGTGGAACATCTCCATGCCCTCCACGGAGAGCTTTTGATCTACAGAGAGCTAATCCATACAATGGTAGGAACTTCAATGAATCAGGATATATCATTCTGTTTGCCAAGCGATGTTGCACTGCGTGCAAATTTCTATATTCTCTGAGGGCTTTCACGATTCTTAGTTGCACAGCACCTCGTGCTTCTTCCAGTTTATGGGACAACATTTTCTCAATTGCTGCAAATATGAAGGAACTGTTTAAGACAAAAGCAACCGTGATCCATATACATGATGTCACTAGAATAGAAGAAATGCTACCCGACCTATCCTGCTAAACAAAGATGCAATTGCACCAGTATCAGCCAGGCGATACATCTCTCCCAAGTCTGTTACTACTGGAACTGCTGCTGAGTGTACTCTGATACGCCTTTCTCCGCACGATGCAGTATATCTATTCTGTTGTGAGGATATAACCATTCTTAAAAAAACATTCTAATCATCCTATCCTTCCATAATGACCTCAAAAACCACTGAATAGCAAGCATGAAAGATATACATGCATAAATGTAAAACAATGAAGGAGTAATAGTAAAAACAAACATGACAAAATGTACTGAATGTCCTATAAAAAATAAAATGATAAATTAAGGTTAATATTTTTTTGGTAATATTCCAAGTGAAAGACGGAAAGGAGAACATCTTAATGCAAAATCTGAAGGAGACAAGCCTGATGATTAAAATATATGACTACAGTGTAAGAATGACAGTATCTATTTTCATTAATATAGTATCATAAAACAAATTATCCAAAATTATCAGAAAACTTGTGTATGCATTGTAACTCATCTCAAGCAATTATGAAGAAAGGATACAGCAATGCGACTTGGAAATACATTGTCTGAGTTGTCAACAATGCTTCATCAAGAGATAACTGCATGGCAAAGGCTTTATCACAATCTACAGCTGGAAGTGCTAACAAATCAGTGGATCTTAGCATAAAGTTTCCATGATAAGTTGTGAAACGGACACCTAGAAGCACATGACAATTCTCAGCTATTGTATATGTATCTATATAAGTATATACTTTTTGAATGAGAGAAGAAAAACAAAAGAGGACAAGCAATGTAAAAATTCACCAAAACATAATGAATGCACAGACCTTTTGCACATCTAATTCGCATTACAGCTTCCCAGGCAGTTTCTCTGGTAAGGTCTCTCCTTAATTCACTTCTCAGTTTCTCCCCATGAATGACTGATTGGAAAGCTGGATAGAAATACACTTGACCAGCAGTATACTTTGCCAGAGTTCCTAGATAGATAGTAAGTTATATGCAGATAGTTCACTTTGTCACCATAAGACCATTAATATGCAAGAGTATGAGTTACAAAGAATACTTAGACCGAGGGAAGCAAATTTTAACAGAATTATGGGGGAAGGGGGTTGCATGCATTGCTTGCAGAGAACGAAATGCACCATCACATAATCAGTTAATGCTGACTATCCAGTTAAAGAAAGGAGGAGATAACTCTTTAGGTAGACACGTCCTTGAGTGTCACTAGTAGTTGATATTCCACATAACATTAATCACACAGCACCATCAATCAGCATTGCTAAGCGAAATCGTGGTAGTCATTCAGATATATATACTATTCAAAAGCCCAAACAATGTAGAACTTCTAATAGAATACCAAAATTCATCTGGTCATAGTGGTTGCAAGCTACTACATGAGCATTTTAAAATCAATAAGAGAATGCAGCAAATTTTATCAACATCAGGTGTCTTTTTATAATTAAAAAACCATGAAACTGTGGCCAGCTGCTGTAAAATTATGCCTTTGTCCACAAAGAATCATCACAAATACCTATCAAAACTCTTCTAATCCCCAACATCATTTTTAGATTAGAACCTTTATTTAAGCTTGTGGAATGGAGAAGTTAGAAGAAATTGTAAATGTCTACCTAAGGTGGCTATGTCAGTGTACTTATCACTGAATGCATACACATCGACTGAGATCTGGTATTTCGAAAACTCAGCAGCCATTTGCTTGTAAAATGGATCTTCTGCCAATCTTAACATATGTTCTTTATCGGTGCCATAAACGCGAGAATCATCTTCACGTAATTTCAAGCGACCAACGCCGAGAGATGGGAGTGTGTTTTGAAAAATTAACAATTTCCCTCCAAGTTGACTCTGTATGAAGAGGTGTGAAAAGGTCACAACAAACTAATGCAAAAGAAAAGGGGACTTGTTAAACACACTGGAAAACATGTATTGAAATCCCACAAATTCAAAGTGGACAGCCCTTTAACTTCTGGAAATCATGGTTCCATTACTTTTAATTGGATCTTCCAATTCTAACTGTCATGTTTGGAAGATTTCTGAAAATTAGATTAAAAGAATCCCTACCTCGAACACAAGGAAATCTACAATAGAAAAATGACATCTCATGTAACTTACCCCGACTGCAGCAATCCCAAAGGAATGTTCATCTATCTGCTCATTCTCTACTGCAGAAACTATTATTTTAAATCATGTGCACCACTATTTCAATTAATAGAAAATCATAACCAAACTATTCGGTGTAAGAAAGCTCATTAATGAAAATTGAAAGTAGCATAGGAAATAATAAGAACTAAAAAAACAAAGTAGAAGGTAAAAAAGAGACTAACTTACCATAATCATAAATGCAGCCTTAAGTGCAGGACCAAAAGCAGATTCGAGATTCACGTTGTCTTGGAACATGGATGGTAGACTATCTAGAAAGATTTCCACCACATTTCTTGATTCTGATAAGTTGACAAGGAGATCATCTGGCAGTGGAACAAATATGTCATCCAGATCTGAGACTACCAACATCTGAGGCTGAGTCAAGGATGACTGGGAAAGTGTAACACAGAATAATTAACATACAGTTTAGCCAATTAAGGAGAAGACAGAATCGGAGGGAGATATATTAACAATTGTAATACTTATAGTACTCTGCAAACCTTCAAATTATAAAAATGTATTGTGCTGTCAAAAGTTGCAAACCCTATTTGTGTTCGTGGAAAACCAGGCAGCTCGTCTAAGCATGACCTGATTGTTTGAGCCACAACCTGCATTAAAAACAATAACATCAGCTATCAAGAAATATGCAGGTTTGGACAACAACGCCAAGATGCACTATGAAGCTGACACTACGTTTTGTACTTTATATTACAGTAATTTTGGAAACTTTTACTTAAACCATTCCTGGAAACTCTATTATCAGGTTGGGACTTCCTTAGAATGCAATACAACATATACATTGCCTCCAAGCTTCAATTGAACATAACTATATTTAATATGGACCAAGCAACTGCCACTCAAATGAATGGATAATAAAAAAGCCAACCAAAGACCAAAAAGCTAGAAGTGCAGCACTTACCTCAATCATTCCACTTCTAACTGCAGATATGGAAACATCAATGAGGAAGAAATATACTGGAGGCATAGGAGGCCGCGCCATATATTCAGCTGACGCAACAAACTCCATGGTACCCTTTGTAAGCTCAGGTCGTTGATTCAAATCAACCCTTTTGCCAGTGGCATCTAATTGTGCATAATATTCACTAGGAACTGTACATATTACTCAATATATTACCATCTTAACAATATAATGATAAACCCTTCATATATGCAAAATGCATTTAAGGCAAGTAAGTAACTTTCATCATAGAATAGAATTTCTTAATTATGCTTGCAAGTTATAAGTCTGGATTTCTCATCATTGTGGAGTTGCATTCCATTCATGATGATAGCAAAACCACACAACTCTATTGGCGCCAATATACAGAATCAGCAAAATCTGAGAGAAAGTTTGGCCACCATGATACTTTCACACCATTGTCCACCTTACAAAGGTAAAAAGCCAAATATATGCATGATTTATCAAGTGCCACTTCGGGCACATTCCATGGCAATAATACAAAAGTAATGAATTTTCAGAACCAGCAAGCATGTTATTTAAAAAAATGTAGGAGGCTGAAGTTTTTGTTACTTTCAAATAACACTTTCATATCTCTTCAGTAGAGATTAATAGCTTCCATTTTCTTTTGTAAAAACTACCTTCATTAAGCAAGGCACAGATGTTGCAGCGATACTTTCTTCCGCCTTCTGTAAATGTCATATATGGATTGACATATGTACGACATCTCCTACAGCGTACTACACCACCCGGAGAAAGATTAACTATAGTCACATCATCCTGAAACCAAAGAATATCAATAAACAAAGCAAATTAACACAATCAGTATGAGCTACTGTTAATTAAACAGGACAATGAGCCACTAACCCCATGAGGAGATTCTGCAAGCGGGCATACAACTGCTCCAAGAGGAAGATGCCACCTAGAAGCTAAGGACTGGGAGCTCGGTATTGCATTGGTTGTAAATCGCAGATACCTAGGATTGCAATTCATGGGAAACATCTCAGCCAATGAATCCGGCTCCACATCACCATCCAATGGCCTTGGCAATTCATTAGGATCAACCGATGGCTCCACGATACCCGGGCGCGTTTGAATTGAGAATGAACTGAAGTCTTCCATCAAGCCCTGAACAGCACCTGTAGGCGGCCCATATCTGGGCTGCTGTATTCGTGCCTGGATGCCCGACGGAGCTGCCACGGGTGGAGGCGGAACATAACCTCCTTGACGAGATAAAAAAGGCGAAGACGTTGCTGGAACAGGTGTATAAACCCCTAGAGAGGAATGTACAGGTGGAGCTTGCAGTTCAAAAGATGGGTGAAACACGGGAGGAGGAACATTTGGACGAATTAAAACAAAAGGTGTATGTGGCTGAGGCTGGGGTTGTTGAATTGATGATGGCTGCATGAAGGGCGGAACACGTGGCGGTGGATGTGTTTGAACGGTGGATGGAAATTGCGGTGGCGTTGGAAAACGGTGGAAAGGTGCATGAGTGGGTGGGGCATTAAATGTAGTAGGAGGAAGAGGAGGCACAGAGGGATGATTAATTTGGAATGGTCTAAAAGGTAAAGTTGGACGATCGGGGTTTTCAGTTCCCATATTTTATTTTACACTTTACACAACAATTATAGTAATAGTTCAATTAAATACAAGTGCTACAGAATGCAAAAAGGAAGTATGAGAGTTGAAGTGGAGATCGGAGAAGGAAGAATAGAAAGAGGTTGACTCACCGATTGTAATGCGAATAGAAAGAGGTTGATCTTGTCAGGATTAGTTACTCACACCTGTGTCTTTTTGTCATATACGTCGTTTTTTCTTTCTACTAAACAGAATTTTAATTTTAAAATAAAACCATTGGTGTGGTCCCGGCGGGGCTCGAACCCGCGACCTTCGGCTCATAAGACCAACGCTCTAACCAACTGAGCTACGGGACCTTGACATTTTATTTTAAATGTACAAAATTAATATAGTTTTATATAATAGAATAATAAAGAGTTTTTTGTTTATTTAGTCTAGATCATTGTATTGTTCCAAGCAAGTTTCACTCAAATTCCACATCTTTCTTTGTAAGGAGCCAACATGCTTACATTATCTTATTTTAAAATAATAAAGTTCATGCAAATTTGTTGGTTGTTTTGATCTCTTCTCCATGCTTCAACAGTTCAACTTTAACAAATATTTCAGGGAATTAACACATACATCGATCAACCCAAACTTTTAAGGCACCCAAGTTAGAAATCAAGTCATCCTCCAAGAAAATAAGAATTAGAAGCAAGTATGTCTCCCATAGCTAGCTTAGCCAACCTAGATGATAAAATGATGTGTTTAATATCTATACATATCAATATATTATTTATTAAACGTGAATGATTGATAATACATTGACAGTATATCAAAGTCATGCATCATCAAAATATACATATTTTTCTCTATAAAAATTTCAATTCAAACTTGAGAGTGGTATACTTTTTCATATCTCATAAAAAAACTGTAGAAAAAATGTCATACCTAGAACCGATGGTCATTGTTTTAATGTTCTAAAAAATGCATGATAAAAAGATATATGCACTAATACACTAAGAGATTTTTATATTATCATTACATTTTTCATCATTTATATTTATAAATAGAATGATATATAAGAGGATAAATTCTCAAAAAGCAGGTAGTAGATATAGGTTTCCAATTAATTACCTTTAATTATTCGAAAATGGAAGTTGTTCATTGAACTTTCTGAGTTGCTATAAAGTGATGCAAATTCACAATGTTTTATATTGGACTACAACCCTACAACATAATTTCATTAATTTACTGTGTCAATGCCAGTAATTTTCTTCTGAGCTGCTTTATTTTCCTTGGCTGGTTATGGAAACCTATTAGCTGGGTAGATGTACAAGTTAGTAACGATCAGTATAAGAACTTGGAAATGTAATTAATTTTCTCTGTCAGTGGCCAAAGATTTTTAGGAACCCCTCTATGAATCTCATCTTCGGTTAGTTGGGTCATTCATGAATTCCTCAACGGTAATAGTAAGTCACCTTAAAAGTTATTACTTGTGTGCTAGCTGTGATTTACCAAGAACAGTGATTTTTATAATGTAGGGTGGTTATATCATTCTGCTAAATACTCCAACTAAATTCCCCTATTAATTTTCTTATTCACAAGAAAAAGATATATGTCACTTGGAAACCAATCACTTTAATAAATAAAATATTACTTTATGACATATGTCAATTTCTTGTGGTTATGAAAAATTAATGGGAGAATATATAAGGCAGGGTTAATTAAGGAATACAATACATCATTTTTTTTTGGAAACATATAGCGATATCTTAAAAAACAATACTAAATTTCTATTTTTTGATTTTTTTTCCACCGGTGCCATTACATGACCTTAGTTAAATATCACTCCAACCCAAAATTACATAATGAGCAAAATTAGTTTAGGAATACGTAGTGTTAACAAATAACAGCTTAACGTGTAGGACCACACCACAAATACCTGAAGAATATGCAAGTATCCAAGTACCTATAAAAAGGGATGCATGGAGTGTGAGAGTTTGGAGGAAAATATTTCAAAATGGAGATAATGTCTAAGCTTTTATTGCTATCCTTGCTCATCATGGTGATGATCCTTGCTTCAGATGTTGAAGGAGCTGGAAGAAAACTGAAGGAAGCAGAGAAAGTGGATCATCCCCAGAACTTCATTTGAGGCATTGGTGGGACTGGGACATTATTTCCAAGCCCTAGTTTCAGTGATGTTGTGTTTGGCCCATCCATCTTTTGCACTTACCCTGGTGGCTGCACTCCAACTCCTACACTTCCTTTCATCCCAAGTGCTGGTGGGTCACCACCACATGCATAGATGAGGAGAACCTACATGAATAATGTTTCTCTTTCTGGATTTAGTATCAGAATATTATGCTACTACTTAGTTTGAGGTTGTTAAGCTTTAATTTGTTTTTTATTTATTTGTTATTTCTCTGAATGTGTATTTAGGTTTGTTCTCGTCTAAGTAGGTATGAGTGCATGCATATCATGTTATTGTGTCTTTTGTGTTCCATTTATTTTTTCCAACTTTTTTAATTTCATTCCTTAAACTTTTCATCTAACCATCAGATTCATCTTTAATGTATTTGTTTTGGGACAATCATCATTTACATGTGCATAATGATTATATTATGTTACATCCACAAAGCAACACAGGAAAACTTTTCATCTAACCATCAGATTCATCTTTAATGTATTTGTTTCGGGACAATCATCATTTACATGTGCATAATGATTATATTATGTTACATCCACAAAGCAACACAGGAAATGATTCGTAACCATGTAATACAAATTACAACTCATTACTATAGTGGAATACCCAATGAAGGGAGCACTCTAGTCAGTAAATTTTTGAAGTAACCAATCTATAGAAGGATATCTTCTACAAATAAAATGCTCTGAAAGGCTGAACAGAATGATATCATTAATATTTTTTATACACCCTGTGAATATTAATTTTTTAATACTCTCTCCAAATATTAATTTTTAACATATCCTAATTACCAGTTGATTCTAATAGAATTACATTTTTAAAGTTGTGTGTTCTTTTAGTTTAAAAAAGATTTTACAATATTATTATTTTTGTCATTTTTTATTTTATTTTGAAGGCATATTAATTACACGTATATTATTATATTAACTCTGTTATCTAAATCATATTATTTTACTACACATTACTAAGTGACCAACATATTATTAGACAAAAATTAGGAAAAAATTAATTGCTCAATAGAATCAAGTTATAGTTAATATTCTCATATTTTATAATTTTTTATGGTTTAACTTTATTATGTCTAATTCCTTTTGATAATTTAGGAACTTAATACATCTTTATATTTTACATTCTAATTGTAATCTTATCTATTAGGTTTATTTTCACCTTTATTTCTCAATTGATTTTTCATTTAGTTTCCAGTATTCATGAGATTATTTCAGTTTTGTGAATTTTTATCAAATATTAATCATTTATTAAATTATATGTATAACCTTAAATATTGAAAAGACATAAATCAATAAAATAATTGTTATTATAACTTTGATTTTGTATTTTTTTTATGTTTTAACTTTATTATGTTATTCCATATGTTAAAAACTTAACAAACATTTATATTTTACTTTTCTAAACTATTAGTTGAACTATTCATTTTATATTTATAATGGACTACCTATGAAAATTCAAATCCCGTAAATCATTACATTTTCGGAGTAAGTATTACATTATGTGATTGAACGTATTCTGTACGATAAATAATTGACGGAAGTAAGTTATACGGCAAAGGAAAAAGCGAAGTGGATGGGCGAGTGAGTGACCACAACCACAACGTCAAGTGAACCCCTTCTATCCTGTTGAGAGCAGTAGTAGTAGTAGTAGTGGTGGCTTAGTATATAAGATGGGAGGAGGTGGAGCAACGTGGTACGCGGAGGCGCAGTATACATCGGCGAAGACATCAGTGTGGTGGGATATTGAGAATTGTCAAGTTCCCAAAGATTGCGATCCTCACGCCATTGCTCAGAACATTAGCTCTGCTCTTTTTCATATTGAATGTTGTGGCCCCGTTTCTATCTCCGCTTACGGCGACACCACTCGCATCACTTCCTCCGTTCAAAAAGCTCTCTCCAGCACCGGCATCTCTCTCAACCATGTCCCCGCCGGTCATAATCTCTCTTCTTCCTTCTCCCTTTACTTATATTTTTTAATTCACTACTCACTCAAACCTTGTTTAAAGAACAAAAATCTCTTTAGCTTTCAATTCTCTATTCACTTTCATTAAGACATTAACCAATAAAATGTACAGCATAGTACACGAGAATGACACAATAGAGTCTGAAGAGCGTATATGTACACGATAAATAAGTTTGTAAAATGCGAAATTACTAAACTTGTGATTGCTCAATTGAGAGTCTGAATAGTCAAACTGGAGTGTCATCTGCATTACGGGGAATGTGAATTGACAAATTGGTGTTTCAGTAGGATTTCCCTTGTCTGCGTGCTTAGTTACTATTTGTTTTCTTTGTATTATTTAATCATGCATGTATCTTATGTAGTGGGAATTTGAAGAGTCATTAGGGTAGGCTTGAATGCGTCACAAGCTTTCTGGGCATAGCCATTTGTGCATTTATTCATATTCTCTTTTGACGTTGGTCTTACTTATGTTTCCTCAGGTGTTAAAGATGCTAGCGACAAGAAGATTCTTGTGGACATGCTGTTCTGGGCTGTGGACAATCCTGCACCTGCTAATTATTTATTAATTTCGGGGGACCGAGACTTCTCCAATGCTCTTCATCAATTGCGGATGAGGAGATATAATATCCTCATTGCGCAACCTCAGAGAGCATCAGCACCCCTAGTTGCAGCCGCTAAGAGCGTGTGGCTTTGGACTAGTCTCTTGGCTGGAAAACCTCCTCTTACTAATGGTGAATTACAACAACTTAGTAATAATACCTTCCAATCATCTTCAGATACCTTACCAATTCCAGTATCTAATTCCGTTCACATACTGCAACATGTGGACTCCTATTCAGATGATCATATAGGAAGGGGCTTTGATTCCAGACATCAGGGGAAGACAGCTGGGAGAAGTCCAAGTAAACCAAATGGACCCAATGCCATGAATTCTGCTCCTGTTGGGCTTCATGAAAATCGTAACAATATAAACTATTTTCGACCTGGAAACCATAACTCAAATATTTCCCCAAATGTATCTGGTCCAAATCTTATGCATGACAATTCTGATATGTTATGGAGCAATAGCAGTAATCAACAGGGAAATCATCAAAACCTACATTCACAATCATTAAGATCAAATAGTTTTCCTTCACGACCTCCTTTTGTTCCAACTAGCACATATTCTCCAAATCCTCCTTTGCAACCTCCTTTTGTTCCAACTAATTCATATTCTCCAAATCCCCAAAACTTTGGAATTTCAGTAGTACCACCTTGGAGTGGTAGACCCAGCTTCTCTGTACCGCTTACAAATGTGATGGATACGGGTGGTCCAAACATTTCTGTGTATCCCAGTAGTGCTCATGATCTTTGCCTGGTTAAGCAATGGAATGGAAAGTTGAAACAGAGTTCCAACAGTAGTACCCCACATCCTGTCAGGCTGTTTGGCAAACAAAATGGACATATGGTGCATAGCACACAGCAATCACACAATGGCTATCCACATCGTCCTGATTATCGATCTAAATCGTCAGCACCCATGGGTGACAAAATTGTTCCTGGTAATGGTGTATGGAGGTCTGAAGGACGCCCTAAACCTTCTGAATACGTACAAGGTCTTATAGGGGTTATTTTACTTGCCTTGAATACACTAAAAACTGAGAAAATCATGCCAACTGAGTCAAGTATAGCTGACTGCCTTCGTTATGGAGATCCCAAACACCACAACACTGACGTTAAGAAGGCTCTGGAGCGTGCTATTGAGCAGCAGGTGGTGGTGAAACAGAACATAGGTTCTTTGCAGTTATATGTTGGTAAGAATGATAAAGTTTGGAAGTGTGTGAACCCTGAAGGTGGTAATCCCAAGCAGTATTCTCTAGAAATATGAGATGACATTCAAACATTTCTATCAACTCCTTCTGGAAGATCAGCAGTAATGGGTACTCAGTGCAAGTAAGGATCTTCTAATTGCTAATTTCTTTTTACTCCCTGATAATTTTCTCAGCTTCCTTATGCATCTTCATCTTTCCACTAGGTATGAAGCAGGTATTGTGATTAAGAATATGTGTTTAAAAGATCATGTTTTGGGTGATGTCCTACAGATTTTGTACATGGTGGTCACCCATAAAAAATGGATTGTGCATCATCAATCGGGTTGGCAACCACTTAATGTTACTCTAGCTGAGATCAATTCTGATCCAGGGGCCATAGCTGGCCCATAAATGCTCTCACATAGAAGTGCTTGCAGAGAAAACTAAAGCAATGTATCAACAACTTGTTGGACGATGAAATTAGGAATTATTCAAACAAAGCTGGTTTTGTCGTTCAAATCAAAGGTAGGTAGTAATTGTGAACTGTAGAATGATTAGTACCTTGAAAGCTACATCTTGGTGTTATGATTCTTAGTCTGCTTGAGGGAGAAATGGAAGTAGCATTTGGACAATAGTTGAAACATAGAAAACCCGAAAGTTTCTCATGGTTTCCGCCTTTCCGGGGTTGCAAATCCTTGGTTGCTACTATTGCCTGTTCTGTATCATTTGGATCTGCCTTGGATATAGTATGCCTTCTTGGTAAACTCTGGTTACTGCTCATTTTCCTCCATACAAATTTATATCATGCTTGGAGATTGACTTATTTGACTCTAGTCATTTGAATCCTTTGACTGAAGTATCCTAATTAGCTTCCAGGATATTGGCCAAATATGTGTTACTGGAACTATATTGAGCTTGAGGCAAGTTAGTTACTATCGACTGCGCTGTTTGTATATCATATGGTCTACTAAATCAGATTATTCAGGGACTATAGAATGCAGTCTAGAAACTGTCGTATAGCCTATTGTTGATTGGTTATATCTACAAAATGTCACAAGAAGTTTAACTACCAGATAGAGAACACTTTCAATTGCATGAGTTGAAGGAAAACCACACTCCTAGTATATTATCTATGAAGCTCATTTTTTTACTTCATTATCACATATTCACATTTACAAGGCACGTTGCTTTGGAATTTCACTATGAAAAAATCACACCAAAGGGTACCACATTCTATTGCATCTCTTGTTGCTCAGGGTGCCTACTGATTTTGATGTGTTATTAGTTATTTGAAGTTTGGCTTTTGGAATGTTGTTCTATATGGAGAGTTTGGGTTATTAGTCAGCAATTGGTGTTTGGTGCTGCTGATTTTCATTTCATTTAAATGCTAGAAAGTAGTAACTATGTGTAAAATGATGTATCGATCTAAATATGTGCATTGTACAATATAAATTGTTTAATGGTATGCCTCATTGCCTCCAGCCTTCCAGCATTTGAAATTCTGTTGCAGCGTTTTGTTTTTCTGTTGGAAAATTAATCTTGTTAACAGACCTGGAACAACATTCAATTTTTTCTTTAGAACTCTTATATTTAGAATCTTTGAACTTAACATTCAAATGAATAAGTTGGACCATTTATTTGGGTGCTTTTGGAATGTAAAATCTCTTCTTTTGTAATGATGTGTTGCTGCTTTTGGATCTCTTTGCATTTATCAATGGTAAAGTTATCTCTGAGTGATCAAAAGGCTTCTTTGCTGATTATCTACCCCTCTCACCCCCATTAGATATAATGTATATCTTTTACATAATTTAACATATGAAATGATATAAATTTAGATATTTTGTTATAATGGTTTATATATATATATGATGAAAAAGATAGAGAATCAATGATACTTTGGCGAAAGAGCAATATTCTATATATATACAAACATGGCAAATGAGTGATCATGAGAAGAGTCAGGTCGAGTAATGCTTATCCCTTATCAGGCCCTAAATATTAGCAGAGTCTAATTATTAGCAAGAGTCTAATTTTTTGAAGTGGAACAACCGATTTACTAGTTGTTTGAGCTCGGAAGAATTCGCATCCAATTACAAGGAAAACCCAACAGCTGGACAAGCACTACACACAAGCATAAACCTACCCCACTACAGTGAAGATCCAGCAAATTTTGAAGTTTTCAAAGAATGTAACTAAAATCTTCGCAATGAAAAAATATTCCTAAAACCAACCGATAAAAAAAGTTGTTTTACAAATTACTTCATTACAGTTACCATATTCTCAAATAACCAATGCCATAGTGAAGAAACTGGAAAAAGAATATACTAGCATCTGATAACTCAACAGAAAATAACATAATTACAGCCAGGTACTTAAATACAACAGATTTTGATGATCAGAATCTCATCAGTACAGAGAGACTTTACAATGGAATGGATACATGAAATCACCATATCGGATATACGCGAAAATGATTTTCTGAGAAGCACCCAGAAAACAAGTCAAATGTTTCTTACTCAAGTTTCCCGAACTAACTCTACAAACAGTTACTGGATTTGTCTATCTGCACTTAAACCAAATGATTCAGCAATTAAATTAAAGCAAGTACCATTCATGAAAACAACTTAAAGAGATACAAAACTCTCCTAACCTCACCCACTAACTAACATCAAATATCCTACCATTGACACTCTTTACACACTCCAATTTTTCACCATTTCCAGGGTTGTTAACTTAAACAGTAACATTCCCATTACCTCTAATAACAGAATGGGGAGCTCCATTGTTTTTGACAGTCACAGATGACCCATATTGGGGCAATGGCACCGGCGAAGGCAACGCGGCTGAAGAAACCCGAACCTTATTATTCTGTCCATTCAATTCCTCTTTTTTACATACAACACTATGATTCACCTGAACCTTCTGATTAGTAGTCCCCAAATTACATGACCCAGAAACCTGGATGGAACCTTTAAGACGCTGCAAATTATCAACACGCAGCAGGGCCTCCCTGGCCCTCTTCCTCGCGGCGGCAGAGTCGCGAACACTCCTATCAGCCTTTGCTCTGGCAATGCTGAGAGCTTTAGCGACCGAGGCGGAAGCGATCTTTGCGGCGCAGAGGAAAACAAGGGCGTGCTTTTTATCAAACACATGATGGGCATTATTGGGATTGAAGAATTTGAAATCGGGAGAGGAACAAGAGGGGCATAGGAAAGAGGAAGGAGGAGGGGATGAAGAAGGGAGACATCGGAGATGAGTGAGGGAAGAGCATTTGATGCAAGAGATGAAACGATTCAATGAAGTAGAAGAGAGAGGGTGCTCAAAGAATTCTAAGCAAGTGTGGCAGAAGGAAGAAGGGTGGAGACAGAGGACGCAAGAGGTACAAAGGAGGCGATTAGTGCCGCGGTAGAGGACGCGGTGGAGGAGCCACCGCTGATTGAGGTTGCAATTGCTGCATGAGGCTTTTGTGGCGACGGCGGCGGTGGTGTTTGGAGTGGAATTAATAGGTGGGAGGTTCATGACAATGGAGATCGGAGATGGGTGTGTAAGGAAGATGTGGGTAATTTTAGGGTTTAAAATGAAGACAAGAAAAAACGGAGAGAGGGTCTCAAAATTTGAAACGGACCCATCTCATCAGATTCCATTCTTTGGTCTATTACTTCCTCCGTTTCCAGTCTTCCTCAAATGAAACATAATTTCTATGTAGAATAATGTATATACTTGTATAAAAAAATAAGTTATTTCTTCAAGCAACTAAAATTGTGATATATATACTATTTAATCATTTTCTATAAAAATATTTCTAAAACTAAACAAAACAATACATATATTATTCTTTTACTAACCGGATGAGGTAAGTTATCTTTTAGTATGAGAAGATATTTTATTCTCTCAAATGAAATATAATTTGAAACATTATAGTACCTTTATAATAAATTGAATTATGAGTTAAAAATTGAGCTTATTATATAAATTAATCAAATTATAATCAAGTACAATTTGATAATTTGGCTCATAAGTTAGTTCAATTATACAAAGATATTCAATTATTCCAAAAATAAGTTTCTTAATTTTACCTCACATTTTAATTATCAATATAATGATTTAAATTAAAGAGTAAATTCTATTGGAGTGGGTGGATCATTCGCTTGTTATATATATATATTATACATCTAGCTCTCATAAAGGATCTATAGATCCCTAAAACTCTACCAAATTTCAAGTTGTTTAAGCATTCTCCCATGATTTATTTATTATATTTTTTTACACTTCTTTATGATTTAACCGATTCAATGATTCAAGTAAGAGAATAAAATATAGAGTAAATTACACGAATATCCCATCAGTTTTAATGAAATTACACGTAGTACCTCTCCTCTTTTTACCGTTATATATACCTCTCCTCCCTCTAACACCGTTAACTAAAAGTTAAACTGACTGAGTAAAATACTAAACTACCCTTAAATTCAAAAACACAATTCTTCTCTTTTCTTTTAACACAATACATAATCTTCCTTAAACTAGGGTTCAAAAAACTCAAAATCAAATTTGGCAACTGATTATTCTAAAGCTAAGAGGTGAGTAAAAACCATATCACATTTTTTTATTGTATTCTTATATTTTCTATTGTTTTCATCTATCGTTTTTTCTACTATATTCTCATATTTTATGTTTGTTTTATTTTCTATTGTATTTTGTTTGTGTCATGTTTAACATCCATGATAAGGAATCAAAAAGAGATGTTTTATTGGAAAATTAAGTACATAAATCTTTTAAATTCATCATTTCTCAGTATATTATAAACAGACATTATAACATAACGCTTAAACCCAAGGCTGGATGCATACATACACATATTATGTATTACAAAAAAGAATGATATTACAAATATGTTTACATTTATATTAGATTAATATTGACTACAATTCTTTCAAGCATTTTATCAAACAAGTTGTGAGCACAAGTTGTGAGCATTATATTGAAACATATTTATATGAAGTCTAAAAGGGTATTTTTGTCATAATATTTCATTAAATGACATGTGATATGCACATGAAACTAATATTTAACGGTCAACTAACGGCAGATGTAGTTTGTGTAACGTGAATATACAAATGAGGGGAGGTTTGTGTAGGTGCAAAAAAGTGATGGGTGATTCGTGTAAATTCATTAAAATTCAGAGGATGTCTATATAATTTACTCTAAAATATATCCTCATACCAGAAGATAATTTATCTTTTTAAATTCATTCATCGTTTGAAATATGTTTTATTTTTTATTTTTATAATATATTTTAAAATAAAAACGTGTAGAAGAAAGAAAAATAAGACACATGTCAAAAATTTAAGGAAATAAATAATCTCCTATTATGAGGAGATATTTATTCTCCAAGAAGATACATCATACAATCCTGTCATAACTTCTTCAGCCCCACTCCCACTCCCACTCCCACCTCTTATAAAGCTCCCATGGGCCTCCTATTAGAGAATAATAAGAATAGGGAACAACTAAAATAATCATAACAGCAAAGCACATTATTTATTTTCATAATAATAGGGAACACATGAATTCAGAAAGTAAAAATAAAACAATGAAATACATTATTTTCCCACCATTGTCAACAAAAATTTTACATAACATTTTCCATACCAGACACTTTCACATACAGATTTTGCGTGAAAAACTATTGTTTTCACCATTGATGTACTACACCAAGGAAAACTATATGTTATCTCCAGCAAAAGGTAAGTCCTATTTGGTACTAGTTTAATACATGAACCCCACTCAAAGAACCAGCATCCTTCTCCATATCAAAGTTAACGAGTCACAACACTATACACGAACAATTGAGAGTGAAATGTTAAATATTGCCAAGGTTTTTAAGATAGATATAAGTTACAAACATTTTCACACGACCTCGTCATGATGGCTAAGGTAAAAACTGTCAAGTTTAACTTCAAAGACAACGAAGGTTGAAAGCATGCAACCGTCAGAGAAATCACAATTATATTTACAAGGATAGTTCCATGGATCTCAAAATCAAAGTCAACAACTTCAAGCTGAATTAAACTCTGCAATTTTGGCAGTTTCTCTACAAAAACAGAGTCCATGGTACCAAAACCATCATAACTAGTCAAGCATTAGGCAACCACAGAACCATTGCGGTTATTCATGTAAAAGACTTCTTTGACACATCTTGTCTGCAAATAAACAATAATATCATATAGAGTGTCAGAATTTTTTTATAACAAAAGTACAAGACTAGAAAGAAGTTTATGATTATGACTAAAATGTAATGCTTCGCCAGCAATGTTTTCTGCACAAATAGTAATACCGTTTATGTTCCAGCTAACTTTTTCAGTAACAGTTTGCAATTTATGACTACAATTTTTTTTTTAATTCAGAGGTTAAAGCTAGCTATTTCATGGAAATGAAAATGTTCATTGCTTCCATAACAAGAATTTTACTTGAGCACTGTTTTCAGTAGACAGTAATAGAATATGATTCTCCATGTTAAGTCGAAGAAGATTTTAAAAGAAGAGATGCTAAGTATTATCAGTCAAGAAAATACAGAGAGGGCTTGATCAAGATGATCAGTATGAGTCTAGCAATAAAGGGATACAACGAAAACAAATCAGATAGTTCAAACATAATAGTTTTACTGTTTGTGCCATTTTCATTGGGAAGGAGGAGAGAGGGCAAAATCCACTACTCAAAAGTTAAAGTAAGACAGTCAGTTTAGGTCAAGGTAGGGTAAATGATGAAAAAGATTATAGTCACAACAAGGAATTCAAAATAAAAAAAAAGTGTACACCGCTTCAAATGAAATTGAACAGTAATTTCTCCTTTGAACATGCAAATTTTCAACCATTTATGAAAAAATGCTGAGAATATATGATGCTTATATGTGGTCTAGCAGCAAAGTCCAAATATATCAATGAAGCACACTATAATGATGCCTTTATCTACCGCTATCTTATCATCTTGCTATTTTTAAATTACTCCCAGTCATATATTCATATAGGATGAGTGTTGTGTATTGAGTAGAAATAAACACAGCACACAAGACTGCTGCTATATAAATAAGTCTACCCACAATTAGAAAATAGTAAATAATCTGATAGGATAATGGAAGATAAAGAAATAACTACTTAAGAATCAGATAACTAAAATAAGCACTTAAAAGTGACAGAACTATCCTAAATGCATGAGCTTCCTTCTAACGAAATGATAAGGCGTTGGGATTCCTTATCCTAAATCTCATGGGATGTATGATGTATCATGTTCAGGTCACTAAATCATGTATCAGGTAAAGGTCACTAAAGCATGTGATCCCAAGTTTGAGGTACAGGTACATGTGTACGAAAAAAGAATGCTAGGGCCATACTATATAGGTCAGGTCCCATGATGCTAGACTACCTGCCTAAACATTTTGTAACCAACAAATTTGAAGATGAGTCCAAAGACTATGACCCAGAAGATTTCAACATCTACTAGTGCCCAATACTTAGTATTAGTATTTAAGTTTTTAACAGACTGGACAGTGACACCACGTAATGGCACAGTAACCAGCCTCAACATTGTCATATATCCAACCCAAACCAATAGAAACTAATATTGATAGTCGAAAAAGGGAGCATATCATCTCTCCCAAAAAGTGTGTCACTCCATGTACCACTTATTGTGATTGGTCAGAGAAACACTTAATCATTACACTTTTAACTTGGTTGTATTTTTTTCAACCAATCACAACAAGTGGCACGTAGAGTGACACTTTGTGGGCCTGTTGAAAGGGGATAGGAACAGGGAATTTAAGTAATAAAACCCTGCATTCTCCAAAGCTTGAGGAAAATGAAGAGGTGTATTAAGAGAAGGATATACCCGAGAGAAATTCACATTGTTTTTTCTATCCTTTCAGATCATAGATCGAGTCAAATATCATAACTTTTGTTAGCTATCTTGTATATTGTTTTTTCTTATCCCTTTGTGTTCGAATATAAACTTATTAAGGAAAAAAAGTTTTACGAAAAGAAGCTATAAGTAATGCAACAAGGAATCTCATGGAGAGTTCAATCCTGGATCAGGATGAACAAACTCCAATTACAATGATAGAAAAACAAAGTTGTAAGTAGAAGAGGAAGAAAGAAGGTTTGAGCTACGGATGCTGTATCTGCCCTATGGCCTAAGCCAACATAAACCCTCCATATCCCAGCATAATTTCCATCAGCCCCTTCATTTCCCTATTTATTTCCTACTCTAACTACCTGTTCATTTGCCTGTTTATTTGCTTCACCACCACTTCCTGTAATTCCTGCCCTTTTCCTTACCCCACCTACACACGCTCCCACTGTTTATGTGTTTAATTGTGGTTCTATCACAAAATTGATATTTGAAAATGGTTACTACGAAAATTGATTTATGGTTCAAGGGATTTGGGAGCTTACCAGTTTAAGCAGAAAGAAGGGCACAAGTAAACCCATTGGTCACGAGTTGATTAACTGCATCCCTGAACTTGGAATAGTCATCAATTCTGTTGTAAACTTGATGAGAAATTCTAGCATACCCAGTTAGCAGTCCAACTTCCCCATCTCTCGGTGGTCGAAAATATATCGGAACTTCAATTCCAAAATCATCCCTCAAATGAGTCCTCAACTTCATAGCATCAGAATCACTACTAATCCCCAAACAAGCAGGTAAACCCACCATCACCATGCTTGCACACATCTCCTTTGGACTCCCAAGATGAGTCCCCCAGGCCGCAGCCAACATTTCACCCATCTCAAATACAGCATCATGGTTCCTCTTCTTAATCCCTTCAATCCCACCCTCAAACCTATTAACAAATTCCAAAACCGCTGGAACCACCAATTGCGAGCTATAATCCCTATTCCCAATCCAAGCACTCTCCGAAGCCAAACCCTTCCCATACTCATGAGATACAACAGGATGATGCAAATCCTTACACTTCAACGACCTGCGAGTGTATAAAAACGCAATCGAAGGTGGACAAAACAGCCACTTATGCAAATTGCTAGTGTAGAAATCAGCCCCAATTTCTTGCATATCAACATCAATACACCCAATAGCATGAGCTGCATCAATAAAAACCTGATCCACCCCTTCCTCTCTACAAATCTTAACCAACTCCTTCACAGGAATCACAACACTAGGCATCGAAGTCACATGGTCAATAACTGCTAACCTAACCCTATTACCATTACCCTTCCCTCTCTCTAAAGCAGTTCTAAATTCTGTTATAATTTCATCGTTTGATTTTACCGGAAAAGGAAGCTGCACCTCGATGACTTTACCTCCAGCGCGTGCCACGTAGGCCTCAATGGATTTCTTAACAGCACCATAAGCGTAGTGAAGAACGACGACAACGTCACCTTTCTGGAACCTTCCTTCGTGGAAGGACCAAGCGGTTTGTTGGAGGACGATGGTGGTGGCGGTGGAGGCGTTATCAACGATAGCAATCTCGTCAAGGTGTTCAGCGTTGACGAGGTTCTTAATGATGGTTCTTGAATTAAGAATACCATGTTTGAGGTGGTTAACGTAGAAGTGATCCGGTTGACGGAGATTTTTTAGTTGCCAGTGGTGCTGGACGGAGATGACGGAGGCGGGGCAGCAGCCGAAGCTGCCGTTGTTGATTCTCGCGACGGAGGGGTCATGGTGAGAGAATTCGGATTGAATTTCTGAGTCCGTAATGGTAGAAGAGAGTTTAGGTTTTTTGGGAATGTGGGAAGAAACGTCGCCGTTTTGGTGAGAGGCCATTTTTTGAGGTAGGGTTTTGAAAGAATGAGTAATGAAAATGATGGTGAAATAGAATTGAAGGTGGAGAATAGATTAAAAGGGGAATGAGGACAAGTGGTGGGAACTTATCAGTGCTTGACACACACTTCTTCACGATCTCTTTACACTTATACAGTGAAATGGGATTGGGTCATTGAGAGTAAAGAGAATCACTCATCCCAAAAATTATTTTCTATTTTTATAATTTTTCTTTTTAACTAAGTATCACTTTTTAATTGGATTGTTAAGAAATAAAAAGAGACAGGTGAGGTGATCTCGATTCCATTGAGTGAGGGTTGAGAATAGGAATATAAAAAAAGATGAAGAGACAACATTTATATATAAAAAATTTACTTTTTAAGGATGCTTTCTTATTCATCACAGCATTATTTTTCATATTTTATGCACCCAATCTGGCAACTTCCATCGTGCACGACCTCGGCTTAATAGTTTTTGCACTTTATATTTATCCATTGTTTATTAATGTTTTCCTACTACACAAGAAATTAATAAACACTGATTTAATCCTATAGTTTTCAACCTATCTTTTTTCAAATGCGTTGTTGGAGGAAATATTAATAGAAGGACATCATTTTTATTGGTATTATTCATTATTAATGAGATTATTAAGCAGAAGACTCTAATAATCTTCATATGACTAGGATATAGATCTAATATTGTGGCCTGTTTGTCATATGCGGGAAGCGGGAGTCACATCATGGGAGTTAACCATGCCTGAATTCATGCGCAAGTTTTAACATTTTATAAGCTTTCAGAATAAATATGCTATTATTTTTTACTACTTGTTTGCCTATCATTAATAATTAATTCTTTCTAATGGTTTATTGTCCTCATCAAGCTCTTTCTATCCAAAGGGGAGAAAAATTCAAAACAATTCGAATTTTTGTGGCTGTCAATTCATGATCTGATTCTTTGTTTTTATTTATATATATATATATATTTACTAATCAAATAAAATAATAATTTTGTTCTATTAACTCAGTTCATATCTTCAATAGGATTTATGACAACACAAACTATTGAGGGTAGTTCTTGATTCGATCGAAAACAAACTATTAAGGGATTTATGGAGTTTCATTAGTCATCATGAAATATATAGTGGTGAGGTAAGTTATAGATTTTGATTTATCCTCTTCAAATATAATTAGATCATAGAAAACATTATTCCTTTCTCTTCCACTAGTTTTTTTATTAGTGATGACATATAACCGTTAGAGGAGAAACAAGGGAAAAAACAATGCTTTCCTATAGAAAAAAGATAAATAATAATGAAATTTACAATCGGTGTAGCATATTTCATGTAAAAGACAAATATTGAGTAAAGTTTAAAGCTCACAAAACTAAACTAACGCAATTTTTATTAATAATTCAAGTCATAAAGTACTAAACTATGCTTTCCGTGTCGGAATCTGAAATTGCAAAAGCTGAATTAAATTTGTAAATGAAATGACCTAGGAATCCACTTTAGCATAGTCAAAATGCACATATAATAGCAAGTTGGTTGCTACTTGCTGGTAAAAGTAGTGAAGTGGTAGGCAATTAAATCACCACCGCTAGGTGTGTCGTTTAGTCCATCTCCAATGAATGGGAGATTAAAACTATGTTAAAGTGTATACAACAGTTACTTAGCCAAGTAATGTTCCATTATTTGTATGACTCACAAATTTAAAATAAAAATAACTTTAATTAAAAAAAATAACGTAACTCTTTTTTAAGGGGAAATGTAGGATGACTTATATTGTTTATTTAATGATTATTTTTAAGAATTGTATAATTGATATGGACTAACACAGAGTTGCATAGATAAAAAAGGGGGAAATTACACTAATGAAGATTTGAGATATTTTAGTTGCAAGAGCATTTCTAACCATAAAATTGTTTTGTAATAAATTGAGGGCATTAACTAAGCATAATTTGCTGGATGCCATAAAATGACCTCCATTCAATAAAACATATAGATCCAATATATCAGTCACCTGAATAAGTAGATTTGAGAACAGTCCTTGGAAACATTACAGTGACATGATTTCAATCTCACTGGTCAATGTCCCCGGAGGAAAAAGTTACTATCACAATGTCTTAATTAATCACATTCCTCCTTCCATTTGATGAGATAAAAAGGAAAATAGGGGTAACAATATCAGTCAGTGTTACCTTTTCTTGTCATATGCAGCTATATTCTGTGGCTCACATTCGGGGCTAAACAAACGAACCAACAAAGCAGTGCTTGAGCTTGTAGTTACAGCGCCACAAGCTGCCCAACGAAGACTCCGAGGAATTGTAACTCGAGGACCTGAATGACCAACAAGGAAGAAATTGATGAATTGTTACGAAAAGACCAAGATGATGTGAAGATGAGTTTTTATTATAAGTAAAAATGAACTATGAGCTCATTCCACCTGTTCATGCAAAAGGATAAATTACAATCTTACAGGCATTTTTTTGATATGTAGCAAAGACACAGAAGGGAAAAGGAGAGCAACAGCTATATGCTATTTAAAACCTCAAATTTTTTGGACGAAACCTCAAATATGATGTAAAGAAGAAACAAAGCTAAATGAAAATTATGATAAAATGTTCTCCTTTTTGTTTCTGTTACTGTCCATTGAAAGGAAAGGTTGAATAACTGAGCCACTAAGTTAGGTCGCAGTCAATTGAGTAACTATAAAGGCAAGCTTTGTAACCCTAAATACCAAACCAGAAAGGTTGACATTGCATTTCTTTTAAATATCAGGAAAAATGTCCATAAATGTTGAATTTGCTTTAATCATCATCAACAGCTCAGTAATTAAGTGACCATGGTAGGCTTAATTAAATGGCCAAAACAATAAGCAACGTTGAAAAGTTGTGAGTTGTAATCATATGCAAAAAAGAAAATGATACCAAGAAACATGTAAAGCATCAACAGGATACATATCATAAAGAGGTATATCATAGAACAGAGGATAAAACTCTTAAAACAAACAAATATAACAGAACTTTAAAAGTTGCAGCTGTTATACATGCAAATCGAACAGGAAATAAGCATGTGCAAAAAAAGTAGAACAAACCATAATGCAGTCTACAAAGGACCCAAAATCCTAATGCTCCACCAACACTATAGATTCCAGCTGTGTGTCTCATAAGCCTAGAACAAGGTTTGCAATCAGACCTCATGAGATCGCCATCGGAATAGCCTAGATATCGCCTCAGCGACATCGAATTATTTTACCTGCCACAAATTCATAGTCGTCAAAAAGATAGTTATCAGCTACAAAACAAAGATTGTTCACTTGAATAAATCTACTTGTATTTCTCACTCACTGTTTTAAATTGAGGTTGCAATCACAGTTATGTTGCATTTAATGCAATTGCAGTTGTGATGCGGCTTCCAAGTGCAATTTAAAACACTGTTTTAGTGGCAAATAAGTTAATAAGACATTTCCAAATGAGACATTTCCTCGAACAGTTGGAAGGCACAGTAAGAAAAGGCAATTATAAAACTAAAAACGGTTGATGCAAAAGGGAAACTAAAGGGAAATAATAAATAATTATAGAAAGTAAGTAAAGAATATCAAATATTGATACCTCGATGGTTCGTACGATTTGATCACCACGATGCTGTTGTTGATTTCGCCAGTTGCAGAAACATAAAAACGAATTACGTTGTAGGGATACACTGTAACTTGTTCTTCTAACGGGCTGGGCCTAATTGGGTATTTCTTTTAGTATAGATTCTCATATTTTAGTTTCTGTTTTAAATTTTGAAAATTGAATATACCATTCGATTCCGGTAAGTTTGAAAAATTGTTTTTATATATTAAATTACATAAAAGTTACAAGTTTATTTATTTATGTTATAATTATTTTGGTTGTTTGTTACAATATTTCTTAATTTTTTTTTTAATATTTACCATCATAATATTTTTATTTTACATTTTAATATTGAGTAACAAATGCTAAAAAAGTACATTAAGATAAAATACAATATATCAAAAAAACATATAACCAAATAGTATATTTTCTAATTTAATTTAGCCTTCATGGTACCCTCCACCCGAAATTCTTAAATTGTTTCTTTCATGTTCTTTTTCGTCATTTTTCTCATCTCATTCTCCACAATCGATTCTTTCATTAAGATTGAACAATTAACTCAATTGAATATATTCATCTGCAAATTAAAATATCTAACACAATTTATTATATTAGATATTTATTGATGCATAGGACACATTGCAAACGACACGCTAGTATGTATAATTATAAAATTACATATAAATACATACTCTATACTATATTATTAATAAAGCCAAAACCCAAAATAACTACTCAATGATGTAATTTGTGCTTCCCAATTTTGCCTTCACTATATTCTAATTTATACAAAAAAACCATATAACCAAATAGTATATTTTCTAATTTAATTTAGCCATCATTGTAACCTCTACCAAAACTCTTAAATTGTTTATCTCATGTTCTTTCTCATCATTTTTCTCCTCTCATTCTCCACAATCGATTCATTCATTAAGATTGAACAATTACCTCAATTGAATATATTCAACTGCAAATTAAAATATATAACACAATTTACTATATTAGATATTTATTGTATGCAGAGTACAAATTACAAACGATAAGAAAGCGGGTTGACAGATACGGTAATGCCTGTCAACACGCTAGTATGTATAATTATAAAATTACATTTTATATAAAAGCTATATATATATAGAAATTTTATATATATAGAAATATATGTTTGGGCGAGTTTTCATCGGGTTCAGGTTACCCGAAACTCGACGGATTCGGGGATGATATAATTATTTTCAACCCCACTTGATTCGGGTTTGGGTTTTGGATTTCGGGTTGGGTAAACACAAACCCGGCCCCGGCCCACCTTGTTGCCATTCCTAAGGGTGGTGCACTGTACGAGGCTCCCACTTAGTGGGGTCTTACAAGGGTAGATATGCACAGCCTTACCCCCGCACGCAGAAGACTGTTTCAGAGCAACCTTACCGTTGAGTCAAGCTCACCCTCTAGAAAAGCAATTAAGTAAAACAATAAAATGAGGATCTATGGTAAGGAACAACATTTGTCGAAATAGATGCACTACCAATGAGTAGCTCTGAAAATTCTTCCAGATAAGGACCCCTGACAATGCTGCAAAATAAGGAAACAAGTCAAGAGAAATCCTCAAAGTTATCTAGATAACATTATGTTACAACTTTTTAAATTTATCTCTTTTAATTCCAAGGCCTGTGATGTTTTAATGCTGATGATATCATATACCTGCTTGTCCTAGAATAAACGGTCAGCTCGATTTTCCTTGCCTCCAAACCTTCAAGCTAAGGGTGCTGAGGAAGAGTAACGCACCACCCAATGGCACACCACTGCTCAGTGTTGCAGGATTCCGTGAAAAGAGGAATCCAATAATCCCTCCAGTTAGAACAAATCCACCTGCAGCAAAAGAAAAGTAACATATGACATCTCTGTTTGAATATGGGTAATAGCGTAATGGACATAAACTTTAATTTTTGTGTGAAGAAAATAATGTGCTACGCTTTCTTATTATTGATGTTACAGTCCAAAGGTCACCCACAAATTCAAGACTCTGTTAAGCACAATGTTCTATTTTAAACTAGGGAAGAAATGTAAAATGGTTAATAAGTCATTATGTATAAAAGACTATGAAGGCCTTGTTTGAGGCAAATCCATTCACTGTATTATGAGGAATAAAAAATGCAGAATGCCACATGCATATCACATGCAACTTCCAGATAATACCCAAAAAATACCTTTCTTTTATCCGTTCACCCAAGTTAGTCAAAATATTAAGCAATAAACCTACTAAAAACTTGTAGGGTTGATTGCACTTTTAACCCTTCGTTGTCAAAATCAGCTTTTTCTCTATTGTTTCAAAGGGCGGTTGAAATTCGTGAAGGGTTAGCACTTGACAATTGAAAGAAGAGAAGCACAAAATTGATTGATTTTGATAACTAGAGGGACTAAAAATGAAATTGAACCAATTAACCAAACTTTTATCGAAGTTAAATGTATTATGACTTATATGTTAGGTCACGTAACGTGCAAATTATCAAACAAGAAACACTTACCAAAGGGAATGCCTAAACAAAAATCATGAATTCGGGTTTTCTTCAACTTGCAATTTTGACACATCAGCGGCATAACATAGTGCACTATTGGTATCATAACCAGTAGTATCAGTGCCATCCCTCTCCTGACTCCTAACAACTGATAACTATATGAGATATGCTTTCTGTTTAGTATGAATAACAAATAATTTCTCTAGCAAATTTTTATTTAACAAAAGTATATTCTTTATGCAAGTCAGTTCATATAAATTTCTACGAATTTACCCTGCAATCTCACTATCTCAGTGGAGTGAGAGGGATATCTACAAGGATACAGATTTAATACAATTTCCACTAAATACAGACTTAGAGATCAATGCTTTATAATTGGACATGATTTATGATTGAGCATTATGGAGTTGTTCGATCCATGTAGCCGACCCTACCTAGTGAGATAAAGGCTTGGTTGTTGTTATTCCGCTAAATACAGACAAATGTGCCTATATATGATAAAACCTAACTATTTGAGCATTTCGTTAGATCATCATGAATGCCAACTTGTTCATATACATTTGTAGGACTAAGTTCTGCTTTACATACACATACAGTGATACAGAGATGCTTGTTCATCAAAACATAATGACCAATTATAAATAGCATAATATTTGCAATTCTGGACACCGACTAATCTGAGTCGAGAGAGAATGACTCATTTAATTGGGCAAAGCTCTTCTCACAAAACTAAAATCCGGTATATTGCTTCAGGAGAACCGAGATCCTTAATTTGCATGAGCATAAACTCTTTCTAATGTTTTCGGGTGAAAAACAACCAAGAATTTATGCTATATTTTGGGACATGGTTATCCCTTTTGCGTCCTGAAACCCCTCTGGGCCTATTAATTCACTTAGTGTGTCTTATATATTTATTCCCATAAATGAAGTCTCCCACAATTCGCAACTCGAATCTTGAATGCAGGGACTTATAGTCACATATTCCATTTAATTTAATTGTTATCACTGATAAACTACACTGAATCATTACTCCAGAGTATTTTCAATTAAAATCCAATTGCCGTCGTGTTCTAACATCAATGTAATGAAAACCATCACAGTGAATATTTCATCATATAGAGATGTGAAACAACATAGACACACAAAATTCAGTATTTATATTGCGAATAAATGAAAGAAAAAGGGTATAGGTTGTGAGCTTGGAGCATAAATGGAAATGTGTATGTTTTTGAATCTGGAAAGTTCTATGAACAGCGGAGAAGCATGAGAGCTGAGAGATTGTGTACGCCATGGCTGATTGCACAAAATTGTGAGTTCAATTCTTCAATGAGTGTAAAGTCTAACCTCAAATCGATGAACCCTAAAATCCAATTAAATTAACAATTTCTTATAGAAAAATTAATTCTAATAATAATATTAAATTTATACAATATAAGTTATTATTTCATAGGATTGTAGTATATTTTTAGTTTTACCACTATATCATCGTAGGGATACACTGGAACTTGTTTTTCTAACGGGTGGGCCTAAAACAATTCATTCGTTATTGGGCCCAATAAGATGGGGTAGTACAATCTGTTTAGTTTTTACAATTTTTATAAGAATTATTCCTCTTATCATAGAGATATTCTTGTTCTTGGTGTTACTTGTAGTCTAATCTCTCCTCTCACGTCATCTTCGTTGGATTGAATGCTTATCTTAAATGGAACGAAAATGATATGAAACGTTTAGTGTCATATTTTTTTAATAGAGAATATTTATTAAAATAATGACTATTATTATCATCCATCATTATAGAATTGAAGAGCCACACCTTAATCATCCAAACATGGTGAATAAACGGTAAATAAATATGTAAACCCAGTTCATTTCACAATAATTCTTGGACATTTGTTATTGAAATTTTAATAAAAACTATTTTCGGTGTATAAAATTTAAGTTTAATGTAAGGCTAGAATAATTAATAAAATTATTGGAATGACTGCAACAATAATAATTAAAAAGGAAACCACTATCGAAGTAGGTAATAAGTTTTTTCATTCATTAAACTCGCTTGTACAATTTTCTTTTCTTTTGCAAAATAAAGTAAAGGAAGATAAGATGCTTATGTCATTGCAGATATTTTCATAGTTATTATATTAGGAAAAAAATGAATGCATTAATCAGTACATCATATATTGTTCATTTTATTAACTCTTAGATAAAATAATACAAATAAACCTTGAATAATGTATTGATTGTATATATATATATCATGATTTTATATCATTTTCAATTTATCAATTAATATTGGTTGGATACCCACCAAGATTATATATGATGAGCCAATAGCTTCAATGTTCTTAGTTGCTACTTTTATGGGTACGTGTTCCAAGTACTTACCATCAGTTGAAGTTTCTACTTTCTAGTAGCCTACTAGCTGCAGCAGCATCTGTAGTATCTTGAAGCTAAGAAAGGTTAGATTTTTTCTATTATTTTAATCTCTATTCATATATGTCCATAAAAATAAAATAAAAATTTCATCTTATGATCATCATAGTGAGTAAAACCCAGTTGGTTGATTTAGTTGGTTTCTGATAATTTCAACTAGGTTTTATCTGTCATGTTCATGCTTTTTATTTAATTTATTTATGTTGATCATGTTAGTTCAATCAAGTTGATTTCTTTTCGGTTTTGAGACATCTATTTTAGTATTCTGCTTATGGATATGAAGGGTATTCGTTGGTAAGTACTTATCTATATTTTTTAATGTGTTTGTAATAAACTTATTGTTAGAAAGAGATCATTTTTCTATCTAAGGAGACAAAGCAAGAGTAAGTAGAAGAAAATAATTTTATTGTTTGGTGAAATCCTTACAAAGATGTGATCCTAAAAGTAATTTCTGCCTAATAATTGAAAACCCACAGAGAACATTTATATATCATCGTCTTTTTATTTATTTGGTAAAATGTTAACTTTTCTGTAATTCTTATCAATCCATTATATGTGGAATTGAGGGTATATGCAACAATTCTTACTTTCAGATTTCTCTGTCTGACAGATTCTCCCTGACTATGGAGAACAAGTATTTGTGGGTGGCTTTCTGTTTGTGGGCTTTAATATGCTCATTTCTTCCTTCTTTCTCATATGGACTTATGAGAATTGGTTTGAAGAAGAGGTCTATAGATCTTCAAAGCATTAGAGCTAGCAGATCGGCAAGCGCGGAGCAAAAATTAGGCAGAGCAATTGTCGGTGCATACGATCAGTATATTGGCGAGCCACAAGATGATGGTATAGTACCTTTGAAGAATTTTTTGGATGCACAATATTATGGAGAGATTGGAATTGGCACACCCCCACAGACCTTTAATGTTATATTTGATACTGGTAGTTCCAACCTCTGGGTTCCATCATCAAAGTGCTATTTTTCTGTGAGTTCAACTTTACTCTTGTATCTTCACTATTCACAACTATGTGCATGTCAGCTTGTCTTATTGGCTAGTTTTCCCTTGCAGCTTGCCTGCTACTCTCATCACTGGTACAAGGCAAAGAAATCCAAAACATATACCAAAAATGGTAACACCAGCTTATCATTATTCATGTTCATTGTTGTAATAGATGATATTAGTATGTTTAATGATACTGAGGCAATGTATATGCTGTTTGATATAAGTTTAAAATTACCTTTCTTTTTGTCAATCAGGAACATCATGCAAAATTAGTTATGGATCAGGAGCGATATCTGGCTTTTTCAGTCAAGATAATGTTAAAGTTGGTAATGTTATTGTGAAGAATCAAGTGAGTGCTTCTTTATTTGTGATGCTCCTCATCAAGATAGACTGTACAGTTTTGCAGCAATACCTTGAGACTTCAGTATAATGATATCCTTATTCACTGTAGGATTTCATTGAGGCCACCCGAGAAGGAAGTCTTTCCTTTGTGCTAGCGAAATTTGACGGATTATTTGGGCTTGGGTTTCAGGAGATCTCAGTGGAAAATGCTGTGCCAGTATGGTATGTTTAAGCCTGTCCTGTGCTGTTTATTTTGCATCTGAGTTCCATGATAGAGTGAGGTATGGTGAATCTTTTGTGTCCTTTAATAATTTACTGTTCCGTTATAAATCACAGGTACAGTATGGTGCAGCAACATCTTATAAATGAGCAGGTCTTCTCTTTCTGGCTCAATGGGGATCCAAACGCCAAGAACGGCGGTGAATTAGTTTTTGGAGGTGTTGATCCAAAACATTTCAAAGGAAACCACTCTTATGTTCCAGTTACTAAAAAGGGCTACTGGCAGGTTAGCAAAACAAAGTTTAGTTTGATCAGGAAGTCTTTCTAAATGCGTAGTTTAGTCTGGAACACCCTAACATTAATTTTTTTTTCCAGATTGAAATTGGTGATTTTTTCATTGGAGGTCTCTCAACAGGTGAATTTACTGTTGCTCAACCATAAGAAATCTGATCTGCCTACAACACATCGTCTTCACGCCGATTTTTTATTTGATTCCGTAAGCTTTGATTACAAAGTATATCTAATTTGTGGAATATATCAATGTTACTTTTAGGTGTTTGTGAGGGTGGATGTGCCGCGATTGTGGATTCAGGAACATCCTTGCTTGCTGGTCCAACTGTATGTGCTTTTATCTTTTTGAAATTTCTTGCTCATGGCTTTTCATTTATACCTTTTCTTGTCTTGTAATTAATTTCAGACTGTCGTAACTCAAATCAACCATGCTATTGGAGCTGAAGGAGTTCTGAGTGTAGAATGTAAGGAAGTTATTTCTGAATATGGGGAGCTGTTATGGGATCTCTTGGTATCAGGGGTAAGTTCTCTTGCACACTTTTTGAACTTTTTGTTTTGAACTTAACTTGCGGCCCCTAATCTTCCCTTTATGCATCTTCTCTCCTTCGACCTAAATGAGTTTGATCTTGTTTTGCAGGTACGACCTGGTGATGTGTGTTCACAAGTTGGTTTATGTTCTTTCAAGAATGATCACTCTAATAAGAGGTAAGGATGTTCTGTTTGTCCGACTAGCATTTTTTATATGAATGTTTGTATTGTATGCCTTTTTAATCATATTTGATTCATTGCACTTCAATCAATTAATAATTTGAAGATATTGGATGGATGCTTTATAACTCTAATAATGACCTCAAAAATCAAGTCCAAGCTTGTGTTTTCTGCAGAAAAAGAAACATCTAGGAACCTCCATTATCAACCAATTATGGTTTGATACCCTTCGTCGATTACAATTACTAGTCTATTAATTTATTCTCTATCACAAGGATACTTTACATTCTATTCTAGCTTACAATGCTATCAGATTTTGGCTGAAACTGACTCCTAATTATAATTTGAACCCTAATACCGTGCAGCATTGGGATTGAGATGGTGACTGAAAAGGAACATAGAGAGATATCAGCTAAAGGTAGCCCTTTGTGCTCTTCCTGTCAAATGCTTGTGGTTTGGATCCAGAATCAGCTGAAACAAAAGTCCACCAAGGAAGTGGTATTCAACTATGTTAATCAGGTGCGCTGCTTTAATCATCCTGACAAGAAACAGAAGTTGTTCCTTTAGATCTAAGTATTATATGGTGTAGTGACTGTTCCCTTTGATCATTGCAGTTGTGTGAGAGCTTGCCAAGTCCAAATGGAGAGTCGGTAGTAAGTTGTGATGGCATTTCTAAGTTGCCAAACATTACGTTTACTATCGGAACTAAACCTTATATCCTCACTCCAGAGCAGGTTAGATTTTACACTTTTGATAAATTAAATTACATTGTCAGATGAACATTGGTGTCAACCAATGGTGTTATATTAGCACAAGAGATTATAATTTCACCCCTAATCCTTGGCTTAATGCACAATCAATAGACAAAAACCTTTGTACTACATGTTAACATACATTTAAGCACTTCCCTTATGATATTATTTAATATCTATATCTTAAGGGTAGCTCCTGAATTTTTTTGCTTTGGTTCTGAAAAATGGTCTGCACTTTCAGTATATTTTGAAAACCGGAGAAGGCATTGCAGAAGTTTGCCTTAGTGGGTTCATTGCTTTCGACATTCCTCCTCCTCGTGGTCCTATCTGGTATTTTACTCTTATATCATTCATCAATACTCAACAACTGTTATATATGCATGCACTTGCCTATGATAAGCACAAATATGCATGAAATGAATTATATCACATGTTATAAGCTTTGTCCTTTTTTCCTAATACTGCTATCACACTACATCTACCTGCAGGATTCTTGGTGATATCTTCATGAGGGTATATCATACCGTCTTTGACTACGGGAATCTCCGAGTTGGCTTTGCTAAAGCTTCATAGTAAGACTGGAAGATCATATAGTTTGGAATGTATAAATGATCTTGTTAGTGTGTTGTAAATAAGCAACTCTGTAACTACTAGGGTGCAGGCTAGTAGAAACTATATCCACGTTGAAGTATTGTGTTCTTTTACATGCATAGATTCTTATGTCATATTTGCTACATTAAAAGGATTGTGACCAACATCTTATACACAAAACCAAAACATGTTTTTGCAATGTGAGGGAGGCCATGAAACATGCTATTTGGAGAAAAGCATTAGAAGATGAATTTGATGCTCTACTTTGCCCAATGGTCATCAATTATTAAAGACTTGAACGTATTTAACAGAATTCAGTTCACAAACCAAATTTATATTTTAATTATAAATACATTAATAATTTCAAGTAAAAAAATGTAATTTATCTTAAAATATTTTTTATAATAATGTTAAATAACTATAATCAAGGAAAAAAAACTCTCTGAAACCTTTTATTTTTTTATTCATAAAACTTGAACTTAAATCATAATTCAAATGGAGTTCCTTATCACTCGAATTAAATAAATACATAGTGTTGGGAGATTTTTTATTCGTGAGGGTAAACATTCAATTTTGACCGGAGTAATTTAGTTTTTTAGAAGTAATAAATAAAATTAAGAAATTTGGGGTAGGATTTAAGATATATGATAATTGGGACTGCGATGACCCATTAACTTTTACCTAAACCTAACCATGCTCCTAAGACCCCCTAAATATATAAATAAAAAAGAAAGAAAGAACGAAGGAAGGGAAAGAAAAAAAGAGAGAAAGAAAAAGAAAGGGAGAAGGAGAAGAAGAATGAGGCAAAGAGAGATCACCATTACACTTCATATTTTTCAAACATCAAGAGGTTCATCTTCTCCATTTTATTTTACCTAATTTTTATTGCTTTCCTTGTTTATTCTCTTTGTTGTATAGTTATGTGGTTGTTGTTTCTGAGTTGAATGTAAATATATTTTCATTTACTTATTATTTATTATTGTGAGTGACACCGCCACTGTCGCCGCTACCATGGTTGTCGCCGCCACTTTTTCCGGCCAAAAGTAATAATGTGGCCTCATGGCAACCACAACCCAAATTAATTTTACCCTAAAACCCCAAATCAATTTTTACTCTAAAACCCCAAATTAATTTTACCGTAAAACCCCAAATCAATTTTTACCATAAAACCCCAAATCAATTTTTACCATAAAACCCCAAATCAATTTTTACCCTAAAACCCCAAATCAGTTTCTACCCTAAAACCCCAAATCAATTTTACCCTAAACCCCTAAACCAATTTTACCCTAAAAACCCCAAATCAATTCTTCATCTTTTATTTATTTATTTTCGTTTTTTATTAATTTAATTTTTTATTGTTATTATATTTTGTTTTATTTTTATTATTTTTGCTGTTTTTTTTATTTATTTATTTTATTGCTGTTTTTTTTCATTTTTTATTTATTTATTTTGTTTTCTGTTTTATTATTAATATTTGTATTATAAATTTTTTAATATAAAACCAATAATAATAATAAATAAATAATAATGCAATGAAAACTTAAATAAATCAAGGAGAGATAGTGCACTATGAGACTCATTCCTTATCGCGTTATCTTAAATTAATATTTTTCTAAACTTAAATAAATCGAGGAGAGATAGTGCACTATGAGACTCATTCCTTATCGCGTTATCTTAAATTAATATTTTTCTAAACTTAAATAAATCAAGGAGAGATAGTGCATTATGGGACTTGTTCCCTGTCGCGTTATCTCAAATTGATATTTTTCTAAACTTAAATAAATCAAGGAGAGATAGTGCACTTGAGACTCGTTCTCTGTCGCGTTATCTCAAATTGATATTTTTTTTTAAACTTAAACAAATCAAGGAGAGATGATGCACTATGGGACTCGTTCTCTGTCGCGTTATCTCAAATTGATATTTTCTCTAAACTTAAATAAATCAATGAGAGATAGTGCATTATGAGACTCGTTCTCTATCGCGTTATCTCAAATTGATATTTCTTCTAAACTTAAATAAATCAATGAGAGATGATGCACTATGGGACTTGTTCCGTGTCGTATTGTCTTGAATTGATATTTTTAATATATAAAAAAAAATTTAAACGAATCAAGGAGAGATGTGCACTATGAGACTGTTCCTTGTCGCGTTATCTCAAAGTTATCTCAAATTGATTTTTTTTCTAAAACTTTAACGAAATCATGGAGAGATAGTGCACTATGGGACTCGCTCCTTATCGCATTATCTCAAATTGATATTTCTTTAAACTTAAGTAAATCAAAAAGAGATAGTGCACTATGAGACTCGTTCCCTGTCGCATTATCTCAAATTGATATTTTTTATAAACTTTAATTAAATCGAGATAGTGCACTATGAGACTCGTTCTCTGTCACGTTATCTCAATTTGATTATTTTCAAACATAATTTAATAAAGACAATGGAAGATAGTGCACTATGGGACTCGTGTCATGTCGCGTTACCCGACCATGTTATTTGTTTTAAACAAAATATATACGTAGCCTTGATTTCTCTATTACAGCTAGAGATACATAGGAGCAGGTTTTCCCTGCCAGGCACAAAAAATAAAATAAAAAATTTGTTCTTTTTTTACTTAATAATGTGAGGGTAAAATTAATATTTCGAATAAATATCCACAAGATTGATCTAGGTACCGTTTTTATAACGGGCGGTATGAGGTGTCTAACACCTTCCTCATCGTAACCGACTCCCAGACTTAATTTTTTCTGTGTGAGCAGACTGAATCCTTTTTATTTAAAAAACTAGTTTTTCATGTTTTCCCTCTAAATAACATTGATGGCGACTCCATTGCATTTATTTGCACATTTTCCGTTGTACCCACGAAAATGGGGGTAGCGACAGTGAGTTATATCATTTTTCCATAGGCTAAATGAAAGAAGCATAAAAATGGGTTTGACACCACATCTTGACCCAAAATCCTAAGGCTCTATGAGTCCATCCACTTATATGCTCTTAAACTCATTTACTTTTGTGTGGGATTTCTTCATTCACACTTAATACCCAACAAATAATTGAATTTGGTTATTTTGCTTTACAATTTTTATCAACCCGAATTCATTCAAGTTAAAGTTCTCTTACTAATTTAAAAGTAAAATGGATCTAATGGATTAGCTCACGTTTTCAGGTTTGTTTGGAACTTATTTAAGAGCTATAAAATAATTAGCCTATTGTTGTCTTTCTCCTTTTCATTTATCTATTTGTAGTTTTTTTTTGCCTTCCTTTTCGACCACTTGCCAACCTTAGATGTTAAAGAATAAACCACAATTTTCTTTGTGAAAACTTGTACTTACTAAACTTAAAACAAATAGAACTAGATGATATTTTTACGTAATTATTTTGTGGCTTTTCTTTTACGATCGATGCGAATATTTTAAAGCTAAATCACAAAATCCGTACAAGTTGATATTGGGTATATGTTAGGCCCAAACGTAATTACGCACAAACTAAGTGGTTGGAAGATTATGATTTGGATTAATCATCAATTATTTATTTTGCAGTTGTTTAAATTACTTTAATCGCAGTTTTATAGTCTATGTAAGATTTGTATGCTGTAGATATATTATATGTCCTAACTTTTGTTATTATAAATACTCTACATAATGAAATAAAAGGATATAGAAAAATTTCCAGAATTCTTCTTTCATTTATTGGCTTCTAGCAGATAAGCAATAATATATAGTTGCACTACAACTTTTTTCGTTATATATATGTATATTTCACTCAACCCGATTTAGGTGAAACACTTGGAGACTATATGATATTATTGTTCTAGAATTATGCAAAGCGTGTGATTTAAGTATTCAACACAAGAACTCGCATTTATTCTTCAGTTCAACTTAATTTTAAAAAAAAGCTTAAATGTGATCACAACATGGAAAGCATACTCACAATTACTTAAAATGGATTAAGTTCTTCTGAAATGAGTTTTCTTTTCAAATAAGGACAAGTACAATCTTGATTTAATACAATGCATAAAGATCTAATCTACTAGGTCTATGTTTCAACAATTTGCAAGTATTGAAAGCTGAAAAGCCAAAGCGTTTAAAGCTTATGCCAATTATATAATACTTATATTGAGTTATCAAATCAGAAAATATAATAATCTTTTCTAACCTACAAAGACTACTAGCTATTTTGATCAAATAATAAGTTCATTTGTGGAAGAATAACATTATCAAAGTAACATAAGAATAACATAAGATCACATGGCTCTAATACCATACAGTGAAATGAAAAATAATAAGAGAATAAAGTATCTCCTTACACAAGGATATAACTTATTTCCTTAAACTCACTTATTGTTTGAAATATGTCTTATTTATCTTTTCTCTAGAAGTTTTCATTTTAAAAATATTATAAAAAGAAGATATAAGACACGTATCAATTAACGAGGAGATTTAAGGAGATAAATTATCTTTTGGTATGAGGAGATACTGAAATAATAATTGGCATTTTATTCATTATCAAAGTAACAAAGAGATAAAAGGATAGGTAGAATTAGTTAAGGTTTATATAGGACTAAACTACAAGATAATAGAGAATAAAACTAACAATAGGATAATATAACATCATCACTCACATATAAATATACTAGGTGGAAGCCACCGGTTTATAGCCACTAAGGACTTTCTATGGGAAAAGAATAACTTACAAGAATAGGAGAATCAACTTATGTTTTATAAAATTTCTGAGTACCTAAACCTGGCTCTTTTTTGTTTTAGAAAAGTTCAAAAACTCATAAACCACTCTCCTGTGATGTGCATGAACCAAATCTTATTCTTCACACTAAATTAATACATTATGTTCTGGCATATTTATATTATTGAAAGTTTGAAACAGGTAAATGATTAAATAAACGTGTGTTTCACACTATCACTGTTCATTTTATCCTGGCACAAGCTTCTAGAATTTAAAAACACTGCCCCAAATAGTTAAAAATCAAATCTGTAGGTACCTGTCTAGTTCAACATCTACACAAAATCATTTAGAAACAGTAAAATGTTTCTTTCAATAATGTGAAGAAACTAAACCAAAACCAACCACATGAGTAATCAAGTCAAGCAACAAATAAGTGAACCATAGAAAATGTGCCCTGCCCAAAAGTTGAATAATTGTTTATTATTCCATTAAGCTTAGCTGGACCATGAATATTGGACTAACCTGTGATTTGAATCAGATTCCATTGTCTCAGTTTAATAACAAATGAAGCCCATTACAATAGTACTATATAAATAGAGATCCCCTAGCATGCAAAATGTAACACAAGATAATTCAATAAATTCCTTTGAAGTAATCACTAAGGATTATATCACATATCTTCACCACTCTCTATTCCATACTCACTACCATGGGAAAGAAATCTTCATCTTTCAAGTCTATTTTCAACATTTTCAAATCTAATAATAAGCATAGAGGAGGAGGGTATGATAATGATGATGGAGCTAAGGCATGGACCAAAGTGTGGCCTAGTGATGAGGATAGAGGAAGGTGGGGGGTAGCTGACCCTGCCATTGATATGAAAGCTACAGCTTTCATTGCTCAGTATAAGAAAAGGGTCTCAGAATCTGAAGTTCATTGCCAACCTCAACATCAACAATAGGAAACTTTTTTATTATCGATTTTAATTAATTTGTGCCTAAGTGCCTCTATTGTAATTAGAACCACAATAAGTAATCATGTTAATTAGTTGTTACTATAAATAGCCTTTCATCCTTGTGAGTTCAAATTTTTTGCCTTTGTTGTGAACTTGTCATTATCTAGTAGAGTCTTTGAAGTTACAACATAAGCTTTTGGAAGTTGTAGATGTTAGTTAAACCTTACATAATTATCTTGTGTTACATAATGTGATTCAATCCTTCAACTTCAATAATAATGCCTAAAGGTTGAATATGATAGACATAAACATGTTGTATGTTCCTTAAACATGTGACTGGACTAAACTGCAAACTATTTTTAATTTTCCCCCCACAAAAGAAGCCATGCTGGTCGCAATAGCACCATCATGGGGCCAATGGCATCATACATACATACACCACCTCCAAACAACAACCCAACCGGACCACTATTGTCATCCTTCACCACCATCCCTCACAATCATTGTTTGTTCTGGCTCGATTTGGACTTAGATCAAGCCGAAAAAACCAAGTGTTTACTATTAGTACAATTCATTTGTATTTTTTTTTTGAAGAATTCATGTTAATTAAAAATTAGGATAATAGACTAACAATGTATAAAACTCTTATATTATTAGTGTATACATTTTTTCTTTTTGTAATATGATCGGACATATTATCTTGTAGCATGGGCGGTCAGTCAATCGGCTTACCAAATTAAAGTTCAATTATAAATAAGGCGCTGATCTAGTAAGGTAAGGCTATAGTAAATTCACATATAAATTAAAAGGACAAGAATTCGATTTATAAGGCGTTGATCTAGTGGAGTAAGGTTATGGTAGATTCACATATAAATTAAAAGGATAAGAATTCGATTCATAGAAGTAACATTTGTTGATACGGATAATCATACTCGAATTAAGATTCTTGTCCAGGGTGAGAGGATATCATACCAAGAAATGATTAGGATTAGATTAACTTTGGACATTAATTGAAGTGTAGGATTAGATTAAGTGACTAAGATTGGAGAATGTGGTAATAAAAATAATAACGTGAAAATCCTAAGAGAGAGTAGAAGAGCAGGAAGCAGAGCCAAGAATGGTGGGATATTTATCTGAGTTAATTGACAAACATTCCTTCCTTCCAAAGCTTGTTTAAGTCCAATAGGAAACTAGCGGACCACAACAAATGTGCCTAGACCAAAGTAGGTACAAACAAAAGTGAAATGTGTTGTTTATTACCCTGCCAAGTCAGCATGATTTGAACAAATTATGTTAGCCTTACCCTTCTTTCTCAGATTCTTACACTGTTCACCCACGCCAACAAGAAGTTTCTGTGGCTGCTAAGGGTTGTGCTTGATAATTTATAAGATTAGTTCAAATATGTTACTAATATGTGAATATAGGTATTTTGTAAATGAAATTACACAAATAATCGCATTCTTTTAAACATACACAAATCACCCTTAATTAAATACATATAATACATTATTTGCACTAATTTTGTATTATTTGGATTTGTCTTCGTACTATACCATATTTTGTTTTACTTAATTACAGTCGTCACAATTTGTTGTTTACACTTATCCCTTCTAGATGGTTGGTTAATATAATGTATGTATATAATTATGGTTGGTTTATGTAAGTTTAAAAAATGAATGATAATTTACATAATTCCATAAAAGTGAGGGGTTTGAGTATAACTTATTTATAAAATTATAATAACTTTTTTTAGCTATGAAAATTACCTTGAGATGTTAAGGGTTTTACTAGTTAAGTTTTGGTAGGAAGTAAGAAAAATGAAAGGTTTCAGAGTAATTTTAATATTGTATTTTGTGATCCTCAAGTATTCATTTTCCTTTTATTTTCATCCAAAACTCAACCAACCACGGACATCCAACTCAATTATACACACAAAAAGCAAAAATCAATGAATAATATTAATCACTCATACAATTGAAACCCTCATCTATAAATTCAGGTATTGCCATGTCAAATGAAAACCAAGACAATCCCCAAGTTCACTGTCATTGTTAGCCAAACACACACAAAAAAACAACAAGTATTTTGAGTGATCATGGGAGGTAATAAGCATAGGAAGTCTTCTCAAAGTTTCTTCTCTATTTTCAACATATTCTCATCTAAGAAGTCTAGAGCAGTGCAATATGATGCATATGATTCTGACCCCAAGGTTTGGCCTAGTGATTATGACAGAGATCAATGGGGTTTTGCAGAGCCCGATATTGATAGGAAAGCTGAAGCTTTCATTCTTAACTACAAGAAACGTGTTTCCGAATCTGAACGCTTTCAACTTAACCCTGCTGCAGGAATTCCATAATATCAATGAAACCATATCTATGTATATTTGTTTCTTTTAATTTACATCTCTAGATTCTCATATGTATTAATATTGCTTCTACTATGTACTAGGTGATCGAATAAATGTTATATGTAAATAGCCTCTAAATTAAGTTAATTACCAACTATATATATATATATATAAATATATATATTGCAGTTGCATTTTACACTTAATTATATCCTACTTTATGTAACATTTGCTTTCACTGGTTTATAAGTTTGTATCCATTGCTCTAGCATTAAGACACGCTTCCTTATTATATGGAAAAGCCAAAAAAATGTGATAATAAGTATTGAGGACTATCATGCTAATTCAAAAGCATGTGAAATAAGATATGATAAATTAAAGATTGAGTGTTATAATATATTGTTTCAAATATGATGATTATATCTTGTTGAATGTTGTTGTCCCACTAGTATGACAAAGTTATTAGATGATTTACATTGTAGCAAAACGTACATATTTAGATAATAGTATAAGAGAATAGATATGACATGTAGTCCTCCAAGTTTTGAACTTATTGACTGTGAGATTCTACATCAGATTATTAGGTCACGTAAAATTATTATCTTACTAAGTGGCTGGTATTCCAAGTGTTAGTGTAATGAAGAAATTGATATGATAATTTGGGTAATACTGGGGACTGTCCCTAAGAAATAGCATATTATCCTTTTTATTCTTGTAGGCATTTAAAACGAACTACTCACAAGCATATCATTAAAAAAATAACTTCTTAAGATCTAGAATAAATAGATAATTGGTTCCCCATATCCAAAGGCCCAAATAACTAAATTCCAAACCAAATACATTTCTCAAACGTGCAAGTTCTTAACAAAGAAAGGACTAAAGGCATTAACTAAAAAATATTTCTTTACTATAAAAATGGTTCTTTTTATTACCATTTTTAGTTGTAGCCCACAGGATACCTTCATGTCCGTAAGAACGGACAAGACATGCAAATTCGTTCATTAATAAGAAAATGGTGTAAATATGTCCACTTAAATTTTGTGGGATCAGACTAAAGAGATAAGGCGATTTGTATTGTCATTGCTAGTTAAATAACATACTAAACATATAGACATAATATTTTAAAGTTTCGGGTCAAAATATGGTATCAAACTCATTTAAAAATGCTCTAGTCCATAAATGATGATCTTATTATTAAATTGAGATTGTATTGGTGATGTAAGTCAAATTTTGACTTAATAGATAAAACTAGGGACTAATGCATCATAAGTTGGATATCTAAAATTGTACCCTGGTCAAGTGTGTGACTAAGGGTAATATGTTATTATTTTGAGAAAAATATATATACTTGTATTAATGTAACATGTTACTAGTGTCATATTTAACTTATTCACTAATATAAATAAAACACATGAATGATAAATTATTTATTTTGTATAAAACTTTACAAAGATGATGTATATATATTACATTCTATTATTTTTTATATTGAAAATAGTTCAATGAATTTCAACATCACAAGAGATTAGTAGTATTAGCCAGTGACAAGGAACATTGTTGAATGACTGAGAATAGTGGCTTTAACATAAACATTCTGCACTAATAACCCACCTTTATGTCTGAGGTGTTTAAGCTCTCTCCTTAGCTACCTTCCATCGCTTCCTCAATCAACACACATCAACCTTTGCAGCATGCCATGTTCCATGTACCCTCCCAAATAAGCAAAGTTAAGTAAACATCAAAAAATTAGAAAGCATAAAGAATCCCATGTACTAACCAACCAGAAGTTTTTGGAGATTCTTCCCTTGTCTTGTCTTCTTTTTCTTTCCTTCTTTCTTTTTTAATATGGAACATTAAAAAGATAGAAAAAAAGATAAATCAATTGGTATTGATATGCCAGGCTCAAAGTTCACAATAATTAGATTGTTGCACTATACTTGCACACCCTTTTTGTTGCATGTTTAGAAGATGGAATGGTAACCATCTATATTTGTGAAGGTTCTACTTTTCCAAGATACCAGAAAAGCTTCTTTCGATGGTTATCATGTGTTGCTGAAGCAAATTGTTTTTGCTTTTTAGACCCTCGAATCCACCTTTTCCACTTCACTGTGTATTCTTATTAGTCCTTAGCTTTTGTCACTGTTACTCTCTTTTGTTATGTACTCCTGTATCGTATCTTAAAATTGAGCTTTTTTTTATACAAAATATTGAGATTGATTGTATGAAATAATATTCAAAAAGTAGGTAACAATGATAAATTAAGGACAATTCATTTATGCACCCGTAAAGCACTCCTTACACCCTTTCTTTGAGTTATAGGAGCTTAATGGTAGCGATGACAATTTTTTTTATGACCAAGATGCATTAAAATCAGCCTTGTTAACAAAGTGGGGATTCTATCCATTAATGGAGGAGACAAATGAGGTTTAAAACAAGGTAAAAAGTAAAATGAAAAGACAATTATGTTCTTCTATTTACACATGTAATGACATTTTCATCATTAAGTTAAGTGTAAAAATATTAATTATCTCTTCATTAATGGAAATGATTCATACTCTAACCCAGTACAAGACAACCTAATACAAATATGTGGGTATTCCTAACCCGATTTTTTGGCTGTATTTCAAAATCATGTTTGTTGTAGGTGATATTAAAACCCTAACCCCATTTAAAAAAAAAGGATATTGATATTTAAAATGTATACATAAAAGTGATAAAATACAGCTTCTATTGTCATTTTGGGAGTATGGAATTGAAATTAAGCCAATATTTAACCATTAAGGAGGGGTATTCTGTGTTGAGTTTTGGAATTGATTTATAGTTTAAATTAAATAATATTGTGATACATCAATGAGCATCAAAGTAAATTTACAAACTGATCAATACAACAGAAATAAATGTATGCAAAACAAAGAAATACTATCAACTATTTATCCACGCTTCTTATTAATTAACGATAATTTTATGACATAAAACTGAAATTTTAAAAAAAATAGTTAAAAGTATGAATAAATAATCACAGAGCTATAAACATTATCTTTTACGTTTATAAAGAAAATACTTACAACAATCACAAAACCACGTTTACGTATAAGTGTATTTTCATCAACCATTCCAAGGAGACCATTCACGTATTCTTTTGCTTAGGGCTTTGTTGTTGAAATGGATTATAGTGATGTGGTCTCTAAATGGTTAAATTAGGTATTACCCAATCTCAACATTGTTCTGAGGATTAAGAAGCTACCCTCAACCTTTGGCAACATCACCATCTCTCATGTTTTTAGGGAAACTAATATATGTGTTTGGTGTGTTGAACTCTTATCACCATATCCTGCTTTGTTTAGCCTTATTTGTGAAGATTTTTATATGATTGTTTTTCCTATCATTACATTTCCACTTGATTATGAATATAGAATATATGTATTTATTATTGGTAATAAAGATAAATTTAATTTTATAAAGATAAAATGATTATAATTTAAGTTGGATATACAAATTCTTAGTAAGGGTAAAATAGGATAAAGAAAAATTATGATGTCTAATTATTAATTCTCTTTATAATAGTAAGTATAGATATAGATTACATTTTTAGCATTTTGCTAAATATGTAAAAAAAAAACATAATTGAATTTTAATATTATATATATTTAAAGAAACTTGTACGTGAATATAAACAAGTACATAAAAACGGGACAAAGAGATTATTATTTAATTATAATCTATGTTGTAAGAAATTTTGGGTATGTGTAATGTTTAAATGTGTTTATGGTCATTATTATAAGTAGTCAAATTAAAGTGATCTACTTCAAGTAAGGTTTATGACTATAAACATAATTATCATGAAAAATATTGTATATATACCTAAAGTCTTATTTCTATTTTATGATGGGCAAAATAGAAATAAGAAAATGAAGTAGCATCTTCCTTCACGGAAGGATATGCACTTCTTATAAATAGGGGTTATGGTCCCCAATTGTAGACACACTAGAACACACATCAAGTACAACAAAATCATCATTCTCTTCATCCCATTATAGGAGATACTAAAGTTAAGGGTTATCTACAATTGGAAGACCAACAAACCTATATGTTCTACTATGAACATGTATATGCATTTAAGACAAAGGACATGGAGAAATGAATATATAAAGTCTTCTCACGCATTATATTAAAGTCTAGTCTATCTTAAAAAAAATTAATTTTCCTACTTATGTCTCAATATAAAGTCTTTTCTAGCCACAAAAGTTGAACCCAATCATCGTGATTTTTCGCTTATTTGTAAACCATTTGTAGGTCTTCTATATAAACAATCATTTTATGAATGCTTTAGGGAAATTTTAATAGACATTCAAATCTTATTATTTTAGACTACAATAAGTTAACATAACTTGAAATGATTTTCTCTAGCTGTCACAAATTGGGACAATGTACTTTCTTTGTCAAGCCATAATGACTAAATCACCAAAATTGTAGCCTATAGATTCATTGTTCCCAATATATATTAGGTATTGAAGGAATAAAATTAACTGTATATATTACCCACATCAATTTGTTGATATATGAAACTTTGGTCTATGGGAGTGCACATATGAACATATGTAATAATGTGATATAGCATAAGATCTTCTCTATAGAGAATCAATACAAAAAGCAAAGAAAAACATAACAATATTAAGATATTTTAATCATTTTATATATATTAAAATGATATTTTTGCCATCAAAATACAAAAAAAAGTTATTTATCTATTAATGAAGAGGATTTATTAGATACATTAACTATCAAGCTTCCATCCGTGACACCAAATTGATCTATGAAAAATCGTTTTTTGTGATATTAGTCCTTGAAATTTCGTAAAGAACATATTTTTTATCACATTAATTCTTCCCTATCTTCATCATCTCATAAGCTTTTAGTTGTTTCATAAGAATATTTATAAATAAGAATAGGCTTATTTTCTAACTAAAAGTATTAATTATTTATTCAATACTTTACCTGAAAATTGTGTCTAAACTTTTGATTCTTTGTCTAAGGTTCTTATAATGTCATCCAAATATTAGAATTGTAATTTTTGTTTAGTTCAAATTCTTGAATAATTGGGGAAATGGTGGAATTTGTTTAAACTATAATTCTGATCACATAACAAACTCCTATTTGCTTTGAACTCCATAATTTAATCATGATATGTTTTTATATATACTAGCGTGTCGACATGCACTTCGTGCATGCCGACCCGCATTCTTATTTTCTAATATTAAATATTTCATTTTAGAGAAATATATCATTTTTTGTATTGACTGTTGTACATGATATTATAATTTGTGTAATAAAAAAATATGAAAATGAATTTTGATATTATTAAAACCTATATTAAAAATTACATTTGTGACTTGATATTTTATATATATGTAACCTATATTAAAACCTATAATTTTGATATTTATTTTATTGTGTTGTAAACATTGTAATAATAGTTAATTAGAATGACAAAATAGACAATAAAAAATTATACCATGTAGGTAGTTATTAGAGGTTTTGCCTTTATATATAGTAAGTATATATAGTATAGTTGTAATAATAGATAATTAGAAGGGCAAAATAGGCAATGAAAAATTATGTCATGTAGATAGTTATTAGAGGTTTTGCCTTTATATATAGTATAGATATCAAAGACTTCACTTTTACATTGAATTTTTTTGAAATTAAAGATAGAAGCTACACCTCTAAAAACATGAATACCACAATAAAAAAATGTAACTAAAATCTTATCAAGCAATTTATTCAATAATCTTGTTTCTGATGTCACTAATATACTCCTGAATCAACTTGTCCATATTTTTTAGATCTGTGATGGTCATATTTTCTGGCAGCTTTCTGGATTCCATATAATCAAACATAGCTACGGTCATTTCTTTCTCACGATTTTCCTTGCGCTGCTTATCGAGCTTATACATGGCTTTAGAAATGGTTTGCATAACAAAACTCTCCTGATTCATGTTCTTTGTTTCATCTATCACTGAAGTTTTTTGGTACCTCTTAATAATCTGCTTCGCTCCTTTTGGGTCTGGCCAAACCTCTACCTGAGAATCACAAGGGTTGAAAATTATAGCACAAGCATCAATTCCACAAAGAATTGTGAGTTCACTCACCTTCTTCATGATACCCTTCTTCCTTTTCTTAAACGTTGCTTTCCTTGCATTATCTTCACTGATATACGCAAGCTTCACCTTCTTCCTAGTCATGGCTTCTATTACATAGAATGCAATATGAAACAATACTCTTATGGTTGTTTGCAATGTAGTGTGTGTGCGCAAATTATATACAAAGTTTTCACACTCTAACCTACCGCAGATTAAACCTCGTTGAACTCTTGTTTAATTTTATGCATTTTGATAAATAAAAAGATATTCGTGGGGCAAAAAATGTTTGCTTATTTTTACCATGTTTGAATTTACACATTATATTAAAGCACAATTCAAAGGTGCATGCCATAAAATGTGTAATGGAATTACTGCACTCCCATTATTACTGGAAGTGTGAAATATGATATTTTTATATATATTAAGGTTGTTTTAGAATTTTCAATTGTTTTTATTTAATTTATATGATATATTTTTATCACATTATAATTTCAATTATTCGGTTTATGCATACTTTCTATAAACAATTTTTTGGGAAATATAATAAAAGTTATAGGTTACTAAACCATGTAGAAAAATAGTTAAGAGGATAAATATTGGACAAATTATGATAACTCTTGCTTCTGAATTTTTTACAAAAAGTTGGATGTGAGTTTGAGAGATAGCCTCCTCTCTGGATATGACATTTATGTAAAAATGCATGTAAGAATCAAAAGACAATCACATTTATATACTTTAGTTTATATTTATATTACAGTTTTATCACTTAAAATGCACTAATTTTTTTTAATGAGTAAATAAAAGTTAACACTATTGGGAAAAAAAAATTCTAGATAATTGCCTAAATTTTTTCCTTTTTTATACTGCCACAAATACTTGTTAAAAGTTATTATTTAAACTATTAATATTTTTTTTTGCAAAAAAGGACAAAATTATAAAAATATTTAATAAGGTGATGTAATAAATTGAACAATATATGGTGATATGTATAATAATAGGGAACTTGGTTATTTTTTATGGAAATAGGAGATTTGATTGATTTTTTATAGTAATATGAGATTTTATATCAATGACTATAGCGTCGCGATTTTCTATTGAATATTTAGGAAGAGTTAGAATGCAATTAACTCCTCTCAAATAATATGAAGTTGTCTATATTTTTGTTCTTAAAATATAGAAAATTATCTTTTAATAACAAAATTGGGAAATTATTAACCGTCCATCCATTCGTAATAAAATAGTATCATCACTAATTACATGAATTAAATATACCCTTAATTTAAAAAATTATCTATGAATACACGTCAAAGGATAAGAACAACATGATGTGGCTGACAACTTGATTTCGAGATACATCTTTATGGAACTTTCTCTCTAACCTTTTCTTGATCTTTTTCTTTGGTTATTTTTATGTACGTGTTTTCCATGAATAATTTCTCTTCTATTTATAGAGTTTTCAATATATATTAGAATATGATGGCAACATCTCAATTAATATTCCCTAATTAGAACATTTTTAATTTAAAATCAAATATGTAGTTAATTTTCTTTAATGAAAATTTGAATGTTTGAATTTGGTGTAAGATATGATTTTAGCAAAAGAACAAATAACTTTTCATGATAACAAATATTTTAATAATTTATATTAAGACACAAAATTATCATATAGTACCTGTAAATGATTAAAAATAGTTTTTTTTAACTGTATAAAAGTAAAAAATTGCCGGAATGTTTTTTGGGTAGAAAGTCGTTAGAAACACTATAAAATCCCACATTTTATTGTATTACTCACAAATTAGTAAAAAAATTATTTTTATTTTTATAAAGTCACAAAAATAGCTAGAATATATATTTTTAGTTTTCTTTCATGAAACTTGGAGTAATTTAACACATTTATTTTTATTTAAATGTAACTCCTTCACTATTAAGGCAATAGCTGGCCTATTTTGAATGATATTTCACTCTTTTTGGTTCATTAATCCCTTTCAAAACCTTTTTATTTTCTATTTTAAAATGAAAATGTGGGGAGAATAATTTGAAATTGTATCACATGCATCATTATAGAATCAATAAATACACAATTAAAACATTTCAAAATCCTTTTTATTTTCTATTTTAAGAGAAAAAATAAATTTTGGGTGGAAATTATTTGAAATGATATCTCATTGTTTTTTATTTTTGAAAGAGTAGAAAATTTGAATCTGAAAATATTATTTTCAAGTCAAAATTCCTATTTATTTAATATTTTCGTTTTATAATTATTAAAATAATGTTTGTAAAAATATTTTTTTGGACTTTTTAGCCGGAATTTAAATAATATTATTTTTGACTTTAAGATATGTGTGTGTGCATGTATAGTATCCAGTTGTGAGTATGTTTTTGCCCTCTTAGTTTCTAGAAAATCTATTTTTTTTAGTTTTAATATTTACTTGTTTTAGAAACTATCATTGCTTTATAGAATTTTAAATTCAATTTTTATTTTTCATATATTTAATACATTACATATTTTACTAATTTTCCATTATTATTATGTTAGGATTGTTTTCATTATGTGCTATAATGTTATTTGTTTGTCGTTCTAACATTTTTTTAGAATTGAAACCGTATTGTTAAAAACAGGAACAAACAAATGTATGCAGATATTACTTAGAAATAACGTATTTTTAATGTTGGTTTCTTTGGAAATGTAAAAGAATGGTGTTGTTTTTTGTTATTATTTTTAAAATCATTTTCATTTTTATTCTCATTCTATAGAATATTTTTTTAAGATAGTATGTAAACGAGTAGATAATTAATTACATTGGATCCCAGGAAGAAAGTGAGAATTATTGAATTCGAGTGTCTTTATAGAATATGATTTCATAGCTATATAAGATAGTTTTTCTGAATAGAACCTTTATAGAATATCACTCTCAATTCATAATTAATGTATAGGAGTTGATAGGTTTATCGATTAGCTGTACCGGAAATAATATCTAATAGTTATTAAATTTAAAAATATTTAAAAAGTAATGTCTTTAAAAAGAAACTAGTAATAAGTTTGATTGTTTTTATGGCAATTTGAGATTTGATATTAATAATAATACTATTTATTTTACTCTTTTTTTATCGGCAAAAGAAAGTTTTATTAATTTAAAAGGATAATTTACAAAGAAGGGAAGAACAGAAAAAAGAAAAAATTACATCAAACTTATTACTTTATAATAGTACTGAATAAATTGGTATTAATTAGCATATTTAAATACATGTAAAGAAAAATTAACTGGCTAAAGATGGCACAATATGAAGGACATGTTAGAAGGCGATCTCTCTTAGTCGAGTACCCAAATTAATAATTATTATATATGAGTTGATTATTAGATAGGAATGAATAAATTTAAAAAAAATCATTACCTATTTGAATGAAGACACAAAATGCAATGTGGAGGAGATGGTTCTAAGAACTCAAGCAAGTTCCTGTGGTCAGAATTATTATATAGGATTTGAGAGACTTTATATTTTCGTGTTTTGTATGATGTGGGATTAAATATAGGATAAAATAAAAATTAATTACATAAAAACTGTTGTTAATATTTTTTTACGTGGGAGTAGATTTTATTTGATGTTTTTTTAATAAAGAAACAATTTTATGCAAGGTGGCCTTTCCTCCGATTTTTCAAATTGTATTGTATATCTTGGTATATTCTGTTGGAAATTTTTAATTGATGGGAGATTGTTTATAGATGATTAGTAATATCATTCATTTCTAATCATTAAGAAAAAAGTATAAAGCAAAGGTATAGTTTAATACACTTACACATAGAGTATAAAGCAAAAGTATATTTTAATATACTTACATATAGAATAGAATATGAATATGTAGAACCAACAATATTTGTTTGTCTTTAGTCTTCTATTTAAATTGATGCATATGATTGAAGAAGAGAGATAAATTAAGAAAACTTAATCCACATCTTAACTATCAATTTTAGGGAAATCTAATAGTTTAGACATACTAACTAATTCAAACCAATAGATTTCCCTAAAATTAATAACTAAAATGTGTAGTGGGTCTCTTTTATACAAGTTGTTTGGTGTCCTAAATAATTATATACAAACTAATAAGTCTCTCCTTTATAATAATCAAATGTTAAAAAGAAATCAATTGTATGATTAGTGCATATATAATTTGTTGATCAAATGTTAGAAAAAAAATTGATTGTATGATTAATGCATATAATTTGTGGATGGTAACTATTATTTATAACGAGTGCATGTTCTTTAATAAAAATAGTAATATCTATTTGAATTCACATTCTTTAATGAATATAATCTATTTTGAATTAAAAATCTTTTATGAAACTGATGCTCCAAAGTTTTTTCTTTTTAATTTTTTCTACCATAAAAATAAGACATTTCATGTATATATATACAATATTTTTCATAATATTTATGTCCATAAGCATAAATTCCACTTAAATTAAATGATTTCGATTTCCCTAATAAAAATTTGTCTATAGCACATTGCAACCCAAAATTACATAAAAAAATATTGCATGGACATTAAACTATTAAAGTATATTTGTAGTTATTTTTTTGTCAAAAATGTTTTAAAATGAATTTTATTGTTTTATAAAAGGCACTGCACTGAATTTTGCTAAGATTACCTCTCTAACATTTTACTATTTTTAATGCTATATTTTTCGTATCTTTTTTGAACGTTATTTTTGGCGTCTTATTAATATGTCAAAAAGTATTATGATAAAATTATATACGCGCATTTGAACTAAATTTCATTTCCTTTTTTTCTTCAAAATGTTATATATTTTTATGTGAGAATTAAATGAATGTTTTTTGTATATAAATCCATTCAGAAATTCAACCGTTGGAAACAATTAATGACAATATATATCTTACGAAAATGATAATTTTGTTATTATATTTTAGTGTTTCCATTATTTTAGGCTTCTTGCCTTTTGTGTGGGTAATCATCATAGCCTGATCCAAATTATGGAAGCTTATTTGAGTTTTCCTTTGTTTTTTAATATATTTTTGTTTTGGTTGTTTACATAATATATTGTGTACCTTTGCATAATATAAAGGAAAGTATGAGTATTATTAAACTATTTTTTCACCCTCAAAATGTTAAAAGACATAATCACATTCAAGTGATTATTCAACCTACAACATTCCTTTTATAGGAACATCTTGTATATGAACATCTTCACAAATTTCACATGTACCCGAATGTGAAGTTGTAAATATTAGACAATGTTATTAGAAGCATAATTTAATTCTAAATGTTAGTCGAATTAGGTTAGATATATAAGGCTAATCCATTATTTAATTCTAAATGTTAGTCGAATTATTTTTTGAATGCAAATCTGTCATAAGCCTGAAATCTAATTCAATCTCAAATGTTGATCACATTTAATTCTTGAATTAAAACTCGACCCTAGACCCGATGAAATTCAACCATATTTGAGTCTGATTATGATCAAATCAAATCGGATGATCCGATAAAGTCGGATCTTAGTCAACCTTACTATTAGTCATGAAATTGCTCATCTCATAAACTTAAACCTTGGCCATGTGGACATTTACCACAAGCAATAGCTTACCATACACATATATAATATAAACCAATATTAATATGTTAGAGTACTGGTTGAATGCTACAAAAGTTTAATCAATCATATGTTAATTAAATAGTATATAAGTTAAACTATATATTATATAAACATAATAAATTTAAAATATAATATTATTATTTGCAACATACAACTTAAATTATTCAAAACTCTTATAACTTGCTTTTAATGTAAGCTAACCTTTTTATCTATGATGATTTTTTCTCATTATAATAAAAAGAAGTGATACAAAATATAATTTTAGTGAAGTGAATTAAATTGTATTTGCCAATATCCCAAACAAATCACAGCGAACGTAAGCAAATAAAGGGAAGTTTAATGGTTGTTGGCCCAAAAGCCCAAAAAACCAAAAAAAGAAGAAAAAAAGGAGTATTTAAACGATCCTCTATGAAAGGTTATTGGAACTCATCATCCGAAAAATAATATTCTTAACAACCGCCATGCTCGGTGCCCCGCATCCATCGCCGCCGAGCTCCTCCGTTACCGCCACCGTAAATCACCCACTTTAAACCAGAGTCCTCCCGTTTCTATTCGTTTTTCAATTTCTGAAGTTATTTTATTTGTAATGCACTACACGTGTCAAAATCTCTGGTGCTTCCCTTCGATCCAACGGTCCATGTGATATGAAAATGTTGGCGTGTCAAATTTAGACAATCACGTCTTCAGTTGAGGTATGAACTCTTCGCACTCCACAAACCCTAACATTTATGACAATCACTGTGGCTTCCAAGATCGTAACCGTTCATCTCTTATGTGATAACGTTGCCAGTGAAATTGCATGATATTCATTATGTGTTTATAGTTGAATCTTTTCTACGATTAAATTGGATTTTTGTTTTAGATGATACGATTTTAAGTTTTGGAATGATAGTTTTGCAAATCTATCATTTTAATGTCGCGCATTTATATTATTGATTCATGTTACTACGTTCTATTGACTTTGCGGTGGTAGGTTTCGGATTGTATATAACCTATTATCATTTTCTGAAGCTGAGCGTGTTCCTTTTTTTATCCAAATATCTATTGTTACTAGACGTGTACGTAGATAAATTTGTTATGTATAATTTTTTTGTTAACACATACATTAATATTCATACTATTTGACATTAAATAGTCGATCTAATTTATGTTTAAAATAATTTGAGAAGATAGAAACTATAGAAAGAATGTTGTTTGTAAAAAATAATTAATATAGAAATTATTATTTGCTACCAAGTGTTTGTTTTCAAGATATCGTCATTGTTCATGCATGAATGTCAACAATTACATTTCACAAATTATCAAGTTATTTTGAATTGAACAATTTATATATATTAAAACTTATCTTTAAAATGAACTTTTAGAATACACCAAGCTTGGGTACATTTACCATCATGTTTTTTGAACACACAGTTGCCATTTACACAATCTTGTTTCTTGTTGAGTCGTGTTTCGATATACTCACAATTATTGCTATCAATCTTGTTTCTTGTCGAGTCGTGTTTTGTGGAATTGGGACGCCTAAAATAAGAATTTAATTATGAAGGATTGAGGGATTTAAAAGATTACCTTCCAAGGATATTGTTGGGATTGTAAACTTGCTTGGGATGGATTCTCATCGAGTGAGTTGATTTGATTTTGGTCATTGCTTTTCTTAGTTTTTGAATCTATAAATCTTAGTTCTAGGAATACCTTACCACCATTGTAGTAGCCGAGGTGGTTAGATATTTTATCCTCATAGAGACAACCCCGAAACACAACTTCATGGATTGTAATTGCTTGTGTGTCTATTTGTTCTCCTAGTTTCTTCATTGAACCACAATAATTGTTTTGACTTGACGTATGGCATATACCTCAAGTCTCCAGTCTACCATGAGATCGGGGTTCTGTTGCTAAAAGCAACACTTGTGACAGTGTGACACTGTTAAAGTCTTAAACCATTCGATACATTGCTTGTTGCTACTATATGAATGAAATTCCTTGGAATGTGGTGTGCATGAAAAACTTCAAGTTAATGGTTGAAGCAATTGGGAACTATGGCATATACCTCAAGAAATTAACATGGACGTTGCTAAAAAAGGAATTAGGGTTGACCAAAGAAATATTGAAGCCACATGAGTCTGAGTGGGATTAACATGGACGTTCTATCAGGTTCGATGTATGGGCAATTGGATATAAGAAGATTTTGATCAATTTCCTAGTCAATTGTCCTCGTCGGACCATGTTTATGGGATCAATGATGAATCGAGTTATATGAAAATCGGCTTGAACCTGCTTAATCTCTTTGACACTTTTGTTGAAAAGACCAAAGAAGAGAATGTTGACCGACAACGGTGGCAACAATGTCTTGGCCGGTAAGAAACTATTAGTAAATGTAAACATTTTTAATGTTTCATTGCTTATAAAGGTTATTTATTTAATTCATTTATTTTGGGCTTAGGTAAATATTTACCAAAGAGAAAATTCTCTTATGGACTCCATGTGCTCTCCATTATATGTATTTGATGTTAGAAGACATTGGGAAGATTCCAAGGTTCAAGCCATACCAAACCTTGAACATAATGAGGAAATTCAAAATTAAGAATATTATTAGAAGCAAAATAAGCATTTATTTCTATATGATTTTCTCTATCCATCACAACTTGCCACCACCAAAGTGGCATGCTAAAGATTTGTTATTCTTCCTATTTATCATTGAAAGATTTTAAATTATCTCAATAGTTCATAAAAGATTAACTTGTCAGTATAGATAATCCCACCACCAACTTTCCTATATGAGTTGGCAAAAGTGACGATTAGATTGGTCGCTTCCAATTCTTATCTAGCCTATTATGTTCTATGATGACACCATATGCAGTCAATGTCATATTAGTCCTTGAAAGCTTCCAAATCTCAAAATTTCCTTGATTCCTTGTTCTTGATCTTTTATCTACTTTATTTGTTTGTGAAGTGATGATTTGGCATATTGACAGTTTAGTTGGTAGCTTCTAGTGTATATTAGGTGATAAATGTAGAAATCAAGCATGAGTAATGGTAAGAAAGGTAATATATGTGTGTAAAGGATGACAAAAAATGTTCCCTACCCAAATTTCCTTCCCATATTTGACGCAAGAGTGACCTCCCCCACCTTTAGAGAGACCTAACAGGTAATGATAACCTTCCAAGGGTAGGAATGAGCAGTAGAATTCACAAAGATTGGCACTTAGGCACCATAGACAATTTGTCTCCCTATGAAGCTTGTCAAATAACCATAACCATTTAACTACAACATACTATTTTCAGCATCATATTGGCAATACTTAAACCTCTCTCCGCATATAACATATCACTCGGTTAAAAAAGATTATCATAGTTCATTCGTACTCTTGATCAAAGAAAATCAACAGATGATAATTTTAATCCTCTTAGAAACCTCAACCAAATTCTAAATTAGAAGCAAGTAATAGAGAGGAATGCTAGATAAACAAGTCGTAAAATAAGAGGCAACCTAAAGAAGAAAAGCTAACTATACAAACAAGTGAACAACTACTCAGGGCACGACTGCACCTATAATATCATGTACACAGCTCTGTAGGAGGAGCTTCCCTAGTTTGTTTCTCATAACTTTGAGACGAGAGACTGATTTGCTAGCTCTTCCAAACATTTGTATTCGTCTTTAACTTGTTACAAAAGTCAATTGTGTCATGACTGGTCTTTGATTTTCATGAGCCTGTTTCTCGAAATGGACAAATTGAACCCCCATTTACTTTATGATTGTGTAGCTGCTCAATGAGCTCAGTGAAGAGTCACTCAACAATTAGAAATTTATTGGTTTCCAATCAACCTTAGATGATCTCTCAATTGTGATATATTGTATAAGATGAAATTTTCTTACACATTAATGTGGCTATTAATATACTTTTATTCTATCATATATATCATATAATTGCATTGCGTTATTTGAAGTTGTATGTTGTGAAGAGTTTAAATATGAAATAGCCCAAGTTCATTATATTTTGAAATATAATATGAGAAGACACAAACTAATAGAAAAATCTGTTGTTTTGTCTATGACTAATAAATATAAAAAATATATTCTTTGATACCAAAAGTTTGTTTTCAAGGTTGTCTGTCCACGCATGAATGTGAGCATTTACATTCCAAAACCTATATATATAGTTATTATGCACTTATTTTTTAACTATCTTTAAAATTATATCAGAATACCCCAAGGTTGAATGCATCTATTGCCAAGGATGTAAGGGCATGAATATCATTTTGCTGATCTTGATTTTTGAGGAACTTTGTGCTTGTATACTCACAAATCTTGCTCTCATGTCAATTGTAGACAACTTGCTGCCTCATTGTGGAATTGAAATGCCTAAAATCAGAAATTATGAAGTGGTGCTGGATTTAAAAGATTGCTTTCATTGGCTTTTGTTGTGATTATAAACTTACCTCTGATGGCATCTCACCGAGTGAGTTAATTTTGATTTTTACTTCATTCTTTCTTCACTTTTTTTTTTCGTAATAAATTGTTATGATAACTTTTCTTATTTATGAATTTCAGTTTTATGACTTCCTTACAACCTCGGTAGTGACTGGGTCGGGTATTTTGTTCTCATGAAGACAACCCTGGAACACAACTTCGTAAGTTGTAATTGCTTGCATGTCCATTTATCCTCCTAAATTTTTAATTCAATCACATGATTTTTTGTTGGCCTAACTTGGGATAGGCAGGAAGCTTCTAAAAAACGATATTTATTAGTATTCGGTGATATATAGGCCTATGGATACCTTAAAGATGGGTTTGCTTTAACTTTTAATAGCTTTGTTGGTATATAATGTCCTCAATATAAATTGTGTTCAGTATATTAGTCCATTTAAAAGACTTCACAATAAAAGGAACTTTTACACCTGTGGGTTTTATAGCAGGGGAAAATCCCTATGTTGGAAGAGTGGATAAGGATATGGATGGATTTTTACATGAATGTTCACCTACAATAGGAAATTATATAAGACAAATATATATTTTCTATATAAAAAATGGCATAATATTAGATTAGATGATAGAAGATTACCTAGAGAGGGTAAGACATCTTCATGGGAAAAAATGAAACTCCTAAGGTTAATCAAAATGGTCACGCAGTAAAGCATGCCAATCCCTTTTGCATATCCACCATACACATGCCACTAAAATGCCTACGTGCAAAGCATCCAAGAGAAGCTAAAAAGTCACCTTACCCAAACAAAATCAATACGCAAAAAGTAGCCACTGAAAATTCTATTTTCCTCTACAACCAAATACACCAAAGAATAGCAAAAAAATGATTACTACCACATAAAAGAGTGGAAGTCCTAAGGGATAATCAAGACACAAAAAATCCCAAACTTTTCCGAAGTACTTTTGTTACCAGACAAATATATGATCAGCAATGCTTTATTATATTGGAAGTCAAGTAGTAAAGTACCCACTAGAGCAAAAACAATGTAGGTAATGTAAGAATGTTAAGGTGAATGTGTGAATATGCAAGAAACAATTTGATTTGAAACAAATAAAGTTGAACCAACGTTGGAGTAGCACCTATAGATTATAAAAGGAAAGGTGGCTGCTATTGTGAGAAGACTAGCACAGTACTTTAGTTAGAAAATTGGATCAAATGGAAAGGTAGCCTATGTAGTGAGTAGTGGCTCTTCTTAGCGGAATACTAGCCTAGGTAGTCGATAGTGGCTCTTTTTAGTGGAATGATGGAGGGGTTCAACATCGTAATGCTCCCACATTATGTGTTGTGGAGTGGTCGACTACTTGGCTGGAGCTGGAGTTGCGTGGGCACATGCTTCGGCAGTAAATCATGAGTTCACGACGAGGAATAATGGTTATTGTGTCTGCTGTTGGGAGGTGATGCCAACTGAACTCCATCCAAATTTTACTGTTTCCTAGCCATTTGTTTGCGAGTCCCCATCCTCTTTTGAACCCTCTTGTCTTCCTTTTCTTCTCTACTTTGCTTCTTTTTCAAAGAAAACGGAGGCCTTGAACTAATCTTCATGTTGCCAATAAATTAGTTGTTTCTTTCCTAGTTTATTTCCTTCATTTTGTTTGGCAACTTTACCCTTACTTTAGCTCCTCAAATTTATATTTTGCCCTCTTTAACTCCACAAAACTCATTTTGACTAATTAACGTGTCAAGTGTCTTATTCACTTTCACCTATCATTGTCAATTTAGGCAAAGCACATGGGGCCCTCCCGCACTTATTGGGGGGCAGGGCATGAAAAATGTGTCGATCTACCTAAAATGCCCTATTCGCCCATGGACATTTCAAGTAGGCAAAATGGGCGGCCCACGGGCATTATTGGAGAAAGTATTGAACATCAAATATGCAAATGTATATGTATTTTGTCAAATGTGAGAAAATGTGTTCCATTTGTTATATGAATTTGTATATAAAATATGAGAGAATACTACTATTTTCTTATTATATATATTTGTATTTTCTTATTATATATATATTTGTATTTTCTATATTATATATATCCATATGTACTGTTCCTTTGTATTTTGTATGCAAATGATGTATTATGTATATTCTGTAATATGCATTTGTATTTTGTATATACTATTTCATTTGTATGACTATTTATTGTGAATTTGTGATAAATATATTTGCAAATTATGTATTGTTTATTTTTTATGACTAGTGTATATAAATTTGTACATTTGAATATGTATTTTGTAATTTTAGTTAGAGCCACTCGCAAGCCCGCCCTGCCCATGTTTAGGGTGGGCAGGGCTAAATCTCAATTTTATTCCTACGTTGGCTGTCTGTTTGAAGTTCCATTGAGACCTTCTTCCTTTTCTGCCTATGCACAAAATTTATCGTACTGACCTATATAGCACAAAGAAATTTATCAGCCTCCATCCTCGTACAATGGCTTCCACCAGGGTCGAATAGCTCTGCTTATAAATTCTTCCCTAACGGATGGAGCCTAATGGCAATATTTGATCTAGCTGACATCATCAATTGAGACAAACCATGGTTGTTAACATAATTTGATCCAAATAATTATTAGCTTATAGGGAATATATCCAAGGCTCCAAACATTGACATGATCATTGGGTTAAAGCTTCTAATTCTACTTCATACAATTCATTACAATGTCATCCAAATATTAGAACTGTAATATTAACCCATATCCAATTCTCTTAATTTGGAATTGGAGTTAAGCGTCTTTGTTTCAAATATTGATTTGAAATACTTCAATTTAAATATTGTACTAGGATAAATTGAAACAGGGTATAATGACTTTTATTTTCAAATTTTTAATTCTCGATGAAGAGAGGCTATGTCTTTAAACAGAATATTGTAAAATAACATTAAAAACATTAAGTAATGAAAGCAACATCTCAGCTTCCGAGGGAAGCCATCTTATTGTTGATGTCTGTCAGATATTTCTCAACCAGTGTGTCGATATCTTTCAGATCCGTGATGGTCGGGTTTTCCGGCAGCTTTCTGGTTTGTATATAGTGCATTATAGCTTGGGCTGTCCCTTTCTCACGGTTTTCTTTACGCAACTTATTGAGTTGGTCCTTTGCCTTGGTGATCCTTTGCCTGATGAAGCTCTCTTGGTTCATGTTCTTTCTTTCATCTTTCACAGATCTCTCCTGATACCTCTTAATCAGCTGCTTAACACCCTCTGGATCTGGCCAAACCTCTGTGTGAGCGTCAAAAGGATTCCAAATCATAGCAAAAGCCTGAATCCCACAAAGAGTGGTGAGCTCACACACCTTCTTCATGATGCTCTTCTGCCTTTTCTTGAATGTTGCTTTCCTTGCACTCTGATCGGTGATGTATGCTAGTGTCACCTTCTTCCTAGTCATGGCTGCAATCACAAAGAAAGTGATAAGAAACTAGAATTTTTTATGCAATATTTGCCCTGTATGGTGTAGGATTTATACATAGCTGTCTATCTCACCTAACCTCAAATGAAATCACAGAGCAGCTTTGTTTGGCATCTCAGTAATATGTTAAAAAAAATAATTACGTTTAAAATATTATATTTACATTTAAAGAAATTTTATTATTTATTTTTGTCAAATATTAAATATTATTCCATATACATTCAATGAGTTTTAATTTATTTTTTTATTAAAGTTATGCATTCAATTTTTCATGGGAATGGGAAGCTCAAGAATGACATGAGATAAGGATGACACGACACAATTTTTTAAATTGAATGTTTAAGTGAAGAGACTGTTTCCAGTTTTTGAACCCATGACTTCTAGATCACAAGGCAAACAACCTTAACGTTGTGTCAAGGCTCATTTTTTTACAATATAGTATGACTCATGATATACAAATCATAAATTTAAATTGAAGAATAGCTTTTTAATGTTAGGATGAATGATTGTGAATACAATAAAATACTAACATTTGTGTAATTATTGTGACATTTCTATCCCAAAAAGTAAATGTGAAAAGTTCTAGAATATAGTTTGGAGTGTCCAGATGTGTTGATATGATTGTGTTCATGAATGTGTTCTGTATTCAACATGGTCATGACTCTAGCGCTGCGACTGATATGAATGTGTTCAGTCCTATTATTTTAATATTATACTTTTGGTATTTTACTAATATGTAGAAGAACATAATTGCATTAAAAATATTATATGCACATTTAAAGAAATTATGTTTCCCTCTAAAATGTTCCATTTTTTGTTATCATTAAAAGTTTTTATTTTACAACGTAAACTTTGGTGCTTAGAAAATTGGGATGGAAAAATGTAATGAAAATATACTGATGCATATCCTTATCGAAATGATAGTCATGATATTACAATTTAGCATTTCAGTTTTATTTTATTTTATTAGTTTTAGGTTCTCGCTTTATCTGGTGTGATTCATCTTTTAAGGCAACCTGAGTCCAATTATGGTATCAGATTTGAACTTTACTCTGGGATTTTATATCTAGTTTTCTTTTAGTCATTTGCATGTTTTAATGATGTTAAACCTGGGTTGTTCATCAGCCGATCAGGTTATTGGTTCAACAAGTGAGTTATTCGTTGAACCACAGAAGCAGTTAAACAAAATGTATACGTGATTTAAATATTAACGCATGTTAATATTTAAGCTAATAAACAGAACAACTGTTGGTCTAGTGGTAGAAGGACTCCCAACCTCAATGTGCTAACTCGAGTCCCGATGCTCCCCTTTTCTACATAATTGAGTTTTTTTAGAAGCACTACAGGATCATCATGTAATCATTATGTGCGGGTCAAATTGAGAGGCATTAGATATGGCTCAGACGACCTGCAGACGCATGTAACTGGTTCACACAGGAAACTTCCGTTTAATATTCTTCCAAACTCTATTTTGGAAATTGTTTTGACTAGGGAACAGCTCAATAACTTTCTTAATATTAGTGACAAATTTAAAAATAATTCGATCTGGGTTCTGTCTTCTGTGCCCATCAAAATTCTTCCAAAATATTAATCATGTTTTGCCATTTCCAAATCAACCAACATCTGAAAAGACGTTTTTTTAAATTAAACGACGTGTAGTCATTCAAGGAATATGAATTGAACTCTACGATCGAGGCAGAGTCAACTAATGCAGTCACACCTGACTAATAATTACACAATTAGTAAGATGTTATGATTTACTCTGGTTCTCTCTCTATTATATGGTTGTTACTAACCTCGTGAAAATCCTTGTTTTATGTTGCTGATGATGTACCACAATTGAATGCTATTTTCTTTTACGTTTCAACTGTAAATTGTGTGGTCAATATTGTAGTAATTGTATGAATGATGATGAAATGAATTGCATGATATGAATAAGTACTGTTGAAGAGAGTGGGTATTTGCTGGGGGGGGGGGGGGGGAATCTTTTCCTTAGCACAGGTCTCTATCTGGTTATCTGTTGATCTTCTAAACGAGTATGTTCATTTTTATCTTCCATTCTACGTAACATTATACAATGATGAACACTTTTGTTATTGATTTTCTCTGGAACACTGAAACTTTATATTACCATGCATGTTTAATAAGGTTATGTTTTTCAGAGATGTGGCAAATAAGGAGGGGAGTTAAAATAAGGAGGATAGACCAACGAGGTTGTGTGCTTTGAGAATGAGTTTCAATGCAGTTTTAGTTTCTTGGTAGTAAAGGTGGAGAATAGAGAGGGGAATGAAAATGAAGAGGGGTGGAAAAGGTTTTGACTAGTGATTTTCAGTTGATAGTGGTTGTTTCAGGACAAAGTGGGTGGGAAATAATTTTCTGTTGACTTTCATACTATGGATGGACAGGCAAAAATTGTAGGCCTGATGTGAAATTCATTTGAATTGCATTTTCAATTGCTCCAAATTTCTGTTGTACTAAGCAAATGAGAACGGTGCCCCCTCCCCCAAATTGCCAGCTTCCCAAATTTCTATTTATTCATTTCAAATAAATCAAGCACTTCCTAAATTTCCCCTTCCCTTTTGTCAAATATTGATGGGATGCTGTTGTGTCATGGACTTGGGATGCCCAGGACTTGATATGTGGGATATGTAGGATGGCCTTTGATGGATGTCATCCTTACTCCTGACTATAAACTTCCGGGGATGACTGCCCACTGAGTAAGCTAATGATAGTATTATATGGTTAATTTCATTGCTGGTATTATCTATGTGCTAAATTGTTCTAGTTAAATTTCTTAATTACTCTCTGAACTATCAGAGTATGATTTATGATGGAGCATTTCTCAATTTCTTAATTGTTCAATTCATGTAGCCGACCGCATGTAGTGGGATTACAACTTGGTTGTTGTTGTACTATTATCTGAATAGTCATTGTTCCTTTCCACTCAAGCACTAAACGAGTGTAACTTTAGTTGTTTCTGTTAAGTACATAAGTTGTGACCCCAAAAACAGAGCCCTACATGAATTTGTGTGGACAGTGGTTGTAATGTTAGGTATTCAACAAGCTTCAAAAAACAGTTTTTCAAAAGTTGTTAATACAGGTACTACGACCACTGACCTTATTCAACAACATGGTGTGCGAATGACTTTTTTAAGCTTTGTAGCTTTTAAACTTAATACAAAGGGTCCCCTTGTTATTGATTTTGTTTTTATTGTCTTGAGGTCTCTACATGTAGGACCGGGTCAGGGGATCACTCTATCCATCACTTACGATGTTGAATGAAGGTTAGTCTAAACATCATTTGTATTTTTGGCCTCGTTTATTCTTCAACTGCTTCAAGATCTTCTTGTTGGTAAATTGTAGTATTTAGTATTATTTATATAATTACTTGGTCTAACTCATATTTCCTACATTCAGTTTGGGGTCAATGCAATCAAGAATTTCATTTGCACCGTATCCTGAAATGGGGAAATCGTCAGACATCGCAAGAGCATTGTCCCATGTGCGGTAGGGAATGGCGGTTTAAAGGATTTTAGTATATTGATTTTTGAGCAATGTAAATTGGTTTAGTTAGTATGCCTGTAATTTAATACATCTTTTGTTGTTTGTGATGAACAGGGAATGGGAATCGAATTTTCCAAACACAGTGCTAGCATATGCTTTTGTAAGTAATAGAATTCTATGTATTGTTGAATAATTTCAGTTTAATTCAAATTCTACATCTATGCATATTAAAAATCCTAATGTTAACTTTATATTCCATTTTGAAAATTTTAAACTGGAATTGATGAACAGCCAATAAGTGTTTATTAGTGTGGAATCGAAAATAGGTGTTGCCAATTGGTGATGATTATGCCATTTCTTATGTTTGTGAATTGTTATCCGTCGGTAGAGTTGGTGATACGTGTAGTTAATATGTTCCCATATCACATGGTTTTATACATATCATAAGTTTTATATAATTACGATCAAATATATCATTATTAGTTGGATCATGTCAATGTTCAGTTGATATACTAATGCTAATAAAGTTATTGAGCCTCGGCAAGCTTGTTCACTAATCTTTTATTATGGCATTACACATAACTAAAATTCTATTATTGTGTTGTTTTCAAATGGAAGTATAAACTTTTTTAATTCAAAAATATACTAATATGAGAGTTTTCACGAGCTTTTAATGTTTTGCATAAAAATATCCTTAATACTAGAAATATCCTTAATACTAGAGATGATTTGGATACTATATAATTTGTCTGCTATCACCAGGCTCCACGTGTTTTTTCATTGTTCTGATTAGTTCTTTAATTCCACTAGACACACAAGATTGTTGACAAGCTCCATATTTTCCACATTTTCTCATTAATCAAGACAAGAGAATCTGTCTAGAGGGCCCTCCCATGAACAAGATTAATGAAATCCACATCAAATCTTACTTATTAAATTTTGTCAAAAACGTTCTTGATAACCACAACCTACTGTAATACCAACAAATTAAATTTATTAATTTCAAAGTAATAGGTAGCATTATTGAGGTAAGATACATTAACACGACCATTGATTCAGAGAAATAGGAAATTCTAGAGACAGCAAGCTAGCTAAAAAGGGAATTTAAAAGGAAAGATAATAAAGTATCTCATCACATTAGATAATTATTTCATTCGACCACTAAAATTATAACATGTATTTTATTTAATTATTTTAGTGGTGTTATGATATATCTCATGATATAAACAAATACTTTATTTTCAAAAACAAAACATAATAAAAATGAATAATCCTGCGTTGTCCATCGAGAATCAAATATAGAGGAGCACCAATATGAATTGAAAGTTAAAACTAGAAAGACATAATCACCCTTGAATTCAGTGTCCACCTGTCAACACAAGGAATAATTTTCATCAATGAATTTAAAAGGCTACCACTAAAGTAAAAGCAAAGGAAAACCCACTTGACGTTCCTTTAATCACAAATTTTACTTTACTTTATTAGCATAATAAAAGAGCATCAAATCAGTGAGAGAGATCCTTCTCAATCCAAATTCATGAAGCTCGTAGAATATTAGTTCATACTCATCCTCCCCGTAATTTTATCTTGTTTCTTTAATTATAGAAAATTTGTTTTCATTGCTCTGTGAGCAGTTGAAACTTAATCACACTTCAAATATCATACGGTAGGTCCTCAAATTTTCAAAAGGCGTTGAAATAAAAATTCGTTTTAGAAGAAAGAAAAATAAGATATGATATAAGGATTACTTACAAATGCTAAAGGGTGATCACTTGGTTATAGCATAGACAGCATAAATAATTCCAGGGAGATATCCAAAAATGGTCAACACCAAAGTGATCCAAAACTCCACCTACATCAAATAAACCATTACACATGAGTTATATTAATCATACACTCCACAAATTCATTTACAAAGTTAACTAACAAGAATAAAGAAGTTGATTAGTTAGAAAAGTTTAAAGAATGTTAACCTTGCAGCCATATTTGAGGAAGACTCCAAGAGGAGGAAGAATGATGGCAAGGATTATGTCTATGCATGTAGCTGTACCTTCACTGACCATTTTTCTTTATTTTCAGAAGAACTTGTAAAATAATGCAAATGTTGCACTTGAAATTTGAATGTGCTAATGTTGAATGTGATGTGAGAAAAAAGAGTGGGGTGGTGGATCCTTATTTATAAGCCACGTCCATATAGAATAGGACACATGCATGCACAATTTTGTCCAACGACCCACGTGCCACGTTTGCATTTGAAACAAGCACGCGGTTGCTTAACCATGTAAATTTTGTGTGCCGTTATAACTACTGGAGATCAACCGTATTAAAATGATTATGTTTCATGTCTCAAATCAATCAACTTTTTCTGATTAATATAAAAACATTATTTTATATTTAATTTTCTTTTTAATAAATTAATATTTTTTATTGGACCGAGACAGAAAATTACAATAAAGTTGTGACAGTTGATCAGATTTCCGTTATGACAATACTATGTGAATTAACAACGACTATGTGCTGTCTTTAGCTTAAGGCTATAAAATATAAATTTTATATAAATAAAAGAATAATATTATATACTCTTACTAAATCCTCCTACTAATCCTTTTACTCACACAAAAATGACATATGTTACTTGTAAATCAATCACTAATAAATAAAGTATCATTTTGTGACATATGTCACTTTTTTGTGGATATGAGAATTATTAAGAAGATTTAATACGATGATATATTATTTTCCTAAATAAAATGTCTCAGTTTGAGTAGGTTATAAATTGTAACCTTATCATCTCGATTATAGGAATCATAGGACAACTCGGGTATGATGTAGAGAATTTATTCTGCCATGTGGGAGGGAAAGCCAATAAAGATTAAGGAATAAAGATCAAAGGTAGCATTAAGATAAGTAATAGGGTTAAAATTCTGGACTAACAGAGAAGTAACACGTTATTAGGTTTATTAGTTTTTTTTGTAATACAAAAGCATCCTCTTCCTTTATGGGCAAGAAATTTATTGCTTACGGGAATTGAAACTTATGACATTTTGATTATTCTGAAATTCAGTTTAACCTTACATCACTAGAACAATTGGTAAGTGTATATATTATCTGAGAAAATTTGAAAAATAGGAAGATGAACGGGTCCTAGGTTGGTGCAGTAGTAAGAGGCAACGGCGTGGTTGGAGGCATGTTTCATGGATTTCACTTCATTACATCCCATGTTTACGACCGACCACTAACGTGCACCTTCATCTTCATCTTCATCTCTCTTGTTTATTCTCAAGACATGAATAGAGTCTTTAACACCATAATAATTTTTTCATAAAATGAACTAAATGGATCCAAGTTTAAGATTACCAATTTGGATCTTTTATTTTATTTTTTGGGATCAAGCATGCGAAAACGTATGGAAATAGAAGGGCTCTTCATTCTCTTTTTCTTTATAAATCTAGATCTCTTAAATCTTAATGTAAGGATATATGAGATTTATAAAAAGGAAAAAAAAAGTTGAAGTTAATATTTGTTATTAGAGATGACACCTTTCATCTTTCTGCTAAAGTCTACTATCTATTGCTTTCATTATCATTTGTGGTTGGCAATGAAACTTTCGGTGAAGGAACATGTTTTATACAAATGACATACATGTAATTGTTTAAGACTATTTGTGGAATAAATAAATAATTTTGGCACAAAGTATAGCTTTGATAGGCCAAAAACTCAGCTTTACAAGACTATGCTAAACACACAAAATATTGGAGAGATTTGAAGCCTTTGTTATTGACTTAAAACTAGCTAATCCACCTGATGGGCTTCAATAAGTGCTTCTTTAGGACCAGGAGGGTCATTTTTGTTTAAGAAATTAGTTTCTTTGGTTTTAAGATGTATCTACAAAAAAACTAAAAGGGCCTCACCTTCGGGCACGTTAAATTTTTTGGGCCTAACAGTTAAAACTATTGGGCCTCCTTTTGTCAGTTACTACTACTATGTTGGGTCTCAACTAAAGCCCATTATCTAACTTCCACACGTATATTTCATACTTATATTTGTTGGAGAGTAAACCTTTAATTTCAACTTAATACACATAGGTGTCCTAATATACGATACGACTACTAGTCATTATTATTTAAAAATGGAATATATCTCAAATGGTATGTCTTGATTTCATCATAGTAAAAAGCAAACCATTTAAGAGAGACTGAGAAGAGAGAAGTTGAGAGGAAATGTAACATCCAAACGATAAAAAATGGAAAAAAATATGATAGATTACTACAATGTCTTCATATATTTCATTTACTTAATTTATTATCATATATTTGTCTTACATAAATTAAAAAATAATCTTAAGCTGCTAAAATTAAGTAAAGTTTAATTATTATATATCCACTAGTTTATATATAAAAAATATAAAAGAACATCATTACTTAGAAAAATGGGGCTACATAATTTGCTAGCTGCTACTACATTTTTAAAAGAGAAGCAGACATAGAATCCTTGTGGATTATCACGTTGACCCATAAAAGCTGTTTCCTATGACCTACTTTCTTTTTGAGCAGTCTTCCCTAGTATTTTACTTTTATTTTTTAATTCAAAAACCATTTTTATAATCATTGTAGGTGGTCTCAACTCTCAACCCTCAATCTAATTAGTTTAAAGTTGATGATCAGAGTGTTTTGATTACTAATAAATTAATAATCTAAACTTTATAGAAGCAACTACCAACTAATGTACATTGATCCCCAAAAAAAGGAGTAGAGTTTTTAAGATGAGTTCTATGGTTTTTATAATAAAATTTAATACTTTCTCTTATAATAATAAAAATTTAAGATGAGTTCTATTTGTTTTAGTTTGATCTAAAAAAATTTATATGTGAAGAAAAGTCACTTCTGAAAAAATTCCTTACTTTATATATATCAATAAACTAAAAAACAATGATGATTCTTGAAATGGCTAATGCTTCTTTCCTTTTAAAGAAATTTTTAGGCACTAACACTGCAAATGAAAAACTTATGCCAAAAGAACTAATTGCACCCAACATGATTATGTCCCATTCAATTTATTTTAGCAGAGGATAACTACTAAACCAACAAGGTTTGTGATCTATTGCCCCTTACATGGAGGTGCCTTCCTCTAATTAATAGAAGAGAAGCCGATTCTCGGATAAACAAGAATTTATTGTATCAAATCATGTCTCATACCAATGACATTAAAGCAAAAATAAAAAATAATAATTATTTTAATTGACATAACATATTTTCTTTGATGCAAAACATGATTCATGATATAATTTAGTAATAGATCATTTTCCATCCATCTCTTACCCTTGTTTTTTCAATGTGTATTATACATTAAATTCAGAACCTAAAATTTCATATTTAAGAGAAATGAAAATTTCATAAATTTAAGAGATATAAGTCCTTTTCACATAGACAGTTAGTTGTCTTATCCCAATTGATTGATTGACTGAAAAACAAAACGTAAACCAAAAGGGATATAAATTAACTTGTGACTAACCATGGTTAGAAATAGAAACCCCGAAATTTCTCTCTGTCCAATTTGTGCGTGTGTGTCACTGCCGGTGTTTTCTGCATTGATTCTCTGCAAACTCTGCATTGGGTCCTTCACTTCTCTCAAATTTTGGGTCGTTTTATCTTTTTCCAAGTATTGTTTTTTTTATACTCTATTTCTTTTGTAAGTAATATATTTTATAAGCAACAAGGAAATTATTAATTTTTCAAAACAAATTTGGTAATACCATTTTTAATTCTACTCCCCCATTTTGTTCCACTATAATCCCCACCATAACGAGGCTAAATATATAGTTAATAAAATCGTCAATCAGTGTTTTAGCATTTGAATTAGGGAAATTACTTTTTAGGTCAAAGCACTACAACTCTGGTTTTCTCGAAATGTTGCACCTTTTTGGAAACCCAGTTTCGGAAATTTGCAGGTTTGAGTAAAACTTGGAGTTACATGAGGTTTCCTTTTATCTCTGCCCAAAATCAGTGTAAGTGATGAAAAACTCAACTGGGGGCACATATGTGCTGACTTGAATGCTATGCTTTGTTGATTAAAAAAAGATTTGTTAGTTTTATATATTGTGAGTTCATTCCACAATTTATTTTTAATTATGATTCAGGAATGATGTATGTATAAATATTTACACTTAAATTATATGAATATTGAACTCTTAAAAGAATAATAATATAAAAATGACAATAAGATCTAATCTCTTAAGACCACCTTACTTTATTACTTAGTAAGGTTTGTGCACTATATATACTTATATATTATATACAACTGATTAAGGAATTTGTTTGACCGAGGTTGTATTATTTAATTTAATTTTGTATATAGTTCGTTTCTCCCTGATAATGACATGGATATTAAGAATTAAGATTTTATCTTATCTTTTTGTTAATTATTGTTGCTGTAAATCTGTAATGTTAGCTTGTTTCTTTTGTAGAGATTTGATTGTCTCATTCTTTGGTGTGGCTTACGTCATATTTTTTCTTTGGAAGCAACAATAAGGAACTAGCTAAGTGCTTAAGTTTGAAGACATTCTGAAATTTTTGCTGCTAAGGTTTCATTAATCTCTTGATTCATCATGCCTCTATATGAGTTATACCAGTTGTCTAGAGATAAGGTTGATAAAGAGGTTAACAACACTAATTCAGTTGAACAATCTCAATCCTCCTTGTAAGTTCAGTAGCTTCAGCTTTATAATAATTGTAACATTTCATTTGCGTTATAATTGCATTCTTTTGTTTATTTCCTTCTATGTTATAACTTCTAACCATTCCCTTTTATGGTTGAACACTTGAACTTCAAATTTAGGCCTGAGAATGATTTCTTTGAAATGGTTTGGGAAAATGGTCAGATTTCAAGCCAGGGTCAGTGTAGAAAGAGCCCAACTTTTTGCAGGGGTTTTCCATCTCATTGCTTACCATCCCATAGTCTGAAAGGTGGAGATAAAGATGAAGCAGGACATGCTATGAATACAAGGTTGGGAAAGTTTCAGGACTTTGATTCTGGATTGAATGAAATCGCGATGTCGGTGCCACCACATGAAGTGAATTTGAGTCAAGATGGGGACATGATGCCTTGGTTGGATTACACAATGGATGGCTCTTTGCAACATTACTGTAGTTCTGATTTCTTAAATGAACTATCTGGTGTCACAGAAAATGACCTCCCTCAACCAAATAATTTTGCCCTTATGGATAGAAGAAGAAATGGTACTAATCAAGAATTTAAGGTCTCTCATAAAAATTCTGCAAGAAATGTTTCTGGTCCAGAAGAAGTGGACGTTTCTAAGGGTTCTTCAGCTAGAGAAGTTGATACTTCTGGGCCTAAAGTTAGCACCAGTCAGTTATACCCTCCATCATCACATCAATGTCAAACACCATTTGCATCTGTTAGATCCCAAGTATCAGATATAACTGAGAATAATACAAGTAATGCTACTGAGCATGCACCTCGTGGCGAAACAACTCAGATCGCGTCTTCCTCTAGTGATTTTTATAGCTTAAAGATGCAGAAGCAGGATCCTATTATGCCTACCAATGGTTCAAAGGTAATGAATTTCTCCCATTTTGCAAGGCCTACTGCTATTATGAGAACTAATATTCAGAACGTTGGCTTGAAGTCTGATTTGTCTTCAGGAAGACCAGATGGTAGGGGAGGTAAGAATAAAGGTGCAGCTACAACTAGCAGCAAACCTCCTGAATCAATAAGAGTTGATTCAAGTGGTGATTGTTCAAAGAAACCAATCATGCACCGCCAGCAGGTTATGGAGCAATCCAAGGCTGATTTGAAACGGTTGGAGCCAAAATCTCTTGAACAGAATGCTGTAGCTTCTAAACAGTTGGACCCTGTTTGCAAAGAGAACTCTATTAAGATTGATAAAACTTCCAGTCAAATTATTGCTGAAAGTGGCCTTGAAGAACAAACAATCGTTGAAAAAAGTATGGAGCCAGCAGTAGCCTCCACCTCCGTTTGCTCTGGCAATGATGTAGACAGAGTTTCAGATGAGCCAAAGCAAAATTTGAAGCGAAAAAGTAGAGCCGCTGAGGGCTCTGAGTGCCATAGTGAAGTAAGCAATTAGTCTTTGGTTTACACTGTATTATATGCTTAATTATCCTTGTTTTATTCTTCCCACTTTAAACCAGAAGTTATCTTACTTGAAGGATGTTGCGGAAGAATCTGTGGGTCTTAAAAAGGCGGCTGCTGGACGAGGACGTACTGGTATTAAGAGAAGCCGTGCAGCTGAAGTGCATAATCTATCCGAAAGGGTGAGCAAGGCCATCTGCTATTTGTGTCATGTTAACTATAAAACAACAAATTTCTCTCTAGAGTTCATGTTTCCGGTTCATATGATTATAATTTATGTATGCAGAGGCGAAGAGACAGGATCAATGAGAAGATGCGTGCATTACAAGAACTCATACCTAATTGCAACAAGGTTGGCCTTTTTTATTTCCACTCTTGTTATAGAATTAAGATATGTAGGTTACCGCAAAGGGTTTAAACTTACAACATATATTTATTTAAGCTTGCTCTTGTGGAGTGTGGGAGGTTTTATGAAATTATTGAAGTTACAGCTATATATATCCTCAACTTGAATATGAAACATGATGTTGCATTAAGTGTATTTGTATTCCTCATTTATTTTGTTTTTTGTGACTTATTATATGTCAGGTGGATAAAGCTTCAATGCTAGATGAGGCAATTGAGTATCTTAAAACACTTCAGCTCCAAGTTCAAGTAATCTCTCCGCCTCTTGAATTCATCTTTTAGTTTCAGTTTTTATGATCATACATGATCTTGTTATATCAAGGGATTGTTTCCTATCTTTTCTTGCAGATGATGTCAATGGGAGCTGGTTTATATATGCATCCGATGATGATACCTCCAGGAATGCAGCACATGCACACGCCAAATGCGGCTCCCTTTTCACCTATAGGTGTTGGCATGCAAATGAGGATGGGCTATGGGATGGGTATGCTTGACATGAATGGTGGATCTTCTAGATTCCCAATGATTCACATGCCCCAAATACCAGGACTTCCCATGCCAATGCCACCATTATTTCCTTTTTTAAAAGGGCCTTTTGTGAACTCACGAACTCTGGGACAACATGCCGGGGAAACAGAAGGAGTTGTTGAAAGTGGGAATTCAGCTTCATCAGGCTTAAAAGATCCAATGCCGAATTTGGACCCACAAGTTAAGCAAAGTACTGGTGGCTATGACTCAACGAGTCAGATTCCTAACAAGGTTTGTTTAGCAACAGGTTTCTTCAATTTTTAATAAATATTTTGTTTAGTTTTATTTCTCAAAAAGACAATCACACTCACCAATTTTCACATTAATTAGAATATTTTGTTTCTCAGTCATTTTTTCTAGTCATACACCTGATGTCTGTTTTCACTTTTGTTATGATAGTGTGTAGCAGCAACTGTTGGATTTGAACAGACAGCTTTGGTGCAAAATAGTGGTCAGGCCTCTGATGTTAATGACAATAGAGCTGTTAATCCTGGCAAAGAAGATAGCCCTGTGATTGGTTAATATTCTGAACAAGTATCACTAAACACATGCACACACACAAAGCCATATTCAATGACATTTTGCATTGATATTTTAAGCTAAGGGTGTCATAATGGAACAACTTACTGTTTAGTTGTACATGCAGGTTATGATTGATACTTGCCATTGACCGTGGCTAGTAGAAGAATCCATGTTTTCAGAAAAGTGAGTCCAAAATCTCTGGTTTCTCATCTTTGCAAGTTGTATATAGATTTTGACAGAGGATATTTCAGAGTTATTGAAGTTGACTCATCACAACAACCATTAGAATCTCAAGTTCCAGACTTTGCACAAATTTTGGCATCTTGGGACACCACTCATTTGTACATCCACTTGCCAAGCTTGTTCAATCAAAATTGTCATAATTTTTTATATATCTTACAAATATGTATTCAAATGTTTGGTTTAGATCTTTCATAGTGATTCTTTGGATTAATGCAATAATACTTGTTTCTTTGCAATCTTGTCTCACCCCCCCCCCTCCCCAATTTCGTGCATATACTTGAAGAAGATTACTGTAGGAGCATTAAAATGCAGACAACCGCTCAAGTATGATGTCAAACTTATGCAGGTTGCCATAGTGCTTCTGCAGTACTTTAGCAGTATGTAGTAATTTCTTTGAAAATTGGTTGGCTTTGTACATTGACTACTACACTTACAACATTGTGGGTTTGAAACATTTGAATCCACAAAGTCAATAGGACCTACATTATCATATATGGTTATGATTAATGAGGTGTATAGTAAAAATCTACTGGTTTTGGGAGATCATGATTATCTATGGTTGAGAATCATACATTGAGACAAGTCAAGTATTCAGGCTAATTTTATATTCGTAGCCAGTATTCATGTCTTCATTTCCACCTATTTGGGCATAGAAATGGAATAGAATGTGATTATGATATATTTTTCACATTCATGGTATGAACTATCGCAGATTAGATTAGACATAAATGTATGAGCTATCGTAGTGATGGAGAATCTGTTTAAGATTGATGAGAACTCCCTTAGCTAGTAAGCAGAATGGATATATAAGGATTTAGACAGTTATGTAATGAACAATCAATAATAACACAACAATGTTAAAATTGCTTCCATTGTTCATTAGCAACAATCAAGAAAACAATGCATATATCCAAATGAAAAAATCAGAACAAAACAATCAAATTTTACAGTACTGCTTAAATCATGGCCTACATCATCTTCTATATATACACTGCACCCAGCACACCTCTTTGCAATCAAACAAATTCAATAGAAAATAATAATGCATACAATCCAATAAATATGTGCTATATAATGCTATGCACCACCATGATGAAAAACAAAGCAACAATGTGAAATTCTGCAGAATTAATCAGTTCATCCCATTACTTGACTTGAATATCATCTTTGGCCTCTGTGGAGTGGTTTTTGGAGGATGGAGATCTGCGAATGATAGCTTTCCTTGCTTTCACCAGTGACTGTTTTACCTTTGATATGATGTTATTTGACTGCTTTTGAGCTGGCTTGGCTGGAGTTTCCTTTGGAAGGTCCTTGGAGGATGTTTTTGTTGCATCACTATCCTTGCTCGGTTCCTCGGGAGCTTGAACCTCAGTTTTCAGAGGCTCCTCAGTTTGTTCTTTCTCCAAATCATCCAATTCAGTTTTAGTAGTTTCCTCTTCTTCAAATTTAGATGCCAATGTTTCTCTTACAGGTTCTCTTACAACTAAAGTTATATCGTCCACCTTTGTGTCGATGTGTCCTCCTTTCTCGTTTTCAACCGCTGGTCCATCACCTTCAGCTGTAGCTGTCTTTACCTCAATCTGTTTCCCCTCCTTGTTGATCTCAACCTCTGCCTCTCTCGAGGATACATGGACAGCTTCAGGTGCTTCTGGTTCTTTCTTGTCATCATTTTCAACAACAACAACCTTTTCCTCAAAACTAGTTTCTTCTATAAGATCAGTTATAGCTTCCTGATTAACGGAACATTGTTTGGGAATTGTCGAAACGCCAGCCTCGTCTTTTGATACCCCTTCAATAACATCACTAGAGCTTGATGCTTTCTTGCTGTCCTCTCCAAAAACCTTTTCTGCAACTTCAGTCAAAGGCTCAACCAGATTTTCTGGTGCTGATTGAGCTTCCTCATTTACTGAAGCATGTGCAATGTTTGCAGTGATGCTAGTTTCCTCTCCTTTGAAAGTTTTCTCTTCCTTCAATGATATCAGATCCTTGATTGTGTCAGTTTTCTCTTCCTCATTGCTAATAGTCTCAAGCACAATTTCTTCCTTGGTCTCCACTTCTTTACTAGTTGCCCCAACATTCTCAGCAGCTTCTACACCAAGTTCTCTTGGCTTTTCCTCCACGTCAGTGGGCTCAGGTTCTGGCTTCTGTTCTTTATCAGACAATACTTCTGACTCTGAGGTTTCAGTTTCTTTCACCGCCTCAATATCCGACACTATGGGTTGGTGAGCTGCATTTACAGAATCTGGTTTCTTCGCTTCACCTGGCACTGCCTCTGACTCTGAGTTATCGATCTCTTTCACCACCTCAATATCAGACTCCTTGGGAGGGTGAACCTCCACCGCATCACCTATTGTTTCTGTTTCAAGGATAACTGCCTTAGGCAGCTTCCCTTCCTCCTGTTTTAATGATTCTTTTTCTTGTTCACTTGAGTTTTCGTCGACTTTAGTAACCACGAGCTCTGCTTTCTCTGTTTCTGTAGGTTCTGCCTCGTAGTCATTAGTGTCTTTCAGTACTTCTGGTTCACTTGTTTTTTCCTCTATGGCCTCACCGGTTTCTGAGGAGGGGACTTTAGCAATTGCGACTGTGTTTGGTTGCTCCTCTTCCTTTTGATCAAGTGATTGGTTTTTCAGTTCTTTTGGGTTTTCCTCTTCAGTAACCACTGGTTCTGATTTTGGTGTTTCAAAAAGTTCAGCCTCTTTGACTATCTCTGCTTCTGATTCCTTTTCTGGTTCTTGAGTTATTTCGCGTACCTCTGTAGCCACAACCACAGGCTCAGGTTCAGGTTTCTCTTCCTTTTTGTCACCTGCTTCCAAAAATTCAGCCTCTTTCACTACCTCTGCTTCTAATTCCTTTTCTAGTTCATGTGTTTTTCCCTGCACTTCTGTTGCCACAGGTTCAGTCTCAGGCTTCTGTTCCTTTTGGTCACTTGTTTCGAAAATGTCTGCCTCTTTCACAAACTCTGCTTCTGGTGCTTCTAGAATGTCAACTGTCTTTGGTTCTGTGAATGATGACTCTTCTAACTGGGATTTGGCTGCATCACCGGTAGCATTTGAATCATGGATCACTTCCTTCTCCTCCTTCAGTTTGCCTCCAATATGTGTCTCCAATGAAACAGTATCATCATTCTTTTCTACAACAACAACAGCTGGTTCTGCATTCGCGCCATCTTCTTCTGTCTTAGAGAGAGGGGGTACTGGAATTAGTGCATCCTCGGTGTTGTCATGTTTCAGATTATCTTCAGCAGAATCCCCTATTGCTGGAGAATCATCAGACTTTTGAACCTCAACTGCACCAGGCTCTCCATTCGTCTCAACTCCTTCGGACTCGGATGAAGGGTTTGTATGACCTCCATTTGCATCCTCTAGATTGTCATGTTTCACTGAATCTTCATTGGCTAAAGAAGCTATCATATCTGCAATAGCTTCACTCTTTTCCTTGTTCACTATTTGCTATACAATAAATATAATAAAGCATTGATAAGTAAATCAGCAGTGCCCATTAAGGATATGAACAAACTTAAACATTTTAAACATTAACAAAGAGTGAACATAAGTGCAATTTGAAACTAGCAATGGAAGTAACAGCATTGCCAAACTAAAGCACAGAAATCACAGTTTTTCCATCATCTCAAATCCGGTTGGTCCCTTAAAACAATGTAATGTTTCAAATGGAAGTTAGCATGAAAGTATATGCTTTTGTAATAAGGGAATTCGTCTATTATATTCTTTCAAAATGCTGGAAAAGTGGCATCTCAATAACTTGTCTTACACTTCAGAACAATATAATCTTGTGAAAAGAAGTGAATCATATAACATGGATAACATTTCATTGAGTTATTTCCCTATTGCAGATATCATCACCTTTATTGGGCACCAAATCCATAATTAAAGGAAATACTTTTTTTCTGTCAGCACTATGTACTTACAATATATAGTATGTACATGTTGATCTAAAGCCCATGTATCTAAATAGTGATACAAAGGGTATCTATCTAACATATACAATATATGTCTACTAAGATTTATTTTCTATTAGGGTATACTTTGAATCAGGACATATACTGATAGAACCCATATCCATTTTTACAATAATTGAAGTTAAGCAAAAAGACACTTGCTATCAAATTCATACCAATTCATAACTACAAATATAACTCTTTAATAGCCAAGAAGAAACATAAAAACAATACGTAAGTTCCATCAAAGTTGCTTCTGCAGCTTCAAATTAATCACATAAGCCATAAATAAAGCTTGGAAAAGAAAATGAACCTCATCAGTAACAGAAGCAACAGTATCAGTAGCCATAATCCAAGCTTGCAAAAGTGATGTTGAAGGTGGTAGAGTACTACTTACTTGTATAGTGAGAAGAATAATATGGTTGGCAACAACTTCAAGGAAAAAGAAGGAATAACAGTTCAACTTTAGTAAGAAGAAGAACAAGAACAACTAGTTTTCAACATAGAAAAAAAAGCAGAAAACAAAGATGTTTGACAGACTGTACACATGAACTGGTATGGTCTGAATGATTTAGGAGAATTAGTATTAAGGGTAGCACTAAAGTTTTGATATTAAAATACAAAATAATATAAAGTATTAAAATAGAAAAGTTGATCATGTAGCTATGAGCTGTGACAAAGTGACTAACTTTATTCAACGAGGTTGGGGACCAGATCAGTAGCATGCAACTCCTATATTTTTAAACGGTTCTAAATCTTTGGGGTCCTGTCCTTCTCATTTATAAGATTATGTACATCACTAATCTTCTAATTCTAAATTATATTTCATCCCTAGATTATGAAAAACCGTTGTAAGATTTCCATACATCACTAATCGTCTATGTAAGAGTTGGTTGGCTATGATAAAATTTGATTATTGATTCATATTCTAAATTTAATTAAATTTTCCGAGACTAGTATGTAGTTTATTAAGTCTATGTGTGCGAGGCCCACAGTACCAGAATCCCATGACTCATTGATTAAACTAAGTCATGTGTACAAATATAATAATATGGAAAGGAGAGAAAAATATATTAACTAGTTTTATATAATTTCATTCTATCTTATATATTTAATTATTATTGATTCTTATAAAAAGTAATACAAATAAATTGTCTAATGTAATAATTATATATAAATATTTATCCTCTCACTACATGAATATTTTATTTATATTTTGCTAATACTTCTGCAGCAGCCAGGTGATGATCTCCTATAATACCTATACCGAGCATCAAGGGTCAAATAAAATTATCATACTTCACTTGAAAATTAAAATGATATGGAATTTAATAATAGATATATAGCTTTAACAATTTGAAGGTCGTATTTGTTCCACGATAAGGTGGTATAATTTTCTTTGATTTTCAAACTTAAGACATAGGAAATTGATGAATTGAAAACGATGCCATGCAACTTGAAAATATAATTTATTGGCACAGCTTATCTGATTGGCGGATTTTTTTTTATTTCTCTTTATTTTATCCTGGATGAAGAAACTTTGATGAACTTTCTATTGGTATAAAGATTTATACACTATCAATATATCATTCACTATTTTTTGTTGAAGAATTAATAATGATAAAATATTAATGGTGGATGATGTAGTATAATGTATAAAATTATCAGTGCATACATTTTCTTCTATCAAAATAAATGTATCGTTTCGAAAACATTATTCAATGATATTGAGTGATTATTGAGATTAACAACAGATACCGGGTCTCTATTTTAAAGGTAGACACATTTGGAGAAAAACTATAACGTCTCTTTCCTGATAGAACATGGAAAAAGCCCACCTTTATATATTGGGCCCGCTCCCGTTCGCATGTTTCCCAACTTTTCAAATCTCCCATCACAACCCATTTCTGTACACTTTACCCACATGTCCTTTACTATTCCATCTTTTTTCCAAAAATAAGTGTGGGGAAAGTTTTCTAAACAAAAAAATAAGAATGTAGTCGAGATTTATACATAATTAATATATTATTATTGCATTATCCATGCAAACTTCATAATTTTCATACCCCCATTTTCTATTTTTACTCTTCATTATCCCAACACCTCTTTTCACTTCACTAATATGAATTACCTTGCGGTATTCTTCTCCTTCAACATTTAATATAAAGTAAATTACACTCACACCCCTGAGTTTTAATGAAATTATACAAACTACTCCTCCCTTCTTTGTCCTTAAACCAACCACCCCTAATGTTGTATATATATTACACTGACTACCCCTGCACGATATAAAAGTGTAATATTTTAAACAAAAAAACGTATGATGTGTGTAATTAATTAAACAAAATATTGTATATTATGTAGACAAATTCAAATAATATAAGAGTCAATTCGTCTTTATTATTTGGCTCGTTATAAAATAGTATAAGAGTTATTTAAACATTTATTTGAAATTATTAATGTATTTTTTAATGACACAAAAATAATAAAGAAACACTCGTTTTTGTACTATTTGAAGTGTTATACAATATACTTTAACTTAATTACATTCATCACACGTTTTCTTTAAAATATTACATTTTTATAACATGCAGGGGTAGTCGGTGTAATTTATGTATAAATCTAGGGGTGATTTGTGTAGGAGGGATGGGTGATTGAAGTAAGGACAAAGAAGAGAGGTGTGATTTGTGTAATTTCATTAAAACATCACCATCATATATTCATTTCAAGTATAACCATTTCGTGATCCTTGAAGTATTTTATTTTTTCTGGTTAGTGACACACGGTTCACAACTATTGTTACAAAAGTGAGATTTTTTTAAACTTTGTGAATTACATGTAGAAGTTTATGGTATCTATCATGAAATTATGACAATGTGGACTTGCACAAAAATTTCCAACTGTGAGATATATAATTCAGACAGTGAATGTTATTTTACTTTATGCAACCATAAGGCATAGTTGTTTGGTTATGCAATTGTGGGATTGAACTCACTTTTCTTTTTGAAATTCATAGTTTTCTTATCTTTTAGATAACTTGTAAAATGGAGTTGGCAAACCAAACATAAGATAGGTGTCTACAAAGAAAATGGATCATCTCTGTTTGTTACTGAGAGTCCATTAACATATAAGATTGTAACATATGGCTTTAAAAAAATGTAAAGATACAGATTTTAAAATATTATTAAATAAAAATTATTATAAATGATGAAATTAATCTGAGCCTTATATTCCTGTAGTGGACTAAGAGGATACGAAGGCACTAGTATAAAAGGTGTGTGAGGTGTATAAAGTCCCTCCCCTAACATCTAAATGTTAAGTTCTTCCAGAAATGTGCCAAAACAATATAGTGCTAGGCCTAGTGTATAAAATGCTACCTCAAAATAAGCTACAATTATAGAAAGATTACTCATTTCACTTTCTTCAAACCTATTGCGTCTTTAACTTGATTTAGCTAGTCCTCTCACTTCTTCTGGTACAAAGAATGTAAGTAGGGTCATTTCTCATTTGGGCTATTCGGTTTGCACACCATAAATTAAACTAGTCCTTTATAATCTGTTTGTAGTGAAAACTTTTCACCGTTGAATTTTACTTCTATTTGCTTAATTTGATTTCACGGTGTGTGTAAAGTATAGTACAAAAAATGAAGCAAAATCTAGTAAAATTGACGGTCAGCATGCATGGAATTTATCTGTGTGCCTTTTTTTTAATCTATTTTGATCTAACAACTGAAGTCACATAACTATACAAGTTAAAAGAAATTTGGTTAATAAAATAATATTTAATTTTATTGTTTAGTAGGAATTATATGTTGTATCACTTTAGTAATTAGATGCTTACACTTCTTGAGGAATCAATAACTTAGAGAAACAACCTTCTTGGGTAAAAAGACTAATAATAATAACAAAAATTAGTAGTTTGGTACCTTATTTTGATCGATTAAGATAAAAGGTACCCATGTGAAATTCCAATTTAACTAAAGTAACTCTAACATAACGTAAAACATATAAATAGGTAACCTTTAAATATAAGAAGATATACTAAGATTGTATAAAGGCATAGATAGAAACATAAATCTAATGGGGATTGAATCTTTAGAAATAACACTGTGAACAAGAAGATGGTGACATTATGCGTATAAAGGTACACTATGTTGAAGAGACAAAATCTATGTACCCTATAAAGTTGTATTATAAAGTAACCAAAGATCATATATTGATATTGGGCGATTTAATGTCTGACACTAGATTGATTGAGAATACTCAACAAGCATAAGCTCTCTCCTGAATTAAATCATATGTAATGATGCAAATGTTACAATAAAGTTGACTATCGTTTCCCACTACAAAGCAAAAGTGAAAATGTAATTATTCAAGGGTGTGAGATACAAAGGAACATTTCAACTAGACAAAGATTTTGATTATTGATGAAAGTTAGAGATTTTCCTTACGAGCTTATATGTCATTTAAAACTCTTAAAATTATGCCTTGTTATTGAAGTTAATTCCCTATGCTGATTGGTTCTTCCTCTCTCAATTTCTGCTCAAGCACTTTATATGCATACATTTTCTACACATAATTTAAATAAATAATATTCCCAGTGATTGACAAAGACTGAATTGTAGTGTACTAGAATTTAACTCAACAATAATAATTATTAATTGGATATTAATCTTCTAGATAAATAAAAGCAACATGAAGAAAGAGACACATGTTTTTGTCATAATCCCTTCTTGCTTTGACAAGACATGATAATTAAGTTGCTGCTAACTAAAACTTATGAAATATGCATGTGCTTGTGTTTCCAACCAAGCCTTAATGGGCCAATGTAGCAGGATAACTTGAGATCTTTTCAGATTAGAACTTTTGTGAACCTAACTAGCTTCAATTATCCAACAAACCAAGGTGGGAATTAGAGCTGGCCGGCAACAAATTCAGGGCACCATCATAGTTGTAGTAGTGATATTTCTAAGCTATTAACTTTCTCATTACCAAAATATTACTGTGGATCGTATTTCTTGACGCGACTATAATATTGCAATTATTATTATATGGTCCTAAATCATAGTAAACAACCTTGTTGGACCACACCATATCAAAATCTAAAACAAGTCACATGTTACAAAACAACTACCAACATTCACAACTGCAGCAATGCCCGCAATCCAACTCGTGACAATTCATTCATAATTACAATCATAACCACAATTTAAAAGATTTATTAATCTTAAGGAACAAGCACAACAATGTTTAAATGGCAAATTTATTCATAAAAATGATTAAGAAAGACTGCTATGCTTGCAATGTCAATAAAATGTGTCTGCTATAATCTCCTAGATTCTTGGGGCCTTACCAAGTAACTGATTCAGTGGAAGCTATGACAGAGACCTAATATTGTAAAATAAATTTGGTGGTGGTTACAACTTGGTGATACAGTAGCATGTAGGTTATTTTAATCAAGTAGTTATGAATAGATAACTATTCCAATTGCCCCCAGCTAAAGAAAAAGTAAGTAATGAAATAATGAGATATAGCAATTGCTTTCTTGTCAATTAGTTGTGAATAGTAGAATTAGATTATGAAAAGATGGTTTTAAGGATAATGCAGAGGCATCTACATTTTTTCAAGGGCATGTGGAGTATGTCTCCCTCTTGTTCAAATGCCCATTATGATCTTCTAAATCTTTACCTTCATCAATCTCACTTCACCAATTTCCCATCAACATTATACTTAAAACCCTTTTACCTTTTCAAATCATATATATTCTTTTTGCTTTAATTAATTGGATGTCATCCTTTACATTTTGTTAAAATGATGAAACTTGTTAGAACTTATTAGTAATTGATATCAAAGCTTCCCTCATTATAAAATAGGCTTTCTAGAATATATGCTTGAAGATGATAGTAGTTCCTATAAAGAAGATGATTTATAAAACCTATTAAGGAAATTCATAACCAATTTTTTTAATCCAAAATGGACACTTATGGAAGGAGCAAATGCATAAAATAAAATTGAAAACACAGGCTAGCATATAATATTTATGAATGATAGTGAAAAATGAAATAGAAGTCAAAACGGATCTATTTTTTGGGCTATGTTTTCAACCTTTCAATTTGGACAAAATTGAGGTATAAAGACCAAGTGATTTTCAATATGTCAATGTTGAGAGCAGTGCTAGGACCTTATTTTGCACTTACTATCAAGAGTATGATTGTAATATCATTATTTTTAAGGGATAAAAGTGTTATATTATTTTATATTTTTATGTTATTTTCTAGGTACTTGCCTTTCCATTAATTGAGAGGATCCTAACCCTGTTTAAGATAGGTTACCAAGCAAAGACAATATTATATTGTTCTATTCAAACATTACTAATCAATGATTTTCTTGCTGGACAAGCTTGAATTAAATTGAAAATAACATATATAATTTTCATGATATTAGAGGCATGGCCTTTTATAACTCCTCTATTCTTCATTAGTGGCACTATGCGTTGGATCTAAATAAAAAAGTTTAATTCCAAGCATGGCCTACAAAGATTAATAACATATATTCTCATGGACAATAATGCTACACATTTGTTTTGTTAAGCAATTTTCCTTTGGGGTCCAGGGGATTAATTTAATAAAATCCCCATACATGCATTCAAATTTGTTAAAGGAATCCCAGCTCATCAACTTTTGAGACAAATACACAGCAGAGTGTACTAGTGATTCCGGATTAGATTTGTTCCAACCATTGTCTGCCTCTGATTATCAGAATGGTTGAAGAGGACTTGACATGCCTATAGACTCTTATTTATGGCTAAGCCTTAGTTGAAAAGTGTAATCGTCATCACATTTGCATCTAAAAGATAAAAGTGTCACATCATACTCTTTTTTTCTATGTACTTCTCTCTCCAGTATTAGAGAGGAACCAGACCCATAATTTCTTTAGTGACTTTTAAAAGTTGCCTTTTTTGGATACAAAAAGTAATAGTAAAGAAGGTTAGTCAAATCTAGATATTTTAGATAATGAGATATAGTTAAAATGCATGTTTTATTTGGTTGTTTATATCATAGGGAACAGACACAACCCTAAAGGTGATATAGAAAACACAAACACTGTGATGAAACTCACTTGAATTGAAATTTGTGGCTTGCTTGAATTATACAACTACAACTATAATAAATAGATGCACAGACAAATTTATAGGCACTTATGCCTTATAATGAACATAGCCCCGGAATATTCGATGCAACTATTAATTAAATATATATGCAGATAAATAATTTTAACCTGCTACTGCATAATGCATGAATATTTTTACAATTGAGTGTATTTATTCTCACATACCCATAAGAGGTTGTGAAAACTTTAGGCCATTCTTGTATCTCATGTGGGTTTTCAATTAGTGTCTAGAGTTCTACATGTAGATACTTATCTGATTCTCTTATTTCATCTAGTTGAATTAATTTACATTTCTTCCAAATATTTATCTCAGCTTAACATTGATCATGGAAAGCAAGTTCGATTTTGGTTTTGTTAGAATATTAATTTTTCATGCATTCCAATCATTTGCTGTCAGAAATTGATTCCCATAAACATATACATGAATATTTTGATTGAAGGAAACAAAGAAAAGAGGAAGAGGACACTAGAAAACATTGGTTTAAAGTAAATAGCTGACCAAATGCAACTTCATTTTGGTCACTAAAAAAATGAACCAATCGATTATATTGTCGTAAATATTATACTACAATTCTACAAAGAACAACGAAGCATACACATATTATTAACGTATAAACGCAGCAAGATTAATGGGAAATATATAAACATTTTACAAATGTAGTTTGACTTTGTTGAACAGCTCATATGAGAAATATAAGATAAGCTTAAAAGTGCATGATGGGGTATGGACATTTCAATGTATCTTATTTATAATTCAAATATTAATGTCTAATTTGGATGGATGAATTAGGACATGGCTTATGCCATGGAAGTTTCACAATGTCAGAACCAAGGACAGGCTATCCTAGAAGGATATCAATATTAATATCACTAATGTATTTTTAGATAATTGAAAGATGAAGATACTTTTTAGAGTTTAGAACGTGTTCATGGAAATTTATGCACTTGAAGACAAATTACTAGTTTGGATGCTTGTGTCGTGTGCCATGAATCACTTCAGAGAATATTGTGCAATTTGTGAATTCTGCAAGAAGGACAATGGAAAAGATTAATTTATTATAAGCACATATATCCCTTGATTAATTAATTCCATTATATGTTTAAGCTTTTCTTCTTAAACTAAAAAAATGTCCATCTTTTCAATCTATGTTAATTTACATTACTTTATACACATGCTTAATTATGAAATGATTTGGCATTTGATTATGCATATGATTTCATTATTTTACTACTTGATAGTGTGTATATTCAGAAATGTAGGGTGAAATAAACTAGTGAAATTGCATTATTATGATTGTCGTATTTGGGTAGAGGAGTACAGTTGTTTTTTCCTATTATTAACTAAGGTTTTAGTACCCTACATTAAAAAAAGAACAACTATTTTAGTATCTTTCCACACAAACACAGAAGTCGAATGAAGTCAGAAAATTGAAATTGAAGAAATCTGCTTTTAATTCAAAAGAAAAGTAGCTTTCAAATTGCAAAAATGACTAATCACTCCTATAGTTGGTTGAATATGAAGCTGTTTCTAAGGGAAGAAATATGAGCTTAATTACACGCTCAATTTTTGCACTTGTTCCTAAATTATGAAACTTTTCCTAACTATCATAATATTCAAAGGGAACACGAGAACCTAGAGAAGCTTCTGTTATCATGAATTTAATGAAGTATACTTTGTTTGAACACCTTGCTACTCTAAGGGTGTAACTTCTTCACGAGAATTTTTCTTTTCTGAAGCCTTGTGGTTAATTTATGCTTCATTTTGCTAATCTTGGAGTAGGTTTAGCATAGCAAAGCCACTCCTTTAAATTCCATACAAAGTTCTTATTTTCAATATAGCATCTAACCCTTCTTGATATATATGTCTATATCATATAGGAATGGAGAGATTTCATCACACTTCATATGTTTCAAACAATATAGAGAAATAACTCTCACGTCTAAGCAGCATGGTAAATAAAGCCAAGATCGGTGAATAATGAGAACCTTGCCAGCTAGCTTTACCAATTACTTACCATAAATAAGCACATACCTATCGTTCAAAAGTGAATTAGTGTCTTCATAGGATAAGTGGGTTCAAAATATCAGAGAAATCTTTCAAGATTTTAAGGATATTAACTTATTTTTTTAATAAAATGTTTAGATAGCTAGGTCTTTACCACTCAGAGCATTCATAAAAGTAATGATATATCACTTATCAATGAAATCTTCATTCATACACATTACATTGTAAAGTTTGAGCTAAAATTCTTTATCAATTGTATTAATCTATATTGGTAAAAGCAATTGTATTAATCTATAAGTGCCATAATTTGATCCCCATAATGCATTAATTAGTTCCAAATCAATTATATTATCCATCTTCCCCTTATAAGACCTCTTACAAGACGTCTACTTGAAGAAAAAAATGTTGCTAACTATGTCTCTTATTTTTTATGTTGATTTGGAAGTAATATTATAACTTTTTCCAATCAAAATTTGAGGCCTTTTGAGAAATTGCCCCAACCTTTCTAATAGGACATACATATTTCATATTTATAAGTCAAACCTTTTGATCTTGTGTGGCATCAGGACCGTCCAAACATGATGGACCCACCTGGTGGGACCCTAATGATTATGTGGATTGTCTCGTGAAGATGGATGTGGGTCCCATCCCACATATCAAGAAAGTCATATATAAATTAAAAAATAGCACTGTCCAATCACCCTTTGAATACATACACTGCAATACAAATTTCTGTCTTGGTCTTCTCTATGGCTCCCCTCCTATTTATTTGATTCCATAACAAAGCTTCCATTTTATTTTCTCAACTCTCATTTCAATAGTTCATATAACCACCATTATTCATTAAGCTTAGTGTTAATTTGGAGAGAAAAGCATTGGTATTTAGTAGTGAGGTGAATATTTAAAGAAGTGCATATGGGAAGACATTCTTGTTGCTATAAGCAGAAGCTGAGGAAAGGTCTTTGGTCTCCAGATGAAGATGAGAAGCTTTTGAATTATATAACCAAACATGGTCTTGGATGTTGGAGTTCAGTTCCCAAACTAGCTGGTACTACCATTATATAATATTCTTTCAACACTATATTTCAATTATCACAGTGAAGGACAACACAAGAGTAATTTTAGTTAACTTTCATTGTATATTTCAGGTTTGCAGAGGTGTGGAAAGAGCTGCAGATTGAGGTGGATAAATTACCTGAGGCCTGATTTGAAGAGAGGAGCATTCTCACAGCAGGAAGAGAATTTGATACTTGAACTCCATGCAGTCCTTGGCAACAGGTAAGTCTGTTATAGTTATAGATATAGTTCAGGAACTAAGTCACTTTTCATAAGGCCTTTTTCTTTTCTTTTTATTAAACTAAGATAATAAGTTATTACTGATTTACTATTGTCTTTCTTAGCCATTTAGATATAGAATAGTTCTTGTTCCATGACCTTCTTTTTACATCAGGTGGTCTCAGATTGCAGCACAGTTACCGGGAAGAACTGACAATGAGATAAAGAACCTATGGAACTCATGCCTCAAGAAGAAGCTCAGACAAAGAGGCATTGATCCAAACACTCACAAACCACTCTCAGAGGTTGAGAATGACAAGGACAAGCCATCCATAGCAGACAAAAAATTAGCTTCAGTGGGATCCAATGAAGTGTATAGTTTTGTTGAGCCAAAAAAACCCAACCAAGGTTCCATTCCTCCTGAGAGATATAACCCACTTGAATTCTCTACAAGTTCCAAGATCAACAACAAAAGTAGCAACAATAACTTGACCAGCAGCACCACATCTACACAGGAATTATTACTAGACTCAATCAATAGTTGCAGACCATCTGATATGGTAGGAAATTATTTCTCACTCCAACACTTGAACTATGGACCAAACATGAACAACACCCCTATTTACATGTCAGACCTTAATTCTGGCATAACTTCTACTATACTCCATAATTCTGCCTCAACCTCATCAATTTTACAAACTCCAACACATGTAAAGCCTACTGTTACTCTCCACTCTAATAACAACTTCAACAACAATCCTTCTATATCCTCTGGTGACATTGATGGGAACAGAAGCACTATGCAGTTACAAAACAACACAAACTTCCTTCGCAATAATAGCACTATGACATGGGGGATGGAAGAGTCTGTGAAGGCTGATAAAGATGCTATATCTTTACAAGGAGAAGAACAAGAAGAGATAAAGTGGTCTGAATATCTTAACACTCCATTCCTTCTTGGAAACACAGTGCAGAATCAAACCTCTCAATCTATCTACAGTGATGTGATTAAACCAGAAAGTGGCTTCATAACAGAAGATTCAAGTACTGGTTGGCAACAACATAACCAGCAGCACCAACCAGCTTTTCAACTTTCAGATATATATAATAAAGATCTGCAGAGATTTTCAGTGGCTTTTGGACAAACCCTCTAGCCTTTACGTACATAACATGTGCAAGGAAACTTCAATTCAACGAAAGAGACAAAGATGCCGACATTTCCAATATGAAAAACTAGGTCAGAATTTTACTCGTGAGTTCTGACCAAAAGTGTGTGCTGTAAATTTATTTTATTTTTTATTCTGATATTGTATATGTGTCAAGCTTTCAGCAATATGATACAGTATAATGTTTGCTAATGATTCAAGCTTCGTCTTTCTACCATTATTTTGTGTTCATCAAACACAGAAGCACTACTACTGCAGAATAAGACTTCTTTGTTCTTACATGATTCTTTAATGTTGATTGCATTCTTTTACATTTGTTGTTTACCTTCATGTTTCAATAAGAGTGTTGTACCTTATAATACATATACTTTAAAACGGTTGCCATTAAGTTCTTGGAACGTGTGTGTGACTCATTCAATAGTTTCAAATCATGATATCTTTTTGTGGATGTTCTCTATCAGTATCAAAGCATTAGGGTCCATTTTGCTTATATGGATTTCTGTCACTGTCTCCTAATGATAGAGATTGTTTTTATTGTTTGGTAAAGTTGATATTACCTTTCTTCCCCTTCAGTGACTGAAAACAAGAAAGTATGTTATACTTGTATTCCTTTGATTTACCTCTTTCAAAAGATCATCAAGTTGTACCTTGTAGACAGAGAAGCAAAAAAACTACACGACAAATTCATGGCACACCAACCACTAGTTCAGAAATTCAGTTCAGTTGAATAAAGGCCACCACTTAACAGCTTTATTTAGTTAACAACACCATTATTTTTAGGACACAGTGAAGTTAAAAAAATTGAAGATAAAATGAAAATGGATTGATATTTCTTTGTTACAGAAGAGGATATTTCATTGAAGATTAATGTCCTTTTTTGTTGAAAACCATATCTTTTTTACACCCTATGTGAAATTTTCATGTAAATGACATATTGTGATGATTCAAATACCATAATGATTCTTAAATATATATTTTTGTACCACGAAGTATTCGTCTCAGTGGGCACCCACCCACATGTATTGATACTGAATATAACATAATAAAAAAGAAGGGGTTGGGTTGTTTTCACAGACATAACAGAAATGACTGATAGAAAAACATATGATATGAAAACATTAGATAACATCCTTCACGTAGCAGAACCTGTTCCCCCACAACAAAAATAAGTTTCTTTCATTTCATTTTGTTACCTTTCAAAGTAGTGAAACAGTTTTTGACCAATACAGCTATACAAATCTGCTGACTCCTATCATTTTCTGGGGTATCCTGCATATGTATTATTGTACTTTTATTTTGTATTACATATGTTAAATTCATTCACATTTCAATGGTTATATTATAAAGTTGAGGATTGCAACTGCTGAGAAACCCATAAGCTAGTGAATTAGGTGTACAAAAACATTATGTAATTTATAGCCTTTAACTAGCTGCAATGTGAAAACTAGTTGGAAGTAAAAAATTATTGTAGTAACTGTGTCAAAGCATGCAGCTATTGGGATAGTGATGCATTTTCCCATTTCAGCATTTAGTTGACTGAAGGTCTAAACTTAACTACCTAACTTGCTAATAGTAAGAATAATCATACACGGACCTATTATGCAGAAAATGGAATATTTTTTCAGCATTAAGATTTGCTTACTAATAATACATAGGGACAAATTTGGAGCCATCAAAACTATGTCATATTTTCCTATCTTTCAAGCATTATTTGCTACAACTCTCAGCCCTGTTGATTGTGATCCATGTGCACACTCTTTCAATAAGTCTTCTCGGACATTAAATATTTCCAAGGTTCTTATTTTTTTAATTTGCAAGCGATATTGATAGGTTTAAAATCTCCATGCATGTGAAACAAATAATTGGGTCCATTTTGATGGGGCCCTACAATCATCAGTGTGCAAGAATAGAACAAAAATCCCTAGAAGGATAATGGGGTGGTGGCTATGCAATCCTAAGTTTGATCCTTGTAAAATATTAGTATACTAGTTAAACAAGCATCATAAAGTTGTTTGTTTTAAATTATTTCCATTCACATAATTTTGTGTGGAACATAATATATATAATCTGTATAGTGTATATATAATATAATATGCAAGGACAAGTAACTAATAAACAAATTGTTCAATCATTATGAGTTTATGACGATAATGGTTGAACTGATAATGACGGTGATTATGAAGGTATATAATATAATACAGTCTTATTATAAGAAGTGTTCTGGGTGACAGATAATTTGTGCATAATTTTATGGAAATGAAGGCGAATGAGACAAAAGGCAAAAGTTAAAGAAAAAAAACAATAAACAAGCAAAATAACTATATACTATAGGAAATGGATCCTCCATCCTCCTGTACGCAGAGATGATGACATGTGTTATTTAATTTTTTTTAATGTTATAGATTTTAAATTATTTTTATTTAAAATATTTTTTTAAAATTTAAAATTATTCTGACCCTCACAGTCCAGTACCGGATAGAATCTCAACCCAGCATTTACGTAATAGAAATTATTAAACTAGGGATCCCATATTATCATTAAAATTGTGCAACATAATACACAACCATACATTTTCATTGATGGTTCATTTGAAATCAATTGCAGCATATTGAATTATATGGTTGTGCAATGTAATGCACTGCCATTTGGTATTATTATAATGAGACAGAGATCTTTTCCTAGAATTGATGGCTAAGATATGAAATAAGTTTAAAAAACTCACTCCGTAATTAAACACAAAAAGGAAGAGCAAAAAATCAACAGATATGTAGGCCATTTAGGTTTGTAGAAATCGCGTTATGGAAATATTGTCAACCCCTATGGACCCATATGATTTTTCTTTTTTTTGCTTTATAGATTTGTATCCATAGCAATGAAGATATTTGATGGTAAGCACATTTTGATATATGAAATTGCAGCACATAAATGATATTTCCACCACTCTCAAAAAAACTGAAAAGGAAAAAAGTAATGACAGTTTTTTCTGAAGGGAAATATGATATTATCTCATTCAATCACTGACAATGCTACCAGATTACAGTGTATAAATTCATTCTAATAATCTATAACCTCTCCCACCGTTCTGTAAAAAACATTGGCAACTTAGAAGCATTTGCCTTAGCATTCCCAACTAATAAATCTATACATAAAAATTACTTCCAACAACTAATAAATCAATCATGGAAAAGGCTAGCTTATCAAAGTTGCACTTTTCAGCAACCTTTTTTTTTTCTTTCTGTTTTATTGTCTTTTACAATATAACTGAATATCATTTTTTCTAATTCCAATATGAGAAGAAGCCCCCAAATGAATGAGATTAGTGATGAGATTTGGCTTGTCTGAAAACCAGATTGTGGCATGTATTATCACAAGGGTAAGGACAATCAATGTCCTTAACAATCGCACGGTCGAAATACCAACTTCCTACAGCCAGAGCAATTGCCTGCATATTTTCAATACAAATGCTTCAGAGTGTATTATAAGGAAATTGCAAAATGCTGGCCACAAAGAAAACTGAATGAAGTCTTAAATTGTAGTGACATGGAAGATAACCTACCAAATTATGAGAAACATTTCCAGGTGCTAACTAGTAAAGCTAACATATTACAATTCCAGAGTTGCACAACAATTTAATGCCAAATTTTGCTTTTTTTCGATTCGAAAATAAAACTTTTTGTAACTTGTTGTTTGTATGAGCATGTTATGAAACACTATCACAAAAGCTTTCTACTTCAAATAAGGAAAAAGATATTTTGACAAGAAACAATATCACGCAGATTCCAAAAGCAACCATATATATGGCACATAAACAAAGCAAACATATTCTGTAGCAAAATCATACCATTTAGTAAAACAAAGGCATACCAACATGTAACACTCTTTTTACTAAAACTGCGTTAGAGACATGCCGGACTCACCTTGTTCCCAATGGCAGGGGAATTGTCCGCAAACCATGTATCCTGCCTCTCAGATTGGCAGTGAGCAAAACATGAATTTATGAACAACCCATTCTGATTTGATCTTGAAAAACCCTTAACAACATTCAGCATGTGATTCCTGAATCCTGTATTAAAGGGACAGTGCAATGACTTAATACACAGACTAATTAATTGAAGACATTTTTGTACGTCGAAGGAATGTTATTTCTTATTCATCAAACCACCTTGCAGAAATCGGATTTGTGAACCAGTACATTTAGCATGGTTTGATCTACAATCGCGCCAATAGCCATGGGGATCTGCCGATGGAGGAGCTAAGCTTGACTGGATCTGGTGACAAACAGGAAAATATAAGTTTAGTCTAATATGTCAACGTTTGATTTAATTCATCACTAATAGTGAGAGATCATTGAAGTGAGGTATTAGAAGTTAAGACAACCAGGTGATGACATCATAAATTTACCTGCCATGAATCATAGGCGGTATTAAGAATGAATAGTGGCGTTCTAACTCCACCAATCAAGTTCTGAGGAAAGAAGCACTGAAAGAAAGGTAAAAGATACATCACGGAAAGGTCAACTCAGATAGAGCAACAATTATGGAGCATTCAATTTTCTGCATAGTCATTCAAATGAAACTGATATTCCTAAATTTTCAGAATAAGATATATCAATGATTACCGAAGTGGGGTCAAGGTGATTAGTACAAGAAAATGGCAGATTCTTCTGCACCCCCTGCAAGGAATGGACAAAATAGTATTCATCATGTTGTATCAAAATGTTATAATGATGTCATGTGACCAAGTCTCAAACCATACAAACTATTTGGCATGTGGTAGATCTTGTTTTCATCCTAAACCATGGTTTTCACAATGAGTCCAGGCTCAGGTTTGGTGAAAACCCATGTAAAAGATCCACGAAAATGAAGTTTGAATAAAATTGACATTTCTATGATTCTGAAATATGAAATGTTAAATTTTATAGTACATTTTGCTTTCATAGTATGGCAAACTAAAGGCCTAAAAAACTGTACAGTACCTGCAAATTTACTACGCTGCTGAAAAAATCCCTGAGGGTATGCCCACCAGATACATCTGGCCTATAATTCAGAGAGAATAAACAACAATTGAAAATTAATTTAAGGACCAACATCCTCTGGTAATGATGGAAATTGCATTCAGAGTATGAAATACTACAGTTAGACACTTACGCATCAAGAAATAACCCGGCATCACTAAGACACTTTACTTTGGTAGTCCTTGGGAATAGACCTCGAAATTCATCACAGTGAATGATAGTAGCCAAACCACCAGCAGAGCATCCAGAAAGAAGAGCCTGAAGCACAATTTGTTGTTTTTAACATGAGAAGAGAAGAAAAAATACCACAAGATGTCTTTCTGTATTTATGTATGTAATCACCTGCTTGGCATAATGCATTCCCTTTGATTTCAACTCCTCTATAGCAGCCCACCAAATACGTTCTCCTCTGAATTGCAGTTGTGCATCCTTAGTAAATAGACAATATTCACAAGTAAGCATTGTGCAATAACCCTCAATTAATAAGTTCAATGTTACGTTATGCACATCCAAGTGTCACCAGCAATGTTATTTTCTCTTCCATGTACCTTGCTCAAACAGTTTTTTACATTAAAATTGTGATTATATGCAGCTAACTTGCATCTAAAAAAATATATGTATCTAAAGCGAACACTAACATAGGATTTAACAATTATAAAAAAACTGAATGAGAGTTGGAAATAAGCAGAGTTCAATAAGACAAGTATAGAGTTGGCAGAAGGGAAATAAGGCCTTGTATAAACCAATGCCTTGCAAATGTGTTCATAGAAGTCTCAAATAAGCATGCAAAAAATTACTAGTTTAAAGAGAACAAAGCTCGGGAATAACAGAGTTGAGTAGAGATATCTTGCATATTATCCTTTGGAGATATCAAATCTATATTCTGTAACATGTTATTGCATACACAATGCAAATATTGTAAGCCAACACAATTTCTTTTTTGTTATTCAGTCTTCTTGTCTGTCAAAACAGCATTAGATAATATTTCAAGAGCTTCAAAATATCAAAGTGTAGTAGAGTACCTTATGTTCGCTATCCCCAGTAAAAGAGGCACCATCACAATAACGAATCTTTACTCTGTTCCAGTTGAAAAAATCTGCAAGTAAGGAACAACATGAGCCAAATGGCTAATCCTATAGGAAGAGAAACATAAGAGCATAATTAAAGTCCTGGTTGTTCATTTGAGAAGAAACCTGGATTTTCTTGAGGATTATTGCTTAAAATTCCTGTAAAAGGTATCTCCTTCTCCATGAATGCAGATGATCCACGCCGTGTTTTCTTGCGAAAAACACATGATCTAACATTATTACACCATCCACCTCCCTGCCACATAAATTTCACTTGGGCATCAAAATACATTTGTATAGCATAGTGGAAAAGTAGCTTGATCAATAAAGAAGCATTATAAAAATATTTAGATCTCAAACTTCTTTTTTAGAATATTTTCAGTCATATTCTTTCACACAAAAATTAGTACATTCCCACAACACTTTCACAAAAAATGCTTCTGAAATGCCAAAAAAAACAGACTTCTCAACCTTTTAATACCATGCTCATTAAAATTGCAACAGATAATTTTTGGGATACAAATCTACCAATGAGAACTAAAATGAAGTGTGTCAGTATGTGTTATAGAACAAATTGAAAAATCATGTGAAACCTCTAGATTAACAAGCCAACTATTTGCTCCAGATCCATATCCCCTATGCAAATGATAAGCGGGTAAGGTTCCATCCGTACACACTGCCACAATGAAAGAAAAATATTCAGTCAAATGAGTGGCAACAATTTTTTTTATATTCTGAAAATCTGATGTTCTTTGTGCTTTAGTTTATTTATGTAGCATTCATTTTTCCAGTAAATTAACAAGTAATTAGCATAAACAACAAAACAAAAGGCTGATATTAGTATAATCCTAAGGTCACTAGGGCGCATAAACAAGGGAAAATTTTGTGAGTGCATAAAAAATTTAGAAACGGAACTTTTAAGGAATCAATTTAAAAAATATAATTTATAATTAGGTAAAGTAAATTCTAAGCAACAAACAATCCTATTAAAATGAGAACAATGTGTAACAATAAAAAACATGAGGAGAATCTACGGTTCGGATTATGTTACATTACAACAAGACAGTATCCAATTAAATTTTAAACTGATTCCTCAGTTATTACAACAACCTTAAAACCTTCATGAACTAATCAAATGAAAAAGGAACAAAAAAAAGTGAGAGGAAATGAAATTATACCTGCTCCTTTAGCAGCAGCAGCTTGAATAAGAGTGATTCCAACCATAAGAGGATTCCTCCCAACCAAAGATACAGATTCTTCATGAGCTTCCAAAAAAAACAACTCTGTTTCATTGATGTGATAGGTTTCAAAGGCGTGAACAAAGTTACTCAAAACAATTATAACGCCAACCCAGAAATGCTTCTCCATTGTTCTTGTGACTCCACCGCTTTGTAGTTTAGCTAATACCTCAAACAATGCACGGACAAATATATATATAATAATAATAATATATGTATTATTATGGTATAATATAAAGTTTAATGATGAGAGAGAAATAGTTAAGGAATGAGAAAATGAAGAAGAACAGAGAAAACGGTGTAGTGTGTTATTTGGCTTGCCGGGCTATTTTAAGGTTTTTATTTACAGCGCGGGCACGTTTCGAATCCAAACTCAAACGTTTTTTTAAGGTTCAAGAAGGGAAAACAATAATGATTAAATATGCAGTCAAATTAGAAAATTAGATTATATATTATAATGATACCTAGATATTATAAACTGCTTTATATTTCTAAAAAGTAAGTTATTAAGAGACGGCATTAAATTAACTTTCTGTTCTTGTTTCCTACTTTTCTTATTCCATCCATTCCACTTTCATTTTGGCCGGTTCTATACATCAACCTATGTTTCTTTTTTTGATGGATATGTTCTATGTATGGTTTTTTCATAAACAATAATTCCATTTTTTAAATTAATCTTCTTTCATTGAATACTTATTATTGTCTGAGATTCGTTTAATAATTTTATTAGTTTTGGTTCTGTGTAATAAATAAATTTGTTATAAGAATAATTTTATTACTAAAATTGAGTAAACAGAAAAGTTATTTAATTTTATTAATAAATGAATATTTTGATGACTTTGTGACAATTATTGGCAAATTTAATAATATTTTTACATTTTATTAATCCATTTTAAATTATCAAAAAGTTATTTTATATAAAGAATCAGAAGAGTAAGACATCTACACTCAGACTTGTTGTATATTTGGAAGTGGTAGTGATATTCACTTTTAAATTAAACAAAAAAAGTGGTAATAATGCTTTAAAATAATAAAATGGTTGAATTCCACGGAAAATATTGAGTAAAAAGGGGTTATTGCATGCAGTGTACATAGTTTTTCTAAAGTGTGTCCCAATTTAAAATTTTAATATTTTGCACTAAAATGCAAGAGATTATTTTCATATTGTTAGTGTTGTTGATGCATCAACCACAATGTATGTGTTAATATTGATTATGAAATAAAGAAGTACATTAAATGTCACCCTTTTATGAGAGGTTTGATTTTTCTTTAATTTGATCATAGTAGATTATACACATTAAATGGACACCGATTTTGCTTATATATTGAGAAAATAGTTGACTGTTCTCAAAGATTCTTTTTTTCTGGTATACATTAGAGTAGGAAAAAAATATATGCATTAACATATATGAGTTTTATACATTATTATTATATTATTTATCGTACAGATTTAATCAACATTAACTTTAAAGAAAAATAGTAAATAACATACTAATATTATATAAATTTTTACCCTTATAGTATTACATAGTGTTGTGATAATCGGATCGGACGGTCCGACCGGTTAGATCGCTGACCGAACTTGAAAACGGCTCCGTTTTGTAGTCTTAACCGAATGAGTAGTTGGACCGCTTTGAACCGGAGAAATTCCGGTTCGACCGTGCTAAACCCGGTTAAACCGGAATAACCCATGAAAAAAACCGAACGACTCACTTAAAATTTTAAAAAAATGGAACATTACTCTAATGTTTTGTTTATTTCGGTCCAAAAATAATAGAGAGATGATACTTCAATATAGTTATATAAAATTATTAATTATATAAAATTTACATTTATATATAATTATAGATAAAAATTATTAATTATATTTAAAATCATCTGGTCCGACCGAACGGTTTAACTGGTTAAACCGGTTAGACCTAATATGGAAGTTTTTCCGACTTGACGTCCGGCTCGAGTTTCCCAACATTGGTATTACCTGAATGTTATCCTAAATGGACACTTAAAAGGATTATTGGCGCTGTAATCATTTATTTACACCGTTTGAATGAATATATGTATACGTATGATTTTGTAATATATTGACTAAGTACAATTTATAAGTGTTATTAAATTCTTTATCTTTCATTATCATTTATATATAATTAGTATATTACAATTTATAGGTTTTTGCATACATTTTTTCCCAAATCCATTAGCACCATAATCTATCACAATTTAATGTGGGTGATTAATTGATTCTTTGACCAACATTTATTCATTAAATGATAAATAGAAATACAGACCCTCTTATTTTGGTAGAGGATTGACCATGTAAAAAAATGATACCTACAATGCATGTAACATGTTTCAAGCATGGTATAGAAATATTTTATTGAAGAAAATAAAACTTCAATATTTTTTATACTAAAATGAAGATTAGTTTCTAATTATCAGCTATCTCACATTCCACCTACGGGAACATCAATATCAACTATTCTTTGGTTACTTTTTAACTGTCTACCATACTTACTAGCTTAGTTTATTTTAAATAAAGATTCCATCGTTGTTGATATAAATTAAAATTTTAAATATAAATAACCCATTCGAATTATTATTTTTTTGCGGAACCTTTATTGATTTTTATGTCCTAAAACGGTATTAACCACAATTGTCAAAATCAAAATTTTCAGTGCCGTGAAAATTTCACCGTTCCTTATATTGGAAAAAGGGGAAATAAGTGAATCCTATATCATAATAAACATTTGCCATAAATATTACCGCCAACCATACATAACAACCAATATGAATCATCTCTTATACTAGAAGTTCAGTATAGAATGAGATAGTGACATGTAGCATTGAAATTTTTTAATGGTGCATATTTTAAATTATTTTCAATTAAAATTACTTTTTTAATCTTTAAATTATTTTGGATCTCATATTTCAATACCATATTATCTACCACTGAAGATGATTTTAACCGAAGAATAATCATTTTCACAACTTTAACTAAAAAAAGTTTCAATTGTAGTTGACTTCTTAGTTAAATGTTCAACTAATTTGAGTGAGATATAATTACTTAAGTAACGACAATTACATTAGATGCCAAGCGGATCAAGATCTGAATTGCCGACAAAGCTAAAGAAATAAATAATTGAAAGCTTATATAAATTCAATTTTATATATGGTCCACTTTTTCAGTTCTTTCCGAAATTATATGCAAAGCCAAGTTGGAATCTACGAAATGAACAAACTCAACAAAGTGATTCCTTTTCACAAGTCTTTCACGGCTGTGGTTACCTAACTTTTGTTAGAAAAAATCCACATTATTAAGTGACTACAGGGCCACTATAGCAGTGACATTCGGCGAAGCAATAGCGTCAATGGCCATACCCAATTCCATACATAGCAACATTTTGGTTACCTAAGCTAGTGTCTTCGTTGCGTTTACGCAACATTGAATTTGTGTCTGTCTTATCATACTAAATATACATTTACAAAAGTTAACTGTTCGCACATTTCTCCACACAACATATACATTAACTAGACTAAGTTTTTGTACGCATTTATTTGTGCCTGACTTGGGCTTAATCGACATCACCCTTTATGTGAGATTCGTTAAGAAATTAAAATTAATCTAGCATAACTTAGAGAGTTTTATATGAAATTTATCTAATAATTAGATAACTTCAAATACACTCACTAATAAAAAGCTAAACAACATGTTGGAAAACATGTTTCCATAATTTAGTTCAGATACCCATTTCTTACTTTTATCATATAGATGGTAAATAAATTTTTACTATCAATTATATTTTAACATATTATTTGACTTTAGTAATAAATGTAAATAAGAATTACACACTAGTAGTGTGTTCAGATTGAAACAAACTGAAAAAAAAATTAGAAAATCAAACACTGATAATAGTGCATCAAATTTGGAAGAAGAAAATGAAGCATTAGATGTTTGATGGTCAAACGTTTAATGATAGTGTAATATGTGATCACATGAAATTGACACACAATTCAATGGTGAACCCCAATTTTATGGTCTTGAATCATGATTGCCACTAATAAACAAAATAAAAAGTAGAAGGATAGCGTGGGAACATGTGAGATCTGCAATACTGAATAGTGACATTACATGTGCATCTCTAAGAATAAAATAGTTGGCAATTTGCAACGATGCACTCACATTTAGTTAAGCTAGCCCACCAATTTTATTTGCAACTTTGCTGTAATCAACAAACATTTCAGCATTCACCTAATTAAGGTTCAATCACATATGTGACGTACAAAAAGTTGAGAAAAGACAACTTAACTGAAAAGGAAGTAGCAACAGCACGAATAGATCTAATGACCCATGATTGAAAAATACATACTTAATCGATACTTCTATTATTTATTCTCAGCTCAGTTCACCAATTCAGAATCGTTGACAGATGACAGTTCATATAAATGTGTGTCATTAATAAATATCTCAACACTCTACAAAAGTTTTGTTAGCTAATGAGAAACATTTGAGAATGATGTATCTCCTCATAGTATGAGATAATTTATCTCTTTTAGTCAGTAAAAGAATGAGATGTGTATTGTTTTGTTTAGTTTTAGAAATATTTTTGTAGAAAATGATTAAATGGTACACATGTCACGATGATTTTAGTGGTTGGAATAAATAATTTATCTCCTTGTACTAGTAAATACATTATTCTCAAAACATTTTGGTAAACTATTTACTTAATTCATAAATGTGATTGTTATATTGTTAATAACTCACACTATATTGTTAATTTAATTTATATGTGTGATATAATTTGATTAATCAATTCTTAGCCAATTTTCCATCATAATGTATGTTGAAGTTGTAACTTCGTTTTATATTTATTTGAATAAAATGAATCATGTTTAATAATAAATTTAAATCGACTATAAATTATGTTATATGAAACAAATACACAACCCAAGGACATGTGCAGTGCACTACCGAGACTCATTCAAATCTATTGTAATCCCTAAGTTCATTTACTTACATGTTATTTAACTCATTCCCTTATATATATATATATATATGTGACATTTTTGTACATTTAGAATACCTAACATAGCCCTCAAGTGTGAGTTATATCATTTGAGCATTAAGTCCAATAGAGAATGACTCCTTTATCTACTTGTAATGTTGAAGATTTATCTTGTCATAAGTGGAGCACGTCTGCTGTCCTATCACCAGGAAAACTTTTCTCACAAGGATTCATGCATCGATCTCTTGTTGCTTTAATACTTAGTTAAGGCGACCAACAATCGATTCTGATACCACATGTTAGGAGATATTCATCAATGAGTTAAATGTTTTGTCGTGTTCTAAACGAAAGAAACATATATATATATATATATATATATATATATATATAAGTCTCATACCACATTTTGACCAACAAACATAAAACATTATATCTATGAGTTTACTCCATATATGATATTCAACTCAACAACTTCTACATTATATTAAACTTATTTTTCACACTCGGAATACCCAATAACTAAAAATCGTGGAACAAACACCACTAACAAATTATAAAATTATTGAGTTTCTTAAGTATGATGTAAGGGATTAAAAAATGTTTTATTGATATGAACAAGAAAAATCATTGATACACAAAAAAATGTGGAGCAAAACATCCAGATCTTGAATTTCGGTCATATAATATTCAGTTAGATCTGTTTTTAATCTAACTTTTGCATTGTTTCTTACTTTTCTTATTTGCTAGGGAAAAATCCCTGATATAAAAAAAGTGGAGCAAAATCCAGATCTTGAATCTTAGCCATATATATTCAGTTAGATCTGATTTTAATATAATTTTTTCCATTGCTTCTTATATTTATTATTTGTATTGAAAGAAAAATGTTTAATACAGAAAAGCATGTGGAGCAAACATCCATATCTTAAATGTCTCTACACATGGCTCGTCATACATAACATGTCTCTCCGGCTTTTGTTTGTACCTTATTCTATTTATAAAAATGCAAGGGATTTAAAAATAATTTAAAGAAAAGAAAACTAATGGAAAAGAATTCATAGAGTAGCTTTTGGCATGTGGTACTGAGATATCTTCAATTCCCTTTTAGTTGGAACCAAAATATAGTTAGGCTAAAATTATGTTTTGTTCTGCCTTATTCAAACACGTCAATCAAATATTATCGTGCTGTGTTGTTTTAAATTACAATTAAGAACAAAATTATTCATTATGTGTAAACCTCCATATATTAAATTATTTAAGGGATTTTTTTTGTCACTGTAACTTTTTTTTTTCATTTTTTTTGGGTAGACTACTGATTGTAAGTAACTTTGTTTCCTTTTACACTACAAACAAAATCACTTGTCTCATTCTTTGTCTCACTTTATGTCTCAGACCAATCAAAATTTTATTTTTTGTTATTTTTTATTTTTAATTTATTATTTTATCCATATAGCAGCATTGTGATTGATCAAGTACATGAAATAAGATAGGAAGTGGGACGAGTGATCCTTAAAATACTCATTTTTCAATTAATTTTCTCCCTTCTTTGGAGAATCATGCTCTAACTTCTCACCTTTTGTTTGTTGCGAAGGTCCAAAAATAATATGTCTTCTAGAATTCATCTCTGAATAAAAAAAATGCATCTGGAATCTATCTTTATATCTCATTCTTCTCAAGTAACTCATATTCTTTCTCCTTCAACATTCATCTTCTCTCACTTGTCGTGAACACAAACCTTTCCATGTCCAATTGTTCGAACTGTAAGCACTCTCAACACACACTTCATTCTCCTTCCTTTTCTTCTATTCAATTTCTTCACTTTTCTTCTCTCATTCAATGCTAAAACACCTACTCTCCACTCAACCTTTATTTGCTTCATCTCTGCATACTAGTACTAGAGTGATATAGTAGTTAATTTTTTGTTCTTTTTGGTGAATAATTTATTTGCCAGTATGTGACAGCACAGTTCATGCATGCGCAATATTTTAATTTATACATAGCACATGTGGAGACATTTCGTAGGTATGGTGCTAGAAAATAAATGAATCTAGCTCCTCTCTATTATTGGATAGGGCAATGCATAGCTAAGATTCTAACACGTGACAAAAACATAAATTTTCCAGTATCGGAGAGGATTCCATTCCAAAATAAATTGGGTGCTAATTTAAATATATGATGTTTGAGTATCAAAGTTCAAACAAAGTGGGTTGCTGAAAGCTCTGATTACTTTGGGCCCAATTGAGCTTTCTTTTTGTTGAATGGTGTGCCCAATGAATAAGCCCAATGAATAAGCCCAATATGTTTACTACAACTGTATCACGCAGTTATAACATAAACTCTCTTCATCATTTTTTCTATGTTCAGCTTCAGGGACTGTTCTAAAGGGTGTTAGTACTGTATTGTACTGTGATGGGTACCAGCTACTAGGTATTAGTGTATTATATAATGAAATAAATACTCATTCTGTTTTAAAATCATAATCGTTTTAATAAATAAGTCCTGTTATTGATGATATCCTTAAAAAGTACTTGATGACAAGATAAGAAACTTTAACATAATGTTAGATTATGCCAACTGGATTCACACAATGTTACTTAGTTTTGCTTTGATTAATGAATTTTTTTAATGTACTTTATTTCTTTGTTGTTAGTACTAAGAAGAGGGTAACCCACCATTCTAGTATAAGTGTTAGTTACAAATGTAAGGGTAGAGTCTTTCATTGTTTTTTTATAACCAAAATATATTTTCACTATATACGTAATGAACTACCTTCTCAACAAATGTTACTATAAGTAATTAAATATTTGACTTTTAACCTAGATAAGGATTTAATATAATTTTACACCGTTATATTAACAATTCATTGGTAGTGTAGGGTTTTTCATTAGACTTACAATTAATTAACTATGCATATACACACAGAAAATCCTAGAGATAGTGATAGAGAAGTCCCTAATAGTGGAGTTGGGATCATCTCTATTACGAAAAGTAATGTTTTTACGGATAAAAATATCATCACATGACCTTATCTAGATTTCAGTTCTCTATAGTTTCCTTCTTTTTCTTTGCCTTCATCTGTTTAATCAGAAAAAGAGGGTCCCTCACTATTGCCTTCACTTGTTTGGCTGCTGCTTTCTTTAGCCTTACCTCTCATAATATCTTTGATGCTTTCATCCTTCTTGGCTTTCTCATCATCAACCATTTTCAGAGTTGTTTTTGTTTCAGTTATAGTCTTCAAATCTGGCCTTGAATTCATATCTTCAGATTTGTACTTGTACCAAGAAGACCAATAAATGAAGTTAAAAAAATTAAGGCAACTAAGGATTGCTAAGAACCAAAAGAACAAGTTTAAATTGCTTTGGTTTAAGCCAGATCCCTGCAACCATCCTTTTTTGCTTGGAGTGATTCTCTTGGTAACACTATTTATGACATTGACAAAAACTGTGCTCAAAAAGTAGCCAAGTGACATGGATAAATATGTGAAAGAAGTGGACAATGATTTAATGTTTGATGGTGCTTCCCTGTAGAAGAATTCTAGAAGTCCTACAAGAGTGAACATATCTGCAATCCCAAATATAGCATATTGGAATGAAAGCCAAAATAGACTTATGGGATGTGATGAGTCTTTTATGCTTTGGTTCCTTCTTTTTACTTCTATAACTCCAGCTATTGCCATTGAAATGGAAGAAAGTATTAGCCCAACACCCACTCTTTGAAGTTGTGTGATACCTGAAGGGTGGTGAGTGATCTTTCTTGCAAATGGAACAAAGAAAAACTCGTATAGGGGAATCAGGATGCACAAGAAAATAAGAGGGATAACAGGAATGGATGGTGATGACACTGTAAAAGAACCAAGTTTCAGGTTCATTACACTCCCTTGCTGGACTGAAAATGTTTGAAGCTGTGCTAAACAAGTATTCATTATAATGGTACTGCCAAGTATTGGTAACATTCTGGTTAGGATCTTCACTTCTTCAACTTGTGTCACCGTGCATACTTTCCACGGCTTCGGTTCGAAGTTTTCTGGAAAAATGGTTGCTTTATCTAGAAACCTGATTAAACAAACCGCAGCTTTAAAACATGCATGTATGTGTTTTGAACTAAGGAGGGGAAAACAAAAGGAGGAATAAATGTTCTATGTTCCAACATCAATCTTACTTCAATTATTGTGCATGGTAAGTTTTTATTTCAGTAACCCTCAAAAAGCTATTGTTTTTCGTTTTCTAACAGTAAAACACTAAAAGTACCACAAAATTACTTCTACCCTGAACCAACTTGATAATATTTCCAAAAAAAACAAACCATAATTGATTGCACATAGCACTATTTCAAAGGCTTTTCTCAGTTTTGTTAGATAACCTTTTTCCCTAATGTTTTTGCAGTTTACTACACACAGCATAAATATATTTTCTATGATCATTCTCTGCTGCTCCAAACGTGCAACATGAGTGATAGTAGGCCCAGAGCTCTTGGCAATACCTACTAGGTTGTACATGAAGAAAAAAAGATTCTCAACATGGCCAATGGGCTGGACCATGATTTTGTTATTTGTCTCATCATATGCAGAACATTATTGGTAGCTAGCTTCAATTAGTAGTGTATATGCAATTATGCATTATGCAAGTTGTCAAGCATTACTATGAGAATTGAGCATGAAGATGGAGATTCACCTTATTTGGTTGGTGTGTGATATCTTATCTATTGTAGCATCATTATCACCAATCTCATAAAGTTCTTCATTTGACTCTGGCAATGTTAGCTTTCTGTTCTTAAATGCCACAACAATAACCTGTTGTAAACAAAAAATAGTTCCATGCTCATTTTACATTGTGTTTGCTTACAATTTATAAATGAAGTACTGATCATGAAACAAAAGTTGATAGTTTTTACTCATAATTTTTTAACACAAAATGCCAGTACTTTGCATTATAAAACCCAAAACTATAGAAAATAGATTGAGCTATTTTCTCAAGATTATTACATACCTGAACAATTCTCAAGATGGGGCTTTCACCAGGACTTTTGATGCGGTAAAATGGTTTCCCAAGAGCAAGGGTAATAAAACCAATTGATGAAGCTACAGTTATAATTAAAAATCCCCAATGCCATTCTCTTTGTGTGCTAACCCAAACAACACCAGTAACTCCAATTACTGACCCCAAAGTTGAACTCAGCAAAAGCCAATTGAAGAAAGTAGCAATAGCTTTTGCACCATTTGGATCCTTCTCATCAAATTGGTCAGCACCAAATGCAGTCATAGACCCTTTCACTCCTCCATTACCCAATGCATACATAAACAATGATGCATAAAACATAACTGCAATGCCACCTTTGACACAGCTTGGTTTTCCACAAGCATTTGGGTGTAAATGGGGTAAAGCAGCTTGAATAGTGAGCAATACCAAAGCCTATTAAAATTAAATCAGAAAAAAAGTTAAAAAGTTAAAACTTTTTCATTGGGAATTGGAGTTTCACAAAGATATATAATTATCATCACTTACCAGTACTTCCATTGATCCAAAAATCAAGCACGTAGTTAGTCTATTCAAATAAGTATCTGAGATGAATCCACCAACAAGAGAGAGCAAGAAAGTTGAGCCCAAAAGGTTTGTGAGAGTGTTTGCTGAACTAGTCAGATCAAAGTGCATAACCCCATAAAAGTATAGTACTATGCTCGACATGTTTGCCACAAATCCCATGTTTTCCAATGCTGACAACACTGGAGGAACAAAAAACATGAACAAAAAAAGATCAAGATCATTTTTTTACTAGTTAAGAAAAACAACTATTAACTGGTCTATTCTACCTACCAAAGATAAACATTGAAGCCCGGAATCCACCCTTTTGTTTCTTACATTGGATAGTAGACTTATGTTCTTCATTTTCCTACAGCACCAGATTTGGAACTTATGAGCTATATACATTACAGAGAGATGAATGAGACAAGGGAGGTTAATTCAAACTTACCATTCTCCAGTTTCAAGAAGAAAATGGCGTTTGTGAAACACAACCCGAAACAAAAGTTTTGAGAAAAGTTTTCAGTTTCAGACAACCTTGGTAGTAAAAGAAGAGGGTGGCTTTGGTTTTGAGTTTATAAAATGCACCAGAATGGGTTACTTAAATAGATTATGTACCCCAAAAAATTATATCTTCATACTTAACTAATCAAATTCTAAAAATAATATAAAGATGTTAATTTATGGTTTTATAAGTTTTCTGAACTGTCACTTTTTAATTTAGTAAGACACCAACTAAAACTAAAACAATACTTTATTATTTTTATTTTCATTTTATTATTATTGTCCCGAGTAAACATATGAGATATTATTTAAGATAACTTTTCAAAAATGATCTAATTAGTAGTTTTAGCCTGAGATTTTTTTTTTAAAATTTCATCTCTAATTTTTTTATATTATACATCAATTAGTTATTACAAGGAAGGTTAGTTAATTTCTGAAAATATTATGGTAAAGGGGATGAGAAGAATAAAATATTATAAATATTAAATATTAAAATATTATAAATATTAAGTATGGTTAGTTAAATATTAACAAAGTAATAATGCAGTTTCTACAAAAGATTATAATAATTAAAAATACTAAAATAACTCATAGTATGAAACTCGAAATTATTAGGGTTGAGTAGTCGAAAATCAGGACACACGACAATTAAAAAATTTGTGTAACCTATATTTATCACATATTAGCCTAAACTATATGACAAATGTCAACCCATCACAATATTTTGTATGTTATGAGGATGACTAAACTACCCCAATATAGGATTCATTATCTTAAGTGCATTTTATCTTTTCACTCACATACTCATCCACTCAATCAAGCATTCCTTCCCTTGTCCATTGGTCCACACATATATTAACTTAAGAATAAGCATATCATTCAAAGATTCATTCTCTTATTCATCCAAAAATATATTATTTAATTATTCATTAACTCATTCATACATCCATTTAAAAAGAAAATATGTCATTCATTCATTATTCTACTTATTCATGTATACGTATATTTAAAAAGGAAAATGATAAAAATAATTACAATCTCATTTGATTCATGCATCCCTCCATAGAACAAATATATACTCTTTGCATGTCATGTATTTTTAAGTAGTGCAAGCTCAAGACTAGTGTTACTTGCATTTCAATCTATGTGGCATGTACTTAAAAAAAGAAAAATTATCCACTTCATGTGCATCATACATAACAAATATTTGTTCCTTATACATTGATTTATTCTATTGTTGAGGGTACTCATTAGTTAAGAGTTGGTTTTAATAACATTATTATTGGACTCGGGTGAAAGCAATCATGGATGAAGATGAAGAAACTTAAAATGATTGAGAGAATCTTACTTGGTGATCGAAACTGCATTGTATAAACTTGTTGCACCAAATGGTGTACCATCTTCTATCCTAATTGAACTAGGATCACTTTGAAAAGTTCTCCTCATTTGAAGACCCCACAAAGTGAATTGCTTTTACACTCACTCATGCTTTCCTCATGTCATGAACAAATATTTATTTTTTTGATGCATATTTTTAATAAGTATTTACTAATCCACTCATATTTCAAACTTACATTCTCACATCAAATACCACCATCATATTTACCTAAAAAAACCTATAACAAAAATAACTCACATAAAATTAACTTATGCGTTAATATGAGGTATTTGATTTAAAAAGTAACCTGAAGGATAACGCAAATATAAAACTAAAAAATGATATACATTTCCAGATATATTTTTCTGATAACGCAATGTTTTTTTTGTAATTATTAAACACTTACACTATGTTTGATTTACAAAAGAAAAGTTGAGGAAATAAAACTTAAGATAATAAAATGAATAAAAAATATGGTGATTTCTTAGTTATTTAGTATGGTATAAAACATAAAAAAGTGGAGAAAAAAATATAATTATCATTAATAGTTACATTAACATGCATTTGTTCATTTGTTTTTTTAGAATTTTGGAAAATTGTCGACATTTATAAGTATGGCTAACACAAAATACGATTTTTCTCAAAAGTAAAATGTAATACATATGCACGTTGTAAATAATTATATAATCATTAAGAGATGCGAACATGAGTACTACTGCCTCATGCACGCAGTTAATTAAAATATATTCATTTAAGCCGACATATAGTGCGGACACGAAAATTGCTACTTCATTCTCTTAAAGTGGTTAGATATAAATAATTGTATAAAGAGCTACACAATCTTGATTCCCTAATATTCATATAGATATGTAGGAGCAAAATTCTATATTATCATACAAATTTTTTTTCTTCCTTTTAATAATAAATATTTAAACAAATTTAAGGTATAAAATAATTAATACAATTAGTGAAGGCATCTTCTTAGTATGGGTGGATGATGTGCTAATATTTTCCTTAATTCGTAATCGACTTTTGAATTCAAAACTCTTATTGAAAATACAATCTTATCATAAATTAAACATAAAATACTTTTCCACGTTTCGACTGCAAAAATAAAATGACAATATCAAAAGTCCACCTAACTGAAAATATAATGTCAAATATTTAATAGAAATTGATGTAAGTCTTTGCAGTTTTTAAGACAAAAAAAAAAAACTATGGGTTGCATTATTGATAATGGCATCAAATGGAAGGATAAGTGGATTAAGGATGTTAATTATGGATGATGAATCAATTAATTGATCTTAATCAAACCCAAGATATATGCCCCACTCCAATTGATCTTAATTATATGTCCCACTCCAATTGATCTTAATTATATGTCCCACTCCAACATATATGAACAATCCCTTTGTGGCGTTGTATCATACTATTCTTGAAGTAGAAAGCTTTTGGTGAAAAGCTTTGGGGTCAAATTGAAAGACAAGGACTAATTAGAGAAATTGGTAAGACTTTTCTGTTTCCCCTGCTTTATGTCATACCATGTAATGAATGCCTTTTTCTAATTTAAGTACACTGCTGGACATGGTTGGATTTTATTTATTAAAATAATCCAATTTTCAACTTACCTTCAGAAGTTGGTTTAAATCAAACCCAATTTTTAATTTATATTAAAGCAATTTGGAAGTGGTTGTATCACTTATATCAAATTCATCAACTAGCTATATGAACCGTAAGGCTCACTATATCACATGCTTTCTCTATTAATGTGTTGAAAATAATTATGTTATTATGGAATTATGTCATTTATGTTGTGACTACCTTGTGGTGATTCACTAATAAAGTATCTAATACTTTCCTTACATTTGGAAAAACCACATGTATGCCAAAGGAAAAAACATTAAAACATAACAGAAACCCTTAGGTCAAATATTCAAATTATGGAACACTTCACATGGTGTCAACTTTGAAGCTCCCTTGTTAGAAAAATGTCCACCCTTTTACTCAAAATCAGTTTTGGCTTTTGCTTTGGCCTTCACATCTTATTCTACTGAACAAGTAAGTACTGATCAAATCCGTATAGTATTTGAAGGGTCCTTTTTTGGTCTGTTCCATCATGTTTGATTAGTACGTGTAACAAATCTATGTGTTCATTTCACCCCCAATACCTTTCATAAAGCTTAGACAGTAAAAACCAACCTATAAGATGTAAGGTATTAAATTGAGGTCACCATTTTATGTTAGATCATATTTTAAAGACTGATAATTGCTAAAAAGGTATATAAACTATTAAAATGTTCATCATTTTTTTGATAGAAGATAAATGATTAGCAACCCAAAAAAATTGGTTGCACTTTATTCATTAACTGCAGCTACAACAACAGATATATAGTAGTTTATTACAATGGTAGACTTAATCAATATTCAGTTAGCAACTAGGTCCACTGCCAAGAGAAGTTGGTAATGCCACAGAAAATTTTGTACCTAACTTACTACCAAATATGGTTCCATTTCTCTATAATGCTTCCTTTTGCATTTGGGATATTTTCTGTAAATGAATAAACTTTGATAAAGACTATAGATGCTTCATTTTCTCATTCATAGATACTATGTTACATGGTCCTTAATTCATGATTTTTTGTCATAAAGCTTAGTTTATTAACCCCACCACCCATGCTCTATATTTTTTCAATATACACATTCTTATCATCATTTTCCCCACACACATGTTTTCCAAAGCTATTGAGTGAGTGAATGAGTGATGTTCAATATTTTTGTCTGGTTTTATATCTTTTCTACAAATTCCTAACTTCTAGACATAGATCATGTAGCAGAGTGTAACAGTTTATTTTCAACCTTGGCAATTCTACTATTGTTATTTCCTTGTTGCGTACGGCATTTTATTGCTTTCTGATGAGTCTCTGAGTTTTATGACAGATATATATGTCTTTTCTGTGCATGCGTGTGAAAGTGATCCAATAATTATTAGAGGAGAAAAAAATGTTGCAAGAATGTCACAAGTAAATAGGAAACGTGTTAATTAAGATTTCAAAATTGTATGCACTTCCTCAAATAGTTAGCAATGACAGGAAATAATACATAAATCTCTTAATAATGAGTCAATTAAACTAGTTAAATATAAACATTCTAAGTTAACAATTACTAAGTGGTTTTTTTTATTAAGACATGAATGTGTTAATTAAAAAGTACACGGTACTATACTACTATACATTGACGTGACAAATGCTTCAAACTTATTATGACTATAATTTTTCATTTGTTAGATTCTCTGTAGGCGCAAAATGGGGAGTGCCAGGGCCATTCAGTGAATCATGTTACAAAATGTGGAGTTGCTGGCTAAGTCTATAATTCTATAATATATTTGTGTCTCCATAATTGTAGTAAGGAGTAAGAAAAGGGAAAAGAGTGGAGTTCCATGTGGATTGAATGAGTCTATAAGCTAGTTTTGAAAGAAAGAGGAGTGCATGTTGAATCAAAAGTGGATAGTTTGATTCACTCAACCATATATATGTAGTAAAATGAGAATTTTAATTTAGCCATGGTAAACAATATACACATTACATCTTCTCTCAAATTCACTTTCTTCATTCTGATTTTCTGCTAGTACACTAAGTGTACATAGCTTTCTGTTTTTGCTAGCAAAGTTCGTGCATTGTGTGTGTATATAGTTTAGGTGCTTGTGATCATTGTCCAACAAGCCACACATGTGGGTTTGGATAAAGGTTAAGAATATAATTATAATATAACTTTTGCGATGTTGGGTTGATGGTACTAGAACAAAATGATTGCCACAAACTTATTTAATAAAATTGTTGTTTTAATTTCTTGTTTGCTAGATTTGAATTCATATGTACTGAAGTGCAAAATTTGAGTCTACACTAATAGAATCCATTCATTAAGTTTTAAAATTGGTTTCCTAGTTAGAAAAAAAAGGTAACACAAATTATTTTTGAAATGAGACATACCCTCTTTGAAGCTGGAAACTCTAGAGTCTAGACATCAAAGGTTTCAAATTATTCAACTACCAATATATTTTCAAAGGTTTAAGATTTTAAATCTTGTAGGAGATGGTGATCAAAGGATAGCAAAAATCAAGGATTACATACATTGAAGTGAAAAACATACTTAACCTACTAGAAATGAAATCAAATATAAGAACTTGTTGATTAACTTTTCAGAAACTATAAAGAAAATCTTAATTAGACATTTTTTTAACACTTTAATGGGTCAGCCTATTTAATTAATAATCTAAAAAATTGCAACAAGATTTACTTGTTTCAATTAAGAAAATAATTCATATTCATTCATTCAATAAGACTTGGGCTGACACAAATATCTCAAATTTTCATGGGCCCTCAAATATTCAGAAGCTGCATAATAATGGTGTAAATAGAAAATACCCTTTACACTGCGCGGGAAACAGTTTCACTCGTTATCCATTTCATTTTTCTCCCATTTCTCTGCACTAACCAAATGGGTATTAAGGTCTTCAATTTTTCACCTTCGATTTTATTTTCAATTGAATTTTTAGGTTTCTTTTTTTTTCGTTGATACCGATTTTATATAATGTAGGGTTTAACGAAGCTTTTGGCTGACAATGCTCCAAAATCAATGAAGGAGAACAAATTCGAAAGCTACTTTGGACGCAAGATCGCCATTGACGCTAGCATGAGCATTTACCAGTTCCTTGTCCGTACTCCTTAACTCAAACAAACCACCTTAACATAACATAAAAATAGTTACTTTAACATTAAATGTGTCTTTTTGTGATTTTGTGAAGATTGTAGTGGGAAGGAGTGGAACTAAGATGCTCACCAATGAAGCTGGTGAAGTTACCAGGTAATAGTAATTATAATAATCTCCTCTTACTTCATACTTAGCTAATTTTGCCTTTTTTATTGTTAATTATGATTTATTGGTTTGTTACAGTTTCTTCTTATTGTAATGTGTGTAATGGTGTTGGTTTTGTGTCTTATAGTCATTTGCATGGGATGTTGTTGCGGACAATAAGACTTCTAGAAGCTGGGATCAAGCCAGTGTATTTATTGATTTTTAATTTCATTTATCTTTATATCATTGTAACCCTATGATATGAGATTTAGTTTTTAATAAACTATATGCCCTTGATGATTATTTTGAATGCTTTTGTGTAGATATGTTTTTGATGGTATGCCACCCGATTTGAAGAAACAAGAGCTGGCAAAACGGTACTTTTATGTGAATGTTTGTTATTTCCAGAGAGTTCTTTTTTTGTGGGGGGTTAGAGGGGTGTTACAATAGAGTTGTTACATATCAAAAGGTACTTAATAGTATGCTTTTCATGCTGAAACTTTGTTGTAGTTACTCAAAGAGGGCTGAGGCTACTGAGTGTTTGACAGAAGCCATAAAGGTATATGCATAGTTTGTTGTTGGCTTTCCTCTATGGCACCTCTTGTGTGCAGTTTCTTGTATTAAATCAAAATATCCATCTGGCTGGTTTTTTCTTGTCATTTTAGGCTGGCAATAAGGAAGACATTGAGAAATTCAGTAAACGGACGGTGAAGGTAGGAACATTTATCAGATTAGTTTTTTGCATATTACGGTTAAGCGTGATTTCTGGTACATGCTGTTAAGGCCAATTTTCAATAACACTTGCAGGTTACAAAGCAGCATAATGAAGACTGCAAAAGACTTCTAAGACTCATGGGAATGCCAGTTGTTGAGGTGACATTGCACAACTCAATTGTTTATTGTACTATGTGTTGACCATCTTGCTCATGCTTTGGCTTCCACAGGCACCCTCAGAAGCAGAGGCACAATGCGCTGCACTTTGCAAAGCTGGAAAGGCAAGTTCATACCTGCTCTGTGCTTTTTAGCAGGGGGCTTCATAAAAACTTAAGTGAATAATGTTTTTACTAATCATTTTTTATAAACTCATTTAAATTTAACATGTCTTCTTTCATATATATATAATATATACATATATTCATTTTATGATCCTAGTTTTGCCTTGATATCGACTTTTCAACTCATTCTTTCTGATCAATTGGCGACATTTCCTTTAATATAAACATTCTTCACATAATGCGTCGAACATTTTGTAAATTGTAGGTTTATGCTGTGGCTTCTGAAGATATGGATTCCTTAACGTTTGGAGCTCCAAAATTTCTTCGCCATTTAATGGACCCTAGCTCGAAAAAAGTTCCAGTGATGGAATTTGAAATTGAAAAGGTCCTTATAGATTTCAAAATCTATGGCTTTTAACTGTATGATATGCTCATTTTGATATCTATATTGTTTCAGATTTTGGAGGGGCTAAATATGACAATGGACCAATTTATTGACTTTTGCATTCTTTCTGGATGTGACTACTGTGAAAGCATTCGAGGTATTTTTATTCATATGATGCTAGGTCCAAATTTAGTTTTGCGGTTGCTATACAAGTTCAACATACTTATATAACATAAAATGTATGCTGCAGGGATTGGGGGAATTACTGCTTTGAAGCTCATACGTCAACATGGCTCTATCGAGAATGTACTGGACAAGATAAACAAAGAGAGGTTTTATTATTTTTTCCATTTTGAAGATAACCATTCCCGATATATGCGTACTGTTACTTATCAGACACTTGATGAAACATTGTAAAATAAGGGTTACTTGTCTCTGTTATATTTGCATATTTGAGCTCCATTACCAATCAGACATTTGGCTGAGATGTTTGGGGCGTCTAAATTTACTGATTATGACTGCATGCGCCAATTCTGAGATTGTTATATTTAGATCAGCACTGTTTATTGTTGCTAAAGGAGCAAGAGCTTAGTGCAGCACACAATCTCAATTATGTCTAAGTGCTTCTTCCTTTGAGTGCAATGTTAACGATTTATGATACTCATCTTTCACCTTTGGTAACACATACAGTTAATGCATTGGTTCAGGTATCAGATACCAGATGATTGGTTGTATCGGGAAGCTCGATGCCTTTTTAAAGAGCCAATAGTCTCAAGTGAAGAAGAGGAACTTAATCTGAAGTGGTCTCCTCCAGATGAAGAAGTAATGACTATTCTGCTCTTGAATATCCTTTAAAAAATACATGGATTCACGTACTGACCCACATATGTTTGTTCTGTGTATATATGTTGAGTTCCTTGGCAAGATAACTAGGTTGCATTATGTTGCCTTTCTTATAGGGGTTAAAAACATTTCTGATAAATGAGAACGGGTTCAACAATGACAGGGTGACAAAGGTTTGTGGCTTTAAATTCTATTATTATGGACTATATTACAGTAGGGTTTCAATGAGCTATCCTTGCCTCTTCAATAAACAATTTGTTATGATTTCTATATCATTGTCACAGGCAATAGAAAAAATTAAAGCAGCGAAGAACAAGTCATCACAAGACCGGCAAGTGATTCTTAACTCACTGAACATGAGTGTTAAAACCTTCTGTTATTGTCCTAACTGGCTCCTTCTCATTCCCTTTTCTGTAAATAACAGATTGGAACCATTTTTTAAGCCAACAGTAAATCCATCTGTGTCTATGAAAGGGAAGGTATGTATCCATTTACTCCACTATTTTTCAACATACAGGTTTGTTTGATGAAAGCCTGGCATATTTTTCCCAATAACATTTATGGTCAGACTCCAGACTGGCTATGATTCAGTTATTTCAGTTTTCTTTACCCAAATTTCTGCTTTGAACTAAATCATGAATTATTGTTTCTTTACTTTCATCATGTTACAGTGTAGTACAGAAGTTGAAATTTTTCCCAATATTTACTAGAATTCTGAAGTTGAGTTGCTAGTATAATTGTGGCTACACTGGATAACAGGAAACCAAATGCATGCTGAGATCTTTTAAACCGGCAACTGAACATAAGATGTTTTCTTTGCAACCCATTAACTGGTCAAGGCCCATGGTTTTAGGCAAGTTGAGCTTGCCAATGTATAATCTGGGTTCCACCTTCTCTGTGCTATTGTCTAGAGGTGTCTGCTTTGGTTTCTGAAGCTGAATAGCCCTAGTGAACCTTCAAAGTTAATTTTGTTTATGTATTATCTTTATTTAAGTAACTAGAATTGAAGTTTTGATATAATTAGTCACTTTTAGGAATGATAAATTATAATTTGTTGCTATTTATTCTTGCATTATAATAGTTTTGAACTAATTTTGTATACCAAATAAAAAACTATATGAATCATTCTAGAAATTAAAGATAAACCATAGACAAATCAATTAGGAAAGACTTAAAATTAATGTTGTGTTATTGAACAAATTATTACATTATTTGACCAATTGCTAAAGAGAGTAGATGAAATGAAAGATAATCCAATTCTTAGAGATATAGAGAAGTTAAGATAAATCATAGACGAATAGATTAGGAAAGACTTAGAATTAATGTTTGTCAACGAACAAATTATAAGATTGTTTAATATTTGAATAAACACATTCAAGAAGGAATTATGGGCATCTACATATAAAAAATTAGATACTTTTCAGATTTTTTTTCCAATATTCAAATTTGATATCTTGTTTATAAAAAGAAACATGCAAACTCTTATTAATATAATCAATAGCGGTAGTTAACATACTTCATTTAAAATCTTTAGATATATACTTTCCCCATCTAAAAAATGAGGAAAATTTATATATAGATGTGTCTATGGACAGGTAAATTTTCATTATTTTTTTTTATGCTTGTATTTTTTAATATATATATATATGTTAGGATTAAGTTTTTCAGTATGTTATTAATATATTTTTTGTACTCTCTCAAACTCTAGGTATACATTTTCCCCCTAAAATTATTACAAGATTGGGATAATACCCGTATTAATTGATAATTCTAATAATGACAATAAAAATATAATAACCAAAACTTGTAAGAGAAGCAAATGAAAAAATAATAAATTGTGTACAAAAAAATATATTAAATATCATGAAAAGATATAATATTATATTTTAAGAAGAAAGTAGAGAAAATATATTTAGATGATGGTCTTTAAAAATATAAATAAAAAAATAATATAAATTGTTGTTGTTGCTGCTGCTGCTTGTTAGTGACCAGAATAAGAAAACATAGTCAGAGGCTGAGAGAGAGAGAGAGAGAATCTGTGGCATTTCATCTCCTTCTCTCAATTTTCTCTTTCTTCAATCTCAATTTTCTCTTTCTTCAATCTCAATTTTCTTTCTTCAATCTCTTCTATCAGTAATTGAAGCAACTCAGTTTCCATCTGTCGTTGTTATGAAGCAATTGATGAAACATCACTAAATATAGATAAGTAATCCAATCTTTTGTGGGATTCCAACTTTTCTTACTCTTTTTTCTATTTTCTGGCAATTCAATTGTTTTAAGTAATTCATTTCACGAAAGTGGCATCAAGCTTGTAATCCTGAGGCCAATTTCTTCGGTTGTCACTTTTGGTACATGGGTTACATGTTGTGCAAGTTTTCTTCGCTTCTTGATTTTTCGACAAGTTTAAACTTTAACATATACATAATTTGCTGAATTTTGAGGCATTATCCGACCATTTGTAAATGATGCGTATTTCTCAGTTCTCTTATTTGACAGAGCTAACACATTGTAATCCATAACCCTAAAAATGTTATGAACCGATTTCGTCGACTGTGGTTTTGTTTTCAATTTCTTTGTGTCCTTATGTTGAGGCAATTAATGAAACATTATTAATTGAGATAGATGATTCAATTCTTTTGTCGGGTATTCCGATCATTCTTGATTTTTTTTACTAGTTGATTTGACAAAAGTGGTGTCTTTGTCAAGCAATTCAAAATCTATGTTCTTGAGCCAATTTCTTTGGTTGTTTTACTTTTGGTACATGGGTTACATGTTGTGCAAAATTTCTTTGGTTCTTTATTTTTCGACAAGTTTAAACTTTACCAGATACATAATTTGCTGAATTTGAGGCGTACCCCGACCATTTATAAATGCTGCGTATTTCTAGGTTCTCTTTTCTGGCAGAGCTAACATATTGTGATCCATAACCCTAAAAATGTTATGAACCAATTTCGTCGGCTATGGGTTGTGCCTGTAATAGAAAACTGATGAATCATTTCAATCCAGATTTTCAATTTCTTTGTGTCCTTATGTTGAGGCAATTAATGAAAAATTACTAAATTGAGATAGATAATTCAATTCTTTTGTCGGGTATTCCGATTCTTCTTGAACTTTTTTACTAATTGATTTGACAAAAGTGGCGTCTTTGTCAAGCAATTCAAAATCCTAAATTCTTGAAGCAATTTCTATGGCTGTTTCAGTTTTGGTACTTTGGTTCTTGGTTCTTTGAAAATGGTTGAAACTTGAATAGATATAGAATTTGATGAACTTGTGGCACACTCCGACCATTTTTAAGTGCCATGAATTTCTCAGCTCTCTTTCTTTCTAGACTTTCAATCTTATTTGGCACAGCTCTAATGGAATAACATTATCAATTATTAAAGAATGTTTGTTCTTGGTGGATTGAAATTGTGGGTAAATGATCTTGGTGGAATTGAGAAAAAGAAGGAAGGTTAGTGGTCTTCAAAATGCTTGTGTTTTAACATTTTTCTTTGAAATAGCTGCATGAATTATTGTACATACTTCTTAACTGCTTGTAAAAGTTGGGTTTTGCATTTGATGATTATTTTATCACATGGTCTATAGTTGCAGCTACGATCTTGCTGTTATCACTTATTTTGATAAGAAACAATATGGTTGTTATAACCATCTAAGGTTCAGTTTCGCATTACGTGAATGTATTGCTTATGAGGGATTAGGCCCCATCCACAAATTTTATACCATAACGAGATGACTTGCTGACAAAATTTATGAGCGGTTTTAAAGTAATGCTATCTAAAAGGAAGGAAAAAAAAATTCTTACACATATAGGATAAGATTATCTTTGAAGTTTCTAATTGGTTTGGGGTGGGTTTGTTAGAAGATCTCTTTATTGGATGTGCCAGAGGATTCAAACGAAATTGATCAATAATATTGATCAGCCTTCCTCACAATCTGAAGGCGAACACTGGAAAGATGGAAGGTTAGTGGTTGCCATTGTTATTGAGATTCAAGTTATAATGACCTTTCACATATCAATGAGGTTGATAGATAGCTGCATGAATTACTTTAGCAAATCCAAAATACACAAAACAAGAAATTGTTAGAAGACCAGAACCAATCGAGTAGTTTTGCCTTTTGTCATTCTTTGTTTGGCCTTGTTGCTCCTTTTGCTTACCACATGGGGTAATTTTGTGTTTTGCATATGTAGAGTCATTTCTGATTTTAGTTCATCCAAACACATGCCTGATAATTGGAAATGTGCCTGAGTACCCAGTATACTCTGCATTTTAGTATATTATTAATGTAATTATTATTTCTAATTTCTTTACTGTTAGATTGCAATTCCGAGACAAATAAAATTGTTGAGATGGCAAGGCCGATGAGGTGAGAGCTGAATCTAGGTTGAGTGAGCCCATGGAGGGTAATTAGAAATTATTTTCACCGTAGCTGCATGGCTACCATCTAATGCCCCAACTCATTAGACTTGTGGGGAAGCTGAAAGGGTTCATACTGATTGCTGTAAAGGGGATACCATATAGATGCTAGAGTCGAGAAATTCATATTGAATAAAAGTTTTATTAAAAACTGTGTTTAGCTTGATAAGGGTGAAAAGTTGATATCTTCTAAGAGAAAATAAGCTATGGTGGACATACATTCAGATGTTTCTCCTACATTGCAGATGTTGGCTGGCCCTTCAAGCAATGTTGTGGGGACCAGTTTCCAAAAGGACAAGGTAATTGTTATCGTTTGGTTTGTCCTAATCAACCAAAGGTAATACATACAGATGATATCAGGAGGCTCAACGCCTTTTAAAGAGTCATCACTCTCATGTGAAGAAGCAGAACTTAATCTTAAGTGGTCTGCTCCAGATGAATAAGTAATGGTATTCTGCTATTGAATATCCTTCAAAAAATACATGGATTGTTGTACTAACCCACATGTTTGTTCTACCTATAATGTTGAGTTCTTTGAAAGATGACTAGGTTGCATTATGTTGCCTTTCTTACAGGGGTTAATAACATTAATGGTACGAGGTGTGAATGGGTTTAACAATGATAGTGACAAAGGTTTGTGGCTTTAAGTAATATTATTATGGACTATTCGAGTAGGGTTTCAATAAGCTATCATCTTCAATTTGTTATGATTTCTATATCATTATCAGGCAATATTGTGGGGCCAGTTTCCAAATGGATAAGGTAACTGTTATTTGTTAGAGAATGATGGGGAGTCAGTCTACAGTTCCACTGAATTAATATGAAATATGAGTTTATATCCATCCCATTCTTGAAATCAGAGTTCCACTGAATTAATATGAAATAAGAGTTTATAAGGTAACTGATCTCCTCGTATGACCAAAAACCACTTTTCCAACCATAATTTTATTGTTCTCATTCTTGTTGGTTTTCGGTAGTGTTGCATATTTGTAATTATATTTCGTAAAAGCAAGAGAAAGGGTGAAAGAAGAGAAACATAATGAAGTTTAAGTGAGTGCTTTTGAAAGTTGGGTTTTTCATTATCTAGTTACCCATAGAGCTTAAAGTTTCACTGCGTTTGATGATTATTTTTTCACAGGGTATGTAGTTGTAACTATGATCTTGCTGTTATATTCATTTACTTAAGACCTCTTTACTGGATGTGCCAGAGAGGATTCAAGCAAAATTGATCAGCCTAACACATATAGGATAAGCGCTTATCTTTAAAGTTTCTAATGGGGTTTGGGGTGGTTTCTTTAGAAGATCTCTTTATTGGATGTGGCAGAGGATTCAAGCAAAATTGATCAATAATATTGATCAGCCTTCTTCAAAATCTGAAGGCGAACACTGGAAAGAAGGAAGGTTAGTGGTCTCTATTGATATTGAGATTCAATTTATAATGGCCTTTCACATTTCAATGAGGTTGACAAATAGCTGCATGAATTATTGTAGCATTTGATGTTTTAATACCTTCAAAGACCAGTACATACTTCTTAATTCTTGAGTACTTCAAAATGCCTGTGTTAACATTTTTATTTGAAATCAAGAAATCCTCTAAAGCATGGAGGGTTCACTTGAGGAGATTCTATTACTTTGGTGTGAGAAATCCACCCGTCACTGTTAGGACAATCAGGATAGAATCCAGTGTATTTATTTATTTTCAATTTCTTTTATATTATATCATTGTAACCCTATGAAGTGAGATTTGTTTTTTAGTAAACTATATATGCCCTTGATGATTATTTTGAATGCTTGTGTCTAGATATGTTTTTGATGGTAACCACCCGATTTGAAGAAACAATAGCTGGGAAGACGGTACTTTTATGTGAATGTTTGTTATTTCAAAGGAGTTCTTTTTTAGGGGGTTAGTGGAGTGTTACTACAATAGAGTTGTTACATATCGAAGGTTACTTAATAATATTCTTTTCATGCTGAAACTCTGTTGTAGTTACTCAGAGGGTTTTACGGAAGCCATAAAGGTATATGCATGGTTTGTTGTTGATTTCCTCTATTGTGCAGTTTCTTTTATTAAATCAAAATATCCACCTGGATGTCTTTTCTTTGTCATTTTAGGCTGACAATGAGGAAGACATTGAGCAATTCAATAAACGGACGGTGAAGGTTGGCACCTTTTTTTGTAGAAGTTTTTTTTTCATATTACGGTTAAGTGTGATTTCTGGTGCATGCTGTTGAGACCAATTTTCAATAACACTTGCTGGTTACAAAGCAGCATAAAGATGACTGCAAAAGACTTTTAAGAGTCATGGGAGTGCCAGTTGTTGAGGAGACATTGCACAACCCAAGTGTTTAACTATGCTTTGGCTTCTGCAGGCACCCTCAGAAGCAGAGGCACAATGTGCTGCACTTTGCAAAGCTGGAAAGGCAAGTTCATACCTGCTCCGTGCTTGTAAGCAGGGGGCTTCATATAAACTAAAGTGAATAATGTCTTTACTAATCCTTTTTTAAGATGTCTTCTTTCATATATTTTTTTCATTTTATGCTCCTAGTTTTGCCTTTTCGACTTTTCAACTCATTATTTCATATCAATTGGCAACATATCCTTTAATATAAACATTCTTCATGATTTGTGTTGAACATTTTGTTAGCTGTATGTTTATGTTGTGGCTTTTGAAGACATGGATTCCTTAACGTTCGGAGCACCAAAATTTCTTGACCAACAAAAACAAAAAGTACATGGGCAGTGGTGGTGGGAAGAAGAAATAGTTGGCTTTGTATCTTTAAAAATATTGGCAGAGCCATTTTCATGTTAACCAGGTTAGAGTGGCTTTTGGATATCTTTTGTGAGATTGTAATTGTGCCTTTTGCATGCATTCACGTCTATCATTGTACACCTATCTTTCTCTAAGAATGATGCATTTACCTTATCTCTCTAATACAAGTTAAGGCAAATTGCTTTTTTGAGCTGTTTGTGAATTAAGTATCTTTCCAATTATTCAAGAAAAAACAGGCAAATTAGTGACATATTTTTATCATTGGGGTTGTCTTGGGAAAAGATGAATGGATATGATGCTTAATTATAATCAAATGTAGTGCTGATTTCTTTTGATTTTTAGTCTGGAACTTTGGTTTTTCTTTTTGAGAAATTGCATTTTCCATGGCGATTGGCAGTTTGTGAAGGTAATAACGTGACAAGAAAACAAACACATTATTGTCGCAACAATATTCATCATTAGAGTTGTGTAAGAAAAGATCAACCCAAATGATGCCTCCTTACACTCTAATTGAATTTAATGCTGGTAATAATTGAACATTTGAGTGACAATTCAAATACTTGAAAACCCACCATATGCTCTAGGTAGATCTCAAGCTCTTACATGGTAAAATCCATTAATATGATACCCCTGGTTTTCATTTGAGACACAGTTTATGGTTAAATTTTAATAGTACATGTCCTATGAGTAGAAGGAGGGTGATGTCTGTGGTTGATCTATTCTCATAGAATAGCAGTGCCAATGAAAAAAGAAGACAGAATAGTTGTAAGCATAAATTCTAGTGTATTCTTGAGTCATAAATTTAATCGTACTCTTAGAAGCATTGTCAATAAAAAAACAAAGTTGACCTAAAATTAAATATGTGCTATTCAAACAACACTTGAAAAGGGGTTAGGATCTCTCTAGGCAAGTATATCAAAAGCAAAAAGGAAAAATAGCATAATATGTCACTTTTACCATTTGTATATATTGAGATGATTCATTATTCTTAAATATAAAGCAAAATCACCGGAAATGATTATTTTCCCTTGAAAATAACCCTAAACTAAAGCAATATAAGTTTTTGGGTCCTTTATTTGGAATTGAGATCTCTCCTATAATTTAATGGAATGTGAGGAAAATAAAGTATTTGTGATTTTTTTAAAATTATTTAATGCAAAAACCGTTACATATCTATATCCTTGAAAATTTATGTCAGTCTAGTTAGTATTGTGAAGATGACTTGAAGTCTTTGTTTTTTGTTTGCCTTAAAGGTGATCCAAGTAGATGACTTTTCTTGAACAACAGGATTTCTTGCTTTAAATTCACACACACTCAAACATACCATTTATTTTCCACCAACTCTCTTGCTATAAATACACCTATCCCCACATTCCTTTTACTTCCAAGTTCCAACCAAGTTTCTTTCTTGTCCTTTGTTTTATTTCCTCTCCATTTTTGTCAACTTGTATTAGCCTGTACTATTTTTCTGTTCACCTACTTACATACCTTGATTTCATAAACGTTCATCACATTCATATATCTAACCATGAAGCTCGTAGATATACTCTTTCTCTTGACTCTTGCTATGGTTCTATCCACAGCCATCTCATCAGATTTAGACCCTCTTCAAGACCTCTGTGTGGCTGACCTTGCCTCTGGTAATTCTTTTTTACATCATTCTAATCTCTTTTACCTTTCATAATATGTTATTATTGTATCTCTACTATAACTATACTCTATAGAGGATTGCAGCACAAGACTGTGCAAACTTGCATGCATCCAAGAAGAGTAAGCTAGAACAAACTAACCCCTTAACACTCTCTTTTCCCTTTTTAAATACTCTCTATGATTAAATCTGATCCCTTTTCTTTCTTTATTTTTTGTTTCTTAAGCTTTCTGTCAACCACATTAACTCAACCTTATTCTCTTTGTGACATACAACTGTCATCAACTACTTTAATTTTGCTTTTTTCTGACTACACTGTTTAATAATGTTAATTCTAGTATAGGATCCCCACTAACATTATTATGTTTCATTTGTCTCTTCCCAAAACCAAAAATAAATTGTAGTAATATTGACAAGGGAAACTATGTCCTCTTGATGATAATAATAACTAGTAGCTATGTGATGGGGAAAACAGGTGTGAAAGTGAATGGATTCACATGTAAAGAAGCATCCAAGGTAAATGCCAGTGACTTCTTCTCAAGCATTCTATCCCAACCAGGATCAACCAACAATACCTTAGGCTCCTTGGTGACTGGAGCCAATGTTGAAAAAGTCCCAGGACTTAACACCCTTGGTGTGTCTTTATCAAGGATTGACTATGCACCAGATGGCCTTAACCCACCTCACACACACCCACGTGCAACTGAAGTAGTTTTTGTTCTTGAAGGGCAACTAGATGTTGGGTTCATAACCACTTCCAATGTTCTCATATCTAAGACCATTAACAAGGGTGACATATTTGTGTTCCCAAAGGGTCTTGTTCACTTCCAAAAGAACAATGGCAATGTACATGCTTCTGTGATTTCAGCCTTCAATAGCCAACTACCTGGTACACAATCCATTGCTGCTACCTTGTTCGCTGCAACGCCACCTGTCCCGGATCATGTGTTGACCAAGGCATTCCAGGTTGGAACCAAAGAGGTTGACAAAATCAAGTCTAGGCTTGCACCAAAGAAGTAGAAATCACTGGTTGTAATGTCTTTGTCAATTGTTCTTTTACACTTCTCCTTTTCAATAATCTTTTGTTGCTTTACAATTTATGTTTGGAAGCTGGAACTCAAAAAGGAAGAAAAAGAGCAAATGGGGCACATTTATTTTGTTTGATAATCGAGATTTGAAAGATTCATACAGTATGATGGTTAATCAACAGCACCATCTATGGTATTGTTTCCTTGTTCCTCATAATTTGATCCTTCTGTGAAGGAATAGGAAAGTCACTAACTTCTATCTCCCCCAACCCCCACACACCTAGTTTTGCATCTCCTAGGCAAGTATATGTTTACTGACACTTCCTACGAAAGTCATTGAGTAGATATTCTAATGCATAGGAAATGAAGATGGTGGATAACTTCTTAAAACATATACATAGGAATATTAAATAATTTCATACACACCTAAGTATGGTTGGTGTACACGTTAGCATGTCATTAATTTAGTGTATATTTTAAGTGATAGCAGCAAATAAAGTGCCATACAGGATACAGTCATAATGGGAACCTGAACCACTATCAAAATATTGTTATAATACTAATGATTTCTTATGGGCTTGAACTTTAATCATCTTTGAAAAAACACAATAAAGGTAGCACCTAAGCATGGGCCAATAAAGGCCTTTTGTCCACATCCCTTCTCGAATGGAACAAATTACCAAACAAATCTAAGATTGCCATTTGGTATTCCCACTTAAGCAAACATAAACTGAATAGCTTCTTTTTTATGTGAAAGCTATTCCAATTTGTCCAAACGATAGAAAAAAAACATTTCCAATTGCTAGTCAAGAACACAATTAAAAAAGTTTGCTTATAAACATAATATAGTAGTGATGCTAAACATGAAAATAGTTCCATAGAGTAACTTCTTATCTGCAGTAACAACTTCAGAGTTTGGAAGATGTTCTAAAACAGTTTAAGAAAAAAGAAAGAAATCACTTCAAGCATGTTTGCCCCTACCATCAGGAATTGCTAATAGCACAATTGGTTTTGAGGGCCTAAGGAAGGGTACATCACACTTGAAATACCCTTTCCTCTCCAGCTGCAATACATCTCCACGCTGAATATTTCGCAAGTTTGAGTCTCCATATGCAGGTGTCTCCTTTTTTGTAGATGGGTTTAGCACATCAATGAAATCCTCCCCTTCCTCAAGCTGAAACCAAAGAAAACATAAACTGTTAATACAAACTCCATTGGGTACAATGATCATTGCAAAAAAATATTGGGTTAATATCTAACAAAACAACTCCTGATTTGAGTTTCATAGGGATGCATGCAGAGGCAGGGGTGAATATGGTTGGATTGGATGGTGGCTGGCAGAGCTAATGGTGATTGGAGTGGGGGAAGGGGCAGTGGGAGCAATTGACATTGTACAAGATCGAAAATGAAGGCTTATCCTATCAGGTCAAAATTGATCTGATGCGTCAAATGGGGCAAAGCATTAGAAAACTAAAGATGGCTGTGAGTCTAGACAGTCAGACAGTGAGTTCAATTTGGCGAACAATATAGGCAATAAAATTATGAATGTCTTCCATAGGACACTTTTAGAAGTATTGATTCAGCTAGTGGCATCTGACAACTGCATTGACTTAAAGAAAAATGGAGTTTAGATGATTACTATATTTTGCTTGACAATATTATATTTATTAATGACACTAATGGGCTTAATCATATTGGACAGGCACATACCTTCTTCTTTGTAATAAGATAATCAAACTCCACCAATGTCAGGCTAACTAGTTCATCGATCTCAGGTAGCCAAGTGAGTTTCAATTTTGTGGTCTTCACAGATCCTTCAAGATGCAAAACACCACTCAATGCAGTGACATTCCCATCTTGGTCCTTCTCTATTTTTTCCACTATGGCATTTCCCCAGTCCATTAAGGTTACCTCCTCACCTGCTGCTATGGTCTCTGCATCAGCATAATCAATCCATATCCTTTTAGTGTATGTTGTAGCCTTATCTCCAGCAGCTTCATACTTCTTGTGCCTAGGTATGATGCGGACAAATGGTTTCTCAGGACCATCAGTGAGGGTCAACAACACACGTCTTTCTGCAATCACAGCAGTGTGTCTAGGACAGACGGGGTCAATAATCTTCTTATTTATGGTCCAGAGCTTGTCCCATTCCATGAGATTGAGATTTTTTGATGCCCCCTGTGCAAGTATAGAGAACAGTCCTCAATATTCTAAGCGTATGACTAACACAAGACAAATATACAAAGAAAGAAAGGAATCACACTGAGTTAAAAAACAGATCTAGTGCGTCATTTATTTTTTATATACAAATGAAAGTAAAACATTTTACATACTTGCTCAACAATGAACTGTATCAGCGCTTCGATTTTCAAACCTCTTCGCACAATTCCTTGTACTGTAGGAAATCGTGGATCGTCCCATCCATCAACTTTCCCATTCTGCACAAACCACAGAAGCTTTCGTTTGCTGAGAAGAGTATATACCATATTCAACCGACTAAATTCAAAGATGAGAACTTTTCTAAGTCCCATGTCCTCTTGAATCCAGTAATACTGAGGATTGCGATCATGGTACTCACTAGATCGAAGGGCATGTGTGACTCCTTCTATAGAGTCAACATATGGACATGCAAAATCATATGTCGGGTAAACTTTGTACTTGGATCCAATTCTATGATGAGGCATTGGATTGCAACGATAATAAACTGGATCTCGAAGTGATTTGTTTGGGTTCTGCATATCCAGTTTACCACGTACACAGCACTGTAAGCCCCTCTCTGATCCTGCAATCATTTCATTCCACAATTTCAAATTCTCCTCGACACTATTGTTTCTGCATTTAGAATCTATTCCATCCATCCTCTCTTTCTGCATTTGTTCACGTGGAGTGTCATCAACATATGCTTTACCCTGGCGAATTAAATTTTCAGCCATTTTCATCAACTCAGGGAAGTAATCTGATGTATATGTTATTTTTTCATATTTGATACCCAGTGTATCAATATCTTTCAACAAGTTGTCCACAAATTCATTACTTTCTTTAGCAGGATTTGTATCATCAAAACGGACAATAACCTGGCCCTGGTATCGCTCAGCAAAATATTTGTTCAACAGAGCAGCTTTTGAGTGTCCAATGTGAAGATAGCCACTGGGTTCAGGTGCAAATCGGACACAAACTTTTCCAACTACAGCATCTGGAAGATCTATTTCTGCTGAAAGTTTGCTTCCTCCCTTAACCTTTTCAGACACATCCCCATTCACTTTCTTGACTTGATCAGGGACTCGTGTCTGGTCTTTTGACTTACTGTCTGATGGTTCTGGCAATCCTTTTTTGCCAGAATATGTTGTTATGACTTCATTTAAGACAGTATCGTATTCCACCATTAAAGAATTGAACCAGCGTACAAGGTTTGGATATTTCTTTGACTTCCTTAGACTTTCCCATCTCTTTCCTGTCCCTGCAATAGTTTATAGAAAACATAACATGTACACAAATTGGGTAATAACAATGGCCCATCAAATTACATGTAATAAAGGCTAAAAAACAAATTGGATGCAATGGAAGGTACAGTATTTTTTTTATGAATGCTCCCACATTATTATATAAAATTATCAACCACGGTCAAGTTACTTTTCTAGTAATGCTCGTAATATTTTAGCCTAAAGATTCTTCTAATACTAATTAAAGTTAGTATTAAATCAAAAAAGTAAATGCATTCAATGTCTTGGGAATAATAACTGGATACTTTCTTTAATTAGTACTAGCCTTTAGAAGATTTTTTAGGCTGAAAGTCTGAAAAATTAAGAGGATTCAAAATTATTCTTTGTTTAAACAAGACAATAAAGCTATAAGCTAAACCTAGTTGATTATGAATAGATCATTATCTAGATAAGGTAGCCATAAACCTAGTTTGTCAACATGGTTACTACAAAGAAAAATGTAGTGATCACGAACATATGGATTGTCTCTTCCATAGGCAGGTTGTTTACAAAAGACCTAGCAGCGTCACAAGTAAAGTCGAAAATAGGTATTATAAAAATCTTTACCTGCAAGACCGGACCATATTGCTAGGTCTGCAATTGATAGTGAATGACCAACAAAAAATGTACGCTTTTCCAAGTACTCATCAATATATTTGCATCCATTCTCAAAAGCAGGGCCTAATGAGAGTATAGGAGCATACTCCAGCCACTCATCAATCTGAAAAGCATAAGGGAGATGAGGAAAAAAGATGACGGCATAGGTAAATAATTACTGCTTACAAGATAAAGCATTCATAATTCATTATTAAGCAGCATCATTTAATTGACATGATATAGTTGCAATATTTTATTTCACTAAAACATATTTGAGGTCACTACATTCATATGCAATGTAGATATGATACATCACGAAAATAACCTGGCCAGCTTCAATTGCATTTTGCCCATAGAAATCGGGAATGCTAGCAACTCGACCAACATAACGCAGAAGTACATATGCTCCACGCAATTTTAGCCTGCAAAATAAATTTGATCATTAACAATTACTAGATAGTGAGGGTCAGTATGGCTGGCACAACGGTAAAGTTGTTACTTAGTGATCATAAGGTCACAAGTTCAAATCTCCAATACCCCACTAAGTGAATTTTAACAATTAATAGATAGTAAATTTATTCATTGACATAGAAACCTAACAATCATCTAGCAGAAAAAGTGAAGTTCATAAATAAAACATTGTCATATTTCCCCTTTTCTTTGCAGAAATTATATAGACACAGGAATCAAATTGAAAAAATTACCCTTGACCATCCAAAGGAAATAAATTACTAATATAATTATATATCAAAATAAAAAATCAACACTTCCAAAAAATATGAATCCTAGACAATAGGGGTTTAAAAATTCCATTTTAAGAGTCGTAGGAATTCAAATAAGACATTTCCCATTGATGACTACGGCTGAAAACGAACTCTATTATCTAATGTCTAAATATGTATTGGTACAGTGAAAAATGAAGTTACAAAGTGAAGAATTTAGTCGTGTGATGAGAAACAAGCAGAAAAAATGAGATCGGGAATATACCCATTAGAGAAGAGAAATGTGGGAAGTGAATCAGAAGGGAGAGATGTGTCTATGTTTGGAGAAACTCCGGCGAGCTTAGCGGCGGCGATCACGGATAACGGAGGAGTAGCGGCGGTGAAGGTAAAGGTCTTGATTTCCATGCTGTTATCTAACATCAAATGACAGAGATAACTGAGATAGATTATAGATATACTTATTACTAGGTCAGTAGGTTAGGATAACCATTTTTCTTTTTTCTTTTTCTTTCTTTTCACTTTATTTACATTTCACCCCCTTTATTTCATCCTTTTTCATTTCAACCACCATATATTTTTATTAAACTGTATTTGAATAGGGAAAATGATATATCCTCCTACTAAATATTCTTACTAATTTTCCTGTTCACACAAATGTGACATGTGTCACTTGTATACCAATCAATAATAAATAAAGTATCACTTTGTGACATATGTCACATTTGTGTAGATAGGATGATTAATAGGAGAATTTAGTAGGAGATTATAATGTTACTCTTTGAAGAGATATTACAATCATTTTTTATAACCAATTTTTATAACAATAAAATTTAGGTCTTTTTAACTCAAAGACACTGTACAACAACTAATGGGCATTTTAAATTTTGATTAATGAGATGTTGCATTATTATGTTAATAGTGGAAAGAATAAATCTAATTCTATTCTATGTCCTCTTAATCAATGCTTCCTTTTGAAGTGATATTAATGATTATATTATATTGTCATTCTACCAAGGCTTTAGCCTTTAAGGCATTAGCCAACAACAAATTGTGGCATGTAATTGTGAGATTATGGTTTGGTTGATAGAGTTGTTTAGGAAATTTGACAAACCACATGATAACATTCCTTGGGCTGTTAAATGCTTCTAGTCATGGAGTCCTGGTAGACGAAGATGAAGGAAGAAATTTTTTTGTATGATGATAAATGAATATAAAATTGAGCTTAAAATTTAACATTGAATTGTTTATTCCAACAAATACAAAGGTTATGGGTAATTTAGATCTCAAACACAACTTTTAAGGATTTGTTGTTTAGGCTAGTTGTATGTGTAATTGTATTGTATTGTTCATGATTATTTGGTTTGGGATGATGGAATTGAGAACATGTTTGGGATTTTGGAAGAGAGGAGCTGGAGTATGATGGGGGTATTCCTGTAGGGTCATTGAAGAATACATAATGGTAAATGGGTTGGAGAATATAACACAACTATATTCAAAAAATACATGAGTTATTAAGTAACAATATGTTACAGAGAAGTGGAACAAATTAGAGTTACATTGAAACAAAGAGGAATGTAATTAGTTTCTCTTTTTGATGCACAAAACATATTGTATTGTATCATCTTATTATTACTATTCCAAAAATTTAAGGTTTCAACTTATGAGCTGCAGCAAGTTCAACAGATAGGATTAAAGAAGATTTGTCTGCTTCTCTTAGATATCGCACATCTCCACTCATGAGCTTTAATAGCTTTCTACTGATTAGTAAGCTAATACCCTCCTCTGATTCTTGCCCACCATTTTCAAACATTTGGTTCAACAATGATTCTGGCACACCACTACCAGCATGTGTTATGCTGCATAAATAACAATCATGAACAGTTATTGCCTTAAGCTATATTTAGCTGTTAAATGTTGTGCAAGTTTCCTCCCTGGATAAACATAACGATTTAATTGTGAATGCACGAATTGTGTAAAAGCTTTTTTACACTGTCAACCAACCATAGATTGTTGTATGGTTAAAAATCTTTGACTTTTTGTAGTAACTACTTTAAAAGTCATGTATTAATGTGAATAATGCATCAGTTCATAATCATATCATGTTTGTTCTCTCCACATTATAATAAACAACTAACCAGTAATACAAACAGCGGATTCAGATAAGTAGAGTTTCAAATGCAAGGTATGGAATAGTTACCTGAGCTCCAAGTTAACAAGGTGGACGGATTGCCCTAACTGTTGTTTGGTTAGAGAGGCTGCAACAACAACTTGACCCCCATTTGGTGTAAAATTGATGGAAATCACTAAAAAGTCGGCGACGACCTGTTGAAGCCTAAGGCAATCACCATACAAGGTTTCAATCCTGATCTGCTCTGCAACATCATTGATTATTTGGATACCCTTTGCATTACACTTTAGCATGACTTGACTAAGGGAGGCAGCCAATACATCATGCAGAGTGAACTCGGCCATCTCAAGATCCAAACAACTGTTGAACATACAGGAAAAAAGGAATGCGTAATTGTTACAAAGGCACCACTACAGTTCAAATGCAGCAATTGCTTGTAACTTTGTACTTTTGGTATTGTATTCAGAATTTCACAGACAAACTAAACTAGCGCTACAGATTGACTTTAAAAGCAGTGTGAATAAAAAGAAGGCATCCACATTGTAAGCCTTGTTTAAAAGATTTGAATTATCTGATAGAACTGGCATACCCTACCGAAACATGATGCAGAAACTGCATAACAAAAACCATGAGAACATAAAAACATGATTATTTTTCTTCTGAAAACTGACAAAACGAGCCTTAAGTATGTTAAATTGGTCAACTGCAGCAAACAAACATTCCACCTCCCCAGCAAAAATAAGATAAAGAATAAAAAAAGGTTCCAATTGAGAATACATGCTTTGGGTGCAACCTAATGTTCAGATTCAGGAAAAATAACAAGTACATGTTCTGGAAAAAATATGTTTTTCTGGATAAACAATTAGTTTCAAGAATCAGATTCTCAAATTCAGGAGATACTCAGCAAATTATTCACCCAGCAAAATAGGAAGGCCATATTCCTAACCCCTTTTGCATGATAAGAGTGTGCATACAAATTTATTTTTTATCAAATTATAATTTCTCAATCACACTCACTTCTTCCAGATGAAATTATTTTCATCTAAAACTTCCAAAAGACACTTAATGTTGTGCTTTTTCTTTGGGTTTAAACTTCTAGTCTTGAGCTTTAATGATGTTTGAATTAGATACTTCTATGTTGTCATGGAAACTTAACTGACAAATGTTTAACACCACATGAATGCAAGGGAAAACAACAACAGTAACAGATATCATACCCGTCAATGATGCTGTCAAGATCTGAGTCCTCAATAATTTTGCTAAGCTGGCGCTGGCACTGAGCGCTAGTGTGCAGAAGTTGTACTTGTTCTGTTCCCAACTCAGTACCCTCAAGCAATTTCCTGGTAAACATAATCCCACTTAAGGGGTTCCTGATCTGCCTTTTAATATAACTCAAAGATTTCAGTCTCTTCAAGGCTGTTTTCTCAGATAAGCGTTGAATATGTAATGCTCGTTGCAGCTCTGGGCTGGCTAGCTGCAAGAAGCAGAATATCCCGGTAACTGCACCGTCTGTGTCAAATTTCTTACTCACTGAAAGAAGGCAATCTACATACTTCCCATTCCGAGCAATGAAACCAAAAGCAACCTTTGCTGTTTCTGAACCAGTCATTGCTTCATTGAGTACAATGCCAAAATTAACAAAAGCTTCTTGATTCTTCAGACGACAGCAAGCCTTCTGAGTCCCAAAAACCTCTCCTAAAAGCATTTTATCCATGACCTCTTCTCTCTTCCACCCAGTTAACTTTGTCATAGCTTGATTCCACTCACAACACCAACCAAATTCATCTGTGCCAAATATTGGGGGGATTAATGGGTTGGGATTCTGCACAATTGCCTTGTAGTCACCTTCAATTTTAGTGAATTTGTCCATGACAGTCTTTTGAGCAGTTATATCATGGGCCACAAAACAAACCCCCACAACATTATCTCGAAGATCCCTACTTGCACAAGCATTTACTACCAAGCTAACAGGACCAGAATCCATGTAAGACCCATGTGTTTTGATCTCAAATTGGACATTCTTCTCTTCTTCCCCTGATAACATTGTAACAGAACAAACCAACAATTGAGAAATGTAAAAATTAGGTTAGAAGAATGTAATCCTATTGTATTAGATAAAATTAAGAAATGTAAAAATTACCACACAACCCCTCCATCCCTTCCTTCCCAAGAACTGTGAAGGCAGAAATTAAATGAAATTGCCAACAAGACACACTACCCTTCTCATGATTCTTCATCAATGACATTGATTGCTTTAGGAAGGCAAAATGCTCACAACTAAATAGTCATAGACGTGCACTTGTTTTTTTTTTTTTTTAACTTTTCGCTCATGACTTTTAAGTGTTAAAAGGCAAACAAAAAGAGCTTATGTAAGGATAAGATGGAGAAAGAAGAAAGACATACCCTGCAGTGCCATGTCAAGCATCTTCTTGACTCTATCAATTGAAGAATCCTCAACAAGTGTGAGTAAATGCTTTCCAATAGCATCACCAACTGGAAGACCTGTTAACTCAGCAATTTTTGTATTCCACCCATTGACCAGCCCATTAATATCAACTGCCAAAATAGGCACTGTAGCTGTTTCAATTAACCTAACCATTTCACTTGCCACTGCTTCCAATTCCTGCATCCCTTCGATCCTCAAATCACTTAGTCTTGTATCGATTGCACTTGTGTTTATATGTGTAGTCACTGTATCTCTGAATGCATTTCTAAGTATTAGCTGCAATGAATGAATAGCATCCATTTCATAGTCCTTCCATGGTAAACTCCTTGTCTTCACAACTTCAAGGAAAGCCTTGAATGATGATCTTGGGTGCATCTTCCTACCATCATCCCTTTCACCAGGTTCTTGCTTTGCACCACCCCAACGGATTTCTGAAGCAGTGTGTGACCGGAACCAGAAAACTGTGTCTTTTGAAGCTATTCTAACGGCTGCCATTCCACATACAGTATCACCAAGAGAAAGAGCCCCTGGGAATCCTGCATCTAACAAGCTATCTGTACTCAAACCTGTTGAATCCATATGGTGCTCAGAAAGCCATAAAGCTATCTCTCTTATCTGGGATTCACTTGGTGTTACTCCTAATCTCCATACCTTGTTTTTATAAAAAAGAGCAGCCCCATCACACTTTACTAGATCCATTATATTGGGGCTCTGTGATACAATACCTAAGGGTGCATCTCGCATCAGCATATCACACAAGAGTGTCTGGGTGCGCAGTATATTCTTCTCAATAATCTGAAGTTCTAACTCTATTTCCTTGTTCACATGGATGGCAAATACTTGAGTCAGAAATTCACATGCATATCTTAGAGGAAATGGAACAAACCTTGGAGTAGTGTTATGGCAAACTACCAAACCCCAGAGTCTCTTTCTCTTCTGAGGCTGAACAGCATCGGAGGTATCCCCATCTTCATCGTTGTCATTGACTACTACTGCCATAACAAGGGAAGCAATGGAATCCATGTTTGCCATGTATTGCAAATGGCAACTATGAGGAGCCCTTAAAGTTGAACCACACAAAGTCAAATCAATAGGGAGCTTCTCATCTTGAAGAACCTTCACATGTCTTGCATGACAATCTACTATCATGCGGACCTTGTTCTTCATGAACAAAAAGCGTGAAGCCTGGGGAATATCGGTGGCTGGATAGTGTAAACCCAGATATGATTCTAGGCTTGGCTTTGCTATCTCAGCAATCACCTCACCATGATCATCCTCATGAAATTTATAAGCCATCACCCTATCATAACCTGTGAGTTCAAAAACTTCTTGAACCATTGTATCACAAAGCCTTTCCATGCTCCCACTAGGCAAAGATTGCAGACGGGTTATTGCTTTGGCAGCCAGCTTGTAAGATTGCAAGGCACCTGCTGCAGTCATGGGAACTTCATAAGGCTTGACAGGCTCAAAGTCGATGATCAAACTGCCAGTCACACGATGGATAATTGCATAAAAGGGCTTCCCAGAAGTCTTGCAATGAACTAGGATTGGGTTAAGAAGTGAAACCTCTCCAAATCCTAGTGCCTTTTGCAATGCAGAAGCACTTGGTGCAGTGAAAATAGTTCTTATGTCAGTGCCAATCCCAAGGGCAGGGTGGTCAACAACATTGGGGACAGCATGACTCATCATGGTCAGCATTTCAGGTGCATTCTCACTGTAAGCAATGACCTTGCAGGTTTTCTCATCTAAAGCTAGCAAGCACCCAAAAGGCTGGATCTGCTTGCCTTTCTGAATATGATGGAGGTAAGCTGTTGTTACTCTGTCAGACCTTGGTTGATGGTCTCCGCCCACTGTCCCAGAGACGCGCACTGAACTGGAGTAATCAAAGGAACAACCTGACTCCTCAAAGTTTGCATGGAGTTTTGCATCTACTGTGGTCTGAGCAATGACCCTAGCACTATTTCTTGGTCTTCCTGAATTGGTGGACGATTGGCTAGGCCTTGAGGAAGACATTTTCACCTGAACTACACTTGGAATGACAAAAATAAGATGACCAAGTTGATCTGGATCATTATATGAACCTCCAAGAATATGTCATTCTACTATTGAACAGAACTACTAGCCTATTATTAACTTGTTAGAATGCCAGTCTATGCACTCCTGTTCATTGTAGTTATTTAAGGAGAGGGGAGATATTTACAAAACTTTTCAACAAGAGGCAATTATTGAATGGCTTTTAGTAAGTAGAGAGAATTTATGAGCCAACCATAAACAACAATCTTTACATCTCAAGTGAATAAATACATGACCATTTCTCCTGCGGCAGGAAGAAAAAATACCCCATTAATTGTCCAAATCATTACTGTTCTCCTAAGCAATTTAAAGCAGGCAGTAAATTCTGAACAAGATGGCATAACAATACCTCATCGAGGATAAATTATTCGATTGTCCCATACCAATAGTCCCGGACATATCCTTATTGACAATCATTTAAATAGTTAAAATCGTAGGAGTTTATTTCATATCAACAGTGAAGAAGTGTCCTAGACCATTAGTTTTGGTCCATAAAAGATGAACATTATTTATGGACTCAAGATAAAAAATATATAATTTTCAAAACATTTACATTTTGGATAGCAATTACACTCTAACACCTTGCCCCAGCACCCAGACGAACTCATTGGCAGGGAATACACAAACAATTATATACATGTAAATGCTCAGTGATAGTATAAAATTGGTTTAGTATTCAAACAATTATATACATGAAATGAACATTGATGTTGCCAATATAGGAGAGAGACAATTCCAGCAGTACTGGAAGAATGAACTAACATTTTTAACCATAACCTTAATGCAATTTCATCCTATTTTTTAGTTATAAATTTCTTCATCTTATCTGATGTGTGACTTTACACTCGAATATATCCAACAATATGGCAAAAACATAACACAAACAGATAACTAACCTAAGCAAAAGAAAATATAAACAGAATTGAAGTGAGAGAAAAAGAAAAAGGTCACTAACCTTGCACGGGGTAAACTGATTAAGAGTTGAAAGTGGTAGCAGAGGCAAAGAATGAAGAGAGGAAGTTGAAGAGAAGGGAATGAAGTAATAAGGAAGGAGGTATGTATTAAATAAAAGAGAAAAATATATATGCACAACTGGTATCGGTATATTATTTATCATTCATAATTAATCATCATTAATAATCTAATCGGAAATAATAATTATGTATATGGATGATGGAGAGAAACATGAATGAGTGAACACAGTCCTGACTCAGTACTCACCCTCTTTATAGCATATGTTTATTATTTATTTAATGAAAGAGGACACTAAATTGGGGAAGTGGGTTTGTGTTTGGTTTCCATAGAGGATAATAAGGACAATTTATGATCTGACATATCCTCCCTTAAATAAATTGGGAGAAGGTGACAGCTTTTACTGTGCTTACTATTGCTGCTGCCTCCCTTCAACACTCACTTTTTTTTTCTCACTTCATCTCCCAATGTCAACAAATATGATGTTTTTTTCTCCTAATAATCTCTAACAACACTAATTTCCCTGTACGAGAATTTAAGCTCATGTACATAACATGTTATATATAATATAGGTATATAACTTTTCTTATAATAATTTTTCTTACAAAAAATTAAACATATAGGCTGTGAAGATTTGCCTTGAGGGTATATCAAAATTTTCTCTTGTCTAATGGGTAGGGTCTATAAAAAAGAGTAGGAAGGAGAATATGTAAAAAGAAGGAAAACTTTTGTTTAATTTATGCATTAATTTTCATTGGATAGCTGTGTATGAATAGAAACAATAAAGTGAGTTATGGGTGTCACGTGCATGAGTCCTCAAATTAGTGGAATGTGAGTAACAACAATACTTGCACCCATATCATGTTCATATTCATATTCATATTTTTGATTCACCGATCAGATATTCAAATATTTCCACTACAACTCATAACTCAGAATACAGATCAGCTGTCTCAAAGCCTGTACATATTTCTTGTCTCACCCAATTAAAAAGTATCATTTAAATAAAAAGAAATTTCCTAAAATTAAAACAAACATGTTTATATTAATTGATGCGATATCATTGGTTAGAAACAGAGGGACATATGATTTTGGGAACAGAAGATCTACTTTCCACAACTCATGCAAGAAACCAATTTATCCTATCCCATGCTCCGCGCCACTTCTGCATGCATGGTCTTCCTTAATTATAATATTTTTTAATCAGTTTCTTATCCTTCAAGATTTCTTATTATTTTATTTGTTATTTATTGCTTTTATGATGGACGCCAATGTTATAAATAAATTATATGCCTATGGATTATGAATATTAAAATCAAATCCTATCTCATTTAAATTAAGATGAAGAAACAAATGGCACGTCTTTGCATTGGATTATCAAGGTTTATTGTTGCATGACAATATAGTTTTGGTCTATAGTGAAGATATTCTGATAGATGCTACTGAGATACATTTGAAAGAATTCTCAATAAAGAGAATGTTCACTCAGAGTAAATGATAAGTCAGTTATTCTATTTCTATCCAAAATCTTTCTATTTGGGTACCACTCAAAGGAAAGGAAGAAGTATATATTCTTTTGGATTTCAATGAATATATTCTCATAAATGTTACAATGACACAAAACTCTACTGAAAATAATATAATAAAGAGAAACTCAAACTCAAAGTAATTAACTAACCGTGTCTTTGGTTGGGTGTTCAATGCCCCTCAAACTCTATTTAAAAACTAACTGACTTAACAGATTACTATTAGTTACATTAAGTTTCAGCTAAGCTAAAGCTATTGTTAACTAAGACATTTCAATAGCTTCTTTCTAACCAATTCCCTTCGATATTCCTTGTGGATGTTTGGTAAAGAAAACCCAAGAAACTGAGATACTTTTCATCCTATTGGGCTGAGCTTTAGGACATTACAATTGTTACAGTTTTCATAAGCAGAAAGGTTAAAACAGGTTCTTGATATGTTACTTCCTATACATTTTTCATCAAAATTTCAATTAAACACATATATTTTATGAGTTTGGCTCCTCTCCATTACAGGAAAAACCAATACATACATAGGATTATAACATGTGTCAAAAATAAAATTTTAATGGTCCATATTTTAATTTTTTTTTGAAAATCATCTCCTCTCACATAACCAGTACTGGAGTGTCCGGAGAGGAATCACACAACACCTTAAAACTTATTTTAAAAAATACAACATCATTGTGTTCCTATTTTGATATTCAAGAATTTTTTCCTATTAGATTGATAGATATTCTTCCATTAAGATAAGATGAGGTGGGTCATTGGGAGGAACTTCTTTAAAAGTGATGGAGCAAAAAAGAAAAATGTTTGATATGTTAATAGGGGAGGGGTCCACTTACTCCAAGAGTGAGTGGAAAAAACCTACTTCAGATCATGATCCTTCATTGTTGGGAAATATGATGGTTTGAATTGGTGAGTAAATCTAAACTATTAGATTTTCTAAGATTAGATGACTAAGATGTGGAGTAGGTTTTTTTCACTTAGTCTTGGAGTAAGTGAATCCCTCCCCATCTTAGTAAAGGATAGGAGACTTTTATGTCAAATTGTGACCTTTGGTATTTGAATACTTTATTGGTTTGCTTTGTTCAAATGACAGAATCATAAATGAAGGGCAACAGCAGCAACAGACAGTGACAACCAAGCACAAAATGGAATATTATATCAGTGACAACCAATGCATGATTTCTAATGAGTATGAGTTAGGTTGGCATAAAAATTATACTCTTTAAGTTCATTATAATTGAACCATCGCTGTAAAGGGTTCATCATGATAATAGCTTTTGTAAGCACTCAATATTTTTGTGGCCCCATGCTAGTTTCCCAACTAATCATATCAGTCATGCAAAATTCCTCCATCTTATACACACTATAGATGTCATATATGTTAGAGGAAGATCACTCTAAGGTATCATCAATAAGCATAGTTGTTCTAATGTGATTATTTAAATATGTATTAGAATAGAGGTTCATTATTGAAGATTGACTTAACTAGCAAAAATATGAGGAGGGCATGCAGGAAAATATTGAAGTCAGTGCCTTGCACAAGTAAGAAAACCATGAGAACTGACTCTATGAAAGACATGGAGGAAATTCTGAGGGCTAAGCTTTCAACTATCAAGGAAGAGCCAGAGTTGTGTGAAGATAATCTAACACCACCAAGACATATGAGGGTGGCCAAGAAGCAAAGAAAGAAGATTCAAGCAAAAGAGAAGATCAGACACTGTTTAGTACCACATGTCAACCTTAAACAATCTTATGTCTTGTTTGTTTCTGGTATTGCCACCAAAGGTACCTTTGCTGGTTTTCTTCGACGCTAACCTTGTTAAGGTTCCATCTCAAAATCAATTGACAATGAGAGGAGTAGACCAACATGTATTTTAGATGTAATGTTGCCTGTGCAGTGTGCTACTTAACTATTTTATGATGTATTATGTAATATGTATAGTTTATTTCTGTTTCTCATTGTAAAAATCACTGAACTTTGGTATGTAATTTCATTTGAATCCCTTTTCTCATCCTGGCCTAATATTTTTTGCCATAATGGGTTGCATAAAATCTATCAAATTGTTGCTACACACAGTGGATAATGTCACTGTCCTCTTTGTTGTAGATTTTGTGACTTGTTCATAATCAATGACTCATAAATATTGGTTTTGATATTCCAATTGTAGACTGGGAATGGGAAGAAAAGAACTTAGAAGTAACCATTCGGGTCAGCTCATAAACAATTTTCATTAGAAAAAGTGTTGTAAACTAGTAATCATGGTGGAGTTGCTTATTGACTATTATTTCAAATTTTGCAGGACTTAATGTTCTGTATCATTTAGATGTTGTCCTAGTGGTAGCAACTTTGCAGAATTGACCCTTTTGAGAAGAAAAAAAAAGGAATCTATACACCTTCTGCTTAGAACAACATGAATAGATGTTCCAAATTCCAATATGAGCAATGAAGAAAATTGAGACACCTATGTTCCAAAAATTTACAACCAAGTTGCAAATTTTTGCCTGCAATAATTTTTTCCATGCAAATTTGTGGTGAAATGTGCATAGGCTTGAATAGTTTGTAAAAGGTCATAAACCCATACACCAGTATGACTAATGTACCCAAAAAAAATTCAATTTAGTTATAGGAAGACTTTTTTGAATATTGAAGCTTTTGTAAGAATGAGTACAAATGTACAATTGCTCAATGTAATTGACTATTAATAGGAAGCATGAAAACTATCAACCTAGAAAACAAAGATACAGATACAAATACAACATAATTACCTTGATACAGTGACAATTTATAACTTAATTGAATGGTATATGGATTATAAAAAATATATGCAAGTATGCATGACAACATTTTGAAGTATTAGTATGACATAGCTTTAAACTAATATGAAGCATAAATATTGTGGAAGAAAGAAGAACTTATGCAAGATATAATAAGAACAACATGTGTTAGTAATAGCAGATAACTTTTCTATCAAGAGGGGCAACATTCCTGCATAGATTAGAGGGATGAGATAGAACAGGAAGACCCCATTGGGTAGGGAGAACAATAGCAGAACACATGTTTTCCAGGTTCATTTGGTTGACAACATCATTGTAGATTCTTACTAATATTCTGCTTGGCAATAGTATTGCAGAAAAGGCCCTTACAGAAACCTTCCTAGACCGCGATAACCGAAGGCCGCGTAATCTTCCATTCATAGCCTTCACCCAACAATGTCTTCCTTGCCTTGAAATCTTTTGATCTGCACTTGTTAGTTTTTCATAGCCACATGATCTCATGCGTTTGCTTGCAAGATATTGCAAAACCATCTGCATTATTGAGGCCTATGTGTGAGAGAGAATATGGAACAAAAAGAAGAGTGGAAAAAATTAGGACTTTAATTTGTTTATGGTTAGTGTAAGACAATGAAATGTATATAGAGCAAGAGCTAAGAGATTTTGTTCCTTGTAATATACTTAGTGGATACCTTATATAAGTTTATAACACATGGTTTGCTCTCATATTTCCAAACAACTTAACATGCCCTTTGACAGATAAAGACAATGAATAAAGCTGAATTTAACTCAAATGACCCAAGCCAGAAGAAATTCAGGAATGATTCTAATGAGGCCTTGAGGCCATTATAGGAATCACATAAACATCACCTAACTTATGAGTTTTTAAAATATATTCAATTACAATTAGATATTAAAAACTTAACTAATATGTTGTGGTGCGTAAGTGTTATCATAGGTTAAGGCTTCATTGGGTCCTCAGATATCATATTAGGCCAAATGTCAATAATTCGATATCTGACAACAATACTTATTAGGAGAGACACATCCTGTAAGGATTAGTTGTTGACCCATGGGATGACTATAAAGTAGGCATACTAGCATGGTAATACCATTCTTAGTAAACTACAGCAACTGAAATTAGTTGGTGATCAAATGAATATGAAATGCATGTGCAATGATTGATGCCCTTGTTAAAATATTAGCTAAAACCAATCATTTGTGTAACTATAGAATTGATTATCCATCTGGTTATGATCTCTACTGGATCAATACTATGAACCACTGGTCTAATTTGTCATTTTATACCAGAAAATAGTATCTAATGCTTGTTTAGTCTGGGGGTACATAACTGGTTCTTTGACTGTATTAACCGACCATTTTGTTTTTATTTACTTTTCAACATTTCTTTGTTAAAGGAAAAGGTTTGGATACTGTGTAATGGGCTTATTATGGGTGGAGATAGACCCTACACATATTGATCCAACATTGGACATGGGTTATAATCAATGTTTGCAATATCAAGATATATGCATGTCATTAAGCAATTTATAATTACAATATAAATTTATATTCGTAGTAGCTTTTGAAATGAAGAGAGTCTCTTTTTATTATAAACTTCTAGAAAGTAAAACCGATAAAAAGGAATAATTAAGTCATGGAAGTATAGTCTATGGTGGTGAGAAACAGAATGAGAAAGCCAGATATAGTAGTAAATTAAGTCTATGAATTAGGTGGCATTGCTTGAATATAGTAGTAAATTTTGGAAAAATAATGTTCCAATATCAGTTCAATTATAGATGCTGATCACACAAGTCAAAGTTTTGAATTTACTTGCTTGCCTTTTTGATCTTACACAGTTGCGTGTAGTGCTCAAGCCTATAGAGGTACAAGACCCAAATAATTTCATAAAATTCAGAATGGCCTTCATGCTCAAGTATAAGACTTAGAATGAAATAATATTTTGTTATTAAAAATGGAGTGAGAATAGGTTTGTTATATAAAATCACAACCTTGGAATTCTTTTTGAGTTTTTAAATATGTTTTTGGTCTATATTTATAGGTTACCCTTATTATAGTCTTTACAATTTTTTTCTTTTTAAATATTTAATTCATCCACTTTTCTGCGCAAGAATTGTCTTCCATAAGGTTGGGTTAGAGTTCAAAAAGATAACTCAACCGACATTTAGAACTCAATAAGATACAAGTCTCACACAGTCCAACCGGTGTCGTGCTTACTCATACATGAGAGTAGGAAATAATGGGAAAAAAGCTTCTGGTTCTCTTTCCCGATTGAGTGTCCAATTAATTCATAAATAGTATAATTCAAAGCTAGAACCTTGTAATAACATTAGACTTTTTTGGAGTAATTAAATAATTAATGTAGTTACTATAATTCCCATTCCAAGAGAGCATGGTCTAATTCATTTGGCTGGACTATACATAGTAACATACTACTATTTATCTTGGGATCGTAAGTTTCTATCTCCAATAATACGCATGAAATCCTCCTTCAGAATTCACCAGTTTTTTTTGTCTTTTATGTATCGGCCTTCCCTCTTTAATTTGGTTCCTCGATAATACTAATAGATTATAATTGAATTTGGTACCTAGAAAATTGATATATGGAAAAGCTAAATATAACATATTTAGATTTCCAATTTCATACTTTGTAAGAGGGATCAGGATTTTTCCAACATTTTCCCGTCCATATGTCCATAATTAATCAAACTTAATAAAATAATATTAAAATATTAATTTCTGATTTTATTATTTATATTTTTACTTGAATAAAATTTTGTGATTGGTTTGGTACAACAAATGAGACATAAATGGGGACATGTGATCCTCATGGTATCCGAATCCATTCTATATTTCTAACATGCTAACACCAGATAAAGATACGAGATAAGTGGCTAGAATAGTAATATAACTCAATAAGCAAGAGCAAGAAGCAACCGCTAATTTCATCATTTATCATATCTGAAAATTAATACAAAACAAAGGCAAAGGTAAAATTATGAGATTAATGAATAATATCAACTCTGAACTCTCTTTTTTATTTACCAGAAACACAATGAAGAATAACTTTTGCGGTTTAAAAGCTTTGAAAACCTTCTCCTGCGGTAATAGAAGGCACACTTAAACCTTGAAAACACTAACCTCCTAGCATACCTTAGCCTCAGCCACATAACTTTCTTGGCACGGATCATAGAGCCTTTGATTCTTTCACTGAGACTCTTGTTTCTACTGAACTGGTAGCTTCTCAGGAATAGTTGCCTCTTCTCTATCATGGTGTAATTTTGGTCAGGGTGGTAATTGTAATGCCCAAAAGACTCACTTCTAAACAATGGGTTCATTGTTACACTTCCCATGACTCACTGTGCTTCTCACTCAGACCAAAAGAAGAAGAATATAAAGAAATATAGAGAACCAAATAGTTAAGTGCTTGGTGTTGAAGTCAGAATTAAAAGAAAAAGTGATTGGTGCAACTGTGCAAGATTAAAGAGAAATATGTAGAAGAGAAGAATGGTAGAGGAGAAGGGAAGGGGTTATGAATTGTAGAAATTCAAGGAACCTTTGCTTTGTTTAAAGATAAGTAATGTTTGCTTGTTTTTTCATTCTTCCCTCTTCTCCTCTTTTTCTCTCTTATAAATGATGAAGGTGTGTGTATTAGAACATTATTTTATGGAGCAATTTAACACATGGATGGACGGTCATGTGCCTTTTTTGTCCCCCTTTATATATTTGACCCCGTTTCTTAGTAACTTTTTAACTATCTATTACATGATTTTCATATCTACGGTTATGGTTACTTTCACGGATTCACATGAGCCATATAAGTCAACACAATTCAGGGTTTAAATCCTATACTCTTCTCAATGTATATATCTCTACTTTATCTCTTAGTCTTAATGTGTTAATGTGCCATCTGGATAAGTTTTTGTCCTTTAGATATTCATAAAATGTTTTGTTATTAAAAATATAGTCTCCATATACATTCACAAAGATCACATGTCTCACTTCTTCTATCAGTACATATACCAAACCAATCAGAACTTGTATTTTTAATTTTTAATTTTATTCATATTACAACATTCTCATTAGTTTGGTACATGCAATGAGACATGTGATCTTTGTCTTTTGGTTGGGTTGGATTAGAAGTATCCACGTCAGCAACTTGTCTATGGTGGTTGATAATGCGTGTCATGGTCAAAATAGATAGGAACCTTACCTAGTTTGTGCCGTGTACCAATAAAAGTAATGAGGACTATTAACACTACTACCAATCTTTGTGCTAAAAGAAAAAAATACACGAATGGAAAACATATAAAACGATTTGGATGATAATGATGAATTTGTATTCACTCTCTATTACTGAATAGTCTATTACCATAGTATGATTATTACATGTGGAAAAAATAAAAAGCCAACGGTCCTAATTTTAACTTATTTTTAATAAAATAAATTGCAACTATCTATTCCTCTTTATAATCCAGTACTGGATAGTCCAATACTAGAGAGAAGTTGGGCGATTGTTACGTGTGAATTGAAAAATATATAAACAATTCAAGTTGATGACTAATCACTACATTTAATTACAAATAGGCATTAGGGAGTAAGACTTCTCTCCATTAATGCAGATGCAAGTAAAAAAAATCAGAGAAAGTGAAAGATATAATGTCGTTTTTACCCTTTTATTTAAAAGATAATTATATCTTTACCCTTATAATACACATAAAAACTATCTATTAATGGAGAGAAGTCATACCCCCATTAGTATCTATTAGAATTTGTGATCAGTCATCATATAGAAAAGGACGAATGAGTTAGTTTTTGCACCTTAATAACACTCAACTAGTATTATACGAACAGATATAAGTTTTTTAAACTTACTCCACATCTTAACCATCAATTTTAGGGAAATTCAATTGTTTGAATTAGTGGATAGATCTAAACCATTGGTTTTCCCTAGAATTGATGACTATGATGTGAAATAAGTTTAAAAAATTTACTCTTGTAATAAGTAAATATTCAAAAATTAAGAAAAGTGAATAGTATAAATTTCCACTTACCTTAGGCCTTTGACCCTAAGAGTATCCAACAGGAACAAGACAGTAGTAGATACTATTGCATCCATCACGTGGATCAGGAAGCATTTCCAGAAGCATGAAGTTAAAATCAATAATGCAAAAGGGTCAAATATGATGGCGATGGCATTCTATGCAAAAGGGTAAAAAAAAGAGAGTTAATTAGTTCTAATTCACATTCACTTAATATCTGTCATGTTTGAAGTATGCCAACGAGTTCTGTTATCTGCAATGTGCACATGATACACAACCATTTAAGAAAATTACACTATGAAGAATGAACACCAATCATACAATACAGTATTCAGAGTTGATATCAGCGACAACCAGAATATATAAAGAGTCATAGAATAACTTACACTTCACGGATGGAATTAAAATATATTGAACTCTCAGGCAGAGCAATGACATTAATTCCTCCAGTTGAATAAATGAAATGTACTGTAATGTGCATTTGATTTGGCATTTCAATTCCAGATCAGAAAGAGAGATTGTTGGTAAATAATTTAACGGGGCCGTGAAGATGATTCTGACAATGTAGCGCAGAAAGTCCATCATTGTGACCAACCAATGAGCTTAATGCAATGGAACATGATAGAACAAATGGATTGAAGTTCCATGGATTGAAAGTTTATGAGGGTTACAAACTTATGGTGTAACTTACAATGATATACAAAGGGAATTTAACCTTCCTTTACCTTTTGGATCCTCGTCACTTTGTTGTTAGAAGTAAATGGTATGGAAACAAAGATGAAGATGCATGTTATTCCATTCTTCGTGAAATCTAATGATGTGAATTAGTAAGTAGATATAAGATTTTCCTAGAATTGATGTTACTCTATATCTTAGCATCAATTTACATCTTGGATAAGTGAATTCCCTCGTATGAAAAATATACAACACTTAATATTTAAATACAAATATATTCATGTTTTTTTTGTATTATCATTTATAATTAAATTTTTAATGTATTGTCAAAATTTTGTTATCCCTCCATAATAAATAGTGTAATATTTATATGTGCAAAAGACTTGTATGCATTACCTCATTTCACTATTCATTTGTATTTTTTGAAGAGACTAATAATTAAATATGAACAGTATATTATATAATGACAATATATAAAATGATTATTTATTTACTAAATGATATATGGAAAACAACATTTGTTGGGCATGATAATATACATCTAAAAATGATTAATTCCTTACTAAAAATCGTGATAAAATAGTTTGGTAGTTGGAAAAAAAACTTATATAAATATTGATTTAATGTTATAGTTCATTTTCAAATATTTACTAAGCAGTTTAATAGGTTGGTGATAATATGAAGGTAACAAACAGAAAAATAAAAAAAATAAAATAATATGAAGGTAACAAATATCTTGTTTGATAGGTAATTTGAAAATATCTAATGACCAATATTATCCTTCACACATAGAAAGAGAGCGAGGTGGAGGTTTAAAAAGCCATACATTCATTCTGAAACAAAATGCTAGCCACCCTTATCCTCTAGCCTCTTCTTTCTCTATAAGGGTTTTTCACCTTAAAACCTCTTCCTTCACAAAATGGCTTCAATCATAGGCGTTTCTTCCATTTACCAAACCCCTTCTCTTAGACGACAACAAACTAACCCCTCCGTTTCATTAAAACCATTGTCGTTTGACAACAAGTCTCACTTCAACACTGTTCTCAGAGCTCACCTCAATAACCGAACCCTTTCTGCAATTGCTACCAACAATTCTTCTGTTCTCAGTGAAGAAGCTTTCAATGGTCTTGGTTTTGATAATGTCACTGATCAGTTACGTGGTTTTGACTACGAAAATTCAAACCCTTCTTCTTCTGTTCCTGTAAGTAAAGATGAACTTGATGTTTCTAAGTTGGATTTGCCTTCCAGACTCGTACAATCGCTCAATAAACGTGGAATTACTCACCTTTTCCCTATTCAGGTTTTTTCTCAATTTCACCCTCTCTTTTTTAATTTAAATACATAATTATTTGAAATTACTAAGAGTTTAGTTTCAATGCAATGCGAGTGTAATTTTTTTATACCATCAACCAATCATAGTATATTACCTTTTTTGCTACTGTTGATGTTTAATTGTCTAATCTGTAATGTGTATCAATTGCAACTTTACCCTCTCGTTTTTGTGTTGGTTAGAGAGCTGTGCTAGTGCCTGCACTAGAAGGTAAAGATATTATTGCTCGGGCAAAGACTGGAACTGGAAAGACGTTAGCGTTTGGAATTCCGATTCTTAAAGGCCTTACTGATGATGATCGTAATTCTCAGAGGTGCACATCGTTAATACACCCTCTTAATTTTAGGCTTTCGAGATAAACTGGTATTGATGCATTTGTTTGTTTATTGCAGGCGTGGTCGCCTTCCGAAAGCATTGATCCTTGCGCCTACAAGGGAGTTGGCAAAGCAAGTGGAGAAAGAGATAAATGAATCTGCACCATATCTGAACACAGTTTGTGTCTATGGTGGTGTTTCCTATGTAACACAGCAAAGTTCACTGTCACGTGGAGTTGATGTAGTGGTTGGGACACCTGGTAGAATAATTGACCTAATAAATGGGAACACCCTTAAACTGAATGAAATTCAGTATTTAGTCCTCGATGAAGCTGACCGTATGCTTGCTGTTGGATTTGAGGAGGATGTAGAAACAATTTTAGAGACGGTCCCAGCTGAGCGGCAGACCATGCTTTTTTCTGCAACCATGCCTGGTTGGGTGCAGAAACTGTCAAGAAAATATTTGAACAAACCATTGACAATAGATTTGGTAGGTTATTTTTCCTTTTTTGCTTATCTCCTCTCTAAATAATCATATTGTTAATTAAATTTATTGTAAATTTAGTTGCGGTCATGTTATGGTCATGGTTGATCTAGACTGCTGAGAATTGCGCTTACTGATGTTGAAGTTATTGTAAAATTAAAGTTAAATCAATATTATGAATGTGTTTTAACCCTCAAAAATCATGGTTATGATGCACTTCCCTGTTCTTTTAAACAAGGTTGGTGATGAAGATGAAAAGCTAGCTGAAGGAATCAAGCTTTATGCTATGTCAGCCACCTCTTCTTCGAAGAGGACAGTTCTTTCTGATCTTGTAACTGTAAGTTTTTAGATGGTTGTTATAATCTTAACTTAATGTTTGGTAATATCTGCAGTTTGCATTTCTTGGGTTGTAATAGTATTTATGTTCTGTAATATTACTGTCATTACTAGATTTGGAAACCAAAAACTATTTCAATAGTAATTCAATAAAAACTTGTTCAGCAAACTTTTTAGATGGTTGAAGCAGACTACTAACTAACTCTTTTTAAGAATTTCATTGTTTAGCAGTCATGCATACTGCAAAAGCAACCCCTCCTCATATTGGGATCAATGTAACATGTTGAATACCTAGATACAAACTCATGGTTGTGTATTCCTTAAGATTGATTTTGCTTGTGCAAAATTGAAATATATATTACACCAACTAATTTTATGTTTTCTAATGCACTGAGTTACTCTTGATGCAAAGAGACGGAAGTTCAATAATTTCACTGAATGTTACTTCGTTTTTAGGTTTATGCAAAGGGTGGGAAGACTATTGTTTTCACGCAGACAAAAAAAGATGCTGATGAAGTATCATTGTCCCTAACAAATATTATATCTTCTGAAGCACTGCATGGTGATATATCTCAGCATCAGAGAGAGAGAACATTGAATGGTTTCCGGCAAGGGAAATTCACAGTGCTGGTTGCCACTGATGTTGCATCTCGTGGACTTGATATTCCCAATGTTGATTTGGTAAACATGCTATATTATCATTTCAATGTCAACGGTGCTGTATTATATAGTGAACATGCCATATAGAAGAAGCTTATATTTTTTTGAAGAGCTCTTTTATAAGCTCTCCCAAACACATTAATAAGTGTTTATAGAATAAGATAAAATTTTGGGTATAGAAATTTAGTCTTGAGATATCTTATCCCTAGTCTTGAGAAATTTATGATTTTCTTACTCTCAAGTTTGCGCTGCTTATTCTAGTAAAATTTGGATTGTCTGTCTTGATACTAGGAGATGTTTTCTGTGCATCTGATGTTATTTTTCAATCTTTATCACTGTGCTCTATTTTTAGTCTGATTTAAGAAGTTGACAGTTTGATGTTATATTTGATCAAGTGTGTGGCTTAACAGTAGCTTGGTTAATTCTTTCATCTCACTCTTTATTCTGCTTACCACCAGAGAAGTTTAAGTTCCATATTTGAAGTATAAGTTCGATACTGAAATGCTTGTTGGCGTTACATGTTTTCTTCAGGTTATCCATTATGAACTTCCCAATGATCCTGAGACTTTTGTACACCGCTCTGGTCGAACTGGGCGTGCAGGAAAACTAGGTTCTGCAATTCTGATGTACACCAGTAGCCAGAGGAGAACAGTTAGATCACTTGAGCGTGATGTCGGCTGCAAATTTGAATTTATTAGTCCACCAGCAATAGGAGAGATCTTGGAGTCATCCGCCCAGCAAGTTGTTGCTACACTTAAACTTGTTCATCCCGAGTCTATTGAGTACTTCATGCCAACCGCACAAAAACTGGTTGAAGAACAAGGAGCAAGTGCCCTTGCAGCTGCACTAGCACAGTTGAGTGGATTCTCTCGACCTCCGTCATCCCGGTCTCTTATCAACCATGAACAGGTTTGGAGGAGTTTATATTTTCCAATATAAATTTGTAGGTCTTGCAATTTTTTAGAGGATTTATTTACCCCACATATCCGTTCTGGATAATAATACTATCGGTCTTGCAATTGATTTATACTTCATGAACGGTGTGTAAAGGATGTGCATCAAATAGAAAATGCTGTTCAGAACTAGAGAAAACTAAATGATGCTCCAGAACTATAGCAATTGCTATATAATATACTTCAATTTTATTAGGTGTTTATCAAACCCTAAAAGTCAGTTTATTTTGGTTTATTTTCTCTGATTTTCGTATTTTATGTACATAAAGCTTTTAAAATTAGTGATTATTTGATTATTTTTTAAGTTGAAACTAGTTGGAAAAAACATTCAAGGTTGGCTCTAATTAATTAGATTTTTTTCAATTCAGATTTTCCTTATTTCTCTCATTCATAGTTTATCTTCCATATAAATGCTTTTTTGCTCTCATGTTATTTGGTTAGCTGATTAAAGTCCTGCCTTGCAGGGATGGATTACGTTACAACTGACTCGAGATGGAGATAACTCTAGAAGATTTCTTTCCGCAAGATCAGTAACTGGGTTTTTATCTGATGTTTATTCTCCAGCTGCTGATGAGGTTGGAAAAATACACTTAATTGCAGATGAAAAGGTTTGTAACCTCTTCTTATAAACTTCAGTCCTTTTGATTTAATGCACCCACACTGTTGAATTTATTTGACATTGCTAATGACTGATATCAGGTTCAAGGTGCTGTTTTTGATCTTCCAGAGGAGATTGCAAAAGAGTTACTCACTAAGGAGGTACCACCAGGCAACACTATTTCCAAGATCACCAAGGTAAGTTACAATATTTGGTTAATATTTTTTGTTTTGTAGTTCTTTGTGCACCGTGTGTTGTTTGTTTTCTCCCCACAACCAAAACACCATATGTTGGTATCAATCTCAGTTCATTGAATTACTAATTTGATAATGCCATTGCATTTGTTACTTTGTACTGGCAGTTACCTCCTTTGCAAGATGATGGACCTGCAAGTGATTTCTATGGGAGGTTTTCCGATGACAGAGAACAAGGAAGTTCTAGAAATCAGAGAGGAGGTTTTAGGAGCTCACGATCATGGGGAGGTAGTGGCCGAAACTCTGACGATGACTTTGGTGATTCATATGGGAGAGGTGGCGGTAGAAGTTATAGATCTGGCAACAACAGGTCTCAAACGAGAAGCGGTGGGGATGACTGGCTGATTGGAGGTAGAGGATCAAGCAGGTCTTCATCAAACAGGTAATAATAACTGTTTAATTTTTATTTGACTATTTTCTTCCTCTGCAAATTCTAGCAAGGGTCATATGTAATATAATATATGAATGAACATTGCAGAGGAGGCTACGGAGGAGGGAGCTATGGAGGAGGGGCCTGTTTTAATTGTGGACAATCTGGGCATAGGGCAGCAGAATGTCCTAAGAAGAGAGACTTTTTCTAGTTTATACCTCTTGAAATTTGATGCCACCTTGTCCAAGGCTTGAGCTGCTACCACTGGTGATGATGGTCTAATAGGTTCAAGAAAATGTATTATTCTTCATCAAGAAGATTACAGAATCATTGCTAGCTACTTTGAAGCCTTTGGGGTTTGGGTTTAGATGTTTACAATCTATACCACTGATGTAAAATTTATTATCACTTGTATTCCGGCTGTGATATTTGGCAAGAACAGTGATGTGGTCCTGTTTTGTCTATTTAACCGTCTTGTTTATGACCAGGATAAACCCTTTATATGGTTTAGAAAAGGGACAGGAATAGCTTTGCTTTATATGCGGAATATGTTTGCAATTGTTATTGATAAGTACTTGGTCCTTATCTATAATTTTTCATCAATTTAGCTTGCAACATTCCAATTATTTTGCTGGGTTAAAACATTAGACATTTCAACTTGGAAACTGGTATTTTTTTTCATTTCATGCACTATTTCTGTCTATTATGGATGTGTACTTCCTAGGAATCTTTTTTAACAAAATAAGATCATGGCTTTGCACTATAGTTAGTTAGCTCTTCAAAATTCCACTATGATTGCTAAAATTGTGAATGTTAATCGCAGCAAATGCATTTTTCCTTGGGTTTAGGGTATGGCATTTTTTTGTTATTTGTGTGTATATAAAGAAATGTTAACAAGTACTTTAGTTAACTAAACCCTTTTATTTGCTAAATGTGTATATAAAAATTGATAAAAGAGAAATTAAGAGGAATGTATACCTAGAACTCCACCATTAGCATACATGTGAAACAAAAGGAGATGCACATAACCAATAAAAACCAGATATGCAGGCAAAGAAAGTGTTAGAATACATGAAGTAGTGCATCTAAGCTACTTGCCAAAAAGAATGTTCATAACAGTTCTAAAAACAGGGCCACGTTTATTGGTAAGAACCTCCTTCACGGCCTTCTCATCAGGAACAAACCCCTTAGCCTTCATCTGCTCCAACAACTCAGCAGCCTCATCAAGCTTCTCCTCCTTAGCCAAAGCCTCGAACACAGCCGTGTAAGTCGCCGCATTAGGCCTCATCCCTTTATCCATCATTTCCAAAACATATTTCTTAGCATCCTTCAAAAACTTGGCACTAACACAAAGCCCTTTAACAAGAACAGCATAGGTATAAGCATTGGGGGTGACCCCAGAAGCAAGCATGCGCATGTAAACCTTAAGAGCCTCTTTAGGCCGAGAAGCATTGGCATATGCCTCAATTATGGCAGTGTGGGACACCACGTCGGGCATTTGACCCTTGTCTTTGATTTGTGCAAAAAGTTCTAAAGCTTCATGGGTTAGACCCTGTTTGGACAATGCGTCGAACATCTTGGCTGCATGGTTTAATAACCCATCACCGTTTCTCATGTTGTGGAAAATCTCTTGCAAGTCTTTTGGGTCTTTGGGTTCTTCTATTGCTGGTTTTTTGTTAAATGGGTCGTAAGGTGGTGGAAGCTTCTTGCTCTTGTCGATTTGTTTGGTGGGTGTAGCACCTTTTTCATCATCAGAATCGGAATCAGAATCAGATAGTGAGAAATTGACCTTTGTGTCGATGCTTTTTCGAATGGGGTTATTTTCAGAGCTGAAATGGCGTTTGATGGAATCAAAAATTGAAACTTGGGGAGATGGGTATTTAGGGGAGAAGGGTTTTGTTGAAATGGAAAAAGGTGGAGATGAAGTAGAAAATCTGCAATGTATTTGGAGGGAGGAGAGGAATAAAGGTGAAGTTTTAGAGGACAAAATTAAAGCACGAGTTATTGATACGAATGTGCCTTTGCCACTGGCAGCAGAGAGAGCCATTGATAGTTGAGTTGTTCAGTTTCGGTCCAGTGAGTGCTTCGTCACAAGTTGAGCAACAAGAACAAAGGAAGGTTCTTTTCACATTTTCAACCCTTCTAGAAAATTCCGATGATGGCACACCACTCATTTTTTAAAAAGAAAGTACCGAACAATAAAGAAATTCGATTGCTTCGAGATGATATTATTATTTTCAACTCCATTTAATTCGGATTCAAATTTTGGATTACGGGTTTGGGTTGGGTAAGCACAAATCGGACCTTGCCATGCCATGCCCGTTGCCATTCCTAGATCATATTAGATTATTGGGTCCAAAGCCCACATCATCAACGGCCCAAAGTTTTGAAAAAACGCGCGCATTTTCGCATCTGAACCTTGACATTTGATGTTATGAGTAAAAAACGCGCGCCCATTCTCTCTTCTCTCGCAAATTTGAAATTCAAAGAAACAAGCAACGCATTCAAATCAGATCGATCAACCGCTAAACTAGAACGGTAGTTCATTTTTCTTACAAATATAATAATACAAATTCATCCATTAATTTTCTGAATTTTTTTGTGACTGATTGAGCTCAATAATCTACAGAAGCATAGCGATTATAGTGCGTTACGATTCATATTAGTAATTTGTTATTTACTGCCCGAATGCTCGCAGTTATAGGGTTTTGAATTTTCGGATTTAATTTCTATGCACGAATTAATTACAATTCAATACTATATGTGATTTTTTCAATCTTAGATGAATTTTGTAGTGTTTTAATTAGATTGTGTAAAATTACTCTTAGATTTAGAGCGAAAACATGATTCATATATGGTTTAACTTGTATCTGCATTAGCTTAACCAATGTCAACTCAAAAAGGAAGCACAGAGAGCGAAGGTTCAAGAAAACGTAAGAATTCAGAGGTAACTGTTTTCATCTATGGCAACCTTTCCTTCTTTTTTGGGCGACATGTACTGCTTTATTTGATTTGATTTTCACAATAAATAGGCGGAAGAAAAAACCGGAGAGGAAGCAGAATCACAGAATGTACAGGTGGAAGGATTTGAGGGCAACATTACTGGATCAGAAGAAATGGAGCTCAATATTTCTCTCATTCTGGAAAAGATTGAAAGTTTCACTCAGAGGGTAACCTATATAGCTATACACTGCGTGAAGCGTGAATTTGAAATCTTACTCTATGGAAAACAAATTATTTGGTGTGCTGAATTATATGGGTTACATGTAGGTATCTGAGCTCCTTGAATCAGGGAAAACAATGTTTAAGGACCTAATGAATGATTTTGAAGAGAAACTGATCATGTGAGCTGATAAGTTTTTGTTATACTTTGTTATTCTTATTATTTTGATTTCTGCTGGTAAGATCATTTTAACTTCTATATGCAGGATTCATAAGGAGCAAGTGGAAAAATGGCAGGAAGAAATCAAAGAATTGCGTGCACTTGATGCCTCAAATGAGGAAGCCAATGCTGTTCTGCATAATGCAAGATATGTACTTCAGTTCACTAGCAATGATTAGTCAAGGTATTTGTTTAATACTTCAAGAATGAATAGGTGTATAACTTAGTAGAAGGGATTGGTTCATTTGAATTGGACTGTGGTCATTGCTAGATTAATCTTTATGTGCAATATATAAACTCATAACACTTGGCTAATCTAGTTGGGGAAATAGTACATATTTCAATAGTAATGAATCATAATCAGGAAAATCTGTTGAATCTTCCCGTTGAAATCAAGGTTGCGCACAACAATTTAACAATATTTTTTTGTTTGTTCATTGAACAGAAGGCCATATAGTTGTGCAGGCAATGAAATTCTTTTGTAGTTTTACTTGTACCTTGTGTGGCTAATAATAGTTGGCATTATTGTACAATTGAATATTATATCTGAATCAGAGATGTATAAGCTATCAATGCAATGGGAATATGATAATAGCTTATGCGTGTTATGATAGTCTGGTTTATGCTTGAATATTTGGTAGGCACTATTAGTCATAAGGTCATTAAGAAATGAATGATGAATCACAAATAAAAATATATCCACATCAGGGTGGTCATTAGCCAACTCGTTAGTGCTAATTTCATGTAGTGAACGCTATCGATTATATGCAACAGTGTACTTTGTACTTTTGTAGATTTAAGCGAGGCAGAATCAAGAATAGAAATGAGGCAAATGATGAAAAGGAGATATATTTTATGCTAATAACTAAAGGGAACTTTAATAGCATATACATCTTATGTCACCCTCTTTATTGTCCTACGCTTAGCCTTGGGTTTGCATTTTACAAATAACCATAAGGTCTATGACCACATAAATATATGCAATCATGTATAATTAGTCTAACATAAAAATGTTGGTCAAATTTATATATTTTCTCCTGTATCAACATAGAGAAGAAAAGGAAAGTGGTAACTTCAATGTTATATTCACATTTTTCTTGACATACAAATTATCAGTTTTTTGGTTTAAGAATATTTTGACATCAAAGGCTATATCATAAATCCTAATTGGAGTTTTGAAGAAAGTCAATCTAGAGAAGCAGTTAGGGTGGAGAACAAATCCCTAATTCTATGAACCACCAAAGATCTTCCATTGCCATTTTCTGTGGATATGGTAAATCACGCCAAACACCCAACTATTGGGACAATCGTAGATATAATACTTTATCACTGGGAACTGGGAAGTATCCATTCTAAATTTTAGCTATATTTAAGTATCTTGGTTGGCTTCCTGATAAAGAAGGAAAAGGAAAAGGCATTGTATTCCAGTGAATCACTTTGTTATGTCTACCAAAAAAATACTTACGGTATTGTATCCAGTGAATCACCCAACTATTGAATTTGTATTGTTCTTAACATGTATTATGATCGATACAATTATTTTAAGCTCAATAACGTATAAATGACCAAAATGCAACATCACAACCCTTCAAGGATTATTACAAAAAAAGAAAAGAAAAAGAGGAAAAGTGTATTTTCATATATAAGACCATTTCTTCCTTTAGTTCTGCTTAACTAACTCTTCTTAGGAGCAAGGTTGATTTTGATTTCATCAACCAGTTTAGTATCAATCTGAAATGCCTTGTCAAGAACATCATCAGGAACAGTTGGTGTTGAAGCAAACAAAGTTGCAGCTATTGACACAGTACCAGGTAGCTGGCTATTAAAGGCAGAAATAACAGCAGCAGGGTTATCCCCATTGTTCTTCTGATAGTGTACCAAACCTTTTGGGAACACAAAGATTTCACCTTTGTTTATGGTCTGGGAGATGAGTTTGTTAGCTGTGGTGATAAATCCCACATCTAATTGTCCTTCCAACACAAACACAAACACAATCTCAGTGGCATGTGGGTGTGTGTGAGGTGGGTTAAGTCCCCCAGCTTTGTAACCACAGACCCCACTGTGTTGTTTATAATTCCAGGCTTTCTGTGACATTTGCTTCTGCCTTGCAACCAAAACCATTCACCTTCACACCTGCACATAACACAATGTATTAAGGGTTACAAATATAGCATTAGTTTATTATATGAGTAACCAATTATAATGATGTAGTCGATTCTCTTATCTAGTTAGGTATAATTATTCTGATATAGCATTTGATCACGTAGAGACTTATAAGTAAAGAACCATTTATAATGACTTTACGCTAGATTATTTTATTCCATACATGCACATCACTGATTAATTTCCTAAACAAAATGTTAATGTATATGCAACACAAAGGTCTTGAAGTGAGTCAGGATCAGAAGCTAAGGCAAAGGAGATGGCAGTGCAGAGGACGACCAACATGTTTGGTGACAACATGTTTGGTGACAACATGTTTGGTGACAACATGCTTTGGAAGATAATGTATCTGTTATATATGTTAATAAAGAGGTGGAATGATGAATGGAAAAAAGAGAAGAGGTATTGTATTATATATAGACAGAGAATGATTATGGGAATGGTGTGATGGTAAAGCATTAGTAAAAATCCTTTAACTTTAATTCAAAGCAATTGAAGAAAGGGGTCATGTTAGAATTCTTTTTTAAAGTCCTTATTTACTAGTTGAAAACATGATTATTAATGAAGGTCCTAATCTATTTTTAAAAATTACCATAAATTTATTTACATAAGTTCATGTTCTCAGCGATTTAACTGAATTTTCTCTAAAGCTCTAAGCCGAAGTCATCATAATTATAATAAAAACATAAATCATTTGCCAATAACTAAACATGATGGACTATTCCTTGTAGTTATGCTTGGTGCAATATGTTGATACTTTTTTGCTTGTATTGCTCTATGCCATAGTTTCTTACTCGTGTGGATTGGTTAACACAAAAAAAAAACCTTAACCATTAAAGTACTACAAAAACTTGTAGCAACCTTCCATAACTGAATTTCCAATGAACTTGGTTTGAGACTAGAGAAAAATATGTTTCATTTAGAAATGATTCAAAAACAAATTTTGATTCTAAAATAAATTTTACTCCTAGCCCAAAAATGTTACATTATGAAAGGCAACATGCAAAATTAAATAGAGAAGCATTTAGTTAAAATAAAAATAGAAAGATAATTATCCTGATGATCTCCAAATTCTCCCTTCTAAAGAAACCACCATAACAGATACATCATCATGATATTTACGTCTATCCCCATTAGGAATATCAAGCAATTCATGAAAATCCATTCCTGCCACAATAAAAAACAGAGTGAAGTTGGAAACTTTCCCATATGATAGCTTTCTTTTTATAGAGATAGATGATGAAAGAGTATGTGTGTGTGTAACAAATTACATTTCAAACATAGGAAAGTGGGGTAACTGACCATTCTTTTTAGCAGCGCGGAAGAGAAGCTCTGCAATAAGGTATTGTGCCGGGTCACCTTCCGGGACATTTTCCATGAACCATGTAACATGGGCTACTACCTCTTCATTGCTGAAATACTGGTAAAGCCCATCGGAGGAGAGTACCATGAACCGGTCACTTGACGAAAGTCTTTGATGCAAAACAGAAGGTGTGCAACTTAGGTAAGGAGCAGTTCCCACATAATCAACTTGAAACATCTCTAGCACAGCTTCGTTGAATGATGGCTAAAACAAAGCAATCAATGTTACAAAAGGTTTTAATGATTCTGCATCAGATGGATTAAATAAAAACAAAAACAAATAGCGCAAGGTATTGTTGTCATAATCCAAATGAGGTCCATGATTAAATTAATACTTTGCCTAATACATACATGCTAACATGCAACTACAGTCCAATGAGGTCCATGATTCAAGATGTCCTTTCTACCATTTGGCATGTAGAAAATCTTGAACTATAGTCTCCGAAATCAAATATGGAAAATATTTCATAAAAGGGAGTTTACAAATGGGAAATCGACCAATTCCCGACGAGGCTGGGCCAGACAAAATCCTACTTGATTCTGCTAGTATAATAGATTGTGACATTTAATCTACCAAGGCACTGACCATGTAGTCTTCCAAGTCAAGGATCAAAGTGACAAAATGGTACTTACAGCTAATAGATTGTGACATTCATGTGACATCTCCCCAACCTACATTTTATACTACTATTCAAGCCATCATTTAATTCATGTGCATGGTTCTAATTGAGAGAGAGTTAAAAGTAAAAGACTGAAATAAGAAAATGGCAACAATGGATCCAGAAGTTTCCCCTTCATTACATTTTTCTTCATGTCAAGGACATAAACTATCTTATCCAGAACATATACAGTGAAATACTCCTCAAGAGAATAAATGCAAATAAAATATCTTAGGAAGATAATGCAAGAGAAAAGTAAATGAGACAGATGTAAAGCTAGTTACAATTGCCAATTTATCCTCTGAAGCTATGACAAATGCATCATTAAGAAATTAAATATCTAGGAGATAAATGGTATCCACAATTCCACACACGCATACAGAAACAATGAACTTAAGTCAGGATTTGTAATAAATATTTGAAGACAAAAGTCATGCAATACAGGGCAAGGCTACTCTAAAGTGCAGAGCCTAAAGTGCATGAATCTATACAAATTTTAATGTAGATTTATTATTTGAGGTATGGCAATCTAAACATCTATTCATCATATTCAACGGTTTAGATTGAAGTACTTTCACCCCAAAGTGCAAAATGCATTTCAGAGGAGCCACGCCCTGATACATATATTGTTTCCTTATTTTACTGTATTTTCTGAAAAAATAGTAAGTGTAGAAGCATGTGGAATCCCTACATATAAACTACAGACAAAAGGACTGCAGCAAATAAAGTTTCAGGTAAGTCAAAGTCAGAATATCAACTGACCCTCTTCAAGAACCCAGCACCAAATGCTCTGGTGACTTTTAATTGTCCTTTCACTCTACCATTTAATATGGCTTGATTATCATCAGGATGTTCTGTTCTTATTCTAAAAACTTCCTGCAGAAAACATGCAAAGTTGAAAATTATTCAGTAAAAGTCGGATTTCATCAAATACCATCAACTTTCCCTTCTAGTAAATGATTCGTATTTTAAATATGTTCAACGAAATATGTTCGATGAAATATGAGCCAAGTTTTTGCTAGTGAATGTAATGTTTGTCAAATATAAGAGAAATGCTAATGCAAAATGAACTTCGGAACAAATGTACCTAGAAATCGATTTTGCCATTTCGGAACCACATTATATTTTGCTTCATATTTTATCAAAATTCAGTGAAGAGAGGAAATCCATTGTCTCAGACTCTTAGCAAATGACCAACAACTGTTCTGGACCATAACTGGATACAGTAATACAAATTGCTGTTGATATACTACAGTTTATCGTGTGGCAGAACAGTTTCATTATGAAAAATAAAGTATCACGAACTATTTTATTCACCAATACAAGAAAATGGCAGAAACACACCTCTTCATTATTTGTGCTGTGATCTGTGGAAACCTGAACAGCCCTCATTTTCAATCTGCATATAGATATTTCTCTGTTTTTGTTCATCTTATTAACATCACTGTTTTGATTGTGAATAGGGGACTCCTCTGAAATCCGATCCAGCTCCATGTGTACTAATGACTCTCTAGATCGGTTTTTATGCCTCTTTTCATCCTTGACAAAACTTGGATTAGGATGACGATCATTTGGTCTCTCTTGAGCCAAAATCACACAACTATCTCCAAGGTTCATGACATAAACATCTTGATCCTTCATCAGCATCACTAGAACACACGATCCCATTAAGGCAAGCTCTGGATTTTTATCCAGATTATTCTCCACCATTTTCATGTACGCCTCTTCTGCTCTTTCAAGGGCTCGTTTCATTGCTCTTAAAACTGCATTATGATCGATTCCAGACTTGCACTTTCTAATGGGTCCTGAGGCTTCCACTAGTTTCTCATCAACAAAAGCTTCTTCCCTATGCCAATCATAACTCCAAGGAAAAAGTTTCTTACATAGGGACTTTGGCTTCCTGTACATTTGTCTGATTTTTGTACTGATAAATGACTTTCTTGAATTCTGCCGTTGCACTGAAACAGAAAAAGCAGCTATGGGCTCCTTTTTCGTTGCATCGAACCCAATGCTTCCATTTTTTCCTGATGTGGTGGGATCTTCATCTCGATTTCCAGATCTTTCTTCTTTTAAATTAGATGAGCAAGGTCTCACAAGCCCCTCTAGTGTTGTTGATTCCCTAGGAACACAAGAATCCTTACCTTGTTCTGAGGCAGGGAAAAGACCCTGTTCATCCCAAGATTCCATCTGAAGTAGCTCATAAAGTCGCACACTTTTTCTACCTTTACCGGACAATTGTCCCAATGGAACAGAGGCTGGAGCAGTACATGGGATAGTAGAACTTCCGCAGTTAGGTAACTTGTTTTCAGCATTATCCTCAACTATCTCACTGTTAGATGACTGATCCTGGATTATCACTGGACCAGAAGAAGAATCTAAACTTTCTTGATTTGAATTAGTATAAACATCAGATAGCTCTCCCCTATTGCTTACTGGAGCGTCCATAGATTTTACAGTTTTCGGGACTTCAGGTTCAAGTGGATGTGGATCTACAGGATTATCTTCATAATCCCAAAGTAACCCTTCCAGTTCCATGTCTATAAATCTATAAAGATGGCTCATCAGAAAATCAGGTGCATCTGGGCCACTAAAACCATCATATATCCCAATAAACAGCCACCCTTGTTCTTCAGAAAGCACTACATGAACCCTATCTTCACCAGCCTTGCCTTGAGCCCACTGCAAATTATGTGTATGTTTATACTCCACTTCAGATGATCCAACTTCAACACAGTTTCTAGCAACTTCGGATTGAAATTTTGCCTCTCTGAAATGCCAAGCTAGTTGGGTCACTGGATGAAACAATAACCGCTGCATCCAACTGCCACCAGTAGAGTTCTTAGAGAAAGTCCGCGAAAAAGTATTCTTCATTGGTCCACTTACACTTCTCATGAGATGCTGGAGACGAGGCCTCCGGCGACCACGCGCAAGTGGCGCTGAAAAGTTGGATTTATCGTTATCATCAAGAGGGCCTGACATAACTCCCTTCTCTATTGGCCCAGACATGAAACCACCACCCCTATCCAACGGACCTGAGGCATAACCTCTCTCCAGAGGTCCGGACATGAAACCATTCAAAGGTCCAGAACCACGCGGAACAGGCTGCAAAGGGATAGCAGCAAATGAGGCAGTTCCCTCAAACGAAGCAGCAGGTTCCAGGACATCACTAGCAAATAATGCACTCTGGTTACCAGTCCTGGCAGTGGAAACATTGGCACTGACAGAAGCCCCGGAAATTGACTTAAAAGTAGTTTCCGGAAAATTCTTACCCGGCTTGTGTATGCCTGAAGAATCTTCCATGCTATCATGCCGAAAGGATCCGCTTAAAGTTTCCGAATCAAGGGTACTGGAATCAAGAGTATACCTCTCAGAATTCGACGGGGTAATGGCAGGAGATTCAAAGATGGATGGTCTCACATAACAGAAGGAATGACCTAACCCTTCATCTAATGGCTCTAGAAACTCCAAATCAACACCTTTGCCATTGAATGGTACCAAACAGCCAACAACACGAGAAGTACCATTACCCATTATTACAAACAAAAATCCAAAACAGAGCCCTGAGATACAAATATAAGGTTTCGAAAATTGAGCACCCTCAAAAAATACAGATACAAAAGATAGACCGAACTCCTTGAAAACCCCATAACCTGAAGAACCACCCCATGATGATGAATACTCACCTTACCATGCATCACCATAAAACACAAATTCCCATGTGCTATTTCCACCAAAACTAGCATAAAAAACACTCTTTAGCGCAGTAGATGAGTATTTCAAACAGTGCCAAGAAGATAAAGCTAAGAAATTTTGAAAAAAAATCAAAATTTTCTTACAAACATGGTGATCTAACCTTGTGGGCAAAGTTGGAAACAGATCTAAGAGAACAGAAACCTATTTCAGAATTTATAAATAAAAAAAAAATTGTTCTTTCTTGTTTGTGGAATCTGATAAATAAACATTGGAGGAAACCATAGCCAAAGTAACTCTTCCACACATGAAATTGAGTCATTGGGGCATAGCCACCACTACCTTCAGTTGAATATAACAAACAAATTTTTTTTTTTTTTTGAGGAGTGTGTTTTGGAACAATGAGGAAGAGTTGAACTTTAAGAGAAACAAAGAGAAGATGGGTTTTGGTTGGAATATTTTAAAATGAGACCAAAATAATTATAAATAAAATAATGGAGATTTGGTTAGATGATGAAGAATCAGGTCTGAGTTCATTTCAGGGGTTCCCTATCTTTGAGTTTTCAAATGGTTATCATCTGAATGGTAAAAACAAAATGAATAAATTGATGTAAAAGCATTAAGGAGAATGAAAACTACTTAGTAATTAACATACTTAATTAAGTACATGGAGGATTATCTAGTAACAACACTAAGCTTCAGGTTGGTTCAAATAATTTGTTAACACGAACTAGGTCGTCTAATCTACTTTTTGAAGTCTTCTATTAATCAATTTTATAATAGGATATCAAACAATATGTATATTATATACCATATCAAAAACCAACAATTAGTTGTTTCAATAGTGTAAGGTTGTGTTAGATTTTTATAAAGATAAAAAAATTAATAATTCAATTCCGTGAATGACATTGGTTGAGATAAATGTTTATGTTTTTTTTCCTGCAAAGAAAATTAAATATGAAGGGGATAGCATTAGCCATTAGGAAAAGGTATTTTTGGATCAATTGGTGTTATGATAACAGAAATGCACTATCCTTGCATGTTCAAACCACAAATATACAATACTTCAAAACAGAAAGAGAAAAGACACACTATACCTACAAATGAGGAAAGCCTATAATACGTTTCACATAATTTATAGAGAGCAGTATATACTATACCTCTTATTTATAATAGAGTGAAATGAGTATAATACAAAATTTGAGATTTTTTCCTTTATCATGTTATTTTGAATTATTTTTTGGCCGTTTCTTATCCTCTTAAACCTCAATGATCTATTGTTTATATTTGGCAAACTGTTCAATTCAACATCTTCACAATTGTGTGTTTTGTATTTTTGTAAACACATTTAGTATATAGAAGCTTCAAGCTACAAGACCATAATAGATTATGTTGTTGGAGATTTTGAAATTGTTAGTGTGGGCATCATATAGTGAATTGTGAAGTTGTGACAGCCACACATTATTAATTAGTGGGAAGATAAAAGAAAATGAGATATCCAACTTTTATTCTCCTTAGAATAATTATTTTTAAAAAGAATACATGGATAAATATAATTGGAGTGCACGACTAATGTAGAACTAGTGAATAAAAATCATATCAGGATTTCCCACTACTCTCCCAAACATATGTTGCATAATCATTGGAATTTAGTGCAATTCAATTAATTAGTAGTCACAATAAATAAACAAATTTAAGAGAAAATGAAACTTATAAAGGAAACCACTAGTCACAATAAATAGCCAAGGTTATTACATTATTTATCCCACATCATTCAGATATTACTATATAAATTAAAAGAAATTTTTAAAATTAAAAATAACAAATTTATATTACTTATTGAATTTTGATTAATCTAGGATAGAGAATATGACAACCTCGATAAATAAGTGATATATGTTGATTAATTAACCAAACCCAATAAATAATCAGGATTATGTGTTATTTTCAACGCTTATAATGAACAAATAAAATAAAAAAATAAAAAGGCATGACTTAAGGTACGTATCTTATTATGTTAATAAGGTATATATATGTGTAGTGAATAATAAGCATCGTAAAGAATAGATATATTATAGAGGTGAAGTGGGTATCTTCGACCAAAGTCTTCGCTGAGAAAAATGTAATTAAAAGGGGGAATAAGTGAGCCAAATTAAACCACAAATCATGCAATGGAACCTTCCACGTGAAACATTACCACACGCCATGAGAATGGACTCTGTTGGCTTATAAATTGAGGAAAAAACTTGTTCCACATCTTAGCCATAAATTCTAGGAAATCTAATGGTTTAAATATACTCACTAATTCAAACCATTGGTTTTCATAATAATTAATGACTATGACGTGGAATAAGTAATTTAAACTTACTCTTGGAGTAAGTGAATATTCCCCTTACAAATAACAATAATCATAAAAAGGGTTAGTGTTATAAAATAAATGGAGCATGTTCTTTTCTTTTAAGTAAATAATTATTGGAGATTGACTAAGAGGTACTCACCCAATAAAAGAATATAAATCCAACCAATATATACATATACCTATATATATATATATATATATATATATGAGACATATTAATTGAGGTCACTTCTTGTTACATGAAAGTGATATGCATATTTTTTACCCTTATGGGTATTAGGCAACTCAAGCTGTGGCTTTAGGCCCCCAAATATTGTATCTTTAAAAAAAATTATTATTTTTAATTGTTAATAGTGTAAAAAAATAGAGTTGGTGAGACTATTTGTTATAATGTGATAATTTCAAGATTAATTGGGTTATTTTAATATTTAGTTTGGTACAATATCATAGTTTCAAGGCTATCAGGTTTAATAGTGATTTTTGTAATCAAGGCTTTTGCATATCATTTAATTATTGATAATTTAATAAAAGAAGCCATTATGAAAAAACCAAAAATAGACTTCAAGTAAATAAGGCTCATTTTAAATTTGATTAGGCCTAATACATGCTATAGGTCACTTTTATCAGTGTTAGATATAATTGCAAAATATTAAAATTAATACTAAGACATACTTACCTTTTAAGTTGTCATATATTCGAATTCATTCAATTTTATAATTTTTTTAATAAAACTAACTTTTAATCACAAGCTACATGATTATATCAAGGTCATTTATTCATCTAACTCACATAAAAATGTCATCTTAGCTCTTACTATATTATGTTATAGAACATCTTCCAAAACCACTCATTAATTAATTAAATATTTTAAAAATTAGTATGTCCCTAATAGTCAATTCAATTAGTAGAATCGTGTCACACTAAATATAAATTAACTTGACTTCAAATTAAATGATGATAATTGTGCTTTTACTCTCTCCATTTTTTTTTAAAAATGTATATAAAATATACTTTTGATTATGAAAGTGAAAAAGGAGGAAGAGGGAAGTCCACTTTGTGTTTGTTAATCAATACTTGTCAAAGGGTCATAGGTTATGACAATCACGTGGCTTAGTTGCTGTTGATGATGATCAACTCTAATTATTTATACACTCATCATTTTCTTATTATACTCATAACTTTGTCTCATTCAATGAATTCATAACTTATTATATATATATATATGCATCCACTCCATGATTCATGAGTATAAGTGATCATTAAATGTAACATTATTTAGAATTTGATAGTGAAGTTAATAATGTGATGTATATGTAGGAGTAGTAGTTGAGTAAGTGTTAGTAGAATGAATAGTGGGTAAGAATATAAGATAAAGAAATAAATGTCATGAATGGATATTTTGGACAAGTTTGAATATTGATAAGGTATATTGCTCTAAACTGCATACTTATCTTATTTCGGTAAAACAAACGCAAAAAGAAACTTATTGAAACAGTGAGTTATGTCTCCCTTTATAGATCAAAGTCATTAAACCTGTCAAATGGAACAATCTATGTCACTGGTCCAACCACAACTATCTTTCAGACCTTGACAATGTAGCAATTTGTCATTGTCTTATTATTAAAAAACATTGGGTTAATTATTATGAACGAGTAAAGGGTTTTCAATTGCAAGGGCGCACTTTTTATAATTGTACACTATTCCTTTTTTGAAGTCTAGCCCCACATGGTACTAATATGATCTATTTTACACACCCCACAATTAGAATTGTCACTTCTGAATTATCTATATATGGTTAAAGTGGGATAACATATGCAGTATAAGTTGAATATGATAATATGAACATAAGGAATATTTAATCCATTGTTGTACTACAAACCCTGTGCCTTCAACCCCAAGCAACCGAACTCCATTTTATAGGCACAAATATTAAGTGGGTAAGGGCAATTTAACAAAAATAATTGAAATTTGAAAGTGGGGTGTGTAAAATTCCACTCATCTATACATAGCTTGTCATTACATTTTCTTCTTCTTTTGTCTGGGTTTGACTTGAGTATGGTAATATTTTTACATGAAAAATGATATCTTGACACTCTTTTTTCCACACACTCCTCTTAACACTTACTTTATAAACATTATGAAACAAACTCTGTCTTTATAATATCATATGGCTAATGGTTATAAAGTAGAGGAAGAAAGGGATACAAGACACGGAATAATAAGAGTGACAATATCATTACTCTGTTTATGTATCTTAGACAACTATTGCCAACTAACATGAAACTTTCTTACATGATCAAACCATCTCAACACCACTTAGGTAAAGGATGGAACAATGAGAATTATGGAAATCAATACAAACACTAATTCCTTCAGATATTTGATTATTCATTTCTTAGTTTTGAATTTCTGTCCCTATGTGCATTTTCAACTCATCAAGATATTAGCATTATAGCTCAATATTCATGGCTGTAATTCAGCCATGCCAGCCAAACACTTCCAACTTTAACTGATGATCTAAAACTATACCATCTTCGGAAGTGTTTGGCGAATAAGCCAAAGCTTGCAGCGTTACAATATGACAACTCAGGTAGAACCAAAGTGTAAATGTGAAAAAAATGAAAGACTAGTTGTAATAAGATGATAAAAATTGTATAAATGAGAGGTGCTGTGTCTGTGTAAGTATAAGCGATTGGCAATATTCAATAAACTATACTTGTATTCATTTTTCCATGATCCATACATCATTAAATAACTCACTCGAATTATTGTGCATGCACAGCCCTGTCACTGTCCTTTTGAGCTTCCTTCCTAATGGATGCAAGGTTCTTTTTTATCTCATTGCATAGTCTACCCTCTATAAGATTAACAGGCAACCACAGCTTTGGCTTAACATCAACAATATATGAGAGAGTTGTATTAACTTCTTGAGATTCCTCACAGCTTCCAATGTTGAACTGCTGCAAAACCATCGTTGTTTAAAAAGTTAGCATTGCATTTGTATGTCAACAACCTTGAATATCTATGCACTTTTTTGTTTCATTCCTATAATTTGTTCAGCATCTTTTAAAACAAAATAATGAAGAAATTGAGATCCCCTGTTTCTTCAGAAATCAGTGTCAACTTAGTCAATACCTAATTACACAAATTTGATTCACCAAAATATGATAATTGGTCACCGACAAAGGCTAGCCAAGATCCGCTAAGTCTAAAGTGTTGATTTTAGAGACTAAAAGTTCAACATTCGAAAAAATACTAATGATACAGAAGAGTGCCTCAAACTCTGATTTATGTAACTGTTTGTATGTGTGGTGCAGGATGCAGAAGAATTATAAAAAACTATAGAACAGACAAAAATTATACCTGCAAAATAGACCATTTTCCTTCAAAGATTTGAAAATCTCCTTCAACCATCTTGAATTCAATATCACGTTTCATACCAGAAGGAAGAGTCTCCAATTCTTTCTCATAACAATCTACAACTCCTTTAGCATTAAATTTTATCCCAAATGCCAAGTTCTGCTGTCCAATCTGTTCAGGTAACGTTACAACAACTGCTGTAATTTAAGTGAAATGCATAAACAAGGAAAAATCTAAATAGAAAAAACCAATCTAAAGTTCAGGTCACAGGATAATAAAACGTACTGTGGCATTGAATTTATAAAGGTTGCAACTTAGAGGAAATAAATTAGGTAAGACCATGTTTGGCCTGATATAATGTAATCTGACATTGTGTGAATTTAAAGCTGACTGACTTCACCAAAACCAAAACTCAATTATTTATTTTTTGCTAAGTCCAAAACTAAAACTCAGTAATATAAGCATAAGACCACATAGACTCAATTTCTGAAAGTAAAATGCTTCACCGACTAACTTGTGCATATCGTATCATTCACTCAAATCGTGACTATTATACAATTCTAACAATTCAAATAAAATAAAATTGCTTATAATATTAAAAATAAAAAAGAATATTAAAAAATGAATAACAATGAAGAAAATAAAAAGAATATTAAAAAATGAATAACAATGAAGTTATACTTGCATATTTAAAACCACTCTAAAAGGAATGACATTATTGGACGAACATAACTGAAAACAAGAAGAAAGCTCATGATGTATACAAAAGTATTAGAAAAGTCTCCAGTTTCGAAATCATCTAATTAACATTCACTCCATTTACAATAAAGACCCTAAGATCCATTACACAGAAGCAACATCGATTATCAGGATGCAAGAAATTAAGTACTGATTCTCTTTGGGTATGTTGCTCATCTCTTAATTTGTTTATAGTGAAGTCCAGCATATAGAATTATAGGACTATAGCTACAAAAGACATGTTAAAAGTTCACTTGCTAAGGTTTCATCTCGGTCATTCGATGTTTGTGAATAACTTGCTCCCGCATTTTCTGCAGTAGAAAAAACTCTTCGAAAGCTTGTGCCTCATGCTTGAAATCCAATTCAATGTAATGTACATAGCAGTAGCGATAACACAAAACGCAATTGAACCTTTTTAACCTACTGCACAAGTTCTCGTTGAGGGCTTTTCAATACAAATAACATCTAAAAGCATTGGAAAATGCAATGTAGGGATCACTCTAACCTTCTTAAAAAAGGAAGTAAGTAAACATGAAACAACACAAAGACAGCTTTTGAGACGCAGACGGAACAGGATAGAAAGAGATGAGATGTTCCTTTATCTTTGTTTCCACCTCATAGTGAAACCATAATGTCCTATGTTTTAGTCTCATCCTATGTGCTCTTCTCATCTATTTATAAAGTGCATCAAACATAGAACAGAACATATGAACCAACCCAAACGGTACCTAATGTGTTGTTATTTGAAAGATAGCATATTATGACTGACATTATTGCCAACAACATGCACAATGCAACCAATTTCACAAAAAAATGCAGACTTCAAATACCCCTTTTGGAATCATCATAAATTGGCAACAAAATGCAACTAATAATTTCGTAAAAAATCAAACTTTAAAATACCCTTTTGGAACATATCATCACACCTGCAAAAGGCGAGCATATCTATCACCCTTTTGGATCAATTGGCTAACGGCAAGGCCAGGAATAAAATCAGACAACCTCTCATAATCAGTGAGGATGCTCCAAATAGCATCAAGCGATGCCTCAATTGAAATTCTAGATTCAATTCTTCGTGTATTCTTTTCAATCTTCATCACTTCAATGTAAACCCCATCTTCCGTTAAAGACTCTAACCCTTCTTCATCTTCAACTATATCATCATCACCATCATCCTCATCATCTTCTGCTATCGTTAAATCTGCAGAATAATATTCATCATCAAGATCAGTGGTGGGGTTGGATTTGGAAGCACATAACAAGGAAGGTGTGAACTTGAAGAAAGAACGTGGTTTAGGAGTGGAAAAGGAATGATGGGTGTTGAAAAGAAAAGGGTGAAAGAATAAGAAAGAGTGGGTAATGGAAATTGAATTAGAAGGAGAAGGTGAGGGTTGAGGAAATAGGAGAGGAGAGAGAGAGTTTTGAGAGATTGCAAGAAAGGTACACATTGTTGATGTAAGTAACAAAATTCTTGTTCTTCACTTTGTCATCACCACTCACCAAACGTAGACAAAGTAACCTCTCACTCCGACCACATACTACACCTAAGTTTGTTTTATCATTATTGGTTAATATTTTTAATTATGCGAAATAATATGAGTATTTTAGTATAAACAAAACATATTATTAATTCTTTTACATAATTTAGTTATCCTGTTTATAAGGTCATTTTGGTTAATTTCTATGAATTAAGTAAGGTAGTTGATATTATTAGTATCATTTATTTTGTCAACTAGGTATCTTTCCAAAATCGTCATTCATTTGTAGCACTAATTTGTTTTTCCACTCCATTAATTAATTATTATCTTTTCAACCAGTTCATGTAGGGATTTTAGTAACAAAAATAATCAATATACATATAACTTTAAAAACTCTTATAGACATGACCTAAACTATAACTTCAAATGAATCTTATAAATACAACATAATATTAAATTCAATAGTACATGCAAACTAACTTCAACAGTTTTCAATATTAAATTTAACATTTCTTAATACAAAATAACTCTTTTTCATTCCTTAAATAATGACTTAAGAATACTCGTTAGTTTAAGGGATTTCTTAAATTCTAAAAACAAGCAATTAAAAATGGTAAAAGTATTGAAAATCTAACTTCATCATCTCTTAAATATTAAATGATCTACTAAAAATGCTATAAATATATAAATTATTATTTTTTCTTTGGAAATAGATACATACTTTAGGCAATGTTGAACCACATGATCAGATCAATTGAGAATTAAAGAGAAATAAGTAAAAGAATAAGAAAATAACACACAAAATGTAATATGAAAAAACTTCCCTTAATGTGAGAGGTAAAAAAACCATGGACATTCAGAAACAAAATTCTATTATATAGAAAGAAGAGTACAACAAATCATCTTATAGTAATAAAAATAAAAATAATATTTTTCTCATAAATACTATTTCAAAATACATTTACACAAGGAGATTAATAAGATTGGAAATAATCTCTCATGCTCTCATTATCTCAGAGAAGAAACAACTCCTTGTTTTGTAAGTGTCCTTGTTGAATTTGTGATGAATGAATATGTCATAAATCATGCCCTTTTTATAGGCAAGTGAAGTGAAAGAATAGCCTTGGAGAGCAGGCTTCACAATCTTGGCAAGGAAGTTTTGAAGGCTTGGGAAGCAAGCTTTCCTTTGACACATGAGAGTTATCACTAAACAATCTCCATATTTACTCGAATTCGCCAAAGATCCCTAAAATAACAATGCATCCCCACATAATACAATAAAGACATTTTTCATTAAATGAAGAGACAAATACTTAAATTTTACTTTTTGTTTTGATTAAGCTTAATATAACAATGCATATCCATATAATATAATAAGGATCCTCTAAATGAAGAGACAAATATTTAAATTTTAATTGTGTTTTCAATAATAGAAGTGTTATTTCATTTTATAAAAGATAACTTACTATATTATTTACTTTATTTTTCTTGTAGTATATTTTTACTCCATATAATAGAAGCCTCCAAAAAGAAATTTTTGATGGAAGGGAGAAAGGCCACGTAAGTGTTGGCATTCACATTTGGTGGTGACCCATGAATTTGAAATAAACCACGAAGCATTGTTTACTGAATGCTACGATAGAAGAAGAAGAAGATGATTACTCTTCTGATTCTCAACCATTCCATCAATCTCTGAAATTTCCACTCATTAATAACAATGGCGTCGTTGAAGGACCTTACGAGGCTCTTCAATGGCTTCTCCTTAGTCGTTAACGAATTCGCAAAACGCTCTTTACCCGCCACAACCCAAAACTTCGAAACCCTAATCAAGAAAACTGTTGTCGCAGCCACCGACCTCTCCGGCATCACCAAAGGAAAGCTTCACCAATTCACTAACCCTGCAACCCGATCTCCTTCTTCTAACACCACCACTAGTTCTGATTCCGTTGTTTTTTTCACCGACTCTCCTTCTTCTCAATCTGAATCAACACCACCACCACCAACAACGACACACGTTGAAAATGTTGCCGGCGATTCTTTTGTGGGAGCTTCCGTTGTAGTTCCTGATGCGGCGGTGGCGGAGAAGGAAAGTGAGGCACAGAGTTTTGTTGAAACAGTTAACGTGAATGGTAATCAAGGGGGCAAGAGTGATGATGTGGCACCCGCACCTTCATCTGCACCTGTACCTCTACCTGAGTTGAGGAGACGAAAGCCCCGGGAGAGGAAAGTTCCTTCAACTCCATTTTCCAGGGCTCTTGGGTTAGCGTTACTCTTGCTCTTGTTTAATTCAATTTTTATTTATGTTTAAGTAATGTTAAGAATATTGCATTGGATAAGTGGACATACTAAAATACAAGATAGGATCGTGAATTATTACATTAGAGAGAAAGTTGAGTTAGCAATTATTTTTGTAAATTGGTGAAATCCCACCGTAGGTTTGCGAGTTAAATTTTAGAGGGGCGAAGGAAAATGGAATGCCTGTGAGTCATGAAATACACTTGTTCGATGACTCTAAAGCCTTCCCTTTCCCTTCCTTCCCCTCCAAAACCCAACTCAAAAACAGACCCTTAGTGGTTTGGACATGGAGAAGAACAGTCAAAGCTTTAGTGAGGAGAGTAAACTAGATTAAGGACAGAACTGTTGTTAATTAGTTACTGGTGAAACCAAGAAGGAGGTTTTAGATTTAAATAGTTTGTCTATAGACATGATTTACAGTAGGATATTATGATGTCGCTTGCTCTGTAGCCGACATCATGAAAAGGCTTGGCTATTGTAATTATTATAAATTATAGTTTAATTACTTTATTGGTCCTTGAACTTTTTGGGAAATTAGAATAGAGCCTTACACTAAAAAGTTTTTAACTGGGTCTATCTAAACTTATGAAAATTTGTAAGAGTCCGTCATATATAGGAAGGAATCTTGAATTTTCCTCAAAAAGTTCAGGGACCAATAGTGAATTAAACCTAAAGCATAATATTGCTGATTCTGTTTCTTAATTACGATGTATGCAAATGTTGCCATTCTGTATCGTACTCAAGTGTTTTCGTTAACAAATTGTAGTTTTGCTGGGCTAGGAGCTGGTCTTGTCTGGGGGACACTTCAGGAATCTACCAAGAGGCTTGTCTATGGTACACCTTCCCGAGGCAATCAACCTGCGCTTTCCCCATTCCTATCTGAACAAAATGCAGAACGTTTAGCTCTTGCACTTTGTAGAATGCGTGGAGCAGCACTCAAAATTGGGCAGATGTTGAGCATACAGGATGAATCTCTTGTTCCTGCTCCGGTACTGTGGTCTGTCTTTTATACTTGTGGCTTAACGTGTTTTAGTGCACACATATATACTGGAATACATATGTTGTTTCTGAAGTAATTTGTTGTTGATAGTAACTAGGATTGTTGGCTGGCCTTTTGCAATTTAAACTGAAGCTGAGATTAAATTTAAATTTGTAGCATTGAATTTTCAGTGATGAAAAATTTAACACTGAATTTTAAGGCTGAAAATGCATTGATGGCACCAAAGGGAATTGTTTTCCTTCAATGATTGAAATTAGGGAAAAATTTCTGTTGCGGGATGAATGAAATGAAAGACTGCTTTAGGTGTTATATCTGATATAAATGTGTCACTCAAGCTTAAAGGAATATTTGAGTCTTATATGTGATAGAAAGGTGTCACTGAAGCTTATGGGAAAACTTAACTACACAATTATAAGACTTGCAGTGCTGTATGGGACTGAATGTTAGGCGATACAATGCCAACAAGAGAATAAACTCATTGTAATATAGAAGAAAATGTTGTCGATGAGTCAATACACTAGGCAAGATAGAATTCAAAATGAATGTGTTAGAGAAAAATTTGGGGTTGGTCCCATTGTATGAAAGATATTAGAATCTCGCCTTAAGTGGTTTCGGTAGTATAATCTCGCCTTAGGTGGTTTGGGGCGGGCGTGTGTGGAGGAGACCGTTAGAAGCCCAAAAAAGGAGAGTATATCAAATGGAGGGTAATCCAATTTCTAGAGGCAGAGGGAAGCGAAGAAAAACCTTAGGCGACAACAACACAATTAAGAAGGATTTAGAGATCAATGTTTTGTCAATGGACATGATTTATGATAGAGTATTATGACATCGTTTGATCCATGTAACTGAACTCATCTAGTGAGATTAAGGCTTGGTTGGCGTTTTTATATTAAACAAGAGCTGCTAAATCATTTTCAGCACTGAATTTAGGTTTTAAATAGGCTTTTAACAAGTCTTTGTTTCTTGATACTAATTGTATAATGTGCATCAACCTATATTTAGTGGCATCAGCTGTCAGATGAGTTCTTATTTCAAATAGTCCGGGTTTGACAGAGAAAAAGTGCAGACATTAGAAACAAAGTACATATTTTATGAACAAACATATAGAGACTGCTTAGTGGATAAAGATCCTCTTAGATGATAGTTTGCCTTGATCATGTGTTCCATGATCAGAAGTGTTAGGCATCTTATGCAGCTTTGACAATTAGGCTGTGCATCTGTTATGTTACATGGACTATTTGGCTTATGGCAGTGTCTTGGAAAATGGTGTTTACAATTGTTATATTTGCCGTTACCATCTCTTGTATTTTCAAAAAGGCTGGGAAGCAAATTTAGTATGCTATTCTACCCAGTCAGACATTCCTTTTGTCTGAAGGAATCCATGAATGACCTTTTTTTCTTTTTAAATTTTTCATGTCACTTAATAAATAAACTCTCAATCCTTTATCTGTAGATCCTTGCTGCATTAGAAATTGTCCGTCAAGGAGCAGATGTGATGCCAAAGCTCCAACTTAATCAAGTTTTAAATGCTGAGTTAGGTCCTGACTGGTCATCAAAGTTAATTAGTTTTGATTATGAACCTTTAGCTGCTGCTAGCATTGGCCAGGTATGTATGCCTGTTTACTTGTTGCTTTAAATCTATGTGCTGGTTTTAAGCTCTAAAGTTATATAGTGGTTGCTAACTTACCATTTTCCATCATTTCATTTTCCTGTTCGGATTTATTTTCTAAAGTAATTCAAATAATCAAATGCTTTCTCCTTTTCCCTTTTGTCAACTACTTTACTTTAGATGTTAAGGAGTCTTCTTTTGTGTTCTGCCTATTTTTTAAGTTCCTTAACCTTAGCACATTTGGAGTATTCCTTTTTCCTAAAAGAATCAAATGTTTATCATCAGTCAAATTTTTCTTTGCCATATACGCTAGGTTCTAAATCTTGAATATATATGACTCTTTGATCTCTATCAATCATGTTTATACCAGTCATGGATAAACATATCTGATGAGCTTCAAAAACTCAGATTTTGCTTCCCTCACTTTTTCTTTAAAGTCGGAAGACTAGAGGTGCCTTTGGGCTATCTAATCTAACTTTGAATTTATATTAACATAAAAGTTTCTCTTATAAGAGCAAAAAGTTGCAATAGTTGTTTTTCTTATTACGAGATCTTATGTTAAATATAATTCCATACAGAACAATTTGCATTTTCCTAACAACAACATCGTGCAACTTTATATTGTTACACCTGCTAAGCTTAGCCTAACAAGGTTGCTTTTAATAAATTTAGGTCCACCAAGCTGTCATAAAGGATGGCATGCAAGTCGCAATGAAAATTCAATACCCTGGTGTTGCAGATAGCATTGAGAGTGACATTGAGAATGTGAAACTTCTTTTAAACTACACAAATCTAATTCCTGAAGGACTTTATCTTGACAGAGCTATAAAGGTACATATTCGTTGATGGAATTCATGTATGCTTTCAGTTGTATGTTTACATTCATATCCTGATTTTCATAGCTTTTAAACCCACAAAACCTACTGTTTTGTATGTATGGGTTTGGATCCCTTAGTCCCTCTCCCCTTCCTTTCTATCTATTTCTTTCCTCACCCTTTATCCCATCTGCTCTCTTCTAAACTAGATTATGCAGGGTGATATTTATCTATGGCAGATATTTACCTGGATTCTCCTAGCTATCATATAAAAAGACATTGTCTCCATCATTTGACAACTATATCCACCTATTTGTTAAAGATTGCATTCTTGTATTTTTTTATAGGTGGCCAAAGAGGAATTATCTCGCGAGTGTGATTACAAGTTGGAGGCAGCAAGTCAGAAGCGATTCCGAGATCTGCTTGGGGGCAAGGAAGGATTTTATGTTCCAATAGTTGTGGATGATATTTCAAGCAAGAGAGTATTGACTACAGAACTTGTTTATGGTAATTACAATAAACTTCAAAGTTCTTGTAATACATTCTTTGTACATCCTTGCTTACAGCTTGCATAATATGCGCACAAGTTGCTCAAAAGGTAGAAGTTGTTTACTGCAGCTGCATTCGAGACCCTATTGGTTAAGGTTCCTTCTCAAAACCAATTGGTAATGAGAGAATTAGCCCCACATGTATTTAACCCACACCTGGAACAATGAGGTAGACGATATGTGACTTACTTCCCAATATTGTTAGATTGTCAGTGAGATGTTTTGAGAATATCGTTCTGTCACCTTCAATGAGATAGTTTTTATTAAGAAAAAAGATAAATGCATTACGCTTTCATCGACTCCATGCTCTAGCTTTCAGTGAGAACACAATTTGTCCTGTTCATTACTCATATGATGCTTTTATTTTTATTTCATTATAATTTTTTTTATTGTTCTATTGGGGAGACTGGCAGAAAATAATGTGTCAGCAAACAACTTGGGATTGCTTATTCAATTAAATGATGAATTTATTTACATTATTTTGATTAAATGATTGTAATGGTATTCTATTAAACAATTCTATTGCATTCACGTTTCTATTGCATTCACGTGAGGTTGTTTTCTCTTGCTACAGGAATTACAATTGACAAAGTGGCATTATTAGACCAGGAAACTCGTAATTATATTGGGAAGAAGTTATTGGAGCTCACATTGTTGGAGTTATTTGTTTTCCAATTTATGCAGGCATGTTATTTCACCTTTGTTTATTATATGCACATATGTAAAATTATTATATATCACTGTTGACACTATGACCGTAGCATCGGCAATCAGAAAACTCAGTTCTGAGCATGAAATTTTTTTAGTGCACCTGCTGTCATCTTGAATGATGAATTTTGGTTTAGTTCGAGACATCACTGTTGAAAGACTTCAGTGAAATGTGATGAAGGATTAGGTTTGGGTGGGACACTATCATCCTCAAGACCTCAACTGACATAATATCTTTTACTCACTTCCATGTTACTTGCTTGTGAACTGATTTTGATTTAAGCGGTTATGCCATTTCTTTCACTGTTTATATCCTATACACTTACCATTTCTTTTACTGTTTATATCCTATACACTTACAGAGCAAGCTAGATGTGGTGAAATGAAGTTATACTGATCGGGACTGCTATAGTGTTGACAATACCATTACCAAGATACTTCACATATTCCTAGTAGAGTTTGTAAAAAATAATACAATGAGGCCCGACTTTTATCCTAACAGCTCATATACCATATTAATGAATTTCATTTTCTATTGTTTTGTTGCTTCATGTTTTTCAATGTCAACTTTTTGGAGTTTTCCTTTAAATTACTACTTCAACTCTGATATTCCGGTCTCTAACCTTGGGGGTGTTCTCTTCCACGCAGACTGATCCTAATTGGGGTAATTTTTTATATGATGAGGCGGCAAAGACAATCAATCTTATTGATTTTGGAGCTGCACGGGATTTCCCAAAAAGATTTGTTGACGATTACTTAAGAATGGTTGGTTCTCTTCCTTTCTAATTTGTCTTTTTTACCTGTTGTAACAGTTATGCTTAAGCTTGAATTATTCATTTGGGTTCTTGTTTTCTGCTTAAAATTAATGCTGCTGTGATTTTATTAGGACTTATCTAAAATTTAAAGAATATGCGAACATAGAATTTAAATGCCTCTAGTTGTCAAACTAGTTATGTTATCACAATAACTAAGGCTACTATGCAATTGTTCAGGCTCTACTGCTAATAAATTTTTGTAATTCAATATTCTCAACTGTGTTGAGTTATTAGCAATTGGTAGGTTGTACTTCCGGCTTCAACTTGGAAGGAGGTTTAGAGCTGCTTTACTACTTCACCCCTTTCTTAAGCTAAGCTGCAAACTCCTCAGACCTCTTACTATTATTATTTTTGTTTCTGATCTTTAATTGATTAGGTTCTAGCATGTGCAAACAGTGATAGTGATGGGGTAGTTGAGATGTCCAGGAGACTAGGATTCCTCACTGGAATGGAATCAGATGTAATGCTAGATGCCCACATTCAAGCTGGTTTTATTGTGGGTTTGCCATTCTCAAGACCTGGTGGTTTTGACTTCCGATCAAGCAACATTACTCAAAGCATTTCGCATCTCGGGGCAACAATGCTCAAGCACAGGCTCACTCCTCCACCTGATGAAGCTTACAGTCTGCACAGAAAGCTTTCTGGTGCTTTTTTGGCATGCATTAAAATTGGAGCTGTTGTTCCTTGTAGAGATCTATTGCTTGAAGTGTACAAGCATCATAAGTTTGGCGAAGAAGGAAATGAGATGTTGTCCAGTGACTCTGTATAGGCTTTTTTCTTCTCCTATTAATATTTTTCCCCAATTAGAATAACCTTTGGGGTGCTACTTTGTGTCCAAGCTCCTGAACAAGAATATTTCATTTTGTTCCTCAAATAGAGTTTTTCTTGGGGACAATATCCCTTTCCCCATTTGTTACTTATAGAGTTTTACCCAGATGTATTCTTTCATAGGTTATTGATTCTTCATAATATTGTAATAATATTGAAAGGTTATTGATTCCTAAAGATTATTTGAAAGGTTATTGATTCTTTGAAATGTTTTTTTCTGCCATCCTCAATTTGGAATATGAATATCCATTCATCATGCCTGCGTGCTTTATTGCAGGTTGGATTCTGTTATTGACAAGTCATTGATTCTATAAGGTAATAATGTATGTTTTTTGAAACCTGTTATCTGAATAGAATATGCATCATGACTATACCATACTAACTCCATTCTCCATTCCTTAAACAAAATCTAGAGATAAAATTTACATCTGTTATGAGACAAGATTTTAATGCGCAACAGTTTAATATTTGATTATTGGCATTCCTTTCCAAGGTAACTTGAACAAAGTTTTTTAACAAAGTTTTTTCCTTTTCTAGTATATGCTTACATGTGGTCAGAAAAAAAGCTTAAACAAATGAAGTCCAAATTATAATCACTTTTGAAATGTTATTACAAACATGATTCTTAAAATTTTGAATCTCCAACATACATAATTAGCTCCATTGATCCCAAAGGCTAGATTTTAAAACCAACTTTTCAAATAACAAATTCATAAAAACTAATTTACAATATCCAAGAAGTTCCAAATACTAAAGCCAACTTTCACTCAACCCATGTTTGGTTCCTTAGGGTAGAATGCAATGTAAATTCTGTAACATGTATACCAAAGAAAAAGAAGAAGAAAAGAATGCAGTGCAACTTTGGTAAAGAATCAATGCCGTAATAAGTGGACAGAGCAAACTAGAGCATCAGATCCTTTTCTCCCTTGGGTCCACTGAATAAAGAAAGAGTTGAAATAGAAATGTTAACTAATTACTATAACACTTAACATTACTAGTGCCTCTAAATATTCATAGTTGAACTTAATGTCAAATGTACAGGAAGTGAATTATAATAACGTATTTTTTTGGAAACCCAAAACAGTAATATTATGAAATTATTAATTTGTATCAATTATTTTTTCCTGAGTGATTATAAAGATTATCTAGACGATTTATTAAAATGATTCATATTTTAATAACGTGACACTAAAGTGATGAATAAAAATAAAGTTTATAATATAATTGTCAACAGGGGAATTTGATACCTCTTAAAAGCCACAATTTAACGTGATTGGCTCAGTTAGTGCCTTCAATTATAGCTTTTGGGTAAGAGTTATCGATGGGAACACGTCTATTAGTAATAATAAGAAGCAACAAAGTGCATTACTAGTAAATATAAAGTGCAACAAAGAAAAGCACTAGGGATGTGTTCATAAATCATAATGAAGAGGTTGAGTAGTTTTTACGACAACATAGATTAAAGTGTAATGTTTTGATTTTATGAAGAAAGAGAACAACATATGAGGACAAGTTGTGCACTAAAGTCAGTGTGTGTTTCTAGACTTTGGCTTTTAAGCAGTAAGATAAGCTTGGCTTCCCTCAAAAGAGTTGAGAAAAGATGAATGGTCCTTGTTAATTGTGCAAAGACAAGGCAATAGAGAGATTCAGAAGTAGTAGTTGTAGTTTTTGTTGTGAAAGTTGAATATGACAAACATGACTACAATGAAGCTGGTTTTGTTAGCCGTTGGGTTTGCATGCTTAGTTTCTGGGGTTATTTCCTCTGGATCTGACACACTCTCTATGCTTTCCTTCTTAGAGAATGGTGCTGTCTCAGTCTCGAGTACAAAGCCTTCTTCTTTACCCCAACCTCTCATGGTTGGCCTCACTCTTATTCAGAGAGCTGCTTCTACAGGAGCTGGTTTCTCTCTCTCTCTCTCTTGAAAATTATTTTTCAGTTGTTTCTTCTTATTTGTGAAGGCCACATTCTATGTTTTTTTGTGAAATGTACTCAGTATTACACAATTCACATTACATTCTTTGTTGAGGAATGTAAGCACTAAGCATAAATTTTTTATGGTCCACTTTCATTAGATGAGAATCTTACATATTAATATACCCTTTGTGATGTTAAACAAAATACCACATTTGGTAGCTCATATATATCTTGTTTCTACTTTAAAATTGTATGCACAACATTTGAGAGGTTGGTCCTTTAACCTTTCTCTTCATCTTGCCTTATTATTTGCTAGAATTGCCTTGCTTTTCTCCTCCAAATTATTTACTTGTTAGCCTTTAATAACAATTCTAATTTGTTTGGTGCTATAATGGGGGAATTTCAGAAGATTAATCTGTTAGCTCTTTATCTCAAATTCTCCATATTATAGGTCCACATGAACATCCCTAGATTGTACCTCCTGCAATGGATATGTTTGGATTAATTCCTGACTGAATATATTAATATTTGTATGGATCTATGTATGCTTTCTAAATTATACAATACATGTAGGATAAACAGCATTATGCTTATTTGAGTTGGTTGTGTATCCTATTTGTAAACTGTAAAGACCGTCTCAAATGCATAAATTTGTTGTTTGTTTTCAAATATGGCAGTGTGTTTGGATGGAACATTACCTGGTTACCATTTGGATCGTGGATTTGGATCCGGTGCAAATAGTTGGCTTGTTCATTTGGAGGTATGTCCAAGTATTCCCAAGGTTTAGTAGTGTCTGAAAATTTGCTTATTGTTCTGGCCTGTAATAATAATTGGTCTATATTGAGAAAACAGGCTATAGAGAAAAAGTAATATTTCAAATCTTGATGCTCCTATGCTAACTTTGCCTAGTATTGATGCATTTATTAATACCTGCAGGGAGGAGGATGGTGTAATACCATTAGAAACTGTGTCTACAGAAAAGCTACTCGTCGCGGTTCCTCAAATTATATGGAAAGTCAAATACCATTCACGGGAATATTGAGCAATAAAGCTGAAGAAAACCCTGGTTTTTCTCTTTACCCTACTCACCATGCTTACATTTTCTTAGTCATTAAATTTGCACTCCTGGAGGGTGAAAATTACGTATACTGAAGTTTGTGTTCTGTCATTTTTCTGGACCTAATCTATTGTGCACAGATTTCTTTAATTGGAACAGAGTCAAATTAAGGTACTGTGATGGGGCATCTTTCAGTGGTGATAGTCAAGATGAGGTCAGTGAGAGTAACACAGCACATATTCTTTTCCTTATACTTGTACAATTTAGGACAGAAGTTGAATATTTAAATTTTCAAATATCAACATAAACTTTGTTGTAATGTAAAATTATTCAAAATACTGAATGAACAAATCTTTTTTATTATGTGTGTCTTCACTGATGTGAATGACACACATCTTTCTAATGAACAAGGTTCTGCTAAATCTCCTTTAGTGTTGGAGAGTTAATTATTACGGAGAGATTCGTTAATTTGGACTTTGTGATTGCTTTAGTTTGTGAATTTTGTTCTTTTTCAGTCTTCACAGCTTCAATTCCGAGGACAAAGGATATGGCTAGCTGCAATTGAGGAATTAATGTCCAAAGGAATGCAGAATGCTGAACAGGTTTCCTACAACTAATTACCTATATCTATTCTTCAATCTTTAATATGCAAGGATGATAATCAATAGATGTATATCAGGCCCTTCTCTCCGGATGCTCCGCGGGTGGTCTGGCATCTATAATTCATTGTGATGAGTTCCGGAACTCGTTTCCAGAATCTACCAGAGTTAAATGTTTGAGTGATGCAGGATTTTTTCTTGACGCGTGAGTATTATATTTTTATTTACAGAACTTCTCCTAGATAGTACTTCTGGTATAAACTGTTATAGTTGATTTATGTTATTAAATCATGTAGAACTGATGTATCTGGAGGGCATACACTGAGGAATCTGTTTGAAGGTGTAGTTCAGTTGCAGGTGGTATTTAACGTAGTTTTGTAGTAAAAAAAATAAATCTATTCAGTGTTTTACTTCTTTGATGCATGGTTAAGAAAACCTGTGCAAAGATGTTATGTAGCTGATGTTTTGAAAAGTGAAACTGTAGGAAGTACAAAAGAATTTGCCAACTAGTTGTCTCAACAAACTGGATCCGACTTCGGTAATTCTTATTCTCCATATCATGCTATCCAAACTTGAAATTACTTAAACATTCAAATATTAAACATGTGGTATATCTTTTTTCAGTGCTTCTTTCCTCAGAATATGGTCGAGCATGTTGAGACTCCATTGTTTCTACTCAATGCGGCTTATGATTCATGGCAGGTATCATTAATTAATACACTGTTTCTCATGTATTATTTATTGATGTTCCTGATTTTATGCTAATTACAAGGAACACATATCTTCATTTGTCTTGAAAGTTATACATCACATTGTCACCAAAAGTTCTTGCCTGATTAATTTGTTGTCTTTGATTACCCTTCGCCTCAAACGGTTCCCATAGTCAGTTTTTTTGTCTTATAGTACCCTCTTTTCTTTTTTAAGAATAAGATAATTGATTTTGAATTACACACCACTAAAACCTAGGACAGACACTTTCACCAAAAACCTGAGCTCTGCGGTCAAACCATAAGTAACAATTAAGATGCTTCAACATGATTACTACTAATTTTATATGACATGGTCTAACTCTTACAATTGTTAGGTTCAAGCCAGTTTAGCCCCATCTTCAGCTGACCCCTTTGGCTATTGGAATGACTGCAAATCAAACCATGCAAATTGTAACTCATCTCAAATTCAGTTCCTCCAAGGTGATTTTAATCTCTATCATTACATATTATGCAGAGCAATGATGTACAGTATGACATTTTCTAATATCGTAACATACCGTCTCTACTAATGTGAATTATACACAGCAATGAATGTACTCATGTAAATCTTCATTATTGTATCCTTTCTAACATAATATTATAAATCTTCTTTGAAGCAGAGTTCAGAGTTCAAATGCTAAATGACTTGAAAGACTTCTCAAGTTCATCTCAAACCGGGCTATTCATAAATTCTTGTTTTTCTCATTGCCAATCTGAGAGACAAGGGACATGGTTTTCTGATGACTCCCCTCTTCTTGGGAACACGGTATGCTCAATATAGAGTTGGCATTCTTTCAGACAATGTGGTTGGACTAAAGAAACTTATCGGGGTCAATGTTCCATTACCTATGTTCAGACTCATAGTCCTTTCTCTTTTAATAGGCAATTTTCAGATGTAGTTTGAAACATAGACAATGGATATTGAATATAGTGAGGATTCGAAAAACATTCTGGAAAACCTCTTTGCCATGACAACAGCTCTTAGAACATGTCACAGAAACATATCAATATGGTCTTTCCATGAAGCATCAAAATGTAATGGGCAACTGAGACCTATTTCATTTACAATCTATATATAGAAGTGACTTTTAAGGCCTTTGATGGAATATTCACTACTTAAGCTTCATGCCTTCCTCTCTTTTCTATTTGTTGTTCTTAGAAAATCTTCTTATAAGCTTACATGACACATTTTATCATGCATGCAGCCAATTGCAGTTGCTGTGGGAGACTGGTATTTTGATAGAGAAGTTTTCAAAGCTATTGACTGTGCCTATCCCTGTGATAACACCTGCCATCATCTGGTTTTTAAGTGATACAAATTTATTGTCTCCTCATATGGTAATATGATATTTAACCTTTCATCCTTGTAATTGTCATTTGTGCATTTAATGTTCATTAATTGTTATGGAAAGACTTCTCTTGCATGAGGATGTAATGACAATTGATTATCTATTTATTTTCACTGATGATAATAAGTCATGTCAATAAGATTCATTAGTTGTTAATTTTAGCTCATTAACATATCTTCAATGATTTGGATATGTCATGCACCAATGGTCCTGAACCATGCAATAATTCACTTTACCACCCAAAGTGAGTTCACTTCTGAGTAGTAGGGATGTTCTCTTTACCATTGAGATTCCCTGTACTATGAACTTCAATGAAAACAGTCATGCATCTAACATGGCTCACTACTGGAAAAGGCTATAAGATTATTGATCTCCTGTTCAAAGAGTTTAACTCATCTGTCAGGCTCAGGTCTCTGAGTTATTATTGCTAAGGGAAAATTAATAAATCTAATTATTTTTCCAATAGAAGCCATGAAAAGACCAAAACATTGGATCTGAAAAAAAAGTAAATTATGAAATATGATTCTTCATTAGTGTCATTGCAAATTGGCTCATCGGGCTTGTGTAGAGATATGAGTTGATCAGATGAATCAAAAACTATACCAAGAGGGTTTTTACATTATATAGTCTTCTTGTGTAATAGGATCTCTCAACATATAATTCTTGTGCACTATGCATGTCAATGAGAATGGAATGTAAGCTTGATCCTCTCCTAATCTCCTTATTAACTGGCTCCTATGCCTGTTTTTGTCTATCTTCTTCATACATGAGTATTATTATGGCATCCTTATTCATTGCATTAGCAACAATATGCACTGTCATACATGAGGATTGTTTAAGACAGACAAAACTAACACCACAACAAATAGTAACAGTTGCTCACCATATATCAATGATTAATACATGAATCTCTTGGAATAAAAGCAGAGAAGTCAGGATAGACATGGAATTAGTCTCCATATATCTCACACATGTACAACTAATAGCAGCAAGTATAAAAATTATTGTAAACTATAATATGTTTTTTATGTGCATGATATCTTCTCATCCAGTAAGGCCTATACACCCTTCTTTCATAATCAGCAGCTATAAATACAAAAACCAGCAAGTACTTTAGAAAAAGAAGTATGAATAAACACTGGACAGTACTGAACTTAAAACAAGTGATTACAAAACAGGATTGACTGCATCATATGCAAGTATCATATTAAGCAGTTATGATACTTCAGTAAAAGAAATATTTTTTTGGACAAAATATAAAACAAACATATATAGAACTTCAGGAATGAAAATGCAGAATTTTACCACAACTTCAGTAAAAGAAACAGAAATGAAAATGAAGACCGGAGCCAAGACTCAAGACTTCAAGACTTGAATTCAAGAATCAAGATCTTGATTCTCAAGAGTCGAGATTCTTGATTCTTATTTCTTGATTCATGAACAAGAAACAAGAACCAGCTTCCTCTTCAACTCTACTACCTATTTTTTTCACTTTCCTTACTTGCAAACACTACAAGGCTATTTTCTAAGACATATCAAGCATAGAAAATAATCAAGATTTAAGAACTTGAATCAAGATCTTGATTCTCAAGAGTCAAGATTTTTCATTCTTATTTCTTGGTTCAAGATTCTTAATCTTGATTCATGAATAAGAAACAAGAACCAGCTTCCTTTTCAACTCTACTAACTATTTTTTCACTTTCTTTACTTGCAAACTATAAGGCTATTATCTCAGACATATCACAAGCATCGAAAAGAATCACAGATGAATGTGAAAAAGAATTACACAAATTGCAAAGGCACACACTAATATTCTTGCAGAATTTATAGCTAAACAATCAAAGAATAGAGTTTAGTTTCATATAGCAGTGGATAGAAAGAAGATCAAGTAAAAAAAGGCTGCAAACATATAAAAAATAGATTTTGAATCAAAATTTCAATTGGGGTATTAGAATCGAAAAGAGGGTAGGAGGAGTGCCGAAAAGATAAAAGTGTATAGAAAATGCAGAGAGCATGGTGTACCTGAGTGACCCATCATTGAAGAAGAATAAGATTCTCGATCATGGTAGTGGTTGATGAAGAAGGTGAATGGTTTGAAAGTGGATAAAAGAGGGTAAGCAAGTGAATAGAATAATAAAGTCTAGGACTTCCTAACTGCTTGATTTTTAAGTTTCTTTGTGTTATAATAAGGCAAATGAATCACATATATGTTGGTTGATAATGCTGCAAGAAACATAATAAGGAGAAGGAAAAGAAAGGAGAACAGGACCCAAATAAAATATTGGACACATCATCATGAATTCTGCATCTTATTTTTTGTGTTTTTGAAATACAAGAAGTATGAAGTTTCCTTTTATGTAGAGCCGTTCGGAAACTCAACATATGCATTTTTCTCTGTTTCTGTTTGCTTGTTATGTCATTTTAATTTAATCACAATTTATATGGTTGCCATTTTTCCTTTTGCCATATAAAATAAAAATAATATTAACAATAATGATTTTGCTAACCATTGTTCCTTAGTGTCATGGTAAAGCAATTAAAAATTGTTTTCATGAGCAAATTATTGTTATTTAATAATAGTTACTCATTGAGAATTTGTCTTGTGCCAATGAGATGTGAAAAATGGATGTAGTTCACAAGTAGTGTGATATGAACATTATTGAAAGGAAAATGACCCACTGTAATTTTTGTGAGTAGAGTGTATAAGACTAACGAACTCATTGAAAGTTGATGCATATATTAGTGGTAGTGGGCTGTATAACTTCTTAGACAGTTATATAAGACTAACCATTCAATGTATGCTTTTTGTTAAATGAAATACTTCCTTCCTATCTCTATTTTCTATCCACTCTCTATATTCTCCCTCTCTTCCTTATAATTGTCATTCTCTATCATCTCTCTCTATATTTTCCCTATTCCCTATCATTGGTATCTAGAGCCTGTCGACCACGGGAACACCATTCATGGCAGAATCGACGCAGCTGCAGAATGCCATTCGTGAGGCGGAGGAACGCATTATAGCGACGATGGAGCCATGTATCACCAAGCAAATCTGCGAATTGGAGAATCGTTTCGAACTTCAATTCACCAATATGCAAGAAACCATGCTCGGAATTGGATTGCAGATGTCGGAGTTAGCGGCGGCGCGTCGGCATGGTGGCGCCGGCGACGGAGCACCTTGATCGCAACGCGATTAACGCGTTTGGATTTTCCAAAATTCACTCGCGAAGATGTGGAATCATGGATTGCGAAATGTGAACGTTTTTTCGCGCTGGATGGAACGCAAGAAGGGGACAATGTCTCGGTTGCGAGTATCGCTCTTGATGATAACTCTTTTCGTTGGTTCCAAAGTCTAGAACAGGGATCGAATGGCCGATTGACATGGCCGAATTTCACCGAGGCATTGAAGATGCGATTTGGCCTCGAGTTCGATTCACCTATGGAAGAACTCAAGAAGTTGGTTTAGACTGGTTCGCTAGAGGCGTATCAGGAATCGTTTGACAATTTGGTAGGTAGAACAGCTTTGACGGAATCTCAATAGCTACAATGCTATTTGGGAGGCCTTCAACAGGAATTGTGTAATGGTGTGAAGATGTTTGCCCCTCGTACGGTGTTGGAAGCTACTCGTATGGCAAAGTTGCAAGAACGAAGCTTGGAATTGTTGCAGAAACGGTTAGTGCCTGCAAATCGAACCCACAGTTCTTGGAGTGAGAAGAAGAACACAATTCCTAACACCTTTGACAAGAAATTGATGTCTCACGAGAAGAAAGGCATAGTTGAAAGTTCTCAGAAGAGCATTTTGGGAAAGCCGACATATACGCTTCAGAAGGGAAAGTAAGGAAATGGATGAACATAGGGCTCAAAACTTGTGTTTTTTCTGTCATGACAAATTCTATCCTGGACATGATTGCCCTCAGAGGAAAAAAATGCAAGTTTTCCTTATGGAAGTTGGGGAGGAAGACCATTTGGACTCAATTGAGGTTGATTCTGTTTCTGAGGGAGTGTCTAATAATCCTACTCATAGTGTTGATCCTACTGTTTCCCTTAATGCCATTCAGAGAGACTCTTCTCATCTCATCCTATGATGAGATTGATAGGCTGGTTGGGCAGAAAGAGAGTTCATGTACTCATAGACACTAGCAACACTCATAATTTCATTAGTCAGAAATTATGTAAGGAGGGGCTCAATATTCTACAACCTATGCATCCTTTGCGGATAACTGTAGCTGATGGCGGGCTTATACACGGTGCAGGACGGTGTGAAGGCATCAGGTTAAAGCTTCAAGGGTATGACTTTCTTACTGCTGCTATTGCTATACCATTGTCTAGTTGTGATGTCATATTGGGCATGCAATGGTTAAGGCAATGGGGAGTCATACAATGAGATTTTACCAATATGGCTATGGAATTTTCTATGAATGGTATGCATGTGAAGTTGCAGGCTGTAAAAGAAATTAAAAGTAGGGTGGTTTCTGCTTCTAAATTGCATCAGTTAGTGGTTGAAGATAGCTTCTGTTATATGTTGCAGTTGTTACCTTGTTCCACAGAGGCAATGTGTTGTTCTGTGACCAGTGAAGAGCTAGAGGATCCTGTGATAATGGCTCATAGAGAATCTGTTTTACATGAGTTCCAAGAGGTCTTTGAAACACCTAGTTAGTTTAAGACCTTATAGATATCCACCAGCTCAGAAGGATATCATTGATGGCATGGTTAGGGAGCTCTTGGATTCGGGAGTAATTCAACCAAGCTCTTCCCCTTTTGCTTCTCCAGTTGTGTTAGTCAAAAAGAAATATGGGAGTTGGCGAATGTGTGTGGATTATAGGAGGTTGAATGAAATAACAGTGAAGGCTAAATTTCCAATTCCCTTGGTGGAGGATTTATTGGATGAATTGGGTGGTGCCGTGGTGTTTTCTAAACTGGATCTTAGGGCGGATCTTAGGGCTGGATATCATCAAATTAGGATGAAAACTGAGGACGTACCAAAGACAGCTTTTCAAACTCATGGGGGGCAGTATGAATATGTGGTGATGCCTTTTGGATTGTCCAATGCACCAGCTACTTTTCAGGGAACAATGAACACTATTTTTTCTGGTTTATTGATGAAAATTAAAACTTGCATAGACAGGAAAGTGTCAAGGTTATTATGGAAGTGAATAAATTATTCTACCGTCAAGAAAATGATGGACAAACATTAGAATCTTTGGATTAGTCTACACAAGTTAGTGTCATTTTCAGTGATCTGAAAATTAGTAGGAAAAGAAGATCATACAATGTAAAAGTGATTCTGAAAATTGTTTTCTAGGTAAAGTAACTATGTCTGCCACTCTGTCCCCTGGCATTGAAAAGAAAATAAAACTTCCCATGAAAACAATAAACATCTGTGATGGCTTAGATATAGAAATATACACCATTGCAATGTGGTTACAGTATAGAAAAGAAAAGAAAAAAAGAAAGTAGAAAGAATACAGCAAATCAATCCTTATTCTGCAATTCTACCCCACACTTGAGCAGAATAAGTTAAATACAACAAATAGTTTGGCTCACAAACATTAACAAAATGAAGAAGTGGGAAAATAAATGTATTGTATCAGACCTATATACAAGAGCAACAAAACATTGGTTGCACACACCTGTACCAAGAATACTGATCCCTCTAAAGCCTTGTTTCGTTTATGCCGAAGCCTTCTATATATGTCCAAAGGCTGATGTGAGCTTCTGAATGTCCTTGGAAATGATACTAGAACTTTGTGATAGTTCTTGCTGCTTAGTATGATTATGAGGTAATATAGCCCCTAAAGTTTCAGGCATAAAATGTGTGGTGGGCTTTATCTCATTGCATAAAGTTTCAGGAGCATGATTTTGATTTTGTATAGAAGCCAGCATTGGCATTGGATTATGAAGGTACTCATTCCACTTTGCTTCTTCTATCTGATTTTCCATCATATGAATTTGTGCCTCTCTAGTAGAGGTGCTACAATCTGCCATTCCCCAAGAAGAAAATATATTGTTGTGTACATTTAAAGGGCTGCTACTTCTTAACTCTGTGCTGCTATTACTCCCATTGCTGCTATTACTGTTGTTTAAGGCACTAGCTTCCCAATAGTGGGATCCATAGTGTGTAGAGATATTATCAGAGGGAACAACCAAAGGCTTGTAGTTAAAAGTTGGAAGAAACATGCTTGTTGTAGGTGTAAGAATAGAAGTGGCATTGAAAGGATATTCAGAGTTTATATCAAAAGGCCTTGAAGTTTGGCTGAACCAATGACTGGAGTTTGAATCATTTGGGATATAGTCAGTGGATGCATAACTCATTTGATTTGAAAAATTCTCCATGAAATCAGAGGAGTGGCAATTGGTCATAAATCTGTCTTGGAACAAGTCCTTGCTGCAACAGTTGGTTATCAAATTGGTGTCACTTTTGGTGTAAAATTTGGTGCTGTGAGAAGAACCTTCCATCTCAGGTGCATAGGCTTTTGGAGAGATTGAAGAAGTTCTTTGCTCATATGAAGCTGCATCTGATTTGGAGCTTTCTGATTTCAGAAGGTTCAATTCATTAGATACTTCTGGTGCTTTCTCTTTGCTATTACCATTGTCCTCTCTATTCTCAACCTCAGATAGTGGTTTATGTGTCACAGGATCTATACCACTTTGCCTCAGTCTCTTCTTCAGGCAAGAGTTCCACAAATTCTTTATTTCATTATCAGTCCTCCCCGGCAGTTGTGCCGCGATTTGAGACCATCTAATGAAAAGAAAAAGCACAAGAATCATATACTACCACATAGGAATAATGAAAAGAAATGTTATAATTTAATCATAAGAGATATTGGATTACCTGTTCCCTAATACTGCATGAAGTTCAATGATAAGATTCTCTTCTTCTTGTGAGAATGTACCTCTCTTTAAATCAGGCCTTAAGTAGTTTAACCACCTTAGCCTGCAACTCTTGCCACACCTTTGCAAACCTGGCAACAATACATGCCATAAAGAGTTATCAACATGAATAACAATATATTGTATTCATATTATATTATGGTAAAAGATGCAAAATTGGAGTACCTGCTTGCTTAGGCACAGAGCTCCAACATCCATGGCCATGAATAGTAATATGGTTGAGAAGTTTTTCATCCTCCTCAGGAGACCAGAGACCCTTTCTAAGCTTCTGTTTAAAACAGCAAGAGTGCCTTCCCATTTTTAGTTTAGTTCACCTTACCTATATAATGAATGAGTGAACCTTGTTCAAGCACAAAGCTTGTTTATTCCTATGAGAAATGTCAGCAAGGTTGGCACTAAACCAATGATGTAGTATGATTAGCTGTGATAGACAGAATGTGAGAGATGATATGAAGGATGGAAAATGAACTGGCAGCTCAGAAAAGGAGTTGGATTAATATAAGGGCATGGCCCCATGAGAGAGGTGTCATATTCAATAAGGTTCCTTCTATTCTCTTTATTTTTTAAAATTAAATCTACATATGGGTTAAATCACACCAACAAGACGTTTGTCTAGTGATATAAGACTTCACTAAATCTTCAGAAAGACCAAAAGATCAAGAATTCAATTCCGAGAGCGACACTTGTTTGGAGAGTAGTCACGCACCCAGAAATGGATTAGTTTCTTACCCATAAACGAAATTTAAGGGGGTTGATAAACAGTATAGCATGTCTTTTCCAAGATATATGAACATGGATGTCAATGGCAGCAATGGCGGGGTACTCTCACTTATACTATAACCAAGTATAGACATTAATATTATATATATATGATACTAAAGTACTATGTTTGTAAGTTGTAATGTTTGTGTGTGAAAATATTAAGAAATAGTGGCATGCTACAGTTTCTGCCCATCTAATATCCCTTTTGCTGGAAAATAAAATAAAATTGGATCCTAATACTGTTCATTCTTTTACTCCTTGAGCTTTACGTGTAATTCATCCATGTCATGATTTCTTTGAAAAGTTCCATCATTACGTGGAAAGAAACAATGTTCTTTTGTTTTTTAATAAAAAACAATGCATGTTATCCTTTTTCTGTTGAAATCCACTGAGGTCTGCAAATTACACTTATGATCATAGTTTCCATTTTCAAGGATTTAATTATTGAAACTAACTACCGAGTAAGAACATGACTAATAAAGTTATGTTATATATAACGTTGTTGGTCACGTAGACGCATACAAATATATAATAACTTATAGCAACGAAATTTGGAAAATATTCTATTAGTATCTTTATGCTATCCGTTATGAAAAGTATAGGGTTATATCCGTATTTATATGGTATCATTTTCTCAATAATTAACCCACCAATTTTAAGCAAAGTTTTTATCATAGACAACTAACTATTGGGTGCATTAGTTGATTCACTAAATATTAATATGGTAATGGTTTTATTAAAACCTCATTAACTCCACAACCATCCCACCGGCATGTATGGTTATCACATGTGCAATAGTTATTTGTATAAATGAAATTAAAGTTCCTTGCTTTTATTTCTTTGCTTAATTATTAGACACAAACTTTGGTGCCTATAAAAAAAATACAGAGATTTCATTCCAACTGTTAAATGGTCACTCTTTTGTCTTATTTTACTTTTAATTATGATATCAGTTTAAAATTGTAGTAACTTTTTTATAAACTAAAAATAGTCTCATATTGGAATTCAAACCATAACCTTTTCATTGTTACTACATAAATTTTTTCTCTTAAAAGAATTGATATTGACATAACTACATGAGGCAGTGACAAGTGAAATTAATTTTGTATTCATAACATGTGATAGTCTTGATTATAACATATGATTTATATATTGATAATAGCATGTATGACAATTAAATCTATTTCATACTGTGATGGAACTCTTCCTCTCTCTGTGTTGTTGCTTTCTGCGCCTTTTCTCAGAAAACCCAAACAATAAAATAATTAAGAAGCCATCTTTATATAATAAAAACTGGGAAAAAGTTCTCTGCAGCTTCAGACAGAACCAAATCAGAATTAGATAGGCTCTCCATAGCAAAATCCATCAACCTAACATAATCTATGGTGTAAAAAAATAACAAATGAAAAAGGAATTAAGTTCCTTTCCAATACTATATTGTTTGGATAAAGAAGATTTTTTTAGTTCACTTCAATATTTAAAAAACGAATTAAATTCCTTTCCATTATTTGACTCTTTAGTATCGGAGAATGATCTCAGCCCTTGAAAAACACGAGGTGGGGGATTCTCTGAATTATGGCATATCATTAGCTGTCGAGCCCTGTGGCCCGCATGAACTGTATAACCTTTTAGAATCACACAAGATAAACTCAAAAGTCTTGAATGTTAAATTCAACATCATGATTCTGTTATATGCAATTATAAATTTATTAAACATGATCATGATGCTTTTTCTCTAATTAGACATTAGTTATAATATTTTATACGGTTTGGAGACTTGGACCATTCTCCACCATGCAGATGCCTTAAATGGGAAATTGAGTTTTATGGGGGGACATGTCTCATTCTTTGCCCTGAGCCAATAATAAATTATCATATGAATAAAATAAAATAAAATTAAAAACAAAAGGTAACAATCTGATTAGCTCAGGATATGAAATGAAATAGTATTAAGATATGTGAGTTATGCTATTCAGGTCCATTTCCGAAATTTATATTAGGGGTTAGCATTGACTAGGTTGATTTAGGTAAGATTTGTCTTTACCCGGTTCTAAATGTTAGTCGTATCATTTTTCGAACTCTGACTTAGTCCTACACCTGAAGTTAACCCGATCTAGAATGCCGACCGATTCAACATTTGAACCCAAACTTAGACCCAATTAAATATAATGCATACTCATTTTAGATAAAATATTCTTAATATTACTTATTATTATTATGAATTATATGAATACATTGTTTGTAGCATATGGATATAAAAAAATATTCTCCAGCTCCAAATTGTGCATATATGCTTACAAATCGACAGCAAAGACATCTGATTCAGTTGTAAATAAAGGTTAACAATAACATATCAACATTTGCCGATAAAAAAAAGGTTAACGATAAAGAAGTAAAATAGAAGGCCAAATCAAAGTAAAATATAAGATATATATATATATATATATATATATTCATATAATAATGGGGTTGTCTGTTTGCAACTCTTCTATGGTGGCCTTCACCTTAGTAATGTCTCATTTGACATTTGTAATATATAATGTCTATTAATCAATAATAAATGAATCAAGAGAATACATATTTAGAATAAAGAAGAGAAAGAAAAGGATACTTCTATGATCTTCGGTCCCTCGTCATATATTATACAAATATATCCTCTGATCATATGCATGCACATGTGCTGTTTCCCATAGTCAACTATTTTATATACTACACCGTTTTATATGTATTGATAGAAACATTTGTTAGTAATAATCAAGTGAAAATTAACCTCTTTCCTTTGTACTATTCTTACAAATGAAAGAGGTTAAAATGACATTAATTATCATTTTATAACGGATCATATATTTTATCGGTGGTTATGATTTCACATTTTGTATTCTAATTACAGATAACTCCCAACATTAGAGTAACAATCAGTTTATCTAATAATAGTTAATTTAATCAATCATGAAACACTTTACATGTGGCCTTAAATTGCCGTCCCTCCTTTTTTTAAGAGATAGCCCGCAGCCTAATTGTGGTATGAAGTGATAGAGTCATTACAATACATTTATTGTAATATTCATGGTATAAATATTTATATATAATTAGTAAATCATCTGTCATTCATTTATATTATTTTGTTGAAAAATCAATAATAATTGATGATGCATAAAATTATCACACAGTTACTATATACATGTTTAAGGAAAAATGAGATAATGTGGTTATACTTATAAATAATCACTATGCACTTGTGAATATTATTTAAACCATGACATTATGTAATTGTAGTCCTCGAATCCAGATTTAAAATCTTGCTTTTACCTATTGAAAATGTGAGAACCTAATATTCGAAGGCAAAGAGGAAAGTTGAGCTAATTAGCAGCTGTAGGCTCTGCAAGTGCCAGCTATGGAAAACGAAGGCCCTACCAACACGATCGAGTTTAAGATGAGATATATATGGATGTGGCTTCGTGACCTTTCAATAATGTGTACGTGCATTGTTTAAACTAATTACATCTCACATCACACGAGTGTATTTATGATCGGGTCCTATCAATTCCACATTTAGGTATTTTGGTACTCTTTTCATGTCATTTGTCCCCTCTTAATTTAGGCCATGCTATCTCGTATATATTCTATACTAAAACTGCATCAACACAGGCTTCATTTATACATATATCAATTTGTTTCTTTCCCTTACCCTAACCCTCCCATGTTTTCTTTGTAATTTTAAGGATAAATGTGTCATCTAAATGTAAATAAAAGAATATAAGTATCTTTACACTTTGCTTTGGTTTTCTCTATCACTCCTATCACCAATACTCGTTCTGAGTCCTTCATGTTTAACCCCATGACCGAGATAGTACTAGGAGGGTGCCCTATATAATAGTGTTTTCTGCCAAATCTAACCCTAATTTGCATGCATGTTGATGTATAGCCGTTAATTTCCCTTAAAACATTAGGGGGCCATGCAGTGATCCACCCGCTAGTACACGTGGTAATAACTAATGGAAGGGATTCATAGAAGGAACTGTTATTATCAAAGTTGGAGCGGAAGAAAAGTGGTAACTTATGGGGTTATTAATTCAACATAAATAAATAGTCACTGAATTGACTAGAGAGACAAACTCATCAGCCTATTGCCTTTAAAGTTCAAACAAATTGGTTCTAATTTTCTATGTTCCTTTTACAATCTCCTCATGATTATTAGGCATCAATCACAAAGCTGTCAAGCACTATTTTCCAAAGGAATTGGCACGTAAAACTATCGTTTTCCATAACTTCTGTTCTTTTTACCGTTTTAAAACTATTGCTTTTTTACAATTTTAAGGTTTGGTCTAAATTCCCTCTATTTTTTGTCATAATTCAATAATTATATCTATCATTTTTATTTATTAATCAATTCTATTTTTTTATCTTGTGAGAATTAAATATGGGTGATTTAGTCAAAATACAACGTTCCTTAATGATTTCTTAATTCATATATTAACCTTAAATTAACAATTTTTTATGAGATAGAGTGAGTAATAAATATTTGGCTAGACATGACAGAACTAAATAAAGAGATGATATATTCCGTTAACAAATTTATCTACAAACCTATAGCCTTTCTCAATTAGCTAAAACCAATATCTTGAGTAAAATAAACTTTTAATTTATTTGATCATAGCTTTAAAAACATTGGTATATGAGTGGGTTATTCACCATAGCTTAAAAAACATTGATTGGTATATGAAAAAACATGGTTAATAGAGGCAAATTAAATCTTACCTTGATGATTTCTATGGTTCAAGAGAAGTAATTATTTAGTTGTTGGTAGTAGGACACCCTTGATACAAATTTGAAAAGAAAAAGTTGATATTAATTCTGCAAGTATAGTCTAAAATATACAGCTCTTAATTGATTTTCAAATGAGAAGTTTAGTACATATCTTTTTCCAATAAAGTAGCCTGAAAAAGTGTAAACATCACAGATAGAAAGTGTGTGTCCAAGACAAGCAATCCAAGGTAATGTCACAATCTTCAGGTCATGGAGTACACAAACATGTGCAAGACGATATCTTCCATTTTCAAAAGAGGGTAAGTTTCAGATGCAGAAATCACTTGAACCATACACAATACAAATAGCTTATCTGAACCATTAGATTCAATTATTATTGGACCATGGAGAAAGGGACTCTTACTGGGACTGTAGGACATGCCTTTATAGCTCACACAGGACCCAATGCAATAAATACACACAACACAATCTTATTAAGAATGGCTGGGGGGCCATTTGATCCCTCCCTAGGACCCTCTTCAATGAGAAGGTACCGACATGAAGCATAGGTTTAGATTAGACCGTACAACTCATTATTATAGCGCAGCCATCATCACCATGCAATGTATTGTAATTCCAACGTTTACCATTATAAATATTCCACCGACAAGGTAAAAAGTTTTCTCCTATTTAAATTTCATTTTTATTTCAACATAAATACCTTTATTAAAGACAATATAATCATTTTTTTATTTAATGATGAACATCAACTTCAAATGTCTTAGTAAAATGGTGAGAATTCTCTGGACAATATGTACACTAGAATATTTTAATAATATATAATCAAAGTCAAAGTTAGTAGATTTGATATTACTGTTTACTTCAGCAGTATTGTTTCTACATTTTTCTCCGAGTTGATGTGACCAAAGTTAATTGCCGTTAATATATTCCTTGCCACATGATTAGATAGCATACAGTGATTGTCGGTATATCCTTCTTTAACCTAGTTCTTTTCATTGTTACAGACCAATTTATGTGAGTGTTAGATATATTGTACTGATTTTTTAGTCTTTCTTGTGAAAAAAGTTGGATATGCATTTTTCAACACATGCTTGACACTACCTATATCAGAATTCCCAATCCAACAGTAAGAGTATTGCTACATATTATTGTTCTCCCAAAAAAGAACAAAACCGTGAACTTACTATCTATCGAGTTCATCATTGGTTTATGCATCAAGTTTATCAGTTCAGGAAAACATCCTTGTAAATTAGGTGTGGGGTTTATTGAAAAACAAATGACACGTTATATTCATTCTTGTTTACATAACCCATATTTTAAAATAAAAGCATCCTTAAAAACATTTAGTCTTAGAATTCCAAATAAGGTTACTGGCTTACCCAAATTTCAGGATTTCATCAATAAATTTGTTCTTTTCTGACAATAAAAAGAAGGCAAAAAATAAATAGTAAAAATTTTTAAAGAATTGGCGCTTCTGGATATTTATGGACCCTGGATCGGCCCACATTATAGACAGACCAACTCTCAAGTGGTTACGCGCAAAGCGAAGAAGGTGATCTTTGTCGGAAGTAAAACATCATTACACCTTTTGTTTACAGATAAAACTGTACTCTTTACACTATTTACACTATTTATTTAGTTACTCACAATATTTTTTAAATTAATTTTTGAATAATGAATAAGAATAACAGCACTAAATAATCCTATTATATTCAAGATTATGATAAATGATGATGTGTGATTGAACATAATTAATGAGTGACAGATGCATCATTTGTCTCATTTCATCCTTTCCCACGATGACAACCATTTGACAAGAAATATGAACCATCACCTTGTAATGACAGGATTACACATTGTGGGATTGTGCTAAAGCTCTCATCAATAATGCTAATAATTTCAGTTTATATTATATCATAAATTACATATTAATGAAAATTAAATCCATACTTAATTGAAGTATTATTATTGCTTTATTGGACATTTTACATTGCCCATGTTGCTCCACGGCCTCTAATTATGAATTCCTTAATGTTAACGTCTGAAAAATCAACATCCCTTAAGAAGTCCCACATTTTATTTAGGAAGCAGCCCATGTTCCTCTTACTACACTACTACTAATAACCTATATATGTCAATTAATGAAAGGTCTATTCAAGAAGACCCCTAATGTAACCCACTTAATTAAGACCATAAACGTTAAAGGCAAATATTACTAGCACATGCATATGTCACTAGTATCCAATTTGTTCACATAATTAGCAATTAATAATAACATAACCCAGTTCCAATTCATAGCATAAAATCTGAATCAGATCAATTGGAGTGTCAATTAGTGAATAGTACTTTCCATTAACTTTTCAACATAAACCTTTCTGTTTCTCTTACATTGCTTAGATATGATGGAGAATGCCGAGTTTGATAAAGGGAAAAAGGTAGAATATAATACCATAGAGCCATTATCACAAATTGACTTTGATTCGAAGGAAGAAGGCTCCAATCAAGAGTTAAGCTTGATCACTTCTATTATTACGTTTTTTATACATAAAGTTTAATCACTTTAATTATATTATTCCCATCTTCTCAGTAGTGGGAACAAGAGTCAATTTTCTCACCATCCATTATTATATCACTGATCTCAACCTTATATAATTAGCAGCTGGGACCTTAATGAACTGCACTTTACTTTTCTACATTCTCAAACATCACCTAATGATTCACCCAAATAGTAACTAATTGGTTTATCAATGTGGATTCTCGCAGAATAACGTGTCACCATGTCACTGCTGTATCAATAAGAATCATATATGATACTATTCCACCAAATTGAGAGTTAAAATCACACCAAAACGTTATTGTATAAATTTCTATATGGACATATGAGTTGAGATAAATTTAACTGTGATCTTAAACCTCACTTATATTTTAATTGAATCCAAATTTGATTAATCATGACAAACTTGATATGCTGGTATAATGTATAAAATTAAATTATAAAACTAAGACCGAGATATAATTTATAATATATTCCAAAACAAACAATATTAGTGTTTTTGGTACACATAATGAGTATTATTGATTTATTTCAATACAATGCCCTTAAACGCAGAGGATCACAAGTTTTAACTTTTGGGCCTCAGTCTTGAATTGAATGAGGTTGGGCCCAAATGTATTATCTGTTGTGGCATGTTGTTCAATCCTATGGTTATTAATTATTAATGGAGTTGGAGATATTATAGTATGAATATTTGATTATCAAGAATAATACATAAATTTTATGAGTCACAAATCCTCCAGTTATTAACATACATGAGAATCAATTCATGAAGTACTGCTATATATACTTGCCAACTACCTTACTTTAACATAAGTGTAGTGTCTAAAATAGCTAGCTTGGACAAATTATTGGAATGATCAATGACATATCTTTACTTTTACCAATAATCCATTATTCGTTTTCTGAAAGTTGTGACAATATTAGACCCATGAAAATTGGATTTACAATATCATGATGAGATAGTATTTTAACAAGATTAAGTTAGTAGAAGTGAGTTCATGCATTCATGTTCAGTGAATATTCAACACTTTTACTAAATTAATTAATCATTTCTTAGATGTCACCAAGAGAAACAGAATGTGACTCATTATTCTTCGTAATTATTTTAAATTACATTCTACAACTGCAATTGTGACTGCAATATTATGGTTTTGGGAGTCTCCATAACGACATTATAACTATGATTGTGGCTGCATCAACCACATTTTGGTGCAATCATCATAAACACAATATTATCACAATTTAAAACACTCCTGCCACATATGGCCTCCACAATCATTGATATAACAAAAAAAAATGTAAAAGTCACCATGACAGCACCTACTTGTACTAGATATCCCATTTTTGGCTATGTTTCTGTTAGTGTGGTGTGGAAGATTGCTGCAAGATTTCATACCATGGGTGAGGTTGGTTAAATTAAGGTGCGTTCTAACCTGCGAACTGCAGGTTAGTTCGCTTCCAAGCGAACTATTTTTATAGCCGTTGGATTTTATTCTAATCATTTGAGCCGTTGGATGTTTTTTGCTAAAGTCGGTTTGGGCCTTGGTAACATAGGTGAGAAGTCGGTCTGGCCCAAACCGACTTCTGTTGTAATCGATTACATTATATGTTGTAATCGATTACACTATTTTAGTAATCGATTACAACATATTAAAGGCATCAGATCTGTGCATTTTGTATTATGTAATCGATTACAATATAACAGTAATCGATTACACTATTCTAGTAATCGATTACAACATATTAAAGGCATCAGATCTGTGCATTTTGTATTATGTAATCGATTACAGTATAACAGTAATCGATTACAATATAACAGTAATCGATTACACTATTGTAGTAATCGATTACCACATATTAGGGGAAAACCGACTTCCTATGAGAAGTCGGTTTGTGGAGGGTTTACTTCACTTGAGAAGTCGGTTTGGCAGTGTGTGACTTCTCTTGAGAAGTCGGTTTGGCGATGTGTAACATTATAGTGAAGTCGGTTGATGCATAACCGGTTTCCTAACTACAATCACAGACTCCGTAGATATATATACAATATACTTCAACATACTTCATACACAGTTTACATACATTCACAAAATAATATTGCAGAGACTTTATATACATATAGAAAACAACACTGCAGAGACTTTGGATGGAAGAAGAAATGAACTTGAATCATGAAATACCAGAGGTATGTAATTTGATATATTATTTAGTTTTTGGTAATGATGTTTTTAATATTGAATGTATGTTTTTTTATATTAATTTTAGGCTGTAGATGAAATTGATGTTAGTGAAGATGAAAATATTAATGAAGTAGAAGAGTTTGATTTTGAAGAAATTGACTTTGGATCATTAAACGAAGATGAAGTAAAAAAATATAGGTTTGCAAACAATGATATTGCATATAATTTTTATAAGATGTATGGTATGAAGAAAGGATTTGGCATTAGAAAATATCATACCCGTTGGGACAAGGATGGTGAAATTTTATGGCAATCATTTTTTTGTGATAGAGAGGGATTTAGAGATAAGAAAAATGAATTAGTTCGAAAAAGGGCTCCAAGAAAAGAAACGAGATGTGGTTGTTTAGCAAGAATGAAAATTCACATTGACAAGGAGAAAGGTGATTGGTATGTTAGTTTTTTTGTTGATGATCATAATCATGAATTGGTTGGCGAACATTACGGTGGGATGATAGCGTCAAACCGAAGTATGACAGAAACAGACATCGCTTTGATGAACACAATGAGAGAAGTCGGAATTGGAACAGGCAAAATTTTTGGTTCATTCGCCGGTCAATCTGGTGGATATCGGTATATTGGATTCTCTAAGAAAGATATGTATAATCAAATTCAGAGACAAAGAATAATAGGAAATGGTGACGCAGAATCAGCATTACAATACCTGAAGGAACAATCAAAATCAGATTCTGCAATGTACTGGAGACATAGTGTAGATGAAGAAGGTAAGTTGCAACAATTATTTTGGGCGGATGGATGCAGCATTTTTGACTACTCAATTTTTGGAGATGTTCTAGCTTTTGATGCAACCTATGGTCGAAACAAGTACAAGTTTCCGGTGGTCATTTTTTCTGGTGTGAACCATCACAAGCAAACAACTGTATTTGCTGCTGGTATTGTGTCCAACGAGACAGAGGAAACGTATGTTTGGCTTTTGGGAAATTTCTTGGAGGCAATGAATGGGAAACATCCAAAGTGTGTTATCACTGATGGTGACTTGTCGATGAAAAATGCAATCAAAAGAATTTTCCCTGCAACTCATCATAGACTATGTGCTTGCCATATATGTAACAATGCTGGGAAAAATATAAAGAAGAATAACTTTCATAAGGACTTCCAGAAAGTTATGTATGCTGATGTTGAGATTGATGAATTTAATATGATGTGGGAGGAACTTATTGCTAAGCATGCACTTCATAATAATGCTTGGGCATCTCAGATATTTGATTGCAGAAGTATGTGGGCTAGGTCATACATTCGAGGAAAGTTCTTTGCTGGTTTGCATACAACATCACATTGTGAGGGATTACATTCACAAATGGGGAGATACGTAGAATCTGGGTATAATGTTACTGAATTTTTACATCACTTTCAACGATGTCTAAGTTACATGAGGAACAATGAGGTCATGGAAGATTTTAAATCTTCGTATGGTGATGAATTGTTACAAACTCCTTATCATAGTTTAGAGGGTCATGCTGCTTCCATATATACTAGAGTTGTTTTCAAAGAATTCCGTGAAATTTTATTGGAAGCTGCAAAATTAAGGATAATTTCTTCCCAACAAACCTCAAGTCATGTCATATACAAGATTGGGAAGCATTATAATCCGAACAAGAAATGGCATGTATCACATTATGATAATGGTAGTAATGTGGACATCAAATGCTCGTGTAAACGAATGGAATCTTTTGGGATGCCATGCAGTCATAGTGTTTTTTTGTTACTAATTTTGGACATATTACAATTGCCATCTTGTTTGGTTCTGGAAAGGTGGACAAAGAAAGCAAAAAATGTTGAAGGTGTTAATTTTCAACAATGCGAGTTAAGCAGAGAATCGGTTAAAAGCAGTAGATACGGAGCTTTGAGTGATGCTTGTAGGGTGTTATGTAACCTTGCTTGCGAAAAGGAGGAAGACTTTTCAGAGATGCTGGAAAAAGTTTATAACGAATGTGGTAGACTCCGATCAAAACAACACTCTAGTTCGATGGAAAATGTTGACAATGCCAATGTAGATCAAGTAAGAGACCCAGTTCGAGTGCGTGCTAAAGGGAGAGTACCGGGGATTACCTCAAGGTCCAAGCAAGGTAATCAATGTGGTATATGTCGAGAAATTGGGCACAATAGGGCAAGTTGTCCAAATATTGTTGGTAGTTGTAGTCGTACTTTTGATAATGATTTCAATGAAGAATGATTGTAGTACTTTGTAACTTATAATTTTATGTAATATTATTTATCTATTTATGTAATTTTATGTAATATTATTTATCTATTTTAGTTAACAATCATTTGATGAATAATAGACAATTAAGTTAACAATCATTTGATGAATAATAGACAATTAAGTTAACAATCATTTGATGAATAATAAACAAAACATATTTTATATATAATAAACCATGTAAACATTATAAATCATATTACATGGACAATAACATGACTTCCAAGTTAACAAACTTACAAAACAAACCATGATTTTCAAAAAAATATAACATAACATGGATGATAACATGACTTTCCAAAAAACCAAAAATAATGGATGATAGTCGTCTTCATATGAAGGGTAGTTTTGACCACATCAACGTAGATTGGGTCTTTACTTCTTTCTTCATCTTGTTCATGTCGTGCATAACCAATTTCATAGCTGTTTTCATCCTTACCGTTTCATTGTGTAACTTCAATTAAATAAATCATTAGTTTATGGTTGTAACTAATACAAATAAATTATAACTATTCATTTATTTATACCTCCCCAATAAATGTGGACATGAACGAATCCTCCATCTCGAGCCATTGAATAACCCAAGTGGCAGAATTCCGACTACATTAAATTAGAAAATGTTATATTTTATTACAATTATGGATCAAAATTATTTAATTGTAAAAGTCATTACCTATTCCATAAGTTAGGAATTCCTTCTCCATTTTTTATTTCCCAAGAAGACAAATTCTTAGGGAAATATTTCATTTTCATCTCGTAATGTGGTTGATTTAGAACTCTATCGAAGATGCTAGCCTAAAAATTTGTAAATATGTAATAAATAATTACGTACAACTAAATAAATATACAAATTAAATGACAACACAAATAAAAAATTTGCAAACCATTTTTAGCATATCTGAATGACGCCTCTGTCTGAATGTTTTCATATCCCATGTGTCGAGTTTGTAAATGGCATAGTCATCAATGTCCACGACCATTAAATACCAGTGTACATTGTCTTCAACCATTGGCACATAGATCTTTTACAATAAATTAGAAAATGTAAACATTATATATTTTTTACAATAAGATGTAATGATAGTAAAATGAGAATATAAAATTATTACATATTTTAACTCCTGAGAGGGAGACATCCAGAAATTACTGTAAGATGTAATGATATGTTCTTCACATTTTCCAAGAAGGACTTCAACCTAAACAAATGTTTTTATCAATATAATTATTTAAATGAATATAGTTAATTTAATTAATATTTTGTTTGCTCAAAATTACTTACTGAAAATGTTGGTGGTAGGTACCAAGTTGTTATTGCATAATCATCATGTCTTTGTATATGTGTTCGTAATTTGGCGAGGAGTATGAAAATCTATTACAATATAAATTTTGTAAGTCTACAACTATATGTGTACAACAGTTATTTTTAAATGGTTTGAAATTTACTTTATCATTGATGTCTCTCCAGGTAGCAAGGGAAAGGAATTCACGCCGAGACCCAGTTTCATCACCAATCATGAATAAATCCTCACTACTCAAGTAAAATAAAACGTAAGTTAATAACAAATAAGCGTAAAATAAAAAAATATATATAATTGCTTACTCTAGATCAAGTTGTTCATTGAAAATATAGGCAGATATGCGGGATTCTTCCCAAGTCAGATCCATAATAGGAGAAGGTTTAAAACATGATTTCACCTCCTACACAAAAAGTAATAAAATTATAAATTTTTAAAAACTTTCATTAATTTTAAAAAAAATTCAATTAATACCTTTGGGATAGTATGACCTTTGGGTTTGGATGTTTGGTTCATAATTTTCTTACAATATCTTTTCACGGTAGGGGAAATAGAAGTTGAGCCCCTTCCCTTTTTAATTGGTTTTTGGGTTGACGGCGGTGTACCAAATAATCTTTTGCATGGTTTCGGTAATTCATTACCCTCGATCATGACAGATTTACCCTACAAGAACAAATAATTAATGATTATATTAAATAATTATGAACTTGTAAGTTGTTATAATTTTTTAAAATAAATATTACCTTGTCACTCCTTTGATATGGACTTCTTGATGAAGTGGTAATTCTTTTATCCATATCATCATCATCAGATATAGTGACAATTTTATCTGCCGGTGTTAAACTAAATTTCTTCACTTGTAATTTTTCAGTTTTAAGATCGGCCACTTCTTTCTTCAGATTTACAACATCTTTCTCCAAGATTTCTACACGTTCGATCAGCAACTGCAATGATCAAATTAATATGTAATTAAAAATGAAAAATATTATTAAAGTAATCAGAAATAAACCAAAAAAATACCCAGCACAGTTGGTAAATCCCTAACCACAATGGAGTGGGTTCGAATCCCACTTCTGCAATTTTTTAAATTAATACATGAAGTCGGGTTGGCCCAACCACACTTCCTATGAGAAGTCGGTTTGGGCCACCACAACTTTAAAATTTTATTTTTTTTATAATTAAATTGTGCAAAATGTGAAAAAATGTACATATTTGATGCTTTTAATTTGTTGTAATCGATTACATTTATAGTGTAATCGATTACATAATACAAAATGCTCAGATCTGATGCCTTTAATATGTGGTAATCGATTACTAAAATTGTGTAATCGATTACTAGAATAGTGTAATCGATTATTGTTATATTGTAATCGATTACATAATACAAAATGCACAGATCTGATGCCTTTAATATGTTGTAATCGATTACTAAAATAGTGTAATCGATTACAACATATAAAGTAATCGATTACAACAGAAGTCGGTTTGGGCCAACCACACTTCCTATGAGAAGTCGGTTTGGGCCACCACAACTTCAATGAAGTCGGTTTGGCCCAACCATGCTTCCAATGAGAAGTCGGTTTGGGCCAGCCCACATTTACATTTTCACACAGACTCAAATTATTATTAAAGTAATCAGTAATAAACCAAAAAAATACCCAAGACAGTTGGTAAATCAATAACCAACTCCTGCATTTTGTAAAAATATTTTTCAATAAAAATATTTTCCAATATACTATTTTTAAAATGTATTACTATACTTTTTTACTTTTTTACTATACTTTTTTACTTAATTAATATACTAGAAAATCACAGTAAATTAATTTATACTTTTTTCATCACATAAATTAATTAATCACAGTAAATTAAACGAAAATTATTTTAACAAATAAAAATACCTCTATTAATGATGGTTGATTAATTTCGGCTATAATGTTGTTGGAGAAGAAAGAATCACTAGGTAATTTGTCATGTTCCTGAAAATTTCAATAATTCAGTATGTAAATTTCAAAAATTAATAATGAAAAATAACACTACAAATAAAAACTTACACTATTAATATCTTCTTCACCAGCCATATTCAATGCAATCCAAAATTGTAAATGCAAGTAGCTCAATGAAATTGAATGCTTGTTCATTAAATAGATTTGTTACTACACTATATTACCCAGCAATAAATGCATTATCAATTTTGAAACGCAATACCTATGAAAAATAGCTAAAAATCCGGGGTGTAGAAGTCGGTTTTGCCCAACCAAACTTCAAAGAGAAGTCGGTTTGGGCCAAGACAAATGGGGATTATGTCGGTTTGGGCCAACCCGACTTCCAAAGGGAAGTCGGTTTGGGCCAACCAAACCTTATGACACATGGCAGGAAGTGGCGCAGAAAATGCAGGAAGTCGGTTTGGGCCAACCAAACTTCCAATGGGAAGTCGGTTTGGCCCACCAAGACTTCAAGACACATGGCAAGCCCAGACATGACGCAGAGACACATGGCAAGTCGCAGACACTTGGCACACGCAGGGTTCCAATGTTTTGCATGTATTATGATTGGATGTTTGTTCAAAAAAATATTATCCCCACCCATTCAAACTATCTATTTATACTAACATATTCAATCAAAACTTACACAAACAATCACTTACACTACAACTCACTTGTCTTTGTTATAATTTTCTATCCATCAATTTATTCATTTCAACGATGGCCGAATCACTACTTAGACTACAAGACCAACACAGATCATCTGTCATCAATTATTTGGTTATAATTTTTGTTTATTTTAGTATATTTAACTGTTAATTTATAGTATATCCAACATTTAAATATGTCTTTATTCTATCAACTTACTTATCATCACTTTTCAGGAAGTAGGTTTTGGAAATAATTGGTTATAATTTTTGTTTATTTTAGTATATTTATCTGTTAATTTATAGTATATCCAACATTTAAATATATCGTTATTCTATCAACTTACTTATCATCAATTATTCTTTCATCTTGCATTAGTTCAATAAAGTAAGAGCATAATTATTTTATCTTATTTACTAATTCACTACTAATTATTTATTTTATTTTATGATTTTACAGGAACCATCTAAAGATGTTATAAGAATGAGACATGTGAATAATTTTGATGAGGAACCATTACTAAATGATATATTACAACTCACTGGTTTTTCAAAATTATCTAGTCTTCGATCTTTCAACATTGACTCATGTTTAATTACTGCTCTTGTTGAAAGATGGAGACCAGAGACACACACTTTCCATCTACCACATGGTGAATGCACCATAACATTAGAAGATGTGTCACTCCAAATAGGAGTGAATGTGAATGGCCTACCATTAGCTGGGCCTACATATTTCGATTGGAATGAAATATGTGAGGAACTATTGGGAAAAGTTCCGAGTGACGAACAAGACATGAGGGGATGCGAGTTAAAACTAACTTGGTTGTTTGATAACTTTGAAACACTACCCCCTCGCCCTACACAATTGCAAAATGAGCAATTTTGTAGGGCACGAATCTTATACATGATAGGCGGTGAGTTGTTACCTGACAAATCAAATAATAGGGTACATTTAATGTACTTACCTTTACTAAGAGATCTAACAAGAGTTCACCGATATAGTTGGGGTTCGGCTTGTTTAGCAAACTTGTATAGGGAAATGTGTCGGGCAACAAAGCCTAATGCAAAAGCCATGGGTGGGTGTTTAACACTTCTACAGTCCTGGACATGGTATCGCCTACCCTTTTTGGCACCGATAGTTAATCGTCTACCCACGTATCCATTTGCTTCAAGGTAATATAAATTATTTACTATACATTACATATTATTGATCTATTTTTTACTTCTAATATTAATAAATTAATTATTATTTTTTAGGTGGGGTCAAAGAAATCTAAGCTACCGAGGAATTCCACGTGGAGACTTGACTGCATATAGGTCACGCTTGGATCGTATGGATGTCAACGATGTAATAATTTTATTATTCAAATCTTGCTTAATTAAATTAACACAATGTGTAAATTTCCTAATGATATTTATTTTTCACTTATTAGTTTCAATGGCTTCCATATGAGAATTATGTCGACAATCTACCACGTGAAGTTCTAGAAGATAAGAATATTTGGAGTGCTTGCACAGCATTGATCTGTTTCTCCATTGTCGAATGGCATCAGACAGATCGAGTAAGACTACAGTTTAAATTACTGCAAGATTTGCCACAACCACCGCAAAATCTAGATGCCCTACACAGAGTTGACAAACGGGGTAATCTAGATACAAACTGGGCAACTAGACATGCGGAGTGGATTGACTATTGGAGTAATCGGAGGGATCAAGTCCAACAAGGTCCTCAAATCCAATATCCAATTCACACACAACAATATATAATGTGGTATAGAAGAAATACTAGATTATTCTTATCTTCAGAAGCACAATTAAGAGACCCCCGACAAATAAATTATCAACAAAATCAACCACCCATATACAATAGAAATCAACAACAACCATACTATACAAATCTACCTCCCATACCTCCAACATCAATGTTCCAACCTACTATGAACCCGCCTATTATGTCACAAAATCTTTGGTATCAATCAACAATGTCTGCCTCGTTTAACATTCAACCAGGAAGAATGTTTTTTCACGAACCGTCACAACACCATCGCAGTGACGACATGATGCCTAGCCGCCACTCATTTTCTACCGATCATAATGACTTTATGAATAACTTACTTGGTACACCTGACTCGGCGAATCAACTTTTTAGTGATATAGGCTACAACCTCAATCAAGATGGTGCTGGTCCAAGTTCTTTTATGGTTGACACTAATATTTTTCCAATGGGACAAACAGATATAGTTCCAGACCAAACACCGACTGAAGTTCGAAGGACAAGACGTAATAGGCAACCACGTAGGTGTGGAACGGGAGGTCATTTATGAAATCATTAGATTTTTTAAGATTTTGTAATTAGAATTTATCATTAAATATTTCAATTTTTTTTAATTAATTAATTTTAAATTTTAAAATTTTATTTTTTTTATAATTAAATTGTGCAAAATGTGAAAAAATGTACATATTTGATGCTTTTAATTTGTTGTAATCGATTACATTTATAGTGTAATCGATTACATAATACAAAATGCACAGATCTGATGCCTTTAATATGTGGTAATCGATTACTAGAACTGTGTAATCGATTACTAGAATAGTGTAATCGATTACTGTTATATTGTAATCGATTACATAATACAAAATGCACAGATCTGATGCCTTTAATATGTTGTAAGCGATTACTAAAATAGTGTAATCGATTACAACATATAATGTAATCGATTACAACAGAAGTCGGTTTGGGCCAGACCGACTTCTCACCTATGTTACCAAGGCCCAAACCGACTTTAGCAAAAAACATCCAACGGCTCAAATGATTAGGATAAAATCCAACGGCTATAAAAATAGTTCGCTTGGAAGCGAACTAACCTGCAGTTCGCAGGTTAGAACGCACCTTAAATTAAATAACTAAATAAATTGTTGCTTGTGTTTAAGTGTGTTATGGATACGTTTGGTGTGCATATAAGCCACATTAGAACAATGTGTCATGGCTGCTCCTACAGATGGCTGCTCCAGCATCTTATGACAATCATATATAATTATGTTTAGCCGAAAACTCTGTTCAATCTACATGGCGTGCACAAGAAAAATAAAAGAAAGAAAAATGTACAAAATCTCACACTAATGGAAAATTTATATGAGAGGAGTAGTTTATGTAGTGTAATTTTTTGGTTTATTATCAATGTTATATACTTTTATATAAATCGTGTTTCATACGTACGACTTCTAAACAAAGTCGACTTTTTTAAAACTTGTGGTTAAAGTCGACTTTTTTATATTAACTTTTAAAGTCGTATCCCATAAGCACGATTTTCATTGTATATTTATAACAAATCTATATGATTTTCATTTATTTAGAAGTCATGCATATGAAACACGATTTATGTAAAACTATTCATCTTCGTGGAGGTGGAGGTGAATGTAGACATTGTTGATTACTGAGAGTCTGACACTAATGGAAATTGGAATAGCAATATAACATGTATTGGAATTTCACATTGGTAAGGATTACCCTCCTTTCACAACATGATATCTCACTGTAGTTTTTTCATTTCACTTCTCCAAATAACATGACATAGCAACAAAAGAAACTAGCCCAACACAATAAGAAGGCCGAGAGATATCATGTATTCAAGGCTCTTATACTTTTTATATCAGTTAATGCAAAATCAAAATTTCTTATTTATTTTATTTATATTTTCTACTTTCATGGAATAGTGGAAGGAATTGGCAACAACTCCCTGTCCTTTTTTCGGGATAGTGTTTTTAAAAAATTTATTTTATTCATATGGTAATATATCATTAGTTCGAGATAAAGAATAGAGTACTATTCAGGACATGTGATTCCCATACTTTTTTTTAGTTGTGACTTATGAGAATGAAATGGGATAAATAAATATGAGATTCTTAATTATAACAACTTTATAGTTCAGAACTCAAACTTGGGCGTGTGTATGAGAGAGAATATTGGAGTAGATTGTTCCATAGTACTATTCACAAATATACATGAAAATAACCTTGTCCTTGTCCTGTTCTGTCCCTATAAAATGTTTGGGACAAGGCTACCAAAAAATCATATCCTCGCCATAACCAAACACAACCTAGTTCCTTATACAACCAGAACCAATATTACCATTTCTTCCTTGTTCGGTCACCTTAACTCTCCACCCAATCTTTTAGTAGCAACAAAATTGCATGCTCTTCTTCTTGTGCTTGGTTTTTTTCACCCAAATTCTCCTCACATATCTCTTCCTTCACAACTTGTTAATGTTTATGTTAACTTCGGTTCCCTTCAACATGCTTCTCTAACCTTTACTAACCTTCCCAACAAGACCAACGTTGCATGGAATGCCATGCTACGTGGCCTTGTTGATGTTGGTCACTTTACTCAAGCCATTCAGTTTTATCACTCCATGCTTAAAAAGGGGGTCACCCCAGATAATTATACATATCCACTTGTCTTAAAGGCTTGTTCTTTTTTGCATTCACTTGAATTAGGAAAATGGGTTCAACACACAATTCAGTATAATCATTTGCATTATAAAGCTAAGCCAAATGTTTATGTTCTGTGTGCTATGATTGACATGTTTGTTAAGTGTGGCAGCTTGGAAGATGCACGTGAGTTATTTGATGAAATGCCGGTTAAGGATCTGGCTTCTTGGACTGCTATGATATGTGGAGCTGTTTGGAATGGCGAGTGTCTTGAAGCGGTTTCGATGTTTAGAAGGATGAGCTCACAAGGTTTGAAGCCTGATTCAGTGATTCTAGCATCCGTGTTACCTGTGTGTGGAAGATTGGAGGATGTGAAATTGGGAATGACATTGCAAGGTTGTGCTGTGAGGAATGGCTTTGACAGTGATTTGTATGTCTCAAATGCTCTTATAGACATGTACTGTAAATGTGGTGATCCAGTGGAGGCGCATCGCGTGTTAAGCAACATGGTTTATAGGGATACTGTTTCTTGGAGTACCATGATTTCTGGCTACTCACAGAATTGCCTATACAAAGAGAGTTACCAACTTTATATCAGAATGGTAGGTATAGGTTTAAAAACAAATGCAATTGTTGCCACTAGTGTTCTTCCTGCATTGGGAAAACTCAAATTGTTGAAGCAAGGAAAGGAGATGCACAACTATGTGATTAAAGAAGGGTTAGTATCAGATGTACTTGTAGGAAGCGCATTGATTGATATGTATGCTAATTGTGGGTCAATTAGGGAAGCAGAGTCAGTATTTGAGTACATATCAGATAAAGATGTTATGGTATGGAACTCACTGATTGTAGGGTATAATTTAGTTGGTCATTTCGAGTCAGTTTTTTTAACCTTTAGAAGAATATGGGAAGCTGAACATAAGCCAAATTCCATTACTTTAATTAGTGTGCTTCCTATATGCACCAAATTAGGAGCTCTAAGACAGGGAAAGGAAATTCATGGTTATGCCACCAAAAGAGGTCTGGGATTAAATGCTTCTATCGGGAATTCTCTGATAGATATGTACAGCAAATGCGGATTTCTAGAACTTGGAGTGAAAGTCTTCAACCAGATGATGATAAAGAATACCATAACATATAACATTATGATCTCTGCTTGTGGAACTCATGGCCTAGCAGAAAAGGGTTTGGCATTCTATGAGCAAATGAGAGTTGCAGGAATTAGGCCAAATAATGTCACTTTTATTGCACTGTTATCCACATGTAGTCATGCAGGTCTCGTCGAAAGAGGTTGGCTGCTGTATAATTCTATGATCTGTGATTATGGTATTCAGCCAGATATGGAGCACTATTCATGCATGGTAGATCTTCTTGGTAGAGCAGGAGATATTAATGGAGCATACAAGTTCATCACAAAGATGCCTGTGATGCCTGATGCCAATGTTTTGGGAAGCTTACTAGGTGCCTGTAGGCTTCACAACAAAGTGGAACTTGCTGAGCTCCTCGCACAACATATTTTCCAGTTAAATTCTCATGATTCAGGTCACTATGTCCTCCTTTCAAATTTATATGCGTCTGGCAAACGATGGGAAGACATGTCAAAGGTGAGAAGAATGATGAAAGATAAAGACTTGGAGAAAAAACCAGGTAGCAGCTGGGTTCAGGTTGGCCACCACATTTATGTTTTCCATGCTAAGAGTACATCTCATCCGGAATTCGTGAAGATTGAAGAGACTCTGGATTGTTTATTGTTGGTAATGAAAGATGAAGATAAATATGCTGGTCAATCCCAGGATTTGTTCCAATGTTAATGATCATTTAAGTTCAAAATGAAACAGTGATGTTATTTCAACAACAGTTCACTATGACTCATGAAATGTAAACAAATTTCGTATACTTTGTGCAAGAGAATAAAGTCCCAGGTATCAGGATTGTAATCTAATGTTGTTACCACAAACTTCTATCACTACTAAACACTCTTCACACTGCTCTTTGAATAGAGACCAGTAATTAATGAGACTAGTATTGTGGCAGATCATACTGTTTAAGATCCAACAATCTCAGTATAATTTTTTTAATTTGTTCCCTGCAAAAAACAATAATATAAATTCAATTAACCACAAAAAGAACAAGGCTCATATAGCATTATTCATAAAATCAATGTTGGGAGTTGGGAGTAACAATGTTTATTCAACTCTTTGTTTGTCCTATATGGTTTTTTTAATCATTGCCCTCCATCATGGTTATAAAAGGATCGGACTACTCTAAATTGCATCTTTGCACTTTACAACACATCACCTCTTAGATATAATTTTTGGGTACAGTTTAACTTTCTTTGTTGTTGATCAGTTGGTAAGCAACAAATGCAATTATTGGAAGGGTAAAGATAGAGACCAGACCACTAATCCTTGTGGAGGCAGTGAGGCTAAGATGATCAAACTTTCAGCACCTTTTGCAGAATGCAGAAACAGTAGCCTTGATTTGTCTCCCCATTGGAAATTCAATGTGTCAAAATTAACTGTTCCTGTGGCCTCACTCAAAGTTGGTGATTAAGTTTTGTTATTTTATATTTTTGACTAAAGCCTTTTGGTGGTTTTCCCCCACTTGAGAGGATTGTTCAGCTAAAGACCTATTCATCAAATAAATGAAGTTATTTTCCTATAAAAAGGAGAGAGAAAACTTCCTTTTTGGTACAAACCTATTGGAAATTTCATCAACTCTATTCAGTATTTGACATGCATACAAATATATTTTAGAGATTAGTACATTTTTATTTTTTAACATGGGTGCCACATATTTAACACTGAATAAAATACATATGATAAGTCATGACTAAGAATTACTCAGTTTCCTAGCTATTACATTTGAAACATCAATCTTTCCTGCATATTAACCCCACCCATCAAGATAAAAGCTCTTGGGGACTGAAGCTAGATTCTCTCCTAAGTTGGTAGCTATTTTTGTTGGCTGAATTGGTTGTGTAGAAGGATTTCCAAACATAGGCATGAAAGGAGCATGAGGCATGGGCATGGGTGGCATTTGGTTAGGGAAACCAAACATCTGAGCTGAGTTATCAGTGATGCAAGGTGGCAATGGTGGAATAGGGTACTGAGGAATGTTTGTTCCTGACCTGAAACCCATTCCAGCTCCCATTAATTGCTGAGCAGCACTAGGTAACATCATAAGAGGCATATATAGTCCTCTACTCATTGACATAATCTGCATCATAACATATAAATAAATGAAGCATAAGGACAGGGCATAAAAACAATTTAATCAATGGAACTAGTCCTAAAGTTACCTGTAACTGGAACTTCAAGGTCTTAAGATATTTGATGGCATCATCAAGCATTGAAGCTTGGTCAACCTAAAAGACAAACAATATCAAAGTATAAGATTAAAACAAATGCAACAAGGACTAACTATCAGAAAACTTATATATATGCATGCAATGAAATAACTAAGGAGATTTTTCCACCTTATTGCAATTAGGTATGAGCTCTTTTAATACACGCATCTTCTTGTTGATTTTATCTCTTCTCTTCTGCCAAAATCCACAACAAAGAGTTAGACATTACTAGTTACTATAATCTCCAAGCTCTTAATCTCTTTAACTCTTATTCAAATGTTTTCTCACCCTTTCATTTAAACTATGAATCTTTGTATCCCTCCTTCTCTTGACTCGAATGCGTTTGCCCTCCCATGCAGGCTTTTCCTTCACCACTTCTTGTTCTTCACCATTCTGCACAGAAGTTTAATCTTTATGTTCATTATGCTAACAAAAAAGGGCGAAAGAAGGTGAAAATATAGTGCAGGATTCCACTTACATCACTTAAATATGTTGACTCATCGGTCTCCTCATTTTTCATGCTACAAAGGTTTGTGTTGTTTGATGCTCCAAGAGAGCATACAGAAGAAGATTGTAGCAAAGGTTCATTACATAAGTTAGTAGCAGCTTTTACCTTTGCTCCAAGTCCTTCTGAAGTTGAGGTTTGGTTATAATATTGTGCATGGGAACCATGAAGGTCACTTTTATGACCTGTTGCTTCAGGAAGTGGTTCCATACTTCTTGCAACAAAGGATACCTGATTTGATATGCCAGAAACTAAAGGTGTTTTCCCTTTAAGTCTTCTGAAACCATGTGATCCTTTAGATGAATCAATAACTACAGATTCATGATCAATAGTTTTGCTACTAGTAGTAGCTGTTTTTCCAACCTTTGTTGCTTTAATAATATACTCCATACTTGTTGTGGCACTGTTTTCATTGTTAGTAGATTTAAGAAACAGTGAAGGTCTTAAAACATTTTTTATTGGTGGTGTAATTTGGTTTGAATGAATTCTTGGTTTCTTGAGTGGAGTTGATGAAGATAAACAGTGTTGTTTGAAAGGTGTGAATATGTAACCACTTTCAGTAGAAGCTGGTCTTTTGTTTGAACCTCCATGCACAATAATTTGATGACCACTTTCCCATACCAGCTCATATGAATCATTGCCATAACTGGAACAAAAAATCACTCACTTTAAAACTGTAAACTCAAAAGATGGAAAAGAGATAAAAAAGAAAAATTGTAAATCTTACATGGAGGGTGGATTGATGGAGCTTCTTCTCATCCTTGGTTGGGTGGAATCAAGCATTTTCTCAGCCATTGAATAATAATAACTCAGGTGCTAACAAAAGCTAAGGTGCAAAATATATATAATAATTCAATTCCTAATACCTAGAAAAGTAAAATACTAAGTTTTGTCTTATCAGTACACTATTATAACACTAATAATAGAGACAATGATTTGACGAGAGTATGAGACCATGGTGGAGTCCACACCATGAATCCCACCTCCACGTACGATACAAGAAAATTCAATTTGAACACGAGAAATTGTATCAATACTCACCCCCTTTCACGTGATACTCACATTGGGATCACGTGCGGGGCGTTTTCTTGTCTGTACTTTTTTGTGTTAATAATAACTGGGATGAATCAGCACCACACACTGAAAATGATAGAGTACTTAGCAATAGTACACTCGATAAGATGATTGATGTTGACAATCTCATTCTCATTCCACCTTCATGTCTCACAAAAATGTATTGGGATCATTAATATATATCTATTGTTTTTATATTCAATTTCCAATATCAAACTGACCCATCACCAACCACCCTCTTCAGTCTCCATCGCTAGATAGAAGAAGACACTGCCATTTATTTTCTTTTTTACCCATTTTAAGTTTCCTCTTATCTATATATAAGTATTTTCTAAATATTATTTTGCACAAACTGGGACGAACTTAATCCCAAGTCTTAAGTCTAAACTTGAGTTGTTCCTACTTCAACTTCAAGCTCTTCGTGTACTTCTAGGATCCTGCCAAATTTGGTAACTAACTTCCTTGCATCACATCACTTGATTGATGCTTTTGATATGATTGAAATTAAATCCTAATAATGAGGTATGAAGAGTGTTGTTGAAGTATGAAAATATGAAGATAAGCCTAGTAAAAAAAGTCGTTGATGTAAGAAAGTGGAAGAATTGGGGATAAAAACGCCCTTAGACTTTAAGGAGAGTTGATTTACCCATTTCAATATAATTCCAGAGACAGGCAACAAATCTTTCTAACTCAATTTATATGTACACCCAAATTATTGTAAAGGTGATGATCCACGTATAAGTAAATGGCATGGGAAAGCTTGGAGTATATTTTGGTTTGCTACTGTTTGGGCGCATTGGATTTCTAGAAATGATCTTATCTTCAAAAATATTTGTCACTCAACACATCACGTGGTGGACACTGCTAGGGTGAATGTTTGGTTATGAGCCAAAACTCTCTTAGGGAATGATTCTATTACTTACTCTGAATGAGTTTCAAAACCTTTGAACTCTCCCCTTCCTCTCCTAATCTTCTTCTAATAAAATATTCTTTTTGCTGAAAAAAAATTGTAAATGAATTTCCTCAAATCATATCAAATATAGGAATCAATGTAATTCTGTACATTCTACACTTAGTAACACTTATTTTAACACAAATCTTGTGTAAATGGATTTGCTAGGCAGTAGATTAATTATCGTCCTACTGTCTTAGCATTAGTGCAGACAGCACCTTTTTTGTGTGGTCATTCTCAGTAAAATCCTAAAACACAAACAAGATGCGTTTGAAATGTGAAAAACCAGGATAGTTAACCCGCCAAATTGAGTGGTAAAATCTGAAAATGATTAAGTAAAAAGAACAAGCTTGGGATGTTTTCCCACAAATTACGCATAATAAACCCAGTATCTGACTTTTATAAAAGAAATTTGAAGTGGAATTTCCTGAACCTAGCCAAATTAACTGTTCTATGCCCCTAAGGGTGAAAGTTCCTTTATATGTAGCATCATTGAAAAGATGGGGACAAAAAGATAATACTAATAAGTACATAGAAATCTATAAAACGATACTAGTCCTAAGGGTCTAGTGAAATCTCAAGGTGCGCTTACTTCTGGGAAAAGTTCCTAAATTGCAATGAAACAGCAGAAAAGACATCAACTTATAATACCATCTTCTAAGCACATAACTATAACGTGCTTCAATTGTAGCAGTTTTCCCCTCGCCATCTGCAATCAGTTAGAAGGATAAGATCAGTATTAGATACAAAAGCTCTGTCTTCATTTACAAAGGCAGTTAGCAGCGCGGTGAAGAAATGACAATCAATTGAAGAAAAAAACTGAACAGCAAGAATGATTAGTCATTGGCTGGACTAGCAAGATATCAAATCCTAAATCCAATGAACAATGCAAGGGAGTCAGAAAGAAACTAGTGAATTTGACATGCGATTTTTTTGCCAGTTTGCAGACTATTCTCCCACCCGATAGATGACTAATCCCACAGTTATGGTCAGACACCTAGGCGGAGCGAGTCAAGTCTCTCCATTTAGACCAAAACACGCATCAATGTCAAGCGAATTTTATGCAGTCTCCGCAATGCCTGAGGAGTGCAATCCACATGATTGACTCTATTCTTAATCAATATATACATAAAAAAGGCTTCAGTGTGATTGGTCATTCCACCAGTGATTCACATATAACTTTACGTGATTGTATAGTACAATCAGCAGTTTATCATTGCATCAGTACACTTTAAATCCAAGAATCAAGTGATTAATTGATGACTAACAACAAAAGAAGTGAAAACAGAGGGTTAGAGCATATAGCTAGTACTAATACTTGCCTCGTGGGTGGCTGAGATCTTTCTTTGAGCATCATTGAGTTGCATCTCCACCACTTCTTCAACATGTGATAGAAGCTTCTTATGTGCAACTCCTGTTAATACAAGTTCTATTCAGCATTAGGCCACAACAGTCAGGTTGTTGCTTAATGACATGAAGTCAAGGTTCAAATTCTATAAACAACTTCTGCCTCGTGCACTCTGCCCCCCTTTTTTAACAAGAGACTAGACCTAAGAACTCTACACGACACTAATCCCTAACACCCCCCACAACACGCTTTATCTTCCATTAATGTGATGTGGCATGAGATAGTCATGTAAGAATAATAAACCTCATTTAATAGCTCAATGAGGAGTAGCAAGTCACTTATTAGTTACTCAATCGACATTTGATCAGATCCTAACTAACAAAGAGAACATTGCTTCGTTCAGCACACTGACCCTGTCCCACAATCTGTAGCAGGAGATGAGACAGCAATGACTTTTAACCATTTAGCAACAACTACCAAATGGCCACGGCCATCTACACTTCAGCCAACATAAAACTATAGAGCTAACAGCCGCAAATTTCTACAGGTTATTCAGGGCTCATGCTTCCCTCTCAAGTCTTAACTAACAACTACAAATTTAAAGTAAAATTGTTAGTATTGTAACAGTTTCAGTCTAAGCTTCCTTTCAAAGAAAACTAAATTAAACACTATACCACTGAGTTAATATTTCAAAGACATTTACTACAGAGGGGGTCAGAGCAGATATCTACATTCAAAAGACGTAAAATTTTCATACTTTGCTTTTCCAGGGCTCCCTTGATTTCTATCTGATCTGCATCAAGACCTTCAACAGTGCTTCTGCAATCCTGTAGATGCAGATTAACCTCTTCCTTGAACTTATCATATATCAACCTCAAATGTTTCTGCTGGTCTACATGTTTGTTAGGAAGAAGAGAAGGTGAGTAAAGGTACAAATAGTCATACTACAAGAAAAGCGCCATTAAGAAAATAAAATAAGGAAAACACAGCATATGAAATTTAGTTGCAAATATATAAAATGCAACATACAAAATATGGCAGTACTCAATGTTGAATTATTAAAACAAATTTTAAGAATACTAAGTGGAAGACCCAATGCAAGGACATAAAAGAACCACACTATTTCTATTTCTCAGCCTTTTTCCATCCTTATGACAAGTAATTTTATTACTTTCCTCGTTACAGTTTCCCTGATATATGCTTCTTAGAAATAATATCTGTTTGTCAAATCAAAATTTCTTTTGGACGCCAGACTATCAGGTACTGGTTCTTATAGCTAACTTTACAGTAAGCAAATCGTCCCTTTATTATGAAACTTGTTAATTCTACCAAGACATATCTGACTTAGTTGGATCTGTCTCAAACTTACAAGCACATTTTTATTCTATCAACTTTTAAATTCTAATTAACTAAAGTTAGAATATAAAAAAAATTAATCTATTTATTTAAAGATCCCATTATTTTACGTCAAACCTAAAAGACACCTAGAACAGGGTATTACTTTCAAAGGATTTAATATCTTAAGAACTAAAATAAAAAACTTTTAATACTTTGTTTTCTGGGTAATTAGGAGGATCATTCAAATTAAATAGGAGGTTTTAGAACTTCTCAAAGAATATTAAGTTCACAATGATTTATGAAGTGATAAACGTTGTTGCTGGAGCCAGATGATGATTAGTGTTAATCTCTCCATTTACATAAATACATTTAACTAAACACTGAGCTAGAAATTATGCTACCTTCAAATCTTGTTTCTAGTCGTTTTCTCTTTGACTTACTGAGACCTGTGAGCTTCCCTCTGAAACAATTTTTCAGAAACGCATAAAAACACTAGATATGAGAAAGCATAAAAAACCATCAGTCGTCTATACGTACATGTCTGTTTGAATCTGGGAATGGACATTCTGCAGCTGCAGATGTATCTCTTCAGCAACAGAATTTAAGATTTCTGAGGATTTCTGACTTGTCATCGACTTAAGTTTGGTCTTAAGCTTAACCAATTCTGAGGCAAACAGTTCAACAGCCCTAACAAGTAGTGAAGAATCAAACAGTTAAAAGATAACGTAAATATGAGAAGTATTTTGTGTTTTTCCTTACTCATTAATCAATTGTCGTGGAAAAAAGATAGTCACCTTACTAGTCCATCTTGGTTCTGCTCAGAAGCTTCATCAATTGAATCACTTTCCTCCGATCCTAATCATTTATAGAAAAATGGAGATTATAATATAAAGATTGCATATATCAGAATAGCATATTAAGATATTATATATCATGTACAAAAGTGAAGTTCTGCCTTTTGAAGATACTGAAGCTGGACTTTTATCATTCAATTTAATGCCTTCATGTTTGCGCATCCTTTTGACTGGACGAAGGGTAAAACCTTTCCTGTCAGCAGTATGTCTTACTTTTGAACCTACACTTACACAATTCAGATACAACTAAGAGAGTGGCTCTGCCTTGAAAGAACACAGTAGAATATAAGGGGATGGCATAGAGTATCTGGTAATACAAATAGTGCAACTGAAGTAAAACCAGCAAAGTCATCAAATACCTAAGATGCGGGGATTTGGAAGAGCATGCTATGCCACATTCTCTGCTAACAACTATATATGATGCTTTTTATTATTCCTGGCCTAAAAGGTTCAATGGTGTATGTTTCATCCATCACTACGGTCATCGACCCACTAGAAAAGCCACACACAAAATTGCACTGAGATGGTACTGGTAGTAGAGAGAAACTATCACTGTACATACAAATCTCTATACCACTGGACCTCTTTTCTAGTTTGGAAGATGATCCTTTCAAAATAAGAAACTGAACAAACAAGTCTAAGAATACATACGGGCCAGTGGACACGTTCAGAAGGCCATGCTAAGGCTGTTTAAGCATCAGTAACAAGTCATGAAAGAGATATATACATTATAATTTTGTATTCCTTGGAATTTACCCTATGAAAACACACTAACTTGTGATGTGAATGATTGAAAATTTTGAAAAGAAAGAATGCGTGGAAACATAAGAAAAGACAAATAATCCCAAGGAAAGACGCATGCTCATTACACCCCCCCTTGGTGGCTAATGTGTGCTTAAACCAATCTGGCATAGATTTAAGATTCAATTCATGCTAAAAAATCTAGCTGTTGAAAAGAGGTATAACAAGTTCTGTGAGATGTATCCATTGCAACTTAATTAATACACATGCGAATGGATATATTCTTCTTTGCTGAAAGGAAAACCTTGTTGGGATCCTGAAAAGTTACTCTCTTCGGATGATGAATCAATTGACCCATCCGGCTCTTCTGTCTTTTTAAAGGGGGGTGTCTCTTTTCCGAGAGAGGAATACTTGAGCCCCTCCATATCCTGAAGTCTAATTAAAGAACAGCAAAAGGAAGAAACACATTGTACCTAGCTCAAGGCAAGAAGACAGGAAATTATCAACTTGAGAACCTAAGATATAAGGATACAGAAGATTGCTTTTGTTCCCTTGGCCAGTCAAATTCGGGCTCGGGGGTCTGGAAAGTCCTCAAATTTCGAATGGCTCCCGGAGAAAATCTTTCACTTGATACTGGACTGCTAATACTACTTGCCTTTTGGTCTGTTTTCGGTGTTGGACTAGGAGAAGAACTTGAAGCAGGTGTGTTAAGTTGAAATGTAGGACTTTGCAAATTATCTTGTGACTTAGCAACATTCTGTACAACTGGAACACTTGTGTACTCTTGCTGGTTTCCTTTTTCTGAAACTTGAAGCTCTTCATGCAGATCTGTATTGTTTACTTCCGGTGGCTGGTAATATACTTTTCTTTGGTTTAATTTTGGTGTTGGGGGGCATTTTGTCTGATGATCAGGTAAGCACCTGCTAAATCCTCCCATTTTATTTCCGAGTGAAAATGTTGCCCCGTCATTCAGTGGTAAATCAGTCTTCGAAGTGTCTCGATTAAATTTATCTGCAGTGTCATTTTCAGTGAAGAAGGTCTCATGTGGCCCAACTTTGGAATTCTTTCCCTGACAATTTTCCTTCAAAGACATTGAAGAACCATCATTTGGAAAAGTATCTCGCCTCCCAGTCCATTTTCCATTAAAGGAGAATATACTTTTATCTGGACAATCCTTTGCGTCTTTTGAAGATGGGGTATTTTTACCTTTTGCCTGTTGCTTTTTGGAAGGCATTCTTTTTCTAGTCACAGAACGAGTTACTGGCCTCTTAGGAGTACGATCAGTATTTTCTGAATCAGTTTCTATAGGATCCGAATATTGTCTGGTCTTCACAAATTTCTTACCCTTCGGGTTCACAGGCTGCTCAAGCGTCAATCTGTTCTCGCCCAGGCCCTTCTTTCGAGTTTGAGCATCTGCACGCTGAGTCCCAGGAGCTGACATAGAAGTGGTCCCCAATATTTGGCAAAGCTTCGTCCTCAAATTTTCAGTACTATTTTTGGATCTAGTAGTTTTGTCTTCTGGCTTGGTTTTATCAGACTCAGAGACTTCCTTCGCAGTGATGAATGTGAATTCCTGTACTCTTTCAGTGGTCTCATCCTTCCTTCCCTTGCTCCTGCTAGTTTCTTCATCAGACTTCTTCTGGTTGTCATTGCTAGTAGTAAAATTTGAAATCTGATTTGACTTTGAGAAAAGCTGAACCGGATTTTTCCCAGCTGCACACTCTTTTCCCTTTAGTTTGTCCCTCTCATCAGCAGAGGCTGGTAAATTAAAGGCTTGGTCGGGTTGAAGGATGTCATTGGAATTAGTTGTTCTTTGGTAAAAGGGTTTAGGTATCCAAGAACACTTCAAAGCTTCTTCTGGACCTTCAACTTTCTTTGTATTAAAGGAAGTTGTCACTCTTTGAACCTTGCTTATTTCTCCTATGAAATTTCCTACATTAGAGATTACCCTCTCTGTATTTGCCATAATATGTCCGTTATCTTTTGTGATTCCACATCTTGTGCTACCTTTTGAATCTGTCATGACTCCAATAGAAATTTTCCTTGATTGACTAGACGGAAGAATGTTGCTGCCAAAACTCCGACAATCACTTGTTCGATCCTGAATAGACACGGTCCATATACATGAATATCTTTAAAAAATCACTCAATATTAGAAAGACTGCTACTGAAATCATAATTGTTAGTAGTCCAAAATCACAGATAAGGGCAACAACAACCATACCTCAGTCCTGCTAGGTGGGATTGGTTACATGGATCATATGATGTCATATTGCTCTATCATAAATCATTTCACAGACATAATGTTCATGTGATGACCTCTAAATCCTTCTTAATAACCTTTTTTTACAATTTGCTTCAAATATTTAGAATATTCAAGTTGTATTTGCATCAGATTATCAGACAAGTACCAAGCACAAATCAAACATAAGCCAAACAACATTTTACTGGAGCAGTTCATAGCGATCACTGAGAAATAAACCCAAACAAAGTAACCAGCTACAAACTTTCACATATTATTATAAATGAAATATCTAAGAATATGATAATAACAATAATAGTGAGCTAGTGGCCAAACTAAGTCAGATCGAAAAAGTGGCGGGGTCAAGGGTTCCAATTCTTACATCATGCAAATTGTGCCGCACTTCATTGTCCATTGTAAGTTGAAATAACACAATTAATTGACCTGAAAAAGTAACAAACTACTATCATAAAGGAAATACAGTGTAAAAGGGAAGAAATCACGCGTGACCCAGTTCAAATGCTTGGCGATCCAAATGAGCAAAGCCTCTGTCTATTCAAGACAGCGTAATGCGATGATTTCTCTCAGCAGAGTTTGCAGTACAGAAACGAACAATTAGTTTCGGAAGTTCTAACAAGTAACGACTTAAGAAGGGGGGAAATAAGTAACACGGAAAGTGGAAATAAAGATAAATTTTAAAATTAACTTGAATTGGAGCCAAACAAAGTTGGTACTGGAACTCACGGATCAATTAACAAATCCTGGAGAAAGAGGAATTGGAGAATTCAGAGAGGACACAGAAGAACCTGCGTGGAAAGAAAATCAAGAGGTATGATTCTAAGTTTGATCTGAAACAATGATAAGAAGAGTGAATAAAGCTATAAATGAAAGGCGAAATTGATGCGAGAGGAGAGAAAATGACACTTACGGCGTTAATCTTCTCCGATCGTCGTAAGCCTCCGTTTTCGAAATTGAGCGGGAGAGAGAGGAATTCGAAATTAGTAAAAATGAATGTGTGTTGGGATTGCTACATAACAAAGAGGCGGTAATAAAAAGGCGGGAAAGAGATGTTTGTGAAGTTACACCACTAAGCGACTTTTCGTCTGTGTGGACCATAACACCCCTACATTTAAATCACAATTACATCATATTTTATCAAACATTATTATTATATATATATTACTAATAGTCTACTACCTTTGATTTTTAATGAGAAGAGGGCCAATACATTGAAGAAGTGAAGAGCAAGGAACCAATGTCATTTTGAATACAAAAACAATGTTGTATGAAAGAATTTTTTACACTATTAGTGTATTATATAGTATTGATTTTCAATGATACTTAATTTTTAAATTAAAATAATATAAATGGTGAATAATACATTAATTATGTGTAAATTTTTACACTGTCATTATATGAATATCACACTCTTTTTAATGCGTATTCATGTGATGAGAAAATGATGTATTTAATATTTACAACAAGATAATTTTAATTTTTTTATAAAAGCTCACTTTCTTTGACAATCTAATGTATTTGTATGCACATAATATATAAGGGAAATTGATTTTCAAATAAAAACTCCTTCATTGTTTTTATAAAATAACCTACAATAGTAAAATCAAAATGTGGCAACTTCAAAATATACAATATTTATATTTGAATAGAAATTGAATTGATCTCATATATTTGGTTTATAATCACACAAATATAATTCAAATCAATCCTATTGAAAGACTCGCACTTGTACTTGAGAATTGATATAGGATATGTATGTCTATTATATTCAAAAGATTAAGATTGAGTTCAAAAATTAACTCATTAACATTTAAGAACAATGGTAGAATAAGTTATATCTTTCTCGACCACCCCACACATAAAAGTAAGTGTTATGTTCTCATTATCTATTTCATATTCATTCAGATATTATTTACTCTTACTATTTTTTTCCCTTTATATGGAAAGCTTCTCTTATGTATAGATTTTTTATTTGATAGTTAATATTTAATGTCAAGCAGGGATAAATCTACCATGCTATCAGCTTATATATTCAAATAAACAAATTTATTTATGAGACAAAATGTATTTAGTGATAATCTAAAAATTTATATATTGTTAGTGTATTATCCATAACTCATATTTAATTATTATTGACTTTTTAAAAAATAATACAAATAAAAAGTAGATGATAGGACAAATGTGCATCAATTCCATATTAATCTCTATTAAATTTCAAAATTTATTAATATTTTCATATTAAAAATATATATTATAATAATTTTATATAGTCTATATAATATATAGAACTGCTTTACTTTATATTAAAATATTTTTTATGTAACTTAATTCATAGATATTACATCATTTTTATTAGTTGTCCTTGACTGTTTGACAAACACTTGATATTTAGTTCCAAATTAATTAGCTAATTATTATAGTTAATTATATAACTTACTACAATATAAATTAATTTTATGTTATATAGTATACAAATAAGATTAACTTGAGTGATATTAATTATACATTGGCATAGTAAAGATTTAGCTAAAGGATTGTAAATGAATATTAAATGAATGAATAATAATTATAAATGATGAAGTGAATATATAAATTTGTTACCCCATAAATACATGCATACTAATCGATTAATCTAACATAAACATTATAATAAACAATTGGTCAATTAATCTTGTCGTTACATGAGTAACAAAGGATGAAGTTATGAAGCAAATTGTTGCATGAATGACAGATGCAGATAGCGCATTAGCGCTTAGGGGATATGCGATGAAAGACCAACTATTGAATGATCAAATAAGATAACGAACGAAGTAGAATTAAGCCATTACACTCTCAGTCTCAGACTCAATCGTTTTGCCATGGCTCCCTTTCTAAACGACATCGTCTTCCCACCAACCCAAACCCTTCTTCTCCCTTCTTTCACCCCTCTCTCCACACGTTCTCTCTTCCCTCGCAATCGCTCCTCAACTAATCCTAACGTACGCTGCTCCATCGCCGGGGATTTTGCCACGTCACCTCCTAAACTCACCGCCGTATCCAATTCCGACGCCGGACACGTTGACTGCGTGGTAGTTGGCGGGGGAGTCAGCGGCCTCTGCATCGCACAAGTCCTTTCCAACAACGCCGCCGCCGCCAACGTCGTCGTGACGGAAGCCAGAGACCGAGTGGGAGGCAATATTATAACCGTTGAAAGGGATGGTTATCTTTGGGAAGAAGGTCCTAACAGTTTTCAGCCATCTGATCCTATGCTCACTATGGTGGTGCGTTAAATTGTTCCCTTTTTCTTTTATAGCATTTTTCCTATTATTCTTAATCTATGCTTTCATTAAAGGCTACGCGCTTATGGAAATTGGTATCGTTAATCTCTCTATCTCATATACAATTGGATTCCGTTAATAATTAGAGAGCGATTGGAAGATTTTAGTTGTTATTTATAATCATGCATGCATTTAGGTCGTGTTTGGATCAAAATATTAATTAAGCCCTTATTCAAATATCATTTTGAGCAGGTATTTTGGAAAAAGGTTATGAACATAGTTTATGACCTTCAAGATTGTTGAAGTAAGTTAAAACGAGTTTATAAGAAATTTATAAACTCCCATGTGAGAAGCACTTATGATTAAGTGCTTAACTAAACTGTTTACCTAAACACACCCTTAGTTTCCTTCACTAATTAGATGAACTTTTGAATCAGGATGTAGTGGTAATTTATCAGGTGGTCTGAATTTTAATGCATATAGCAATGTGGTTTTGTGGTACTATTCTATGTTTTCAGTTGAATTGTTGATTTTTGCTTGTTGCATTTGGCAGGTGGACAGTGGTCTAAAGGATGATCTTGTTCTTGGTGATCCTAGCGCGCCTCGATTTGTATTGTGGAATGGAAAGTTGAAGCCAATACCGGCGAATCCAACTGATTTACCTTTCTTTGACTTGATGAGCATCGGTGGTAAGCTCAGGGCTGGCTTTGGTGCACTTGGGATTCGGCCTCCTCCTCCAGTGTGTCTTCTTTATCTCTTTCTCTTGTTTAATTATGCAGTGTGTCGAATGCAATATCCAGAAGGATAGAGGACACACATTCTTAATTTGATTTTCTCAGAATATAATATTGACGAAGGTGACAGGGTCATGAGGAATCAATTGAAGAATTTGTGCGCCGTAACCTTGGTGATGAGGTTTTTGAACGGTTGATAGAGCCTTTTTGTTCAGGTAAGCGGCAATAATCTACATCATTCACTGTTTTCTCTCTTTTGTATTATGCTTGTTATTCTTTTCCACCAACCTCCTATTTTATTTTTTGATAGAGGTTTCTATATTCTTTTGGGCATAGTAATGTACAGTTATAGTCTAATCAAATGTAATCCGTCACGATGAACAATTTTAGCCTTATTGTAGAATAAGGACTTCCTTAGATTCCTAATATAGAATATTTCAAATCTAGATAGTTTTCTATGCACATGAGACTTGAAATATAAGTGCCCAGACATTTTAGGTCTCTTCAGTATCTTTGTGATTATTATGTGGTGCCCTTTAGAATAAGGACTTCCTTAGATTCCTAATATAGAATATTTCAAATCTAGATAGTTTTCTATGCACATGAGACTTGAAATATAAGTGCCCAGACATTTTAGGTCTCTTCAGTATCTTTGTGATTATTATGTGGTGCCCTTTAAACCACCGTGTAAAACTCAACTTTATACATGAGTTTTCTGGGGTCAATGACGGGGAATACATTTGTCAAGTAGCTCCTGCACTCTTTCCTAATTGGTCGTTCACAATTGATGCCGTGTGTTAGTTTTGACATATTAGAACAGTTAAACTTGATTCATGACATTATCTCAAGTCTCAACAAATGCACCGTTTTCCTATCTTCCATTTTGTCTGCTTATGCGTGTAATTGAAGGAGATGCACAAATCAACGATTGAACAAGAACTTACTGCAAAGATTATACAAGTCAGCTACAGTGCCCCATAAACTGATAAAAACCTTGTGTGCATCCTGTATTTTCTTTTGTTCTTAATTAGTGATTAGTAATGAGCTTAGCCCTTCCTACTTTTCAATTCTGAGTTCACTACTGCTTGTCTCAAGCAGTTGTTTTGATTGGAAATCTGGTTGCTTACCTGATTTTTGTCATATACAGGTGTCTATGCAGGTGATCCTTCAAAATTAAGTATGAAAGCTGCATTTGGGAAAGTTTGGAAGCTGGAACAAACTGGTGGTAGCATTATTGGTGGCACTTTCAAAGCATTACAAGAGAAAAATAGAACTTCTAAACAACCTCGAGATCCGTAATATATTTGCTCTGGAGTTTCTGGATTCTTGCCATAATTTAGGGTTGTTTCACTAATTCAAGTAATCATGTAGGCGTCTACCAAAGCCAAAGGGCCAAACTGTTGGATCTTTCAGAAAGGGACTAGCCATGTTGCCGGAGGCAATTTCTGCAAGGTACTCTAAGTTGCCTTATACTAATGTTCTAATTGATTTACCACTTTACCATTATTCTGAAGATTGGTGATCCTTGTGTGTTGTGTTCCTGATGACAGGTTAGGTAACAAGGTGAAGTTATCTTGGAAGCTTTCAAGTATTAGTAAACTGGATGACGGAGGGTACAGTTTGACATACGAAACACCAGAAGGAGTAGTTTCTTTGAAGAGCAACACTGTTGTCATGACCGTTCCTTCCTCCGTTGCTAGTACACTGCTGCGTCCTCTGTCTGTAAGTTCCTTTTCCAATAGGGCATCACATCAATTATTTGTGAGATGATTGTTTTATCAGTGGAATACCTGAACTTGGACCACATGACTTATTGCAACTGTGTGTGTAAGCTTGCATGCTTTGGTACCTAATTGCAGATCTTTAGTTTTCTTTGCCTGTTATTTGTGTATGTACTTGTGTGCCTGTGCTTGCATATGCATTATTTATCATCTTCTGGCTTTTAAAGAAACATAATTGATTTCCTATGCAACCTATTTTAACGTATATATTATATGGAAAGAATTATACTCTATCAAGCTCAGATATTTTCCTTACTGTCCACAACTTCATAGCATGAGTTACCCTTGTTGAATAATTATGGATTCAGGGGATAAGGATGAGGAGAAAATGGAAAGACCGCTACCAACTACTAAGCATTAACTGAAAATGTAGATAAGAATAATATGGTACAAAATATTATCCCAATGCCATTATATAAACCAATAGTTAGATCAGGTGAGTACTAGTAATACTAGTACAAGGCTAAACCCACTAACATAATACTAATAACCTAGTAAGTATTAATCCCAATATTCTCCAACAACCATATTTCCTAAAACTTACATTATCATTTGGAAATTTACAAATATGGATAATTTTGTAACTTTTTATAATCAAACTAGTGCAGTACACAAGCTTGCTGTACTTGCTCTGGGTACTGTGTAGGTGTAAAATATCTTACTGTCTATAAGGCTGAATAAACAATATCCTCATTTCAAAGTTCATTATTTTTTGTGCCTGCCTGCAAAATTACCATTTACTGAAAAATTTAGAAAGCCTTATAAACTTTTAAGATATGGTACACCAGTGATCAACATCTAAAGGCAGGGTTTTGGGACATTGTGTCCCTTTAAAGACGGGCTTTTGCTTTAGTCTAATATCAAGAATGCTTGTCAACAATTAAGTTATTTGATAGCCTGCAGTTCCCAACAAATTGTTGTTGAATGGGCAAATTGTGGCATGATAATCCTCAAGTTATACACTGGGGGTGGTTACTTATGACAACCTGTTAATATTTTTTTATAGGCTGCTGCTGCAGATGCACTTTCGAAGTTTTATTACCCTCCTGTTGCTGCAGTTTCCATATCCTATCCAAAAGAAGCTATTCGATCAGAGTGCTTGATAGATGGTGAATTCAAGGGGTTCGGGCAATTGCATCCACGTACCCAAGGAGTGGAAACATTAGGTAACTACTTAACTTTACAAAGCAAAAGCAGAGGCTTATAGCACTTTTAAGTTGTCATATGCTCTTGTAGTATTACCATCCAAGTACGAATTGGGTATTGTGGAATGCGTTGTAGTTTTTTGGAAGGTTTAATAATGAAGGAAATAACATATTTGTGGGTTTGACAGGAACTATATACAGCTCATCACTTTTCCCTAACCGAGCTCCACCTGGAAGAGTTCTACTCTTGAATTACATTGGAGGGGCAACTAATCCTGGAATTTTATCGAAGGTGTGACACTTATGAAACAAACATTTAATATTTATGCAATTGTTTGAGCTGTCATGCTATCAAATTGGTTGAAGACGCATTAGTCTAGTTTTTCTTGGAAAACTTCAAGGATGGTAGGAAGATCCATTCATCATTTTTGCCACCACACTGTTTGGCTATCTGAAACAACTGGACTCTCATATCAAATGCGTATTATGTCTTGATCATTGGTGATTCCTGGTGTCATGCGTCATGCCATCTTCTCTTTTATTTTATTTCATATGCTTGGATCCATGCCTGTTTACGATATTTTACATCTGTATTATTAGATATTTTTCCTTTTTTATTTTATTCCTCCTAAAATCTCTTGTTTAATGGCAGACGGATAGTGAACTTGTTGAAGCAGTTGATCGAGATTTAAGAAAAATCCTTATAAACCCAAATGCTAAGGATCCATTAGCATTGGGTGTGAGACTGTGGCCACAAGCTATTCCCCAGTTCCTTATTGGCCATCTTGATCTCCTAGACGTTGCTAAAGGTTCTCTAAAAAATTCTGGGTTTGAGGGGTTGTTCCTTGGGGGTAACTATGTGTCAGGTGTTGCCTTGGGACGATGTGTCGAAGGAGCTTATGATGTGGCTGCTGAAGTAAATGATTTTCTCTCTCAGAGAGTGTACAAATAGTTTGCAATATTTGTTTTCAGGAAATGGGTGGGACTCTCGTGTTCCATTGGATTGTAGTGACTAAGTTTCTCGAATATGTTACTTCAAGCTCATGTGGCCTTCTTTTGCAAGTAGATGTAAATCCTCTGAATATTTTTTTCACTATCTATTATCTATTTGATGTGTATTTTGCAGGTAGCTATTACTTAGCTACTCCATTCCCCCTTAATTTAAAAGGTTAGATCATCCACACGTTAACTGAAGCTTGCATATGTAAGTGTAACATTGTTTTGGAATGAATTCTTTATATTTAACATTCCTTTGCATATGTAACATTCTTTTAAGAGTATAATATATATGCACTCTCAGTGTGTAAAGATTTATACAGTTAGTATATTATTCACCATTTATTTATATTATTTAGGAAATGTATACATTTTTTTTCTCTTTCTTTTCAATGTAGTAAATATATTATTTATATAAGCATTATTTTATATTCTTAAGAAATACTCAACCAACAAAAAAACAAATCACTTACTAAAACCCTGATATCAGTATGCAGTAATAGAATATTAGAAACTAACAGCGGGTCAAACTGTATAGTTAGTGTCCCACCATATTTAGTTTTAATGAAGATTTGAAAAGTTACATATATTGACCGAATATTTTTGCCCGAAGAAGGTGGCTAGAATTGTTTTTCTGGCATATTGTTAGATTGAAGATTCTCTCCAAATTCTGTGACTTATTTGTCACAAGTTAAATGACATGTACAATCCACAATCCACATAGGCTACCCCATGTAAAATGATTGAGTTTGACCAATTAATGAAACTAAGAATTCCAAAGGAGTATGATGACGGAGAAGGCAAACAATGAAAAACAGGAAGGACAAAGAAATTAGACTAAAAAATGGTCTTCACATGACAATTAGACACTTTCACTGAACAACAGGGGCGACTTAAAAAAAAGGTGGACATGAGTTACACTTTGCTTTTCTAAGTTTTGGAGACCAAATGACATGTTGATAGCTAATTCAAGCAACCTTAAGGTTGGGATGGTAGGGAACATTTTACCATCTTTTTCTCTTTTTCTGTTGTTTTATAATTTATTGTCAAATATCCCTCTTTACTTAACTACCATCGCCTTTTCTTCACATCCAAGCAATTACGTTCTTGTTCCCTCTTCAACTTGCTAATCAACATGAATACCAATATCTATAACACGTAACCAGCGTGAACAATTTTGCGTTAGACACGTGATTACATATTAACATTCTTGTTCCCTTTTCTCAGTTTGGTTCTTTTGTTTATTCAAAAAAGAAGCTTGCTAGTGTATTTCTATCATGTGTTTATATTTAGGAATGAATATCAGATATACTCAAATTGTATTCCTAATTTTGTTTCATTCAATCAAATTTTGATATTTATTAAAAAAAAAATAGTGAGAAACAAAGTTAAAATTATGTTACTTTTTATTATGTGTCAAAATTTGATTGAATGATATATAGTTAAAGATACAATTTAGAGACATATGATCTACATTCCATATTTAAATGATCTTCGTTCTTTCTTATGCTACTAAGTAGAGTTGATTCACCAACAAATTATTGGTCTAGTGATATAAAGTTTTGCTAGTGATATAAGATATCTTGATTTTTATTGATTATTATGGTTTATAGTAAAATTGCCTTAGATATTTATTACCAAAAAACAAAAACTACTCATAAGACACATAAAAAGGAACATGAAAGCACATAAAAAGAAGCGATAGAACACTTGTAAAAAATCAGCCTCGTATATATTGTGTATGATCTTTGTGCTGTTCATAGAGCGTTTCAACAAAGTACTATAGACATCAATGTGTTTTTCTTGATTTACAGCAATTTTTGTAGCCTCACTTGTACCAATGTCTTTATACACATATATATGGTATCTTCAACCAAGGTTAATTAGTCTCATGCGCAACACGATGATTATATCCATTGAACATTGGTTTACGTATTTGACCTACTATGCATATACATGAGTTCTACTGTAATTTAGGTTTATTATTTATCATAATATCTTATTTCAGATGAATATATTTTAGTAGCATATAGTAATTTTTAGGAAAGCAAAAGTTATATTGCTATATATGCACATATATATAGCATCTGTGTTAATAATTTTATAAACATTAGATTAAAAAATAAGGTCAAGTTAATCAGTAAGTACAAAATAAATAATATACATTACCTAAATACATATATGTTCACTTACAGAGTATCAACTAAATGCTGTTTATATATGACTCAAATACATATATGTCCACTAACCCAAATACATGCATATTTACTAACTCAAATACATATATATTCATTGACCCGAATACATATATATTCGTGTAATATATTCATGAAATACAAAATAAATATACAAAAACAGTGTCAACAATCCCATCAGTAAATGTTAATAACTGAGGTGAGGTTCAAAAATTTACACCACAATGAATATACATCACATTTATCATCCAAGAAAAAAGTCAGTGGTCACAAAAAACATATAAAATTTAATGCAGTAAACTCATCAAGTCTTGATATGAACATTTGAAGATGACATTTCAGATTCAACATTAAAAGAAGTTGGAGAATTGTCCGCATCAGTCTCACACCGCAATTTCTTCGATGAACTTATGACTTGAATGTTGTCTGGGTCATGTTCATCAGCAGATCTATAGAGAAAAATAACAAACATTTCATGGTATTAGAGAAAGTATAGGGAATGCCTTTGGCATTTAAAAGTAGATCAAATAAAACACATATACAGTGAAAGTCATAAATTGTTAGGAATCATAGGGATGAGAATTCATATTTATTTGGTTAGAACCATTACCTCAGCCAATAAAAGTGGCTGGTGTAACATTGATTGAGTAAGAAACTCAATATGCTATTAGTCACAACCTTTGTCTAACGATTATCTATGTAACAACAACATTGTCTTCAAATTTTCACTATTGAAGTGTTTTAACTTTTAATCATAAAAAACTTGAACTAGTTACATGGACCTTAGTCTGGTGAGTGTTTTATAATATGAGTTCTTTTTACACTTTTATTTAAGGGGATTTTCGTTAAAAACATATGATTTATAAGCCTTAATTTGATAATTCAATTGAAGTAACTTATAAACTGAAATTTATAGTTCATTTTATATCATTTTGCCGTTATCAACTAATTGATCGACTTATTTTATTAAATACTTTCAAATTGATAAGCAGTGACATATCTAGGATTTGAGAGCAGAAATTCAATATATGTGTTGGGTCAATGCACTAAATCAATAGACCAAGATATAGGTTAGGTTTATCATTTGAGAACTTATATATAAGTTATTGAGTTTAAGGGCAAAAAAATTTATAGGATGTGCATGTACACATCATAAACTCATCAAACATAAGTTTTTAACCCAAAACTTTTAAAAAATTCATTACTTTTTTCATCCTTTAATCCCCTTTTGAGTCAAATGTTGCAAACACACTTAATTACTTTGAACACAAATAAAGAAGCATATGTTAAACTTTCCAATAAGAAAACATATTGTAGTCCACGAACACCGAAGTAGATTTTGGGTAGTTGAAACATGCAATTGTCGGCTACTATGACAACATATAAAATCTACCAATGACATAGGAGAATGAAAAAGGGCATGTAGAAGTGGTCAATGCCAGGGTGGCATAGCAGCTGAAATAAGAAAGTCTCATATTCTCTTTCTTAATTAAAGGATGTGATTCACTTACTCTAAGATTAAGTTTAAAAAGTTTACTTCACATCTTAGCAATCAATTCTACGGAAATCAAATTATTTGAATTAATGAGTAGATTTAAATCATTATATTTCCTAAAATTAATGACTAAGATGTGAAATAAGTTTTAAAAAAATTACTCTTAAAAAATATATCGATCCCTCCTAATTAGTTAATTTGTTTATATAAAGTCCATTAAGGTGGCGGCTTAATCTGTCATGTAGCTACTTCCATAATGAGAAAAGGCTCTAGTTCTAATTCATCTTCATCTATCAATAGCACTAACATGAACCCTTTTATCTCAACTGCATCCTCTCTCACATACCAAAATAGTGAAGAACTTCATACAGATCTTAGGCTTGGACTCAGCATTCCCACCACTCCAAATATTGCCACTTCTATGTCAAGGTTGGTATACAAAAACATTAAACCATTAACTTTAAAATATTTTTTATGCCATCATGGGTTAACCTTTTCCTTAAATATTTGTATCATTCTTATATTAGGGGGCAGTGGCAACAAATGCAGGCACATCTAAGTAGTTCATCACAAGGTGCTGAAGCAAATGATTGCATTGATCATGGGAACTTCTTTGTGAAGGTGTATATGGAAGGCATTCCTATTGGAAGAAAACTCAATCTATTAGCTCATGATGGGTACCTAGATTTAGTGAGAACTCTTGAACAAATGTTTGACACTACCATTCTATGTAAACTCTATATGTTCCCTTATATGCTCTCACATTTATTTATTTGTTATGTTTACTTTTCAGTAAAATAACAAGGTGTGTGTTGTGTATTTAGGGGGGAATGAGATGAATAGAGTGCAAACAGAGAGATGTCATGTGCTAACATATGAGGATGGAGAAGGGGATTTGATTATGGTTGGTGATGTTCCTTGGAGGTAAGTTATATATAATAACTATGGTTTCTCTCATCATTGCATTTTCTTCCCTTTTGAACATTAACATTAATGTTACTTAGTATTTTGGTCATGTAGGATGTTCTTATCAAGTGTAAAGAGGCTGAAGATCACAAGGGTTGATGCATTTGGGTGTTAAATCAAAGTATTTATATGGCACAAACATGTCTCTCTTCCTTTTGTGATTTTAATTTTTGTCCTATATAGGGGAGACTTAATATTAGTGATTTGATTACTAATCACCATAATTAGTATGTTTTTTTTGGATAGTGCCAATGGAAGAAATCATGAGCAAGATCAAAGGAGGAACAAGGGAAAAGAAATGAGGGGTTATATAAGGATGTTTTTCCCTCTAGTTGCATATTAATTTTTTTTCATAATCTTCTATAATTAGGATAATTTTGAAATAGAGAAGTGTTTTGAAGTGTCATAAAAATTACTTATTTTCTATGCATCTTTTGATAACGTCCTCTTTATTATTAATTTCTACATAAAAAAAATCCTATAAATCAATTTGATTGACTTTTGTTAATAGACATAACAATGCAAAGACTAAACAAAAATTGCCTTTTCTCATTGTTTCATATTCATCGAAAAAACAAGTTCTCCTTCCTAATTCACTTATAGTTAACCTTGTATCATTACACAAGTGAGTAATTATATAACTCTTACAAAACTAACTTGTAATTTTTTACACCACATGGAAAAATAACACGTACTTTAAAGTGATAATTTATAACAGATAAAATAACATGTACAAATTACAACAACTTCAAAATAACAAAACCATGCTTTCATTTATGATCCTTTATCTGATTAAGTTGCATTCACCAATCAGCACTCACCCACAACCAGAATTATTCCAATTCATAATATATAAAATGACATGAGAAAAGGAAACAACAATAAAATAGTGGAGCAGAAACATTATATGATACTAAGATACAGTAAAGATATTGATAAAACTGCTATACAACACACATGAAACCTTGGATATTAACTTCTACACTTCTTTTGAGCAGTGTTTGTTGTGAAGGATGTATTCCATCACACAAATCAGTAGAATCCTGCTTATTTTTTATATCTGCCCACATATACAATGGAAAATAAATGAAAACTCAATGAAACACACAAGTAGGTGCACTTAAAAGTTAGAATACATGAGGGGTAAAGACCAAGTCACAGAGACAGAGAGAAGCCTGTGAACAATGTGAGAGAGCTGCAAATCCCCATATTTAAAATCCGCAACTGCACTCAGCTGCTTATGCCGGGTAAATTTTGTCCTGTTGAAGTAATACACCAATCAAATTGCAGCTATATAGCATAATGCTTGAAACTCCATAATTTACCAAGACATCAACCAACCACCCTTGTTCCGATTACTCGAACTCTTCAAGGAATTTGATAAATAGTAACAGTCTGAAGAATGCTCGGGGAATATTCTCTCTTTCAGAGGCTCACAAATTTCTGGAGAAACCAAGTCTGAGTAACCTTTAACGTAAGAGCAGTTCCATGGAACCTTTTTGCTCACACTAAGGGTGATGTTTAATAGACAGATATTGACAAAATGGTCACCTTGTATACCCTGTAAAAGGCCTGCGCGGTTGACATTTTCCCCAATCACATCTGTGACAGTAATCCTTTCTATTACAGGTAGAGCATCTGGGTCATAAGCATCATCCGGATGTTCTCCGTATAAACCGCTGAACCTAATAGCAATATCTACATTAGCCAAGGTCAAGTTAGCGATATAGACGTTTCTTATATAACCGCCCCTGCCAGGAGAAGTTTTTATTCTGATTGCACTGCGTGAATCAAAAATCTGAATATCTTCTGCATGGACTTCTGATACACCTCCAGACATCTCACTTCCAATAGCAATCCCTGCACTTGTTGTTTGCCCGACAAGCCTGTGGATAATAATGTTCGTACTGGGACGACCGAATGAAATCCCATATTCATCCCACCCACTTTTGATGGAAATTAAATCATCACCAGTGCTTATGTAACAGTCTTCAATGCATACATTGTCTGATGAATCTGGACAAATTTAAAAGGTATACAAGAGAATCTTGAGTCTGTTCAAGGAAATTAGCATGAATTGACAAAGTTTTAAGTGTGAACTAACTACTCTGTTTTTCAGAACAAATTTTCTGACCATTCAAGCAAAGCAATGGAGAAAACTATACCTCCATTATATAATGCACCAGATATCTAAAAAATTTATCTTCCTTTGGTTAAATGAAAATTTTCATTCAAAAAAATTAATGGCAGAAATATGATATCGCACAAAATATATATCAAACATTGGACTTTTGGAAATCAATCTAGAAAACCTGTAAATAGTGAATTACACAGGGTATGACTTTCCAGCCTAAGGGAGAAAACTAACCTGGATCAATCCCATCTGTGTTCGGTGAACTAAGAGGAGCAAGGATTGTGACATTCTGAACTGTAACATGGCTGTTCATTCAGAAAAACAGTCTCAAATCTCCCCCTAATCATGAAAGCTTCACTATCCACAGTTTTAAAGTGGGAATGGAAGTACATGAAGTCCAGTAAATAAGGTAGAAAATATAAACTCAATCCTTCTGAAGGAAACAAACCTGCAATATACAGGGTGAATAGTCCAAAATGGTGAATTCATGAAAGTTAGGTTTGCAATGTGAATCCCAGTTGAATTCATCAACTCAACCAAATGGGGGCGTGTATAGTTCAATGTTTTGTTCTGAAACCTGCTCCACCAGATACTTCCTTGACCATCTATAGTGCCATTATTACCTTCATTGAGACAACAATGGCATCAATAAATCAAATGATACATATAGAAGATAATTCCTTGTTAAATATTACCAACCCGTTATGACGACATCAGTCAAATTGCGCCCATAAATGAGGCTTTTATGCCTTCCACCCGGCAACTCCCTTCCTCGGCCATACGATGGTAGAGGATCCACAACTGGCCAATCATCAGTGTTCTGTAACAAGCAGGATATGTCATTTGGTTTCACTCAATACATATCATAATTGAGACTGCAAGGTCTGAAAAGATTAAACTACCAATTTCTCTGGACTTAAGCCCAATATATCAAATACAAACTTAACTAAAACGCATTGCATATGTCGCAAATGTTTTAGTAAAAAAATAATCTTTGCATGGTAACTTGATATTAAATTATATCACATGGAGTGCTTACTAAATATAACAAAATATTGCCACACTAATTAATATGCATAAGAAGCATGGGATAGTAGCACTACTTCTATGCGGAAAGTGGCCTTCTACTTAGCAATAACTGCAGTAAGTCAAGCTAGCAAAGCAAACATGATTTGCAGCTATACTAATCCTCCAATTTCTTGCATTTCACCACACTGAGTGACTTACATTTGATCCAAGAATTACTGCATCCTTATCCAATGACAAAGTTAGATGGCTGATAAGATCAAAACTTCCTGTCAGCCACTGGCCAGCCGGGACAAAAAGCTTTGCTCCACCTTTGTCTGAAAATGAATTTAGGTAGAAGATGGCATTCTGAAATGCTTTTGTATTGAGTGTGACCCCATCGCCCACTGCTCCAAAGTCGGTAATACTGACGCTGTGAGGCCGAGCAACCTCTGAGTTTACTTCATGGCAGAGTGAGCTGCTCCACACTGTCCATGGGGAACAACTGAACAACGCAAGTAAAAGAGTCACATACACCAGCTGCAAGAGAAAAGTTTCACCTCAGTTACCAGTCTAACAACTAATATTACCTAAAGTAACACTATTAGAAGCATCCTCAGAGGAATTATCAAAGTTCACATGCTTCTTCAACTGCAACAAGAGTAAGATCTTAATACAATAGCATCATCAATATTATGAAATAACAAAACAATAGACAATTGATTGAAATTGAAATGTCAAAATGGATGAATTGAAAGTTAAAATGTACTCAGATCAGCTACATTTTGGCCAAACAGTTAATAGAGAAAGATGTTTAAAATATTAAACTAATCACAATCATGTTCCCATTTACTAGCATGGGTGTTACCCAGTAAGACATATCATATAAAGGTAGAAAGTGAATGATCCAATTGATGACGCTGTTCTTGATCTAAGTAAAAAAATTAACTTTTAGATCTTACTTACTCCATCCACTACTAAGCTTAACATGGAATCTCTTAAATCTTGATATAGAAAAAAAAACAATAAAAAGAAAACTCACAGTTGAAGGTCTCTTCATAAGAATGAGATCCGAAAAAAAACAGAGGTTTTGAGGCAGCACGAATGAGTAATTCGAAATCGTCGTTGTGAAGAATAATAGCGAGAGAGTGATAGTGATTAGATGAGTGAGTAATAGTAACTAAGTAAAATAAAACAAAATCATTGATAGAGACTGTTGATGCCTCCTTCAAAATTATGCAGTAGGACCCTCCTTCACCCTTCTTCAATATCTCTCTCTCTCTCTCTCTCCTTCTCTCTATGGTTGTAAGTACCCAGAGAGAGAGAAAAAAAGGAGAATGAAGAAAGTGGAAGACAATGAATTTGAAGCAATGAAGAGATGATCACGGGTTGTGGTTATAAACGATTGTATTGCTCAAAGTACTGAATCAGAAACAGACAAAGACAAATTGTGTGAGAGAGAGAAGTTAATGCATGCTAAGGTTCACAGAACAACACTTTCACCGTATCTGTGTTTCTCGTGACAAACCTTTGTGTTGTGTTTCATTCATCCTTAACCAATTTCTTACTATTATCAGTCATATAAGTATATAGATGATTATAATAATTATATAATATGGTGTATTATTTTACTATATTAGATCTAAATCAATAAAAAGATTAGAATTACATGACAATTGCAACATACCATAAATTATGTTTAGTGTAAACTTTTATTCAAAAACAAAACGATGGTTGATTTTCTCTATCTTTTAAATCACAGTTTTTTATATACAAATTCTGAACGAATATTCATTTTCAATATTGAAATTGAGTAATATACAGAAATTAGCAACACTTTTTTTTTTATCTTTCTTCTCTAAACTTCACCTCTTTCATCTTCCTCACTTCTCCATATTTATCATGCATATCATTATAATACTCTAAATTCCTTTAAAATCATGATTTTCATGATTAATAAGGGATTTTTACTATAATTTGGAGTGTTTCTCTGAAAAGTCTAACACCCCATGACAAGTAGATAAAATTGACAAACTATATAGAATTAAATTGATTATTACTAAAATGCTAAATTGAACATAAAAATGAAATAAATGACCAAAAGTAGTTATAAAGAAGTTTATATCAAATCACATCTGAAAAGTAGTTAGAGGTGCAGGGATGAAAGGAACAACAGTGAATGACACTGACAGATTAGACCAATAAAACTAAACCGCTTAAGTGCTGCCCTTGTCAAATTTTGGAATATTAATACTTAGAGAATATAACCTATAAATACTTAAGATCAAGTGAAAGCTATTTTATTTATAAAAAAAAATGCTAATTTAGAAGAAGTTGCATAAAATTGGGATTAGACCCAAATGAGGTTCATCGTTTGTTGGCCAACCAGAATAATGTCAATAATACATTAGATAAGTGATTTTTTTGAATGATTTAAATAATTAGATTGAAAAATTATTTAATCATTAATAAAAATGTAGATAAAGTGGGATAAATCGATGATACACCGATTTGAAGCTGAGAGAAGAGAAGGAAACAATTTAACGCCTCAAAAGCAGTTTTAAGTACTAAGTCTGTAGGCATTGTTAACGTAAATAAACCACATAATAACATGTAACAGTGCCAAAAATTATTAGCGTTATTTAACATGATTAAGTGTCATTGACAATCTTGGCCCTACAAAAGAAATACTTTGAATTAATAATTTGAGAACCCTCTTTCCTAAAGTCTTATATGGAAATATGTTTCATGTCAACAACGCCATCTCCACACAAGTGGTTACACATTGTGAATTTTTGAAGGATATTAAATTTCTTAAATAGCGTTACGTGTGACCGTGTTTATGAAAACAGCGCTAACGTAAAAAATTGCAACCTATGTCACACACAAAATGGTTTCACTTGGGTAGAGAAATGAATTCGGGTTATCTCCTGGATAAATGAGTAATTCCATAGAGAAATGAATTCGGATTAGGACTAAACACAAACATGGAAGAAACTCGATACTCATAAAGTGTGTGAATACCTTTGGTTATACAAAAAAAATATCTAGTTAATTATCTAATCTTTCACACAGTACTCATCTTCAATGATCTCTATCAAAGATATTTTAAGTCACTGATTTTTCTGTATTTATAAATGCAGTAAAATACATGCATAAGTCATTAATCAGTGTTATGCTACAGTATGTCTAATTTAAGCAATATATAAACCCATCCTTGACCTCGAATTCTAATGGTGTAGTTCTTTATAGCTTGCTACCTTTTACATTTTCAAATTTGTTATACACTGCTTGAGCATCATAATTCTATTTTACATTAAATTATTACATGCATGGATCAAATGAAGGTTTCCAACACATATCACCTGGTCTTTATCATGTTGTAAATTCAGGATACATATGGGATTAGGAACTAGCAGCACTTGATGCTGATGGCTCAACAGTGCCAACTGGATCTGGTTTGGTATTAGCTTCTCTGCTTGCATTACGTTTTCCTGATTTCTGGTTCTCCTGTTTATCCTTATCTTGCTTTACCAACACAGGTTTAAACTGCATATGCAGTATAAGAAGGATTAATATCCATGAGAATAACATGCAATATAAGAAGGATTAGTATCCATGAGAATATCATATGCTGCTACAAAAATTATAATATAATGGATAAGATCATAAGATGGGAAGCTTAGGTGCCAAAATTTGTAGATTAATGCAAACCTGATATATGGAATAGATAACATTTCTTCTTATTTGTGCCATCATCTCCAAGAAAAGGTTATAGCCTTCAAGTTTATATTCAATAAGTGGATCCCGCTGTGCATAACCCCGTAAACCTACAGCTTGCTGAACAAATTTTAGTGCTTGAAGATGTTCCTTCCACAAGCGATCAATATTGCTCAAAATCAAGAACCGCTCTGCTTCTTTCATCAAGTCTGGTGCTTGTTGCTCCACAATGTCCTATGTATTTGTTTATAGAAATGGGGTTATGGTGATATATTAAATGAGATCAAGTTGTTATACTAAAAGTTTCATCCTCTTCAAACCAAAAATGAAATAATATAAACTGACCCTTTTCTGCAGATAGGCTTCATAACCACGTCGGCGGAGATAACTTTGCAACTCTTCGTAATTCGAACACTGGCTCCTCAGCAAATCAGGGGTCAGATCATTCAACAAGTAGCAATATCTGAAGAGAAAACAAACATTTTCCGTCAGTAATTAGATTAAACTAAGACATGTACTTGTTAATAACAAAATAAAATAGAAAACCGCATCAAAGATAATCCCACCTGCACATCATCAGTATTTTAAGAATCCACTAAAATTGGGTTACTAGTATATGGTATTTAGTATTTACATAATTGGTTTGAGGTTATTAATTCTGTTTGAATCTCAGTACTACCAATTTATCTAAAAGTCTTCTTAAAATACAGCCCAAATACCCAAGAAATTGGCTTAATAGTTAAGTTGTGCTTCCTACTTATACTACTCAACTTAAATTTTTTGGCCAGCACTTACGAAAAATAACGTTAAAAAAGGACTAAGATCTAAATGGAATTCATTAAAAAATGATTTACGATAGAATACGATGTTATATCCATGTAACCGACCCCACCTTGTGGAAAAAGGCTTTGGTTCTTGTTTAAGTAAAGTATTTACTCAAAATAAAGAATAAGCCCTCCCTATAAAATTCCCAACATCCAAACAACAATTAGTCTTTGAGTTGATTTTTTTGGAGGAAAAGGAAGAGAAGGAGAAAGTTTGAGAACTATGAAATAGGCTTGTGAAAGGATTCCAAAGCCTTCCTTTCTCTATATTTCCCTCAAAAACCAACTACGGAATAGCCCCTAAGGAAATATGGAGATCATAAATGAATGTACTACTCATACAAGATCAAAGTTACCTGTATAACTAAACCAAATAAGGCATCATCAAGCACAAGGATCAGAAGATTCTACTTACTGTTGAATTTTTGCAATAAGTTTTTCAAGGTCCCAGCTGTCTTTTGGAGCACCAGAACCAATGTTTGCCTAATTCATGATAACATTGCTTTATGTTACAAGTAGGAAGGTACAATAAGAAACATAATTTTAGCAAGACTTACCTCTAAAATGTCATCCATTGTCAATTCAGCATACTCAATAAGAAGAGATTGAAGATTGTCAGATTCAAGGGCTCGTCTTCTCTCTGTGTAGACACGATCTCTTTGACTGTTAAGTACTTCATCATAATCAAACAATTGCTTCCGAATGTCAAAGAAATAATTTTCCACTTTCCTTTGGGCTTCATCTAATGCCTTGGTCAACATCTTGGACTCAATAGGCAGGTCTTCAACTCTAAATGCTCGCATTAATCCCTACACATCACAATATTAACATCATTTTGGGCAATCAAATTCCAAGCTCAGCAGCAACAAAAAAACGCATTACCTGAATTCGATCTCCACCAAAAATTCGAAAAATGTTATCTTCAAGACTCAAGAAAAAACGTGAGCTTCCCGGATCCCCTTGTCTGCCACTACGTCCACGCAGCTTTATGGATAGAAATTGAAGTTTCAAGTTCAAATACAGAAATACTTCTATGACAATATTGGAAGGTAAAAGAATGGTAGAAAGGGACTATGATGGAAGCTTTCCACCCCCTTCCAGCCCAACATGGAAAAGGAGAATAAAATAAAACCTGATTATCAATTCGCCGTGATTCATGACGCTCTGTACCCACTACATGTAGTCCACCAGCTGACACAACCTAAAGTCAAAACGATTATTTAAATTGCATCAACAGCAATAGACCAAGTGAAATATTAGTCAAGAAAATAAAAAGACCTTCTTCCTCTCTTCCTCTGTAAAGACTTTATATTCCTTGACAATTTCCAAAAATGCATTTCTCAGCTTCGCAATTACATCATCTTGAGAAGGGCCCTACATAAAAATAAGCAATAATGACAATTTGATAATATAGGATGAGAATTTGTGAATTCTCACTTAAGATTTTTTATAAAGAAATCATTAATCAATCATTCTAATTTCTATAATTAATTCCACTTGTAAATTTCATTATCATCAGAGTGTCACCTTTTCACAAGAATAGGATAAGCGCTCCTCTGCTTCAAGCTCAGTTAATGATCTCTGGCCCCATGTTTTAACAGCTAACTGCACAGCCTTCTCAGCCAACTCAGTATTTCCATTTGATAGTTGGCAAGGAAACAACTTCTCGTTCACCTGGATAATGATATGTGTGGAGTTCCAGAAAGTTATTGTCAAAATAACATAAAAATCCCACAATTTAATTTAAAAGAAGTAATAATTATAACAAGAAAAATACCACACCTTCCATATCTTTGAGGGAGGAGGTTTTTTTTTTACTGATACAAAGGCTCCTTCAGCTGGCTTAACAACTCTGCAATAAAAAACAAAAATAAAAACTTGAAGGAGAGAAGAAAGAAGAGGAAAGTATAATTGTTTCTGTTTGTATTTTCTAATTATTGAATTGAATACAAAGTGCAGCTACTATTTATAGAAGCAGTTACAACTCATGTGGCAGTTACATAATTGCCACTCTTCTAGAAGCAACTATTCTAAAAGACTAGAAGGCTTAGCTAAAAGACTAATAAGGCAAAAGGCACATACTAAGCTTTGATTAGCAAAGCTGATTACAACAGTTGGTCTAACAACATCAGTTAGTCTAATATCATCTATTGGCAGACAAGTCACATCACACAAGTATCCAAAGTACATCCTTTCATCTCCCCAACTCTCTCTTCGTCACTATGTGGATCACTTGAAGACCCTAAACCAATCCACCATAGCTACCACTCTCTCTCCTTTGGGAAAACACACTCTCACTCTCCTAAACACAGGGATAGATGGACTTATGTTTCTCTTTGGGGGAAAACATTATCTTCCTCTCCTACATGCACATTCCTATTTAAATATTTTCCTTTTCACATTCAGAGAACATCCCATTCATTAGAAGCCCACCAATGGCATATCTCTTTTTTTAAGTTTTCTCACCTCCTCCCGCTACACATTTGCTCTTTTCTTTCCCAAGGCTCTAACTGACCTCTAAAAACATAAAATTATAAATACCGTTTAAATGATAAAAGACAGCGAGAAGTCCACAGAAGGCAAAGTCTCAAGAGAAAAGTAAAGTAAAGGTCCATAATACCTCGGCATAAGTATCTCACGAAGCTTCAACCGTGCCATAAATTCAGCATTACCACCGAGGATTATATCTGTCCCACGACCAGCCATATTGGTAGCAATTGTCACTGCTCCAAGCCGGCCACTTTGTGCTACAATCTCTGCTTCCCTCTCAACATTTTCTGGTTTTGCATTAAGAACCTGGAAACAATACATATCTCAGTATCTTTACCAAAAAAGATTAAAAAGAAAAAAGAAACGGATTTGTAGATTAAGCATTATTCTCAGTCTCTTGAATGGAAGACCAGTTGGACAGTGCTAGCAGCTATCGGGCTAAGCTAAGACCTAAGAATAATGTATTCTTCTCAGAAAACACAAAATATCCAACAATGGTACAATCAAGAAAATAATGTGCTTACATTCAGCGCGTTTCCATTAAAGCATAGAGCAAAGAGAGACTTTACCTCATGCGGAATTCCAGCTTCTTTCAATTGCTCTGATAAGGAATCACTTTGCTCAACACTAGTGGTGCCAACGAGCACTGGGCGACCGGTTTTATACATTCTAGAGATTTCCACTACAACTGCACGCCATTTCCCTGTAGTTGCCCTGAAAACTACGTCAGATTCATCCTGAGAAAGATATTAAAGACACATTAGCAACTACACAAACATCACATAATTTATAAAAATCATTTTATTTTGCACTAGTTGAATCTACTATGATGAACTGCAAAACTTTCTAAGTTTAAAAGTAGATTACTTTTAATGGAAATAATCAATGACTATTCCCATTTATTTACGAACTTATACATTTGATAAATTTAAACATAGTAACTTAATATTAACATTCTTCCTGTTGGGGAATTGGAGTCCAGGTATCACATTGTAAAGAAATCATCAATTCATGAAAGTCTTGAATACGGACAACAAGCATTCAAGCAAGAAGAAACCTTTCTTAGCATAGGTTTGTTTGTTGGCACGATTGTCACTTTAAGCTTGTAAATGCTCTCAAATTCTGTGCTTTCTGTAGCTGCAGTGCCAGTCATACCACAAAGTTTTGGAAACTGTAAAAATGCAGATTTAAAAGCATCAAGGTAATTTCTGAGGCAAATGAAATTCTGAATTAATGATTTACAATCAGTTCAGATATAATATTGTCAACCTGCAGAAAGAAATTCTGGTAACTAATAGAAGCCAGTGTTACAGTTTCATTTTGAATTGGCAACCCTTCCTTTGCTTCAACTGCTTGGTGAAGTCCATCACTCCACCTTCTACCCTATCAGTGAAGAAAAATAAATAAAAATCACTTGTGCTTTGAGATATCAAATATAATTTACTTCTGAAAACAAAAATACGAATACATGAGGTCAAGTAAAATTTCTAATTACTTGCATAACTCGACCAGTAAACTCATCAACGATTAGGACATCTGTTCCACGAATTATATAGTTTACATCTCGGAGAAATAGTTCTTTCGCTTTTATTGCATTTAGGACATACGAAGCCCATTGTTCTCGTGGATCATATAAGTCTTTGACACCTAAAATTTCTTCAGCATCTTCATAACCCTGTTCAGAGAGTAGAACAGTCTTTTGTTTTTCATCCACCTGAATGACAATTCCAATAAGATAACAGTAGAATAACCGCTTTCATTTAAATAAATTAGGCACCTAATCCTTTAAGCAGAGATAAAACAAGGTACTCTCATGACATGAAGACAATTTAACAACCACTCCCCATAGAAAATAAATAGAAATCACAATATCCATAAAAAAAAAGCATACACTCGTTTGTTTTCTATTTTCAACCTTATCAGAATCATTTCTTTAATCCATCCATGTGTCAAATCCCATGAGAACCACCCAGTTGGCAGACACAAGTGTCTACAAAGTTCATCAGTGACGCCAAGCAGACAACAAAACAGAAGTTAATTTATACATCAAATCTTCTGTTAGCACCCCATGGGCATTCCACTTTACATAATATCTATAAAGCTATATACCAAAAAAAAAACTTTATTTTCTCCCCCTTTCTCATTTACCTAGGACTCGTCCAATCAAATTTCCTCCTTCACTTTCAACCTTCTTTTATCCCTAAGGCAGGCATATATATGAAAAAAAATTCCAAGGTCCTATAACCTTGGTACAAAATTGGGATGTATATCTCCGAACCTAACTACTCGTTCAAGAAAAATAGAACTAAGGGTATGTTTAATTTTCTGGAAATGAAGGGCAAGAAAACAAAAATATTTTGTCCCTTGTTTGATTTTCAATTGGCTTCAGTACTAGATGAATCCCTCCTCAAGGGACAGCACAAAAGTCATGTTTTTTGTCCCTTTAATAAACCAGGGGACAAAATTTTGTCTAGCATGCTTAAATTGTCCCTTACATCAAACGCACCTTAGGAACAAATTGTCCATGTAATACAAACCTAGAAACCCTACCTAGTCGGACTAAAGCTTGGTTGTTGTATTACAAACCTAGCAAATGAAATCTTCCTCTCTTCAAGTCTACAACCAACAAATCTTCTGCCGGGCAACACCATTATTAACTTCTCATCAAGGAAAAATATTAATATCAAAGAATGACAAAGCAGTCTCATTTTATAATTATTTACAGTATTCGAATGTGCTAATAATGGAAATAGCCTCTTTGCTTGCGAGGGCAAGGCTGCACAAAACTACTCTCCGAAACCCCACTAGGTGAGAGCCTTGTCACCTTGTGCACTTGGGACGCCCTTTTTACTCTAATGTAAGAATTATATACCTGAAGGTAGATGCTATCAGGAGATAAACTTTTATTATATCAGATAAAGTTTATTGTCAACTTTATACAAAATGGGCTAAATTTAAGTGAGATATAATCTAATCAATAAACAAGAATTCTATCCCTTGCAAACAAAAAATAATATCCTCTTTAGATGATAATATTCCTTATCAGAAAAAACCTTAAAACATAGCTAATCAATGTATAGAAAAAGAAACAGAGAAAAAATATCCTGATAAGTTAACACAAATAAATTTCAAAATGTAAACAATTAAGCAAACTTACAGTGTAATGTATGTCTTGTTCGAAGGCCTCTGCTATCTTTGCAGCCTTATAATACCGATCACTAGGCTTCTCCGCAGGTCCTGATATAATGAGTGGAGTTCTAGCTTCATCAATAAGGATTGAATCAACCTCGTCAATGATACAGTAATTGAAACCCCTTACGACAAGTTCCTCAACACTCTGTAAATCCACAGCTTGGGGTTCAGTATTATAATTGATGGATAGAAACTGGTTACTTATATAGTACATACTAAATTGAAGAAATAAATAAAGGAAGAATTACTTTCCGTGGCCAGATTGTCTCTTAAGTAATCAAAACCAAGCTCACTATTGGTGACATATGTTATGTCACATAAGTAGTTTTCCTTTCTTTGCTCACTCGACATATTTTCTGCCAACAAAAGCATCATTTATTAGCTTCAACAACTGAATAGTTTAAAGTGTGATATAATATTAATCAAAGAGACTCTCGGTTAACAATGACAATAAAAGAAGAAACAAAATGTAAAAGCACCATGCAGAAAGCAATAAGTTACATCAAGGGTGAACTGGATTTTATCGAGAGATGTAAATATAAGCAGATGAGGACGAAGCAAGACAGAAAGTTTACAACAACCAACACAGAACTTAGTAAAAATGGATGGATATAGATTCAAATAGGCATAAAAATGATCCAAAATAAAAGGGGGAGCGGAAGGAAGGAATGAAGTAAGTATGAGACATACGCTGGATGAGGCCAACCTTCAATCCAAGGAAGCGAGGAACTTGACCAACCCACTCGCAATCACGCCGAGCCAGATAATCATTGACGGTAACAACATGAACTCCCTTCCCACTTAACGCATTCAAATAAGCTGGCAAAATGGCAACCAGGGTCTTCCCTTCCCCAGTCCTCATTTCAGCTATTTCTCCCTTGTGAAGAACCATGCCACCTAAAACACCCCAATTAGATTTTCGTAAACGGAACCAACCAGAACTACACCATGAAACGTATAATGTAAAACAAAAATGACAATTCCAACAAAACACTTACCTATGAGTTGGACATCAAAAGGGCGAAGGCCTAGAACCCTCTTTGAAGCCTCTCTTACGACAGCAAATGCTTCCTGCGATAATACTCACTTCAATTCCTCAATCACTTTTAAAAGCAAATAAGGGCAGGCCCCTTTGTTTAAAGTTTTTCACACAAAAATATTGATTATTTTGATTACAAAAATCACTTCTAAAACTTGCACGTTCATTTTATTGGACTTTTACAAGGGGAAGCAAAAGCAGCAAAATAAGCTGAAGTTCAACTATTCAGGAAAATAAACTCTGTTTTTTTGCTTCTCAAACAACCATTTTTACCAAAATCACTTTAATAGGATCAATTTCTTAAACCTAAACAAACGGACCCTAACTTTATTTAAATAATTACTCACAGGTCATAAAGGTTTACATAAACTTCACATTGAGAAGGAAAAAAAAAACAAATTCAAACTTCTGAAACTCACAGGCAATAAAGAATCCAAGGTTTCCCCCTTTTGCGCGCGTTCTTTAAGAGCAAAAGTTTTATCCCTCAATTCAGAATCCGACAAAGCAGAAACCTTCGATTCCAATCCATTAATAATGTTAACAGTTGCAGCATATTGCTTCCTCGTCTCTTCTCCAGTATCAGTACCCTTAAAAATACCGCTCAATAAACCTCCGAGCGAGGCCACCGTACCCAACCGGCGGCGCCTGATACGCTGCGTTTTGGCTCCACAGACTGAAAGAGAGAATAGAGGAAAGCGAAGGTCTCCGTTGAGATAAGAGGATCCCGAAGAAGGTAGGGTTAGGGTTTTGAGGTGATAATAAGAACGCGAGTGAGAGTTGCAAGTGTTGGAGGTGAAAGAGGAAGAGAGTGATGATGCTAATGCTGCCATTGAGTTGAATTTGATTTTAGAAGAGAGTGATGATGCTGAGTTTAATAGTTGAAGTGTTTCATGCCATTGGAGCTATGTTCTTCTTTCAGAGATAAGATAAGGAGAAGCTTCTGTAGCCAATGTATGTGAGGATAGGATAGTAATTATTTTTTAAACTAACAATGGCTGTGTGTGTTGATGCGCTTTACATATTATATTACAAACTGAATATCCACCACTTTGGTGTTTATTACCATCTACCTATTTAATCAACAAATAGATATTCAAAATAATTAAAATAACCTAACCATCTTAAAAATACTAATTTAATCTTTGAGGTTATTTTAAGTTTTTAAATTTTTAAAAGAGTGTATCAACACACACAAAATTTTGAGAAATCAAAATATGTTTTACTCTATATTATATCATATATAGATTATTAAATATCACACATCAATATCTTTTTAAATTATATAACAACCCTAATGTTGATCAACAACTAAAGTTGATATTTAGTAGGGATAATAATAAAAATCGAATTTGTAGGTACTTGCCAAAACCTGACGCAAATTTAATGAGGAAAACCCGATATAATTGAGTTCGGGTTCGTGTTTTACCTGAATTCAAATTTCAGGTTTGGTATAATTGATACCCTACCCTGAACCCGCCCCAAGCCCGATTAATATATGTAAAATTATATAATTACACATAAATACATATATAAAATATATAGACACATATATATAAATTTGACATATATAGAAACTATATATACAAAAATATATGTTTCAGACGAGTTTTCATCGGGTTCGAGTTACCCAATCGGGTTACCCAAAACCTAACAAGTTCGAATATGATATCATTTTTTTATCGGCTCGAAGATGATATCATTATTTTCAACATCGCTTAATTCAAATTCAGATTTGCATTTTATATTTCAGGTTCAATATTAAGTAAGGACAAATCCAACTCCAACCCGTTTTCATTCTTAATAATCAGGCTCCAAGACATTATTACCGTAAATTTGGTTCTAATTTATGTATTGAGGTCTTTGAAATACACATTTTTTTAATATTCCTTAAACATGGCATTTATTAATTATAGCATTTTCACATTTACTATGGTGTTTGTCAACTTTTCGTATTATTTGAGATTGAGTATTTGGGATTTAGAGTATAAAACAAGGGCTTTTCTAAAAGAAATTATCTTAATAAAACAAAGTTCTCAATTTATTTTTAATTTTTCCAAATAATCTGGTTGATTGATGAAACACATTTTTTGTCACAAAATTTGCTACTTTAATATAATATAATAATTATGTATATATAACTAATTAAATTTTTAATTTAAATATATTTTTCAACTAATCATAATTCATAACATCATCACACATAAAATGATACACACTTTGAGACATTTGATTGATATAAGACTCTCAAGGGTTTTGTCTAAAGGAGACAAATGTTCATTAATATACAATAACTAATTCATTTTGAGGTGTGTAGTTTTCCATTATAACAAGTGTTCAAGAATCAAATATTTGACATTTTAGTCTATCACATTGTCTTTAACCAATTATAATATTTTAAATAAAACAAAAAACAAAATTTGCGACTTATTAGTGAGGAGGAGGAATAAATATTTGTGAGTGCCAATACCCAAAAATAAAATCGGAAGAATAATTTATTGCTGAATGATAACATGTTAAATGCAGTCATGTAAACTCTGAAGAAATCCTTAAAAAAACAAAACCACTAAAATCCGTCAGTTACAACAGTGTATATATTTCTCTGAAGGGACATATGCATGATCATTGTATTACACAAATCACATAAACAAAAAATTCCCTTGCTGATTGCAAGATACAGTTCCCAGGAACTTGACTGTGGATCAATTTGGCTGAGGTGGAACCACTTTCAAACTTTTCATCCACTCACACAAACTAGGATCATCGAAGTGCACGAAACTGCTTTTTAGCTTTGTCCGTTGCTCTGTTGTCAATGACTTAAGTTGTGGGAATCTTGCCTCCTGCAAAAAGTTGTATGTTCAATATGTAAGTTGTAAGTTTCTAGGAATGTTAGAACTGGTTCGGAACAAAACATGAGTTTTGTTTTATGTTCGGTGTATTTTATACATCGAAAAGAACACAAGAGTAAAAAAATGGGACATTCTGGTTCCAGTAAAAATGGTGGAACCAAAGAGAGCAGCACAGGAACATCCTGTTCTTGTCCACACACCGAATGCTAACATGTATATATTATATAACAAGGTCAATCTTGAAATGTCATTTATTCTATATCTGGCATCACGCGATATCCATATACCGGGAACTTGTTGGCAATACGGTCATTGAAAAAAGGATGTATTCAGTTTCACTAGAGAAAACATTAAGTGTTTGCTCACCTGCTCATATGGAGGATCCTTGTGTGCCGGTATGAGACGAGAAACAAAATATCGAGCCTGTGAGCTACCCTCCTGTTTCAAATGTAAATTTAATGTTCACCATCTAAATAGGAGATAGAACATAGAAAGATGCAGATCAAAACATGCAGAGCTTGAATAGCAAGAAAATTAACCTTGAATGCAAGTATACGAGGAGCTGGAAAACGGAATTCAGTTAGCTCTTCAGCCAATGTCCGGCAAGCGGCCAGAGCTGCAGAACTTCTTCCTTCATCAGCTGCAAGTTCAGCACCCTGATATCCAACAATCAATAGAAAAAGAGTTTAAATTTCATGAGATAAAGGAAAAGGGAGCAAGAGAACGAAAGTTTAAATCACATAAAGGAAACATAAACACAAGGAAAAATATGTATAATCCATTATGTCTCCGAAATATCATGGTTCTAAATATTAAAAGAACTTATTACAAGCTAGAAGATGATGAATACTATGTTCATAATGCAAAGCATATACAGAATTGCACGTTCATTCACATTAACTGTAATTAACTATGAAGTTAAATTTCTATTTTACTTTTAATTATTATAAATCTATAACACTAGCCAGTCTGCATAATTTGTAAGCACACAATTGACGTAACACTCAATGCTGATGTGGCACACTCTTGCTAACAAGGCACTGTGCCACTTCATCTATGCACCGGCAAAGTCAACAAACAATGCCATTTGGCTAACACCATCAAATTTAATGCCACATCAACATAGGAGGCCTTTACTATGCCGAGAGGTAAAGCAACATCAACAGACAACTCATAAGCGGACTAGATTGCATCAATTAGCAAAACTATAGAGTGAGCAACTGAGCATTCTTATAACTGGACAGTGAGGCCAAATCAAAATTTCGAAAACTAATGGGACCAAAAGTGTAATTAAGCCCCGAGTACGAATTAAAGATGACCCAATTATTCCATTATACCGAGGAAGCAGTGCATATTGGCACAAAAAGCAGTGCATAATATTACAACACAAGCCTTTTTTTCTCCAATTAATAGTTATAGGTGGCAGTAAAATTCCATGTATGGTATAATAACTTCAAAAGGAAGCATGAGGAAAGCAAGCCTCATAACTAAAATTGATTTATATTAGCACCAAGGATGAGAAAACAATGCCATAGTCCAACTACAATGTCATGATAGAAAAGTCTAGAACAGAAAGAGGACACTAGGTAGGAGGCATACCAACCAAATGAAGACATCAGTGCCATGATCAAGAATAACAGCAGTATCAGACTGCATGGCAAGATCATAAGCTGGCAGCTCCTCAAAAGTGCCTGCCTCCCTGTGCATTAGACAACGAGGAGCCACCATTCGGAGTGATAGATCAAAGGATGCATTTAGAAACAGGTTCCGCAACACAGACCTCTCATCTTCATGGCCAATAATGTTTCCCAATAGCGGTCCTCTTTTCATATGGAATAGGAGCTCGGGTAAGAGAGAAAGTTCCTTTGGAAAGCAGTGCAGTTTCGATTTCGGTAATTGGGAGCCAAATTTTAAAGCAATATCTTTGATTCTTTCATCTATCGTTGCTCGCATGTCAATCGCATCAGAATGGCTTATGGCTCGCAACAGAGTCCTTTTCGCGATGAGGACAGCAGCCACTTCATCTTGAATGCTCTCAAGATATGCAGAAAAACTATCTACAGTTGGCAGTCTAACAGTAATGACCCTTGACACATCAGCCTGATACACATTTGAATACTGAATTGCAAACTGGAAAAATACATGATCACTTTTGATGTCTCTTTCAGTTTCCATGGAGAGCGTGAAGCTCTGTGTATCTTCAACACTTGGCATTTGAATATAAAGAGCAGAGTCATTTTTAAACGTCCCATGGGTATCTACATGTGCCTCTTCACCGGGACCCACAACATGAGTTATAAGAATACCGTCTGACATGCGTAATTCTAACAAGGCATGAGAGCCTGCTGCTCTGGCAGCCGCTCTTTGCAAATTAACGCCAAAGGCTTCCCCAAAATCATCATGAAGAACCAGAACTCCGCCTGATGCTTTTGCAAGAGGCTGTAAAATAGGAACCCTTACAGGGCATGTTCCAGCACATAAAATGTCAACAACAGTATTGTGACGATTAGCCTCATGACCAAGATTCTCCATCCACTTTAACGCTATCTTTTCCATATAAGGATAATTAAGATGATCAAAAGAATAAGGAACAGACCCAGGACCGTAAGTGTTTGGCCCACCAGCACATACAATAATTCTGCTATTGCTACCTGACCTTTTGACTACCCCTCGTGACATATCTGCAGATGGCCCCTGAATAATAGCAAGAGCAACCTCAACAGCAGTTCCTAGGCATCGATCTCTGGATGCTTCTGGAATGTTCGACTTGTATGGTCTCAATGATGAAAATATGGCATGCGCTACAGGCAGTGAAGCATGCATTGGCGACAAGTATATGCCGTTACCATAGATAAATCCTTTCAAAGATTCCTGAAGTGGTGATTTGTCCCCGGGAAGCACATCAGCAGAAGCAATTGACTCCTCTGAAAAGTCATAAACTGATACGGTACGGCCATATAGTATAATTCCTAACCTAGTTGTTGGAGGGAGAGAATCAACAAAAGCGTGCAAAGAACTCTGTAAATGTTGTAAGTGAGATTCATCTAAACATTCATCTATCACAAGAACAACTGGTGCAGACACTCTCAAATCTGAAACTGGCACAAAACCAGGTCTGTTGTTCCCAGTTTGAACATAGTCGACCACGGTTGACGATAGTTCCGGAAATCTGCGAAGGTCTTCCTTTCTGGGAGCAATGTACTCGCCATCACTTCCATTAAGTTTCTGACATATTACACATTGCCACTGGCCTGACCCAAGCAATATGTTGCAATAGATATTCGAATAAGATCCACAGCTTTGGCATCGGTGTGGATCACGTTGTATTACTTCAGAACCTGTTAAGACTTCCCTCCCAGGAAAGATCAATGCCCCAAAACCCAGACTAGGTACATTAGCTTGTTTCTTCTGTTTCAATACCTACTTGATGAAAAAACAGAAGGTTAAAACACAATTCATTTATAAAAAAATAGAACATAAAGAATAACATTTGAACCATTACCAAAGACATAAACAAATCATTTTGAAAGAGAAATTAAATGTCATGAGTTACACTTACAGTACAGAAAATTCAGGTACTTAATTAACATTAAGAATATAATTGATACATAAAAGAATATACCTTATGAGCTGAGAAAAGAACAAAATTTGATTCCCCAAGGCCAAGAGGAACATGATCCTGTACACCACCAGAAACTGGGCGTGGCAATTGAAGAGACCCATTGGAAAACTGTGGCAGTGATGAAGTTGGCAAAGGCGAATCGGACGAAAAAGCGAGAGGCTGAGGCAATGCAGGGGAGGTGCGAAACGGAACAGCAGCCGGGCGAAGAGGCGAAGTAAACACAGGAGGTCCAGGAGGTGTGCTCAATTGAATAATTGGAGTGAGGGTTTTAGCCCCATTGGCATTTTGAGGTGATAAAATGCTTGTGGTTATAATGGAAGGTGGCGATGACGGTGGTGGAATTGGAGTGTTTTCAGGATCCAGTATAGGATATGTAGGGTTGGCCATTGAAGTTCTTCAAAATAGTTAGAAATGCAGTAATTGTGTTGGATAAATCAGATATAATCTGCAGATAGTAGTAAAAAAAATAGAGAATGAAAATGATGAATGGAGATCGAGATTTATGTATATATGTTGTTGTATTGAATAGATAAAGGGGAATTGGGATTAATTAACGAACCTGAAAGAAATGAGGGAGGAGCATTAAGAAGGAGAATGTTGACTCTTATTGACTTATTATATGATGATTTGATTGGAATTGAATTGAATAGGGGGAAAAACAACGTCACTTACTTTCACACGCGCACGGACAGGTTTCTTCACCTCGTACCCTGTTGTAAGGCAAGAACAATAAATATATGTTATAATGATACATCATCGATGGATAACTAAAAGTAAAAGGTTAATTGATATTCAATCATTTCTTAAAAATTTGTGTGGAAGCCTCATATATTAAATTGTTAGGTTGTAACCTTAAACATAGGGTAAAACTGATTACTCACGGGCTTTTCATAGTTTAAACTTTAAACATTGAATGATGAAGCTGAAGGTTCCACGAAGTTGCTCAAACTTCCTACAATGATAAAAGTGATGATGGCTTGTAATGTAGTAGATTGCACTTTTACTCATATTATTTATTTCTTTTTATGCACCACCCACGTGGTTTATTCTCATGTCTTGTAGTTTCTAAAGTCAGCTACTACTTACTAAGTTATCATGACATTAAATAATAACTCCAATATTTAGTACTAGTACATTGTAAATTGTTCATCCTTGATTTTGTACAAAGTCGTAATTCATTTTGTAGCAACATTATATCCATTTTGTCACACCCTTTCGTTATTGAGATGTGCAGTGCGATAATTATATCATTCATTTGTATTACTTTTATTTAAAAATAATTTATTTATTATCCTCACACCAACAATTAGATTTAAACTAATGACATTGTAGGTTATCACTCAAATCCTTATCAACTAAACTACTAACAGTTATTCACATCTCAAAGTTTGTTAATAGTATAATAATTTTTATAAATTAGGAAAAGTTCAATTGATCTTGAGTAATCACCCTATCTTAAAATTTCACTTCATACAATGTTGTAAAAATTTATAAGTTTGGTTCATGGCAAGCATCAAGTTGATTCCACTTAGTAAAGCCACTATTTGCTAATTAAATATAAATTAATATTACTCATCCTCTTATGTTTATTCAAATAAGTGAGTAATAGCTGCATAAGAAAGTCAGAAAAAGAGATACATAAAATGATGCTAATGGTAAGAATTGCTATGTCTATAATGTAATTGTAGGCACTGTGAATCACATCAATGACAACACGAATCAAGTTTCTTGTATGTAAAGGAAAACAAAGGTTAGGTATTGGCTTTCATATGCACTTCTAAAAATTAATTAGCAATAAGTGGGGTATAAAAGAAAATATAATAAAATGGCAAAATTCCAAAATTCACACAGTTGCAGAACTTGTATGAAGTTGGACTAAGGAAGCATAAAATCCATCCTTGATATTAATGAGTGTTTCATGTCTTCCCTTTTCAACTATAACTCCATTTTTCACAACAGCAATCACATCTGCATTTTTTATTGTCGATAACCGATGAGCCACAACCACCGTGGTCCTATCCACCATGACTCTGTCTAATGCATCTTGAACAATTCTCTCTGACTCTGCGTCTAAGGCACTTGTGGCCTCGTCTAGTAGCAATATCTTCGGACTCTTAATTATAGCGCGCGCAATAGCTACTCGTTGCTTTTGCCCACCTGATAATTGAAGTCCCCTCTCTCCCACAACAGTATCATAACCCTATGATTACAAATTGAAGTTATGCACATTTGCATGTGAATAATTCACACATTAGAAGGGAATTTACTTTGGAGATAGAATTTTGAAAAGTTAGTTATACTAGCTCAATGACATCAACATGTAATAAGGCTAGATATACTTGCATAAATCTAGTATACCAAGTTGATATGTCAAGCTAATCATATAACTAATCATGATAGAATCAACTAATTAATAATATGGTTGGTCTAGTGCTCCCAACTTAATTGTATTAAGCTTATGTAAGTATTTTTCCTAACAAGAAAAGGCTGAAAAAATGTTTGGCCTGTTTTAGTTTTTATTCTTCTACCTGTTGTAAGCCACTGATAAATCTATGTGCATTAGCCATTTCAGCTGCAGCTATGATTTCTGCTTCAGTTGCATCGCCTCTCTTTCCATATGCAATATTGGCACGGATAGTTTCATTGAACAACACTGGCTCTTGGCTTACAAGTCCCATTTGATGCCTTAACCACTTGAGTTGTAAACGCTTAATTTCTATTCCGTCAAGTGTGATTTCACCTGAATCAGGATCATAGAATCTTTGTAACAAGGCAATTACTGTGGATTTCCCACTCCCACTTTCGCCAACGAGCGCCACTGTCTGTAACAATAGTTTTCATAGTAATCATTAGTTCCAACATTACAAGCAATTTAACTCAGCTGCATTTTGATATGATATGGAGTTTTAAAAATCAATGTCAAACTTTACCTTGCCAGAATGGATAGTTAAGTTGAAGTCTCTAAAAATCTGTATATCTGGTCTAGATGGATACTTGAAACTTACGTGACGAAGTTCAATTTCTCCCTTAACACAATCCAATGTAGTACCAGACTCATCACTAGGATCTATCTTTGATTTCTTATCAATTATTCCAAATATAGATGCAGTAGCCAACTTGGCTTTGCTAGAGTCGGGGGAAAAAGAACTTGATTGGGAAAGTCCAAGAGATGTCATAGTAAGTGCAAAGAAAACCTGAAAACATGGAAATTACTAATTTTTAGCAAGAAAATTAACTCTGAATTAGTACACTTAATCTCCACAAGTTGATAGTGAATTTTGGACAAGTATGAAAGAGTTAGTACCCTGAAAACATCTGCGAATTTTGTTTTCCCAGCCTCCACAAGCCTTGCTCCAGCATAGAAAGTGGTTGCGTAGACACAGAACATTAAGAAAAATGAAACTCCATACCCTGATCCACTGATCAATCCTTGGCGTATCCCTGTTTTCGTAGGTCCTTCGCATTTCTTCCGGTACAGTTCCATAACCTTATCTTCGGCACAGAAAGAAGCTATTGTTCTTATGCTTCCAACGGCATCATTAGCAACCTGGCTTGCTTCTTCATACATCATCTGCCGGAAAGTCCATTACTACATTGAGAATTTGTCACACGATCTAAGATTCTAAGTGTGTGTATTGGTTATATTTTTCTACAAAGTATCTCAATAAGATTGATTGTAAACAATTTAGAACACAATATGATAATTCAAACATACACTGATTAAGTATTTGCAGTTACTTATACAACTTTGTATAACTTTGAAAAATAATCTCACCTTTGCATCAGCGCTGAATCCTTTCATGAATTTCGTTTGAACATATCCATTTAGTCCAAGTAGTGGAATCAAGACAAGAATAATCAATGCCAGTTCCCAGCTTGCAGTGAAAGCAATAATCAAACCTGCTAATGCAGTTGCAAAATTTCCAATTAATAGTCCCAGGGCATCCCCAACAAGGGCACGCACAGATGCAGCATCTGCCGAGAGCCTTGCACCAACTGCACCACTTGAGTTCTCAGGCTTATCGAACCAACCAACCTCCATGTTCACCACCTTCTCAAAACACATATGCCTGATACGTTGGATTAATTTGCATCCAGCCACAGAGAAAAAGTACGCTCGAGCTGGTATTATTATGAAAGATGCAAGACCAAGGATCATAAACATTATTGCCCAAAATTTTGAGTCCCTTTTCAACTCATCAAATGGTTCATAAAATGTTTTGATGATACTAGAAACTAACAAGCCAAATATTGGAAGTATAACACCATTTGCTACAGCAACTGCACATCCAATCAGAAGCACTGGAATCTCTGGCTTGTTGAGGGAAGCAAGGCGCCAGAGTGGAACCTCTCGGGGTTTTTCTTCAGCTTGTGAGCTTTCAGGATCAGTGTCAGCGATTTTGACTCGTGTAGGTAGACCAAATGAGTTGCTGCTATTCCCTTCGGATGACCCTTGACTAGTAGATTTTCCGAGTGACCTCTTTTGACTTGATTGTCTGAAGGATTCTTCTGAAAGTTCACTCTTGCTTCGATCTGCAGTTTCTTTTGTTTCCTTGTTTATTTCTTGTAAGCGTATGAGTTGAGAGTAAGCTCCCTCACGATCACTAAGCAATTCTGAGTGTGTACCTGATTAATAAACACAAAGTTGTTGTGAGATATAAAGAAATAGTGATTGAATTAGTTAAAAGAAACCATGTTTTGACATACCTTTCTCAACCATCTTCCCTCTCTGAATTACAGCAATCATGTCAGCATTTCTCACCGTGCTCAGGCGATGTGCCACAACAACAGTGGTGCGACTGACCATGATCCTGTCTAGCGCCTCTTGCACTACCCTTTCAGACTCTGCATCAAGTGCACTTGTAGCTTCATCGAGAAGTAGAATCCTTGGATCTTTAAGGATTGCTCTTGCGATGGCAATGCGCTGCTTCTGTCCACCAGAAAGCTGAGTTCCATGCTCACCAACCATTGTGTCAAGTCCCTGGAAGCAAATGTAAAAAGCTCAAGGTTAACAATGAATCATGAAATACCTTTGAAATTATTATAGTAGTGGCTAGAACCTAGAACCTGGGGCAATTTATCGATGAACTTAGCGGCATTTGCAAGTTCAGTTGCTATTCTTATCTCTTCAATTTTTGCTCCTTCCTTTCCATATGCAATGTTATCCTTAATGCTAGAAGCAAACAACACTGGCTCCTGGCTGACAAGGCCAATTTTTCTTCTGATCCACCTAAGCTGAAATTCTTTGAGGTTAATGCCATCAATAAGAACTTCACCTGCATGTGGATCATAAAATCTTTCTACTAAGCTGATAACTGTAGATTTTCCACTTCCACTTTGTCCAACTAAAGCTGCGGTTGTCCCACTGGGTATATGAAGAGAGAATCCAGTGAATATTACCTCATCAGGTCTTGCTGGATACCTGAAATGAACTTCCCTTAACTCTATTTCACCTCGAATATCCTCTAATATTTTTCCGTTTGGGTCATAAGCATTTATCTTTGGTTTCCTCTCAATTGTTTGAAACATTTTGAAAGCTGCAGCCTGACCAGCAGCAAAAGCACTCATGCTAGGTGATGCCTGGCCTAGAGACCTAAAAGATACATCAGCATGAAAACAGATTATTTAAATAAGTACATATTTGATTCAACTTATCTCCATAACCCCCAGTGATTGTGTTGAAGTAAATAAAAAACCAAACATTTAAATGAAGCTACTACTCACATTGATGCTGTTAACACGGCAATAATCACATTGATCACAGTGCCCCCATTATATCCTTTTTCCATTATCATCTTTGCGCCAAACCATACAGCTAAAGCATAACTGGAGAAAATAACAAACATAAGTGTGCCTATGCCTGCTCCGGCTATGGAGCCTTCATGAACTCCTGATCTGTAAGCATCTACAAGAAATTTGTCATAAGAAGATACTGCTTGTTTTTCACCAGTAAAGGATGCAACCTGGAAGGAAATAAAATTTATGATTATCACTATCATAGCAAGAAATAAGCACATTCTAGTGAGAAATTATAGCAGTTTTCATATATATAGACATTATATATATATATATATATACTGCTCAGGTTTAATAGCAACATACAGTTCTAATTGAGCCAATTGTCTGTTCAACTATATGAGCAGCTTTTGCATAAGCTGTTTGACCTTTAGAAGTCATCCTGCCCATGATGACTGCCATGGCAGCACCGGAGAGAACAAGAAGTGGAAGAGTGGTCATCATTACAAGAGTAAGAAGCCATCCTTTGACAAATGCTATCACAAAGCCTCCAATGAATGTTGCAATTAGCTGCAAAAACTTGCCAACCTGTTCAGACAAATAAGATTTTAAGTTTCAGTAAATTCGGCATTGATGTTTGCTCCTATAAATGATTCAATTGAAGTCTATAATATTACTTACTTTCTCTCCCATTGCGTCTTGGATAAGAACAGTATCACCTGACATTCTCCCTATCACCTCTCCAGTGTTTGTTTCCTTATCAAAGAAAGCGACATCTTGTCTTAGTATAGTTTTCAAATACAATCCTCTTATTCTCGCAGCCTGTCTCTCCCCTGCGACCATCCAGCAAGACACCTCTACAAAAAATGAAATCATTCTCTCAATTTCAGTCTAGTGATTCAAAAGTGATTGTGGTAAATAAAAGAACAAATTTCGGCGATCTTAATTGCAATGGAGCAATATTATTGAACAATTGATTCAGACAACTCCCGATGCCTAAAAGTTTTATGTACAGAACAGACTACAAAGTACTTGTCCTTTGCTCAGAAACTATAAGGTATGGTAAGATATTGTCTATATCAGTTATTGAAATCACATTTTCGATTGCAAAATATACTATATGCTTACGGAGGAATGATGCCAAACCAGTTCCTATGGCCAAGAACACAAATTTGAGAGAGACCTGCAAACAGTACCATGTCAATCACAAAACACAACCAAAGATTACCACCACCATTGAGCAAATCTCTAAGAATATTCTATGATTTTTTACCTTGGAAACTTCTTCTACTACATGGTCTGTTCTCTGGATACTTCCGAAGGTATCAATCATTTGGCCAAACAATAATGTCATGAGAGGCAAACCTAAACCATTTCCAATAGCACCAATGGTTCCAACAGTCATCAAAAGAATATCAGTTGAGTCTGCAAAAGAGAAAAGCCTATGAAATGGAACAGTCTCAGGTTTCTCTTTTTGTTTGCTCTTCACATCATGTGTGTCTTCTGAAGGAGGTTTATTTGATGTTGTGGCCTCATCAAGGCCATTATCTGAAGCCATATTAGATGACTCTCTTCTTTATTCCACCTATGAAAAACAATTGACACTAAGCAAAGTTAACAACATCCCTAAGGATCACAAACTATACAGTTTAGAAAAGCAAAGATTATTAATTTATTACAGAATCAGGGTCATCTTGAAATGTTGAAATCGATGCAGAGATTAAGATTTTAGTTTCAAACTTTCAATGAAAAAGAATAGCAGTAGGACCCAATTGGTGTTTAATAGATTCATTCACCAAACGAGTAATGAAAGTGTGAAACTTTAAATGTGAATCAACAAAAAGCAAAGCACACTGAGAAACACCAACGTTTGCTTTCAAAGTGGTTCCAAAGTTAGTTTAGTCCACGATCATCACATGAAATCAGGTTCTTGGAAATAAAAATGAGTCTTGTGTAAAAAGTTTCTAAGAAGCGCATGAATACAATAGCAGTGGATCCAGGGAAGAAACAAAAGAAAGAACGGTGGTGCATATCAGCATATGCTTCATTTTGTAACCAACCACACCGCATAAAGGAAGAACAAACAAAAGATGCAAGAAAATGAAAACATAACGCAGTTTAAAGTCAAAGTTTCAGGCAAGAAAACTTTAGATTAATAAAATAATCATTAATCAAAATGATAGGATGAAGTTGAAACACTACCAACTATGTGGAACCCATCAAAGATTAATTTTTTATTGAAAAATTATCATATTTAACATCACCAATATGAACAAAACATAGAGACAGAAATGTTGAGAAAGATTAAGAAAAAAGTGGAAAAAGGTGATAACATAGATTTTTTATTGGTTTTTGGAACAGACTACAAAAAAGGGATACCCTGAAACTGAAAGAATATAGAGCTAACCAGTTTTGAGGGATCTGAAACTCTATATTATTGCTTTAAATATTAAAAGTTGAGTTGTATGTTGACATTGTCTATACATGTTCCCCACATAGTACTTATTGATGATGGGTGACTACAAATGCATTAATTTATGTCAAATGGAGAATTATAAAATGCCAAATAGATTTGGTGTGTGTCTATTTGAATTTTTAGTCAAACCAATAGCAACCTTTTAATGATGACTAATTTGCATTTTTCTTCCTTTTCTTTTGGGATTTCAAAATTAATTCATATTTCACACATATCTTCTTGATAAGAGCAACTCAATGAGTTATTATGCTTATGAAAAAAATATACTTCTAGTAATTTATAAGATACTATGGCCATTTTTTATGTTTGAGATGAGATTTCGGTAAGTTTTTTTAAAGTTACTTCATATTTTAACTATCAATTTTAGAAAAATTCAATGGTTTAAATTAGTGAATAGATGTAAACTATTAAATTTTTCTAAAATTGATGGCTAAGATGTGTAATAAGTTTAAAAAAATTTGTAGAATCTTTGTTTATCTTTCAGGTTTTTACTTCTTATTGTGCTCTCTATTTCCACCAGAATGCTGATTGATAAAGAAATATTTAATTATTAAGAAAAATATATATGTAAAAATCTCGTAAGAGTTTTTCATGTTGATACTGCATTATTTAATATTCATTTTCAATAATTATTGACTCTTAAATACAAGTAAACGTAATATAAATGAATAATGGGTGATACAATATATAAATATTTAAAATAATATCTGATACTCATTTACAACATATAAATATTTGACTCTTTTTTTAATTTGTTGATTGAAATATTTCTTCTTCCACGGATTACAAGGTATAACATATAGAATAACCCTATTTTTAGTACAGAACATATACTCCTCATAAATTTGTACAGGAAAATATTCAAATATTCCATCATCAATTATTTTTCATTATTGCATATGAGTGTGATTTGCGTAGAAATTAACAGGCAAAAATAGCACCACGCGACTCCCCAATTTAATTTTAATATAAATGAATAAATGTTGGCCAAAATTTAACTTTATTGATTTCAAATGTTAATTTCGTTTTTTTTAAAAATAAAAAATAAATAAATAATGAAATATTTTTAAGATATGCATCTCTTAACCTATTTGTTGTTTTTCATAAAAATAAAAAATAAAATTAATTTGTTGAGATTGTTTGACTAAAGGGTGGAAATAAATTTAGTAGATCAAATCAATTTCCATTTTCTATAAGAAGTTTACTATTTAGTTTTTACTATAAATAGGGCCCATAGGTCATTAATTTAGGAGGAAAAAACCAGAAAAATAAACACACAAAAACTCTGCAAACTGTTCTCGGCGTGATGCCTCTCCCAAATTTTGACTTTGTCAAGCAAAAGGAGTCAATTAGATTTAATGGTGAAAACATGTCAGACCGCCTATCAGGGGCTTATTATTTGGCCTATAACAGACTAGGTCTTTTTAGTAAACAGATCAGACTTAGGCTTCTCCAAAAGCCTATTTAACCGAAATAGGTCAGGTTCATGCCTTTTAAAAAATCTAATAAGCCTAACGGTCCGACCTATTAATGTTATTATATATTTATAAATTATTTTTTGTAACATGTTCAAAAAATTAAATAATAAAATAATTATGTAAATTCACTAGGACTTAGAGATTAAGTTATTTAATAATTGGATATCATATTTTACTAGGGGAAAGATCTACTTACTCCAAGAGTAAGTGGAAAATGACTTACTTCACATCTTAACCATCCAATATTGGAAAATCCAATGGTTTGAATTGGTAAGTACATCTAAATCATTGAATTTTCCAAGATTGGATGGTTAAAATGTGGAGTACGTCTTTTTTCACTTACTATTGGAGTAAGTAGATCCCTCCTCATTTTACTATGATATTAAAATACATTGTTTTGTATATTCTAACCTCAAAGTACCACAAATCATTCGAATACATTACGTAATATTGGAAGATGATGGAAATAATTGTGAGAACAGTGTAAAAAATTCACACTAATTGTTATAATTATAATAAATTTTTTTAGTTTTTACATAATTTTTTTAATTTTTTACCTTAGCAGACCTTTAAACAGTCTAACAGGTCAAGCCTAGGCTTTGAATTATTTTTTTAAATAGGCTAACAGGTTAGACCCATGCTTCTATGTGTTATATAGGTTGGGACTGCTTAAGGCAAAGTCTACTCTGGCTTGTTTCCACCCCTAGTAGCACGTTGGCTCGTTTAGTTGGTCGTCCCTTCATCAAACGAATTATGTGCAGACGAGTGCACGATTAGGTATCGTGTTCCCTTCATCAAACGAATCAGGAACGTCCACGAGGATCTATCCTTTCTCTCCTCGGTCTTCTCTATGCTAATCAATGTTTTAAAAACCGTGCCGTACCGACCGGTTCAACCGGAAAACCGGTGAACCGGACCCCTAATCGGTACGTATGTATGTTATACCGCATATGCAATAGAACTGGTCAAAACCGATTGAAAACCGGTCGGTTTGTACATTAATTTTTTTTTTAATTTCAAATTTTCAATTCTTCAACTTCAATGATTGATATTTGGGTCATTTATTTGTATTTTGCGTTTGTTAAGTGATAATTTTGGATTAATATATGTTTTGCACTTTAAACTTTGATTTTATTAAAAACTTAATGTTGTTTGTTTGTGTGAATTTGAAGTAAATTATGAATATGAATTATAAATATGAATATCTACTTATTTGATTTTTTTTATAGGTTTACATATATATATAAACAAGTATGTCCGATTTAACCAGCATGCGGTTTAATTACTGAACAACTGGTTGAATCACTGTACTACTATACCAGTACCCTGACCGGTTTGATAACCGGTACGGTTTTAATAACATTGATGCTAATACACCTAATTATATATTTTCTATTATTCTCTTTTTTTTGTTTTTATTCATTATTATTAATCCTATTTAATGATTGACTACTATTATTTAAGCAAAGTATAATTCAAAGAAACAATTATAATAATATTAAACAAAATTTTAACATTAATAGTAATAATTAATTATGTTACAATTTTAAATAATAATCCATAATAAAAAAATGAAGATGATCCTTTTTTAGCAACTAATTAATAAACTTTTTTTTTAATTAAATAAAAATAATACTAATTAAAAATTTCATCATACTGTAATTAATACTTCCTACTATAATTAAAAATAACAATTAATAAAATTATTTGTTTTGGAAAATATTTTCATATGACTATTTTTTATTAAATATTTAATATTTAAGATTAATCAAAGATAAAAGAGAATCATAATATTACTTCTCATCCTCGTATCATCTTCAAATGGTCATATTGCTATAATTCTATTCATTTGATTTAATTCATAATTAAAAGGAATTATGTTTTCTTAATTAAATTAATAATTAACAACATTAATAACAAAAGTTAATTTTCTTTAGTAAATAAAATATCAAAACTAAATAGATATTTTATCTTACACATATAAAGGATGAAGGAATGATCATCAATTATGGTCTATTTTCCTCAACTCATCAATTGGATGTTTGAGTTATGTCGTTTCTACTCCTAATTAAAATGTTCATCCAATAAACGATTTTTTTAAAGAATTAAGTACCTTTGATTACCTATTGTTGATAGGGAAACATATGAGCAATATTTCATATTGTCAAGTACAACAAATAAATAAATAAATATATTAAGTTTTTCAATAATTAATTAAATAATAAAACAAATTTAGGGTATAAAATAAGTCATGCAATCTAGTGAGACGCCCATCGAATATGGATATCAAAAATCGAAAGCGTAATATAGTCACACTAAAAGATTTTTCTACATTTAATGGTAACTCTAAAAAGTCGTATAACCACAAATTAGAGCACAACACCGAGTATCAAATAAAACTTTATACCACTAAACCAACCACTCTTTAGTATATAACAAAACTAACTTACTTCATATACATTGTTTACAATATACATCTTGAACCAAACAACTTATATTTAATTCCTGAATTTCAAAAGGATTACATAAATAAATTTAAATGCAAATTATATATATATAATTCTTATATAAAATTTATGAGAACAATAAATATGGGCCTTATAACCTTTTATGAAGGGTTAAGATTAAAAGTTAGTTATTGATCATGTGATACTCATGTACATATATATTTTAATTTCGACCGTTCAAATAAGATTCAAATGTCCATATTAATTGTTCTTATATATCATAATAGCATATTGTTCTCAAGTGAGTCACTCCTTATATATATATAATAAAAATGGGTTGATGATTAAAGAAAAAGGGTAAAGTGAAGGAAGTTGATGGTTCGAGTCTCGTCCACAACAATACTAACATAACATACTAACAACTAACAATTGTCGATAAAAAAAATATAATAAAGATGACTTAAGTGAGAATAGTTCTTATATAAAAACTGCGAGAACAATAAATTTAGGTCTTACGATCAATCAGAAATTGTTATGATTAAAAGCTAGTTATTGATTAGAGTTGTGCATAGTAATAATTGACTAGATTTTTCACATAGCTAATGACCAAAGTAATATCTGAATAATATGATATTTATACATTGACAATATAAATTTCATAAACTATCACATTTTTCCTTTCTATTACTTTTATTTAACTATTACTTTTATTTAAGAAACAATTTATTTATTATCCTCTCACCAACAATCAGATTTAAACTTATGACATTGTAGGTTATGACTCTAACTCCTTATCAACTAAACTACTAACATTTATTCACATCTCAAAGTTTGTTAATAGTATAATAATTTTTATAAATTATGAAAAGTTCGATTGATCTTGAGTGTATTAAATTATCTCATAATAAGATTTCACTTTACACAATGATGTAAAATTTTATAAATTTGGTTCATGGCAAGCATCAAGTTGATTCCACTTAGTAAAGCGTTTGGTATAAATTATGTTTTTATTTTCAGTTTAGAGATTAGAAACTATTGAGATTATAATTTGTTTTTGTTTTTGTACGTTAGCTGAAAATTGAATATAAACTAATATGTTTTGTTTGGGTATGATATAAAGTTTGTTTTTACATAGTAAATTACAGAAAATGTATGAGTTTATTTATTTATTTTATGATTATTTTGGTTGTTTTTTACACTAATTTTTAAATATAAATTTTTTGATATTTATCATAATATATATTTTAACTTTAATTTTTTAATATTGAATAATGTTTTTATTTATCGGGCAAAGAAAAATTTATTAATTAAAAGTGATAATTTTACAATGCAATTTTTAAACAAACTAAATGAAATATTGTATAATGTTAATAGACCAAATTTTATGTAAGACATAACATACAAATAATAATATTAAAACATAACACAAAAAATTGTAATATTGCATAATATTAACAGACCAAACTGATATTAATATTAAAACATAACACACATAAATAGAAGTTGTTAAACTTGAATTACATAATTTACAAAATAAATAATACACAATGTTAAGTTTATATAAATGTTTTAATGATCTCATCCCTAATTCAAAGTTATTAAACTTAAATTTCAAAATTCTTAAACTTAAATTTCAAAATTCTTAAACTTAAACTTTGTTACATAACACATAAATAACTTAAACTTAAACTTTGTTACTTTCCACATAAATAAATGGATTGAAGTTATTAAACTTAAATTACATAATTCAAAAAATAAATAATACATAAGTTTTATACAAATTTTTTAGGGTTTATACATAATTCACAATTTTTTTATATTATATAACAAAATTTTATACATAATTCTTTGTTCATGTATAGATAAATGAAAGTATTATGAGGAATTATGGGTTGGGTGGTGAGAGAGAGGAAAATGAGAGTTATGGAGTTTGGTGGTGATGATGTGAAAAGTTATGATGTTTGGTGGAAGAATAAAAATGAGGAGTGAATTAAAGTTATGATGGGTTAAAATGGGAAATAGAAAATTTGGGAAAAAATAAACTAAAAAAATAAATCAACCCATGATTTTGGAGCTTCTACTTTTTGCTTATTTTTTCAGAAAAAAACTGAGTTTATAAACTTCATTTGGTTACCAAACATACATAGTTTATATTTTCAACTTATTTTTCAAAAAATAAACTTAAACTACACTTTTTAATCTATACCAAACAAGGCCATACTCATCCTCTTATGCTTATTCAAATAAGTGAGTAATAATAGCTGAATAAGAAAGTCAGAAAATGAGATACAAAGAATGATGCTAATGGTAAGAATTGCTATGTCTATAATGTAATCGTAGGCACTGAGAATCGCATCAATGACAACATGAGTCAAGTTTTTTGGATGTAAAGGAAAACAAAGGTTAGGTATTGGCTTTCATATGAACTTCTAAAAATTAATTTGCAATAAGTGGTTTAATAATGTAATATAATAAAATGGCAAAATTCACACAGTTGCATCACTTGTATGAAGTTGGACTAAAGAAGCATAAAATCCATCCTTGATGTTAATGAGTGTTTTATGTCTTCCCTTTTCAACTATAACTCCATTTTTCACAACAACAATCACATCTGCATTTTTTATTGTCGATAAGCGATGAGCCACAACTACTGTGGTCCTATCCACCATGACTTTGTCTAATGCATCTTGAACAACTCTCTCTGACTCTGCGTCTAACGCACTTGTGGCCTCGTCTAGTAGCAATATCTTCGGACTCTTAATTATAGCACGTGCAATGGCTACTCGTTGCTTTTGTCCACCTGATAATTGAATTCCCCTCTCTCCCACAACGGTATCATAACCCTGTGGTAAAAAATAGAAGTTAAGTACATTTGCCTATGTGAAGTTGGGAACAATTCACACAATTAGAAGGGAATTTACTTTGGATATAGAAATTTGATAAGTTAGTTATACTAGCTCAATGACATCAACATGTAATAAGGCTAGATATACTTGCATAAATCTAGTATACCAAGTTGATATGTCAAGCTAATCATATAACTAATCATGATAGAATCAACTAATTAATAATATGGTTGGTCTAGTGCTCCCAACTTAATTGTATTAAGCTTATGTAAGTATTTTTCATAACAAGAAAAGGCTGAAAAAATGTTTGGCCTGTTTTAGTTTTTATTCTTCTACCTGTTGTAAGCCACTGATAAATCTATGTGCATTAGCCATTTCAGCTGCAGCTATGATTTCTGCTTCAGTTGCATCGCCTCTCTTTCCATATGCAATATTGGCACGGATAGTTTCATTGAACAACACTGGCTCTTGGCTTACAAGTCCCATTTGATGCCTTAACCACTTGAGTTGTAAATGCTTAATTTCTATTCCGTCAAGTGTGATTTCACCTGAATCAGGATCATAGAATCTTTGTAACAAGGCAATCACTGTGGATTTCCCACTCCCACTTTCGCCAACGAGCGCCACTGTCTGTAACAATAGTTTTCATAGTAATCATTAGTTCCAACATTACAAGAAATTTAACTCCGCTGCATTTTGATATGAAATGGAGTTTTAAAAATCAATGTCAAACTTTACCTTGCCAGAATGGATAGTTAAGTTGAAGTCTCTAAAAATCTGTATATCTGGTCTAGATGGATACTTGAAGCTTACGTGACGAAGTTCAATTTCTCCCTTAACACTATCCAGTGTGGTACCAGACTCGTCACTAGGATCTATCTTTGATTTCTTATCAATTATTCCAAATATGGATGCAGTAGCCGACTTGGCTTTGCTAGAGTCGGGAGAAAAAGAACTTGATTGGGAAAGTGCAAGAGATGTCATAGTTAGTGCAAAGAAAACCTGAAAAACATGGAAATTACTAATTTTTAGCAAGAAAATTAAATTGCTGAATGTAATACTAGTACATTTATTCTCTACAAGTTGATAGTGAATTTTGGACAAGTGTGAAAGAGTTAGTACCTTGAAAACATCTCCGAAATTTATCTTCCCAGCCTCCACAAGTCTTGCTCCAGCATAGAAAGTGGTTGCATAGACACAGAACATTAAGAAAAGTGAAACTCCAAACCCTGATCCACTGATCAATCCTTGGCGTATCCCTGTTTTCATAGGTCCTTCGCATTTCTTCCGGTACAATTCCATAACCTTATCTTCAGCACAAAAAGAAGCTATTGTTCTTATGCTTCCAACGGCGTCATTAGCTACATGGCTTGCTTCTTCATACATCATCTGCCGAAAAGTCCATTACTACATTGAGAATTTGTCACATAATCTAAGATTCTAAGTGCGTGTATTGGTTATATTTTTTCTCCAAAGTATCTCAATAAGATTGATTGTAAACAATTTAGAACACAATATGCCAATTCAAACATATGTTGATTAAGTAATTGCAGTTACTTAAACAACTTTGTATAACTTCGAAAAATAATCTCACCTTTGCATCAGCGCTGAATCCTGTCATGAATTTCATTTCAACATATCCATTTAGTCCAAGTAGTGGAATCAAGACAAGAATAATCAATGCCAGTTCCCAGCTTGCAGTGAAAGCAATAATCAAACCTGCTAATGCAGTTGCTAAATTTCCAATTAATAGTCCCAGGGCATCGCCAACAAGGGCACGCACAGATGCAGCTTCTGCCGAGAGCCTTGCACCAACTGCACCACTTGAGTTCTCAGGCTTATCGAACCAACCAACCTCCATGTTCACCACCTTCTCAAAACACATATGCCTGATACGTTGGATTAATTTGCATCCAGCCACAGAGAAAAAGTACGCTCGAGCTGGTATTATTATGAAAGATGCAAGACCAAGGATCATAAACATTATTGCCCAAAATTTTGAGTCCCTTTTCAACTCATCAAATGGTTCATAAAATGTTTTGATGATACTAGAAACTAACAAGCCAAATATTGGAAGTATAACACCATTTGCTACAGCAACTGCACATCCAATCAGAAGCACTGGAATCTCTGGCTTGTTGAGGGAAGCAAGGCGCCAGAGTGGAACCTCTCGGGATTTTTCTTCAGCATGTGAGCTTTCAGGATCAGTGTCAGCGACTTTGACTCGTGTAGGTAGACCAAATGAGTTGCTGCTATTCCCTTCGGATGACCCTCGACTAGTAGATTTTCCGAGTGACCTCTTTTGACTTGATTGTCTGAAGGATTCTGCTGAAAGTTCACTCTTGCTTAGATCTACAGTTTCTTTTGTTTCCTTGTTTATTTCTTGTAAGCGTATGAGTTGAGAGTAAGCTCCCTCACGATCACTGAGCAATTCTGAGTGTCTACCTGATTAATAAACACAAAGTTGTTGTGAGATATAAAGAAATAGTGACTGAATTAGTTAAAAGAAACCATGTTTTGCATACCTTTCTCAACCATCTTCCCTCTCTGAATTACAGCAATCATGTCAGCATTTCTCACCGTGCTCAGGCGATGTGCCACAACAACAGTGGTGCGACTGACCATGATCCTGTCTAGCGCCTCTTGCACTACCCTTTCAGACTCCGCATCAAGAGCACTTGTAGCTTCATCGAGAAGTAGAATCCTTGGATCTTTAAGGATTGCTCTTGCGATGGCAATGCGCTGCTTCTGTCCACCAGAAAGCTGAGTTCCATGCTCACCAACCATTGTGTCAAGTCCCTGGAAGCAAATGTAAAAAGCTCAAGGTTAACAATGAATCATGAAATACCTTTGAAATTATTGTAGTATTAGCTAGAACCTAGAACCTGTGGCAATTTATCGATGAACTTAGCAGCATTTGCAAGTTCAGTTGCTATTCTTATCTCTTCAATTTTTGCTCCTTCTTTTCCATATGCAATGTTATCCTTAATGCTAGAAGCAAACAACACTGGCTCCTGGCTGACAAGGCCAATTTTTCTTCTGATCCACCTAAGCTGAAATTCTTTGAGGTTAATGCCATCAATAAGAACTTCACCTGCATGTGGATCATAAAATCTTTCTACTAAGCTGATAACTGTAGATTTTCCACTTCCACTTTGTCCAACTAAAGCTGCGGTTGTCCCACTGGGTATATGAAGAGAGAATCCATTGAATATTACCTCATCAGGTCTTGCTGGATACCTGAAATGAACTTCCCTTAACTCTATTTCACCTCGAATATCCTCTAATATTTTTCCGTTTGGGTCATAAGCATCTATCTTTGGTTTCCTCTCAATTGTTTGAAACATTTTGAAAGCCGCGGCTTGACCCGCAGCAAAAGCACTCATGCTAGGTGATGCCTGGCCTAGAGACCTAAAATATACATCAGCATGAAAACAGATTATTTAAATAAGTACATATTTGATTCAACTTATATCCATAACCCCGCGTGATTGTGTTGATGTAAATAAAAAAACAAACATTTAAATGAAGCTACTACTCACATCGATGCTGTTAACATGGCAATAATCACATTGATCACGGTGCCCCCATTATATCCTTTTTCCATTATCATCTTGGCGCCAAACCATACAGCTAAAGCATAACTGGAGAAAAAAATAAACATAAGTGCGCCTATGCCTGCTCCGGCTATGGAGCCTTCATGAACTCCTGATCTGTAAGCATCTACAAGAAATTTGTCATAAGAAGATACTGCTTGTTTTTCACCAGTAAAGGATGCAACCTGGAAGGAAATAAAATTTATGAATATCAATATCATAGCAAGAAATAAGCACATTCTTTTGAGAAATTATAGCAGTTTTCATATATACATACATTATATATATATACACTCAATTTTGACTAGGGTAATTTAGTTTTTTAGAAGTAATAAAAAGAATAAAATTAAAAAGTTTGGGGTGTAGGATTTAGAGTATATGGTAATTGGGCCTAGGATAATCCATCAATTTTTTACCTAAAACCCAAAACCTCGTAAGACCCCTACATATGAGGACTCTACAAAAGAAAAGAAAAGGAAGAGGGGCAGCAGGGGACAGAGGAAAAAAGAAAGAAGGAAAGAAGAAGAAAAAAAAAAGAAGGAAGGGAAGAAAAAAAAGAGAAAGGAAAAGAAAGGGAGAAGGAGGAGAACAAGAAGAAGGTAAAGATAGATCATCATTACACTTTATATTTCTCAAATATCAAGAGGTTAATCTTCTCCATTTTCTTTTCCCGAAGTTTTAGTTCTTTCTTTGTTTATTCTCTTTGTTATATAGTTATGTGGTTGTTGTTTCTGAGTTGAATGTAAATATATTTTTATTTACTTATTATTTATTATTGTGAGTGACACCGCTACTGCCGCCGCTATCATGGTTGTCACCGTCACTTTTTCCGGCCAAAAATAATAGTGTGGCCTCATGGCAACACAACCCAAATTAATTTTACACTAAAACCCCAAATCAATTTTTAACCTAAACCCCAAATCAATTTTTAACCTAAAACCCTAAATCTATTTTAGTCTAAAAATCCTAAATTTATTTTACCCTTAAACCCCAAAATCAATTTTAACCTAAACCCCAGATCAATTTTAACCTAAACCTCATATCAATTTTAACCTAAACCCCATATCAATTTTAACCTAAATCCCAAATCAATTTTAACCTAAACCTCAAATCAATTTTACCCTAAAATCCCTAAACCAATTCCCCATTTTTTGTTTTCGTTTTTTTTATTTATTTAATTTTTTATTATTATTATATTCTGTTTTTTATTTTATTTTATTATTTTTATGTTTTTTTTATTATCATTATTTTTGCTATTTTTATTTATTTATTTATTTTGTTTTATGTTTTATTACTAATATTTGTATTATAAAAATTAATATGAAAACAACAATAACAATAAAAAAATGCAATTGAATGTTTTAAATAAATCAAGGAGAGATATGCACTATCGGACTCGTTCTCTGTCGCGTTATCTCAAATTGATATTTTTTTTCTAAACATAAATAAATCAATGAGAGATATGCACTATGGGACTCGTTCCCTGTCGCGTTATCTCAAATTGACATTTTTTCTAAACATAAATAAATCAATGAGAGATATGCACTATGACACTCGTTCCCGTTCCCTGTCGCGTTATCTCAAATTGATATTTTTCCTAAACATAAATAAATCAATGAGAGATATGCACTATGGACTCGTTCCCTGTCGCGTTATCTCAAATTGATATTTTTCTAAACATAAATAAATCAAGTAGAGATATGCACTATGAGACTCGTTCCCTGTCGCGTTATCTCAAATTGACATTTTTTCTAAACATAAATAAATCAACGAGAGATATGCACTATGGGACTCGTTCTCTGTCGCGTTATCTCAGATTGATATTTTTCCTAAACATAAATAAATCAAGGAGAGATGTGCACTATGAACTCGTTCCCTGTCGCCTTATCTCAAATTGATATTTTTCTAAACATAAATAAATCAAGGAGAGATATGCACTATGGGACTCATTCCCTGTCGCTTTATCTTAAACTGATATTTTTCTAAACATAAATAAATCAACGAGAGATATGCACTATGGGACTCATTCCCTGTTGTGTTATCTCAAATTGACATTTTTTCTAAACATAAATAAATTAACGAGAGATATGCACTATGGGACTCGTTCCCTATCGCGTTATCTCCCATTGACATTTTTTCTAAACATAAATAAATCAAGGAGAGATATGCACTATGGGACTCGTTCCCTGCCGCGTTATCTCGAATTGATATTTTAATAGGACTCGTGCTCTGTCGCGTTATTCGACCTTGTTATTTGTTTTAAAAAAATAAAAATATATATATATCAACCAATCAATTTTTTTCTGAAAGAACTACGTAGCCTTGATTTCTCTATTGCAGCTAGAGACAGGTAGGAGCAGGTTTTCCCTGGCACACAAAAAATAAAAAAATGTTTTTTTGGTATTTCTTTTTTTCTTAATAATGTGAGGGTAAAATCAATGTTTTGAATAAATATCCACATGATTAATCTAGGTACCGTTTTTTTATAACGGACGGTATGAGGTGCCTGACACCTTCCTCATTCGTAACCGACTCCCAAACTTAATTTTATTATTTGCACATTTCCCGTCGTAACCATGAAAATGGGGTAGCGACAATATATATTGCTCAGGTTTAATAGCAACATACAGTTCTAATTGAGCCAATTGTCTGTTCAACTATATGAGCGGCTTTTGCATAAGCTGTTTGACCTTCAGAAGTCATCCTTCCCATGATGACTGCCATGGCAGCACCGGAGAGAACAAGAAGTGGAAGAGTGGTCATCATTACAGCGGTAAGAAGCCATCCTTTGACAAATGCTATCACAAAGCCTCCAATGAATGTTGCAACTAGCTGCAGAAACTTGCCAACCTGTTCAGACAAATAAGATTTATGTTTCAGTAAATTCGGCATTGATGTTTGCTCCTATAAGTCTATAATATTACATACTTTCTCTCCCATTGCATCTTGGATAAGAACAGTGTCACCTGACATTCTCCCTATCACCTCTCCAGTGTTTGTTTCCTTATCAAAGAAAGCGACATCTTGTCTTAGTATAGTTTTCAAATACAATCCTCTTATTCTTGCAGCCTGTCTCTCCCCCGTGACCATCCAGCAAGATACCTCTGGAAAAAATGAAATCATTCTCTCAATCTCAGTCTAGTGATTCAAAAGTAATCCTGGTAAATAAAAGAACAAATTTCGGCGATTTTAATTGCAATGGAGCAATATTATTGAACAATTGATTTAGACAACTCCCGATACCTAAAAGTTTTATGTACAAACTACAAAGTACGTCCTTTTTCTCAGAAACTATAAGGTATGGCGAGATATTGTCTATATCAATTGTTGAAATCACATTTTCGATTGGTAAATATACTATATGCTTACGGAGGAATGATGCCAAACCAGTTCCTATAGCCAAGCACACAAATTTGAGAGAGACCTGCAAACAGTACCATGTCAATCACAAAAACACAACCAAAGATTACCACCACCATTGAGAAAATCTGTAAGAATATTCTCTGATTTTTACCTTGGAAACTTCTCCTACTACATGGTCTGTTCTCTGGATACTTCCGAAGGTATCAATCATTTGACCAAACAATAATGTCATGAGAGGCAAACCTAAACCATTTCCAATAGCACCAATGGTTCCAACAGTCATCAAAAGAATATCAGTTGAGTCTGCAAAAGAGAAAAGCCTGTGAAATGGAACAGTCTCAGGTTTCTCTTTTTGTTTGCTCTTTTCATCATGTGTGTTTTCTGAAGGAGGATTATTTGATGTTGTGGCCTCATCAAGGCCATTATCTGAAGCCATATTAGATGACTCTCTTCTTTATTCCACCTATGAAAAACAATTGACACTATGCAAAGTTAGCAAAGATTATTAATTTATTATAGAATCAGGGTCAGCTTGAAATGTTGAAATCGATGCAGAGTTTAAGATTTTAGTTTCAAACTTTCAATGAAAAAGAATAGCAGTAGGACCCAACTGGTGTTTAATGGATTCATTCACCAAACGGGTAATGAAAATGTGAAACTTTAAACGTGAATCAACAAAAAGCAAAGCACACTGAGAAACACCAACGTTTGCTTTCAAAGTGGTTCCATAGTTAGTTTTGTCCACGATCATCACATGAAATCAGGTTCTTGGAAATAAAAATGAGTCTTGTGTAAAAAGTTTCTAAGAAGCGCATGAATATAATAGCAGTGGATCCAGGGAAGAAACAAAAGAAAGAACGGTGGTGCATATCAGCATATGCTTCATTTTGTCACCAAGCACACCGCATAAAGAAAGAACAAACAAAAGATGCAAGAAAATGAAAACATAACGCAGTTCAAAGTCAAAGTTTCATGCAAGAAAACTTTAGATTAATAAAATAATCATTAATCAAAATGATAGAATGAAGTTGAAACACGCAGTAGGCTCTGTTAATTAACTTTTTTATGTAATTTTATTTTAAATAAAAAAATATAAATGTTAATGTTTATTGTCATTCTTTTGATTTTTCACATCACTTATCTCTCCATTAATGGGAGGAGTCCTCCTATGTGGAACCCATTAAACTTTTATTGAAAAAATATCATATTTAACATCACCAATATGTAGGGGTGAGCGTGGGCCGGGTTGGGACGGGTTAAGGTTTATTCTTACCTGACCCTAAATATTGTTCGGGTCATTTTTTTGAACCCGTACCCGGTCATAGACTCGGAGTTAACCCGATCCTAAATATTCATGGGGTCAGCCTTTAAACTTGAACCCGTCCTAGACCTTAAGTATTGACTGGTGTAATTTTTGATCCTGAACCCGATCCTAGACCCGATGAGACCTGACTTTTTTCAAATCCGATCATGATCGGGCCATACCGGGTAGAGTCGGGTACTGCTCACCCCTACCGATATCAACAAAACATAGAGACAGAAATGTTGAGAAAGATTAAGAAAAAGGTGGAAAAAGGTGATAACATAGATTTTTTTATTGGTTTTTGGAAACAGGCTAGAAAAGGGGATACCCTGAAACTGAATGAATATAGAGCTAACCAGTTCTGAGGGATCTGAAACTCTCTATTATTACTTTAAATATTAAAAGTTGAGTTGTAAGTTGACATTCTCTCATACATGTTCCCAGAGAATTTATATGTACTTGGTTATTGATTAAAGAGCAAGCATCTTTTTCGATGATAGGTGACTACTAATGCATTTATGAAAAATGCACCATTATAAAATGTCAAAAATCTAGTCACACATTATTGGTTTTGCCGTCTATTTGAATTCTTAGTCAAACCACTAGCACCTTTTAATGCACTTAGTAAATTTAAGAAAAACTAACTAACACAATTATACAATGTTTTAAAAACCGTGCCGTATCGGCTGGTTCAACTGGAAAACCGGTGAATCGGACCCCTAACCGGTACGGTACGTATGTTATACCGCATATGCAATAGAACCGGTCAAAACCGGTCGGTTTGTACATTAATTTTTTTTTTTAATTTCAAATTTTCAATTCTTCAACTTCAATGATTAATACTTGGGTCATTTATTTGTATTTTGCGTTTGTTAAGTGATAATTTTGGATTAATAAACTTTGATTTTATTAAAGACTTAATGTTGTTTGTTTGTGTGAATTTGAAGTAAATTATGAATATGGATTATAAATATGAATATCTACTTATTTGAAATTTTTTGTTATAGGTTTACATATATATATATATAAGCAAATATGTCCAGTTTAACCGGCATGCGATTTAATTACTGAACCACTGGTTGAACCACTGTACCACTATACCAGTACCCTAACCAGTTTGATAACCGGTACGGTTTTAATAACATTGCAATTATATGTCTAAGTATAATAAAATATTGTTATTTAAAATATACGAAAATTGAAGTATTTATCTATGATAGTGACTACTAATATATTATTTTATGACAAATGGAGGATTAAAAAATGACAAAAATCATGCCACACCTAATTATATTTGGTGTGCCCATATTTGAATTCTTAGTCAAACAAGTACTCACATTTCAATGCACTTAGTCAAACAAGTCGTTGAAAAATCTAAGAAAAACTAACTGAAATAATTATATTTTTAAGTATAACAAAATAACACTTTTGTTCTTAAAAACATATGAAAATTGAAGTATTTATCAGTGATGGTGACTACTAATGCATTATTTTATGACAAACGCAGGATTACAAACTACCAAAAAATCCTACCACACCTTATTATTAGATTTGGGGTGTGTCTATTTGATTTCTTAGTCAAACGAGTAGCCACCTCTTAATGCACTTAGTAAATCTAAGAAAAACTAAGTGACACAATTATCTTTTTAAGTATAAAAAAATAACATTTTTGTTATTAAAAAATATGAAAATTGAAGTATTTATACTACTAATCCATTATTTTAATTTTTATGACAAATGCAGGATTAGAAAATGCCAAAAATCTTTCCACACCTGATTAGATTTGGTGTTTGTCTATTTGAATTCCTAGTCAAACTAGTAGCCACCTCTTAATGCACTTAGTAAATCTTAGAAAAACTAACTTACACAATTATATTTTTAAGTATAACAAAATAACATTTTTGTTATTAAAAACATATGAAAATTGAAGTATTTATCTCTGATGATGACTACTGTAGCATTATTTTATGACAAATGTAGGATTACAAAATTTCAAAAATCCTCACACACCTTATTATTGGATTTGGTGTGTGGCTATTTGAATTCCTAGTCAAACCAATAGTCACCTTTCAATGCACTTAGTCAAACAAGTCGTTGAAAAATCTAAGAAAAACTAACTGGCACAATTATATTTTTAAGTATAACAAAATAACATTTTTATTATTAAAAACATATGAAAATTGAAGTATTTATCTCTAATGGTGACTACTAATGCATTATTCTATGACAAATGCAGGATTACAAAATGCCAAAAATCCTACCACACCTAATTATTGGATTTGTTGTGTGACTATTTGAATTCTTAGCCAAATTAGCAACCACCTCTTAATGCACTTAGTAGAAAAACTAACTGACAAATTTATGATTTTAAGTATAACACACTAATATTTTTGTTATTAAAAACATATGAAAATTGAAATATTTATCTCCGATGGTGACTACTAATGTATTATTTTATGACAAATGCAAGATTATAAAATGCCAAAAATCCTGCCACACTTGATTATTTGATTTAGTGTGTGTCTATTTGAATTCATAGTCAAACCAGTAGCCACCTTTTAATGCACTTAATAAATCTAAGAAAAACTAACTAACACAATTATTTTTCTAAGTATAAAAAAATAACATTTTTATTATTAAAAAAATATGAAAATTGAATTATTTATCTCTCATAGTGGCTACTAATGTATTATTTTATGACAAATGCAGAATTACAAAATGCCAAAAATCCCGCCACACCTGATTATAGGATTTGGTGTGTGTCTATTTGAATTATTAGTCAAACCAGTACTCACCTTTCAATGCACTTAGTCAAACAAGTCGTTGAAAAATCTAAGAAAACTAATTGACACAATTATATTTTTAAGCATAACAAAATAACACTTTTGTTATTAAAATCATATGAAAATTGAAGTATTTATCACTGATGGTGACTACTAATGCATTATTTTATGACAAATGCACGATTACAAAATACTAAAAATCCTACCACGCATGATTATTGGATTTGGTGAGTGTGTATTTGAATTCTTAGTCAAACCAGTAGCCACCTTTTAATGCACTTAGTAAAATCTAAGAAAAACTAACTGACACAATTATTTTGCTTAGTATAACAAAATAACATTTTTATTATTAAAACATTTGAAAATTAAAGTATTTATCTCTGATGATGACTACCAATGTATTATTTTATGACAAATGAAGGATTACAAAATGTCAAAAATCCTGCCACACCTTATTATTAGATTTGGTGTGTGTCTATTTGAATTCTTAGTCAAACGAGTATCACCTCTTAATGCACTTAGTAAATCTAAAAAAACTAACTGACACAATTATCTTTTTAAGTATAAAAAATAACATATTTGTTAGTAAAAACATATGGAAATTGAAGTATTTATCTGTGATGGTGACTACTAATCCATTATTTTAATTTTTATGATAAATGTAGGATTAGAAAATGCCAAAAATCCTGCCACACCTGATTATTGGATTTGGTGTTTGTCTATTTGAATTCTTAGTCAAACTAGTGGCTACCTTTTGAAGTACTTAGTAAATATGAGAAAAACTAATTAGTACAATTATATTTCTAAGAATAATAAAATAATATTTTTGTTATTAAAAACATATGAAAATTGAAGTATTTGATGACTACTAATGCATTATTTTATGATAAATGAAGGATTACAAAATGCCAAAAATCTTGGCACACCTGGTTATTGGATTTGGTGTGTGTCTATTTGAATTCTTAGTCAAATTAGCAGCAACTTTTCTACTTAATCAAACAAGTCGTTGAAAAATCTAAGAAAAACTAACTAACACAATAATTTTTTTAAGTATAACAAAATAACATTTTTTTTGTTATTAAAACATATGAAAATTAAACTATTTATATCTGGTGAGAATCCCTATTCTTAATTCATACTTCACACATAGAAGAGCTACTCAATTGAGTTAATATGCTTATGAAAAAAATATACTTTTAGTAATTTATAAGATACTTTGGACTTTTTTTTGTTTATCTATTACCACTGAATGCCATATAAGAGTTATGTTACTCAGTTATTCAATGTATAGGATTGATAAAGAAATACCTAACTATTAATAATATATATATATACACTAAATTACTAGCAAGTTATCCGTGCATATGTACGATGCGATATTTTTTGTCACATGATCAATAACACACATGTTACTCATAAATTCACATGGTTAAAATTACATATGTTACTTATACATACACATGGTTAAAAATATACATGTTACATGTGCATTCGTAGGGTTAAGAACAAATATATAACTCATATATTTTAATAGTTAAAAACACATATATTACTTGTAAATGAAATAAATGGAGTAGATGGGAGATGACTAAAGTATCTCCAACAATATTAAATATATATATATAAATATATTATACAAATTATATTATAATGATATTAAAAAAGTCATTATGTAATGACAAAATTGCCCTTGAAAATCCAAGTGTCAAACATAGGGTATTCCTAGCCTATGAATTTTGGACGTGAAAAAATGAATGTGCTTGTGACACATGTGAAAATAAATATTGATGAATCTTTTTTCTTATATATAATATATATATTAAATATTATTATTATTATTATATCTTATTAAATAATATATTAGGTAATGAACAATGAGTATGATTGTATTTTTATCATGTATGAGAGGTTGTACAAAGTGATATGTCTTTATCATGTGCGAGAGATTGTTCTTAACCATACTTTTTTGCCGTATGGTTAAGAACACACACATTACTCGTACATTCATATGAGACAGATTGATTTTTACATATATTTAAACCACGTAATTATCAATCTTATTATAGATATATATTAGTAACATTGTGTAATAATTTGATAAAATAAAATGAAATATATAGATAATCATTGATAAGTTGTGTATAATATTCAAAGTCGTTATGAAAAGTAATTAATATTACAATAGACTGAATTTCTTAACATTTTCAATCATTTGAAACCAAAGTAGATTAAAAAAGGAGTTAGTGAAAGTTAGATTGATTGAAAGTTTAAAAGTGTGTTGTGGAGAAGATAAAATCAGTGATGAGGAGAGAGTAGAAGTGAAATAAAAAAATGATTTTTTGAAAATAAGGGCAAATGAAGTGAGACCGCAAATGTTTAGAATAAATGAATTTTGTCTTTGTCAAATGATTCAATGTATGCTTGTCCATGGTAGATGAAGAAAGTGTTTGAGAGAAAATGAATCAATTGATTTGAAGTTTTTTATATAGATTTAATACAATGTCTGATAGTATATAATAAGAATATGGACCAATTTTGGAGGCAAAACACTTAAGGAAAAGTTATCATGTGTCCATGATGAAGCGATAAGAACATTTTTTCTTATATATATAATGGATAAGAAAATTTTATTCTAATACTTTACTATCTAACATTCATTTTCAATAATCATTGACTCTTAAATAAAAATAATACAAATGTAGTGAATGATACAATATATAAATATTTACATTAATAGTATAGATATTTTACTCTATTAATTTGTTGATGGAAATAATTCTTCTTCCACCTATCACGGAATATCCCATTTTAACCTATAGAATAACCCATTTTTTAGTACAAAACATATACTCCTCATAAATTTGTACAGGAAAACATTCAAATATTCCATCATCAATTATTTTTCATTATTGCATAAGAGTGTGATTTGCGTAGAAATTAACAGGCAAAAATAGCATCACACTTCAGCTTCTAACTTTACTTCTAGTTAAGTACTTCTTTTAAAAGTAAAAACTCACTTTTTAGTCCACGTGAATCAATATACTGTGTATATAAATATATATGTATAGGAAATAAAAAATATAATAAAACAATACAAGTGTTCATAAAACCATTAAAGATACAAAAATATTTATTTAATATAATAGACATAATAATCACATTAACCATAATATTATTTTTTTTTACCATATTTTCGTTGGAACAAAAGTATTTAAATAAAATTTTATATAAGAGGTACTTTTGTTTACCAATAATAATTACATCCTACAAATAAATAACTATTTTTTTTTTCGAGTTGTATGGTTGCCTTTCACCACAAGTATATTTCACAAGAATCGAGTCATTAACATTTAGCTAGGGGTGGAAACATGTCATGTTTTGCTTTAAACATGTCGAACCTATATAACATATAGTACTATGGGCCTAACCTGTTAATATGTTTAAAAAAAATTAAACCCTAGGTCAGACCTGTTTAAAAGTCTGATATGACATGTTAGCATATTTAAATGTCTGTTAAAGTAAAAAATTCAACACATTATGTACAAACTAGAAAATTATTATAATTATAGCAATTAATGTGAATTTTTTACATTATTATCACAATTATTTCCATCATATTCCAATATTGGGTAATGTATGTAATTTTATTTCTCACTGCATTTGGTATATACTAAGAGATGTTTAAATCTGTGTAAGTAGAAGCAAGTGACATTCTAGGACTTATTCAGAACCGTTGGTGGCTTTTGGTGTGGATGAAGAATAAGCTGACAAGGGTTCATTTCTAACAACAACAATTGGCTAAATTATATATTTGGTTTTGATTATGTGGTAATGGTTGAAGTATTCTTCTACTTCAATTATTATATGCTTTGCCTTATTAAAAATCAGGTGGAGAAGGATAGGGAATATTTCCAATAAAAGTAATCAGATGCCAATCCTAACGTCATTGCTCTTTCAACCACAGAAATAATATATTATAAAGTTGATCTACAAGATTTCCATAGTTATATAATGTGTCATAATATTATATCTTTTATTAGTAATATATTTACGAGTAATATATTTCATATTTTTTGTGAATTAAAATTTATAACCTAGTTTTATACATAAGAGCATAATAGGTTTAAGTGGTAAGTAGAATCTTATTTGTTCATTCAACTTACCTTATCTTATCTGGTATGTTAATGTTGCGTTTTATTGAGTTTAAGTTTGAGTTCGAATTTAAAAATTAAATTCAATAGATATTTGTAACCATGTTTTCAATTGCTTTTGCTAACTAATAATGCGTTAATCTAGTGGTGTAAGAGATAATCGTCACACACTCCAAAAAGTATTAGTTCTTTACGTATAAGGTAAGAGAATAATTTTAGTAATACAACAAAAAATGTTTTTGTTTTTATTTAAGAAACTCTTTTACAAATTATTTACCCTCACAGTGTGACTAATTATGAATAATTATTCTCTTAAAATATTATGTTGATAACAAATATTTGGTTAATAGTTACAATTAAAGAATATATTAACACAACTACCAATTGATAATATTAAACTATTAATAGAGAAACTATAACAATAACTTACATATAAAAACACAAAAACTCTAAAACATGACCACAACAGAATTAATAATATAAAACTTATTAAAAGTATAAAAAATATTAGAAGTCCTAGGTGGTTAATTGGGGGCCTTAGGTGACCACCTTTATCATAAAAGCCCTCACAGGAATGGATAGAGATACCTAATAAGATTGTGTGCTTTGTATCTCCATTCTTGGCTCTACGTGCCTAACTCATTTTCCGCAGTACAACAAAGTCAACAATTGGTGTGATACTTGTAAGGACACTCCAACACACATGCAATTTCTATAAGGTTATAGTGTACTTAGATTCTTAAAATAATATTTCTTTTTAATATTATACACATAATTTAATAAGTTAATAAATAAGGTAAATATTGAATATAAGTTGACTAAAATATATTATTCAATGTGCATTGAAAATTGAATTGTGGGAGAAAAGCAATATTACATTCAGATCCTAATTTTTTTTTAAAACAATAAAAGTAGTGAACAAATAACCAGTTTTATGTGTTTTTCAGACAGCATAATACATTCAGATCCTAGGAAACAAAAGCACTAGCTTCCAAATCAACTCATGGTTTAAAACTGACATTGAAGCCCAAAAAACTATGATGATTGGGGATTGTGGTATGGGCCAATTTTACTTGATCCTTTAGCATTCTGACCAGGTTGTGGAGCAAGAAATTTGAGCCAAGATTTACCATAAATGTTATTAGCCCAATGGCAATACACTACATTTGCCGTATTCAATATGAGATTAAAAAAAACTGAATATGGGAAGAGTTTCAACTCTCAAGTCTATTAGTATTGGGATCCACTTACTCCAAGAATAAGTTTAAACTCTACATCTTAGCCACCAATTCTAGGGAAATCCAATAGTTTAGATCTATTCATTAATTCCAATTGGATTTCTCAAAATTTGATTGTAATATATGAAGTAAATTTAAAAAAAATTGCGACATCCTCCAAGAATTTTACATTTCTGATTTCCATTATTTTTACAACTTTTTTGAATAACAATACAATAATTTAATCCTCTAACAAGCATATCTATTTTCTCCCTCTTATTATATCACATCAAACAGACAAAAAATAAGACATCAACGTTTTGTGTCCACTAAACATCTACATTCCGTTTCTGTAAATCTATTCTTATTACACCATCAACAATGAAAATAATACTAATATATGCATAGAAAATGGCATCTTATTTTCACATATGAAGATGAGAGCAAAAAAAAAACAGTTTTTAGTACCAAAATATAGGTAATAATATGTTGAAATGCTATTTCTTTATTCTTCATAGTTAATAATATGATGAAATGTTAAATAAAGAAAATGGGAGAAGAGTTGAGAAAATAAAGGACAATTTTTTTGCAGCATGGATATAAAAGTGTGTTCTGATATATTTTTATTGGCTATATGCATAAAGTAAGAACGGATCTTAAAATTGTTGCAAGTCAATTAGAGAGATTAGGAATTTAGGATATCTACTTACCAAACACCAAATTAAAGAAAACTATATAATAAAAATAATACAGAACATCTATCTGAATCCTGTAGTGCATGAATAATTTGCAAAGTGTTCTAAATTCAGAAGAGATTTACCAAACAGCAGCCATGAACATAATTATTATGTTTGCTCATAAACCTTGCATACCACTAGAAAGTTCACTTTAAATCAAATTTTGCAAGAAAATGATATATAACTGCATATTCGAATGAATTATGCACTTACATAGTTACAGTTGAGAAGAAGAAATTAAAATAACTTTTTTTATTCCAAACAGAAAGGAAAAAAGGGCTAACATCATACCATTATCATTATCACTTATCAGAAAGGCAAAAAGACTTTGTAATATGGTCAAGTAGGACAAAGGGGTGAACTTGTCTCAGTTCATGGTCCAGAACTCCAGATTCTATAAGCTCTAAATCCTCCAAAAGGATCATATAATGTTTTTCAACATCTTCTGCACTCTTTTCTCCTCCAACCATGGCTGCAACTATCTCCCACCTTTCTGGATGGTTCTCATCTACTTCTGTTAAAGCCTTCTCAAACAATTTATTCTCCTTCCAACTCCACCCACATGAGAAGACCTTAGCAAAATCATCCATCTCATTATTCATCACAAAATTTCAACTCTTTTTGACAAAAAATGAAGATTTCTCAATAATTAATAGTTTAATACATCCACATTAACTATGGCCATTTAAGTGGCTGACTCACTCTTGTAGAATTTTACTCCAATCTTTGATATATTCTATTGACCAGAATCTGACACCACTTTGATCCCTGGAGTCAAATGTCTGCAATAATTACCTGCAAAATCATTTTATATGATTTGTTAATTAAAATAATCTTCTTATTTTTGGTGCTATTAAAAGAGCCATATAAGATAATGATTGATTGGTTATTTACTCATTTTAGGCATAAACAACAAAGTGATAACCAAAAATAGACATAATAAAGTACCTCATTGTCCATTTTTTTTTGCAAGATTTGTAACTATTTGTTTCTTGATGTCATGTAGCCTCAGAACTTGCCCACTGTGTAATTTATATACCTGAAATTTGTGAACATAATGATTGGAACGTTGGAGGAAAATTGGCCACCAGAAATAGTCCGCAAATTATCTATCTATGATTTTTTGTTTTTTTTCAAAATTTCAACATTTTACCTTGCAAGGATAGAAGGTGAATGGTTAAGATTGAACTGTGCTTCTTGATTTATCTGTACGATTGAATGGGATTCAAAGTCACACCAATCATAATGGGTCATTTTCTTAGAGTTGGTATGTGATTAAAGGCGAAAGAGATGGCAGATGCAATTAGTCATAAAAACAGTACGGAAATTATGTTTGATATTTTGGAAAATCAAATTTTATACGTTCCCATATACCCTCAAGGAAAAATTGTTAGGGGCATTAAATTTTAATAAGGCTCAAAACGAATGAGGAACTTACATAATGTTTATGCATGCAAAAAAAGACCTAAAAATCAAAACTTAGAAATAATAATAATTAATAGTTGTGATTAATTATACACAATTATGAAACGTGTTTTGACATCAATTTTGGGACATCATATGGCATTTCTTTAATTTTAGGTATATGTAAAGAAAATATATTAAAAATAAACAAGGGCAATGGTTTGTGCCTTAGTTTGGATTCCATATTTTACACAATTATGAAATGTGATGTAAAATATAATGTTTAAATGTAGAAATAAAAGCATAAATAATCACAGGACATGACATAAAAAATATCTGTCAGCTGAGATATGTAGTTTCACCTCCTCCCCACAAAAAATGATGAACGTTTAATTTTTTAGTTAACATATCATTGCATGTTTACATTGATGGGGAAATGGTTTGTGCCTTAGTTTGGATTCCATAAATAACTACAGTTCAAACGATATAAACACAATTATATATGAAAACTGAAGTGCTAATAATGAAGAATAAATGAAACAATTGGAAGATGCAACATTTTTCTAATTTCTGTTTGACTAGAAAGAATTGAATAACAATGTTTCACTTGCGGAATCCAAGGGTAAAAGGAATGCCAGTAGCTTTCAACCAGTCTTGGGCTTTGCTAGTTGGTCCAGCTTGAAGTATCTGTCTAGCAGTGTATCTATGAGCTTCATTAGTACTAATTGTTGGATGGTAACCTATCCACTTCACTCTTTCCTTAAGGTTAGCACCAACTCCACTGTTACCATACTCAGCATAGTACAAAGTATTAAGGAACCCAACATGATCAGGGTGATATATCCATCCCTCTGGTTGAATAATTTCACTAATATTTGATTCCATGATCACTGTCCTTGCTAGAGCCTTCCAGGGCCTACCCAAGTATGATTTTATTTCAGATTTTACTGCTAACAAATCAGCTTCTGGGATAATCTCACAGCCCTGGAGCACAATTCCTGAATTCATGCTCCTTTGTTCTGTGCCGTCTGCTGTGATTACATTTACTTGTTTCATGATGATGTTGGGCTTCCTCACAATGATTTTGGAGTCTTGGATCATGGTGGCTGATGTACCAAAGATGAAGTCAATGGTGCCAGAAATTTCACAGTTACGATAGAATTGACGATTGGCTTGTACCCACAAAGTGTCTTGGTAACCCACTATGTGACAATTGAAGAAGGCTGACATATCTCCTTGGTTTCTCACTGCCACAGCTTGATGTCCCTCTGGGCCAGCATTGTTCTCGAATTTAATTCCCTTGGCAATAAATCCATAAGCATCATTGGCTGCTCAACAAGCACTAAACTTATGTTATTTCAAGAAACTAAAGTGTTATATATATAGTTACAAACTCTAGGGTAACAAAAAGTAGAAATTAATTATGTATAATAAACGAGTGGTAATTACCAAATGTTGCACCCCTTATGATGTCGATACCATCGAGATGTTTGTTCTTGTGACCAGTGATAACAGTGTTTAAAGGGCCATCACCATACATAAGAATATTCACAGCATGTTTGGGAACAATGATGTACTCATGATAGACCCCAGCCTTAATATGGATAACATACCTGCCTTCTAAGCCCTTAGGATAAGCGTCAATGGCTTCCTTAATGGTTCTAAATTGGCCACTTCCATCCTTGGCCACCATAACGGTTGTCATTGGTGCTGCAACGCCAGAAATAGTGATATTACTGTCACCTATATATTTTCCTATAGCAGCTCCAGCAGCAACCTTACCAACCATCTTCTTTCCATTTTTATTAACTTTCTTGTTCATCCTGACCTTAGCCAAGAGCTTGCGATCGGAGGCAGACAACCATGTCGGGAGTCCTTCTCCGTCAACCTCCTCCTCACCGAGAAGGCGGCGAGAGGAAGGTTTCAATTCCAACTGCAATCCGAATTGTTGAAGGATCTTTGGCAAATCAGCCACAAGGTCGAGGGCAACACCGGTGATTTTACTTACATGGTCCAAATTTTCATTGTTGAGAAGTTCCTTCACTGCTTTCTCATCATCTTTGTCATTGTCAAATATATCCAAGCAAGTTTGCTGGTATGAGATAACAGCAGTCAACCAGTTCCTGAAGTCAGCGGATTGGTCATGCACTTGTTTAATGTCTTTTCCACCAACCAAGTCCGTTGAAAGCTGAAGGCTGTCTAATGCAAATTGCAACATGTCCTTGCAATGGTCCAGGGCTATCTTGATACCTGAAAGCGTACAGAAAAGAGTAACTTTATTACGATACTAAGGCAGACATTTAATCATGCTCATTCAACAATGTTTGATGTGTTTAACGTTGTTAAATGTAATACGAAAGAGAATTAACGGCGCTCGGTGACGTAAGCACTTTTAAATACACATTCATGAACGTTTGTTTCAATGAGTGTTGTTTATTGTATGAGTAAAAAAATTGTTTCTCACACATTCAACAATATTCGTTTTGAGTGTTGTTAAAAGTCATACATTTACACATTTAACCGCGATTATTTTAGTAAATGCTCTTAAAAGTCACACATTCAACCATTAAAATGATGTAAAACCGTGGTAGATGTAACCACAATTATGGTCTAAATGTTATTACAATGACAACGGTCGTTGGGGATAGGATGATCACCGTCTTATAGTAAAGCTTATAAGTATTTGTCACATATTTACATGCAAAAAAGCATTTTATTTATATATAAATGACAATATAAGACTAAGTTAACACTCCTATGGTACCTTGGTCCTTGTCTCCATGTTCCACTAATAGCTTGTCGCTCATGTTATAGGCCTTGATGACGCTCTCAGTGGTTGCTTTTACAATTGCTGCAACATATTCTTTAGGGTCAGAGGCTTCCTTCACTGTGCTTAGGGTTTGAACACAAAGGTCTTTTTGCTCTGCACTTTGGCAAATTTTCTCCACCTTTGAATTAACGTTAACATGAGGGTTTGTGCTACTGCTGCCCTTATGGTTGATAACAATGTTGGCTATCACAACACCCACCACAAGGATGAGGGAAACAATAGAGACAATTATGTTTCCCTTCATTTTGAAGTTTTTTTGTTATTTGTATTTTATCTTATTTTCTTCTCCCACAATGGGTTGGCCTCTAAGATCAAGGTCTGAAGATAAAGATAAATTTCCTCCCTTTTCAATGAGTAACGGTTAATGGGAGTGGGTACCTCTTTGGTAGAAGTAGGGTTTTATAGACTTTTCAACCATGAACAAAAATACATATGTTTTGGTCATACACAAGGTTGTCGTTAACTCCCGAATATTAGGATTGGGTTAAGACAACTTTCTCCCCTTCAAATAGCAGGTTAATAGTTATGGTATAAATCACTTTTTTCTATAATAAGGCTAATTAATGAGCATTTTTGAGCTGCATGGTGTTGGCATGTGGAGAATGTTAATATGCATTGTGATTTTTAAAAATAGTTTGAGGAGACCATTTTAAGAAGTAAGACCTCCATTAATGAAGAAATAAATACTACAAAAAATAATTGAAAACATAACATGTTAAAACATTTTTAATCTTTTATATATATTGAAATGACATTTTTGCTATTAAAAATATAAGGAAAAACAAATACATCTCTCTATGCATTACTGTACTTAATACCATTAGGACAATCTTAAATTGGCCACTTCCACCTTTGGCATGCAGCAACTGCATTGGGTTGGAGTTTGGACAAATCTCCATTAGCTAAGAGCTTGATATCTTTAATGGACAATCCAAGTTGGATAACTGTCTTTGTCCAAATCAAGAAGTAGGCGCCTAGAATATTTGTGAAATTCCAAACATCATAACTTCTCAACATTCTCTAAGCTATATAGTATATACATTCGAGGAAGTATTCATTTAAACATCAAAATTTGATCATCTCATTTAATATAAAATTTTACTATCTCCTTTTACTTTTATTTTTGTTATGTAAACACATTTAAAAAATGATACATTATCCCTGTGTTCCTTTCTAAGTGATATAAGGTTAGTTACACTAACCATACATTATATTTTATTATTTCATTTCGGGAAATTACATAAAAACCCTAAATTCAATGCCTTTTACCATCATAAATTATTTTGTTCATATTTGCTCATTAAACATTATCTCTTGGTATATAATACAATAAAATAACAATGAGTTAATTGAAATTAAAATAAAATTTATGAGTTAGACTTTTCACTTTTAGTAACTTCACAACATCTTTATGGAAGAATCAATTTCATTACCACTTAAAATTTAGTTGTTAAGTAGAAAGAAAAAATAGTTCAAGAAAAAGATTGAAAATTTAATGATTTTGTATGGATTTTACCATTTAATTTCCTCTCATCATTTCAACGTATCAATACTTTTTCGTATACATAATACTGATACTAACAATATAATTGATAAAAAATATTTAATATTATATTAAATTTCATCTTCCCTCTCCCATAAAAAGTTGCTTATAAAAATATAGAGTATCAAAAAAATGGTTTCACACAAGTGGCAAAAACAATTTTTAATGGTAAAAATTTATTTTATTCTTGACTTAAATAATTTAAAAATACAAAAACATACTTCTCTCTCACTTTCCAGGAAAGTAGTTCAATTAGAGAAAAAATATAGGTTATTCCTTTATAAATACTCATCTTTATATATGAATATGGGGTCTAGTTAAAAAAACATAGGTTAATAGAAAAAATGCTTTAGGTAAATAGAAAAAATGCTTTAGGTAAATAACATTTTAAGTAATTATGAAAGAAAGAGTTTTTTTTTGTCGGCAAAAGATAATTACATATTACAAAGAAAGAAAACAACTTACAATGCGAAATATGAAAAAGAGAGTGAATATGAATAATAGAATGTAATTATAGAAAAATAAAATCATCAAACCAAAAATAAAAAAATATTACAATGATATCAATGCTACTTAAAATAGATGCCACAATGAGAAAATGAATAATAAGTAAAAGGAACACTTGATGATATAGGTGCATGTACGAAAATTTGAAAGATTCATCCATGTATCCCCTTCCTTCTCCCCTTTTTTTTGAAGTGTTAAATTACAATGTTAACAACTTTCCTTATTTATACGTTTTAATGCATTAGTCATACTTCCTTAATTTATTGTTGTTACACTGTTCGATCAATTTTGTAATATATCTCTCTGCTGAGATTTGTCATTTGTTATTTGCTTGATTAAAAAAACTACCCCTCAAGTGTGATTTAAAGACAATTATATGAGAAAATGGAAATGCTAATAAAGAATAAATATATTGATCACGAATTAACTCCCCGCAAATTATCTTCACATCATGAAACATTTGTTCTAATAATTTCTCTGCGTGTGACAAGAAATAGAAAGAATAACAATATCTGTAAATCACCCTCTCTCACATTGACATAATCATCACTTGGTGAAGCCAAGGGCAAAAGGAACATCAGTAGCTTTCAACCAATCCTCAGCTTTGCTAGCAGGTCCAGCTGCAAGAAACTGACCAGCAGTGTATTTAGCAGCTTCTTGAGGACTAATTCTTGTATGCAAAGTGTTCCACTTCACTCTTCCAGCAACGTTGGAACCAGGTCCAGTGTTGGCATACTCAACAAAGTACAAGGTACCAGTGAACCCTCCTGGTGCACCTTCCCATTCTTTCCATCCCTCTGGATGCATAAACCCACCAATATTTGATTCCATAACCACTGCTGTGGAATATGCCTTCCATGGCCTACCAAAGTAGGATGGGTTTTGAGATGGGACAAGACCAGCCTCTGCAACAATATCACAACCCTGGAGCACAATTCCTGAATTCATGGTTCTATGTTCTGTGCCATCTGCAGTGATTGTGTTAAATTGGCTTGCTTTGGGCTTTCTGCAAATGATTCTTGAGTTTTGGATCAAGGTGGCTGATGTACCAAAGATGAAGTCGATAGTACCAGAGATCTCACAGTTACGGTAGAATTGACGATTGGTTTGAACATACAAACTATCTTGATAACCAACTATGTGGCAATCGAAGAAGGCTGACATATCTCCTTGGTTTCTGAGTGCAACAGCTTGGTGTCCATCAATACCAGCAGTGTTCTCGAATGTAATTCCCTTTGCAATGAATCCAGGTGCAGTGTTGGCTGCAAAAGAAGCATCAAACATTATGTTATTCAATTGAATTTGATATATATAATATACCCTTGTTTGTTGAGTAAAAAAAGGGAATTAATTATGTGAAAGATCTTACCAAATGTGGCAGTCATCATGGTTTTGATACCAGCAAGAGCAAAGTTCTTTCTACCAGTGATAATGGTCTTATAAGGGCCATCACCAACCATAAGGATATTTGCTGCATACTTGGGAACAGTGATGTACTCATCATAGACCCCAGCCTTAACAAAGATAACATATCTCCCTTGCAAGCCCTTAGGGTAAGCATCAATGGCTTCCTTAACGGTTCTAAATTGGCCACTGCCATCCTTGGCCACCACAATGGTTCTTGCAGCTGGTCCTGAAGCCGCAGCAATACCGGCACCTGCACCCACACCGACGGCAGCTCCAGCAGCCGCTCCTGCAGCAGCTCCAGAAGCAGCCTTACCCTTACCTTTACCTTTACCTTTACCCTTACCCTTTTTGCCACCAAATTTTTTCTTACCACCCTTCTTGCCAACCTTAGCCAAGAGCTTGCGATCGGAGGCGGACAACCAGGTGGGGAGTCCTTCTTCGTCGATCTCCTCCGCACCGAGAAGGCGGCGAGATGAAGGTTTCAAATCCAACTGCAACCCGAATTCTTTAAGGATGTTTGATAAATCAGCCACAAGGTCAAGGGCAACACCAGTGATTTTACCTATATGGTCCAAACTGTCAGTCTTGTATAGTTCCTTCACTGCTTTCTCACCCTCATTTCCATCATCAAACCCTTCCAAACAAGCTTGTTTGTATGAGATAACAGCAGTTAACCAATTCCTGAAATCAGCAGTTTGGTCATGCACTTGTTTAACATTATTTCCACCAACCAAGTCAGTTGAGAGCTGAAGGCTTTCCAATGCGGATTGCAACAAGTCCTTGCAATCATCAAGGGCCATTTTGATACCTAAAAGAGTTCACACAATGAATAATTTTATACTGCTTAACTAATATAATACACACAAAAATTAAGAAAATCTTGTTATAAGAAACATTTTATATATATATATATAATACAAGATATGTTAACACTCATATTGTACCTTCGCCTTTGTTTCCATGTTCCACTACGAGCCTGTCGCTCATGTTGAAGGCCTTGATGACACTCTCTGTGCTTGCTTTCAAAACCGCTGCTACGTATTCTTTAGGGTCTGAGGTCTCCTTCACGGTGCCTAGGGTTTGAACACAAAGCTCTTTTTGCTCTGCACTTTGGCAGATCTTCTCAGCGGCCTTCACATTAGCTTTTAGATCAGTGTTTGTGGTGCCATTGTTGTGGTTGATGACAACTGCACCTATCACAACACCTACAACAAGGATGAGAGAAACAGCAGAGACAATTATCTTTCCTTTCATTTTTGAAGTTTTTTTGTTATTTGATTTTTTATCTTGTTTTCTTCTCTCACAATGGGTTGATCACCAAGATCAAGGTCGGAGAGAAGAAAGAGTAGATAAGATAAATTTCCTCCCCTTTGAAGTTTGAGGGGGAGGTTATGGGAGATGGGGAGTGAGGAACTCAATGATAGAAGTGGGTTTTTATAGAGGCTACGTACAAGGCTATTCAATCATGAACAAACAAAAAGTACATGTGTTTTGTTCATAAGCCACATAATTGTCATTCACTCCTGAATTTGAGGAATGGGTTAAGACTTAAGACATTTTTTCTTGAAATAGCAGGTTATTTTTATGGTAGAATCACTCTTTTTTCTGGAATAAGGCTAATGTGCATTTTTAGCTGCAACGTGTTCGTTGTTGAGAAAATTGGTAGCCATTGTGATGTTCAAAAATAGTTTAATGAGACCATTTCCACGTTCTCGGGAATTCCTTCAAACTGAGGTTGTCCGGTTCTTCGGGATAACATGTACACCATTCGGTTATTTTTAGTGTGTTTGTAATTGTATAGCTTTCTATCATTCATAGGAAGGTCTTATCAGTGCATGATCGACAGGATTTGGATTTATTTAGACCATTCATATTGGAAAACTTGCATGGATCATGATAATAATCCAAGTTTTGTTATGATGTATTATCCAAAATTTGACGGTGAATAAGATATTTGGGTTTAGCATAAATTAATCATTTGTATTGGATAATATTTGCCAACATTTTTTAATAATAAACTACACTTACTAGGACATAAATTATTCATCCATCATTTATCATTATACAAATCACCCTTATATATTACACGAATTACTTTTACATGAGATATGATTATGTAACTATAATCTTTTAAACAAAAAACATATAGTGAGTGTAATCAAGTTAAATAAAATATTGTATATTGTGTAAATAAGTCTAAATAGTATAAGAGTTGATGACTCTTTGAGTTCAGTACAAAATATATTAATAATTCTAAAGAGATACAATGGTTATTAGAATTCAAGAGAAGATGTTACGACTTAAGCACACGAGGAGAGTCCAACCTAAAAGACTAATTTATTAGGTCGGAGACCATCATAGCTTAAGTAACACGTTGAGTTTGTTATTCTACTCAATATGAGACTTCTAACATGCTGCCCTCTTTAAGAGTCGACGTCCACAACAGTTTTCATTTTATCGACAGCGACCCGATGACTGCTCTTTCACTTTTAGCAACTTCAGTCACCGTCACCTATTAGTATTTGGTAATTTACCTTAATTAAGCCTATATGTAGTCATTTATGTGACACAACTCTCGATGAAAAACATCAATTGTTAGAAGTTAAATATATTAAGAATGTTAAACTCAAAAGACTAGTCTATTAAGTGAAATAATCTCATAGCTTAAGTATTACACTGAGTTTGTTATTCAACCATATAAGACTCATAAGACTCATAAGACCTATGTTTACATTCACTATCATTAGAGGTATATTTAGAACAAAAACAATAGTAAATGTGCTTAAAGCATTAGTTAATTTCAAATAAAAAAAACTTTTATTATGTTGAGAAATAATATATTAAATATATCAGAAATTAATGGGCTTGGATTTTCATTGTAAGTTGTTGTTAACCAATAACAACATTACGATACTCTTTCATAATCTATACTATATATAAAGGCAAAACCTCTAATAACTACCTACATGGCATAATTTTTTATTGCCTATTTTGCCCTTCTAATTATCTATTATTACAACTATACTATATATACTTACTATATATAAAGGCAAAAGCTCTAATAACTACCTACATGGTATAATTTTTTATTGTCTATTTTGTCCTTCTAATTAACTATTATTACAATGTTTACAACACAATAAAATAAATATCAAAATTATAGGTTTTAATATAGGTTACATATATATAAAATATCAAGTCACAAATGTAATTTTTAATATAGGTTTTAATAATATCAAAATTCATTTTCATATTTTTTTATTACACAAATTATAATATCATGTACAACAGTCAATACAAAAAATGATATATTTCTCTAAAATAAAATATTTAATATTAGAAAATAAGAATGCGGGTCGGCATGCACGAAGTGCATGTCGACACGCTAGTACTAATAAAGTGAGTTAAAATATAAGTTAAATATATGTAAGATAAAAAGAATCATATATTTTTTAAGGGAAGACCAAAGACCACGTAGTACACCAACCACCCTATACATTTCTGTGGTTTGGCCCGATCACAATCAAATTAGATTTTATTAAGTATGTAATCAAGTTTAGGTTCAAATATTATATTCGATCAATATTTAGAGTTAGATAAAAAATGAACATGACTCGGTACGATTGACCCATAATTGCTCACACATTATGTTTATATGTATGTTTATTTAAAGTAACGACATTTTTTTAATTCAAAATATTATTAATTCTCTGTTTTCCCCCAAATATATATGATTAAGAAAAGAGAATAAAATATATATTACATGAGATAACTTATATGATGCTTTTATTTTTCTTAAAATTTAGAAATATCAGTCAGAGATTGTTGTGCCTGTGGTGAATCTCTCATCTCCAAAACTTTATACAATGATCTCCAACTCCAAAAGACTAGATTTTTGGCTTAAAAAGACTACTCTGCCTCAAGGCTTGGTTTTTGTCAACGTGATTTCATTAATTATTAATTGTAAGTATGTAACATAACATTGCAGAATGCAGAATAGTGGATTGTGGGATGAATATTAATACATTGTGGATGAAGAGTTTCAAGGAGAGAGAGCAAGTAGCATTAAAAGGCTTAATAGAGTGCTTTCCCAATCTCGATCTCCATCTATAATTGTGAGAGAAGAGGTAATCGTCTTTCGTATATAAGTGATGGCCCCTTTGACAGTGCCAACTGTGGATGAATCATAAATACTCCTGTCCTGTAGTGAGGATAATGATAAGGATGGGTTCAACCGCTATACATTTTGGAATTTTATGAATATAAATAATAATAAAATAGGACATGCGTACAAAATTTGGTGAGCTATCATGCCTTATTCTCTTACCGATATAAATATAAATATAAATATATATATTTCTGCGGTTAATATTTAAGATTGGGTTAGGATAAGAGTCATATCTCACCCGTCCTAACACGATTAACCATTTAGAAAACGTGATTTGCAATTTTATAACCATTTAGAAAACAATTGTGGACAAATGTTATTGATGGGACAATTACACGCCTAAAAGGATAATCCCAGAAGTATAAAAATAGAAGTCATTCCTAGTACTTGTTCACCAATTATAAAAGCAACTTGACAAAACCATTCACTTTCTTATCTTTAAAATGGGTGCTGCAAGTGATTTCACTGCGAGTGTGATCGACGAAGAAGTGGTAACATCGGTGCTGCCAATGCAAGAGCATTGGCTACCACTCTCAAATCTTGATCTGCTTCTTCCTCCGTTGAATGTTGGGGTCTTTTTTTGCTACAAGAAATGCATACCAACGTCTACAATGAACTTTGGGTCCATGGTGGGGTCTCTAAAAAAGGGTTTAGCTCAGGCTTTGGTGTCCTACTATGCCTTTGCAGGTGAAGTGGTTGTTAACACTACAGGTGAACCTGAACTGCATTGTAATAATCGTGGGGTTGATTTTGTTGAAGCTGTAGCAGACATTGAACTAAAGTGCCTTAACTTTTACAACCCTGATCATACATTTCAAGGGAAGCTTGTTCCAGAGAAGAAACATGGTGTGCTTGCTGTTCAGGTACCTCAAAATCAAATCTACTTTTTTTCTTCTTCTCCAACAAACATTAAATTTTTAGATCAAAAATTTAATTGATAAAAATAATACTCATTACAAAAGATAATCATATATTTGAAAGAATTCTTTATCCATGATATAAAATTACCTCCGGTTAAAAAACTAGCTATTAATGGACAAAGATCTATTGTCCCGAATCCTGTCACAAATCTGTCCCGCACCAATCAAAAAATGACATGTTAATTAAAAAAATTAAACATTCATGATTTTTTCTATTTTTACTCCATTTTAATTGATGCGAAACAGACTTGAGAACAAAGTTCGAGACGGTATATCATTGTCCATGTTAACGAGCAAGATATATTTCAATTCAAATATTTAAATGTCAAAACTAAAAAAAAATATTATATGACGGAGGAGTGCATAAATTTTATCAATTTTTACGAATAGGCCTGAAAATGAGCTGAATCACAGTTTAATTTGGTTCAGTTCAATAAGTATTTGTTCAACAAACCGAACTCGAGTTCGATATGAGTTATTTTTTAACTCGAGTTTGATTCGATTAAAATTCGTGATCATTAAACAACTCAAATAATTAATTCTTTTTAAAAAATATTGCGGAAGGTTATTAGTCATATGTATTACAACTCAATTGAGAATATTTCTCATACAATAACTGTGAAAACAATAAATATGAGTCTTACAACCAATCATGAATTGTTAGAATTAAAAGTTAGTTATTAGTCACATGATAGTCATGTGCATATATCTTTTAATTTTGATCGATCAAATAAAATATAATGATTTGGTGTTGTAGATGGATTATTTCAATTAAGTGATAATAAGTAATTTCGTGATGATATATAACTAGTTACATAACAATATGCTAAAGTTGATTTTTAACAGATATTAACTTGATTAAAAAGTGTTGTAATTAAATCTTTATTTGGAACCATAATTTTAAATTGATATTTGTTTGTTTATATTGGTTTTTAGTATCCGTGCAAAGTGCAAACACAGGATAAAAATTGAGAGAAATAAAAACATTATAAAAAAATTGTTAAATTTTAGCTAACAATATTGTGGAATCTACCCTTGTTCAGGCCACTTGGCTGAAGTGTGGTGGGATAGTTGTGGCATGCACATTTGATCATCGTATAGCTGATGCCTACTCAGCAAATATGTTCCTCATATCGTGGGCCGAGATGGCCCGGCCCATCAAGCCCGCATCAACGATTAACTTTCCGCCATGTTTCCGTCGTTCCCTTCTCAGCCCTCGCCGTCCACCAGGTTTCATCCACCCTTCCCTCGACAACATGTACATCTCCACCTCCGACCTCTCTCCTCCTCCTTCAACCACCACCAACGCCACCGTTATTCTCAGCCGCATATACTATGTCATGGCAGAGGATATCCACTGCATGCAGTCGCTTGCCACCAAAAATGGCACTGCCAAACGCACAAAGCTCGAGTCTTTCTCCGCGTTCTTGTGGAAGATGGTTGCTCGTGCAGCTTCAGTAGACGAAAATGGCAAAAGGGTCATCGCCAAAATGGGTATTGTGGTTGATGGAAGGAAGTGTCTTAGTCTTAGCAATTGTAGTGGTGATAATAAAGGTAAAAACGAAATGATGGGTTGTTATTTTGGGAACGTACTTTCCATTCCATTTGGCGGGAAACCGGTGGAGGAGCTGGTAGAGAAGCCGTTATGGTGGGTGGCGAATGAGGTTCATGAGTTCATGGCAGCGGCGACCAAGGAGGAGCACTTCTTAGGGCTTATTGATTGGGTTGAAGCACACCGGCCGGTCCCTGGCTTGGCGCGGATTTATTGTTGTGGAGACGATGAGGGACCAGCTTTTGTGGTTTCTTCTGGACAAAGGTTCCCACAGGAGAAGGTGGATTTTGGGTGGGGTAAGGCTGTGTTTGGATCGTACCATTTTCCTTGGGATGGAGAAGCTGGTTATGTGATGCCAATGCCGAGCCCTCTTGGGAATGGTGATTGGGTTGTATACATGCACCTTGGGGAGGGACTGTTGGAGATCATAGAGTGTGAGGGTGCTCATATCTTTAGGCCCTTAACTTGGGATTACCTAACTCAGTGATCACTGATATAATGTTTTTGAAGTTATGTTAGTGTGCAAGTAATGAGGGTTGGGAAGTTTGAACAAAGGATTAAAGGGTTGGGAAAAAAATTACTCCCATCCATTTTAGAATTATCCAATGATTTGAATAATGAATAGGATATGACAAAATTATACTAATGGGTGTTTGGTAAGACTTGGAGTGGGTGCGAATTTAGCAGTATCTGTATCTAAAAGGATGTGTATGTTCAAATCATCAATTGACATAAATGAAGAAAAATTTATAGGAGTATTGTAGTTTGCCTTTTTAATTATGGTTTGCCTTTTTAATTATGGTTTTGAGTGGTGTTTTTTTCTTCCTGTAATCATGTTTGCCAGACACAAATTTATTTTTTATAAATTTCCCCTCACAAAAGCCGAATAATTGAGACAAGAGCTTCAACATGGAGTAGGGAAACAATAATTTCTTTTCTTTTTTTTACTTCCAAAACAATGGAAATGAAATAATTTGTTATTATACAACTCTCATCTTGATAAAAAGAAGTTCAATAAAAAAATAAACAAAAGAATTAATCTAGAAAGAACAAGCCTTTGTCACGATAAATGTTTGCAATAAAGAAATAGTCCAATGGCATGTTCTTTGCTGAGTATACACATTTTCAGTTTTGCAGTTTTTCTCAACACTTCGTAAAGATGGCAATCGTCCCAACAGTAAGGGATAGAGAGGAAAGAAAATAGAGAAAAGATGTACAAGAATAGAAGTAGCAAGGAAACCTCAAGGAACCTCAATGATTATGAACAAAATGAATGCAATGTAAGCAATGGACCAAAAAGCCATGTTCTAGCAATTTTACCACAAGCTTCTGAAGCAGTCTCTCTTATATTTAAGAAGCAAACTTATGCACATACTCACAGACATAGAGAGAAAGAGATACAGAGAGAGAGAGATTAATTTGGTGTTTCACCAGCAGGTCCAGGTCGTGCAGTCAACAAAGGTTGAAGAGCTTTGACTACAATGCTCATGTTTGGTCTAAAATCAGCTTCATATTGCACACACAATGCAGCAACAGCAGCCATCTGTAATAACCCATGCAGCACGCTGTTATAATCAAAATATTGTTTCGTAATTATATGTAAATATTTTATCCTGAAGAGTAATGCTGGATCCTATAAAGGTCCCCATAAAAAAATGTATGTATTATCTACAGTGAAGTATTTGTATATATGCTCCTCTATTGCAATTCATAGCTTTAATGATTCTGAACTAGCTAGTCCTAGAACTGGGAACATAAACTAGAGAGAGAGACACTCTTTCAATTGCTTAATGGATTTTCCCCCTACTATATAACCGAGAACATCCACTATAGAAAAAGACACTGCCCTTTCAATTGCTCAACTGAATTTCCCCCTAATGGAAATTATATAGAGGTTTTAGATTCAAACTTTGGTCCCTTGAATAGCATTTACTACCTAAACAAAATATGAGAATGCGGCAGCTATCTCTAGTAAGCTGCTTTTTCATAGTTTCCAATTCATAAGCATATATTTCAAATAAATAAAACCTGTAAAACACTTCCATAAACAGTCCACATAAGCTAGAAAATAGTGTAGTCAAATAAAAAATATGAAGAACAATATACTAAAAACAGTACCTTAGCAACAGCTTTGGGTGGGTATTCTCCTCCTAGTCTTGTATCAACACACTGCCTGACTTTGTCCTCACTGAGTCTTGGTGTAGCCTGAAAAACATATCAAATTATCAATTGCACTGATCAGCTAGCAACACTACACTCTAAATTTCATGAAAAGAGGGCAGCAGATCTCAATAGAAGTGTGGATTGTTTCACTTTTTGGGAGAGAGGAGGTGAAAAGATGTAGCTTAAATTAGTACCCAAGTAACCAGACTCTGCTGTCCACGTGGTAGTGTATGATCAACGGGTTTCCTTCCAGTCAAAAGTTCCAGAAGAACAACACCAAAACTGTATACATCACTCTTAGCATTCAATTGTCCAGTCATTGCATATCTGCACCCACAAGGTTAGACACGTCATTTCTAGCAGTTGAAGATGGGACACTAAATATAACAACAAATTTATATGTCCAAATTAATACTGGGTTAAATTAGATAGAGAAACACAAGATAAAAGTATGAGAATTGGTAATGCTTGTTTAGTCAACTATGGCAGAAAGGAAATTTCATATGGCTGTTCCAATAATTCTTCAGCATTTACACATAAAATCAAGGGGCCAATGACATCAATAGGGATAAAATGCATGTGATTTGATGTGCAACTCTAAAATTTGATATTCATATCTTACTCTGGAGCATGATAACCAAAGGTTCCAAGGACACGGGTGGAATGAAGACGTGCAGCCATGTCCGGAGCCTGATTTGACAAATCAAAATCTGCAATTTTAGCAACATCATCATCAAAGATTAGTACATTGCTTGACTTGATATCCCGGTGAATAATGTGAGGATCAGCCTTCTCATGCAAGTATTCAAGCCCTCTTGCAGCACCTACAGCAATTTTTACTCTCTGTGCCCATGTTAAAACAGGGCCAGGTTGTGCTCCTTTAACACCTTTTCTGCCTACATGTAAAGTGGCAATGATGAGAACATGATTGTAAAATAAATAATGTTAAAATCCATTGCTTATAAAACACCAGAAAGGAGAAAAAATCATGTTAAAATCCAGAATATTCTTAGTTCCTCTAACATAAAAAGAATATAATTTTGTTGTAGACGTTAGTATTTTTCTCTTTCAACCATATACCATGTAAAATATCATGAAGAGATCCATTAGATGCAAACTCATAAGCAAGAATACGAGAGTTTCCGTCAACACAGTAACCCAGCAACTGGACAAAGTTTTCATGTTTTAGCCTTGATACCATTGAAACCTGAAAGGTAACAAGTATGTGGTTTATGGGGTTTGAAAAAGTTCAACGAGATTACAAAAAAAAAAGTAGTAAGCTGCGGTAGTCACAGAAACCTGTGCTAAAAATTCCTGGTCGGGCTGTTTACTTGAATCTAATTTCTTGATTGCTGCAGCTTGCCCACTTTTAAGAATGCCATAATATACTCTTCCATAGGATCCCTCTCCAATCAGAGAATCTTGCCCAAAGTTATCTGTAACTTCTTTTAGTTCATCTGCTGGTATAGAAGGAACTTCAATGGGCTGAACTTTAACAGTCTGAGCACCCTGCTTTGCAGTTTCAGAAGCATGATAATTCCCATCATTTCCTGCACAACGGAATTGCATACTAAAATTCATCGGAGTAAAATTCAGGTTTAGCTCGATTAAGCATAATAATACATCATATAAATATATAACTGATAATATCTAACCGAGAAGGAAATATCACTCAAAGATGCACGAATGCGCTTTAATAGTTGTAAAACTCCTGTAGCTAATATGAGTCAAATTACCTGCAGCATTTTTCACGACATATGGTCCTCCACTTTCAGCAGCCTTGTTGTATTCATCCTCTTCGCAACAGTTGAAACAACTCATGCTTCCTTCCACTGATATAATTCATAAGCCAATCAGATCATACTTTTAACATATTTCTTTTAAAATTGAATATGAAGTCCAAATAATTTTAACAAACAAGCATTATCACTTCCATGAGATGTTCATTGCTAGAAAATAAATACATCCTGGTAATTATTGCTACTTTCAACAACTCAAGAGAAAGAAAGAATGAAGGAAATAGGGTGCTTGTGCGTGTTTTTTTTTCAATTACATAGAGAGATAGAGTGGTACTATTGACTCAACATAGTTTGATTTTAAACCAGTAACTAAATCATCATTACATCTATATGATACAATAACTTGAACAGGGATGGTGCTACTACTCATGGATTCACAGTGGCTCTTATAATTTAGTATCGGAACACACAAGTTTTGTTCTATGTTATGTTTACTTTATAAATACAACAAAACACTGTGAGATATTAAAAGATAAAACATTTTGGTTCCACTTATCAGCTCATCCTCCACAAGGATGTGAGTTTCAATCCTTTCTGAGCCATGTCGTCTTTCGTGAGCTCAGGATCCAACTCACCTAAACTTTTTATCACTAAAAAACAACTAAATCATCTAGATTATTTGCATAACCTCATCATCCTTGAACAAACAACAAACTATGACCAGTAATAATATCAGTGTTTCCGCAATAAAAAAATTAATATCACTTAATAACACGAGGTCACAAGTTCAAATCCTGGAAACAGAAAGTCACGAGTTCAAATCCTAGAAACAACAAGTACGTGTAGTGGAGAGCACTTTTTTCAGTTATCAAATCTGAAAATAGTAAAGCTAAGTGAAAATGGATCGAGTCCGTTTCCGGTAACCAGAGCAAACTACTACTAAAATCAAAGTCAGGAGACATTGATCAGTCTAGGCAGAGAACTAACTATAATTGTATCATGAAAATGAAAATAGAACACATAATAATTTCATGCAAAAAGAAAAGAAAAAAAGTGAGAGTGAAAATTAAGAGTGTGATAGATCGATGAGTAGGTGAAATGGAAAAGCAAGATTATACAAGTTAGAGCGGTGGCCGGTAGAGAGTGAAGACGTAGTTGAAGATCTCGGTTCTGAAAGCAGAGAGGAAGTTCTTGACTCCTTTGAACAGGAATCGGAATTATTGATTCTTGTGTTGCTAGTGTGTTGTGTATTATTACATGCTTTTTTTCTTCCACTACCGACTAATTCATTAATCATTAGGAAATAACATCCCATTATAATTATAATTGGGAGTATCTCACATAAACTATATCATTCCTATATTATTATCGGTTAAAAATATATTTGATAATTAAATTCTTAATTTAACTATATAAATTTTTTTATTAATTGATTAAGAAATATTTATTAATATTTTTTAACTTAAATATATACTTTTTTTTAACTAATTACACATATAGAATGTATAATAATTTATGGCACAACAGATTTGTTCACATTATAATTAATGTTAAGTAAATATTAAAATATTTGACTTGGTTACCTTGATTTGCAATATATGATACTAATAATTTAATACCTTTACATGTTCACAATTTATGTATATTAATTTTATTTAAGAATGATTTGTTATTGACTATTAGTATATGAATAATGAATGATATATTAATAATATAAAACGTATTACTAATACATGTGTGATTAAGAAGGATTTTAATTGTACAATGATATACTAAACACTACTTTAGAAGAATTAGTCCATGAAAAACTAAAAATAGTATATTGTGTGTTATTAATCAATGGTATATTTTATTCCAAGGGTAAATAACTAGTTCGTTTAATTTTTTATCTTTTATTAACACCTTGAATTTTCCAAAAAAAAAACATTATTTTACTTTTTTTTTCATTTTAAAACACTTTTGTAGTTTTCTTTCTGTTTTGAGACTTTAGTAAATCTCCATGTATGTCACTACAACCATTGGTATATTGGTGTAAGACTTCATTAGATCCTCGTAATAACTAAAAGATTAATAACTCGATTTTTATGAGCAACTCTCGTTGAGAGGAACAATCATGTACTTCTAACTAGATTAGTTTCTAGTACCAAAAAATGTAAGGCGTTCCTATTATGAACCCAGTATGTCTATGGACCAAGAAATAAACTATTTTTCTGTCAAAGTTCTTGAGTTCAAGAGGTCTCACTGGATATGAACTCCTAAAATATCCTTCACCAGTCATAAAAACAAAGAGTTTAATGTTAGCCATATGATAACACCTAATTTAAGAATCATCAAATTGTACACTTTCACTATTTGAATTAACTAACACATCATTCAAAAATTTGAGAGTCTTAATTAACATGGAGAGATTTTTTCCATATATTTTCCCCTTCATATTTCATGAACCAACAGAGATGGAGAAGCTAGAAGATGAATAACAAAACCATATACTTAAATCTATTGGAAGCAATTCAGGATTAATTTCAAGTTTATCAAGTTAAAATTGAGGCATAAAAGAACATAAGCAGATGGTAGGTGAGTGAGTTAGAGATAACAACCTATGTTATATCATGACTAATAATTGACTAATCGAATATTCTTTACGCACATTATAACTTCATACACTAAGAATACGATTCTTCACTTATTATGTTGTATTTAATATTTGTTACAATTATATCTTTAATTTTAATAGTAATATGCATATATATCATCATTATAAATATTTTATGTTCTCAAAAGGTAGTTCACTCGATGAGACTATGAGACATAATATGTTCAAACCTCAATAATAACTACATAATTTCTTCTCTTTATCCCGTGCAAATTTTTTGCCTATCAAATCAAAATATTAAAGTATAAGGTCACACTAGATTCATAGGATGACCAAAATGTTAATAATTTGATTCTCATTAGTGACATTTGTTGAAAAAAAAACAGTCACACATTCTAAAAATGATTAATTTCTTACCTAAAAATGAGAAAATATCATTGATAGTGAATCAAAATATCATATATTCACCCGATTAATAGAATTTGGTCAACAACAAAAACAAAATTATTAATTAAATAAACTAATCATCATACTTTTATTAGTGAGCAATTATTGCATTGACATTGTTGGGAGAGATATTGGAATCATGAAGAGGAACAAACAATCGTCATATATATAATGGGAATCAAGGAATCGAATCAAAGCTTCTGTTGTTGTCATGCAACATTACAACATGACCAATATCTAATGAATCACCATTTAAAACACCGACTTATTGATTTAGACATGTTCTTAGCAATAATGATTATGCTCATGTATGTGTTAAGCTAGATATATAAATCCAAAGCTTTCACCTCAGAGGGAATCAATTATATTAGACTCATGCATCTTCTGAGTTGTTACATTGTTCACACATATAATAAGAAATCTGGATTTAGTTTCAAGTTTTAACTGCCCTTTGCAATTGCTTCTCCACACGATTTTCTATGCTCTCCTGAGCATTGCAATTGTGGAAAATAAAGTGCAAAATTAAATAGGGATTAGGGTTCATATCATTCGAGGACTGTAGATAGGAAAACAAATGATTTGAGTAAGATTGTGCTAATTTATAAGTCATACTATCACATAAGTAAAAGAGATCTAACAACTAATAATAATTTATATTGGAGGTCTCTTTTGTGTACAATAAAATGAAAAACTTTAACATTCCACGACATTCATGAAAAAGAAAGCTTGACATATATGGGAAAAGATACCCAATACATCTGCACATGTGAGCATGGCATTTGAACTTTATAATTTACTTTATTTTTTTAATTTATAAAATACCTCTTTTTTATAATTTAGTTTATTTGATAATTTAAAGTTGCATACAAGTTGCATAATGATGTGAGATTGTGACTCCCATGAAAAATAGTTATATGCAACTCAGAATTGCTCCACTGAAGATATTCTAAAATGTTTATGCTAGAGAGAAAAAAGTTAAATTCAACTTATCAGTTTTAGAGAATCATTTTTTTAAGCCTAAAAACAGCCTTTAATAATGTCTTGGCTATAATAGTAATCCCCTCCCCAATAGAATTACATTACATCAACAACATCTTATGGTATCCCTCATCATGTCTCAACCAATCAGAGAATAGAAATGAAAAGTCACAGGAATAAATATTTTTTAGTAAAAAATAATGTAGATTTTTAAATAACGTGACATAATATGATTGACTTGAGCATAATTGGAGATACCATTTTGGGATAAATGATCTCTTCCCGCAATTGCATATTCCATATATGTCTTAGTCATGAAAAGTGATTTTTTTCTCTCTTTTGTCATTGGTTCAAATATTCCATATATGTCTTACATATTAATATCTGTAAATATTAAAATAAAATTTATTTTAAATAAATAACAATGAAAAATATAAAAAAGGAAAATTATTAAACTATATTGGGTTTTAAACTTAATTATATTCCACACTTCTCTTACATTAAAAGTTATTTTCCAGTTTAAAGTGAAAATTAGTGTAATTTAAACATGTAACGAATGTGAGTATTATGTTTAAGTCGAATATAAGAAATAGATAAAAATGTAAAATGAGTGTAATATGTATGTACTATTAGTGTAAATTTATATATAATTACTACATTATTTATAATTCATTTCCAGAATTGATAATAATTAAATATAAATAATACATTATAATTAATTATATATAAAGTTCATACATACCTTCATCTTTTTCTCATGTAAAATTTTATAGATTCTCGTGTTTAAATAACTGAGTTGGACGTTAAAAAACGATACTAGGCGACAAACACTTGGTGTGTGCATGTGGACCGCCATTCTGATAGCACTAATTGATACTCTAATAATGAAATTAGTAAAACAAATAATTTTTTGAGAAAATGGTTTTTTGATTCCCTTATATTTTGTAGGTAAGAAAATTCTTTTCGGTATGTAGTTATTCATTCAACAAATATTCCTCTGAAAAATTGAAGCTTTCATTTTATAGTTTTTTAAATCTAGTTGAGTCTTATGCCACTAGAGTAGCGTCTTGTTGTTAAAAAATAATTTATCTATATTATTAATAAAGCCAAAACTCAAAATAACTACTAACCATTATGTAATTAATAATTTCCTATTTTGCCCTCACTAGATTCTAAATTCTACCAAAAAAAACCATATAATCTAATGCAAATTATAATATATTCAACTGTAATTATAATATATCTAACACATTTCATTTATTATAGAAAAGAGATAACGTAAGAATAGTCTATCATTTAATTTATACTAAGGCTTTATAGATATTAAATAAATACATAGGACGTTTTCTTCTCCTTTTCTTAATAAAGGAAATCCAACTTTGGACTAACAAATCTTATTATTGTTTATGCTGTATAGCATTACTCATATTATTTCTTTACTATATGCACGGAATATAATTAAGGGCAGGTATGGTTGAACTTCCATTTCTATATTATTATCTTTTGTACTATACCTTCTCCCTTTATGAGGAAAAAAAAACTCTTCACGTTCACATTCATATCACCATCATAACCAATAACAAGTTAACAACAACACCGTTTTCCACTATCATCTAATAATTTTACTTTCCCTTTTGTTTTTTTCAGTTTTAAATATAGGAAGGAAGAGTTTGTTTCTGTTTACATTAGAGTCTAATTACAAGGCTTGGTGGTTTGTTACTTTGTAGTTATTGGCTATGTGGGTTGCTCTTAATTGGAACCATGGTTGTGTATGTGTGCTCTTTCTTGACTCTTTGGGAATAATTCAAGTTAATTATCTTTGATTTGTGCTGTTAATTTCTCTAATTTAGCATTAGTGCCAGTTATTTGTGTGATTAGGAGTATTTGGATTAAGATTTTGGAGTTTTAGGTTGTTAATTTGTTATTATGGAAGCTAGATTTGGAACAGAAGCATATAATTATTATGGTATAGGTGATGGCTCCACTGATTTGAGAGGTTTGGGGAAGAGATCCACAGAGTGGGATTTGAATGAGTGGAGATGGGATGGTGATCTATTTTTAGCCAGCCGGTTGAATCCGGCGGTGGCTGGTGGTGTGGATGGGCAGCAGTTTTTCCCTCTTGAGTCAAGGATCCCTGTTCCCGCGGTTGGGGGTTCTGGTTCCCCCAACAGTTCTTCTTCCTGTTATGAGGAACCAGATCTTGAGAATAAAAAAGGGAACAAGGAAGGGGAGAGGAAAAGGAGGGTTATTGTGTTGGAGGATGGTGGTTTTGATGAAGAAGCAGGTGCCCTTAGCTTAAAGCTTGGAGGCCATGGAAAACCTTTGGCCAATAGGGAGATCGCAAGCTGGGATGGTGTCAATGGCAAGAAAAGCAGAGTGGGTGGAGGTACTTCGAATCGAGCCATTTGTCAGGTGGAAGATTGTGGTGCAGATCTGACCAAAGCTAAAGATTATCACCGGCGCCATAAAGTTTGTGAAGTTCACTCCAAGGCTACTATGGCGCTTGTGGGAAATACAATGCAGAGGTTCTGTCAACAATGTAGTAGGTAATTTCATGTATTTGGATGTTGTAGATTCTTCATATGGTTGATCACGAAGTATTCATTTCTATGTTTTTTCTGTGTATAAAGGAAATAAATGGTATTAGTTATAGTGTTATACTACTATGAAAATTATTTTTGAATGCCGAAAAATAACACTTAAAGTTTGAAGCACGGCATTACATGACATTCTTTTACTCTGTCAACAGGTTTCACTTGCTACCAGAGTTTGATGAAGGGAAGAGAAGCTGTCGAAGACGTTTGGCAGGCCATAATAAACGTAGAAGGAAAACAAATGAGGAAGCTGTTCCAAATGGAAGTACACTCAATGATGAACACACTAGCAGTTATCTGTTGATAAGATTATTGAAGATTCTTTCAAATATGCATAGTAAGATTTTCATTAAATCTTATCTTTGCAACTAGATCCACAGAGGAAAGTGTCTGGTTGATTATTTTATATGGCATTTCCTTGTTTGAAAAAAGGAAGAATATGCTATTAATTTAAACTATTTCTTACAAAGCATAACAGCTTCAAGAAGGTAGTTTGATCAGTTGTAAATATGGCTTGTCAAGGCTGTATAATCCCAAAGATATATCGGCAAGACATGTTAACCATGGTAGCCAGTATCATGATTCGATTGATGTGATTCACAGTTTCACACAAATCTTAAGCATGGTCTAACCTTGGTTTTTGTATGCTAGTTAACTTTGCTTGATTCACTTTCAGCTTATGTTAGTTTCCACTAATAAACACCTCCAGATACCTCGATGGACAAAGTATGGAATAAATATTCTTCTCCTTATTTATCAGATCTAAGATCTGTTTTCTCTCTCCCCTGATTAAATAAATCTAAATCAGGTCTCTCTCTTTCTGATCCCTTTGCCTGCTGGTTATTTGGTGGTTTCTAAATTAGCATATTTATTCATTCACTAGGCAATTAGGTTTTACACAGGCTGATTATTTTCATGACTGGTTAACTACAAGCATTGTGTCTCCACTGTAAAATGGAAAATCCTAGTTCAATGAGTTCTTTTGTCAAGATTAAAAAATATTGGATTTTTTAGTATTGTAAGTAAATATGTTATAGTCTGATACCCCTGTATATTTATGCCAAATTGTTAAGTAAGCATAAGGTATGAGGAACTTTGTTGGAATCAATATAGTTAAATAAACTTTATCCATACCTCCTATTAAATTGGCATGCATTGTGTATATCTCGTTATTTAATTGATCTCAGACATCAATGATTGGTCTCGTTAGGAGGATATTGGACTTACAGTAGTAGTGTCAATCATGTGTGATGTTATGAGCTTACGAGACTAATTATTTTTATCGCAATGGGGCACTTGTGGATTGGAACATATGGTGAGAATAATACTTAGGATTTTAATGACATCTAATTGTTTGTTCATTGAGAATCTTTCATATTTTTTTTCTCTGATTGGTTTCTCCTCTGCCTGGGGTTTTCTGGGGATGGGTAATTGACATTTTTAATGAATCATAGCTGACAGGTCAAATCAGACTACGGATCAGGATGTATTAACTCATCTTCTAAGGAGTCTTGCTAGTCAGAATGTTGAACAAGGGGGCAAGATCTTGTCTAACCTTTTGCAGGTACCAGAGAATTTGTCGAAAGAAGGGGGTTCATCTGGGAAGTCAGAGATGGTTTCAACATTATTCTCCAATGGTACTCAAGGCTCTCCAACTGCTATAAGGCAACATCAAACGTTATCTATGAGTACAATGCAACAACAAGTGATGCTTACACGTGATGTTAGGGTTATTGATCACCAAGCTATATCATCTACTAAGCCCAGCATTACAAACAGCCCTCCATCTTCCTCAGAAGCCAGGGACAGTTCTGCTGGACAGGTTAAGATGAATAATTTTGATTTGAATGACATATATATTGACTCAGATGACAGCACAGAAGATCTAGAAAGATTGCCCATCTCTACAAATCAAGGGACTAGCTCTCTTGACTACCCGTGGGCACACCAAGTTTCTCATCAATTAAGTCCACCTCAAACAAGTAGAAATTCAGATTCTGCATCTGCCCATTCCCTTTCTAGTTCTAGTGGAGAAGCACAGGTATTTATATTTTGCTGTATTATTTTGACTTGGCTATTCTAATTGTTCATTCCTATACAGTCTTTTTACTCAACTCATGCAACTGAACAACCCAAAAGCAATAAATATTTAATTATATTTGTTATATATTGATATTGTCATAATTTAACTGCTACTTTTTTGTTTCCACCAATAGAGCCGCACAGATCGAATTGTTTTTAAACTCTTTGGTAAAGAGCCAAATGATTTTCCTCTTGTACTTAGAGCACAGGTACTTTATCTAAGACAACTAAGAGTAAATGATTTTCATTTCTTTCTTTTAAAATTTAATCACACTAAGGGTTTCAAATTTATTGCCAGATTCTTGACTGGTTATCCCACAGTCCTACTGATATAGAGAGCTATATACGGCCTGGTTGTATTGTTTTGACCATTTATCTGCGCCAGGACGAGGCTGTGTGGGATGAAGTAAGTTATTTCCTTCTAAAATTATTAACATGTATACCTGGGTGGTTATTTCTGTTCATAGGGACACTCCTGACCTTACATGACTTGGTTGCTTTTTTGTAGCTTTGCTACAATCTGAGTTCCAATTTGAATAGGCTGCTGAATGTCTCAGAGGATTCTTTTTGGAGAACCGGATGGGTTCACATCAGGGTGCAGCATCAAATAGCCTTCATTTTCAATGGTCTCTTGGCATGTCCTTTTTGTTAACTTGTTATTAGGGTTGAAGATAATAGGGGAGAGAAATTTATTTCATTAATCAATTGGGTTCATCAAATAAGTACATTAATGTCTAATAGTTTAAATTATTTGCTGTCACAAGTTGTCTATGTCAAAGACTTGTATCTACATCTAATTTGTGTCTTTGCCACATGTATAACTTTGGTTGATGCAGTTGATTGAGTATTAGTGTAACTTTATTAGGCTTCTAGTGTTGTCTACTTGACTATATTGTCGTCATTGTTATTATTGTTATTGTGGCTTGTGTGTGAAGTAAGTTTATCATTCAGGGTTAATAAAATTTATTTATTTGACTGGGTATCATATTGTAATTTTTGTACTGCAGGTCAAGTTGTCATAGATAAATCCCTAACTTTCAAAGGTAACAATTATAGCAAGATTTTGAGTGTCAGTCCAGTTGCTGTACCAGCATCGAAACAAGCTCAATTTTCTGTTAAGGGTGTCAACCTTATAGGCTCTGCCACTAGGTAATCTCTATTGCTCTGTGCATTTGAATCCTTTGCATGTTGGTAAACTTTAGAAGTGACTTGAATGGTTGGACCTACTCTACTTCCATTACTTTGTTTAAATATATGTATTTTGTTGTTGGGCTAGCATGTTATATGACCCTTAAACATACTCTCAGGTTAATATGTGCTTTAGAAGGGAAATATCTTCTCTGTGAAGATGCTCATGAGTCAATCGATCAACACTCTAAGGAGCTTGATGAGATCCAGTGCATCCAGTTTTCATGTTCTGTCCCTGTGATGAATGGAAGAGGATTTATTGAGGTACTTTTTTTTCCTCTCACAAATTATCAACAAAAAAAGTAGACAGAGAATACAGGTTAGTTGTTTTCAATAAAGGGGATAAGAAAATTCCTCTAATTTCCATTTTTACCTATGTGGATACAATTCTATACACAATGGTCATTGTTGAGTGTTAGCAATATTGTAACTCATGAACTGTATCATTTCAAAAGACAAAAACCTTACTGACAATTGTATGCGGACATTTACAATTCTCCGAAACTTCTAACTGAAGATGAGCAATGCTGCACTAGTGATATGGGGCTGAACTTTATGTTTTCTACCTTTTTTAATTTGCCAGATTGAGGACCAGGGTTTGAGTAGCAGTTTTTTTCCTTTTATAGTGGTCGAGGAGGATGTTTGCTCAGAAATCTGTTTGCTTGAGCCTCTATTAGAATTCAGTGAAACTGATCCAGATACTAATGGGACGGGAAAAATTGAAGCCAAAAGTCAAGCCATGGATTTCATTCATGAAATTGGTTGGCTTCTTCACAGAAACCAAATGAAATCTAGGATGGTTCACTTGAACTCAAGTGCAGAACTCTTTCCATTAAAACGGTTCAAGTGGCTCATGGAGTTCTCTATGGATCATGATTGGTGTGCAGTGGTGAAAAAGCTATTGAACCTGATGCTTGACGGAACTGTGAGTTCAGGAGATCACCCTTCCTTGTATCTTGCACTTTCAGAGATGACCCTCCTTCACAGAGCTGTAAGGAGAAATAGCAAGCAGTTAGTAGAGTTGCTTTTGAGGTATGTTCCTGATAAATTTGGAACTGAAGACAAGGCATTACTTGGTGGAGAGAATAAGAGCTTCTTTTTTAAACCTGATGTTGCTGGTCCCGCTGGTTTAACACCTCTCCATATAGCAGCTGGGAAAGATGGTTCTGAGGATGTACTGGATGCTTTAACTAATGATCCTTGCATGGTAAATTTTCTGCCATTTTAAATAACATCACTGTGAGAATAGATTCCCTTCAACATGTCGAGATTTCCTTATAGTTTTTCATCACTACATCACTATTTTGTTGTCCACTTCACTTTTTGGATTAGTATTTGGGTATTGTGAGAATGACCATAATGATGAACCCCCATCCCCTGGTGGATGGGAAGAAAAAAGTCTTGCTTCAACATTATTTTCATATATTGCCTGTCTAGTTGGAAATTCTGGAGCGTCATCTGTTCAGTATAGTCTTGCATTGGTTTTTTTTATGGCGAAATGTTTTTTTTATGCAGGTGGGAATCAAAGCGTGGAAGAGTGCTCGTGACAGCACAGGCTCCACACCTGAGGATTATGCACGATTGCGTGGCCATTATACTTACATTCACTTAGTGCAGAAGAAAATTAATAAGAAACAAGGAGCACCACATGTGGTGGTTAATATTCCCAGCACTGTGACAGAAAGCACTACAAACCAGAAGCAAAATGAGTCATCAACAACCTTCGAGATCGGAAAGGCTCAAGTAAAACGTGGCCAAGGTCTCTGCAAAGTTTGTGATACTAAATTGTCTTGTAGAACTGCAGTAGGCAGGTCTTTGGTATATAGACCTGCAATGCTCTCAATGGTGGCCATTGCTGCAGTCTGCGTTTGTGTGGCCCTTCTGTTTAAGAGTTCGCCAGAAGTTTTATATGTATTCCAACCCTTCAGGTGGGAGTCATTGGAATTTGGTACGAGCTAAGGTTCATTAACTTCAAACATAAGAAAAACTTGATAGCTCATATAAGGATGCAATATACTGAATGACTGAGATTTCCTGTAGGACTAGTTCTTTCTATGATTGGCTAATTTGTGCAATATTATTTACATATTTATTATCCTTCAATGGACTTCCTTATGTAATGTGTTGGATATTGACTCTTCTGAAACTCAATTTGGTAGAATCCTTTATATTTCAGTGTAATATTTTACCTGTATTTGAATATTAAGCCTTTATATTTGAATAATAAGAGTCTGTTTTTTATTAAATGTTAAGATCATATAAGTAGTAATTATATCAAATGCCGATATGTGATTTCAGTCTGTATTTCAGTTGTTTCACTAGTGACCATACAAAATCATGTTAATCACCTAATTGAACACTGGATGGAACTTTACTTATAGTTGTATTTGACATATTCATTTTAGCTCTATAATATACTAGTGTTTCTAGAAGTGTATGCGCAACGTGAAATTTCAATTTGGAATGTTCTCTTCTTTTAAAATGTTAGGTTTCCCCTCATTCTCAGACAGAAGCTTATCGTCCTGAATCAATACTAACTAAAACAATCAATTTAGTACTTGAAAGTTACTCATAATTAAAAAGAGAACCTTGTGGTGCACGGCAATTGCGGTGAACGTGGATCGAACACGTGACCTTCAGATCTTCAGTCTGACGCTCTCCCAACTGAGCTATCCCCGCTTATTGGGAATTCAATTGACATAATCATATATATTTTTATGTCTAATTTTGACAGTGACGTGTTAGAATAGAAATAGGACGAAAGTGTTCGTTATCTTGTTCTTCGTTTCTCTCAGTTTCACCTAAAAATGGGAGGAAGCTCCAATTTCAAGGACGAGTATACCTTTGGTTAGTACCATTCCCGATTGTTTTCACCTAATAACTTTTGTAACCTAATTTTTTAATCATATACTTTGTCCTTATTTATTTATTTATTTATTATAATTATTGTTTTTGTGTTGATCTTATTGTGTGGCATGTGCGCAGAACAAAGGCTTGATGAATCGCGCGATATTGTGGCCAAATACCCCGATCGAGTTCCCGTAAGGCCTTCATATATTGTTGATCATGCTTTTTCTTTAAATTATCACTTTAATTAAATCAATATTAGTTTTCTAAATATATATATACGGTTTAGGGATAGATCTGATAGATTTATGTTGTTATTGTTGTTGTTGTTCAGGTGATTGTGGAAAGATATGTGAAATGCGACCTGCCTGAGTTGGAGAAGAAAAAGTAAGATCACATGCCAACAATTTACAAACTTAACTTACTTTATCATCTTCTTGTATTTACATTTTTATTTGAATCATGTTACAAGCACAAATTGAATTAGGATTAGATATGGTTACAATTCATATACATCTAACTGTATTGGTATTTCAGCTACACATTCAGTAACTTGTTCATCTTATCTTAGTTTCTCAAGTATCGTTCATAAATGTTGTGTAGTTATCTTTTGGGTTTTTAGAATTTAAGCAATAAAAGCTATAATTTCTAGGCTGTTTTTTCTAAACAGCTGTTTTTTTCCCACAAGGTAGGTTGAGATTATGTGGATCAAATAACATTGTGTTCTATCAAAATCCAAATCTTTTGATAAGGCATTTAACTCTAAATCCTTCCTCACGGTTTCGCCTAGAGTTTTTCTTACTCTTCCTCTCCTTCTGATCACGAAACCGTCTTCCGTTTGATCAACTAACTGAGGTTTCTATTGATCTTTTTCTCACATGGTCAAACCATCTTAGGCTTGTTTTTCCCTTAACATGTGCCACTTCTTCTTAGCACGGACATTAATTCTTGGTCTTACCTTTTTCTTGTATCTCCACTGGTCTAATATAACATTCTAGTCTCAGCCACACTCTGATTATGCTCTTCTTGGCTCTTTGCAGTCCAACATTCATCATCACACATAGAATATCATTGGTCTTATGTAAGGGCCGTAGACCTTTACTTGTAGATTGATAGGTAATTTTTTTCTATGACAAATAACACTTGAAACATTCATTATTTCTACCACTCAGCTTAAATTCTATGATTTCACATCTCCCTATATTTCTCCACAACTTTGTATGGTAGATCAAGGTACCTAAACTTTGTGATTGGAATCGGGCGATCCCTACTTTTAACTTCTAAAATGAGGTTTTTTTATTTAAACACAAATGATAGTAGGGAAAATTTAAATGTAGTAAACTGCCAATATCTTTCCTGGTTAGTCCACTCCTTTGAAGCATTATGTTTTGGTTCGTCCTCTACGTTTTTCCCCTTTGGAAAATGAATGGGAATGAATGAAATTCAGTCCAGAGTAAGTTGAAGTGGTGTAGAATAGTGTTTTGACATGTATTACCCTTAATTAGATCAAATAACTCAGTTTACTATCTCTTTGATACGTGTTATTTGCTTTATATTTCTGATAGATACCTTGTTCCCCGAGACGTGTCTGTTGGGCATTTCATTCATATTTTGAGTTCCAGACTTACTCTGCCTCCTGGAAAAGCTCTGTTTGTATTTGTGAAGAATACCTTGCCTCAAACTGGTAAACATGCATTATAAGCCAATGATTTATTTCTTTGCTTCTTCTTCCATTTTGTTGTTATATTGCTCAAATTTGTTGTGTTTGCCATTATCTGCAGCTAGCATGATGGACTCTGTTTATGAATCATTCAAGGATGGGGATGGATTTCTGTACATGTACTATAGCACTGAGAAAACCTTTGGCTAAGTACATTACTGTAAACTAGAAGCTATTAAACTATGTACATTACTGTAAACTACTAAACTCAACCCAATTCGGAAGCTATTAAACTCTGTACACTGTTGTATATAGCACTGACATTGTGAAATACTTCTAGTATTGGATTCCTCGCACCGATTTGTTGCTTGGTTTGAACGTTTCACAATGTTATATTCTGATTAGCCTTACTGAACATTTGTTTATTGCATGAGTTTAATATTTGTTCACTTTAATTTAAACTTTTGACATTCTTAATGTCATACATGGTGGGACTTAATGCATGAGATTCACACCTTGTGAGGCCTCGGGATGATAAATGTATGTAGTCATATACTATAATTAGAGAGATTGAATATATAAACTCTAAGTGACAAGGCAATGCTACTAATGCGTCCACTTCATCCTCATTTTCGAATAAATGCAGTAAACTGACTAAAGAAAAGAAAAATACCTTAACTTGAATTTAGTACCACCTAAAAAGTTGCTAAGCTAAACAAATAAGTGAATGTTGAGGTAAAATAACAAATCAATGATGTATTCACCCTTGCTTACTTGCTTAGAACTTAAAAGGCAATCACATAATGAGATGGGTGCAATGAATAAAGGTGATAAGCAAAAATCAAGTCCAGGATATTTGATTAAAAAAAATATAATATCTATGAGTTTAGAATGAAGATCTTCTATACCACAATTTATCTATCTCTCTATATCAAACCAATGTAATCATGTCAACTAATAGTAATTATTGTTTCTTGATAGATGATAAAAAAATTATTAGCATAATCTTATTAGTTGGCATGATTTCATTAGCTTAATATAGAGAGATAGAGAAATAGTGGTATAGAAGATCTTCACTCATGAGTTTATTGGTTGATGTTATCATCTAAAAAATTTGTGTAGGGTAGGTAAGCAATGCTGGCTTGTGCATGGTTGCCTGGTCCTTTCCTCCTTAACTTATAAAGGAATGGCACCACTTAAACAATCAATTAAAGTTTAACAAATTGTAGGAATATATATGAAGCTGTCAAATAGTAGAAAAATTCTCCCTCGGCTCAACTTGGTGTAGGTAGCATCCAATAGTCATTACTCTTTCCAAACATTCAATAAACTTACCTTCAAAAAACAAAATAAGTGTTGCCATTTCTTAAGAAAATAACCAAAATAAGTGTTCAAAGGCAGACAACTTCAACTATATACTGCCAATTATCTCAGGCTACAGACACGTTTTGATAGCCAAAAAGTAAAACCTACCAACACCTTCACAATTGTCTCTTCATATTTCCCAACCTATAAATGTATTCACAAATGCTCTAGTTCTCTCCACCTCACCTTAATTACTAGCCAACATTTATACTAAAACATCACTTTTTTCCTTCTCCTTTCACTACTTTTCTGGATCATTAAATACCAAATATTACACTCTCCTAATCTTAGTTCTGTTTAATAGCAATGGGTAGTAGTACTATATACATGCATGTAATGTTCTCTACCTTGGTTCTAATTCTCTCACTTTCATCATCGACCTCAGCATCTTTGAAGGTGGGTTTCTATAAAACTTCATGTCCATCTGCTGAGGCAATAGTGAGAAAAGCTGTTAATAAAGCCGTTTCTCTCAACCCGGGCATGGCTGGTGGCTTGATTAGAATGCATTTTCATGATTGCTTTGTGAGGGTAAGTTCATGTTCATAATTTCAATATACATCTAATTGTTTTAAATTGCAATTATGTTACATGTAATTGTGACCGCAATATAGTTATAAAGACTTTAAACACATTGCTTATACTAGTTCAACTCATTCATTAGCAAGCATATATATAAAATCGTTGTGTCCTTGTTAAACAGGGTTGTGATAGTTCTGTACTACTAGAATCCACACCAGGAAACCCAGCCGAAAGAGATCACCCGGCCAACTATCCAAGTTTGCGTGGCTTCGAGGTGATAGAAGAAACTAAGGCTCAACTAGAAGCATCATGTCCTAACACCGTGTCCTGTGCAGACATTGTTGCTTTCGCGGCACGAGACAGCGCTACCAAACTTGGTGGCATAAACTACAATGTTCCATCAGGACGCAGAGATGGTCGAATATCAATTAAAGACGAAGTAGTAGGAAATCTTCCACCACCAACCTTCAATGCTGATCAACTTATTACTATATTTGCTCAAAAAGGGTTATCATTAGATGAAATGGTAACACTTTCAGGAGCACATTCTATTGGTGCATCACATTGTTCTTCATTCTCCAACCGCTTATATTCTTTTAATGCTACACATCCTCAAGATCCCTCTATGGATCCTAAGTTTGTTACATTGTTGAAAACAAAGTGTCCATCAAAATCAAGCAATGCTGATAGTATAGATCCAACAGTGGCCCTTGATGCTTCCACACCGAACCGTTTGGATAATAAGTACTACAAGGAAGTGAAGAACAACCGTGGTTTATTGACCTCAGATCAGACATTGTTAAGCAATGGTTTGACAAGGCAAAAGGTGCTAACCAATGCCAAATATGGTTCAAGTTGGACAATAAAGTTTGCTAAAGCAATGGTGCATATGGGTTCTATACAAGTGCTAACTGGCTCTGAAGGAGAGATTAGGAAGCATTGTGGCGTTGTTAATTCAATGTAGTTGCACTCTTTTACTACAAATACACGAGTCAATTTGTGCAGCATAAATGTAAAGATATGCTGTGGATTTTTTATTTGTTTTTTTTCTCTGAACAAAAATATGTTTGGTTCATTTTTTAACCTATATTTTAGAATAATTCTTTTAGCTTTGAGTTATAAATGGAAGCCGTGGAGAAAGTAATAAGCTACTTTGTTTGAATTGAGTTGAATCCTTTAAAAGTTTGAGTACTGTAATTTTGTTTTTTATCTTCACACATATTTTAAAAACTCATTTAAAATTTAATGGACAATTAAAAGTTTGCCTTATAGTCAAAATAACAACTTTTTGTTAAAAGTTTACAATTGCATTCAAATTTGGTAGTCGATTGGTTATCTCTTTAATTGAATTGTTCAATTGGATTTGGCAAAAGAAAATAGAAAAAAAAAAACAAATCCAAATTGTTCAAATATCAAACATTGAAATAAGTTATGGTTGAGTTTAACTGATTGACTAAACTTGGTGAATATGCAATTTGGAATGTTGATAATAACTCATTGTATATAATAGTTGCTTATCACAATCCATTCAGTTATATGAGTGAGAGAAAAAATTATGTATGGACATTGTAAGAATTTCTTACATTGTAATCAGATCATTTTTCAAATTTCAATAGAGATCACGATATTCCAAACAAATTTTATTGACACATGAATAATGTAAACAAGAATCAACTATTATACAAAATAATGTGACAACATTACATATCTACAAAACCACCATACTCTAACCCCAGATATGTACATCAACCGACCACAAACAATAAATGATGGCTGCTTTTTTATGTCTGAAGTAAAGCAGCAAAAAACAGCATAAATAATCCCAACAACACTTTATTTGATGCATTGTTATATATACACACATTCAGTTGCTACTTGCTAGCAAGAGGGTGAACTTCAGGGCAAGGGTGATATTGTTGTTTAGTGACTAAGAGGTCAAAGGTTCAAATTCTGGAAAGAGTCTTTCCGCTTATATGGGAAATACCACATACATCTAGTCTCCTGTATCTCATTAAGTGAAAGTCTCATGCATTAGATCGTCTTTTTATTCAGTTGCTAGCACTGCCTTCCAACAAGCTTCTCAAGTTACAAAGTGCCTCTGCAGAGAGGCTACAGGATCTCAATTTTCGCTGGCGAGGTGGGGATGACTCCCTGTGATCAAGGGAAGAGAAACATACAATGATCACAGTGAGATTGTCAAATGTGTTCAGGCGTAAAGCTTCCATAACCAGGTCCCTTGCACACTGCTCTGGGTCATCATGCCGCCTCAGGCCTCTGCGAACAAGGCCAACAGCATGCTGGCTTGACATCACATCCCAGATTCCATCACATCCCATAATGAGGAATTCATCATCCTCAGACAGAATAACTTGCCGAAACTCAGGCTCTGCGATCAAAGGTGAGGATGAACCCTTAGGTAACTTCATGTCCCAGTCCCCTAATGCTCGAGTAACGGATAAGACCCCATTAAGATAACCATCATCTATGAAACCACCCAATTCTTCAACTCGCATCCGTTCTGATGGGTAAATAGGTCTGTGATCTTGAGACATGTCAATGGCCTCCCCTTTACGACAGAGAACTGCTCGGCAGTCTCCAGCATTGGCCACCATTAGAAGCCTGGGAGAAGTATAGTACATATCAGCAAGTGCAGACTCTTTCGCAACATAAGAAAAGGAAATTCAAAGGATCATATATCTTGTACTTATTATGCATGAGAAACCAGGTAGATAAAATAAACTACTAAATGTGTACATGATAAATAAGGAAAAACTTCTATTCTAAAAGAAATATAAGCTACTGATCACATAAGATGGATGAAGGCGAACCAGGAGGTAAAGCACGGGCATACCTTCCGAATATCAAAGCGGTAAGGGCTGTGGTCCCTGATGAACTGTTCACATTACAATCATCTGCCAAAGCTGAATCAGCTAAAAGAAATGACTCCGTCAGGGAATTCTCAAGCTCTTGTAAAAATGCACTATCAATTTCAGATGTCTGTGGGAAGTTGACATCCTCAAAAAAGAACTTCATCACATTTTTCCTTATATAAGCTGCAGCTTCTGGTCCTCCATGACCATCAAACACCTGAGTGATATGTCAAAGTTAATAAAATCGGAATGAGATTACAAGAAATCAGTCAAAAGATCAAGGTGAAAAGTTGATTACCCCATAAAAGGCACTTGGTTTAGGGAAATTGTATAGTAATCCCAGGTGAGAAGACAAATCATCTATCCTTATATGTTCATCTTCCATGTATCTTCGTGGCCCGATGTCAACAAAACTACCCGAACGAATGCAGGGAACATATTGCACAACAGCAGATTCCGGAGCCGCATCTGCAATTCTCTCACCAGGCTTAACATCCTACATGAGGGTAATTAAATTCAAATTAGAACACTCATCCTCTAAAAACCATGTTACTAATAATAAATTTAAAAAGTAGAAAACCAATAAGAAGTTGATCCATTTCATAATCAAAATCAACCGTTCATATTTATTTAAGCATGGATAACCCTTCTAGCAAGTCAATTTTGCACGCAACTATTGGGATCAACATGAATAAACGCTTAAACTTTAAACTACACATATATTCCTAAATTAAACAAGTGACACAAGGAAGTAATCTAAACGGACTTCACATAACTCAATTATCTTCACGACTTCACCTAAGCTCAATAAATAAGTTAATTATTGATAATTGAGTTTTATTTTTTTGTTGGGACTTCGATCTGAGAAATCAAAAAACACGTGATAGAACAAACAAACAGAAAGAAACCCATCATGCTTAATTACCATCTATGACATCCAATAATAGAAACAAACAAAAAAACAAAAGGGTTATGTAAAACTTACTTCTTGTGAAGTAGATAACTCGGCCGAGACTAACTCAGAAGCACGAACTCGGTCAAAATTTGGAGGTGAAACAGAATCTCCACCTTCGATCTCATGAATTTTACTCTCTTTGTTTGGAAAATACTTCACATCCAACATAGTCATGCTCTGTTGATACACAAGCTCCGCATCAGCCACCATCTTTCTATACTTCTTCTTTTTCTCCACTTCAGAACCAACAAAAATTATTGAAATTCAATGTTTTACAGATACCCTTTTCGCTGAACGCTATGTTATTCGAAAAAGATTGAATTTTTAACGGTTTCTTGGAAATTTTCTAGCACTTTTTTTCAGTGGGGATTTGTGATCAAAACTTCTGAAACGTTTATTTTGAAACGCCATATAATAGGTAGGTTACCGGCGGCTACCGGTAAACCAATTTGTGTAACGGACACATGTAGTTAGATCTCACCATAGGATTCTGGGAGAGCGTTTGGCCAACACGAGTTGATAGCTTGGCTTTACCGACACGTGACAGTTTTTGGGGTTTGAATGACCTTTGAAGTGTTGGGAAGGTTGCTACATGAAGGACGATAAAGCCCTTGTGATTAAAAGCTCTAGTATTTGACTTTTGTGGTTAGTTACTTGGTAATAGTTGTGATAAGGGTAACATTGAAATTTCCCTCACCGCCGACCGAACTATTTTAAATGTCGTCTTGTTCATACGCGATGACACGGTTGTCACCAGTGATATATGACTTGGCTTAGTTCTCTTCAGCTTTCCTCACACCTTTCTAAATTAAGAGAAAAAAATTATGCTAACTTTTATATACTTTCACAACACATTTACTTATTATTAACTTTTTAAAATAAAAAATTATTCAACATGAAATATATTAGTGATTATATATATTGAACTCAAATTTTAAAGTATTCTTTTTTACTTTTTGTCATAAAAAAGTGTAAATAAAATAGTTAAGTTTAAAAAGTGTATATATGGAAGCCAATAAACTTTATCCAAATTAGATGTCATTTTTTAATATAAATTAATTGTTTCTAGCAATTTAATTGTTCTTTTAATAAAATAAATAAAAAACTTCTCAAGAACACCACATAAGTCATGAATAAATAAAGTGCACTGATTAGAATGAAATTACCAAATAATGAGGCTGAAAAACTAGTAAATTTTATTTTAAACCTTTTATAAGTGTCGTTTTACTCTTTTAGTAATTTAGATACCAAATTTTATTGATATAACCACAAGCTGACGAGTTAAATTTCACATTACTTTCTAATAATAGATTAAATTGGTGTTAACTTTTTTTCACCAATCACTTTATAGTTTAATTAATTTTTATTATTGAAACTCCTCACTTTGGGAATATATAATAATAGAAATGACTAAACAAAACACTTTTATTGTACTTCTCTAAAATGTAATTTTAATAAATAAACAAATAGAAGATGTGTAATAAGAGATGACAATATTTCTTACACCTTCACATGAGCTTGTTATCAAAATGGCCTATAGGATGAGTTAATCCATCTATCTAACAAGACGTTGATTTATAAAAGAATAACACTATGCTATCCCAGAAAAACTAAAAAGTAATTGATTTAAATTTAGAGAATAATATTTGTTGGGATTAATTCCTTATTCAAAAAGATAAGGGATATCTTTGATAATAACAAAATAAATAAAAATGAGTTTATAGAAGCTCATTTCGTGTGATATCTAAGCTCGAGCAATTCAGGATCCAACCAACAAAGTTTACAAAAAAAAAAATTAAACACATTCATATATAAGGCCAAATCAAAATATGCGAACTTTTATTTAGTTCGCATTGATGCGAACTGAGTTATATCTGTTGGATCAAAATGTGCATTTACTTGCTACCGGAATGACCTTCATGAAGTCGGTTCAATAGGGAGTGACTTTCTCTTATACAAAAGTCGTTATAGGGCAGACCGACTTTTCAGAAGTAGAAGTTGGATTCCTACAGAGAAATTGGTTTGGAAGGGGGTAACTTTCCCTGAAGTTAATGTAGGGTATATCGACTTCTATGGAGAAGTCAGTTTTGGTGGGGGAGACTTATAATGAAGTGGGTGGCCCAACTGCAAAAGCTGACAACCTCCCTAGCCCACTTAGATATATTTCCTTTAGAAACCGACTTCTACAACATTTGTTTTTAAAAAGTACAAATTTTAAAATACCTCCCTAGATGTAGTTGGTGTGTACACCGACTTATGAACATAGCTTTGAAAAAAAATTAGCAAAAAAAAAAATACGTCGACTTCTACAAATATATTTAAAAAATGTGGAATTAAAAGTACCTCTAGATGTCGGTTTGGGCTACTATAGCTTCAACCCATTATATATATATTTAAAAAAAATTACACTTAAAAATACCTCCATTATGAAGTTTTAGCCCATTTAAATGTATTGCCATTATAGTATGATGTTAAAGCGGGTTTGCCCAATATGTACAGAAGTCGGTGAGGCCCAAACCGACTTCTGTATGACTCAACGTCACTAATTGCATTACCGACTTCAATACGGCCGAAAATAATATAGCCCAAACTGACTTCTACGTGTTAGGATGTTAAACTAGCCCAAACCGACTTCACCAAAAAATTATCCGGTCACGCGATAAATGACTGAGATTAAATAATTATAATCCAACGGATTTTAAATAAAGTTCGCATCCATGCGAATTAATCATCAATTCGCATGTTAGATTAAGCCCCTATATAATAATTGACTCTAATTATCTGACATTTTCACATACACTGCCATTCATAATATTTGAATTCAAATTTATGCAACAACATTAGTACATGAAAATAATAGCAGCAACAAAACCATAACAATAGTAACCCAAAAAAATGACAATAACACACAAAAATAACCACAAAAGTACCAGAAAACAGTAGCATCAATAACAACAGATAATTAAAAATAGCAACGTAACACCAAAAAATTAGCAACAAAACGGCAACAACAATAATAAAAAACAAGAATGCAACAATATCAACAACAAAAATTAGTAACAACGTAAACAAAAAAATAAATATCCAATAAGATTAAGTAAATATCCAAAATTATATTCTATTCATTTTATATTTCCCTACACAAGCAAGGAATGGAAAACCACTAAATTGATGTTAATATGTTCAAAAGAATTTATTTTGCAATGCCATTTATTGTAATTAATCAATAGCTCTTTATATCGTCTCTCTTAAATGTTTCTCTTTCTCTCTATTGTTTGCGGAAAAGTAAAGAAAACAGAGTTAAAGAAAATCATATATCGAAACTATATAATTTATACGACTACAACACAATGAAGTACTCAAAAAGTACACATTTGTCTTGGTTAAAAAGAGAGAGTAAAAAACACATTTGACATTTGTTTGTGTTCTTAGTAAAGGAACAGTGGGAAAAAAACGTGTTGAATTGAAACAAGCTATTTCCACCAATACATGCCCTTTAAGCCATGGGAATTGTGACATTAGTACAAAAAGGAATGGATACCTGAGAATAGGCTCTTGACACATATTCATAATAATATCTTAAAAAGTACACATAGCTTGCTCTTTTTATTTTCTCTTCAAGAAAATGAACTTGAGGTGGTCCTATCCTTATTAGTATGAGCATTTTGCATAATATATAATTCATTCACTCAGATAGTTAGTTTTTAAACTTACTTCACATCTTAGCCATCAATTTTAAGGAAATTCAATGATTTGAATTAGTGAGTAAATCTAAACTACTATATTTACCTATAATTGATGGCTAAAATGTGAAGTAAATTTAAAAAACTTACTTATTTCATAAGTGGCTATATAATGGTTCGGTACTTAATAATTATGTGCCTTCCACAATTCACATGGCTTTTGTTTTTTTAATTACTTTCTTGATTCCAATATGAGTGTTGGAAGGGATTAAGGAAAATACGAATGTGTATTGATTTATAAAGTTAGAAGAAAATGAGAACAAAATAAATGCATAAAAAAATATAAACGGAAGTAGTGCCAATTATCAAAACAAATGTTTCCATTGTTTTTTTCATTACTCAAGACTCAACCTAGCCTTGGGCGGCACCGTCAGCTTTAGAATGAGAAGAAGTAATAAATGTTGGCAATAGTGGGTTTGGTCATATTGGTGGTCCAACTAGCTAACCCACTTACCTCATTATCTACATAAATTGTTTACACTTTATTGGATTTATTATTTTCTTTGGGAATTGTTAAATATATTCCATAAATAATTAACTTTATTTCTTACGATAAATATTGTTCTCAATAATTAAATTTATGATTATTTAGTTTTCCCGAGATTTAGTAGAATCTTATACTACTAACTGATGTTAGTATTGAATTTATTATAGACGTGCTTCAGGTTCAGGGTTATGAAAAATATAAATCAATAGGTGTAAAGGTTTGAGCTTAACCTGGTCCATAATAGTTTTGTAATATGGAAATGAGTAATGTTATATCATCCTACTAAATCCTCATACTAATCCTCATACCCACAAAAAAGTGACATATGTCACAAAGTGATACTTTATTTATTAGTGATTGGTTTACAAGTGACATATGTTACTTTCTTGTGGGTAGGAGGATAATTAGGAGGATTTAGTATGAGAATATATCATTTTCATATGGAAAGAGTTCATTATTTTGTCATGAATCCCTCTGTTTCATCTCAATGGATTTTGAACATTAAATTCCAAAACCACGTTTTCAATGAAACCTCTCTCCTCTCCTATGGTTCCTTATTTTAGAAAGGGTGATTGTAATTTTTGGACTTCAACAATTATTGATGTTGAAAGTTGTTCCCCTCAACTTTCTTTATCTACTTTGGTGTTTGTGCAATTATGCAACTTCAATTTCTCTTCCTGAATTTATCATGAAACTAAGAAGAGAGAATCACATCTCCTAAAAAAATTTATATTCACATATTTCAAGCTAATCATATTTTATTAAATAATGAAAACAAACTATTTTCTATTTTATGATCTTTTTTTTAGTTAGTTGACATTTTTTTGATTGAATCAAGACATAATGAGACAACAAATATTGAAACAAATTATTTTGAAGTTATGGTCATATATGCTATTTTCATTATTTTTTTAATGAAAAGGCTTGAAGATTAAATTCATTTAATTCGTTGGTAAAACTATTCAGTTGATCGCAGTTTAAAAGTTGTGGGTGAAAAAATAAATCTAAACCTCTTAAAAATACATTCACGGATGCTTCCACAGAATACAGGAAAAAAAGGTATATGCAAATGCTTCAATGCAATACATGAAAGGAAAAGGGAGAGAGTAAAGTGAAGTGTTTACGATGTTCATGTTTTCCAAAATATCTTTGGAAGATCAAATTAAGTGGTGGCTGGTAAATGGCCAATATGGATTACCTTACATTGCTTGAAACAAATTTTCATAACAGGTGTATATAAGTGTTTTCTAAATTTGTGATCATTAGTGTTTTAAAAAAACTTCAAGAATTCAATTTTGAGGCATGTAAAATAAAATAATATATTTCAATGATTTTAGATACAAAAAAGTATAGTTGTTAAACTCGGTCAGTCCAACCGAGATCCGGATATCTAATTAGTCATAATCATTCATTTAATTGATCATGCACTAAAACCAACATAAATTTATTCGATATAATTGGTTTAAGTATAAAACTGATGACTTAGTCGATTGAACTAATTTAATAATGTTTTAAATTTATTAGTGAGATTTTGTTGTATTAAAACGTTCATAGTTGCCTACTTAGTTGAGCATTTATGCATTGATAATATTTTTAACTTAAAGTATTGAGTTGTTAAATAATGTTAACTATTATAATTTTTTAATTTTTTTTAATGTAAACCAAATCAAATCATCCTAAAGTTGACCCAATGGCCTAAATCAATGATTCATTAGTCCAATATATTAATTAAATAAATAACTAGTTCGAGAGAATATAAAACATGCAGGGAATTAATAATCTTGTTATGCGATATTGATGCATTTCTTTTCTTTCGTAGCTCGTGTTTAAAAAGTTCTGAGAGCAACAAAATATAAGTTTCAGACCGCTAGGGGTAGATAAAATTCTAATAAAGGTCCAATTATAACCATTTTCTCGTTAATGGCCCAAAATGAAACTAATCACCGTTGGGTAACTCCACATGACAATGTGACGACCCAATAATATATCACTACAATTCTTCGAATGGTACCTAATGACAAAAACATATAAAAAAGAGAGGTGTCCACCTGTTAACTTTTTGAACATGAATTAGATTTCTTCATATACAATTATACATTGAGTTTATAACTTTTTAAGGAATACAGAAATAATAAATTTGATATTAAAAATTACCCGGAAATAGTATCTTCACTTGCCAGGTAAGACTCTCTATACACAAATAATTAAGATTAAAAGTTGTTGATAATCACATGACCCTTACAAAAGTTATGTGTGTTTATATTTTAATATTGACAATTAAAATAAGATTTAATAATACATAATTAATTGTCTTCATTTCTCATATTAAAAATCTTTCTAAATTGAGTCACTTTTTATAGAAACATATATATGTGGATAACATCTAATATATAAGTTTTAGTTGGTAGCTACATTAATATTTATAATTTTTCTCTACATTATATTATTGAGATTTATGAATTTTAATTGAGATAAACTTGAGCTACAAAACCTTAAACTCAATTTAAAATTCAACTTAAGTCAATTATTAACGACTCTAAGTTAGTCTGAGTGAAGTTGAATTCGACTCCACTCATACACAAGTCCCTTTAGCATATCAGATAAGGAGAAAATAGCACTAAGACAATGGGATCTATCATTGAATATTTTGTTAATTGACAAATTGGGTAGCATAGCACAACTGCACAAGACAGCCACTAAACGATTAACTTTATTTGAGATCCACTTTTTCTTTAGCATTGGATTGAGTTTTAACTTTTAAGCCGCAACTTTTTTCTTGCTAAACGTAGTTTTTAGAACTATACAGTAGACACATCACACATAGCCGTAACTTTACGGTGGAATTTTGATCCGCCGAATGTGGTATCTTATGAAAATGGAACATAATTGGGCATTATCAACCGAGTCACCTTAATGAATTAAAAAACAAATGACTTTGTCTCATTATAAAAAAACAATGGGTTTGTGTTTGAGGTGCCAAATGAAACCGAGTCAGACAAAAATACTAAACCGCCATCATTAGCAATAATCAGAGTGACAGAAGAAACCGAAAAAACCTGATCTGAAATGTATAGTGGTATTGGGCGGCTAAAGAAAGATGAAGTGCTATGAGTGGAAGCAATTAAGCAAAGCAATAGAGATAAATTTTCAGCTTCAGAGTGGATGGACGGTTGCAGATATATAAGATATTGTATTAATTTGTTTACAAAGCCACATCAATTTAATTATTTAATTTAATTTAGCAGCAACAGATAACTCTATCTACTTTCAGCACTACATTCCTTTGTTTTTTTAATGAGGAAATTGAGTTACCTCGTAAAAGTTGCTATTCATTTTACATTTCTTCATTGGATTGAAATTTGGTAACCTATAACATACATTTTTTTGGGTTGTATTAATTCTTTTGTCTTACCCTTGCACTCAATTAACTTGATTTTGCCTATAGAAACTTACAAAGTATTATTTGTAAAGATACAATCATAATTATGGTCATCAAAACTAACAAAAAGGCACTATTAGGTCTCGTTTGGCAACACATTATGAACGATTTGCTATATGATCATGCATATAGTTCTCTTAACTGTACCTGATATTTATGTTATGCATTGAGGTGTACGTGGAATTCATGGCATTTGGCAAAACCTCCCTCTGCAGTGATTATGCTGATCCTGTAATTTAGTGATCAAATATTTATTGGAATTTTTTTAGAGGTTCATTTAGACACACACAACTACACACTTCAGTCTTAAAACTTGTTCCAGCTTTAATATACATCATATCCCTATGTATATAGTTATGTGACAGAAAAATAATAACAGTTATGGGAAGAACATGGGAGGCTTATCGACTACATACTCATCTGACCCCTCATTTTTCAGTTATGCTCTTCTCAGAATAACTAAATCTTATATGCAGACTCCATAGTCCACATTCTCTAAATTAAAGGCCAATATACATTGCCTAGGTATATTGTCGGTTCCCACTTCCAAACCCATTAAAAAATATTATGCTTTTTTTCCACTATGGTTTGTTATTATATATAGTAACTCACCCTTTCTCATCCTGCATGTACAAAACTCAGTTAAACTTGTTGCAACTTGTGCTCTAGTGCTCCTAGTGGATACTTAAACAAAGAAGCTTCAACAACTTGTTTGTTTCAACTCCCCAAAATTCTAGTCCTTTTTCCTTTCTAATCTCTACTCTCTTTTTTTCATTTGTAGTACTAGAGAATACTCACAATGGGGCATTCTAGTATTTTACCAATAGGAATATTCTCCATGTATTTTCTTACTTTATTCTTATGCACCCAAGGTAGACACCATTTCCATAAACACAAGAACTCACATTCTCATTATACACATGCACCTTCTATAGCTACCCCTCCTGCTGAAGCACCTGGCCCTGCTAGTAATGATAACTACACCAATGAATCTGGCTTTTATGATGTAAGAGCATTTGGTGGCATTGGTGATGGAATAAGTGATGACACTGAGTCTTTGAAAATGGCTTGGGATGCTGCTTGCCAAAGTGAATTACAAGTTAATGTTATTCTTCTTCCACGTGGTCTCTCCTTTGTTATTCACCCAACTATCTTCACAGGCCCTTGTAAAGGTAGCTTAATATTAAGGGTTGATGGCACTCTTATGCCACCTGATGGACCCGAATCTTGGCCTAACAATACTAGTAAGCGTCAATGGCTGATTTTTTACAGAATCAATGGAATGTCACTTGAAGGAACTGGTTTAATAGATGGTAGAGGACAAAAATGGTGGGACCTTCCTTGCAAGCCTCATAAGGTATATATTTTGAGCCTTTACTATTAATTAAGTTTAGGCTGATGATACTCTTACACTCTTTTTTCTCATACCCTTGTTACACCTAATTTAAGCTATATTCATTTATCTTTTGGTGTAAAAGACTAAAAGTGGTGTGCTTAAAAGAGTGTGAGAATATCATTTTTCTCAAGTTTATTAAGAGAATTAAAATTGGTGCTACTAGAAGTAACTGATATCTACTGTAAATGTCACAACTCACAGGGACCTAATGGGACAACAGCTCCAGGACCTTGTGATAGCCCAATTGTAAGTTCTCAATACACAAACTTTTCTGTAGAGCTGCATAATGATTGAAAATGTTATTCATAAATATATAACTCTACATGTTGCAGGCCTTAAGGTTTTTCATGAGTTCCAACTTAACTGTGAAAGGACTTAGGATCAAGAACAGCCCTCAGTTCCATTTCAGATTTGATGGCTGTGAAAGTGTCCATATAGAATCAATTTACATCACAGCTCCAGCACTAAGCCCCAATACTGATGGATTACACATAGAAAATACCAATGATGTGAGAATATACAATTCTGTCGTTTCTAATGGTTAGTTACAAAAAAAGTCTTCTAACACTCTTCATCTATTGCATCAAAAGGCATTACCAATATATGTTTTCTGAATTGTCCTTTCATAGGTGATGATTGTGTGTCCATTGGATCTGGTTGCTATGATGTTGATATAAAGAATATCACATGTGGACCTGGTCATGGTATTAGGTAACTTTCAATCAATTACAATGAAGTTTCTTGAACTAGTTTACTACCCTTTGAGCTTACATATATTTTATCTAGCTGATTATGTTATCTTGTTAATTTTATACAGCATTGGTAGTCTTGGAAATCACGACTCTAGAGCCTGTGTTTCAAACATTACAGTGAGAGACTCAGTTATAAAAGTGTCAGATAATGGAGTTAGAATCAAGACATGGCAAGGAGGGTCAGGATCAGTATCAGGAGTAACATTCAGTAACATTGAAATGGATAGTGTAAAAAACCCAATTATAATTGACCAATTCTACTGTCTCTCTAAGGAATGTAACAACAAGACCTCTGCAGTATTTGTATCAGATATACATTACAATAACATAAAGGGAACTTATGATATAAGGCATCCACCTATGCATTTTGCTTGCAGTGACTCTGTCCCATGCACTAACTTGACTCTCTCAGATATTGAGCTTCTTCCAGCTCAAGGAGATATTGTTCTTGATCCCTTCTGTTGGAATGCTTATGGAAATTTGGATACACTAACCATTCCTCCAATCTCTTGCTTAATGGAGGGTATTCCTCCTCAGTCCATTGTAGGCAATGAAATATATCATTGCTGACCTACTAAATTGTGCAATTGTAAAGCAAGAATGTGTGTATGTTGATATTTACTATTTACTAGGGAAGTAACTAAGAAGTAGTGTTATTTGATCTTGTGTTATATGTTGTGATTGTTGAGGAGTTGTTTTTAGATGCTCCTCCCCAATTGTTAACTACGTCCCATAATTATTTCAGGTAATTCGAATAGTCATGGGTTGATTTACTAATATACTCTGGTCTTGTTCATTCCTAACCAAAACTTATGTTGAACTCGAATATGCTCCTACAAAAGCAGCTCGTAAATCATTTTGTCTACACTATGGTTTGAATAATCATTAAATTCAAATCTTGCACGAGGATGTGTTGATGCATAATTAGTTCACTGTATAAAACACCTTTGCACCTCGTTGGTGCATTCTAATTAATTCCTTACTTTACATGACCTATTGCTAGTTAATTTATCTCAGTGGTTCACTTGTATGTTGGTGAGAAAAGTTTGTAAGTAACACAAAAGCATTTGAATCTAGATTTACATATGAAACATTTATGTCTTTATGATACCATGCTGGCCGCTGTTTAAGTAAACCAAGTCTTATGTTTGTTTCTTTTTATAGAACTTTATGTATGTTTAACAAAAGTACAGAAATTGTCTCCCATGAAAATATAATAATTTGGTTCCTGATGAATCAGATACCAAAAGATTCCTATTACTCAATTGGCATCTTTATCTTAAAGGAAGATTAAGGTGATGAGTGATGAACTAATGAAAGTATAAACAAACAAACAAAATGTCAGCATAATGGGAATCTATAAAGCAAAACAAAAAGGGAATGATAATTACATAATAATGAGTGTGCATGAGTTATTTAAAGAGGACTTTACCCATGACCCTTACTTCTATGTTGCTTTTTTTTTTCCAATTTTGCACGCGCATTAGCCATTCCTCTAATCATGGGTCGGAGTGGCTATATATTAGAAGGAAGTTACTCATGCATTCACTGGAAAAAGTTAGAGTCGGTGCACGGGCTAAATCCAATTGCTATCCACCAACCACGCCTTTTTCTATGCTTTATAGAGGCTATTATTGCTATTTGTTACTACCATAAAATGCAAGACATTAAATATTTAATATTTTTAGCTTTTAGGCCCATTTCCATTCTGTTAACTCCTTTTTCTGCTCTACACACCATCTTCTTTTAGTCTAGTAATTCTTTGCAGGCTTGCAGCACAATGTTGTTGATCATTTTGTACAACCTTTATACTTCAAGCGTTATAGGAATAATTTTCAGATTCATGTTGGGCTTTTGTTTCCTTAGGTATCTTCCTTGAAGATACACAATGATTGATATTATATATGTGAGATAGTGTACTCAACAAGTTTTACATTTTTTTGTTAAAGAACATACAAGATGATGAACTAATTAACATAAATATATTAAGTTTTCAGATAAGATGTAATGTCAAACTTATTCCTATTATTTGTATTCCCCCAATCTGAACACATAATCTTACCACCGAGCACTTAGAAATTTGATTCTTACAATTTTGTTATAACCTTCAGCTAACTATTCAACTAGGAGAATATCGTGGATAAATATATTACATTATAATGTGTAACCATATTCCAATTTATGGGGATAATAAGAACATCTAGTAGGCAAGTAAAACATTGTTAAAAAAATGTTATTGCTGATAGGCACATATGTAAGTATGTTAGAGAGTTAGAATATTAATATCTACTAAAATAGATAGATTGTAATCAAATGATGAAAAATGTACAGATTTATAATCACATGTGTATAAGTGTACGTGAGAAGTATTATCCCAAATTGTTTATGATTGGTGGGTTGGTGATGAAATAGGTATAGTCCCTTCTTTTCTCAACTTCAGAAATAGGTGAAGGGCCCGTAGCTGCTAAATTATTCATAAGGGGCCATGTCGCATGAAAGTCTGTCCAAAGTTAGTGAAAAAGGTTGAAAAGGGAATCTAGGCTACTCTAAATAGATATTTAAATCATGCTATATAGTATACACAAATATAAACAAAGTGTCGTGTAAGTATTATAATCTGAACGTTCAAATATATAACATAAATTTGAATATGAATGAGCAAGTGGGAAACAAGCAAGTAGGGTGGCCTTTATGCACGCCAGTTCTAAAGCCAATTAAAAATCGGTGCTAAAGCCCACATGCACTTGAAGCGTCAACATTTTCAAGCTAGGTATATTGTATGCGACCATGATATATACGAAAAAGTTATTAAAAATTAAAAGAAAAATGCATTATATATGAAGGGGAATGAGACTATCCCTCGGGAAAAATATATTATATGGTTAGTCTAGAATCAATGATTTGAACATCTTAACCATTTATTTAGAATAAACATTTAATTTTAAGTCATTAACATAATATCAATTATAAGAATTTGGTTGAGTTTATTGACACTCCAATCCTGCGCAGTTTTCATCCGGCCAATTTGATTGAAGTGTTTTTCTTTGGGCCTCAATGCTATTGATCTTACGTGAGAATGGTGCCCTGTTTCATTGAATATAGAGAATGGGTATTGGGTCTCTCTGTCGGCTTAAATTCTTAAAATCTTTTCCTATTACAAAATTTTAATTTTAAATAACATCTAAAACATGCAATACACGTCTAGGGTTTTGTATTAAAAAAAAATCTCATACTTAAAATAAACATTTTAAGCTGGTAAAATCAGATATGAAAATGCATGTCCATTATCATTTGCGCCCTTTGTTATGTTTTCAATTACATTGTAATTTTAGCATTAAAAAAAATGAAATGCTTCATATATTAGATGATAATCTGGCAATTACACGCTACAGCTTGTCGGAGATTGAGATGTTTTACACGTTGTTGTGGAGCTGCGGGAGATGAACCGAATATGGAGATGTTCTACTGGTTGTTGCGGAGCTTCCGAACCGCCTGCGACCAAAAGGCGAAGGGGATTGCAGGAGTTGGAGAAAAACGAGAAGAGAAGGAAAAAATGAAGACCAAAGCAGAGGCTTCTTTAGAATAGCAAGACTACTAGTGAGATTCATTTCATAAAACCCAGCTCTCATTTTTTCCAAACCAATTACATGTGACACAGTGAAGAACAAAAATGATACAATGAAGGGCAGAAGATGACTCATGTAATCAGCAATGCTTATTACAGTCCAAGGAGAGCCAGCAAGATCTCATTATGTATATAGAATGCATAAATCTTGACATATTGAACCAACTAAATAACTGTTCACACCTCTTTCCACAGCATTGAGACCTCTTACTTTGCCCTCTACCCTTTTTTGCCATATTCAGTTGGAACTTGGAAGTAGAACTAAAGGGGTTTAAAAAGAAGTCAAACTAAACCTGACATCTCGCGCGGCTCCTTGTACTTTCATGAACTTGGAGTGGTCGCTCAAACATGGCCATTTTCTGGGTCAAGTTCTGAAGGGCTTCATGTCTATTTGCTAGTTCCATGAGAACCTTGATTCTCTTAAAAGAAACATTACTTGGCTTCTGCCCCTTCTCAACCATCTCCAAGAAACACTTTTCTGATTCTGCTAACTTTCCTGTATCACAAAGCAAGTCAAACAGTACATCAGAGACCAAGGTATAAGACCCAAAACCCTTCTCCACCATGTCACCCCATAACTGCATTGCCATCTCCACCTTTTCATGCCTCTTAAACAACCTTATTAAGAACATACATGATTGCGTATTTGGAAGACATCCTGCAACTATCATCCTCTTATACAAGTTCCAAGAGCTCTGTAAATCATTAGACCAGAAAAATACCCTAAAGAATAAATTGTAAGTAGTTGCATTTGGACTTAAACCTTTACTTGTCATCTCATCCATCAAACCATAAGCATCACCTAGCCTCTTCGCAATGCAGAAGTTTCTGATGACAGCATTGTACGCTGGAACATCAGGGTAACACCCAAACTCCTTCATTTCCTTTAACATATCTCTAGCCTTATCCGGCTGACCAATCAACCCCAACCCACCAATGATACTAGTATAAGTAATCACATCGGGCGACAAATCTCTTTCGCGCATTTCATCAAGCACCTTATAAGCCTTCTCAATTTCCCTACCCTTGCAATACACATCCACCAAACTATTGTATGTAACAACATCAGGCTTCACCCCCATTTCCCTCATCTCATTGAAGAACCCTTCTGCGTCCTCAGGGGTCTTCCACCCAGAGAGAAGAATATTAAAAGTTTGCAAATTCGGTCGAAAACTATGCTTCAAACTATGATAAACGTTTCTTGCATCACTCATACTCTTCTCTTGACACAAAGTTCTCAACAACGCATTGAAACAAGTGGTATCAAATTCAGGAACCATCTTCTTGAATTTCCTAAACGATTCAACAGTTTGTCTAACAGAACAAACCTTCGCGGTTCTAGCCAAGAAAACCATAAGCGTGCGTTGGGTTATGACAGATTGGTCTTTCTTTCGCGCTTCGATTATAAGATCCCAAGCATGGCTAAACATGCGGCTTCTACCTAAAATGTAAAGCATGGTATCGAAGGAAAAGGCAGTGTGAAAAAACCCTTTTCTTCTACCAGTGTAATGGTAAAAATATAGGGTTTGTAAAGGGTTACCGTGGCTGAATCGGACCCTTTTGAGAACTTGGTCGATTAATTCATTGGAGAGAAAAACACGGCTTGATTTCAGGGATTGTTGCATGTCTTCTAACGAGGTTGAATTGGTGATGATGTTGAAAACTGTTTGAACGACGTCGTTTTCTGGATTGGGGTGTGTGTTTGTGTTGAAGAAGCGAGAGAGAGAAGGAAGTGTAGAAGAGACGCATCGGAATTGAGATTGGAGTGAGAAACGCTTTAGCAACATTGGAAAGTTTTGAATGGTTATGACGGAGAGTGACGATTTCAACGTCTGGTTCTTGCTTAGCAAGCGCCGCTAGTTTTATGTAACGGGAAGGTTTTACCTTTAGACGGCTTGGCCTTGCTTCAACCTTCAACTACTTCTACATACTCTCGCCTTCAACAAAATGTTATAGTTAGCAGACTTTAGGTTTTTATAATTATAATTTTAACTTGTGTTTGTTAAAATTATGTTTTTATAATTATAATTATAATTTCATGACAAATGTTAAAAAAAACTAAAATAAAATACAATGTAAAAATCAATATCATTATTAAAAAGCAACTTGACACATAATTTTAATATGAAGTTTGATAAAAGAATAAATGATAACGAACATAACGAAATTAAGGTTAAAATAAAAATTCACATTTCAATAATAAAAAAAACAAACCAAACATAAATTACACAATCCACATTCATTGTTTGGTATTAAGGCAAGTTTGTAATGTTTTCTTATTTTTAAAAAACAAGCTAAAGCATAAGTATGTTTTTCAACCTACTTGTATTATATTCTCAGTTTATTTTTGTAGAAAAAAATATTGAAGTTACCACTATTAGTTATTTATTTTAAAATTTATTTATTTTTTATATTTTCATTTTACACTTAAGATAATTAACATAATAAATAAATAAATATGCACGCATTAGTGTACACATCAACAACATAGGATTTGAGGAGCTGCTAAATAAATCATATACAACATGGCTCATGTTACTTATATATTATATATAACACCGCTCCTTAAAATGATCGTTGTATGCAATATATGTTACAATGTTGTCGTATAAGTTGCATGCAATAATATTCATTTTAATGGACCATATTGTATACGATTAATACAACAACATTTCTTATAACGTATGATGTTGTATGTGATTCATTTAATAACACTCATTTTAACTAGCACGGTTATATATGAATTATACGCCAATGTTCCATATAGTCTACTTTGTTATACATGTCAAATATATAATAACGCTCGTGAGAAGTGACATACAACAACACTCACATAAGCATTATTACATCCCTTGCACTATTGATTTATAACCCTAACATGACTATAAACTCACAATTTATAAAAAAACTAAAATCATAATCTATATCAAACATACTTCAATTTTTAGCTTTTTTTCCTAGCAAAATACATGGATTTTATAACCTAGGTTGGTTGCCAACATCCTTGTATTATCTCTTGTAACTAACTGAAAATTATTTTCTTAAATATAATTTTTTGCAAACATATACTTAAATATAACTTTTACCTAACACTACTATATTATTTCTCCTAACTAATTGAAAAATATTTTCTTTATCAAGTCATATGCACGAATCGATGTCATATAAAAATATTATTTTAATAATGGTAAGTAAAAACTAGTATTCGGACTAGTAATGTAAACATAAATAAAATTAAGAGATAAAAAATAAAGATATTAATAAAGTGAAATAATTAATCGATTTGAGGGGGAAAACTTTTTATTTAAATATTTTTCTGAATATGAGAAATCACCTATAATATTAAAAATTTAAAATATGTAGAAACTAATGGTAACAAACATCACTGAGCTATTGAGAAATTTCGGAAGGTTAGTTTAGTCCGTTCACAATTGCAATGTGACGGCGCTATTCTGTTGTACCGAGTCTTACTCTCCCTCAGAAACCCTAATTAATTTTTCCTATAAATTAATACCTTGTGCTATGTTTCACAACGCCGCTCTTGTGTTAAGCATTTCGTCTCAAACTTTCCTGGTTCTTTATTTTCAATTTGTTTTCATGTCTTATTTGATTTCATTTCTTATTTGATTTCAATTTCAGTTTCTTTATTAAAACTATTTGTATATTGGAATGAAAAAGAGATCACAGTGATGACCACATAATATTCAAGCTCAACAGACCGGAATGCAGGGTTCTCTCTCTTATTAGAGATTACTTTGCGTGTCGACTACCCCGCTGAACTGAGTGATCTCTTTCTTGAAAATTTTCTTTTTCTTTTCTCTTTTTATTTTTTCAGTTAACTGTATGTGTTTGGGTAAAGAGTTTTCACGATGAGGATAAAAAGCTCCCTCTTCTGAAATCTTTGAGGAAGTCCGCTGGCAGAATCGAACCTTAAAACTTATTGCCACCACTGATTGTTATCACTCTTTCCCCATATTCGTTTTTATTAACCATATTGTGTTTTTTGTAATGTGATTTCTTAAAATTATAACATGGCTTTTTTATATTAAATTGTTTTCTCTGGGTGAGGTTGGTGATGAGTTTAATAGTTTGTCTACATTGGATGATTATCTGCATTTGGATATATTTACAAATTATCTGAGGTCTCCAAACTTAGTTATTTTTATGTCCTCATATACTTTTTGAGCTTATATAGAGTAGCCAAAGTAAATAATGAACTTGTTCCCATCCAAGGAGCTCATATGAACTTCAATGAAGTTTGTTACCGTGAATGTCATACTGGTGTAAAAGAGATCCAATTACATGATCCTAAGAGCTCCCAGAGGTGCTAAATTATAGGCATTGTAGTCATCCATAAATTGACACCCTAGCAATAAATTTAAAACAAACTGTCCATCCTAGCCCATAATTTATTTCTTCAATAATGGTTGAGATTTGTTGTATATACCTTGTGTAATAATTTCTACCATATCTATCCCAAATTCCTATGTATGTTTCATATTTAACAATTCTATTAAGATGGGTGATCTTGTCCTAAAATTAAGTGGGAACGTCGAAAGACACCTTCTTGGTTGAGCATAATGCTGCCATGATCAATGGAATTTTGATCAATTAAAATAACTCTCATCAACGTTCTTGTCCACACTTTGGATAATTATGTTGAAAACAAACTCCGATCTAGAGTCATATGTAACCTTGTTATAATAGTCAATGTTGTAGGAACAATTTTACCCTATGGAATTGCACGAGATTCTTGAATCCAAGCCCCTTTGTTATGATTATGCCTAATGAGAACCATCCCATTTTACAAGGTTGATACTTAATCGTGTGAATGGGATTTTCTAGACAATTGACTACATTCTATCAACTTTATTTAGAAGATCAGACTTAGGTCAGTTTTCTCTAAGTGGGATGCTAAAGTAATTCTTGTAGCTACTAACAACTACCATATAGTTTTCCTTTTGTTAGTCACATTTTTTTGGAGCACATAAACCTAGACTTATTCATGCTAACCTTCAATCCAGATGGTTGACAAAAGTCATTAAGAATTAATAATTTTGGCCCATTTAGCCCTCTTTTAGCCTGAAAAAAAACTAAAATAGTGGGATTAGTACATTTTATCAAAATCTCAAATGTAATTATATAAAATAAACATTTAGAGTTAAAAGATATTAAATTAGCCTCATGGTAATAGTGGCACTAATCACTTATCATAGACCCGTAGTTGGTTGAAATCCTTCTAATTGAGAACCATTGTAGAGTAATGACACACCACCGGACTTGACATACCACCAGTGGCACTAAACACTAAACTTGAGAACCCAAAGTCAACTAGAGTATGTGGCAGGAACTCTTAATTAACTCTATCATATGCTTTCTCCGAAGTCATCTTAGAAGCCATGATTTTCTTTTTCGTCGGAGTCTTGTGTAAGTCGTGCATAACCTCATTGAGTTAAAATGACATTATTTGTATTGCCTATATATTGAATAAAATCACTTTGCAAAACACTAATAATCCAAGAAAAGTCACGATCTATTCACCTAAACCTTAGTGATCACTTTGTACACGATGTTTCACCAACTAATTGGCCTTAGTTTATTTAAAGAAGTAGGTTGATTAACTTTTGGAATGATAACAATAAAAATCTCCACAATGCAAAAATCACAGAAATCATATTTGAAGGCATCGTCCATCATCATCCGTGTTATCATTTCCCACTATTCTCCAATATTTTTGAAAGAAGAATGGTTGCAAACCAGCAAGACCCAGTGCTTAGTAAGATTGCATACCCACCATGACAACCCTCCTCATTACGTGTAAGGATAATGGAGAGACAAATATCATACAATAACAAACAAAAAAACATGTAATCATACTTTTATCATTCTATTTAGTACGAAGTTATATTTTTGACATTGAAAACATGACGGAAAAAATATTTATTTCTCAAAAATGATCTTTATTCTCTCACTACATCCAAAACAACCGGAGCTGTCAAATTCAAACTCCATCATGGGGATGGACAAGAGAAATCACATCACATTTGGAAATATCAACTTTGGTAAAGCCAGAGAACAAGTTCTACAAATATTGTGTTTATAATGTAAAACTAGGAGTACCATCAATGGTGAGAAGACATTTTAGCCTAGGAAAAAGTGTCCTTGTTAACCGATATAGAGAGGGTATTGGTTGAGCCATACCAGTATAAAACAAGTAAATCAATATTGGAAATAATTACATTCAGCTGCAATGGAAGGTAATATAATTTAAAACTCAATCAAATAACTACAGAATTTGTAGTTGTGGATCCTCTTGAATCAATCCTTTAGGAAAAGCTGGTCAGCATTAGAAAAAGCTAGTAAGGATGTGAGTGGAAAATTCTATAAAAATAAAAATAGTTACTATACTTGTATTATTTGTAATGAAGTTATACTTTTATCCTTAAAAATAAAAGTAAAAAAGAAGTATTTCCTTCTTAAAAATACCCACAGATTGAGTTGAGAACTTCTTTGATTTTATAGTCCAAATGCTGACCAAATGTCTCAGCAAATGGAATGTTTGACAAGAAAAATTAATAAACAGATATGCGTGTGAGAAGTCAAAAGGTCAGCATTAACAAAGCAAGGTCAAAATAAAAACACTGAAACCTTTGAAAAACTTATGTAATGTCTTATGATTATTTTAGTATGCAAGTTGCAACTGATTTTGGCAGCCCCTACTTTATCTTTAGTTTTGACTAATACTCAACCCTTAAAGTGCATATCCTCCTACATCCAATGCACCTTCAAGGCTTCAACTGATATCTCTATATAAATCACATTCTCTACCACATGCTTAACGGAATAAGCTATTCTCTCTTGCTACAAAGCAAACACAGAAAACGCAAGACAATTAAGTTGCGGACATAGTTAATATGGACACAGACTACACAAAGAGTGTTCACATGATGAGGACTTTATCAGATTGTGGTTCATCAGCAGCATATACAAACGAAGAAGTTGTGGTAATGAAGAAAGGTCCATGGACAGCGGAAGAAGATTCTGTTCTAATAAACTACGTCAACGTTCACGGTGAAGGTCACTGGAACTCCATCGCTGGCATTGCAGGCAAGCATTCATGAATATAGATTAAACTATTTAACACCATATACCTTGAACCTTGGCTTATATATGTTTAAATTAAACATTGTAGCTAATATTTAATTTCTACTTCAGGTCTAAAGCGAACTGGCAAAAGCTGCAGATTAAGATGGTTAAACTACTTACGTCCAAATGTTCGACGTGGGAACATCACCCTCCATGAACAGCTCTTGATTCTTGACCTTCATTCCCGCTGGGGCAATCGGTATATATATATATATATTAATGATAAATATCTACTATGTTTTACAATGGTAGGTATAATGGAGTAATTAATAGGTTGTTATTTATTTATTGAAGGTGGTCTAAAATAGCAGAACAACTACCCGGGAGAACCGACAATGAGATAAAGAACTATTGGAGGACGAGAGTAGTAAAGCATGCAAAGCAACTGAAGTGTGATGTAAACAGCAAGAAGTTCAGGGACACCATGCGTTTTGTATGGATGCCTCGTCTCATGGAGCAGATTCAAGCCTCTAATTTTGGCAGACAAGGGCAAATAACTACTCTTTGCAACAACACTAAAGCTCACACTGAACCTTGTGTAACCATGCCAAGCATGTTGTCAGTGCCTACTTCTTCAGATAGAGTGCCTATCAATTTGATGGGTGGTGGTGGTAGTAGCTGGTCATCATTATCAGATAGTTTTGAAAAGGGATCCACATCCACCCTATGCACATCGCAGAAGAGGGAGTACTCAGAAGTTCAAGAAGTTGAACCTTGCAATGATTTTGGTGGTGTAGACATGTGGACTGATGAAAATATATGTTTCTTGCAACAGCTTCTTGCTGATGACTAATTCTATACCAACTCCTCACATTCTAATATTGGAGGGTAGGAGCCAATGTCGTTGTATAATCTAGGCATTAACAAGTTTAAGTGACATTGCTAGATGTAAAAGCGTGACTTCTATAGAACTTATATACAGATGTGTCTATATAAAATTTACTCTAATTCTAATTGTATTATTCAGTGACTTATGATTGATTATTTGTAATTGTAATATTCATATATGATATGTTGCTTGAACCTTGAAAAGAAATAAGAGACTCCTCCAATCTTTGTCTACTACTTTTTGTCTGGAAAAGTTATCAAAGGGTTGTGTTTAGTTGGGCCTATGTAGTCACATGCTTATGCAAGTTTTACTTTAAAATGGAACTTTTTTATCAGGAAAAATAAATGTATGGATATCGTTATTATATTATTCACGGTTCATGTTTAATAATTATTAACCCTAAAAAAAACTAATAATATCTAATGAGTTTTATATATATTCCACTATTTTATTAAGTAACCAATAATGGATGATTTGTAATTGTAATACTCCCACACCATACAATATATTGTTTTGAATCAAATAAGAGACCCGTACCTTGTTCGTATAATACTTTTTTTGTGTAGCACAAAGAGTTGGGCTTGCTTATAGGGAAACACACAAAACCTAATCAGGAAATTGAAACAAGCAAGATACAGTTCTACCCATTAGCAAGGTGTCTGTATGAGTTGACTTTTATAGTATACTTGGCATTCCTCTAGAAGAGAGTAAAAAAACGTGGCGAAAGTTTGGCATTAATAAATTGAAGATGAAGACTAGGACTGGGTCACTGGATCAGTATTCTAATTTAATATTATATATACCTCAGTCCCTATTATTTGTTTATTCAGAGAAAAGATTTGTTTCTAATTATTTAGAAGTTGAACAAAAATTATTGATTAGTTTTTTAGCTATGTTCTTAATATTAATAACTATTTTTATAATAAAATATAATTAAGTGTTAGTAATATTAATGACAATTGATGAAGAAATAAATAATACATGTAAAATAAAAAGAAATCATATAGTACGCCGGATATATATGATTTAAATTCGATGGGTTTCTCGTTGGAACTTGGAAGCACTAAGTGCCGCAACCTTTGAAACCAGCAGCTTTTCATTCTTCACAAATGATTTGAGTCTTAAGAGTCGTTCACACGTAAAATTGGGCAGTCAACTCTAAATTAAAGAGAGAAGCAATAAAAAATAACAGTTTTTAGCGTCGCTTCTTTTCTGAAAGATAAAATTGTCAAACATTGACATAAGATGTTGTTGTAAAAATAACATTTTTATTTGCATTCTCTTATTTCTTTTACGCCTAGGCAAGTATTCATGTCACATGATTATTTCTTTTACGGCACTTATGCTTCTGAAATTTCACCTTATTTTTCCTGTAATGTTAATTTGCTACTGATATTTGAATGTGTCATCAATGTTAATATCACCTTCTGTGTGGATTATTTTTGTTATGGTTCCGTATACTTGGGTTGAAAAATTAGCGGGTATGAAAATCAGAATCGGTATGTATTGTATTTGGACTTAGAATCAATAATTTTCATTTTTGAGTGGGAGATATATAATTACATGAGCAAAAGCGTCAACAATCATGTCATATTGACTCCTTCTAACTTCTAAGAATGTTTGAATATTTTGGTCGTGCATGTATAAAGTCATACACTAGCAAATGTTCCACTTCAGCAGCCTGATTCTGTTGAATTAATTAGTGAGATAGTTGGACTTAATTTTCCGTCTATGCACTCCATCGTACGTCATTAGTCATTAATCATAAGTTCATTACTCAACACAAAGATAAAAGGAAGGTTTGGATCATATATAAGCTTATAACCATGTTTTGGTTCGAATGGACTATTAACTCAATTCTTTGTTTTCAATGTTAGGGTAAGTGAATTTAAATGATGAGAGGTTCTAAGATAGGAAAGGATTTCAAATTATATAATTGTTGGGTAAGGTCTATTATTGTGCTGCAAAAATTTAGCTAGCACTCACTCTCAATGTAAGAATTTGTACTAGATATATCCCCTTCCTCAATTTCTTAATAAAAAAATTTACTTACAAAAATATACATAAAACAAGATAGCTGAGTATATTATTTTGAGAAAGATTTGTGTAAAGACATATGTATGTGGATACAAGTAATAATTTTTTTATAACACATTAAAAATTTAATTTTAATTAGAATTTAGTTATAAATGATAGTATCAGAAAACATAAATACATTTCTATCTAAATATGATGTGTTGCATATATATCTATACAAGCTTTTCTCTTAGCTTCTTTATTACTATTCTTTTAAAATTTCATACTCTCGCGAGAAGATTACATTTTTTTTCCCTTTCCCTTTCTCCCCATTCCTAACTCTTTGATCACTCTCATTCCATTTCCCTCTAACTCCCCCTAACACAGCGTAAAAGTATACAACAAAAGCATAAAATTTCATCTTCAAGGTGCCGATATGAAATGAATAATTATATAACTAGGATAAGGTGGAGACATGACATAGGATAGTTTCATGGCCAAATGCAACACTCAGCTAAGTTCCAGGGTTTGGTCTCTTCGTTGTGATCATTCAACAAACTCCAGAAGCAATCAAAGTTATCGAAGCTGGTGGATTCCTTACCTTGTTTCTCCACCTTAATAATGGGTCTAAAGAAATTTATCTCTTTCTCTTTCCAGTTCTGGTGTTGTGTCAGAAGTTCATGATGAGAGCATCTTATTAAGGCTTCTAATAATAGCAAAATTGATGCCATTATAGTTGTAGAAGAGATGGGACATAGGTTTTCAAGATTTGGCTAGAAATAGATGAGAATATGTTAGATGTGTATCAAGCTATGCCATTCACCCTTATATATATGTTTATACTTTATAATATTAAAATTTCAGGGTTTAAGTTTCATTTTCTTGTTAGAGAAATTGTAGGTTGATTGCTTGTACAATTAAACAATCATAAATTTACAGTTAGTTAAACTTTTCACCATTTTCTTGACAAAGGGGAAAAATTCTAGCAACATACTCTTTTCAAGACTCTCTTTATCATTTTCTTTTACTATTATATACATTTTATATTTATATAAAAATCGTTAAGTCATTTAAGTTCACTTATTTATGGAGTCGCCATAAATATATAATGATCTTTATGTTTCAAAAGGAATATCTTCAACAATTAGTTGAGAAACATGCAGAAGGTGACATTGTTTTTATGCCATTCACGCCCTCCATGCATGTTTTCTTTTTCCAGAGTAGGTCATCAGAACCATCTCTAGGCATGTACAAGAGTAATGTTGTAATTATCTTAGCCATTACTAATTTCGTTAGGGTTTGGTTAGTTAATGAATCATTGATTTCCTAATTAATTAAATCATGTATCAATTAAATTGGGCAGTGTTTATTTCTATATATGTATATCTATAATAAAATTTCAAAAAGACAAATATCAACATTTCTTATTCTGTTTATCAAAAATAAAAATCTAAAACACACACATTTTAGCAAGTTTATAGCAGTGTAATGAAAACCGTGTCGTACCGGTCGGTTCGACCGGAAAACCGACGAACTGGACCCTTAACCGGTACGGCACGGTTGTTGTACTGGACACGCAAGAGAACCGGTCAAAACCGGTCAAAACTGGTGAAAACCGGTCGGTTTGTATATATATATATATTTTAAAATTTCATCCCTAAAAAGTTAAAATACATTGTCTCTTCAAATTTTCAATTCTTCACCAATTATTCAACTTTAATGATTGATATTTGTGTTATTTATTTGTATTTTGCGTTTGTGAAATGATAATTTTGGATTGATATATGTTTTGCACTTTAGACTTTGATTTTGTTAAATACTTAATGTTGTTTGTTTGTTTGAATTTGAAGTAGATTATGAATATGAATTATAAATATGAATACCTACTTATTTGAATTTTGTTTGTTATAGGTTTACATATATATATATATATATATATAAGGAGATATGTCCGGTTTAACCGACATGCGGTTTAATTACTGAACCACCATTTGAACCACTGTACTAATATACCAGTACCCTGACCGGTTTGATAATCGGTACGATTTTAATAAAATACGTTTATAATTTAAATTGTAAAACCAAGTCACCGCAGAACTTAATATAAAAACATATTAAAATTTTGGTACTTCAGTACAAATTAGTCAAAGTTGTCTCATGTTAACTTTGCATTTCTTTTTCTCTTTGTCTGCATAGCATAATTCTTCTGTTTTTTACCCATAATACAATTTTGTTTTATATAATTGTCTTAATACTACTACAAAGATCTAGGCAAAAATTACATGAGAAAACTACCATCCACCAACAATGCAATTCGGGAACTGAATCTACCCAAACTAGCGTAGAGAGAAAACTTCTTTTGGGTCAATGTCTAGCTATACCTACCATTGGCATTTGCCATTTTCAATAACTCACAAATTAATAACCACATTGTTGGTTGATGGAACAACTCTGAGTGACTTATATCTTTGTAAAGGTTGGTAAGACCGAATATGAGGAAGGAAAACACTTTTAGTATGGAGAGCTTTCTTTTCCTGGTTGAATTTTGACTGTATCATTTTATTTTAAATACTAATTAAATAATATTTAAAGTTTGTGTTGGCTCTTGATGCATAAGTGGTAAGTGTCTGCATCATCTGAATTTAACTAGAACAAAAACAAAAAGTCCACTCTTCTAAAAAGTACCTAAAAGAAGTAACTTGATTGATGGAAGCTTCAAAAGTTTGTTGCAGACTTCAGTGAGTGTTGGTTTTGATATATTTGGTTTCTGCTCAATGCATAAATTAAGATGACCTTCCTTTATTGTTTTGTGTCAACATTGAAGTATAGAACAGAACATTTGCCTATTGTTGGATAGGGGATTGATCCTTATCTATATGTTTTATAAAATATATAAGGACTGTATATATGCACATTTCTCAAAAATTAAATATCATATGAAGGTATTGCTAAATTGAACATGTCAAAATTCCCTTGACTACAAAAGGTTGCCTATCTTTTACAACGATACCACCTAAGTGGACTTGTTTTTTCTACCAATATACCTTCTAAAACTCCTTTTTGTATTCAAACTCATACATACATTCCAAAAAAACCAACAAATAAATGAAAGGAAAAATAACTCCTGCCAGGGAGAATATATAGTAATATATATATGAGTGTCTTTAGGGAGAATGATTTTCATGATGGCTATGTTGTTGTTGTTGTTGTTGGACCTTGAAGAGGTCAAGACGAGAATCTCCAAGTCTAAGAGAATATGCTGCTTGCTTGTATTGAGCCCATGTGAAGGGCTTATATAGACTTGGATTTTGGGGTGTCACCATCTTTGGCATTGGTGCTATCCACCAATTCTGTGGTGGTGCTGCAAAGTACATCATTGACATTCTCGTATTTATTGTGTTGGTCACTGCTCTGTGTCTCACACTTCTAAACCTTCCATTTGTCAAAACCTGATACATTATTATAACATTTTATTACTGTTGATGCTACCAAAGCAATACAATTAATTTATACAAGGTATTTGTGCAATTTTAACTTCCTTTTTTTTGTACATAAGTTATGCAATAGTTAGTAAAAGTGGTAATCAAGATTTTATTACTGTTGTGTGTTATTATAACTTTGGTAGTTTTCATAACTATTTAAGACACGAGTATTAATTATTATATAAAAATATTGTTTAAGTAAGAAGAATCATGATTTTATTGATGCTAATTTGCTTTTTCAAAATGGTATTTATGAGTGTATTACAAAGATGATTATGAACCAACCTGAAGGATATCACCAACCATGATGAAGAATTCATTAGAGTCAGGAGGAACAGGAATCCACAATCCATCGTGAGTAGAAATCTGAAGGCCACTTACATTGTTGGACCATAAGATTGTCAAAATTTGAGGGTCAGAATGTTCCCCAAACCCAATGTTGTTGCTATTATTATCATTGTCCTTTGGGCCGTCTTTGGATAGGTCCCAATTCTTGTTGCCTTTATGGTTCACATGAGGGTAGTGATTGATCCTGAATAGTGAGTCACCTTCAGCGTCTCTAATCAAGTTGCTAAGTGAGAATTTGTTTGGGACGCACAAACCCTCTGCTACTAGTTCAAGAATCTCACATACTAATTCTTTAGCCACCCCTATATAATCATTCACCGCGCAACTGCAATGGAATTTCAAATCAAGAGTTAGATATAAATTATGTTTTTAGTTTTAGTCTATAAACTGTCAAATTGTAATTTGTTTATGTTTGAATACCTTAGCTGAAAACTGAATATAAACTAGTTTGTTTTGTTTGAGTAAGGTAAAATGTTTATTTTGTACATAGTAAATTAGAGAAAATGATGAAGTTATTTGTTTATGTTATAATTATTTTTGTTATTTTTTACAATATTTTAAATATGCATTTTTTAATAATTATCATCATATATTTTTACTATAAATTTTTAATTTTTATTACTTCATTATAAAGACTAAAAAATTAAAATAAAAGACAACATAAAAACCAATATCAATATTTAAAAACGGTATGACACATATTTATAGTATAGAGTTTGGTAGAAGAAAAATAACATGAAAGTAAGGATAAAATGAGAATTGACATTTTAATACAAAAAATAAGTCAACTTTAAAATAAAAAAACTTCCATTTTTTGCTTTTTCGCTCACCAAAATAAGCTTAATTTATAATCTAGATAGATTATCAAACATACTTATGGTGTAACTTAAAACCTATTTTAAAAAATAAGCAAAAACTATATAAACTTTCTTCCCTACCAAAAAATGCACTTATATGATATATGGAATCAAGTTTCTTTTCTTATACAAGAAACAAATCGTCCAAGACACATGGTGGGTCATATCCTCATACGATATAAACCCAATTCACACGTTTTTCAAACAATTAAGCCAAGGGTAAAGATTAAAAGAAGTATACATGCATTAAAAACTAAATCTTTTAATACTTTCACAGATATTGGACTTGGATTCCTTTTACATTTTTACCAGAGATAATGGACTTAGATTCTTTTTACATTTTTACCACTTTTAATTACTTACCTTTTGAAGGCTAAGGTTATGAGAACCTTTAAAATGCATTATTTTATATATTCTTGAATTGATTGTTGCATTGATTTCTTTCTAACATTATTTTTCCCTATAGTATATTTTCTTCAACAAAAATGATGGCTACCTTCAAGCACATACTTCATTGAGCACAATTTCTGGCTATATGGCTACATAGATAAGAAACTATTTCTAAATGTTATCATTTCAAAATATAAAGACAAAAGTAATGTTTGTGCATGATTTTCTTGAAGAAAGTAAGTGTTCAGTACTTTAACATAATGGCTGATGGTAAACCCAAGACATGACATGATTGTCGTATTTGGGCATTCCATTCAGAGAACGTAGGCCCATATTACCAAAAACATCCCATATGTAATACTGTTAATTTGTGTAGTAAATTAAATAAAGAGAATAATGTATCTTCTCATATAATGAGATAAATTATATTCTTCAGCTATTAACATTGTGATATGTGTAATATTTAATCATTTTTTATAAAAATATTTCTAAAACTAAAAAAACCAATAATACACATGTCATTCTTTTACTGGTTGGAGGAGGTAAATTATCCCCTTGTATGAGGAGATTCTTTATTCTATTAAATAAATGGCTTCTTACTTTATGAAGTAAAAATATTCTCGTATTATTTTTTTACACTTACTTTTTTTGTGTGTTTTCAAGTAAACGTAATTTAACCTATAGTTATAAAGTAGATGCAAAATTAGAGTGTAGAAAACAGAGCATGAGAACATCATTTTTTGAACATACATGGACATTAAAATTTAGGAACACCTTGACAAAGTTGACAGAGATTTGATACCATTTAATAATTAAAAATGCTAACAAAAATATTGCAAATAAGTATGCATAGTATTTGGTCATGACAAACAAAGAAAAAGTTATGTATCAATAATTTAAATATGACGCAATGCTGCTCTAATTCCAATTTATAAAAAATCATTAAAAATAATGCTCTACAAAAATATTCTATATAAATAGTTGTGTGAATTTGATGTCAGATTCATTGTGCACATTTTACAATTTTATTATGATTATGATTATATTTGGATTATAATGAGATTTTAAAATGCGTACATATTTTGAGTTCTAAAATTTGAAACCAGAGCCTTACGAATAAATCAGGGTTGTTAAAATGTGCACATACTATATAATATTTTAGAATTCTAAATGTTGAAACCAGGGACCTGCAAATAAGTTTGGGTTGTTTTGTAATAGACGTTTTCTTATGGCACACGTGTTGCTGTATACTTTTCTACTCTAATATTCATTCATATTGAACTGATAGAAAATCACAAAATAAGCAGGAATAATTATTAAATATTATATATACTACAAGGAGTCAACTCAATCAAGTGGTATACACTATACAGGAGAAACTTTACATGGTAAATTGTTGCAATCATATTTTTATCATTGATTGGAAAATATCCGTCTAATATTTTAAAATATTAATATATGAGAATTTGATTAGCATTATTGATCCTAAAACGACTACATATATATACATTGATTTGAAAATGGTAAGGCAAAATGAGTTTATTCATATTTCAGAATAATCCTTACATGTTGTTTGAGTAAAAGAAAAGTTATTATTCATTCATTTAGTACCATCTCAATTATATGATTGATTAGGATATTAATTTTAAACTCATATCTCATGTGTAATGGTATGAGTCAACTACTTTTTCCTATTTCAAAACACCACCTTTTTGCTTGCTAAACTATTATATATTCAATGGATTGTAAATTTAAAGGAAATATGTCATTTTCTAGGATATATACCTAATAATACCATTGTAAAGTTGTAAAACAACTTGTAAGTGTTTGATCTTCGTCAATAAAAGTTTCCAATCCCAGTATTTTAAATGGAAAAAATGGATGTGTATATAATTTAATTCCATTTAGATTAATCAAAGTTCAATATAACTTCAAAATATTAAGAATATCAAACAAAATTGAAGAGTAAGAAACTCAGCTAATAAATTGGAAAATGAAGTACCTGAACTTGGTAGGGTCATTTGTGATGGTTTTGCATCTTTCTGAAATGGAAACTGGATTGGTATGAAGAAGAAGATATTCGAGGTTACCCATATCGCCATTGGGGCCAATATTTCTACAGCCATAACCAAAAGGAGTAGCAGGACTAGCTTTACGCTTCTCTGAGGTTGGTTTAGCAAAAAACTGAGCTCCTTCTTCTCCTATTCTTGAAATGACTTCTCTTGGAACACCATGGTTCACCACCTTGAAGAAACCATATTCCTCACACGCTTTCACCACTTGTTCCCTCAACTCTGATCTTTCCATTGAAAGATCAATTACTGGAATCCCCACTGCTTTTGTTTTCTTTGTTCTAATCATTGGAGATGGCACAACCATTGCTATATGTATGTGTATAGTTTATTGAGTTGCATGAAAATGATATATGTTGTGACTAATAATAAAATTAAAGGAGCTAATAGCTATGGAGGGAAATAGAATCTTGTTGGTTGAAGAAAAGGTGGCATCATGTATCGTCTATATATAAGGCTGGAATGTTAGGAAATGAGAAGGAAAGATGGTTTGATTAAATTTTATTTTTTTTTAATATTAAAATTAATGAAATTATGATGTGAACGACCAAGATGGGGTATGGTGGTTAAATAATAATTCCATATGTTAATTAATTCGGAATTGAAATATTCTTATGTTTGTTGGCGTGGATTATATAGACAAGACACTACAAGATTGGCAAAGAAAAGCAATTTTTTTTGTGAATAGAAGAAAGGAATCTCAATTTGTGAAATCCTTCTGCATTGAAACCTGTTTCGTATAAGAGACGTAGGCACGTAGCTAATAGCATTCCCCATATCAAACTCCATTATTTTTCCTAATGAGGTCACTAATTATTTTATAGTTATTTATATTATTCAATTATTAAAATAACTTAAGTCAAAATTTACATCAATGTATAATTCTATTATTTGTCCTTAATATATATGAAACACATAATTAAGATACATGAAATATATAATTAAAACAAAAATACAACTAAATTTATTATAGTTATAAGAGTTACCGTGAACAGAAAGGATTCAACAAGTCACTTGCAGTGGATTAATTAATTACTAGAAGATCTTAGGTTTCTACTTATTTTAGGAAGAGGTTTCTACTAGTTTTAAGGTTAGTGAGACTCATCTACATTAATGGAAAGAGAAGTTTAGTGAAAAATAAAATAAAAATATAAAATGAAATAACACTTATATTCTTATTAATTATGTTTGAATTACATTTTTACCCTTAAATACTAAAGGAGAAAACAATTTTCAATCTCCGTTACTTAAGAAGAGTATCTCCATTCTAAGGTGGGAAGTGGGTAATTTAGGTTTAGGTAAAAGGGAAAGTTTGGGACTTTAGGATGCTAATCAATGTTATAAAAACCGTACCGTACCGGTCGGTTCAACCAGAAAACCGGTGAAACGGATCTCTAACCGGTACGGTACGTATGTTATACCGCATATGCAATAGAACCGGTGGAAACCGGTTTAACCGGCCGGTTTGTACATTAATTTTTTTCTAAAATTTTCAATTTTCAATTCTTCACCAATTCTTCAACTTCAATGATTAATACTTGTGTCATTTATTTGTATTTTGCATTTGTTAAGTGATAATTTTAGATTAATATATGTTTTTCACTTTAGACTTTGATTTTATTAGAGACTTAATTTTATTTGTTTTGTAAATTTGGATTAGATTATGAATATGAATTATAAATTTGAATATCTACTTATTTGAAATTTTTTGTTATAGGTTTATATATATATAAGCAAATATGTTCGGTTTAACCGGCATACAGTTTAATTACTGAACCACTGATTAAACTACTGTATCATTATATCAGTACCCTGACCGGTTTGATATCCGGTACAGTTTTAATAACATTGATCATAATGCCAACGGCTGTGTGGCTTTAATTGGACTTGGTTGCTACCTACACTTTTCATCAGAACCGTGTGTGGCCTAAAAACTAATATTTGTTTCTTGCATCAACCATCAAAGTTACGGGTCTATCTTCACTCTTTCAAACTTTGACTTCAACACGTAAGCCTGTACTTTACAGCTCCATTATCTTGTTTTTTTTTTTTTTTTTTTGCTATTTATAGCCACAAATATTTTCAAGGAAAATGATTGTTGCAACCACTTTTTTGGACGATGTAGATAGAGATAAAAATGGTGAGAGAATAATAATTGATGATGTGATAAAAAAATAAAGAAGATAAAAGAGGTGTAAGAAATAATATATAAGAATATAATTTTCATATTCTTAAATAGGGCTTACCTGTCGACATATTCCACATTATTGACAAATATAAGAGTAAGGATTATCTCTCCTGAAAAAAATTATGTCCATATATTTCAAGTCAATTACATTGCACTAAATAATGTAATAAATATTATTTCCTATTTTTTTTAAATTTATTTTTAATTATGTGATACTTTTTAACTGGATTTGTACATATTGAAACACCAAAAATGAGACAGGTGATCATACTTTTTATATTATAAATTATTTGTCCGAGCAGATAGAATCACACGGAAAATTCTCTCATGAGGATCTAAGTACATCATGTTCTTAATTTTAATAGACCTTGAGTGAAACGTTAATTCAAGAGAGTTATAAGTATAATGTACTTATAAATTTTAATACGGTTTTAAATTTGAGTTACTTATATTTCCCAATCTTTAATGAAGTATCGTATTAATAATATGGAAACTGTTGTACTAAAGTGTAAATATTTAAGACTTATTAATGAAATACAGATATGATAAATCTTAGGAATATTGATACTTCATAGTAATACATTTTCAAAATATTTGAATTAAAAAATAATTGATTACGCTGAATTAGCCCATGTCAATTAATCTACTGTGATGATATATGTTTGGTTAGATGTACTTGAATTTCCCTAGCAGTAATAATCAAAGGTAAAGATATTTTTAGTGGACTTTAATATTTATATACCCGTGTAAAAGTTTTTTTTTAGATTATCCATTATACATGTATTTATTATTATTGATCTTTATATAAAAATGATACACAATGTTAATAAAAACTTTACACCAAATATATATATTCATCACTTTACACCAAACATATATATTTATTAAACTCTTTCTTTCCAGTATAGATGCTATTCATTAATGAAGAGATAATTATTTCAAAAAATAAAGAAAATCTAATATGTAATGATAAATATTCCATTAAAAAACATAAGGAAATTGAAGTAATTCGTAATCGGTGAAAGTGGGCATGGATGATGGTCGGTACTCTATTCACCAAAAACTATATACTACGAATCTAGCCATTTGCGCATTCTGGAGTTTGCATAAGACATTGTCGGATATCTATTTTCTCTCAGGCGGTTTTTGTTGAAACATGTTCCTCTGTAGCTCAAACGATCATAATTTAATTTGATTTTTTAAATTAAAAATTGAAAGAACCGGAAAATTCATTATTAATCTCACAAACATAAGATATATACCTGGGCACTGTTGGCCGAAGGAGGGTCAAGGTTGTTTTAATTATTTAGATTTTAATTTTATATGGTGGAGGTGGTGGTTTCTTAATTTTGGATCATGTTCTTCTGAGTCGTGGACGCAACCCCTGTCATGTTGTGTTACTCGAGGCTGGTGTGGTGTAACAAAAAGAAAAAAGCTCTTCATGTTCAGTTTTTATTTATTTATTCCTATTTTTTTGCTTAAATAAATAGTTAGTCCTTGCCGACCAAAAAAAAAGTTTCGGTTAATTTCTTTTGTCAGTTTCAGCTTTTAGATTTCTAAAACATATGTCATTAATTATTTTTATTTGTATGCTTCACAAATGTAATTGATGATTGTTGAGGTCAACAATGTCAAGTCTCTGCTCTTGTAAGTAAAACTTAACATAAACGGGTCTGATCGCGAATGCCCGTGTGATCTAAGGTGTATATGATATAATGTTGAACACGAAACTGTGATCACATGTTTTTCTCGCACTTCTCTTACCTGATATGGTTGCCACTTGCACTTCTATCCCAGAATGTTTCTGGTAAGACACATATTGAGAAGGGAAACTATAATACAAAAAAATGTCATCACTTTTAGTGTGATTTTACTCTTCGATTCATAAAAGTTGTTATATGTATAGTGCAATAAATTGTAACACTTTACACCTTTCTCTTTTATTTTGTTACTCTTTTAATAATATAGGAAAGCATTTCTCTTATTAGGCGGGGTATTTCTCATCTCAATTGATAACTTATGCTCTTTTTGTAATGATCACTTAGAATCTACTCATCATCTTTTTTCTAGTTGCACATTTATTTATCATATTTGGCAATCGATGTACAAATGGCTAGGCATTTCTAGCGCCTTACCTCTAACTTCTTTCAACCATTACTTGTCTGACTTGGGTATGACAAAAGATAAAAAGGGACAGAATGTTTAGTGCATTTGGCTGGCCACAATTTGGGTTATTTGGTTGCATAAGAATGACATCATCTTTAATACATTCGACTTTCTAGTTTTCATCTCTTGGACTCAGCTAGAGTGAATGTTTGACTTTGGATCAAAAGTATTAAAGGGATATAATCCATTACTTACTCTGAGTGACTTTCTAACCCTATTCTTTTTCTTAACTTAAATTGGTAACTCTCCTTCTATTTCTCTTTTGTTGTCTTTGTACACTTCTTCTTTTATAATAAAATTTTCTCAGATAAAAAATAATAATATAGGAAAGCATATAATTAGGCGACACGGAAGTTGCTTTCAGTTAAGTTTGGTCCATGATATATAATTGTTTTCTCGTATCATAAGAGTTGAATGAAATGGGATACATGCATGCATGGTTCACCTCAAAACGCGGGCAAAAGTTGAATCCAAATTAATAAACTCTGCATCACTGAAAGTTATATCTTAAACACAGGCAAATCAGAAAGAAAAGAAGAAAACTTGATTAAAATTTTAATTAGGATCAGTTACACGGGAGCATTTTGCCATGTGACATTGTCACCCGGGCCAGTGCTTAATTAAGGCAAACCAATGAGTGTTGCAACAAAGTATCATAAAATAAGCATTGCAATAATTCAGCTTAAGTTACGGACGGGGGCTATTTGTAGTTGTACACCAATTATTCAATTTAATCAATTAAATAAATGGTAGCAATTGTCAACTAAGGTTTATCTACCTTATGGTAAGAATTTGACTCAAACAATCAGAAATGATGAATTCAAATTTTATTATCAGTGTAAAGACTGTTGATATATAATGTAAGTGATCTCTAAGTTATGAAACAAATTGTAATACTCATAAGCCCTCCAAATCTAACTCATCTAAAATTGTTTCCATAAAAAAATGTTTAGCAATGATAAGGGCGATGCCTTCAAATCCGGAATAATTTGTAACCCTAATGGTGTAATCTTGGGTCCCTTACACCCTTAACCTTCCCCACTCCCAAAATTCTGTTTATAAAATAATTTAAAAAAATTAAAGAATATGGTGCAGGTGTGATGACTTGAACGAATGAATGACTCTGCTTAGCCATGATTGGTAGAATCTACTAATAATGTTCATCAAGTGGGTGTCATTTTTATGGTGGTAAGGATGATGACAAGGTTATATATATTTTTATACTAAATGCAATCATCAAAACACTTTAAAAATGTACCTATTATAATTATATGATCTAAAATGTGTCAGTTCTCGAATTTCTCCCACTTTAGCTAACAGTGCCAATTCTTTTCCTACAATCTGACTACTAATATAGTTCTCAAAATTTCCACACTTTGACTAGCACTATCAATTCTTTTCTCACAATCTGACTTCCAGTGTCAATTTCCGAACTTCCCACAATATGGCTGTATGTGTCAATTCTTAGTGCCATAGAAAGAAATGGGGAGAAGTTTGCCGGAAATGCATCAGTGGAAATTATGAGGGAGAAAGAAAAGTTAAGTAAAAACGTACTCAACTGGTGCAAGAAAATATGAAGGGAGAATACTTCTATTTATAGCATGAGATTTTATCAGAACTCTTGTATTCTCCAATGTATGACTTTGAGATTTTTTTCAAAATTTTTCGAGGGACATTGAGATTTAAATTCTTCTAACACTCACAAGTCCCACAAAACATTTTATTCGCCGTAATGTTTTGGACAAAAACGCCGTTTTGGTCCAATCATAGTTTTATATAACCCGCCACCCCCTTGCAATTGCAATAGGTAGAGGCTTGTGCCTTTATCTGGATGCTGCCTTTCTGTGGCAGTTTATTTTATTTTGGACTTGTATTTTTTTCAGGTGAATTATGTAATCATGTGGGGACTGATTGTCCCCTTGCACCCTTTTATAAATAAAAAACAATTGTTGATTTTATGTGAGTTTGATCATAAGGGCTCACTAGGCTAGATCAAGACCTACAATTGAGTGAATCTATTAATGGGCATATTATAAAATCTAAGTCTGTGGCAGAATAGGTGGGATTATAAGCTATGAAAGCGAGTACCATGTATAAGGGCTGTAGTCTTGCCTTATATTTTTGTTGTTAGTTGGAACTTGGAAGCAATTTATTTCTTTTAATATTATACTTGTGTAAGTAAGTATTGCTCTAATAGTGTTGATTTATAAAAATGACTCACTCTTTACTCATAGTTAAGGTGGATATAGAATAAATCGTCTGATCCTATCTGAAGTCTATTACTTGATCTAAAATATGTTAGCCTTTTTCAATAAATACATTAGATTAGGACTATTTAAAAAACATATTAAGCCTAACAAACCGACTTATATAATTTTAGTATATATTTACAATAATTATTTAAAAGTCAATTAACTCATTAAAATGTGTTACATTATAACTAGCTTTTAAATAGACTAACTACCACATTTGTAAGCTGGTCAAGCATAAACTTGATAAAAAGCATAAACAAATAAATATGTGAGGCTTAGGCTATGATGTTTTAAACAGGTCAGATTTGTTTAAGGGAGTATGTTTTCACCCTTACACATACTATTCCTTTGAAGAGTCATTTCCAGTGTGCTTTAATACTCTAAAAGATGAGTGTGACTTAGCATTGAAACATTTGGTTTTTTGTGTATGACTCATGAGTAAAGAAGAGAAATATGACCTCACTGTATAGGGTCATGCGACTATATTCTCTATGATCCGTGAGACGTAGAATTGTCAAGAAGTCTATGGCTTGGGCATAGTGGCAACCACAAAAATCCAGGACGTGGAGCATCTTTCTGCATAATAAATCAATCTAGTTCATGAAATTTTTGGGTTGTATAATGAGTTGAGATAATATTCTATAAAAGATATAGTGCATGACTTATAATGAATTTCAAACATTTGTTTCCACAACAAGGGATAATTATCTCAATTTTAGAGAAAATAAGGGAGATATTATAAAGAAAAAGACCTTAGCCACAAGGAATCCTAGTGGAGATATTGACTCTTATGGTGTATAAATATATATGTAAGGAGAACCTCTTCACCAATGGTTTCTTTCCCCATTGAGAAAAAACTAAATTTAACTAGATTCACCTTAAGGATATGCAAAAGCGAGGTCTTAAGTCTTAAACCTTACAAGGCCCAGTAATCCCAAAAATCAAACCTATATAGTATTGATTTTATGATACTAAAACAATTAGTAGCCACCCTTTTATGGATTATTTTAATCTTACACCTAAAGATTGATCACAAGCTATCTAAAATTGTAACAAAACCCATTATTTATTGATGTATTAAATGTGTCATTTTCTAATACAATTTTTTTTCTTTTATGGCACAAAAATAATCTCAATATATACACATATATCGATCTATTTATATCAAATTAAAATATGTCATTGTTAATCATTTTTTACTAATATAAATTATCCACATCCATGTGTTGATTTATCTCAAAATTTGAGGGAAGTTGAATAGTATAAAATATATAATAAAATAAATTCATTTTCATATATCTCAAAATTATATTATGTTATTATTGATGTATACAAAAGGAATACTAAACAATGTTGAATTTTTGTAAAATTTGATATATGAGATAATATGATAAAAACTTTCAATTCAATGGTTGTTTTCATGATATTTTTATTAAAGAGTTTAATGATTATGCATTAACTGTAAAATAATAACTTTACTATTAACTTAATAACTTTAGAAAATACTAAGATATATATATAAATCATATATAATATGTTTAGAATGTAAAGAACCTTCAGAATGACAATACGCAACCTTTTCAAGTATAAAGAAAAATAAGTAAAAACAATTATAACTTAAATTTATCAAAAAAATAATATTAACTTTCTAAAATTATCCATTCATTTATGGAGAATTGAAAGGTCTAATGAAATATGTGAGAAATGATATATATATGATGTAATTATCCGGGTATGTTTGATATATATTAATCAAGGTTACCTAAATGTTATAAATTAAATTTTATTTAAATATAAATAAACTTTCTAAAAATGTGATTTATGAAGTGGCGGAGATTACTGATCCAACCTAACGAGTAATCAGCGTATGCAGTATCCTAAAATTTAACGAAATAGCATGAACCTAATCTAAGTAGTAAATATTGATGATAGTTTATCTCTATTATTAATTCAATTTTTAGCAGAATATTTCATTCCTGTCTTTTTCTACAATTTTTGTTTTTTTTTAATATTTGACAAGGTATAATACCCTCGTCCTAAAAGTGACTATAAAAATACACACCCTTCTCAATAATGTAACTTTTAATAATATAAATTTATTTCAAGAAAACAATTATATTTTTTATATTTAATCTATTTTAATTTTTCATACTTAAAGATTCTTCCGGCATAAAAGATATCTTGTATGAAAACATTGCTCTTTTCTAATAATCATGCCTAACATGACAATAATTCCTTTTATCAATTATTAGTTCTTAAAAGATATGTTTTTCTCTTCCTATCTCCGTCCTGCCGACACATTTTTATCAGAAAAAAAATATCACGATGTATGGTGGATGTAGTTGATATTTATCAGCTTGCAAGGGGAAAAATAATAGAGAGTATATAATACACACTTTTGTAAAAAGAATAGCTACGTGGAAAACAGCTACAAATGTTGACAGTAGCTTATGGACAAGTGACATTTGTGCAAATTATCGACATTCATATTTGAGTTGTTGATACATGTCTCATGGCTTATGATTGCAGTAAAAACAGGAAAGTATTATTATGTACGTATAATTATATCATAGGATAATGTCACATAACATAAGTGTCTGATTAAAATAATAAATTTAGAAGGGAAGAAAGTTGTATTTTATGAAGAAAAGTGGGGAAGGCTGAATCATAATAAGGTGGGGAATAAGAGGCGAGGGCCTTCGGCCCATTAAAAATGGGAGTCAAGTTTGATAGCATTTTACCCTAATTTTATTTTTGTCTAATTGTTTTACACATGATTTTGTAATATTGTTTTGTTGTTTTTTAGGTGGCTGGATGTACATATAATATATTTTTGTATTGTTTTGTTTGAGAGAAAGAGAAAAAAAGATATAAATTAATTTTTGAATTACAATAATATTGATGCAATAAAGATAATATAAAGAATTGTTTTATTACTAATTAAATAATTAATAATTATAATTTAAATAAATGATAAAATGTATTTTTTATACTACTTACTAGATGAGAGTGATTAAAATGAGAATAATAAATTTGAGTCTTACAACTAATTATAAATGATTAATATTAAAAGTTATTTATTAATCACATGATTACTTAAAAAGTTATGTGCAAGTATATTTTAATATTGTCCGTTCAAATAAGATCAAATTGTCTATATTAACTGTTATTATTTCTCATACTAGAGCATTGTTCTCACGTGAATCAATCCTCACCAGGGTCAACATATAAGTCAGGAACTAATCTCTTTGGGGTACGCTGTTGTCCCTCTCAATAATTGTTGCTCACAAGAATTGAACTATTTAACTTTTGGTATTTTTGGATCTAATGAGACCTCACACTACTAGATTAACGTCTTGTTGGTAATAAAATATATTCTCAACATAGTAAATATATTTTACATTAAATATTAAAACGTAAAATATTAAAACTTTGCACATTGTAATACAATTGTCCTACTCTTTCTTTTAAAATCAATTAATTTTTTTTGCTAATAGTATAGGTAAGAAAGCAATAGAAGTGAGGAATGTTTTTTTTGCCATTATCCAACATTTTTCTTCTCCCTTCAACTTTCTTTGCATTCAAGTATACAATGATTTTTCTTCTCCCTTTTCCCTTCTCCCTTTTATTTTTTATCGATACATTGTTCACCTCTCATTTATATTAATAATATTAAAATTGTTAGATAATCAATGATAATTAATATATGAATGATGAAAGAATAACAATGTAAAAGGAGTTCAAATCCTCTTTAAGAAATTCTAGTACTAGAATCCAATGAGAGAAAATATTTGTTAATTTTAAAATTTAATTTATTAAAAAATAATTTAGAACTAAAACTATTAAATCAATTTTTGGGTCACATGTCATTGATCATGATACATGTGGTACTGGATCCTGGGGAGAGTATCTGGATTCATTAAAAAATATTACAGAAACATCTAACACCATAGCTCGAAATATTGTCCAGATGATAAACCTAAGTAGTAAGTAGTGCGTCATTAATACTGAACTACCAATTAGCAGCACTAGAGTAGTGTCCAATGACCGAAGGGCTAGACTGCTCTATGTTCTACCATTAAAGTCACTCTTTAAACTACCTCCAACTACTTCCACCGATACAAATAGAAAATAATTATGACATGAATGCATTGTACTAGTACTACTGCTATGATGAACATATATAACTAGTTGGGCAAAGGCCAGTTTGTCCACGTGTCAATCAACGAGAAATGATTAGGACACAATTTTACCAAGATTATACAAGTATAAAATATGTCTCAAGAAAGTCGTAAGTGTTAGAAAATAAATGTCAGGAATAATTTAAATACATAAATTAATAAATATATAGAACTTTCAACAAAAACCGTGGACTATATCCACGGTTAAACAGAAAACTGAAGAAAACGTGTACCAAGTTTAGGAAGGATGAGAGATGCATTGATTTTGTGATGTAGTCCACCAAATGTGTAAATAAAAGGTCAAAGTAATAAGTTTTCCTAGAGAATATATGTATATCAAATTTACACATGTTCTAACTTATTACAAATAATAAAACTCACTTATATTAAGCACTTCAATTCACTATTTTGAAAGCTCTGGTACGGTGCTACTGCTACCCCATGGTCACATGGAATGGATGCAACAGAATGGGGTAATCATAATGCAAGAGGTTGAACTCATTATTTGTTTCAACTACCTAATTTCCAAATGCAATTATTTTTCTATAAATTTGTCAACTTTGTTCTTCATCTTCAAGCTTATTACGTACTTATACGTCTCACTTCCACTTCTTTCAGCACATGCAAGTAAAAACGAGGTACACATGTTCATCCATGACTTTTTTTTTTTACTTTTATGTCCCTCACCCTTTCTAACTTTCTATTGTATGATCTTTCATTAATGTCTTTTTTTATTGGCAACACTGGCAGCATACTTGTATGATTATATTAAACTTTTACTAAAACTGCACAGACATTAAATGGGTTGGTAGAAAAAATTTGATGGATTTAATTAGTGCTCATTTTCTTCATAAGTGTTTAGTGGGTGGTGCTTGTATACTGTTCAGGTTTTGTAACAAAGGAGAATGAAGGGTTTTGCAGCTAAGGTTGAGGAAGGAAGGGAAGGTGAAAATGGCAAACTATCTGTGGGTCCAGTATACCGTAACCTTCTCTCCAGAAATGGATTTCCTCCAATGGATCCTGATTTCAGCACCGCATGGGATATTTTTAGGTACTTTTAATGTCCATTATAATAATAGTTCACGTTCTCCCATTGTTTTTTTTTTTCTATCGGCAAATGTTAGTATGTGATATTTGAATCCTCAATCTCCTTATCCCGTTGTCCCTTTGTATTCTATGTTTTTTATATTACATATTATTACATGATACAATAATGTTTTGGACTATTGGCTAATTGATAAATTTGATGATTGCAGCGTGTCTGTCAAAAATCATCCTCATAATCGAATGCTTGGATGGCGTAAGATTGTTGATGGAAAGGTATTGTATAAAATTCACTTTATTATGTAACATCTGAGTTTATATTGCAGTAATTGCAGTTAAAATGCTACTTTTTTTTATCTCTTCACAGTAGAATTGTTAGAGTAATTACTGTTAGATATATGCTTGCAATTTTCTGCAGCCACAACAATAATTTAAAGCACTAACATATATCAACAATGTAATGTAAATAGTATTTTTGTTCTGGTTTGTAGATAGGACCTTATAACTGGAAGACATATAAGGAAGTTTATGATGAAGTACTTCATATTGGTTCTGCTTTACGAGCATCTGGTGCTGAACCTGTAAGTGCTTGCAAAAGGGATCCTCTCATCATTTATATACAGTATATATGTTCTATTAGTAGTCTTCAAGTTTTTGTTAATGTGTACTATGGTTATGCTATCACAGGGTTCTCGAGTTGGAGTTTATGGAGCTAATTGCCCTCAATGGATTGTGGCAATGGAGGTTTGATACTTCCTTAATAATGTATTCTCAAAGTTTTCACTGTTGTTCCTTATAGGATGCTGTTATTTTTCATTAACATGCTTATATTGATGTAGGCTTGTTCTGCACATAGCTTTGTTTGTGTGCCTCTCTATGACACCCTTGGTAAGTTTTTCTTAAATGAAATTTTGACACAAGTTTATGGTAATTTTAGGACTAGTTTCTCCATTTTCACATCTCTTAGTAAGTAGCTAGGATACTTATTTTTCATTGAATTAGTTTCATATCAAAATAAAAGCACTGTCCAAGTCCCAAGGCATCATTTTTCAATGCAGGGTCTGGTGCTGTAAATTTTATCATAGATCATGCAGAAGTAGATTATGTGTTCGTCCATGATAAGAAGGTTAAAGAGGTAAGGTTCATTTCTTTTATTGAGATAAATAATGTTCTATCCAATTTCCAGAGGCAATTATAGGTTTTGACTGATTCCATATACTTTCTTTGCAGGTTTTGAATCCTGATTGTAAATCTGCTAAGCGACTGAAAGGTAAATATAGAGACTCCAATTTAAATATTTCTGTGTTACATCTAACAGAAGACATTAAACTGAGTTCGGTTGTGAATACAGCAATGGTGTCCTTCACTACATTAACAGAGGAACATAAAGATAAGGCTGTTGCCATTGGAATTAACCCTTATTCGTGGGATGAGTTCTTGCATATGGTTGGTACCTGAGGAATTTGAATGTCCTTCAATATAGGATTTGAATGTTTTCATGTCAATTTTTCAAGTAACCATGTCTTCTTAAAGATAGGAAGGGACATAAAAACATATATAATGAACCCTACATAAATGATGGTGGATCCTACTGTCCTAGTATAAATATAAATTAATACAGTGCAACTTATTGCTGTTGTCGATATTCTGGTTAATCTGAAAAAGTAATTACCTTACAGGGAAAAGAAAACCCATCAAGCATTTTTCCACCCCAGGCTCATAATATCTGCACAATAATGTACACAAGTGGAACAAGTGGTGACCCTAAAGGTGTAGTTCTATCTCATGAAAACATAGCAGCTTTAGTAAGAGGGTTGGATCTTTTCTTGGAACAATTTGAAGACAAGGTTAATTTTATTATCCGATGCATGATCTACTGACAAATTGTTATGATACTATTTTCTATCTTAGCTTATGTGACACATATTTTTACTGCTCATAGATGACTGTGGATGATGTGTATTTATCCTTCCTCCCCTTAGCTCATATACTCGACCGCGCAATTGAGGAGTACTTTTTCCGTAATGGTGCATCTGTTGGCTACTATCATGGGGTATGTTCATCCTGCAACATATTTTCATTGTGGATTTGCTTAGTAGTACTGACATGAGGAGTACCAGAACTAATGGAAAGGTTTTAAGTTTAATCCTAAGAACAAGAGACCTAAGTTCTAATATTTGTACATTGAACATCAATACTGTGTTTTTATGCAACACCCTTTATATTTTTTCAATAATGAGGATAACGTGGAGTAACTTTTGTAGTATGAATGAAGTTTTCTTTCATTTAATTCCCTTGTCCTACTCATTAGTAAATGCTTCTTCATAAAAAGTATTTTCTTTACTTCATTTTTTAATCTTGTAAGTTTCTGTTATGGTTTGCATGAAGGATCTTAACGCTTTGAGGGATGATCTAATGGAGTTAAAACCAACACTGTTTGCTGGTGTCCCACGGGTTTTTGAGAAGATGTATGAAGGCAAGTTTATCTGTAAACAGAAAATTTTATTGCCAAGTATTTGATTTAAGTGAAACTTATTAAAGAACATTTGTTTCAGGTATAAAGAAAGCAGTGGAAGATCTAAATCCTATAAGGAGAAAAGTTTTTGGCATGCTCTACAATTAGTAAGTTGCAAATGAACAATCTATATATATGTTGATATTTTTGGAAAAGGTAGAATTATTTGTTTTTGTTGAGATTATGGATTTTGTACTAAAGTAATTTTGCTAATTCACATATCTATATTTTGACACAGCAAACTTGGTTGGATGAACAAAGGATATAAACAGAGAGAAGCATCACGTTTAGCAGATCTATTAGCCTTCAGAAAGGTTAAGTCTCTTCTTTGATCCCTTTATCTTAAAGTTTAAACTAATAATCTTGTCTCAATCATCATAGGATTATAAAAACCGGTTTATAATAATTCTTATCAACATTTGACACATTTAACAGTTATTATACTCTTAAGAGACAGGTGAAGATATTGGTAACTTTATCAAAGGCTTTTGTCAAAATTCAACAGCAATTGCACATGACAAATTAGAAGCGCCAAACTGAAATTTTCAATTTATGGAAACATCAACTGCTGCTTAATAAAAAGGCCAATTTACCAATTATTGCCTTTTATTTTTTATAAAAAGTAGACCTCTTTCACATATGGTTAAACCTTCTATAAACTTTCAATCTCCTCCCCTTGTCCCGGTGAGTCAGGTTAAAGCACGGCTTGGCGGGCGTGTTCGACTTATAATATCTGGAGGTGCAGCCTTGAGCCCTGAAGTGGAAGAGTTCTTGCGTGTTACTTCTTGTGCCTTTGTATGTCAAGGCTATGGTAAGGAACTCTATTATCACAGAGGTTACAAATAAGCATACACAAAAAAATAATGTTAGGACATAAATAAAACCATACAATATATAAAACATTGACACTGTCAAATGATTAAATCAGGTTTAACTGAAACTTGTGGTCCAACTACTCTTACCTTTCCTGATGAAATGTGCATGCTTGGTACTGTTGGTGCTACAGCTGTATACAATGAAGTACAACTAGAGGAGGTTTCAGAGATGGGGTACAATCCTCTTGGAACTCCTCCATGTGGTGAGATATGTGTTAAGGGGAAAACTGTTTTTAAAGGATACCACAAAAATCCTGAGTTAACAAGGGAATCCATTAAAGATGGATGGTTCCACACAGGTTGAAATTTCTTTTCTTACCTCAAACTGAATACTTTTTAAAACATATGTTCCCTGCACAATGTGTCACTCTTGTTCAAGAAAATACAATTTCAAATTATTTGACTGAAATATTTGATATTGAATCTTTTCTTGATCAACCAAAGAGAATAACTCATTGTGGGACCAATATTATCCTATTTTTTACATGAACTGATCTGATTTTGCCGTTGTGTGGTATCCTCAGGGGACATAGGAGAACTGCTTCCTAATGGTGTTATTAAGATTATTGATAGGAAGAAGAATCTTATTAAACTATCTCAAGGAGAGTATATAGCACTAGAGCATCTTGAAAATGTTTATGGAATCACTCCAATAGTTGAAGATGTAAGTATTTTCACTTTCACTACTTCAGTCCTTAGACTCTTAATCTTGATTAGTCTGATTTATTTTGTGTTTATTATGTAAGATTTGGGTTTATGGGAATAGCTTCAAGTCAGTGCTGATTGCAGTAGTAGTTCCAAATGAAGAAATTACCAATAAATGGGCATATTCAAATGGTCACATTGCTTCTTTCTCCAAACTTTGTTCTCTTGACCAATTGAAGAAATATGTTCTATCTGAGCTCAAGTCTACTGCTGAGAGAAACAAGGTAAGTCTCTTCTTTGTGACTATTTCTTCTTTGACTATTTTTCATCCAGTTTTAGGTGTCAAATGCTCTTAAAATGAAACCTTAATGCTACTTCATACTTTTAGCCTTTAGGTACTACATATTTGATTCTCTAATTATCTTATTTCCTTTCTAATTTTTATCTTTGACTGTGGACTAGCTGAGGGGGTTTGAACATATAAAAGGGGTCATATTAGACCCACAAGAATTTGACATGGGAAGAGACTTGGTGACTGCAACACTGAAGAAGAGAAGAAACAACATGCTCAAGTATTATCAGGTAAAATCCTGACATCCTCTTCTTTTTATTCCCTTACTCTTATTGCAATCTCTTGAACTAGTTACTTATACTAACATTGCTCACAAACTTGTTGAAATTGTAACAGGTGGAAATAGATGAACTATATCAAAGTTTGAGTGGAGATAAACATAAACTTTGAGGTTCCAAGAGGGAAGAGTCTGGTTTAAAGTCTTATGTATCAGTTATTACTCATTACCGAACTCAAACTCCCGGTCTATATAGAGCATGTTTGAGATTGATTGTGTACTATTAAGTTGTTTTATAATTAAACTTTTATGTTTGGAAATTAGATGAAAAATGGAAGGAAAAAAATTGTTTGCACTTAGTAAAACAATTGTCTCTGCCTTAAATTGTTTGTTCAGATTGAATTGTGTCTCTTTCTGTGTGATCATATTAGAAGTCTCTCAATGATATTGATGAAGGAAATTTTCTTTCAATTGGGATTTAGGAGAACCAGATGTTACTCTAAGTTATAATAAAAAAAATAAGGAGGCATTTGTAAGATTATATACAAAGCTTATTTGAACTTACGAAAATAAGCTATCAAAACTAACTTATGAAAATAGCTTATAACCTTAATTTAATACCTTTGAACTTATTTCAATGAGCTTGGCAACATGGAAATAGATGGAGATACAGCAAAAATAATTCACATGTAAAGGAAAAAACTTACTTGACTTTCACTGTCAAATAATGGCCCGTCCAAGGGAAATTCACTCAGAACCTCACCCAGTTTTTTGAAGTTACCGTCATCATCCAGTGCACCTAAGTAATATAACACACTTCCAAGGATCGCATTAAGGTCGCAGGGGAAGGAGGGTAAGAACTGTTTTTGCAAGATTTGATCTCAGAATTTCAATGTAGGTCTGCTTCTGAAGGTCATTGTTGAGTTTTTCCAGCACGCCCAGATATATCTTAGTATAATTCTATTCCACTCATTCTGTCAATTTTCATCACTCCAAATGTAGCCTAAGAATTTTATTGAGCAAGTTTTCCAAGTTAAAATTATTCTTATACTTTAACTATATTTTATTTGATGAGTTGCAGCTTCCACAATTGTCCATTTTGCAAGAAGGAAATCAGTTCGGACTTTCCCATCACACAGCAATGCTTAAAGTTTAAACAATGCAATCTAATATTAATTTAAACCATTACAATCAAACATGTATTGTTTATTCAACAATCACAACCTAGAAAAAATAGAATAGCACGATAATCACCGCATGAACAATGCTAAAGCAAATAAAGCATTTGGGTCATGTATTTGGATCTTATGCCATATCAAAACGGGCTTCGGCTCAAGGTTTCTCTCATACCTGTTTATTGTTCAACCCATTACGATCCATTTTCAATTAAATTTAAAATGGGTGAGCTTTGTTGACAAAAAAGAAAGGTTTCTAATCAAAATCATATTTTTAAATTAAGAATTTAATTTCAATGCACTTTAGATTAAAAAGTATATATATGGTCATACACAAACCATTATTATCGTTATTTTTAATTTTTAATTTGATTAGATCTTTTCAAAATAGATGTGGATGATATTTGCTTCATATTGGAAATTCAAATATGAAAGATTGATGAAGTTATGGAATTGGGGCTTCAAATGAAGTTATCGCATTTGGGCTTCAAATGAAGTTATCACATTGCCAATTATATATTCGAAGATGGGAAATGCTGTGACATGCGAAGTGCAAGCTACGAAGCTACTATGAATCTATGATAGTAGATTGCACGAATAAATATATATTGTCACAAATTTTATATCCATGTTGTCCCGAACCAATAATAATGAAGCAAAAACAAAAATATTATTGAAATTTTAAATTTTATAATTGAAATAACATGTTTTCATTAGCACGAGATAATATATAACAGCAGAGGCAACATATATCTCTAGCGATCGGATTTTCGAGCACTTATACGTACCAATTTTTTTTTGTTGAGGTGTGCTTATCTTTAAAGAGCTAGCTTACTGTGTTGTACATGTACCCAATTCTAACAAATATTGCCTTTTTTGAATCAAGTATAAAGTTTGCTCTCAATGTGAAATATAATAAGGTGACAAAATTTAAATTCTTACCCAAGTGTGTTAGCAATTTTATTCGAGTTAGTTTAAATTACAAATGCAGACAATTTTAAACAAAAAACGATATGGAAGGGCATATGACAGGGCATGGTAATACCACTATTATTGTCCAAATTTTACTATTTATAATACTATAAACTTATATTTCGAATTATAGGTAAAAAAATTGATGAAAATAAACGTTCAACAAGCTTTTTTGTGATTATAATAAATCCGATAATAATAACTATGAGAGTACAGTTAGAAGTGGAGACTTGGCATCTGTACCTGTCTCCAAATTCCTAATGAGCATTTGTTGTGACTTGTTTCCTCTCATCCAAAACCCAGACCTATTGGTTGTTGTTTAGATTGAGTGCAGTTTTTTAACGTGTAGTTGACGGTTGACGAGTAAACGAATTCTTATATTCCTAAAATGTCTATTTCATGCAACAAGTCAAACCTACTACGTACTATCATCATCACTCAACTCAAACTTCCACCGCCTAACCACAACTGGCCTAGTCCCCATGCTTCAGACCACAAATAAGACTTCTGGTTCGATGACATCAACATCAATATAGGATATAAAATAAAAGAGATTACCTTAGTGATGTAAGGTTTTCTTTATTTTACAATCAACATCAAAAAAATAATTTGCCTTGATTTAATACAAGTACTCTAAACACATACCAAAATACGCAGGCTTTGTTTATTTTACAATTACCCATCTTTGATAAAAAGATTTACATTTAAAGTAAATTGGAGTAATTGAGAAAAACATACTACACATCTTAGCTATGGAAATCCAATGAATATCTATGATGTGCCTCCACGTAAATAGTCAACTTATCAATGAAAAGCGTATTAAATGCATGGATGCATTGCATTTTCTTCCTTCACAGTCAAATCACAAGTTGAGCGAGCCCAAGTCTGCAGTCATATTCAAAAGTCAAAACTAGCACCAGGGGTTCTTAGTTTTACGACTGCACAAACTCTTTAACCAGATCACTATAAATGATGCAGAAATAGCGGTGCAACTTGGTTTCATTTATCCACCAATTTGCATCAAGAGGGTTACATCACAGTTCTTATGTTGCTACAACGGTTTTGGTAGGAAAAATTAAAACCATGTGCATTTCCTATGTTAGGACTTTGTAAGATAGATAATATAAACAACATAAGATAAGACGTATATGAAGAAACCATGGGTAGGATCCATAAACAAACCTGTCATGTCACCCACCACAATTGCCAATAGGAGCACTAGAATATATATTTTTATTAACCACGTGAAATGGAGTAATTTTGAAATCTATATTTATTTCTGAGATTATTCCCTCACGCTGCTTTATTTGAGTTAGAATCATCTCTTGGAGAATAAGTGTATAAAAAAAATCAAGTATAAATATAACTTTTAAAAACATATCTTATTTGATAGGAGGAGATCACATTAATGGGTAAAATATTAAAAAAATTTAAATAACTTAATTTGATCTCTTCTATTATTTGATTACAATAAATTTATATTTATACTATTAAAAACAATGCAAAAAAATATGCATTTACCCTCGAGGAGAAGATTGTACTTTTCTTTATCTGTTTAATTTGACCGTGATATTCCGCATTTCAAGAGTCCAGCATTTATGGGAATATTTTTAGAGTTCGGTTTCAACAAAAGTTGCTTCTGTTACTTTTATGCGCCGCCAAATATTGGAGTATAAAGAAAACTGATGCGATTTATGTGGGCGAAAACCTGCTACAATGGGTTTGCTTTAATTTTTGTTATTGGTTTGATTTAATTAAATCTATCAAAATATCAATAAGGTATATGACTCTCCAAGATCTTATAATAACCAAAATATCATGAATCAATTTCTAATAATAACACTCATCAGGCGAAATAATCATACAGATTAGTTTATTAACAAAAGGATGAGAAATACATGTTACTACCAAAAAATCTACCATTGCAGAAACTTTTATATACATGAGTAAGGAAAATATTTAGTTCATTACTTCATTGTTATTTTCATCCTGATAAACATTTATATATTCTAATCAACTAACCAATCAACCAATCAGATATAATATCCTTAAAAACATTATTTGTAATTTCATTTTAAGTAAGAGTGACTCTCATATGTGTGGAAAAAGCTGAGCAAAAAAAAAAAATATGTGTGGAAGACTAATCAATAATGTAATTTCTTCAGCTAATAATGTAAGCGTGCGATAAAAATTATGTCCTCATGTTTCAAATCAATTAACTTTATCTTATATAACTTTTTATATTTTTTCTTTTTAGTAAAGTGACACATTTTTATTTGGTCGATACAAGAAATTGGGACAAGAATTGTGAGAGATGGTAGTTTAATAAAATTTGATCATTTGTATAAAGAACTTAATTAATTGAGTTTATTCCTCACTTTTAATAGTCCAAAATAAATGTTTGATCAAATTTGCTGAAAGGGGAGGGATCCACTTACTCCAAGAGTAAGTGAAAAAGATTTACTCCACATTCTAGTCATCCAATCTTAGAAAATCCAATGGTTTAGATGTACTCACCAATTCAAACCATTAGATTTCCTAAGAATGAAAGATCATGATGTGGAGTAAGTTTTTTCCACATCCCTCCCCATATTGAAAAATCATAAAATCAAAAGACTGCATAAAAAAAACATTGTAGCTATTTAAAGTAAACAACATGATGCATGGTTGTTCCAAATACAATTTGCAAAGAACACTAGCTGCTGTAATTGCTTTGAACAAGCAATTGGGTAGACACTGCATTGAACACCCACCGCCATTGGCTTCAAACAAGCATAAATGCATAGAATAAAGGTTAAAAAAGGTAAGTAGCTGCTGCAAGAACACACTCAGCCATTGGGTGTTGCCAGAAAAGTGCACTACTAAATTGTTCAAAATTTAGTGCTAGTCCTACATTGGGTTTGGCTAATATATAGGGCAAAGAAGAACTTTTCCACCAACAAATGAGTATAAACTTGGGTTGGTGAGTAGGGATAACCCCTGTATTTTTTTCCACGTCATCAATTTAAGTGGTTACAATGAACAAATTTTGCCAAATCCAAAAGTTGTTTAACTTGCAGGACCAATAGCTAAAGCAAAACAAAAAAATAATGTAAGAAGTTAAACCCCTAGTAGATACAATGTAATCAAGATTAAGTTCCACCTTTTAAACTCAATCTCCAATTTTATGTAAAAGAAGTTTATCCACAAAAATAGGACTACTGGTACGAGGGTACTAATTGCCCTACCAAGAAATTTCTTTATAAGCGGGTTCATAATAAAATGCAAAGGGGTGGGAAATGAAAATGACCAAATTTTTAACATTTATACCCACACTTCACAAATTGAGCCTACTCTATGAAAACTTCATCTTATTTAACATCCTAGAAATAGTGTCCTCCGACTTCAGAATATATAATGTAAAAACTGAAAAGGAGATTCAGTTGCATAAAGTGATTTATCCACAAAACAATTTTGTCAAAATTGCAAGTGTTACGATAATTTCTCTTTTTTTCTTCTAGTTACAAGAATAAAAGTGTAATCTCATCATAAATAAAAAATATCAAAAGTTATTATATTTTATTTTTCCTTTGTTTATTAAGAGTGTTTCTCTATTAGTAAAGATGAATTTACTATTGAAAAATACTGCTTACATTAAGAATCACACACAGTTGTAAATTTCGAGTATCTGGTTATGACACATCCTTCGTTCCCTTCAGACATTGACATTAATATGCTATTTATGTGCTTAGGCGGTAGCCAGCTTCATTAATTGCAAAGTAAGGACTATAGATAAATATGAACATGAACAAGTGAATAAGAATCAGCGATTTTTTGTACTACAAGATGGGAATTAATACAAATAGTGAAACAAATAAATGACAAAGAATAATAACATATTTCTGATGGTCCACGAGCTTAGCCTATGGGTGGAGCTAATAAAATCAAGAGCTGGTACACATTCACTATATTTCACCACTAAGTAATAGTTTTTTTATGACTTTACAAAGATTATGTAACTATGTTTAACCACTAAGATTTACCACTCCTCTTGGTAGAAACTATGCCTTCATTCCCAGCCAAAATCAAATATTTATCTTTCCTTGTAAATTTAGTGCATTCAAACCCAAGAGCATTACCAATTTGTCTTTGAACATCGTTAGCCGCTTCAAACCTAGAACCTTCTTTTTCATCATTAATTTGTGGCTGTGAAGGTACCAGCTGGTCCAACAACTGAACCGTGTAAACAGGTGCAGGGTTCATGAGGAAGAAAACCGGGTCCAAGCACTTAAGCCCACTAGCGGTTGTGCCATGAAACATGCTAACATGACTATCCATGGCCACTGGTGTAATTTCATCACACATCTCAGAAAACAAAGGACTGAACCTTAATAAATAAGGTTCCCTACATGTTGTCCCTTCAGGGCACACAACAAGGTCCCCTTGCTTTAGCAATTGTTGCATCATTTTTGCGTCCTGGTCACGATTCCTGGTTAAACGTACCGTCTGAATTGGTGCTAATATCTCAGACATTCTACTTAAGCTGTATGTGACAGCAATTAAATTCTTTTGTAACGTAAATGAGATATAAAGAGGGTCTAGTAATGTTCTATGGTTAGATACATAAATACGGCCATTAGATTTTGCTTTATGAGAGGTTTTGGTTTTGGGTATTGAAGTTGTGAATCTGATACCCGTGAATATTAACAATGGGGTTGAGATTTTATAGGGAAGTGATAGGGCAAATGAGATTCTAATAATGGCTAGGACTATGCCATATGGTAGCCACATTAACATGGCCAATGATTCCATTGGGGCTGGTCTTAGAGCCAATCTTCCATCATGAAATATAAGTGGTTTTGGGTATAATTCCCTAGGTAGGGCTTGCCAGCTTCTTTTGTCTCCTTCTGAAACCACGTACACTTCCTATTTTTGTTCACAAGAAAAAGAACAAACAAAATATGAGTTTGAAGATCGAAATAACATACTATCTAAAACATAAACCACTTTGAATTTTCTATTTTCTACTTTGACTATTCAGATAAAGAAATTTTTCATGGGATTTGGTGTGACATTGTTACTGTAATTAAACAACACAGTATTATTGGGGCTGTGATATCCCCCATGTTAATAGGGAAAAAAACGACATAGTGAATTCATAAAAATAAAAAATTATATGGGATTTTTGTGTGGGTCCATACTATTTATTATGAAATTGAAAGAATGACAGTCACCAATAAGCTTTAATGAATATTTTTTGACAATAGAGGAAAATTATATAGATTTGAATTCAAGTTATTTCTCCCATGTATACCGTTCGGACAAAGCTTTTAAAACAATATATTTATTTTCTCATTAAAAAAAAGAACTATTTAGGAGAGAGGATTCTAGTTCATTTATAAGTGGTATAATTCGAGTTTTAATAAGGGAACTTACTTTTTAAGTTTTTTTTAATCATCATTACATAATAGAAAATTGAAAGAGTTTCGCATTAAAGATACCGACTAAGAAATTTAAGAATAAAAATTTCACCATAAATTATAAGGTTATTTTTCAAGTATAAAATGAATATTTTTAAAATTTAAGTTCTTAACCAGAGTAATGGTATATCCAAAAACTAAAAAGTTAAAAGTAGATGTCACTAAAAATGGAAGAAAATAATGAAAAACACAAACCTTGCAGTTAGAGAATAATTCTTGATCAATAACCTTATTGAAACTTGTAATTCCAATCATATCAGAGCATCCTTTCCCTTCCTGAACTTGCTCCAATGCCTGCAAAGTTTTTCTCTCATCCATCAATCCAATATAGTATCCACAGAACACTTTGATCTCTCTACCCACAACAAAATCAATCTCCAAATACTCCCTAAGGAAGCTTTCTACCATTACTCTAGGCATGTTGGTAACCCCAACTTTTTTGCCACCTCTATTAAGCACCTCAAAGATTTCTGATCCAACTTCCTCCAAGAAAAACTTGGGCAAAACAGACCTTCCAACTCTAAAGCTATCTGCTTTGATCCCAAAGAAACATGTCATGACCATAATCTTCAACCCCATTTCTTCTCCTGCCAAATAAACAAAAGGGTATAGCAAAACCAGAACAATAGCTCTTAGTAACCCTCCTGCCTCAAAAGCCACAAGCATGAAGTATGGGAATAGAGAAGAGGATTTTAACAAAATATTTTCTACATCAAAGATCAAAGTGTGGTCATCGAGGTCTGATCTGTTAAGCAATGAAGGGAACTTTTGGTATTTAAAATGTGTTGCTAATGCATAGGAATTATTGCTAACACTTCTGTGAAAGCCTATGAGATTCTTGAGTTGCCTAAAGAGAAAACGGTACCAAAAGAAGAAAAGAGATTTGAAGAAAAATGCTCTAAACAGTTTAGCCATCTCAATATTTGACTCAATGCAAAATGTTTTAAGTTGCTATGCTGTTGCCATTCTCGGGAGTGGAACCCCTTGTATTTATAGGACTACAACTATGGATTCATCAAAGCCCATATTTTTCAATATTATTACACAAGTGCCATCTTGGACGTTACATATCTGGTTCTTGAGGGATGATCATTTCGATTAATAGATAGACAATTACTTCTGAAATTAAAGGGAAATGCAACCTTCTATGACACATATATATTATTAAAAACAAATATTAGAAACATGAATTTTTCTTTCCATTATTGGAGATGATCTTACTTCCTTTTTCACATGATTTAATTTTCCAATACCCTTAATAATTGTATTTCTATTTTGAGTAAAGTGATGATTAGATTAGAGAGAGAAATAAATAAAGATAATTTTAGAATGTTTACCACATTTTTAATAAATTTAAAATGATAATTACTTGTAAGTTCTAACTATATTTCTTAGAATAACTTATAACTAGATATACTCGGATTACTATTTATTTTTAAGTTTTTCTTACCAAAGGCTTTCCAATTTCCCAATGCACGAGTAGCTTTCTCTTTCTTATTTCTTTCTTATTTTGTAAAAGATTATAAAAATGAGCCCTGGTTGAATATGAATATTAGTTGACAAATATTTGTTTTGGTCCTTTCATAAGATTATTTTGCAAACTTTTATTCACTTTGATTAATTTTATAATTAAAACACTTTTATATTAATTGATTACAAAATAATGTTGTTATTTAATTTAGTGTAAAGTTAAATTGAACGAGCCTGATTAATAAAAGATGATTTTGAAAAATATATATCTAATTATTAACAAATTTAATAATATAACCCGATTTTTTTAATAGATAATATTAATGTATGTGATTTATGGATTATAAATAAAAATGCTAATGTTGCTATTTGTTATTGGCAGTGTTATAATCCATTTCAACAATGGTTTCTTCTTATATGAGAGATAATGAAGAAATGGGAACGAATGTATCATCTTGTTGCTCCTTCTACTTGAGTAGTTGCTTGCTTCCTTTTGTTTTGCCATTGTTCTTTCTAGCTGTACTTTCAACTTCTAAATAAAACACTAACTAGTTGTTAGAAACTTTCCTCGTATAAAAAAGAATAAAAAATAGTAACACACAAATTAGCTTACAAGACAAATAAATAAAATAAACTATGCAGAAAATAAAATCAAATTTGCTTAAGACAATAAAAATGTTGCAATACTTAATATTTAGATGCATGTTTCCGACAACTACTTAATTTTGCCTTAATTGAAAATTCAAGAGCCGTAATTATGATTATTGTCAAGGAATGATTACTTCTTTATTGTCTTTTTTTATCTTCTTTTTTGTCAAATAAATTTTGCCCATTTACATACAACATTGTGTCCATGTTTATTGTTTTGATTTATAGATTTGGAGAGTATAATTTATTGGTGGCTGATGGGATATGATGGACTTGAAGAGAAAGAGGAAATAGATGAAGTTATAGATATTAATTATAATAAATAAATGTTAACTGGATGTCACATCAGACAGTGGGATACCATGCAAGTAAAGGATCGGAGCTAATGAAGGAGTTACAAAATTAGACGGAAATTAGGCTTTACGCATTATAAAAACTAAACTAATCAAAGTTTCCCAATTAAATAGGGGATCAATATTAAAAATATGGCTTTCCATGATATTTGTATGAAGAAGATAATGATAAGCAAGAACACTGAAAGCAAGAAGAAATCTTGATGAGCTGAATAAGAAACGAAATATTATTGAAGAAGAAGAAAATGTAACTGAAAAGCTGTAAAAGTTAAGTTCTAACTAGAGGAGAAAAGAAGAGCTTATAAAGGAAACTTGCACCATAACTAACTAACAAACCGAAAACCAAAAAAGAAAACTCTAAACAGAAATTTATTGGGCCTTTAAACAAGAAGCCCAAAAAGTTAAAAAACAAACGAATAGAAAAGAAACGCATCTATGGTTTAAGGACATCAACTTCTTCATTATGCATACTGGAAATCAGATTGTTTGCTCCTTTTAATAGGCTCCCAAAAGCTGGCAAATGAATGTTAATCATGTCAAGCTTGGAGTGAATATTTTTGAAAAGATGAGGAGACAAGGCCTTGGTGAATATGTCAGCAACTTGAGAAACAGTGGAGATGGGTAGGAGATGAATGATGCCTAATTGAATCCATTCACGAACTGAGTGACAATCTATCTCTATGTGTTTAGTCCTCTCATGGAAGACAGGATTAGCAGTGATATGGAGGGCAAATTGATTATCACAGTAGAGCATTGTAGGTTCTGAATATTGCAGACCAAGATCTTGAAGTAGGTGCATCAACCATTGAGCTTCATAGGCTGCAAGAGCAATGATTCTGTATTCAGCTTCTGCTGAAGACCTGGAAACAATCTTCTGCTTCTTATTTTTCCAAGAAATGAGGGAGCTTCCTAAGTAAAAGCAATATCCAGACACTGATTTTCTAGTGTCCAAGCAATCACCCCAATCAGCATACGTATATCCTTTTAGCTTGAAGTCATAGTTGGCTGGAAAGAAGACTCTCATTCCAATAGTTGTTTTTATGTATCTCAGCATCCTCATAGTTGCTTCATAGTGCTTATCAGTTGGAGCAGAAAGAAATTGACTTAAGTGACCAAATGCAAAACTTAGATCAGGTCTAGTGTGAGTCAAGTAAATGAGTTTGCCAATAAGCCTTCTATAGTTACTAGGATTAGGCAGGGTGTCACCACTCTTAGAGTGAATTAGCTTAGCTGAATACTCAATAGGAGTAGAGCTAGGCTTTGCAGCAAGCATTTCTGTCTCTTGCAAGAGATCAAAAGTATATTTTCTTTGATAAAGATGGATTCTTTTGGCAGTTCTTGCTATTTCCATGCCTAAAAAGAACTTTAATTGGCCTAGGATTTATGCTAAATTTGTCATTCAATAAACATTTCATATAGTCAATCTCAGTCATGCAATTTCCAGTCAATATCAAATCATCAACATACACTAAAATTGCAATAAAGTCAGTGTTAGAAGATTTAGTAAACAATGAGTAATCAGCAATGGATTTAGTATATCCAGATTGTATCAAAATACCAGTGAGTTTATCATGCCATTGTCTACTTGCTTGTTTCAAACCATAAATGGATTTTTGCAATTTACAAACAAGCTTTGGGTTTTTAACATGAACACTAGGAGGGATCTTCATATAGACTTCCTCTTTAAGGTCCCCATGGAGGAAAGCAGTGTTAGTGTCTAATTGATGAAGATGCCAGTTGTAGGCAGAAGCTAAGGCAAGGATGACTCTTATAGTGGTCATCTTAATGATAGGACTGAATGTTTCTAGAAAATCAACACCTTCTGTTTGGGTGAAGCCCTTAGCCACAAGCCTGACTTTGTGCCTCTCTATTGAGCCATCAGACTTATGCTTGGTTTTGAAAACCCACTTACATCCTATGACTATTTTATTGCTAGGGAGATGAGATATGATCCAAGTTTTGTTGTCATTGAGGGCAGTGAGTTCTTTTCTAATGGCATCTCTCCAACATTCAGATTTTATGGCTTCCTCATAATGGGTAGGTTCTATGTCAGAAGATATGCTCATGGAATAATGCATATGGTTATGAGATAGTCTTTCATAAGACATACTTTTACTAAGAGGGTACTTAACCAAGGCATTATCATTAGTTTTGGCATTATCAGCATATATCATCATAGAACAGTGATAGTCTTGTAAGTAACTAGGTCTCTGTTTTTTCCTAAGAGAATGCCTAGGTGCAGAGAGACTGGTTTGCTCTTGGTAAGAATGATGACTATTGTAGCTAAAGGCATTAGTGTGGGATTCATCATCATGAAAATTAGAATCAGAGTCAAAGATTTGATTCTGATTAGAAATCTCATAAGCAGAGTTTGGATCAGAATTTAATCTAGTCATATCTTGACTATCCTTCTGTTCTATGGGTGTGAAATCATAAATTTTGTCAACTATGGGTCTAGGGGGAGAATTGAATTCAGCACAAGACTGGTTTTTTATGATATTCTTATAGGGGAATATCTGCTCATAGAAAACAGTGTTTCTTGAGATAAAGATCTCATGTGTGCTTATATCCATTAGGATATATCTCTTAACTCCACTCTTTAATCCAAGGAAAATACATCTTCTAGCTATATGGTCTAATTTCCTCCTATGAGAGATTAAGGTGGAGGCATAGCAAAGACATCCAAAAACTCTCAAGTTAGAGATGTTGGGTTGATTGTTGTACAAGACAGCATAAGGGCTTTTGTAACTTAGATATTTGGTGGGCTGTCTGTTTATAAGAAGAATGGCATGGCTAATTGCATAATCCCAAAGACAGTGAGGTAATTCAGATTGAAAAATGAGAGATCTAGCAACACCCAAAATGTGTTGGTGTTTTCTCTCTACTATGCCATTTTGTTGTGGAGTCTCAACACAACTTGTTTGAAGCTCCATCCCATTCTCGGCATAAAAATCTTTCATGTAGAACTCTCTACCATTATCACTTCTAATGCATTTAATCGTAGATCCAAATTGAGTGCTAATCATGGCAGTAAAGTTTCTAACTAAGTCAGTTACTTCAGACTTGGCTTTCAAGAAATAAAGCCAAGTAAATCTGGATTTGTCATCCACAACAGTCAAAAAATATCTATGTCCTGAAGTACTAGACATAGACATGGGACCTCATATGTCCATATGCACAATATCAAAAACATTAGCAGACCTAGAAACACTATTGCTATAAGGTAATCTCTTTTGTTTAGCAAGATGGCAAATATGACAAGGTAAATCTGTTTTATTACACCTTATAGCACGATAGTTTTTCTTCATTACAGTCAGTTTTTCATGTGAAAGATGTCCCAATCTCAAATGCCAAATGTTTAAATCATAGCATACAAAAGAGCTAATCCTATTTCTACTTTTAACAGAGTGAGTAATATGAGGCTTAACTATAGCCTTGACATTATTTCTCATAGCATATAGTCCTTCTTTTATGTCAGCTACACCAATCATCTTCAATGAAGATAGATCATGAATCTGACAAAGAGTTTCAAAGAAAATTAGTCTGTAATTCACACCATTGGTTAGTTTTGAGAGAGAAATCAGGTTATAATAAAAGGATTGAATATACAGAACATTGCTAAGAACTAACTCTTTTGAAAAAATCACATTTCCTGATATGGAAGTTAATATTTGGTTTCCATTTGGTAAATTAACCATAATGGGTTTTATATGTTTGAAAGTTTGATATAGGAATAAAGAGTGACAAACATGATCTGTGGCTCTAGTGTCCAAGATTCAATCTAAAGACTTACTTGAAGGGATAAACATGTGCAAATTACCTTTCCCTTTACCTTTTGCACTGTTATTTTGAGTACTGAAGTTGTTGATGGTATGGTTGTTCTGGGAATTTGATGACGGCATAGCTTGTTCCTTGCCAATAGGTTCTGCCTCATCATTTTGACTAAATTCCTCCATTGTAACAAGACTATTGACATTTTTCTTGAAGTATCCAGGTGGGAAACCATGCTTTTTGTAACATTGGTCCATTGTGTGTCCTGTTCTATTACAATGAGTACACACCTTGTTATTTCTCCATTTATTCAGCCAGAACCATTTCCCAATCTACCTTGACCATATGATCCCCTTGTTCCCGAGTTTTGATAGGATCTTGACTTGCTTCTTCCTCTGTTCCAACTAAGACTAGAATTAGAGTCATTATCACCTTTATTGTATGAGCTTTCTGCAGAATTTATCAACACATTGGGTTTATTGTAGTGTGAGTGGAGATGCCTTTCTTGTTGAGTTAGTAAAGAGAAGGTTTTGTTGATGGTAGGTAATGGGTCCATAAGCATGATTTGGGACCTTACAATGTCATATTGTTCATTCAGTCCCTTTAGGAAGCAGATTACATAATCATGCTCTCTGAAAGTTCTTACAATGGGTGCTAGGGTACATGTGTTAGAGCATGGTGGCAAGGATCTGAAATTATCTAACTCTTGCCACAAACCTTTGATATGTGAGTAATAAGCCCCAATGCCAAGACTCCCTTGTTTGTAAGTGTGTATTTCTCCAAGAAGTTCAGAAATTCTATAGATGTCTCCTTGATGATACCTCTCTTTGAGGTCATTCCATATCTTCATAGCTGTCTCCATCCATAGTATACTGTGAGAAATTGATGGATCAATCGATTGAATCAAAGGAAACCACAAGTGTGTTGCATCTATCCCAGCTTACATGAAATAAAGTACTTAAAACATTTGTGTAAAGCATAAATGTAAAGAAAAATCAGGACCAAAGACAAAAAATTGGTGTTTCTATTTTATTAGGGATGTCTTTATTTTGAGCATTAAATTTAAAGGGTTTTAACTTAAATCAAATTGTATATTTTGAATATATGGCCATCTTATTTAATCCATAATAAATTTAATCCTTATTAATTTTAAATAATATCAATTAAACAATGTAGTTAGCTTCATTTTATTTGATAATTAAATTATTAAATTATTGGTTTCATTTTATTATTAGTTTTGAAACTCAATATATTAATGTAGATAGGTGGTGGAAGGTGGAAACTAATAATGCATAATTAAATAATTGGTGGTAATAAGTTGCGACTTGCGAGAGAATGAAGGGATAAACCATATTTATATAATGCACTATTAAAAATATATTATATTAGATTATTGGCAATGGACTTAAATGCATAAACTTCATTTTATATATTGGATTGCATTGAACTTTTACCGGTCTAAAGTTTTGCATGATTTTCCGACCATACCTATAATTGTTTGTTTCCAATTGCATGTTTACTTTCATATAAGCTTTAAGAACATTAAATGTATATCGGATTAGGAAACGTTCCCTTATCTATGGGACAAGCTGTCCTACCCACTTGAGGTCTGAGGACATCGTTTATAGATTCTTCTGAACGACTACGTCTTAACTAATGCATAGTATACCAGTATATATACCTATTATAGAAAAATAATCAACTCTACATAAATGCTGATTTTGGAAATAGATCAATTAAGGAAGGTTTTGGGGTATGCATAGACATGACATCAGATTATTTAAGGCTTTCAAGGATTTCGTTTGAAGCTAACTCAACTTTTTGGAAGGGCTATTTAAATAGGTTTTATTGTTACTTAATTTTAACCAAAGTTTTAGGAATGATTTATTTGAGTTCAGCTTCCTATTTACATGGTGTGAAATATTTTTAAAAGAGTATATGGCTTCCATAAATTTCAAGAGTAACTAAACCTAACACCCATCTTATGTTTTTAATATAGTTATACTACTCTCATCCAAACAAATATCTCATGTCCGTCGAAATTCTTATTTCTTTGTCTCAAGTTAATCAAATTTCATCAAGCTATATAATAAAATTATTTTTTATTTTTATAATTTTTCTTTTTAATTAGATAACACTTTTTAATTGGACTATGACACAAATGAGACATAAAAAAAGACATGTAGTCTTTAATGATTCTAATAAAGAAGAAAAATGCTTCATACTTTTTTCTTTGATATATTTATTATAATCTTATATTATCCTATGTTTATTACTCTAACTACTTCTATTGAAAATGTAAATAATATTGATAATCATAATGGGCATTATTAATGATAATTTTATTGAAAACTGCATTAATAAATACATTGTAGTTAACAGTGACTTAACACATTCCATAATTAGCTAATATTATTTTTAGAAGTGAAAATTTTATTGATGGTTTGTACTTGGTAGCAACAGAATTACAACAACAAAAACAGATTACAAATTAATTTTGCGCCAGCATCAATTGCATGTGTTCAGAATAATTACCTTAATATGTGTTAGTTATCTGAAAATGATAAATAATTGAACTCTTAACGAATTCCTTGGGGTTCTCTTAGGATTGAACTCGTTTTTAAGCACATACACTTTTACAAAAAATCAAGTGTTATGAAATGAATACTAGATCTCTGATAAGTGGGTAATGGAAGACAATAAACAAAAAGTGCATTCATGTCTCCTACTCTTAGAATGTCTATGGAGATAGGTGGATAAGAAATTGAACATGTGAATTGATGTTACTTGCAGCAATTCTAAATGACACGAAATAATATTTATTGACTGAGTCACGACCAGGTCGTTCTCTTTAAGACGTTTCGTGTATCAATCACACCAGTGTCAGTTCTATTCCCACAATCTGACAACCAGTGTCAGTTCTATTCCCACAATCTGACTACCAGTGTCAGTTCTCAAAATTCCCGCACTTAAGTGCCACAATATGAATGTCTGTGCCAAATCTTAGTGCCACGTAAAGAAAGGGGGAGAAGTTTGTCGGAAATGCATCGGCGAAAATTATGAAGGAGAAAATAAAAGTTAAGTAAAAGTGTAGGTGTAAGAAAATATGAAGGATGAAACTTCTATTTATAGCATGAGATTTTTTTAGAATTCTTGCATACTCCAATGTGAGACTTGTGAGATTTTTTTTAAAATCTTACTATGTGGGACTTGTGAGTTTTTTCAATTTCACAACAACACAAGTTCCAACAACGCATAAAATAATATGATATGCCAACCACGGTTTGAAATCTTTATGTGAAAACAATGTGTATAAGTGCTTGTTGTGGGCGAAGGCAATTCTATATGGTCAATGGATGGAAAATTAAAGGAAAATTGGAGATTTTTGATGTTGATATAACTGAGAGGAGCCCATGCCTCTTTTTAATACAAGTTCTGATGTAATATTAATGCCTCATGATTTCCCATGCAGTCTCAATGTAAGCACATATGGTATCAACGATGTTCGTTAAAGATGAAAAAACTTTAGTAACTTACTCATGTCATTTTCAGTTTGATCATTAGATCTATCATATCATTGAGATGCAACTTTGTTTAAATGCATGATTTGTGTATTTGTGTATTTAGAGATTGGTCTCTCATTTGCCGGATAAGAGAGAAAATAAAAAATGTAAGCATGCATGTATTGTTCTAAAATACTACCATGTTATGTTAGGCCAAATGGTAGCCGAAAGCATTAGAATCGAGATCTACGACTAATTAATGATTTATGTGAAGAATCAAGTAAAACATAGCATATTAATTCAAACCATTGAGTTATCATGTATATAAGTTCATTCAACTTTTAAATTCCCTATCCTTTTCTAACACGCTTAAAGCATTAGATTTATAAAATCATCTAATAGTCAAATTACTCATTTTTAATGTTAGGAGATGGATCCATCATAACCATTGTCCATAAGGCCCTAGTCACTCGAACTAATAATTTTGATATCACTTATTAGGCCAAGTGGAGCCCAAAACACAAGAAGATCTACCTCACTTATTAACCCAACAACATTTTAAGACATTATGTTTATTGATTCATGTACTTAAATAATCTTCAAATTACCTTTCATTTGAAAAAAAGATACGAGAGAATCATTATGTTCATCCATCTAAAATGATCCTAATATAATTGGGACAAAAACTGCATAATTAAATGTTTGAATCCTCTTAAAAGTCATAATGTTAAAAAGGACTTCTTCTAAACCCGATGTTTATTAATATCCAAATTTGAATGTGTATATTGGCTATTTGTACAGGTGACATTTTTAGTAGCGGAACACATTTATATGATTTTTCAAATGATTTATATTAGCTTCTTTTAATTAATCCATGAGTTAATTGCATAAAATATTAATGCTGAGTAGTCATAATCATAGCGTCAACCCTCAGAAGGGAGGGGCTAACATGCATATATGATGAATGCAATGGTGAGTTTTAATTGTTTTAGTGAGAAGGCCATACACCATGATCCATGGACCATAATACCATACTGTCAAAGGAGAAAAAACCACTCTACCTTGATGTGGTCCTGTATGTGGGTGTGTTTGGTGTTCATGTTCCATGAATTTTACAAGGATCCAGCTTTCCCATGACTTAACCACTCACAAAGTCGTCTGCATTTGCTTTTTCTTATCAATTTTCTATCATCATATACATGCCTTCTTTCTAAATGCTCAAACTTCGAGATCAAATGAGTTATCTAGATTGGAAATTTGTAATATATTAGAGGGTCAGCGGGTTGGGTAAGGCTTGTCCCGTGCTCGACTCTGAATGTTAGTAAATTCATTTTTTTAAACTCGGACTTGACCATAGACCCAAAACTAACCTGACTCATAATATCAACAGAGAAAACTATCGGACCCAATTAAATATCATGCATACATCTTTTAGATAAAGTCTTCTAAATAATTTACTTGATATATGTATATAATTTTAATCATATATATGTGATGTAAAATTAGAGAATCAATGATATTTTCGATTAAAGAGATTTCATTACTGCATGTACAATTGAATAGAGACACATCCAATCACTATATATGAATGATGAATGAAATACCGATAATATATAAAATTCATTCAATGCTAATGCATGCATTTTTTTTCCTTTTATTAAAATAGTATAAAAGGGAGATTCACACAAATAATAATGTTTTTTATCTATCAAATCTTGAAAAATATGCTTCTTTGTGGGGATAAAACTAAACATTCCTTCTCAAACTCCACCAAATAAAAATATTTGCACTAGGTAGTCATTGAAATAGTAAATCTCAACCTGCAACTTTTTGAGGTGGAAGATATTCTAAAAATAAAATAATAAGCCTGTACTATTCACTTATAATTCATTTGGAAGTTAGGTTTTAACGAAAAAGAAATAGAAAAACTTCATGAAACCTTTTGAGAATCCGGTGGGGTCTAGTAAATAGTAATTGCATCTCTCACATGCACATTGTGGCTTTATCTTGCTTAAAAAATATAGGGTATAATAACTTAGAAGGCTACGGTAGAATGTTAGTGACTAATCAAACCAAGGCCTAGTAGGGCATGGGCTACACGTCTTGTCACCATTGCCCCCAACTTGATGAGACCATTACCCATGTTCTTAGAGATTACAATGTGGACGCATAGTGATAAAAGAAGTGCGTGCCTTTTTCAGTCTTGGATTCATTTGAACTTAACTAGTGATATTGGCTTCAAAAGTTATTTCACTGAAGTTTTGGGTAACAAACTTGTCAGGCCCTTTAGCAGTTTGAGACCTTTGGTGCTACATTTGCAATTACCAACGAGAAAGCATAGGACTGTGGGGATAAGCAAACAAGTAAAACAAATAGAGAAGATGGTCATATTATTGCTGGTTTCTCATGTAATATTAGCACAACTAAGGCTTAAATTGCAGAGATGTGGAGTGTGTATGAAGGTTTCGAAGAGAGTGGATAAGTAAATAAATGTGTGCAGATATTATTGCTAATCTAGGTTTCCTTGTAGTCTTTTGTTTTTAGGGTCCGGCCACATTTTTCATCAAAAAAACACAATCTTGAATCTTCCATTACTCAAAAAATCCTAGTACACTTGTACAAATCAGCAACGATGCCAAAAAAAGAGCAATGTTTTGTTAGGGCATTCCACAAAAAATCCAAGTGACCCTGTAGAAATTAGCATGTTGCCCAAAACAGCACAATTTCCTGTTGGATAAAACTTAGAAGTGGTTCTTTAGGTACACTGATATTATTTTCTAAAAAGAAAATAACATGTATAACAGTTCAATAAAAAAATCACATGTGTAACAATTGTTACATACGTAATTTTATTAAAAATAGAGTAAACACCACATTAACGACACCTAGGTTTTGTCTTTTCCTAATTGGCATTACACAAACCAAGTACCCTTGTAGAAATCAACAATGTCAACAGTATGAAGTTGGGGAAATAATATCACTAGAGGAAAGTTGCATGCAGAAACCATCAAGTGTATATTACTACATGCTAAGTCGACAGAGACAAGTAATCCTTAAGCAGAAATCCTTTTCTTATTAACATTATTACCAATCATGTCCTGTACAGGAAAACTTGACAAAATGCTAAGGTTCCTAATGGCTGTACAAGAAAACATAAATGACCGAACTAGTAAAGAATAGCCTAAACTCACGTAAGAGGGAAAGAATCTTCAAAATTTCACGACACCTTTCCTGCAGAACTGCACCAATATGACATTTGGAAAACAATCAGGTTGCTGCAATTTAGATATAATTCTGTCAACAATTCACCACAGTAAATTAAAATTTGTCTTCAATTATACAGCTGTGGAAAAGGAAAAAGGAAATATGACCTTGTGTATAGAGAGCCAGATGCATCACCTTCATTAGTGAAGTTCTTCGGATACTGAACTGAAATCAAACCTTCATCTGATGCCTCGGGCGAAGCTGTTACCCCAAAAGCAGCACTATTTGCAGATTTAATTCCTGCAAGCAAAGTCTTAGCCATTAGTATTCCACAAAGACAATAAATGAGATGCTCCCAAAACTTTGAAATTTAATGGTCATTAGAAGCCAAATTCTTAAGAATTTGAAGTTGAAACCAAAACTTTATGCGAAAAGCATGATGACATCATGAAAGATAAATTTTACATGATAATTCCAAAGTTTAAACCCTCTACTTGATGAATGCCAGTGTTAGATGTCTACGTATCCTTATAGTTGCACCTGAAGGATTATTTATTTATGCAGCAACATAAGGAAGGTATTATAAAGGAAGGGGCACTTTCCAAGGCATTCAAAGGACATCAACAAACTCTTGGCTCCAAAAGTAAGTTTTCAATGTCTCAAGATGTTCAATCAAGATTCAAGAAGGTGGATCAATCTAATTCGCCATCACAGATACTTTCACAAAATACGCATATTATGTTCGGATCTGCCTTCCTTATACCTCAATGTGTATTCATACAACAGAGAATCTACCATGTATAATGTGAAATGATGACTTAGTATCATGGTACATCCTCAAAGCCATAAAGCTATATATAAGACTTAGTATCATGGTACATCCTCAAAGCCATAAAGCTATATATAAGACTTAGTATCATGGTACATCCTCAAAGCCATAAAGCTATATATAAGACTTAGTATCATGGTACATCCTCAAAGCCATAAAGCTATATATAAGCATTAAGCATAGGCAAGAGTCAAAACTAGAGTGGAATGTGACCGTGAGATACAAATATTGAATAAGAGATGACAAAAGTGGGAAATATGAAATAAGCTTATTAGTTGTTACTTGTTACATGAAATACAAACATGACCATCAAATCAGTATTGTATATTTTAAAATAGAGCTTACTAGTTGTTACTACTATTACCATGTAAAGAGTGGCAAAAGTAAAAACAACAGGGCAACAACAGCAGTAAATGAGACCCTAATCACATGAACTACATATCTATGTAATGATGAAGTTTCACCGTACACTCAAGTTAACAAGTTTTAGTCCCAGTTAAAAATTGAATAGATCTTCGCTGTAAGATTCAGAAAAAATGGCCATGGCTTCCCAAAGTTTTTTTAAGAAGGAGAAGAACTAAATAAACTAATCAGTACTACAATAAAATGCTTAGACAAATTGCAACTTACCATAAGCAATAAATATGAGAAAAGAACAGAACAGAAAGATGGCCATAAAGTATATTAAACCCAAAGTTTTGGTCATTGATAAAAATCATGACAAGAGCCACAGTTGCAATGCAAATAAACCCAATCAAATGCACCAATAAAGGCAGCTCAATGCTTCAGATTAATGTAAAAAAATACACATCCTAAATGTAAGGAGCACATGCTTGTTTCTGTAACAAAAATAAATCAACAGTTCAATATTTATAAGGAGACAATTTAGCTGTTCTGTTCAAACATGAAAGGCTACTTATGTGGCACAGAACTAATTTGATATGTAGGCATATGCTGTGCTAGTAAACAATAATTACAGCGTGTGAAAGACAAGTCCAACAAAAAAACAGTTAATTTACCTTGGAAAATTATGACAAGGAAGAAAAAAACAGTGATAGCCATGGCAGAAAGATTAGCATATGACGATGATGACGATGGCAATGACTTGATTGCTTTCATCTTTCTAGTTGCCTTCATTTTCTTAATCCTTGCACGCTTCCTCAATGCAAGCTCAGCAAGTTCCTTCACATACTTCTGGTCACCAGCATCTAGTGATGGACCTCTAGGAGGTAAGGGTGGCTTTGGAGTCTTTCTTGGGTTATTGAGCTTACCCTTGTGATCACCATTACTCAAATGAGATATTTTTTCTTGGTCTTGGACATGTTCCAAACCCTTGTCCACCAACAATTCTAAATCATCATTATCACCCACAGCCATAACATCATCGGATTTTATTAACTTGCTACATAACTCAACCCTGCTTTGATGCTTATCTGATCCATCAAAATTGAGCATCCCATTCAATGACCAAGGAAAAGCACTACTCTTGGGTTCTCTCTCACTAACACAAAGATTATTGCCTGAATCCTCTTCGCTCGTGTTACCACCACTTTCTAGGTCAAATTCAACGTCTTTCTCTCTTGACATAGTATGATCCAATTGATGTAAATAAATAAATCAACTTCACCAACAAGGAGTTTCAATTTTAAAAACCCAACTGCCAATCACGCCAAAGATAAAATTTTCAATAATTAAAATCTAAAAGCTTGAACAGATTACCCAAAAGCATTGGATTCAAAATGAGATAAAAATAACATAAAGAGATAAACGAAATTAAACAAATAAAATGAAAATGAACGATGAAGAAGAGAGGGGAAGGGTGAAGGAGGTACCTTAAGTCAAAGGGTAGAACCCTAGAATCGATGATATGCTATAAACATTCTTAACTAGGAATCTGTCGATACTCGCAGGTGGACACATGCACCAACAAGACAATTACATATTTAATAAAAAATAAAATTAAGGTTTTTTTAACTGAATGGGTTTTCTAGTTTTTTATAAAATTAAATAAAATATTTCTTCAATCAAAGAGAACGTCAATGATTGAAAGGTGTTTAGACTTTAGAGAGACTCACTCTGTCCTCTGCTCCCACTTCCAAACTGAAGACAGTAACGGCTGTTTTCTGGTTCTTTGCATTGTCCATTACATGGCAATTACTCAATTTTCTAATTAAAATTCACATATTAACAATTTTTGTTATTTTTTTAACAATATTATGAGATTATAATCTTATTACCATTTAATATTGTTTTTTAATTAATAGCTTCATTGACAAAGAGCTTTTAATATTGACAAGTGAATAAAAAATAAATTTTATATAAAAAATATAAAGTGTCTTATAAAAAATTCATCATGTATCTTCAAACAATGATTAGATGAAATACTAATTTCTAAGCTAGCGGAAGAAAAATCGAAAATGAATTCTCTAACTGAGAATGTTCCTCTACTTTTATTTTGAACTTTAGTATATTATATTTCATTATTGTTTTCAGATATTGGCATCAGCTCTTCTTTATTAAACAGGAATGTAATAATTTTCCTGCATGTTTAGATGGTATATTCCTGTTTGCTGTAGTAATTCTACCTTGGTTTTGTTAACCATTACTCACTGTTAATACACAGAGTAGATAACTAATTCCAGTTTCTTCCACTTCCTCTGAATTCTCTTGGTACTTTGGGCTTGCTTCCATTTGGGCTTTAAGATGGTTAGGCCCTTACCATTTCTTAAAGATACAGTTTTTGCTTCTTAAATCTTGCATTAAAATATGAACATGGTCATATGTAACAAATAAAGATTGGACTGTTATCTGATCTTCAACTCACTTTAAACTTGCTTTAAAAACTAATTTACTTCTAAATTTAGTTAATAGATTGTACTGTTATCTGATCTTCAACTTTCTGTGGCCATGGTCTGCTACTTCATTTGACATTTTGTAATTGTCTGCAAAACAAATCATGTTGAAGGGAAGTCAGAAACAAGTCTCACTGTGACACTGTTATAAAGGTTTGATATTAGTATTATTGTTGATCTACTGAAAGCCCAGATTGTTAATTTTATTGTCATTATAAGACCTTCTGAATTGTTAAAAGATTGAATCTTCTAACGCATCTCGAGGTTATGTTTTTTATTTGATTGCATAATTTGTGTCCATTTCGGTAACTGGGGTAATTTGTTAAATTTTCATTTTCACACTGGGGAAGTGGGTTGAAAAGGATATATTCTGGGTAATTTCTTGCAGTTAGAGATTCAGACAATGAGACAACCAAATCACATTTCACATTTAGAAATGTTATGATCCCATGCCAAACATTTCTTTTGGTGGTGGGGCCATGCTTTCCAGGGGTGCAATTGCTGCTATTGATTCACGTTTTAATCGCTGTCCAATTGATACCATTCTAAAATTTTCTCCGATTTATCTTATCACTGTATACTGAAATTATTATACCATGTACCATGTGACAAATTATGCATCCAAATAATAAAAGTCATCATATGTACCAAAAAGTATCAATTTTTTTTTTATCTCTATCCAATCAAATTATACTAAATAATATAGGTAATATATTACTATTTTTATAATTTTTCGGTTTAATTCAGATATCGATTTCTTAAATAAACCACAAGTACCCATACTGCTTGTCTATATTACATGTATTACTATACTCTCCCTTTTTCTAATTATAATTGATTCCCGACTTAGATCATCTGTCTTATTTTTTGTGTCTAATGTTTATCAATTCAGTTAAAAATTGTCACGTAATTAAAAATAAAATTAAAAAATAGAAAATAATATTTTTTACATTACTTGGTACAGTGTGATTAGCTTGAGATATGATAACATGATAACATGAATTTTTTAAGACATGTGTTCCTTATTAGTGTATTTTATTTTATAGGGATCAGTATTATGCTGTTATCCTTTTCCATTTTCCCTTTGTATCCATGCGTTGATACATACATATATTGCTTCGTTAATCGAGTCGGCAGGGACATAAACATATTGCATGGCATTTATTTGTCTTATAGGGTGTGAAGGAATAGAATAATAAAGGCAAATGTAAATTAAAAAGGGAACCATTTTGGGTTTGGAAGAAAAGAAGGGGGAACAAACAAGTGAAGGATTTTCACTGGATGCAATGAATTTGGGCATTTGCCATTAAAGAAGTGAAAGAGAAAGGAAGCAGGTAGGACCCATCACTTTGTTTTGACGGTGGCGTGTCGTGTATAACCTCTAACAGTGTGTTGGCCTATACCTATCCATAAACGGCTATAACCTTATAATTTCAATTATTCTTTTTACAATCACTCGGAGTCTCACTCTCTTAATATATACAAACTAAATGTGAAAACGAACATGACTTGTTTTGGTGCCTTAATAAATATAAAGCTAAAATATCTGTCCTTATCAAAATCTATTCCTATCATAATGACCACAGGGCTATACTTCATATTGTGTAAGCTTTTCTCCATTTGATTTTGTTCTTTTTTTTTAATTCCATGAAAGGATTGCATCGAGTGCAGGATAAAGAGAGGCATTTACTCAACCAGCTCAAAGTGGATTGGTAGTTGTTGAATTACTCTTCCTATTATTAACCCAGTGCCTACATATTGGGATTGATATTTCATAACCAGACCCTCCTAATTTAAAAAAGAAAAAGAACAAAACATTTGCAGGAACAAAAAGCAAGTTAGCTTTTCTGTACCAATTGTTCCCGTTTAAAAACCTTAACCTAAACTATCACCAGTTTTGTACCTCTGAAATCAATGCACATTCCCTCAGCCAAAAGAAACAAAAAATACAAGACAAAGTAGGAGTGGGATCAGGAGATTATAAAAGCACAGAACTCACAAGTCCTGTTTACTATTTTTTATCATTTTCTCACACAGCCCAACTCAGCAATGAACATTTTGTTCCTTTTTTGGTTTAAGAGAAAACATTGAAACAAAATTAAGCAGTAAGAGACTTCACTGAGGAAATAGCCCCTGATGAGGGTTATGTGCAAAAAAGAGGAAGGATAAAACTAATTAGGTACAACCGTATAATTGTACTGGTGCTATTCTTCAGTAAACATAATATATATTCCAGTTTATCGATAAAAAACATAGCGTGTATATAATACCAATTATACATATCAAGCTTTAATTGAAAAACGACATCATAATCAGGAAAAAAATTGTACCCAAGTTTTGTTCAAGGATAAAGCATATATATGTGAATATGATCATGATCACTAATATACTAATTACCATTTACCACCACCAGTTCGTGACTGGGAAGAAAAATTACTTATATATTCTAGTACTATAGTTGTGACCTAATTAATTAAGTCTCTTAGAAAAAGTCAGCAAAAATAGATGACGTAGAATTAAGAAATAGTAATGGAGCTAGAGCTATCACAATCATCTACTCTTCTTTCAACATATGTGAAGGAACAACATCCTGAAGCAGCCCATGGTCCTTTAGAAATGCAGCAGTTGTTCCTGGATTACAAACCAGTCTCTCTTGAGGAAAACAAGTGTTGTAAGGGAAACTCAAAGAAGAAGACAATGTATTGAAAAGGAGTTGTTGTTGACGGTGGTGCTGCTGATACTGGGACAAGTAATCAGTGGCAGAGACACACGGTGTTAACGGAGCTCCGGTGAGGCCTGAGCGAGGAATAACTGGACTTGGATGTGTATGTTGGCCTTCATATGTAGTGACAACAGTGCTTGGATCAGTAAAAGAACGCTCCACGCGTTTCTTCACATTACATGAAGCACTGGTGCAACGATAGTAACTCCTACAAGTTCAAACACGCATAATATGTGAACATGTCATGAGCATTTATTTGTGTATTTAATTTTTTGGGTCTTAGTCAATCAAAGAAGAAGGGAAAAGCATAGAAATTGAAGTAGAGTGTCGTGGACATTACCTGGGGAAGGGGCTGTTTTTCACAGCCTTTTGACCGTACTTTCTCCATCTGTACCCATCTTCTAGATGATCTACCTCACTTTTCGTCATGAACGCCACTCTTGGTTCTTTCTGTCTCTTCTGATTAGTCTTCTTCGCCTTCAACCTAAAAAACCCAAATATGAACAATCATAACCCAGAAAACCATCAAATCTTAAAACCTTCATAACATCAAAGCTGAATGCCTTAAAGTAAGTAATATACAGAATAAAATAAAACGTACTTCATACCAAACCGCTCCAAATCTTCCCAGCCTATGATCACCAGCTAGTACAATCGACTTTTAAAAAAATGAAGTTTGAGAGACCCCTTAAAATGATTAAAATAAAATCCTAGGCTTAAATAAAAATAATCTACCATGCAGCATCCTTATCCTTTAATCGCTGAAATGATTCTCAGTAATTGAAAACAAAAAAAAAATGAGAAAAAATATAGAAAAAAACTCACAGTTTCTTGGTCTTATTCTGTTCTTCTTCTTCTCCCTCTTCTGCTTTGTTTACAGCTTTATTGTGTTCATCATTAACTGCCTCACTGGTGGACGCGGATGAAATTGAAGAGGAATTAGGAGTGGCAGGTTGCTGATTCAAGACCTCAGAGTTACACTCTTTCCCATTAGTCTCATATGGAACCACCATAGGCACAGACATAGTTGATGATAGTTGTTGTGGTAAATCAAGAAACTGATGACCATTAGCATAGTCCTGAACACCCAATAACTCCATAAACCCTAAAGAGCTCTTTTCCACTTCACAGAAATCAAACACGTTACCAAATGGATTATAACCAGGCAAAGAAGAATTCCCTATTGTAGCTTCCATGTTCACTACCATATCCTTCTTCTCCATGTGTGTGTATATGTGAGTACTTACCTAGCTGATCTCTCAAATGCTTAGACCTAAATCAAAATCTTTCATTTCTCACTGAGGAAGGTAGGGTTGATCTAGTTTATAGCTGATGGAATTTGAATGAGAGAGAGAGAGAGAGAGTCTATGGTGACTTTGGGATTGCAAAATGAAAGTGAAAGGTGTGTGTGGAATGAACTAATTAAGCTAAGAGTTAACCGGCAATTCTAGGTTTTGAACTGGTACGGAAGAAGCTTAGCCGGTGGCATTCAATGCATGAAGGTGATGTTGTGGTTGACGATTTAGTATGTCCTGTTTTGAACAAAGACATGTTGTTAGCGTTAGACCTTGAAACAGGTTTACAATGTGAACGGGTTCCACCTACGTTACCACGTTCTGGATTTTAACGGCGTTATATGAAATTAAATATTTTCTGCTTTTAAAAATTTCAAACTCTAAAAGTGTTCATTCGCGTGCATGTGAACACTGAAAAATCATAAAATCCTCCAGTATGATGCTGATTTTCTTTAGTTTTCTTTTTTGAACTTTGCCTTTCTCACTTTTCATTCCTTGAAACTTTTGCCGCACGTATTAGTTCTTCGCCCATGTCGTCCTTAGGAAGGAACAAGCTTAAATAACTTTCGAATAATGTAAGAAAAAAATGGCGTGTCATGGAAACAACTTTCTGAAATCATGAAATCAATCAATGAAATTGGTGACCCGAATCCTATCCTCTTGAGATTCAAAAGAGTAATTTAATCAACACTAAAAATTGTCTATCCATTGGTATTAATTAATCACTAAAAATTAATCAATAGTGTTAGTCGTTCCTTGTAATTGTAAATGTGAGAAAGACTAGAAACTCATTTTGACTGGTTTGGCTTTTAAAAGTTATATCTCTTATAATTTGGGATCAGTTTTGATTATGTCTCGAGCTTTATAATCTAGTTTTGATATATCACATTCTTTTAAAATGAACTCTTTTAATTTGTGAATTTAGCTATAAATAATAAGATATCTTTAGCATAATTAGCATCAGTATATTTTGTCGGTGATATTTTCTGTTTTTTATTGTCTCTTCTAGCATATGAATATTGAGTAACAATAAAGGCCTTCTTTAGTTTCCAGTCTAAAAAATACACAAAGAAGACATGCCAAAAAAAATACCACAAACTAGACATACAAGGAGTGATCACATGTTAGTATGAAAAAGATTAATCTTAGAAGTTAAAACTGTAAAGAGCTACAGCTAACAAGGGAACAAACGGAAATGAAAGAAGGGGAAATAAAAACCAAAGTTGCTAGATATGAAAAAGTATTCCCAATAATTCTCTAACTCACACTCTCTTCTTGTTTTTTGATGGAAGGGGATCTGAAAAATTCATGCACGTGTGATTGTAAGTGAGCCACCAGCGAGACACATGTTAAGTGGTGACATAGTTTGGGTGTATAAAGCACATAACTGGAGAGTCATAGAGGTTATGTTTGGGAGTTAAGGAAAGGGATGTAGATGTGTTTTATCCCGATTTCAAAGTACACGTCATGACTAGATATACAAACTGGATCTAAATATCCTCAAGTCTCAACTAGATAATTGGATAATCCCAAAAGAAATATTAGTGGTCGGATAGAAATGATAAGACAATATAATGATCACCTTTGACACTCTCTTGTCATGTCATCTGAACGACACATACTACTACCATTTGCCGCATGCTACTTATACCCTACTATACCTTTGAGCAACATAAAGAAAATACATATGACATGAAGATACCAATTGATACAAGCATAAGTCAATTATCTACAAAGTACAGATCTGCTAAAGTCACTTGAAAAAGCAACCTTGTCTAGGAGAGAGTCGACAAGTCATTTGGTCGGTCAGACCAACAACATTTATATAGGAATATTCCTTTCACCACTCTACAATAAAATGGTTTCTCCCCCTAAAGGAAGTTAACTTACTCTCTCATTACTTATTCTATCACCTCATATATTTCCCCATATTATCTTGTCATTCTATCCATCTCTTTCACATACTTACTTGTGAACGAAGAATCTTTTCAAATATCTCTCCTAATGCATTCAAGCACTTCTCAAGCGAAATTATAAGACTATACTCCATTTCCTAAGCATTCGGACCCCACCTTCACAAGATTAAAGAACAAGAGGGAACAAAGGGCTAGAAAAGAGAAGGAAGGGGAGGAGAAAAGAAGACAAATTTCTCTCTTGATTGGAAATATGAAATTTAGACGCGATAATAGTAAAATAATAATGTAAGAATTTTTTTATTTTTCCTTTAAAAGTGTAATTAATAATGGGAAATAAACAATAATGTAATTATATAATTTTACTAAAAATATTTAAGTTATTTTGATATTTTGTCTCTAAAACCCCTAAATTTGGGGAACTATGAAAATAGTCATGTCGAGAGTTTTAGTGGGCTCCAAAAACCCTTCAAAACATCCATCTCCCAAATAAGGGAGATGCTTTCCATAACCATCATTCCCCTTCAAAACCTCACTCCCAAACAAAGCAAAAGTTAACAGGGTGTAAGGTTTAAGGAATGAAATGATAAATAAATTAAATGTTTAAGTCTCACGCACTATAAATACTAACATAATAATATTTGTCTATAAATTATAATATTCATCATTTCACAATATTATAATTTATAACCCAATTCATGCTTTTCTTTTGTCTAATGTTTGATACTGTTTGATTTCAAAGACCTTCTTTAGGCTTAGTGAGACTTGAATCTTCAATTTTGTGTGTGGTTCAAAGTAGTGTTTAATTGTGAGGGTATGAGGCCAAGTCATTAGTTAAGGTGAGCCGTGGAGTATGTTTTGGAAAGTGGCATATACGAAGCCATGTAACATGACTTTCATAAAGACATTGATCAAGCCACAAACTATTGTGCTTTTTAACATACATATACGACCACGCTGTGTATGTACTATGTAGGACACATAAAATCAACAAAGTTATATTAAGGCTGTGAAAAATGAAGGGAAAAGAATTGTGTAGGCGGAAAGGGGTTACGTAGAAAATCCAAAAGAAAGAATGGCATGATCCAAGGGTAGCTTCCCTTTAGTGAAAGCAACAGAGGCCAAAATATACGGTGGCCGGTCTTTATGGAATGATGGGTCCGCTTCGTATTCCATGCATGACCTCAAGGATCGTCCTTTCCTTCAAATCTCACGTGTGGAGAATTACAATTACTTTATACCCCTCACATAGTCACTTCATCCAACTTTATATTTAAGTGGAAAATATAGGTAATTATTACATATTTAATATAATGCAGTTGAATATTGTATTCTATTTAATTACATATATGATACATTATTCATGTGTTATACGAATATTAACATAACTTCGTTTACAAACACTAGCAGGAAATAACTGATCAACTATGATTCCTACAATATTTTGGTTTTTTTTACTACATGGAAAATAAGAAAAGAGAAGATAGGGATTACAAAAAAATATAAGATTTAATTTACTCAATTAAAGCATTAAAAAGTGAATTTTTGGGTAGAATTTGGGAATACTATTTGCTGGAAAAAATTATAAATAAGAAAAACAATGTAATATATGTAACATTAATTAACCCCAAAAATCACAACTTATCTCTCCCGGAGGAATCTAGTTCTCTAAATAGGAATGTGGAAAGTAAAATCCGAGAATATGGAGCAGAGATCATTTGTCTCTAATCATGTTCTTAACCATGTTTCAAGCCAATCACATTTCAATAAATAAGATAAATAGTTATTTTTTTATTTTCTTTTTATTTATGTGACAATTTCTAATTGACTGAGATATTGAATTGGAACAAGTTCTGAGATATTAGATCCTCATTTGAGAATATGGTAGTTGACGTCATTGGAATGGGTAATAGAGTATAGGGGAAGTAAATGTAAAACTATATTAGATATTTCTGGTACTGGTGATATTATAATAGTAGACACCTCCCCTAGAAAACATGAATATACCTTAATAATCATGCATAAGAGTAGAGTGACACTCTAACTCGATTTCTCTATCTCCCTCATTCCCAATGGTGCATTTGGGTTCAGCGTGAACACTTTTTCTTAAAAGAAAAATCGGATCTTGGTTAAAGGATTAGGGTTTATATATTACTTGATTTGGAGACTATGGTTCATATTTTCATGTCTCATGCATAGCATATTTTAAGTGAGTGTTATCAAATATGTATCTTATACATATTAAATTTTTATCAAGATTAATATGATCAACTCTTATACTATCATGTGAAATTAACTTCTACCACACACTAATAAAACATGCAATATTATATGGGAATGAATTACCATTTCATATTTTTTTTGATATTTTAAAAATTAAATGCAACATTTATATTTTATTTTACAATTATATATTTATTTATTACTTATATTTTTCAATCTTATTTTCTTTGATGTAGTTTCTAATATAAATTAAATGAGATTATATTAGTCAAACTATATTAAATTATTTATCATTTAATGTTTCTAAAAACCATTTTTACATGAGAAAAAATAAATATATTTAGAGTTTATGAGGTTTATACATCGTTACTGTATCATTCATCATATATATTTAATCATTTTTGACTCTTTAAAAAAACTAATATACATAAATAGTATATGATATATTAAATGTGTATAAATCTTTGTGATATATAAACCATTTTTATAATCTTAAGAGTAAATTACAGTGACACCCCCTGAGTTTTAGTGAAATTACACAGACCTCCCCTACATTTTTTTACCCCTACAAAAAACCCCTGATTTTTGTACTTACATTACACTGACCACCCCTGTATGTAAAATAAGTGTGAGTTTTTACATAAAAAAATGATAAGTGTAATGAAACTAAACAAAATATGATATATCATAGAGACAAGTCAAAATAATTTACGAGTCAATACATTTTCATTATTTTTTGTTCCTTATAATATCGTATAAAAGTGATTTAAATAATATATCCATATAGTTATTTATGCATTTTGTAATGAAGCAAAAAAAATGAAAATATATTGATTCGTATATTATGTTGATTTGTTTGTATAATATATCATATTTTGTTTAATTCCATTACAATTATCATCCATTTTTACATAAAAATCATACTTATTTTACATGCAGGGGTGGTCAGTGTAACGTAAGTACAAAAATCAGGGGTTTTTTGTAGGGGTAAAAAATGGAGGGGTGATCTGTGTAATTTCACTAAAACTCAAGGGGTATCAGTGTAATTAACTCTAATCTTAAATATGAAAACATTCAAAAGTGGGTGAATTTAGATTGTGGGCCTTGTTGTCATTATTCTTAAACTAAAAGCAAAAGAACAACATGCATTTCTTAAATTACCACTATTATTTTTGAATTTAATCAACCTTGTTTCCCGGTTCTGTTTCTAAATTTTCAGATTGGCAGAGATTTTAGGGAATAAAATAATAAGTGATATATCTATATATTAATAGCAATGTTATGAAACCCGAGTCGGACATTAAGTCGAAAAAGCTTTCGTATTAGGTATAATCTTTTTAAACAGTTAAGCTGTCCAGTCGGACTAAATGATATTAAATATAATTAATAGTTTTTATCTATAAATATATAATTATATATAAATGTAAAATTTTATATAATTAATAATTTTATATAACTATATTGTAACATCTCAATTTTTTTGGATCGAAATAAAACAAAACATTAGAGTAATTTTCCATTTTTTTAAAATATTAAGTGAACCGCCCAATTTTTTCCCGAGTTATTCCGGTTTAACCGGGTTTAACACAGTTGAACCGGAATTTCTCCGGTTCAAAGCGTTTCAACTACTCATTCGGTTAAAACTACAAAACGGAGTCGTTTTCAAATACGGTCAGTGATCGAACCGGTCGACCGTCCGTTTTGCTTCGGTTATCACAACACTTATTAATAGCATGAAAATATGTGTATATCATCACTCATTTGAATTAATTTTTACGATGAAATAATGATAATTTAATATGAATAAAGTATGATGTGTATAAGAATGATATAGCCACACATTGCATATAATTTTTCTCTAAGATAATGGCGATAACAATGTGTGATTGTGTTTGATTGGGGTTACTTCTATGATACGTTTTGGGAACTCAATAAAGGGACGAAATAATAAAAGAAAGAAAACATAAACCATTTTGTCATGTTGCTAAACGTGACAATCTTCTCTAACAAGCCCTATCAGCACTGGACCCAAAGCCTAAAAATTGACCACATTCACGAGTCTACGCTACTTGTCCGATATTTATGCCTCTATGTACTCACTCAATTTATTTTAATGTTTCCCACTTTTATTTTATTTCTCTTACTAACCTCTTTATTTTTTTTATTCTTTGCATAGTATAGTTTCATGACATATACGTGAGTTCTCTATTCCAAAATATATTATTCTACTAACAATTCATATTAATCATTTTACCGATAAAAAAATGACATAGATTATAAAGTGATATTTTATTTATTAATAAATGATTTTTAATGACATATATTACTTTTTTTTTGTAAATATGAGAATTAATAGATATATCATTATTTTTTTATTTTTTTTTCAGGTTGGGTTTATTTTAAAGAATATTTCCTTTCCTGTCCAATTGCATGTGAAAATGCACAAGAATTCCCCTCTAATTGAACAATAATTTCAATGCATATTGGTATTAATGTTTGTTTCTATTCACTTTTTTCTTAATTATTTGTTGTTTCATTTCATATTTGATGGCTACTTTGACCATTGACATAAGACCTTATTATCACTAGCCAACAACTAATTACCTGTTACCAGGAACATAAGAAAGCAGGAATTACAGCAAGACAACCACAAATTAATTGAATGGCATACCATCTTATTATAAAAAATAGATAACTTAAATGTTTATGTTCTTATTGTTGCCTTTACTACTATTATCATTTGTATCTTTGGGTTTGAGTTATCAGTAACAACACCTCCATTATTGCCGGCTTATAAGCTGAAAATAAATGGTTAATTGGTAGCACTCAATGCTTCATGATTAATGATCATATATATTTGATTCAAGATTTCTTACCCCACCTAACTACTACTTTTGATTATAAATATAATGACCCACTTGGAGTGGGGAACTTATCCTTTCCATGACCAAATTAAAAAAGTTAATGAAACAAATCTTGATGATATTTTCTCTATCTATGTCACAATCAATATGTTGAAAGACATTCTAGAAGATTGACATAATTTCAGGCAAATGATGCTCCGGCATTTAGCTAAATCCAACTCGTGGGTGCGCAGGAACTTCGCAATTAACTTTTTAAATATAATAATAACAATCATATACCATCATTTTAAATTAATTTGGCGTTTGAATGAATTTTTAAAGCCAAACATAAAGATGAAATTAGGTGCTTGCGCTGTTGTGCACATGGTGGCAAGTTAAAAAATTAAAACCATCTGAGTTTGATTGGTTTTGATCTTGGTGTATTTTGATTCACCCGCACATGCTTCATACACGAATATTATCAGTATATACATTTTTTTCTTATATCATAAAGTATGTTCCTTCACTATTTGAAATAAACATACAAATTGATTTGATGATACATTTAAAACATTTTTAAATTCACGTGTCCATCAATTTATATGCACATTAGTTCACCATCTTTTTGCGACTAACTCTAATTTTAGTACCCAAAATATGATATATCTTAATATAATATTAAGCTTTCATATTCCAGTTGTAGAGTGTAAAATTTGATAGTTTAGTACATTGCATTGATGGTGAATGAAAAGGAACACAACCCATCCATGACTTGGTGCAGTGTGCTTCAGTGCTTAATGATCGGCTAGGAATTTATATGTTCTTCGTTATCCATGGCCTATTTACGTTGTACCGTACCATATGGGTGATATATACTTTAATTTGTTTTTATTTATATATGATATTCCAATACCCAATCACGTCTAAGATAATATATTCTTCATACAAGTGTTGTTGTATCTACAACATAAAAATAACTTATTTTTTCTTTTTTAATATAATCAAGATATTCTTTACGATATGGAAAAAGAACTCACATTTGAGTGATATGAGTGTCCCTCTCGAATGAAGGATATCCCTTGCTCTAATATTATATGTATCACTACACCATGAGCTCATCACCAATATCAATCAATGATTTGGAAATTTGATGGCATGTCATTTAATTTTCTGATAATTTTATAAATAATTTCATGCGTGGGATTGATTTTTTTTTACCGTGTGGTAAGAACAAAAACAATTGAAGATGAAGCACGCAATAAAACAACATTAATATAGCTATGAATCATAATCAGTTTCATATTTTCCCTTTTCACCACAGTGATAAAATAAGGTACCTATTTGATCGTTTTGACCTACTATTGGGCATTAAAGGTATCATAGATTCATAATGCTTATGTGAGTCCCACTTGAAATGCAATAGGGCGTTGGAAATGTTCCAAAACCATGTTTTAAGGAATACAAATCCTCTCCCGGATGTCCAGTATAGGCAGAGATGATGACACATGACATTTAAAAAATTTAATGGTGCAAATTTCAAGTTATTTTTAATTAAAATATTTTTTTTAATCTTTTAAACAATCTGGGTCTTAAATTTAAATACTGGACTATTCAGTACTCGTTTTTAAGTGATAAAGATTAGACAAATGAAACACCCATCATGAGAAATAATAATCATGTGATCTTGTCACCACCTAAATTAGTTAAGTCTACATCTAGTTTCATTCACCTCACTAATCAACAGTCATTTTCTTCTTCTTCTTTTTTAATTTTTAATTCCGTTTTGGAAGAATCACTTCTAAGTGGAGGTCTGGACCTACGAATTCTTATTGGAAATGTCTTATGCTTTCAGAATCCAAACCATAACATAGATAATAATATAATATAAGTCACAAATCACGAATAGAAGCAATGATGTACTCAACTGCTTGATATTATTTTTTTGCTCCGACACCATTTCTTAATCTTGCCTTGTATAACAAGCAATCATCTTTAGTTAGAACAACAGAGCGCCCTCTGATATCAAATTTTCTACTCGATGAAAATTTAAAAGGCCCAAAACGGGGACCGAGAATAATTTCTTTTTAAAGGTTGTGTTTTTAAGATTCTCTTCAATCAAATTATTTACTTTTTAAAAAAAAAATCATATACACTACTACCAAAACATAACAAACAATAGTGGTATTTTAATCACCGTTTCGTTTAGAATTGGGATTAAATGTCACTTCCCAGTTAAAATATCACAGTAAATCATTTAATTTAATCAAGATTAAAAGAAAGAACCAAGATCTTGGATATCATGAAATTTAAAAAACATGGTGAACCATTTAATGATTTAATCCATGTTCTTTAAAATAACTGATATTAATTAATTGTTTTTTTAACTAGAAATATATTATTAGATATGAGACCATTCCCAATTAGCAAAGGATAAAACACCATAACTTCGCTCAAACATGTAACGTTGAAGATGAGAAATTTAACAAAATTCTATTAATAATTATGGATAAACACATTAGCATGAAGAAGAAAGAAACGTTGATGTTGAAACAAATTCATGTAACACTACAACATGTTTAGGTAGTGATTTTATGGAAAACATTCAAACTCAAATAAGAATCAAATGAATGAAAAATATAAATAAATGGATATTATTATTGATGAATATTAGATTATGGATTTCCAGGAATTGCGTACGCACCTTGAATCCAAGTAATGATTTATCGGGAAGCCTCGATAGCAGGCGGCGTGTCTTCTTGCGCGGCGGTTGAAGAAGCGAACGCCTTCTCTTTTGACGCCAGAGACGTTAGTTCCATTACCGGAATGAATGCTGCTATTTGGGCTTTCGATTGTTTTTAAATTAGTTATTAGGCCCAAATAAATGTTATTGGGCCAATACTATTTTAGAACCTATAGATATAACCTAATTTCGGTTCAAAAATCAACACAAACCAGTATCTTGAGAGAGCGAGAGAAGAAGACACTGTTGTTAAAGCATGAAAGCCGAAGTAACCAAGCGCGCTAAAATTGCACTGCCACCACGCGCAATCAATGTGCATAAATATGCAGAAATACGACAACCAGAACTTCAGAGTCTTCAATCTATAGTAGAAAACAGGGTAAACAACGATTATAAGTCTCAAAGGAACAAGAGAAGAAGAACAACTGCATTTCGTAACCAAACTACGAGAAAAAAGAAGAGGCAGGACCCGGGAATTGTTTCGGAGAATAATGAGGAGACAAAGAAGATTCCACGGCGTATTCGTCGGAGACATGAACTTAAGATGAACCCTGTAAATGGTTTTTGTGTTTGTGGGGATGGAACTAAGAGGCTCAGAACTCATGTTTGGCATGCGAAGCGATTCACAATGATTAAGCTTTGGGGTTATAACCTTCCTCTCGGTCTTCATGGCAGGTAGATCACTATTTCAATTAGGATTTTAGGTTATTATATGATATTGTGATATGTTCGAAGGGAAAGAGTTTATAGATAGCTTATTTAGGCTTATGTGATCAGCTTATGAGTTATGACCTTGTTATAAGTTTTTAGCTTATTTCAATAAGCTTGTGATTGGAACATATGAAATTAAGCTATTTTTAGCTAATTTCAAAAATGTTGTTCAACAAGTGCTTAATTGAGCTTGTTGAATAAGTTCTTAGTCAAGCTACTTAAATAGGAGCTCTTTAGCTTAAAGTGATCTTATTTTGACTTTCTTATAAACTCCTCTTAGCTTAAATAAACGTGCCAAGTAACTTATGAAAATAATGGTTCTTAGCTTATTTCAAAACAGCTTGTTGAATAAATGCATAATTAAGCTTTTTACGGAAATGCCATCCATATGCATAAAAAATCCTGTCCTTATTTTGGAAATACTTTGCTGACAGTGATTGTTGATTGTGCAGAGGGAAAGGTTCAAGAGCACTCCTGAAACGCCTTAAACATGGGGTGCTTGTACATGATGAGAGCTACTGTACGGCCATTCAATTGGAGGGTCCTGAGGTATTTTAATTTTAACTTTTTCTCTCTTGCGCTGCTGTTTTGATTTGAACATGTATGACCATTGTTGAGTTGCACTTGCAGCTTCAAAAGGTAATGGTTTAGTCTTGTTAGTTTTATTTTAAGGCTGTGTCTTCATGCCCACAGGATTCTTTACTTTCCGTATTAAGAATGGTATTGGAGCCCTCCCCAGTAACGCACCCGGAAAATCACGATGACACTGTTGTTTCTGGTATCAACTATGGGTCTGCAATGGTGGGTGTTCCTGCTGCTGACTTGTGTAAGCTACGTTTCCTCCGTATTAAAATTCATTTATTTTTTGTTTCTTGGCAGCTCTATCGAATTGGAGCACTAGTTTCTCAAGCAATTGCTCCAGTGACCTATATGTGGCAACCTATTTCGCAACAAAATATGACCATGGAGCTAGATAGCTGTGATGAGTCGATGAAAGATTTAGGTGAAAAGCCAGACCTAATACAGCATGGTGATTCATTTAGACGGCTTTTGGTTTGGATACATGCTTCTGCCTTTGTAGAAGGATATGATAATCTGAAACTGGCCTGCCAGCAAGAGGTTCCCTTTTTTCTTTATTATTTTATTCTACAATTTTATTTTTTCAAAGTGTATCCCTACTTGATAAAGATGAAAACATGGAGGAGTTTAGTGAATTTAGTAGGATTCTGTAACAATTAATTTTGTTTTACTATACTATTTTCTGTTCTAATTGCCTAAGTCAAAGGCTTTTATAATACATGTCAGTTGCCCTGACATTTCATTCCCACAATGGGCATGGTTTAAATATAATATGGGTTTATGCTTGAGCTGAGTCTGACAGCTAATATTTATATGACCATAGTTCCTTGTTTCTAACTACCTTAATCATGCTTCAAATATTGTCATTCATTTAAGAAGTTTTGTCTGAAATTATAACCATTAGAATTAAAAAGTTGATTGCCTATATTTGATTTTGAAAATGTTCGTTTTGAGATAAAAGTCCTCACTCCTTGGCCAGGGTTTAAATTTCCCCGCTGAAGTCAAAGAACTTAGTTTAGTAAACTGTACAGTGAATGTTTTTTGTAAACTCATTATATATTTTTTATGCTTATCATTGTTCAGATGGAAAAGAGTGGCATCTCAATTAACTGTGTTTCACTGGAGGGCCAACTTGCAAAAATAGAATTAATGGGATCAGGGACATTTCAACTTCTTCAAAAGATATTGCATCCTGTTAGAGGGTTAGTTGTTTAAAGTAGAAAGCAGTTCACTTTTTTTATTTATTTTAAATAACGATCTAAAGTTGCTTAATTTATCTTCTTGTTGGCTTTCCAGCATTTCAAAGAATCATTTTCAATTAAGGAAACATGTGGCTACGGAAGAAGACGTTGTGTCTCAGAATAAAAGGCCATTAACTCTGAAAAATGAGGATAATCTTTCATCTCATGCAATGTTATCTCTTAATGTTATGGATCCTCGAGATTTGCCTCGAAAAAGGGCTGTTGATCCAACCGACACAATTTCAACTGAGGAACTGAGTGATGCACAAGAAATTAATTATGAAAAGCTTGATGTTATGGAAGGAGGAATGCTGGAGAAGAATACAGACTTATCTTCATCATCATGCTCTAAACTTGAAGAGAGGCGATCTGGTGTTGATGATCTGTGGCGTGCTACTAGCAGAGGGTGGAATCCCCCAATGGATGATAGTGTCCTTTCTAAGGAGAAACGCCGTAAACATTTAGTTAATTTCTGCCTTGATGATATAGATCCTGGGGATGAAAAATCTTCAACCAAGGTGCAATGCTCAAGTTCTTGCCCTATTCTGCTTTTAAAAAACGATACGAGGGAATTGGTTGTAGGGTAATTCTTCCTCTTTATTTATTTACCTTTGTTATTTTGAAATTACTAATGTGGTTTTTGAACATTTATCAAGAACCTTTGCTTGTATTCATTTAAAAGAAACAAATATGTATATCTGATTATTTTAATGCAGTACTGAGATCAAACATGTTCCCCCACAAAGCAGGGATTATTTTATGTCAAAACAATTCTTATTATGTTGTGTCTAATAATTTGCTGTAATTATCTTCTAGATGGTCTGTTATACTGCCCTTAAGTTGGGTCAAAGCCTTTTGGATTCCACTCATCTCTAATGGAGCACATGCAATAGGTTTGCGAGAGAAGCACTGGATTTCATGTGAAGTAAGTGTTCACCTGCCCCACAAAAAAATTACAGTTTCTGTTTTTTAATGTTATTTATCAAATAAAATATTGCATGAAAACTTTGCTCTCTTTCCAGATGGGCCTATCATTGTTCCCTTCAGATTTCCCAGATTGTAAGGCTTACTCATGCTTTATGGAAGCTAAAGCTGCTGATTTTAATAAAGAAGCCGAACTTCGTCCTCCTTCCAAAAGGCAATTGACAGTTCCTATCTTGCCCCCATGGGATATTGTTCGCAATACTTTCAAGAAAGAGATCAGTGTGGTGAAGTCTGATGTTTCGAACAAGGAAGACTTTACCAATGCTAACTCTTTGCCAAACACTTCCCTGAGAACCTTTGAAACCCCAAAGTCTGACTCCGAGAATAATTCATTTGATGGGACTGTAGCAAGGTCAGGTTGCATGCTGACTACTTTCCTTGATGAAGCCAAAGCTGGTCAGTTGCTATTGTTTCCTTATGCTGACAGAAAGGCTAGAATCTCTAAGTTTCTCAGTGGTGAACTAAAGCTTGATCAGAGCCATAGAAGCTCTGTCGTTTATGACCATAAGCTATGTTTTCTAAGAGTTCATCTTCACCCATTCAAGGAAGGCTTTTTTGAAGAAGGGGCAGTTATTTGTGCACCATTTCCTTCAGATATATCTTTGTGGACTTCAGGGTAATTACCTTTGAAACAATGAGTTCCTATTTAATTAGTAATAATTATTTCTGTTTCTTTCATTGGAAATTAAGAAGTCTATGATTATTTAGAATTTTGTTCCTGTTGTCGTGGCAACATGTTTTGCCTTGGTACAGGATAATAATCTAAAACGTGCAAGTGTTTATTTCCTAGGAGTTATTCCTTTGTGAATCTCTCAATTAATTATCAGCTAGAATGCGGGTAAGGGCAAAAAAAAGTGAAATCCGGATGGAATCTTACATACATTGTTTATAAATTCTGAGGGCATCCCCACCTCTTGAAGAACAAGATGATAACCAAGTCACAGATTAAAGAACAAGATAAGATGACAACTAAGTGACAGTTTCTCTCCTGTTACATAGAATGGAGATTAAAAATTTAAAACTATAGTTTATGTTATTCCAATTTCTTAGGTATATATATTTATGTTGTTAATGTTGTTACAGCGAAGAGAAAAGTCAAGAGGGGCTTCAAACAACTCAGTCTGCTGTAGGATTGTACTTCAAAGAACATTCTTCTGGCAAATGGGGAATGCAGATACCAGATGATTCAATTGCCAAAGAATCTCATAGGTGGCCTATTGGCTTTGTCACAACAGCGTGTGTTCAAGGAAGGTTGTGAGATCTATCTTTTTGGACTGTAGTCCTTTGTCTGAACTTATAAATATGTACAAGATCATATATTTGCCTTTTTTTGTAAAGAATCTCATTGAGTGCATATCTTTCTTTGCAGCAAGAAACTAGCAGCAGTGGGATTTTGTGAGGCAGTTTTATTAGCTGATTTAAGAGAAGAGCAGTGGAAGGAGATGCCTGTGAAGCAAAGGAGGAGGGAAATATATGTACTTGTCAGGAATTTAAGATCAGTAGCATATAGACTTGCTCTGGCCTCTATTGTCCTTGAGAATCAGGAAAACGATGTTGACTTCTTGTGAACTTTCTTATGCCAGAGTTAAAGATGCAAACTTACATTGCTACTACACCTAGAGTCAAGTTGGCAAAAAATTTCCTTGTCAGAGAAGTAGAAGAGCAGCTGCTAAGAGGAAAATACTTGTAGTTAACTTATATATTTTTTGTATAATAATCAGAACATTTTAATTTATCCATTCTTTTAAGTTATAACTTCGCTACATTTGAACGCATAACTTTTTGGTTGTTGTTAGCGAATGTTATTGTCATATCATTATTAGTTTGACGGCACTGAAAGGATAGGGAATGAAATTTTTCGACAAGGATTCTCTGTCCTAAAATTTTGTTAGTAAACACTGTTTCCGGATGTTTACTTTGTTATTGAATACTTGCTGATTTTCTTATCCTCCTAGAAACAGATAAGAACACTTACGGATTATTGATCACCTCTTGATATACTGTGCCACCAATCATCTTGATCAATCTTGTTAGGAACCAAACACCATCAATTCAAATTAACATTGTAAACTAATTTTTCTGAAATCACTAAAATAGAGCCAAGATCCAACTGAACCCATAAATTCCAAAACTAGTTGCAGATTTGATTAGCCTCAGAATATGTTCTGCAACTAGTTATGTGTTATATTCTATTCATTTAAAAATAAGAATTAATGCAATATCAGTGGGATTATCTGCAACTCCTTAAGCCACACAACAACCACTTCCATATACTTCACTGTTCACAAAATTGAACCTTGGTTAGATGAGTCTCCCCAAGACAGCAACCAAGTAAGCACAAAGAAGGATTGGAAACCATATATGTGAGTTTTATCTCCAACAAAAAAAATTTACAGAACAAAAATCAAACTTTGAAAAGCTTATTTAAGGAATCCAATTGAGTTATGTTAGACCTTGCTAGTGACAATCATTGGTTTAACTAATCATTTGTTAATGAATGAAATATGTTATTTGTATGAAAGTTAACGATTCTTTTTATAACAAATAAAAGTATCTCCATCTTTCATTTACATTTTATCTTTTGTGCATACACATTTGACAAGGAATTTACATAAAAACCAAAGAGATAACTTTGTTGCAAATTGCTAGTACACTTAACATAATTTTAAATTCATGTGCATAAACTATGCCTTATCTTAAAAGAAAATCAAACCATTTTTTAAATATTAGTTTAGTAAGAGAGATGAAATAGTACAACTGAGGATACATGTAATAATGTTTCAATATTTTCTAATTCACGTGAAACTATTTATGCTTAGCTTGCATAATAAGTTCAATATAATTAAGTTTATAGTTAACCATATATTACGTCCAACATATATTTGCTTAACCATTTGTTATTGCAATATCAGCAAATTTTCATGAACTCGGTTTCTAGTTGTATAAATAAACAATCACGACAAAAATATATAAAGAGGCGTTTAAGAGAGGGGAAGAAAAAACAAGGTAAAATATAACATAGATGACAATCTAGAAATTCAAGGTAATGTTATTAAGCCATTCAAAGTCATCATCACCCAAAGAATCTAGATGAAACACATTTTTAATGTTGTTACATGCGGGAGCGAGACACAAGAGAAGGATTTGCATTAACACTGTTAATGTTGTTGTCTGGTTTGTTACTTTTGGATATGGGTTTAGATACAATAACTTTGCGGTGGAAGTTACGGTGGCAACTACAGGTAGCACAAATCATAGCATCTCCTTTATTATCATCGTCGCCTCGCCGGCCACCTCCGATAAATTCGAGGCAACCATCACGGCAAACAAAGCCCAAAAGTGCACCGTGGTTGCGCATACATTCTTTGAATATTACCACTCTCTCATAAGAAATTGTTCCTCCTTGAAATTTGTTCATTCCTAACATCTTATACTCTTGAATACAGGAGAATGGGATATAGAAAAGTTGTGAATTTCCATGAAGGGGGAGGGGGTTAATATATGATAGTGGAGGTAGGTGAGTGTCACCTTTCGAAACTGGTTTTGGTGCATGCAGTAACATGTGTCAAGGGCATGTCTTCTTTCACTCAATGAGGTAATTAATTTGGAGTTTTCAAATAGTAATGCATGCATTAATGGAGTAACATTTATCTATATTAACGTAAGAAAGTAGTATAATAAACAAATGAAAACATAATATAATAATATTTTTTATCATCCTATATATAAGGAATAATGTTTTTGACATTAAAATATAAATAAAATAAAAAATTTATCTCTATATTAATATAGATGATTCTTGTTCGCATTATTGTATGAGTATGACTCATCAATGCATAGCTAAGAATATATCACATGCAAAAAACCAAAATTTGAATGATACAAAATTTTTATTTTTATTTAAATTAAATATTTTAAAATTTTGCTCTCTATTATATTCCTATAGTCTAATATCGGAGATGAATTATTTCCATATATTAATGGGTAGCCTTATTGCATTTCTTTCTTCTTTTTTTACAAAACTTTTATGCTCTTTTAACATTGGTCTTAAGCAGCATAGGGTAAAGAGTTAAAAATAATTGTTTTATAAAATAATGTATTTAATATATTAAAAAATAATAGGTTTAGTTTGTCAATATCTGTCCATTTAACTTTTATCTAATAACTGATGATAAGAAAATCCTTAAAAATATTACATTAAGTCCTCCTATAGGATCCTTTGAGTGGTTGAATTTGATCTAAATTTATAAGTAATATATTATATGGATATATAACTTTTGATATTTAAGATTGTGTACATAATTTAATAAATAATTAATAGAAATGAGGGAGTAATAATTTCTAAGCAATGAATTGCAATAAATGATGGATTCTCATAATATTTAAATACACTTTATATTTTTTGATTTAATTATAACTAAGTTCAACATTTGGTTTTTATTTTATTTATAAAGACAAAATATTGTATAACTACAACATTAGAGTAAAAAAAAATTAAATTTATACTAAAACATATAATTTTTAGGTAAAATTTCTTATGATATTATAATGTTACCGTATTTTTGTTTAGATAGTCTTTCAAAAATATCAATTTCATTTATTATAAAATATTTAATGAATATTTGACAATTAATTTGATACCATCTCTACGGATTGTGATAGTTACGTGAACTTTTGGGTAACCAAATGTGGTATTGACAACAAATTTGTTTTTTATTTTTAGACATATGGTTAGTGGAATCCAAAGATTTTGAAACTCAATGTTGAATTGGTCCGGAAAATTAGATATTCAAACCCATAATATATATATTATATGTAATAACATAATTAAACATATTTTTCGTTATAATTGTAATGTTGTGAAGTATTGTTGATGAAGTGATCTTAAATGTTTGATATAATTTATTATCTTATTTTAATTTATGTGTTTATTGTAAAAAGATTTATAATTTAAAATTGTGTACTTATAATTATGTTTTATTATTGCTTTTATTTTGATGGTCTAAAATAATGCATATTATTATAGGAAACATTAAATTTATAATTCATGATATTTATTAGAATTTGATATATGTAAGTTTGTCTGGCAGCAAAGCTCTTCCTATGGAGTTGGGATCCTCTCCAGTACTGGATGATCCAGTACTGGATGTGAGGCTCAAATTGCTTGAAATGTTAAAAAAAATGTTTTAATTAAAAATAACTTCAAATCTACACCGTTAAAATTTTTTAAGTGCCACGTGTCGTCATCTCTGGCTGCTATGCTAATGATATGATTGGGTGTGTTTCAGTTATCCTCCACTCCATGAGAAATGTGTTGGACCATCTTGTGCCAACCCATACAAGTACCACGATTCAAAATTGAAGCTTCCTCTTTGAAACGATTTTGACCCATCTCCATTACAGAAGAGTTCAATGTATATCTAGGATTAAAACATGTGTCATAAATAAAATTTCAATGGCCCAAATTTTAACATGTTTTAAATTATTATTTTTATAAAAAGCATCTCCTCTCACATATCCAGTACTGGAGAGTCTAGTACGGGAGAGGAATCCAATTCCTTTGAAACTCTATGTTGATGTTGTTGCCAATTGTCTTTCATCATTGCCTTGTGCATCATCTTTGAGGTTGTGCTAGATAGTTCATATTACAAACTACTAATTTTATCCACTAGCCATTTTTTTTAAAATTCTGGTTAAGAGACAATATAAATATGATTTTGGAAATGGATTAAGACCTTGTACAAGTACAAACATGCATTATAACCATTTGTTTTAAATTTTGTAGACACGATTCTAAATTGGTAAAAATAATTTATGTAAAATCAGAGATAATTGTGTTTGGTTATAATATTTATACAAAAATAATATAAATATTTATATAAAATTATTATATTATCTATTATTTATTTGAACTAATTTTGTTGCAAAGTGAACAACTATCCAATAAAATATAAATGATGGATTATAACAAAATATGTTTTCATTTTTTTTATGTCTAATACGAAGGGCAAATAATACATTCCGATCAAGAAATCAGCTTCAGTATTTTCACCCCAACAGTATTATTGTTGAATTTGGCGTCCAGAAAGATAATAAGGCATTCATTGTTTGAACCTCAATTAACAACAATGGCACATACAACCACTTCATCTCTTAGATTCAACTCTCTTTCTCTTTCTTCAACCTTCACTTCTTCTTCCTCTTCTCACTCTCACCACTTTTCACTTCCCTCTCTCCCTTTTCCCTCCACCACGTATTTTTATTTTCCCTTTTCTATTCATTTTTTATATATCTATTACCCTAATCTCGTGTTCCGTTTCTTTTTATTTAACTTAATTGTAATCGTAATTTCTTCTCAAGTTTGCGTTTTTATTACTTTTCCAGTTCGAGGCTTTTGGATTTAGTGGTGTGGGATTTTTCCCTTTTATTTATGTTTGATAAATTAGGTTATACCTAGTTCATAAGGCGTCCTTAAATTTCTCTCTAAGTGGTATGGGTGAAAAGGATTCTTTTGCTCTCATTTTTTGCTTACATATCCATCTAAAAAATTGCTTATTCTTAAGAGAAATGATTAATATAGGGTCTGCTGTAGAAGGGGCTTTAGCATTTTTCTAGTTAAAGATGGAATTGGGTGGAATGCAACGTTCATTGATTTTCTATTCACTCTAAATTGTAGGTTCAAACTCACTATTTACAAATTATTGGCTTAGGTTTTTATTGAATACCTTTTATTTTGCATAGTTGTACTTATATTTCTCTTCTAGGGTATTCTCTTTTATCAAAGATATTTATTTCTTATACAGTGAATGAAGAATTTCTGTGGTTTGCAGGAAATTGAAAAATTCAGTAGATAATAAAAAAAATACCCAAAAATCTACTCTAAAGGCGGTGTATGGTGATGAATTTTGGGCACCCGAGAGGAATTCACATCAGGGTATTTGGTCTATAAGGTAGATTTAATCTTATTATTCGTTTTAGCCTTTAACTAAGTCTGATTTATTGACTTACTTTAAGTGTTATTGAAGGGGTGATTTGGGAGTCCCATCTTCTCCTTATTTCCCTGCCTATGCACAAGGGCAAGGTCCACCCCCCATGGTGCAGGAGCGTTTCCAGAGTGTTATAAGCCAGCTTTTTCAATATGTAGGCAATTTTTAGCTCTTGTTATTTAAGATTTAGTATTCAGCTTTGTGTAGTTTTTCAACTATTAATAATGCATTTTGGTATTTAGAGAATAATCCGTTGTGGTGGAGCAGTTGATGATGATATGGCAAACATCATAGTTGCTCAGCTCCTTTACCTTGATGCTGTTGATCCTAACAAGGTTTGTTCTTAACTTTTACTTGTTGGAAACTCATGATTTACCATTATGATGGATGGACATTTCACAATTGGTGATGTATTCTATCTGTATCCGAAATCGATACTCATACAATACATCTGCTTTCATATTTTTGGCACACATCCATTTTTTGTTTGTTTTGAGAATTACCATCTCTTCTAAGTTCTATTATTCAAACAAATCCAAGATACAAATTTAACTCCCTTCACTAATTACCTCCTTCGAATCATAATCCACTACTCTTGTAATCTTGTCCTCAAAATCATCACACAAAATAGCAAACTGTTATCATATTTAATATTATTGCCATACCCAATTTTTTAAAGAAATATCTTAATTGTGTATTGTATTGTACCAGATACAGTTGCTCATCTGTATCCATGCAAGTGCAACATAGGTTTACCTTCTATAGCTTTGTTCATATACCCGAACAAAGCTTTGTTCATAAAAAAGTGATCCTTTGCTGGAATATGGCATCAAATGTTTCTATTTTAGTATTTACTCATTTTGATATGATTATTAGCTAAATTTATCTTTAGTCTTTTCTACTACGTGTTAAACTCAAAGTTTTCTAGTGCAAGCTCTAGTCATATGCCAAATTTGTGATATATGATATGTTGAACAGGATATTGTCATGTACGTAAATTCTCCAGGAGGATCAGTTACAGCTGGTAATAAATATTTAATGTAACTCCATCTCGCATCATTTCATTATATTTTGATAAACACGTGGACTGAAAAAGAGTATTATTGTTATATTGTATTTAAAAAACGAAATGCCACTTATTTTTCTCTCTAGGTATGGCAATATTTGATACAATGAGGCATATCCGACCTGATGTATCCACTGTTTGTGTTGGATTGGCAGCTAGGTAATGTTTCATTCTTCCTGCGTGTAATTTTACCTTCATTCTGACAAGTTACCAGCAGTAAAAGGCTATGTTTTATCCTGTCACTAGTAGATCTATCCTGGTAAGGCCAACTAAAAAATAATACTAAGTAGAAAGATACATTACGCTCCCTGTCTTTGGTTGAGAACGGCCTAACATCTGTGAATGATATGGTGCTACATGGGGTCTAATGGCTTCAGGAATATCCGAATGTGAATCTTGCGAATAAATAAACCCTATGAATTTTATATTCATAAAAAAACCTATGCATTTAAAGTCTGCAACATTTTTTTAAATCTATTGCACCGGTAGTTGTAGTTGTCAACTCATTATGGTGGACCCTAGCTTTCTTCCACTATAATAGTGACTCTCGCACATCATTGCAGAAGTACAGGGGGAGGGATGTTATGTGACTAGCTTTTTCCCCTTTACCTTAAGAGAAAATTTGGACGACTGTTGCCATTAACATTAACCAAGAACTTTTGATCTCAATCCAGAGGATTCTTTGACCATGCCTTTGAACAATATTGTCACAATTATTAGAGATGTACCATCTTGTCTTAAATATTTACAATGATTATGTTTCAAGTATATGTCATAGCTTGATGTTTTTTACTATGGGTTTGAGGTCTACCTTTTCCTTAGTTCTTCTCCCCATAGGCTCTGTATTTTATGAAAAGTTCGAGACAAAAGTTGTATGTCATACGTTTTATGATGCTATGCACATACAGTATTACCAAGGATTGAAAATCCAAAGTGATTGGTAGTTGATTGTATGCTTCTGTTCATTCATGCTGACATACTTCTTTTCATGACAGTATGGGAGCTTTTCTGCTTAGTGCAGGGACCAAAGGTAATAATTCATTTAACTTACAAATTGAAACCATCGTGAATATCATTCCACTTCTGCAAAAGAGAAAAGTGCTTCTTTCTAACTTTATGTCTTCCACACTTCTGAAGGAAAGAGATACAGCTTGCCAAATTCAAGGATAATGATTCATCAACCGCTTGGTGGTGCACAAGGAGGGCAAACTGACATAGATATTCAGGTACAACCGTACAACCCTATAGGCCCCATGTTCCTTATTTTATTTTATTGCATAAACATGTTTACATCTAAAAACTAATGCTTGCCTTAGAAAATTAAAGCCTATTTTGAGGTGGCGTTCAAAATCCAATACCCTGAATCCCTGATCATATTAAATTTCTAATAACCTAATTTACAAATAAACACCTTTAGTAAATTTCCTTTCCACCCATGATTTCACCATGACATGATAAATTTATCTGTTTTATTAATTTTTTGAACAGATATCATAAATTGATAATTCTATTCTGTGTAAGTCTTGTAAGAGAAAACTAATCACGACTCATAATCCTCAGGCAAATGAAATGTTGCATCATAAGGCAAACCTGAATGGATATCTGTCCTATCACACTGGCCAAAGTTTAGAGAAGATTAACCAGGACACAGACCGCGATTTTTTCATGAGCGCCAAAGAAGCCAAAGAATATGGACTTATAGATGGTGTCATTATGAATCCTCTCAAAGCTCTCCAGCCATTAGCAGCTACGACAGAGGGTAAAGATCTGGCTAGTGTTTGAACTTGAGAGTGTAGACTGTTGCACTTTATTTTTATAAAAAGCACAGGGTTACAATGTTTTTGGTTGCTGAGGCCACCTATGTACCCATAAATGAGATAAAAGTGAAACTTTTCTATTTGCTCTACAGTTTATTGTGACAGAAGCTCCCTTAATGGATCCAGGATGTGCCTTTGCATTCGACCATCCTTTTTTGTGTTTTGAGTTATCAAATTTTGAGTTATCAAATTTTGAGTTCTGGACAGCTTATAACCAAAACTTGAGTTTCTGGAAAATGAGTGACTATATTTTTCTCTAAAATATTAAGCTAAACATAATGCCCTGGCCTGTGTGATGAAATGATTTCGGTCACTGATAATGCTTAAAATAATGAAGTAGAACTGGGAAGAAAAAAAGTTAGGTAGTTATATGTGTGCACTTCTTTCATAAATAAAAATACTTGTTAAAGAATTCAAGATAAAAATCACGCGTTAGTAAATATTGTATTATATGCAGCATATATCCCTATATATGCTGCGATTTTCAATACAACATTTCTATTCTTGGTTTCTTAAAAAATTCATGTAGCCACTTATTTGTAGGACACATAACCAAAACAAAAGTAGGAAGTTGTTGTCGACCATAATCAACCTTGGCTAGTGGATTAAAAATGTGTTTCTTTAATTGGTGTTCTTATGAAGGAATACAAAATATAAAGAATATTTTTTGTTAAAATATAATATAAAAAATAAATATATCATTTTTTCGGGAGATGCTTGTAAAAAATCTTATAAGAAGGTGAGAGGGGCAAAGAATGTGAAAAGATTGAAATCCTTTAAGGTTTTCAACTCAAGCATTGACATTTCCGGTTCCCTTAAGCAAGTTAGATGACTCTAGGAGACTAAATATATCATTGTTAATCAATCAATTTAATAAAATATAACATTTCATTATGTCTTGATTTCTTAATGTACTGGGTAGCTAGATTAATGTGAACATTTCAATAATCTAATAAATGTTTTTGGAGCGATGCCAATGTTTCAATATCTTGAGTTTGTCAGCTTGTGCAATGGTATCTCCCAATTGCTGAAATATCAAACAACTTAAGTATCAAACGTTTGGAAGCCTGATCCATATTCCTCTTATCAACAGATATATGAATACTACCAACAAAAAATGTTTGGCAGCTGTTCCACGGAATGGCCCACCCAACAACATAAATCACAATACCAAAACACACCATATCACTCTCTCTCTTCCATAAAATGAAACACTCCAACCAAAATAAATACCTATTCTAGTGGCCAAGTTATATGACCACTAAGTCACTACATTTTGATTTTGATTTTGATTTTGACATCTCACCTCACACACATAAGACAACGCTTTTGATATTTTTTTCATTATTATCTAAATTATATCCTATCACCATTCAGATTCTAATTCTACCCCTTGGACCACAAGTATTATTACTCTTATCTCATACTAAATTTTCCTACTAATTCTCATACCCACAAAAAAGTGACATGTGTCATAAAGTGATACTTTATTTATTTATTATTGAATGGTTTACAAGTGACATACGTCACTTTCTTGTAGGTAAGAAGATTTAGTAGGAGGATATATCATTTTCTTATTCTTAAATTAAAACACTATGGAAACGACAATAACACTTCCCAAGTTCCAATTCTAACCATGTGTGTGTGGGTGGGAGAGTGTGGTTTCTTTTCCATCTACCAAGAGCACTTAATTGCATTCCCCCGTATAAAGGATTACGCATAACGCACTAACACAACTCATGCTAAAGTGATTCGCTTTACATGTATTTGAACCACCAATTGAATAAGACAAACAAATAAGGAATAAAATGATAAACATTATAAATTGAAACACTAGCTAAATTGGATATATAGCATATATATGAACAAAATTACAAATTTGTAGTCACATTCTACTAAGCAACAAGCATAAAACAAAACAAAAAACACTGAGATCAAGAAGGGACAACGGGAATCATTTCATTGGAAAAACTGCTCCTTGTATAGTCTAGGAAAGATGAAGACATAGGTAGCTCCTCAAGTTCATCGAAAAAATCAAGTTCTTCTGATTTAGGTGTTGGAGATTGCAAGTAATTAAACTTTTCTTCATTTGTACCATTGTCATGACTTGTCATGGTGGACACATTATGATTCAGCTTCTCTTGTTTCCTTTCTTGGTCTTCCTCCTTTAGGGTAAGAATACTAGGATCATATTCTATGTTTTGGGTTTCAGGTTGTTTTGGTTTTTGGACTAGATTTGTGGAGGATGGGACATGATTAGGAGCTGGGTGGTTATGTGTAGAGGTATATGTGATTATGAGCATTGATGCATCTGTCCTGCATCTCTCTACTTGTTTTTTTGCTAAACAACCCTTGCATGTGCTGCACCTATAATATCCCCTATTATTGTCACCAAACAATGTTATCTTCCATATAAGAGAGAAGGCATCTATTTGAGTATAAATTAAGAACACACTAACTCCACTTAAAAACATACATTAATTCTAATAATTGGATTTCGCCAGATATGAAATTTGTTAGGTAATCAACATGAACTAAAGAACCACCCATTATTTGATCTTTGTTAAAATAAAAAAGTGTTGTAAGAAAGACAAAATGTAAATGTAAAACCTTGGATGAGGAGACCCTTTAATTGGCTTTTGTCCATATTTCCTCCAAGACCAAAAATCAGAAGGTAACCCTTCATTCTTCAGTTTGCTAACATTCTCTCCTATCTTCACCATCACCACCGTTTTCTGAACCATTTTCCTGCAACATATGTAGACCTTGTTTAACAAATCAACAGCCAAATCAAATACATAAATTTTCTACGCAAACATTAGTGTCAGAAACCAACAAATGCAACACAAGTACATATAGCATGCATGTGAGCTTGTCATATAAGTGAAATTATGCACTTAGCATTAACCTACCGTTTCCGGGGTTCATTAGTTTCTGGTTTGAGCTCTAGAGATTCTTCTGAGTCTTGTTTAGGGAAGGTTTTGCTCTCCATAGTTATGGAGCTTAATTTCTGAAGAGGTATAAGTGGATCAAAGATAAGTGATATAATTGCTTAGAGAGAGAAATAGTGGAAGATAATGGCATAGCCCATGTTGCTTTCTCTCTTTCTTATTCACTCATTTAATGTAAAGCTTTGAACATAACACCTCCACCAGCTCTTGCAACCCCAAACTGCAATGTACGACTATGTAATAAATGGAAAAATAATAATATACTGGAGAAGCAAATGCTTGATTTCTTTTAGTATAAAGCATGGTCATGTTAGATTTTAAGGTAAAAAATGTAAGTCATATTATTTTTTGTTTTTTTATTCATTTTACTCTTCAATAATAAAGAGAATCTTGAACCATAATATAATTATAGTGTAAAAAACCTTTTATGTGAAGGGTTTGCGACAAAGTATTAAATTGCTAAATATTAAATTACTTTAATTGCTAAATATATTAATTTTCTAATTTTTTTGGATATTTATATGTTTTTTTATTCCGTGGTCAGATGATATTGAAAGCGTGGTTATTAAGAAAATATAACAAAACTTGTACTTATACCATTTTTCATCACTCTCATAAAAGTGTTTTCGTTGTTTACTTTGGGATGTAATAATTGCATTTCATATTCTACATTTGTATTTTTTCCACAAAAATAGAAGGGGGAAATTGCCATGTTTCTCCTACAATTTTAATTCTATTATCTATTTTTTCTATTCAATTTCTATTTCTCTTCAAACTTTCTCACATAATATTCTATCTAATCTAATTCTATTTGATCAAATAAAGATTTAAGGTTTTAGTTCAAGACATAATATTTTAATTATATCTCTTTATTTTTTACACATCTTGATAATGAGTCTAACAATTATCCTTGCTTTTTTTCATTCTTCATATTTATTTCTCCCTTTTTATCTTCTTCAACTAATTTGTATCATTATTAAGTTTGATTTTCCTTTCCCATATTTCATCATTCTTTCTTGGAGGAATGAAGTTAAAGATGTTCCCTCTTCTTGACATATTTATTCTTATTTTATTATTATTCATGAATATATGAGTATTATATATGTTAGCATCTATTTTTCATTGATTGTTCTTTCTCCAAACAAAATATAGAGGTAACATGTAAGTATAAATTGTTTATTTTTTCATGTTTCTCATTATTTTATAATTTGATATCCAATTCTGAAAAATTATATAACTTTGAAAATTCGCCTATATGAATGTCATTTTTTTGTATAAATTTTGATTTTTTATATAAATTAATGATTTTTATGATTTAATCTTAGAATAAATATAATATTTATACTTAAGATTTAAGTTTAAATATTTAAGATTTCAATATAAATTAAAAACCAAACGTTTTAAATGTAAATGATATATATACAATCATTCTATTATTACTTGCTACTTTGATATTTTAAGAATATTAACTCTGATTTAAACTTTAATTAAGAAATAAATTAAAAACTTAAAGATTTTAATTCAAATCTTACAGTCAATGTTTTTTATAGTGATTTTTAGATTTTTAATTTTTAGGCTATTGTAGCAGATACGATTGGGTTACCAGTTAGCACTCTATTCAGTATTCAACATGGATAGAGGATATCACAATCATCATTATCACATGTAATCATTCTACTTTTTCCTTTTCCACATTTTGGTATCAGCAGTTCTTTATGGCTTCCTTAATCATTGATATTACTCTGTGTGTAGTGTGTATATATCCCCACAAACACCAATGGTGTCAGTTATCTACCCCAATTGACCTACTTCACGTTATACAACTCCCTATTCCTTTAATTTCAATACCAAATGGACAAAATTAGTTTTTATTTTTTATAAAGTAATAAATGCATTTAAGTGTCAGAATTGAATTGGAATGTGATGCATAGCTGCATGAAGTTGACGCTATGATGCATAAATTAACACATAAACTCAACGTACCCAAAAAAACACAATTACTCTATCCCAAACATATCATTCTAATTATTTTTTAATTTAGTATTACAACAATTCAAATGATCAACCATGTAATGCAACTCTTTGCAAGAGGACATTAAAATTATTAAATCTATTATTCCTCTTGCCATGAACATATGATGCTGCTAGCTTGCTTTACTTTATTTTACTGTGTAGATTAATCCAGCTCATTATCATTCATCAAACATGCCTGCAAAAAACTTGGAACATGTGTGCATTGATGCTTCATTGACTGCATTATACTGGACAAGTGACTTGCCTACTTTGTGTCAAAGCCAATTCCCACCAGGTCATCTGCCAAGTCAACCTGGGTCAGCTGCCTTAGCCAAGGCCGAGTTAGTCTCGGTCATTTGGCAGGTCAGACTCAATCATCTGTTTGGTCAAGCCAAGGTCAAGATCATCCATTGCTTAGTCAAGATGAATCAGGCACGAGTCAGATACACTTATTGGCTCGTGGATGATGTTGTAGCAGATTTCTCACTATAAACACATTTCACACGTGTTTAATGTGTTTCATGTGTATTATTAGTTAGCTTAGAGTTTGTTTAAGTTGTTAAGCAAGTTTTGATTCTTGTTTCTGTTTTTCTTGCATGGCAAGTTATGTTGTAATCCTTATAAATACATTGTTTCACCTGCTTGTAAGACTGTGCTTTTTACTTCAATAAAAATCTTCTACATTCTTTCTTTTCCTTTTCACAAAAAGCAATAAAAATTAAGCTCTGGGAAGAATAAAGTGCCTCCATCATCACGGAAAAAATATGCTAATTATCTAAGTAGACTGTTTTTTTTTAAATATTTATTAAAATAGGTCAATCTGCATTGAAAGTTTGAAACTATGTATCACCTATAGACTGTCTCCTAAAAAACGAAGTTATATAACATTATGTCACCACTAAAGCAATTGCTATTTCTATCGAAAATGTATGAAAACAAATATATTATTTACAATGCATATCATTTTATAAGTATTTAATAAACTAAACATTTTACTTAATCCACAAAGGAAACTTATATACTTTATTAATTTAAATTTACTCCATTTAACTTATTTATGTATCATTTTAAATGATAAGTCAAAATTAAAATAAATAGTTGTGAAATAATATATAATTAGTAGGCATGTATTATCTTCAAAAATATATAATCTAATACAATTTGTTGGAATGTATAACTTTATTTCGAAAACCACTTATTAGATGTGAACTTTTTCAAAATTTCCCTTCTGACCAAATGGTACACTTTTGATATTGGTTAGTGAGAAGTGAAACATTGTCAAGGAAAATGAAAATGTTTGGGATTATGGGGTTGAGATGATGGTGGATTTTGAAGGTATTAAGTTTAATGAAAAGGAAAAGGTGAGAGTAATGTTTGCTAAAGTATGAAAATGGAGAGAAAATAGAAGAGTGTATTATGGTATTTGAGTTTTGGAGAGTATGGTTTAAGGTTTAGGAGAGTAGGTGTGTGTTTGAGATCGAGTTTGAGAGTAGGTGTGTGTTCGTGTTTGAGATCAAGTATGAGAGTAGGTGTGTGTTCCTGTTTGAGATCCTAAATGAAAAAAAATAGGTCAAAAATCACATATCTAACACAAAATCTACATAGTTGGGCTTTAAAAAGTTCATTTTTATGGCCATAAGACTTCATGGGTTTCACATTTGACCCAAACATTCACGGAGCCCTTAAGGAACAACAATGTTGAAAATTGAAATAGTTCAACCTTGATCCCCCCAAACAAATAAAAAGAAAAAAAATATATAAATGAAAAAGAAAGTAGAAAGTAGAAAGAATCCATCAGCTATTTGGGAAACCCTGGCAATAAGGACTTTCCAACTTTGTTTATTTATTTCTACCTTCTAAATCTAAACTAAAAATTGGTAGTTAACACTTACAACAATCACCTACTGCTGATAGCCACTCTCCACCGTCAAGTTTCATTTGCATCCACGTAATGTTACGCAATTAGAATAATTTACTTTTCCTAACCTCTTTATATTAATCACTCAAAGTTTCATTTCCCGTGATGTAACTAATTGCTTTATGTTGATGTTTTAAGCCATGCAGTGTCACGTTATAGGCTTTGTAACATGTAAGTGATTATAGGCCCATGAGTGCCTTTGTTTTCAATTTCCTTTCAACAAACAAAATGTTTAGAAAAAAGGCAAAGATAAAACGTTAGAAAACTAATAATACATACCCTACAAAACGTAGTAATACTTTTTCTTCCCTTAGATGGAACGTATGAGTTTAAGTTTTGATAATCATGGATTTTTTCTTCCTTAGAAAATGGAGGGTGTGATGGTCATGGGAAAGCACTGCTTGATCCAGAGGTTGGTGTGGGTATAACATAAACAACTAATCCATTTTTTAAATGCAATTCCTAGTACTATGCTTAGATAGAGAAAATTATTGATACGTGGAAGTTTAAGGTAGAGAAATTAAATAAAAGGAATGAAAATCCCACTACCTTGAATAAAGATGAAATTAGGACCTAATCAATTAAGTAACAGCTTGGACATTAGGACCTCTTCAAAAGTCTCATTACTCTCCTTACTGTCTGAAAATTCATCTAAAGAATCTATATATCTGAGTGGTTCGGGTGAAATCCACTCATTGGTTACATTATTTGGCATAATACAAAATGTTGGGAAGCATTACGTATATAGCATTCTAGTTGGAGACCGTGTGTTTCTTGCTTACTAGGTGTACATGGAGCACAATATTTGGATTAGAGATATTGTTGATGGTAAATCAAGCTCCCTAATTGTAGAAATATGCATTAATATTATAAGATCAAGGGTGTCCCTAATTTTTTCTAGATTGTAATATTTATTCACTCTTAGTGGAAATATTTCACTACATCATCAATCATCCATTTGTATTATTTTTATTGAAATTTTGGGGAAATATTGTTCTTTTTCTTACTCTAAATGCTGACTAAAATTAATATTATCATTATTTTTTATTGGGAGACATGTGGAAGAGTTTCACAACAAAGGAACAACTTTTTTTTGTCCAAATGTGTCGATTCATTCTTTTTTATGTTCAAATGTTCGTCTTTAGTGTTGAAGAAGTGAGTTTTTAATTTTCCTTGATTTCATATGATTACATTGTTCATAAGAGATAAGGCTGCATTTGTCATGTGATTATTATTATTATTCATTATGGAATGTTTGGGGAAAATACACTCCCTCTATCTCAATGTCAAATGATAAATCATTCAAGCCAACCTGGACAAATAAGTAAATAAAATCTGTAATAAGATGATAGTTTAAATAAAATCTGTAATAAGATGATAGTTTCTTACAAATAGTAAAAATAACCATAAAATATTCGAGTATATTATATGTTTCACAATATATGTCACTCCATATGCTATGAACTGTGATTAGTGGAGGAAAATATATTAAAATTAAAAATATAATTAATAATTATTTTTTCTGATTATTATAATTTATAACACATGATAAAAATATGTATTAATTGTGCTCCAGAAGAGATGCATGTAAAATTTGGATAAATGGTTCTCCCGTTTTTTTCTTTTAAAAACAAATAAATAACGATTTGGTCAAATGATAAATGCCTATCCGAAAAGAGATTTATGCTTTGGTACCTTACATGCCACCCAAAATGCAATTTTATATTTCGTCCGACTTGCATAGTTGCCTACTATTTTGTTTTTGTAGATGTATTATATTCAGAGTATAATTTTGATGAATACTTTATACTACTTTATACAGGCTAACACGCCACATTACAAATAATTATTATGAAAGTCTTATAAAACATTTTATGTATTAATTAGTAAGAATTTTTATATGCATTTTATATATTATTGATCATTAAGTTTTAAATAAAAATAATACAATTGAATAATGAATAGTCTATTCACTATTTAAAATTTAACTTACCTCCGAATGTGATAATACTAATTGAATATCAATGTAAAAAATCCGATATACTAAAATCAGACTATTATTATATTTGAATGAAATTGTTTATGATTCAATAGCAAACAGGGGGCCACAAAACTGTGGCATCCTCCCAATTTCAAAGTGATTCACTCAATCTGTCAAATTTGCAGGCAAACGGCATGATTATTATTCAATCCAATGTTCCTTTGTACCAAACCAACACAAAAAATAAATAAACATAAAAACCAATTTGATTAATTATAAGTATTAAGATTGGGAACTATGTCCTATAAAATGTCAACTAAACCAGCAATGGACGTGACAACCACTTATAATTTATTTTCCATCAAGCCTAGTTAGTTGTTAAGTCGCATACATAGAGCAATAGAGAGACTCAAATGTTGAGCTTCCCTCACCTTGTAAATAAAGAAGCAAAGATAGATTTTGTATTGCTTCAAAACAAATGGATTTGAAGAAGAAAACCAAAGAGTTCTTCAATTATGTTTCTCCAACTCCTAAAGGGATCTTCTACCTTCTCACACACACACTTCTCACCCTTCTCCTCCCTCTATCTTTTCTACTATTGGCAAGTCTCTCTAGTGCTCAATACTATCTTCAAACACACATTTTATACCATTCATCACAACCCTTTTCTTTTCTTTTCACCTTTGCCCTAAACATCAACCCATGTGTCCTCTACATTCTTGTATCTATTATAAGCATAGCCACCTTAATCCAAGGCTTAACAGGGAAAATCACCCTCTTGAATGAATCATCTTCAACCACTATTATTCTCCAACCTGGTCTCTACACAGCATGGATTCTCCTATGCACTTTGCAAGTTTGTGTTGGTTTAGGCATAGAGGGAAGCATTGCTGCTGGAGTTTATGATTATGACTCTAATAATGATTCAAGTTTTGGTGTTGAGAGAAGTTTATTAAGCAAGGTGATATTTTTGTTGGGGTTGCATGAGACAACACAAGTTTGGTCTAGAATGATAGTAAGGCCTGTGGTGAATGACACAGTGTTTGGTGTTGAAAGAAAAGAAAGATGGGTTGAAAAGGTGGCTGTGGCTGCAAGTTTAGGCACCTTATGGTGGTGGAGGTTGAGAGAGGAGGTGGAGATTTTGGTGGTTATGGTTGGAGTTAAGAATGAAGAATTGAAAGATGTTGGGATTGGTGACTTAGTTGGATGGTGGTTGTATTATCTTACTGTTACAATTGGGATGGTTAGGATTGTAAAAGGTATTATGTGGATGTTAATGATTTCTCTATGTAGAAGAAGGGTAACAAGGATTTCACCCTTGGAATCATATGATAACGATGACAAGGTGTAAATTTTACATATTCTATGTAAGTGTATTTTTGTTTTTCTAATTGAGCTTCCCCTCCCCTGTTTTTTCATTTTTGTGTTGGGTCCCTTTGGGAAATTGTACGAAATTTACATCCAATATTGAATACTCATAACGCATTATTACTCAACTTCTTCATTATCACTTCTTCAATATGGTTATCTTCAACATGGATCCTCTCCTGTTTTTCGTTTTATTTTTATTGCACTTACTTCTATACTACTGAATATAATGTTTATGATACTTGTTATGAATTTTATTATTAAAAAAATAAAATAAAATATTATGGTTAATTATTTAGATTTAATTAAATAGTTAATATTACATTAGTATTTCTAGAATGTTCTAGGGTCATCATCATATTAAGTTATTTCCATTATCCTTAAATATGTTATTGTTCATCCATAAGAAATAAATGAAATAAAAAGAATTTACTCTTTTATTATCTTCTTAGTTAAGCTTAAGATAATTTCTTAGTGTTATATATTGATAGATTACTCATTTGCACTCTATCCTATAATATGTTTGTATCTACTAATATATTACACATATGATGGCAATAATGTCATCACTTAAAGAAAATGCATATAGTAAAATAAAGATTTTTTCATTACTTTCTTGTCCACCGTTCCAACTTTAAAATTCACCTCTCTTTCTCACCATTTTGTTGTCATCATTTTCTTTTTAGCTAAGGACATCCATATCTCCACCCCTCTTCAAATATTGATATCATATTAACATTTTAATTCTTAATATTTAACTTCTAATATAACTTAAACTTTGCCGTAACTTCATCTTGTAACTAATTCACTCAATTACTAATTGCATATTGTTGGGTTTAAGTATCAACCAAAGGTTGACTTGAGTGATACTTGCTTGTTTTTAAGTAAAGACTCCAGTTTGAACTTTCTTGTGGAAATTTTTTTTGCCCAAAACGTCAAGCTCATTATATTATGGATATTCTCAACTCAAATATAATATATATATATATATATATATAATTAGACAAAAAGAAAGAAATTTTGGTTTGGACTTTCACCTAATTTCTGTTCTATTAACTGTGAGAACATTTAACTTGAAACCATTTAACTTCTCACAACACAGACATTGTGAATGGGTTGGGTGAACAATGAGTTTGGGCTTTAATGCAACAAATTCAGCTTTTGAGTTGGCTGCAATAATCTCTTCCTATGATGAGCTGGAGGAAGCCTTCTTCCCCAACACAATTGAAGGAGAGACATGTTCAAGTGTTTTTAGAATAAAATACACGTGAAATCTAATATGCGAACTGTGTTAACTTGGATGAAAAAATGTGGTAACCTGGAACCGGTTTCCAACTAGTTAAAAGTCGGTTTTGGGGGTGTAGGTTCAGTTTGGTTGTTGTTGTGGGGAAAACCGACTTCTGTGTAGAAGTCGGTTTGGAAGAAGCCGATTTTTTGGTTGGGATACCGACTTCTATATAGAAGTCGGTTTGAGTAATGGTAACATTAATAGCCTACCACATTTGGTAAGTTTATCAGCTTTTTATAGTATATTGAATGAGTTCAAATCCCACTCTTAACATTTTTCACATTTTATCCTCTAATTTTTTGATAAATGGAAGAGAGAGTAAACACATCTTATGCAAGAAATCAATTAAACTAAACTTTTTGTCCATAATACTTGAACAATAAATTCAATTTAGACTAAAATTTTAATTTCTTGCTCTTTTTTTTATAAGTACCAAACTTGTTTAGTCTTGAATTGAAAATTCTCTATTGTAGAAGATGAAAACAAACATCATTTAAATAAAATGTCAAAAACACGTGGAGTGAGATTCAAACCCACTGCAACAAAGTTGTTCACTTACCAAATGTGCTACAATGTCAATGTTATCATTAACTAAACCGACTTCTATATATAGAAGTCGGTACTCACCAAACCGACTTCAGTATAGAATGAACCAATGCCCAAACCGACTTATGTGGAAAATTTACATAGGCCCAAACCGACTTTTGTAGAAAATTTACATAGGCCCAAACCGACTTCAGTCCATACTACTTTCGGTATCCAGTCAGATTTTCAATGACTCAGATTAACTTAAAAATATTCAACAGCTTAAATAACAGTTCGCACCAAAACGAACTAACCTGCAGTTAGCAGGTTTGTCACGGCCTAAAATATATATCTTGCTTTATACTATTCTAGTGTGGCTTCACTCTAGAGGTTAAAATATATCTGTCTAGAAAATTTAATGCGTTAAATATTTTTAAAAATATTTCTTAATGAAATGATATCAAAGTTTGATTTATAATTGTACACTTCAATCTCTAAAGTGCGAGCCTAACACATAATGTGACAAATGTATCAATAAGCAAGGTTCAACAAGGTAGATAGATGACTAGGTTTCTTAAATATAAATCAACTATTTTATTCATATTGAGAAGACTTTATTAGTAAGGGCAAATTTAACTTTCCTAATTTTCACCTCTCAAAAAAAGATAATTGATAAAATACATTTAAAGTTGAAGACAACAATAGCCCACTCACTTGCGTATAAATTGAAGACAATAACCAAAAATTTCTTCTATTTGACATGAACATGTCACAATTTTTTGTGGAAACTTTTTTTAACTTGTTTTATTTCATTTACTGGACGAAACGAATCCAGATTCTGTCCGACACGGATGAATATGATAAATAAAATTTAATGGTTCATATTTTAAATTAATTTTAAATAAAATAATTTTAGAAATTGTCATACTTGCGTTTTAGGTTGGGATGAGGATTTCATCCGAATCCAATGATGAGATACACTTATTTCAATACTTAACATTTGCTTACTCTAGTACCTTCAAAAATTATCATTCGACGTTATTATTTTTAAATCTACTTTAAGAATTCAATATTGAATTATAATATATTTAGTTAATCATGTGTTTTGGATATTCAACCGGTCGTTGAGTCTAATTATAATATAACATCAGTCAGTAGCACCTCCACATAATTACCATCACCTGGATGATTACCACCACTGCTGACCAACGCTATTCTAACAACAACACCAACAACCTGAAGAAGAAAATAACCACTCATGCGCAGCCAACAGTGTAAGATATCATCTGTTGCGGGTGATTGTGAAATAAGGTACTAGTTATGGTGGAAGCCAATAGGGTGGAGGTTATCATTAAGAACCATGTATAACAATATCTTCTGAAAAACAAAATCTACACACAAAAAAATTGAAACTGAAAACTACTAAAACAACGCGCACGAAATCTAAGTTTATTTCAGGTAATAAGAAACATGTACTAGGAAACAAGTGTTTACAGATAAGAAGATACACCTAACACACACTTCGATTATTATATATTTATATGTTCCTGCAATTTATATTTGAAACACTATTTAGTGATGAATAGTCTGTTTAATGAAAATGACCTAAGGTACACACTAGATTTCAGTCAAATGTTGTCCTCTTAACTCTATGATTCTCCCATCCCCGCTCCCCCACTCTATATTTCAGTTAAAAAGTTGCCTCAACAATAGCATGCTTCTTTCTGGGGTATCCAATTCCAACGGCATGGCTAATATACACCTTCCCATCCTTCACCGTAGTCGCTGTCGCAATTCGATGCTTAATTCCCGAGAATGTAGCCACAACAGAAGCTGTGTTCCAGCCATCTAAGCTCTCCACTAATCTTGAAAGACCCCCAGCAACTACAACCTTAGTAGGAGACAGTAATTCTAAACCATCGCCCATAGAAAGGGGTCCTCCTGCTACCTTTATTATATTCACTTCCTCTCCTTTTGTTAAATCAATTTTGAACAAAGTACCACTTAAAGTGTGAACCACTATTAGGAACCCATCTGGGTGGTAAACAATTCCGTTTAGCCCAATGAAGGTCTTATACCACTCTTTTGGAGTAAACAATGGATTTCTTATCACTGATAGCAGCTTCCCTTCAACCCCAACCTTCCATATTTTACTGCCTCTTACATCAGTAACGTAAGCATTACCTTCTGCATCAACTGCAACATCGTCCGCGAAAGATTTCTCATCACCTGCATTATTTGGTAAAACCAACATTATTACAACAAACCAACAACATTATGACAACCATCTATATGGTCATGTCTCTTTTCTTGTCCCTTTCAACATCAAATTGAAGGATGTACAGGATACATGACACCATATGGACTATGTAGGGTGTCGTTTTGCAAAGTTGAATAGATGCGACAATAGAAAGAAAACATAATAATAAACAAGTTTATTTATTAACGATAAGACTCCGTTAAAATATGCTCATGCATGGGGAAGCATGTTTTGTGGTAATGATATTGAAAATATATTATGAAATTATGGAAAACTATATTTTTACAAGTGGGTCTGATCTTTATAAAAAAGGACACTTGTAAAAAAAATAGAGGGAGTGACATGTTTGTATCCTACAAATAATATGACTTATATTATGATATAAAAAACAGGACTTATAATTTAAGTGACTGCATGATAATTCAAAAAATAAATCCATGCAATCATCCATCGAAACCGACAAAAGAAGGCAAAGCAGGCAAGTATATTAAATTATTAATTCAATAAAACAACTGAATAAAGACATGACACTAACATATTAATTGAATAAAGCAACCGAATAAAACATGACACTAATCCTAGCAAGGAAAAATTATTATCGGTGAGAACCAATTTTCATTGGATTGTAATAATTATACTGTCGCGATTGACGAACGAGCATCCTTCATAGTGCTGCACAACAAACGCTCTAAAACTAGTATGGCTCCTCCCCAGTAATGAAAAGGTCAGTTAGGTTTTTAGTGTATGTTTAGGGATAAAAACATAATATTAATATAAATTGAATGGATAAAATTGTCCATAACTTTTAAGTTTTCTATGTATTTTTAAGTAAATGACATCTTGGAGGGGAGAGTCCGACTCTTCTAAAACATATACATATTGTAATAATTATGAGTTGAACCTTCCTTTAAAAGAAGATCCGTTGAACTTTTTCCGAGAAATTCACGAGGGAAGTCCACTCCAAGTGATAAAAAATCAGATGCCTGAAAAAATTCTTACAAAATTGAAGTAATATCTTCTATTATTATTTAATATAATAAATTAAAAAATAGGCAGTTTACTCATTTTTAAACATCATTTCCCTTAAAAGTAACACACCTTTCCACCTTTTTCATTTAAAAATTTGTATTTGAAATATTCAGTTTATAATGTAATATTTAAAATTGTACTCCCTCCATTTCAATCATTTGTTTCAAAACAAAATAGTAAGCATGTTTATCTACTTTATTCTCATTTCAATAAGCTATTAATTGCTTATTTTAATAATACTCTTACAAAGAGGCCTAAATGATTAAATATAAGGATAAAATTTTAAGATAGGAAATATGACTTATTTTCTAAATTTTAATAAAATTAATTTCATTTTTTTCTTAATACGTGTTACATTAATTTGAAACCGATGTCTTTAACCATGGACTTTAAAAACGAATTTAAGTGTATAAAAAACGGTATCGATTACTGTATCACTTATTTTTATATAATAACTTATATATACGCATTTAAAAAATCACAGAATAATCGGTTATTCGTAAAACGATTTCCTTCTTGTTCAAACATTGAATTAGTTTTAATTAAAAAAGTTCATGAATTGCATATAAGGATCTTGAGAGGTCGCAGGCAAAGAGAGAAGAAGCTTACTTAGACCCGCGAGCTGAGTGAAAAAGAGGCGGTTCCACGTGGACAAATCATACGCCCCAAGCGCACTATAGCGATTCCCCAACACATCAGCGTGAACCACCAGAACCCGATTCCTTAGCCGGTCAATAGTTAAACCCAGCGACGAATTTCTACCCAAATTTAACTCCTTAACCACCGCCACCTCCTCTAACGGAGTCCCAAAATCCTCTTTCTCCGGCAGAGGAACAACACCGATGCCGCCTTCAGCGAAAGAGACAATGAAGCGGTTATTAGTGGGGTCCCATTTGGCACACTCTCTGAACCACCCGTAACTGTGATAGTGGTATACATGGGTGGGGGTTTGAGCTCGCTCAATGGAAATGATGATGCCGAGAGGTATGGCTGAGAGGACTACTATGAAGGCAATGAATTTGGGTGAGAAAAGCCATGAGAGTGACATGAGATTCAGAGTTGGGTGAAGTTTGAGTGGGTGGAGTTCGATAACCTAAGATCTTGCAAGAGTAAGGTGGAATGTGAGAGGGAGAGTTTATTATATAGTGGGGTTTTCGTACATAAATGTGTACATTTGGTAGCAATTGGGTGAGAGGTAGCGTTCATAAACTGATAACGCAAATTTATCAATAACTAAATATATTCAGTAATAATTCTGGATTAATATCACTAAAAAATTATATTCAGTAATATTAGGTTCAATAAGTAATAATTTCACTATTTATTTATTTGTGTAATTATAGTTAACACTTAGAAAATATTTATATTCATATTTGTGTATAATTCATTACTGTATTTCAATACATTTCCAAGCTAATGGTATAAAAATTTTATATAAGTTATTTCATCATCCATGATTTATTTTCAATTTTCAGCGACTCTTTAAAAAAACAATCTTAATAAATGATATGTAATATATATAAATTTTTACATCAATAATGTATAGATATTATCTCAATATATAATATATTGTATGTGTTCATTTTGCCGTCATAAATATTATATATAATAATGTGTTGAAAATAACTTGGTAACCTTAGGATGAATCAATACCTAAAGAACTCAAAAAACCAAAATTGTATACAAAATTTTAAAAGTATTCTCATTATTTCATTAAATCCACTACTTTTCATGTGAAGACATTAATCAGTAACCAATAAAAGTATAACATTCTATTAGATTGATAGAATCATAGAAAGATTAAAATGTTAAATTTAATTTTTAAGAATAATATTTATTAAGAGAAACACACTTTGAAATAGATTATTTTCTTATTCTTAAGTGAGTAGATAGTTTTGACATTACAAGAAAAAAAGCATCAATAAGCAGGAGCGATGGTTGCCTTAACTAATTACTGTACTAAATCTATGAGCCCAAATGAAATAGTAATTGGGCTGGAATGGCCCACGACAACCCTTAGCATTAATAGATCGACATAACATTCGTTGTCTCTTCCCGAACTCAATCCACGCCTCGCATCCATCTCTTCCTCTCTCTCTTAGGTCAGTTATTTCATAGCACCACCAAAACATTTACGTTCATTATCTTCTGATCTATTTTCGTTCTAATTATTTGTTCAGATTAATTTCCATTCTAATAATCTCATTGAAAATGTTAGTTCATCTGTTTTTTATACTTCCAAATCTCGTATTTAAAAAACTAGACGATTACTCGGTATATTGAAATTTTAGTTAAAAAACTTCGTTTACGTGACGCAAAATGGGTATTATCTGAATCGAATCTGGTTAGATGCTCTTTCCAGGTATTTTTATTTTTAACTATAAAGGAAGTTATATAAACAGGTGTTTTTTTTCTGTTTTTATTGGTGAAATTATTTTGTATGATAATCTTCTGTTTGTGTTTTAGGTTGTGATGGGTTTCACCTTTATAAGAATCTGTGTCCACGATGATTTGGCTTTGATGAATTCAGGGTTTATGTTTGTTTTGAGTATCTATAGATATAACTTTTATTGCTTAGTTTCATTCTGATGGCTGATGTTCTTGTTGTACACTTGTATTTGAGTTTGTCTTAATTGAGAATGCAATGCAACTGTCACCGTGCATGATTTGTTTGGAGGGCTGCATTTTGGTACATGATTAAAACAACAACAACCAAGTCTTTATTCCAGTATATGGTGTCGGATACATGAATTAAGCGAGGCCGGAATGATCTATCATAAATCATGTTCATTGAAACTCATAGTATTCCCTGATTTTTCACCCTGATTCTAAGAGTTTATTAAACTGATTTGATTGTTTACGAGGAGCAACGGTTCTCTTGTTCCTCTATCTTTCTTGCTTGAGGGGAAATCTCCAACTAAAAATAAAATGACCCCTTTCCTCCCCTTGTACTCCCTTTATTTTTCTTCATTCTATTGAATCCAAACACACAGTCAGATTGACTATTACGATTGATTATACCGGGTTTGGACTTGCCATACATTTTGAAGTATTCACAAAACCAATGTTCTTAAATTGTAGATTTGACAAGCTTGAAGATAAAGAAGGAAATGTCAGGTCCTAGGATTGCTCACGCTACCTTGAAGGGACCAAGTGTTGTGAAGGAGTTACTTATTGGACTAACACTGGGTTTAGCTGCTGGTGGTCTCTGGAAGATGCATCACTGGAATGAACAGAGAAAGGTCAGGACCTTTTATGATCTACTGGAGAAAGGTGAGATTAGTGTTGTTGCAGAAGAAGAGTAAAATTGTTATTGCTTTGTGCTATGCTGGCCATTTATAGGCCTTTCTTTTCGTTCTATATTCATATGGCTCTTTAAATGTAAATGAGCTGACTTACTCCAAGATTCAAAATAATAAGTTTCTTGCACTGACTATGAACTACATGGGCTTGTAAAAATTTCATGAAGCTTTGTTTTATTTCTTTTTTGAGTTATTTTCTGGTTCCTGCACAAGTTTAGATGTTTTATCTATTTATCATTTTTTTCACTCCGTAGATTTTGGTAATTTTTTACCTGACTAAATCAAATCCTCTTGAAGCTTTAAGATACATCATAAATGAAGTGTCTCTACATCTTTGAATAGTAGGATGGTTAGTTTTAAGATGTTTATTTTGTTAGGATGTGTTATTGGGATGTGCTTGTACTAGTTGCATTGCACTTGTGCTTGCCATGCAATATTAGTATAAATATGTGTATTAGGTCATTGTTTTATATCACCACGTAATAATTATCCGGAGTCCTGCTTTTAAAATATATCCCATATGGTCTTCTTTCCATCTTATCCCTAAATTTCAGCTGCCGGGCAACTTTACAAATGCAATGTTTACTTCTGTACTAGGGAAATTTTTTGCTGATAACATCTACCCTCCCTATGCCCCATTAAGTGGGAGTCTCGTGTACTGGGTCGCCCTTTTTAATTGTGTGGAATTGTTAAGTAGCCATCTATTTGTCCAGGTTATAAAATCTTTCCATAATGTATTTCCCAATGCCTGACTACAAACTGTAGAGCTTTCTGTCTACATTCTCTCTATAAGCAGTGAAGCTATCAAAAATTGTCATAATTTTTCTCCAGCAACTTGAGTGAAATATTCCTTTAAGAAGTTGTTGACTTTAAATATGAGCTAGAATTTGGTTGTGTATTGTTCCCCCTTTAAGCTCAAAGGACTATTGCTTTAGGGAGTCTATCAAGGATATAATAACCAGATAATGATAACCCTTAGGCAGAATAATTTGGAGTTGACTCTACATTCTCTATATTGCAGGCATTCTTTTAGCTGAGTAAGATGGCACTAAAAATTGCTAGTCATTTGAGACTTGGTATTTAGTAGTCACTGTTGTGAGTGATAGAGTTGAATGAGCACTATTTCATTTTCTAGTCATTGTCAAAGTTCAATCCCAAGTTCTTCTGAATATGTTTAGTGTTGCAGAAAGAATTGCTTGTCTAACGTCTAATAGTTAATGATACTGATTATCCTTTAATTAATGTAGCCATGTAGGGCCTCTTTTCCTGTAACTACAGTATGTACTATCTATCTATAGGTGACAATTTGATTGAGTTTTGACACCATGTATTGGTAACTGGCATAGAATAAACCTCTGTTATCATGGCTTTATAACTAATCCTAACCAGAACTGTAAGCTCATTATGAATGTTACTTTGTTCAATGTACTTAAAAGCCCTGGTTTAAAAGTCCCAACTAGTAAATGAGGTTTTATGTTCCTAATTCCTACTCTATTGTTTCATTCGGCCGTTTACATTGACTGGGTTTATCAAATAGAGATTTTTCACATACCTGAGAGAAAATTTGAGATGGGTGCGACTTGCAGACCTATTAAGTCCCAGGAAATGTTTTCGTGTGTTATTCGTACTTAGTATACATGTCACACAGAAAGGTGGTTAAAAAACTACCTACATAAAGATATTTTCGGTGAATTACAAATCTCAAGATAAGAATGTAATCATTATTTTAAGAATGCATTGCTTGCATGGTAATATGGTATTGCGTGTTGAACATGTGAAAATGTGTTTTTATTTATTTACAAAATCATGGTTTAAAAAATTAAGTCCTGCGTTAGTAATCTATGTTGCCGTATTGGAGCAACAAATACGTAACAGATATCACATTTCCTAACTATTTTTTCTGTACTATTTACTGCAAATATCAGAACATCTTGTTGGCCGAAAACTAAAATGTGATGGTTCTTTATTGAGAACATCGCCCGTCAACTTTAACCGTGGATATTGATTTGTCTTGTCCATGCTAAACAGGGCTATAGAGAAGTTGAAAAGTTTTAATTCTATCATTGATATATGTATGAAATAGGCACTGTGTTATTGGAAGCGTACAAATTTGCGTAGTTGCATGTAGCCTGTTGTTAATTTTGGTGAGCAAGGCTGTTCATTATCTTGTGTTTGAGCTTGAGTACTGATTACATGACATGCACCTTATTTGCCCATAGTAATTATTGCCCTGTTAATTTGAGTACCAATTGAATGTTTAGAAATCTTTACTATGATAGTACATAGATATTACGTGTTTTTGCATTAGTTTGACATTTGACTGCTATATGCATGATGAGGATAATGTCCAACACTCCTATTTACTGGTGGGTGATTAAAGTGATTGGGGTCGAGAGTTGAGACATTGCAACGTTTTCTTATTGATCTTTTCATTGCTACCGTGATCCATTGATTTGGTAGGGTTTTCAACTTAGAATTTCCAAATCCGATTCTAAAATATGGCCAGAGAAATATAAATTAGTACATATTATCTGTGTATTTATGGAAAACTAAAACAGACACTGAAAATTTTAATATGAAACCACTGTCTCATACTTAGTTATCATAGATTCGACATTCATCAGCCCCACAGTATGTTTCCAGAGGGTCAATGCTGTTCTTGTTTCTGGCGTGGCTTGCCGCCGCACTCAGCTCTTCCACCTCATCCCACGCTGCCACACACTCTCCACTAATGGGGTCTCCGGAGCATGCCTCCTCGGCGTTCTTTATGCTCTCCTCCACCTTCTTTGATATGATATCTGGTTGCTGCACGCACGGGTCTAAGGTTCACCATCCGACATGACCCTTGGTTAAGGTTGAACAACGGAGACCTCAGGGCCTGTACCTTTTGTGGTGATGAGTTTTGTCCCTTGGCAACAACCCTAGGGCTTGAGAGGCTCATGCCAGCTATTGTTGCCATTTTTTACTTTTCCTTGTTAACAGTGTTGTAACAAAGATAAGAATGAAATTGAAGATAGAAGGGTTCAAAAGATAGGAATATATATATAACCGATTAAACTTTTTGTTAAGAATATACACCTATTTAAATTTAGGACGGATCTGTTGACTCAAAGAGTAAGTTTTTTTAAACTTACTCCACATCTTAGTCATCAATTCTAGGTAAATCCAATGGTTTAAATTAATAGATATATTTAAACCATTGAATTTTCCTACAATTGATGACTAAGATGTGGATTAAGTTTAAAAAACTTACTCTTTGTGTAAGGGGGTCCTCGCACATTTATTATGAGTAAGACAATATTTTTCTCCATTAATTTTGTTCTTCTAATTTTTCTAGTTATTTGCTTATTTTAAAAATGAGCTCATGATATTTGGAATGACAATAAGAAAATATTGATATTTTGGTGCTCTTATGAATATGAAAATGTGTTTTGGACGTTAAAATGGCCTCCGTCCATAAAGGTGGCGGTGGTGTTGATGTATTGGTTACTACTTACTAGTTAACTCCAGTTCTCCGTCCACCACATTGATTTGGTTTTTTCAAACCAAACTGATTTGATGAATAAAATTGATTATAAAGCCATTTAAATCTCCTTCAAACCAGTTAATGTTATAAAACGGATGACATTCCAAATCCATTTTTTCATGGAACCTTTTTTTTGTTCATGCAGATCTACATGGAACCAATTTAAAAACTAATAGGTAGTTTCGAACAAAAAAACAGTTTTAATACTAAAGTTCTCCCTATTTTATTGTAATTATAAGAACTAGTTTGTCCGCTTTTTTTATTGAATGAATTGGAATTTTGTATGTTAAAAAATGAAAATGATAAACTATTGTGTTCAAATATTGTCTTGATCCAAGTAGAAAAACTGTCATGTTCAAATGGAAAAACGGTAAAAGTTACCTAAACATGGAACATAAAATGAGTAAATATGTTATATGATTTTTTGGTAGAAAATATAGATTATTATGGGCGAAATAGGAAACAAAAGTTACACCATCATAGGTGGTTATTTGTGTTTTCCCTTTATATTAGTATACATATATAATAATATCTTAAGGAATATCTAGATGATATATATATATAATATCTTGGAAGATCTGTTAGAATTGAGATTACTTTATTTTATCTTTGTTATCATTTTTTTTATTTAATTAGGAATAATACATTAGTATAAATATGGATTATTATTAATCCTTTTGAAATATCATAATATTGTCATTTATACTACTATCGATACAATTTATTATTTTGAACATTCTTTTTTCTCCTTTTATATTTCAACCTTATAATTTCAAAGAGATATTAATATAACCTGACTATTTCCACCTACATTAAAATTCAAATTTGTTTTTCAAATTCGAGTTTAATGATATATATAACATTTATATTTGTCTCAACTGGCTCATTTATATTTGTACATATTGGATTTTACAAAATTACATTTATAAATGTGTTTGTGTTGGAGGCTGAATGTTTCAACCTATGGGATTTCGGGTTTATAGTTGAGGAAGTGAAAACCTACCCGATTTGCCTGGTTGCCATATGCCGCATTTTTCAAACCTAAGACTTTAATCTCTTTTATGGCAAACAAATGCAACATTTTAACACACTTCTTGTAAAACGATGCATGGTCATGTGTGTAATGTTGGCTCTAAATTTGTAAAATTTTAATAGGGCATTGAAAATGTGCGTCCACACTTTTTTAGGTACTATTAAAGAGGGTATCATTTCATCCTTTGGGTAGAGAATTAATCTTTTTCAGAACATATGGTTGGCTGTCATAATTAATAAGTGTCGCTTATAGGAATCGAACATTTACCTTTTGATTCCTCGGATCTATTGATGTACTTCCAGACTTTATACACCAAGCAAACATCGCCCCTAAAACAGACATGGAGAATAGCAAAACTATTAAAAGAGTTAATGTGTTCCAAAAATTATTGAAAGTTTCTGTTAAAAAATGGTGCTTACCCTTAACACTCTTCTTTGGAACGAAAAAACAAAGAGATGCTCTTTAATTTGCGTTGAAAAATAACACAATCAATCAAAAAATGCTAAAATTTCAAATATACCCACACCAAGTACTCAATTGAAAAGTTATTGATTCAGATGAATCAGAGGAGCACAATTGTTAACATAATCTCAATATTTTCTTGACATGACGTTGGTCTACTGATATATGATTCTGCTAGATATTAAGGTTATCAAAAAATCAAAAATTCGATTTCTGATAATGACTTGAGGGGATGAGCCACATACTCTGAAAGGAATTAGTTCCATACCTAAAAGCTAAGAGGTGATAATACAAAAGTATCTTAATATTTTTGCTCCTCCAAATTTATTATGTTTACATGTTCTTAAAATTGTTTCCATATAAATTTATATGTCTTCTATCACAACAAAATAGTCAATTGTATGTTAATTAATTTTCTTAACATATGTAAACTGGTTAAAATTTAATTAAAAGGGGAATAATATAGAATTTATATGTAACAATTTCATTCACATTGTGCCTATATTTCAATATCGGTAGATATTTATACAAAATCAATATATTATCAAATATGTTTAATATTTATATTTAAAATTCAATAATAATTAAATATAAACTCTAAATGATCCAATGCATATATCTTTTTTGCATATATTTTTTTGTTAAGTACATCAATCTTTTTCTCAAGTGAAGATTATCTTTATATTAGCTCAACGCCTCAACCTATATGATCACTTATAATTTAGCTTCTCAACAATAGTTCAATTAATTCATAAGATGCTGAAATTTAAGACATATTCTTAATTAATACTCCATATATTTATAAGTTACCTTTGGTTTTCTTTAATATGGTTTATAAGATCATCTATATTTTATATGCAACATTTATTACTGTTTTATTTTATTTGTCCTTTGTTCACCGGTTGGAAACAATAAAAAGTTTGTCGGCCTGCCAAAGAGTTAAAAGGTATAATGTTAAGTGGAAAAATGCATTTATTGACAATGTATTAATGTATCATTCATTATTTATATTTAATTATTATTAAATTTTTAAATGAAGTTAAAAAAATGATTAGTAGATAATATATTGAATGTATATAAATTTCTATGCTAACAATGTATAAATATTTTAATCATATTATAATATATTTCGTTTTAATATAATTGTAATATTGATTGGTGATATGGTAAGAGATGATAAAAACAAGTTAAATATAATAAGATGAATATCTCTCGTAAACATATTCATTATCACATTTAAAATTTACTTAACTTTATTTATCTTATCAATTATTATTTGAATCATATAATAATTTTTTAACTTTATATATCTTATTAATTATTATTTGAATCATTATTATTTCATCGTTTGTAATAATATTTTCCTATTTAATAAACAATATAATATTTATATATTGCTATTCTAAAAATTTATATACAATTAGTATATTATTTATCATTTATTTGTTTATTTTAAGTTAATAATGATTAAACATAAATAGTAAATAATATAATGAATGTATATAATGAAGATCTATAAAATTCATTGAGTGAATGAATAAAATATCACAATTTTCAAAAAGAATCAATTAAACCTGCTTTGGGAATCTTGTTCGAGAAGAAATTTTAAAATTTCACACCACATTATTAGATGAGAAAAAAGTGATTAACCAAACATTTTTATATTAATGATAGATGATATAAAGATTGTATATAAATCACACTTACATTTCATAATATATTACTGAGTATGGATCATCTCCATTAGCCGAGACAATTAATATTTTTACACTTAGTTTTAAATATGAAAATGTCATTATGGGTAAATAAAATGATATAATTATTTTTTCATTTTTATTTTTACTTTGTTTTACAATTAATTGACACTTCATCCATTAATGAAGAAGATCATACTCTATATTCCTATAACCATTCTAATATTTTTAGGAAAAATAAGTTATTAGCCCTCTGAAATTTATGAAGATTATATTTCAGTTTAAAAAAACTGATGCCGATTTTTATACACTAATAGTAACTGATAATTAGATTATCTTCGAATATAAACCAAGACCTTTAGCAATACACAAAAATGAATACATATCTCACAACAAAACAGTGCTAGTTTCAGAAGCCCATGGAACAAAATAGCATACAATAATACACAAGAAAAGACAATGTCATTACCATAAGACAAAATATATAACATGGAACCAAAAGATAGAAGAAGAAAAACAAAAACTACAACTTAATAGACCCAACTAAATAGGCCTAGGTAATAAAACAACAACACAAGATCAAGAGAAATCAATGCATGAACATATTCGGAGACGGCATGAGAGGGTGAAACCGATAGTTTTGATGCCACGGGTTCATGAGTGGATCTGAAATCTGAGATATCTGAAAGAATAAACCATTACCTTTACCGTTAACTTCTTCAGCTATATTAATGATCGAATTCAGAGACTGTAATCGATCCGCGAGTTCCATAGTCTGAGCTCTGAGAATGTTGTTGGCAGATTCCATTTTGGAATACGCGTCCTCCTTCGTTTTGATGCTCTGGACTATCTCCTTGTTTGAGTTTAGAAAACGATTCACTTCTTCAGTCAAATCTTCTAGAAGCTTCTGCTTCCTCAACCGTGATCGCCTCGCGGATTCGCGGTTCGATATCATCCTCTTCCTCTTCCTATCGTCCACCGTAGCAGGTTCTCCACCTTCGGATCCTGAACTGGCGGAAGCGCGTTGAATCGAAGCCATAGGTTAGGATTTATTCTTGTATTTAGGTTGAATTGTTGAAACAAAGTGGAACGAAAATTGGGATCAAGATTTATAAAATTGAATTGTAAAAAACAGATTAATTATGATATCACGGGATTGAGCGAAAATTCATGAGAAAACGTAGAACCAGTAGAGGAATACGACGGAGAAAGAGTGAAGGAGACGGATTCGACGCATAGGGCTAGCCAGGCTTAGAGAAATTCGGTAAACATTGAGGTTTTCTACAAAATCCCCAAATTTTCAAAAACCCTAGATCAGAAAGAAGAAAAGATCTGGCTATAAAAGACACAATTTCTCAAAACAGAAGAAGATATTAGAAAAGAGATTGATGAGAAAGCTTTGAAGAAAGATTCAGAATTGAAACACAATGGGTTTGGTAGGAGATTAAGCCAAAGAAGGTTTTAGTTGTTAGTGGAGGTTGGGTTTTATAGAAAAAGAGGGTCAAAGAAAACGTGCAAAGGTGAAATGTATTAAAATTTAGGACTTTGTTTGTATTAGTTGAAATTTTAAATCAGATTCAATTTGTTGAAAAGTAGCATGTGATATCGCCTCATAAATGGCGTGCACGGCGGCTTTTTTCCCAACACAGTTGTTTTGACATTTTTTTTATTTTTACTTTTATATTTCTTATTTTATTTACTTTTAGGGGGAGTGATATAAGAAGAAGAAAAAATATGTACAATAATACATATTTTACTGTAACATTTATCATTTAAATTTAATTAATATTAAATTTTAAATATAAGTAATATAAATTAATACCGAATAATTTATATATTATGTATAAAATATCTGTACTAATAATATATAAATATTATATTCATATAATATAACTTTTTTAAAATATGGATTTTGTATTTAATAATATCCCATAAATGGTGAATAGTCCAATTTGAAACTAATGGTTGTTATGAAGAATTTTTATACATTTTGTTTTTGTTGCATATGTTAATAATGATTAATTCTTTAATGAAAAACGATTTCAATACATGAGAAAAATATATACATTGATGTGTAAGAGATTTTTACATTGATAATATATTATTTACTAATTATTTTCAATTATCATTGACTCTTTAAATAAATAATTCAAATGAAAAGTAGATGATGCATTGACTGTATATAAATTTTTACATTGACACTGCATAGATATTACACTCTTAATATATTATAATATAAAGTTTTTTATTCATTTATTATATCATTCAAGTATACTACATACATTTAAAGTAAATAATAGTTAACACATCCATGATGGATAATAAATGTAACAACACTTTAAAAATACTTGTAACTTTTTTGGTACTATTAGTGGTATTCTCTTACCATATAGATATGACTATATGAGTAAGGAATTATCTCTTTTGGGTACCCTTCCAACAAATATCGTTCATAATAATCAAATCATTGACATTTTAGTCATCCTGAATATCTAACAAAATCTTATATCACTAGATCAATGTCTTGTTGATAAAAAATATTTGGAATGTAACTACATGTATATTAAAGTCTAAACAGATTAGAAATTCATAATACACAAATATTAAATTCGTTATTTAATTAATGTGTAAATAGTGACATAAAAGATAGTAGTTTCTTAAAATATATATTTTGCATTTAAGAAAATCAAAGAAAAAATATATTTCATTACAATTCATTACTTTTCTATGCCTAAAAAGTATTTGAATTAATTTATTAGGAGGATATATAGTAAAAATTATTCATTGTTTTAACATATTATGGATAAAATAAAATACATTCATTCTTAATACAATTATAATAAAATATTACAATTGTATAAAGTAAGAGAAATAATATATACTAGTGTATTCCTTATATGTAGGTCTGCTTCCCGCTTCACGTTTTTATTATTATTTATAAAGTGTAGCCTGGATGCTATAAATATTAAATATAATATTTTTATGTTAAATATTATAATTTGTGTGGTTGACTTTATTTGATTGGGGTAAGTATATGTAATTTTTTTAAATTGAACATCAAATAGTTGATTGACTTGAAATTATTATTGTATGCGAAGTATATGATTAGGGTGAAATTATTAAAATAAATTTATTAACTTTAGGACATAATATGTTCGTCATGAAATGTTTGTCAACTGCATTCTTATTTTTATAATAATGATTGCACAAATCAATAGATATGATAAACGGAGTAATGACTTCTCTTTGATACAATGAAATTGAAAATAATTATATTTTGAGTAAATTACACTCACACCCTCTGAGTTTTAGTGAAATTACACAAACCACCCCTCACTTTTTTGTCCTTACACGAACCACCCCTAATTTTGTACATATGTTACACTGACTACCCCTGCATGATATAAAAGTGTAATATTTTAAACAAAAAATGTATGATGTGTACAATTAATTAAACAAAATATTGTATATTGTATAGACAAATTCAAATAATATAAGAGTCAATGCATCTTCATTATTTGACTCGTTATAAAATAATATAAGAGTTATTTAAAGATTTATTTGAAATTATTAATATATTTTTTAATGACACAAAAATAATAAAGAAACACTTGTTTTTGTACTATTTGAAGTGTTACACAATATACAATATTTTGTTTAACTTAATTACATTCATCACACGTTTTTTCTTTAAAATATTACACTTTTATAACATGCAGGGGTAGTCAGTGTAATGTATATATAAATTTAGGGGTGATTTGTGTAGGAGGGAGGGGTGGTTGGTGTAAGGACAAAAAAATGATGGGTGATTTGTGTAATTTCATTAAAACTCAGGGGGTGAGTGTAATTTACTCTTACATTTTTTAGTGTTGTTATGGATAAAATAAAATACATACATTCATAATACCCTTGTACAATTATAATAAAATATTACTATTGTATAAAGTAAGAGAAATAATATATGTATATAATAAAGTAAATGCTCACAAATTTGAACATATCAAGCTTGTATAAATTAAATGATGCACCAACTTGTCAAATATTATAAATTAAAGTGAAAATATCTATGCATGGTATACACGTTTAGTAATTTATTTATCATTCATTATTTTATTTATATTAATATTTTTGAATAATCAATCATTATTAAATATAAATGGTGCATGATACATTAATATCATATAAAACTATTACACTGCGTATATTTTTTTCTCTATAAATTTTACAGTAAACTAGTGTGTTTGTGCGGGTCATATTGCTTTTATTGAAGTCAATTTAATACACTACAAAGGTATGGAATAATTATGATCCAATAATTTGAAATGTTAAAATTGAATAACAAAGCAGATAGATAAGTGGTAAGGAAGGTAGACAAAATGTTATTTTGTGACAAAATGTAAAATGAGTGAGTGAATGAAAAAAAATGTTAGAAAAATCTTACCCTTGAGTTCATGAACAATTAAACATGCATGAAGTTGTTAAAAAGATAGACAGAATGTTAACTTGTGACAAAAAATAAAAGAGTGACGGGAGAGAGTAAAAATGTTAAGAAAATTTGCTTCATGAAAATTTTAAGTGTGAAACAATTAAACACATAGAGGTAGTGAAGAAGATAGATAAAATGTTAACTTCTTACAAAGAGTAAAATTAGTGATTGAAGAGAAAAAAATATTTAAAATGTATTACCCATAAGAAAGTAAGTTGAAGGATGTTTGAATTAGAGATTTCATGAAATGGGAGAAAAGTGGGTGAAAATGTAAGAAATGTAAAATGGAAAGAAATAAGGAAAATATGTGGATTAAAATCTTATTTTTGTATCTGCCATGTAAATGAAAGAAAATATTATTCAATTCCCATTATTTTATTTTTTAATTCACTTTCATCATTATCTCTCTGTACTTGGTCCATTATCTATTTTTTTGCATTTTTTATCTAAAGTTATTCTACAAAATAATTCATTAAAAGAAAATAAGTTGATGGAAATTGATTAAACAATAAGTCTATTTTTAATATAAAACATTCAAAGTTGCTATACTACTTATATTTTAGTGTTATGAAGGACACATTTTCGGAAAGTAAATAATACATTGCCAAATAATTAATGTCAGTTTTTATGATTTTTACAAATTTTATATTATAAAAAGTCTTAGTTGATAAGTTATGTGGCTGGATATTTTAACATTAAAAATAACTAATAATATAAAATTTATTATACCAGCATATACATGTACATTATAGTTTAATTTTAAATAAAATTAATAAACGTTATCTACCTCCAAAAGTAATTTTATAAGTATGTCTATTTTGTAGGATGATATCATTATGCAATAAATATAAAAATCAAGAAGAATGAATTATAAGGGTTAACCAACAATGAACACAGTGAAGGTATTAAGATTTATAAAAAAAATTTAAAAATATTTATTTGTATAAACAATTACATCATTTACATGTTCCTAGGAGGTTGCCCTTTGAAAAAGTCAAAGCACATATAAGAAGTGGCTAAGTGAGTAAACTATAAGGAGAAGATTCCAAAAAAATCAATGAATAACATAAAAGTAATATATATTTTATTTGATTTTACATTAGTTTTATTTATTATATTTCATTCAATTAATATATTACCTTTATGAGTAAACTAAAAGGAGAAGATTCAGAAAAAATCAATGAATAACATAAAAGTAATATATATTTTATTTGATTTTACATTAGTTTTATTTATTATATTTCATTCAGTTTTATTTATTATATTTCATTCAAATAATATATAATGTGTTTAAAGAATTTTTTGGTTACAAATATAATATCACTTTTAACCACTCATTAATATTATTTATTCTTCGATTTTGGATATTGAAATTTGTTTTGTGATTGATAATAATTTATTCTTTATCATCTGTTTTTACATTATGTTTATTTATTATTTCACTTAATTAACATATAATATGGTTAGTGATTTTTTTTTTGGTTACAAATATATTATCAAACTTAGCGACTAATTTATATTACAATATTTTTATGCAGAAAATTGTAATAAATTACTTATTAAGTATAACCATGTAAGAAAAAAGAATGTATTCCCCATAATGAAAATATTATGATCACAAATAAAAATATTATAACTTAATTGATGATTTAGTGTACAAAAAACAACATGCATGTGAAAAAATTGAATCTATAATATCAAAGAGGTTTAGTGAACATTAAAAGAGTAGAATGTTTTTTTTTTAATGTATGATACATGTTGAAGGAAAATGAAAATGAAAAATTAGATTTAACAATACATATTTAATAGGTTAGAGAGAAAGATGTCTTTGAATAACCCGATGTTGAAGAAGAAAGGAAGAGAAAAACTGTGTACAGATGTGTTTAAGAAGAAAAGAAAAAAAGATGATCAAGGGTTGTGAATAGAGACAGGAAGAATGAAAAAATAATTTTGGAAATAATAAATGTGGAGTAATTTTGGAGAGAAATTAACGAGTAATTTTGTTTGATGTTTTTGAATAATTTGCTATAATTTTGTAAAAGTAATTTTTGAATGATAGAAATACTTCTTATAATTTATATGTGTCCATAAATAGAGGTATTCTTTGTTATAATATCACTCTCCCATTCTATTAATAATAAGATAGCAGATAGATTATGTGAAAGTTGAATATATTAATCTTGCATGAGAAATAAATAATTAAGTATATCATTGTTTTATTAGTCAAATATAGAATAAATTATATCATTAATTTTAAATGAAATTTGTTTAATCGGCTAAATAAATAGATTAGAAAAGTGGATGTTCTATCTTTATTTTTCTTTTAACGTTGTAGCTTGAGAGAACTATAAAATGGAAATCATTCCATGGTGAATTATAAATTTTGTTGACACTATTAAGATTATCATCCAAATTTATAGATAAAACTAATTTTTCATCATTTATGATTGTCTTTTTCAATAAATGTTATTCTCATGAATAAGATTATTGATTTTGTTGTTTTCCTAAAATATAGTATATTTTACATCATTAGATTAATATATTATTAATATTAATTAAAAAATAGAAGATACAATAAAGCAAATGGAAGTAAATTAAATAAAAAAATACAAGAAATTGATATTGCATTGAATGTAAATGAATAAATAATAGTAAATAATAAATAAGTAAAAGAATAACCTATTATGAATCAGTGAAAAAGATAAACGTTCCACAATAAAAATATATATTTATAAATCTATATTCTCAGAATGAAAAATAAAAGGGAAATAGATAAAATATGTAATTGTAAATAATAAATATGATTTCTATTGAAAACCATTAAATATCATCCTGGAATTATTATAAATTTTTATTTAAATGTCAACATTCTAGAAAGAATAACTCAATGAAAAAATATGAATAGAAATATTTACATGATATTAAATATAATATATAGGAACTTTTACAAGAACATAATTTTTTAACTTAACAATTCTCTTTAGTGCAATCCTATTCTAGTAACAATATTTACACCATTATGGAAAAACATACCTAGCACTTGAATCAAGTATATTCATTATAATAAAAACAATTTGTTATTCATGAGTACATTACAATAAATATATAAATAGATAGATAAATATAATGATTATAAACAATATATTATTTTAATGGTAGATATAATGTGTTATTGTATACTCACATTGATCAAAGATTAAAAGTATAATTCATGTTACTAATATTTGTTTAGTAGTGAGATAAACACAAACCCTTAGTTATTAGTTTATCATTCACATAATAAAATGATCAAACTCAATTAATTCATTTCTGATGAACTCAAATTTAATTTATTTGATTTATGAAATGATTTATCAATCTAAATAATGAATTAAGTTTCGAACAAATATCGATTGAATTGGACTATGAGTGTAGCATGATATATCAAAATTTTCAATCCTTTCACAAAAAAAAGTAACCATTTTTATTTCATTTCATATTTCTATCATAGTTAATTAGTTAGTCATATTTTTCATTTTAATTAATTATTAACTAGTTTTTAATTTAAAATCCCCTGAATTTGGTCTGCAGTTCTGCACCTCTGTGCTTCACTGCTTCCGTCGGACACTGAAGAAAGAGTGCAAAATTCCTATCCCTCCGCCTCAATTGCCAATTGCAAAAGGGAAATAAATATTATATATTAATCTATTATTTATTTATTTGGAATAATACCAAGTGCATAATATTGAAACTCATTAATCTTTTTCCTATACCCACATCAAAATTTCAAACACTTCCTCTGTGAAAAGGTAAGTTATTCAAACCCAATTAAATTTATGCATTTATCAGATTTTCTGTTTAGGAAAAATCTATATTTGAATTGGATTTTTTTTTCATTTGAACCCTAAGCTTGAATTTTTGTTCATTTTATTATATTCTGATTCGGTAGGTTGTTCTCTTCAATTTTCATGCGGCAATAGCAATATGAATGGGTTTTGGTGGTGACAACTATCAGCTACTTGAATTTCTCTCTCTAGCTGCTCCTGCATCTTCAGCTTCTACCATTTCAAAGGTTTTTCCTCAAATATCCACTTTTTCTTTTGTTTTTATTTGAACTATTTCACTTTGCTTTTGTTGTTTGTTCTCAAAAAACATTAAACTATAATGGTTTTATTGCAATTTTCAAGTTTGATTTCTCTGTTTTTGGCTGTATAAAATACTTAATTGTGCTAATTGTTTAAATTGGGACTAACATGACTTCATTTAGGTTTAGCAACAATCTATTAAACTATCTCTTCATGCCCATGCATGCTTGAACAGAAAAATAAGAAGATTTATTTTGAACCTAATGCAATTGACATTGAAAATGGATGTTATTTATGTATTTATTTTATCCTGTAATGAAATTTGAAGTGGTTATTCACTTTGCTGTATGATACTATGCACTATATGATGTATACATGCTTGTAAATTTAGTGATTTCTTAAAAATTTGTAGCATAATCAGTTCTTTTATTTGCTGCAGTTTTTTCTTTTATTGTAAGCTGTTTCCCGAGCATGGATTTGTGGAAGTTTAAAACTTCTGGTGGTGCATCTGCATCCTCGCTGAGTGTTGCACCGTTGAGTGTTCCAAATCAGGTTGACGAGATTTCTCGATCCCCCAAGGAGATGAGAGCTGTTGGTCATACAGATGTGGATGTAGACATTAGAGAAGTTTACTTTTTGATTATGCACTTTTTGTCTGCCGGGCCATGCCAGAAGACTTTTGCACAGTTCCGGACTGAACTTTTAGAGCACCAGCTTCTACCTAGGAGATATCATGCTTGGTTTTCAAGAAGTGGTGTGCCCAGCGAGGGGGATGTTGATGACAATCATGGCACTTCTTTACCTTTAGATTACAACAAATTAATGGACAGGTATTTTTTTTTTACTCATATGCCTTCTGATTTGTTTTTGCACAAATTGTCATGGGATATTTGGTGGTTTCATTGTCAATTGATTACTGTTAATAAGGTTGGAGTTTTTTTTTACACATAGCTTTTCAAAATTTGTTTTCATTTTTTAAATGAGGACACAATATTTCTCAGATTTTCCTGTTGAATTTGACTATATTTTACCTCTAAAAAATAGTTATTTACTATTTAGTATGTTTATAGGCTATTTTTGATAAATGTCAGCAGAAATATGTATTAAATCAGCATATATTCCCTTCTCCTTTCCATTTTTTCATTATGGCAGTTGTTTCATAGAGATTTGATGTCTTGTAATGTTCCATCCTCTTAATATCTTTTGTGGCCATAGCTTGCTGCAAAGATTTTAAGATTACTTGAAAAATTTATATCTTTATAGATCCTTGACAACTTGACTGCTTGCTTTAGCAAATAACAATTACTTTAGATCTCTTTATAAATATGTAGTTACCTTTTATTTAATTATGTTATTGTGGGTCAAAGTGTTGAGTTTTCAACATGTAATCATAATTTGGTGCTTTGTAGAATAGTTATCTCGAAGTGGTTGTCTGACACTCTCGATCAGATAGAATATAAAAAAACTTTAACTGAAGTGTATATCATAGGTGACTAACATTCAAAAGATGGTAGCTGCAGTCTGTAGTCAATGCCTGCATACTGAAGAGGTTCTTATTCGAAGTTTAGCATTACAAATGATTTTTGTTTTAAAATTCTCCAGGCAAAGAAAAAAGGAACTTATGATTGTAGAGTATAATTGTTGTTGTTGGTTGGATAAACTTTCCTCCTATGTTAGTAAGGGCTGCTTCTTCATATTTCTTGTATGGGAATTAATTACTGGTCAATTTGTGTTACCAAAAGGTATCCTCACGTTGCTAAGGATCACTTGGTAAAGCTTCTGAAGCAATTGATGCTGAGTACTGTCCATCCTTTGCATGGAAATCTTGGAGAAAGTAGTCCAAGTGCAGCTGATGTTCCTACTTTACTTGGATACGGTTCCTTTTCACTCGTTGGTAGTATGTGATATGCTATAGTAATCTAACTTCTCTTGTCGTTCATTCGATTTAAGCATTTTGTTTATAATTTTAAACTTTAGTTACTCTGGGAAATTCTTTAAAATTAGGCTTTTATATGAAATTATGAATTACGTAAACTAATTAATTTAGATATCTATTAATGATTTTATTTTATTTTCCCCTGGGATATTCTTAGAGGCATGTTTTAATATATATCATCAAAAAGAGGGATGTATTAATATATCAGGGCTAACAGTAATATATTATGTTTGGGATGGGTATTTGAAACCCTGATTCAGTTTCTTTTTTGGTAAAAATTGATAAGATGTTCTGGGGCGTGGTAATGTAATTATTTTATTACAGTAGCAATGATCATGTATAAAAAAGGGGAAAGGTAAAGGATTATAGATGTTTAAGTGCTCGATCTAATAGTTGCCTCTGGCTTGTAATTTGTTCCTGCTCTTCTCTTTTTCAATATGTAGTCTGAAGCATCTATTGGCAAATTTGCATATGAATATCAATGACAATTGCTATAGTGGGCTCTGTCCCCATCATAAAACCACACAATATATATCAATGTACGTGTGAAAGAATGAGATGAGACATTCGATATCTGTTAACTTTATTTTAATCTGTGTTTGTACAGTTGATAGGATATCATCAGACATGAAAAGCAAGTCCCCTCCAGTTTACTTGCGTTGGCCACACATGCCGGCCAATCTGGTTCAGGGGCTAAGTTTCAGGGAAATTGGAGGTGGTTTTACAAAGCATCATCGTGCTCCATCTATTCGCTCTGCATGTTATGCTATTGCCAAACCATCAATTATGGTGCAAAGGATGCAAAATATTAAAAAGCTAAGGGGACACCGTGTGTCTGTCTATTGTGGTATGGCATACTGTTCTTCTAAACTCGCTATTAAAATGGTGATTTTTTATATGAGTTCAGGTCCATACATTTAATTAATGTCATTAATTATATGTGATTCACATTACAATGATATAAAGTTTATTTCAATGCGTTTTCATGATAAGTGCTACTTTCTCTTGGACTTTCCTTCTGAAATTAAATACTGTTTTAATAATAAGTTGCACATAGAGGCATATAGGTAACTATTTTAATAACTAAACCCAGCTGATAAATAAAAAAAAGATTTCATCTTGCAGCCATATTTGATCGATCAGGGAGATATGTTATTAGTGGTTCAGATGATCGGCTCGTCAAGATTTGGTCTATGGAAACAGCATTTTGTTTGGCTAGTTGCCGTGGACATGAAGTGAGTCACTAGTATGGTTTATGGAAGTAATTTTCATAGTTCGTTTTCCTTTTTATCATTTAAGCTTCTGTTGTCATCATATGAATTGAAGGGTGATATTACTGATTTGGCTGTAAGCTCAAACAATGCTTTGGTGGCATCTTCTTCAAATGATTTTGTCATTCGAGTTGTAAGTGGAATACTTTTATATTTATGTTCTGCTCTATGTTCCTTGGGTACTAAATATTTGCATTACACAGTGGCGCTTACCAGATGGGATGCAAATGTCAGTTTTACGGGGACATACTGGAGCTGTTACTGCTATTGCATTTAGTCCTAGACCCAGCGCTGTATACCAGCTGCTATCGTAAGTCTATTTTCACTTTAAGAGTTATTTCTCCCTGCTGTTGCCCTGTATCTCAAATCTTGTAGCTAATTATTTCATACATATTGAGTACTTTGAAAGTGCACATGTCATACAAATGGGTAAGTAATTATATTTGTAAATGTAAGCTGTTTTTTTGGTAAACCTTTTCTAAAGTTGTAATAAATGCTCATATTGTGACTGTAATTTAATAATAGTAATTGAACCAAAAAAGGAAGGGAAGGGATCATTGAAGTGTTTTACTGGAAAGCTTCAATGAAGGGTCTATATAGTAACTAGGTTGGGGGTTTGACTTGAAAGTGGAGACAATAAATGCTTTAAGGGTATTTTTGTCTTTTACAAACAATTTTAATATTTGACCATTGATTAACCTCTAATTCTGCAAATCTGCTATCCTTCAATAAAGAGTTGTAACTTGCAACTCATTTTCATACGAGGTATGTTTAGAACAAAAACAATCAGTTAAACCCCTATTACTTTAATATAAAAATATTCAGACGAAATATGCATATCAGTTTTAAATGAGGGGAGGTGAGAGTAATTTACTTAACATACTCTCTATTAATTATTGTAACTGATCTATAGCAAGGTTGGCACCTACCTATTTCTATATACTGTGTAGTGACATGTATTTTAATTTTTTTAAGCGTATCTAAATCAGTTAATTGTATTCTTTGTACCAAAGAAATAGTAATTTATTTCTTTAATATATCATCTCCTTTCTAGTGTTCAAGATAGGCAATAGCAGGAGTCTTATTTCGCTACTTGACTTTTATGAGATGCGTAGGTCATCAGATGATGGAACTTGTAGATTATGGGATGCAAGATATTCACAACGCAATCCACGAATATACGTGCCTAAACCTCCAGATGCTACAACAGGTCAGACCATTGCTTCTTGTTCTGTCAATAGGCCAGGCCAACATTGTCTGAGTTTTCGTTATTACCATACTAAATTGAATATGATGCTTCAATATGTTTGGTTTTGGAGTTGGATCAATTAGATTTTATTAATCTCATTGGTTTTCAAGGATTGTGCTATTTGCAACTCAAAAGGAACACCTCATTTTAGATCTATAAATGGAATTATTGTATCTGGTTTAAATCAAAATATGAACTTGATTGTCTTCTCCGTGCTGAATACACTGAGACAAAGTGTTAGACCCCTCAAAAATTTCAAAAGCAAGTGTTTTTATTTTGAACTTGGATCCCCTCAAACAAAGGTGTTTTTTTTAGCCTAGCTCTGCCATTGTGAATGGATGTTAGGACATACAAATTGTTCGTTTCTCACTTCAAGTGCCTTTCAGATCATTAGTCTTACCTGTTGACTGCCATAAATGCTTTTTTGTTACTAGTCTATTCTTAATCAATTATAGGATTATTTGAGGAATTATTTAATTTTGTAGGGAAGAGCAATGCTCCACCAACTAATCAACCTTCCTCAAGTAATGGTCAACAAAGCTATCAGATACTTTGTTGTGCATATAATGCAAATGGAACTGTTTTTGTTACTGGAAGCTCTGACACTTATGCCAGGGTATGCTTACATATGTTTGGAGGTTTAAATATTGCATTCATTTAGATTGGTTTAGAAAAATACCGATATCTGCAGGTGTGGAGTGCTTTTAATTTTAAGCCCAACTCTGATGATTCTGATCAACCTATACATGAGATGGATTTATTAACTGGCCATCAGAATGATGTTAATAATGTACAATTTAGGTTAGACTCTCCTGATTAGATCTACATGTAGTTGTTGTTTTTTTTTTTTCCTTTTATAAAGATTCTTATTGCCTTTGTTACCTCCATATGCAGTGGTTGCTCTGTGGCTTCAAAATTTTTGACATCTGACTCTTCGAAAGAAGAAAATACCGTGAAGTTCCGAAATTCCTGGTTGATAAATGTCTTGATGCTTATTTTCTCATTTTTTCACTGTCATTGTTTAGTGTTCGATATAACCAGTACTGTATTCATACTAAATATGTTCAAGAACCAATGTAATTTCTGTATATTTTCAGGTTTTGTCATGATAACATAGTTACATGCTCTCGTGATGGAAGTGCAATTATATGGGTTCCTAGATCTCGTAGATCCCATGTGAGCTCCTTTCTATTTTTTCCTGAACACCTTTTACTCCATTTGTCATCCAGAAATACTTTGGGCATCTTTGTGCTGCAATTTCAAAAAATTTCTGCACCAAACTTGGCAAATAATGTAGTTCCCTGTTGCTTTTCCAGGGGAAAGCTTTACACTGGACTCGTGCATATCATCTAAAGGTGCCACCACCACCTCTGCCTCCTCAACCCCCAAGAGGGGGTCCAAGGAAGAGATTTCTACCTACTCCCCGTGGTGTCGACATGATTGTATGGAGTCTGGACAAGCGCTTTGTACTTGCAGCTATAACGGGTAATGTACTAGCTAAAAGTAGGAGCTATAATGGGCCGGGGAAGTTTACACTTTATACTTAGACATATTTTTGTTTTGCTATACTTGCATATTAAAAGAATGGAACCTTGTATCAAAATCAGTCTAAGTGGTACATAAAAGTACTTATATTTGGATTATTCAATTTGATTCTCTCCTGCTTATTCTTGTTATATGTTCCATATCCTCTGAGCATCTATCTTGTAGTAATTCACTCATTCTGTTGCTGGTTTTCTAATGACGTGTTAACTACTTAACTACCAATCCTTTCCTTTTATAACTTACTGGAAATACATAATATTGAATTAGTTATTCAAAGGGTTGAATTTTTCTGATATGTTGTTCAAAGCTGCCGGCGAACATCTATATGTTCTACTTTGTACTACTGATTGCTGCTGTTACCTGTATACTTTGCATTCTATGGCCTAAACATGGGTACTGCGGAGATATGCAATTGACATATTTCCATAAAGAGTAGAAAATACATTAGGTATCACATCAACTTTATATTCTTATGATCATTGTTTTGATGATGCATATTTATTCATTTGACTAGGCATGCATTCACAACTTTGTGATCTCCTCCTTTTCCTCCACAGATGATCAATTTTAAGTTATTTCATAATGGAAAGAAGGTTCTTGCATGCTTAAACTGAAGACTTGTCTTTTCATCTTGAAGATTGCAGAATATGTGTTTGGAATGCAGTTGATGGCAGCTTAGTACACTCTTTGACTGGTCACACTGCATCTGTAAACCCCTCCCTCATCTCTCTCTCTCTCTCTTCCACGCCTTCCTTTCCTTATGGTCTCCCTCTTTTATGTGATTCTAATTTGCTCTTGTTCAATAAAAAAACATCACTGAAATTTCTGGACTAGACATAAATTCAGAAAATTGAAAAGTGGTCGGTCATACTTCTCTAATTGGGGGTTTATAGCATAAGTTTCAGTTAGTCTTTTTTATAGTTTAATCTTAATTTGATCTTGTAGTTCATTCATGACCAAATGTTGATTTTTTAATGGTTGGCAGTCTTATGTTTTGGATGTTCATCCTTTCAATCCTCGAATAGCTATGAGTGCTGGGTATGATGGACGGACCATTGTGTGGGATGTAAGCTCTTTTTTTCATTTGGGTTCTCAATACTAGAATGTACTCTGTAAAACATACTTTAATTCATGCTTCTCTGGTATATTCTTTTTCAAGATATGGGAGGGCGTACCTATTCGGACATACGAAATTGGACGTTTTAAGTTGGTCGATGGGAAGTTTTCTCCGTAAGTGTCCGTAGAAGAATATTTGTTATTACTGGACTTTCTTTTACATTGAATTGCTGTGCTTGCTTATTATTATGTATTTTATAATTTCCATTCGCACATCTATATTTTTTCCCTCTTCGAAACTGTGCTTACTTTGGTAATACTCAATGTTGATCTTTCATATTGTCCTTTTTCTCACTTATTAGAACTTGTCTTTGGAAACGACAAACGATTTAGACTTACATTTTAGAGCTATATAATCTCTTTAAGTGATGTCCATGTAAAACATATATGCTTAAGCCGTTAGGTAAAGGCTTGTTAACACTTTTTGTTTAATATGCTCCTTCAAGCAAGTGCCCTTTGGGCAAGGAGTGTGGACAATGCACTGTTCTACATTGTGTTGAAATTCAACTTTTATTTTAAAATAATAGGTAGTGAGGATCAAACTCTTGACCACTTGTAGTAGAGGGATGGTGCGTAAATATAATAATCTATTAATATGTTGTTGTGTCGTTATAGGGATGGAACGTCAATCGTGCTTTCAGATGATGTTGGCCAAATATATTTCTTAAATACCGGTCAAGGCGAGTCCCAAAAGGATGCAAAATATGATCAGGTGGTCAAATATATCAATATGGCTTCTCATACCTTTTATTATCTTTATCTTTATCTTTTGTCTAACAAAACATGTTTAATTATATGGTTGTCTGTTTGATTTCTTGGCAGTTTTTTATGGGAGACTATCGACCACTTATTCATGATACTCAGGGAAATGTTCTCGATCAGGTTGAGAGTAATCATTATGCCATTGTGCTTTGTTGATTTTACCCTCATGATAGAATTAATAAATCTAATATATATTTTCCAGCTAATAAAAAAATGATGTTTTCGCTAACCTGTCACACCTGATGCAGGAGACTCAACTTCCGCCACACCGAAGAAACATGCAGGAACCTCTTTGTGATTCTAGTACGTTGTGGCTCTTATATTGTGAAGTTTTTGCTGTCTTATTTCTGTAAGAATTTCTCTAACCATCGATCATTTCATTATCAGGTATGGTGCCATATCCAGAACCTTATCAGAGTAAATTTCAGCAGCGTCGGCTTGGTGCTCTTGGCATTGAATGGCGTCCTTCATTGATAAAATGTGCTGTTGGTCCAGATTTTAGTGTTGGTCTGGACTACCCAGTGATCCCTTTGGCAGATTTGGATGGAATGCTTGAGCCGCAGCCACAGTTCATTGATGCCATGTTCTGGGAGCCAGAATATGACATTGTTGTAAGTGATGATAATGACTCTGAATACAATGTGAATGAGGATAGGTCCAGTGCAGGTGAGCAAGGGAGTGTTAGTGCAATCTCTTCTAGTGATTCAGAATGCAGTGAAGATGACTGCAGTAATAGGGATGGCCTTCGTAGATCAAGAAGGAAAAGGCATAACGTTGAAGTAAGTGGTGTACTTATAATCTTTGTTGGATCAATCTTTAATTTCAGCTTACCATCTAACCTGTAATATTTGTCAGGGCGGGGCAACGACTTTTTCTGGAAGGCGTGTCAGTAAAAGGAATTTGAATGAGTGTGATGGTAATCCTTCTGGAAGTAACAGAGCTAAGAAGAAATCCAAAGGTGTCGCAAAATCATCAAAAATGAAATATACCAAAGCTAAAACATTGAGACCCCAGAGAATTGCTGCTCGGAATGCTCGTAATATGTTCTCTCAAATTAGTGATACCGATGGGGAGAATGATATTTCCGGAGATGAATCATCAGACAGTTTGGAAGATTTAGACATTCATAGTGAACCTGAGAGGAAAATGCATAATAAGCATGAACTTAAAGAACCATTATTTTCTAATGTAGCTAAGCGTCCTGCACATTCTGAGTCTCAGGTAAATGTGGAAAAGAAACTGGGACTAGTTCTTAAGATTTCTCTACGTGATTCTAAGAAGAATGTGCCCTTAGAGGGCACAAGACTGGCATGTGAGACACAAACAAATATGACATGTCAGTCTTCGAGACCCCAAAAAAGTGATCAAGAAACTTCTGCAGAGGTGACCAATGCCAAACTTCTCCAAAGCCACAACACAGATGAAAACACTGATAAGTCACTAGATGAAAGTAATCATCTGGACACATCTATAACTGTTGAGGGGAACACATGCAGACACACATATCGGCTTTCAAGATCTGGCAATGGCAATAGGTATGTAAAGCTGAGATAAATATAAAAAATGTTTATGACACTGCATCCTTTTCTTTATTTTCTAATATCTTCCAGTTCAATCAAATATTTTTTCAACCATGTTTGAAGGAGATCGTATCATATGTCCAGAAAGTTCGACACTGTAGGCAGCATGATTGACACAGAGCCAGCTGACCTTGATAACACACTTAAGGTTTCATCAGTTGAAACTTCATTGCTTGGCGATCATGATGGCTCCTTGACGTCTGGTTATAAGTTGAATGATGTTGATAAAGGCCAGCCTGGATCTAACAAATGCACAGAGGACATAGTGGAAAGCAATGAAGTTGTTCACTCAAGCCACTCTCGTGATCTCAAAATGAAAGCGCCAATGAAAACGTTAAAGTTAGTTATTAAAAAGAAACAGCTCTTAACAGACAATCAAGGTCCTTGCAAACTGAAATTTGTTAGTTCTCAGGCAGATTCAACAGGTGCTAGAGGTGACTTAATCTCAGGAAATTCTTGTTTTACGAGACCTAACCTAGTTAGGGAAGTACCAGAAGAAGCTGAACATGACATAAAAATAAGTTCTCCACAGATACTGCATTCATATTCAGGCGGGAAAAGTTATGATCACGCCCATGAATCAAACAAGTCATATAAAGGTGAAATCTGGCCAGATGCTTCTGGTTGTGATCTGGAAGAAAATAATTTGATTTTCAGCAATCAACATGGTTTTGGAATTGGCCCATCTGATGTTGCAAGTGATCCAAGATGTCAAACACGATCTATGAGGATGGAGACAGCTTCCAAGAAGCCAAATGCTTTGAACCTAAAGATTAAGGTTCGACAGGGCCAGAATTCCAGGGGCACATCTAGTCTTGAAGGTTCTTCCGTTAATGTGCCTGATCAACTTCATCAAAGAAAAAGGGCTTCTAGAAACCGGCATGATGAGTATATTGCTAATGACCCTGGTATTTTAACTCGAAGGATGTCAAATCTAAATGACAAAAAGGTGTCGTGGTTGATGCTGTCAGAGCAGGAGGAGGGTTATCGTTTTATTCCTCAACTTGGCGATGAAGTAGTATACATGAGACAGGTAGTTTATGTTATGAATTTAGGATATTTTAACCTCATAACTCATACCACATAGTTTGTTTTGGAATGTATGTTTTTGTGATTTGTTTCCCAACTTATATTCTTGACCTTATTTGATTGGGGTTCTATAATCTGTTTCCTAATTCATATTCTCGGTCATATTTGTTTGTCAGGGCCATCAAGAGTACATAGAATCATTTATGCTAAAAGAATCAGGTCCGTGGAAATTATTTAAAGGAGTAAGCGCTTCTGAAATTTGCAAGGTTGAAGAGCTTGAGTATGCAGTGCTCCCAGGTTCTGGGGATAGCTGTTGTAAACTCAAACTTAGATTTGTAGATCCTTCTTCACATGTCCATGGCAAATTATTTAATTTAACTCTGCCCGAATTGATTAACTTTGCTGATTTTGTTGTTGAAAAAGCATGGTATGATACTGCTATAAACAGAAATTGGTCTTCAAGAGATAAATGCTTAGTCTGGTGGAGAAATGAAGACGGGAAAAGTGGAAGTTGGTGGGATGGTCGAATTACTGCAGTGCAGGCCAAATCTCATGACTTTCCTGACAGTCCTTGGGAAAGGTATCAAATCCAGTACAGGACTGATCTGACAGAAACTCATCTGCACAGTCCATGGGAACTATATGATCCCGAGATTCAATGGGATCCCCCCCGCATTGATCCTGAGATTAGAGATACTCTGCTGTCTTATTTCACTAAATTAGACCACAGGGTGGGTAGAATTGAAGCTTTATTTCTTAAAACCCACTCTATCTTTCACTAAACTAGGCTAGTTGAAAGATGCAAAGTTTCTAACTTTTGACATGTTATATTTCAAAATTGATGTGAGTACGGTGTCGAATGGAATATTAACCTTGTTATTTTTTCCAACTATTCCAGGGCTATGATATCCAAGTACTGGACCAACTATCTGAGAAGTCAGAGTTTTCAAACAGGTACTTTAGTTTGCAGTTTAACTGGACCAACCAAATAGAAATTTCTGTCTGAAAAACAACGGACTGATCTGCCAGTGATTTTTTATATAGCCCTGTTATGGCACTTTCATAGCCTTGAAATAGTTTTGCAATCTGCATATAGCCTCATAACTGATACTTCTATTTAAAGCTTACAAAGAAAGTAATAAAAAAGCAGCTCCAAGAGACAGATGATAAAATTGAGACAAACTTCAAGCTTTTAAATAATGCCATGTTTGGTATGCATTACAGGTTTCCCGTTCAATTCTATCCTGAGCTGATTCAAACAAGATTGAAGAATGACTACTATCGGAGGGCGGAAGCTGTTAAGCATGATATAATGGTAATGCTATCTAGTGCTGAGGAATACTTTACGATGTCAAAAAATGCTCATTACTCGACCATGGTCAGGCGAGTGTCAGATTGGTTTAGAAGGAAACTTGATATGTTATAGAAAGCTCAATGCAGATTTTTTAGGTTTCTTCAAACATTGTGTTCATTCTTTGATCTAATTTTGTTGAACTTGTTCGTTGCGATCGCTCATCCTTTCGCTCATCCTTTCACATGCCTATTATCACCACAATGATAGATAGTGATAGGTTCGGGTGGAAATGAGTCAAATTGAGATTGATTCAGCTTCATTTGTTAAGGTTTTAACAGCCTGCTTGTAGTGAAAGATGTTCAGAAGCTAAAATGAACTGAGGTTGATGATGGACTACCTGATCAAAGTTAATATTTTCAAAAAAAAAGTTCTGATCAAAGTTAATATATTAATGTTAGTTTGTAATTGCACTTTGGTCCCTTAAAAGAAAGGGTTAGCGATTGATTCCCAGTCCAGTACTGCAAATATGGAGTTTTGCCATCATTAACTTAATTCAGTTCAATTTCTGTTATGCAATACAATTGGCATAATTTATAATTATTGTTAGTCACTTAGTTGTATAGTGTATGTTCAGATGTCTTTGTAAATCTTGAAATTTTCTAAAGCCCATTAATATTGCTTATTATGCATTGAACATAGACGTGGTATATGGATTTGATTTTAGCATTTGGTGGTTATGCTTTTGTCTGCAATCTTTTTGCATTGTGATTGATTTTCCAACTTATGTTGTGTCCATTTCAGTTTCTGCTTTGTCTGATATCACTTTTTTTTATAGGAAATCAGTACAAGAACATTTTTTAAGTAGATGCAGCATCCTGTCTTATTCTATACTCGCTATCACCATTTGAATATAGACTTTTACAAATATTTTCTCGTACTAGGAGATAAATTATCTCTTATAGTCACTAAAATTAGGATATGGGTTATATTTAACTATTTTGTACACAAATATTTTTAAAAACTAAAAATATGACACATGTCATAATTTTAATGGCCGAAGAGATAACTTAATTGCTTATTAAAGAAGGCTATTCAAACAAGTGCTTCAACATCAATAAATTTAAAAAACATTTATTTTTTAGAATAATTTCTAGCCAAACACATTCTTAAATTCTAATTTCTCAAGTGTTAAAGCAACATATTTCTGGCTGTCTTGGTCTGTCCTCGTTAGTTTTATCATAAAAATGGTAAATCATTCATTGAAAAGCAATAACTCTTTAATAGCAATTATGTTGATATCAATCCTAACAGGATAGTTGTGTCTTGCTTTTTCTTTCTGTTATGCAAATATCTGTTTCATTGGTTGTGTGCTTTTCCTACAAATAGTTATAGCTGAAGCACTGATGAAACTTCATGTTTGAGAACAAATTGAAGGTTGTCCCACACAATGGACATGTTTTAGAATACAACACAAGTGAAACATATTGGTGAATTTACTTGTTTTCTCTACAGTTTTGGTTTGGTGGGTAGCTGAGACAATAATCACACTATAAATGTTGTAAGAGAAGATGCATATCGATCTGAAATCAAATTTTTTTCTTCTTTTTATAAAAAAAATTTACACACCAAAACAATTGGATTTGCCAACAGCATTAGCATAATGCTTTGATACAAATTTAAAGCAAATAACACCCCATGACTATGATTAATGTCTTAAAGTTGCAACATATGATATCTCATTTTCTTCATCTCCATCAAAAATTGATGTGTCATCGTCAGAATCCTGATATAAAGAGGAAAACCATTCTTTCATTTGTGATCACGTACCAAACTCACTAATCATAATCAAAGAATTAATCATGTCCAAATAAAGTTGATTAAATAAAACATGAAAATGAAAATAAACCTGAAGATAGTGACGTTGAATACTTTTATTAATGCCTCCTAGCGTCCTAATAATTATGTACATAGGTACAATAATTCCACTAGCCCTTAGTATAAAAACCTGCAAACAAAACAAGAGATTTAGTTCAACGAATTCCAAAGCTTATTATATTTCCCCTTTTGATGAAAACTGAAAATCATGTTGTAGTACTTACAGTAAGAATTGTAAATGGGTAATCTTCCATTCCATTTGAAAGCACTTCAAATAGATGTCTTACAAGCAAGATGAGTGTAAACTGCAAAATTAGAAAGTTACTAGTTACTTTTAAACTTTCATAGTCTCATGAAATAAATTTGGGTACCCCAAGGTGCCTATTAGGCATAACAAATAAAATATTTTCATGTCATTAAACATAATTTAAAAAATTACTCCTAGTTATAGTTCTGGTTAAGTTCATATCAGTATCAACAAATCCTTTATTTCCTTGAAGGTAAAATATGCTTAAGTTTCATGCAATATGGCACTTATTTAGAGCCATGTGCTGATGACTTGGCACTAATTGCAGCCTATTTTGGGAACTTTAACTTATTCTTCTCATAGTCCAGGCAAGACCATTTTATCCTTTAGTAAGTTTCCAAATTCAGACCTATTAATTATAGCATATAAAACATGTATAGGAATGCCACTTGATAGGTTCACTAACGTTAAAATTTACCATTCTTCTATGAAGAAAGAAAGATAAATATAGATAATACTTACAGTTAAAGCCAGTGATCTACAACAAGAAGCGCTTATATCTGCAGCAGATGTGCATTCAGAGTAATGGTCTTCTATTGCTATTTCTTCAACTATACCCTCTATTCTTGCATTTAACGGTTCTTGCTCCATCCTTGAAATTTGTATGCTTCCCCTTTAATATAGTTCAATTTGTCAAAAAATTGACTTCAAAAGCTATGGTTCAAAACTTATAATTATAAAATGCTTAAGGTTAAGTAATTAGTGGTAAGGCACATAAGTTCACTTTGATTGAATTGCACGGGGGAAAGTTGAGTGAGTTTTAGTCGTGTTGTAACTTGTAACCAAGGTAATTAAAATTGTGTTGCATTCAACATAAGCATGTGAAATTAAACTATATAGGAAAATAATATTATAATGGGGAATTACCTAATGGTCATTGCTGCATCAGATATTTGAGATTTCTTTGGAGCTGCTGTATATCCAGGTTCATATTTCTGTTCATCCAATGTATACAAATGTAACGTGATTAAAAAAATACACATACCCCATTTTCCTAAAATAAACAACAGAAACAACCTTTGCTACATAAATAAATACTAAGAGAGAGACCTTAAATAAGTTAATCACTTAATTGTAATAAGCAAAGCACCCCAACGTTAAAAACAATAGAACATACAGGTAACTATTTCTTCCATTCTTTTAAAATAAAAAATATAATATTTATTTAGCTTGAAGAAATCATAACTGATTGAAACTTAATAAAATCAAAATGAAGAAAGTAAAGTTTGATTTTGATACCTGTAGACATATTTCACAAACTGTATTTCCTTTTTCATCGCACCATTTCTGAATGCAATCTCTATGAGCAAACTAACAATAAAACGCAATTATTAATGAAATTATTCCCAACATAACAATGAAAAAAAACAAACACGGAATTTGTAGTTTAAAATATTCTGAATTGTTGTTACCTTAACAGTTCCAGAACAAGCACAAGGAGCTTCTAAGCTTTTTAAGCTCTCAAATTCTTCTTCATGACAAATTCTACAACGAGAAACCCCAGAAAGTAATCTCAAATCGTCAACGAACAACACAACCTCTTCCATGTTTCTTCTCACAAACACAGTTTTTGCTCTGTTTTTTTTCTCTCTTCAAATTATGTCTTGTGCTCTGTTTCTTCTTTTCTCTATCTGAAATTAGAGTTATATATGAAAAATGAATTGTGAATTTACAATACTACCCTTGTATGATTTCACATGAAAAGAAAATTAAATCTGTCGACATAGATAAGATCTTTTCATTTTCCTTATATGAAATTTCTTTTTTAGAAAGTTACGTGGATGTGCCTATGTGAGGGTAATAGGAAGCCTAATTTAAGAGCAACCCTTAAAATAAAGGCTAGCTTATACCCTGCAATTTAGGCAAACATGCTTGTAAATTTCAATATAGGATCAAACAAAGTATTTAATTTGATTAATTAATAGATTAGATTTCATTTTTTTAAATTAAAAATTGCAAGTTTAGAAGCAAAAAATAAAACTATTAATTTGGATAGGCACCATACTCCAAATCTTGTAGATGGTATTATCCATCACACCTTTTTTAGCGGATTAGATTACACACAAGTTCTCTTATCTAAGGATGTGTTCCAAATCTATATCTCAATCATGATTAAGAACCAATAGCAATACATCTTTGTAATCTACTTCCCCATGTTAGCCATATTCTATCTATTATTCACCAATTTTGACAAATTTAAAAAGTTAATAAGAGTAAATATATTTTATCTAGTTGAAACTAAGTTGTATTTTAAGGTATTTACAATATATATGGCATAAATTCGTACTTTTTTTTTGAAAATTTATTATTTTAAATGTTTTGCCACAATACTTAAATTACAAATTAAACATTGTTTTGTAGTATTTTAAACACTTTATAATGGCATAAAGCATTGATTCAAGTAAGATTCTTCTACAGTGTATTTCTCTACAGTAAATCTCCATACATATTTATTAATAGAGCACTAACAATATTCTCAATCATTCGTTATATTCAATATTCTGAATTATTGCACTTTATCCTTAAACAAGACATTGTTTAAGGAAATATGTTGCATTGATAAGCTATCACGGGAATACATTTTGGGTACGTAATTTTTTTATTGTATTTTGTAAAACATGTCTGTCCCTTGTTGTAAGGTGACAAAATTGAATAATATTGATATGAAATTCTTTCCTTGTTGTATTTTAAATTTTTTCCTTAGCATTAAGGGTAGCTTTGACCCATGCAAAGAGGATAATAAATTGCAATGCAGGGTCAAACAAGACTTCCGCTTGCCTCCTTTGAAAGTCTGAATTATGAAGCATTAATTAAAGATTGTCAAAATGGAAGAGAGAAAACATACGAGGATGCTTGAGTCTCTAGAATTCGTTGCTTATATAAAGAGAACAAGGCATCAGTTATGGCAAACTGGAAGATAGAGTAAAAGTAAGAAATACATCTTATCCTTTGCAAACAATTATTCGCCTTAGATATGTAAATAGGTCACTGTATTGAGCACCGTGGAACCACACAAAAAATAGTAATGGGCTGAAATGTAACACATGTTTAACAAAATTAACAATGACTAGTTTCATTTTTTTTCATTGAAATTGTACTAAGAAATATGACCAAAAAGTCATTTTCATAGTAAAAATAGAGATGAGATGGTATAAGAATTTAAAAGAGTAAAAAGAATTGATCATAAAAATAATATGTAGTAAACACTTGTTTTTAAGGAAGGGTCACTATCCCTAATCACCCAAAACCGGGTATGTATGTATTTGGGAGAATTCGTAATTGCATCAAAACTTAATTTTTGTTCTAATTGGAGATTTCAGTAGGAGGAATTAATCAAGATGTATTCTGGGAGCAACGATTCCAAATAAATTTATATTATTAGTTATGTATTATACAATTAAATTTATATGTTTTTAAAACTAATAAAATAGATGGGTTCAAAATCATTAGTCTCTTCCTTCCTGTAATCCCTCAATAGAGTGAAACACAAAACTGAAAGATAGAGAAATTGGAGTCCTCAGTACACTTGGACTGCATCACATTCCAGATTCCAGAATACAGCCAATAAAATAATTAAATTAGTGAATGAATGATAGTTGAACAGTTACTTCGATTCATTTTTCATTGTTAGGTGAATGGAGTCGGCAATAACAACCTAATTAATGGGAGACCACCACCACCTTTAACTTTTAACTCAATCTTATACCTAGCTAGAGTCTACATATATATATATATATATATATATATATATATATTGCACCAGTTGCATAGGATAAACAAGTACATAAAAGGTACAATTTATTAAAGAATTAAGTATGTTACCCCTTGATCGATTCACTAAATATATCATTTAACATCTTCTTTCCCTAAAATATTACCTTTTTAATTTAATTTCCATATACAACAGGTAGGTGTATGGTAAGAAAAACTCTTAAACCACACTACCTCATCAAATTATACAAAAAATTAATTAATTTTCTTGATATTATAAACAGAACATTATGTTAGGACTTAAGCAACCCAAAAGACTAGTCTATTAGGTGGGAGAGCCTCATGACTTAAGTATCACATTAAATTTGTTATTCTACTCAATGTGAGACTCCTAACCCATTACAATTATTATTTTATAAACCTTAACTCATTTTTAAAACTGATGGAATATTAGTATTCCATAAATATGTGACCAGTGACTAGTACTATATCCATGATCTTACCATGCAAATTCTCAAGCTAACGACTAGCCAAATCAAGCTACCAAGTCCACTACTAAGTGCGTCATAAGATGGAGCGGGTTAACTAACATCAATTTCTGTGGTTTAACTACCACATCTGCTCTTCACAAAACTATAATCTCCCCCTGTGGTTTATTTCTTTAACAATTCCTTGATGGGAAACCATATCTCACTTTGTCCCGCCACTGTGAAAATTGTTTTCTATGATGGGTCAGTTCAAGAATTCGAGCAACCAGTAACGGTTGCAGAACTAATGTTGGAACACCCACAACAAGTAGTGGTTGAGTTCCATTCAGCTATGAACCAGAAAAGGCCAACTCCATTACCTGCTGACAAGAAACTAGAGATGAACAAAGTATATGTGATGCTTCCAAAGAAGCGAGGGAAACCCATTGGTTTAAGCGAGGAAGAGAGTAATAGAATTCTCTTCATCCTCAATTCTGGTCTGAGTTCAAAATATCTTCCATGGTTTGCACGTCTATGCCATACCTCTACTATTGAGGAGGTTGAACCAAAAGTGATTAATCATCAGAAAAAGGAAGAGAGGTATGGTTTTTCTGTGTATTTGCCAGAAATGTTAGAAGGAATGCCAGAATATTTGAGTAGAGAATTATCTGGGAAAGGGTGGAAGCCTACCTTGGACACCATAAAGGAGAAGAAAATTGAGACAAAAGTGTCTCACTGGTTGTTCCTCTAGTTTTTTTAATAAGTTATTATTTTAACTAAATATGGTTATTAATTAGTGATATTCAACGATGTTTCATTCTTTATCTCGGACCGACCAGATATTAATTGTCACATAAATAAAAAACATTTTTAAAAAGAAAAATAATATTCTGATTGGTCCGATACATGAAATAGAACATCGTTGAATAAAGGTAATCTCTATCCAAAAGTTATATGTATTTGCCAAGTATATATTGCATGTGTGTCTTCACTAATTAACTGTCTTCTTTCTATTATGTATGAACTTCTTTGTTGCAAGGATAGTTAATGCTGCCCAAATGAAAATGTGAAGCCTTTTCTTTAGTTTATTATTTCATTATTAATTTGAATTTGGAAAATGAAAAGGTATGGAAATAGGACATTTGCGTTATGCTGTTAGAATACATGCATGCTAGGTGTTCACATGAATTAATTATGAGATAACTATATTATATTTGTTTTTACTCGGTACAATAGAGGACATATATACTAACACAAATTAAGCAAATTTAAAGATTGAAGGATACGGATACATACATAGTTATCTTCGAGTTACATGCATATTTCTGGAATAATTTACCCAGGTGATTGTGATTAATTGTGGAGCAAAATACTTGATTGAAAATGATACTGCTAAGTCAAATGGGTTGGTATTCATATGGATTGGTATTAAAAAATTGTTATTAGTTGGTACTCATCAACAAATCCATTTCAGAGTTGATATAGATTTAGTAGGTATTCATTGAAAAATAGTCCAAAACCTAATAAACTTAGTTGGGTTGGATGGGGTTAATGTCATCTTCCTCTATGAACCTGACTCTAACCATTCTTAATGGGGATGAAGTAGAGAATTATATTCGTTGGTGGTAAGGAGTTCTTTATTGTTGAAAAAACTACTAGTATAAAAGCTTTCTGGTTAATAAGCTAAAATAACATATAACTTATAAGGTAGAGGTTGCACAATTTTTTTTTAAATTTTACTCCTATAAGTTTTAAAATGTGACAATCTTTTAACCTGTGATCCTTATTTAGGTGTAATGTTTTTGTCTACTATCAAACATCATCTCCCCAGTTCGAACATGTCAGTTTTAATGTTACTACATTTTCCTTGATTTCCTTTGCTTTGGTCCAGAACTGTCTTCTCTTGCGAAATAGGAATGAACTTGTGCTAGTGGTTTGGTTTTCTGATTTGACAGCCCATTTCTATAACCAGTGCCTACCCCATACCAAATTGTTTAATTAATGGCCCAAAACAGCATTTTATAGAAAACTGTTGAACGATGAGTTGACAATACCCAATGATAGTGGGCCTTTGGGTACTTCAAATCGGTTTTTGCATTATCCAAAATCTGGAAATGGAATTTATGCTTGCAGGAAAAAATAATAATAACTCATAAACAACAAATAAAAGGGAAATCAGAGAACACAGGCCCTTAAAACTCTAATGGTGATTGGAGTCACTACTTTTCCAAGTGGATTATTAATATGAGTAAATTAGAGAGGAAGATTTAAAAAGATGAATGTATAAGTGTAATATGAACTTTTCTTTGCAAATGTAAATACATGGAGTGGGCCAGCCAATTTACTTTGCTTCAAGAGCAGTCCACATCTGTCACTATACAATTAGGTATAAGTTCTCCCATGTCAATTGCTTATAACATGATGATACCCTATAATTGGTTGTTAACCTCATCATTTTCCAAACCACCACCACCATTATCTCTCATCTTCTCTCTTTTTTCCTGATAATGGGATAACAGAAATAAAGCTGGACTTCCAGCTAAGTAATTATTTTAATTTTATTATCAAGCTGGTGAAGTGAAATTCGAATTATAATAGATGAATGTGTTATATGCATAAATACTAACATACTAATATTTCTCTATGAAACTAATTGACCTAATTTACTCGTAATTGTGCAGTTAAGTTATTAGTCATTTCTATGCCTCAATGTGGGCTCACAATATTGCTTAAATATCAAGGAAGGGTTAGGTTAGTTTAAACTGAAAAACATTGCAGTTGCAAAATAAATGAAGGGATAGATCATATGCTGTTGAGTTCATCCAGACTACAAAAACAGACAAGCCATGTGGTACCATTATCCACATTTTAATTCCATGTCAATGTAAATGATAAGCACAAAGTCGAGTTATCGACAAGGAAAATAATAATGTCATAAGAAATCAACATCAAGTAAAAAGTAGTAGACCAGTAATATCAATGACCTTTGTATTATACAATTAATTTTAAGCAACAATCACATCTTTCATGTTGCTTTCAATATATAGATGACCTTCTTGAGGATGCTAATAATATTTATAATATTTAATGGATATATAATTTAAAGTAACATCACTAAATGGAATATTTGGTTAGCAAGAAACAAAATCATCTTTGATTAAGAACACTTCATTCCAAATAGATGAGTTACAATATTCAATTTTATTGTATTCTTTGAACTCTCTCAATGTTTGTTTTACTAGCTCCAACAGCAATGGTTGTTGAACCCCTCTAGTGGTCTTTTTGGTTTTAATGTATAAATTTGTGGATAATATTACAACTTATTCTCCTAATTATTTCTTTCTCTATATTTATGAATATCATTGTTGATGAAAAAAATGTCACTTTGTAAAAGTTTTGTACACGTTTAATAAATCATTTTATTTATCATTTGTATATTATTTTTATTTATGAGTCAATAATAATTAATATATAATAATAAATCATACAGTAAAAAATCTTCCAATATTTGTGAATTCAATATTTTCTCATATCATATATCATGTAGGCTTAAAACAATATCATCTTTTTTTTGGAAAAGTCATAGCACTTCAATTGTTTTATATAATAGTATAGAAAAAATACTTATTGAAAAATATTGTAAGAATTTTTATAATGTTAGTAAGTATTAATTACTATTAATCCCTAAATAATAAAAAATATGAATGGTGTAATAAAAAATCTTTACGGTGTGTGTATATGTATTTATGTATATTAAACTCAATAATATAAAAGCTAATATTTTAAAATTGTAATATGTATGCTTTTCTTCTCTCCTATTTCAATTCTCTAGCACAAGCTGAATCAGCCACATGCTTAGAGTAACATACAAGCTTAGGATTGAATGTGTTCTAACACTACTCATTGCAAAATAATATAACAAATAAAATGAAGCCTATTCTACGTTCTCCTCAAAAAAGCCTGAGCCAAGTGATTACGATAATGTCGTTATTTGTTTCTCATTTCACACATGCATGAGGTTGTCCAGGACGAGGAAAATTCAGTAGTGCTATTACCTACTTGTTATGAAGTAACACTTTCCTTCTTTTTTAAATTTGTTTACTTACTTTCGGTAATGCAAATTATACTCCACCATGGCTTCTTCTGAGTTTGAAATCAGAAGCTTTATCTTCGATCTTATCTCGCTTGTAAGCGAAGCTACTCACATGTGTAACCAACAACCACTTATGTAAATATCTAAATTATAATTGAAGAAAGGACAATAATTTACTTTCATTCTTCATCTATAATTTACCTTGGACCTGACTCCACTTCGTTTTGATATCTCATATTTTTTAATCAAATTCCTGTGAATGATGTGTGATGTACTCGACTTTTGTTTAGTTGGATATATAGAGAACCTATTTCAGTTTTTGGAAATTTTATAAACTCAACAGCTCAACTAAGAGTAAACACTATTAAGCAACTAATGGATAAATGAATAGCTTAACAACGATTTGGATACCTAATAAAATATTAAAGATTGATATTTTTTGAATTAATTAAAAATTGAGTGTAAAATATACATTGACAGTATAAAGATTTATACACACTTAGTGCATCATCTATCGTTCATTTATATTATTTTTATTTATGAATCAATGATAATTGAAAATAAATAATAATGTGAAAAACTCTTAGATACGACTTTTTTCTATTAAAAAAATGACGATAAAAATATCATTTACTTGGATAAGGCTGAACAGATTAGAGAAAACGATTGCAATAGAATCACAAATTAACTACTAGAATATATGTTACTATCTACATCCAGATCTTATAATTAAAGAATGTCATAAAACATTGGACCACCTAATCATTTTATTGGACAAAAGAAGCTATGCGTTCCAGAGAAACACTAGAAAATTTGAGCATCAAAATAAAGAAAGTCAATCTCATGTCATGTATACATAGCCCATACATCCTCTAATAATAAGTACGACCAACCATACCCTGCGAATGGGTCAGGATCCTCTCCGGTACTGGATTGTCTTGTGAGACCCAGAATAACTTAAAATTTTAAAAAATATTTTAATTAAAAAAAATTTAAATTTTACACTTTTAAAAAAATTTAAAAGACATATGTCACAATCTCTAGTTGTATTGGAGCCTCCAGTAGAGGATCCATATTCCGTTGGAATAGTGTCATCACCAATGTTTGTACAAAATATGACCAATATGACAATAACATCCATATCGTTTGTCCTCAGTCATATCTCAAGCCAATCACATTTTAGTACGTGACATATTTCTTTTAAAACGATTTTAGTTTTCTAAAATAATAGCAATGCTGCATTATTTTCGAATTATTTAATGTTTTCCCAAAATATGGCGAGTACTAAATAAAAATATATATGTTTAGATAGTATTAAGATTTTAAAATAGGTAGATGACACGTCATATGGTGATATTATCTTCATTAATGATTCACTCTATTATAAGTAGAAATATTTATATACATGATATATCATTTTTTTTACACATGTAACTATTGGTACACAAGAATCAATTATTGTGATAATAATATGTAATATAGAGTAAAATTAAAATTAAAATGCCCTAAAATTTACTAGATATAATTATGATTTGAAGATGCCACTTTAAAAAGATCTATTAAATAAATTTCGTACACCTTAGTATCATGTCAAATACTTAAAAAAATAAAGTAAACAAGTAATGAAGTAGTAACAAGGTTGAAAAAGGGCATTTGGCAGGTAGATTATTTCCCAATTGTTAATTAAATGGCGTTAGGCCTATAGTCCTCACCCTCATTTTTGTTACTTACCAACTTGTGTTGAAATCTTACCAGCCAAGCAGCATTTTGTGGGAAACGTGGTTTGAGGATTCCCCAACTGAAAATGTAACAAACATCCTATCCATTAATTACAACAACATTATATTAGTGGCATTTGAATATGTCTCTTCACTTCATGACCTATATATATTTTGTTTCCTTCACTCCCCTCACTTCTCAAGCTACCAACGTCTACATTACACATACACTTCCAAAATGGCTTCCATTTTCTCATCTCTCATTACTATGATCCTTCTCCTTCTCCTATTGGGTGGTGAGGCACGTGACCCATTTGCATGTGACCCAAAGGACACTACTACAAAGAACTTGCCTTTTTGTAGGGCAACACTACCAATCACGGAAAGGGTGAAGGACCTTATTGGAAGGTTGACCCTAGAAGAAAAGGTTAGCCTTCTAGTGAACAATGCAGCAGCGGTTCCAAGGCTTGGGATGAAAGGGTATGAGTGGTGGTCTGAAGCATTACATGGAGTTTCAAATGTGGGGCCAGGAACCAAGTTTGGAGGTCCATTCCCGGCTGCAACTAGCTTCCCCCAAGTTATCACTACAGCTGCTTCATTCAATGCATCATTGTGGGAAGCTATAGGACGGGTAAAGTTTCATTTTATTTGCCAAATAAATAAGAGAATGATAAAAAACATGTAACAATTTTAATGCCCGAAAAAAGATGTATAAATTGTTAATATATATGCATGTGTGACAGGTTGTATCGGATGAGGCGAGAGCAATGTACAATGGAGGAGTGGGTGGGCTAACATATTGGAGCCCAAATGTGAATATCTTTAGGGACCCAAGGTGGGGTCGGGGACAGGAAACTCCCGGTGAGGATCCTATACTAGCCGGTAGATATGCAGCCAGTTACGTGAGGGGATTACAGGGAAGTGACGGTAACCAGTTGAAGGTGGCTGCTTCTTGCAAACATTTTACGGCTTATGACCTTGATAATTGGAATGGTGTGGATCGCTTTCACTTTAACGCAAAGGTACTCTTCACTCAAGCATAAGCCATGAGTGAATTAGCCAATAAATGATACTAATTTTTTTACATTAATTTTGAGTAGAAAGTCAAATTGAGATTGATGCGCAGGTTAGCAAGCAGGACATAGAAGAAACCTTTAATGTCCCATTCAGGATGTGTGTGAAGGAAGGCAAAGTAGCAAGTGTGATGTGTTCTTACAATCAGGTCAATGGGGTCCCTACTTGTGCAGACCCCAAGCTCTTAAAGAGTACTGTTCGTGGCCAATGGGGTCTTAAAGGGTAAGACCGATACACCTTCTTAATACACTTTTTGCTAATTGAACTATATATTGTTAGGGTAGGGATATCATCTTTTGGGAAATTCAATAATTTGAATTGGTGAATACATCTAAATGTGGAGTTTTTTGATATAATAAAAAATAAACCAAAATTTGTCTTTTTTGTCTATGATGACTAATCCTCGTTCTTATGTAAGTTAGATGGAATCATCTCGAACAAAATAATAAAATTTGTGTGTTGTTTTGTTGTGGTTTAGGTATATTGTATCAGACTGTGACTCAGTTGGGGTGTTTTACACTAACCAACATTATACTTCCACCCCAGAAGAAGCTGCTGCCGATGCCATTAAAGCAGGTTAGTACTGATACCATAATAGTATAGTCAATTTGTTCGACATTAGTATTTATATCATTATCATTAAGGAAAACACCTTGAATTTAGGCCTCCACTCTTGAGGCCCAATAAATGAATTGGAAAGGAAGTTTAGATTTGAACCTAAAGTACTAGTGTGTGCTTTTAAAAACATTCATAACATTGCTTATATGTACGTAGACGGGGTTGTTATATGCTATGGATTTAAATCGTGTGATGTTGGTTTCAAATAAACTCCCTTAAAAAACATAAAATAAGATGGTGTTTGATAATGTGACAGGTTTAGATTTGGACTGTGGGCCTTTCTTAGCAGTGCATACAGAAAATGCAGTGAAGAAAGGTTTGTTAAATGAAGGTGAGGTGAATAGTGCATTGGTTAACACACTTACAGTCCAAATGAGGTTAGGGATGTTTAATGGTGAACCATCAGCTCAGCCATATGGCCACTTGGGTCCAAGAGATGTGTGTACCCCAGCTCACCAAGACCTTGCCCATGAAGCTGCCAAACAAGGGATTGTTCTACTTAAAAATAACGGGCCTTCTTTGCCTCTCTCCCTACGCCGTCCTCACACCGTGGCTGTTATTGGGCCCAATTCTAATGTCACTCTCACAATGATTGGCAACTATGCTGGTATGTAAGCCCATGTTTTCATTCTCCTAAAATTTTGTTGACATGTCTGTTATTGAACTTACTTGGTTGTTATGGGTTGGCTCTAAGGATGTGCCCCAATTCCCAAGGCTTAAAATAGGAGTATGATCTATGGTTCACAATGTAAATGATTATTTAAAGTTTATTGTGAAGTTTGTCAAAATCATATATTGGATTCAAGCCCACAATAGATATTAATAATTGAATCTGAAAAGAAAATGCATTATAAGTGATTTTTTTGTTTAAAATTTTCTGATCTGAACCTCAATGCTAAAAACATGTCTATTTATTAGGTATTGGTTGTGCATACACAAGCCCCTTACAAGGCATAGGAAGATATGCTAAGACGATACATGAGGTGGGTTGTATAAATGTTGCTTGTAATGATGAAAAGCAATTTGTGAGGGCTTTAGATGCAGCCCGTCAAGCAGATGCAACAGTTTTAGTGATGGGCCTAGATCAGTCTATTGAAGCTGAAACTGTAGACAGGGCTGGCTTGCTTCTACCTGGGTATCAACAACAACTTGTGTCCAAGGTCGCAGCTGCTTCAAAAGGCCCAACTATTTTGGTGTTGATGTCTGGTGGGCCTGTGGATATTACTTTTGCAAAGAATGATCCTCGAATCAAAGGCATCTTGTGGGCTGGTTATCCGGGCCAAGCTGGTGGAGCTGCCATTGCAGATATCTTGTTTGGAACTGCCAACCCAGGTTTGTAATAATACCACTGTTACAATTGTTTTCTAAAAAAATTCAACTTCATAATGCCACACTAATTCTAGTTGGTCACCGACCACAATATAATGATAGATAATCTTTTTTCACTAATCAAAATTTATGACACGTTATTGCGGCACATTTCATGTGACCATAATTGCCCCAATTGTTTTTTCATTCTTCTTAAACGTCAAATGGTTCATAGGCATAAGTTACTTGGCTAAAAATGTAAATACATGCATTAACATTATGTTTAATTTTCAGGAGGCAAGCTTCCTATGACATGGTACCCACAAGAGTACCTTAAAAACTTACCAATGACAAATATGGCAATGCGGGCAAGCCATTCCGAAGGGTACCCAGGAAGAACCTATCGATTTTATAATGGTCCAGTGGTGTATCCATTTGGTTATGGATTGTCATATACCCATTTCATTCATACATTTGCTAGTGCTCCAAAAGTGCTCTCAGTTCCCGTGGCAGGCCACCACCATGTCAATATCTCCAACATCTCAAATAAGGCAATTAGGGTGACACATGCACGATGTGGCAAACTCTCAATCAGTCTCCAAGTTGATGTAAAAAATATTGGGTCCAAAGATGGCACACACACTTTGTTAGTGTTCTCAGCACCACCTTCAGGTAATGGCCATTGGGCTCCACACAAACAACTAGTAGCCTTTGAGAAAGTACATGTTCCTGCTAAGGCCCAACAACGAGTACAAATCAATATTCATGTCTGCAAACTCTTGAGTGTGGTTGATAGGTTAGGGACTAGGAGAATTCCATTGGGTGAACATAGTCTTCACATCGGTGATGTTAAACACACTCTATCCCTTCAAGCAGTAACATTTGGAATTACCAAGTCATGATTTTTTTGGAGAGATTGAGAACATTTCATATTCCATACTCAATGTTACGTTAATGGTCCATTTTTGTGAGTTGAATTTTGGAATGAAACAAAAGGAAAGAAAATGTTTTATAACTATGAAATACATTTGTGAGATGTTTATAAAATTTCTCATTTCCGTATTAAACTCAAATGGCAGACAGAAAGTGTGTAATATATCAATAGTATGCTAGGAAAGATTTGAAGTTTAAACATTCATCTACCTCTACTGAGGTTTTGGTTCTAGAAAACCATTGATTCAAATGATTCATCAATCACGGTTAAATAATGTAATAGGGTTGATTTGCAATATTTGCTGTGGAGATTACGGTAATGTACTATTGTTCTCTTTTTTTTCCTTTTCATGCTCTGTTTACCATTCTTTTTGTCTGTTCTGTTAATAGTATAAGGATATGGATATTTTTTAAGGTACGACTGGTTGAAAGAATGGGAATGTCATTCTATAATCGATAAGGATAAAGTGTTATTAGATGAAGAGGTTACAAAAATAATGTATAAATTTATATTAATGAATAAAATTTAAAATCTAAATATCTACTTACCGGGACAAAAATCTACATAAAGATATGATAAATTTGTTTAATCATTCAACTCTTAGTTGATCACGTGCTACCCGTATACTTGGCTAAATGTATATAAAAAGTGGAATAGATAAAATGGAGCATGTGGGGGGTACTATAAGAAGTGGAATAGTTAAAATATATAAATCATTGAATAATTTCGAGGTGGGCCTTTTCTATAATCTTATCAAGAGATGGAGAAAAGAGCTAGGAAAACAATCATGTGACATGTAACCAAATAATGGTCCAAAATGATAACTGAAGCTGGCACATGTGCTAGAAGGCCAATAAAAGCTTGGTCGAAAAATTGAAAGAAGATGGAAAAATAAATAATAGTTATGACAATAATTAAAGACTTTGAGAATGGTGATGAGTTTGAGGTTGACATATAGCACATATGATGCATAGTCAAAAAATGGTTTGATGGGTCCTCCCTCAGAAGCTAACAGAGCCAACCAAGCATTTAAGTTCACATGTTCCAAAAATATGAAACCACAAATTCCACACTTCATCTTGTATTGTATAAAGCTAAGAATGAAGGATTCCACTCATCTAGATGGTTTTAGGCTGTAGTGACGTTGAAAATGAAATAAATAAATTAATGGTTACAGATACAAAGTTGTCAATGGCCAATTCTTTTTGTATATTTATATGTACAATTTATATGTCAATGACCAATTTATTTTGTAATATATTTATATGTACAATTTTTTTGTTTCTTGAGTAATGAGTAAAAAAAAATTCCATGTTTTAAGATAAAATTGTATTACGTTGATACAACTACTAACTACATATATTTCCTTTTTAATTAATGTTTTATTGTATATATTTTTCAACATATTCATCCCTTAAAAACTAATAGTAATACTTAAAGCTTAATAATTAAACTTGAGACCAGATAACCTTTAAAACTTTTAGAGTGGCATTTAATTTATTTGGTGTAAATTATCTAAGGACAAAAACAGATAAGAAAATGTATATTGTTTGGGGACCCAAAAATTTAGTCCATGATGGAAATACTATTGAAGGTTTAGGCTTGATGGAATGGGAAAATAAGAAGAGAGAAATATGTGAGAAAAATAATGAAAATAGAAAAAAAGATAAGAAATAGATGAGAAATAAAATGAATTTTAATGTTATTTGGTTGTATAGAAAAAGAATAGAAATAAACGAGTGTTTTTTACTCACTCTTCCCTGAACAATGAATTATCATCCAAAATTATGTTTTAAATCATGTACCGGATCGATGAAAACATTCATGTCAATTACAAAAATTATAATATTCATTATTTTTTATTTTTTTATTTCAATATCATTGCTGTGGGACATGATTTTGGACACAATATGAGATAACAGATCTTGGTCCCGTTTCTCCTCACTTTTGACTAGAAACAAATTTGGTGGGACCCACCACACTTTTTCTTCTTTTTTCTCATTCATTCTCCTTAACTAAAGGGGAGAAATACAAACTTTCTCTCTAACTTCTCTCCACTCATTCTCTTTCTCCTCTTTTTCTCCTCAACCAAGACACCCTTATATTTGATAGAAAAACTTTGTGGGTTCCATCACTGCCTGCCAACTGAATTATCTGCACAATACCATATATTATTACTAAGCAATGCTATTTGTTTTATATTTTTGGAAAATATTCCATCTTTTACTAGATGCAAGTGGATTGGCCAGCATAACGTTTAATTGATCTTCTATTCCTATGCATTATTAAAAAGGATGCTTGACTTTGAAATCAAGTTTCTACTCCAAACATTAAATAATTGGTTGTTGTGGTGATGTATGGCGAATATATCTTACTTTCAGTAAATAAAGTGAAACTAGGTGTTTGAGAAGAGTTTTTTCCCCATGGCACTACTATTCTCTCTTTTTTAATAGACAAATTATCAAGCAAGCATGGCATATCTTCACGCCTACTTTTTGCTCAAAAAATTTCCAATAATTGAGGATACCTCTCTTCTGCTCCCTCTATGTTCTATAGCAATCTGGTATCTAGAATTAGTAAAAAGTAAGACCAATAACATATTTTTGGTCTATTTTTTAGGTGTTGACTTCCATGGCCCTAACTATAACCCTTTTTATTAAATCTTTGGTACACTAAAATTACAAGCAACACACACATAAGATTTTGAAGCGTGACACTTTTGAACCACGTTGCTGGTTTTAGTGCAAAATGTCACGTACAACTTTATGGGAAGAATTTGCCTATAAGTTGTGATGATGACTAGGTCTAAGATTAATTGTCAAATGTCAAATGGCACAAAAAAAACTCAGTTGAATCAGCCCATTACGCCGGCCTATTTTAACTATGAATCTATGCAGACAAAATATTCTGGTAGCATTCATTCCATATGATAAAATTTGAGTCCATAGAATTGTCTACTATTGTATCTGTTCGTGTGAGCTATCCCTTTTATATACGTAGTAATCTATACACACACACACACATATATATATATCCAATTAATGTTATTGCAAGTGGTTAGCTTTAGTTTTCATTGTAGTTAGAGAGTACCTTTCAGATGTTGTCATGCCAGCTTCTTAGGTGCACTATCTATATTCCTGTGCTAATTTTTAATGTAAGAAAACTTAGGAGTCAAAAATCTTGAGGTGACATGAGAAAAGAGTCATACTATAGAGTTTGCCTCTCAATTTTGCTAGCCTGATGTAAGTGGCATACCTCCTTCAACCATTTATTATCATCGTGGTTCAACACGTGTATAAATAATTCTAGTGCCATCATGAAAATAAGTTCCTATGTATATGTTCTTCTTTTGAAGGAACTACCAAATTTCTTGTTGAAACTTGAAACATGTTACCCGTTTTTAATGTCCTGAATATGTTTCGCGAGTTGGTATGTACTCTATTGATTTATCCAGCCATAAGCTTTATATAAAATGAGTTCATCATCCTAACGTTATTTTTCTAAATCAAACAGATTTTAATTTCACCCAATGCTTAGCACTATGATGTAATGTTTAATTTCTTCACAAATACCAAACTCATGAGTAACAGATCAGAAATACATCATTTGGATAAATTAAAAGAGCAGGCTATAAATTTCAATTTCAATTTTTTGTTGAGTGAGATGCATTATTGGGCAAACTTTTTTCAGCTAATTAAGAACCAAAGTGAGCATATCACACCGTAATTAAGCTGGCCATGTTGGCCAAAATTTCATTCTAAACTACAATTGCAGAGAAGTATTATATAATATTATAGACTATTAGCTAGGAAAGCCAAAAGGTGCACATGGGTCACTATTTCCACGTGAAATTCCATTCCACGTGCATCCCACAGAAGTCCCCTGAGCCTTTTGCAGAGTACCCTAGAAATGATAACCACATTGGCCAAATACCATGGCCAAATGATTTGGCTGCAGATAAGAGTTACAAGTTAAAAATCAAAATTAAAGATACAATCATTATTAAATTAAATTAGCAAGGGCTTATATAGTTATCCATTTTCTGGAAAGTGGTATTGAAATGCTGTATGTCATAGATTAAAGATTTGAAACCAGACACTCAAATTTTATATTATATGGTTTAACCTGCTTTAGGGTTTAGACTACCAAAAGAATTGTAAATATTGAAGTTACTTTCCACTTTCCAGTGTTGTGCCGCCAAAGGAAGTAGAGAGACAGTGCATCGTACAAAAGAAAAGCCTTATCCAAGAACAATAATTTTATAAGAGAATCTTTAGAGTTTCGCGTAACACTATGCCTTCTTACTTACAAACATATCCTTAAGTGTGGAAGCGTTTCCCATGAACCCTAAATTTTTAATCCCAAGTTAGTTGTTTAATGAAGCAATTAAATCTGATATTACATATACTAAAGGTTGTAAACTGTGTAGTGGGTGTCATTCAATCGATGATTAATACTACAATATAATTACTATCATCTTATTTTATAAGGATATAAGCAAACAATGACCACCCTGTAAAAGTGGGAACTTTTCAGGAATCCTATGATTCCCTATGCTATATATGTCTAGGTCTTTAAACATCCTATGATCCTGAATTAATCTATAGAATACTGTACATTATTGTCATATTGATTGGGTTTCAATTATTGGGCTGTTCTTAAGGGGTAGTTATGCAATGATTATTGATCAAATAGTTCAGTTTTATGCTACTTTCGCTAATTAACAAGAGAATGTTTGGGAAATGTTAGAATTATTACAAATAAGTTAAATCTACCTTCTTCATTTCACCAATTATGAAGCCTGCTTGATTAAGCATCTAATGGCATGTAGTTAGGTACATAATGCAACCATATTAGCGTACCATCACCCCCACCCCAAATTATATTTGGGAAATTGAGAACATATTATGTATTGATAATCTAATAATATAGCAAATAATTCTTATTTTCCAGCTAAGACATTAGTGATATATATATTTAATTGCAAACTATGGTTCAATTTTAGGAATGGCAATAAGAATATAGGTGACACTTAGAACCATAAGGTGTATCCAGCTTTCTAGCAAGCTACATATGAGAAGCTTAAATTGTCATGCTCCTTGTTTGCTAGAACCCAACCATCTTGTATTGTATGGCACCACTTATTAACATGGTGGGTCATTGTTGTTGATTATTGAAGTCAACAGAACTTATAAAGCATACATGATATGCATATTTGATGACAGAAAAAGGAGCAAGGGGAGAGAATGAAAAATATAGAAAATGAATTGGATAGGGTATTCAGATTCAAACAGTTGCATCAGAAGGAGAATGGACCTTACCTTTTGAATTGTGGATAAAAATAATAATGGGGAATAATAGGAGAATGAAAATGAAATGAGGGTAGATCCAAAAGTAAAAGAAAGTAAACGAACTAATAGATTGTACTTGTACCCATCCAACAGTACACAGGAAGAAATTAACATGGACCCTGCTACGGGTAGTGACCTTTATATTTGTTGTCTAACTTGTAAAACTTGTCATTTCATTAATAAAAAGGAAGGTGTAAAATGCAGAACTAAACTTCAATGGTTACTTAACAATATTATTGTTAGCTAGCTTTGTAATAAAAAGTGGTACCCTGAATAATTCCTGGCCCTCATTTTCATGCAAAAATTAAACAAGGTTTCATAACACACCTACCCGGAATTAAATATTCTTCTTATATAAGAAAATTAAGAAGGAAAAGTCATTTCAATTCAGAATGAGCTATATACATAAAATTCAGATGGAGCATTATTGAATTACATAAAAATGATTTGTTTTGTATATAAGGCAGGAAACAATTGTATCTTACTGCATAAAACAAGTGGACCCCATGATTACCCATGCCTTTTAGTTTCTTCAATTGATTATTCTCAACCAATAAAACGGGTATAGTCCCATCAGAGTGATGGACCCCGTTATTCTTACAACCTGGATTTCCCTTAGGTGTTCCAGTGTAGCAGTGTAGCCGCGCCGCAGCCACGTATATGAAAGATACCATACTTTGTAGACTCTGGCTTGTGACGTTTGTCCTTCAACCTAGGGCTCTATTGGTCCCAAACCTCTACAAAGGATAAATACTTGTTCGTAAATTGTATTAATACAAGAATTTATGTAATTATTCAAGTGATTAATCTTGGAATAAGTTTATGAAAAAAATTTAGTCAGTGTCCTAAGAGCAAAATCTGTAACAATGTCTCTTATGATGACATGAAGGGACATACCATTTATTTGTTGGATTGACATAACTCTTTTGAATGGAGAGTTGTCAATGAAGTGTTAAGACTCTTGAGAAAGAGTCTATATATAGTGCTTGATGGAAGTACTATACTTATCCAAAAAAGACTTGAAACATTGTCCATATCTCTGCCCATAAAGATTGCATCTATCAGCCATCACTAAAAGAAGAGCATAGAAAGAAAGGGAAAGAAATAGAAAAGTTTCTCTATTGACAAGAAAAACACACAACACATAGTGGAGGATCATATCGCCATGGAAAAAGGTAATCCATAACTATTCTTATTATGTGAAAGCTATAAATTTTAAAGATCTATTTTCATGATTTCATGAATGAACTTACAAAATCAACTATGCATCTGAAGAAGATAAATCCACTAGGAACATATTCGTCCTATCATCAGAATTCACCGATTTCAAAATAGAGTTCATTATTAGTCCTATTATTGTTATTAATATAATGAACCAAACAACATTGGTACTTGGCAGAGTTCAATTGTACACAGGCTGTAGCAAGTAGCAACTGGTACGCACTATTATTACAAACAATAAAGTAAGTTGTTCAATATTAAAAGATGACCGGAACATATATAGTAAATATCTTTTAAACAAGAAGGATAAATCACAACAATAATTTGTTTCATTAATTTCAGAATTGCTTACCGTTCATTACTTTATGAAAGTTTTACCTAACACTACAGGTAAATTAATTATCAGATAGTGTACATAGATGAATTTAGGCACACTTGTTTTGTACCGTCGTTTTTAGGATGTTGGATGTTTTAATTGTATACATTTTTTTGGGTGGTTTCTATGCTTCTTACAGCTGTGCTTCATTTATTTTCATTCTCTTTATAACTTCTGCAAACTATTATGCTCTTCTCTTGGTTGAGGGTGTGCTTTTTTCCTCTCTTATTCAGTTATTCTGGTTTCCTATTTACAAGTTACTTGTAAATTTATAGTTTAATTTTGAGAAGGTGAATGATTATTAGTAAATATTTCTATATCAATATTTTATCAACGAATAATTTATTAAATATGTTAGTTGTAATAATCATCATTTTATATTATTATATAGTTGATGTATAATTAAAAAGAGTCTAACTTAAAGTAAAAAAAAGTATGAGGTCAATTAAGAAGACGATCCAATATAAATATATTAGATTTAAGCCTCCAAAAATAACAATAATCGAGCTAAAGAAGAAATTGTATCTTATATTCTAACGATTTGTATGAAATATATTTTATTCAATATTTATTGTAAAAATATTATTTAATATATAATAACTATTCATTTTTATTTTGTGATCTCAATTTGTTACAAGTTCTCAATTTTTGTAAGTTTGATTTTTAATGAGCCAAGTTTTTTTTTTTGCTTTTGCTAGCCATCAACACTATTAATAGTTAAAAATTTAATATACATATATATATATATATATTAATAATGGTAAGTATTTTCATATTGGTCAACATATATCATGTATATGTGACTCCCCCTTTAAAGCAAAAAGTAATAGAATGATGTGTTGATTGTTTTCAGTATATAGAGATTTTATTTTTATCAGCCAATAATATTTTATTAGAGGAAAATGAATGTACAAAAGAATGGGAAGAAAAAATCAAATAAGAAAAAGAAATTACAAGGTGAAGTTTAAACAAGCTAAAGGGTTGGCTACCCAAGTAGAGTATGAAGTGCGAAAGTCCATCCCTTTATGACTTTTAATCCAAAGCCAAGATTTCACCCTAGCAGATTCCAAAATTTGATGCGGTGTGGTCGAAGTGCTGTTGAAGATAAGATCATTCCGAGAAAGTCATAGTGCCCAAACCATGGGTAACCACACGACGCTCCATACTTTATAGCTTTTCTTATTCTTTACTAGACCAATGTGATTCAGGAAGTGGGAACTAGTGTTGTGATGCAGTACGACACAAATATTCAACCAGTTGTAAACAAGCTGCCAAACCAAGTAGGTGAAAGGACAAGAGGAGAAAAGATGATGAGATAATTCAGACTGATCTCGGCAGAATGAGCAAAGAGAACTGTCAACATCGTTTGTGATAACACCCCTCCGAGAGAGAGCATCCTTAGACGGGATGCGATCCTGAAAGAGTCTCCAAGCAAAACTAGTTACCTTGAGAGGCGCTTTAGATCTCCAAAGAATGCGAGTGAGATGATTAGAAGATGAAGAGGGCGCCTCCGAGTGAGTAAGGCTTATATATGCTGAATGGACTAAATACTCCTTTGAAATTTTGAGTTTCCACACCCAAAAGTCAGATTTGTTGATTTGCAATGGCACCTGTTTAATTACATCAATAAAAGAGTTAAAAAGATCAAGTTCCCGAGTAAAGAAATTGCACCTCCAAGTAAAGTTCCATTCCCATTTACCCCTCTCGCATCTTCCGAAATCACAAATGTTACCGTCCGGGAGAAGGGTAATGGAGAAAAGACATCGATATCTAGTGGATAGAGTGGAATCACCCAACCAAATATCATGCCAGAAGCTAGTAGAGCTACCATTCCCAATGTGCTGAATAGTGTTACCCCAGAACCAATGTGAGTTTTCCGACACCCGAGAAGAGATGGAAGCTAAGTCTCTAACCCAGACAAATCTACTCCTCGAAGAGGAAGAAGTGGTTATCCGACTCGGGTTATAAAAATCAGGACCATACTTTGACTTTAGAACTCTGTACCATAAACTGTCTCCTTCATTCATCAGTCGCCAATTCCATTTACCCAGCATAGCAAAATTGAAAGAACAAATATCCTTCACCCCAAGACCACCATCGTTCTTTGATTTGCACATCTTTTCACAACCAATGTTAATATCAACAGACATCTTTTCACTCTTGCTTATATCAACGGACATCTTTTCACAACCAATATTAATATTCTGAAATCTCTCCCCCTCCCTCCAGAACAATATTCACACATCCTCTGCTTCAAAATCCTAGCTATTTTGTGTGTAAAACATTCGCTTTTCATAAAACAAGTTTAACTAATAGGTAAAATACCTACCCTATGGTCAATAACTCCTAGCATCTCATTTTTACGTCATCTTTAACAAATTCTTAAAACACTCCGATTATATTTATAATGGCACAATTTAGCAGAAGGAGTAGTTCAGTTCTACATAAAACCATAATGTCACTCCAATTTAGGTGAAAATTAAACATGATTCACGATTTATAATATTAGTCAATCGTGATTTGGCTGATTTATATTCAAAATCATGTGCTCGAAAGGAAAACCATGTGCAATTATTTAAAGGAAATTTTGCATCATAAGGGGGAAAAAAGAGGAAAAAACATCATATTTAAGCGATTGAACTGTTCATATGTTTATATTCAAGGCTCAAATGATTGATCATGTCATTATAGAATATTAGAATTTATACAGTCCACAAAACTTTCGAAATAAAACAATGAAGCAAAAATGAAAAAAAAAGCAGAGTCCAAAAACTGAGGCTTGTGTGGACCTATGCCACGTGGAAACATACTGGCTTTAAGTGGTGACATGGCAAAAGGAAATTGTACTTTTCTTTAATGGATTGTAGGGCAAGGGAAAGGGAGGTTAGAGAGCCTTTAAGACAAACTCAGCTGGCTATGTATCCAAAATCATGTGCATTCATTAATTAATATGGGTGAAATAAAAGGAAAAGTCTCTGAAAAGAAAAGGCACGATTCCGGATAAGGGTCCCTTTCTCAACCCCGTAATATGCTGCTCCTTATTAGTCCTAAATCCTAATGCCTCTGCCCTATATCCAATTTATCACTAATTTACCCTCACCTTTTCTTTTTCCCCACTCCTCCCCCATGCACCCCTTTGAGCTCACTTTTTGTAGGTTCTTAAACTAAGGGACAAGTTGGTGTTAGAGGTGCTGATACCACAAGTTAATTGAACAAATTTGTGGATGGTTTGAGTGATTTTAACTTATTCTAAATAAAAGAAAAATGTTTTGAAATATATGTGGGATTGGATGAATGATATTAAAATCCAATCGAACCGGTTACTTATACATAAAAATCAGTGAATCAGAACAATAGTTGGTCTCGTATGGGTCATTTAAAATGTATGTGCAATAGAATCAATCAAACTTACAGTGGATTTGTCAAAATCATGGTAAACCAACATAATTCACTATAGACAATACCGACTAAATTATTGAAACAAATTGCTGACCATCAACCACACTTATGTGTTGAGACTATAGTAACAAAGCATAATCTCATCATATGAAATCGAGTACATAAATCGAGCAATATCATTATACTCTAGAGTCATGTATATTAATAAAGCATCCATCACTTCATCTCAAAACCTAATAGCACATATCTTCTCATCCTGTAAGCAACGTGTGAGATAATAATCTCCATGTATATGATTAAGTGCATTAAGACAAATTAAACTTTCAAGTAATAATTTGTTTATGCACTTGATTTGGGACGCATATCACACCCATAAATTATGTTGAAGAGACAAACACATCTTACACTTAAGTCAACATACATTGATTTGTGTTCATTATCCACTAATGGGTAAAGGGTGATTGTTCTTTAATGAAACGGAATTAAGAACCTCTCCTTGTTAAAAAAAAGAATTTAATAGGTTATCAATTTATTTATTCACCATAATCACGGATCGTTTTACTATTTTTCATGCTTTATTTCATTAATTTCACTTGATGATCACATGTGAATTAATAGCGCCCTTTTATTTATCTATATGTTTATTTTGAAGATTTTTTTCCTATACTTATTTATTTCGTATAAAAGTTTAAGAGTATATTAATTGTTAATTTTTACACTTATACTTATTTAATATATTCTTCATTAACATACATATTGGGAAAATATAGTAATAATATAACAAGTATCATATAAATCATTTCAATTATTATAATTTTTAATAAGGGTACATCTTTTATATATTAATAATATAAATATAAGCGGAGGTTGTAACTGTTTAAACAGTTTTCTCTCTTAAATTATCAACCTCTTCGAATAATTTGAGTTAATGATGGGTGTTTTATGCTAGAGACATAGAGAGAGATAACTTGACATGACACAATAAGTCAACGTATGAAAGGGTAAAACCGTACTTTTAGAGTGATCATAAATAAATAATCAGTGGTGGATCTCCTTACAACCTTTGCGTAACTTTCCTGCAAATTGTTTGACTTTTCTTTTCCCGGTAGTTGAACCCAAGGACCCGAGATTAGTCACCGGCGATTTCCAGTCATAATCTTCCACTCTACCACTGAATCAGACAACTAAACTCGTTTTTGCTAATGTGCCCAAAATATGAAAAGAAATCATCCATCACAAAATAATTATTTCTTTATTTGATATATATTTGTCAAAATTTTATTGGTGGTATTAAGTTTTCTTTTATATTATCAATAATATTCCTATCCTTTAAGTGCGGAACTAAGCCCTTTTAGGAATATGATTGTTTATCTCAATAAGTATCGCTCACATGAATTGAATTCTAATCATCCTAAAGATCTAATAAAATTTTATATCATTAAATCGACACATTATTGGTATTGACAGTACTAAGTTAAGCTAAGGTAAATGGGAAAATAGGAACACCCAAAATATAAACTCCACTTTTGTTTTTTTAGATGTTCTTTCTTTATTCTATTAGAAAATGAAAATATAGTATTAAGAAATTATGAAAAGTGTTAATAAAAAATCTTTAATTATTCCATTAGAATCACAATCTTAAATTTTTGATTTAAAATATGGTATCTTATATTTAACTATTCATTATTCACATACCTATTAGCAATCACATTCCCAAAATAAGAATGAATCCACAATTATTTCTATGTAAATATTATTATACATTAGTTATTATAAAAAAATAATTAGATGGTATAATTTTATCTTATTATATTTACCTTTGCTAAAAGTTATACTTTTACATAACAACTTATTCCTATTATTTTACATCTTATATTATTTCTATAAAAATAATCATATCACTAATAATAAAATTTATATTCCAACTTTAAAGATTTTATTATATTTATATAACTTTTATTTATGCCGAAATAAATTTGTACAAACAAATTAACTGAATTGATACATAATCATAATGTGATTTTAATCATATATTGTTAGAAATATAGAAATGGTTAAATGTGAGACTCTTTTAAAGGAAATTAAACTTAACATTTATAAGGAATATGTTTTGAAATGTTCAAATTGGTATTATTTTCTTAAATAAATTTGGAGTTGAGATGATATATTGTTCAACTAATAATCTAATATTACATTAGACTTATGAAAAATCTTATTTTTCAATTAAGATGTTATTGAGAAAATTTGTACTATGGGTAAATTCCTTTTAAATATAGAATTAAATATGGCGGTATAAATATATATATGGTCAATACATTAACAATTATTCATTTGTTTATTTTTTTGAATATTCAATTATAAATGAATATGAATAATGTATGATACAGTGAAAATGTATAAATATTTTATTATATATGTACATAAAGTTTTTCTCTCTTAATTATATTTGGAGGGTTGATATTATTGTATTAAAAACTTTATATTACTCAATAAACTTAAATTTAACCCGTGTATATTGATTATACCTAATTATAATTCATATTTATCAATTTATACATTAGGAAAAATAGTTAAAATGATTATTACTTAGAAGTTTATAAAAATTATGTTAAATTGCAAATAACCTCTCCATTTATTTTTAATGAGAATAAAATATTATTTTAATACTGAGAATAATAAATATAATATAATAATTATTAATATATTTAATATGATTGTGTAGTACTACTTAAATATTATAAAACCAACTATAGAAATGAAAAACATAAAGAGGAAATTAAGCATCAGAAACCTACAGATAGCAAAGCCATCATGTAGGATTATAGGTAGTGACGAGTGAATGAGCGAGAGAGAATCTAACGTGGTGTTCCCAATTGCCAGCTATGAAGCTCAAGGATGATAGCAATACGTAACTACGTAAGGGGCATTTTTTTTTATTTTTTTTATTTTCCGCCCTTTTATTTTATTATTCTAAATGTTTTATTGTTGTTTAATACGCTTGGATCCAAGCCAATCCAGTTATCCAACAATACATCTGGTGTATCTTAGTTAAAATTGTGATAATATGGTTCGATTCTGGTTATTTTAAACCTAATATGATTGACTTGGTTGAGTGAAACTTTTGGAAGTTATGGGAAAAGTCATAGAAAATGTAAAATGGAATATTCATTATTTTATTATTAGTTATATTGATATTACAGTTTTGCTCTTGAAATCTAAAGAAAAAAGATTGTATCTCTCTATTACTAGAGAATAGTCTCACTCGACTAAGTTTGTTGAACCCTCCAAGTTAATCAATTTAAGAAACATTTAAACGATGTTATTAAGGAAAAAATGTAACACTTTCAATTTATTATAGTTATTTAATTATATTTTGAATTTATTTTCACGTTTTTGTTTTGATCATAAGGTAAAAATTATGATGTTTGATAATGTTTTAAATCTATTTATCATATATTGTTGTTAGAAAAGATCAAATTATTTAATTAGGTGTGTGATTATAATATTTTAAAATTCAATATATAAAATAATATTATAAGTATTATAAATATTTTTAATGAAAATGAAGCCTAATCTAAACATGTAATCCAACTAGCGAACATTAACATAAGTGTGTGCATCATTATCCATGGGAAATTATTAAGATTGTGATTTATCCCTTGAATTCAAAAGTAAGTTTTTTAAACTTACTTTATATCATAGCCATCAATTTTAAGGAAATTTAATGGTTTAAATTATTGAGTAGATATAAACCATTGGATTTCCCTAAAATTGATGTCTAAGATGTGGAGATTCACTTACTCTTTGAGTAAGTGGATCCCCACCCATATATATATATATATTATTACTATTAGAGAGAAAATATATTTAAAAGATATTTAGGTAATTGAACATGCATAATTTTTATATTTCAATTATGCATATAAATGTAAAATATTTCTAAAATACATTCAGGTAATTGAACCTATATAATTTCATTCAATTTTATTTAGTAATTACCGTGACATAATTTCCATATTCTAATTTTATCAATCTATAACATTTCAATAATAACTACAAGAAACTTCTCTATGTTTTTTTTATTCATTTTTATCAATGTATCACTAATATTTTATACATTCTATTACTTATCTTTGGAGATTTTACGTGCATATCCATCAACTATTTCTTTATCCAAGTGGTGCAACATTATCCCAAACAATACAAGATTTCCAACACTTTATATATACAATTGATATTAGACATACACAAAGTGTAGATTGACCACTAATATATATATAAAGCTAAAATATATTATAAGTAATTATAGATATATAAAGCTAAAATATATTATAAGTAATTAGTACTTAATAATTTCCTACTTTATTTTTATTATTTATTAAGTTATACAAATACCATATGATTCAATATTCTAATAAAAAAAATTATAATTTAAAATTTACCTAGTAAAAATTACATTATAAAATATACTAAATAAAAATGTAAGTGAACATATAGGAAGAAAAAAATGGTGTGTAAATTATTACTATATTATTTATAATTCATATTTAATTATGATTGATTTAAAAAATAATTTAAATTATATTAAAAATTTTGTGGTATAAATGTTTAGTATTACTTATATATACATGAAATTGAAAGCCATATAAAATCCCCCATTTGTTCCTCCGAAGTCCCCTGCCCGATTATTCGTACCTCTTTCTTAAACTCAAACCCCATTCTCACACTCTAATTCCCCCTTTACATTTCTCTTCTTTTTATTATTAGTGGAGGAAGAATAAGAAAGAAAGAAAGAGAAGTAAAGGGTGTCTTGAATTTCACGGTCTAAGATTGAATCATCATCGTTGTTCATCATATTTTCTTCTTCTTCAACATCATCTACCAACAATGGCTGTCACTTCTCCCACTCTCAATGCCAAAGAAAACAAGTACTGGTGGCTCACAAACCGAAAGGTAAATAAATGCTTTCATTCCAAAAACACCATTTTCTACAATTACTATATGTTGTTATGTTGATACATGTTTTAATTAACCTGTAACATTGTGATTATAGATTGCTGAGAAATATATGAGAGACGCTCGAAACCTCATTGCTATGCAAAATGAGAATGCGATCGTTTCGGCTTTGAACCTTGTTGACGCGGCTTTGGCTATATCTCCATGTTTAGACGAAGCTCTTGAACTAAGAGCAAGGTCTCTTTTATATCTAAGAAGGTTCAAAGAGGTAGCTGATATGCTTCAAGACTACATTCCAAGTATTAAAATGGCGAATGATGAATCAGGTTCTGCTTCTTCAGATAGTTCTTCTTCACAAACACTTTCAAGGGAAGGTGTGAATCTTATATCATCATCATCTAATGAACGGGATCAGAGTTTCAAGTGCTTCTCTGTTTTAGACTTGAAGAAGAAGGTGATGGCAAGACTCAGTAAAAATTACCAGAAAGAAGGGTATTGGAGGTAAATCACATAAATTATAAAAAAATATCTTATAAAGATTAAAGTGCCCATTATTATTGTGTTTCATTGGTTTTGCAACCTGTCCTTCATTTCAGGATTTTCCTCCATTTAAAATCGTTTTTTTCCTTCTTTCTAATTTTATGATGGGTTATGCTTTTAATGATTTAGTGTGTAGTTTTCTTTAGATCAGATCGGAGTCCCCCCTTCATTAACACTTCATGTAGTTGCTACGTGGTATTGAGTAAATGCTAATGCCAGCTACACATCTTTTTTATTAAAAATAAAAATGATAATCTGATTTCAATTTAATGCACCACGGAAAGTATTTACTGCTGTGATTTTTCTCGTGTTTTGTTCATTACCCACTTACCTTACATTTCTCTCCTTACCAATCAAACCGTGAATGAATTAAATTATAGGCTCAAAATCTAAACTATACCAATCCTATGAGTCAATAAAAAAATTAATCCTTTTCTTGAGAGATAGTGTGAAATGGTTCTTAAATTTCTGGTGTTAGGTAGGCATTTTCAACTCACTTTGCTACTTCACCTTTTCAAATTACTTGAATCAATTAAGTTTCATGCATCTAGAACAAAATGGGAATATACAAATAATTTGGTTATAAAGTTTTTTCATGCACTAGTGGGTAATCAATGAGTAGTCTTGTCACTAGACTCTATTATTCCAACATTAAACTTAGACTCCAAATAATTTCACTGTACTCATAAAAATTTAATTAAAAGGACAAAAAAATCGATACTTTTAAAACTGGTAGAAATTATAACTTGTGGAATTTAAATGTTTTTACCTTTTCATCAATATGTAATGTAGGATTGTATATCGGATATCAAATACAAAAATTAGTTTGTTGAAATCAAAATTTTAATGTTGTTGGCTACTAAAAATTAATCAATTGAGTTTTATAATAACTTAAATTGTGCTATGCAAATTACAGATACGTGGTGTTAGGCAAAGCATGCTGCCATCTAGGATTAATGGAGGATGCAATGGTTCTTCTCCAAACCGGTAAACGCCTTGCCACCGCCGCATTCCGCCGTGAGAGTATATGCTGGTCCGACGACAGCTTTTCATTATCAACCATCGGAATAAACTCACAACCCTTAACCCCACCACGAACTCCACTTACAGAAACCGAATCCATCACCCATCTCCTTACCCACATTAAGCTTCTCTTACGCCGCCGTGCCTCCGCACTCGCTGCACTTGACGCCGGCCTTCACTCAGAAGCTATCCGACACTTATCGAAGCTTCTACACGGTCGCCGCTGCGCCCCACAAGGTTTCATTGCTGAATGCTACATGCACAGAGCAAGTGCTTATTATTCTTCAGGTCAGTGCTGATCCTTCATTCTAGCGTTGCACAACTTTGAGGATTATTCATAAAATAGTTGTTTTTGTTGTTATTTAGTTTATATATGTTATTGCTACTATGCATTGATATATTATTTTGATAAAATATAGTAAAATTAGTGCAAATCATATACTAATGTGAGATTACTACAATAACCAAGTCTTATTAACCCCACCATAAATCATGAACTAATATAACAAAGTTTCTCTACTGTTTCAGGTCGCATTGCTGAGTCTATAGGTGATTGCAACCGCACCCTTGCTCTGGACCCAACTTGCATCCAAGCTTTGGAAACCAGAGCCTCCATTTTAGAAACAATTCGTTGTTACACTGATTCATTACACGACCTTGAACACTTGAAGCTCTTATACAACACAATCTTGCGTGATAGAAAGCTTCCAGGTCCTGCATGGAAGCGCCACAATGTGAGATACAGGGAGATTCCAGGGAAACTCTGTGCCCTTACAGTGAAAATTCAAGAATTGAAGAAAAGGGTTGCTTCTGGTGAAATTGGGAATGTTGATTATTATGCTTTGATTGGTTTAAGAAGAGGGTGTTCAAGATCAGAGTTACAAAGAGCTCATCTACTGTTATGTTTGAAGCATAAACCTGATCAGGCTACGAATTTTATCGATAGGTGCGAGCTCGCTGATGAATGCGATCTCGAATCAGTGACTGACAGGGCTAAGATAACAGCATTGTTGTTATATAGGTTGCTTCAAAAGGGTTATACTAATGTGATGCAAACTATTATGGAAGAGGAAGCAGCTGAAAAACAAAGGAAGAAAGCTGCATATGCTCTACAATTGCAACAACAAGCTGCTGAAGTGAATGAAAAAAAAACTGTGGAAAATAATAATAAGTGCTTAATATCTTCTCCTTCTATTGTGGATCCATCAGTGTTTCAGGGGGTGTTTTGCCGTGATCTTTCTGTGGTTGGAAACTTGCTTTCACAAGGTGGATTCAACCGTTCAATTCCAATGAAGTATGAAGCTTTGAGTTGCTAGTTCAATCCTTCAATTCAGATTAATTAAGTATGATGCATTATGATGATGATTAATTGGTACAAAATAGTGCAGAAATTATGGGCCTTGGGATGTTTTTACCGGTAGGAAGAATCTCTATGGTTGGTCACATTCTTGTACAAAAGGATAAATTTTTAGACCATCGGGAAATTTTGTCAAACCTTTATATGCTGTTTCTATTTCCTTGTATCTTGATCTATTAGATGTACATAATATCACTATCGAAGTTTATTTCGGATTTTTGCCTTAATTTATTAAACGTTTGTTTAAAAGTTGCATCATATTATAAAATAAATAACTATTTGAAAAGTGTCTTTACTGCAACAGTTTCTTGGAAGATAAAGAAACTGTAGTTTCCTTGCCTCGGTCTTTTACCAATGTCTTGTCTTATTGCATTCAATTTTACTGTGGTTGGTCCATCCAATGAACTGATTTTTCTGACATTCCATTAGAGTTTCTTCGCCTCTGTCCAGCGGAGACTAAATTTCCTCTATAATGTCCAGGCTGGATTAGTATTTCAAAAAAGTGAAAATTCCTTTGGTTTATGAAATATATATATGATATCAAATTAACGGATAGGCATTATTGCTTTAAAAGCTGAGATGAGGATTAGTGGTGTCTTTTTGAAAAGTTTATAGAAAACAGATTGTAGTAGTTAAGGCTTTGATGATAAAATTAAGGTAAAGGTTTAATATCGTAGTTGAAAGGTAACCATCTTGATTCTCAAAAGCTTAAATCTCCTTTTATTTATTTATTTTATGGTGAAAATCTCCGATTACTTTTTTAACCACACAACAATTCACCCAAACACATTTTATTGTTATTGTCTAATGATGGTTAAATATCCTCCCACAATTACAGATGATTCTGCTTGAATCGGATAGAAATATCATTAACCATAAAGTTCTCTTTAATAAGTATTTAACACAATTAAGGAATTTAAACTCAAGACCTTTATCTAAACTGAAACAACTTTTTTCGATTAACTTATGCATTATCTTATTATATTAAATAAAGTATAATAAATGGTTTGTATGAGCTGTTAAAGTTATATTTTTTCACTTATTAACCAAATTTGATTACATTAATTAATGGTTAAAGTTAACTAATAATGCAATTATATACTCCATGTTGAAGCTAGGGGCCATAATTATTTATGGGGAAAGATATGTTGCGGTTTTCAAGGAACTGCACCCGATCAGTTTCCATCATCTTATTGGTGCCCATGTCTTTGAACATGACTTTGAGTGCATTAGGTAATTTGGACTTGGATTTATTACAGTGGTTCAAAACTGTGTTGTAGTTGAAAGACGTGATCATGAAATCGTGCACAATGGAGAAAAAAAAGGTTTGTCAGTTTTTCTCTTTCTCAGTACTTCTCTGTACACACTACACACATACAACAAACAAAACCAAGTGTCTAATCTGCACTTAATACAACAATAGAAAGAGGGTTAGGAAATTAATGCTTTATTTGCTGCAGTAGAGAAAATAAGAACCTAGAAAAACGTGAGAAATAGGATAAATAGAATAAATTTTTGTGACGTTTGAATTAAGACTTTGTTTAGTTGAAGAGTAGAAAATGAGAGAAGAGAGATAAAGGAGAAAGAAAAATGTGAGAAATAGGAGTAAGACTCATCTCCATTAATGGAGAGACAATTACAAAAAAAAATTAAAGAAAGTGGAAGATGCAATGTCACATTTGCCCTCTTTATTTAAAAGATGATTACACCTTTACCCTTATAATACATATAAAAAACTCATTTGTCTCTCCATTAATGGAGAGAAATCCTATTCGAGAAATATAGTAGATTTTTGTTTTGTTTGATATGAGAGAAAGAGAAGATGTAAATATAAACTTTTAAATGACAAAAATATCCTTAGAATAAAAATAATATGAAAGAGGATAAAGATGATGGTTTTGTCATTTCACTCTCCTCACACTTTCTCCTCATATGTGGAGATAAAGAATTTTGGTGGGTCCCATACACTTTTTATTTCTCTCATCCATTACTCTCTTCTAAACCAAATGAGAGAAAAACTACTTCTCTCATTAACTTCTCTTCTCTCAACTCTCTTTCTCTACTCAACTTCTTTGACTCCCAATAACGAGGGTCTTTTACTCATGTATTCCATACTAACTAATTTTGGTTCATAAATTGTTATTTCTCCTTTAGAATTGGCCCACGTCTAACATGCGTACTACTATTTTGTACGCATGGATGTGAACTTAAATCATGACCATTGATTGCATCTTAGCCGTAGAATTGGTGATCGGTTGTTTTGAAGTGGAGAAGTCGGTAAGGGCATGTGAGACTTCTAACAACGTAGAAATCGGTTTGGGCTGGCGGAACTTCAGCCCAACTCTAGGAAATCGGTTTGGCCATTACCGACTTCCGTACATAAATAATGCAATATCATTTAAGTGATGAAAAATAATAAAATTCATCAATTAAAGAGTTCCTGTAGCAAGAGTGCATATATCATTTAACAATATATGAGTATCATACGGTATATATGAGTATCAATTCATCAATTAATGCAATATCACTTAACAGTATATATGAGTAACAACGGGTTTAATTTCTATTTTGTGCATTTTTTACAGTATATATTATTTCACCACTGAAATACTTTGGCTAAGCAATCACATAAATAAAGTTAAATCCATTACAACAATACTTTGCCAAACCGAGTTAAATTTTTGGGGCAGTGCTTTTTTCAGCTTTCTGCATAAACTGCAGTTTCAGCTTTTAAATTTTTAGCTTTTCCATATTTTTCAAAATGCTTGTAGATGTCGGTTTGGGCAATTCCTACATCCAAGTGGCCCAAACCGACATATTCATTGTAGCAGGCCCGTACTGATTTCTTGCAGATTTTTTATTATTTGTAGAGAAGTCGGTTTGGGCCTTTGCAACATCCAAGTGGCCCAAACCGACATATATAGAGTAACAGTATCTCCATTTAATATCCGTAACTCCATTTAATGTTATTTAATGAACATCACAATATACTTATTTCATTCAATATCGGTATGCCATATGGAGAAGTCGGTATGGCTGATAGAGACTTCCATGAGGAAGTCGGTATTGTATTTGGAGACTTCCAAGAAGAAGTTGGTCCACTCCAAACCGACTTTATTTCTGAAGTAGTACATTCCCAAACCGACTTAATACAGGTTACATCCGGTACCAGGTCAACCCAGATTTTTATCCAACGGCCAAAATGTAGTACGTTTCCATGCAAACTAAATAACAGTTCGCATGTTAAAACTGGCCTTAGAATTGACTTTAGTTAGCAAATTGATGAAATTAAATACGAAGGGTTAGCATTTAGACACGAACCTTTTAGAATACACCTCTTGAATAATGATTTCTTGTCTCAAATCCCGATTCACATTACTTAAAATATATTATGTCAGTTAAAAAATTAAACATTCATTATTTGTTGTTTTTGCTTCATTGTCATTTGTGTGATACATGGTTTAGGGATTTTCTCTACCATTGAAAATGTTGCAATTTGGCACATAAAACCAACTTTAGAGAGTAGAGATTTGTGAAGTATTGGTAGGCCAAAGTTTGTAAAAATTGGGATGGAGATTTGTTGTTTCATTGGTGTCTCACACTAATCATAATTTGTCATTTAATAGAAGAAGAAAAATTATAAAATCAAAATCTATTATTTTATATTATATGGTGCAATTCCATTGGGTAGAGACAGAGATACATGATATTTTTGGAACATAGAATCCAAGTTCTAAAAATTGTACTGTTTATTACGTCGGGGCAAATTAAGAGGGGTTGTTGGGAATCAACGAGGGCTTCAACCTCCAAAGCCTAATAATGGTATTTTGTTTGACACTTGGCTTCTGATACACGTAAAAGTCTCTGTAGTAGTATTTCTACTTCAATGTAAATAATAGGCATTATTTAGTTTCTACAGTGTTACCCTGGAACAAGGATTTAATACCGCTGTTAGAAAAATGTTTGACTGGTTTCACATATGCTACTGATTAATGCTTTGAAGGACAATATTTGAGTGGAATTTTGTAACTATTATTTTTTATTCATTATTAAAGTATAAGGGAACAAATCGTATGAGTTGATATTTTCTAAAATACAGAGAAGAGAATCGGCGTTCAAAGTCAGTGTTATGTTGAATTGCGTGCAAGTGTTAAACCATAGTATTCAGTATTCACACCAATCTGTTGACATTATCAACTATGTAAGACATATACCTTTTGGTTGTGCTAGTTTTCGTTTTTGCTCATAATTTTATTTTCCGTTTAACATCACAATAGACTTAAATATAACAAATCCTACTTTACAATAAATAAAACCAAAATGCTATACTCTTTTCAAAAGAAGTATCTTTATGTACCAAAAAAAAAGAAGTCTCTTTAAAACAAAAAAAATTGTTTCTTCATCCTTACATGGTTTTGAATTTAGTATGGTAAACACCTAAGAATAGTAAAGACGCATTTATCTTTGAGATGGTCTTGAGTGAATGCGATAGAGGTTGATTATGTTAGAAGATAAGCCAAAAATAGAAAGAATAGTTAGTTAGTTCAGTTAGAAAAGTTCTTTAATAAGCATATGTTAAATGTGAATGTATTTAAAAAGTTTTGGTGTTTGGAAAAATGAATAAGAATTCCATTCCCTCATTAACAATACATCTTCTTCATTATCTTCCCATTTTTCTCTAAACACACAAACAACTTAAAAGCATTATCCATTATTCATCTTCTCCCTCAATCTCCTTTCTCTGTCTCTGTTTTGGCTAAGCAACACAAGGCAGTGGCTTTGTGTCTCTACTCAACAGATTATAGTTTTAGAGGTGATGAATAAGTTATGAATGATTGAAATAAAGGTGATGGTGGCTTAGGAAATTAAAGTTGGTTGTTTTGATAGTATAAATAATATCACCAAAGTATACTATTTTATTTTTGGGAGGAAAAAGTAAGTGGAAAAAACCTATTTTACATCATGATTATTTATTCTTGGGAAATCTAATGGTTTAAATTGGTGAGTACATCTAAACTATTGAATTTTCTAAGATTGGATAGCTAAGATGTGGAGTAGATCTTTTCCACTTACTTTTGGAACCGGATCATTCCCCTTTATTTTTATAATGGGATAATTTTGTCTTTAGAGCTGCATGTTGTTGATGTGGCAACACTAATGTGACCTTTTTTATGATAATTTTCTTTTGACAATTGCGCAGTTGGTACTAAACTAAATTTGAACGCTATAAGAATTTCAATAATTGTTTACTTAGATTTGAAACAAGGAATGACATTGGTCCAAAAGGCTGAACAGAAAAACATGGCTAGCACATTTCCACCATTCATATTCATATAAACAACAGTGCTAATAACTCTGCAAAAGCATGGATTATATTGTTAATTATCAAATTAAGTATTCTTATTGAAAGCATAATTTAATATCTTGTGGCCAAAGGAATGGTGCATCTCACGAGGGAACCATTTATTTAGTACTTTATTCTGTTTAGTCTGAGACTTTGGGCATCTATGTATGACTTTTTGTACTTCTTTTTTGTGTGTACATCATCTTACTAAATCCATCAAATGGGTTCCCTGGGTTCACATGAACGATTGTGTTCCAAGACTTCCACTGCCCACATTGACTTATACTTTCCTTTTGTGATAAGAAGATATATTCACCTACATGTTAAGAAATTTTTACACTGTTACTATATCATATACCATTAACATTTTAATATCATTGACTTTTAAATAAAAATAATATAAATGAATGATAAATAATGCAATAATTGTGTATATATCTTTATATTGTTAGTGCATATATTGCATTTTATTTATTTTATAGAGTTGCATAATTTTATATTGCACATAAGAATTTAAGCTTCAACACTAAAATGTAAAATTATGGTGTTATTGCACAATAATTAGACCATATAACATTTAATTATACTTAAATAACACATTTATCTAACAAAGTGCTTGTTAGTTCTAAATATAAATTATTTAATTATTTTTAAAAATTAGTATAAATTATGAAATGTAAGAGGTTATGTAATTCATAATTTATGGTTAATAAGAGTTTATTATTAGGAGGGAAGAGGTGTTTTATTAATTAACACGAGTAGGACTCTTCTCCATTAATGGAGAGACAAATGAGTTTTTTATGTGTATTATAAGGGTAAATATATAATAATCTTTTAAATAAAAAGGACAAATGTGACATTGCATCTTCTACTTTCTTTGATTTTTTTGGATATTTATCTATTCATTAATGGAGAAGAGTCTTACTGAATTAACACGTGATGTTTGAATGAGGGGAACATTGAAATTTCAGGGTAATCGTGGCCAGATATAACGATGTCAGTGGCACCATGTGATTCTATCATGTGCCTTCTTCTCTGTTCAAACAACCATGGATTCTATTCGGACTTTTCTTTATACAACACTTCTCAAAGCTTGGTCACACAATGTGCTGGATGAAATATCTGACAAAGTCTTGTCACGTTATCTACTATAATTTACTTATTCCCATCCTTACAAATAATGTAATGGAAAGAGGGACAAACGAAAATAATAAAAGGTAAAAAAGGAATGTGTGTTTTTCTGAATAGCTGGTCGTGGGGAATCGAATTTTAATGCTAGTTTAAAAAATAGGTATGATTTTATTGAGATCTGAGTCTGCAGTGAACAATATTTTTCCTTTACAATGGTTTTAATGCTACTATGATCTAACAACTTTGTTAACTTAGAAGTGGAGAGTTTTCAAAACCCATTACCGTCCAAATATAACTAAGTCAAAGAACTAGTGCGATAAAATAACCAATATGGTATCTCACTATGGTCATACCATGCCTTTGAATTTATCTATGTATTCCATCATCAATGGAAAGACCACTTTACGCATAGAAAAGGTATGGTCAACAAACATCGACCATAATTGTTGTACCTTGTAATTAATTAGGCAGCTAGTGTGAAGGAGAATGGAGTTTTCACCACTAAGACCGCGCTAGATTTTTAGTATGACAAAAATGTCAAAAGTTCAATTCTTGAGAATGATACTTGTTAGAAACTAGAGATTGTATTAGAGACCGTACTAGGTCAAAAGTCGTACAAACAATAGAATGAGTAATGATATACTTATATAAAGAAAACAACTTGTGTATCATTTAAATTAATAATAAAAATAAAAATATTACATAGTTGACATATGTCACCGGTATGTACAAGTAAAAAGATTTGTAAAAGGATGTAGAGAAGAAAATAGTTTATATACACATGAATAAAAAAGAGATAATTATTATTGGTAGTATGATGATACGGTTGAGAAAAACAAAAGATATATGGAATGATAAAGGGTGACTAGAGAAGATCAAGCTAGAGATAATTTTAATGTGCCTCCTGTATATTAGTAAAAAAAAGTAAAACTAAATAATTAAGTATTTAATATTTATGCATTGACATTATCCCAGTCATTTTTTACACTCTCATCATATTATCCGTATTATTAAATAAAAAAGAGTAATATACACATGAATACTAGACGCTCAAAGTAAAACTTTATGAATAATTAATGGTACTGAAAGTAAAACTTATGAATAAAGACGTGGATATTAGCCAATGATATAGTAATATGGTATTACATTTTCTGTTTTGCTGATACATTCCAGCATGGAGAATAGCTTTACCTCCTTTACAGGTGGGCTGGGCTTGATGACTGTTGAACCTTAAAGCTACCAAATCAGGTGCCTGTGGCAATAGCTATGGCCCTAAAAAGAGAACATCATTTGGACCATCGAGTGTTGTATTTCCCATTTTTATTTCATCTCTTTTAATTTCATACCTCAGTAGTCAATGCACATGTTGCCCCAAGATTTTGAATTTTAAAAGCTCGCAGATAGTAGGAATGTAGGATCCGTGGTAAATATAAGTGCAGTCTAACTTTCACAAATGAAAAATTTGTTTCAAAAACTTAAACTCAACTTTGCGATCACAAAACAAACAATCTTAATGTTGTGGGGGAGAGGCACTTAGATGGACAACACCTCGTTAACTCAACAATGACAAAGATGAAATTTTTTGAAGACAAAAAATTGGTCGAAGTGTTAAGCATGGTCTTGTCTAGACGCAGTACATCAGACAGTTTAAAAATACGCACATTGCTTTTTACTGTTGAGTCCCATATAAAATTCTAAGCAAGCATGTTTGATTAAGACATTATGACAATCACTAAGGATCACACATTATGACAACTATCTAGGAATAGTTAAGTACAAGGTGCCCAGTCCCAAACGATTATTACAAATTCAGGCAAATTTCCAATAAAAGGAGAGGGGAATATCACTCCCTCTTGGATGATGACATGGCACCTTTTTTCCTTTTCTTGGATGAACTTGAGCACTTTGAGGTTTCATTGCATTTTGGGCAAAACCAATCCTCCTCAGGAACTTCTGTAAGTGGAGGATCACAGCAATCAATATGAGTACCAATTCCACAACCAACAGAACCCTTTTCATCACCGCAAATCAGCATTACATCGCCTCTATCCCCGGATCCACATACCTGGCAAATTGTATCCTCTTCCTCATTATCCTCATCACAATCCTTAGGAGGAATGAGCCCCTCAACAATCTCTTCCGCCTTGCTTTGAAGTTTATCATATGACCTCTCTGCCCAAGTATGAGTGCCATATAGTACATGTCTCTCAAGGGAGAACCCAGGTTTGCAGACATATTCGACCAAGTAGTCGGCTAAAACACAAGGTATCTCATGTTTTAAGAACTCTTGGACCCACACATCAACACGTGGCATGCCAGGACTAACTATGGCATAGTCCACCCCAGTGTCAAGGAAACGAGTATAAGGAGGAGAAGTGCCTAATATTGTTCCATCTCCAGATTTGATCACACGTTTCAAAGTATCCTGTAAAACAATTGAGTTGAATAAAAAACATGACAAACTAAAAAATCAAATACAGGTTATGTGGCTGACCAGTTGCAAAATCTATACCATTTCAGATGATCATGGCAGTATTGGAAGGTGGGAAAAGAATTAAACTAAATAAAATTCAAAAGAAAACCTACCAAAGGTGGGGCAATGCAGTCACCATATACAATAATGCGCATTCCATAGAAAGCACCATGACCTGTCCTCTCTCTCAACAGCCGCCACTTTCTTGGAGCCTCCATATTTATTGCACCATCCTCAGTGAGACCACTCTTGTGCCACTCATAAGGCCCCTCTGGCAACAATTTTCCTGCCAGGGTGCTGGCAGTTAAGAAATCAGTTTTAAGAATCCACCTGCATTCCAGCAGAGATCAGTTAGAATATTTATATGCATACGTACATCAACGAACATAAAATTAGCAACACACTAAATATAACATTGTTCCTATTGTCTGTACTCATAAAGTGAACATCCTATGTTCAAAATAGATTTTTGTCCTTCCAAAAATCCCCTTTTTGACAACATAAAAAAAGGTATGAGTTGGACAATTTTTGTAGAACTAGTTGTAACACAATTTTTCTCCACACTAAAAAACTTCAAATAAGGAAAGTGTCCAGACAATATTCTCTTCCCCAGTTTTGTATACATTTGAACACTCTACAGTAGCAGGAGATGGGCTTACACCCTTGGTTTAAGCCCGATATTTCTTACCTTCCTGATGCAGCAGCAGCAAAAAATTTCTCCGTCCTGCGTACAGGGTCTGGAACTATGAAATGTGTTGCCTGATATGACCACTGATGAGAATCCCGGCAAACCCTTCCTTTTAACCGCTTGATTACTTGTTGAAACTCCTTTCTCTGTAGCCGATGACCACTTACTAAAAAACATGCGGCTTCAGTTTTTGCTTTTGTATTAGGTTCTGATATTGATGAATTACGACCAATTTTCTTAGAGTCATCCTTTGCTGGCCTTGCAATAGATTTAATAATTCGACTTCCAATACTTTTGCTCTTCACATCATCTACTGCTCCATCAATTGGTCTATTCTCCTTGTCCTCTTCAATCAGATTATCTGACTTATTTCTTGGTGCGATTGGGCTCTCACTTAAATCAGCATGAGGGGGTATCTCTTCCATTATTTCCATCTCTGCCTCATTTTCCCTTTCTGAATGAATCTTGTCCACAGATACTGCTCCTTCACAGTTCTCCTTGGCAACTGTGGACTTCATAGTTCTCCCTGCACGACGCTTTTTTAATTGATGCTTTACTTCTAACTTTGAGGATGAGCGCTCACTGGCCATTTCTCCAGAGATTTCCATCCCTGCCTCATGTTTACTCTCATTATGATTCTTCTCCAAACCTGCTGCCGCTTCAGATCTTGAAAAATCCTTGGCAACTGTGGTCTTTTTTGTTTTACATGCAGGACGCTTTGTCGCTTGACGCTTTACTGCTAACTTTGAGGTTGAGTGATCACTTATATCAGCCAAGGGGGGCATTTTATTGGGGATTTCCATCTCTGTCTCATGTCTCCTCTCATTCTGGTTCTTCTCCGCAGATACAGCCTCTGCAGATTTCAAGAAATCCTTGGTAACTATGGTCTTTTTAGTTCTAACTGCAGAACGTTTAGTCGCTTTATGCTTTACTCTTAACTCTGAGGTTGAGTCAACCAGTGAAGGTGGCTTCTGTTTTTCTGTTTCAGTTGTGTTATTCTTTGGAGGCATTGTTTCTTCGTATTCTGCCATACGGTGAGTTGCTTCTGACGGCACATTTATTGTGTTTACTGTTTTAGAAAAATGAACCAATTCAGACTTGTTTTCATCAAGTGACATTCCCAACTCATCTTCATATTTGTCATCTGGAGCCTCTGTTTCATCATCAAAAAATTTGGTTATGCCACCAGCTTCTTCTGCATATTTACCAATGGTCTCTTGCTCCTTTTCTTTATTAAGATTAAGGATTTCAGGGGACGCCTGAGGCTTCTTTACATCACAAGTTGCTATCTCTTCGCTCCCACTAAAAATACTTACACCTTCACCTTGCACAGTAGTTTCATTCAAGGAAACTGATCTTCTCTGCTTAGCAGAATCACCTATTTTAGGTCTAGAACCCAAACTTTTCTTGGCAACTGACTTCTTGTGGGGAGACTTTCTAATCAGCTTGCCATTTTCTTCATTGCTTAAATCCATATGAACAAGACCAACGAATTCCTCATTTGGTGACTTCTTATCAGGTGATGAACAATCCAGATTTTTCATGATATTATGTTGCTCTGCTTCATGACCATCATTAACCTGTCTCATTTCAAAACCTGTGAAATCAGGCTTGCCTATAAATTTAGACTCACATAAGCTTTGAACAGCTGCTTGTGCTGAATACTGACAGGCATTATTACATTGAGTGGACTCTGAGCTTGCATTTCTTGAAAATGGCTCATCAAACGCCATTGACTTGGAGTTAGAAGCTTCAGATTTAGAAATAGAGCAAATGTTTGAGTTATTTAAACCATCTTTGCAAGCAGAGAGATACCTATCAGCCTCAGGTTGTTCATCAACCAGAGATGCCATTTCTAATGCTCGATATTTGCCATTTGATAATGGGGTTCTTTCATTGGACAATTTTGCACCTGTAGTCGTATTTCTTATTTTTAATTTAGTAGAAGAAGCTTCCTTTATCCTCTTTTGAGGAAATAAATTAATTGCTTCATCCCCTTTAATAGAATCATTTCCTTTCCCAGAACCTTCAACACAGGTAGATTTTATTCCCTCACTTGCATTTTCCACCTTAGTGGAAGAGGTTTCAAGGTTGTTACCAAATTTGAAATCATCCAAAGGTGACACAGCAGGTCCAGTTGCATTGCCTGGGCTTTCGTCTAAGTTCCTTGGAAGAGTAAATCTCCTTTGGTTCTTTTTAGAATAACTCGTAGAATTAAATTTAGAATCTGAATGTGTAAGTCCCTCAGCACTTGCAGTCGAGGATCTCATGTCACAAACCAACTTCTTAGACACTGAAGTTCCGGTATTTGGATCAGGTAGCAGACCAGATGAAATTGAATCTGAGAGCTCAGCATTTTTAGACGCACTGATCTTAACATATGTGTCAGGCATCTGAGATGATGTAGCATGTCTAGAAATATCAGGAGCCTGAGCACTTATCTTCATGTTATCAATATAGCGAAAGCTTAAGTCCCGATCAGATATGTTCTTATTTCGTGGGGTAACAATAGAGCCTTCACCAACTTTTGGCAAAACCTGTTGACCAGAATGTTCTGAGGTGGCATTTGATGGCTCTCCTACTGATTTTGTCAATCCATGACCAAATTTCGAACTAAGAGGACTTCTGTTCATATTCCACCCCCCGGATTGCCCCAGCTTGGAATCTTCAGCTTCTTCCTCAGAATCTTTAGCTTCTGCTTCCAACGCCTCTAATTCATAGCCACTTGTTGAGAAGGAATAAAATTTCAGTAATTAGTTTAATGATAAAGAAAGACTTAGAGTTCAATGCTTTATCAATGAACATGATTTATGATAGAGCAATATGGCGTTGTTCGATCCATGTCGCCGACCCATAAGCAAAGGGGAGATAAACTGGTAATATTTATATTATCATATGGTGACGGATGAATGATGGCAAGTACACAGGTTAAACCTTTTAACCAATGGTGTATGCAAATCCATTTTCAAATTTCATAGGATGAACATTGCATAGTGCTCACCTTTTATTATATTTGTCTTCTGGAAGAAGCACCCAATCCCTCAAGCTGAAGAAATACACAGCAACTTATAGTTAGAGGAGTCCATTTTTATATAAAATGAAGCAGTCAATTAAAAAGGTTTAAATAGCTTAAGATTTCAAGTGTTCCATATCTATATAAAGTTCTAAACAGCATAACTCCATGTGAAACAGAAAAAACATACATACCAATCTTCTAACCAACGATGATTGACTAGCTTTATAGTGCCCATTTTCTTGGCAAGTTCATACTTCTCCCCTACATACCAAAAATAAATAAATACTTTGATATCGGAGGTCAAATCTTCAAGAAAACTTTGAAAGATGATGAAAACAATCAAATGAGTGTCAGACAGATCATCAATCTATAAGGCAACTGAATGAACAAAAGTAGCATTCAAATGCTCTGCATTGTAAATGATGGAACATTATAAGCTGAAACAAACCTTCAAATTTGTAGCATATAAGATGGGTAACCTTGTTTGCTACTAATGGCTTCGAAAAGTGTGCACCCATTAGGCCAACCATTGTCTGAAGAGGGGAAATAATGTGAAGTCAAGTACCGCTATATAAAAATTATGTGCATAAGCTCCCAGGAAAAATTGAATACAATAAAGTATATGATAAGCCTACCATAATGTCATCCCGGTCCTGACGCAGATAACCAGTCAAGCACATAATCAATTTTTGTGCACCAGGGATTCCATTTAAATCTTTTAGGGGTCTGTACATAACCTGTCAGACAGGAATTTTTTGGTCAGAATCCAAAACTGTGTTAGAGGTTTAACTTACTACAACTTCATCCTACAAAGAAGCAGAAGCATGAAATTCACTAGTGGCTGTCAAAATGACATGTAGAAGTTCAAAAAATTTCCAGACATAAAAATGTAAACAAACAAATTGCTCAACTTTTTATCCTTGCATTATGTAAACAAATTTAATTATTTCTCATGCCTTTTTGGTAAAATATAAAAAAGTGTTTGAAATTTTTACTACTACCCTAGCTTGCTCCCATCGGTTGGCTACAAGAGCCAAATAATGGCATTCAGCTTTACCACAAATTCAAATACTAATTTTTCAAAAAAAAAAAGTGTTTAGAGTACTTCACCTAGTGGGATGAAGGTTTGCTTGTTGTTATAAAAAGCATTTAGAGTAAGGGAGTATCTCTTGCAAAGTTATCTTTGGTTTGACTCTATTCTTATAATTGTACTACCTTCCATTTGATAAACTTTTCCCATTAAAGCTTTTATGGCCCTCTCTTCATAATCTCATATTTTCTTCTATAGCCCGTTATCCAACTTAACATTCTCATCTCCGCCATACTTTTTTGTCAGCAATTTACTAATTACAAACCAAAAATCAGTAACATCAACTAGTCTTACAGACATCCTGAACTTCAATTATATGTCTTACATCCCAAATATCATAACAATGCCTCACACTATTTGTAAGATGGAACCAACACACCCAGACACTGCAACTTATGGTACATTATACGAAATTAAAATACTATCTATTTTTAAAAATAAATAATAAAAGGAATTAAAAGAGGATTAAGAAAATTGAAAAAGAAACTAACAGAAGCAGGATCAACGGGCATTCCAATATCAGCACTGTGATCAACCCATAGTGCAGTGACAAGTGTCTTCCCATCCTTTCTCGCAGCAACACACACTGGATCATCCTATACATACATAAATACATAACATCACATGATTCACACTATCTCACTTCACTCCAATGCAAAGTAAAATAAAAACGAAAATGATCTTACATATGCAATCTTATCAACGATAACATGCGAGCAATTTACACCGTACTTCCCTGCATCAACACCACCGCCATTTACAAGCTTCAATCGAACATTGCTCTCCGAAATGGGATTAAATCCGAAGAGCACGAAATGAACACCACGAAACACTTGCAACGGATAACTCGTTTCTAACATGTGGTTTTATCGATTTTATGAGCAAAAAAATAAAAAAAAAAGAGTGAGGTAAATAGATGCGACCAGAATCGTACACAAGAAGCCTTGAAAACACTAACAAGAAGAAACTAGAAACCAAAGGAAGGGTTTTTATTTATTTAACTTTATTTGCAACTTTCGGTGTTTTTTTTTTCAGGTGGAAAGGAGAGGGAATTTTTCTGATTTGATTTTAGTGGCGGGACATGAAATCTTGTGGGCTGGCTATGGCATCAACTAGCCCAATAATAAATCACATGGGCTAATGGGGCCATACAACCGTCTTTATCTTCAATTAATGATTAATAATGTTAGGTGGGATATAATAATAATAATTAATGTGTAGACAAACATTTCTATAAGATACATTCTTATTTTATGATATTAAATTTTTTGTTACAATGGAAGGATAAGAAAAAAAAACTAATAAAGAGGAGCGAGATCCAGGTCCATATAAGATTGACAGTCTTGTGGAGCTGACGATCAGATCTTTAGAATAGTAGACAAATGTGACCCTAGCATAGCCATGAAATCTGCTACTTTGTTAGCCTCTATGACAACAAATTTAACTTCAACCTTCCAATTGCGAGTTAACCAAGTTCGAATATTAGAAACATGAAGCAAAATATTGTTCAAGCAAATACGGACACCATCAAGGATAATTTGTACCGCTTCAAGACAATCACTCTCAAGAATAATCTCTTTGAAGCCCAAGTCCCAAGTTAGATTCAAACCATGCTCCATAGCCAAGAGCTCAGCAAGGATAGGAGAACCTACCCCAAAGTTGGCGGAAAAACTAGATAACCAACGACCCTTATGATCACGAATAACACCACCCCCACCCATGACATTAGTTCCTCTTATACAACAACAATCAACATTGAGTTTCACCTGGCCAGGGAACGGGCGACACCATTGACCCATGGAAGTGTTATCCTCTGAAAGGACAGTATGCCCTAAATTTCGCCACTCACAGAAATCATGATAAATATTTCTAGCAACGAAGTTAATATCCCATGAGTCGTTACCAAAGATGGAGTTATTTCTCCACCTCCAACTCCACCAAATACCTGACATAAAGAGAAGACCATTGCGACGTTTTTAATTATCCATCACCCATAACTGAAAAGAGCAGACAACCCATAATGAAGGCTCGTTAAAACCAAGCCTCTTCCAAATGGCAGACGACATCCGACAATCCCTGAAAATATGCATAAGTTCTTCGTTACCAGAATGACATCTCGTGCATATCGGGCTCAAAGACATGTTGTAACACCCCAAATTTTAATCTTTAAAAATATAGTATCAGTCCTGGAAGCCTCGCTTGATCGAGAGATTCTTGCCTGAGCGAAAAAGGATCAGCTGGGAGGGTGAAATCCTGGACTATACTGGAGGATTCTCGTGGGCTGTTGACACAGTGTAATCGATTACACTCTGCTGGTAATCGATTACATCGTGTAAAAAGCATCAGATATGTGCATTTGACACAGTGTAATCGATTACACTCTTCTGGTAATCGATTACATCGTGTAAAAAGCATCAGATATGTGCATTTGACACAGTGTAATCGATTACACATTTCTGGTAATCGATTACACATTGCTGGTAATCGATTACACACTCCTGGTAATCGATTACATCGTATTAAAAGCATCAGATATGTGCATCTGACACAGTGTAATCGATTACACATTTATGGTAATCGATTACACATTGCTGGTAATCGATTACACATTGCTGGTAATCGATTACACACTCGTGGTAATCGATTACATCCATCAGATATGCGCATTTTTCACGTTGTAATCGATTACACCATGTTGGTAATCGATTACAACCCGACGACACCTCTTTAAAACAGAAACCCAAACACATTTTTGGGTTAGAACTTCGAAGAGAAGAGAGAAATGAGAGCTTTTCAAGAGCAATGAGCCTTAGGACTCATCTTGGAGCTTGAGAAGAGGTAAACCTCTTGTTACTAACTTTTTTTCTTCCTCTCTAACTTGTTTTGGGTATGTTGGATTTATTTTCAAAACATGATAAACCATGGAAACTCATACCTTACATTTCGAAGATCAAAAAATACAAAATATAAAATATACCGGGTCTATCAGACCCAAACAAAATCGAATGGATTCGGTCTTATACATACGCGAGGAAGGTAATCAAAAAAGAAAGAAGATGAGTTCTTCTTTCTTTTACCCCACAATCTATTTTTAAGGTGTGAACCATGTGATATGAAATGAGTTCAATCAAGGAGAAATCCAATTTCGAGCCTAAAAGAAAAAAAAAATAGTTCTGTTATTAGTTCTTCTGTTATCAGTTATTAAGTAGACCCACAATACAATGTCTATAGGAAACAAAAAAAAAAAATAGACATAAAGGGTTGGGCGATGGGATTAGGATTAAAACAAAGAAATAGTAGGTCAATAAACAAAAGAGGTGTTAATTGATCAAAGGTCTAACTGATCACCACGTCGGTATTGTAAATATGCAGTTACGAATAATCCAGCCAAAGTAATAGGAATGAGACCTAACACGATTCCAAAGAGAAAAACTTCAATCATTTGAATTTGTTTGAAAGGGAAAGGAGACGAAGAAAAATAGAGTGACATAGATAATAAAGCAATTCATCATCTGTGACATCGACTCATCTTGTGATTCCAAATCAACAGATTCATTCAACAACTCGTGAGCTAAGCAGTGGTAATTCGACGGATTCCCCCGGGGAAAAAAAGAGATGTCTCCTACGTTACCCGTACTATGTGGAAGTAGCGACGTAATTTCATAGAGGATCGCGATCCCGCGAGGGTGAGCTAACTCCAAAAACCCGTCCTCAGTTCGGATTGTAGGCTGCAACTCGCCTGCATGAAGCCGGAATCGCTAGTAATCGCCGGTCAGCCATACGGCGGTGAATTCGTTCCCGGGCCTTGTACACACCGCCCGTCACACTATGGCAGAACCTGCTTTAAAGGATTACGCGGTATGATTGAATCAAATAAGCCCTTATGGAATAAATATTCAGCCACTTGTGAACCTTCGGGTACTGTCTTATTCAACGTTTGTTCAATTACTCGTTTACCTGCAAATGCAATATAAGCATTGTTATGGTTTCTTTTATGTTGTTTTTATCTTGTAAACTCTTGGTTTAGAGTTGTTATTTGATGAATGGAAAGTTTTATGGATTATTCATGAAAAACCCCCAAAAACCCCCCAAAATGAGAATACGAGTATAAAGAGAAAGAGATGAAATGTTAGATGTGGATAATGGCTTTGATGTTGTTATATGAGATGAACATGTATGCTTTGATATTTAGAAACTTGTATTGAAGTAGTTTTGGAAATATTGAAATATGAGATGTTATGCATGTTTTAGATGGTTGAATATTTTGTATGATTAAATGATGCAAAGTAAGTTGTTTATGTGATATTTGGAATAAATGACTAACATTGTTGTTATTGGTGGAAATGAGGAAAGATCCTAAGGTTGGAGGAAATCGCGGAGGAGACTTTTAAAGTTACTCGGAACCGATCCCCAACGCTCACCAAGGTAAGGGATAAGTGGCTCTAATTCATACTCACTTATATGAATGAGATATGTGAAAGAGGTAACGTGTTGGTAAGTTTATGGTTGTTACCCTACCCGAAGAGGTAGTGGTTTATCATTGTGTCCTACCCGGAGTGGTAGTTGACTGTTATTGTTATCCTACTGGGAATGGTAGTGAAGTATTGTGTATGACTTGCCCTATGTGGTATTGTATATGACTTGCCCTATGTGGTATTGCGTATGACTTGCCCTATGTGGTATTGCGTATGACTTGCCCTATGTGGTATTGTGTATGACTTGCCCTATGTGGTATTGTGTATGACTTGCCCTATGTGGTATTGTGTATGACTTGCCCTATGTGGTATTGTGTATGACTTGCCCTATGTGGTATTGCGTATGACTTGCCCTATGTGGTATTGTGTATGACTTGCCCTATGTGGTATTGCGTATGACTTGCCCTATGTGGTATTGTGTATGACTTGCCCTATGTGGTATTGCGTATGACTTGCCCTATGTGGTATTGTGTATGACTTGCCCTATGTGGTATTGTATATGACCTACCCGAAGTGGTAGTGGATCATTAAGGGAAATTGCCTACCCGAAGTGGTAGTGGTTCATTGAGAAATTACATACCCGATGTGGTAGAACTGGAGGTGGTAAAGAGTAAGCCTGATGGCGAGAATAAGCAATGAGACAAAAAGATTTGAGATAAACGAATATGCATGCTATAGGATATATAGTATGAGATATATATTCTATAGGGTGAATATGGATGATAAAGTGGAAGATATGAACAATGAAAGTCATATGCATGTTATAGGATATATAGTATGGGATATATATTCTATAAGGTGAATATGAAGGATGAGAACTGAGAATGTCACAATGAAAGTCGTATGCATTCTATAGAGTATATTGTATGGGATATATATTCTATAGGGTGGATATGAATGATGAGAAGTACGAGGTTTCGAAGGAACGTAGTAGGCGTGCTATAGAATATATATTATGGGATATATATACTATAGGACGAATATGAATAACGTGGAAATGAAAGAAAGAATATATGAACGTTTACATTTATTTATTTGTGGTTATGATTTATATCAATGCTTAATTGTATTTGAAATGTGGATTATCGTGTGATGTTAGTTTTGAACTAATGACTTACTCCCTTTTGTTTTGTGTGTTGTTTATGATAATCCCATTGTAGGTAAATGAAGGATTTTGAGGATGAAGCTCGATTAGGAAGCTTTTGTGTTTATTTACTCGATTGTCTTTATTGCTATTTGATATTGTAGTTGATTTGATAGTATTTTGGGATAATTGTAATCTGATTAGGATAATATGGTGACATGCAGTTATGGACGTTATAACTCTGGAAAACCCATAACTGGACGTATGTGATAAAGGCTATCTGAATGAATTATGTTTTTCCGCAACATAAATTTGTATGATTATATAATAGGGTAAAGAGTATTTTCAAAGAAAGATACTTGAGAGTTTTTAATGAAGGTGACGACTGTATGTAAGAAAGGATTAAAATAAATGAAAAATTTTCAAGGGTAGAATTTGGGTCGTTACACATGTTCCTCCTAAAACGGAGTTCATTAGAATGAATGGCCTCATGGATACCAAGCCAACACATAAACTTGACTTTCTCAAGAACCTTAATGTGCCACACCCACCGCCAAACCTCATAAACAGGGTCAATAACCTCATCATAATAGTTAAGCAACCAATAACCTGAATTTGCAGAGTAAGCACCTGTAGCATGACTCTCCCAAATTCATCCTTCTTCAGCATTCTTATTACTAAGAGGGTAAGTATCTCTAATGAAGTCCTTGATAGTAGGAGGAACCAAAGTGTAAAGAATGTCAAAATTCCACTTATTAACATGCCAAATGTCTTTAACTAAAAGTTGAGTATCTGAAATATTGACAAAATTAACAAAGTTACAAAGCTTACCAAAACCAGACCAATTATCATACCAAAAGTACTTAGCCCCGCTTCCCAAATGTGAAGAGAAACCATCCCGAAGGTGATGGCTAGCCTTAACAACACTCCTCCAAGTGTAAGAAGAAGAAGCCTTTCGGGGAGGGAATAACACAGAGTTGTCACCAAGATATTAGCTCTTCAAAACTCTACACCATAATATTTCATTGTTGCTGACCAATTTCCAACACAACTTTCCAAGGAGGAAAATATTCGCAATTCTAGCATCCCTTATCCCAAGACCGCCATCACATTTGTGTCTAGTGGGGACATCCCAACTAACCAAGTTAAGGCTGCGCTTGTTAACGTCCCCTCCCCACACAAAATTCCTCGTCATTTTGTTTATATCATTACATACACTTTGGGGAAGTCACATAGTTTGCATAGTGTAAATAAGAATGGAAGAAATAACCGACTTCCCAAGACACAGACGACCAACCTTGTTTAGAAGGTTCACCTTCCAAGAAGCCATGCGTCTCTGAATTTTTTCCATGATGGGATTAAAAATCGCTTTAGTGACCTTACCATGAACAAGCGGAATGCCCAAGTAGTTTCCGAGGTTACTGACCACACGCATGGAACATATGCTCATGAAACTATTCTTCCTCTGCCGAGTCACCGATTTTGAACACACAAATTTAGACTTGGCTTCATTAACCTTGATCCCCGAGGCCATGCAAAAATCCTTAAGAGTAGAAGAAACCATGTTGACTTGAGAGTTGGTCGCCTTGCAAAAAAGAAGAACATCGTCAACAAATAACATATGAGATATAGGAGGGCCACCTATAGACAATTGAATTGGATGCCATTCATTGACGTTAACTTTGTGATTAATATACAAAGCCAATTTTTCCATACATAGGACAAACAAGTATGGAGACATATGATCTCCATGACGAAGACCTCTAGTTGGTTTAAAACCTTCAAGTCTAGAGTCATTCCACAGCAAAGAAACTTCTCAAGTGCGAACGCACCACATGATCAGATCCACAGTAATAGTAGGAAAGCCAAACTGCAATAAAGTATATTGAAGGAAATCCCAGCTGACTCTATCATAAGCCTTTTCCAAGTCCACTTTAAAGGCCATGACACCTTTTTTAGCTTTATATTTATGCAAGTAATGCATAACTTCTTGCGCCAAAATAATATTATCAGAAGTACCACGACCTGGAATGAAACTACTCTGCAAAGGACCAACTAACTCATGTAGAAAAGGCCTTGGTCTATTCACCAGTACTTTAGTAATGATCTTATAAACCACATTACAAAGACTAATAGGGCTGAGCTCTTTTAGGGTAGTAGGATTGTTGACCTTGGGAATTAGAACAATAAGAGTTTCAACAATACGAGCATCAGAGAACCCAAACTTGAAAGTATCAGAAACCAAATTCCAAATATCATTTCCCATTATATGCCAATATTTCTTGAAGAAAATTGGCTGAAAACCATCAGGGCCAAGAACTTTTTAGGACTTCATAGACATAACAACATTTGTCACTTCATCCTTAGTAACTGGGGAAGTAAAAGCATCAACTCCAGCACAAGAAAGAATAGGAGTAGCAACCTTGCAATTGTCAAGTTGGATATGATTATGGTAAAAAAAAAATGCTCAAAATACGTTTTAGCTTCCTTCATCATCAGCTCAGAATCGGTGCACCAAGTCCCATCATCCAAGAAAAGACCATGAATCTTGTTTCTAGTTCGCCGCACAATAGTTTGAGCATGGAAGAACTTGGTGTTTTTGTCACTGAACTTGACCCACTGCTCTCTAGACTTTTGAAACCATAATAATTCCTCTTGTCTCATGATATGATTATACTCCCGCCCCAATTGAGCCTCTAACTTAATAAGATCACGATCTTCAGTTTCTTCGAGTGATCTTTGGATGCCTCTCAGTCTGGCCTCCACTCTTCTCTTCCTTCGAAATATATTCCCAAAGATGATCTTGTTAAAAACTATTGACTCATATTTAACTCTTGTTAAACCACCAACCACATCCCGAACTCCACGATTCCAAGCCTCTTGGACAACACCGAGATAATCCTTATGAGTTGTCCAAGCCGCCTAGAACCTAAAAGGCCTATTCCGGATAATGTCGACCTGGCCACCACATCTAACCAGCAGGGGGCAATGATCTGAATGAAGCTGAGTAATATTCTCCACATATCCATCAGGAAAAGACGTGTGCCAAGAACAATCAGATAACCCTCTATCCAACCTCTTAGAAATACTTCGCCCATTTTGTTCTCTTCTGAACCAAGTGAACCTACTACCAACAGCACCAAGATCCATCAAACCACAGGCTTCGAGAACATTAGAAAACCTTTTGGTCCGAGAATAATTAAATTGCCCACCCCTGACCTCCGACGGAAGAAGAATTTCATTAAAATCACCCAACAGAAGCCAAGGTAGGGTAACCAAATTACGGATAGACACCATATGGTCCCATAAAAGCTCATGATCCATATAAGATGGGCTAGCATAAATAGCAGAGCAAATCCATTCGCTCGAGCCACATTTAATTTTTAAAGAAATAGCCTGCGAACAACAACTAACAACAGAAGTGATAAAATTACTCTCGTTGACCGAGAATGTCCAAATCCCACCAGCACGACTAGCTGCTTCAATGATGCCACAATCCCTATAACCCAAGGAGTTCCAGAAGTCTTTGGAATTAGCAAACTGACACTGAGTTTCCAATAAGAAAATAAGATAAGGTCTATACTTCATCACAAGATCCCTAGCATGGCGTCTACCATTCATATTCATAGCACCACGAATATTCCAAGCTAAAAATGAGAAATCCTGGAAACCTATCATGAGAAGAAAAAAATAGGAGTTAGAAACCAAACAAGAAAACATATTAACTGAAATCCATAATTGTATCACATGCGGCTTGCCGCTGGTCATGACCCTCCTTGATAACAGTGGATAAAAGCACCCTCTGCTGGGCACAGGGTCCCTCCATATTTGTATGATGAATAAGGTTGCTAATAGAGTCCACATGAGTCACAACTTCATCTAAAATTTGCATGTTTTTATCATTCCCACGTGCATGAGATGACACCACATCCTGACTCTTGGAATTTTGCAAATTCAACATATTAGACATATTAATCATAGCTTTAGTAGACGTGTCTTCTTCATTCAAAGCCAACAAAAGCTCACTTGATGGCCCACCAATTAAATGCATTATTGGAGACTTAAGCCTATTTATTAGAATATTGGAATTAACATTCATACTAGGTCCCACGTTGGAGCTTTCCAAGTGCATGTTCTTGTCATTAATTTGGCTTAAAAGTAGTCCATTAGGGGTCACCGTTTCATCTTGTTGTTTGTGAGGAAAAACATTAATTGAGGATGCAAATTTTCTGGTCAAGTTATCACATCTTAACCTCTTCTTGTTAGCCCATAATTTCCCAACGACTAGAGCATTGGAACCATGCGGGCCACCTGTGAACTTACTTGATTTTGAGTGATTTCCTTTTTCATGCAGGACCTCAAATCTATTAGCATTAATTGCACGATTCAAACCAACCTTAGAGTTAGCACCATTGACCATTTTTACACTCCTTTTTTTCGGGATACTATTAACCACTCTCCATGCATTTCAGAGGTAGCCGTTACTTGATTCTCGCCTGCATTTAATTCAGAATTAATGGCTGGAATCGTGGGAGGAGATGGGTTACCACCTTCCACCGTGCGAGGGTTGCCGCCTCCAATGGAGTCATGTGCTTCATAGACTGCACTTGAGGAGAGATCCTTAGGCAAAACGTGATCAGTGGTTGCTTGATGGAGAGCATAATTACGGGATATATGGCCATAACAACCACAAGAAGTACAGATGATATGAAGACCTTCATTCTCCCAATTGCCTTGGACACAAACATTCCCAACCACAGGCTGATTGAGATCAATTTCTACACATATTCTAGCAAACTGACCTCTTGCAAATCTCAAAGTATTGGTATCAATTTTGAAAGGTCGACCGATAGATGAAGCAATTGGGAGAAGGAAACTCTTATCATAGAATAACATATTTAATCCAGTGAGGCGTATCCAAACCAGAGTTTTTGAGATAGTGGTTGTTGTGGAGTCAAAGTCAGGTGACCAAGTCGTGATGGCTACATAGTGGTCGAAGATCATCCATGGTCCTCCATGCAAGACTTTCTCCCTATCCAGAGCATGGTCAAATTTGATCATGAAATAACCATTTTCTATATCCATCATGTCAAAATCTCCTGAAAGCCTCCATGTAGACTTCAACCTTTCGCGCATAGTCTTGAATCCCAATCTTTGGCCAATCAAGTTAACAATCAAAGCATCCTGCCATTCCTTGCTATACTCACTAATAATGCTATTATTACATGTTATTGAAGGTAGAAGTCGATTTCCCCCAATCAGTTCTACATGTGCCAGACCCTCCGCCAAGAAGTCAATATCCTCCCGAACCGGAGCGGGTTGCTTATCAGCTAACATTTTGTCTCTGAAGGACATCTTGGGACCATCAGAGGACAAGGGTGCACCATTGTCGCGTGGTTTGCCAGGTAGCCGTGTCTTCTCAATGCTTGCTTGGGTAAGGAAGACACAATTATCGTGCATATCAATATCCATAGAGAGAAAAATCACTTTTTCTTTCTTCTACTAAATTAAATATTCAATATTTTATATCTTTAGATAATTATATACATTTTTTATATATTTTTGTGTGTGTTTAATATAATATACAATTTAGAATAAGATAGATGATTATTGTATTAATTTCCAAGATTATATGTTTTTTTTGTTTGTAGATATAGCTAACAAAAAAAAATGATGGTAGGTGGTGGGTTAGATAGAAAATTAGAAAAAGGCATTTTGGTTGGTTGTTGAATTTTTGAAGAAACAATCTTTAGGTGTCTGTGAGTGTGAGTGAAAGAAAGTATGGGTTGGGTGACACGATTCTTAACGGCGGTGGCTTTCTTAGCCGTTGGAGTTATATTCTCACCGGAGACATTCCGATCAAACTCTGACGCAACCAATGTCTCTACCTACCTCAAATTGGCCCACCTCCTCAGCTTCTCCACCGCTTTCGGCGCCGCCCTCTGGGTCACTTTCATCGGCGGCATCATCATGTTCAAGTAATTAAAACTTTACCTTTTATGTCCTAATCTCTAATTATTACACTGAAATTTGTAAAATGAATAATTAAGAATTACAATTATTTGATTAGGAATCTGCCAAGGCATCAATTTGGTAACTTGCAGAGTAAGATGTTTCCAGCGTATTTCTCAATGGTGGGTGTGTGTTGCGCTATATCGGTAGCATCCTTTGGTTATCTTCATCCGTGGAAAGCTTCATCTACTACTCAAAGATTCCAACTTGGCTTTTTGCTCTCTGCATTTGCATTCAATCTTACCAATTTGTTTGTCTTTTCGCCTATGACCATAGAGGTAGTATATTCTTATTTCTTTCCTCATTTTTTTGCTAATTTGTTCACTTCCAGAATATATTTGTTTAAGTAGTTCCACAAGCTTTTTTGTGAAAAATTATTTCGTCCTTCTAGTGTGAGTTAGTTTATTTAGTGAAGTGCAAAATGGTTGGTTGCGCCTTCGTCAACGGGTTTGGATCCTCTCAAGTACTGGATAGTCCATTCCTAGAATGTGAGGCCCAAATTGCTTTAGAGATTAAAAAAATATATTTTAATTGAAAATAACTTGAAATCTACACAGTTAACAAAATTTAAATGTCATGTGTCACCATCTCTGCCTGTATTGGACACAGGAGAGGATCCGTATTCCTTCGTCAACATGGTATGTTGTTCTCACAATCAAACCAAATTAATGCATAACCAAAAAAGGACAACCATGATACATAACAAGCCACACCCGATTTGTGACGAAGACTAAAAGTAACTTGAATAATTGGAATTAGACGGATGGAAATTTATTGTGGTGGAACTGGAAACACAAAATGGTGGATAACTATTGCTTGAGCTATGTGATTCTAGTGAAGACCAAAACAGTTTGTTCATAAAGATGGTGTTTCTTTTACCTATGCACTCTTAGCATTGTCTATTTTACAAATTAAAATGAATGAATTATTTTGTCTATGTTTTATTTCATACACATGCTACCATTTAGCTATTCATTCAAAGTATAAGACCTTAGGTGGTTTAGATCACTTTGAAGCTTCGTCAAGTGTATGGATCCTTTCAATTCTGATTTTTGCTTCTATAACTCGGCCAAATTAACACTTGAACAAGAAGTTCATGGTGGGTTGAAATTTTAATCTTTTCTTTTTGCTCTATCACTTCATATGCCATCAAGTTCTGGTAGTTCATAATATAACCGTTCAGTTGTTCTGATACAGATGATGAGACAAAGGCATAAAGTGGAAAGAGAAAATAATATTGGGGGTGAAGTAGGGTGGTCAAAAAATGTGGAAGTTGCGAAGGCAAACCCACAGCTTGCAGCAATGAACAAGAAGTTTGGTATGATTCATGGATTATCTTCCCTTGCCAATATCATGTCTTTTGGAAGCCTTGCAATGCACTCCTGGTACTTGGCTGGTAAACTCGATCTATGACTCTATTAAAGATGGTTGATCTCCTTGCATAGATGCATCTCTAGTCAGGATCCCAGTGTACTCTTTATATGCTACTTATTTTGCTTGTTTTCTGACCAAGTAAAATAAAACTAGGATATCTATGCAATCTGCGAAAGATACTATCGAAGTATTACAGGGTATTGGTTGACCAGGAGTCTTGTGGCTTGTAATGGAAACACAATGCATTCACCCTAAAATAAATAAGCAAATAAATTATGTTTACAACTTCCCACAATCAAAGGTAAATTCCCTGCGTGAGCAAAGTTACTTATCTTACTCATTTGCTTTTCTTGTACTACTTCTATTCTTGCTGCTTCATATTGGGAGGGTATAAATTTTGCTATTCTCTTGGAAATCAACAAGGTCTGACAAGTAGATGGATATAGCTATTTTTGCCGGGATAAGTTGTAAACTTGTACCCACTTTGGTGATATTTTTGCTTCAATAGGGATAAATATTCTCTTGACAGTTGAGGCACCTTTGAGAGAAAATATCATGAGTTGGCTTGGTTCTTGACCAATGACTGTCAGAGTGAGGCCTACCTGTGTGAATGTTCTCTAAAACCTTGAGCATGATAGTGATGGTGCTGTGCACGAGTCAATGTCTAAGTGAAAATGGTGTTTTGATGTTTGCTCAAAAAGTGGGGTTGAATTTTAACAGCTGGGGTCAAAATCAATTCTCTTCTAATTTATCCAACTGAAACCCTGACTCATTTATGATACCTGAGTGAGACATTAAAGGAGGATGTCATGTATAAGATCTAACCGGTTTAATGGATTAGACAATCAAATCATATTTACGTGATATATAATTGATAATTATGTATATTTAAAATCAGTTATGCAATATTATGAGCATAATTCTGAAATTCTAATTGAGGAACTTTAAAAAGTTTTTAATTTATCATCTGTTAAAATTTAAATAATTGGGCAATCTGTGACCAAGCCCAAATTTTGCAGACTAAACCTAATTGAAAGGAGAGAAAACGGGGGGCAGCAATAGATAATGAGAGAACATAAGTGCATAACAAAGAAAGAGAAAGGAGGAGCAATAATGATTTGGAAAGTGAAACTATATGGAAAGCTTAACATGTGGAATGGCATTACGATGGCCACGACAACAAAGAAACATTGACGTTTTATCTGTAAGCAGAGGTCGGTGATGGTGATGGTGATGGTGATGGTGATGGTGATGGCAAAGTTTTTTTAATTAAGTTGTCCGATTAACTCAAGGATTATTCCGAGTTATTTGGGTCGAACCGGATTTTGTATAGTCTAAAATGGTTCAAATGTGAGTTCACTTAATGGCGCAAACCAGAACTGCTTGTAGAACGAGTTAGTGGTCGGACCTGTTACACCGTCTAGTTCAGTTTTGTATATCATTGCTGCTAACTAATGGAGTCATATCTATTGTCTAATCTGGATTTCCTGGTGGAACATTACTAATTCTTTGGCCAGAAAAGGATGATCATGTATCACATAAGCACTTATATCACGTTATGTGCTTACATTTCTTGTCAATTTCATCTTACATTTCAACTACTTGCTTGACACCAGTGGTAAAATGATCAATGATTCATAATACATTTGATACAAACAAGTATCAGTGACCCACCATCCGCATCAATCAAACAATAACAAGAAAAATGTGACAAAGCTCTTGGATAATTTCTACTTATCCTCCATTCACTATGCTCTTGGGCAGCTGAGTTATTATTGTTACTTGTGGGTGTCGACCATTCTCTTCAAGCTCTTATTTTTTTGTCTGAGTGACAATTTCTTTCCTTTTTCCTATCATGCTAAAATAGAATATCATCTTCCACTTTTTCAAGTTACATTTTACATGAAGTATTTTTTTAAAGCACAAATGAAATCTTGGGCTAATGCATTATTGCTGACTAAGATGTTTATTGATGAGACTCTTTTACGTGTTATTGGTGTCCACAAAAGACGAGTTTAATACCTTGCACGCAAGGACAATTGAAGAAATATTAAAGGAAGTCTCACCTGATTCATGTTGGTCCAACCATGCAATCAACTCCTTTAGTTGGACAAATATAAGCATCACTTGAATGCAATCTACTCCTTCTCTATAAGATAACTTTGATGGAAGTTGGTTACAGCAAAAGGGCTCTTGTTGAGTTTTATACCTCTAAATGAGGCAAAGTGTATGGTAATACTCGTTGGTTAGAAAATATGAATAAAATATATATTAATATGAATAAATGGAGGTGGGGTTCTAGTTTGATAGATCTAGTTGACAAAAAGGCACAATGTAGAGAGGTTGATGATGGCTCTTGACTGTTTTGGCGAAGGATTACAATGGCAAACTATTTAGGATTACAGTGGTAAACGATTTGAGTGCAACAATGCACTCAAATAGTTTTGTTGGACAAATATTATAATGCTAAACCAAATTGTGTATTAACATTTGAGCAATACAAGCATGATCCCAACATAGAAACAATTTGACTTGCAATTTTGAAATTAATGAATAAAGAATCATCTAGCTGTCCTACCAACGATGTTCCCTTGTCCTATACAACTGTCTCCCATGATAAATAACGAATCATCTAATATTCATTCATCTGAAATTAATCACGTTATATGCTCCTATGAGCAACAACCGTGCAGGGAATAAGAGCAACACAAACAAGTGCATACGTTGGGATGCAACAAGCCTGCTGAACCTTTTCAAGGACTCTCTCCCTGTTCGTATCATGCCAAAGAAGGGGTACTGATTGTGACCCAGATTGACTGAAACCATGGACCTCCCAACAACAAAGCTGGCATCAATTCCTCTTGGTAACACAATGGGCCACTGTAACTTGCGCCTTTGCTCTCTCTTTGCCTTATGGATCTGGTTAAGTTCTTGACGTATCACCGTTCTTACAGTCTTTAAGTAGGAACTCATGTCATGATCCCTTTTTATTGTTCCTCCAGATCCATAAGCTGATCGGTCACTTAATATCTCAAGTGGATGGGGTGAGTTCAAGAAGACTGACCGAGCAGCCCCGATAAGATTTTCTGTGTCGTTGGATTCTGACAAAGGACAACTCAGAAGATATAGACCACTGCCTGAAGGCAAGAGGGGATGGCTTGGTGAAAATTTCTTGTCTGGTTGTAGAATCAGAAGTTCACCCATCGGTGCAAATAGTAGTTTCTGCAGTAAAAAAATCGCAAAATAATTCGAGGCTTGTACTAAAGAGATTTCCTTCTTCAATTTTTTTTGGATAAGCAGTACTTACTTGGCTATTAAGACAAGGATGGTTACGGAAATTCCGATTGACAGCCTTTAGTAGTTTGGCAACATGATTCGGGTAATTGCAAGAAAATGCTCGTGGTACGATGTCTCTGTGCATTGTAATAGCCTGCACATGGCTCTGTGGCAATCCGAGCTTGTTTAACAGACTATCACCTCCACACATGATGGATGGGGAACCAAAAGTTATCACAGGAAGTAGAGACGAGATTGGCACTTCTTGCCTGAACAAGAGCATAAAACTTACAAGTAATGCCAAGCCTCCACCGAGAGAATGCCCGGTGAAACGGAAAGTTGAGCGAGAACCATGAGCTTTTAGGTGAGCATGAACTTCTGGCAACATCTGTTGATACATCCCTTTAGCAGCCTCATAAATACCTCTGTGCACAAGGACATCCAACCCCTGAGATAACCATCAAGAAAGATTCAAAACAAATTATCAGTGAGAAAGGAACGAAATGACCCCTTTTAACAAGAAGGATGGCGAAAACTGTTTCAAAATTAACAATTACCTCAAACTGAATCGGCTCAAAAAGTAGGTTTGCTTGCCAGGATGCCAATGTTTCGGAACCCTACATATTTGCAAACAGGAAACAAAAAAACAACTTAGAGAGAAGGCCAGAAGATAAAAATCCAAAATTGGTAGTGAATTGCACAAACTTTAAAATATTATATGCTAAATAAAGCAACAAATTAATGGGAAGAGCAGTAATAATGTTTTTATCACATTGAAGTTCTCACAAATTACAGCCAACTTACCGGCAGCAAAAAAAAAAAGGCATGTGTATGTCCTCAATTATTTTCCCTACCTGAATAATAAAAAATCTTGTACCCCTCTGGTCATCATCGCACACGAACCATTCGCAGGGTGAAGAACGTGTTGAGTTTAGATCATCTGCAACAGCCTGCTTTACTTCCTCCTTTGCCGCAACAACTGCTGTCACTGAATCTGTAGTTGCCATCAAAGATGCCATCTCTGTATTAATATCAAGGCTTTCGTTGCTTCCTTCGAGTGAACCTTCACCATCAACTGCATCAGAAGATTTGAATGGAAGTACTCTCCTTGTCTGAGCATGCAGGTAAGAGGCAGCAGAGGCAGCAATATGATAAGCAGCAGAGGCACTTAACCTGTATGCACTCTCTTTCTGCTTATTTCTTTCTTCTTCATTTTCATTAGTTTCTACTTCTTTGGGATTGTTTTCAACCGTTGCTGTTGCTGCTGCCAATTCCTTCTTCTCTATTGATGAAGTTACTAAACGCAGACCATAGTGCTTCAAGAGTTTCGCCGGCTATATTATCAAAGCGAAAACATAAATTAGCTCCCGATATACATTTTATGAAAAACAAAATTTAGCTTTTCAATCCATTTCAAAACATATCATACAAACAAAACTCAATAACAGAGTTTCACATACATTAAAAATATGCTAATTATAAGCAAATCCAAATTATGCAGATTAGTGTCTAAAAATTAGTTAACACAAAGTGACTATAGATCTAAGGTCTCAAAAAGCAATAAATGAGAATCTACAACAAAAAACATTATACCCTTTTTGTAAGGATGGATATAAACAAACATAAGAACGATGCTAAATTGTTAACAAGATTAAAAAGAAGAAAAAAAAGATTACATACATTGATATTTGGTATAGAATATGCCATGTTCCCCAAGTGTGACATTTGAGCATATAATCTAGCTTCAACTAAAGACACCCTTCTTAACATTCTGGAAAACGAGTCTCTATCAAATTGAACCTTTTCTTCTACTTTTTCGTCATCATCAACGTTACAACCATCACACTCACACTCGTTGCTTTCACCACTCTTCTCTTCTTCAACAACACCGTCCTTTCCTTCTTCCCCTTTCCACACAGTTTTCACATTCAAAATCTTCAATATCCAATTCCCATTCTGTCCCTCCTCCGCTCTCTTCTCAACGACGTCGTTTTCAGCTTCTGCGTTCTCTTCCAATACGGCGTCGTTGATGGCAAGTCCACTGTACCGGCTATTCCCGGTTTCACGTGGTCGCGGCCAGAGAGACTCCAGAGGGTATTTAAAGGAGAATCTGGAGAACACAGACTTCTGCGATGGTTTATCGGAGCGACCCATTGCGTTCACGTGAGAAGGGTTGGTGGCGGCGCGTGAACTTAAAGATGCCGCCGTGGAGATTGAGGGGACAATGCCAGAGATCCCTGTTTTTAAGCACATGGTTTCCATTATTTCCTTGTTTTTTTTCCTTAGCTCTTGGAAAACGGAAATAATGTCTTCAACGATGATCTTCTTTTTCTTTCGGAGCTTGCTGTTAAGTTTTTCGGTTTCTCATAAAGAGTTTGGTTTAGCTTGTGGTTGAAGCGCATCAAATGAAGAAATAAAGAGAAGAGGGAGCTTTTAAAAAGAGAAAGCAAAAAAAACAACCTTTATTCTTACGATCCAAAAAAATAAATTTTTTTAAACATACTCTACATCTTATAAAATAAAAAACTTAGAGCTGTAAACATGGGGTTAAAATTTGCATTTTGAGATATGATCTGTTTTTATTTTTTGATATCAAAATTCACTAATATTTACTTTAATATTAATAATTGAATATAAAAATATGCAAATTAGGTCACCATTCATCCTACCATTTTTTCATTTTGTTACATTGTTTTCTCACTGATATTTATTATGGATTTTTATTTTAGATTCAGCACACAAAATACATGTTCCAACTACTTATTACACAATTTTATTTCAGCATATACTCATATAATTTGCTGTTTAAGGCTTTAAGCAGAGCGATCTCGTGCTACTTAATCATATTCTAAGAAATTATGAATTAAGTTTTGTAAAATCAAAACTAATCTCAAATCATGTCATCTTAATACTCAATCGCAAGTTACATATTCATGAATAATATTTTAAAATATTTGTCTGACTAAAGATTTAGGTAGCAATTAGGACAATCATTACGATTTAGAGATCACTTATGTAAATACTTATGGATTGCAACCCATAATATTTTTGACATTGATGATGAGATTTAAACGCTTAATTTATAGGATATGAGTTGCACTTGTTATAAACTATACAAACTTTCATAGATTTTACATGTTATGAGCTATTTTGATTTTTTTAATATGATAATAGAAGTTTACTTCGATTATTTTTGTGTTTGTGGAGAAAAAAGTTTATAGAGGTTGTATTATTTTAATGTTTCCTTCCCTTGTGTTAATTTTTAATATCAAACAAAGATACCCCAATAAAAATTTCAAATGGGTATTGCAGACTGCATATTATTGAAATTACACTGGAATAGAAGAAAATTTGTATAAGAAATTCAACATAAGCATCTAAATTTATCATTACACAAAATAAAATTACAATTATATATTTTTCTTCATAAACCAATATTCTAAGGGTACTTTTTAATATCCCCTGAAAACTATAAAATATTTGGAGAAATAAGGATTATAATTTTTTAAAGTAAATTACGCTTACTATGAGTTTTAGTAAAATTACACTAATCATTCCTCCATTTTTATACCTACAACATGTCCCTATTTTATAAACATATATTACACCTACATGAGAAACAATCAAACAAGTGCAATTTTTTAAACAAAAAAAAGTGATAAATCTAAATAAGTCTAAATAGAATATGAATCAATACAATTTCATTACTTTTGTTTGTTATAGTATAAAAGTGATTTAAATAATATATCTTTATAATTATTAATGCATTTTATAATGAACCAAAATAATAAAAATATATTGATTCATATGCTACTTGGAGTTGTCTCTACGATATATCATATTTTGTTTAACTTAATTATATTTATTATCATTTTTATTTAAAAATGACAATTATTTCTCATGCATATATGATTCTTGTAATGTGTGTATATAAATTAAGAGTTTTTATATGGGTAAAAAATTGATATGTAATTTGTATAATTTTATTAAAATCAATTTCAATGAATGAAAGTGTATTTTACTCTTCCCATCAATATCTAGGTGTAATATTGAAAAACCGTGTGCTTTCGAAAAAAACAATGTGTTTGTGATCATATAATATTGCATTTAAACTTCTCAACTAATATCTGCCTAAAAGACATTCAACATGATTACCTTATTATTCTTAATTATCACTATTCTTATTATCGCTTGATTAGATTAAGATGATTATAATTTAATGTCCGAATTTAAGGCATTTAAATGACGAGTTTTCTTGTGTTATAATATTTAATATGTAATCAGATATCCTCCAACAAAATAAATCATTTTATAAATCTACAGAAAAAGCGATATATCATATATGTTTTTATAAATTAACAATTGGTATAGTAATTTAAGGACTCTAATGATCAAAATGTTAATATTTCAATTTATGTAAGTGATACTTGTTAGAATCATACGTAAAAGAATATTACTGGTAAGATCCACTTAAAACATACTTCACATATATATCATTCATTTTTGTAAATCTAATTATTTAGATGTATTCACTAATTTAAATCATTAAATTTTTCAAGAATAAATGAATATGAGGTGAAATATGTTTTTCAGATTTTTTTTTATTTTATAAATTATGATGTAAAAAGTTTATATGAAATATATCATTTTTGTAGGGCCTCGCACTAGCTTCAGGATGTAGTTTGTAAACAAAGAGGATTTTCCGTGTTTGATCAAAGAATTTGTGACCTTTGTCCTTTGGGGTTGTCCTCACGTGGGGTTCCGTTTTCGCAGGAAAGTGCGTAGGGTACCTATTGCTATGTGGCAATTTCCTAACACTTTGAAAAAGTACGTGCCACGTAATAAGGGTGCAGCTGAACTACATGCACTTGTACTTACGTGTTGCTAATATCATAAAGTACCATTATGCTGGTTCAACTGAAAACAGATGAATTTCTCTCCATATTAATATAGTATAAAATTGTAATATTGGTTAAGTTTTATTTAAACAATATTGGTCATAAGTTTGACTTTAAATATAATTATAAAATTTGTATAAAATTCACTTAATTTTTACCAAAAAAAAATTATTGCAGATATTAAACATAAAACCATTATTTTTATTTATTCTTCTATAACTTAATATATCACCAAATCACATATTTATTTTAACAAATGAGTTGAATAGAAATATTTATCATATCCTCTAACATTAATATTACTATAGTATATATATGTATATCTAATTTCAACTATATTTAATCTAATGGTGAATCACGAGTTAAACTATTATAACACATATCCATTACCTTAACTGGTCTAATGATCTTAAGGTAATAACAATTATACAAACTTAATCCAATTAATTACACTATATTTTCCAAAAATTCCAATTATTTAAAGTATAAGATTCATTATAGTTATTTTTCATTTTAAATTTTAACTAGTTTTGATCAATTATAATTTTTATTTTTAAAGTTCGACTTCTTTATGATTCATATTTTAAAATGTTATAAATTTATGTTTTATATATTGTGCAAGTCTTGTGCACATACTGCAATTTTGATTTCTCATACAACTATTTCATTTTAGGTGATCAAGTATTATTATAGATATGTGAAATTAGCTTTTTTATATATCCTCAGTTCTCTGTGAGTTAAATTAAAAAGTGAAACAAGTATACATTTTTTTATGTGAACTGCATTTATATGTACCCCAAAAAATATTTGAACTGCATACTTTTCAATATTCTCCGCGTAGAAGAAAATCATTTATTCTTTGAAGCTACAAGGGATAGATCAGATTAGTTTAATTACTATTATTTCCAAACCTTTATTTGTCTTGTTGAAGTAGCAATTTGTTGGTGCACTACATGAGCCTTGAACTTACTTGAAAGGTTGGAGTTTCTTGAAAGATTACATTTATATGTGGTTTACTTTGAATACTTTTGCCTAAATATTACTGAGTTTAAATTATTTCACATATTGTTGTATACGTGTTACATTTATTTTTCACGCTTTATGCTTTAACTCATCCAACTACAAATACATGTATAGAGTAGTATTGCATTTGCAGACTATATATATATATATATATGTAATGGTTGTACGTGCAATATATGTTTTCTTATTTTTGAAATAGCTACTTACTCTAAAGTTTGAAAGGTATATTGACTATATTCCATCCATATCATGAATGGAGCCACGAATTTGGGTTTTACAACTAAGAATTTGGTACAGTTTAATGAATGCATGGTTCAACTAAAACTCATGTTCAATCTACCACAACCACGACAACCTTGTATTGTTGACTTGTATGATCATTCAAATTTAGATAAAAATGTTTTATGCAAATTAAATATATACTATACTACCATCCTATCAGCAATGTTCTTTAAGGAATCTGTTTGTATAATGGTCGTTTTGGTCTGTAAGGCTGGGTGGACAATCGAACAATTAATGCACCTTTTTCTTGTAACGGTTGACACGGAGAAATATCACTTAGAGTAAATTATACTCACACCCCCTGAGTTTTATTGAAATTATACAAACAACCCCTCACTTTTTTGTCCTTACACGAACCACCCTTAATTTTGTACGTATGTTACACTGACTACCCATGCATGATAGTATAAAAATTATTTAAACATTTATTTGAAATTATTAATGTATTTTTTAATGACACAAAAATAATAAAGAAACATTCGCTTTTGTACTATTTGAAATGTTACACAATATACAATATTTTGTTTAACTTAATTACATTCATCACACGTTTTTTGTTTAAAATATTACACTTTTATAATATGAAGGGGTAGTCAGTGTAATATATGTATAAATCTAGGAGTGATTTGTGTAGGAGAGATGGGTAGTTGGTGTAAGGTCAAAGAAGGGAGGAGTGGTTTGTGTAATTTCATTAAAACTCAGAGGTTGTGAGTGTAATTTACTCTATTACTTATACTTTCTTCTTTTTTAATAAAACTATCTTATAAAAAATATTAAATGTAGTATCATTGCTTGTAAATATCATTGTAAAATAAAATGGTCCATGTCTAGATGAGAAGAAGAACCATCTTACCAGTTTTTTTACATGTTACTTAATTTCTATTCAAATATGGTTAATTTTGTTTTGTTTGTATTTTAGGTTTCTGTCTTTACTCTATAATATTCATTCTCAACTAATTGAGCGTGATATGTCTTCTGTATATGTTTAGTGTGTGTAACCGTGGAAACACTGAGCAACAATAATGAGCAATTCCTCATCAAAATCACGCCCACCTTCTTCACAACCATCAGAAACAACTACTTCATCCAAGCGCAAAAGAGGAGTTTTCCAAAAAAATTGTAACCATTTTTTTCTTCCTTATTTTTTTATAATCTAATTATCTCTATCAATCTTTCTTTCTAACTCTTTTTGTTGTTGTTAAAGTGCAGCACATGATGTATGGCTTTGGAGATGATGTTAATGTATGTTCTTTTCCAATTTTAAATTTTTATCATTTGTACACAGTTTCTATTCTATTGTTGTTACAACATGACATGATTTTTTATCACCAAAACTGATTCAGCAGCAGCATATGCTTCATATCTATTAGCATTTCTGTATTTAATTCTGATTTCCTCTATTTGTTTCGCAAGGTAGTTTTTGTTAATAAAAATTGCAGTTAATTATTATGAAGATTAAATTTTATTGGGGAACCTTGAATTCTCAAGTCGAGTTCTTTTCAAATTCTCAAATCTCAAGAGAACCATTATTTTATGACACAATATTCCACTGAATTGCCCATCCTTACACAAGTACTTATTCTAAACTTATCCAGAATCAGATTTCACAGGACACAATTTTAAATCGAACAATTTCACGAGCCAGAAACTTCCATCCCGGTCTTCTTTTATACAATGTATGTAGTCTTCAACTGCTTATACACTATGCATGATGTATGAAGGCCTGCTATCATGGATTAAGGCTGATACTTTGAACACTATGGACCATGATCTTATCCTATCCCTGCTGTCCTTGCGGATCTGCAGAGAACACTATATACCTTCAATTTGAATTCTCTTCATGTCTAGACTTCTTGTCTTTGGTTTTACATAAATAGTACCAATGTACCATTAAACTTGAGCATAAGATATCTGCTGATTGGTCAATTTTTTTTTAGTAAATGCACGTGAAAGTTACAACTTACTGTCTGTGGTAGATTTCTGGCTCCTTGTGTAGGGCTGAATTACACTAAGCAACCTTTCCTACATTAGGCTGAGAATCCTGATATATATATTCCAGATATATACGACGCCCTATGAGGAAGATTACCTCCCAATTGTTCATGAAGTTGAGGAACTGCAGTACTGCACCTTGATGTTATTAGAAACTAGTGAAGAGTTGCGTTCATAATTTTTGTTAAAAAGTGAAGAAAAAACTCACTCAATCTATTAGAGAACTGATTACTCCCCAACCTTCCAGAGGACCATATTCTGTTGATTGTTCATAGTGGTTAAAAGGAAAATATGAAATATAAAAGGAAGTGTATTTAAGAGTGATTGGAATGAGTATCTTAATATATACTGGATTGCATAGAACACTATATACCTTACCGATGAATCATAATATGTCATTTAATTGGAATGAGTAACTTAATATATTGTAATGTTTAAAGGTCGCTAAGAGTGATATATAAAAAGTGAAAATAAATTAAACTAACATGCTTGTTCAAAGAAAATTTATTATTGTTTTTAAGATATTTATTTAAATTAGACTATTCAAACGATACTCACTTTCAAAAGTTGTTGATATTTATTCCAGCCTATGAAACATATTCCAATTGTCCCAATTTACCACCATTACAAATAACAATTTCAGTGAGACAGCGAAAAGTTTGATGGCATTATCAAAGAAGAAAACTAACGATATATGCTACATTCTATCATCGTCCTACTTTTACTTTTAAATAGGTGAATAGAATAAAAGGTACTTCGATTTCTTGGAAATATATTTGTTGAAAAGATAATCACACATCTCAAAAAATATTATTTTCAAGTATATCTTTAATAGTAGTAAAAAATAAATAGGTAAGTAGTAGTATACAAAATGAAAAAGAATGATTAGTCCAAACAATTTCTTAGGTAGGTAAAAACTATTTTAGATGATGATAAAATAATAAACTTAAATAATAAATAATAAGAATAAGATAAAAAAAATATAGATAAAGTGAAATAATATATTTTTAAATTGACCAAAAAGCATAAAGGAAATGAAAATGATCACTAGGAACATATTATTTGGTTGATGTGATTTTAAGGAGTATAGATGTACCTAAGAGACTAGTGCTAAACTAGGATTATGACACATAACAAGTTAGTTTTTAATGGGGAATGATTTAAAATACAAAATAATATATTTTTAAATAAATTATTTCAGATAAAATGAAGAAAAAAACATATCTTCCCTTTCTCTCTTCAGCCCTTAGAGTGATATGAGATTATTATTATGAGGAAAGAATTTACGCACTCATAATTTATGAATTTTACATATTGTTATTGTTTTATCAATCAATTAAATTTAATTATTATTTATTAAAAATAATCAAAATTAATTATTATTTATTAAAAATAATCAAAATGAATTGTGTATAATATAGTTAAGTCTATAAATCTTTACCTTGTGTATAATATACTTATCTTTCTCTAAAGAGTCCAAACAATGTTTGTATTGGAAGTTTGGAACCATCACTCTCACACTTGACAACGTAACACCCACGTTAAGCTCAAACTCATATCACCATTTCCCACAATTCAAACTAAACCTTGTCTTCTACACTATTACAAGTTTTGTTTTTGAGCTAAAAGATCTCTGTTTTTACTGAAATGCATAGTTCAGAGGTGGTGGTGGTTGTGATTATGGTGGGTGGACCCACTAAAAGTATTTCATATCTTTCATTTCTTGGACAGAGATCACTTGTTCCAAATGGTGTCTCATTCTCTGTCCTAAGTCAATGAAAATATTTTATTTTGTTTTTTTAAAAAAATAATATTCAAATGGTAATATGCTATTGGTTCGGGACATGGAATGAGACACCGTTCGGGATGTCTGATCCTCATCCTCATTTCCTTTATGTTCAAAGTTACACTCTTTTTCTCACTTGGAATTTTGTTTATATGCCTTTGTTTCATTTGTACGGTCTTTTATTCAATACTTCAAAAGCCCTTTTAATTTTTTTTTTTTTAAAGGTAAGAACTAAGAAGGTAAAAGTGGTATGAGATGTATCAGTTGAAAAGAGTAAGTGCTAAAAAGGAAAACGGGATTTTTTTGCTTAATTTTTTCTGAAATTAATTTATTTAAAAATATATTAATATGTTAAAAAGTGACTTATGGCGGGTCATAATATTAGTTTAGTAATAACTTGTTATGAGAGATGATGAGTACTCAATTAATAGGACCACGAAGAAGCCCTAAGAGCAGCGTATAGAACCTGGGAGAGACACGTTCATAGCATTCTTAGACGATCAACGTGGCACACTCACTTACCACAGGTATCATCACCCGTCTATGTGGAACTCCTTTTCGTATCCTATAAATCTGCTACACAGCTTTAATCCTTTATTTCTATACTATAGTGAAACAAAAGCACAACAACACGAGTTTGTTGCTTCCAATGTACACATAAAAAATGCACACTCTACACTTTTTTTAAATAGTTTTGTAGTGAGTAGCTAGTTGAGTGTACAAAACAGATAGTTTATAATTGGATATGGGAAGGGCTCCTTGTTGTGAGAAAGTTGGGTTGAAGAAAGGAAGGTGGACAGAAGAAGAAGATGACATTTTGAGAAAATATATTAAGGAAAATGGGGAAGGTTCATGGAGGTCATTGCCCAAGAATGCAGGTAGCTACCCACTTATTCAATTCCCCGCTTCTGCATCTTTGTAACTTAGATCGATGATGCTATTATATTAGCCCAATTAACTTGCTCGTGCGGGCATTTTCTGTTGAGTCTGAACAACTGCCAACTAAAACTTATGGTGATGACAATGGCATAACCTGTCCGTAGTGCAAAAGTTTTTGTTAACAAATAATTCCCTATTTTAAAATTCCACTTTTTTTTGTCATACCAAATCATAAATTTTTTCAATATTACTATTTAAATACTTGAGAATACTCAATCTTAATTATTATACTAAGTTTGCTATTCTACTCAATCTAATACTCCTAATACATTGTTCCTATAAAGATCTTGTTAGTGTCATTCTAAATTTTCAAAAATTTATTGCTAACATAATTTTTTTAACTATCGAGTGATACTATAAGGTCCATCTGATGAGTGGTGAGAGATATTACTACACAATTTTAGTTTATTTGACAAAAAAACTTATTAACTAATTAATATGGTAGGAGACAAAAACATGATGTTTGATAGAAATTGAAGTTTGTTTACTAATCAAACTAGGAACAATTTTTTTGTCATGTGGTATCCCTCCTTTGTCAACAAACTAAAAGTAGCATCTTATCTGTTGATGACTGGATTTAAAGTTTACTTTATTGTTTCATTTGTGTTATTCATCGATCTATATATCTGAGTGGCATTTAACATGGGATTTTGAAGGATTACTACGGTGTGGGAAGAGTTGTAGGCTAAGATGGATTAACTACCTGAGAGGTAATCTCAAAAGAGGGAACATTTCTGCTGAAGAAGAAGATATCATTGTAAAGTTGCATGCTTCTTTCGGCAACAGGTTAGTGCCAACAACATAACCAAACTTCTACACTTTAAGAAACTTATATGAAATTTAACGAAACAGTAGCTTTTATAATAATTACTACAATATGTTGATTTAGTTCCTCAATGTATCACCAAATCACAGTGTTAAACAACAAAAGAACCTCAATTCATCTTCTTGCCAACGAGAAGTTAAAGGCTTAAAGCTCAGTTGTTGTCTTTGTACGTGTAATAATAATATAGATGACATTGACCCCATCCATAATAATAATCTTTACACTGTGATTCAGTAGTCTTATTTCAATTAACCATTTGAATTTAAGATATTTTTCTTTCAAAAGTCAAATGATTTTTATCTCTTACTTTTCATCTATTATTTATACAAACATTTATAAAAAATCATTTAAAAACCAAAAAATAGCTTTGAGTAGTAAGACTTCTATTGTCTATAAACATATTTGTAAATTAGTTTCTCAAAAAATAACTTAAAGTTTAGTTACATTTATGAATAATGAAAAAATAATATGGTATTTGATCATTGTAGACACGTATACATCGAGTAGAATGACTAGTAATTAATGAAGAGGTATTTGCGGTGTTCGGTTAATTTTCAGATGGTCCTTGATAGCAACTCAATTGAGAGGTAGAACAGACAACGAGATAAAGAACTATTGGAATTCTCATCTTAGCCGCAAAATTTACAGTTTCCGGAGACCAACTATTACCACAGACATGGATCCTAAACCCATAGTAGTTATTCCTCCAAGACGTAGAGGTGGTAGAACTAGCCATTGGGCCATGAAGAAGAACAAAATCTCTACTAAACAAATACCGAAACAAATTGTCCCTCAACAAAATACTAATGAAACTACTCATCAAATACAGAATAATAATAATGATGATGATGAAGTTGCAGTGGAAACTCTACTACTACCTATCCCATCACTAGAAAGAGAAGGTGATTTCATGGTCTTGGATCCTGACGTAGAAGGCCAGGTAGAGATAGCAGCAGAGTTATTCGGTGATGAATTAAGTTCCTATTATGATCGAAAAGGATCAGAGAGTAATTATTCTTCATTGAACTACGTTGTCGGAGACACGGAATTGTCTTTTCATGTGGAAGAGGTTAAAACAACACATGATGTTTTAGTTGACGGTGAGAAACAACTTAATTATGACATGTTAGGAGGACTACACTATCAACAAGTTGAAGAAAGCATTAATGGCGTTGGTGGGGCGTTGAGTTATGGTGACAAAGACATCATGGACAATTGTGTTGTGGAAGAGTGTGGAATTTCAAATAAAGACAATGGTGTAATTAGTGTGACGATGAACGGTGGTTATAGTGATGAACACGATGTGTGTCCTGATAAAATGTCATCAATTGAGGATTTAAATAGGAATGGTGTGAACCTTACTACAACTACCTTAAATGGTGAAAATGGGGAGTGGTTATATGATAATAACTTGGATTGGGAGAGCATCATGGCATTTACTAATCATGATGATAATGAATGTGATGCAAAGGAAACTAAAGAAGATTTGGTGAAATGGTTGTGTAAAGATGATGATGAATGGGAAAGTGAATGCAATAATTTGGGTGAGATAGATCTTCAGGAACAAAATGACATGGTTGCTTGGCTTCTCTCTTAAAAGAGAGGACACTCTCACATTCCTTTAAATTATGCTAATGTTCATTCTCAACTACTTTTCCTTTTTCATTCGGTACTGTTGGTAATTTTATGCTATATTGGGTTGTAAAAGGTTGAATGTACAATATCCATCAATAAGACTCTTCCAAAAGTTTCATGAAGGCTTTTGAACACTTCTACATTGCTTAAATGCATTTTTGTCGTCTACATTTCCTCATGTGTGATGTTTGTTTGGTACAACTATCTAAAACGTAGTTAAACAGTAAAAGGTGAAGGGCTAAGTTAGGTGTAAAAGGAGAATAAAAGATGGCTTATAAGCTTTATCTTATAAGTCATAAGTCACTCTAATCGGGTGTACTTATAAAGTCAAGCCTTATAAATAAGAGATTAGATCCCCTTTAATATTGGACTCTCCAAATATTGGAATGTGGAGTAAAAAAAATTTTGATTGATGGAGAGTCAAGTACTACAAAAAAACAAAAAAAAATATATCATATGAGTCTAGAGTCGAATCCGAATTCAAAAAAATAACTTAACAACATTTATAGTCGAGTAAGAGACAAATCTTATCCAAGTAATAAACATATTTTTTGGGGCTGCTGCTTCAATTCTAATAAATTAATAGGTTGTATATAGAAATATATTGGTTTGCAATGCAGTTATTAGGGTGGATGAGTAGTAGGTAGGAGCGTAACATAAGAGCATCTCAATTATTAGCATATACCCCATATATGGAGAATATCTTTTGGTTGTCAACTTCAATATCTTAAACATATTTTCTTAATCAACTCAACACTTTAATAATTAATATATTTCTGCTTACGCAAGCTCTCACATAAGAATTTTTACCAACTCATTCCATTGATTTACTTTTTGCCCTTTACTTTTTGCTCATACATGTTTCGCTTACTATATAAGATACAACTCCATGCTTCCATAACGATATTTGTTAGGGGTGACAAAATTATTCATCGATCCAAAATTCATCCATTAGAACTAATGAATTTAAATGGATATAATCCAATGGATAGTATTGATAATGGATGGATTCAAATTCATCTATTATATCCAATGGATATCCATGGATATATCCATTTGGATGGATACCCAATCTATCAAAAAAAAGTAAAAGTAAAAACATTTTTTTTCTCAAAACAACGTGCAAACTCATTTTTAACAAAATAATTCATTTAAAAGTTGAATTACCTTTTCTAACAAAAATATTCCATCAACAAAAGTTTGCTTTCTTCATCTATGGATGATTTTTTCCCAATATCTTCATATATTCTCATCTCCATTAAAGGTTTTGTTTTTTCCAATAGTTTATTTTAATTTTGATGTTCCTTCAAGATTGATTGATATATCTTTTGATTCTTTATATATACATTAAAATATTATTTGTTGTATTGTATTGTGGATGCTCGTGTTGGAATGATAAATTATTTGTTGATTATTGTATACGAGACTCTCTCATCATAGTAATTGTGTTACTAGTTATTTTTAAGCTTAAAACTTATGTTAATGCAACATTGTAAATTTATGTTATTTTAGTCTCAAATATTGATGAGAATATGCTTTAATTTTGTGGATTTGTGCTTGCTAGAAGTTTATTGGTCATTTTACTTTGGGTATAAAATCTTGTTTTACTTAGCCTTCACATAAAATTGAATTTAGTGTTTAACATTTCTTGCCAATTCTATTTCTCTTATACTTCATTCAATTGGATATTTCAACTATCTATCAATCATGTAATTTAACTTTGATAAATATAATTTATGTTTGTAACCAACAAAAAAACATGAAGAGTGAGAGAAATAGAAAAAAAATATATGAATTTTATGATATACGTCAAATTTTTCTAACAACACTAACTTGAAGCTCGCTCGAAGATTTTAACACCAAAAGTTTAAGTTTAACCATATGATTTACCATTAAAATCTTTAAAGTTACTTTCTTAAATTTATTATTCTTTTAAGTATCGGATAAAAACTTCAAATGTTCACATTTTTAAACTTGTTTTAAAAAAACTTTTTAAAAATATTTTTTTTATAAAAGAAAACATATTGTAAAAATATGAAGTCATTGATGAATTTGATGGATTACAATCCATTGGATATGAATTGATTTGATAACTTAAAATATGATTTAAATGGATTGATGGATTACTTTTCATCCATCCATTTTCATCCAAATCCATCCATTTGTCACCCCTAATATTTGCTAAGTTAGTATATATGGTATAAAATATATGTCGCCCTACAAACCACTATTGGAATTGCTCTAAGATCTTTTGACAACATAAATGTGCATACGACCATAATTAGCAAATTTATATATATGGTGCATTTTGACTATAAATTTACAATTTTTTGTTGAAACTTGACTACAACAAAGGAGTTTTATTTCTTTGTTTTTTCTATCCCTCCTACATTGGCTATGTGGTCGGAGGTTTCCATAAAATTAATCTTTTTTACATTATTCTCATTCTAAATATGGAGTTTTTCATCATTCTCTCTCCTCCCTCCAAAATCTGCTTTAGGGATGAGTTTTACTTTTTTTCATCACCCCTAATTCGGCTTTGGTATTGGGCTTTTACATTTAATTTTTTTAAATTCCCATTGAAATTTGCTCCTAAGAAAGAGTTTTTCAACACATCAGATTCTAATTTAATATTTTATTAAATAAAAAAACAGAAACAAAGAAGACATATAAGCAATACTCCAAGATGAATAAAACTCATCCCCACATATACGTATTCATACAAGTAAACACATGTACACATATGCACCAAAAGTAAGCAATGCAATTGTGAGTGGGTTATTGAAACAACATTACAAACAAGTATGTTGATTTTTTTTATAAAGAAAAATTGTATTAAAACGAGCATAATGGGTGCCCACCCAATACAAGAGAAACACATTAGACTACTTTTAAGAACATAAAGTTATACACATATTTGGATCCAAACACCAATTAGCAACAGAAAGAGACATATTAGTCACATAGGAATTGAACTAAATCCAGGAATGGTCAATCTGCTACTACAAGTAATGCCATGGGGTTTTTGTTTTCTAGGAGTTTCCCTCAAACCATATGCCTTATTTGTTTATGTTTTTTATTTATTATTTATTTAATAAAATATTAAATGAAATTTTATTTTATAATTTGAGCCATTGATTCAATCTATGATATAAGTCATATTCAAAAGTTTGTATTGGTCTCTTTATTACTAGAGATGAATTAAGCTAAACCTAGTAGCATCGGAGGTAGAGGAACAATTTTATTCTCGATAATGTTGCATGAGATCTTTGTTAATTAGCCTGTAAAGTTCATCTTATAGTGATTCGGAGTAATACTAATCATAACCACTTCTATATAACATGTTATAATTAGAGGTGATTAAGTATCTTTATGTTATTATTAATGATTATATTTTAATTTAAATTAATCTGTTTTTAATATTTTATTGATGACTTAATTTATCACATTAAGTGGTATTGTACTGGGTGTTCCGCTTTCCAGGTGGTTTAGATATTTTGGAATTGAGAAAAACTTGCATGAAGACACATGTACATAGAGATAACTAATAAAATATTGACAACACATTAAAATTGTAATTCTAATTAAATTTTAGTTCTAAGTTATAACATCAAATAACATAAATATATTTATCTCTAAATATTAGAGATTAAATTGGTAGTCACCATGTGCAAATCATTATATGCCACATCAACCAATAAAGGTCACAAAAGTGAACAAGGATCAGTTATCCTAAATCAATTACATTACATCAAATAATGTAAAAAAAAAATATTTTATATTTTTTAATTAGATTGCAGTTTTTAATTAAGTCGATATAGAACATCAAAATGAGACCGGTGATGTGTAATAGCAAATCTCATTTTGCCTAGAGGAGAGTAAATGGCACGTGCTGAAGCAGAGTAGCGATACTGCTACGCAATCACACACTAGAAAACTTCTTGTTTCCTTTACATTTTGAGTAGCAGTGAGAATTTCGTTAAGCTGAAACCAAAAGAAAAACGAAGTTAAAGAAGAATCAGAAGATGGAGAAGTCTCAGATCTGGAGCAAAACGATAACGTTTGCAGCGATCGCGTTCGCTCTGATATTCGTGTCAGTCTCTGCAGACGACGTCGTTGTGCTCACTGAAGAAAACTTTGAGAAGGAAGTAGGTCAAGACAAAGGAGCTCTCGTTGAGTTCTACGCTCCTTGGTAATTACTACACCGATCTTTTACGATCCACGATGGATTCATTTTTTTTCCCACATCGTTAAAATCGTTAGGGTTTGCTTCAATTGCATCTGTTTTGGATACTAGACGGTGAAATATGTCGATCTATGATATGATGCTATTTTCGATTTTGATGCAATTTTGTTATTCTAGATCGAACCTAGAGTAAATGTTCCAGATAATTTTAAGATTCGGGTAATATAGTGCGATTAATTTTGTTTGTTCATTTCATCATTAACCCTTTTTATGAGGGATTTAGGTTAAAAATTTAGGACCATTAGCATTTCTTTGTCTATTATCTAATCTAATAGAGGTTAATTAGATTCTTTGATTCCTTAAATCGAATAATTAGAGGATAAGGAACTAGAGGAACTAAAAGATGCAAATGTGCAATTGAGCTTACCTTAATTTATGACATTTGAACTATCAAATTTAGGATTGATAGAGGGAAATAAACACATGAATATAAGACAATATAAGCTCTTAAAGAAGTTGTAAACAGAAATAACATTGATATCCAACAAATCTATGTACTTTTAATTAGCAACAGTGGTTATCTAATTGATATTCTGTTGATGCATACATACAGAAGAAACATAATTGAATCCATTGAAGGAGAACATAAATACAGGGAAGAGGACAGGATATCTTCTGAAGAGACGGGGATGAAAAGAAAATAATGAAAACCTCTTATTATCACCCCTCTAAACAAACCAAGCACAAGCGTTCCCAAAATCTGTCTCCAAACAAGTCATTCCTTACTGAACCAAGTGCCATCAAACAAGTAACAACCTTGCTTAAAAAATAAAACATAACTTCTAATTAATCATTTTCTTTTTAAGAGCTTAATGAACATTAAAAGTTCTTATCATTAACTACTATGTAATTTTTTTTGTAACTGTAAGTATTATCTCACTTAGTGCGAAGGAATTTCTTTTGAAGTCTGTAGTCTGTTCTTTTACCATGTGTTATCCAGCAAAGTAAGATGCACACTTATATCTCTCTTTTCCCATTTTAGGTGTGGGCACTGCAAAAAGCTTGCTCCAGAATATGAAAAGCTTGGTTCCAGTTTCAAGAAAGCCAAATCTGTTGTAATTGGCAAGGTCAGCATGCTGTTCTTCTCTGAGTTCATACCTTTGATTAAAGTTTGCATTTTTTTACATCTGTTAACATAATATTTTTTATGTATCTTTTATTCTTCAAGCATCTTCATTTGTCTATGATTCTAGTGGTAATTATGTTCTTGATCATTTTGGTGTTATATACCTATCTTCATAACCTTGAAGACTACTCTGTTTCCTCTACTGTTGATCTCTCAAGCTTTCTTCTTAAATCTTCAATATGGCATCCCCCCCCCCCCCCCCCCCCCCCCCCCCCCCCCCCCCTCCTTTAGAACTATATAGATAGGAAAGTAATCTTAAACTTGGTGGTGGGGGTGCGACCTCCATAAAAGTGATAGTACTTACTAAAAATTGCTCATGCTGTTTGTGTTTGTACATTGTTATGGTTTCTTGTTGATCTTCATTGAAAAACCAATGAGCTCATTAGACATTAAATTGACTAATCATACTTTTAATTGCTGTAGGTGGACTGTGATGAGCACAAGAGTTTGTGCAGCAAATATGGGGTCTCTGGGTACCCAACAATTCAGTGGTTTCCAAAAGGATCCCTAGAACCCAAAAAGTGAGGAGACCTTGGCTATTTAAAACTTAACATCAACAAGATTTTATATCTCAATTTGTATAGTTGTTTTACCTTGGTTTTTCACATATACTGATATACCCTTCCTTTTGCATTGGATACTTGATTTTGGAAATTTCTATAGGTATGAAGGACCACGCACTGCAGAAGCACTTGTGGAGCATATAAATACAGAAGGAGGTACTTTTTGAGCTTTTGAGGCGACGTGCTTTAATATCCTGGGAGGAAAAGGCATTTGGATGTTGACATGTTTGTATAATATCTAAGGAAACATAGTATCTTGACATGGTCATTTCACAGACTAGCCATCTTAATATCTTACACTGTTATTTTTGGGAAATTCTTATGAATGATAGAGTTTACCAAGCTACTGAAGTTTAGGTTTCATCACGCTTTGAACATCTCAATTTGCATACCTTGCCTAGTTTATTTAGCTTTTATGGTAGTGTTGGGAATGATAGAGCATTATGACATCGTTTGATCCATGTATCCGACCCCACCTAGTGAGATTAAGGCTTGGTTGTTTTTGTATGGTAGTGTTCAGAATAGGCATCAAACATTTTGGTTTTGCCTTTTTCTTCTACTATGCTTTCTGTACTTGCGCATGTAGTGAAATTTCCTGACTGTAGAATTGGCTTTATAGGAACCAATGTGAAGATTGCTACGGCTCCATCCAGTGTGGTGGTGCTAACAGCTGAAAACTTTAATGAGGTTGTCTTGGATGAAACAAAAGATGTCTTGGTTGAGTTTTATGCACCATGGTACTCACAAATAACTTTCTTATTGTTATTTTCCTCTTTTTTAATATTTAATTCACATTTATTTCTATTCATCTGAAATTAGGACAATTAGTTTTTTTTTTGCTTCGGTTCTTATTGAGTGTTGTGAAAATCCCAATTACTGCCAGTGCTTATAAACTTGTGACTCTGCCAGGTGTGGACATTGCAAAAGCCTTGCTCCTGTAAGTGGATATCTTCAAGGTTTCCTTGTTATCTATTTGTGGTTGGGGCATTTGACTTATTTAAAACAATAATATGAAACTTGACCAGTGCTCTTTCCTGCTCAGACTTATGAGAAAGTTGCGTCGGCCTTCAAATTGGAGGAAGATGTAGTCATTGCAAATCTGGATGCTGATAAATATAGGGATCTGGCTGAAAAGTAAGTTTCAGTTTTCTGATTTATTTTGCAAAGAAAAATAATTTTCATTTTATCTGTATGGATAAATGTGTGAAGTCCAATAAAGGAAAAGGTTAATTTAGAGGTTAGCCAAACTAATACACATTTTGCAAAGGGATCACACGTAGAGTCTGCAGTTATAATAACAAGACCGAAACACTGATGCCAATGTAGAGTGCAGACGTGGTAGACCACATTATGATAAATAATTGAAGTTTACTGGAATGATGTTTATGCAGATATGGTGTGAGTGGATTTCCTACCTTGAAGTTCTTCCCAAAGAACAATAAAGCTGGAGAAGAATACGGAGGGGGAAGAGACTTGGATGACTTTGTGGCTTTTATCAATGAGAAAAGTGGAACAAGTCGAGATGGAAATGGACAGCTTACATCAAAAGTTAGTAATTTTAGATCTAAGAGGGCGAAGTGAGCTTCCTTTTTTATTTATTTTTATTTGGTGGTGGTTTTGGGTTTGTTCCATTTGGTATCTTGTTCATATATTTGATATTTCTGTATAGGCTGGTATAGTTGAAAGCTTGGATGCCTTGGTAAAGGAATTTGTAGCTGCAGAGGATGAAGAGAAGAAGGTTGTGTTTACCAAAATTGAAGAGGAGGCTGGTAAGCTTAAGGGTTCTGCTTCAAGGTAAATTAAAGACACCCTTCTAGAAAATTGCTATAATAATATATTTTTTACTATAATACTTGAAAATTGCCATAAGGCCAGGACAAAATTTGCATGTGTATATATATATATATATAATACTGATTCCGCAAAGTAGTCTACATGTGAAACTTGGTGCTGTAATGCAACTATTGTTTTTTCAGGCACGGGAAGATTTACGTGAAAGCTACCAAGAGTTATTTGGAGAAAGGTTCTGATTATGCCAAGAACGAAATCCAGCGGCTACAGCGCATACTTGAGAAGGTAATTTTCTCCAGTCAATGCAACCTTGAAAGTTTTAAATTATCACATGATATTACAAATTGGGAAAGATCATGGGAGATAATATAGTTGGTTATAGTGACGATATGTGGTGGCCTAATGAAAAGCTTTTCCCTTATAAATGTGATAAGTTTTAATTCTTTTTTTATAAATGTGATTAAGAATTGAAGTGAAAAAATCATTTGAAACAACTTTACAATTGCAATACTCATGGTCTGTGTTGATTTGTGCAGTCTATCAGCCCTTCCAAGGCCGATGAGCTCACTCTGAAGAAAAATATATTGTCAACATATGCTTAACTTGGTGGCGCTAACAATCATCTCATGAAAGATTCTCCCCAGTGCCTTTTGATGATCGCCTTTGATATCAGTGTTGCCAAGATACTTTCAACATGGAGACTTATAGTGATTATTTGAGTCTGTTATAATGAACCTATTCTGCTTGGCGATTTTGGGGGAAGAGGACTCATCTATCTTTCATGTTCTCCCTACTGAGTAGTCTATTGAGAACGATTTTGGTAGAAGACATTTAACAGTATGTTTCTTTCGCTAGGTGATGGTAGCTATAAATGTGTTACATTACAATTCCAAAATTTATTACATGGCTATCATCTTACCGTGATAATTAAAACCAAGAAATGAATTACTCCAAGGTAAAGTTCTAGTGAAAGGTTCTGACAGTGTAAAGAGGGATCGGTCTTATTTTATTTTCTCCCGCAATCTTGGAGCCAAAGTACCCAATCTTAATACGGAGGAGCTTAGTTACTCCAGGAGAAAGCTTTTCCAAAGTGAGCTTGAGGTAAACATATTTTTTCAATGTGTGCGTGAGCAAGTTTCATTACCATACAATTCCATGTATGGTTGATATAGCATATTTTATGGACGTGTGATTGCTTTTTCCCAAGACTGAAAATAAGAGGACAGAAAAAACATGGATGTAGTAGGAATCCAACCTTCTCACCTAAAAGAAATAGATATTGGGAGTCCAAATTTGCTTTTCCTTCCATTTTCAGTTTTTGGTTGTCATTGCCAATCATTATTCTTAAATCGTCTACCAAATTAGTCACTTGTCTAAAAAAAGTGTAGTCACATTCTCAAGTTATATATGATATGATAGAAATATGTCAATCAAAAAGAAAATAAACACAGTTTTATGTGACTGAATGTTTTGTGATAAAATATTAACAAGAGAATACATTTAATACAGTATAGATGGATTTTTTTAAATGATGGACATACTAGACAATATATGATAAGAATGAAGCATTAGTAAGAAAATGAACCAATTTTATTATACAAAAGATGGTAAAATCATATCTTAGGTGATAAGGAAGAGAAGCTTAAAAGCCTGAGTAAGAGTACTTGTCAAAGCTTAGAAAAAACATTATTTATAATATAATAGTAGAGTTGAAATGAATTGAAAAGATGATTGGAATGTCTTACGTGATATGAGCATATTAATAGCATTCGTATTTCTAATGAATAGAATTCTACTCCAAAAATATTAGGTATGCAAATTTGCTATCTCTGCAAACTAACAAAATTGGCCACAATGTGATCAGAACTTCAATATTAAGACTTCGAAAATGGAGTATTGAGGCATTGTTGGTGAAGATTTTTATTTAACTCTCAACTTGAGATCGGATAACAATTCCTTGGGGATGAGGAAAATAAGAGATATGTTGATGCACCAGATAATTTAAGTGATGCTTCGGATTTTGGAATTTGCAACAAATAGATGCTGATGATATTCACGTGCATGATCAGTTCTATAATCTGATCAATATGTAGTGGATTTCATGTCCAGAGAAGTTGGTGAGTATAATTTTGTATCATTTTACCATCCATATCCCAGCACCAACAACCTATGAGACAGGTATAGTTAAATGGATTCTCCATATAATCCCACTTTTTAGGCATCATGACTCATGTTCATTGCCAAAATATTCTGCAGGCTCATTGGCTTTGAGTAGAGCTCTATTTGCCAGTTCTTAAGTGTCAGATTAATTGATACCAATTGAATAAAATATTCTCACAGAATCCATTAAGTTAACAGTCAATAGGTCAATATGGGTGGAGTGCATTTTTTAACCAAGTTTGGGGCTTAGTGTCTTTTAGAGGAACTACAAGGGGTGAAGTATATTTTACTCTATATCCACTACATTACAGACAAACATAAGAATGGGGTTGAAGTGGGAGAATAATTTTTTTTGCTTTTTTGCCAAGACATACACATATAAAAAAATAAACTCACCCATAAACTTGATGATATGATGACATTTGCCAAATCGGAAAAAGGACGCAGCAACTCTCATCGCATGATCCACCACCAGCCCGACTTCCTTCTCTAAGTGTGTGAGAAAAACATACCAACCAGTTCTTAGAAAACTACTCTTTAATCCTGGAAATCAAACTGTTACACCTTATCTTTCTGAAGCATAGCAAGTAATAGCACTTCAGTTAGCATCAACTACTAATTCCCTAATACCAGATTCCCACTCCAAATCCAAGCCCTTGAACACCCCATAGCTATGCAGTGCAGTCCCCAATATGGTAGCCGAATCCATTAATCCAAGCACCATCATCCCAGCGAATTAAAATGTGCGAGAATAAATTTCTATAAGGCGAAAACCAACAGTTCTTTCCTTTGGTAAAACCTAGCAACAAGCATAAATGATCATCTCCTATTGGAGACAAAAGAAGGAACCAAAGAAAGCTCCTAACTCTAGCAACTAACCTCATGGATCAGATGCTTTCACGTTCATATTTAAGACCCTGCATGGCTTGTTATCATTGTCAAACGCAGATTCAGGAATGTTCATTGGCGAACACTCCTCAATCTGATACTCTCTTTCATCATCCATAGATTTTATATATGGGTAGCAACACTGTTCCTCAGTATCTACGTTAGGAACAGGCTCTCGGGCAGGGCTAAATGGCAGCTCCAAAGATGCAGAGCCAGGAGGGTGAGTTCTCATATGCACAGATCGTAGAAGTGCAGCTCTTCTTAAATCAGCTGAGTGGCATATATCACTGGGAGATGATGGGAAGCGCCCCTCAGAGTCTGACCCTCGCTGACGGGGCTGGGAGCAGGCAACGGTCGAGAGAGTAGAGCCATGGGAAGCATTTGAACTAGTAGAAGGTACTGAAGATAATAATACATTCTGTGATCTATGGTACCTGTGGGGAGAAGAAACTGGACTACTGGTAAGACTCTCAGGTTGTGATGAGCAACTGTGCACTGCAGTATCGTAAGACCTTGAGTCATCAGAGTCTTCTGACAAAGGTGAATATTGTAAAGACATATCATCCCTAAAATTAAATTCCACAAAAGAAATTATTCAAAAGACTACCTGATAATTAATGAGTAAGATAAATTTATTTATACAAAAGACAGCTTGAAGTTGGTGCTAGTAAATTATCATTTTATTCAAGTCCCTACCAATCCTTACTTCCCATTTTAACATCAAATATCCCACATAAGGGGCAACAAGAGGCGCACTAGGCATCCTAAACCCCAAAAACCAAAGGTCGGATTATTTGGACTCTAGGGTACATAAGGCTACACAATAGCTTAGCTTGAGGGGAATCAGGGAATAGATGTGTCAGTGTGAACATATGGTGCATGACCATGGACCACACACAAATAAAGGCCTTCTTGGTACTTCAGAGGGTTAGAGTTTCTTTAGCAACAAAACCATAATGAGGAAACTTTCTGCAATGCTCTTTTTCGGAAATTGCAAAGAGATCATTGATCTCAACACTCATTTCTAATGCAGCACTGTGGAGGAAAATAGTTTCCAAATCTGTTGCAGCTGGAATTAGGGCTACCCACCAATTTGCTACATCTATGGATGGCTAGAATGATGATGTTATGATTTTCAACCACACTCACAAGTATGAGCTCTATGAAGGAGAATGATCACAAAAGAAATCCTCTTAAAATGCCAAGGAAAATACATATTAACTACATCGAGGATGAAAATATTATAATTAACACGGTACTTCCAAAGCCAGCATACACTAACAAAACATATAGATTAAGATTAAATGTAACAACGCAAAACTCACAATAAGCAATAAAAAGCTTGCCGGAACGTTGCACAAATTTTATTCAATATCCAATATTAATGTGCAGCTAAAATGCTACAAAAAACTTATCCATCAATATAGTTGTTCATAAACTTTCAAACTAGGAATATGAATATATAGTAGTGTGATTAGAAAGAAAAATGCCCATGATTTATACCTGAGAGAGAACATGCTTTCAGACCTGGCTGGAGAATCCATGAGATTGTCAGGAAGTGAGTCTCCAACTGTCAACCCGTTAAGACTGGATGCCATAATCTGGACAAACAAACAATAGATTAAGTAACTCAAAATTAAGTCTAGCTCATTTCATCTAATTGCAACCACAACATAGATGAAGAATTTTAAATCACTACATAGCATCAAAAGAAACACAAAAATAGCGACACTCTCCTGATGTGCAATTTAATCATATATCCATATTTATTTTTTGGCCTGGGACGACACATATCCTACACTAAGTCAATCTAGCTCGAGCTGAGTAGAAAGTATATCTATATATATGATAAAAATAACAACATTGTTCTTAATAAAATAAAACTATACAGATTGTGATTCAGCTCATTTATGGAAATAAGCAGTGTGTAATTTACGAAAGAAACTCAAGCCAAGTCTGTCAAATTTGAACAATATACCACATTTAAATTACAAGTCAGTCATTAACCAATTAATGTTGAGATTTCGTAACAAGATTTTATCAACCTAATGGAATAAACTGCAAAGGATCACCCTGATACTTGTACAAATACAAGCAATACATTAACAACAATTGAAAACGCCAAAATCAAAGGCCATTTCTCATAAATTGCTATAAAAAGAGACTAAAACATTTTAGAATTGAAATTAAACTACAACAACAATCAAGCATTTATCCACTAGATTGGTTCGAACAACATGATAATGAATGTTCTATCACACAAAACAGTCATATCTAATTCTTTCTCTCATCTTTATCATTTTCTCTATGGTTCGAAGAAGAGGACTTCTACTTCTCCACGTGTCCAAAATACTGGAGGCGCAATTCTATCGTATTTTCTACGAAAGTTTCTACAATTTTATTTATAATGATTTCATTTGTAATCCTTGTCTAATGCATTCATTTTTAAATAAAGCTATATTTAAAAAATTTAAATAAACAAATAAAAGATATAGGTGAATAGAAAAAGGATAAATTAGAAAAACCTCGCTCAGATAACGTTTATGAGAGCGAAGATTATCGACATAAACTTCCTCTTCGGGATCTCTGGTGCGTTTTGCAGTAGGTGATGACGATGACGGTGACCCTCCCATTCCCAAATTCAAATCTGAACCCATTCTCATCTATAACTATAATTCCACTTTATTTGCGGAACAGTTACTATTCACTGTTGCAATTTTCCAATCTTCCTTTTTTGTGTAAAGCAACGATAATGTTTCAGGTTTTCATTTTCTGACGCGCGAGGTTGTGACTGAAATATGAAACTTTTTCTTTCACAAAAAATAAAATAAATGAACGGTGAGGAATGTAACATGTTTAGTTCGGGCGTCGGATCTAATTGTAGACCCACCTAACGACACGTGTTGCCAAATTATTTTTTATTAGATTAGATTTATTTATTTATTTCTACATATATGTCATTAAAAAGGTGAGTTTTTTTTTACATTGAAGAGGATAGGAATAGGATAATAAAAAATACGTACAATATTTATACTATATATAAAGCCAAAACATGAAATAACCACCTTCATGATGTAATTTTATTTTCCTATTTTGCCCTTACATTTTTTAATTTCTATAAAAAAATAATATAATCCTAATTAACTACCATTAGCACATTAATCACCTCTCACATTAAATTGAATTATAATAAATAAAATTTTAACATAGATTACTCTTAATACAAAAACATTCTAATTGTATAAAATAAAATATATAAAAATTGAATACTTAATACAATAAAATATGAATGCGAGTCGGCAGACACAAAGTGTCTGTCGACACGCTAGTAAGGGTATAAATGTTAAACTTTATAATAATAAGTCAATATGAAGGAAAAAACCATATACTTGAAAAATATGTTGATACATGTTTTTTTATATTACAAAACATAATTATGTACTCTGTGTATAATATATGCGTAAAGAGAATGAAGTAGATATTTATGAAATTACAATGATAAAAGTATTATATTAAAACTAAATTGAAGAGAAAAAACATGTAATAATAAGGTGGAAGTGAACCAAAATGACCTCATAAGTCTCATTTGACAAATATAAATATATACACCAATGATTGACAAAAATTGGGATAAGGCTAATAAGATGCTGACATATTGAATATGTCTATATCAGAATCAAATAAACATAAAATATTGACATTGTACTCTCAAGTAGGTAGTGAGTATTGACATTGTACTCTCAAGTAGGTAGTGAGTATTGACATTGCTTTTATATATAGTCTTGATGGAGTAATGTCCGTTGAATTAGTGAAAATCTATGAAGTTGCTATCTATAAGTATTACTTAATTTAAAGACAAATAATGTTACTTTTGTATTATTGGTGATGATTTGATGATGTAAGTGTTTTTATATTATAAATGTATTGGTCATTATTTATACATTAATTATTATTGAATTTTAAATAAAAATAATTAAAATAAATATTCACCTAATTGTGTTATAAGTCTTAAACCAAAAGTTTATACATATTAAAGTTAATGGATAAAGGAAAAATAGTTAATAAAGTGATTTTTGCTTGAGAAAAGTTGTAGATAAGTTAAATGTGTGATTATTATTCATTAATCACATTTTAGGTAAAAATGATGGAAATTGAATAACTCATCTTATTCTAATAATAATTTATAAATTTTATTTAATATTTGTTAAGGAGACTCATGAATCGTCTTAAAAATATATTTTATACTTCTAAAATATTTTCAGTCATTCAATTATTCTATAATACTAACTCACAAAAAACCCACGGAGTATAAATGGAAAATACATTGACTATTCTCTCTACAGTTTTTTTTTAATATTTGTGGACTACATGAAAACTCTGATTTTTTGGTTTTCTCTAAAATGAATAAAAATCATATATCCCATTTTGTGTATCAATCCAATAAAAAAATATCAACTAATTAAACCAAAAAATGATAAAAATAGGAATTAAATTTTTTATATTACTTTTTATAATTTGATTAATTTGAGACATGAAAACATGATTTTAAACATGAAAGGTATTGTTTTATTCTAAAATTAAATGTAATTCATTTATCTATAATCAAGCCTTAGGAGATGTGTATTGAAAAACTAAATATAAGTCCAGACAAATAGTATTAAAAAACTAAATCCATCCTATCATATCATTTTCTATCATTTCCTATCTTATCCTTTCATATCTTATCTTATTTTATCTCATCCTATCATATCATATCCTATCCAGTCTTATACGGTCATATCCTATCCTGTCTTATCTTATCCTATCATGTCCTATTCTATTCTGTCATATCATATCTTGTCATATTATGTCTTATCCTATAAGTACTTTTAAACGTAACTTTAGATAATAAAGTCAATTATATTTTTAGAACACACATTAACCCATGTTCCACTCCATTTAGTATTTTTAGGTTACCCGGCTCCTAATTTTTTGTTCAAATAAGTGTAGTAAATTTTGGATGTCTAACAATTAAATCACTGCCAATTTGTTAAATCTTAAGTGACTTGGCATAAATTTGTTTGACTCGTGTATATAGAAAAATGAAAACAAACAATTTTGTTCCCGATGAAAATATGTGGAAAATAATTATTTTGTGTGTTAACATGTTCGAATATTTAGGAAAGATACTTATCTAGAACTAAGAAAACTCTTGGGAAAAACCTTAAAAATAGGTAAGGATCAAACTATGATGTTTGGCTAGAAAATATAAATACACACATACAATTACTCAAATAAGATAATATTTTATCTTATTAGTCTTATAAGATGATATATGTTATTGAAAATAGGAAACCGTTAAAAGAGTAAAAACCGGTTCATGCGGTCGGTTCAACCGATAAATCAGTCTCAATATCATTATAATAATTATATTGATTATGCAATTATATTATTTAAAATTGGTCAAAACTGATTATACATGCCGCTTTTTAATTGAACTTTATGAGTCATACTACCTGATTTTTATTCAAAATTAGTTTTTAATGAGAAAAAATATTATTTTTATTGATTTTTCAGTATTATTATTAATATACTATATATATAATTTCATAAATATGTGATTTAATTAATGAAGTAGCGGTTGAATATACTAATATACACGCTTTTCATAACAGGTAATGTGGGTGTTGATAACCATGGTTAAAATATCATATTCCTTGGGTGTTAATAACAATGGTTAAAATATCATATTCCTGATTAGATTGCATTGGAAAATGACCTACGGCTTCAGTTACAAGTTTCAGGTTACAACTTACACCTTACAAAAGTGCTCCTGTAGCCCCTCCCCCCTTTCACTCTCAGGCAGTATCAACATTCCCTTCCCCGCTCGGATATAAACACAAACACCTTGCCTACAAAAACTCAACCCTAAGAAAACAATGAAGTATGTGTTGGTTAGCGGAGGAGTGGTCAGTGGCCTTGGCAAAGGCGTCACCGCCAGCAGCGTCGGCGTCGTCCTTAAAGCATGTGGCCTTCGCGTCACTTCCATCAAAATTGGTTCCTTTCCCTTAATCACCTCTTTTCTATTCATCTTTCATTTATCAATATGGCGTTTTTTCTTTCTTACTCACTCACACATGCACCTACGATTCTTGTGCAGATCCATACTTGAACATAGATGCTGGCACCATGTCTCCATTCGAGCACGGAGAGGTTTTTGTTCTTGATGATGGTGGCGAGGTACTCTCTCCGTGTGCTTCAATTTGATTCCAGTTGTGGTTGTGGAGGTTGTTCGTAACTGAATTTAACCTTTTGTTTTGTTTTGACTTGGAATTTGGAAAGGTTGATTTGGATTTGGGAAATTATGAGCGCTTTTTGGATGTCACGCTTACAAAGGATAATAACATCACCACAGGAAAAATATACCAGGTGCTTTCTTTTATGCCTTTCATGGAACGAAAAACTGTTTGCTTGTTTCGGCTTTAAAAAGTGATCCTACACAAAAAGTAGTTTTGGAGATGCTGAAAGATAATATATAGCTTACTAAAAAGCTGAATTTCAGACTTTTTTTTGTCTTTTGTGTGGGTAAAAGCCCAACCCAACAAACGTGCAAGTGTTAGTGATTTTTTAATCAAAATAGTCACTTTTTGTGTTTGAATAAAAACTAACTTTTTTGTTTGGGGAAAGGCTTAAAGAAATAATAGGTACTAATAATGCACTGGACATTGGTTTCGTGTGGTTTTTCATGGCTTAATCATTTTATATGTTTCCTGGCCAGTCTGTTCTTGAGAAGGAACGTAGAGGCGACTATCTTGGAAAAACTGTTCAGGTGATACATCTTACACGTGCCATATGCCATCACTTGTTGCTTGATAGTTATGTGGTAATTTGTATGATTAAGAGCAGTTTACTGAATTTTTGGCATTTTAATTAAAATAGGTGGTTCCGCACATCACTGATGCCATTAAGGATTGGATTGAATCTGTCGCTGTGATTCCTGTGGACGGAAATGAGGGTCCGGCAGATGTTTGTGTGATTGAGCTTGGCGGCACAGTGGGTGAGTTTGATTTTTTCAAAAGAGTGATGCCTCTGTTGAGGTTGCTTTATCCACTTTGGTCAATAATGCGAGGTATATTTGTCTTTCTGCAGGTGACATTGAATCTATGCCATTTATCGAGGCTCTGCGGCAGTTGTCCTTTTCAGTGGGTATGTCAATAACATATTTTGCTTTTAAACTAATTGTCTAACACTATGTGTTATTTAGTATGGACTATGGGGGTTGATGATGTGTCTAGGAGGATTTTGGATTGAACCAGACTGAGAACGAGCCTTAGGTCACTTGAATTGGCCGAACTGGGCTGAGAACTAGTCTCAGCGTGCCTTAGGTGAGTACTTGAAAAGGTACTCCAATGCTCAAGTTAGCATTGGACATGTGGTATGAAGGACCTTTCCCTTAACCATGATTAGGGCAGTTACCTATGACTGCACATCCATTAAAGCACGACCTCCATGAATGGACAAAATTAGAGAACTGCCACATCACCAAAAATCCGAGCAAGCAGAATGTTTTTGGAGAGTTGCATAAATTCATTCACATGTAGTGCTGTTGCAGTATTGCAGAATTCATTTATGTATAATGGTGTTGCATTTTTTTTATTAATTGAGAGTTTGAGACACTCCTTGTTCTGAAACTTTTGTTTTCCCCTATATATGTCAGCTTGATAGATCATACAATATTTACATTTTTATTCTCATTATTCCTCCTCAGGGCCTGACAACTTCTGCCTCATCCATGTTAGCCTGATACCAGTGTTGGGTGTAGTAGGAGAGCAGGTAATGTTAATTACCTTCACATCTGTAGAAGATTTTAAGTTAAATTTGTTTTTGTTTTTCTCATGTTGGGTACAATATTCTGTTTTCAGAAAACAAAGCCTACACAGCATAGTGTCCGGGAATTGAGAGCATTGGGCTTGACAGCTCATCTTTTAGCATGTCGCTCTGCTGAGGTATATCATTCCACCATTTGGTATGTGGATGAATTAAAAAATGCTAATCTCTATAACGCATTTATTTGCTCGCTCACTTATCTTCATTCTTTTAGCTGAGGGAATTACTTTTTATGGCCTAGATAGATGAAATTAGGATTTACCAACAAAGCTGAGGGAACTATTGATATGAATTTTGGTTACAAAATCCGGGGTCCACTTTTAGCAATGAATATAATTATGATCACTATTTTGCGTATGGTAATTAATTTATGCATGTTGTATTTTTCTCCGTAATGGAAGTCTATTGACCTTTGAAGTTGGTTCTTTCGGAATAAATGTTTGGGTACATGTTATCAACAAAATTCGGTTTTCCTAATTCTCTAGTGATAGTGTTTGACGATCCATCTAATTAACCATGACAGTACTTGCTTGAAAGGGCAACCACAATACCCTGAAGGGGATTAGTTCCTTGCCCAAAGGGAGTGGATACCCTGACAGGGACAAATGTTGTTGTAACATTGTTGTTGAAATTAGTTGGCCACTTGGCCCTTTTATCCTTTTCATATGTTTTAGATTTAGACCGATAGTAAGTGCTTATATTATTTTATTTTTACTAAGCCATTAATATATTATTCAGCAAAAGAAAACTATAATGCTGTTTCCATTCTAGATGGACCTTCAATGCAGTCTTTATGAAGGTCTACACAAGCACACATGCATGTATAAAAGGGTGACTCAATACATGAGGCTCTTACTTGAATCCCCACTTCTATTCTTTCATACCACTAAGTATAGATGTATGCAACCTTACCCTTGCAAGCAGAGAGACTGTTTCCAGAATTTGAATCCCCACTTATATTCTTTCATACCACTAAGTACTGTGTCCTTGTTGGAGGAAAACTGGTTCCATGTAAAAGCAAGAAAATATTGTGGTTGCCAAGATCAAGTGCTCAAGCTGATTATCATGCTATGTCACAAGATACTTATGAGCTCGTTTGGTTTTGACATTTATTATGTGACATGGTTTTGCATTGCTCTTACTCCCCCCAATAACAAAATCATGGTGTGACAACCTGGCGTCTGTGTTATGAAGCATTCTCGCCTCATTATTTCTATATTTAGGAGAATGCAGTGATTATTTTATTTTGCTTATGTCAACTTTTCTTCTGACTAAACTCAGTAGGAAATTTTCAAGGTTATTCAAATGTATTCTTTTTGTTTTGACTATTTTTTAGTTTTGCTATATTAGTAGCTGTAATACATTGTTATTGAATATGGCAGCCTCTTCTGCAAAGTACCAAGGATAAACTTTCGCAATTTTGCCACGTTCCAGTAAGTTTTTGCATTTTTGATGAACCTAGCTGGGTTGTTCTCCAAGAAGCTTTCATGTTATTAGTTATTGATGTATATTTTCTGTATGATCTCACAGATTAATAATATTCTGAATATCCATGATGTACCAAACATTTGGCACATTCCCCTCTTACTTCGGGTGAGTTTCTAATAAGTTTTTGGTTCCATTGAAATTTGGCTCCTATGGTTTATGTTTGTTTGTTTATTTATTTTTAATGACTGGCTGCTATTTCAGAACCAAAATGCTCACCATTCAATTTTGCAGCAGCTTAACTTACTCAGGTAAGTTTTCGATTTGTCCTTTATTTCTATCACTCCCAAACACTAAGTATTGCTTGCAAAATGTCATGAATGCAGCTTGATGTAGTATAAAAACCCTAGCATAGGATCTGTAGCACTACAGATATATTGGCAGAGAAAGGAACTAGCAAAATATACCTGTAAGACATACTAGAGAGGGCTTCATTCTGGTTAATAACTAAGTAAAATTAGGGAAAGCTTATGTTATTAAAAAAAGTAATATAAAATCTTTTTGTAAGCCCATTTTATAATATAAATTAATCAAATCCCTGTCTAATCCTATCTGTTGAAGGTAACATGAAGAAAAAGATACTAAAAAACATAAATAGAACTTAAAAAATATATTGATAATGCAAAACACTAATCTACGTCACATTTAAAATTATTTTTTCAGGAATGCTACTCATCCTGGTTTACAACAATGGACAGAGATGGCCGAGGCATATGATAATCTTACTGAATCTGTTAGTACTATATGTTTAGTTTGCAGTGCTCTTTCTAAATTTGTTATAATATGTTGTGCCTGACACTGAGAGCATTTTTGCTTTGTACAGGTGAGGATTGCGATGGTGGGGAAGTATGTTGGTCTAACAGATTCATATTTATCTGTTGTGAAGGTGTGTTCTATCAGTTATCACATGAAAAGCTGGGTGGCAGTAGAATTTACAGAAATTTAGTAAAAAATGTATATTTACTATTATTAGTGCCACCTTGGTTTTGATATGTGAAATTTGGGAGCACATCTTCTGTCCCAAAAAGTGTCACTCCATGTGCAACTTGTGATTGGTTAGAAAAATACTTAATTATTAAATTTGTAACTTAAATACATTTTTTTCAACCAATCAGAGAAAGTGTCACATGGAGTGACATTTTTGGGACAATAGATGTGCTCCCGTGAAGTTTTAGGAGTACTTTATGTTGGATACAAACACCAACAACCAACCCTTTATCCCACTAGGTGAGGTCGGCTACATGGTTCAAACGGTGCCATAATGCTCTATCATAAATCATATTCATTGACAAAACATTGATCTCCAAGTCTTTCTTAATCATTCTGCCCATGGTTTTTCTTGGTCTCCCTATACATGTGTTAGGAAAGTTGACAACCAACGTCAAAAAATTTCGAATCTCTATGATATGGATCAATGATGATAGTTGATAACTGCACTTGAATTTTTGGTTACGTTTTGCTTTAAGTCAAACTCTTTGTCTCTTTCACTATAAATCATCTGATTTTCGCATTCGTTTTATATTCAAGTTAGAGTTCAACATTGGAGGGTGTGGAGTCAGAGAACCCTTTATAATGACTTGAGAAACCCTTTATAAGGTGCCCGCTTGAGCTAAGGTTGGAGTTAGGCTCAGTCAGTCATTCTATTATTTTTTTAAATGTTGTTTACTATTGTTTATGCATACTTTATTGTTTAATATAATATTAAGTGTAAATAAGGGATGAACCTGCTTCTGCTATATCAATGAAATATGGTGAATGTTTTTTTAAATGGCTGGTTTGTTTACAGGCACTTTTGCATGCTTGTGTTGCGCGTTCGTTGAGGCCATCAATTGACTGGATTGCAGCTTCTGACCTTGAAGACGACAGTGCAAAATCTGTAATAATTTCTTTCGAAGTGCATTTGAAGAATTTTTTACTTGTCACTGTGCTGGTTGTCAGGTTTATTTTACCCTATTTTGTTTCCTACTCATTCAGGCACCAGAAGCACATGCTGCTGCATGGGAGACTCTGAAGGTAAGTGACCAGAATCATGCGCACTTTATGTAAATCTAGTCAATTATATTTGGGAAGTATGGTGGGCACATCCGCACATGATTAGGGCTTGGTTATTAGATTATGTACTACTAGATTTTTGGCTTTGTTTACTTGGGGTGATAAAATAATGACCTTTTATTTATGTGTTTGTTATCTATGATGAAACTGTTAGACTATCTTTGAAATTGGATCCATACAATTCAAGGAAAGATATTTTGCATTTGAATCCGAAGTCACTGCCGTATTTGGGAAATTTACACTTGCAGAGTGCAGCTTGTGTCTTGGTTCCTGGGGGATTTGGAGATCGTGGTGTGAAAGGTATGATGTTAGCTGCCAAATATGCCAGAGAGAACAATGTCCCTTACCTTGGGATTTGCTTGGGAATGCAAATTTCTGTAATTGAGTTTGCTAGATCAGTAAGTAACATTTATGTGCATGTCATATTTAGTTCTCCATGACTGCATTTTTTATTTATTGTGATTTGACATTCATTCTTAGGTTTTGGGTTGGGAAAGAGCGAACAGCGTAGAGTTTGATGCCCAAACACCAAATCCTGTTGTGATTTTCATGCCAGAGGTATGCATATCTGGTCACACCTCCCTCTGGCTCCTTTTCCTAATTCAAAAGATATTTTCTAATGCCTCTGTGCTACGTACAGGGTTCACGAACACATATGGGAAGTACCATGAGGCTTGGATCTCGGAGAACATTCTTGAAGGCGCCTGATTCTATCACTTCCAAGCTGTATGTGATGTAGCATCTCAGTATGTAGTAATATTTTAGTGATAAATTAATTAATGATTAAAAAATAGGTACACAACCCTTTAATGAAATATGTCATCATGCTTGTCCTCTGGCAGCATCAGTAAGAATTAAATATCAGGCTCCTTGTTTCTGGGCCTGTCTGGTAGTTCTGATAGAGTGGTGGAGTGGTGGTTAATATTGTTGATCAAGGGGTGCTTTGATGTCAGTGAATTTAGGACTGGTTTGGAATTTGCTTGATATCATTCTAATTTCAAAGGATTGATATTCAATTCTACATTCATTGTAGATGAGGTTTTTTGAAAGGAAAGGGAGGAGTTAATTCATATTTGCAGTCTTGGCTAGACTGGCAATCCCCCCTATCTCCTTACCCAGAAAAGGAAAACAGAAGAAAGAGAATATTAGAGAACAACAAATGACTGAATGACTAACTGGTTTTGATTTCTAGCAGCAGGAGTTATTTATAGTTTCCTTTTAGTCTTTAAGTTTATCTACATGGGTCCAAAATAGTGACCCCGTGTTGTGGAAAATTTTGATGGTATGTAATATATTCTTTCTTCCATCCATATCTTTTTTAATTCATTGATCCTTCTGTGTGCTGGATTATGTTGTTTGATTTGAATCAGACTCCAATATGGAGTTTTGTACACTTTTATGATTACTGTATGATCTCAACAATCACTTTATGCATGCTAACATCCTCGCATGTTCCTAATATCTAGGTATGGCATTTCGGAGTATGTGGATGAACGGCATCGGCATAGATACGAGGTTTGGCATGTAAACCTTCTTTTTTGGTGACGAGATGCTCTCTCAAGAGACACATGTATTACATGTCCTGTAATTTAGCATTGACATTGTGCAGGTAAACCCAGATCTTATTGGAAGTTTAGAAGAAGCTGGGCTAAAATTTGTCGGGAAGGATGAAAGTGGAAAACGAATGGAGGTAAATTTTCTCCTGGGTAATGTTTTGTTGTGATTGTGAACTAGAACCACAATTGATAGTCTGACAGTCTGTCTATTTCAATTGGATATGGTTACATTTTTTATCCTGTTTGTGTTTTATATTTTACTGTTACACAGAATTCACTTATTTTATCTCTTGATTTGCTTCACAGAGAATACTATTATTTTCTGAATTTGAAGAAATTTTCTTTTGTGCAGATCTTAGAGCTTCCAAGTCATCCATTCTATGTGGGTGTGCAATTTCATCCCGAATTCAAATCACGACCAGGAAGACCTTCTGCTTTGTTTTTAGGTACTTACGTCTACAAATTAGCCTTTCATATCTTATGGTTGGACTATATAAAGTATGAGAGCCATTTACGTAGTTTGTGATAATATTAGTTTGTGATAATATGAGAGCCATTTACTATATTGTGTGCTTGAACCTTTAGTCCTTTACAGCAAGCCAAACGTTGGTAGGTGCTGATCTTCCTCACATCACATAATTGCTTAGTGGCTGATAATAAAAAAAACATAATTGCTTAGTGCTTGCAAATACCTATTGCAATTCAAATATGTTTGATACTTGAGTTTTCTTAGTTATGAGAATGTCCTCACATCAAAGAACACTAGAACAGTTTATCAGGATCTCCAATTCGTCTTTTGATAATATCTAATGTCTTGATAAATATTTTATGATGCTGCTGCATCTGTAGGTCTCATTTTGGCAGCAACAGGGAAGTTGGAAGCACATATTTGTAAGCATCTGAATGTCAGTTAGGTGGGCAAACATTTTCTAAGGTAAACAAACTGGTCTTCAAAGGGCAAACTTTTTTTGGTGTCGATGTGGAGGGACTGAGGGAAACCATAATGTGGAGTATGTGTGCAGCTCCATGCTTCTGTAGATTGGTTCTCATGCATATTAGTGATCAGGCTCCCACTTGGGGGAAAATTAAGTTATTAACTGCTACCCTCATTCATTTTATGATCCAAACTCTTACATTAATCATTTTGTATTAAACTAACTAAATGGTAAGAAGATGCTTAAAAGGAGGTGGCAAATGGTAGTATATCTGTGGTTGTGATGATGAAATCAATCATGGCGGGAAGCATTTTTACACTGTAGGGGTCAGAAGGTCTTTATCCCTGTTATCAACACATTTTGGCTAGGCCTTACTAAATCAATATGAGGAGTGATGATATTCTTATATCACTTTTTTTCTGACACCCTTTTTACCCCTACTTTATATCTATTCATCATTTTTTCAAAGCAAAATCTTTTGATCAATGATTATAAAAATGGGTGTGGGTAAAAAGTGATGTGAGATGATCATTTTCCAAATTTGGGGCATGAACAAGTGTCATCATATCTTCTAATGTAACATTTCTTTATCCTCATCCTTTTCAAACTTTATTGCAGAAAAAATATTTGGTGATTATTCCATATGCAGAGATCTGGCAGTCTAAAGCAAAAGCTCAGTGTTTTGGTGCACCATGCGGAAGTTACTTCCATTTCAGCTGTGACCACTAACCTCACATTTACTGGTTTCTCAATCTCTCTTTGATATTATCTTTCCTTGTTGAACTCACACTACCTCAAATATAGGATATGCTTTTCATTTCACGTTGCTTGTCATTTTTATATTTTCTTAAACAGGATCGTTAAGTAGAATAAATACAGTAAAATAAATAAAGATAAAAAAGGAAAGGGAAGTTAAGTTGCTTGGATTTATTATTGAGGAATCAGCATAACACTATTATGCTTCCCTCACCTCTCTTGGATCCGCCCCCACCTCTAGCCTTTTGCATCTCTTTCTTTCCCTTATTTTATTTCTTTTTTTTTTTTTTATTTTGAATCTGGTGGTGGAGGTCAGCACATGTATTTACGTTTATTTTTAATGATAAAAGTGTAATTTCATTGTAATAAGAAAGATAAATATGTCATTGAAATTTGTATTTTCTTTTGCTTTTTGAAGCACTTGCATTTTTATTAATGGAAATGATTTTAACTCATCACATGTAGGCCTTAACCTTTTACATGTTTTTAGAATAAAAAACAAAAAATAAAATAGGTCAAGTGGCACATTTTAAGTGGGTTAACTAGATAATATAACTCGGAAAAAATATTACACGATTCAAGGCCAATCGTCTGCCAAACCTTCACCATTCATTATGCACTAATGATTTAATATTAAATAAGTTTATTCCAATTTAATATTAAATAAGTTTATTCCAATTTAATATTTGTGATGTGATTGAAATTATTGACCATGTATAATGTAATAATTTATCTATATGTATATATTCTCTTGTACAGTGATTCTTTGGTTGTAAAAATGTTTTTCAAGGAAATTGTGGATAACTTAAAATTTAAGGATCTACACCATGATGCTTACTTAAGCTAATAAATTGTACAGTATAAGTAATTACCGATGGAGAAAATTATGGTGTTAGCCTTCCTTTTCCCATAATAAAGCGTTTCTGACAATGAGTCCCTTTGCTTTTGCCATAATACATCAACAACGAGTAGTAACCTGTAATGTTCATTGGAATCAAATGTATAAATGTAAATAAATCGAGGGTAGCTCCCGGTTTTTACAATGTCCCGCAATACATATTTATCTGACTATTCTAGTATGATATTTCATGATCCAAAAATAGCATCAAAATTCAAAATCAGAAGGAAAATTGAAGTAACATGCAGAAAACAGAAGTGAATCTTCAATTGCTATCTTTCTTGGGTGTTTCATTGTAATGTAGATACGAAATCTGGCGTTGCAGCTTCATTTGCTGATAGAACTGAGCAATGAACTCTTCTGCTCGTTCATCTATGCCTTCATGTTCTTCCTCTTCATTGGGAGCATTCTCTTGGCATCCTTCATAACCATGATAGTATTCTTCATCTTTGATTATCAAAACACTTTTTCTTCCCTTCTCATATTCAACAGCATCCTCGTTGTCGTTAAAATCATAATCAAAATCAACGTGTGGGTTTATACATGGAATATGAGGCAAAGTGAAACGCATGGATGATGGACGATGCATCTTGACATGGAAAATAGGAGTGTCATCAAATGAGAGCTCTCGCTCAAAGTAGTTAATCTGTGATGTTGGTGCTGTGTGACCAAGGCGCTTCAAATATTTTGGCACTAGACGAAGCTGATCCATCACTACCTTTCGCCTAAACATGCCACCTTTTCGAGCCCATAGCAATGAGAACCGAAGCAGGTTCCATGCTCTATGAGTAACGTCATGCTTCTTCAAAGGCATTGTTTTATTATGTATTGTATCACTAAAATGCCAAGTATCTATAATGCAATTCAATTCAATACAGGAAGAGGAGTGTATAGTAGCTATAAGAAGTAATGTGGACAAAAAATTTTGATGGTTAATGGAAGATGGTAGGTGCTCTTTATATATCTATTGGGAATTATGGACGCGTAGTGTGTGGTTATGTAAAGAGAGAAATTATTTGGTTTTCAATTTTATTTGAAACATGAAATGACCAGCTTGTTAAGGACACGGATACACTGTACGCGGTTGTATTCAGCATGGACAGATAGACAGCCCATATTATAATATGTTTCTGACTATTCTAACCCTGCTTTGTGTCACTTATCAATTATCATTCATACACAGATCATGTCCAATCTTTTTTTTACTAATTAAGCACATAAAAGAATTTAACTATCATGGTAATTATTTAAGAAGTCACTTTAATGATATATTATATGATGAATCTAAAAATAATTTAATACCTAATATAATAATATAGAGAAATGATTTTGAATATTATCTGAGAGATTCTCTCCATTAATAAAAATATAATTATCATTACACTTAATTTAAAGAATAAAAATGTTATTACAAGTGGAACTAGAAGAATTTAATTATCTTTTTATTTTTCATTTTACCTTGTTTTACACATCATTTTCATCTATATTAACGGAGAACAAATCTAATAGTATGATTGAGCAATTCAAGGAAAGCCAGTTAATTATGGCTAGGGAAAAGGGTGTTTTGGTCACATGATATAGTCAGCATTAAGAAAAAATAAGGAGGAGGGTCCCATAGCCAAATGAGAAATGAAGGAAGCTTTTGTTGGAATATACTTGAACGCCGTTTGTACTTTAATTTCAAACTGAAATAACATAAACAAAACTCACTCTACAATTAAGTATTCATATTTTTAAACAGAAAGTTTAGGCACTTTATGCAAGCAAACGTTTGGTAACTAGTCTTATTAAATATTTAGATTCCCATTCAAGAAAGCGCTATAACAACTATTTATTGGTTTAAACTTCAAAGGAAGCTTCTTCTGGGTTTCACTCCAACACAGTGTATTGTCCTCATCAGAGCTGTACTAATTATTACTATTAATTGAATAATTGATTATCATAATGTGAACTAACTTCGTCTTTCTTTTATTTTATTCATTAATTGATGATCATAATGGGAACTAAGTTCACTTTTCATTTTGTAATTATTTCATATTTTCATTAGATATAAATGAAGTAATGTTGGGAGGAGGAGAAGTTGCATGTATGGGTCATCAGCACAAATGAAATAACAAATTTCCATTAGAAAATAGTACTTCTTCTCCTTTGTCCAATATCTTATAAAAATCCACTGAAATAAGAGTTGATAAAATACGTAATTTATTTATTTATATAAATAAATATTAAAACTTATTTTCATACTATCACTATAAATGCATATATTCCCTCCACAAAAAATATTTAAATTTTTACTTTTTATTTCATTACTAATGAAACAAATATTCTATTTCCTTAATTAATTACTTAATCATAAATATAGTACACAATTTTTAAGATTTATTATTTTTACTTTCACTTGGGAGAAAACTATTTGCATTTCTCTACCAAGATATTAGGACTGATGGAGTAATATATAATTTAAACAAACTCTATATATTAAATCCATTATTTCAAACGTACAATTGCTATTTTTATATTGTTTAGTTAAACGTGATTCTAAAATTTCTCTAATATTGGGATGAAAATATACTATGCATTTTTAAGGATCTAGCGTGTAATGTTACTATCAAGAATCAAACTATTGACATTTTGAGAATTTAACGTGACTTTATACTACTAGATTGGCACATTGTTTGTAGAACATTATTTGGTTACATGAGATAAACTACTAAGCAATTAAGCATTATGCAATTAACATCATTGTTTGGTTATTCACAATTGGATCACATTCTGTAATTTGTAATGTATTCTAAAACAAATTGGAGAATAATTGTTTTTTTTTTAAATACTTCCGAATCATTTTTTATTAAAATAAAAGTAACTAATAAGCGAGGAGAGTTGTGTGCATAACTACTCTAAAAAAAAGAGTAAACCCAAAAAAATTAAAGAAAGTGAAAGATGTAATGTCACTTTTGCCCTTTTTATTTAAAAGATGATTACATTTTTACTCTTATAATACACACAAAAAACTCACTTGCCTCGGGCCAATGTGAATATTCTCCATTTCGCGTAATAATGAGATGTGAACCGGGATTTGCTGTTCCAAATAATGTCTCGGGCCAATCACAGTGTTTTATTTCATTAAAATAAAAAATTATAAAAATATAAAATAATATTTTATATTATTTAGTAGATTTTTAATGAATAAGGACGTGATACATTTGGGACAGAGGATCCCTATAATCAAGTTTATTTGTTGTTCGTTGCAAGAGAGAGAAGAAGAACGATGTCTTTATTTGGTCAACGACCAATTCAAAATAGAGCAACAGAAATTAACGGTAGCGCCATAGCAGTTATTGTGTCCCAAAACAGAAACCACTATTCTCTCTTCCCACCCGAACTCATGGCCTAAAATATCTCTCCGTACATTATCTTCTCAATCACCATTCACAATTACCATTTTCTCTCCTTCTTGAATAATATTAGAATTGTTCCTAATAATAATCACCCCCTTCATTCAAGATAGGGTTACTTTCGTCATTCCAAAACAAATGTGTCATGTCACTGTCCAACCAAACCACACAGAGACAAAATGGAATTACAAAATAATTTTGGGACACACAATTTTCTTACACGTTCACATGCAAAAAAACACAACAATGTAAAGCTGAAATTTTTTCTTAGTAGTATTTAAACTTATTTTCTTCCCTAAATTTCTCAGAGCACTACCTCTCTATTTTCACCCCTGCTTTTAGCACAAAAGCAGTGGGGCGAAAAAGACAACATTAAGTTACTTATTTTCCTCAATTATTCTTCAACCTTATTATTGTTCTTCACTTGTTATTATTATTTATTTAATAAATGGAGTCAAAGTCTGAACAAGTTAATGCAACCATAAGCATTAACCCAAACACAATAGTTGCTCACCCTTCTTATCATTGTGATCAAGAACCTGAACCCTCCGTAGTGGAGAAGAAGAAGAAGACGCATGGCAGCAAGAACATTTTCAAGGTGGCTTTGTTCATGATGCGAGGTCATCATAGGAAATCAAAACTTCTCCATGTGGATGATGGTTCTAGAAGCATATGGAGGAACGTGGTTGGATCCATGAGACCATTGCACCTACAAAACAACAATTTTCCAATTCAAATTCCTAAATCCAAATCCAACACTATTACCACCTTGCCATATGAAAATCAAAACACTAGTGATCATCATAGCGATGTGGATGGTTTTGATTCTGCGTCCGATTTTGCGAATTCGCCTTCTCCGATGAGTAGCCGCTATGCTTCGGCGGTAGGGCTAAATGAAATGGTTCAGGATGAAGAGAATGTGATGGTGGAAGAAGATGGTAATGGTGATGAGATGATTGATGCAAAGGCAGAAGAATTCATTGCTCGGTTTTACCGAGAAATGAAGTTGCAAAGCTTGGACATCACGGATCCTCATTACAACGAGATAAGTATGAGGTCGTTAGGCTTATCATGCTGAAAGTGGTGCTTTATTCATGTCTAACGTAACATTGAAATGGAAAACCCTTTCTCTTTTTATTTATTTGCTTGTTTCTAAGATTACTAGGAACTTAGAATATAAAGTTGTTGTTGATGAGGAAGGGTGAAGATTGAGTGAGGAAAGGAATTTTGGTGAAGAACATAATATTAGTGCAAGAATAGAGATAGAAAAATGCAGGAAGATGAAGAAATTTAAGATGGTCTACAGTACAGTGCATATCATTCTTATGATGTTAAAAGAGAAGAATGAATTAAGTGTCCTAATTATATGTTTCTTTCATTTTATTTAATTCGAAATAATAAATTTTGCAACAATTCTTATCAATTTCTTGTGCCTTTTTACTTCTCTTCTATTATGTTTTATAGACTATTAGTATTTTGTTTTTAATGTTATTCTTTCTCTCTTTCTCTAATGTTTTAGCTATCAATGTTTTTAAAAAGTAGAATGAATGATTAAACTGATGAGGATACTTTTTTATCACCAAACAAAAATATTATTAAAATAAAGAAATAAAAAGATAGAGCTCATCATGATCAACACATAAGTTTACACCTAATAGTCCTCCATCAAAAGAATTTAAAATATTCCCCGAAAATTATGTTCCATTCATCATCTAACATATAAGATTTCACCAAAAACCTTTAAAATTTTCTCATGTCTCAAGCTAATCATATTAGAATAATTATTTTTTTGTTTATTTAAATGTCACTTTCCACCAGAAATCATGATTGTATATGTTCCTCTAAAATAGTAGTCAAAAGTCAAAAATCAAAATACACATTAAATTAAAAAACCAAGAAAAAGTGTGAGAGAGATTAATAAGCTAGTAGCCATGGACAATCCGAGAACACTTATGTTTGATCCATCGGATTCCATTCCTAAAGGTAGCTTTAACCTTTCCCTCTACTTCATAAATTTTATACCTTGCTATCCTCTTCTTCCTCTTTGCCTCCGGATCACCGAAACTCCAAGGTTTCCCCACCGCCGCTCCGCTGTGACTCGACCGAGTCACCTCACCTGGAATCGCCCCTACATCTGACCCATACCTTTCACTCCAACCGTAACTACTTTTCCCGCTCACAATCTGATACCGGAGACCTGACTCGTACCCGTACCCATCCATGGAAGCCAGAGATATGTGGTGGTTACTGGTGAGTTGTGTGAGAGAGATTATATATGGAATTGGTGGTTTGGTTTATGTAGGAAAATGTTTTATTAACATCCAAAGTTCTAAACCATTACAAGAAAATTAATGATATGTTTTCATTAATATGCAAATAGGAGGAATTATAAATAGGGAAGCATGGAAACTTGTCTTTTGGCGAGGAATGTGGAAATGTGTTGATTTTAGTGTGAAAGTGCTACTATCTGAGCTGGTTGAAACCTGCTCTTATTAAACTAACATGTAACCCTTTTTTAAAATGTTGGTTGGTTGATACATGAACAAGTTCAGACTTTCAGAGCACGAACGTGTTTTTTTGAACCCTTTATGATGATAAACCCATGACTTTTCCATTTTCGATATTGTTTACAAATATCAAAGTTATCTTTTAATTGGACAAAAATAAAACAAAGAAGATGTGTGTCTGGCATAGCTGTTGGTCATTGCCTCGGAAGTGGGGTATGTTTTGAGGGAGGTAGATTATATATCCCAATTTGGTGTTATCAATATGTGTCGGCCAATAATATAGTGTCATATAAATGAACAAAAGGTCACACATAAATAAATACTTTTTAATGTTAGTGTATGCTAAATTTTTTAAGTAATATAACTATATATCATTAGACGCCGGACATAATTTGGGACATTTTTCTTCCTTTATGTTAGTAGCCAACTAAGAGTCAGTGGAAAGTGAAATTTGGGAAAGTATGATCAATAGATGTAATGATATATGATTGGATGGAGGGTGAGTCACCCCAATATCAATAGGATCACTTTATGGGAAATTGTTTTGAATTTTCAATTAAAATTAATTAACAGTTATATCAATGATTTATGGAATAACATATTTTCTGCCAACACATCATTGGGCTCCCCAAAAGATTCAGTTGAGTATAGTGCGACATTGAGTGGACAAAATCTCAAATGGAATTACAAAATCCATGTCCTGGCCCATCATACAGGGTATAAAACCCATTACAAACACAGCTACCCCAAATATTTTAACCATCCAAACACTCACAATTAATATCTGAGAACTATTTGAAAACTTTGTTCTTTCTAAGATAAAACAATTACTTGATGAATTTATTTGCTTAAGTATCTTAGCCTAAACCTTATAATGTTAAGTGTGATCACTCTGAAGCTTCCATTTGTTCTTAACTTACATATAATGTTGAGCTAAGCTTCTCTTTATTAGCCGAAGAGTTCAATAGAAGAAATTAACTTTTTTTATTTTAATTTTTTTTAATTGAAAAAGTAACTTAAAACCATGTCGATTAAAATTTGATTTATGACCCATATCATAATTCTCATGAGAGGATCTTAATTCCATGTCATTTTATCTTTAATAATCACACCAAGTGGAGTGTTGGTGCTTCAAAGCAAAGCAAAAGGGAAATACATTTAGTAAAAATGGCAGTGTGGGTGGTTTCTTAGACATGATAGTATGAATGATACATTTCTGCTATGGAGGAAAGTATATTAGAATCACTTGTGTGCACCACACTCTCCTAGTTTCTATTTTAAAATCTACATATAAATAAATGTCATACATGTAAATAATGGTACAGATAGTGCACTAAATCATATCAATATAGCTAGTAGAAGTGGACATAGCATTTTCAAGCTACTTAATTAATTATCTGCATAATCGGTAGCAACAGAGACCTTGCTGAGCCTGCTTGGCGATATCTTAGCACCGTTGCCTCTGGCTTTTATGCTTCCACTGCATTCAGCACTGCCACGGCTACCACTACCACCGTAAACTGCTCTATATGCTAGCGATTTTTCAAAGTGACAATTTTCAAAACGTTTAACGCTTGATGATATTTGAATAGAATCCTCCTGCATGGTGAAACTGGTATCTGAAGTCTTACCATTGCATTTCTCAGTAGCCATTCTTCTCGTCTTGGACCCAGGAAAGGAAATGGGGTCTTTGAGGAGTGAAAAGTACATAGATTTGAGTGCTTTATATAAGATAGAAAAGAAGTAACTACAAACCAATTTATTTGGCATAGTAATTCTTTCTTTTATGAGCTTACTTTTCCAAAGAAATAAGAGAGAGAACTAAATACTTCTTGGGAACTTTTTATTTGATAGCTTGTAGGGTTCTCTTTTATCTTTGCTTCGATTACAAGAAACCAAAAATACTTCCTCATTAGATGTGAACACATGTTATATATCCCTGAAAATTCCAAAGAATATTTGAAGTTTATAGCACACAGTATATCCCTGCATGCAATTTATACATGTTCTTTTGTCATAGAAACAAACTGATGAGAAGTTAGAATGTATTAGTTACTCTTCTATGTGTTGGTTTACACTTTACAGCTTGCTACTTTTATCCTATAGCATTAAAGAATGGCTTACCACATCGACTTTATTTTTTCCTTGAAAGCGAATGATGAGATTCAAAGTAAAACATATTGCTTGATATAGAAACAATGTGATCTGAACTGTGATATAGAAACAATGTACACGTCAACATCCTTTGAATGATGGCATCATCCCTTATAATTATATATATATATATATAGCCCTTTCTTGTGGATGAAACCAGCAAAAATACCCCAGAATAAAATGTAAATTATTTATACTTTTAGCGTTTCTAAGTAATATCATTTGAATGAGGAAAATTAATAACAATTATTTTTTATTTAAAATTATTAGTATTTTGATTGACCGAAATTAAATCTCCAAATGAAAATAGAAAATAATTCAAAAATAATTTGAATTTCCATCTCAATAATTTTCTATGAAAGTATTAAAGAATAATAATATGTTATTAATAATAGTAAAGAAAGTAGATTATAGTATAGTGATGGAGAACCAAATAATCGCCACTATCCTCAAACTAGTAGGGGGGATCATAAGTTACAAAATCATTCCTTTATTACCTGGTTTGTAGCTAAGGGTCAAATTTTGACCAAGGATAGGATCTCTAGCATCAACATTCCAATCATATATGACCTGAGCTATTTGTGTAGACATGAATACAAAAAATTGATCATATGCATTAATTATTGTTTTTAGTTTTATATGATGAATAGTTAAATATTTTTTATGATATCAAAAATTTAAAACGGAAGAGTTACAGCAAGAAAAATGTTGTTTGAGTTGACAGTCTGTCTGTTAAGAGTTCGAGTCAATGTGGTGTAAAATTCAAAGAGCGAAGTTAAGTGTTAGGAGAAGAATACCGTTAAAATATTGATGCATAGTCTAATAGCTTTGAAGAATGCAGTAGATGCCCTTACCTTACTGCATAAAGAAAATAGAATGTTTGTTTTGTATTTATATATGTATTATATTTATTTAGTAAGAAAAGATGAAATAATGTTTTGTCAGATAATATAACAAAACTTTATTAATCTCATGTATTTATCTTGCCATAGCTATCATTTTTATAAATGGAGATCACAAATTCCAACATTTAATGTCACATTGTATCTTAATCAAATAAAAAACTGTGAACTGATTAAGAAAAATCATAAAAATAAAAAATGATTTATTTTTTATTACTTAGTGAAATAATATTAACTTATGACATAAAAACATAAATGTTTTGGAACATGCTGCCACCATTGTTCATTTATGGCTCAACCCCACTAATAACCAGTGATCTCCTGTAGCACACATACCTACTTAATTTATCCACAACATGGTGAACAGAATTGGTATTAATTAGTTGAATTGATGTTATGCTACCTCGAAAGAACCAGTGCCTAAGCATCAACATATCAATGATAAAAATTAAAGATGAATCAATAATGGCATTAGATAACAGGAACATGGAAAAAAAATCCAAATATATCAAGTTTTTGTGTTATCTTTGTTAGCCATCAAATTACTCCTTTCTCCCACTACCAACCGAAAGTGCTAAAGGGTGCAACATTTTCTTCTCGCATTCATCATTGCAGGGCTACAATAATCTCTAAATCATTAATCCTTCAAGAGTCAACATTTTAAACCTACCCTACCTCGTGCTGGTGGTCCATTCTAGAGTCACGGGGTTCTTTCTTTTTTCTTCTGTGACGAGAGAAAAAAATGATTTATTTTTAGATATTGGTCCTTATAGAGCGTGAAATGAAGCATGATCCAGGAGTTCGTGAACATTAAGTATATCTTGGTACATTTTTTTTCTTTTTTTGTACCGCAATACAATAATATAATATAAAATAATCATTAATAAATATTTCTCATATCATTTCAAATGTCATGTTATGATACGTGTTAATTTTTTATGGTACAGAAGAATTTATAGAATAATATGTTTCCACTTGCACTTGGCCCTACAAATTTATCAATATGAACAAATATTCTATGTACTCGAAAGGAGATAAGACAATTTTGTTGACATAAGAACATTAAAATTGTACTATGATTAGTACATGAATCGGAATAGACATTACATACTTGGATATTTCCCAGTTGCGCTTGTAAACAAAAAAAAAATTACACGTAACACTCGAACATGAATCTGAATAAACATTACTACTTCGGCCAATCAATAGTTATTCACGCTTTCTACTTCCGAAAAAATTCATTTCCAGGGATAGTCCAATATTAAAAATATGAGAGATAATGTTTTTTCAAAAAAATAATAATTTTAAAAAGTAAAAAATTTGGACCAATTTAAATTAGATTTTAACACATGTCAAAATCCTAATTTTGCAATAAACTCTTCATAGTAGCCAAACTCTTCTACTTCATATTTAGATACCACCTCTATCTCCTATTATTTATATTTTCAGACAATCATACAAACTAGCATAACAAATTAATGTAGGGAAACTCATAAAAACTCTTCGCTCCTTTTTTTATTTTTATATTTTATTTCTCCAGTAACTATTATTAACTTTTTTTCTCTATGGATATCATTAACTTTACCTGACTAACTATCACTTGCTATTAAAATAATGCTAATGATAAATGCATAATTGAAAAGTATTTATTATTTTCTTAAACTTCTAAATCAATGGTAACAAGAAGAATAAATCCTCTCAAGAAACAGAAAATAGAGTATGGATGAAGTTTATCATAATACTAGTGATTATTCTTTTTTTTTAGAATTGTATTTCTTAAAGATGTAGTTAAATCATGTTAACTAATTTGTGGTAGAAATATCTTTTTGTTTAATATTATTTCTATTTAAATGATTAAATGAAGTCAAATATATATTATGTGAAATGACATGAATCTTTTTAGGAAGTCATATTCCATGAAGAAAAATGTGTGATGGAAGCACCTTATTATACTTTATAAATTAAGGATGTGATGACCACTTTTCCTAACTAGGAAATATATTATATCCATCACTAATGTTACTACTAAGAAATGTGTGAAGAGGGAGAAACCAACACTTTATGGATATAGAGAAATCAACTTTATAAAGAATATATTCATCTAAAAGCAAAAATACTTCATAAAAATGTTATGCTTCCTCTTACCCACATTTGTGGAAAACATGATTCTAAAGCTTGACATTAATAAGTTTATGATAATCTATGCACATAATAACCAAATGAATTGAAGAATATGGTCCTCATTCTAGCATATAGATCGATAGAATTTGGTAATGAAATATTAATAAAATACAACACATTAAAAAATTAATGAATAATATATATTGTTATTATAAAATTAAAGGCTTATTACAAATACATGAATTGGTTGTATTCCATACTCGTGTTCCTCTGCAGTGTACCTAATTTAATTATATCCCGTCTTCACTTTCTCACCCACTTTTCTCAATCCCCATCCCCACCATTACCCTCATGTCCCCTTCATTTTCAGCCAAAAAGAATAAAACCACTAACAACTAGGAACCACTAAAGCGATGGAAGGGATCACAGTTAGCGTGTGCAAGGGTTTGAAACAATACTGTGTGAGAAGAAGATACCAAAGGCTAAATGGGTCGTGTCGTAGAACCAATGTAGTTGAGCTGAGTTCAACACGTACACAGAAGGGTCGGTTTTGGAGGTGGAAGATCAAAATCACAACCAAGATCAGAATCAACAGAATCCCTTCACCGAAGAAGTTTCTGGTGTGGTTTAGGGACGCGTACGTGAGGATGATGCTGGCTTTGGCGAACACGCGCGTCATGAGCGTGAGCTCCTCCGCGTCCTTGTTCGGCGGTGGGGCCCTTTCGGGTGGTGAATATGGGTTCGTGAGGGGGCCACCACCGAAGGAGTATAATGAAAAGATGATAATTCAGATTTATAAATCACTCGTCATGGGGAAGGAACAGTTGGTGCCTTGCGACGCTGCAAAAATTGCATCGGAAATATCTTGCCGGCGGTGAATGTAGCATAAAACGGTGGCGTATGGTGTTGTAGTGTAATGTACGTGTGGTTAGTGTGTTTCATCTTTTCGTCATGGATCCCAGTCATGTTATGTGTATGCAGATTTATGCAGATTTGGTGCTGCATAAATTTTTCATCACCTTCGTTTAGTTCACGTATTTACGTTTTAGTTATTAATTCATAATGTTGTTAAGTCCTATTCATTTTAGTTATTTGTTGTCTTTAAAATAAAACATCCATTTTTATTGTAGGATCTTTTGAATATTTTTAAGGAAATTGAGACATGTTAATTTCTTTAATATGTCAATAATTATATTTTTTTTACAAAACAATTATTTAATTATTATGGCTCACTCTTTCCATTACATGTTAATTAATAGGGTATTCTAAAAGACAAAAATTAAGGTACTTAGAAATTTGAAGAGAAAAAAACTAAAATCATTTTGTGAAAAATATGCCATAAAAAGGAGAGAGACACTAATCAAAAATCAAATACGGCAAACATGCATTTAGATAGGATAATAAGGTTGTTATAGATATCATATGTCCTCCTCTCTCGGTCTAATCACAATGCTTTTATGTGAATAAAATATAAAATTTAAAAATAAAAAGTAATAAAAATCAACATTGTGATTGGCCCGGGACAGGGATTGAGACAAATGATATTTATTCGTTTACTTATCCCTCTTCAAACTTTATTACGTCGACCAATAAAGTTTTGATTTAGTTATGTAAGGTCTTACTAAATCTCAAATAGGTAAAATGTTCAAAATTTCAATTCTTATAATCGATACTTGTTGAAAGATATAGTCTACCAGAAATTAATACATTAGCTCTTTTTTGAAGTAAGAGCTAATATTTGTACTTAGTTCTCAACTTTGTTTGAGTTACAACAATAATATGCTACCCCTCCAATGTAAGTTATCTCAAGTATATATAAGTTGTCAACCAATGTCCAAGTCTTGTGAATATGTTCCATAACATATTTTGATTAGGGTTGAACCGACTACAAATTAATCTTTGTTTTATTGGCCTAGGTGATTTAGAACCTAGGACTAATGTTTTGATAAGTTAGCCCCTTTTTTGCAAATTATAATTTCATCATTCCTCTGGTATACCAAGTGCATTATTCACCATTTCCGTATGGCTGTTAAATCAAAATGCAAATGAGGAACACATAATGAAATATGAGATAAAATCATTTATAATCAAATAACAAAATCTGCATTTAAGTAAGGTAATACAACTAAATTGTGTTTCAGGCAATGATTAGCAATATCCATATCGATATGAAATTAAGATTTTCAGAAAAAATGAATGATGAATATTTTAAATTCAACACGTCAAAAAGATGAAGGATTTCAGGGAGTGGGAAGGCCCTTAGGCCCGGTCAATAAGAGGTGCTGTGCCCTTAGGCCCATACCTTTTGATTTTGTCATTTGCGTAGCCATATGCTTTCATCTTTAACAATGCTTGCAAATAAGTTGTAAATATTCACATGAACTCTTGCTTTAAAAATAGCTGAAATAAAAATTAGAATGACAATACTAGTTAGTATAATCTTCCCTAATTTAGAATTACAATTAAATAGCAAATGCTTATTGCCAATAATAAAACATAATGGAGTACTTTAATTATGTGATACTTATATTTGATATACATATATTCCAGGAGATACGATGATTAGACTATCAGACATTCCTATAAGTCTGAATGCATTATTGTTGATTTTGTAACATAACAGACTATTAGGACTTTTTTAAAATAATTTTATTAAATATTCAATTAATTTTAGTGATAGGTAATGTACAATCGTATAAATATTTTTAATTAGGCCAAATAACAAGCTCAGCCATTAAATGACATTATCAAACAAAAATTTATTAATTTATAGAATAGTAAATTATACTCACATAAGTTTTAGTGAAATTATATAAATTATCTCTCATTTTTTATTCTTACACAAATCACCCATAATTTTGTACATATGTTACACTAACTACCCCTGGATGATATAAAAGTGTAATATTTTAAACAAAAAATGTATGATGTGTGTAATTAATTAAAAAAATTATTGTATATTGTGTAGACAAATTCAAATAATATAAGAGTCAATGCGTCTTCATTATTTGGCTCGTTTTAAAATAGTATAAGATTTATTTAAACATTTATTTAAAATTATTAATGTATTTTTTAATGACACAAAAATAATATTGAAACACTCGCTTTTGTACTATTTGGAGTATTACAAAATATACAATATTTTGTTTAACTTAATTACATTCATCACACATTTTTCTTTAAAATTTACATTTTTATATCATGCATGTGTAATCAGTGTAATGTATGTATAAATCTAGGGATAGTTTGTGTAGGAAAGAGATGTGATTAATGTAAGGACAAAGAATAAAATAATGATTTATATAATTTCATTAAAACTCAGGGAGTAAGAGTATAATTTACTCTTATTTATAGAATGACACATTGTCATGTAAAAAGGCACTTAAAAAACGATGTGGGATTATATATATTTAAATAAAGTTAATATATTAATATATGGTTGGTCAAATAATATATACTTCCCTTTAAGCACGCCTAGAGTTCTAATTTTAAATAAAAAAATTGGTGGAAGAACGGAATACGCTACCCTGTGAATATTGTGACAAGAATAAAAGTATATATAAAGAAATACATTTGTTACGTAGAATAAAATGAATATTAAATTTGATAACTTATTTCCCTTTTAAAAAATATATTGTTTTTTACTTTGTAATTACAAACTTAAATTTGGAAGGAAGAACATAAAATAAACCTAAGAGTATAATATATATATATATTGCCAGAGTCAAAATTTTATAAATAATAGTACATCATCTATCATTAAATTACTTTAGTCAATAATAATTAAATATAAATGATAAATGATATAGTTAATACTTACACTTTTCTCTATATTTAAAGCGGAAAATTTTATGAACAGAAAATTTAAATTCAATTATTGATAACAGGAGGAATAAACAAATGAATTCTGATGTCAGCACACAGTGAGGAATAGCCAGGTTAACATCATATCATAAAGTCAACTGGATTAAATTTATTGGGGTTTAAAGATTTAAAAAGGAAATAAAAAAAATATATTTTAAAATAATTAAGTATCTATTATACTGACAAAGTTAAAGTTAAGTTATTATTATAACTCGTAATAGATTGTATATCTTTTACTTTATTTTTAATTTAGTTTATATAACTTGTATTTCTAGAAAACGTTATAATTTTGTTTATGCGAAGAAAAATGTATATGTTTGGTTTCTAAAATATTTTTACATTATTATTTATATTTATTATTATTGACTTTTCAATAAAATTAATATAAATAAATTATGATGAATACATTAATTGTGTATAAATGTTTATGTTGTTAATGTATAGATAACCAAAACTATGATTCAAATAAAGATATCAATATTTATAACAATGATTGCCGATAAAATAATAAAAAGTAATCATTTTCAAAATGGGGACACTCGTCAGATGATACTTCTGCTTGTGAATTGACAGCATTTTCATCTACAAATATTTATGGGCAATTTAATGACAAACTCCTTTTTTAGGACATCCTGATATTAAAAAGCACCTTCAAACTTATGAATGTGAACTCATCTACCTAATTTAAAGATGGAGCCAGGGGATTAATGCGAATACCTTCAAAGCTCGACATAGTATAGGTGCTTTCAACCAAGCAGTGATTTTACTTTTAGTTTTAAGAATAGAAGATATTATTATAAGTGTAAATAAAATGTATAGATGTTATTTTATTTTGTTTTTTAATTTTTTACACAGTACTCTCTCTACTATTAGAGATGAGTCTGGTTCTTGAACCCGTACTATGGTTATGTGCTAATGCATAACTCATACTCACATGACAAATCCGTTTTAACAGTAGAGAGTCATAACTGAGACATTATATCTTAAATCAAAACCTTAACATATTAGTTTTATAGTCATGTTCCACTTATAAATTTTTTCACTCCTCATATGAGATTTCATACTTGAATAAACCTAACAAAATCAAAGGGAAATGAAAAATGACACACCCATAGTTGAGTTAACATACCCCGTCTTGAAACGGTGGCGTCTAATACGGTGGATTTGGTATACATTTTTCAGGGTTGTGAGTTTAAATAATTATATTACTAAGCCAGTCCAATATTTTTAACGATTTTCTGCATGTACGAGCTCGACTGTGTTTTGTGAATCGTATTAGAAAACAACCAATTCGAATCTGTAAAATCTATGAATTCTGTAACGGAATTGCAAACTTATGATGACTAGTTTTTTGTTTATTAGTTTTGTTAGTTTGGACCAGTTTATTTTGGGCTTATACTTTCCATTCCTGGAAGGTTAGTTATTGTTAGGTAGTGATTTAACTTCCTATTTAAAGGAGCTTTTCATCTTGTTAATTGACTCTCTCTTTTTACTGTTTTACACACGTGTTGCAAAAGATTGATCAATAATATTTTTTCTTTCTTTCTTTATTCTTCATCCTTTTCAGCTTATCACAAAGGGGGTGTTTCCTTTCTCTTCTTCCTTGCTTGCATTCTTCAAATCTCATTACAACACTGGGTTACCATGTCTTTTACAAATCGTCATACATATAATTTGAGGCATTATCTTGCATATGACATATATATATATATATATATATATATATATATATATAGAATAATCTACTTTGGTTAAAAGCATCCCACTAGCACAGGGTATTAAGAGAAAAATGCTTACCAAGAAATAAGAAAGTGCTATGAAGGATGTCAAAATCATAGTTGGAGTGCTTCAAGCTTGATTTGTAGTTATATGTTGTCTTATCTAGCGTAATATTATGATCACTTGGGGTATATAATGTATGCATGCTCCACACATCATAGTTGGAGTGCTTCTTGATTTGTAGTTATATGTTATCCTATCTAGGGTGATATTATACGATCAATTGGGGCATATAATGTATGCATGCTTCACATTGCATAATATAATTGTTGAAGATGAATGAGACATGGTTCTAATTTTGACTTTTCTTATAGTGATATAGGAAATGACACAAAAATTATCAAATGACCTATATCCTGAATTTCTGATTTTCAAGAGTATTTGTGAAATAAATTTCATCTACATGACAACTCTTCCCATCATTATTGTCTTCAAGCAAATTTGATTTAACATATTACGCTAGAATATTACAATACTTAATTGATAATCATAAACTAATAAAATGAGATGAATGATTCAGTTTAAATTATGTTTCATTGTTGAGCTGAAATGATCATTGATAGTTAAGTTCAATCCACCTTTTTACTTTTTTAATAGAACATGTCAAACTTTGTCATATGTATCTAGATTTAGCACTCATTATCATTTCTTTCTAACATTCTGTTAAATTGTTACAAATAGGAAAATATTATATAGCCTTTTATATTAAAACGTTATAAGAAATTTTTTAATTATTTTTTGCTTATATGAGAGAGATAGCAAATCATACTGCCTAACTGCAATGCATTAAGTACCACATAATTGTTAATTGCTCATGAGTTTCTTGGTTCAATTTTTGCGATTTGTAAATATTGTCTTAAATCTAGTCAAATAGAATCGTTGAACCAAATCATATTTTTAATTAATCGGTTCAATTTATCAATTTCATGTTTTAATCCATAATTATTTGCCTTATTTATTGTATTTGGCCTTCTTGGTATAAATATTATTATTTTATCCTTAAATTAAAATATTAATAACATTATTATTTAAGTTAAAATAATAATATTATGCGTAATAAATTGATATTAAAAATAGGCATTGGTTCTGTTGATATAAAAAATAAAGGAAAAAATAAATTTCATTTCATCTTCTTGGCCACCTCTCATATTATATAGGAAATTTTTACATCACTTTATCTCTTTCATTCCCTTCTATTCTATCTAAAATGAGATCATATTTTTTATATACAAATGTTAATATTTATTATGAGTGAGATTAAAACTTTCAATTTTTTTGAACCATTCATTCGAACCATTAGACTACCTTATAACTTTTTATTTGTAGATGAAACTCGAACCCTTAACTTCCTTAATTTCATTCCTTAAACAATTCACCATAACTATCACACTAGATTTCATAGATCCTAAGTTAGTATTCATAATTGTATTCCGCATGATAAAATAGTGTCAATTCATTTAAAATTTCATAATTAATTCACTAGCTCCTTAGATCCATTAAATGTGCGTTGAAATTTTAAATCACATAATACTATTTTTTTTTGGATGAGACATGTATAGAGATATTCTTTTATCCACATCATGGTATCATTGGAATAAGTTATTGATATTGTGAGAGAGATGAATAATTGTTTATTGTAAAATTTGCTATCCTCTTTTAAATGTTATAGGCTTAATTGTAATGTTAGTCACTCACCATTCGTGTGATTTTAGCCATTCCATTTTTATGATTTTTAGTCCAAATGAGAATTTTTAATTACCAAAATAATAAAATTGATATAATAATAATGAGAGATTTGTGAATGTAAATGATGAGCACATAGTAAAATAAACAGCTTTCCAATTTAACTAACAATTAACGCAAAACTTAAAAACATTGGAGGATTAAAAATAATATAATACAATAATAAATAAATAAGTAAAATGCAATGAAGTAAATGTTATAATGGTGTGTTTGTGACCGTGCAGCATTTGTATGGTGGGAAAGGGAAAATCAATCCCCAAATACTAGGCTAAGGTGGAAAGAAGGAAAAGGCCTTTTCTTTTTCTCTCTATCTCCGTGTCTGCATCTCTCGCTACTATCCCTCTTACTCGCTACCCTTCACTCCAATATGCATTACGAGTATTATTATTTCCTTAAAAACTTCACATCTATTAATTAAAGACTGATAAAAAGAGGAAGAGAGTAGAGAAAGCGCGACGGTGCACCATCAAATCCTTTCCGTCGTCTTCTCTCTCCTCCTCCTCCACCACCACCACCGAATATTTTCTATTCTTTATTCCCACAATACTGGCTGACATTAAAGTAACCCTTTCCTTCTTCTCATCTTATCTCACCGATCGATTCAATTTCAAGTGGAAAAGAAAGAAAAAGAGAAGGGGGTTCACGATGTTGTGGCTAATGAGATTCTCAGGGTTTTGTTCAGCTGCGATGCTACTCATTCTTCTTTCTCCTTCTCTCCAATCATTCCACCCAGCCGAAGCTATCCGGTCCAATCACCTCGACCGGTTCTCATATCGCCAAGCCTCTACATTCCGCAATGCCGAACAATGCGGTTCAAACAATCGAACCGGTGTTTGCGACCCTTCTTTGGTACACGTGGCTATAACCCTCGATCTTGAATACCTACGCGGCTCAATCGCGGCCGTTCATTCCATCTTGCAACATTCACAGTGCCCTGATAATATTTTCTTCCATTTCTTGCTCACTCAGACGAATCTCGAATCCCTAGTTCGTTCCTCATTCCCTGAGTTGAAATTTAAGGTCTATTATTTTCATCCAGAGATTGTTAAGAATCTGATCTCAACCTCTGTGAGACAAGCGCTGGAGCAACCGTTGAATTATGCGAGAAATTATTTACCAGATCTTCTTGAAAGTTGTGTTCATAGAGTGATTTATTTAGATTCTGATCTCGTTGTGGTTGATGATGTTGAGAAATTGTGGACTACGAGTTTGGGTGGCTCAACGATCGGGGCTCCGGAATACTGTCACGCGAACTTCACCAAGTATTTCACGGCGGGGTTCTGGTCGGACCGGCGATTCTCCGCCGCGTTTTCAGGGCGGAAGCCGTGTTACTTTAATACTGGAGTGATGGTCATAGATCTCGTGAAATGGAGGAGAGTGGGGTACACTCGCAGGATAGAGAGGTGGATGGAGATCCAGAAGAGTCATAGGATCTATGAGCTTGGTTCGCTTCCACCGTTTCTACTTGTTTTCGCGGGACACGTGGCTCCAATTGAGCATCGTTGGAATCAGCACGGTTTGGGTGGCGATAATGTTCGAGGGAGCTGTCGTGACCTCCACGCCGGTCCGGTGAGTCTTCTTCACTGGTCCGGTAGCGGAAAGCCATGGCTCCGGTTAGATTCGAAGCGGCCTTGCCCGCTCGACGCGCTCTGGGCCCCATACGATTTGTACGGACACACTCAATGAGGGGTAGTCGCTGGTAAATTCATTACTCTTGTCACTTCCATCTGTTTATTTAAATTTAATTACTGCCCAATTTTTATTTCTTTCTTAATATTTTGTTCCCTCTATTCTCCTTCGGATGAACACATTCATTAGTTTTTCATAGTTTTCTTATATTTTTCTCAGGCCATTTTTTCCTGTTGTAGTTGTACTCTGTTATTATATTATGTGGTTCTTTCTCTGAAATGCAAAAAAGAAAACCAGCTGGATATTCTGATCGGCAAATGGTATTCTATCCCAAACTGTCTACTTACACTTTTTAGTATTAACTAACCAATTATAGTTATAATTTTTATTTCACCTAATCATGATTAGTTAACTATTAGTTGTATGAAGAGGTGATTTAAAAGTATCCTTGTAATTGATGAATGAACCAAGCTTACTGCAGCTTTGTCCCCGCATCAACATTAACAAAAAGCTGCTCTCTTGGATTGAGTTTGAAGAAGATAAAAAAACGATGGTTTTTAGCTTTTCTATAATCCCATTAAATTAAACAAATGCAACTGACATCTAACATAACATTATTTAATTAGTGAACTGTTTTTTTTCATTAGTGTCAGGTTGGGTTCTTGTTTTGTTGTTTGGAATTTTTTACGATTTATTCCATGAATGAATGACCTTGACTGCAAGCGGTGGAGATCAGAGACTGACAATAGTGGGTTCTTAATTTTTTGAGAAGGTTCATCATGTGTTCTGAGACAAATAATAGAAGTTCTGCATCAGAATAAATGTTCTTTAAGCTATTGTGAAATTTAAACAAATATAGAATAAGTAGTGAAACCAGAACGAAAAATGATTCACGGTGGTAAATCATTTTGAGGTTGGTGGGTATTAGCGGTTCCCATGTGAAAAATTTACATTCTACCCGCTTCAGTGAAGTTTGTGTTGGGAAGTGGGGAGTGGTTGGTTGATAATAGAAGCTAAAAGCTGTTGTGCTTTCTAGTTATTTTTAATTAATAATAACGTGATAAGCAGAAGCAGGAAGAAACGTGTGTTGCTGAATAGCTTAGTTGTCCACGTCTACAGTGAGAGATACACGAGGCTATTTGCTGGCATCATTAGTCGTTAGAATTAGAAACAATCCAATGAGTTTCATGGGATTGCGTTGGAAACTAATCTTAAAGGCTTAACCTAAGGAACCAGTGCTTCCGCTGAACATTTGTGAGCTATCTTCCTCAACTTTCATTTTTGTCCTTTGTTCCCCATCACATGAATAGTTGCCAAATTGTATTTGCTTATATCTTCCATTGCCCCTGAACCCAATGCTGACACCATTGGATAATTCAATTTTATTTGAAATAATAATCTCATTTAAAATAATGTGATGGAAGCTTAGCTAGGAGGTTGAACAATTCAAGTTCAATGGTCATATGTTTTGGAAGTTCTTGATGTCATTGTTATTGCAAGTGTCTGCATAATGAGAGGGTGTGGGGACTGATTCCTATTCACCTCTGGAATTACACGGAGCCCGTTAATTGGATTCTTCTATATTGTTTTTTTAGGTACTACTAATGGTATCCTTCACCCTTTCAGTAAGGAACAACCCCTTTCGAGTATATGATTGTCCATTCAAACAAGTGTTATTCTCAAGAATCGAACTTTTATGAGAAACTAATGGGGCCTTATAAGCCATTGTGTAAAATAATGTGATCGGTTGGAGTGGAGGCTATTACTCGATTGTTATTTATCTCAAGTTATTATACAATCTAAAGTAGGTTGTGAATAATGTTTCCGAATAATGAATATGTGAGTAACATCGTTGGCTTTGGGGCTTTGCGAGCTGGAGGCTATATGATACTTAGATAGTAGATTAAATTATTGAAGAAAGGTCATGTGTCGGGTTCAAAGATAATATACCTCTAATAAAAGATTAGGACGTTGCAACTTATGCCTTGGCCTCTTATAACCAAAAGGGTTTTCCTTTTTTTTATTGTTTTGATTTGATGTTATATGTTTGAGCTACTGCTAGAATTTGGAGATGGGACATAGGAGGGGGTTGTGAAATGGAATAGAATCTGATGTACAAAACTATGTCCCAAATCTTGTCATGCGTTAATGAAAAATGATATCTCAATTAGAAATTTTAAACATTCATTATCATTGGTGCAAGTTATGATTTGAGACAATGGAGACGTGAAATGAGGCAAATGACCACGTGGTTAGCGGCATAGTAATTAGGCACAGGCCAATTTGGTCGTAGTTCGTTAACTCGATTGAGTTGTATAAGGGAAGCACGGTTTTATATTATCAATGAGCACTGTTAGGTGTTGCAAAAGAATTTCTGATAAATTATTAGTGAAATAAATATGTTCAGACTTACACTGATACATCGCCACATCGGGTAGTTAAAAAAATGTAGTTCATTAGTTCCACTTGGTACTTTGTTCTACTAAAAAAACTCTTGGTATAACCAACCATTTCCCTTTATTAATTCTTATGCCTTTCTATGTTCATTTCTTGTCTCCTAGCATTTGTAATTATTCCTAGTAAAAATGGTTTGTCACCAAAATCTGAATGGGTAAAAGTAGTTAATTCACGTGGATGGAGTTGGAACCTGATTTTTTTTTTCAATGTCAGTATGCAGATTCTTTCATGGGTTTACTGTAAACATTTGAAGGTAAATAAAAGACGCTCATTGGGTGCAAATTGTCAAAGATTTTTCACTGCTCTTTCTGGCTGCTGGAAGGTACACGGGATTTTAGCCCCATAACCAATCTTAATCAATTGGTTCCTCATCTCATCCTGGTGTATATCTTCTTGGTTTATTTTAGAAGTTCATATATAATAATATTAAGATAATAAAATATTTTCTCATATCACTATGAGATAATTTATCTCATTAAATCCATTCATTATTTGACAAGTGTCTTATTATTATTTTTTATAATATATTTTAATGAAAACTTATAGAGAGAAGATAAATAAGACATATATCAAATAATGAGTGAAGTTAAGTAGTTAAATTATATCTTGCTGTGAAAAGATAATTTATTCTCTAATATTAAAATGACAAATTAATAATTATGAAAGGGTAATTTGGACCATTCAGTGATTGATTTATGACAGTGATAATATCACATTCTTTTTTCTCTAAAATTTCTTTTTAAACCTGTCATAAGTATTGAATTTCATTTTAAAAATAACAATGTGTATAAGTAATGTATAAGAAGTGTTGTGATAAATAAAAGTGATGATGTAAACATTTTCTAATTTTATTTTACCTGGGCCTAATTCAAGTTGGTGCCATCATCATCAATCATTTGAATGCGATGCATCAAATTAACAAATAATGTCTCCTCAAATAATTTGGTAATCTGTCGGTGGGATATTGTTCTTTCACGAGCAAGCTCAACACTTGAGAATTTCAATTCTCTAATCAAGATTTATTGAAGGAAACCATATAATTTCACCAAAATTACTTTTTATTAATCATTAGACAATCTATATGAATTTTAATAAGTCTACGTTTCACTAAAAGGTTGCAAGAAGTCACGGATAATCGGTTCATTTTATTAAATAGTTAATACATAAATTCGAATATATGAAGTTAAACTCCAATGATATGTTTCATATTACTTTTTTTTACTAAACTAACTCGTTAATCGATTAACTCTTATAGATTGCCTGTTGGTCAGAAAAAAATGGTAGGAAGATGCAGTTAAACAATGATTATAGTAATTCTTTAAACCATTGGCATAAAAAAGGTAAAACGCTAGGGTGGTAGGTATGAGAACTAAATTCACGTAAAGGAGTAGGTCAAATTTTGGTGAATTTTCTCTCTCTGTTTAATAGCTTATTAAAATTTTGCTGTTACATCTGGAACATCAACGATGGGTAGATGAAGAAGACTTTTCTTAGAACAGCGAATATGCTTTTAAGGGACTATCTAGTCACTGGACCACCAAAATATCATGCCATATAGGGTTACCCTACCATTTCAGAATATTGCTTTTGAGAAAAATATAAGTGACAAAAATAAGGAGAATTTTTGCTTGATGTTTGTCACAATTCCTAATGCATCCTCTCCGATTTAGAAAAATGACAACATCTCTACTAGATAGTGCAATAAAAAACCAATGAAAATGTATATAATGTGTATCGGACATGTTGTTTGAGGCTATAAATGGTGACAAATGACATTTACGTACTTAAATCTTATGTGTTTATTATAGACCAATATTTGTTGGTATCCAAGTCTAGCATAAGATGTATTAAATCTTAGTTTTCTTCCTATAATTGGTACCATTCTTGAAGAAGTTTTGTTATTTTGGTAGATATTTTTTCCCTTTTCTTTTGTAAGTATCTAAAGAATGATTTTTCGGTTGACACAGACAAAAAATTTCTGAGCATTCCATTTATTCTTTCATGACCGTTACCAACCACTTTTTAACCCACAAAACTTATATCCACCGGTAACAAATGTGAGAGACACTTAAACATGATATTTGGTTTATTCTAATTCACATCTAACGGTATTTCAAGAGTTCTTGTATATTAGGCAAAAAGATAGTGTAAAGAAATGAGAGTTATCTTACTCTTAATTCCGAATGAAATTGGAAAATATCTATATTTTTGGCTCGTATGACTTCCCTATTGTAACCACACATAATAGTTGAGATCGTAGAAGTAGTGGCGTATTTGGTTCCAGAGTTTGGGATGGTAACCAGTCATTTATAAAGCCAAAGAAAGGAACAAAATGAAGAGGAAGAGAAGTACAATATAGTATCCAAAAAAAGAGAAGATGACTTTGGAACCTTTACAGCTATAAACCTGTGGGCAAGAGTTAATTTGAGTTGTACACTGGACCATAGACATTCCATGTTCCTGGTCCACCAACACTACGTTGCTCCCACTATTTTCCCACATACATAATAACCCATTTTCAATGATACAAAGTACCCTTCCTTGTCCAATTAACATCAATATTAATAGTCATTATCACTACTCACAATGTAGTTCATGCATCATTCACGTGTGTATTTGGGACCAATCACATGGAAAATGCTGATTCCAGGACTGAGTGTTGGAACTTGTGTAGTTTGATGTCATTAGTGTGGACCTTAGGATGTGAAATTGAAAAACTCACAAGTCCCACATTGGAAGTTTCTGTAAAAACCTCACAAGTCCCACATTGAAAGATTTTGAAAAAATCTCACAAGTCCCACATTGGAGGATGCAAGAGTAGTGACAAAATCTCATTCTATAAATAGAGACCTCCTCCTTCATTATTTTTTGCACCAAGAGCAAGTACGAATTTACTTGCTCTTTTCTTTCTCCCTCAATATTTTCTGCCGACGCATTTCCGGCCTCCTTCTCTCCCTTTCTTTCCGTGGCACTAGAGTTGGAATAAGATATTCCAATATTGTGGGTATTTCTGAATTGGCACTGGTAGCCATATTTTGGGTGTATTCGAGAGCGATTCTTACAGTGCAGTAAGATATCGTATAACAGAGATCTGGGCTGTTTTATCCTGGGGACGGCGTGGTTGATAGTCTGCTTGCGCCTTGAGGCAGTACCACGAAACGTCTTAAAGAGAGCGACCTGGTCGTGACTCAGCCAGTAAAGATTATCTCGTGTCATTGTTGCAGGCTACTGATACAACAATTTTAAGACGATTCGACTGCAATGGCACTCGTAGATAATATTACTGGTTCGAACAGCTTCGACCTAAGCAAACCATTCAGGTTTGACGGGACTAACTTCAAACGCTGGCAAACCAAGATGGAATTTTTCCTAACGGTTAAAAAGGTTGCCCATGTTTTGTAGGATGATATCCTAGTGGTCCCTGAAGAAGCTGAGAAAGAGGAAAGGGAAAAACTAGCTATGGATATTGCTCTGTGGAATGATAATGACTACTTATGTAAGCATTTCATTCTTGGTGGGTTGTCTGATGATCTATATGATTATTACATCCCATATAAATCTGCCAAATTAGTTTGGCAGGCACTCAAAAAGAAATATGATACTGAGGAAGCTGGGACTAAGAAATATGCTGTTAGCCGCTACCTCAAGTATCAGATGACTGATGATAAATCAGTAGAATCTCAGTCCCACGAGATTCAGAAAATTGCTCATGAGATCATCACTGAGGGTATGCCCTTAGATGAGCAATTTCAGGTAGCTGTCATTATTGACAAACTGCCACCTAGCTGGAAGGACTTTAAAAACGTCCTAAGACATAAGACCAAAGAATTTTCTTTGGAATCTCTGATCACTCGTCTTCGCATTGAGGAAGAGGCTCGTAAGCAAGATCAGAATGAAGAAGTGTTGGCTTTATCAAGCCATAGCACTAGAAAGAAATTCTCAGGTGCAGTTCTGAAGCCTTCGGGCAGCAACTTTAAGAATCAGAACCGCAATGGGAATAAGGCTAAGATCACCGGCCGCAACAAGAATTGGAACTCTAAAAAGGTCCAATATGCTAAACCACCCGCAAAGAATGACTCTGGCAACCTATTTATCTGCTTCAAGTGTGGGAAGCCAGGTCATATGGCACGAAAGTGCAGGAACCAATCAGTGGATCATACTCCACAAGCTAACATGGTTGAGGATCCACTTGTGGCAGTGTTAACTGAAGTCACAATGATTGGAGGAAGTGATGGGTGGTGGGTAGATACTGGTGCATCCCGCCATGTCTGCTATGATCGTGCTATGTTCAAAACATACACGAATGCTGATAACAAGAAAGTGCTGCTGGGAGACTCTCACACCACTACTGTTGCTGGAACTGGTGATGTGGAGCTGAGGTTTACATCTGGGAGAACTCTGATACTCAAAGATGTGATGCATACTCCAGAGATGAGGAAGAATCTAGTATCAGGTTTTCTTCTTAATAAGGCTGGTTTTACCCAGACAATAGGAGCAGACTTGTACACTCTTACTAAGAATGGGGTATTTGTAGGGAAGGGGTACGCCACTGATGGCATGTTTAAGTTAAATGTTGAAGGTTCAATTAATAAAATTTCTGATTCTATTTACATGCTGTGTGATTTTTCTATTTGGCATTCTAGACTTTGTCATATCAATAAACGTGCTATTACAAATTTGAGTAATTTAGGATTAATTCCCAAGTTATCTAAAAATGATTTTGAAAATTGTGAATCATGCAGTCAAGCTAAAATAACAAAAAAATCACATAAATCAGTAGTGCGAGAATCTGAACCCTTAGATTTGATACACTCTGATATATGTGAATTAGATGGAACGTTAACCAGAAATGGTAAACGATATTTTATAACTTTTATAGATGACTGCTCTGATTTCACTTATATTTATCTTATGAAAAATAAAAGTGATGCACTTGATATGTTTAAAGTCTATGTAACTGAAATTGAAAATCAATTCAATAAGAAAATAAAGAAACTCAGGAGCGATAGAGGCACTGAGTATGATTCTAGCATGTTTAATGATTTTTATAAATTAAAAGGCATTATTCATGAAACAACTGCACCATATTCACCTGAAATGAATGGTAAAGCTGAAAGAAAAAATAGAACATTAACTGAATTAGTAGTAGCTATCATGTTAAGTTCTGGTGCAGCACCCTCTTGGTGGGGTGAAATTTTATTAACTGTGTGTTATGTGCTAAATAGAGTCCCCAAGACTAAGAGCAAAGTATCCCCATATGAACTCTTTAAGAATAGACAACCTAATTTGTCTTATTTCAGAACTTGGGGTTGTCTGGCTTATGTCCGGATACCAGACCCCAAGAGAGTTAAACTCGCTAGTAGAGCCTATGAATGTGTATTCATTGGGTATGCTATAAACAGCAAAGCGTACAGGTTTTATGACCTTAACGCTAAAGTAATCATTGAGTCTAATGATGCTGAGTTTGATGAAAAGAAATTCCCTTTTAAATTGAGGAATAGTGGGGGCACATCATCTAGTCACACACCTGTGATTAGAGATAGTGATGATGAGTTAGAAGTATAACCTAGTAGAAGTAAGAGAACAAGAACTGCTAGAGAGTATGGACTTGATTATATGGTCTATACACTGGAAGATGATCCATCAACTATCCAAGAAGCTTTGACTTCCTTGGATGCTGATTTATGGCAAGAAGCCATAAATGATGAGATGGATTCTCTAGAGTCTAACAAGACTTGGCATTTGACTGACTTGCCACCTGGTTGCAAACCGATTGGTTGTAAGTGGGTTTTGAAAAAGAAACTGAAACCTGATGGCACAGTGGATAAATACAAGGCCCGCCTTGTAGCCAAAGGTTTCAGACAAAGAGAGAATGTAGATTTCTTCGATACATTTTCACCTGTTACTAGAACAACATCCATTAGAGTACTAATATCGCTCGCTGCGATACATGATTTAGTAGTACATCAAATGGATGTTAAAACCGCTTTTTTAAACGGTGATTTGGAAGAAGAAATCTACATGGAACAACCTGAAGGTTTTGTAATCCATGGGCAAGAAAATAAAGTCTGCAAGTTAGACAAGTCATTGTATGGTCTTAAACAAGCACCTAAACAGTGGCATGAAAAGTTTGATAACTTAATCATATCGAATGGGTTTAAGGTGAATGAAAGTGATAAATGCATTTATTACAAATCAGAAAATGACATTTACACTATCATATGTCTCTATGTAGACGACCTACTCATATTTGGTTCCAACATTCATGTTGTGAATAATGTGAAATCAATGTTGTGTAACAACTTTGATATAAAAGACCTTGGAGAGGCAAATGTAATCCTTGGTATAAAGATTACTAGGTCAAAGGAAGGAATTTCTCTGGATCAATCACATTATGTAGAAAAGATCCTAAAGAAATATAAATACTTTGACTGTAAACTTGCTAGCACACCATATGACCCAAGTGTAAAACTTTTTAAGAACACTGGTGAAGGTGTAAGACAAACAGAATATGCTAGCATCATTGGCAGCCTTAGGTATGCCACTGATTGCACTAGACCCGACATTGCCTATGTTGTTGGACTATTGTGCAGATTTACCAGTAGACCTAGTATGGAGCATTGGCATGCTATTGAAAGGGTAATGAGATACCTTAAGAAAACTATAAACCTTTGTTTACATTACCAAAGGTTTCCAGCTGTCCTAGAAGGATACAGCGATGCTGATTGGAACACTCTTTCAGATGATTCCAAAGCAACCAGTGGCTATATATTTAGCATAGCTGGTGGAGTTGTTTCTTGGAAATCAAAGAAACAAACTATTTTGGCTCAATCCACTATGGAAGCTGAGATGATAGCACTAGCAACAGCTAGTGAAGAAGCAAGCTGGCTTAGAAGCTTGCTAGCTGAGATTCCCCTATGGGAAAGACCGATACCAGCTGTGTTGATCCATTGTGATAGTACCGCGGCTATTGCAAAGATTGAGAACCGATTTTATAACGGTAAGAAACGACAAATACGTCGTAAACACAACACCATTAGAGAGTTTCTCTCTACAGGAGCTGTGAGAGTGGATCACGTACGCACTGAGAATAACTTAGCAGATCCTTTGACGAAAGGACTAGCTAGAGAGAAAGTCCATAATACCTCTAAGCTTATGGGACTATTGCCTTTAGAACGAAGATCACTCACGATGGTAACCCGACCTAACTGACTGGAGACCCCAAGAAATAGGTTCAATGGGTAATAACAAGTTGAGAAGTGATATGAGAATGGACATGCTATGAAATTTTGAGAAGCATGAATCCTGCAGTATATGTAAGGATGAGTTAAACTCTTAATGAGATCTATACTCCAATTGGAGTGGAGTACCTAGACTACAGGAGTACTCTTGATAGACTCACCTATGTGAATGTGAAAGTGGGGGCCGCTTTCTATGAAATTTAAGAGGCATAAATTTCTAGAGCGTTCACTAAACTGGGATAGACGTGCATGGCCTTTAACGCACGGGCTTTATTGAATACACCTGTGAAAAGGTTGTGTGTGGTTTGATGCCGGAGATAGAGTTCAAGACTACGAGTCACTCTAGTAAAATCTGGATCTTACTCACTATGCAAAGGTTCAAGTCGTATGACACCTTTGTTTATGCACAATCTTATTGAGACCACAGAAATTCCCGAAAATCGTTTTTTAATTTCAAGTGGGGGATTGTTGGAACTTGTGTAGTTTGATGTCATTAGTGTGGACCTTAGGATGTGAAATTGAAAAACTCACAAGTCCCACATTGGAAGTTTCTGTAAAAACCTCACAAGTCGCACATTGAAAGATTTTGAAAAAATCTCACAAGTCCCACATTGGAGGATGCAAGAGTAGTGACAAAATCTCATTCTATAAATAGAGACCTCCTCCTTCATTATTTTTTGCACCAAGAGCAAGTACGAATTTACTTGCTCTTTTCTTTCTCCCTCAATATTTTCTGCCGACGCATTTCCGGCCTCCTTCTCTCCCTTTCTTTCCGTGGCACTAGAGTTGGAATAAGATATTCCAATATTGTGGGTATTTCTGAATTGGCACTGGTAGCCATATTTTGGGTGTATTCGAGAGCGATTCTTACAGTGCAGTAAGATATCGTATAACAGAGATCTGGGCTGTTTTATCCTGGGGACGGCGTGGTTGATAGTCTGCTTGCGCCTTGAGGCAGTACCACGAAACGTCTTAAAGAGAGCGACCTGGTCGTGACTCAGCCAGTAAAGATTATCTCGTGTCATTGTTGCAGGCTACTGATACAACACTGAGACATGATAAAAGAAAGGCTAGTGCTACGTATAAAGATATAGTTTTTTATTTGTACATTGCATTTACAATGGGTCATATAAATGTACCATGCAGTGATGTAGAATAACCAGTAATCTAATGTAACGTACATTCTTTTTATCGGAAAATTGTTTGTTTTTACAACATTAACTATTCTGAGCAATTTTTCCAACTGGGTCATTGGAATGCATTTTTCTGAAATAATACATCATGACCCCAAAATACACTCTATAGTCTACACAATAATAATGGACCAAATCCCATTTTTCATAATAAGTTTCCTGTCTTTAAAAGTTAACCTTTCATAACTGATAATGGTGTCAGCTAATAAAATTAGAATGTGAGTAATATGAATGAGATCACTAAGCACGCATGCTGTCATGGACACTATCTTATGTCCCTTCGAAGTGGCTGCAGTAGATCACCTTTTTCTGTTTTCTGATGCAAAAATCTTAATGGTAAAGACATGATTGTCAAAAGTATATTTTTTTTATAAAATTATACAATCTGACAAGCACATTGTCATAATGTGTAATTCTCTCCTACCAACAATCGTTGAAAATGTTTTTTTTGTTTGTTTGTAATTTTCACTTCCAACTAATGGTTGTCACAAGTGTTTTCACTTCCGACATAGGTTAGTCGGAAATGCAAAGTAACAAACAAAAAAGAGAATGTTTGGAGCCATGGGGACTGAGATGGTGGTGGGCTTGAGGTTATGAGGTTTGTGGTTTGATAAAAAAGAAGAATGGTGAGAGTAGAGTATGGAGTTGAAGAATATGAAGAGGAAGGGAAATAGAGGAAGGGAAATAGAGGAAGGTATTATGGAAGTTTTAAAAAATAAAAGGCTCCAAAATTTAACTCTCTAGGTGTATACATCAACTGTAATAGAGATGCATAAAATAATCATAAGGAGAGGCTGAATCAAGATGGTTAGTCAGAGGGTTTCATGCTTGGTAGTTAACTTTGATCACCTGCCATTATAACTCTAGTAGGAACTTCACTTAGTCTGTAGAAGAATACTTAGAATCATATCCCTAGTCATCTCCATTGTGAACTACGGCTAACAAAGTACTCGTAATCAGGATGTTTGGCCTGTAAACTCTGTAGCCAATCAGCAGCAGCCTGCAATAGAGAGTTCACTTGATCCAATTCAGAGGCTCCATCGGGAGACAAAACTGAGCCTCTATACCTATAAGAAGCAAATCCAAAAATGGGAAGAGATATATCGACAGATTGAACCTTCCTCCCACTACAAGCACGATGTGGTTGATCTCTGCCTGTGACAATTAAGAAGATACAAAATCAGGTTCAATAAATTGGAACTTCAGTACTTATGTATTGTTAATTGTTAGAATGAAAGAGATAGATAGATATACTTCTATAGTTAGTTGACAGTGAATGGAAGGTGAGGAAAGATGCATCCAAACTCTTCAGTGTTGAGCCAACTGGTATTCTATAAATTGGATACCTGTACCCAAGTTCAATTTGTTATAAGGACAAAGTGGAATTTAGGCAATAATTTAAAATGAAAACAACAGAATAATTGTTTGACACCTACCAAGACACAGAAAACCAACTAGAAGGCAATAGATCATTACTCCTATACTTCTTTAGGTTCGGAAACTCAGAAGCGAGAATAGAAATCTGAGATGAAAAATATATCACTAGTGTCCAAATTAAGAGAAAAATTAGAATTTAATAGGTAGATCTGAGAAGAAAGGACTTACTTTATTGTGAAAAGGAGGGCGAAGATGTGGCAGAGCTCCTTCAAAATATTCATATACAAGCTGCCCGGAAGAGCTAGAGACCTCAGCTTCGTAACTAGACCACCAACTTACAAATTAGCTTCACAAAAGCCAATTATTTATCAAAGAAATCAGGACGAGATAATAGCAGCAACAACTTTGCATGTCATCGTGCTAAAAACTTGGGTGAACTTCACATCTCACACAATAACATAATACAATACCACATGGATGTGAACAATGTGAACTGCATTTAGAAAGACCATAACCATTTAAGTCGACCATCTTTCATTTCTAAAACTAAATGTCCTTAGAACATTGTAGTACTAACAAGTGAAGAAAATCATTTAGTGCTAACCAAGTTGTCACATCTCTCAATCTGCCTTCACTGAAGCAGAACTTCAAATAAGGTCATCAAAGTTATAGTTGTTGAGGATTAGTCATCTCAGAAAAAACATTTCCCAATATCTTATGAATCTAGTAGTATCATTGAACAAGAGAAAACAAGCCAGATGGAGGAGTGAACATTAAGCTAGATGGACCAACCTCTCCTCCGCGTATAGTTGAATTGCTGACAGATATGGGACATAGTACTGCTGAATGGATTCACTTCCATTTATTATTAGTGGAACTTCTACTCCATATGCACTAGACTCTGTGAAAGACTCCCAGAGGTCCTCAAGGAAGAACCAAGGATCTGAGTTAGATCGAGGGCCCCTGTGTCCCTTCACTCCAGGCTGTGCCACAATCCAAAAGCGCATCAGTTCAATTAACAACATAAACAAGGAAATGAACCTCGAAAGCAAAACCAAATAAGCATACAAAATAAGCCACATTCACAAAACAACCTGAACATAACAAGATAACATATGTTGTCTCACTTCTTGTACCAAGGGTTTAACTGTTCGCTGATTCAAGTGATACGAGAGTTGGGTTTAGAGCGCTGTGAGACAGTTCGGTTCCTATCTACCATTGGTGCTAAAGGGATAAACATGAGGAACCAACCTCCTTGCTTAACTCCCTCTAATTAGTTAAGAAATAAAGTTATTGAATGTTTTTTCTAATATTTGGGTGACACATGGAGGGGTAGCATACGTTGTTGCGACATATGACTCCTTTCCTCCAATTTACAAAAGAGTAAAATGTCAAATTAGTTCTCCAATGATACAAGTGCCACTAAATTGGTCCTCCAAATAAAAATGCAACCAAATAAGTTTCTAAAAGGCACAACTTGGTCCTTCTAAGAACATATTTTGTGGCACTTTAAATCTCTTAGGACTTAACTTTAAACATTCAGGAACTTAATTAGTGCCCTAATTTTGGAGGATTAAGTTAGTGACGTTTATGTCTTTGAAGGACCAATTTGACATTTCAGCTTGACCAAACAATTCAAAAGTCAACTCAAGATACTGTTTTTCAAAACTAAGTTCTACAGCTATAATTTACTGATAGCTTAATCAAAACCAATAGAGACAATAAAACAAAGTAACCTGAGAAACAAAACACGTAATACAATGAACTCAACCCAAATTAAATTATTCAAAATTTCATGACACGAGAACCCGCAAGTGGGTTATAGTGCTAAGGAGAGAAAATCATAAAAAATAAAATAAAAATCAGTTTTTGATGATTTAAGCACGAAAAAATATACCAAAGATTCCACCGAGTACCTCAGATGATATTTGAGCAGAGACGAAAGGGGTGAGTGATTCCAAAATTCGATCAAAATTAGTGGAACTGGGCGTGATCGGTGTGGAAGAGGATGCAACCGAGTTAGGCCGCAACAATGCCGAGTCATGAGAATAGGTTCGCATATCCGGTTGGGCCGAGTCATGAGAATCGGTTCGTATATCCGGTTGGGCCGAGTCAACTCGGGTATCAGAGTTGAAGGGTCTCTGAAGTTTCTGGTTTTTTCGAAAAGCAGGAGGACGATAGAACCGGTCAGAACCGTGTGTTCTAGAAGGAGCCACAGCGTTAGTGTTTGACATTATGCGAGAATTGGTGGAGGATTAGGGTATTTGGATTGGAGGGTTTAATAAGGGTTTTGGAGTGAAATTGAATTGAGAATGAAAAGTTGATAATGCTTTGTGTCCCTTTATATATAGTGTGAGAAGTGAGTGTGGATGGGACCAATCATTGTTTTTTGTTTCTCTGTTTTTGATACTCACAATCTTGTGGGGACTTTTGAAGACATATTTTGTACATAATTGGAATTGGAATCTACAAAAGATCAATGACATTATCAATACCATAAACCTTTTTTTAAGAAAATATCATACTAGGTTTAAGTCTGTGGATGACTAGTAAATAATATATTGATTATGTATAAATCTTAACATTGATATAAATATTATATTTATCAACTAAAGAACACTTTTCTTAAATTTTATATCAAATGATAAATTTCACTAACCTACATCAATTTATTATATGTTTTAGGTTATTTAACAAATTTTGACTAATTGTACAGCTAATTTGTTAGACAATTCTAATCCAATCAACTTGCTACAAGGTTATGACTGTTCAACTAAGTTCTCACATCTTTCAACCGTTTGCAATATATAAATAAGATACAAAAAAAAACAATATATTATGAAACTAAAAATGTGATTTAGGTGTGGTTTAATGAAAAGAAAAATATATGATATAGAGCGTGATAGAAATAAGATACAATATGAGAATGATAAACTCTTATCTTATTTTGTGTTTGGAGCAAATCAAATAATGATAACATTGATATGATGATGACAATGATAGTAGTGCGGTGATGTTGAAGTGTGAGGTGTATGATGAAGAAATGCATTGTCTTACTAATTTCTAATACAATTCTTCCCACCAGATAAGAATACTTCCCTACATGATAAAATATGTAACAAAATATTGCTATCCTATATCATGTTGGCTCACACTCTGAATTGCAATAAATAGAGAAGAGACGTGAGCATAACATAACTCCTAAGGGGAGGTTTTGTATTATTGCCATGCAACTATGCAAGCATGCATGATCTTGCATTCCTTGAGTGTGGGCTGATATGACATTGTTAAACTTCGATTTTTTATCTTGCTCTTAATATATTTTAATTTCTATAAAAAAAATCATGTAATCATAGATTTTTATTATTAAGATAATAAAGTAAAAACCATTTATATTATATGTGTATTGCTTTTTTTAGTTTTTTTCATAGAAATAATTTTATATAAAATGATTAAATATAAGATATAAATAATACGATACTTTATTCTAAAATAAAGGAAATGAAAGTGAATGAGAATGAAGTTGTGGCAATTTGACTCGGTCGCACAAGATAACCCTTCCACATCGCTTCGATCACATGGAACCATAATGTAATCTAATTTAATCTCATTTCCCCAATAAGTGATAACCAAAACCAGAATTCGAATCTCGGTTAAGACTCCATGCAACTCTGGTTTGTCCCCATTGCTCTTTCCCTCTCAATAGAGGAATTTATTACTCTTTTTTTACAACAATTCACCAATCATAATCATAACCATAACAATGTCCAACTCCACCAATTCACATGCCCCTAATTCTAAGGGTTTCCTATGCAATGCTGCCGCTGGTGCTGCTGCAGGTATTATATCAATCTTATAATCCAATGACTTTTATCATTATAAACTCTTTTCTTCATCATTAATAATTTTTTTTAATTTTATTTATAATTTGATTTGATTCAGGATTTATTGCTGCTGCATTTGTTTGCCCTTTAGATGTTATCAAAACTCGATTACAGGTTCATGGCACCCCTCAGCTCCGTAATTCAACTGTTAAAGGTATATGTTGATGTCATTGTGCTTCTTATATAATGCAGTATACATTATTTGCGTACAGTTTATTACTTCATTGCAAAATCAATTCATTTGAAGACGTTGTTCATCGTTGTTAGATTTGTTGATATAATGACAAGGACACATACATTGTAAAAAAGTTGTTAGTAGGACAACTAGAGATGAATATTGCATCCCCAAAGATTTTATTGTAACCGGATTTGTTCTTTTTGTTACCAGGCAGTCTCATTGTTGGTACTTTGGAACAGATATTTGAAAGGGAGGGTTTGCGTGGCATGTACCGAGGGCTAGCCCCAACCGTGTTGGCTTTACTTCCGAATTGGGCTGTGAGTGCCAATGCTTGTTTTCAATAACTATTCTTCTAACTCTCTTGGAAAATTTATTAATTTCTGTTCCAATATGTAGAATCTTCTTTTGTATCTGGTATCAAATTAGAAATGAAATATGCTTACAAAGAAAGATAGTAAATCAGGGTATGGTTAGCTTAGGTGGAAGATGAAGTGAGGAAAAATGGATTATAATGGTCTAGGCATGCGTAACCTGTGGGTTGGAATATTTTAGTGCAGGTGTTGTGCAATTAGGAAGCTCTATAAGAGGATGGGAGGAGGTTTGAGAATGATAGGGAGAGAAGTATAACAGACTAAGCATAGTACTCATTTCATTGAATTTCATGTAATTTGGCTCATGGATCATGGATCATGGATGATGTTGATATCGTCAAATATTTGGGATGTAGGATATGGCTTGTCGCTAAAGTTCGTGCTTTATATGGAATAAGGTACCATCTGTTTGTATGGATATTGGAGGAATCGGACAAAAGCTAATGGGATTTATGAATTATGGCACAAGAAAGAAGTGGGCTTAAAATTTCACAACTTGGAGGTTGGGGTTTCTTTGGAAGAAATAAGGACTGGAAATTGCTGGATTGAAAAGGTATGGCTCATGGCTAAAGAAAGGCTGATTAGTAGCCAATAGAATGGTGTTTAGGGGGTCAGCCGGTTGTGCTGTGGCTGGTGAATAATACCTGCAAGATATGATTAAAGGTTTGATGGATCTAAGGTAAGTTTAACCAAGAATCAACTAGTGTTTTGGAGGAATGCTTTTGGATTGAGATATGGACAGACTATAAACAAAAGGAAAGAAGAAAATAGTTGATAAGTTGTAGATAATAACCTAGATATCACACCTACAGTATGATTGGAATGCTTGCATTATTACTGAATCAAGAAATGAAGCAACGATGCTGCAATAATTTTTGCAACTGATCATTCATTGTTCTTTGGTACTTGAGTGCATAACTTTGATAGGACTAATAAAAACTTGGGGCCAAATAGTACTTAAGTCCCAAGTCAAATAACATGCCACTAATAAATAAATGAATGACAAGTATATTAAGAATTAGGAATATCTCAAACTATAGCACACAAATAACTTTCGGACACCTGTGAAAAATTATTAAAACGCTAACTGACAATTGGATATTAACCAGAGTAACACTTACTGAGTACATGCTAAACCTAATAAAACTAACAAGTATGATTCTGTAGAGCTATTGCATGTCAGGAACAGCCCTGGTTTTTAATTTTAAATCATACTAATGGGGCCTTTTGATCTTTAAGCTGATGCTTTCTGGAATTTCTTGATGCCTAATCTGTTTAACTTACCATCGGATCATATCCTTTTGTTAGCTTCTATCCATCTCCATATGAGCTCATTTGTTGAGGCTTGTGTTTTTTTATATAAAAGAATCACCTTTTGACATTTTATGCTTACTTAATTGGAACTTTACTAAAAATGTTTGCCCAAAATAAATTAAATTCAGCTGTAAGGATAAGCTAAAAATTTCAGCTTCTCATAGAATCGTTTCTTAAGGATCTCTTTTCAAAGCCTAAATAAACATGCCCTATGCCCGTAGTGTTAAGTTTGTCTACACTATTCATAAAGCTGAATACTGTTGTATGCCATTAATATTCTGAAATGTGTCTATATGTTAACCTGCAGGTTTATTTTACTATTTATGAACATTTCAAGAGCCTGCTTTCTTCTACGGGTTAGTTCATTGTTGAATTTTTTAAGCTTGTCAACATGTTCTCTATCTCTTTCTTTCTGTGTCTGTGCTTGCTGCTGCTTCTGAGTGTCTGTATATCCATTTGTATAAGTGTATGAATTGTAATGGCTATGGTATGTCTGCAGATGAAAGTCACCATCTTTCAATTGGAGCTAATGTGGTAGCTGCTTCTGGGGCTGGAGTGGCAACTACCATTGCTACAAATCCACTTTGGGTTGTCAAGACTAGGCTCCAAGTATGTTTCTTTTAATTTCGTGATGAATCTTATATTTATTATCTTCAATTTGCTTATGTTATCAACCTATCACGTATAATTGACATAATCCACAGGGTCATTAAATGCTTAAAATAAATGTAATTAGGACTTTATTGAGATAAAAAAGTCCTTTGATGTTATGATTAATGTCTTGGAAGTAGATACTTCTGAATTTCCTTTTCATTCTACCATACAATTACTAGAACTATCAACTATGTGGTCATGGGATGAGAAGGCAATGAAGGCATCACAAATTTGACATAGTTTGTTGGTTTTTAGTGTAAATCCATGCAAGATGACAAAACATCTATCCATTGTATGGGAAAAAGAATGAACTCATTAAAATCCAGTTTATTTAGAAGTTTTTGCCTTGGGTGGATCATGTTATCCCGGTAGGAGAAAGGACTTACAGATATAGAAGAGATCATAGTGATAACTGACAAGTATTCTACTGTTCCTATAAGTATAAGAATGTGGAGTTTGTTATAGCTACATGACTTTCTTTACCCTGTTATCATCATCATTGATGTGTGTATATTTCACATAGTAAGTTTGCTTCCTTATTTTATTGTAGACCCAGGGAATGAGACCTGGTGTTGTGCCATACAAGAGCACAATATCTGCTTTAAGAAGAATTTCTCATGAGGAGGGCATTCGAGGGCTGTACAGGTCGGTGTTGCTTATCATGAATGCATCATCATGGTCAATGTATAATCCTTTATAATTTAAAATTTATTGACATCCGAGATATCCTTGACCGTAAACAGTGGCCTTGTACCTGCTCTGGCTGGTATCAGTCATGTTGCCATCCAGTTTCCCACTTATGAGAAAATAAAATTTTATTTGGCAAAGCAAGGTAAATCAACGAATGTTCTAGTTCTGTGACAACTTTAAAGTGTTGGCAGTTGGTTAATATGACCATTGTTCTTTTTTATCAGATGACAGAGCAATTGAAAAGCTTGGTGCACGTGATGTTGCAATCGCTTCATCGGTCTCCAAAATTTTTGCGTCCACTTTGACATATCCTCATGAGGTATGTTATTGAATGATTGACTTAGGTGAGATATTTGTGCATAATACTTCTAGTTGCTTAGCCTCTTGAATGAAATTACCTTGCCAATCATTTGACTAAAAAGTGGTCAAGAATCTATTTTCATTGTCTACAGCATTTTATAATAATATTACATCACTGCATTTTTGAAGTCATTTCTTGAAATACTTATTGGAACATTTTGACCTAACTTTTCTAAAATCTCCTTTTTATAAAACTGGTTATTCCCCATTTCTATTATTTGAGCTGATCAAGTATCAGGAAGTAGCAAATGTTTTTGTATTGTATTTGCAGGTTGTTCGTTCTAGACTTCAAGAACAAGGGCATCACTCAGAAAAGCGGTACTCTGGTGCTACTGACTGTATTAGAAAGATATTTCAACAAGAGGGCCTTTCTGGTTTTTACCGTGGGTGTGCCATCAACCTACTGAGGACAACACCAGCTGCTGCAATCACATTCACCAGCTTTGAAATGATAAACCGTTTTCTTGTTTCACGCTTCCATTCTGATCCTTGTCCTCCTATTTTGTGACGATGGAGCATTGTGGTAATCTATAATCTATAGCTGTAGAATGATTCCAACACATGAGCTAATCTAACCAACCTATTCTTTCTCTTAATTATTCCCACACCAATAGACGGAAATTGAGCCGTCTTTCATTCATCAAAGATGTACAAAGTTGTCTTTGTAGATAGGTAGACTGATGTTATTGTTATATAATAGTGATAACTGATAATGACGATAAAGATGTTAGTGGTTAAAATTTGTTCAGCATATGTTATTTATTATATTGACACTGCTGAATGATATGATCCTGCTTGTTGCTGTATCTAGGAATCTAAATTCATAGGTCAATTACTTTGTATGTTTTTTTAAATGTTTGATGGGTTGAATGCAATCTATATGGCCGAATTCATATAAGTAATTTTTAAGGTTGATATCCTCCTTTCCATCAGCTTTTGTCTGTTTTCAGTGAAATCTACAAAGCTGGTATCAGTACAAAAAACACATACATGTTCCTTCGACACTGATAGTTGTACACTTGTACAGAGTGTGTCAAAGAATGATGCAACTGTTTGAATGTTTCATTTGATTGTCACCTTGTCAAAAACTTTTGTTCAATTTTCTATTTCTTTTTCAGGTTTCCTTATTGTGGCTGCCCCTCTGGCATTAGAATTCACTAGCAAATGTATCCCCTTTCTTTATCCCTTTTTTTCAACAAGGAAATTCAATTAACTGTCACAACAGGTATTAAAGAAAACCGAAAGAATGTTCTTAGGGACTTACAAGTTACAAGGGTGGATTGAAGCTTTTTGGATAAAATTGTTATTACAAAAGGAAGAAAACTCAATCCAAAACGTTATTAGGCAAGTTGAGTTATCATAATCATAATCAAAGTCACTTTGATGCCTAACTAAGCTAAGGTTTTTCTTCATCTTGGAATCTCAATACATGCTACCAAATAAAGCCTTGCAGTTTTTCTTCTTCTCAACAACATAATAAAAACCTTTCGAATTTAACCCTGGAATGGCATTTAACTTTTAGTCTTATGCAAATTAAGGTAATGATGGTTCATAATTGGACAACTCACTGTGGAATATAAAGTGGGGTTACAAACTGTATACATTAAAGAGTAAAGACTAAGGATTAGCATCCAAAGTTTCACACATCCCACACATGGTATTGGTTTCTTTTGTCATGTTCTATCACATCCAAAGGAACTAAAGAAAATAAATATTACTGCTGCTTTACTTACAACTTTCTTGGACGTATATATCAGCATGATTTTTATTTATTTTTTCATTTCAGATATGGTGGAGGAGATGGAATAAAATGCACTAATTGATATAAATGTTTTGTCAATGCAGTAATGATGTTCTGATATAAGATATTAGATCCTGATTTGGTGCATTTTCTCAAACAATTTGGGAATTCAATAACATATCCCCTCACTCGGTGCCATATACATAGAGCCCAAAAAAGTTTATAGGATTGGACATTTACAATGTATTTCTAAACCATTGTGTACTTCTACACTTTAACACCTTCAAACTAAATGAGATTTCAGTATTTTGACCCTACAAAACAAGTTCAATTAATTTTACTATCAATCAAATTATCCATAAGATTGGTTAATGTTATTCCCTAATACAGTTTTGTGTCATTCAATATGTCTCACATCTCATTAATCAACAAAACAACATTTCAAAAATAACTTGATAGATTTTGACCAATCAATTATTACACGACATGAAGCAAACATAGTGTGAAACACTGAATGATATCTCATTCGGATCATACTACACAAGTACATAGGATTAGAAGAGAAAAAGATAGATGGGCCCTGAAGTAGGAACAAGATGAGAAAAACATTATTCTTTGAGTTCAACCTTCATCATAGTTTGGTCGGTCCAAAATGCCTAACCCCATCAAAGCAACCCAGAGTGCTATGCTTTCATGATTCCTTTTGAAATGCTGGCTACCCCACATCTTTACATAGTGTGGTGCTTATTGGGGAGATGAGAATGAGTGAGAGAGAATAACTTTTTTTCTGGACCATTGTTTTGGAGAGAATAATGTACTTCTCGTATAAGGAGATAAGTTAAATCGTGACATGTGTACCTTTAATCATTTTCTACAAAAATATTTCTAAAACTAAACAAAACAATACACATGTCATTCTTTTTAATGGTCGGAGGAAGGAGTTAATGGTCGGAGGAAGGAGATAAGTTATCTCCTGGTATGAGGAGATAATTTACTCTCTTATTTCCATCTAGTTTTTCATTAATTAATTATACAACTAACCTTTTATTTTCATTTCAAAGAATGAATTTAAATTCAACCACTGGGCACATTTTGGTAACGTAACAAACTCTTTTTATCCCTTAAAAGTAAAGATTAGTGTTCCCAATCCTTTGTAAAATATTTACTTGCATACATACTAACTCAAGTTTGGTGCAGTACTGTATACATTGTTTTTGTTTTAGAATGTTGCGTGTGTAATTGAAATATATTAAGTATATGATAGTAATAATAAGGATGATGATGATGAATGCTTTAACTATGATAGCAAAAATGAATTCTCATCCTAAAGTTACCCCTCCAGAAAGTCACAGCTATAATGAAATTATATTTTTAGGGTCATGTTATGGATCATGAATCATGGCCAAAAGGGATACACTACACACCAATATATCATAAAAAGGCTAAAAGGAATACCAGCCAGATTGCAATAATGCTCACACTTTTGTCCTCTTTCAACAATGTCAAACAATTTGTCTTAGTAATTAGTTTCTATATTGTATATTAACATATCAATACATGGGTTTAATTTGTTTTTAAAAAAACTCATCCTTGTTTATAAAATTTCTCAAAGGAACAAAAAAAAATAGAAAAAAAAGCTATGACATTAAGAAGAGTATTGCATTCCAAAAAAATGAGGGTGCATTTGGTTTCATGGTATGATGTGGCTTGCTATCTTAAGGATTGTGACAGCTTGAATTTGCACATTTCGGCACCATAAAGAAAGTGATGTGAACCTTACAAAGAGATGAGTATAATGGAATCATGTATTATGGTACCACTTGGGCTCACTTAACATGTGAAAATCATAAAGAAAAAAGCAATAACACAAAACTTTTACCTTTCAATAATATATGTTTCTTAGATTAATTAGCATTTCAAACTACAATTAACTACTTTTGTACCCTATCTTGTAGAATGATTAGCAATTTTCAAGTACCTTGCGTGTATACCTGGAAAAAACATGTGATTCTATCAATGTTGTGTTCTTTTCCAATAAGAATATAATGTGTAATAATTCATGAATAAAAATATGTCACGTCTTTCAAAGTTTTGCATCGAAAAGTGCCATAATGAATACATGAAAAAATCAAAGTTTTGCCTTAATAAATCATGTATCATGGCTTGGAATTTCATAAGATCAGACATGGGCTATTGACCTGATTAACAATATCTAAAGCATAGCTTTTAGGCTTTCTGTTCATTGATTAATTTCATCCATTGTTATCAGGACTAGTTGCACCAAAATTTTATTAAGTATACGTAATCTGAATAAAGGATATTTTATTTTCATTAAAAAATTGTTTTATGTACATTACATAGCACTAACAATTATGTTCCCACGTTATGTTCCATCAAGTGTGGATTATATAATGAATTGAAATTATTCTTTCCCATTAAAAAATAAATTAGTTTTTTAATGCAATACTGCATAGCACGTTTCGTTTTGCCGGCAGTGCAAGAGTTAGGCACCACGTAAGAAACCATGACCCCACTCCGTGTAACTATGTACGTGGGTTTAACTACCTCAACTATAAACTTCCGAACCTCATTGCTCTGGTTCCGAACCACCTGTTTGAATATTTTGACCGTTACTGTTATGCACCATGCCACTTTACAATTTTGCCCTCGCTTCTGTTATTCTATCTCTTTCATTTTTTCAATTATTTGTTTTTGTTTTTATATTTCCGGGGAGGGAACGAAAGGGCTAGTCGTGGTTCATTAGTGGTTGGATTTTATGTTAATTGATGGTAAAAAAATTCATCATAATGTGAAGGGAAATTACAACGTAGAAACCACAATTACTATATGGTGATATATATGAGTATGGGAAATGCTAAGTTGTTGGAAATTTTCTCTTGAAAAACAAATATAGATTTTGATGTTGGAGATAAATTATTGTCATGAGTAAAAGTAAAACCATGATTTTTATATATTAGAAATTGTTGGTTATCGTTAATGAATTCATCAATAAAAAATAATTACTTTGATAATGTCACGGTGAGAGTTAATTGGAATGTAAAAATTTATTCAAATAAACATCATCAAATTTTTATAATGATATTTAGTAGTGTGTAGATTAACTAGCATATCATTGTTTTCTTTTCTTTTATTATTTTTGGTGTATATTAAGGATGGATCTTAACAAATAGTCAAAAACTATTTTTTTAGATGTAGAGATCCTCTAAAATGAAAATCACCTTCACGAGTGAAGCTTTTTCTATACATACGAAAATGATCTAATCAACAACATTATGCTTAACTAAAAATAATTATGTACTAATTGTGTTGGACCTTTTTGATAGAACTTTTATATTTTAACCAAAAATCACAAGTCCAAAGCCGCCCCTGAGAATACAATTGCTTTGAACTTTATCTGTTTCATTTTCATACGTATATAGCATCTGTTTCACATATGTTAATATATATTTATGTTAATCGACACCCTTAAGATGTTCATGTGTCCCTCTCTGAATAAATATATATGTATATGTATATGTGTATGTGTATGTGTGTTTTCTATACAAATGCAAACCTTAAATATAGGTGGAGGTTGCATATATCATGAATCATGGGGAATCAATCTATACTTAACTTGATTATCAAGTTACTTAAAATATTCTAAAAACCAGCAAGGGCCCACACTGTTGGTAAGCATGCTAACAGGGATTTGAATTTTATAGTGTATATGGAAAAAATTTGTTGCAAGAGATTATACATCTTTGAATGATCTCTTTATTTCAAACAAATTAGAAGTCTTAAAATGCTAGTTTGGAGACACACCTTGATGCATACAAACAAAAATCCCAAAAAATTACTCCACAATCCCCCAGCTTCTTCCATGATGTGCAACCCTATCATCACTTGTTTCAAGTGAAACAAATGGTAGCAAATCTTCTAAAGTATGAGATTCTATATATTATTTGATGTGATTGGTCAAAAAATAATATATCTATATACATATGTTTTCAGAGACAATTCTTTCTCTAAGAGAGTCTAGTGCTTAGTTTATCAATTAATAAGGTGGCTTCAAATATCCCGATTTGTATAGTTTGCACCAACATGGAGATCAAAGTATCTAGCCCACAAATCCTCCGATTTCCAACAAAAAAAAAACAATAGTTGATAAAGAACTATTTATTAAAAAAAATGAATTTAAGACTAGCTATAGAGGATTTCAAAACATCTAACCCTAATATATTTAAAAGTTTGTAGATATATGACCCTATTAAAAAGCATATACTTTTTAAGCTTCTGCCTCCATCCAAACCATTGGACTCTAGTGCAAGCTTTGCAAAGGTTAGACCCTATATATGCTATTGCTTGTGGCCAAAACATATGTAACAAACTTAATTAATTAATTGGTGGAGAAGATCACATATCTGATGGTGCATTACACTTCAATATGTCTGTTTTTAGTTGCATTATTTAAAACTTGAAGTCTTACACAATCACCGGCTAGGTGGGCTACATATGTAACTGTTTTCCAACAACTTCACTAACCGAAAAAGACATTCTGTCTACCAAATGAAGTGGTGCATACCCCATTCATTTTGAAGTTACTATACAATGGATTATTATTCATTAATCATTATAATAGTATATATTACATTTGAAATTGTGAGTGATTGCTTTAATTTCAACCTTTCTAACTTGCTTGCTCAAGCCAATGTTTGTATAATTGTATGTGGTAATTAAGTTCTCTTAATAAGTCTATTCATACCACTTTCATGACTTGAAAACTTAACAACAACATTCCATCAATGATGATCAAAACATTGGACTCAATATTATTAAGTTCAATATTCTTGTTAAATAACTTCATAATAAGAAGAAAGCCACATGCTTGATCTGACTAGTGACAATGATATGCACTATGTGTATAACTCTAACTCACTAATGAAGACTCGTCTCCATTACTGGAGAGGACAATTGTCTTAAAATACATAGAAAAACCAAATCACAATAACACTTATGTCCTTTAGTTTACACTAATATAATATTTTTACCCTTTAAATTACACTAAGAAAGAAAAATGTCCTCTCTAGTAATGGAGAGAAGTCTAATTCATAATGAGAAGAGTTGGCATAGTAAATATGTTATTTAGATACATATATTAATTAATTAGCCTAAACAAGGATGGAGGATTTTATCAAGTGAGTCTTACTCCTAAAGTCGAATAAAAGCATTTAGAGTTATAAGCTCATCATATCATAGAAAACCGTGATTAATTTGAAATTCCAGCCACAGCAGGGGAAGCATGGGGGACCTAATAAATTATTATATATTAAAACAATGAATTATTAGGACTTAAGTACATGAGAATGGTTCAACCCAAAAGATTAATTTATTAGTTGAGAAAGTCTCATGACTTAAATATTACATTGAGTTTGTTATTCTACTCGACGTAACACTTTTAATGTGAATAAAATGATTTCCAATTACAAAGTTGATCGACCAAACGTGGTGTTTAGTGGATGAGCATTAAGGAAATAGACGAACACAACCACCTCCAATTTCATAGAGAATTTTTAAGCAATTGACTATTTTATTTTGAACCCCAAAGGAGTGATTTTATTATAAATTTAAGTTAGGCAGGACGTGGGACTTGCTTTTCTTTTCCTCCACTATCAATTTTTTTTAATTCTATTAGGCATTAGATTATATAGAATAAAGTGTAGCCGTCTCCATGATGATGGTGTAAGTGACTATCATCATGTCATGACATTATACATTTAAATTTGTTTAAGAAAGAAATATAGATGAAAGAGGTTACAACAACAAAAGATATTAGGGAGAGGGTCATGGATCATGATCATCTAAACGCATTATTTATGAGTGCAATATTCATATAGTTAACTTTTTATTTTACCAAATCCTTTCGCGGTTTCATGAACACAAGTTGGTCTAATATCATATATGCATTTGTTCCATAATTGGTTGCTATAGTATAATATAGTTGGTGATTTTTTTGGGGTGTAAAGTTACTATAATTGGTTAAACAACTTCAATTGTGTAATAGGAATTGTCAGAGAGTATAGTACAACAAATAAGTTTGTGCAAAATAAAGAAAGCGCGACAATAATTCATTGCAAAATCAAAAAGTTAACTTAGGATTAATTAGTTTAACACTTTATCTAGGATTTGTAACAAAAAAATCCAATCATAAATACCTCTATGTTGAAAAATATCCAACACAAAAACTGCCCCCAGATTTTCCAATAAGTAGAGGAAACAAAAATCAAATTTTTAAACATTAAAACATTTGAAAGAGAGAGGTTTGGAACATAGGTTCGGAATGAATAAAGTAGTGGGGAGAGTATAAAGTGGAATACTCGAGAGAAAGAGAACAAAGAGAGTTATTCATTTCTGTGTTGTGTGAGTTCCACTTTCTCTTTCTATCTGTATATAGAGAAAGAAAAAAGCAAATAGAGTAATTGAGAGAATCTGAGTGTGTGTATGTGTGTGTTTGAATTGGCAACAAAAGATAGAAACCTCAACAACACTCAACACTTACCATCATCATTAAAGATAAAATCATCATTGTAGAGACAGAAGAAGAGAAAGAACCCACTTTTTATTTCATCAACTATTGTTCTCTGTTGTTGAGTTGATTTTTGTAGAACATTTTCTCTTGTCTGTCTGTGGTGGCGGTGTTTGTTATGGCGGCATTATCGTTTTCATTGTCTTCTGTGGTAGAGGATGTGCTTCAACAGCATAGTACTCGCCTCACAGATATTGATTTGGAGTCAAGAAAAGCAGAAGAAGCTGGTAATCTCCCTTTTTTATCTGGGTTCTTTTCAAAGTCCAGCTTTTTCAATTGTAGCTTCTATGCATCTTAATTCTGAAATGCTATTCAAAAGCTTTTAAATGAATGTGCCTAATTATAATCCTTCTCTCTGACTCTGATGGCAGTGCATGTCAATAAGCCAATTCTTTGTAATAAAGCTATATGGGTTATGTGTAAATTATACTCAACAGGAAAATGTTTAAAATGCAGCATTTAGAAGGTATGATGCAGCAGGGTGGCTGAGAAAAATGGTTGGAGTTGTTGCAGCTAAAGATTTACCAGCAGAGCCATCTGAGGAAGAGTTTAGGCTTGGTCTGAGAAGTGGGATCATCCTCTGCAATGTTCTTAACAAGGTTCAACCTGGTGCTGTGCCCAAGGTGAGTTTGATCCTAATTTCATGTGTTCTTTTCTTGGTCATGGTTTATATTCTAATGTATGTATATTCTGTGTTTCTTTAAGGTTGTGGAGACACCTGTTGATTCTGCATTAATCCCTGATAAGGGACCATTATCAGCATTTCAGTATTTTGAAAATGTCAGGAACTTTTTGGTAGCCATCCAGGAAATTGGAATTCCTACCTTTGAGGCATCTGATCTTGAACAAGTATGTAAAGGATCAGATACTTTTCACTGTTTCACATCTTTATGTTACAATTTTTCTATAATATCAACATCAGATAATCCCTTAGCAGTTAGCATTTAGCATCATTGCATACACATTATGAAGTTTAGTAATTCATTGTTTTGCTTTTCTGCTAATTTTTTGGATATGTTTTAGGGAGGAAAATCAGCCAGGGTTGTGAACAGTGCATTGGCCCTTAAATCCTATAGTGAATGGAAACAGACTGGGGCTAATGGTGTATGGAAATTTGGTGGGACTATCAAACCAACAACCTCTACAAAAACTTTAGAGAGAAAAAACTCAGAGCCGTTTACTAATTCCTTGTCAAGGAACTCCTCCATCACTGAACAATCTCTAGCTGGTTTCAACTCAGATGTTGACTCTAATAAAATGGTCAGTAAGCTTTATTTTTTTATTTATACTTTTTATGGATTTGTCTAGTTGAACAGAAAGAATAACTAAATGGATTTTTTTCTCTTGATTTTTTATGATTGCAGTCTGGTTCTTATTCCTTGAGTATGCTTGTTCGTGCAATTCTATTAGATAAGAAGCCAGAAGAAGTTCCGTCGGTATGGGAATATGCTGTGTGTTATTATGTGTTTCACAACAAATTTTTATCAGAATTTATTAAATTAGACAAATGGAGAATAAGTGTGCTACATTGTACATGTTGAGCATATACTACTTATAATGCATTTGAAAACTGTAATGGTGTCTAACATTGTTGGGCTTCTCCCTTTAAATTTGTTGGGCCATTTATATTCCTTCAACAAAAAAATGCGTAAAAATGCCGAGTCCCATCTAGCACTGTTGCAGTAATCTGTAGACGCCGCATTTCAATCATGATGGTCGTAATAGTGAGTGTTTTTTAGTTTAATTGCTTATAGTTATATTGTTCTTTTGCTTGGACAGTTGGTTGAATCTGTTTTGAGTAAGGTTGTAGAGGAATTTGAGCATCGCATTGCAAGCCAATGTGAACAGGTACAATACTTTTACCTTATAGTAACATCCTTAGTGTTTTGGTGATTGACCGGTCTTTTATGTGCTTTTTACTCCAATCTTGGGGGGTCTGTTGATTCTGTTCATGCTGAAGTTGATTTTCATGACAAGCTGTTCATTTTTATTTATTTTTCATGAAATTTACAGACAAAAATAACTTCAAGAGCTGCTGCTTCTCAAAGCAATGGATCTATGTCGAAGTTTGTTATGGAAGATAACAAGGTAATAGTAGTCCCCTAATGTTTAACATATTCCATGAAACTTGAAAATGCTTGAATTCCCAGGCTCATCTAGTTTTTAATTGATTAGGTGCAGAACAAGATTCCAATGGTAACAAAGAAAGAGGGATTCATCCATAAAAAACATGTTGCTGAAGAGGAGACACAAGGACAACTTCTGAGGAAGCAGATGCTCTTTGATCAACAGCAAAGAGATATTCATGTATACATCAGCTTTCATATAATATTAATCATTTTAACTTTGCAATTTTTCAATTTGTTATAAAATACATCTTTATATTCTTTTAGGAACTAAAGCATACAATTCACACCACAAAAGCTGGTATGCAGTTCATGCAAACGAAATTTCATGAGGAATTCTCCAATCTCGGTAATATCTTCATAAGAATGTGTTTAATTTATTTGAAGTTCTCCACTCTATTGTTTCCTACACTGCATCTTATTTGATTTTCCATTTGTTCTTTATAGGCTTGCACATTCATGGCTTAGCTCATGCTGCTTCTGGATATCATAGAGTTCTTGAAGAAAACCGCAAACTATACAATCAAGTCCAGGATCTTAAAGGTAAGATTACTGATTTGCTGATAGCTTTAAGCATAAATCCCATTCATGCCCTTGCAAGGGTTTTATCCTATCATAAAACTAAGGTGGGTGTAATTTTGTTTGATCAGGAAGCATTAGAGTGTACTGTCGAGTAAGACCCTTCTTATCTGGAAAACCAAATTTTGTGAACACAGTGGATAGTATAGAAGATGGAACTATCACAGTTAATATTCCTTCAAAGAATGGGAAAGGACGAAGATCCTTCAACTTCAACAAAATATTTGGACCATCTTCTGGCCAAGGTTGGTTTGGTTTTCAGTTTCATTTATTTCCAGGATCGCATATTTTAGTGTATGATTGAAAAAAATTGTTGTCTTCTGTTGCAGTGGAGGTCTTCTCTGATATGCAGCCACTGATTAGGTCTGTTCTTGATGGTTTTAACGTTTGCATTTTTGCTTATGGTCAAACAGGATCAGGAAAAACTTACACTATGGTAAATACACTTAAAGTTGTCTCCTGAAAAAACCATAAGTTTTAATAATATTTTTTCACATTTATGTTTTTTACATGTAGACTGGGCCGAAAGAGATCACAGAGAAAAGCCAAGGTGTAAATTACAGGGCTCTAAGTGATTTGTTTCTTACAGCAGATCAAAGAAAGGACACTTTTCGCTATGATGTGTCTGTTCAAATGATTGAGATTTACAATGAGCAAGTCAGAGATCTATTGGTTACTGATGGAACAAACAAAAGATATCCTTTTACCAGTAACTACCTTATAATTATATAATCTTGTGTATAATTGACTTCTGCTTTGATTTTTCAAACATTGGTCAAGTTTAAGATGAAAACAGCCTTTACTGATGATGCTTGCCCTTAACCAATTAATACATTAGAAATTCGTAGTAATTCAAATAAAGGGCTTAGCGTGCCAGATGCAAGCCTAGTCTCAGTATCATCAACAATTGATGTTATTGAACTAATGAACCTGGGGCAAAGGAACCGCACAGTTGGAGCAACAGCTATTAATGACCGTAGTAGCCGATCTCACACGTACATCCTATTCATTGTCACGTTATCCACCCCTTTTCCTGTTACCACTTTTAACGAAGTTAATGATTGGATTCTTTAATTATCAATTTGGCAGTTGCTTGACTGTTCATGTTCAAGGAAGAGACTTGACATCTGGAACTCTCCTACGTGGGTGCATGCATCTGGTGGACTTGGCAGGAAGCGAGAGGGTTGACAAATCTGAGGCCACAGGAGATAGACTAAAAGAGGCACAACACATTAACAAATCTCTTTCAGCTTTAGGTGATGTCATTGCTTCCCTTGCTCAGAAAAACCAACATGTTCCTTACAGAAATAGCAAACTGACTCAGTTGCTCCAAGATTCGCTCGGTAAGGTTTTAAGAGGTTTTTTGTTTATTAGAGAGAGTAGTTGTAATCATATCTCAGATATCTATATTTTTTTTTTATGTTCCTGAGTTACAAATTTGAACTGCTCATTATGTTGGTTGGTTTTATTTCAGGAGGACAGGCCAAGACTCTTATGTTTGTTCACATAAGTCCAGAGGCAGATTCTATTGGAGAAACAATTAGCACCTTAAAATTTGCAGAAAGAGTTGCTACAGTTGAACTTGGAGCTGCAAGAGTAAACAAGGATGGTGCTGATGTTAAAGAGCTCAAAGAACAGGTTGATATTTAACATTGACCTCTCCAGTTCTTCTTAATAATCATATGGAAACTTTCCGGTTTCCACTTCAATTTAGTTCAACTTTTGAATTGTGTTTCAGATTGCTAGCCTTAAGGCAGCATTGGCAAGAACAGAAATAGAACCAGACCATTCCTTATCTGCCAATTCTAGAAAATATAGGACGAAGAAGGCTAGTGAGCTATCACCTTATCATGCAACCCAGAGGGGTGAAGACATTGTTGGTGATCTTGGGTGCCGGCAACCAATGGTTGATGTAGGCAACATAGAGGCATGTATACTCCATTTTCTAATTGTTTCATGTTTTTGATAAAAGAATTATAATTTCCCTATTTTTGCAAATGGTTTGATGAATAGAAAAGAGCAATCCCATTGAATATTCATTGAGTATATTTGATTTTGGAAAAAAAATATGTTCATTCATAGAGTGAGCACTCCTCATTTCATTCCTCAAGAAAAATAGATCATGCTAAGTTCGTTAGGATATTGATATTCCTTGTTGAACACTGATATAGTTTTAACCATTGATCCTGCAGCTTCACAGCAATAGCACATTGAGGCAAAAGTGCCAGAGCTTTGATTTTGACGAGATTTCGGCAAATTCACCATCCTGGTCCCCAGTTAAAAGTCCTGTACCAACCTACATGGAGGATGATAGAGAAACTGTATCAGGAGAATGGGTTGATAAGGTGATGGTAAACAAGCTAGATGTAAAAAAAACTGAGAGCATGTTAGAGTGTTGGGAAGAAGACAATGGACACTTATCTGATATATTTTATCAGAAATATCTCCAAGATTCTTCCGAAGTATACTCACAACAATCCTACAGTATGTTCCTGGCAGGCAACCAGTTTAATATTTCAGGGTCAGATAACATGGATAATCTTGATGCTGCAACCAGTGATTCCTCAGAACCTGACTTACTTTGGCAACTTAATCATTCCAAACTTACCACCTTAGCCAGTGAACATGGATCAAAGGCTAGAAAACCTGTCTCAAAGTCAGCAAAAAGCCCAGAGTTGAGGTAATGCAAAAATAGTCTTCTTTGAATAATCAAATATGCTTTGTTAACAAATCATACAATTGATATACAGAGAAAAAAACAGGATGGGACAAAACATGCAGGTTGTGTTCTATGTATGGTATATTAACTATACAAAAGACTAAAAATATAACAGTTTAGTTCCAGTGAAAGAGACTAAACCAAAGAGAACATAACAAAATATCATATTTTGTCTTGTTCCAGCTTGTTATGTCCTCACTTCAGATCTTTCTTTACTCTTTAATATCCAAATAGATATTAAAAACCAAACAAAGAAAAATCTGAAGTGAATTTACACACCCGCTAGTGAGAGCCTTGTGCATTGGCCGCCTTTTTTGTCATTTGGATATTAATAGCACTCCTACAAAATTTTCAGCAAGAATGCTATAAATTCTTCTCTTGGTCCTTCACCTTCAAGGAAACAAACAAATGGTGTATTACATAGAACAGGAAAGCATCCAGCTCCACTTGACATGAAATGCAAGACTGGGAGTAGAAAATAAACTTGTTATTTAACATGTGGGTGATTTATTCTTTTATTTTCTCTTCAATTTTTTAATCTAGGAGAGAGTTTGAGCAGTGTTTTTTATTGTTGTAAGTTTTGTAATTTGTATTTACACAGATACTGGAGCAATATTGCCCATTGCTTGTACCATGGCTCCATTACATTTTTTTCTTTCCTTTTCATTACACTACAGTTTTTAGGTGATGTAAAAATTTCAAACTCCAAAGTGCCTCCAAAGGCACTGCAATATCTTTAATATCTTATTATATAAACTCCTAAAGATATCATAAGATTGTCTTATGGATTATATTTATTTCACATAAGGTGTGTCTTCATCACACTCATGTACATAATTGAGAAGCCCATAAGCAGGGGGAAGTAGTAAGAGGGACAAAAATAAATGATGGTGATGAGAGTTTAGTTACATAATCAAGTTTTATGTGTAGGTGACATTATCAATTTCTTGATCCATCAGGAACAGGATTCATGATACAATAATATTAACAGTTGGAGATGATAATAGGATTTTAAATTGAACATTATTTGGTATAATGTTGATTACATTCATGATTTGGTATAATGTTGATTACATTCATGATTTGATTACAATAAATTCAACATGGATGCAAACTTTCATATATTCGTGCAATTAAATTTCTTTAAATCTCATCTAATTTAATTTTGATCCGGAACCTCTAATACCTAAAGTTAAATTTGTATAGAAAATTTGTTATGGACCAACATGATTTCTCAGTGGGCTTATTCTTTTTATAATGATACACATAAGTCGTGTTGACTCATCATAACTTATGTGTGATATTTAAAATAATTTCAAACAATGTTTTAAAAATCGTGCCGTACCGGCTGGTTTAACCGGAAAACCGGTGAACCGGATCTCTAACCGGTACGGTAGGTATGTTATACCGCATATGCAATAGAACCGGTCAAAACCGGTCGGTTTGTACATTATTTTTTTTTTTTAAATTTCAAATTTTCAATTCTTCAACTTCAATTATTGATACTTGGGTCATTTATTTGTATTTTGCGTTTGTTAAGTGATAATTTTGGATAAATATATGTTTTGTACTTTAGACTTTGATTTTATTAAAGACTTAATGTTGTTTGTTTGTGTGAATTTGAAGTAAATTATAAATATGGATTATAAATATGAATATCTACTTATTTGAAATTTTTTGTTATAGGTTTACATATATATATATATATATAAGCAAGTATGTCTGGTTTAACCGGCATGCGGTTTAATTACTGAACCACTGGTTGAACCACTGTACCACTATACCAGTACCCTAACTGGTTTGATAACCGGTACGGTTTTAATAACATTGATTTCAAACAACACATGAAAGCCATGATGGCACAACTTACTTTGTCGTCTACATCATTGTCTCGGGAATGATTTAAATATCTGTTGGGCTACTCCTTTCATTGCCAATTGGTTTTGAGATAGAACCTTAACATGCTATGAGAGCCAGAACCCAACTTCTTTCTGGTTCTTATGGGCCAAAAGATGCCCTTTAGTTATGGGTCAAAGGTAACCCTTCGCCTGATCCGGCAGGCTTATGTGGAGGGGACATGTTGGGAAGTAAGTCTCACATCGCCTACCTCATTGTTCCGGGAATGGTTTAAATATTTGTTGGGCTACTACTCTCATTGCCAATGGGTTTTAAGATGAAACCTTAACATGATATCAGAGCTAGAGCCCAACTTCTTTCCGGTTGTCATGGGCCAAAAGATGCCCTTTTATGGGTCAAAGATAACCATTTGCCTTATCCGACAAGCTTATGTGGAGGGGCATGTTGGGAAGTAAGTCTCACATCGCCTACCTCATTGTCTCGGAAATTGTTTAAATACATGTTGAGCTACTCATCTCATTGTCAATTGATTTTGAGATGAAAACTTAATATTTTGAGTGGCAAATTTGTTATTTTGTCACTCACAATAGTTAATATGACTTCCAATTAACATTTTTTTTCCACTTTCCTAGTCACAAATCATATTGGGCCTACATGACCCAAATTTATTATTTCTAATTCACAAATCGTGTTGAGCCATTGAATAGCCCATATTAAATTTTAGACAAATATATTCAAAATGACGTAATGATGATGATATGAGTTTGTTTGGTCTTGCAATGATAATTGGTTTTTGTTCAAGGACATAGGTTCAATTTCCAACAATGGATAGTTTTCTTGTGAGACTTTTATGGGAAAAAGTAAGAAATGAAATAAAAATAATATATTTTCCTACTAAATTATCTTATTAATCCTCATATTCACAGGAAAATGACATATGTTACTTGTAAATCAATCAATAATAAATAAAATATCATTTTATGACATATATCACTTTTTTGTGGATATGATAATTAATATAAGGATTTAGTAGAAGGATATGAGTAATATAAGAATCAAATAACTAACCTAAATATAACATAAACTTTTAACATTTATCACAAAATTACTTAGTCATTCATTATATCATTATATGTTTAATTTTAATAGTAAGGTAATGACTGAATATATTATTATAATATTATATTAATATTAATATTTTGATATAAAATCTATTTGGGCCATTATTATATCCAAGTAACTTGACCTTTTTCATTTTGATTTTTTTTTCCTTTTTACTAGCAATTATTTAGTAAATGGGAGAATGATATGTAATAATAAATCATGATTAGCATGATAAATATGAATTTCACACTACTTGACAATATTAGCTTTATTTGGTATATTATAATTCATTTAATTGTCACCCTTTGTGCTAAAAAAATTAACAAACAAAAATAATGGGATATTATATCTTTAGTAAAGCTATTATAAGGGGATTTTCAAAACTTATAAGCTCGTTATGAACGTAGACAATAATAAATATTTCATTCATTTTTATACTTACTTTTAAAAAAAAAATGATAATTTCACTCTAACAAAATATATATTATATGATGTCCTTTTAAGTTATTTAAAAAATGATATTGACCAAAGTTTTATATCATTTTAATAGTTCATGATCATTCAATGAATAATAAAATTTTAATATTTATAACTTTTTCTATACCACTTCTAGTAGCATTAATTATGTTCAAGCGTGAAACATTCATGACATGATAGGGCTAATTCTCCTGGTGGTATTTTTACATAAGCGAAATTGGATTTATGATTTTTATTTATAGGGAATTATGCATGTAATAGGATGATTTTTTTTTTTCAATGTGAACAGTTTACAAAAAAATGAAATGCTATTGTTAATGATCAAACCACCCACCTATGCATGTTCATAACATTAACTTTGAACATTTATCCTTCAAAATATTTCATCCTCGATTGCATATATGTTAACATTAATATTAATAGTAGGAGTATCCTTGAGTATATTAATATAATATCAGTTTAATAATTTAATATTAACATTTTTTATAAAACCACTTCATCTATTATTATTACCAAAAACTCAATTTTTCTAATTGAAATTTGATGTTGTTCCTCCCTTTTTTTACTAGCAATTATTTCTAGATAATAAATGTGACAAGAGAGTATAAATATTTGTCCTCTTATTATGAAGGGGGTAATCAAACGTGACAACATTCAATGAAACAAATAAATATGAACAAATGTAGTAAAAATGTAATGCTTTTTTTATCTATCATTTTTCATTTTTTATATATTATACGATGTCCTTTTAAGCATTTTTAAAAATGATATTGGTAAAAGTTTTATCTATTGTTTTAATAATTGATGATTGAAATAATAAATTTTTAATAATTATGTATTTTCGAGACCACATCCATTAGAATTAATTCTGTTCAAGCTTGAAACATTCATGAGATAATATGATTAGCTCTCATAATAGTATTTTTACATAAGCGAGATTTGATCTAGGATTATTGTTTATCATGAATTATGCATCTAATAAGAATGAATGATTTTATTTCTTTTTTAATGTGAAAATTTTACAAAAAATATGAAATGCAATTGTTAATGATCAAACCACCAATCTATACATGTTGATAACATTTACCCTTCAAACCACTCAATCCTTGATTACACATATGTTAACTTTAATATTAGTTGTAGGATTATCAGTGATTATTAATATAATACTAATTAATTTAATATTAATATTTGGATAAAAACAACTTATCCATTATTATTGCCAAATAAGTCAATTTTTCTATTTGAAACTTGGACGTTGTTCTTTCTACTAGAAATTATATTTAGATAGTAAATGTGATAATAGAGTATAAACTTTTTCCCTCTTATTATGAAGGGAGTAATCAAATTATGACAACATTGAATGAAACAAATAAATATAAACAAATGTGGTTAAAATGATATTTTATCTAATATTTATTATAAAAATACAATTAACAGCAAGTGTTTGACATTGGTCATACACTATATTCACGCTTGAAGCATGAAGAAAAAGAGGACGCAAGTGGCGACCGTAATATGAAATCCTAAAATATTTCAATTTTTATAGATAGAAAATGAAACTAACCGCAAAATTTTGACAGTGGTCATACACTGCACTCTTGCTTGGAACATGAAGGAAGAAACGACACATGTTGCATCTGTACTATCAAATTTCCACTTGGAAGAGGAACATGGAAACGATACACGTCGCGACCGTACTATCAAATCCTAGAATATTTTATTTTTAGTAAAGATATCTACTAAATACTTAATTAAAAAAAAATACAAAGAAATCATAATTTATATTTAAATGGATAAATCACTTTGTAATAGACTACAAACACCATTTATATATTATAAATTGTATCTAAGTTTTGTCCATTTTGGTTTCTATCAAAATTTTCATCTTTTCATGTTATCCATTTTTCTTCCGTTTTCGTTTCCTTTTATAACTAATAAATCTAACTTTATCTATTTTTCACTTGACATTTTGTTTCTTTATGTATTCCCTGTTTGTCAGATATTTCATATGTTTCTTTCATTTTCTAGATTCTTTCCTTTTTTGCTTTATTTTAGATTTTTCCTCTTTCCACATTAATTCTTTTCTGTATGTTCTCATTTCCTTTTATAACTCATAATTCTGACTTTTTTTTTCTGTTTTTCCCTTGACAATTTTTCCTTTATGTATTCCTTTTTCTAAAAAAATATATCTCATATTTATGATGATTTTGCACTAAATAAAGTTTTTTTTAAAAGTAACCACCATTCTAAAAAACAAACTGTTTATTGCAGAATATATATATATATAAAATTTAAAAAACAATAAAGTAAAAAATCTATGGATCAATGAAAATGTTTTATTTCAACATTTAATAAAATACTATAGTACCTCATTTTTTGATTAAAAAATATTTTTTACTTTATAAAATATCGACAATTGCTAAAGTATTTATAAATGGGCAAAAATAATTATATGACTCGATAAATATCAAGAAAGAGACCAACATGCATTTTTTCTATATTTATTATTTAAGAAAATTAAAATTAATATATATATTTTAAAATACTATAAAATTAAGTATGACAAAATTATGTGTTCAAGCATTCCCTGACTAGTAGGTTAAATGTAGCCTATAAAAATGCAACAAATAATGTAGATCAGTCTCATTCTTTTATGTATAATATTTAATTAAGGCTATAGTGTCACGTGCTCCAATTGACTAATGACTACATATTCTCCCACTAATCTTGATCGCGCTCGTGCTATTCCATATATCATTGCATCAGACAACAACAACATAGCATGGCGCGAAGAAAGAGATACCTTTGGTCCCATTCAAGTCCCTTCCGATAAGTTCGTTTTCCTTTTATTTTCTTTTTTCATTTTATCATCCCTTATTTTTATTTATTTATTGATCTAACTTAAATTTAATTGTCACTATTAGATTATGGGGGGCACAAACCCAAAGATCACTACAAAATTTTGATATTGGTGGCGTCCGTGAACGCATGCCTGAACCCATTATTCGTGCCTTTGGAATCTTGAAGAAATGTGCTGCTAAGGTAATGTATTATAATTTAGTCATAGATTTCATCAATGAGTGAATAACTGAATTGTGTAGTTGAATATTGATGCAGGTGAACATAGAGTATGGGCTTGATCCAACGATTGGGAAAGCAGTAATGCAAGCAGCACAAGAAGTGGCAGAGGGAAAATTAAATGATCATTTCCCCCTTGTTGTATGGCAAACTGGAAGTGGCACTCAAAGTAATATGAATGCAAATGAGGTTTGGTTCCGCTCATGAATGATTCGATTTAGTTCCACGATTTTTTTTATTTTAAAAAATTATGTATCAATTGAAAGTTTAAATCATAAAAGGAAAAACGTTTCTATTATTATTGTCATAAAATATAAATCATAAATAAATAAAAGTTTGAAACCCATAATTGATTGTTAGTACAAATATAAAAAATTATGTAATTTAGAATAAAAAAATGATTAATCCTAAACCATATATATAACAATACAATCCATAATTAATAAAATATTTATCTATTAGAAATATGTATATAACAAGTATGTAACATAAATAACAATTTTGTAATATATATATATATATATCAATTAGTAACACATATAATAGTAATATAAATAATATTACAAAAGTTAAAAGATATGTTCTAAATAATCAATAGTAGCATATGTATATAACAATTTAGTAAGTAATTAATAATGTATATAATACTAACATAGTAATCATTTGGTAACATATATAACACTACATTTCACAAAATTTATAATTTAAGCCACAAAATTGTTGAAGAATCCAAACAACAATATAACATTAATAATATTTACTTCTTTAATATGCAATTCGATTCGGTTCCAATAGTTCCTAGATTTTTAAAATATTGAATCGAACCAAACAGATATGGTTGCTTAAAAAAATAATCAAATTGGACCACGAAACCGAACTAAACCATATTTTCATTATTTTGTGATTTAGTTCGGTTCAACCGATTTCACAATTTAAATCAAAACCACTTACACCCCCTACCAACCATACACGAGAAAGAGGTTGATTGAGCAAACAAAAAATAGAAAATTGGAGAAGAAAAAAAGAGAAGGCAACAATCATGGCAAAGACAAGGGCAATGAAGAAGAAGAAGAGATAGCTTCAGAACAACTCAAAATGAGATTATAATGAAATTAGAGTTTTGATTGGAGATAACCCAAAATATTTTTTTACTTATATGAGCTCAATCTAAATAACAGATCATCTCTTTAAAAAATACTGAGCTATTTTTTGGTTCATTAAATCATATTAGATCTTAAATGATTCAAATTAAATATGGAATTAAATTAAATAAAATCAAATCTAATTTTTTAAAATATATTATTAATTAATAGCTATTGATAATAATATAAGTATGAAAATATAACGAATATATCAACTAAATATATTGTTATTTTGAGGACAATATCAACTAAGTATATTTCTTCCGTATTCTACATACTCATACTATATAAGTATATATCAAAGAAAATCACATACCAGTCTAGTCTATTATGGTCTTTAACAATGAAGTTCTTTCAATAAAAAATAGATAATGAATCCCAGTTATCAAATTTAGGAACATGAGTACTCTGATCTAACAATTGTGTGGGACGTTGTTGATTTTCAGCAAAATATTTTGTGTGTGAATACATTCCAATTTCCAAATCTATTTTATTCAAACTGTGGATACTTTGACATGCATAACTTTGCTACCCATTTAATATTTATAGTGACATAGGGTGTATTTGCAAAAACATTTTGATTGAGCATTTATTCAATTAAAAGAGCTTGTTTTAATAGCAATAAACTAAAAAAAAAATAGAAGTTATAAGAAGCTCACAACATATACTAACCAACAAAATATTCATTCTTATTTTTATTTATGTCTCAGACATTATTTTATAATTTATTATAACTTTTCATGAAGTAAGAATAATCTCTATTTTCCTCACAATATCAAACATCATTCTTATTCTTATTTAGGTCTGACAACCTATTATATTCTTAACCAAACATCTATATTTTTTGTTCTCTATCAGTGTTCTTATTTAAAAATATAATTAATAAAGTAAAGATGTGATACTTGAAAACAAATAAGAATGTTCTTATTCGGTTAATAACACCATTGTTTTTTTATTTTTCCCATTACTCTTATTTAAGACTATAATTCTAATTAATAACAACATTAACAATAACCATTGTGGATTATCTAATAAGCTATCTTTATAAGTTTATTTTCACAAGTTGTTTTCTACTCTGAAACAGGTTTTGTATAAACTCTTCCAAAGGCCCCATTCTTATTGGGTACATATTTTGCAGGTGATTGCAAACAGAGCATTAGAGATACTTGGACATAAGCGTGGAGAAAAGTTTGTTCACCCTAATGACCATGTCAATAGATCACAATCTTCTAATGATACATTCTCAACTGTAAGCCTTTTTCTACATCTTTAGCATTTTCCTCTTTTGAATTTTCTTATTATATTTAGAACAAATCATGCGACTTTTTGTTTTCTTTCCTTCTTCCAGGTAATGCACATTGCAGCCGCGGTGGAAATAAACTCAAAGCTAATCCCCAAATTGAAAACCTTACATGATGCACTAAATGCCAAGGTTTTATTCTACCGTATCATTTTAGACCCCACGTGTGTGTTAAGCACTATAAATGTGCAAATTGAGTTGGTTGACTTAATATATATAGTTATGGTCATATCTTAGTCATCCATTCTATGAAAATCTAATTATTAATGTGATTTGAATTAGTTAGTAGATTTTAACTAATAAATTTTCATGAATGAATAAAATGCGGAGCAGGTTTTTTAATTTATTCCTGGGGTGGATCCACTCCCTTTTACTAATGTTGCCAAAACAGGACTCCCTTGATTACATTTTGAATGATAACTTCTTATTGTCATATTTTGAGCTTATAATTTTCTATTGCTCTTTCTGTAGTTTTTCTTTCAAAATCTATCAAGTATAAGACTTTGTACTTTTTTTGTAAAGGGCATTGATCAATTTTTGCCTTTGTTTTATCTCAATTAATTTATTTTGCCTTTCTAATAAACAATCTTACCAGTCAATTGAATTCAAAGATATTGTCAAGATTGGTAGAACTCATACTCAAGATGCAACACCATTGACTTTAGGACAGGAGTTTAGTGGGTATACCACACAAGTAAGTTTGCTGTCTACTCTGTTAATCATTATTGGCTGGATCATAAAATCTGACTGTTAATTTCTTGCCGCTTTTTCCTTTATCGACAGGTGAAGTACGGTATTGATCGAGTGATCGCAACTTTGCCACACTTGTATCAGGTTAGACACCTACATATGAACATTAATTAATTGTTCTTCCATTTGTTTTTTTGAGTTCTGACTGAATAGAAATGTTACTTGAACAGCTTGCCCAGGGTGGTACAGCTGTGGGGACTGGATTGAATACAAAGAAGGGGTATGTATGCTTTTCCAATACCTTAATGGTTGTATTTCTATTTTTTTCTTGTAACTTTTTAGTGTATTATTTCCACTTCGTTATTTGAGGTCTACCAACACAAGTATTGTGGCATCTTTCTTTTCATTCCTTTTGGCATATTGTTCCAATAATACCTTAATGGTAGCATCTTTCTTTCTATCATCCGGTACTAAAAAGTAATGGATATTATCTAGACTGATGTGTGTGCCCATTTTCCTATGGATATTGGCCTGTACATTCCTAGTTTGGTATAGAGCATCAAAAGAAGTTAAATGAGAATTGCAATGCTTATACCAACACACTAGGAATGTAGACAAAGAATTCAGAAGTTTGGTATAGAGCATCGAAACTTCATTTGCATTATGAAAATAGATGCCCAGGCCTACCCTTTTTATTTTAAGATTTGTGACTTTTTAAAGAATTTTTTTTTGGTTAATCATTGATCATTTCGTGGATGACATTCAGGTTTGATGCTAAGATAGCAGCAGCAGTAGCGGAGGAAACAAATCTGCCTTTTGTGACCGCAGAAAATAAGTTTGAGGCCTTGGTTTGTTGCTAAAACTTATTTTCTTTGTTTTGAATTTGTTGCATGCTATTCCATTTCACTACTTGTACCTTCTTCCATTTATCTTGCATCAAGTGTATCAAAAAATGTTGGGTTGCAGCATGCTCATACTTTCCTTTTTTGCAGGCTGCCCATGATGCTTTTGTTGAATGTAGTGGAGCCCTCAACACAATTGCTGCTTCTTTAATGAAGATTGGTAATGATATACGACTACTAGGCAGGTAGGTTGCAAGTCATATAAAACTGATACAAATTTTTTAATTATTTTTTATATATACATTCCTTCATGAGTTTCTAAATCATATCCTGTTATAGTGGTCCACGTTGCGGGCTCGGTGAACTCATTCTTCCTGAAAATGAACCGGGAAGCAGTATTATGCCTGTAAGTACCTCATGCTTAGTCAATATATTTTTGTTTAAACAAGCTGTTTTCTGGGAACGGATGTTTGTTGTTCCAAATCATGTTTCGTATGTTGTCTCGTACCAATGATAATGATAAAAAAATATTAATAATAATATTTTTTTTTAATTAATATGACATATTTTCATTGACGCGGGAAAACATATATCTTTTAGCTTTCTTGTTGCTCGCAATAGTTTATTCTTTTTGTTGTCTTACAATTGGGAATTGACTTGAAGTACAACCTTATTTTGTTTCAGGGGAAGGTTAACCCCACTCAGTGTGAGGCTCTGACAATGGTCTGTGCACAGGTAGAGATTAAATGACTTCATTTTATAAACATACTTTGATGTTATGGCTAATTTGAGCACCTATTAGCTAGCTGTTTCTACTTTGCCTGGGGACTTGGTATTTCTTTTTTCAAGTACTCTGTACTTGTAATAAAGTAGTGCATTTTTAATTTTATGGTGACTTTGGCACATTCTAAATTGGTAGCATGATTTACATATTGCAGGTCATAGGAAACCATGTTGCAATCACAGTGGGTGGATCGAATGGTCATTTTGAGCTTAATGTGTACAAACCGCTGATTGCCAGTTGTCTCCTGCATGTCTGTTCTTGTTTCTAATTTATATATACCACAAATGGTTCTGATTTATTTCTTGATATTAGATCAGGTAGAACCTGTTTGAGAACTGTGGCTATTAGAGTAATTTATGCATATGTGATACTATATCCTTCTTAGTTCTACGTTACCTAGTAGATGTACTTAAATACTTACTTTGATTTCTGATAGTCACTGAGACTGCTTGGAGATTCATCTGCTTCCTTCGAAAAGAATTGTGTCAGTGGTATTGAAGCTAACAGGGAAAGGATTTCAAAATTACTCCATGAGGTAATTTGATCACTTCTTTGAAACAAATCTAACATGATGCCAAAATACTAAATGTTTGACCCCTTAGCTAATTTACTTTTTTTACCTTTCAACTCATGTTGCAGTCACTAATGCTCGTCACATCCTTGAATCCAGTAAGTTTCCTCTGATTTATTCTTGTCAACTCCTTAATCTCACATTTCTTTGAAAATTAATTGAATTTGCATGTTCCAGAAAATCGGTTATGACAAGGCAGCAGCGGTTGCCAAGACAGCCCACAAAGAAGGGACTACTCTTAAGGTGATGGTGCTTTGTTATTGTTATCTTTCAGTTTGTCTTGGATATTTGACCCGTCTTCATTAATATAATTCTTAACCAAATTATGTATTTGAGCATATAATTCTGCATGTGATCTTGCTGAACAATTTTTATTAGAATTGGTTTAATTGTTACTAATAGTAGTGAACTAGTGATGTATGTAAGGATATAGCATTTTTCTTCCATCTTTAGTGATTTCTATGTGCTGTTCTTGGATGTCCAATTTTGGCTGAAACATCAAAATTGAAATGATTGTTTAGGAAGCAGCATTGAAGCTTGGAGTACTGAGCTCTGAAGAGTTCGACAATCTTGTGGTGCCAGAGAAAATGCTTGGCCCATCTGAAGTCTGATTTATCAGCATATAATGCTTAACTTCAAATAATTAGATTGAGAAGTATCAATCCAGTAACCTCTTATTTTGACTCCCTAATTTTGGTATTCTTGAGGGAAGAGCTCCCTCCAAATTTGTAATAAGAATAAGAGGCAAAGTTAATAAAGGGAAAATGTTTTATTTCTTGCGTTTATTTTATTTTTCAAGCCATTTCTGAATTATAATAGTTGTCTATTTGAGTTAGTAGTTCTTACTATTGCATAAGCACTGTCAGTGGAAAAGAGGGGATGAGGCAGAAAAGGGTTGGCTGATTTATAAGGGAGGGGATTTACTTACTCTACTCTAGTAAGTGAAAAAAACTTATTTCACATATTAACCATCACTTCTTGGAAAATCCAATGGTTTAGATATCAATTCAAACTATTGGATTAATGACTATGATGTGGTGTATGTTTTTTCCACTTACTCTTGGAGTAAGTAGATCCCTTCCCGATTTATAAATAGCTTAAGTAAAAATCTCGTTAGTTTAAAGCACATAATACCCAGAATGGATTGTGTGAGATGCTTCATTTTGAATGACCCCATGCTTAACCATATCTTACATATCTTTTTTGTGAACAAATTACATACTAGTTTTTTCATACCCACTATACCATGCTCATCGGTCTCTTCACTAAATTTTGAAGTAACAAAAATGATACACTTTTAGGACTTTAGGTGATGGATAATTTGGAAAACAGAAGTTGAAGAAAAAAGATGGAGAGATGCAGGAGAAAAAAACTAAGTCAGTTCTCTGTCAAACAATACAACAAGCCTTCTTTTTCTCACCATTTTCTATATCACGTAATGCAAATTTATGAACAGTATACCAGAGTTTTTCAATATTAATAGAAATTAACTTCAGATAGTGAGGATATTTAAAATGAGTAATTTATGAAGGTAACTTATTTAAAGAAACAACAAATTAACAATCAAATCTTAATACCTCAATCAAACTAAAGGACTTGCACATGATCTTCGATGATTTTGAGAAGGTGTATGATAAGGTGCATAAAAAGCTTTTGAAAAATGCTCTAAAGAAGAAATGTATTATACATTCGAACAATCAATGATATGTATGATGTGATTACAAGCAAAATTCTAGAGTAAAAAGAATAAAACATCACTCACAGTTTGAAATTAAGTTTAAAAAAGAATAGAAACAGGCATTTTCAAGCTTCTATAATCGATGCAGTGCACCTTCACAATGATTGGAATTTAAAATATATTAAGTCGACAATGTAACAACAAATCAACAAAGTAATCCAATTATGTTTCCTACATGCAATTCAGGTCTTGATCGTGCATCCATATAAGCTCCTACTTCTTCTTATATATAAATATATTTCCTCGACATGCAACTTCTTATTAATATTTAATCATCTGCACACAACGTTAAAGATTCCATATACCTATATATAAAGACATATATATATTCATTCTCTTTAATTTGTGAAACCATCAAGTTTTAAACGTTACATTAGGACTGAAAATGGCCTTTATTCATCTCTTCTTTATGGCTTCTATGTTAGTCTCAGTTAATTCAGCTAGTGATGACTATGGCTCCAAAGGCAATGTGGAGAAACCAAATTTGGAAGAAGAAAAACTTCTATCCACAAACATAGTCGTTCAAGGCATTGTTTATTGCAAATCTGGCTCTAAAGTTATCCCACTTGAAGGTAATTAATTAGTTAATTAAATTATCTACTAATTTTATTAAGGGTAAAACTGTTAAATTCACAATTTTAGGTCCGTAATTATCTATAGTTTAAACTATATTGCAGCCGAATCAAGTGATGTGGTCTGTAATTTAAATCACTGATCTTATCTAATACAAATATCTACTCACATAACTCTCTCTGTCTTCTATCAAATTTCAAACTTTTAGAATATCTTTTAACATTACATATGAGATAATAACGTGTTCCTTGTTTCATATTCATAGGTGCACTGACGAGGATAACATGTGAGGTTGTTGATGAATATGGTTTTGAAACGACACCGTACTCTTTCTTGAGTGAGGCAACGAACGCGAAGGGTTATTTCCTTGCAACGTTGTCTCCATTAGAGGTCAAAGAAAAATGGGTTCTAAAGGAATGTAGGGTTTTCCTTGATGCATCTCCTTTGGATAATTGCAGTTATGCCACTGATGTAAACAAAGGGAGTAGTGGTGTTGTTCTTCATTCTTATCGTCTTCTTCATGATAAGAACATGAAATTGTACACTGTGGGGCCTTTTGTTTTCACAACACCACCACCTACATCAATCTCTGAAGGATATTAGATCATTCGATTAATGAACGAAGATCTTCTATGATGTCCAGCCAATTAGAAATTGTCACATGAATAAAAAGAAAATAAAAAATAATATGTTTATCTTACTTACTAAAATGTGATTGATTTGAGACATGGTCGAAACCGATGATCCTTGTTCCTTATTAATGTCCTCTTCATGTAACAATGTTATTTCTTGAACATTTTTATTATGTTATTATTATTATCACTTTTATATGATAATAACTGGTCCTATTATTTCATGCTTTTATATATATTTTCATTTCACACAAGTTACGTTATAAAAATGTTACCTAATTTTGCAAAAAAAAATATAATTTATATTTAAAAGTCTGAACAAATATGAATAGTAGATGTTATATTGATAATATAATTTTTTTTTCTTTCTGTTTTTTAGTAGTTGTGAAATTTTCATTTACTACATTAACTAATAAAGTATTAAATAATGATAAATAAAAAGTAACAATTGATATATAATTGAACTTATAAAACTATCAGGTAAATATAAACATAAAAATTCTTTAAAATAAACAAAATAAATAAAAATGGAGATTGTAATTACCTTATGAAGACAACTTTTTTATAGGTTGACAAAATAGATTTTCCACTAAAAAAATGTGTACAGACTTTTTCTAAGGTTAGCATGTTTAAAAAATAAAATATCATCTATCTTATTATAATATATTTCTAACTAATTTTTAAATACCAATAAAAGTAATTATTTTTCTAGCACCATTTAATATTGTTCATTGAATGAGACTTTGAATGACAATAAAAAAATAGAAATAATCAAAGTTTTTTATATGAGCAAGTGAGAACAATTTTGCCTTATATTATAGAAATAATTTAAAAAAACAATACTATTCATTTAATAATTAAGAGATTATGATTATCACTAAGATACTAATTAGAAAGATTCTGAAAGAATATATTGCTATATCTTATCTTTATATATTCTATGATATACTAAATCTCGTATATAAAATTATTGGGGTTGAGATCTCTCCAATATTATACTTTCCCTATTAAAATACGGAAGGAAAAAAGATTCCATAACATCTTATTTTATTAAAAAAATGTGGATGGTTGAATTTTTTTTACCATATGTAAAATTAATTGTACAAAATTTTGAACCAACATTTATTTTACATGGAAAATGGGAAGGATATATATTAATGAATCTTGTCATTCTTTTCACATTGCTCTATCAAATTTCTAGTGAACAACTCTCTACCTTAATATTCTCTTGTGTAAGACAACAAAAGTGAATCTGTTTGGTTACTCTGCGAGTGTGACACATCAATGGTGGAGGAAAGGGTGAGAAGGAGAAACAAAGATGGAAAGAAGAAGAGCAAGATAATATTCGCCGGAAGTCTAAGTAGTGGTGGTGGTGGGAATGGGATTGCAGGGCTTCTTGTGGTTGGTGGAGCTGTGGCAGTTGCAGGTTATGTAGCTGTGTCCTCTCTTCACTCTTTTGTAACCAACAGAATCAAGGCAAAGGCAAAGATTTCTGTCACTGAGCCTGAACCCAAACCCCAACAATTATCATTGGTTGACAACTGCAAGAGCCAATATCATAATCATGATCATGAAACTGGGGATGCTGTATCTGCATGGTAACATACTGCTATTCTTTATAAAACTTAATCTTATTCTTTATATACTTAAATTACTATTCTAAGTGGTTCTAATTTTTTTGGTGTTGGTCGCAACTCGCAATTGCACTTGTAATATGATTGCACATATTACAAAATGATATTGTAGTTGCAATTACAGTTTGAGACTGCTGTAATCTGAAATCACAAATATGGTGGTTATATCTGATAAAAGTATAATATGCATACTAATGGTTACAAATTATATTTTTATTGATACACTGTGTTATATTTTCAATAGACCCGGCACCAGAAGCACTCAGAAAACAACCTTAATTTTTGTCATTTGTTTGATTACAAACATTTACCTATATGTTTATATATTTTGTGTGATTTAACTTCTGGATTCACTCCAGCTATGTGATATCAGATATGAGCATCAACCAAACTTTGATTCTGGTAATTCATTCTTCTTCTTTCACTTAAGTTTGTATTAGTTACAAAAAAAGTTTGGATAAATTTCCCTTTTTTATTTTAGGAGAATACAGACTCTGACCTTAACACCAATAATGAAGGGGTGACACCAAATTATATTAACCATCATCAGGAAACTGTGTTATGTGATGATTTCCACCCAGAAAGTGTGGTTTCATCATCAAACCAAAATGAGATTGAGGAAAAGCGTGTGTCAGCCTTGCCCGATAACAACGGTTCCCAACCACAAGAGGATGAACCTCAAGAGAACCTAAATTTCATACAAACATATACAAAGGATGATGATGGCAATGACAACATTGTGTCAAAGAGCAAAGAACAAGATCATAGCTCAAAAGCAACAGAGGGGACCGCCCTGAATTCGAAAGATGAGGAAGCAGAACAGGATTTCAAGGGAGAGGAGGGAACAACTGAATCTGATATCCAAACCCAAGAAGCAGCAGAATCTGAATCTGATGCTTCACTTTATAATGGGATCAACATGGCCATGAATGTAAGACCAAAAGCAACTTCCAATGAAAAGGCAAATATTTTGGACGGTCTGAATTGTCAACCATCAATATCACACTCATTTCAACTCATAACCTTGCTTATGCCTATGCTGTTACAAGTGTTGGTTTTGCTTCTAGTTCTACACACATTCACTAATATTTTATCATCCCTCATTAAGTAAATGTGTCTGAATAGGATAGATGGAACAAAAGATATGGTTTTCCTTTCATTAGCTTGAAGCACTTGGCTGAGGTAACATTTTGTAAATGTGTCTGAATAGGATAAATGGAACAAAAGATATGGTTTTGTTTTATGTTTGATATACTTTATATGTGTTTTTTGATCTAATGTATGGAACAAAAATAATAGAATAAAAATCCTATTCTGTCCTGTCTGTGTGACAAATGTTACAAGAGTACCATAATGAAATGTTTCATGGCTTCAAAAATCAGTTTCTTACATCAACCGTTTATTTTTTAAAACCCATGTCACAAGAATACGGTTTATAATTGAATTTTGATACAAGTTTATGAGGTAGAGACTTAGAGTAAAACAGACTAAGAAAAGAAACATTTTGTTGCAAGTGATCCCACTAGTCACTACCTCATTGTGTAACTAACTAAATGCTTTGTTCATGCACAATTACCTTTACAGAGTGTATACCCAATTGGGTAAGCAATAATGCCTTATAGTTTCCAGTCCTAGGCTGAATTGGCTTCCGCCAGTTCAATTGGGGTGGTGAATTGGAATAAATATATAAAGAAAACCATAAACAAAATATAAATATACACATGCCTGTTCCTTGGGGATATAAATTATCCCACTTTATTATGGGAAATAATGAATAATGAGATTCACAAAACTGAAATAAAAAAGCTTAACCAATAATCTAATTTTCTTGTCCGCATTCCTCCAATCTTAAGCTCGAAAATACTGGGCGTTGAAAATGTCAGTGACGTGAACATCGTAGCATGGAAATGTGCATGTTACTTAATGATGAACACGACACCAACCTTAATGTAGCTAAACTATATTTAGTTTGCACATCAATCTTCTTCCTTTATCATCAATAATTCAATATATATATATATATATATTTATATTAACAATTTAACATCCCATTATTACTACTGTGGCAAAGAAGATATATTGAAATATTTATTGATCATTATCAACATGTCTCAGCCTACGCTTGGTCGACTTCCCAGTATCAGAGACCGAGTGGAGAGTGTCCTCTCTGATCACCGTAACGAACTCGTTTCTCTTCTCTCCAGGTTTTAACTTCTTATTCATCAACCCCCTTATCCAATAAAAATTATTAGGTGGAATGATTACTATAGATTTAAAGATAAATGTTTTGTCATTATTCTACGGCATTATGACTTCTTTCGATCCATATAGTTGGCTTGAATGGAGATTAAGGCTCGATTGTTGTTGTTTATTGTGTTTGATCTTTGAAGGTATGTAGAGCAGGGGAAGGGGATGTTGCAACCCAATGTTTTGGTTGATGAGATGCAAAATATCCTTGGTCAGGATGAAGCAAATAAGGATCTTATAAAGGGTCCCTTTGGTGAAATTATCAAGTCCGCACAGGTGAGTTAATCCCTCCATATGTTATAATAAAATGTTTACAAGTTCAACACTCTACAAAAAGGTTTGAAAGATGTTTATTACTGGAATTGCTGAGTAACTTACGGATTGATAATAAATTTTCATCTTTTCAAACTCTGGAAATATGTAATGCATGTCATAGTTATTTATGTAGTTTGCCTAATGAAAAAACAATTTCTTGCTCATCACTAGTCTGATATGCAGTTGCTACCTACTATGGAGTCACCACTTGTGTAATTTTCCTTTTTCTTTTGATATAACTGGTTAGTCAAAGCTTTGGAAAAGAAAGAAATAAAACTGTATCTTATAAAATAGACTGCTGGTTGTTCAGAAGTTAAGATAAAATGGGAAAGTGTAGATTTCCTTTTTCTGCAGGTAGTGTTATTTAACATATGAAAAATAAATACTTGAGTCAAATCTGCAGCATTATTTTTTTGACAGGAAGCCATTGTTTTGCCTCCTTTTGTGGTAATAGCAGTTCGTCCAAGACCTGGTGTTTGGGAATATGTCCGTGTAAATGTCTTTGAACTCAGTGTGGAACAATTACACATTTCTGAATATCTCCGCTTCAAAGAACAACTTATAGATGAAACGTAAGAAATTTATTGCTTAGCTTTTAGTATAAGCAATAAAGGCCTTCCACTGTAATTCCATGGCTATTGTAATTACTGCTTTTGTTTTGTTTTAAACAATAGGATTAATGATCATTTTGTATTAGAGCTTGATTTTGAGCCATTCAATGCCTCGTTTCCTTTCCCGACCCGCTCATCATCCATTGGCAATGGTGTTCAGTTTCTCAATCGCCATCTGTCTTCAATTATGTTTCGTAACAAAGATTCCTTGGATCCAATTCTTGATTTCCTCCGAGCTCACAAATATAAAGGCCATGTAAGTATTCTGTGCTATGCACTTTTACTTGTAATAACAGTCATTATACTAGATGATGACAGCATAGCTTCAAAGAATGTAACTTGACCCTACATTTTCTTTCTTGATATGTTATCAGTAATCATTTACAACAACTCCACCTTATTTTTATTTTGTTTCTTGTATTCACCATTTCCTTCTGAAAATCCTGAGAACATGAAACATCATGAAAACAATGTTGCACTTTCATAATTATAATTGAAAGCATATCAACTGAACATGAAAACATATTATGAACCAAACTCCTCTTATATTTCTATTTTTTTAGAAGTTTTTTGGTATGACAAGTATAGGGACAATCAATGTTTCCCCTCTTATGATTATGGTGCAGGCACTGATGTTAAATGACCGTATCCAAAGCATTCCCAAACTTCAATCTGCTTTGACAAAGGCAGAGGAGCATCTTTCTAAGCTTCCACCTGATACACTGTATTTTGAGTTTGAATATATGTAAGCTTACCTTTAGTGATCATTTCACATATCTACCTTTTAGCATGAACGATGATGTGAGTACTTTTATAGAATGTCACAGCCAAATGTTGTAGTCTTTGACTCTACTTTGGGTGTAGATTACAAGGAATGGGTTTTGAGAGAGGTTGGGGTGATACAGCTGCACTGGTATTGGAGATGATGCATCTGCTCCAAGATCTTCTTCAGGCTCCTGATCCTTCTACACTCGAGACTTTTCTTGGGAGAGTGCCGATGATGTTTAATGTTGTTATATTATCTCCTCATGGCTACTTTGGCCAAGCCAATGTCCTTGGTTTACCTGATACTGGTGGACAGGTATCATCCTTATTTCTCATATTTGCCTTAAGGACATTTGAGCTGGACATATAAATTTTATTTATAGACCCTCTTCACTAGTCCTTTCTTGTCGAGATCTTTCCATTTGTCTCTAACATTGGTTTTTATCTGCAGGTAGTTTATATACTGGACCAAGTGCGTGCCCTTGAGAATGAGATGGTCCTTCGGATCCAGAAACAAGGACTTCATTTCACTCCTAGAATTCTAATTGTAAGTATAATTTCTCGAGCCGATTTCTTCAATTTTGACAAGGTTGTTCTGTTGTTGATTATTTTTTCAGTTTAACTCAAATTTAATCTCTGTCATTCCGAAGGTTACCAGGTTAATACCTGATGCAAAAGGGACTACTTGCAACCAACGGCTAGAAAAAGTCAGTGGTACTACATACACTCATATTTTGCGAGTTCCTTTCAGATCTGAAAAGGGAATTCTTCGCCAATGGATCTCAAGGTTTGATGTATGGCCTTACTTGGAGACTTTTGCAGAGGTAAATATTTGTCAGCATTATAGGTTGAACTATTCCCTTGATTGTGAACTATTCTTTAGGATACAATGATCTCTTAGCTTAGTTTAGACATGTGAATGACTTTCAATAATGACATAGTTTATGCTACATGTGTTAAACGTTCCATTTTCATATTGATGGTTATTTATACCAAAGGATGTTGCCGGTGAAATTACTGCTGAATTACAAGGTTATCCTGATTTCATCATTGGAAATTACAGTGATGGGAATCTTGTTGCATCTTTACTAGCTTATAAAATGGGAGTGACACAGGTTCTTTTCTCTTGTCACTTCTCCATAAAATTGTAAAGCTTGACTTATCTTTACATTGCAACTTACTAGATTTATATGTTTATGTTTATAGTGCACAATTGCACATGCGTTGGAGAAAACAAAATATCCAGATTCGGATATATATTGGAAGACATTCGACGATAAATATCATTTTTCATGTCAGTTTACTGCTGACCTAATAGCCATGAACAATGCTGATTTCATCATCACCAGCACATACCAAGAGATTGCAGGAACGTAAGTTCTTTTTCCTGATATACAGCATACTCAATGGAGTTTCTGGCTCATACCTTTTTCCCATCCAATTTGCTTGTTAATTTATTCATTATGTAACTTCAACCTTTCATATCTTATGCAATCTTATATCTGTTTATTTTGGACTTTACATTATCATGTACTCGTGTCTACTTATTTTGGAGATTAGATTATCATGTAAGTCATTGCATATTGCTTAAAAACACATGCACAGAAAATGGCTTACTTGCATGTATCTTAAACGCAGTTAGCTTCTATTTCAGGAACCCCCTCTATGCATTTGGCATTGCATCTGCAGGTATCCATCCTATGATTGTACAAAGAAACTAATTCCTGTGTATAAGTATCTGTCTCGAGACGCATAGATTATGTAGATGCTGTGACTCAGCTCATGAAATTTGACTTGGCTATTTTATTAATGATACTAAAGATACCTATTCCTTTATATATGATGTTGAATATAGCTCTGGAAGGAATATGTGATAGTGACCATATTTCTTAAGCAACCTCTTTTAATAACCAATCATTAGTGCTAACTTGCATTTCCCATTTCTTATTTTCTTTCAAATTATTTTTGTTTATATTTTGGCTTTCACTTATGATAATAGTCATGTCATTTTTTTTGGTGATATGTTTCTCTCAGGAAAAATAATGTTGGCCAGTATGAGAGCCATACTGCTTTTACTCTTCCTGGGCTCTATAGGGTTGTCCATGGCATTGATGTTTTTGACCCTAAGTTCAATATTGTCTCTCCTGGAGCAGATATGTCCATATATTTCCCCTACTCTGAAACTCAGAAAAGACTAACATCTCTGCATGGTTCAATTGAAAAGCTATTATATGATCATGAACAGACTGATGAATGCATGTGAGTCTATTTCAATTGAATCAATTTTCAATTTGTGTTGTTTACTTCCAGAAGGATCAATTCTCTAGAACGCATAGGTCTGAGGTTAACTTAACGTTTCTATGTTACTATCCTTTTTCAAATATGTGGCTATTACAAGGTAAAAGACTTATGCTGTAGCATATAGTTCACAAATTGAAATTTTGTTCCTATGGTGGCAGTGGTACACTGAAAGACCAATCAAAGCCCATAATTTTTTCGATGGCAAGGCTGGACCGAGTGAAAAACATAACCGGGTTGGTAGAATGCTATGCTAAAAGCAGCAAGTTGAGGGAAATGGTCAACCTTGTTGTAATAGCGGGCAACATTGATGTAAGCAAGTCCAAGGACAAAGAAGAAATTTCAGAAATTGAGAAGATACATTACCTCATAAAAACATATAATTTAGATGGTGATTTTCGATGGGTTGTTTCACAAAAAAATAGAGCACGTAACGGTGAGTTGTATCGCTACATATGTGACACAAAAGGTGCTTTCATTCAGGTATGTATCTACCAATGTGTCTTCACTGTTTGATTGATCCTTCATGCATCATTTGTAACTCTAACTCTCCTACTATAACAGCCTGCATTCTATGAAGCTTTTGGCCTAACTGTTGTTGAGTCTATGACTTGTGGCCTCCCCACATTTGCTACTTGCCACGGTGGTCCGGCTGAGATTATCAAGCACGGAAGATCAGGATTTCATATTGATCCATATCATCCTGACCAAGCTTCTGACCTATTGATTGAATTCTTTGAAAAATGCAAGGAGGACCCAAGCTATTGGAATAGAATATCTGATGCTGGTCTCAAAAGAATTTGTGAAAGGTATGGAATTTTGGTTATAAAAATATGGTAGTTTTTTAAGTGATACTCACACTATGCAAACAATGTTTAGGTACACATGGAAGATCTATTCTGAAAGGCTTTTAACCTTGGCCGGAGTTTATAGTTTCTGGAAGTATGTCTCCAAATTAGAGAGGCGGGAAACTCGCAGATATCTTGAGATGTTTTACATCCTTAAATTCCGTGATTTGGTGAGTGACATAATTTTTATTCACCTGTTAGTTTCCGGAAATGATTGCAATGATATCAGGTTTATGAATTTACCATATTTATGTTCAATGCTAACTAATGTCTAGTGTAAGAGAAATAAAAGAGGGATGTTACTAACTTCAATTTTTGTGCTACAACTTGCTCCAGGCAAAGTCCGTTCCGCTAGCAACGGAAAAGGATGATGCAAATTAACTGGGCAACTGGTGTTTCAGGCTATCAGCAGTCAATAACTATGTATTTAGCAAAGGGGTGACTTTGGAATTCAAATATAGTCTTAAATAATGTAATGAAGTTCTTCTTGTAGAGTATAGTAGGCTTATAATGCAGATGAAATTCTACCTCCAATTTTGTTTTGCTATGAGTAACAGTTATCAATCTTCTTTATATGAAAAGTACACCTGCAAGGATTTTTAGTCCAAGATTTTTCTACTAGTTGTTTCAGATAGTTGTCATCGGATAAAAGATTATAGGATTGTGTTTTGAGGGGAAGTTTCTCAAGGATTGTTAAGACAAGAAAATGGTAATAATATGGCCGAAAAATAACTAACCTGTGTGAAAACACAAAATCTTGTACAAAGAAAGGTCAAAGTCTCCAACATAGTGAGGGTGTGGAGATTGTAGATATGGACATTCTTATCATCCCAAGCAAAAGAAATTGTTTCTAGTATTAGAAAAATCTTTTAACAAGTGAGAAATTATTGCAACCTATGGTGTATTGGTCTTCAATAAAGCTTGTGGTCATTTAGAGTGTTGGGGTGTTCACCAAACCTTAGTTCATTCAGTTAAGGGTATTTTTTTGGTAATCCGGCTCAGTAGTCAGTACTGAACAGAGTTGTTGAAACTTGAAAGCCTAACCAAACTAGTACATGTATGTATTTATCCATTGGTCAGTCATTTATGACACATATAAGAGGAATGTCTTCTGGTTCCATGGGGGCATTAAAGTTTTGTTTTGTTGCAATTTTGTAGAAGTTAACCACCCTTTATGAAAAAAGAATTGAAGTTCTACTTCTGATATCCCTGACATGCATATATAGCCAAAATAGTATTCCAAACTTGTAATATTAAGGCTTTAATTAAAGGGTGGTGAAAATGATCATGCACTTAAATTCTAATAGATGCTACAAACACCCAAATTAGTGACAATTAAAGCATGAGATACAAAAAACAACTTGGAGATACTACTACTACACTACCCTTATAGTTGACCAAATGAGTGTGCAAGATAAGTCAATGATCCCACAAGGGGTGCATTAATATAAGTTGCTGGCTCTGATTGCTCATAATCTGACCGTTCATCTGGGAACCTATCATGCAGGTCAGGTCCACCAACAACTGCACCAACTAGAATATTAGGATTGGGGGATTGTGAGTTCATTACACTAAAGCCTGCTGAACATTGGATCTTCTCAGGGTGTACTGCAATGGACGGTAGAGATGAACCCCTGTGGTGTATCCTTCTTGGGTACCTTGGACCATACCCCACCATGTAAGACATTCTCAAGGGATTGTCTCCTAGCAAGTAATCCACCTAAAAATTCAAAATCAAAATCAATTATCAAGAGAGAAAAATATGCACGTCTCAATTGTATAAATACATCACACTAAAACTTACATGCATGATGTAAGGTGCAACATTACATTAATGAAAACATAACATGTTACACATAATGTTTTTATTAGAATAAAAGCACCACAAACACCTAAAAAGCAATTTTGTCCAAGTCATCTCATTTCTGTTGTACCTGTTTCTTGGCAATTGTTCTTAGCATCCTTGGTGTTATTGTGGTTCCACCACAGTTTACTTTCATATGGGATGTGGTCAAATATTTGGCATATGTTAACAATAGGAAGGAAGTGGATGTTACATACTGCATGTTGCTATCACTCATCTTGAACAATAGTCCACCTGCGAAGTTTTTCAAGTACCAAAAGCCTTAAGTAGCTGCTATACACATTGGACCACACTTAATTGAAGTGGAGGATGAGAAAAATAAAGGGAAAATTGACCTCACCAGGGGTATATTGTGCAGAAGAAAAAGATGTCCCAGGAATTAGAGAACAAATGAAATTGTCTGCATGACCCTTGTAATCATGCAGGGATTGTACCTTTTGAATAAGGAATTCCTAAAATCAAGAGCACAAAAACATAAGATTAATTACAACAACAACAATAATGTAGTCCTTTCTTATTACTTATTATGCATGTTCGGCTATATAGATCGAATGACATAATGACACCATAGACAAACCATTAACAACTAAAACCATAAGTTTAATTAAAAACAATTTTTTTATTCTAGTTTTGCAGTAAACAAAAAATGAAAAATGATGTGGAAAATGGACCTTGGAAAGTAGTATCCTTGCTCCAACATGCTTGTTATCCCAACCAAAGGTATTGTCAAACTCAGCAGCTCCAAGGATCTTTCCATTAACTTGAATGTAGTTTAGGTACATTGGATTTTTGGTAGCCTTATGCAGCCAAGCAGCACCCCACAACAGCTCATCCTACCATATTATCAAGTTAACAATTTATTTATGGCATCACTAACTAATTGAAAAACATCTCAATAGTGCATAATGAACAATTGAAACTTTACCTGATAACCAGAGTAATCACAATAAAAGGGACAAACAATAGGCTTCAAGACATTGCTGTAGGCTCCTCTGTATTTATCAGCAAACTGGAAGACCTATATCCAAAAACCAAAACATAGCCTAAGATTTATTTAATAGAAAATGTAAATATTTAGTATTGAAAATACAATTTTGTTCTTCCCTTGTGAACAAAAGGCTTACCCTGATAGCCCTTCTGAGTAAAAGTTTGGAGTAAGTGGGATCACTTCTTCTGAAAACAAGAGAAGCGGCTGCAAGAGCTGCAGCGGTTTCAGCAGCCACTTCTGAACCAGGGTTGTTTGCATCTATCTTGAACACACTTCTTGGAGTGTCCATGTCCTCTGGTCTCTCCCAACAAGCATGGTCCTTTGTAGCATCTCCCACCTACAAAAACCAAAACCAAACCCAAAATCAATTTATTTTCTCCCTTATGAAAAGTAAATGCACTAGGGAAGTGTACTATAAACAAAGTTCATGTACCTATAGCTTAGAGCACAATATGGGTGGGAGTGATTAAATTAGAGGTTGCTTTCTCAACTAATAATTATAAAATATTTATTAAAACATATGTAGTATGTATATATCTATTTAATATGTATAGTTTAGTGAAGTGTGTGTATATACATATATTATAGGTATATATATACATATATACAAACAATCGAGACAGATTCAAGTTGGGTATGAATTGGTTAGTTTCATTTTCATCTTAAAGTAAGCATTTTTAAAAGTACACTATGCACGATTAATAAGCGAATGTTGGGAAGAGAAAATAAACCTGAACATAAATGGTGTTGGGATGAGCAGTGGCTTTGAGAAGATAATCAGTACCCCAGCGAATAGCCTCTCTAGCATTCTGCAACTCATTTTTCATCAACCCACCAAACTCAATAACACTCCAAGAAAGCATAGTGGTAGTAAAGGCCATAGGAAAACCAAACTTGACATTATCTCCAGCATCATAGTACCCTCCAACCAAATCTACCTGCATTGCATATAACACACAAAAACAATAAATCTCCAACGTCCAAAAATACAAATAAAAAAGGTAAAAGGTGATAAAAAATAAAACCACCTACATGCATGGTTGAGCCATCATATAGAGCAGAGTCCTTCCTCCAAGACATTCTCTGATTAGAAGGAAGCTTCCCTGATCTCTGGCCTTCAAAGAAGATGATAGATTTTGTGAGAGCATCTTTGTAGTTATGAGTGGCAAAGTGATAATGGGTTGGGAATGCATTACAATGAAGAAGAAGAGTGAAGAAAATAGAGAGGAGAAGAGTGAAGAAAAAAGAGAAAGTCATGTTTGGAAGCAAGTTACAGAGTGCTCTGTTTTCTTTGAACTCTGCTATTTATAAAAAGCAAAAGCTGTTTATGTAACTTATTGCTTCGTTGCTATACAACAATAATTAGGTCCATATCCTCTTCCTTTTCGTGATTTCTATTTCTTTATATTAGTTTTGGGGAGTTATATAGCTCACTGAGCAATAAAACATGTCACGATTAATTAGGCCAAATCCAGTGAAGTGTAGTCAAACGTAATTTTTTGTTATTGTTTACGGTCAATGTCATTTCAGCATCATTTTCGATGTACCAATTTTAATTACGAAAAATAAATGATTTATGTTCATTTTTCATCTAACCAAATTTCCAAAAATATAATCTCTTGTATAAAAAAAACTTTCGCCCTAATCTCAGGGCACATAAATGTTCTATTATTTGGAACACTTTTATTTTTAGTGGTCTCCTATTATTTGGAAGAAGGTTATAAGAGATTGGTGATGGAAATTTACATCGGATTCTCAATATAACTGTTCTATTTGGGGCTCAATGAGATGGAATTATGAAAAGAAGCGTAAAGTTAAATATTATTTTCTTGGAAGCCTTCCAACGGACTTAGAAAATCATTATTAATATTCATACTTTTTATAGTTTGAACCCTAATTAATGGAAGAATTATAGAAGAATGACAATGTTGATAAGAGAAAAGGGCACATACTAAGAATAACAGAGTTCAATTCTCATTAATATTCTCCATCATTTATCAAAAACTAAAGATTGGTAAACGAGAGTGAATATTTTCCGTAGTCATGCTGATAAATAACTCAATATTCAGCACTAAGAATAGCTTGACTAATAAATGAAGTTCCAACGGGAGAATGGCTATTACTGTCATATTTTTAAAATAATTGTTTGTCCATTTTATAACATTTATGTATTATTAAATAATATATTTTCAATAATTACACTATATATTTCTTACTCCCTATATATTTCAATAAATATTTTATTTTTTCATGGATGTATGGAGGGTTAATTTTTTAAATGTTAATACAATTTTTGTTAAATGTGATAGTTACACTAATTTGAATTTTATTTCTTTATCTAAATGCCTTGTATATAGTAGGAAAGAAGGAGTAATTTGGTTACAAGCAGGGGCAAAACACCCTAATAAGAAACAAACTACACTAAAACATTTATAGGAAAATAAGCTCTAGTACAAAATCCTCCTACTAAATCATTCTAATCATCTTCATACCCATAAGAAAGTGACAATATTACTTGTAAATTAATCACTAATAAATAAGGTATCACTTTGTGACATATGTCACTTTTTTATGGGTATGAGAATTAATATGAGGATTTACTAGAAAGATATAACTTTACTCTGAAAAATAAGAGTACATCCTAATAATCCTTGAAGGAGTAATAACAGTTGGTGAGGGTAAAATTGCTAGAGCATGAAAGCAATAAGTTGTAGGGACATAAATTAAACACAGCCGTAAAGTGATTCCTAAGGGCGGAAATAATAAACGACTGAATTTATGGTTGAAATTGATATGTATAGGTTGTCCTTAGAAATTTACAGTTTATTGATATATAGTTTGGTTTTTACATCCTACTACTAGTACATTCTAAACCAATGTTATTTGGATTGGAGTGGACGGTCCAACATGTCTATAACTAATCAAACTTGTAAATGGTTTTAATTTACAATTTTAATGACAGATTATGTCATTTTAGACCGTGAAAATTATAGTTTGACAATATTACTAAATTTTATAAGTGATATATGAAAATTTTTTATGGATATATGAGGATTTAGTATGAAAATATAGTATAAACTCTTAAAAAACATAACATTATTTCATTGTTTTATATCACTTCAAAAAAAATGGACATATATCACTTCAATATAATTATTCATAATCATTAATTATATATAACTATAGTTTTGTATATAATTATCCTAGTTTGATGTCTATCTAATGTTTTATAATATTGCTTTGTAATATTGGTGTAAACTAAGCATCCCTTAACTAGCTCTACGACCGGGTACCACCTTGTTTATATTATGTTTAAAGTCGTATGGGAGAATGTTGATAGAATTTGTAGGAATTTATTACAAGAGTTTGTACAATATATTAATGGGGCAGGGAGAGCAATACAAACCTACTTGTGAATCTCTTTGATTGATTAACAACCAAATAATATTGATGGAGATATGTAGTAGTAGTAGTAATAGGAGTTAGGTATCATAGTTTAATTATTAGTCTAGCCCTCCTTAAAACATCCCCAGTCCTTTTTAGGACAGAACAACCCTAATCCTTAATTAATAGAGTATGATAGTTGACAAGAGGGGATTATAGAAAGACGTGACATTTTCCATAAGTTACCCTCTTCACCTAAACCCTTAAGCACTAGTTTAAAAATTGGAGATGTCTTCCATGACTTCATCAAGTGTGTAGGTACGATTGCATGCTTCAAACACATAATTAAGACGAATTAATAAACCATTATTAGTAATAGCTACCCAGATAACCTACCTTGTTTAAGAAGTATTAATCATCTTCATTAATGGAGAAACAAATAGGGTTATTACACTTTGTTTTAAGGATAAAAAAGTCATTCCAATTGTAATAGAATGATTGAATTGTCTTTTCATTTTTCATTTTACATTGTTTTATACATCACTTGTCTCTCCATTAATAGAGATGATCTCTAGTTTAAGATATAGCAATCATTATATCTTTGACTAATTAGCTGCACCATTTTTGTGTACTACCGAGCAGTGGTAGACCTTGGTTCAAAACTTAGGTGGAGCCATATATCATTAACCATAATAGTTCATGGTTATTATGGTAGTTTTATAAGGTCAATAATTACCGTTAACAATTAAAATGTGATCATTTTTAAATTTTAATTGACCTGTAGTTTTTGTATGAGTTTATTAAGACATGCACCTACCAACCATCCATAATTTGGTACAACACCATTAATGGTTAACTTTTAACTTCTTCTTTTTTTTTATTTAGTCAATAAACTATTGGGCTCTTTTGATAAACAAAAGATTATATGGAGCTTGTACTTTTTTTAAAATGTACTTCTAGTGTTTGAATTTTTTTTTATGAAGCTATCTGGGATATCATTTAATAAGTAAAATTGGCTTTCAATAATTCGTTTTCCAATTTTATCTTTCAAAATTTTAAATATTACATAATTACCAAATTAAAAGCTTATACATCTAAATTTAAATAGTCCACTGATATCGTCCCCAATGAACACTCAGTCAATACAATGACTTTAAAGCTTATACATGCTATTTAAGTAGCAATGTTCTGTTTTGTTTTCTCGTGTGAGGATTTTTGTTCAATTTTCATTACTTAGACTTTATAAAATTAACAAATCTTTCAGAAACATTTCAAGAAATATGCATAGAATAAAGTCCGGTGAAATTATATTTTACTAATCTTTTTGGTTTGAAAATATGCATAAAAAGTTTGCACATGTCTTTTTTGCATAATGGAGTTGAACTCAGTTATCTAAGCTCAGTGGAAATTGCAGAGTGAAGTAGTTGTCCACAACCCAAAGCAGAGAACATCAATGAGAACTCAAAAGTAGTAGTAGTCAGTAAAAGCAATAAGTGTGGTCTATGCTTGAACTCATAAAAGATGTCGGAGAATGGCTATGTCCACATGCATGGAGAAGACATTGACCTCTTCTTCATGTTCACTTACTAATTCTCCAAAGATTCACCCCTTCATTGTCTTTTAAAAAAACATATTTCCTCTATCATTTATTTCTTTCCTATCAAACAATTTTTTCGGCTTAACTTATTTTCTCATTTCTTTCTCTCTACTCATACATTTCATTTTTATCTTCTCTCATTCTATTTTCTCACGAAACTTATATGGATCTGATCCACAATTGCATACCAACCTAACCCGACATGCATGTTTATACATTCATATCATATAATTGGTGGTACTATTTAATTGCATTATGCATTCCAAGCGCATTCCTCGTTCTTTTGTTATTTTCATTACCTTCCGATACAATGAAATTGTCGTGGCTGATTCGACTGGAGCAATGCGATGGAGCAAAATGAGTAACAGTGATTTGTCAATTGTTATGCCTCTTCTTTTTTCATTTCCATAAAATAATGTTTTTTTTTTTGCTAAAGGAAAGACTCTAATAATGTAGGGTGAATGAGAGATATTTTCAAGTTTTTGGATTTTTTAATTCAAAAATTAATAAAGATTTCGACCCTTAAAAATATTTTGATGTCACATATCAAAATCTCTAAGACTCTAATCAGTATTATCTCTATTAGGGACAAAACTTTAACTAACTAGGTGAGAGTAACTACCCATAAACTTTAAAAATATTAAACCTAAACTTATTAAAAATATTAATACAAATATTATTGTCCCTTCTAAACTTTTTAACATCAAGAAAACTCGACTCAATTCACCCATAAACTAGTTGTAGAAAAAAAAGAATGTTTGTGTTATTATAATTAACAAATGCTCATATTATTAAATGATGTAACTTCATTCATTAACTTATATAAATTTCTATATTATAATATGTAGATGAATGCAATTCCAATTTCTATATTATAGGTGTGAGTATGAAAAATAGTAACCATGTTCATCTCGTCCTATTATCATCCCTATATAAAACTTTGAAAATAATTATATATATAAAGGGTGAAAACTATAAACAAAATTGATCGTACATATTAGAATGAAAGGAGGAGGAAGTATAAGACATTCCAAGCATTTATTGAGAGACAATCTATCAAACATTCAGAAATTGTGCATCGAAGCACATGTGTAGAAGAATAACTTTCCATCACGATTATATTATAAATGATTGGATCGCATATGCTATAATCATTATTTGGCTGGGACCAATCAATTTTCCATATTAAATTACTGTTTTATCATTTCTTTCCCCCTTCACAATCAACCAATAGTTGTACAATCACTATTTACAATATGTTTGGTAATGCTTTTTTTAGATTATGAATATAAAATGTACGATTATATGCTATGAAAAAGTAAATCAACCAATCGAAGTTGAAAATGTTTTTTTCTTTCTTCTTTTTCTTGATTTACAATCTTTTTAGGTAAACTAAATATGTCACAAACAAATTTAATTTATAAAAAAACATAAACAAAAATAAGTAAAAACAATTTCAATCAACATGTGTGTACCCTATGAGGTCTAGAAGAGAAAACAAAAGTGGAGAAAAGATGAGTATTAGTAATCATTGAGATATTTTTAATTACAACATACGTAAGATTTTCATTTTTTACATCTACTTTCATTACCAAAATTTATGTTTAATTACAATAATTGAGTGTCATAAATTAATTAAGTCACATAAGGAGATCAAATGAAATAAGTGAAAAATTGTAAAGTAAGACCCTTTTTGGTCAGAAAGTGATGAAGTTGAAAATTTGTTGTCATTATAATAAGTTTTTGAGTTTAAAACAGTTTATAATTAAAAAAAATCATGCCAAATCTTTTATACAATAAAAACATTTTTCCCTACTGATACAACTATGAGACCCTTTTGGTCACAAAAGGGATTGCACGGATTTGACATAATGGCACTCTGCCATGTGCAATTGGTGTCCTCTCACATGCAATTTTCATTGCATGACCATTTTTTTCGTATCCTCAATGCAGCAAAAGATGATAGACACATGTAATGTAACTTGTATTTTGTTCAGAGTTCAATGAAAAATGTTCAGAGTTCAATGAAAAAGGCTGACACCACATTTCTCATTGGCGTGGACCAACAAAGAAAATATAACCACAAATAGTCTATTTCTGTGGCCTGATTTTGGTTGTGAATTTGGATATCTTGATCTCAACTATTATAAGTTATTTGTTGAGCCTTTAATATCTCCTATTTATATATGATTTCAGGTTATCATGATAGGTCCCAGAAATTAATGATTTTTATAGATATGGTTGGCCATTGGGAAGGTAATGTGTCGTCCAAAACTTTCACATGAGAGCTCATCAAGGACACGATCTTGAGACCAATATAATTTATTTATATCAAGATATAAATAGCTATTCTATCATGTAATAATATAATGAGGGTAATAAGTATATAGTGTAAAAATCTATACAATGATAACACAGTATTTACTATTCATTTGTTTTATTTATATTTAAAATACAACGATGATAATTAAATATGAATGAGTGATTATATAATGACAATGTAAAAAACTCTTACAATATTACTATATATCATTTTTCTTATTTATTGTATTACGTTTAGTGTCATTTATATTCTTTATAAATAGCTATGATGTATATGTCATGTGTTATTAGAAGGATTAGTGTTGTGTGAATTAGACTGGATCGGACAATCTAATCACTAACTATGAAATAAATCGATTAAACATAATACATAATTTCTTTTAATTTAACGTTCGGTTCAGATTTCAGATCATTAGTTCATTAAACTGAGTCATGGTCGGTTGTATGTAGAGTGGACCAGTTCACTAGCCTACCAAATCTTTTATAAACAAAAGTAATTTAATCTTAAAAACTTGAATCAATAAAAATAAATAAGAATTAGATAATAGTTTTGAGTGAATGCCAAATAAATTAAAGAGCGAGTCAATTTATCACTTTAATTATCTTTACTCCAAAAAATGAATTGTCTTTTGTATGAGATGACCTTGGGGAAAATGAGGTTGAATTTTATTAATATAGCTAACTATTACCACAACAAAAACTAACTTTTACAATTTTAGTTTTTGGGTGCTAAAATGACTATGATCAGCTTGAACGGCCCATTACGTCTTGGGCTTCTTAGACTATGATCAGCTTGAACTAGCATTTAAGATGTTCGATTAAAACTCAATAGCTTAAACCCAAAGGTGATGTTTTTTCGTACCCACTCCTTTATCCATTAAAACCTCTAAACTTTCTAGACAAGTTTAAAAAAATGCTAATAATGATTTACATTAATATAATTAGAGTTTAAATTTAAATTTTACACATTAATGATAGATGATGTACTAATGACATAAGAATTTCAACTTTTTTATCATAATGTTTTTAACACGATTTTACTCGGTTTGATCTATACATCATGGTAAGATGGGTCTTAGCCACTATTACTACGATTTGTTTAGGTTAGTCTTTAAACAAGTATTCCGAAAACATATGTCTTTAAGGCTTTAATTCTTGAGCTATAATGGTGGTTAGGATAGAACTCTTTTAAAATGATAATTCAATGATTCGAACCTCTAATCTTCACGAAACGAAATCTAGTTCCACTATAACCAATAACGTCTGAATTCCCATATTTGTTTGTTTTTGAATCACAAGTATTCTAATCTTATTAAAGTATTATGAGCAGCATGTTCTTCTTATAAGGCATGTTTTTGGTACATTTCCTATAAGGTATACCCCATAAATTATATGCCACACATACTCTAAGGAGATATCAAACACACTCATTTTTATCTCTTTTTCGAAAGTAACTACATTTCCATTACTTTTTAATAATGCACATTCCTTTTTAAAAGGATACAGTGCATGATGGTGATATAAATGGCAGGTATTAGACTATTAGTTACTAATACCAACCATAATCCTTACATAAGAACTTGACTACTTATTGGATAATCACGTACGTGAATACCAAAGTACCATCCATTAAAATTCTAGTAATATTTGTAATCTCATCACATGAAATGAGACCCCAAATACGAGTAGTGCAGTAACACACTACTACTATATAAATATTTTTCATCAATTCAAATTAGTAAAGAATGGAACACCAGTGGAGTTCAACCAATCATTCCCTTGTATAAACTGCCCCACAGTGAATTGGCTTGCTTCAATGGAGCTATTGATTACTCTATAACCTGGCCATGTAACTCTACCTCTTATATTTGAACCTGGACCCTTATTCATGTACTCTCCATAATACAATGTATTCAATGCAAATGTTTCATTCCATTCCAACCACCCTGCTGGTTCAATCAAGTCCTCCATGTAAGATTTAAGAAAAACAGTCCTTGAATACAATTTCCAAGGACGCCCTAGGTAGTTCTTGAATGATGATTTGACTGGGATTAAATCTGCAGCAGCTGCAATCTTGCAATTCAATATGGATATTCCAGTGTTTTGGTTTGGATCCTCTCTACCTTGTGCAGTGAACAAATTCTGTTGATTTTCATTTGGCTTGCGTGCATATAAGTTACAATTTTGAAACACTACAGCAGCATTGCCAAATATAAAATCAACTGTGCCATAAATGTCACATTCACGATAGAATTGGCGTAGGGAATGGACATAGAGAGTGTCTTGGTAGCCAATAAAACTGCATTTGTAGAAGACTGAGAAATCAGCACCACTCCTTAGTGCTACTGCTTGGTGTTTGTCTGGCCCAGCTGAATTCTCAAAGGTTATACCTTTAGCTATGAAACCTTGTCCCACAACAGCTGAAACATTATAAACAAATATGAAATATCAATCACGTTTGATTAAGGTTTCTTTATTTTTCATTTTTAAGAATGTTCCCAAAAAAGTTCACATTTTTTATTTTTATTTTCAAAAGCATAAGACTTAAAGTGGGCCTAAAGCACTGAATAGTAGTTGGGTTTGTGATGAATAAATCCACATTTAAAGCAAAAGAGAATTCTCTATTAGTTGGGTTTGGACATGTGGACCCTGTCATTTGACCTAACTTAAAAAGAACTCTTCTTTTCAGGAAAAGTGTAAAATATGGTCTGTCTAGCATGATCTTGAATCCTGTTATTCTTCTGTCTTTACTGCAAATTAAATAGTGTCTGCACTTGCCACTCAGAAAAAAATAAATAAATGTAAAAGAAACAGAAAGGTGTCGGCAGGTGATAATAAATCTTGGTTTATCACAGTTAACTTCAATAGATATGAAATTTGTTTTGGTTAATTGAGGTACATTATGTGATGAATTTATACTTAAGTGGGTGGATAAGTACACTTGAAGTCATTGGATTGTAAAGTTATTGAAAAACTAAACAGAACACTTTAAAACACTAAACTAGTGTAATGTTGCATATTGTTTAATAGAAGAGGAATTGAGGGACATGTGTGTATATATATATATATATATATATGACATTAAGATAAACATGCATTTAGAATCTAGTTATGACCAGCATTGTACCAATGATACCAGTTAGTCATTACTATGGTCGATACTTGATAGTAATTGATATAGATTACTAGGGTTTTAAGACATATATCAGCTCACCCTATAGCTACAACAAAGTGGAACCAATTGAGTGGGAGCAAGTGGAGAGTCATATTTATACTCCACTGATAAAAAGAATATGGAATTAAGATAGTAGCATTAGGTATATAAAAAGTTAAACCTTATGGAATAAACAAACAAAAGATGTGTAAGTTATTTTTATATGGGTGGGGATCCACTTACCAAGAGTAAGTTTTTTAAATTTACTTCATAAATTATACATCAATTTTAAGGAAATCCAATGGTTTGAATCTCTCATCTTTTTATATTTTATATGAAGGGCCTTAGAAAGACAAATCTTGGGTTTGGCTTATAAGACAATCATTTTGAAAAATGAATCCCACGGACAATTGTTTGAATAGAATTTTTTGGTATCAAAGTATTAAACTAATATGTGGAATCAGTACACGAGAAAATGCAACCATGTTATGATGACGTAGTAAATCATGTCCATCTACAAATTTATATTCTAAGATTCAAATTCAAGTTGTACCTCCCAATCCCCATTAAAAAAACTCAAGCTTTACTCTAGAGACAGGCTCACAAGTCACACGAGAAGAGTTTTGATTTTACTTTTTCGGAGGCAAGTCAAGAATCTATCTATCTACAACTACAACCTGTGATAACATTAAAGCCATTTGTAGTATAACATTGGCTTGTGATATATGACTTATTAGAGAGCAGAGGGACAAATGCAGCATGTGGGGTCAAACTTCAAAGCATTTATAATGATTTACCTTAATTTTAAGTTCCACAACCTAAACGTAGCAATAATATAATTCTTGAGCGGTTGACCCAACATGTGAACTGATTATGAAGTTGCCAACTTTCTTGTCTTTTATACCATTTTCTAATTATTTTTCCTTCTGTCTTTAACTTAACTGCCACATCACGGCTTCATCAGAAAAGGAAAAACTAATATCGAGTATAAAAGATGATAATTATGAAGATGTTAGAAGAATTAAACTATAACTTAATAAGGGCCTACCAAACTTTATCCTTTCTATTTTTTATATCTCAAATTATAAAGTCAAACCCAATTGTACAGTTAGAAAATTAATCCAAAACAGTAGCAAAAGAAAGAAGAAAAACTCACCAACAGTAGCTGATTGAAAAGTGGTCCAGCCATCCACAACATTCCTACTGGACTTCACTACTGTTTTTCCAATACCATCTCCCACAAACACCAGATTGGTCTGCTTCCTGCTAACTTCTACATTCTCAAAGTATGCCCCAGCCTTTATGTGTATCACAAACCTATACTTTCACCACACGTACATAGCATAATTAACAGCATAATTGGCACCCATAAATAAATATAAATAACTAAACTAAGTGGACCTAACTCCATTTCACCATTTGGGTGTTTAGTTAATAGAGCTGTATGATATAAAGTCTACAATTTCTCCCATCTCCCATTCCAAAAAAAACTTTGTCTATAAATATAAATAGTTATTTGCTGAGCAAGACTTTAAATTTGAGTCTCATCAAAGTTCATGGTGCAATAATATAGTTTTGCTATTCTTTCCATTGTAGCCATAAATATAGTAATTGTGGCTGCATTATTTTTTTTGCAATATATAGTATTATTTCATGTAGAAATTTACTACCTGTGCTTACTTTTTTTATTTTCTTTCATGTCTAGTTTTGCTTGATGTCTAGCTTTATTACTGATTGTTTTCATTGTTGCTATTTTATTAATAAAAAGACTTTTTAGATAAATTAGGAGCTTCGCCCTAGAACCTAAAATATATCAAAACCAAACATGCTCATGAGTATTTTTTCTACAATAAAATTGTTGCTTATGTGTATATATATATTGAAAATATGAGTGTTCAACAAAGTAAGACGTCAATACTTTGTACCTAGCTACATACCTAGTTATGCTGGAATTAGGAGCTGCAGCCAATGCTTCCCCTATAGTGGTGAAATTGCCAGTGCCATCTTTGGCCACAACAAAATCAAACTTGGTCTCTTTCACAGAAGCTTGCAGGAGCTTACGGCCTTTTGAGTTCACCCAAGAAGGGAACCCTTCTTTCATCTTACCATATTCAGGGAACACTTCAGACTTGGAACTTTTCTTAACTCCGGGCACTTTCTTCAACATGGCCAAAGAGTTACTCACATGGTGTGATATCTTTAGCAACTTCTTCTCAATTTTGTTCCTCACCTTATTCTTTCCTCCTTTGGTGTAAGCAAAACCATCGAGGCATGTGTACAAGTTGGTCATTGCTCCACTTAGCAGAGTTTGCAAATCATGGTAACGCTTGGAACCTATTGTGGTTTTGGAGAGTTCAGCAATGGCTGTTTTGAGCTCTATAGTGGTGTCATCAAACAGTTTGAGACAGTCATCAAGGGCTCTTTGTTCAAGTGGCTTCAAATTTTTTAGTTTCTTTCTTAGGCTGCTGCAGTTGTAGGATGATGATTTCACTTCATATACTGTTTGGTTGACCACAGAGGAGATAATTTGTGGGACTGATTTGGAAGCAAGGTTAGGAAAAGTGGCAATGGTTGATACACATAGGTCTGGGTAGAGTGTTCCTTGGCATATTGGTTCAGCTACTTGAATGTGTTTTTGAAAATGAATGTGGTGTTTTTGTGAAGGACTTGGTTCTTTAAGGGTGTTAGTGAAGTGATTTCCTAAAATGAATAGCACAAAAAGTACAAGAGCAAGAAAGGGTGCTATTTTTCTGAAGTTCTTCATTGTAGAAGTTGAGAAGAAGAAATTAAGTGGTAGCATAGTTGGATTAATGTGTAGATGTGATTGTGCAGTTGGGTATTGAAGGGACTACATGTTAAATAGAGTGGTTGGGCATTGTGAAATGAACTAATGGATTGTTTCTGTATATGTCTCAGAGGGACAGCATGATACTTGACTTTATTTGAATCTGGCTTGTCATAATTGACATGGGTCCCAAAAAGACTAAGTTAAGAGCCACCTTGATTAATTGAACTCTTGAGGATGGAATGGAATGTATTATAAGTGTGACACTCTTAATCATTTTGGCTCCTGTATTAAGTTCTGGACCTATCAGTTTCATTTTCTAGTTTTATGAAACATAGCAATTTTCTTCATTTTAACGAATGGTGCTAAGATCCTTGGTTTTGGTTTTGTATTCATAAGCATTATATTAGAAATAATTCCTAACTTTTGTTTTGAGTAGCACTCTTTTCTAATGCATTTATCTTTTGTTGTTTAAAAAAAATGAAATAAAAAACTGATAATTTTGTTGACAAAAATATCTTAACATGATTGAAAGCATTGAATAAATGATTGAATTTCTATATCATTTTATTATATCCAACAACTAACAACATACGAGTCTATAAAATTTTTATCTGTGCATCATTACTTGTTACTCTAGTAATCAGAGATAATCAAGGACCTAGAATCCAGAGAATTGGAAGTTAACTTTAGTGACACTTTCAAGAAAGGGAACAAGTAGGTATAGAGAGGTCAAAACATAGTAGTAACTTCAAATCTTTTGGGAGATGTCAAAATCGAATTTATTTCTTCATAAGTCGTATACCCGACCTTCCAAAAATGGGATGACAATGTGGTGCTATTCTAATTGTGGTGGCAAGGCTAGCACCTTTCCTAATATATTTGATTAAGATATTACACAAGTATATGTATAAACAACTCCATTATTTAATTTGTATACAAAATTTTTGATATTGATACATTTTTATTTATTTACATTACGCAGACGAATAAAGGCATTTTCCAGGTTTTAAAGTTATGAAGCAAGAGCCAAGAGGAGTTGGTTGCTTAGTGGTGAAGAGTGATGATTACTGTGAGCCCCAAAGCTTTTCTCCGCTTAACTTCACAGTGCATGCGACTGTACCAAATGCGTGTATATTTGTGATCTCACTTCTCATCTCATGGACCAGTGGCACATGCAGATGAGCTTCAGTGCCTTCTTTGCATTTGTGCTGTGGGCCAATATTTTTGAACCTTTTATGTCTAGAACATGATTTTTGGCCCAAAGAAAACCCATGCTTCCATCTACCGAATGACGTGTGATCAACGTCAATGCTCCACAGTAATAGTCCAAAAAATAGAAAGAAAGAAAAAAAGATAATGGTCAATGCTCTTGCCAAGACTCTAGACAACTGATATTTGTTTGTCTTAGGCCTATGTTCTATGGAACCAAACATAAAAATGCTAAATTTCTACGGTTTAACTTCACACAGCAATGCATCTATGCTTGGCATAAACGCATAACTGTAAGATGGAAAAAGGTATCAAGCTTATATAGCACCTCATATAATTTACTAAATATGAGTTGTTAACTTCATACCTTAATGAAATAAGTCTCAAATGCTTATAATTGTTTTTAGAAGAATACGTATTGTGTGACTTAAAGATTATAAGTTCAAATCTTGAAATAAGTTTTATTACAAGGATAAAGTTATGTATTTTCTCTATACTCCACCTAAACTTATGGGAAAATCAGATCCTTTTCATTACCGGATGAAGATAGTAATATGTATTTTTTAATGGTGCAGATATTAAAATATTTTTAAATAAAAAATTATAAATTATAAACTTTATATTCACATTAGAGTACTCTCTGCGATTGATGAGAGCGTAACAAAATTAGTAAGGACTAATCTAAATGTCACACAATCTCAAATTTATCATACTTCTATTGTTTAACACCCTTTTGTTGTTTTAGTGTCCGAGTGTTGGAGTATATTAATATTTTAATTAATGTTTATGAATATATAAATGAGTAAACCAATCATATCCTTCAAAGAGATAGGCAAAAGAATCCAGGGAAACATTTATTATTTATTAATTTTATTACGAATTGTATCTACAACAAAAGCAACAAGGTTTAATTTTACACTTTCACTAACTTCTAAACATAATAAATGGACAAACATGTTCACTAAATTTAATAACTTAGTTTATCCCCCCCTTAAATTTGACTATATAAATCCACCCAAGTATGGGATACCAGTTTGTGGAAGCCAATTATCTCCAGCCAAGAAGTTTGAGACAGTAAAGTTGGCTGCATCAGTAGCATTAATAATATGATAACCAGACCATGTCACACGATTCGTAGTATTTGAGCCAGGTCCTGTATTATTATACTCACCATAATACAACGTGCTCAAAGCAAAATCACCACTCCATTCATGCCAACCAGCAGCATTTATCAACCTATCCATAAATGACTGCATAAAAACAGTCCTTGAATATTCCTTCCATGGCCTCCCAAGATATGTTTGTACAGTATCAACTTTTGGAGCCAAATCATCAGCAGCTTTAATAGTACCATTCTGTATGGAAGTGCCTGTGTTTTGATTTGGGTCTGTTCTACCTTGAGCTGTGATAGTATTGAATTGACCATTCAGGGGGAGACGAGAATAAATGTTGCAGTTTTGAAAAACAACAGCTGCATTTCCAAATATGTAGTCAACTGTGCCATAGATATCACATTCTCGGTAAAATTGCCTCAAAGAATGTGTATATAATGTGTCTTGATACCCTTCGAAGCTGCAACTATAGAAACTGGACATGTCCGCTCCACTTCGTAGTGCAACTGCTTGGAACTTGCTTGGTCCTGCTGTGTTGCGGAATGTTATATTAACTGCTACAAATCCTTGAGCAACCACAGCTGCAGATACATATGAAACATATAAAACAGCACTCATCAAATTTGTCAAATGTTTGATAATTTGTAAATTGTCATGAGGAAGCTAGCTAGCTAGTAAAATTGTGTGTGTAACTATATATATGTTCATATTCAAAAGATAGCTTAAGATGTTGGGGAAGGTAAATGAATGATTTTAAACATCTAATACACTCCCACTTGCCATAGCCCTAGCTTGAGGCGTGGACTATGAACATGTCAACCACACACGGATGAAGATCACCTGTCCTAAGTTGGTGTCCTCAACTCTATCTTAACCAATAGTATAATGTCACGTACGTTATTAGAAATATTTACTCTTATGTGTCCTTTCATTTCCCTTGCTGAAACAAAAATAAAACATTATGTGATATTATACTATTGGGTGAGACAGGGTTAAGGACACCAATTTGGGACGAATGATCTCCATCCAACCACACACCTTGTGCTAAGAAGGGGACGACAAGGATCAAACTCATGACTGCTTGGTCAATTAATGCTATGATAACATTTGAAGAACCAAATTTTAGAATATATTAAGTGGTTAGGTATAGAGAAATGAATGGTTTTATACATGTAGCACATATTACTTTTGCTTACCAAATGTTGCAGAGTTGAATGTGGTAAAATTACCATCGCCCACATTGTGATTCCCGGTGATAATTGTTTGATTGATTCCTTCTCCAATTAGCATCAAATACGTCTTGGTTTTATTTACAGTTACATATTCCTGATATACACCCGCTTTGATAAAAATCAAGAAGTATCCACTAGTAGAATTTGTGTTATTTGGAGCAGCAGCGATGGCATCGTTGATAGTGGTGAAGTTTCCACTTCCATCCTGACTTACAACTACAATGTCAATTATCACAACGCTACTGTCATTTTTCGTTTGAAGTAGTTTTCTCCCATGATGCATAGCGGAATCATATATAGCACGTGCTCCATTTGACATCTTTAATTGTAAATGACTATTATGAAAATCCAAATTTCCTCCATTGTGTTGCCATGATGTTGTGATTATCTTCCTTGGCACCCAACCCTTCACAAACAGTGCAAGTGAGACACTGTGTAGTTTTGTGTCATTGGAAAGCGATGAAGACAAGTCATTCTTCACTATTGGATCAGAACTTGTGCTTTGTAGGCCACCAAAACAAGTTTCTTGGTTAGTCAAAACGGCACTTAGAATGGTTTGAAAATCTTCGGCTTGAGAGGTAGGAAGAACATTGCTAACATGATTAATTATGTTATATGTGTTTGATAAGTATTCATTATTTTGCTCAGCAAGGAACTGGCAATCTTCAAGAGCATGGATTGTGTATTGAGAGAAAACTGAGCTATTTTGAAGGTATGAGTTCACTAAGTTTAAGAACTTAAGAGAATGGGTCAAGGACTTTTGAACAGAAAAGCGACCATAATCAAAGACATTGCCATTTTGATTAGCAAGCACATTTTTGCAATAGTTAGGGTCTATAGTTGAGCCACAAATGGTTTCAATGTTATCTGTAATGGACAATGATGACAAGACAAAGATGCAAAGCAGATATGAAACAAAGAATGTATAAACTGAGAAGTGCTTGAAAGCCATTGGTTTTAGGATGAAAGAATTAGTATAAGGATGTGGTTGAAGTGCATATAGCCAATAGAGCTTATATAGAGATTTAAGATTTTGTCTCAATGATTAGTGTGAATGAAGGCTTTATGGAATATTTGATTGCATGGCTGTCATGAATGTTATAAACAACTCCAACTAGCCAGTTATGAAATATTTGATCATCAAGAAATTAGGAGCAACATTCATTTTAGACTTTAAATATAATGATAATAAGATTACACTTTTATTTAAAAGTATAAACATAATCAATAATTTCTTTCATTTTAGACTGTTGTGGGATTAGTACTTGCTAACCAAAAATCAGAGACTCCAAGCATACATATATAATTAAGGTAAGATTAATGATATTCCTTTAATTTTATCTTCTATAATCTTTTAATATTTCATATTTTTTTATCTTCTCACCATATCATCAATCTTATCTCCTCCTTCATTTCTGAAAGTTGTGGATAAACATTTGTCATAAAGAAAAAGATCAAAGACAAACGTGGAGGCAACTTTAGAAGTATACAATATATCTGTCTCTAGGTAATGCATGACAAAATCACAAACGTGGTGTGAGTGATAAACAATAATGTTTAAGTAATAGCTTAGCGACTTATATAAAATGTACTAACTACTACGTGAGAATGTTATTTTTTCTATGAGATTGAATCCGATTCCATAAAAGCAAAAATATCATCTTTATGGGTTTTACTTACAATTACATTAAGACGTGATTAAAGGATTTAAGAAATAACAAAATTGCATTAAAGTTCATAAATCTAATGTTGTTATGAGTTAAAAGTAGGAGCATATTTAATTTAATATTTTTACTGATCTGTGTAGTGGATATTTCTTATTATAATCTTTGGATATTTCCATCGATTTCCAATACTTAGTATATTGGGATGGGGATCACTTGTCCCCAATCATGTCCCATTTGGTGTACCAAACCAATCACAAAAATTTATTCAAGTAAAATTATAAATAACAAAATCAAAAATTAATATTTTAATATTATTTTATGAAGTTTGATTGGTTAGGAAAATCTTGGGATAGAGGATCCTAGTCCAGTAGATTGTCAACTTAATAATGAAAAGGTGCCATTTAATAAAATTACAAGGATAATGATGTGTAGCTAAAATAATACATTTTTTTAAATGATTCTGTAAGTAATACATTTTTTTAAAATCCAAGTCAAATTATCAAAAACGACATTTTACAACAACAAAAAAACGTTTATTTTAAGGAAAAATCCAAAACGATTGCATTGAGAGAGGGTGTTAGGAGTATTATTATTCAACCTGAACATAAATTTGATTGATTATGAAAATAGTCCATTAGAAATGGCTCCTACATATAATAATGATTAATCTCATCAGCAAGTGCAAAAGCATATATATCTGCAAAAATGTCCAGGTCTTATGTGGAACAGACGAAAAGTAGTTAATGACAACCCATATATAATAAATTGGTGGTTTCGTATATGCATTTCAAAGTGAGGAAGCTTGCAAGTTCCAATCGATTTGTTTCTTGTTCCAATAGCTAGTCCAATCAGAATTCTATGAGTATAAGTTTCTTTTTCATATACTTTCAAAGTTTCAACAAGTTGAACCATATGTATAAAAATACTATATATATATATAGTTTAGTCTTTAAACTCTTTGCAAGTGTGAAGCAAAAAAACTGCCACTGAAGGTCTCATGTGAACGTCTATATGAACACGATATATTATGGTGACATTCTTAAGTTTATATTACAACTCAATTTACATGTGTCATGTACCTATAATTATAATTAAAATGCTTAGCTGGTTCAAATCCTCTTTCTCTTCACATCCACAAGTTTATTTCTCAAATAAAATTAGAGAAGAAGATGTATATATACAGTGTATGTCACTATATCATCTACCATTTATATTTAATCATAATTGATTCTCTAAAAAAACAATCTAAATAAATGATAAATGATATACTGAATGTATATAAATCTTTATACTGACAGTGCATATATATTACATTCATAAATTTATTATTGTTTAACAGTAAATATATTATAATAATGATTATATACTTCTTTAATTTTTTGGGCTGGAAAAGTTGTTTTTGGGTCAGCCCTTGATACGTTGATCTGGTCCGAAACGTCACGAGACTTTGTAGCGGGGATAAGAATTAAATACTTCGGTTAGTATATATTGATTCCTTCACTCTCTTCAAAGTCCACTCAATATGAATTTAAATCATTTCATCATGATTGAACTTATCACTGGAGATTTTGCTTGGACGTTGTAACATTAAATATAACATATCATTGTCTTGTAGATGAGAAGTTTTCCATCATCTTTACATTTTTTTCTTTGTTAGAGATTAAAAAACAATAATGTTTTGTTTACGCTAAATTGAACGAGAGATATATTTTTGGTGATATTGAACTTTGTTGAATGTTTATTAAATGCTTGTAGATTAATAGGAAAAAAATAAAATTAAATATAAAATATAGGCCAATTGTAAGATTATTAGAGAGTAATTGAGGAAGAGAAAAACTTTGAAGTTTTGAAATACGTTTCTCAGATGTCTTTAAAATCTTTCATTTCTTTTTCTTCAATCATAGGGTTGGATCTCATCGTGTCTAGGGTTGGTTTTGAGTTTAAAAATTAGACATAGTCAATATTTAGAGCCGGATTGAGACCAAACATAACCTAGTCTGACCCGTCTTATGGTCACTCAATTATTATATTTGTATGTGTTTCTATTCAAATATGTACTGAGTAATGACACCATTTTAGTCGAAAGTAACATTGATTTTCTAATTTTTTCATCATATATATATGATTAATAATATATATACATATATAATTTTATATGTCAAATTAAAATAAATAATATTGAAAAGACTTTATCTAAAATTAGTATGCATTATATTTAATCGGGTCTAGGTCAGGTTTGAGTTTAAAGGTTGACCCGATCAATATTTAGGTCAGATTAGCTTCAAGTCTAATGTCGAGTTCAGGTTCAAAAAATTACTCGACCAACATTTCGGGTCGGGTAAGGGACGAGCCTTAACTCGACTCAGCCCGACTCGTACTCACCCCTAATAAAATTTATCGATCACATATAGGAATGACAATATAAACCTAACTTATGACTTATGAGTATCTATAACCTAACCTAAATTTAATAGAGAAAACATACTTTGATTGAATTTGGGTTACGATTATCCACAATGTTGAATAAGACCATTTGAATATTGTTTTTCATATGAGTAATACTTGTCTTAGATGTTGTTTCTTACTACAAATGTGAGACTCAACATATTTTAAGGGAACAAAACGTACTTACATTTTTATTTATTCGAATATTTTCTTATTCATATATTTACATTATATATCTAGAAGTACAAATATCAACATTATTTGCATGGTTTTCTCAAAGTGATATTAATTATTTATTAAATTATAAAACAGAAAAATATAATTTTCAATACCCTTTCACTCACTTCATTTTTTGAAACAAGTGTAAACATAAAGGAAAAATATTTTATGCTCTCCAATTTATCGCATTCTCTTTGTCACAAATGGAAAACATATACTTCATTAAAAAATTGAAATTTAATTTTTTTTTAGCGAAATAGTTGTTTTTCATGGTGCCAAACAAAATAATACATGTTAATATTAATGGTTATAAAAGATTTATGTTAAACAAATCAGTAAAAAAAGAAAAGCAGATATATGGAGGAAAAAACTGAATAGTTGTACTATAAAGTTGATGGATTTTGTAGCACCGGCACATGAGTTTCCGCGTTAAATTAGAAAGGCTAAACCTGGGGATGGGAGTGTCTATTACTGTTAAGTCAAGTCAAGTGTTGACTGTTATGCCTTTTGCCTTATTGTAATAGAATCCAGCTTTCAAATTTTGGCAGATACTGCAACTTCTACAACTTCAACTAAGTAGGGTCACTCACCGTCTCAATTTTAAAACATGAAACATTAATTACGCGTTTAAACTACTCACGACTCAGGTCAGAGGTAGACCTGCTCCATAATTAATGTCATTTCATTTTTTTTACTGTAAAATAGGATTAATATTATATTCTTTTATTAAATTTTCTTATTAATCCTCGTATTTACAAAAAAGTAACATATGTCATAAAATGATACTTTATTTATTAATAATTAGTTTACAAGTGACATATATCACTTTCTTGTGGGTAGAATGATTAGTATGAAAATATATCATTTTCCATAAAATAAATTTGACCTCTACAGGTTGTCTAATACAAAATTTATCTTCAAGAACAAGCACGTTTTCATTTTTTATTCTTTTTTTAAGTTAGACTATCTTATTAATTATTTGGAAGTTTCATAATTATATATCACATATTATCATTGTCATCTTGATCTAGTATTAGAGATGATCCGAGTTCTCAATAGTTAGGCGAACTAAATACTCATGTATTTATTATAAAATTATTATATAATTATTTTTTTATAATTATAATTATTCTTTTTATTTCTGTCTTACAATCTGTTTTGAACATTTAATTTTATGCAGACTTACGTATATAAATGTGTATAGTTATATTTCCCCCCCTCTAAATTAGACCCATATGGGCTTATAAAATGTAAATAACTACTCTTTGTTTGATATCTTTACATATGATAAATTATAGTCTTTAAAGAAAGCAATGTCCTTTTCTTTTAAATAAAAAATGCCATGAAGGGTTGAAAATACGAGCTTACTATTTGCCTGAACCTTATAACCAATCTTCTCCTTAAGAATCTATATATTAAAAAGTTAATTGTCAAGTGCATCATTGCTTCACATTTTCAATAATCGATGAAACCAGTGCCATGTTGCAATATTATTCGTACAAACCCAACAACAATTAATATTTTAAAAATATAAAAATTTCATTAAAAAAAAGATCCCAGAAATGGTCTACTCTTGGAAATGGTAGGAATTATTGCTACCATCATAAAATGGTAGGAATTATTGCTACCATCATTTTCACAAATAAAACACACATACATCAAAATACTTTCGGAGAGATGCCTAAGAAAATTGTGATATTAATGTTAGGTGAAGTCTCACATTGTTTAAAAGTTAATAAATTAAAGAGTATAAAAGTGAATGAACTTATATACTAAATACCTTAAGATTTTTGGTCAATATTTGGTGTCAGACCTACTTATATGTTTATTTTATTTAACAAATAGAAGAATATTTATACCTCATGAATTAAGATCTCCCAACAAGTGGTATCATAGAGTTGATGGTTTGACGACTCAACCAAGTATTGAAACGACAAGTGGTCGATAAATCCATGTTAGATCCTTGTGTCGAAAGTCTTCGTGATGAGAGTTGAGCTCTAGTGTATCCAAATTTGAAGGGGAGTAACTCACACTTAGGGAAAGACCTTGAATATTTCAAAAGTAAATGAAGAAGTCTCACATAGTAGATGAACTAAATTTCATTAAATAGATGAATCCATAGACTTAATGCCTTAAGATTTGGGTTACAATATAATATCAAACTCTTCATATATTTATTTTCTTCATATGTTTATTTCACTTAGAACATACAAACAACATCTCCCAACAATTACAATGATGTCTTCTCCACAAAATCTCAAAGGATATATTCAATTGTTTGCATCTTCTAACATAGTGATAATAATACTTAGATTAATTTATTGTGAAAGAAATCTGCAGTGTCATTAAGGACACCGTCAGTGCATTGGAAAGAAAAATTATTAAGGGCAAGGAGATCAATTTTTCTTCTTCTTGTAGGTATTTTCCTTGATAACATTGCTGACTTTTTTAGTAGAAGTTCATCCATTCTAATACTGTTATCGTTCAAGCACGCTACCAATTAGTATCGGTATAATCACACCATTACATTTATCATTGACTCCCTGTAATTTGTATTAGTGGATAAAATATATATAGAGACAAATATATATATTTTTATTTTTAATGAGAAAATTATAATTTCATTATAATCAAAACGATAAATATATCATAAAAATTATATTTTCATTTGTTTTTTGAAATATTTGTCTCTCTATTAATGAAAATAGATGATGATTACTTCCACAAAAACATATATCTTAGACAAGTTATTGTTTTCTATGTTATATTTAAAGATAAAATGTCATGGCACTATATATTCAAAAGGTAAAAATTATCATATCATAATACTTTCCTTTTGATTTCTATGCACTTTCCTTTTCAAATACTAAATATATTGTGTTAATTATAACTTTATACTCTAACTGTCTAACGATTGCTCAAACGTGCCGTTTTTTGTTTACTTAAAGAATGCAGTCCTAAGATTATATTCAATTCACAGTTGCCTAATTTCATTATTAAATAAAGATATATATTAAAGTTAGGTATCATTGACTATACATGCATAATTCCAAATGCATTGCTACCAAAAGATAAATCTTTACCAAATTTTCTTTTCCTTCTGACTGATGAGCCTTCAGATTATTTTTTCTTTTTATCAGCGCATTCTTTGACATAAGATCTGGTGGACCTAATTACGGTATACCTAATAAACTAAAACAATCTAGATTGTTTCAAAACATTTAAATCTTACATGAATTTCGAATACATTTAGATCAAACAGTATATGTAATTTTTTTAAGGATGCAAAAACTCCCTTTTGTTTTCTGACAACAGTGTGCACATTTGGTAATGGTTATTTTCAAATTCCTGAGTCCATATATAGTAACGAAATTAAAGTTATGTATCTAAAAGGAGATGAAATATTAAAATTAGAAAAATAAATAAATGAAAATATAAAATATATGTTTTTGTCTAATACTTACTATTAATGTCCAAAAAATTATATATGAATACTTTTATTGGAGAAGAGTAATTCTATAATTTTGTATTTAACCAAAAAGTTTCAAACTAATTATCTTTAAATCTAGGCTTCTCAATGAGTGTACTTTAAATCCTTGAATGGTAATATGCATGATTAATGTTCTCACATTAATATCCAAAAAAAGAGACATAAGTTAATGTGTGCAAAGCCCTATAATACTAATTATGAATACATTTTCTAGGTGATTAATTTATACTTTCTATAATCAATCATAAATTTTCAAATTAATTATCTTGAAATCAAGAGCTCCTAAAGTTGGGCCCACTGAGGAGCCCAAATATTCCCTAAGAATTAATATTACTCAACTAGTTTCATCTAATTCCTCACCGTCACTGACGATTTGATGGAATTAATTTCTTAAACCATATTTAATTGAATTAGAGTGTTGTAGTCCAATTTTACTTTTATTCATTTTTCCATTTTATATTGAATTTAATATTTTTAGGTTGTGCATAAAGAGTACGTAATACAGGATGCCAAAGTCACATTTTTTCCATCAATTTTTAATGCTTTTTCCATCAAATTATAAATGATAAAAGTTGTAAATAAATTAATGGATGATACATAAGTATCAATTAAAAGTAATAAAATAAACCGATTTATGAAATAACCATATTCATTTTTAAGCTTGATTTAAAAGACTCTATTCTTGTCAATGATTAACAATTGCTATTTTATCATTTATAAAATATCGGTGGTTAAGGTGGAAGACTTAAGGAATATGGTGAAGGAGGTTGGTGGGTTCGAGTCTCACCTATAGTAAATTTTCAAAAAAAATAGAGTTATAAGGTGGGTTGATTATTAAAGAGGAGGAGTGAAGTGTTTTTTAAAATGAAAATCTATAATAATTTGTTCAAAAAGTTCATTTCTATTAATGATGTGAATCCTACCATTTTCTTTCATTGCTCACTAGAAACCCAGTGGATATGCACCAAATTAAATGATAGTTTAAATTAATGTTCAGATAGTAATGAGAAATCTCATTAAATTTTTTAATGATTGATTTATAAATTATATGTATTATTTTCTTGTAAGCAATATAATTAATAGTATGATTTAATAAGAGAACATAATATTATTCTTAAATTTGAGAGAATTTATAAAGCATGGATATTGGGTATCATGATAAGCAAAATATAAAGCAGGCACATGGATACCATTAGATGATACATTGACATTGACCCAGTCCAATAAAGCAGCCTTCAACCATTGGATTTGTACGAAGTTTCCAAATCAACGCGCACCGATCTAAAAAATGCATATATTTGTTGACTTCATAATCTTAACATATGATACATTAAACAATAAATACTCCTAATAATTTACCCAATCATACATTACAACTAATCTACATTTTCCACGTAGAATAAGACTTATTTCCATTAATGAAAAGATAAATACTTTACAAAACTAAAAAAAATGAATATAAAATATTAATTATCTCATTTTTATTTATGATAAGATTACATTTATACCATTAAAAATAAAGGAAAAATATTAATTTTTATCTGGAGAGATGATTTTTATCCAGCTAACCTGTATTCTCCTAAGTCTTACATGTAAAGTGTAAACACGTAAATACATTATGGAATCTCATTCAAAAATATGCACTTCCCTCCCTATAAATAGAAAGTCATTGAACCCAAGTTCCAAAACACTAAACTTTTTCAAATAATCAATTAACCCTTAGCAATATCAAATCCCAATGACAATAATGTCAACCATTCTCATTCTCCTTCTACCCTTATTTGTTACTCTAGCTTTAGGGGATACCCCTCCCACCACTACGGTATCTACTGGAACCGTATGCAAATCCACCCCTGACCCATCTTATTGCAAATCAGTGCTCCCAACTCAAAATGGTAATGTTTATGACTATGGTCGTATCTCGGTCAAAAAATCCTTATCACAAGCCACTAAATTCTTGAACTTAGTTAACAAATATCTCCAAAAAAGCTCAACTCTTTCCACTCCTGCAATTCGTGCACTCCAAGATTGTAAAACCCTTGCTGAGCTTAACCTTGATTTTCTTTCAAGTTCCTTCCAAACGGTTAACAAAACAACTAGGTTTCTTCAAAGTTCTCAAGCTGATGATATTCAAACATTGCTTAGTGCCATTTTAACAAATCAACAAACATGCTCAGATGGTCTTCAATCCACTTCTTCAGCTTGGAGCGTGAAAAATGGACTCTCTAGTCCAATTTCTAATGACACAAAACTCTTCAGTGTCTCTCTTGCTCTTTTTACAAAAGGGTGGGTTCCTAGCCACAAAAACAAACCCTCTACTTTTCATCCAACAAGAAAACAACTTGGATTTCAAAATGGGCGTTTGCCACTTAAGATGTCAAGTAGAACCCGTGCAATATACGAGTCAGTGAGTAATAGGAAACTTCTTCAGGCTACGGTGGAGGAAGATGTTATGGTGTCAGACATCGTGGTTGTTAGTCAAGATGGAAGTGGAAACTTCACTACAATCAATGATGCTATTGCTGCTGCACCAAATAAGTCTTTGTCTACAGATGGGTACTTCTTGATCTATGTAACAGCTGGTGTTTATGAAGAGAATGTTTCTATTGATAAGAAGAAGACTTATTTGATGATGGTTGGAGATGGTATCAACCAAACAATCATAACAGGAAATCGTAGTGTTGTTGATGGATGGACAACTTTCAACTCAGCATCATTTGGTAATAAATAAATGATATTTAATTCCTGCTCTAATATTTTCCAACATATCTAACAATTATATTAGGATGATAAATAATATCCACCTATAAAGTTTATGAAAATAATATACAAATTTTTCTATCCATAACAAAAATGACATGATATATATCACTTTTACCATCTTACCATTACATCATTAAAAAATAGTTGTGAAAATGGTTTTGTCAACACTACTATAAGAATATATAATTTTGATTATCTACTGTAAGAATATCATTATTCATATATAATCATTGATCTCTAATGACTTTGATTGTTTCAAATTGCAGTTGTGGTTGGGCAAGGATTCGTGGGTGTAAACTTTACTGTTCGTAACACTGCTGGAGCAGTGAAACACCAAGCAGTAGCACTGAGAAATGGAGCAGATTTATCCACATTTTACAGTTGCAGCTTTGAGGGTTACCAAGACACACTATACACACATTCCCTAAGACAATTCTACAGGGAATGTGACATATACGGAACCGTAGATTTCATATTTGGAAATGCTGCAGTTGTGTTCCAAAACTGCAACCTATACCCACGCCTTCCAATGAGTGGACAATTCAATGCTATCACTGCACAAGGACGAACTGATCCAAACCAAAACACTGGCACTTCAATTCATAACTGCACCATAACAGCAGCTGATGATTTAGTTGGGAACATTGGTTCAGTTAAAACATATCTTGGAAGGCCTTGGAAAGAGTACTCAAGAACGGTTTATATGCAAAGTTTCATAGACAATGTGGTTGATGTTACTGGATGGAATAAATGGGATGGTGATTTTGCTTTAAGCACATTGTATTATGCAGAATTTAACAATAGTGGACCAGGGTCTAGCACTGATAACAGGGTGACATGGCCAGGATATCATGTGATTAATGCCACTGATGCTGTTAATTTCACTGTTACTAATTTTTTGCTTGGAGATAATTGGCTGCCCCAGACTGGAGTCACTTACACCAGTAATTTGGTATAGATATAGATGGATGGAAACATTGATATATTCACTTTGTTCTTTCGAAAGTGTTAATTTCTTAATTATGTGATACTATATATATATTGATTTGTGTATTCATAAAATAATGTGGCGGTAGCTTAGTACCGTGCATGCAATGGTGTAATTTTAAAAGTATAAATTCTTTGAATTAATTGGTGTGATACATAAAGCAAATATTATCTATTAAAATTATTAATTGAGATCTTGTTTTTTGTTTTTTTCGTAAGTGAATGTTAGCTGTATCAAACTGCTGCTGATATTGACTTAATAGGATATTCATTATTATAGTAATACGAAGTTAATTGAGATATAAGTACATCAAAAAAACAATTGAAAAACACAACTTTTAGTAATATATTTATCCTTCTAATTATATTAAAATTACATTTTTGTCATTAAAAACAATAGAAATACTTGTCTATCTATTAATAATCTTACAAGCTTTTGCCATTTGGATAGGCCAAGAACATTCTTAACTTTTTGACCTTTTCCTCTTATTCTTTTTAAGATTTTTTCCGAGACGATGAGAGAATAAGACATGTTACTATGAAAGTGCCCAAGATTCTTGTATTCATTTATACTGCTTGGCTTTTTTCAAGTACAGCCTCCATTACATGCATTAAATCATGAGTGAGTACTCATGTACGAGTCGAGACGGCTCATGCTTAGTCTCTTCCCGGTCTTAAAATTGCATGAGTCTAATTTTTTAACCCGGACTCGGCCATAAACTCAATGAGACCCAACCCTATTTATATCCGGTCATTATTGGACCATATCGGATGAGCGAGTAGGGTTAGGTCCTGCTCACCCCTAATTAATATATATATATAACGTTGAAGGGAAAGAGGAGAGAACGTTCAAGGCATGCATATCTGGTATAAATAGATGGAAAGTTACCACTATCCATAGTTTCAACAGAATGTAGTGCGAAGACCAAGTCTTGTAGCGAACAAAGCTATTATATTTGGCAATTTGTACCAGGAATTACTTAAATATCTTAGCCACCTTAACCTTCACCTAGTAACTTACGTAATCATGTTCCTCAACTCAAAAGAGGAACTAAGTCAAAAGTTTCTCATCATTTAGTTTAAAAGGCTAAATAAGATTAATATTTTTTGTAGAGAACAAATTAAAAACTTATGTTGAAAATTTGACTTTCAAAAAATTTAAAAAGTCATTGAATAACTAAAACATCGCCCCTTGGCATACGTTGAAGTCCAACACCAATTTGGTGTGAACTGTGAAGCCCTGATGCGTCACGTCTAATATATGTTCATGCACCATTATCTTTCTTGATATTAAGTAAATGCTTAAATATGATTTTCATTAAAATATATTAAATTTTGGTTTTATTCCAAATAATTTATTTTTTTAGGTTTGGATCTTTATATATCTCAAAAAAATTTAGTCCATTTCCATGTTATGTCTAACACTAACATATAAAATATGTCATAGTAAATAATAATCGGTAATGTGGCCATGATAAATAGGATTGCAACCAAAATAATCATTTTTAATTAACATAACATATTGTATTAGTATAAGATATAATTTGATATTGGAATATTCTATTATTACTGGCACATGAAATGAGATGGAGAGTTAAACAAGTTGTACAAAAAAAAGCTTTTAGAAAAGTAAAGATAGTAACTCTGTTCTACTGATAAAAATAGAAAAAGATTAACTCTGGTTTGATTGTGAGACATTTGCAGTATCATATGTATGCTAAACAATTCATGCCTGCATGGGTGCATGGTTGATCAATTCAATGATCAAATCTTTTATCACCTAAATAAAAAATAAAAAAACAAAACAAAAAAGAATACACCTTGACATAACTACAAACAGAAATTGAAAGAGCAAAATATAAAAACTACTTATTTTTGGCCAAACTAGCCTTACTGAGAGCCACAGCAATGTTGCACAATTTTCGAAACTCTACACTCCTCACAGAGAGAATATCATCATTACCAGGAATAGAAGCATCACATGTATCAATTGCAGACAATGCTGCTTTCAACCATATTTGAGCATCATGTTTAGCATTGGTCAAAATAGCAGCAACAGTATCTTCAAGTTGACCTTCAGCATCCAACAAATTCTCCTTACAATCAGACAAACCCTGTTGCACTGCAGGGTCCAAATTATCATCATCAATCAACATTTTCACATCACTTAGTATTCCTGTTGCATTTGCTGCAGCCACTCTTAATGATATTAATGCAAACTCTTGTAAGTTTCCAAATGCACTTGTTGGGTCAGATGAAAGAACTTGCAAGCATAGATCTTTCTCTGGTGTTTGTTCACATACCTTGTCCATTAGTTCCTTTCCTTTGAATTCTTCAGCACTTGTTTGATGCAATAGCATTATAGAGATAGCCAAGAGTAATAAGAATTTTGTAATGGTTTTCATTTTGGGTACTTTTTTTTTGTTTCCTTTGGAGTTGTATTAGTTTTATGAAACTAATGTTTATGTTTACCCTTTATAACAGTAAAGGTAGAAACACCAGTGAAGGGTTAAACGGTTAATAATGGGAGAAATGCGCTTGGCCTCAACTTTGGATGGCTTACATGACTTATTATTAAAATCAGTATGTTAATACTTAATTTAGGGATATATTATAGTTAGTTCAAGAATTCATGTTGTAATCAACAAAATCTATTTTAGGCTTATGGCTAGTTACCAGAATTCTGATGTGCTTCTTCTTTCTTTTTGTGGACTTAGACCCATAAAGTAATGGGCTTGAAATGATGTCGGATTTAACAATATATTGACCTCTTTTATTTCGTGTCTTTGGTCTAAGTGATGGAGGGGTGAAAATTTAAAGTATTCTTTGGTCTAAGTTTATTTTATATAAACCTAAGAAACTATTGATTTTTTTTGTTCTCAATAAAATCATTAAATCCTTCTTAATTAATCGTCCACTTTATTTCACTATTATTCTTTCTCTCATAACAATGAGAATGAGAGTATAATCAATCCATGGAGAATTAATTAAAGATGCTCATTGAAATATTAAAGGTCTCTTTAAGCATATGACAATAAATAGTTATATGTTTTGTCTTTGAAGAAGATTTTTCCAAAACTCATTAATGTGTACAATAAATTGCCCCATTATGGATGGTACAATCATGAAAGCTTCGTAGACCAAGCATACACAACATGATATTTTGCATCAACTTATTTGGTTTACAATGCTTATATATACCTCATCAACGAATGGATATCACTTGTCCCAAAAATAGTGCCCCAATGTATCTCGACCTACTAAAAAACTGATATGTAATTAATATAAAAATTAAAAAAATAGAAAAATATTTTTTTTACAGTACTTGGTGCAACTTGATTAATTTGTGACATAATGACATGAATTTTTTTGGGATAAATCATTCTTATTCCTCGTCAACACACTACACATATCCACTTGGAGATATAGGAAGTAAAATTAATGGTTGTGACTAAAGGCAATTGATGTTTCCTATGAGGTTGGTATAAGCATGGAGGTGGGTGGTGGTAGTTGGAAATGGTAATAACAAAGATGGTGATTGTTTGATTGGTCATATATGATGCTATCCAGATTGATGGTGAAAAGAATATGTCAATATCCACATTTTACTTAACCTTAGGTGCTCAATTTTTTGTAATAAAAATTAATGACTTTAAGAACCTTGACTCAACTATAGAAAATATTAGAATTTTCCTCCTTCGAATAAGATTATTTTAATATAAGAAAAAGAATCATAATCCAAATACAACATTTAAAAAGAATAAGGGAAAAAACCTAAAATTCTCAAACTATATGCATTTTTTAGTCATCACCAATGGTTAGAGAAAGTCACCATCAAAATATAAATTGATTGAGAAAATCATAAATAAATTTCAAAGTTCAAAAAAATAAATAAAATAATGATAGTATATAAAAAATAACAGTGATCAAACCGAGAAAAAATAAAGTATATTGGTGATAATTTTACATTGTTGTTTATGTGAGGACTGATTTTATTAGTTTAAGAGATAGAAAAAGGAAAAATAGTTAATAATTATTGCTTATCAAAACATGCAAATTAGTGATTTTTTATGAACTTTCCCAAAAATTAACAATCTAAAAGGGAAAAAAGAGATATTTCGATTAGAATTGTCAATTTTCTGCTACCATACCTTTCTCTCATCTTGCTGGATATAGTGATATACAACGTGGAACTTTCAGCCTGGCAATACGTGTCTCACCGAATAATTGATCACCGATCGCACTAAAACGCTGTCGTTCTATTAACCCTTTGAATTTTGAATAACAACAAATCCAACTCGCATTTTCTTCATCCAAACTACACAAACCCAAAAACCATCTCCAAATTCACTTCCACCCCAACACAACGGTACAATGTCCATCACCGCCATCCTCCTCCTCTTCACCGCCGTCTTCCTCCTCCTCCCACCGCCTCTCACTTCCTCTTCCGCCCCAACCGCCTACGACCTCCTCGCACGCTACAACTTCCCGGAAGGTGTCCTCCCGAAAGGAATCACCGGTTACGAATTAGACGAATCTAGCGGTAAATTCCGCGCGTATTTGAACGGAACTTGTAGTTTCTCTCTAGAAGGTTCTTATCAATTGAGCTATAAACCTATCATCAGCGGCCGCATTTCGCAGAATAGGCTCACCGATCTACGTGGAGTTAGCGTCAAGGTTCTCTTCTTGTGGCTCAACATCGTGGAGGTTGTTCGAGACGGTGATGACCTTGATTTCTCGGTAGGTATCGCTTCCGCTTCGTTTTCGTTAGATAATTTCTTTGTTTCACCGCAGTGTGGTTGTGGATTGGATTGCGGTGATGATGTTGAAAACCCTTCCCTTCCCCTTTCCTCCATGTAGAACAGTTCCATTTTGTCTTCATTTTTTAAATATAATTACTGAATTATCTCCTGATAGTTTTCTTGTGAATTGTTATAATATTGTTTACTACTAAATTTTATAGTCTGCTATTGAAATGCGTAGTTCTTTTTTTTTCATTTTCAATAAATATCCGCCACAGGATAAGAAGCAGGGCAATTTAATTGTTGCAAACCGGGAAGTATAATCTAATTTATACATATGTTTGCAATTGAGGATTTGATGAAAGAGGAATTGTTTAGGTTAAATTGTAATCTGCACCTTAGTTTCATTGATTTCGTAGTAGTTTTTAAGAATTACACTTTTATCTGTTTCTGATATGATATCTCTTGTTACATGTCAATTTCAAGCATAAATCGTATGATTCGTATTTATATCTGGAGAAAAGATAAGGTGTGATTGATTTTTTGATTCTCAGTAAATTGGGAGACCTTATGAAAGTTCATCTTGGTGTAATTGTGATTTTTGGTGATGGTGGAATACCTGTATGTTCTTAGAGGTGGAATGTTTTGTAGTCCTTTTTTGTTTGCTTTTTTTATTTTCTGTTTCCATCTTATTCAAAATTTGCATTGGATGAGTTTTAGCCAGGAAAGTAATGGCCAATGGGGCACTTTTTACAGTGCTTGTACTATACTATCTTGACAGAGTACCAATTTTCACTTTTCCTATTGTCATCCGTTTTATTCGTTTGTCCTTCTTGAAATTTGAAAAGAAGGATCTGTAAAATAGATGTCCACTTTTTGATTATCTTGGAAGTCATTATCTGCTGTGTCATCTGTTAGCAGAAATGAATGTCTTGCCATGACTAGATGGAATATTGAAACTATTGGCATCAATTATACTAATTCCAAGTGACATCTGACTTCAACAATTCAGCATTGGAAATTTCTTGGCTTTGTGCCTAAAACAACTTAAGCCCCTTCTGTGTTGGTTGTCTTTATTTTATCTTATATATTCTAGGTAAGAATAAATGCTGTGAAACAAGGGGTTAAGTAGTAAGAGCAAAATGTGAAAACTGAAACCTGACTTCAGTAACTGGAGAGACACGAGGAACAAAAATATGTTGTCCCAAATCATGTCTCGCACTAATGACAATGAAGCAAAATAATAATAATAATTAATGTTTAATTTTTTTTTTAATTGACATGATATGTTTTCATTTGTGTGAGACTAAATTTGTGATATGGTTTGCGACAACAAATCTCTATTCGAGACAGCATAATGGTAGTGCCTGACTGCCTGTTGACACAAACCGTGTCACTGGCTGGTATAAGCAATAGTGCTTCAGGAAGTTAAAGAGTTTATATTTTTAGATTTAGAGATCATTTTAGAAGTTGGTTAGGAAGTTACTTGTTACTTTGTAAAGTTTGTATTAGTTGCTTAGTTTAAAAGATTTCTCTTTCTATTTTTCCTTTGTATAAATAAGTCATATTGACTTCATTTTCCAATCAATGAGAACAAGTCACATTATACATTCTCTTCTTGCTCTTTGATTTCTAATATGGTATCAGAGCAATAATTATGCCTTTCATGGCTTCCGCTTATGTTTCTTTCATTCCAAGATTCAACAAAGAATCATCACCAAATCGTGTTATCACTGTTTTCTCTTTCTTGAATTAAATCAGCAATGAAGGTAAGCATTAGAAGCAGCCTTTTTTCCCCTAGGTGAACCTTAGATTCAAGAGTGCCAATTTGAAGATTCAACTCCTCAACACATATCACACTTTAACTATATAATGAGAAGTTCAATGGAAGGTTCTGGAGGCTCATGGCATGCTGATATTTGCAATAACCTGGAGGGAAAATTTGCTGCATCCTTATTAGATGAGTTTAAGAACCACAAGCACGTTAGTTCCTTTCATGGATTCCATGCAATGGACTTCTTGAGAAACTTTATATGAAGCACTGAACAAGAAACATGATTTGAGATGGATGCATTCAAGCCAAGCATTTGAGATGGGAATTGCAGCTCAAGATCATGACTGCAATCTCAAGTGATGATCATCGAGTAAGCTTTGTTGAAGTTTATATTCTCACATGGGTTCTTACAAAGAACAAGAAAAGGTTGAAGCCGTAAATTGTGTGTGGATTCATGGTCCTATAATTGTAGATGTTGGACCTTCAGGTATAGCAGTTGTTGCTTGTCTCAAAGAACAAGGAGTACCAGTGTGGTTCTTGAGAGAAGTGATTGCATAGCTTCATTATGGCAAAACAAAACCTTTGGTCGTAAACTCCACCTTCCTAAGCACTTTTCTGAACTTCCCCTTAAAGTACCAGTTTATTTCCTACAAGGAGTCTTATGCATCACACTTCAACATTGTTCCAAGGTTTAACCTAAGTGTTCAGAGTGTTGAGTTTGACCCATATTCTAAAATTTGGGTTGTTAAGACCCAAGATTTTGTGTACATTTCACCTTGGATTGTTGTGGCCACATGTGAGAATGTTGAGCCTGTTATTCCCAACATTCATGGGATGGACTTGTTTCATGGACCCATTGTTCACACTAGTGTGTATAAATCTGGTTGTGATTATAAGAACAAGAAGGTTTTGGTTATTGGTTGTGGTAATTCTGGAAAGGTTAACAGCAACATCAACTTGGATAAGGTGATTGATCATGAAGCTTTACATGATACTTTTTCATCTTTTGGAAATATTCTTTCTTGTAAGATAGCTATAGATGCTTCTGGCCAACCTAAAGGCTATAGTTTTGTACAACAAAAAGGCATTTCCTTCTTACTCTATTTTCTTACCCCACTCACAAACACACGAAAGCATTATAGTGTGTATTTTACATCAATAAAGCTACAAATTAGGGTTGAGATTTCGATCCATGTTTCTTTCTTTCATCATTAATGGTTGGTTTGCTTCTGTTCATGGTGGTTAAGCTCATATATAGCTTCTGCTATGGATGGTTAACTTATGTCCATAGTGGTTAAGCTTAGATATAACTTCTGTCATAGATGGTTAAGTGTTGGATGATATATCTTCTATTATAGATGGTTAAACATTGTTATTGCTTCAAATCAAGATTACAAGCTCGAAGTTAAAAAAATTCACTCACGAACTTGAGGGGTTATTAAAGATATTTTAGAGGGAGGACTATACTATGCACAGCACCTCCCATGGCCCATGAGATAGAAAACAATCAAGGAGGATAGAAAATAATAGTATAGTTTTATCATGTTCATCAAACTCTGGATTGCAACATGTTATAACAGACTATCATATCTTGTCTTTCTTATCTTATCCATTAAAGAGCCTGAGAACTACTAGTAGACCTGGTAGTAATTGTCTGCACATCAATTGTCTTCTATTTAACTATAGTGTAAAGTCTGTTATGCTATTTTTGGTTTTGTTTTCAGCTCAATTAGATGATAATCTAAGAAATAAATTTTATGAGTTGGCTGAAAGTTTGAGTTTGATAAACTACCTCATTGTTTGAAATTATTTCTAAATTAAGAGTGCTAGCACATACAGGTGAAGGGACACGAATGTGCCTAAGCATGAATATTTTTTTGTAGTTATCCATTGTATGATTATTAATCATGTATATATAATAAAAAATTAGACAACTAATGATAATTTCGATCAAATAGTTATCATTACTCAGTGTACATAATTGAATAGAGATACGTACAAATATGATGAGTGAGTAATCATGAAACAGGTACGGGTTGAATCTTGTATTAACAAGGTCTAATTTTTAAACCTAAACTTAACTATAGATTCAATGAGATCTAGTCCGATTATGGTCGGGCCAAACTAGGCACTTAGGGTTTGGTTGTGTCCACCCCTAGTATCCATAAACATTGTCTATGTAAGTCTTATTTTATTAGTGTCTCCTAAATATTAGTGGCAAAATGACTTAATAAATTTTATGATAGTGATTAATGGAGTATTTATTACTGGGAGGAGATCCACTTACTCTAAGAGTGGAGAAAATTTATTTCACATCTTATTCATTCATTCTTGGAAAATCCAATGATTTAGATTTACTCACTAATTCAGAGTATTGAATTTTCCAATTATGAATGACTATAATGTGGAGTAAGTTTTTTTATTTACTCTTGGAGTAAATTGATCTCTCCCTTTTATTAACATGTTTAACTAATCAAACTAGTACCTGGTTTGTGATCTATTTAGGTGTTTCTAATAGCTAAGAGTACTGTTTATCAACTCTAAAAATGTAAGTTTATATTGAGAATTGATAAATGCATATATATATTTTTTGCCAAACGTGTAAATTGTATTATCACGTAAAGGAAAATATCAAATTCATTCATCATTACCCACTCATACTTGTCGGCACCACCTTCTATCAAGGATAACCTCATTACAGATTAAAAAATGATAAATGGAAAGATCAGCACAACTAATAATTCTTTTTTTATTTATGTACAAGATTACAATCATCACTATTTTTAAAATGATTAATGATATGTCTTTATATTCCAATCATTCTATTTATAATAAAGTATAAATTAATTATTAATAAATGGTCATTTTGTGATATAGGACAATTTTTATGGGTATAATAATTTATAGGATAATGTATCATTTTATTCCCAAAATCCTTGATTTGCACGAAGCTATCTAATCCTGAATTCCTAATCACCCTTTGCAGTTTCTCAAAGGTATTGACTACTGCTATAAATGGCTCCTACTATAATAGCATAAAGTTCCACATTCTAACTTTGTTGTACTTACTTATATGCATTTTATGTGTAATGCAATCAATTGATTCTGCTCATAGGAATTTCCATGCAATCAATTCAATAGTGTTGAATTGGAATATGCACCATTTGAAGTATATAACAAGTTTTCCCCTTCATATAGTTAGGATCTAACTTATCTCTTAACTTGATAATCTTTTTCCATTATCATTTGGAATTTGATGAATGCGCCAAATTTAAATACTAATTTATTAAAATGTGTTGTTTATACCAAAACCCCATTGTTTATATTATTTTTCTGATCAACTTGGTAGAAAGGAAAGACGTATTGTTTCATAGCCATTAGGATATTCGCCTATAACATGAGAAACATCATGATCATCTCTACTTTCGGTGGGAATCTATTACTTTTTTGTGAAAACCGTGAGAGCATTCATGTCTTTTGTGGCTACGGAATATATTTGTTGAATAAACATTCATATCCTTTTAGTGAAAATATAAAATAGTCACCCAACTCCTAATAATGATTTAATATTTATGTAGTAATAGTGCAAAATGTATTGATTATGTATGTATTTTTATATTGTCTCCATTATACATATCATTCATATATTAATTATAAGAGTGTAATATATATGTATTATTAGTGTAAAAATTTATATCGTCATTACGTTATCCATCATTCATTTGGATTACTTTTTTTGAATAGCGAATCATGAGACTATTAATACAAATATCATTTTCTCATAATTAACTTTTAAATAAAATCTTAATAATTATGAGTGACACACTTGGTGCCAATTTTAATATTTCATAAATTTAGTTGTTGAACCTAAATTTTGGGTTACTAATTTTAATAAGAACTTATTGTGTTTACTATATTGTGAATCTTGTCCAAAATCAATAAAAACCTTTGATATCAATTAAAAATATATTCATTATTTGTAATTTTACTCGGATATTATTAGTGTGTAACACAATTTAAGAGATGGATTCATACTTTATCTTTTAGTTCTACTAAATTAGTTGGAGCGTAGATTCTTACCCTATTAATGATCAACACCTCGTCTACAATGATATAGCGACAATAAACTATGGTGCCATGTTCTTATTCATCATTTTATTTTGCAGCCATGATGCCACGTTTATGTGTTGTTCATAAAATTAACAAAGTATGCAAACCAATCATGTTTGCCGAAAGTGGAAGCACCGCCTCTCTGCCATTCCCCAATATTATTCTACTACACCAACATTATTCAATGGCCCTAATAAGTGAGGCATTTTTAGGAGGTTTAGTGTCTTATCTTCCACATATTAAAATAATAATCTTGAGTCACCTTCCTAATAAATTTTAGTTACATAAAAAATTACTTTTATTTGGTATTTCAATCTCTATTTAGTATTATTTTTTTGTCATTTGCACAAACAACAACAATTAGTTACGAATGGATGGATTTCATAATACATATCATATCATTTGCATACACAAAATATTTATTTTTTCCCATAAAAGTTGGTGAGAATGTGAGATGGGGAAAAGTTGAGCGAATAAGCGTTTCTTCTTATCTTCATGACTTGTGAATGTCACGGTTCACTAACTTTAGTATAAGAAAACGTTCACAACCACAAACTTTTTGAAACTAGTAAGAAACCATTAATCAAATTCATAAAAAATAAATATAAAACACCATTATTTAACCCATCCTCAACCATTTATATTATAATATTTTAAATTAAAGCTTACATATAGGGACGAGTAACACATAAAAAGAACATGTAGTAAATGATAAAACGTTAAAAACAGGTCACGTTTGTCTCAGTGATCAACACAAACATATTCCACGGCCCAATCTGAATCTTCGAAGGTGTTGTGAACTTCAAAAGACACAAGCACATGCACCCAACCACCATTGAAGAAGTTTCACAAAGATGGTTGAAACTTTAGTGGTTGAATTTTTTATTAACAAGGGATGCTCGAAACTCAGCAACATCAATTTCTTTTATATTCTGTGGTTTGTAGTAGCCAGTAATAGGGTCAGGGACCCATGACACATTTTCAGAAACTACACCATTCTTCACCTTTTCATCCACTGTCTTTGGGCTTATCTTCCCGCTAACATAGGTTGTTCCTCCGATTCTTGCGCTTTGTGTAGTAGTTGCTGCATACCCACGCCTGTTCTCACACAAATTAAGTAAAATACCATGTTATATGTTGAACACTTTATTCTCCTCATTTTATTATGTTATTAATATTTCCTTATTACAAAGCAAAGTTTGGTTGTGTTTTCCATGTTAGAATGAGACTTCAACTTCAAATATACTCAATAATCTAACTATCTATTTTGATAGTACAAGAGATATTTAAAACATTTTTAAGATATTTGAGGGAAGCGACGTAGGATTTAATTCCCAACATGACCCTACACATAAAATTGTCGGATGACATATTTTGACCTATAACAAAAATAATGTGACGTGGATCCTCAAAAAATAATTAAAAGAAAGATGAGTTAACGATGGGGTACCTGACAAGAAAATGGGAGAATCCATCCAAGAGGGGAACAGAGAAAAGCTTGACGTTGGAGAAAGAGCGAGCCATTGGTGATTCAATTTTTGTGTGTTCAAAGCTGCGGAGAAAAGATTATTATATAAAAAAGTGATTTTTTTATTACGAGAACAACTCTCCACAGCGAGGACTTATCGTTGGAGAAAATGGTTTTGATGAGTTTGAGAAGTGGTCGTAGTGTGGTGTATATATAGGGCCAAATAACAGGAGAAAAGAAAATTCCTTGCTATAATATCATTAACCAATATATAAAATAACATTTTTTACACCTGTTGACTATTCTCAAGAGCCGTTTGCGTTTGCCCCATTTTTCAACTTCTCCTTCCATTAATATAATAATGGAAAGTAAGTTTAAAAAATTTATTATTAAGGTATATGAATCTCTTTAAATAATATTAAAAAATCTCAGTTTTAGCTATGTAAACAAAAAAACCTTGTAACATTATATAGAATTTGAATGCAAAATATGACAACGTTTATTTACTTTCATCGTCTGTTTCTCGTTGAGTGCAGTTAACGATTTTCATGCCAACATAGGGGCTATTGTATGTCGGCATAAGGAAATTTTGTATGGATAATGAGTTTGAGTAGAATAATTGTTTAATTTGTGATATATTCCAAAATCTCAACTCTCGTTGTGGTTTAAATCCTAATATTAATATTGTTGAGATTGTAGGGATTTAGTGAAGGATCAGATTTGTTAACACAATATTTATTAGAAGAAATAGTTGTTGATACAAAATTATGTTGGATATATAAGTCAATTAGTTTTCCACGTCGTCTCAGGTTCATCATTCACTATTGTATATTCATTTCACTTTCTTAATCAACGTGCTAATCAATCTAGTTGCAATCTAACCACAATTCACGCCTGTAAAAGTTGGTGTTCTCCATGTTATAAAACCTTGTAATATCAATGGAAATGGAATGTTAGTTGTAAAAATTTATACACAATCACTATATCATATTTAAATTACATTTTTCAAACAATCAATAATAATTAAATGTGAATGATATATAATACAATGATAATGTAATACATATATTTTTTCTCTATGAAACTTTAGGACAAGCGAAGGATCCACTTCTTCTAGAACTAGAAAGACCGTTATATAAGTTGGGAGTAGTTTTGACTCTTTCTCCATTTACACTTCAAGCTTGGTCAACCTATTGATTAGTGGCATTTGGGCATGATTATATGCGAAAGGAAAGTAATGGTCAATGGAGAACTTCCCAATCCAAATGGACATATTCTTATGTGGTTGGCTACTTGGTTTTCGGAACCTTCATAATTCCTAATTATGTGGTCCCATACTTATGCTATATTGGCTCTTCAATTATGCTCATGCTCTCAAGTTTTGCATTCTCTTTAACCTCCACCGTATATTTAGTGTTATTATATCCTCTAAAAGTTTTTAGTTTTGCTACTTTTCTATCATATTTCTCAATTTTTTATATACATTAATATTTTTAAGTAATGTCTTTTTTTTTTACAACAAAAGGTATTCACCTTTAGTTCTTTATCCTCCGCTTAAGGCTGAAGTTAAGAAAACCCTTCAATTCTTAGGACAATAAATAATAATAATATCTTCCAGAGATATTAGTGTATGACCTAAAAAGTCAACTCTTTTTTATTCTATTTTTTGTCAATCTTTTTACAAAGAGAATATATTTTAATTTACTGGATCATCTGTAAATTAGTTAAATTTTTAAAACTTCGTAATTCAAACTAGCGTCAGAAATAAAGTATAAAAAAAGAATAAAAGACGTCGACTCTATTTTGCATGATCATGCATTCACTAACGTATTATTTTTTTGGTTTTGCTCTCTTAATTTTCTGACGCCACAATTTGAACAAGTGCAAACTTCACACTGATGGCATGTCCATGACTCTGTCGACGTGGCCGCATCCTATAAGATATTATGAACGTGTTTAATGACAATGAGACTAACCAAGACGGAAGTTTTGTGGAAAAAAAATGAATTAATAGTAATACTTATATAAGGTGAGTATTGTGATGTGATATTTATGTGAAATCGGTAATTTAATTTACCAATTACAATTATACTCATTCATAAATGAAAAAGAATATAAAAATCATGTTATAAATTATTACAACATAGTGTTGTATTTCTGTTTTTTTATATAAGGTGATTTGTTAATTTGTGCCCTTCAACAACAAAATAACTTCAGCTGTTCATTTTCTCAGCAATAGAGTAACTTAGTATGGCGAATTAAATAGATTTAAGATATGCTTATTTAGCTTTCTTGTTTTTTTAGCTTTCCACGTCAGTTATTTTATCTTCTCACCATTTTACATTGCAAATTAATTGTACAATTCACCAATTTGTTCAATTTTATCAGTTCCACATTCCTTAACTCATGTATAAGAGATTAATTTCAACATGCTAACATATCTGTTACAACTTATTTGTCCAAGCTACTCTCTTCTTAGCATTTTTCAATTCAACCGATTTTGGGCCAATCAATGAAGAAGCTGAAAAGCCCATTATGGACGGGCTCATAATTCCCCTAGGAAAGCCCAAATACAATTCAGGCCTAAAGGGACGCACAAGAAGAATAATTTTAATTAGCAGAGAAGCTTATTGATGATGCCCATGACTTTATAGTTGATACTTGATACTTCACTTTTTGAGTGTGCAGGATACTTCACATTTATTTTCTACCACATAGCCATTTTTTATTCACATGTAATTGGTTTCGGGTTTGAGCAAATGTTAAAAGGATTTATAACCTTTGATTAATTTCCCAAATCTAATGGGCAAAAAAAGAAGGAAACGCCTTTTGTTTTGTTGCTGTTCCTTTGTCTGAAGCATAGTCAAACATATGCATCAAGTGCTGTTGAAATTTAGTTAGTTGGGTGTATGATTGAATTTCAAAAGCCTTTTAATAGTAAGAGTGCCTAACCAAATAAAGCATTTACTACATACCAAGTGCATGTGGCACACGCCAATATTAATGTCCTTAGATTTGATAAATGTCCTCATCCAGAATCTATGTTCTTCTTCCACAAGATAGAGCATACCATGACCCTTATTTTTTTTAAAAATAAAAACCCCATAACTTCTCCAACCAAATCATTCTTTAAATAACATTAAAACATCACCCTTAATTACCTGTATGGACCTTATATGTTCTTTAATGTACTATGACATAGAAGCAGTATTACATTTACATTTTGCCTTTGAATTGAACCTTTGTGCATAATTAAATTGGTATGGCAATAGTGAAGGATACAGCAAAAGAGTAATGATGGGTGTGCATAAGTGTGGCCTATGTAGAAACTGAACTAGGATTTGAACCATTGCTGCACGGCACAGGTTCTCAGCGTGCTATTCACTAGATTTTGCAATATATCATTACTCTTCCCTGTAAGAAGGGAACAACCCTATCAAAAAGGGGGTTGTAAAGGGGATACATCATGGGATTCTTATAGTTTTTTGTCATAGCTTTAGACCATTTATCAATTATATTGGTAATAAAGGTTGGAACTTGTTGTGCAAGAAACAAGTTGAAATCTGATCTCAACATATGATGATCGCCTTAGTACGGATCAGAGGTGAATTGTGCACACATAATATATTACAGCATTTTTAATGTTTATACATTGGTATTATTTCATGAAATACATGAAAAAAACTAACAGACATTTAAACCTTAAATTAGTTGAAGGGCATCAATATCTTAACCCATTATCTAATATTCTTATATTTCATACATTTTTCTCTTGACCTATCCCACTTAACTTTAATGAACTATGGAGTACTAGAGTGTAACATTATTTGTTTGTTTGGTATGAGTGTTAAAGTAAAGGTAAAATTTTGATGTATAGGTTTTTAATATAATTTATAGATTTTGTTATTCACAGACAATAAAGGTGATTTTAAGAGACTAAAATAATTATATTGCATTGGGAAATATTTAGATGAATATTTTATTTATTTAACTTCATATTTTCCTATGAAAAATATATTCCTTTCCTATGAAACCCCATAATTTATGAATGAAACATATTAATGAATTTTTCACCCTCATACCAAACATACAAGGAATGGAATATGTTTATCACTTATGGCTATGTGGTTGGCCATTGACTTTGAAGTAGCTACAACTTAAGCTTGTTGAATAAGAAGAAAAACTTGCCTATATACAATCAATAAGATGAGATAAAAAGTTATTTTAAACCTGTCTCTGAAACAAATGGATAAGGACATATTCACCATTAAATTTTAGTAAACTAATATAATACACTTCAACTTAAATCATGAGTAAGAGTAAGACTCATCTCCATTAATGGAGAGACAAATACCCAAAAAACTCAAAAAAAATTGGAAGATGCAATATCACTTTTTCCCTTTTTATTTAAAAGATGATTACATCTTTACCCTAATAATTCACATAAAAAACTCATTTGTCTCTCCATTAATGGAGATGAGTCCTACTCCATAAGCAAATAGCAACTTACTAAATTAACAATAAAATCACCCTACCCTAGCTATATATATGAGATTGCCCATATTTCACATGGTGCCTTATAAGGTAAAATCCGTTGTTCACGGGCAGTGTTTAGGTATTTAAGTTACTCCATTGAAATTCTTGTAGTCTATACCCTATGCTTAACCAGCCAAAACTTTGGGAGAAAAGGTAAGTACCTATTACATATAGGGAATCATATCAACCTAGGGAGCTTCTCAACTTTTTCTAAAACTATCACATACACACATGCCATTACTCTAAATTTTGCACTCAACACGCAAACCCTACGTGCACTCATACATTTTTCTACAATATAACTTTTTGACATCAAATAAGAAATCATGGTCTTTCCATTGAAATTTGAGAGTGGAGTTATATTAGAATATAAAAAAATTGAGAGAATGTAATAATTTTATACAAATCATTTAGTTGATTAAATTGAAGGAGGGATAAGGGTGGAAGACTTAAGGTGTGGAGTGATAAGGAGGTTGATGATTCAAATTCATCCACCATAAAATACTAACATGCTAACATTTATATATATAAAAAAGTTGATTGAATTGAAAGTCGTAAGTAAAACCGGTTAATCAATTTATGATTGGTATAAGATGTTATAAAAGAGTTTATAAGACACATTGACTTGTAAGTTTTAAGTTACTCCAATTAACTTGTCAAAGCTTATAAGCCAAGTTTTTCATAAGCCACTATGTTGCTAAGGGAAATCTTATACTAGAGGGTAAATGGACTCATGAGAGGGCTAGTTCTACTCTTGTTTGCTGCAATGAACAAAGGAGTTGGTGAGTTTTTAATTAATGTTTATGAAATTAAGGCAGACAAGACTGAAATTGGGTTACCTTGAATATGCCCTTGTTTGAATTTCTGTGCATAGTACTCAGGCGTGATGGCATGTCATGACATAAGCATGAGTAAGAATCTTCTTCATTAATGGAGAGTCTAAGTGACATATAATAATAAACAAAATATAATATTTAATGATACTTTTATCTTTTTATTTACTATAAAATCACACTTTTGTGATTGAAAACATGAGGAAAAACAAATATGTATCTTTATATTAATGGAGAAGATCTTATTAGCCATAAGCATTGCTTCACTTTACTCATTGCTCCTGTCACATTACTGAGTAAGACTCCTCTCCATTAATGGAGAGATAAGTACTCAAAAAATCAAAAAAAGTGGAAGATGTAATGTCACTTTTGTCTTTTTTATTTAAAAGAAAATTACATATTTACCATTACAATACAAATAACAAAATCACTTATCTCTCAATTAATGGAGAGGAGTCTTACTCCACATTACTTACTACTAGTTATATTAATATTTTTCCTTTGTCTATCTTACAATCGAGTAGGACTCTTCTCCATTAATGGAGAGACAAGTGAATTTTTTATGTGTATTATAAGGGTAAATGTGTAATCATCTTTTAAATATAAATGACAAAAGTGACATTGCATCTTTTACTTTATTTGATTTTTTTTGTACTTATCTCTCCATTAATGGATAGGAGTCTTACTCCTTACAATCTCACTCTATGTCTCTAAAGGTGAGACCTATAAATACCCTCACCTTTTCCTACGTCTACCTCAACCAATTCCACTATCTTCCTCGTCATACTCAATTGGTGAGAAAGCTCCTTGTTGGAGAAGCAGGGCACGTGCAATTCTCTTGCCTTTTCTTCTTTGCCATTGAATTCTTTGCACGTGCTCCCCTTCTCCAACATGGGTTCCTCACCTTGATTTGCCTATTCTCTTAACTCACTTTATCACTCCTTGAGGTAATGCATTGTTTTTCCTTCTATCTTTTTTCCTGAGTTACATATTATTGACATATATTACTTGGTCTCTAATAACTGTATGCATAAAGAGAGAAAAGGGTGAAAAGAATTATCATTTCAAGACTGAGATAGCGTGTGCACTGTGTAAGCTATAATGAATTGGACAATTCATATTTTATAAACTGAGTTATTAATATTCTAATACCATGTATTGTGATCAGCATGAATATTTAGGTATATGATTTATGAACTATGATTACATTCACCTTTTTTTAATGTTATTTTACTTGTAGTTTGAAACTGGACCAAAGGACACTCTCCTCATTTTGGACACCTTTTAGCAATGGAGTGTGATACAAGAATTCATTGAAGTTTGGAAGAGCAAAACTTGTAGTGTAATCTGAAATGATGAATAACATAATAAAGAGGCTTAAAATTAAACTGTTCTTATGCTTCCTAAATATTGTTTCAACTTTCTTTTTTTAATGTGGAAAGTAGGCTAAAGTTGAGACTAAGCAAGCAACATTTATTAAATTTAAACTTGAGATCAAATAATATCCAAAAAAAATACTTGATGCTACTTTTACTCAATGATGACTAAGGCAATTGAAGGAGGGAACTATTATACAGTTTTACTCAATGTCCTAATGTCTATACATTATTTGCACGAAAAATCATCCCAATAGGCATCTTAGTTAGTTGGAAAAACAGAGTTTTTCATGGACTTGGACGATTTGTTTTTTAAACATTTTTATTTTGAAAGTAAACAAAGTGCTAAAAGGACTTCAACTGTGACAGCACTTAATACTGATTTTAGACATGAAATGATGCATGCTTAAAACAATTAAAATATATTCAAGCAGCTTTATAGCCAACAATTACCAAAGTTTTATTTCCTATATATAAGTAACATAAACTTTTGCCAAAATAAAAATAAAAAGAAATAAACAAACAAATATAATATAGTTGATGTAATTAGAGATGATATCATTTTGATACATGAGGGCAGTGTGGTAATATATTCTTTAATATGTAATCAATTCAAGAGTTCAGAACTATGTAAAAGACTAAATTAAGTATAGAATTTTTTTCTACATTTTGTTCATAAAAGATATAGTAATGATTACAAATCTTTTGGAAAATGGTGGAATTTCCTTTATATCTCTTCTTAAGTCTTGAAAAAAACAGTGCTAACCAAAAATCGAGTTACAACGTCTTTATTCTTATAATTAAGATATTAATCATTTTCATTACATAATTGTTTTTTTCAACAAATTTATTTAAAGGAAGTAACTTCAATGTTTTTTTACTCATGTGTGTTATAGGATACTCATTCATTTTTTTAAAGATTAATATTTTGGCATTTTATGTCAAAAATCTTGGTTTATAGAAAACTAAGTCAATTATATATCATATTTCAAAAATACTATTATTTTTTATATTCGTTTCACTTCAAACTTCTGTATTTCAATTATGAGAAATAGAAAATGATTAAATGAGAGCATGATATTCAAGTTAATTACATCATTATCATTTCTTAATCTATATATAATCTTAAGTATTAAAATTTAAGGAATTGAGAATATAAAAAAAACATTAGACTGTCAGAACATTTAACTCGATTAAATGCCTAGTATTAATACATAAAAAGTTACTATACAACTTTTTAACAAAATTCTTTATATTTAAATTTAAATCAATTACGCCGTTCGCAGAAGAAAAAAATGTGCAAATTTCACGTTGGACTCTCGTCGGAGTTCAGAAGGCGCAACCATCGTTGAAATCATTCATTCTCCTTTTCACCTTTTTGTGTGTGATCTAATCTAACATTTGCTTACACGAAGTATCCCAATTTTCTCATTCTTCAACATTTCATTATCATTTTCATATTCTCTTATCAATATTCAATAACAATGTTGCACGAGCTTCTGCTATCGTTACTTGGCTACACTGGTGACTTAATCATCGATACAAGAGAGAGTGAAACCCTCTCTTCTCAAACCCCAATCTCTGATGAATGCACTTTCAAGCTCGCTCCCAACATCGATTTTATTGACCCAAGCGACAGGTTCTCACTAAAATCTCAATCTTTTCCAAGCCCCTAACAATTCCTTCACTTTGTAGGGCTTGTTTCAGTGTATCTTGGTTTTATATTTTCTGGGCATGTTTCAAAATTGAAACTTGCTATAACAAAATCGCAACTTGTAGGGAACTTATTGAGAGGATACTCGCATTTGGGTTTTTAAGTTTTTTGTTCTTTCAAAACCCCAATAATTGTAACTAACATTTCCTTCACATTTGTAGGGTTTTTTCCAATGTATTATTACTTTTGTTTTATGGGCATGTTGCAAAAGTTCTAATTGTTATAACAAACTTGCAACTTGCAGGGAACTTATCGAGAAAATCATTGCATTGGGGTTTTATTATAGGGAGCTGGATCGGTTTTCAGCAAAGTCTAGGAATTTAAGCTGGATTAGGTCTTCAAATGAAATTGCAAACCCTTTAGGAACTGTTTCTGGTATGCCAGAGGGGAAAAGGGAGAATCCCAGTGTTTATCGTAGGGCTTTGGCAAATGGCATTGTTGAGATTCTCTCAGTTTATAGGTCCGCGGTTTTGCACATTGAGCAGTTGTTGTTGTCTGAAACCATGCCCATATTGGCAACAGTTACTCAAGGACTTAACAAGGTTAATTTTGCTGTAACCTTTATTGTGTCCAATGCTAGCCTGTTGTCTATGTTCATTTTGATATAAACTTTGTTTTTTGGTCTGCTTTGCAGTTTTTCTCCCTTCTGCCACCTTTATATGAGCTCATCCTAGAGATCGAGCATGATGATATTCGTGGCGGGCAACTTCTTAATCTTCTATATAAAAGATACCATTGTGGAGTGCCTGAATTACAGACTTGCATACAGAGGTATGAGGTTCTTTTCATGAACTATAGTCTTAGTATTGTTATATGCACGTTGTGTCATGTGTACCTTTTGGGATTGTATTTGTCAATTAAAATTTATAGTTTTAAGTCATGAATATTTTAATGTTGCAAAAAGAACTATAAGAGTGATGAAAAAATATCAAAACACTATCATGTTGGGATTGGATGTAGGTTAATAAAGGATTTATTTGGGGATCAATTTGTTTATTATGGTCTCTAATATGCTAAGCTTTTTGTACTAACCTTCTGGTGACACTCACTGCTAATTTTGTTCTATTCTTGTCCGAAGCTTAGGCTTCTTTGGCATGGGCATCAGGTCATGTATAACCAGCTTGCATCATGGATGGTTTATGGGATTCTTCAAGACCAGCACGGGGAGTTCTTCATTACAAGGTAACTTAATATTCTTTTTCAGTGTGTATATTGCCGATATGCATGCACGTCTCTCTACGCGTGTGTATGCGTATCTTGTGTCTCGTGTCATAAATCACAATTATAGTGGTACACTGAAGCAATGGTGTTTTGGGAGCTGCATTTCAAGTATGGCGAATATCATAAGAAATACAGTTTCCATTTATCATCTGAGAGTTCGAAACATTTTGAAGGCCCTTTTGAAAATAATTCCATAGTTGATGTATCATACTCATAAATTTTATATAAAGAATGATTATTAGCAATTATTACAGTTATTAGTTATCAAAACTAACATAGCCTCATTAAATCTAAGTTTATGTAATATACTAGTTTGATATTGTCACCATGATTTGGCGACAACTAAACAATGCATACTTATTTTATTCATTTTTTGTGCACTCAAGAGAGAACTTATTAGCAAAAGGGTAGAAAGGAGAAAAGTGTCTGATTAAGACAAATAGAGTTTGAAATTATGCCTTAAATCAATGTAGTATTTTTTTCCACCTTCACCCTCTCCCCTCAAAACAAGAAGAAAAAAATGTGGGTAAATCATATGGCACATGTTTGGTACAGGAAAACAAACGTAGTCTTTCCTCTCTGCTTTTCTAAAACTTTGTTTAGATAACATTGATGATTTCTGATTTCTCAGGTAATGAAATCCGATATTTGCAACTCCTTTGTTAACTATATACTAGACCTGATTCATTTGCTTTTCAGGCAAGAAGATAGAGATGTAGAGAATAGCTCATCTCATCCAGACATCTCTGAAAAGTTGGCTCGCTTGTCGACTGACGATGTATCTTTAACTGATTGGCACTTAGGCTTCCATATTTGTTTGGTAATTGCTCTTATTATTAACTAATTCATAACACACCATGACATGACTTTAACTAATGGAATTCTGCATCTCATTCTTTGAATGAGAACTTTTTCTAGTTTAATAAGGGGAATTCTTATTTTTGTTTACCTTAAATTGTCAGGATACATTTCATTATTTTTTCCAAGTCAACTATATCCATGAGAAACAAGAGTTCCTGAAATTTGGCAATTTATTTCTGTTTGAATTATTTTCGATCTTGTTTTGCAGGATATGCTGCCAGAATATATACCTATGCGTGTTGCAGAATCAATTCTTTTTGCTGGTAAAGCTGTCAGGGTTCTACGGAATCCAAGTCCTTCCTTTCAGTCTGGGGATGCCGTGTATCCTCAAATGCCTAAAAGCATTCACAAAGTATACGGATTAGCAGGTCGATCTCAATTTCAGAGGGTGCCTGTAATTAATACGGGAATGGAAGAAGATTTGATTCCACAGTCTGAGGCTGATAAGATTGAAACTATGCTTCTGGATCTGAAGGTTTCTTTGTCCTAACACTTCACTGTATCATATATATGCTAACTTTTCATAATCATTTTTAATAAGTAGGTTGGTTGTTAGTATTGTGTTCATTTGGCTTATTTTACTGTTCTTAGTTTCTGATTCTACGTGAGTAATGTATGTGTTGTGATTCAGATTTTCTGTACAGCTTACTAATTAGTCTTAACTGTGAACTTTCCACAGGAATCATCTGAATTTCATAAAAGGTCGTTTGAATGTGCTGTGGACTCTATTCAGGCTATTGCAGCAAGTCATCTCTGGCAGGTGTTTAATATAAATATTTTGGTTCATATTCATTAGTTTGTGGTGCATTTATGTTTAGAGCCATTAAATTTCTGTTCCCTCCATATATGCAGCTTGTGGTTGTGCGTGCTGACTTGAATGGCCACCTGAGGGCCCTGAAAGACTATTTTCTTTTGGCAAAAGGAGATTTCTTCCAGGTAAAACATGATGTATTATCTATACTGTTACTTTCACCAGCATGAATACCTATCAGTTTGCATTTTTTGTTTTATTTGTTTTAAATAAAATACCAGTTATTATATTTTACTCAGAGATTCAAACTTCGACATATCTTGTTATTTAGATGAAGCTATATGGACATGTTTGATTTACTTATGGTTTTCTGTTAGTGTTTCCTTGAAGAAAGTCGTCAGTTAATGCGTTTACCACCTCGCCAGTCAACTGCTGAAGCTGATCTAATGGTCCCATTTCAGCTGGTTTGTTTAGATTATGGTTTTATTGCTTAATGTGGTTCATGTATTAGTTACTTTAGCTTGTTCATGTTTTCGACTCCTTAAGAAAGGTTAACTGCAATGCCTTTGCAATGCAGGCTGCACTAAAAACTATTGGTGAAGAAGACAAATATTTCTCTAAAGTGTCATTGCGGTTAGGGTCTATATTCATTAATGTTTATTTGGCTTGTGTTAGCTTTGTAGTGAACTGTTATGAACAATGAACTGAATGAGCTAAATTCCTTTCTCTCTTCTAGGATGCCATCCTTTGGAATCGCAGTTAAATCTTCCCAATTAGATCTACCAAAGGCAACCTCTTCTACAGATGGTACCGGTGCTTCTTTTTCAAGTGCTTCTTCCAAAATGTCATTTGAAGGTTGGGATGGTATTGCTCTAGAGTACTCTGTTGATTGGCCTTTGCATTTATTCTTTACTCAAGAAGTCCTCTCTAAGTAAGGTTCTACTCCTATCATCATGCTGCAGGGTGGATTCCTTTCTGTTCCCACTTGTTTGAAATATACTCGATATAACTGCAAACACTTTTAACAGGTACCTTAAAGTCTTCCAATACTTACTACGGCTCAAACGAACACAAATGGAGTTGGAGAAACTGTGGGCATCTGTTATGCACCAATATCATACTGATTTTGCCAAACGCCTAAATGACCGAGACAAGTGCTTAATAACACATGAGAAACGTCAGCATTTACGACCAATGTGGCAAGTGAGAGAACATATGGCATTCTTGATCAGAAATCTCCAATTTTATATTCAGGTAGCCATTCGTATATTGTCATTTATGTTGAATTTATTTGATTACTACTATAAATGTTGTTTGAACTAGTTGTGTGGTCTATGCATTAGTTCAATGCTAATATATTTGTTGGGATATATACACATTATCGTACTAGGTAATAAGTGCTTTCACTGATTGGATATGGAATGGGTGGTGACCACCTAACCATACTCAATTTATGCTACTTTCTCCTCTGCTCAGATTGCATTTTCACTCGTACGATGCGAAATAGCAACAAGAGTTGATGTCACTTAAAATTTCTGTGGCTTATCTATTGCTTATAACCTGGCTGATCTAAATATAAATGCAAATTATTATCCTAATGACAGTTTATTGGCTTATACTGTCTAATTATGACAAATAAAAGTCTGTTTCACAGTAAAAATTTCTGCTTTCTTTTGCAGGTGGATGTAATAGAGTCTCAATGGAATATTTTAAAAACTCGCATTGAAGAATCTCATGACTTTACGGAACTTGTGGGCTTTCATCAAGAGTACTAATTTCTCGACTCCATGTTTTTAAATTTTTACATCTTAGAATGACAAATATTGTATTGTTTGCTAAACTATTTAGCCTGCATGAAATATGAACCAACACGATCATGTTTATCCAAATTAAATCTAACTTATTGCGGACTATCAAAACAGTAGACCAACTTTTATCCTATTGCTATTGCATATCAGGACTGTGGGTTATATTCTACTTCTATGGTCAAAGATAATTTAGTTTTTCAGTTGGTTGTTACCGAACATATGTGTATACTTCTATTCCTTGTAGTGGCTGTTATACCTAAATGTTGCTTAATAGTATATGATTTTAATGTCTTCTACAGGTATCTGTCAGCCTTAATTTCACAAGCTTTCTTGGACATTGGTTCTGTGTCAAGGATACTTGATGGCATCATGAAGCTTTGCCTGCAATTCTGCTGGAATATTGAGAACCAAGATAACAGTTCAAATACTTCTGAACTGGAACATATAGCTGAGGTAATGATGCATCACTGGTTTTGCCAAATAACCATACAGGAATATGCATCCAACAAGGAGTCATTATTTTCTTCATACAGTTTGATAAATTAATCAAGAGATAAATTTAAAATACTAATTTTAAGTTGTTCATATTCATTACATTTCATGTAATAGTGTTTATGATGATATATTGTCAGTAGCTGAATACAATCTGAAGTCCTGCCCTACTTAGCTGAATGAACAAGAAAATAAAGAGGAGTGTTTATGGAATTGCATTGTCATTGTATACTGTAAAAAAATAACTTAGTTTCTCTTCTTCAATGACATACAAATTTAAGTTTCTTAATATGATTGTTCCCTTAAGACAATCCGGAGCTAAATTGCAGAAGCAGGTCTGTACTTAAATGCAACTTATGTTTTTTTTACTGGATCAAGTCACATTTCCTTTTTATTTTTCTCCTTTGTCCTACTAGATTGGACCTTTTTCAAAGTTCCAGTTACATTAATTAGATCTTCATTCCCTAAATTGAGCTTTTTGACTGTTTATTTATTCATTTATATTATGTTTAGGAATTTAACAAGAAATCGAACTCGTTATACACTATACTGCGGAGCAGCAGGCTTGCTGGGAGTCAGCGGGCTCCATTTTTAAGACGTTTTCTATTGCGGTTAAATTTGAATTCATTCTTCGAGGTAAATCAATGAAGATGCATAAGGGGATATTTAGTGTTAGTGTTTTGATCATATTATTGCTTACTTCTGTGACTTTGTTAACAGGCAACTGCAAGGGGAGTGCTGAATGTTGTGAGACCAAGGCCTTCACTTGTTTTAAATCAGCATTAGTATAACCACTAGTTCAAAGTTGTATACGGTTTCGTCAATGCATGTGATCTTCTTATGGGTTACCATGTTGCCAATCAAGTGTCATCTATTCCCCCTTGTTGCTTAACAATCCTGCAACTATCTGACGCATGTGGTTGTCGATCCTTCCAATTCCTACCTGATTGATTTCACTGTGAGCACTGGTCAGTCTCAAAAGTATTTTGTTAAGCGGCTGATAGATGATGGTGGTTGTCTTTCCCACTATGTGTGTTGTTTTTTGTATAGGGAGCACTGATCTGATCTGTGTGTATAACATTGTAATGCAATTCTTTATTGTTTGTGGAAAAACTGAAGTTACTGATTTACTGTTATTGAATTCAAAATTTACATGTTTGGAAAGTTGGAACACTCTTCTCTCAATCAAATACCGCTTCTCTTCACACAGAGTAGCTGGAGAAATGAAAAAAGTACACTTAAATTTGATATTTACTTACACTTAACAAATGCTGTCCTAATATTGTTTAAACATGTAAAAAATATATCTCCATGACACTGAAGAAATAAGTGATATGCAGAATGACAACTTTTTTTTTGGTACAGCAGAAAGATACATAATGACATAACATGAAATTGAAGAAATAAATCCCAATGATTTGAAGTTTAAGTCATGCAGTGGCAGGAAGTTCCCTTTATAGCTAATCAGCCTGTGGTGAATCTTGTATATACTTCTATAACTCTTCAAAACCTTCTTCATCCCCTTCAGCCTCTACCCTCTGAAATTCTCTTCTCCATGTTTCCATCTGCCAGAATATTGATGCCTTTTATCACTTGAATTATATACAAAGTAATTACCAGACTAGACCAAGATTTTCATAGGAAACATTTACAATGCAATTTCTTACTAAAGTGACAAATTAAAATTTATTAATCTAAGAACAAGAGAAGAGGGAGAAAGATTGCAGTGATTATAAACGAGATATAAATACCTGGTCTTGGGTTTCTATTTTTTTGGAGATCCTGGTAATGGGGTTGTGTTATTGAATTTTAAGACCCGATTGGCCTATTTCAAAGGCTACATGCCTATATAAAAACCTAGCCTCACCTAAAAGGTTATCTAAATGACTACTTTGTAATAATCTTCTCTAATATGTTAGAATGCATATCTATAAATAGTTTAATTGACTAGAAAACATCAACAACCAATATGCCTAAACATAGTTTAGTAGAACACTAACAAGAAAAGCTCGAATCTCTATGAATTGACTAGAATGCATATTAATAAAAAATAGCTTAATTGACTAAGCATTTATGGAAACCAATATGCCTTACATTTATATAAACTAACAAATATTTCAAGTTAAAGTATTATAATTAAAATTTAATAATAAATATATTATTACTAATAACAAGAAACACAGTATTATACTTATTAAATAGGTTGACTTGTTAAGTTTAAACAGTTTAAACAATGGCCTAAGGTTTGATCTATTTAACGAAATATGGTTTAAAAAGCTCGAGTCTGTCATAGGCTATGCCGTAGGCCTCTGTTGAGCAACCTGGCCTATTTCTGCCCCTGATTGCCATGCCGATCTAAGTGCAAGATATCTCACCTGATCATCAGAAAACCGCAGTTGTTCGGCAACAAACAATATATTATTGTAATCTCCTGGAGCAAATTCATCCTGTGAACACTCAACAACTCCTTCAAGATCAATCATTTCCACTCGAAAGCCATTGCTCATGAATAGTTTTTCCATCCATTGCCTTGTATTGGACTGTGCAAGAAACCATAAAAATAATTGTCTTCCTTTCTTTTTCTCGGCAAAGAAAATTAACTAAATTCAAACTTTGTGTTACTTGATAGTTGATTGCAAACTGACCTTGATTTTTATTTCAGCCTCAGATAACCAGGAGGGCAACTCTCCTACAAAAAAGCTTCCCTTCATGGCCAAACTGCTTATCATTGATAAAACATCTTCAAATTTTGCCAATGTCATCATGGGAAACCCCTGCAGGAATAAGCTCATCATATGACTTCCTTAACTACACAATCAGTTCACCCCCTTTTCGTCTCATATTCACGAACTTTGCTTCTGAATTCAAGTGCTTACTAAAGGAAATTAGGAAAGAATTTGGAACTTGATCACCTGTAAGGCCCATACACTTGGCCTGCTGCCATTATATCCTCTAAATTGCAAACCTTGTTTTGTATCAGATGATTCCAGTGGAATATGATACAATAAGCAACTTTTGGGGATCTTAGCTCCAACCCCTGAAACTTGAAAGAATGCAATACACATAGATATCTACCTTCATCTTTGCTCTACTAAAAATACACATTCACGTATACAAAAAGATACTTACAAGATTACTGTTGAAAAAATATATGAAAACAAGCTACAACCATTATTTACATATTTTTGAGGTATCTGGTAAATATATTAACCATGAGATTCTAAAGTGGTCCTAGAGCAAGAGATTGTGCTTATATAAATTAAACTTTTTTTCACTAAGCCATAGGTTTGTTTGAAAATTAATCTTATCCTGCCATTGGTTTTCTACTTTTCCACTTTGATTTATTCAACTGAGCAGACACATAGTATGCTTGTATGTATAATCACCAAGTTTCCCACTCTCACCATTGTCTCCATGGTCAACTTTGTCAAAAGGATATTGAATAATGGCAATAATACATGCTAAAACTATCACACTCAATTTAATTTGATCAAGCAATGTCACCTTTAAGATTCTCGGCTGCTGTTTTGAATATTCTTTCCGAAGATATGTCAAATATTATGGTTGAAGTGGGCCAGCGAAGTCTGTATGGCCGTGTATCCATGCCATCAGTGAACAAAACTACCTGTAGTCAGAAGATGAACCCTGTCAAACTACATAAAAGGAAAAACAGCAAATATGATGCAATGCAATCAGCAAGTACCTGCTTAACGCCATCAATATGGCTCGCCGCACCAAGCAACTTATCATCAATGAACTTAGTTGCGAGACAATAGGGATGCAAATTATGCATCGTATCCTCGGGAATATTCGGATAAGGAGGGACAAGACAAGCAGCATATGGGTCTACAAATAGAGGCTCTGCACTTGTGGATAAACTATCAATGTTTTTCTTATTTACAACCCGCCGTACATAATAAAATAACAGAGCGAATTTCAAACAGTACAACTACCATTCAAAATTGAAGACAAGGTAAAAGTCTTCTATGTAGAGTGTGGAATAATCTGTACCATCAATTAGACAAGACAATGCATCTAGTACTATAGGAAGTAAGGAGCTATGTTATGCCACTCAACATGACTTTGATTACAGATGATTTTTTCTTCATAAAGTCAATTCATGCGACACTTTAAATGTTTAATATCAACACATTCTGTTGTATCAGTAGCCTGCAACAATGACACGAGATAATCTTTACTGGCTGAGTCACGACCAGGTCGCTCTCTTTAAGACGTTTCGTGGTACTGCCTCAAGGTGCAAGCAGACTATCAACCACGCCGTCCCCAGGATAAAACAGCCCAGATCTCTGTTATACGATATCTTACTGCACTGTAAGAATCGCTCTCGAATACACCCAAAATATGGCTACCAGTGCCAATTCAGAAATACCCACAATATTGGAATATCTTATTCCAACTCTAGTGCCACGGAAAGAAAGGGAGAGAAGGAGGCCGGAAATGCGTCGGCAGAAAATATTGAGGGAGAAAGAAAAGAGCAAGTAAATTCGTACTTGCTCTTGGTGCAAAAAATAATGAAGGAGGAGGTCTCTATTTATAGAATGAGATTTTGTCACTACTCTTGCATCCTCCAATGTGGGACTTGTGAGATTTTTTCAAAATCTTTCAATGTGGGACTTGTGAGGTTTTTACAGAAACTTCCAATGTGGGACTTGTGAGTTTTTCAATTTCACATCCTAAGGTCCACACTAATGACATCAAACTACACAAGTTCCAACAATCCCCCACTTGAAATTAAAAAACGATTTTCGGGAATTTCTGTGGTCTCAATAAGATTGTGCATAAACAAAGGTGTCATACGACTTGAACCTTTGCATAGTGAGTAAGATCCAGATTTTACTAGAGTGACTCGTAGTCTTGAACTCTATCTCCGGCATCAAACCACACACAACCTTTTCACAGGTGTATTCAATAAAGCCCGTGCGTTAAAGGCCATGCACGTCTATCCCAGTTTAGTGAACGCTCTAGAAATTTATGCCTCTTAAATTTCATAGAAAGCGGCCCCCACTTTCACATTCACATAGGTGAGTCTATCAAGAGTACTCCTGTAGTCTAGGTACTTCACTCCAATTGGAGTATAGATCTCATTAAGAGTTTAACTCATCCTTACATATACTGCAGGATTCATGCTTCTCAAAATTTCATAGCATGTCCATTCTCATATCACTTCACAACTTGTTATTACCCATTGAACCTATTTCTTGGGGTCTCCAGTCAGTTAGGTCGGGTTACCATCGTGAGTGATCTTCGTTCTAAAGGCAATAGTCCCATAAGCTTAGAGGTATTATGGACTTTCTCTCTAGCTAGTCCTTTCGTCAAAGGATCTGCTAAGTTATTCTCAGTGCGTACGTGATCCACTCTCACAGCTCCTGTAGAGAGAAACTCTCTAATGGTGTTGTGTTTACGACGTATTTGTCGTTTCTTACCGTTATAAAATCGGTTCTCAATCTTTGCAATAGCCGCGGTACTATCACAATGGATCAACACAGCTGGTATCGGTCTTTCCCATAGGGGAATCTCAGCTAGCAAGCTTCTAAGCCAGCTTGCTTCTTCACTAGCTGTTGCTAGTGCTATCATCTCAGCTTCCATAGTGGATTGAGCCAAAATAGTCTGTTTCTTTGATTTCCAAGAAACAGCTCCACCAGCTATGCTAAATATATAGCCACTGGTTGCTTTGGAATCATCTGAAAGAGTGTTCCAATCAGCATCGCTGTATCCTTCTAGGACAGCTGGAAACCTTTTGTAATGTAAACCAAGGTTTATAGTTTTCTTAAGGTATCTCATTACCCTTTCAATAGCATGCCAATGCTCCATACTAGGTCTACTGGTAAACCTGCACAATAGTCCAACAACATAGGCAATGTCGGGTCTAGTGCAATCAGTGGCATACCTAAGGCTGCCAATGATGCTAGCATATTCTGTTTGTCTTACACCTTCACCAGTGTTCTTAAAAAGTTTTACACTTGGGTCATATGGTGTGCTAGCAGGTTTACAGTCAAAGTATTTATATTTCTTTAGGATCTTTTCTACATAATGTGATTGATCCAGAGAAATTCCTTCCTTTGACCTAGTAATCTTTATACCAAGGATTACATTTGCCTCTCCAAGGTCTTTCATATCAAAGTTGTTACACAACATTGATTTCACATTATTCACAACATGAATGTTGGAACCAAATATGAGTAGGTCGTCCACATAGAGACATATGATAGTGTAAATGTCATTTTCTGATTTGTAATAAATGCATTTATCACTTTCATTCACCTTAAACCCATTCGATATGATTAAGTTATCAAACTTTTCATGCCACTGTTTAGGTGCTTGCTTAAGACCATACAATGACTTGTCTAACTTGCAGACTTTATTTTCTTGCCCATGGATTACAAAACCTTCAGGTTGTTCCATGTAGATTTCTTCTTCCAAATCACCGTTTAAAAAAGCGGTTTTAACATCCATTTGATGTACTACTAAATCATGTATCGCAGCGAGCGATATTAGTACTCTAATGGATGTTGTTCTAGTAACGGGTGAAAATGTATCGAAGAAATCTACATTCTCTCTTTGTCTGAAACCTTTGGCTACAAGGCGGGCCTTGTATTTATCCACTGTGCCATCAGGTTTCAGTTTCTTTTTCAAAACCCACTTACAACCAATCGGTTTGCAACCAGGTGGCAAGTCAGTCAAATGCCAAGTCTTGTTAGACTCTAGAGAATCCATCTCATCATTTATGGCTTCTTGCCATAAATCAGCATCCAAGGAAGTCAAAGCTTCTTGGATAGTTGATGGATCATCTTCCAATGTATAGACCATATAATCAGGTCCATACTCCCTAGCAGTTCTTGTTCTCTTACTTCTTCTAGGTTCTACTTCTAACCCATCATCACTATCTCTAATCACAGGTGTGTGACTAGATGATGTGCCCCCACTATTCCTCAATTTAAAAGGGAATTTCTTTTCATCAAAGTCAGCATCATTAGACTCAATGATTACTTTAGCGTTAAGGTCATAAAACCTGTACGCTTTGCTGTTTATAGCATACCCAATGAATACACATTCATAGGCTCTACTAGCGAGTTTAACTCTCTTGGGGTCTGGTATCCGGACATAAGCCAGACAACCCCAAGTTCTGAAATAAGACAAATTAGGTTGTCTATTCTTAAAGAGCTCATATGGGGATATTTTGCTCTTAGTCTTGGGGACTCTATTTAGCACATAACACACAGTTAATAAAATTTCACCCCACCAAGAGGGTGCTGCACCAGAACTTAACATGATAGCTACTACTAATTCAGTTAATGTTCTATTTTTTCTTTCAGCTTTACCATTCATTTCAGGTGAATATGGTGCAGTTGTTTCATGAATAATGCCTTTTAATTTATAAAAATCATTAAACATGCTAGAATCATACTCAGTGCCTCTATCGCTCCTGAGTTTCTTTATTTTCTTATTGAATTGATTTTCAATTTCAGTTACATAGACTTTAAACATATCAAGTGCATCACTTTTATTTTTCATAAGATAAATATAAGTGAAATCAGAGCAGTCATCTATAAAAGTTATAAAATATCGTTTACCATTTCTGGTTAACGTTCCATCTAATTCACATATATCAGAGTGTATCAAATCTAAGGGTTCAGATTCTCGCACTACTGATTTATGTGATTTTTTTGTTATTTTAGCTTGACTGCATGATTCACAATTTTCAAAATCATTTTTAGATAATTTGGGAATTAATCCTAAATTACTCAAATTTGTAATTGCACGTTTATTAATATGACAAAGTCTAGAATGCCAAATATTAAAAGCACACAACATATAAATGCAATTAGAAATTTTATTCATGGAACATCAACATTTAATTTAAGCATATCATCAGTGGCGTCCCCATTCCCTACAAATAACCTATTCTTACTAAGACTATACAAATCTGCTACTATAGTCTAGGTGAAACCAGTTTAAGTAAGAAGAATACCTGGAACTAAATTATTCCTCATCTTTGGAGTATGCATCACACCTTTGAGAATCAGAGTCCTCCCAGATGTAAACTTCAGCTCCACATCACCAGTTCCAGCAACAGTAGTGGTGTGAGAGTCTTCCAGCAGCACTTTCTTGTTATCAGCATTCGTGTATGTTTTGAACATAGCACGATCATAGCAGACATGGCGGGATGCACCAGTATCTACCCACCACCCATCACTTCCTCCAATCATTGTGACTTCAGTTAACACTGCCACAAGTGGATCCTCAACCATGTTAGCTTGTGGAGTATGATCCACTGATTGGTTCCTGCACTTTCGTGCCATATGACCTGGCTTCCCACACTTGAAGCAGATAAATAGGTTGCCAGAGTCATTCTTTGCGGGTGGTTTAGCATATTGGACCTTTTTAGAGTTCCAATTCTTGTTGCGGCCGGTGATCTTAGCCTTATTCCCATTGCGGTTCTGATTCTTAAAGTTGCTGCCCGAAGGCTTCAGAACTGCACCTGAGAATTTCTTTCTAGTGCTATGGCTTGATAAAGCCAACACTTCTTCATTCTGATCTTGCTTACGAGCCTCTTCCTCAATGCGAAGACGAGTGATCAGAGATTCCAAAGAAAATTCTTTGGTCTTATGTCTTAGGACGTTTTTAAAGTCCTTCCAGCTAGGTGGCAGTTTGTCAATAATGACAGCTACCTGAAATTGCTCATCTAAGGGCATACCCTCAGTGATGATCTCATGAGCAATTTTCTGAATCTCGTGGGACTGAGATTCTACTGATTTATCATCAGTCATCTGATACTTGAGGTAGCGGCTAACAGCATATTTCTTAGTCCCAGCTTCCTCAGTATCATATTTCTTTTTGAGTGCCTGCCAAACTAATTTGGCAGATTTATATGGGATGTAATAATCATATAGATCATCAGACAACCCACCAAGAATGAAATGCTTACATAAGTAGTCATTATCATTCCACAGAGCAATATCCATAGCTAGTTTTTCCCTTTCCTCTTTTTCAGCTTCTTCAGGGACTACTGGAATATCTTCCTTCAAAACGTGGGCAACCTTTTTAACCGTTAGGAAAAATTCCATCTTGGTTTGCCAGCGTTTGAAGTTAGTCCCGTCAAACCTGAATGGTCTGCTTAGGTCGAAGCTGTTCGGACCAGTAATATTATCTACGAGTGCCATTGCAGTAGAAACGTCTTAAAATTGTTGTATCAGTAGCCTGCAACAATGACACGAGATAATCTTTACTGGCTGAGTCACGACCAGGTCGCTCTCTTTAAGACGTTTCGTGGTACTGCCTCAAGGTGCAAGCAGACTATCAACCACGCCGTCCCCAGGATAAAACAGCCCAGATCTCTGTTATACGATATCTTACTGCACTGTAAGAATCGCTCTCGAATACACCCAAAATATGGCTACCAGTGCCAATTCAGAAATACCCACAATATTGGAATATCTTATTCCAACTCTAGTGCCACGGAAAGAAAGGGAGAGAAGGAGGCCGGAAATGCGTCGGCAGAAAATATTGAGGGAGAAAGAAAAGAGCAAGTAAATTCGTACTTGCTCTTGGTGCAAAAAATAATGAAGGAGGAGGTCTCTATTTATAGAATGAGATTTTGTCACTACTCTTGCATCCTCCAATGTGGGACTTGTGAGATTTTTTCAAAATCTTTCAATGTGGGACTTGTGAGGTTTTTACAGAAACTTCCAATGTGGGACTTGTGAGTTTTTCAATTTCACATCCTAAGGTCCACACTAATGACATCAAACTACACAAGTTCCAACACATTCCCCTCGGCGTAGAGTTTGCAGGACTAGACATTATAAATGCTCCAATAGCATGTTAAAATATTTCACACCAAAAACTAGCTATCTAGTAGGAAAAGGTTGTCCAAGTAACTGTAGAACTTTTAACATTTAACAATGATGAAATAAAATGGAAGTAAAAATAAGAAGACTATATAGGCATAAAGTGATAAGTGAGTAGGCATCTTTGAAATGTTTGATAAAATGCGTAAGAGAGATGGGAAATGGGAATTACTTGCCAGGTTGATTTGTTTGGTGGAAACGAAGAAAAGCAGAAGTAGAGGCAGAAAGGAATAAAGGGTCATTGTTATTAGTGTTGTTGTTGAGTTTCATGACACAGAATGTTGTTTTCTTCTTGGGTTTGCATATTCTTAGTGGCGGAGGTTGAATAGTGATGTTGATGTAAGCAACAGCAGGTGCATGCAGAAAACCCATAAAGCATTCGAAAATAGTAATGAAATTGTATGTGAGAAAGAGAATTGCAATATATAATGTTATTGTATTCAAATGGACAAAAAGTATGTGAGATATACAAAAAATGTTGAAAGAAAAAAGTTGGGATAGTCTTTGCATTAAGAAATAGTAAGGCATGTGACAATGTTGATTTAGTCTCTCTATTACTTAATTAATCCTAATGGCTAAAACTGTTTCTGACTCACATGATTGAAGAAAAGTTAGTGATTAAGTGCTTCTTTGTAAATATGCATAATTGAAGTGATTTTTTGTATGGTCCTTTTCATTAGTTTCAGATGTATTTATGAGAATGTTTAATTTCTTTAGGTGTGTTTGGTATAATAGATTGAACAAGTCATTATTGAAAAACAACATTTAGTTTTAGGTGATTATCATCTAACCTAATTCATTTTTTTATATAAAATTAGAGTATAGTCTTATTTGGAAAGTAGTAATGAAATTGTATGTGAGAAATTGAATTGCATTATAGAGAAGGCTAATAAGAAAGATATTTTGGTAAGTGGCAAATCAGAAAGTTATATAAGGTAGAAGGTTAGGTCCATATACATTAGGGTGGCTCTGGCCTCTTGGTGACAAAAATATTCAGATACCAAAAAACTGTTTTCTTTACAAATCACCTCAACCTTACACCAGAAGAAGAATCTCATGTCACACGGATTCATGTCCAATGTCTCAAATTAATCATATCTCATCAATTAATAAAAACACACTGTTTTCTATTTTTATAATTTTTTTTCTTAATTAATTGATATTTTTTTATTAGATTAGTACACAATGAGATAACAAATCTTGAGACGATTAATCTCCATTCCTTACTCATGATAACCCACCCTACCCACATCCACTATAACCTAAAATACCTTATCTTCTTCAACATCATTCACTCTTCTCCCCAAAAAACATGGATTCCAACAACAACAACAACAATGAGAACCAAACACCAGAACCTGAACCAGACAACTCAGAAGAACAACAACAACAAAAACACACTCAATCACCCATAGCTTCACTCTCTCTTTCTCTCTCTACCATTCTCCCTTCTCACTTCTTTCTTCAGCCAAAAACTCAAACTTTGTTCTCACCCAACAAAGTTAAGGTCCCAACCCAAGCCTCATCTCTTACCCATCTCTCTCTTTCTTCAAGTACCACACTTTCTCCTTCTAAAACCTCTTTCAAATCCACTATCTCATCTAATCCACTCCACAACCCTCTCTCTCTAAACCCACTCCTCCCCAACGACCCATCCAACGCCGCCGCATTTCGCCGCTCCTCCATCGTCTGGTTCCGAAACGACCTCCGCGTCCGTGACAACGAATCCCTCTCCGCCGCCAACAACGACTCTGTCTCCGTTCTCCCTGTCTACTGCTTCGACCCCTCCGACTATGGAAAATCGTCGTCCGGTTTCGATAAAACCGGTCCCTACCGCGCCAAATTCTTGATCCAATCGGTTACTGACCTCAGAAAGAATCTTCAATCTCGAGGCTCCGATCTCGTGGTTCGGGTGGGGAAGCCTGAAACAGTTTTAGTTGAATTGGCAAAGGCAATTGGGGCTGATGCCATTTATGCTCATCGCGAGGTTTCGCACGATGAGGTGAAGATGGAGGAGAAGATTGAGGGGGTGATGAAGGAGGAAAATGTGGAAGTGAAGTACTTTTGGGGAAGTACTTTGTACCATGTTGATGATTTACCTTTTAAGTTAGAGGATATGCCAACCAATTATGGGGGGTTTAGGGATAGGGTTCAGAAAATGGAGATAAGGAAGAGTATTGAGGCATTGGATCAATTGAAGGGTTTACCTTCAAGAGGGGATGTTGAATCTGGAGATATTCCATCTTTAACTGACCTTGGACTTAATCCATCTGCTACATTATCACAGGTTTTCATAAATTATGTGCTCTCAAATCTAGTTCATGTTTTTAATGTAAACTAGTTTGATGCTAACCATGTTGTGTTTTTTATTTTTACTTTTCAACTTCGTGTAAAATTTAGTTAACATTCTGTTATGAGTCCCACATTGAGCAGAATTGCAAACTGAATGTGATACTTGAGCCATGAGGCTCTCAAACCTTATGGTTGGGCTTAAGTCCTAACACATTCATAGTGTGAACTAGGAGTATTAGTCTGGTTGGGAGGTATTACACTGCTTTGAAGTTTGTTAAAGTCTCATGTCGGCTGGATATATGAGTAAAGAACTATTTATAAGACTTCGACAGCGCATTCCTTGTGTTGTGAGCTAGTTTATAAGGTGGGGTTAGGTCTAGTTGTTTTAATAACACTGAGTGACAACTACATCATTACTGACATTACATCTTGCTTGATTATTTCTATCTGTGTTTAAGGATAATACTTGTCTAAGGTGATTAAGTGTATAAGGATAATTAGTGGTTGAGATTTTAGTGCATTTCAGGTTATATCAAGGTGGATAGCAATAGCATTTATCTTTACTTGCTCACTCTATCAATTCTTTTATCTAAGTTGGAATCTTTAAAAGATGTCTATGGAACTCAATTAGTGCTTGCCCCTATTTGTACTCTTGTACTGGGAATCACAATAAGTGTACTAGCAATTGTATGGTTTAGACACAAGCTAGTTTTAGAGGAATTTTTCCTGAGTTTTAAAACTAAACTATTTTTTGAAGGTTTACTGGTAATTCACACACACAGACCTGTTTGCTAAACTATGTCTGCTTTGACATTCATGTGTAGAAAGTGCGTAGACTTGATGATAAATTCTTTGCAATCTAGTAGGAAACCCTTCTCTCAATTACTCTAACTGGGATTTAAACCTGGAATTACAGTAAAAGGGGTGGCCTAGTGCACGATGCTCCCACCTAGGGGGTCTGGGGAAGGTAGATGTACGCAGCCTTACCCTTACAAGCGAAGAAGTCTTTTCCAGGGTTTAAACTCATGACTTCTAGGTCACGAAGCAAGCAACCTTACCGTTGTGTCAGGGCTCACCCTCTTAAGCCTGGAATTACCGTAAGATAGAAAATAGTGTTACTAGTCTGGCTCTTTGAGGGAATACATTCCTCCCATATCCCACTCTACTTTAATGAAATTGTGCTTACTCCTCTCCTCACATTTATCTCCACTCCTCTCTAACAGAATGCCACCCTCACTTCCTGTCCTGTGCTGTTACATGTCTAGACAGTTACAAGAAAATCCTCATATTGACTCCCCTGCCTCTCTTGCTCATGTAACTTGCCCATTATTTCTCTTCGAACCTCACATTGTTTCTAGTAATATTTTAGAAGGGTATCTGCCATATTATTTGTGATGAAGGAAAAGTTGGTCCTATCTTTCCCGAGCGGTAACTATATTTGTTGTCATCCTCGTGCAGGATGGGAAGCAATCTGCTAATAATTCTTTGGTAGGTGGAGAGACTGAAGCACTACAGAGGCTCAAAAAATTTGCAGCTGAGTGTGAAGCGCAACCACAAAAAGGTTTTAAGGATGGAGCACAAAATAGTATATATGGTGCCAACTTCTCCTGCAAAATTTCTCCATGGTTGGCAATGGGATGTCTCTCACCTCGCACAATGTTTGATGAGCTAAAGAAGACGGCCAGGTTTGCACCCAGTTCTCTTTGCATTTAATGATATTATCACTTGTCATAAATACGGTAATATTCACTGATGAATTCTGTTTTGGTAGAACCATTTCTTCTGCATCAAACCCAAACAATGGAGGCAGTGGCTCATCCAAGAATGGAACAGATTGGTTAATGTTTGAGTTGCTATGGAGGGATTTCTTTAGGTAAATTTTTCATGTGCATTAAAGATATGTGGGAATTACTACAATGTGCCGCAGTAGGATTTTTTTAACTAACAAAAGGTTAAAAATTTGTGATGAAAAAGATAGTTTTCTTTAACTTTCTAGTTTCTTTCATGAAGAGTTGAACCATTATCTTTTTGACTGATAATGAGCTTGGTTTGAGATTGCATCATAATGATTTCTCTTCCTTATTTTGTTTTCATGGAAAGTAAAAACATATTGTAAATAAGATATTGTATTTAGTTTTCTTTATTGTGTTTGCTCAGAATGGATTATGAATTTTTCTTGTGGTTGATTTGTCCAGGTTTATTACCAAAAAATACAGTTCTGCAAAAAAACAGCTAGAAGCTGCTCCAGCCACTGCTTGTACTGGTGCACTTGCTTAAGCCATAAATTTGTGGAGGTAGCTGGAGTGTACAAGATTTGATTCCTCTTCTGAACTTGTTGTAATTGGCTAATACATTATTTCAATCGGCATATTTTGAGTATTATGTGTCAAAAATCCTGAATTTATAATAAAGGGATGAGTTATTATGATATTTTCTATTTTTTCATATTGGTTTACAACATCAAAGAGATTCTAATGCTACACTATAAAAGTTTATTCATCCCTAAATAGTAAAATGTGAACTGTTACAATCTCAAGATTAGTTTCTCGGATCACTTTCAAACAATTGGCTTATTACACAGGTTGTCTCTGTAATTCTCCTATTTCATCCTAACATATTCCTGAAGTTTGAGGCAAGACATCTTTCTCATTCAACTTTAAACTTACTTTATATAATTATCCTGGAGGAAGACTCTCCGATTAAAGACATTCATCCACCATTGCTATTCTCTTCAATCATTCTCAAGAGACTGTTAACATGACACAGCCTTCAGGCAACAGTTAAACCTTAAATTCCCAGCTTATTGCTAGAATTTGCTACTTCTACAGCCAGGCTCACTTTTACCAGCACTTTGTAGAGATTAAAACTCAAATGTCAACAAGATCCATACTGGATTTTATCCATTATATTTACCAGTAATCTTTGCAGGAACACACCCCATTTTTAAAATGGTGAAATCTATTGCAATCTCTAACAATGATCTCCCTATTAAATTCCTGTGATATCATCTTGATTGCAACATGACAATCCCTACATATCCTCAGGTTCTTTACAATCTGTATTGTAGTGCCTGGACTAGTCTTGAGGAAGCAATACGCTACTGCCAGTTTTTCGCTATGAAGAGATAATGCAAACTCCTTCCCTTCCTCGTCCAAATCAAGCAATACCTCACTTGTATCACCTACATAACCATGCCTTCTCAACCTCTTCATAATCTCATCAAGCATCCTATATATATCTTTGTTTTCGGGATGAGAATCATCTCCCACAAAAAACTCTTGAAGCACACCATCTATCTCAACCAAACTACACCCTGGAACTTTCTTGACGCCCCTTGATTCCATAAGATCTCTCAATTGCCTAACTTCCCTCCACCGTCCAAGCTTCGCATATACATTAGAAAGGAGCACATAGGCACTGCTATTTGAGGGGTCCAACTCAAGAAGTTTCTTTATTGATATCTCACAAGTTTCAATGTCCCCATGCACCCTAGCACCACTAAGCAGAGCTCCCCATATGAGCACATCAGGTTCCATTGGCATAGATTTCACAACGTTCCAAGCATCTTCAATTTGACCTGCTCGGCTATACAAGTCCACCATGCAACCATAGTGTTGGATCAGAGGACTAATACCATAATCTTTCATCATCCTCTTGAAATATTCATTTCCTTCGCGCACCAAACCACCATGCACACAGGCAGAAAGAACACCCAAACATGTCACAGCATTGGGTCTCACCCCATCATTTATCATCTCCCCAAAAAGTTCAAGGCATTCCTCAGAACATCCATGCATGGCCAGTGCACCGATCATAGCGCTCCAAGCCACTACATCCTTTTCACGACCCATATTATCAAACACCCATCTCGCCCTCTCAATGCTTCCACATTTGGAATACATGTCAATCAACGACGTCCCTAAAATAACATCAATTCTCATCCCGGTCTTGTCAATATAAGCATGAACCCATTTTCCATGCTGAAGTGCACCCAACTGTGCACAAGCTGAGAGCACAACCGACAAAGTGAACTCATTCGGCCTAACTTCACAACCTTTACCCATCTGCAGATCACGAAACAAAGCAAGCGCAGCTTTATGGTCGCCGCATCTTACATAACCATGAATCATAGAACTCCACGATATAACATTCCTTTGAGGCATACGATCAAACAGCTCCCTAGCAACATGGATCATACCCAGTTTCACATTTGCATGGATGATGGAGTTCCAAGAAGGTAAATCTGGTTGAGTAATTTCATCAAACACTTGGCGTGCAAAGGAGACACTGCCACATGAAGAATACATGTTAATAAGCGAGGTTTGAAGGAAAGAGTGATTGTTGAGACCAAGGAGGAAGGATTGAGCGTGAATGAGTTTTCCGGGAGAGAGTTGAGTTGGGGATTTGAAGGATTGGAGAAGGAAAGGGAAAGTATGGAGATCAGGGAGAACGGCGTGGAAGCGCATACGCTGATATAGGGAGAGTGGTGAGAATTGAGAATGTTGTTGAATGGTAGCACGAATCAGATTGTTCCATATGAAGGATTCAACGTTGTGATGGAAAATATGAAGACTTGGATGCGTACAAGATATCACCATCAATAATCAACTATAATATTTCTTGTAAACCTTTTTTCCACCTTTCTATGATCATCATTCATGGTTTGTTCAATCTTCGCCCATACTAATAAGCCTCTGTCATATTAAAATAACTGCACATGCTAGCAAATTAGTTTCATTTCGGTCATCATTCAATATTCAAACTCTAAATCTTTATTGTCGACTCAGAAAAAAAATGTAAGTCTTCGTTGTGCCTAAACTTTTTTTCCTATATCTTATCCTCGTTGTTGTATAATTTTTTTCTTAACCAGCCTTCAGTGCTTCTTTGAGTTGCTTTACTTACTCTTTATCATTTAACTTATTTCAAAGGTCAAGGAACTAATATGTAACCTATGGTACTATTGTTAAAGGGGAAATTAAATCGTGTTGCTTGCTTAATCCTCTCATTTATGTATTAGAATTTCAATGAAGGGTAAAAAACTATTTGTCGGTCTCAAAAAAAGTTAAACAGGAACAAGTAAAGCAACACAAGGCAAAAGGGTAAAATTGTACTAAAACAAAAAAATTAGGAACAAAAAGATTTTAGAATTCCTCAAAAATTGAAAAGGACATTAGTCATAAAAAAGGAAGGAAATCCAAATACAAAGCAAACATCAACAAGGTACATCCAACACATGTAATCTTCAAAAGAGAATAAAAGCTGCAAAAGAAACCTTCCTATAAGATTTAAGCAAATAAGTACTTTACGAGACATATGAACTCCTATAATTAATAAATAATTTATTTAAAGTCTACAGCAAAGTTTAAAGGATTCTCAGGGTAGACATATGGCAGGTCAGGAAGCATGAGCAATATCTACCATACCTATTCTTTCAACTAGAAAAACATAAATAGAGACAATACAATTCGTCATACTTAAAGACAAGCATATTGATGTTATAATTTAGGATTAAATTTTAATCAGAATAAAATTTTTAATATGCGGTCAATGTTTTATTAGTTGTATCTACATATATATACGTCTTCATACAAGTCTTTCTCTCTTTCAAGTTTCAACATGACGTGTACTTACCACCTCACCCTCTTCCAACCTCACATTACCATTGTCTCTTACCATTGCACCTACCCTTCTCCCCCTGAGATCAAACATCTCCCTCTCCCCACATCTAGTTCACAATTCTGCCTCAACTACTATATTCTTTACAAGAGAAAAATAAAATGAAATGTCTTAAAATATATTTTATACTATCTTAAAAAACCAATCTTAGTGTGATTATCCTCCACACAATCATCAATTGTATGCCCCAAATCCCAATGGATGGGGAAAGCTGACAACCATGTTCTCCATTACAATAGTAAATGGTGACTAAATAAAAGATTGTCATACCAACATATAAATTGCAGCAAGAGAATCTGAAGTTGTGACTACACTCCAATGATCATTAAAAACTTTCAAAAGCTTATAAATTGGTTCCAAAACAAACACAGGAATATCAAAACCAGTAACAAATTCATAAACAATGCAGATAAAAGAGACTCCACGGTAAAAAAAACCTAATGGATAATTCCTCATTACAGAGAATTAGATGTTTAGTCTTCCTCTTCAGCCTCATTCTCTGCAATGTTGAAGTATCTCAACTCATAGACATTCCTGTCCTTGTTGGAGGCAATCACACGAAGCCAATCCCTAACATTGTGCTTCTTCAAGTACTTCTTTGTCAAGTATTTCAGATAGCTGAGGAAGGTGATGAATACAAGAAAAAAGTAAGCGAAGGAAAATAAAATAGTTCTGCACACAGAAAATTAAGTAAACAACAGCAAAGCCATTCTACACTAGATGGAACCAAGTACATCGATCAAACACTGCCAAAAAGTCCAATCATAAAAAATAGTAAGTTAAATAGGAATACATAAAGAAATGATGAGTTTCATCATTTCTACAGTTAGTTTTAAATGGTGAGGTCCTCACTATACCCTGGCGCCCCTTCATTTTTTAAATGTTATTGTGAACCTTTAAAAGTTCACACTCATTGGCTCCTCCCACGAAATATCTAATAATAGGATTTCACCAAAGTGAATACTAACTATACATTCACAATTCAATATACATAGATATATACCCTATCATTTTTATGCAACTTGGAATACTCGGATGGTGGATTCAATTTTACATCTATCTGTTTCTTTATGTCCCTTCACAACTTTTATGGCTGTCCACTGACTTTTAGATGAGTTTTGGGACAGATGTAGATATTTAAATAGCTTGAATTGCCATAAGGGAGAACTGGCAAATTTTAGTTTTTGATACAACACTACTAAACGGTGAAGTTATCAAACAAATTTATGTCCAATGAAAGCAATGGTTTCAACAAATTTGATGTCAAATGAAAACAATGGTTTCAACAAATTAAATCAAGTAAAGCCAATTAAACTAAACACAATGGTCAATGGCTTAAAAATAAGCAGTGATTACCCTCCAGTTTAGTTACTAATTCTGAATCACATTATTGTCTATTTCACCTCCCATTTGCAATAGCCAATAGGACATAGTTATTCATTCACACAAGCCGTCAATTTGATGTAACTATCATTCATATTCATACGATAAAAACACAAGAAATTGCTTTAATTATGAGATCAATGACAAATTTTCATAACTAAGAAGTAGCTCAGAAATATGTCATATGAATTACAATAAAACCCTTGAGATCCAAAAATCCATACACCGTGGAAACACATAAGTACATGAGCAGCACAAAACAAAAGCGGATAATAGTTAAATGAGTACCGTTTGGAGAAATTGGAATCGGAAGTGACGGTGATCTTGGTCTTGTCACGAGTGACTGTGACGGAATCGCCGAGTGCGCCAGCTTTGCCACCAACTTTGATCCTCTCCTGAAGAAACTTCTCGAGAGAAGCGATATCCATAATCTTATCCTCCACAGGCTTGGCGCATTCTATGACGAAGGTCGCTCCCTTCTTCTTCCCCTTCACTGCTACACGAGACATCTTCGCCGATTCTCTTTCTCTCTCTACCACTTCTGAGATTCACAAACAGAAATGATAGCAATATAAACTAGGGTTTTTCTTATAGGGTTTCCTACCTTTTAAACGGCGATAAGTGATGCCGTTTTACTCCTATATTATATCAGAACTCACTACCTGTGTCTTTGGGCCAGCCCGTATATTTTATGATGGGCTTTCCGTTTTTATTATGGAACATCAGAAAATAATAAATGTTCTGAGGAATGTGTTTTTTTCATCATACCCCAAAAATAGTTTAAAGTCAAATAAACAATGACGAAGTATGATTTAATGGCATAAGTTTCATTGGTTTCTCTTTGCAAAAAAAATTAATTTTGTTTTATGATTTTCTTATTAATTACAAATCATCTCTTAACCGTTTTTAAAATTAACAAAATATTAAAATTTATTCATTAAATATAAACAAATATTAGCACCTGTTTTTTGAGAATATTTTGTGAACAACCATAACAGATGGATAGATCTATGGTCTTACTAACCCGTTGTTGTCACTATGCATCTCCACAGTCACAATTTGACACTCCAAGTTGATGGTCATAGTCAATTTGTAGATTTTTTTTAATGAATATCCTATTGGTCCTTATTATTACCTTATATTACTATCAATTTCACTCTTTTCAAAATCACTATTTGCTTAAAATAATAATTAATAAAGACTAAGGTGTCAAAAAATAAGTGATGAAAATATTAAAAGAATAGATTAATACACATTTAAATAAAAATTGATAATGTCAATCCTGAGATAGAATCTTTAGTCTTATTTACAAAAAAGAGGAAAAATGTTTTGGAAACCAGTTACATACAAGATTCATCTTTATCCAAATTTGATGCAAAGTAGAAGAAGATGAAAGACGACCTCGACTCTGTTCCATGCTCTTCCCTCGCTGTTGAATCTTCAATCCGCGTCGCAACGGTAAAATTTTCATTTTATTTTTTTATTTTCTGATTGTAAAATGAAAAAAAAATGTGAAATTTCTTAGGCTGGTGCAATCTGGGGTTGCTGTTTAGGTCCCTACCAGGCCAATCAACGAGGTATGTTAGTTTCTATCATAAATCGAATTTCGTAGTGTGCAACTTTAATTTGTGTTTTTTTATTAATTTATATACTTTTGTTAAATCGTTTTGGTTGTAGGTCTGAAAGGCATGGATAAAGCTCTTTTTGTGGTAATGGGTTATTTATGTTCTTACTCTGTTCAATTCAAAATTGGTGTTTGTGTTTTCTTTGAGCTGTTGATTTAACTTGGGTATGATTACAGGCAAATGCAACTGGCAAATTTGGGTTCAAATGCGGTAAATAACTTATGAGTTTATTTGCGATTGGTTTTTAGATGGTATGGGAAGACTTCAGAACTATGAAATAAACCTCTGAGATGATTTTGAAACACTTTTTTTCTTCATTTCCCTCGAAAAGTCAACTCAGAAAGGGGTTATGTATGAGCTGTGTTGTGCCAATCATGTTTTGTAATATTAATGTTATTTGGATTTGGGTTTTATTTTAGGGTTTATAGCTGGAGTTTTCAGTGTTACCCGATGTGGTCTCCGGAGACACAGGGGACGACAAGATTGGGTCAGTCTGCTTGATCCTTTTTTAATTATTCAAGAAAATAACAGATTAGAATTTATGGTGCATACAATTGTGCTGTGCAAGGTCATAATTCTTTAAGCAATTTTAGACCAGTATTCTTCATTAAAGACGGTGAGGGCAGGCCTGTGCGCAACATTAAGATCGTTGCTTAGTGACTATAAAGTCAAATATAGGAAGATCTACCTTGCCAACATCACTATGTGACATGCTCGTGCACCGAGCCACCCTTTTTATTGTTCTTTAAAGATAGTGTCAAAAATATAAGTCGTGGTTCTAGTTATGCCAATTGCCAATGAATGGTGTCATTTGGTACCTTTTATTATTGACAAAATTCATCAGTCAAACTGCAGAGATCATTTTTATGAAGTGTTCTCTTGCTGAGATGAAGCAAGCCAAATTATAAGGCAGTCATGTATAACAAAAGTTCTTTCACTCATGTTAAGACTTACGATGTCCATATCAATATATTGGTGATAAAATACACCATTGCATGACAACTTTGTGAAATATATCATTTTTATTTTTTTCATGCCTTTGCACATCTAGATTTGTAATTTCACAATATATTGTTTCAATGCCCCCTTCTAGTAGATTGAATACAGATGCTTGTGATCATCTCCCATTGGCCGGAGACTCGGTTACATAGTTCTATGAGGATCATTTAGAATCTGGTTTTGTGGCTATGTTCTTTTAATCTGACCACATGATGAATCCTTTTGGCCAAATGATTTTGCTTAATACAAGAGAATATCGCATGTTACTATGTTAGTATGATTGCGCTGGAACCTTATCATCTACATATTGTATTTTGGGGACAACCTTGACTGTTCCATGAACTGACATTTGATTTTGATTGTAAGAGTCGTTTTGGACTAGGCTTACATAGTTCACATGGTTGCATATGTAGGTGCTTAACAATCATGAGTAACAACACAACATGAACATAGCATGTTGAAATGCTAAAAATTACTCCTAAATTTCCCATTTCTTTTTTAAATATTCCCCTCAGGTCAATGGCTTTATTGCGGGTGGAATAACAGGTGCAGCCGTCGCTGTTGCATCGCGTAACCGGTCACAGATGATTTGGATGGCTACTATAGTTTCTGTTTTCTGTGGTGCTGTTGATTATGCAAGAACATCTTGAAGTGCATTTGTTTGAAGCAGTAGAAAATGGGTTGTTTGAGTCTCATAATTTTTCTAACATACATGGACAAGCAAATTTACCATTTTGCAGTTTTCTGCATCGAATATTTGGATATATGTGTTGTGTATAATTTTAGCTTTGATTCTTTTTGTAGTCGCTAGTAAGAAATTTCTTCTTGGTACCCAAAGTAATAGAAATTTACACAATTGAGATGAATTAATGAATTTGATATTTAGATTGAAGCTCTTGTGTATTACATCATGGTGTTAGCTAAATTGTTTAACAGCAAAAGATACAGAAAGATTTACTTTCTGTCATCTTTATCTTGCAAGAAGGATTAGTTGAATTCTCAGAAACCTTTTTTTTTCACAATTCTATGATTGAAAAAGTCTTTGTTGTGCCTAAACTTTCTTTTCCTAAATTTAAACTTCCCATAAGTTTAATAGTTCATCATAATTTGAAATCAAGTGTAACAAAGTTTGCTTCAACATGTTCACTTGAAAATTCTTAAAATATTTGATGTTTCTAGCATTGATTTAATTGTGACATGGTTTAATACGGAGCACCAAGTTTAAATTTCTTATTGGCAATAAATTATTTGTAATGACAAATTTGAAAGATACAGGTAAAAATATGATAAAATATTAAATAAATCACGTGTAATCACTCAACTTGAAAGAATTGAATAAATCACCAAGACTAAAACCATAACAATAAAAACTAAAAACATATTTAAATTTTGTTGGAGGAATGAGCAAATTCTAGTTGATCTAATAATTAGTATTACCATAATTTATACCTCATCAAATTTGAAGTGTTTAATAAAAACAGCTAATCAACCCCCTAATAGTTGTAACGTATAAACCATAATTTATAAGTTTGATTGAGTTTGAAAGTCATACTCCATAATAAACAAGGGTGATCCCTTACTTTAGATATTATACCTAACAATCACATAAAAAACATTGTTAGGAGAAAATAAAAAAGAAAAAGTATAATATATATTATTATTTATCTGTATTACTTTTTTTTTAAATATTTCATTTATATTACTTTTTTCAAGAATAGTCAATGATAATAAAAAAATATGAATAATAAAGGATACATTGACAATGTATAAAAATCATACATTTTTTAGAATAAAATATCTCATCATACAAAAGAAAAATAGAATAAAGTATCTCATCATATTATGAGATAATTTATCTCCTCCTATAAATATTTTTGTAGAGAATTATTAAATTGTACACATGTCACGATTTTAGTGGTCGGATGAGATAATTTATCTCCTTATATCATGAGATATATTAATCTAAAAAAAATACATTTAAAGATATAAGTAATCTCGTAACAATATATTTTCTTGTTTTTGTTTCTTGTCACAATGAAGTTGTTATAAAGAAAAGGAGAGAGGAAATAGATGAAAAAAATTATGATGAAAGATTGGGAATGCAAAAAAAGACAAATTGAAATGAAGAATGAAATTTGTTTCACCTGATTTTCTATATAACAGTTCTCGCTACGTAAACAACTGCAACTCCATTTCCATTTCCCTGATTCAGTTGAATTCTCGTTTTGGTATTGTGTGAATTGTGAGAGTGTTGAAAATGGCGAATGAGTCGCAGAATTGGGTGGTAATGGTGACAGCTAAAACACCAACGAACATTGCCGTGATAAAGTATTGGGGTAAGAGAGATGAAACCCTAATATTGCCTGTTAATGATAGTATCAGTGTTACTCTTGATCCCAATCATCTATGTACTACTACCACCGTTGCTATTAGTCCCACCTTCCAACAAGATCGTATGTGGCTTAATGCCAAGGTTTTTTTTATTCCTTCTCATCTCTCTCTGTTTTCTTTTTATATTTAAATAAGACTGGTATTTGATTTATTGATTTCAAATTTTGAACGTGCAATATACGTTTTAGGGAATTAATTAACACATTAACCTGCATTTGTTGGAAATGTGTTTTTTGTTAACTGAACACTATTCATGTTTCATACAGATGAATAAGTGATGCCAAGGTTTACAGTTCAGGGCCTGTCTGCTTATGCTTTTTTCTACTTTTTTCCATCTGGAAACAACCTTTTTGCTTGCCAGGGCAAGACTGTGTACATCTGACCTTCCTAGACCCTACTAGGTGGGAGACTAGTGCATTGAGCTGCCTTTTGTTTATGTTTTTTTCTATCCTTTAAAACACTTTTTGTATAAGAAATCACTTCTGATGTTTACATGCTTGTTTTGGTTAGACATCTATAAGAAATCACTCTTGTCTGTGTGGTGGTCAGTAACCGATATCATGTGTCTGCTGCTTGCTTGTTACTTTCATACTCATAAGGAAGTTGTCTACGACAGGGCTTCTGGGCCTTCCAAGCTGCTGGCATAGAGAATTTTGATTCATTTACTTACTATTTTTGATTCATGGAATTTGGTTTTGCTGGTTAGTGTAGGAAATTTCTCTTACTGGTGGCAGATTCCAGAGCTGTTTAAGGGAGATCCGCAGCCGTGCTTGTGATGTTGAGGATAAAAAGAAGGGTATTAAGATCACGAAGGAGGACTGGAGCAAATTGTATTTACACATTGCTTCATATAACAACTTCCCTACTGCTGCTGGACTGGCTTCTTCGGCGGCTGGTTTTGCCTGTCTTGGTAATACACATGTAATCTTCTTTTTTTATTTGAACTTTCATTCAATAGTTGTTACAACAGAGTGAGTTGCATAGCGATCATTTGCCAAGACCCGTATACCCTTCTATTAATTTTCAAGTTCTAACAAAACGTTTTTCTCCTTCAAATGTATATAAATGATCGGTTATCCTTAGTTAGAGCTATTCATGGATTGCAAGGGTTAACCCATCGAATCTGGCCGTGAATGGTTGAACTGCTGTAGCAGGTTTCAGATATATACCAAATGGGTATTGAATCAGGTGATTGTTTAACTGATTGGTACAATCCGGTTTCCAAAGTCTTGCTTTAAACGCATAACCCTTTTGCAAGTTTGTTTATTTCTTTATCCGGGTAAGGGCTGTTCTATGAGAAGGGAAATGAAACTTTTTTAGAATTGCACGAGACAAGAATGATGAAAAGAAAAAGAAATTAAAGAGAACAGCATTCAACACGGTTATCTCATTATTTAACATGGAAGGAAAGTGATAATTAAACTTTGACCAAAAAAACTAAATTGATAGTATTGATAAAGTTCCAATAATTGAGGCACTAAGAAAAATATTAATAAGTGGCCTATGGAGATTATTTCAAAGACAATTTAGTTTATTAATTACCAACTCAATATTCCTCCCTGGATATTTTTCTCCTGCACAAACAGACTTATTTAATTTATCATTGCATGTTTTATGTTCTAGGCTTGGGATTCATAGAGGACCAATCTTATTCTATATTCAATTTTTTGGAACATTGCATTTAACTTTATATTCTTTATGGTGGTATGTGCAAATGTTCAAATTTTAGTTTTGATCAGTCTAATGTAATTTCCACATATTCTAATCTGAATGAACAAGATTCTTGGTGACCATTAATCTAATGTTAGGTTTAAACTTAATGTAGTTACTGTATTCGCAATGACTTCTATGTCTTCTGTTTTGCAGTTTATGCCCTTGGGAAGCTAATGAATGTCAAAGAAGATGAAAGCCAGCTATCAGCTATTGCAAGGTCTTTCTTTTATATTTGAATTTAGATTTTCAAGCTGTTGTGGCTTGGTTCTAACACATTGTATTTTGAATCTATATGTTGTGGAAATTATGATTATGTGCAGGCAAGGATCAGGTAGTGCTTGTCGCAGCTTATATGGGGGATTTGTGAAGTGGATCATGGGAAAAGTAAGTTCAGTGTTCTATTTTAAATTATATACTCCATTATGTTGTTTAGATTCCCTCTGTAACTTATGTTCCTTCGATATATGTAGGAGGAGAATGGAAGTGATAGCCTTGCAGTTCAACTTGCTGATGAAAAGCACTGGGATGATCTTGTTATTGTAATTGCTGTGGTATGCACCTATTTTAGCCATCATTTAGTTGTATGGATGTATTTATGGTTGAGTTTTGACTTTTAATATATTTCAGTAAAAATTGTCTCTCAAAGTAAAGCCCTCAGTGTGTGGTTATCAGTTTTTAATCTCTTTCTTTCCAGTTTTTTTGTAGTCAGATTATTTTGTATTATAAGTCACTAATTGGCTGAGATAATGTCTGTTCAATATGAATGAACTTTAAATTTGATTTTGTCACTAAACGTTGTTTCTTATTCATTTAATATTATTGTTTATCTATAGAAAGTTTGATGTTTCCTTAATCTTAGCACTATGTATCTACCCTAATGTATTATCTCATATGCCACACTTTTTTCTCAATATTCGCATCTTATTATTTACTTCTAGGTTAGTTCACGTCAGAAGGAAACTAGTAGCACCTCAGGAATGCATGAGACTGTTGAAACAAGTTTGCTTTTACAACATAGAGCAAAGGTATAAAAATTATTTTACACAGTTACTCTATTGATTTCAAAGTTTGAATGCTGAAACTAGTTATACATTATGATTATGAACACAACTTTTGTAGGCTGTTCTTTGACCATTGTTATAGAAACCACTATCTCATAGTAATTTATTTTGGATTAATTTTTTATCATTATCATTCTCTAATTTCAACCACAATAGGAGGTAGTGCCAAAGCGGATACTGCAAATGGAAGAAGCCATTAGAAATCGTGATTTTGCATCATTTTCTCGACTGACCTGTGCTGACAGCAACCAGTTTCACGCCGTCTGCCTGGATACATCTCCCCCTATATTTTACATGAATGATACATCCCATAGGTAGATTCTTATAATTTTGCCACTTGAATTGTTACTATTATGTCTATGTGATCAGACACAGGTGTAGCAGAGTTATTTTCTAATTTATCATCAATGATGCTACTACATTTCAGGATAATCAGTATTGTTGAAAAATGGAACCGTTCAGAAGAAGCTCCCCAGGTTTGAATTACTTTCTTTGTCATATCATACAATGTCTTAAAAGGGCTAAATTTTGCAAAGTTTCTCAGTTACCAATCATAGAAAATTCTAAAATTAAAAGACACTGATTGGAGTTTTATAATAACCAAATCTCCCCTTATTACTTTTCTTACTATTTTCATGTTCAAACATTGTGGACTAATTTTGTTGCTTTCTTTCATTGGATTGTGTATAAGACTGAATGTTGGGCGGCAAAATGTCAAAAAGAGAATACACTTAATTTAGTATAGATGAGAATTTTGAATGAGTAGACACACTAGGCAAGATAAGATTAGGAATGAATACATTATAAAGAAATTTTAGGTAACACCTTTATAGAAAAGATGGTAGAATCTTGCCTTAGGTAGTATGGACATGTGTGGTAGAGAGTTGTAGAAGTCCCATGAAGGAGAGTAGATCAGATAAGGGTAGTACAATTACCAGAGGTAGAGGGAGACCTAGAAATAATATGTGAAACTATGAAGAAAGGTTTAGACTCTAAAGATCAATGGTTTGTCAGTAGATATCATTTATGATAAAATATTATGACGTTGTTTGATCCTTATAGTCGACCCCACTTAGTGGAAATAGGCTTGGTTATTGTTGTTTCATTGGCGCATGTCATATGTACTTTAGAAAGAATTTATCCAGAAGTTTCATTTATGATAGATGCATCATTCGATCCATGTAGCCAACCCCACCTAGTGAGATAAAGACTTGGTTGTTTTCATTTGGGGGTTAGACCAGCTTACTATTTCATTAGCATACTAGTAATATCCAAGATTGTCTTCTAAAGCATGCTTCTTTTTTTTAAAAAATAAAAAAGAATTCGTATTAGAGATAAGGTGGCCTTCAAGATGGGTGAAATACTCCTACCAAAAAGACCAAGAACATGATGAAGTGTACATGGATGCAAGCTTCCATGCATTTACCTAAGCCTTGGAACTGTCATGAGAATCAGCTTGAAAATGAAAGGACACACCCTATATTCACCGTGCTCTAAAAAAGTGCAAAATCCATAGGAATCTTTTGAATGTTAATGACTAGTTTTGACTTGCAGGTAGCTTATACATTTGATGCGGGGCCGAATGCTGTCCTAATTGCACGTGATAGGAAAGCTGCTGCCCTTTTGATTCAGAGGCTGCTTTACTACTTCCCTCCGAGCTCAGATGATCTCAACAGGTACTTTAAATTTTTGCAAGTTACATACATACTGTTCTAACATTTTCATTAATCTCTTGAATTTCCGAGTTACCTGCAAAACTCTCCCCTTCAGTTACATTATTGGTGACAAGTCAATCGCAAAAGATGCTGGGATTAACGGAATACCAGATGTAGAAGCTTTGCCACCACCACCAGAAATTAAAGACAACATTCCATCACAAAAATACAAGGGGGATGTCAATTACTTCATATGTACTAGGCCTGGAAGGGGACCCGTTTTGCTTTCTGATGAAAGTCAGGCTCTTCTCAACGGCGAACATGGACTCCCCAAATGAATTAGCCGGAAGTCCTCATGTGGTTTGATCTTATTCTTTACCAGGCTTAATTTTCAGGCCTTACTAGCCTCATAATTTGATTAGATGACCCGTTGAAGGCAGCATGTTGCTGTAGTACCCTTGGCATGATTATTTGCTCTTTGACTTCTGTCCAAGTTTGCTGTTTGTGCTGTTTATTTATGTATTTGTTTCTCTTGTTTTCAAATCTACTTAGGCTATTTTCTCTGAGAAGGACAAACGTCCTTCCATTTCTATATTGTGCAAAGCATCTTCAATCCACTTGACTTTGCTTTAACTTTTTGTGTGAACACTTTCCTAGTGCTAAATTTTAGGAATTCTATTTTCTTCTTTCATATCTTGGCTAACAAGGATGTTCCTCAACTGTCACATTTTAGTGCAAACCTACACACATGTAACTCAGCAGCTAAAGAATGGGTTGCTTAGCAACATCATAAGTTGATACCAATGCCCTAATAGCTTTGCTTGTTAATTTTTAGAGGGAAATAAAAGGAAAGTGAAGGCTTCAGGGTCATATCACAAGTGTATTTAATAATTTTGTCGCATTATCCTTCCGTCCATTGCCCTCCAATAACTATCATAAACAGATTTAATATGAGCTATAAATCTATAAGCTCCCAAATAATTACTTACTAGTAATTATGTATGAGCTATAAATCTATAAGCTCCTAAATAATTACTAGTAATTATTTCTACACTATCAAGTTTAAGACTTCTACTTGAACTATTTTCAACTCGAAGAAAGATCTATATCCCAAAAAAATCTTATCTCTTTATCCTTATCCAATCAAAATTTAAAAAATAATATAAAAATTTTAGTTTTTGGTTTTATGATTTTTTTTAAGGACGTGGATACACTGAGGTGAGAATTGAGATATATGATTTGTTGCTTTCAACTCTACTTTGTCTATCAGAAAAGCAAATGCACATGCTACCCATATTTACTCATTACAGAAATAAAAGGTAAGAAGCAGAGGGAAGAAAAGTGGAAAGGATATCAATTACTACAGTCTACAAACTACAGCAATGAAAATAAGTATAAAAAGTAAAATTTGCATGGTCCACACCACCGGAAGTCATGCCTTGATGAAGCACTTTTTGTGTCCCTTCTAACTTACAAATTCCTAATCGCTTCCTTTCAGACTCTTCACACTATCCACATTTGCCTTTCATGGCTAAACCAAAGTTTCATTTACTGTCTTTTTTGGTCTTCATAAGCATCTTTCTAAGCTTCTTCTATTGCACATTATCACTTATCAACCCATATGATGTGCCCAACTGGCTAGCTGTGGAAAGTGATGATATTAGTAGCATGGTGCAAACCAAGAGAGGTTCTTGGAAAGAATGTGACTTTTCAGTTGGAAAATGGGTTCTTGATCAATCTTACCCTCTCTATGATTCCAACTGTCCCTATCTCAGTACTGCAGTTGCTTGTCAAAAGAATGGGAGGCCTGATTCTGAGTATGAGAAGTGGAAGTGGAAGCCACATGGTTGTTCTATCCCAAGGTGTTTATATTACACCTGAAAATTCATAGGGTTTGGATATCGTATTAAGTATTTTTTATTGAATCTGAACATTTTAGTCTGGACCATCCGGACTATTTTAAAACCAGGTTCGGACAACTCCATGCCATGCATTATAGTAGGACAATAATATCATCTCTTACCCCTAATTATTGGATATTTAAATTAAGTGACCAATTGTTTTAGTAAATGATTGCATGATCAATATTTTTTTGTATTTGGTTGGCTAGCTATCAGTATATTATACATTGTAGTTAAAGATGAAAAATGAGTTGGAAAATAGGCAAGCTTATTTACTAGTATAACTAAGAAGCTTAGGCAGCTTTTGGTTTATAAATCAATTCCTTACTTGGAAAACTACTGCTTGATGAATTTAGCTTCTTTATGTGACACACCTGCAGGTTTGATGCACTAAGGTTTCTTGGAAAAATGAGAAGAAAGAGAATATTGTTAGTTGGTGATTCTATAATGAGAAATCAATGGGAATCTCTTGTTTGCTTAGTTCAAGGAGTTATTCCAACTGATAGGAAAACAGTGACATATAATGGTCCTTTAATGGCTTTCCATGCTATGGTAAGACATTGATAATTAATCAAAATTATTCTCCTTTTCTTTCTATGACTGAATAAACTCATATTGTTCTTGTACAGGATTTTGAGACATCAATTGAATTCTTCTGGGCACCATTACTAGTTGAACTGAAGAAAGGGCCTGAAAATAAGAGAGTTTTACATTTGGATTTGATTGAAGAGAATGCAAGGTATTGGAAAGGAGCTGATATTCTTGTATTTGATTCAGCACATTGGTGGACTCACTCTGGTAACACAAGCTCGTAAGAAACTTTTCTCATTCTCTACTTTTCCACTAGAATTAGTTATTATTTTTTCTATCCATAATTCAACTCTTAGTGAATATAGGCATTTCTCCACTTTTTTAAGTCCTTGAACATGTATCAAATGTATACCACTTTCCAGTTTCACATCACAATGTGTTTAGTCTTGATTAATACTAGGTGGGATTATTACATGGTGGGAAATAGTATCATCAGAAACATGAATCCCATGGTTGCTTATCAGAAAGGACTCAGTACATGGGCAAGGTGGGTGGATCTAAATCTAGACCCTCGAAGAACCCAAGTCATTTTTCGAAGCATGTCACCTAGGCATAACAGGTACTGTCTAGTATTATTGCCTAATTATGATACATTGATATTAGATTTGAATCCTGATACAGTTACACACTAATTGTAAAAAAAATTACATTATCAACCAATTATGCATCAAATTATATGCCAACAACCTTTAAGGTAGTTAGTGTAATGTTTTTAGTGATATGACAATGCATGATTGGTTGTCAATGTAAAAAGCAAAATATAGTACATTGCAATTAAATCCACTGTAATTATCATTCTTTTCCTTGTAACTCCTATGGTTCCTTGATTTTTTTTATATGCAGGCAAAATGGTTGGAAATGCTACAACCAGAAGAAGCCTATACAATTTTTCAGCCACATGCATGTTCCTGGACCAATGATAGTGCTACAAGGAGTGCTGAAGAGGATGAGATTTCCAGTGTATCTGCAAGATATTACAACAATGACAGCTTTCAGAAGAGATGGGCATCCTTCAGTGTACAAAAGGGCATTAAGTGTAGAAGAGAAGCAGAACCAGAAACCAGGTACAGGCCTTTCCTCTGATTGCAGCCATTGGTGCCTCCCTGGTGTGCCAGACATATGGAATGAGATGCTTAATGCATTGCTTTAACTATATAATTATAATGGAAATATGGGACAGAAATGTTTCATGTAAGTCTCTTCTAGACAACTTTTGTACAACCATGAGTTTTATAATGCATAGTAGTAGTACTTTGAGTTATAAAATGAAAAGATGTCAGGAAAGTTGTCACAAATAACAGTTTTTAGTATGGAATGTCTATGGAAGAGGTAAAGAGTGTACAACAGCTGATCTACATCTTAGATCAAGATTTGTTTTTATCATTTACTAGAGACTATTATTGTTACTAATGCAAGACCATGGTTGTTTGGTGTTTATTTATTATAAAGGTTGTCTGATATATAACACTACCATTTGATTTGCTATTTTGATTTCCACAAGCAGCCAAAGCACCTTTCATTGGTAATATACCATTATGGCATCGTCCAATTCATGATCGAATGAAACTAAGGCTTGTTTGTTGTTTGTTTGTTTTCAAAGAGTACATACACTATACGTCATAAAAACACAATGTCATCTTAGGCCTTCCCCATTGAAGATAGTTGACAAATTGGGGCAAGAGAATCATTAAACAAAGTAGTTTTTGGAGCAGTTACAACCTCTTTGAAATGATTCTGTTGGGTAAGGGCACCTTGGAAGGAGAAAGGGTAGTTGAATAGGAAAGTAAAGGGACAATAATAAGAAACACAAATAATCATGTCACACTATTTTTCAACCCTCTTTAAATTCGTGGTTAGTTAATAACTTAAAAGCAATCAATTAATATTCCAATAGCCAACCAATACACATGTGATAATGAAATTTGCTCCAACCATTCCTTTTATTTCAAGGTTTTATGCCAAACTTGTATTATTGAAGTAAATATTATACTCACTGTGTTGAGTTTTAAAGATCAAGAAATGGCAAAAGCAAGAACTTAGAATTAAACTTCAAAGTCCTAATCTTTTTAGCTTGTCAATCGTCATCATCATCATCAAATCTTCATCTCATTTTCCAAAAAAATATTATTAGAGAGGAATTTATTTCTAATGATGGTTGTGGTGGCATCAGTCACATTTTCCCTACAATTCCTGGTATATTTTTCAACTAATGATCATTATTCTTCAGTAATAATGTTACAGTATTGGAATAAATATCATGTAAACATAAAAAACATAAACATTAAAAACGATTTAGGTAGCAGAAAACCTCTTCTTTAATCTGGAAAGCTCCTTAGAACTCAGTCCAAAAGCCTTCTCCAAAAGCTCCTCATTTATTTCAGAACCAAAAACTGCATTTGGAATTCTCACCAACCCAGGATTTTGGCTATCAAAGCTACCCAATATAGTAGCATGCCCATCTCCAACATTCATCTGAAAATGCACCAACCCTCTTGGGAAAACCATCACCTCTCCTTTCTCCAACACTTTGGCAAAAACCTTGTTCTTTGTATCAACAAATCCTGAATAGATTTTACCCTCTAGCACAAAAGCAACCTCTGTTGCCCTTGGATGAAAGTGAGGCACATTGACACCACCAACATCAAAATCTGCTCTCACAAATGACACACCAAGAGTGTTTAAACCTGGAAAGTCATTGGAATTCACTCCCTTAGAAAAAAAACCAGTTTTTTTGAAGTTCCCTGGAAACTTTATCCCAGAGAAGGTGAAATCTTCCACTGTTGCTGTGGAAGAGTTCTTGCAACTGAAGCTGTTATCTGCTGAGTTGGCTATGCAGAAGTCATTGATTGGATCTGGATCAGAAGCCATAACAACAATGATAAAAGGCACAACTAATAGGACTGCTATTTTGTTCAACATTGTAATAGAATCTAACTATCTCTTGCAGTATCAGTATTTAGAAGATAAAAGGGATTCAATGTTTTGGATGAAATTTTGTACACACAGAGCAATGAGATTATGTAAGTTGATTGAGTTGTGGAGTCAAAGACTTTGCATCACAAATGATCAAAGATTTATACAAAATCAATATATTATTTCACTAGATGACAGCATCAACCACTCATCTTTTGCTTTATTATTGCTATTGCTTTTGACCTGTTTTATAAGCAAAAGTGGTTGTCATGAGTTGCTTGCATTTCCATTTGTTTGATTATTGCTTAAAGAAAACCTTTCTAAAAGAGAGTGAGCATATTCACCCATGGGTCAGATAATAAAAACCCTTTATTGCTCCAAACTGAAAGAAAATCAGTTTCACAATATTTGAGATTAAGGGGAGAATATATGTTAAGTTGGAAAAGAAAAGCTGAAACAGTTTAGAAAATAATAGAGATCAAGGTCTGTTATTAATAGAAAATCAGTTTCACAATATTTGGGATTTTCTTATGGAACATTCTATTGAACAATTAATTAATCTTTAGAAAGTTACACGTTTTGATAGATATTACTATTGGCAGTTTGGAACAAAGGTTTCTCCGCATTCTGTTGTCTCCGCCACACCTTGCAGAAAATAAAGCACACAACTAACCTTATAATCTGAGACCTCAAATTCTTTCATTTATCAAAAAGTACACAAGGATTTCTCACAAGAATGTATTATAGCCTAAGATTTCTTTTGAGCAAAAAATATGCCCTTTGGTTACTTAGGAATGTAATTCTTGGATATAGATTATCTATAGTCCTAAAAGATTATCTCACATGGAATTTTGAGAACCATGGAACAAACTACTTCCTAAAGCCAAAGCATATTAACTTGATCAGACATAGTTTGATATCAGAAAACTCAAATTCAATAAAGAAATGGCTTACACATCCAAACTCATACAGGAAGAGAATGTTAAACTTTGATCATGTCCGAAATGAGCTAGCCAAATCTTATTAAATAATAATAGAAAAGAAACAAGAACGCAAATTAATCAGCTTAACCCCAAATCAGCAATAGTCACCAACAACCAAATACAAGGAGAAAAAACACCCCCTATAAGTAAATTATGTTCGAATTTTGTTCTCTTTCTTACTATAAACTCTAACCTACATATAGTGTAAATTATCAATGAATGAATTTTTTTTTAGAGACATTACTGGCTAAGCATTTTTCCTCCATGGGAACTGCACGTGCAAAAATCTTGTCATCTGCTGTTGCTTAATATACATAAACTGCAGAACCAAAGTTACAATAATGGGTCACCATCATTCTTGGCCTTTTCTCGTACCATTGTCTTGACAAATAGCTCCCCAGCCCTGTACGAAGATCGCACCTGTAAAACAAAAAGCTTTTGGTAAGGATATCCCGAGTTCAATGATGAAATTCAGATGATTGTACAACAACTGATATTGGCCTATCAAGGAAGATGGTTAGAAGCAAAATACATGTTAGTACATCTAAATTGAAAATCTATCATTTTTGTCACTTCACAAATCATGTGCATGTTAAGTAAGAGCTTACCAGCGGCCCACTAGCTATATAACGAAAACCAATAGACTCCCCATATTGTTTCCAGAAAGCAAATTTCTCAGGAGTAACATACTCTTTGACAGTCAAGTGCAACGGAGTTGGCTGCAAATGTAACATGTTTCAATTAAACATATGCTACAAGATAAGAAGCTATAAAATAGGAGACTAGCAAGGTGTATTGTCAGCTGAGCCAGCCAAACAGTAGCCACTAGTCTCATATAGATTTGAGAAAACAAGTTACAGCAGCTAAAAATTTCAGATCATGATGAGAAAGATTAACACCATCTGTAAGGATGGATGGAACTTTCAGATTCTATCATTCTAACATACAAGAAGCAGGTCTGGGCAGTGCCAAATCATTTTATATTAACTAACCTGCAAATACTGACCAAAAGTCAGAATATCAACATCTATGGCCCTTAAATCAGCCATTGCTTCCTTCACCTCATCATCAGTTTCTCCAAGGCCCAGCATTATAGAAGTTTTTGTTATCATACCCGCCTTGCTACGTTTTGCATGGTTTAGAACTGACAAGCTTTGCTCGTACCTGCAACCGTACTACATATGAGAAATACAAACTGAGAAAATGGTGATCTATAATGGAAGGAAACCAGCCAATGAATTGTGAGTGTGAAAACATGTATCCCTCACACTCACAGTAAAGTAATTTCTATTATGGATTTAAAAATTTCAATTAGCTTGACAACTGGAGAAATGAAATACCAAACACATAATAGGGTGGTAGTAAACAATGAGCTGCAAAACATTTAACAAAATTAAAACAATATAATGGGACAAAGTAATCCATTTTGACAGGATATATTCCTATCTTTTATTCTTCTTATATTTTAATTTATCATCATAAGCAAAGTTCCTTTCTCAAAAGGTTATTCATTATTTCATATACACCTGAAATAATATACTTGAACATTATGTGCTCTCATTTTATACTTATTCTTCAGATATTTGTTATATCAATGCCTCTGTACAACAACAGTCAAGGTTGGCTACATGGATCGAACGACGCCATAATGCTCTATCATAAATCATGTTCATATATTTATGCCCCTATATTTCCACTAATTTATTTTACATAGAATTACTTTTTCCTGAATACGAATTGCCATTAAGAAATTATATCTAGTAGCTTCTATTTTACCTTTCAAGAAACAAAGATTGATATTATAAAAAAGCAATTGGATCAGCAACGCAACTTACCCAGCCCTAGGATCTCTAACAATTCTTTGGAGGCGTTTGACTGTCTCAACATTGTGAGCAAAAACATCTAAACCTGAATGAGCCAGAGTTTCTACAGCCTTGAGGTCACCCCGAAAATCAGAGGTTAAACACTCAACCATGATCTCAGGTTTGAGATCCTGCATAAAAATAGCACTCAAACTTTCAATTTGCACTGTATACCTAGTATATAACAACATTATGGAACAACAGTCCAATATGTCCAATGCACCTTCATAGCTTTGACAGTCTGAGCAAAATGCCCACTTCCTCCATCAGGTATATCATCACGATCCACACTAGTTAGAACAATATAATCCACTCTGCAAAAATTGGTAAGTGGTAATTAACAGGGACAAGGACAAATTTAGAATATGGGCATGTTTGTTTAGGATTTGTTCTTTAAAATGTTTTTTGATAATAAAAAATCACTTCTAAAATTTATATGCTTGTTTGGTTGGGCTTTTACAAAAAAAGTTTATATGAATGAAAGAAAAGCTGAAATACAGCATTTAGGATAAGCTGAAATTTTCAAATTCTCACACAGATGTTCGGAGAACCACTGTTTATTAAGCCTAAACAAACGGGCCATATATCACAACACCAAATAGATGAACAGTATAATCACATGCCAAATGCCCATGGTCAATAGTAACTTGTACATAAAAAGCATTATCATTCTCATACACCAAAGACAACATATATGTACCCCCAACTTGCAATGGCCATAGCAGTATTTATTGGTTCCATAGGATCAGGTGGTGGTGGATTTTTGCTGGTCTTTATAGCACAAAATCTGCATCCGCGAGTGCAAGTATCACCAAGAAGCATGATTGTTGCAGTTGCAATACCATCCCCACCTCCATTCCAACACTATTTCCATAACAATCCAACACTCAAATAAGTAATTTCAGTGAAACAGAGAGGACAATAAATTGAGTAAGTAAACCATTAATTTAGTCCTCAAAAGATAATAAGGTCAATAGTTACGTTCCTAATATTACCAATTAAGTCCTTAAAAGATATAAAATAATATTGAATTCAATGACATAATCTGTAATTAAGTCCTTCAAAGGACCAATATAAAGTGTGTTTGGCTGGTAACACAACTTAAAAGCTAGTCAACTAGCTTATTTGACAAAAACATAATCAACCTGTTGGTGTTTGCTAAAAGCGCTTATTTCATTAAGCTACAAGCTTATAAACTCATATTTGATAAACTCCTTGAGATTTCACATTAACTCCTAGTTTTCCAAATTATAAGACTAAATTGATAATTAACTTATAATAAATTAAACACAGTAAAAATGGAACCTCTCCAATATTAGGGCACTGTGCTTCTTCGCAAACAGTGTTAAGCTTCAAATGTGACAAAGATCCCTTAATCTGTTGAAATCGTTCACCTTGAGGAGCTTTCTGCCTCAACCACTCAGGTTTCTTCACATTAGGGTCTCTTCCAGTGTACGGACCCAATCCTCCAGGATAGGACCCACTTTTGTGCTCCGTTTCCATCAGTGTTACTGGTGGCGGAGATAACGATGAATCTGTAGCATCACATCGAATTGTTGAAGGAAAATGGTTACGAAAACGGTATCGTTTTGGAGGTGTGGGAAATGGGGTTGAGAATGAAATTGAACTAAGTTTGAAAAGAGAATGGTGAATCATTTTGAGTGAATCAGATGAAAGTTAATAGTTTGTGAAGTGAGCGGAGAGAATAAACCTTCCTATAGCAGTTGGGGGAGGTAGGTTACTGTTACTCCATTGTTTTCTCCGTCCCTCACTCTCAAACTATACTAGTACTAAATTATGATTTCAATATTTTTTTAAATTTTACTTTCATTTTTTAAATTCTGGTTTGAATAATAGTTTTTCTATTTGTTAATGGTTTATTATAAGTTTATAGTTATCTCAATCTAAATATTCATTGTACAAAAAATTATAATATCTCTATGTAGCCTATATATAAGATTTATCTGACATATTGGTTTTGGTTCTCTATATATAGCCTTTGTAGTATTGAGTGGACAATTATTATTATTGGTACCAAAATATTGTTGTTCAACAAATATTTGTAATTAACAAATGTATAAAACATTACGGTATATACTAGATGTTTAGTAGATGAAATATTTTTTAGCACATTATCAAGAATCAAGAATATGATTCTTGAATAAGTTTTATTCTCATGTTTGATCGCCTTATTTGTTTCATAAGAAACATTCATGGAAATGTAATTACTTTTCCAAAAGAATATTAATCATTATAATTAAGATGTTAGAAAGAGGTTTCAGAATGAGAATATAGGGTTCCCAAAAAGAATCCATCATTCCCATCTAAAAGGAGGAAAACAAGATCATCACTTCCTTCACAAATTAACATTCCCGAAATTGTTAGTTTCATAGTTTTTTCTTCTTCTAAACCTTCTACCAAATATGAGAATATTGTATTCTCAATTCCCAAAAATGTCAAATTATTTGTTGTACCAAACACTTCTCAACTTGCCTTAAGTATTTACTCAACCATCTCTCTTTGATGTAGGAGGGCTCAAATCTTCACGGAAAAGATTATGGCCTCATGTATTTTCTTGTGAACAATATAAAGACTTCTATTTTTCAATTATTATAATGGGAGGTTGATATGGTGCGCCTACTTTTGAAAAGTTTTTAAGTATCTCATCATATCAGAAGATAATTTATTTCCTCAAATTCAATGATTAAATGTATGATAGATATTTTATCTTCCTGTATGATAGATATTTTACTCTCTTCATTGAATACGAAATGGTTTGAAAAGGGAATATTATAATAGAAGGGGTGTTATTTCTACTTTAACGATAAAACTATATACATTGACTCTCCCCAAACCAACCCCACCAGATGAGACCTCGCATTGAGCCACTCTTTTTACCCTACAACCCCAAGCAGTTATAATCCTGAAAATATAACATCTAAGAGGAATACTGCAACATAATCATTTGAACATTCATGAAAACAGGGCTATTTCATGAATGGACAAAAGCTAACTGACCCTTTCAACTGAAATAGGAGCAACAATTTGGAACAAATCTATGCGTCAGCGACACAACATAACACCTCATGAAACGTTGCCATAAATCCATAGGCGCATATCAGAAACTACAATGTAAGATAAATTTAGAATTCAATAAAATAAAAATACCCAACAAACTATGATCAAAATTTTGTTTACAAACTATGGAATGCTCTAAGATCATATTAACAGTTGAGGACCACGTTTTTCTTTCTTTTTTCCTGTGACCCCCTTTTGGGGGCTTCTATGTTTGGTATTGTTGATAATGGTTATCCAAAAAAGAATGGGGATAATTACATAGTGCCAATCATCAGAGGCACAAATTGCATATCTGCATTTCAAAGAAGCATATTCAACTCAGACAGATCATCCATCGGTATGTCTAGACCGATCACATCATCTTGTAAATCCTCGTCAATGTTTAACCAAGAGTCCAGGTCTTGATCTCCACCAAGTTCATTAGCTACCACGAGTTCTATGGAGTCTAATTCATGCAAGTTTGTTAAGTCCAAAGGTTCCCCAGTTAGAATGGGCAATTCTTCAGTATTATGAGCATGAGGGACAGACCCAACTTTATCTTCATTATTAGAGCCACAAGCCAATTGATACTCGGAGTTATTGTTTTGCACCAACTTGCTCACAGATTCATTTCCAGAAGTAGATAGTTGAGCTGCCTTCTGTTTGGGCTTTGCTTTTGTATTAGTCTCACCACTTGAATGGCCTGCAGAAGAACGACTGGGTTTTGTGACAGAATTTCTTCCAGAAGTGTCTTTCTCCCTCTCTCTTTCACTCCTCTTTCCCTTTGCTCCACCCATGAAAGAATTACCAATTGATACAGAATCCAGGTCAGATGGATGATTTATTTTTTCTAACATGTCCCTCTTCCTGCAAGGAAGCAAACCTGCAAGAGGCAAGGGCGGATCCATTATTCCATTGGAGAAAAAGAAAACAGGACTATCCGTCTATCCCCCAATAAAATATATCTGAGAACCCAGGAACAGAGTATAATAAGTAAAGCCAAAGCAAATATGCCTAAGGAAATAATTCGAAACAAATGTTAAAATAAGAAACCTGGAAGAGGAGACTCTTGCTGAGAATTTTGAGCAAGTGGTAGTTTTACAGCAACATCTGAGCCAGCATAGTTGACACAAGCAGGATCAGCAAATAGGACATCTTTAAAGGCAGGCTCCAAAAAGCAACTTCTCCCGGTTTCTTCAAATTTCCTGCACCTAGCAAGAGTCCGTTTCATAAAAGCCAAAGCAGTTGGCCTAGAGACCTTAGGAATGCCATTCCTCACAGCGCTACTTCCACGAGTGGCCTATCAATATTAGAGAGGATCATTTCACAATGCAAATCAGTTATATCAACCCTTTCAGCTGGAGCAAATCATTATCACAGCGTAATCCTGAAAAGAATAATCTAAGCACATGCCAAACGTTCATCTCTTTCCAACTAGGTGGGGTCAGCTAACACACTAAAGTTTGTTAATAAAATAAGCAATGGGTGAGCAGTTAAAATCATTCAACATAAATACCACATGACGTTAGCTCAATTCAATTTCCACAAATTCCTTAGCAACCGGAAATTAGCACAAATTAAAATAAATAATAATTACCAGTCTCTTCTTATAAGCCAGCTCGACAAGTTTGTTCATAGCAATTTCCTGAAGGGCTCTGCAAATTAATACAATATATCTTAGCCAAAATAGAGATATGCAACATAAATATATTATCAAATATCTGACCTTTGCTCCTCTTCCCTGCCTTGTTCAACTGCTTGAATAAGTTTCATAAAGTACTCTTTCTTTTTAGTTACCTGCAAAATTGGTAAACATCACCAAAGTGATAAATCGAGGATACCAAAGTCCACAAGTTAATTGTTCTTCCAGAACAACTTCAACAGGTATAATAAAAATAACGCAAATGAATCACAACCTGTTCGTGAAGTCCCTTCTGCAATTGAATAATATCTTGATTAATAGCTTCACAGTCTCCATCAGCGAGATCAGGCTTTTATAAGACAACCATAATGAAATTACTTAGTAATAGAAGCATTGGTAAAAAAAACATATTTGGAACTCATTAAACTCTCTAAATATAATTTCAGTGTTGAAATATAATTTAAAATTTTGAAGAATGGATGAAGCAAAGGATATATCTTCACATGTCAATGAGGCTCTAAAACCATGTAAAGGACCAGTCATCCTAAATGCTGAAGTTGTTGGGCAGAGGTGCATCAGTGGATGAATGTTTTATGTCTCTGATACTTCAATTTCATGTGAAGTGTGTGTGTGTATAGAAGGGAAACAAAGAGAAGAAATATGGAATGGGAAGAAGGTTGCTGAAGCATACAGAAACCTCCCATATAAATAAGCTATGAAGATTTGAAGACCAATGGCATCTATATAGTTTATACAAATAGAAATTTACCACTGGTTCAGGATAAAGGCCAACACTCTGCAGCTCCAATAAGAGTTTATCCTCCATGCTCATCTGCTCAAAATGACGATTGAAAGTTGATGAACAAGAAGAAACTCTATTCATAACCACTAACCCACCATCACTATTTTCAGATACAGTGGGCAACCTTTCAGTTTCTGGATGCAATGCTACCTGGTGTAAAAAATCATAAAGTTCTTGATCATGGGTAGCATTCCCGTTACAAGAAAACAAGTCAGATTTGAATTCATATTCTGCTCCGATCCTAGATTGATTCTCAATATCCTCAGGGAAGCAGACCACTCCAAGAGAATCATCACTTTCACATAGAAAAAGCATTTTGCCACCTCCAACAGTTTCTTCATCAGTTTCATCTTCAATTATTAGAGCAGTCAATACTCTTTGGTACAACGGTGCAACTTTGTTTCCTTCGGAATCCATTTGTCTGCATAAAAAACTAACATCCAGATGTTGATCAACCATGTCAACCATTGAAGATATCTGTTTTGGATCAGTTTGTTCAACACTTTTCTCTTTTTCTCCGTGGAGAGGATTTTGTGGCGAAAGGTTGTCCTTATGATCAAGTCCATCCTGAGAATTTAAAAAAAAATGTGTTAAAATCTGATAACTACTTTTTGGTTGTGTTAAAAATCTGATAACTACTTTTTGGTTCATATCTCTTGCTACTTAGAAACTTAATTTAATGCTTCACCGTCCACACTCCACAGTCTTTAAAGGTAGCGTGATGATTTTAACCATGACATGGGTCACGTTAAATAATAAATGGGGCATAACCAAGAAGTTGGCCTACATAAGATAGAGATAGGAGTAGAAAAATAGAGAAAGAGGGAGATATTTCACTAAGCAATGTTCTGGAAGAGGTGTTAATGCAATCAATAGCAATATGTGCAACGGAATTTTTATTCTGTCTTTATCTTCCATTCTTTTGTTTAATGGGATGGGCCAAGAAGTGGTGTTATCGAACTAATGCAGATATGCACCTTATTGGCCTATTATCAAAATGATCCAAAAAAATGGATGAATATTAAATTGATTAACAGTTTAATGGGAAACTAGTTTAATGGGTCACCCTATTTTTTTAACCTTCATATTAGATTATTAGAATCACTTGTGGAGGAGCCGAGGAGAGATATGTAATCAACAAGATAAAGGGATTTCAACTAGATGCAAAGTCAAAGCCAAAAGCACACAAAAGCAAGAAACATGCAGACTCAAATAGTCCTTAGAAGGTATTTAAAGACCATAAAATATAACGAAAAACAGGTTTTCAAAGTAGAATGGCAATCATTACATAGCAGCAAATTTGAAATGTGTTAATATAAAATCTTAGCCTCTTAGACATTACCGGGGAATTATTACCAAGGCCAAGCATTTGAGAAAAACATTTCTGGTCCTCCTTTGTTGATGATTTGACCTGATGCAAAGGACAATGTAAAAACGGGGGAACAATGGTGCATTAAAGACCACTTAAATTTCACAGAAAACAAGTATATTACAACACCCACCAGCTGCTTCAAGCAGGCTACGTCCTTTAAGCTGACAGGAGCAAAAGCAGGTTCAAGTTTCTTCCAAAATGAACTAGAACAGCCAATATCTGCCAAGGCCCAAAGCAACATATAAATTTAAAGTTTCTCCATAAATAGAGGTGTATATATGTGATAGGTTAGAAATGCAAAAAAACACTTTTGAGTTTAGTTTCATACAGCTGGCATTGCTAGCAAAATTAGCAGCAGCTAACAGTTCCTCCCGGTCATCATCTAACTCTCCTGGAATTTCAGATGGTTTAGTATATTATTGCACTAACAATATTTGGCAAGGATAGCTTATGTGCTCAATTGTATTTTTAATCCAGCCTTCACATTAATAATTGAAATTAACTTGACATGTATCATAATTGAGTATTTAAAGGCATATACAAATATACAATAACATAAATCTTATACACTGAGAAAATTTCCGAGCAATGCCAACGAGAAAATAATTTGATCAAATAAAAAACTTCTTTATAAGTAGAGCATGAATATAAAAGTAAACATAAGTGGTGCAGGACAGAAGAAATTAGAATTTAACATATGATTAAGGTTTTCTTTTGGAAGAATTAAGGCAATTGAAAGCTCAAGGCTCATCTGGATATGTGAGAGAAGGGCCAGTTTGCAAGAAAAAGGATTAGAGGATGGAGAGTGGTGAGGTTTATATTATTGTATACAGATAAATGTAGCAAATAGAAGCTTACCAACATTTATCTAATAATGAAAATAACTCCACTTAATTTAATGCAATAAGTAATTACTGGATCATAAAGATATACCTGCATTATCTGGGGAATGACTAGTTGATGGATGACCAAGACGAGCAATAGCTTTCCTGTTGCGTGATTTCTTCAAACGAGGGCGCCCTGATTTACTGAAACAAAGACATAGACTTAAGTATTATGTAAATGTGTGTGTGTATAACAACAAATTACCATCCTCTTTCTATAATATAGAGTGGAAGGGACAAAATAAATTCTATTACAAGAAAATGAGACAATTTAAGTGAAGTTATACCTTCCATTCTTTTCAGAACCAGGCTTCATACTTCTAATTGGCTGTGTTAATGTTGAAATATCTATCTTCCCATTCACCAGTGTTATACCAGTCTTCAATACTGGTGAGTCCCTACTATTCCTTTCCTGTTTATGCAGATCTTCTCCAATCTCTTCTTTAAAGGACATTTTCTTCTTCTCAGTTGATAGCAAAGAAGAACTTATATTACACGAATTATTTTTGGCTCTTTCATCAACTTCATTACTTCCCAATCTTTTCTCCTTGAATTTACTTCTATCATTTTCACCAGCACCCAATCCTTCATTTTCCAATAATCTGGTTTGGGATGGAAAAATTTCATGTCTCACTTTACCTCGTTGAGTACTGTTGACAGCATCCTTCGAAATAAGTGACCCACTAACTGTGGTAGAAGTCATTCTAGTGCTAACATCAGAAGGGGAACAACCTTTCAGTGACATGTGCACTTCATCAGAACTCAAGAGAGGGGATACCACATTCATTCTTCGAGTGCGAGAAATTTTTTGAGGTCTCTGCCCAACCCATTGGGCCATAGGGGAGGAAGATGGTCCTTCAGGCAAAGGGCACTTACGATTTATAGTTCCACTCACTGAATGAAGCTTGTTCACATTTGAAGGTTGTTCCGACACATCGAGTGTTTCATAAGATCGAAGCACAGAAGATGAGTTTCTAGGCATCAAAGGACCAGTTCGTGGTGCCCTTGAAGTTTTTCTTTTCATCAACGAATAATTACTACTTGTATAATTATCATCACCGACATTAAGCCTATAAAGAAAGAAGAAATTAGTTGTAAACTCATAACATTTGACATATCAGAGAAATAAAAACTGGCTTAAGGCAAGGATCCATATAGAATCGTAAGTGTGTGAAGGATTTGAATGAGTGGATACATACTTGTTTCCCTTAAGTACAATCTGATCCTTATTTGATCCATCCATTGCATCCCTCAAGCCCTTTTCTTGCTCATCCTTCGAAGTTGGACATGCATTGGAACTAGCAGGCATGGAAGTAACATCGAGCTTGCTATTACTTCCAGAATATCCTGGTCTGTAAGACACAAAAGGTTGCAAGCAGTTTATCCTTTGCTGTTATAGCATACCAAAAATTATACTTTAAGATCATAACAACACTACTTAGCATCATCCCTAACTAGTAAATAATAAAAGCAAGAAAGCTACAAAATTATGAAATACAATAGCGAGGTATGCAGTTAGACACTTGCAATTCAGAAGAGGGTATGAATGTTATGGAATCAAACTGTGTGTGAAAGTCACTTCCTATTTAATTACAGAATAAAAAATTCAGAATAGTCAATTTTTGAGGTCTAGCAGTTTAAGTGACAGGGAGGGAAAAATATATTAGATAAGAGATACCCCACACAAAGCAACCCAGGGAAAAGTTGTAGGCCACAAATAAACTGCGAAAGAATCAAGGAGTTTAAACAAGAGAATGTAAGATAATGAAAGCATTGACCAAGAATGGCATGGCTGCAAGCATAGTGAAAAATGTAGGGGAACTGTCAACTGAAGAGCTCTTATGAATTAATGTACTATTTTTCCTTGATTGTCTGTGCCTTGGTTGAATTAGAAGGATATACTATCCTCCTCATTAGAACTTATTTTCTCTGTTAATGATTTTGTTTCGAAAACAAAAAATACAGTGGTACACTGGTAAAAGAATGAAAAAACAGAAGGGCTTTAGGGATGACGCAAAACTACAAACAAACAACAAAGCCTTATTCCCAATAGGTGGGGACCTTAGGGAAGATGCAATGACCAAGAAAAACAGATGTACATAACCCCGATGGCTTTGAATTCATTTAACTTTACCAACTCCTAGACCTAGAGTATGAAATCAGGCCATCAAAGGTCAATCGTAGAGAATAATTAGATGTCTAACTTCTAAGATCAGTCAACTATGAGCTTAAATCATTTTCATGTACACCCGTTGGATCACATTTGTACCTAAGTAGAATCAGTATCTAAGAACAAAGAATTGCCAAACTAATTAACCTGATGCAAGTAAAGTTGTACACCTCATCCCCTCTTACGAAAAGAAAACATAAATTATTTGCATTTCAAAATATATGAAATCTAAGGGAGACTTAGAATATTAAGTATCACTGCAATTGCAAAATCAGACTCAGCAAACCCCCAGTGGATATAATGCTAGAGGGGTTACCCTTTTGAGCTAGTGTCTAACCACATACCTTGTGATTGTCTTTCATGACACTCACTCTCAAGGGTTATGGGATTGACTATTTAATGATGGTAGATGTGATTTATATGCTCCAGAGGAGAGGTACTGAAAGAGTAGCTTTCTCATTATTTGTATTTATTATTGTCTAGTGGGACTAAGGTTTTGTTCTTGTTTGTTATTGTCTATTGTACAAACCTGTAGTAGCTATAGTATACAACTTCTAAATTGCAATACAAGCCGTCCAAGCCACTTTTTCAGTTACAATAACACTCAAGTGTGATGTGCTGCTGTGCTAGACATTTGTTTATTCAAAGAAATAAGAGTTCTCCTTCTAGAACCTCCCTCTTTATATACCGCCACAGACTGAAGTTGACACATCCAATTATCCACCCCAAAACAAGAAATGATAACCACAATTAATCATCACGTTACACACAACTTCCCAAATAATGCAAGTTGTCAAATATATTAAAACATGCTATATATTACTGAATACTAATTATTTACCATTAAAGCTCCTTAGTAACATCATGAATCACTGTCTTTATTAAAAATATACATAACTGACTAAACTTCATGTGTCAACTCATTTTTATTGCTGGTCAGATCATGAATCACTGTCTCTGGACTCTACCAGACATCGAAGCATTTCAAAAAATGGTGTTACCTCAAATCTTGGGCATCAGAAGACTGCAGACTCCCATTAGTTAGCTTTGGAGGCATAACCCTTTTCAGCTCACCTTCACCACCAATTGGTCTAGAAAAAACAGTACCCAGGGAACGTTTTCTTCTCATTTTTCTATCACGTGTTTCTCCACCTGCAGGTAATTTTCTAATCTTCACTTTCATGTTATCACAACCTTTGCCACCATCCTTGATGTTGTCTCTATCTTTTCCAACAGCGAAAGAATGCCTTAAAAAGCTATTACTTTGTCCTTCACCCTAGTGTTTTTAAACCAAATATAAATAGAATAAATACAAATAAAAAAGAAAAAATAAAGTTTTGATAAAGTAAAGGAATGTATAGCTATTAGGGAAACATTTTTTCTTCATTTTATTTAAAAAGACATTAAGTAAAGGAACATAGATGCAAGAGATGAAAACCAAAGTAATAATTAGGTATCAATGTGTCTTCAAATAAGTACTGGACTTCAATGTGTTACACAAGCAATTCAAAAAGTTTTAATTTGAGTTCCATAAGGTATTTAGGGCAAATATATTGGCAGTATTAGTGAGAACAACAACACATCTGTCAGAATTTCTGCAAGCAGAGAATCTACCACTTCTTGATTGTAAACTGTTAGTTCATGTTCCTCGACAGCCTTGTTGTACATACAAATTTTAATATTTTCTGTTGGTCACTTAGTCACTCTGTAAGCCTCTTGCTAGGAACATGATTACATCTACCTAGGTTCCTCCTTTATTGTACAACCGCCTTCCTTCCTAATAGTGATTAGTCAAATTATGAAGATAATCTAACTTTTGCCCATCCTCACCTTAACCACAGCTGTTAAAATTCAACTGTACCGAAATTCAGCCACATCTATCTTATTCAAAAGATGGACAAGGTTGCAGCATGAAAAATTCCAGGTCAATTGACATTGGACTACAATAACAATCAAGCTTTTTCCCATTAGGTGGAGTCAGCTACATGAGTCAGATGATATCATACTGCTCTATCATAAATCATGTTCACAGACAAACCATGAACCTCTAAATTTTCTTAATAATTTCGCCTACAGTTTTTCATGATCTCTCTCTACCTTATAGCGATTACTACCCTCGACCTCCCTAGATAGAATCAAATTTATTTTCAGCAATACGAGTTTCTTGTCATGGTATCCTCTCAATTACCATATTTCATAGCTTCATAGTATGATCATGAGCATAATCAATCCCCTTATAATTAGTGTAACTTTGTATATCTCCCTTGTTCTTATAAATTGGGACTAAAGTGTTTCTCCTCCAGTCGTCAACATTGTGTTAGACCTCATAAAGTTGCTAGACATTTGTAAGCCAACTAATGTCTTTATTTGCTAGACCCTTCCATAACTCAATGGGTACATTTTTCACAACAACTGCTATTCCATCATCCATCTTCTTTGATACTTCTTTTACCTCAGACTCTATAATTCTATGGTAAAAATGTATAATTTTGGCCCTCCTCTTCAGTGTTGGCATAGAACCGTGTCTTACTAAATCTTCATAGATGCACATTAAACAAAAATGATAAATAGTTGGTACCAGGATCAAGTGATAGTGTAACACCATGGTAGTTAAAATACAAGGCCACATACCAAAAATTGACACAAATGATTATATTTTATTCTTCAGTACAAAGGGTATTCTATCTTCCAAAACATTACAACTAAAATGCAATAGTAGTTGACTAACATGCCAGAGAACCAAAATTTTGATTAAACACAACTAAAATTAAATAGCACAATATATGTAATCAAGCAAGAAATAGTAAATGATGTTAGCTACAAACCCGTATGTCAGCAACTGATGCACGAATGCGCTTATTCAAAACGACATTGTTAGGTTTGTCCTCTAGTATTTGACTCACATGCTCCGATGGACTTCGCTGAGTCTGATTTCGCATCTTTGAGGAGTGTAATCCACCTAGCTTTTCATTGGGAAATTGCTCGTTTCTAAGTTTTTCCTTCGAGTTTAAAGCCTCACAACACTTGTTCAATTTGTGTAAAGATTCACCCAACCTTTTTTATTTATAACTGAGAAGAACCTTAAAATTTCAGAAACTTTTGAACAGATTGAATACCTAGTGACAATAAACCAATGAATAAAATAAAATGATTATTACAGTTTTGGACAACTTATTCATTACCCTAATTCCAATAACTAAGAAAAACAATAAAAATTATAGACCTTCAATTTTATGTGCTGTAAATGCTAGCTATCTATTACATATTAACTGGTAAAAAGTTATATTCAATGAGAACAAGTGTTAGATTGGTATGACTTGATGAATAAATAAGTCAATAATGATATTGCATAAAATCACTATCTACCTAGCCCTCACAAAAGCCTCTTTCACAATTGCTTTGAAATGTTTCAGATCCTGTTTTGCTACTGGAGGGAGAGGCTCCAGATTAGCAGTTCAAAAAGCAGAATCTTCAAAGGTGTTTCCACATGACATCCCTAAAACCAGTCTTACCCACCTGACCTGGTAGTGTTTTTATCTCCGATGGTTATTGGATCTAGCATTAAACACTGAGGTAGTGGATACAAACCCCCCATAGATGTTGAATTACCCCAGGACATAGCAGCAATAGAAATAATCATATGTCTCTCATTACCCTCACAAAAGTTTGATGACCTCTCCAAATGGTCATTCATCGAACTCCCCCTCTGCCCATTTGGAAAAGCCAATTCCTCATGACTAGCAGCACGTAACTTAAAGCTACTGTTTCCCACCATAAGTCAATGTTAACTGAACCAACACATATATATAGTATTATCCATCATATTTTCTTTTATCAAGTTAACAACAGTACAATAAGGGATCTCTTGAGGACATACCATTAAACCATAAACAAGTAATAAGACACTTGGAATGTATCTGGAATAAGTCAATAATCATTAACCACAACCAATACACAAGGATGATTGAGTATGTATGGCTCAACAAAGTGACCGAAGGCTAATAGCAAAGGTGGTCCGGTGCATGAGACACCCACTTGCAATGGAGAGGTTGTTTCCAGGTGAAGGCTAGTAGCAACATGGTTGAAAATTCAGACAACCCCAAGACAAACTCGATTGTTTATGACATGAAATTAATGTTTTAAATTTGGGTCTACGACCGCAATTGAGAATGCGACTTCAATGGTATTAGCAGATATCACAGCCGCAATTTCCCACAATAGTCTGCAGTTACGGCAACGTAAACGCAATTTAACCATGAATGGAACAAACGTCATCACAGCACTCAAGCTGAGAAACCGCCAAGTCATTCCAATACACAATAAATATACAAATAAAAGCCAAAAAATATAAAACAATATAATCATGTTTCTTGTTTATATTCCACATAATACAAGATCGTAAAACATTATAAACGGTTGAATCAGTCTACTCGCTATATAATTATAATGAATTAAAATTCCAATAATACACCGTCTTCTGCACATAAACACTAGTAAAATTACAATTCCATCACTATACAAAATACATATTGCTGGGGAAAAAAGGCGTTATTGCCAGTGAAGCTAGGGATAACGGAATTCAGGTGAGTGGAAAAAAAATCAAATTCAGAATCATCAGATGAAAGAGAATTCAGCAGTACATAATCAAATAAAGAATGAATAAATAATCGCAATCACGGAATGACAAATAAATTGAAGAGAAAAAAAAGTCAAAATTCAGAATTACAGTGAAAGAAAGAAAATGAAATTGAAAGTTGAGATGTGAGGGAAGAGTGAAGTACCTGCATTGAGCAATGGAATTGAGAGTGTAGATAGAGAAAGCGAAAGGAATGAAATTGAATTGAATTGAATTAGGGTGGAGTCCTCTGAATACGTTGTCGTGAATATTCTGTCATGTAACTGTAGGAGAGAGATAATATATGTGGGTCCCGCTTAACGTTACGGGTTAACCCAATGTCTCATTTTCAGTGTACGGCCCAGTTAGGTTTATTTTTTATAAATTTAATTATTATTATTATTTTATGAAGAAAAAAAAAAGAATTATGTTATTTTAATATATAAAGTAAAAATTACCATATCGATAACGTTTTATATATTGTTTTTATCTATTAAATTCTCTCTTTTTATACTTTTTCCAACAACAATAATAAATTTCTGTATTTTAAAATATTTTTTATATGTTCTTTATTATTAATGCCATTTTATATATTCCTTATTTGTATAAACAATTATTATACTATTACCCCATTAAATAATAATTAAATGAAATTAAAAAACTATGCATTGCAAGGGCCTAGAAACTATTATATGAAAAACACGTGTTATATGATGAAATATTTAATGGGTAGTAATTATTATATTATTATTTATGAGAAAATATATTACTGATGCAAAAAATTGAACACCAAAAGATGCTCTAGCAATGAATTTATAAAAAATGGTCATTATTAATGGGAAATGGTCCTCTTGAGAGGCAAGATCACTTTTGCACTTACACTTAGGGTTAAAAATGTCATTACATTTTATCTTAAGTATAAAAGTGTCAAATCAAATTTCATTTTTCTCTTGTTTTGGGTGTACTTACCTCTCCATTAATGGAGAGGATCCTAACTCATTATTAATTTTTGAGAGAATAAAAGGTACAGTGAATAACAATGGTTATATTATTTTTTTCAAATCATAATATCTCCTCACTTTATTATTTAACTAAAGTATATTATATATATAAATAATTGCTTCATTTAGTTGGATAGATAGAAGAAACTAAGAAGAGGAAAATATATGAGAGGGGGAGTGAAAAGAGATAAATAGATGAGAAATATAGTAAATTTTGGTGTTGTTTGTATAGAAAATAAATGATTACTTCTCCTTCCCTCTTCCCCGGAGAAGGATCTTTTGTTTTTATTTAATATCATAGTGACATGATACATGTAAAAATATGTATAAGACCCTTCAATGAAAAATTAACTTTTAAAATCGCAATAATAAACCAAGTAAATGGGTAAAATCATGCGAAGTTATAGTAGGAACTTTATAGCATGTTTGTTTGCAGTAGGAAATAAATCTCATAGCATATTTTGTTCCCGATTGAAAATAAATTTGATGAAATATTTACGTGTTAAACTAAATCTAGAATAACTCCTACATTTTGTTCTAGAATATGAAATCAAAACCAATGGGGAAAAACTATAATTAATTTAAGTGTGTTATAGGCCAAAAATGTGACAAAGTTAGGTCCATGTGAACTGAAAAGTTCATATAAACTGTTAAAAAGGTACATTATACAACAGCAAAACTGCATCAGCAAAAATCAGAACCCTGATGACTCAACTAATGAAGAATATGATGCATTTTCATCCAAGTTTGTAGGTTTCTTATTGCTGGTTTTCCTTGATGATGCATCACTATTCTTGCCCAGCGGCCCCGCGTCTAAACCTACAGTTTCATACAATTCTAGTCTTCGGTGTTTCGCTAAATCTGCATCGCCGTCCCAGCAACTCTCACAAATAATTTCAATTGCTTTCTCAATCTTGTCTTCCGCCACAAGATCCCCATTTTGCAGGAGGACAAGGTAGGCTTGTTCAGCTGAAGCTTTTCGAATCTGGTCAACAGATAAAATAAAATATGAGACGCCACTAAGCATGCGACATAACTAGATTACGGAAGAGCCTATCTAATTGATTTCAAGCGTAAAAACGAGATGCCAAAATTGTGAGTTTCCGATCTTGTTATGATGAAGATTTGAGAATCACCTTAGGGTACTGATGACCAAGAAAAGTAAGAAGTTGAGAAAAGGCCCTCATGTTAATTGGTTCCAGTACCGATGCTACATAACCAAGTATCGCAATACCAGCATACAACTTAGAAAAGTCTCTTGATCCCTTCAATTCAATTGCCAGAGAATCCAGAACACCAGCACAAAAAGTTGGAGTATGAACCTGAAAATATCATTTATTAACCAAATGTTTTCTCACTACACGTTTGCGTGGGGGAATATATAGATAAAATCAATAGATACATATACCAACAGAGGGTTGCTTGACCGCTAATTAAATGCAGAAAAAGAAACATGGACGGAAGGGAATATTAGGATCTGCTAACAAGGAAGGTGGAAAATAAAGAACAGAAAAGTAGACTAACCTCCATGTTAAGGAATATCTTTTTGCTGAACAGAATCTCAATGGTCTGGAATACAGAATAAGTTCACCAGTATATCAGAGATTTACAAAAAATACTTGGTGGTCAGTGCAAAATGATTTATGTATATACAGTTCATAACAGGAGGAGGCGAGCAACAAGTATTATATATACAACAAAAAATGTCAATTTTTATATGGAATCATTTTTAAGGATTGATATTAAAGAGAGTGCTGATCAGGATTCTCTATGTTGGAAACATATTTTACTAGGAGTTCTTAGAATGGAGGTCCTTCACCTACAAACCACAGCCCAGTCTTATAGCTTGTAGCTAAGTGAATATGGTGAACTATTGGGCTCATATGGGTAATCTCTGTTATATCCCAAGGCACATCATCAAATTCTTAGGATAGTCATATCTGCAGCTTGTCTCTAGGTCTTGTGGCAGTTAGTGTACTAGTATAGTATTTTGAATATATTGGCCTAGACCTGTCCGAACTGTACTTCACTATTACTACACCTGGTTTATTAGAATAAATACGCTCTTTCTTTCCTATAAACATCTACATAGAATTGAGTCACGACACCAGGGTCCTTCCTCCAAAAAAAGCCTGATCAATAATTCATTGCCAATCTTGCTGTGACGCTTGTGATTACAACTGGTTGAATCACAGCAAAGGCTGATGATGACCCAGGGAGGATGGCCATAGAGGTTCGGTCTAGGGATTTGCATGCTAGTCTGTTCATTTCAAGTTTAGTTCCAGCACTGTTCTTAATTCCCCCATAAGTGTAAAATATAATAAAATCATCTGAAAGTTCACTTGAACAAAGCAAGGGAAATTCAGAAACTTAATACCTTTAATGTGGGAATGATAACTCTGTTACATTTCTTGTATTGTTGGAGAACCCAAAGGATGTCAACAGATAGCATGTATTCTCGGGATTTTCTTGTATCGGGGTGTTGAGAATCAACCCCTTCTAGATAATCTAACAGTGCCAATAGTGATACCCTCTTCAAAGAATCTTGCAATCCACCAATAGAGATGACTAAACCTGATAGTACCTCTTTGCTATAACAACCAAATTGAAGTAACTGTACAAAGCGTGGATACGAGTAGGAAGGAACCTGCGATAGAACATGGTTTTCAACAACAATAAATCGAAGAACCTATGCTACCAACCTTAACTTATGGAAGATCTACAAACTTACAGCCCATTTTACATTTGATTCCTTAGGAATGATTTCTTCTAACTTTTCTCGGAAAGGTATGTATGGAATATAAATCATCTGGTTGTACAAAATTCTGTGGAGAACATTTGCTGCTGCTTCTCTCAGCTTATCCATCTTCTCAACTGCCTGCTTACAAATTCCTCCAACTAAACTAGTAGCCAGATGTTCATCAAATACTGAAAGCTCTTGGTTGTTCTTAAGCATGTTATCAGTCAAAGGCTGCAGAAGGGACTCAGATTCATATCCATCTGATTTTCCAGAGGAACCCGGCTTGTCTATCTTACAGAGCATGTACGTACATTTTTCAAGGCCATCTAATGCAGCCTCACGAACCCAAGAACCTACATCACCTCTGTTATCAACAGAGTAGTCATCAAGAGCTTTAAATAAACTCATCATCACCTCATTCTTTATCAGACTAAAAAGAGAAAAGTCATTCTCAGTGAAAGGGGTAGCAGCATCTCCTCTTCCATTAATCAACATTTCACATACTGATATGAGCCCCTTGACAGCATTTACTCGTGCTTCAGCGTCTCTGTCTTCTGTGTTTTCCTGTACATAGGGAAAAATTTCTATAAAACAATCATTGAACCGAAGATAGTATGATAAAATAGCATTTAGAACTGCATAAAGTACCTCAATTTTACAACAGCCACAAAGCTTCGACAGAACATTTCTCCACTGACTTGCTAAAAATTCATATGGCAATGCACCTATTGCCAATGCAGATCCTCTCCTTACAGCTACATTAGGATCACTCAACATATTGAGGTACTTCACTATCACATCATTTGTACCTTTATCATCTGAAGCATGTAGGTATGCTCGTACAAAGTGTTTCAAGGCCTTAACTGCAGCATTCTGTTCAGGAAAAGATTTCGCTCATCAGATGTATTACCCAAAGAAAATGGAATTTACAGACGGCATTGACCAAAAAATAAATGATAATGTAAGTTGCTTGTATTGAAGGAATAGAACCTGTATTTGAGAATTAGGATGCCTCAAATTCTCATTAAGAGTATCATGTAAGCTTCTCTTTATCTTTTCAGGTAATGCCACTTTAGATACAGAGATACATTCAATAAATCGAGAGACAGCTGCACGCATTATCTCTCCTCCCTTTCCACGATAAAGTCGTGCTTTCTCAATTGCCGAAACAACACCAGCTATACTTTTTTGTTTATCTGTCAATGACAATATAAAAGTGTCACACTTATAAAATCATAAATATTTTGAAAACTAACTAGTGCGGATAAAGAGAGGTTTAACCATGAATATTAGTTGTGGCTGCCAGACTTGATTGAAACTTACTATTTTGATCCTCAATCATAACGGCATGTATATAATCCCTCAGTCCAAGACTTTTATTTATTTTCTTTTCATGTGAAGGAACGAAGTCAAATTATTCTAGAAATTTACTTTCGCAGGTTTCTTCCGGAAAGTACTTTATTTGAAAAGAATGATATTTTCTTTAGATCTCATGCAAAAAAACAACAGAAATAAACCAGCCAACTGGTATGTGATAAATTTGCATAGCTCAGTAGTCACGAAATTCACTTAAATGTCAGATTGAAAAGCAGCAGCTTTACAAATCAAATAAAGTTCAATGTGGACGAGAGTGTGTTGGAGCCACTAATCTGAGCAGTTAGGCTTCATGTTTCTGTATTTATATACATAAGGTAAGTCTAGGGTTACAAGTGTGTTTTAGTGTAATCCCAGGTTACATTCCAATAACACAGGCACGACAAAGACACTAACTAAAACAGAGCCAGTCTGGCCGATCAATATTATCTGTATGTATAAAAAGTGGTTTATCAAAGAACTTTCAAGTTCCAACAGCAGAAGAAACTATTTAGCTTCATAACAAGATGGGGCAATCGTAATAAGAAAAATACATTACTATCAGAAGATAACAATTCAATAAAAACTGCCTCCTTTTTTCATTTTTACTCATTTTGATAGAAGAAACCAATTCCACTTCCATTTCAAATGGCATAATAAATTCCAAGAATAAAGTAGAAAGTATTAACCTAAGGGAAGAGCATAGTTGCATTGGTACAAAGCGAAAACAAGTTCCCCAGTTGCCAATGTTGCACCATGGCGCATGCATAAGTCAGTTGAAAGAGTACAAGGGATTAACTTTTCCATGACAGTGCTTGCAAAATATTGCTGGTCATATTTTACAAGAAAAGAAAGGGCCTCCGCAGCAAGTTCTCGCAAGCTTTTATCCTGAAGATGCATTTCTGAGTAACTTTTCTCAAAATAGATCAAGAAATTTGAGCAATAGGAATCAACAGAAGAATAACTATAAAATGTTAATGACTGCCAGAAAATGAAGAAAATTACAACAATAACAACATCAAAAAATCCTTAATTTCACTAGGTGATGTCGTCTACATGAATCGAACGACGACATAATGCTCTATCATAAATCATGTTCATTGATATCATTGATCTCTAAATCTTTCCTAATATTTTCACCTATGATTTTTCTTGGCTTCCGCTCTTCCTTTAGAAATTGAATTAACCTCCATTTGATCTACTCTCCTTATTGGGGCTTCTAATAGTCTCCTCCGCACATGTCCAAATTATCTAACGTGCGACTCTACCATCTTTTCTACAAAATGAGCTACTCCAACTTTCTCTTGAGTGCATTCATTTCTAATCCTATATTGTCTAGCTCATCCAACACAACATTCTCAACTCCGCTACATGGAGTTTCTTCTCTTGTTAACATTTTACCGCTCAACATCCAATCTCATATAACATTGTGGGTCTTTTAGATGTGCAATAAAATTTCCCCTTAAGCTTGAGTGACACTTTTCTATCACATACGACACTTGAAACACTCCATTCCATCCACCAAAAAAAATCTACACAGTAGAAGGAATAATAAAACTACATAGAAAATTCCTGTTGTATGACTCCTGAGTAGAAGAAAATTTTACATAGCTTCATATTCTAAACCAATATGCATGCACACACTGGGAAGTTCGATTCTCAGCCATCTCTCTTATATGCATGATTTCCCTATAAATTTTCTTATTCTATTTGGTGTTCAGAAAATCAGGCTAGAGTGATACAGATCTTCACTTAGAAAGTAAACCACAATGCAAGTGCAATTACGGTTAACATGCGGGCAGAAGATTTAACAGCTATGAGAGATTAAATAAGAGCATACCCAGTGGTATATTTTTCTATCAACCAGGTCTTCCACAAATGGAAGAAGATACCCATCATACTGAGAAATGGAGACGGCAACTTGAAGATAAGAGTTTATTCGTGAAGAAAGTGAAAAATAATCTGCAGTATTCACTATGTCAATGCCATGCGGATAATTCCCTTGTCTGCCAACATTCTCCTGAAAAGCAGCCGCTGCTGCTCTTCTGCAGTTAACCTAAATATTTTAGGTTAGTTAATCATTCTAAAACAAATCATGACACGACATTGGCATAAAAAATATAAGGACCTCACGGTCGTAGCATGCCACTGTTAGGAGGTGTGGGGCAAGCTCTTGTAAGATGTTCCTCATGTCCTTATGAAAATATGCACGTCCAAATGCCCAACAGACAAATGCAGCAGCATCACGTACATGAGACCCAACACTGTGAGGACCTCTTCGAATATCATAATGTAATGCCTGATAAAAAAAATTGCTTATTATTTCAAACATTACGTAGCAGGTATCTCTCAAGCAAGTGATCAACTTGAGTTTGCACAATGTGAAGAAATACAGGAAAACAAATCTCATTAATGCAAATAATATGCCTAGTCAAGTCAAAACAATGATTGGAAGTCTTTATCTAACAAACTAGGAGATGGAGACTACCAACAATGAATCACCTTGCCAGGGATGATTCATAATTTCATATGCATAAAAAAATGAGGATATTGTAACCATAGAGTAAGGGAATAGTCCTCTTTTTACAGTACAAGATTCAGTCTATTTTCATCTTCTACCCTTTCCTCTTTAGCCTCCTTTTTTCTTAATCACACGCATCAGGGACACACTTGTCAACTCTTTAAGATTCCAAGATATTAATCCCTCCTGTAGGGTACTCCAACATGTCCCAAATCCTATATCTAGATCTACAGATATAGTTATATCAATTGTAAACACCACCTTTATAACAACAGGAACAACTTTGGGAAGACTAGCAGGCAAAAGCAGGCCTCTACGAGCTAGTTCAGCCAATGCTAAGCAGCCTCCATGCCATGAACCATCACCCTGAAAAAAAGTGTTACATGTGAGATATAATAGTGGAATAGAAAAAATTGTTGACGAAGTAAAACTCTCATGAAATACATATATAAACCTAGGTTAATGTAAATTCAACTAGTAAATTGTGGCAGTTAGGTCAGAAACATTAACAACAAAAAATTAAGCATCCTACCTCACCAGGTGAAAACAGCTCCAAAACAGATGATAAAACCTCCTCAGAAAGAGAAGATGTCAAACGCGAAGTTATGCGCCCAATACCTTTTGCAGCAGACCATCGGACAACAGTATCCTACAATCCAATCCAACATTAAGTGGTTAACTGAAGTGATAATAAAACTAAGAGCGGGGGTAATAATAAGATGAAGATATAAAGATCGGCTTAAGGCTTCAACAAACAATATTGGATTTATGTCATTATAAGAACTATTTCATGATTTATAAAAAAACAACGCCCAGAGTTATTACAACTTTCAAAAGCTTACATTACAAAGTTCATTTGTACAAACCATTTACAAAGAAATAAAGTCATCCATTTCCATTCATCATTCACAAGCATCTACACATAATTTCATATTTTATATCATCTTATCTGAGCAACTTGGCACATGAGGGAAACATAAATTTCACAATAAGAATATCACCCTTTAGATATACCATATCCCTCAAACCAGATAACAGCATCTCAATAATCTCTTCAACATTATCTGGAACATCCATATCCTCATCTTCTGCCAAATCTGTACTTTCGTTTGAGTTGAAGGAGACGTCATTCAGCGGAAAATTAGGCTGATCCGTTGTACTGGACGTATTCAAAGAAATATTTAGTTTGGTGGTTCTTCCCTACATGATAAGCATAGTACAGTTGTCAAAGGAAGAAAGTGGTGTCAGACATGAAGCTTCTGCAGTCGTGTATGACATGTCAATAAATACACTATAGTCCTTACTGAAAATTCCTGCTAAATGAAGCTATAATACTAAAATATTTGGAACCCAATCTGATAATACTGATGAGCAGATGTTGGAGTACAGATTTATGTCACGGGAACATTAGCTGTGATCAAGGGGTCATGCAACTTAAATCTAACACGTCCAAATTTGAAACTTAGTTCAACTACATTAATTTGGGTCTTTAACATGATATAAATAATCATTTGTGGAAGAGACTAATCATCTAGCACTCAGTTCAGTTCTTCAAATTTTCCATTACCAAAAATGGCTTCGATTTCATCCACACAATTCTGTTTCAAGTTTAACATACAGTTATCGACTTGCATGTTATGTTTTTTCATTTGCCAAAATGACGTGCATTTCATAATAATGCATATAACTATAGTTAAATAATTATTGTGGCTATATGTCAGCTAAGAGTAAAGAATAAACACACTATGGATAGGAATACTTGCAAATAGATAAAAATACAAGCGTCTTTGGGCATTTTAGATGAGATCACAGCAAACATGGATAAGAGAAAAGCTAACTGTATAATGCCATGAGCGTAAACGGTGAGGAAGGGAAGTAAGCCCGATTCTTTGGGTTAACTTCATCAGATACTTGCGGAGCAAAGGGCTTCGAGCTGCATTTGAGGACTTGTACAATACTGAAGTGTCATTCCAAACAATAGGAATTACATCAAGCAAGAGATTCCGAGTACCAGACTGCATTCACAATTTATGCTATAACAGTTAAAATCATCATAGGCAACAGACAGTTTTTTAGTTATGACTGCTATGATGAAAACAAAAGTAAACATGCTAGGTCATCTTTCATGCAAAGTACATTTAATAAATTTAAATTATGACATTTACCTTCTCATTCGTAGTTCTAAAAGGAAGCAAAATCTATTTGCATGAAAAGCTATTATAAATAAATTGAGGAAATATTTGCATGGGAATGTAAGCGGAAAAAAATAAAAACAAACCTTGAAAATAGCAGCCAGAGCTTCAACAGCACCAAGTAATTGAAAATGGTTTAGTGCATCTTCAGTTGCAGAAGACATGACCTCATGTGTCCACTCAACAAAACTGAAGCAATAGGAAAAGTCAGTTTATGCAGATATGCAGAAACAGGCGGGAGGATTCATTTTTTTAGTTTTTAGCATGATGATAAGTGCAACAAAAACTCCTATGCTAGTTATAACACAACTGAAAACATGAATAAAATCCAAACATGTCTGAAGCGACAACACATAATTATTGTACTAGTAAGTAGTGAAACTTGCAATGAATACATTTTTAAGAGATTTAACAAAACAACTTTTAATAGTAAACATGAACCAGAAAACAAAGAATTAATTAATAATTGAAAATTATATTTACACCCGTGACACATAACATGAGATGAGATGATATTCAAGGTAAGTAGAAAGAAAGCTAGCTGAACATCAAATCAGCCATAAAAATAATTAGATAAACCTCATAAAGGCCTTCGGCATATCTGGGCGAGTAAGTAGCTTTGAGAGGACTAGTCCAGCCATGGTACGCATGGGCCCAGAAGTTGAGAGGTAATCCTTACATAACTCTATTATTCTCAAGACAAGAGGTGCAAGCTCAAACTCAACGAGACTTTCGTTGTTGGCAATACTAGTATCGACAGTGGAGATGTCAAAAGGAACCAATACAAGTATGTAAAGCCACAATAGCATTACACATTTGGATTCCATTTCTCCTGTGCTTTCATGCCTCAAGGATGACCCTGAACTTGTGTGATGACACTTCTCCAAGAGAGATACAGCAAGTTCCAGATCAGAAACTTGATGTGGAAAGAACTTAATCACAGCTTTGTATCCACAGACTGTGACTAATGAATAGATAATGATGCATATTGGCCTGATTATTTCAAGTATTGCATCTGAATCTACCCCAAGTTCAATTGTTCTCGAACGAAAAATGTACATCAATGGAGAAACTATACTTTCCAGGTAAGGTTCTAGAAGTTGGCCCTGCTCTTGATACTTGTCCATCTGCATATAATGAACAAAATACAACTCTCACGATAAGCGAAGCACACATTTTGCCAATAACACAAAAGATTTTACACTGCATTGTTAAGAGCTACGTTTCTAAGTTGAGCAGCATCCACTATGGTTCAGAAATGAGTTTTTAAAGCTATGTAAGTTATGGTTCATTAAGTTATTTACTTGCAGTATCATACAATTTATAACTCAAGTCAGTGTCCATAATGCAACAACAAATTGCAGGAATGAAGCCAATTCCAATTGAGTGTCATTTCCATCCAAAGATTAAGCATTCAACTTGCAATCAGCCTAAAAGGGTCTAACCGGCAGACCCCATATACCCAAAATAAAATGTTGCATCCACAAAAGGGGCGTTTGAAGAACTTGTAGTCTATAGAAAGCTTATATTGAATATTATCATATATAAATTTAAAATGTTTTCAATAACTTATGAAAATGTCTAGTTTATTTCAATAAGTTTGTCAAAGAAGTTTACACAATAAGCTTAAAAAACTTGTAGGAAGGTGCCCTCATGTAGTGTTTAGGTAAATAGTTTAACTAAGCGCTTATTCAATAAACTTTTTTAAGACTAAGTTAAAAATGACTTATTTTAGCTTATCTGGTAAATTTATAGGAATGAGCTAACAATAACATATGGCAATTTCATAAACTATTTTGATATTTTTCATAAGCTTCTCTGCATAGGCCGAAATAAACTCTCTATAAATTATTCCAAATGTTTACTGTGTTTTATTGAATAAGCATAATTTTTTGAACACAAACCACACATAGTTACTGATACTGAATGGCATAAAAAAATTAAAAATAAATTGAGCATACAACAAAAAGTAAAGTAAATAAAAGGAATAGAAAAGAGAGTACAATGGATCTGATTTTGTGAACAGATGAAGGGTCAGTGACACGGCCATTTGAAACGGTGTCGTCAAGGAGTGATTTGACCAACTTCCACTCTTGCATGAAATACTTATGCAAAACCCTTTCTTTAGAATCATATTCATCATCCTCTTCATTCAAAACCACAACATCCAAAGCCTCTTCCTCGTTCTTATTTTTCACTGTCTCTTTATTTGGTTCCATTACCTCTATTGTAACACAATGCAATGGTGTTTGGGACTTCTTTTTTTGTGGGATCTTCGAGAAAAGTTGGGATTTTTATGTAAGGAAAATTAATTAAATATCTCCAACGATGAGAATTAGCTTCACTGGGGTGGTATTGTGACAGTTCACAGTGGTTGAAGGTATCCAATTCGTGCTTATGGGTTCGGGTCCTGCTCCGAAAATCGGGTCAGGGTCGGTGTGTATATTTTTTGTAACTTAAATAGTCAAAATCATATTTATTTATTTATTTTTGTAAATAATCGGACTCTAACTTTTTAAAAAAATTGTTTCCCACTTCTAAATAAGTAAGACTTAGGCTTTATTTTTGCTAAACAGGTAAAAATTTCATGATGAGACTATTGTGTGTTACAAAGGCTCCTTTTTAAGATAAAATCTAATATGACATATTTTCACTCATAATATTGGCTTAAGTTCGAATGACCCTAATTTAATCAAGTTACTTTTTGAATTCGTATTATACATATAAACTTGTCTAATCTTAAATGTTGATTGGGTTAACTTTTGAACATTAACCACATCCTATGATCGATTAAATAGAATGTATTTTTTCGTTTTTTAAACAAAGTTTTCTTAATATTATTTATTCTTATGTATATATAGTTTGACATATGAATGATTTTGCAAAACATTTATATATGTGTATATTTTGTGACAAAATTAGTATATAGGTTATTAAAATCAAACGTGGGTTAAAGAAATGTCATTATTTTATATACACTTTAACAAATATGTATAAATAGAAGACATAGTAATAAAAAGTTGGGTTGGAATGAGTAAGAGATAGACCATTATTGTGCCCTAATATTTATGGAGCTTAATTTTTGAAATCGAATCCACCCCAACCTCGACCATATACAAATACAATTGTGATAGAGACAAAGAGGATGATTGGATTACCTTTCTCACATGACCTTTCCATACCATATTTTATTTATGTTCCGTGAACTTTGGTATGGTATATTTATCGTTCTTGTAAACAATACTCAATGTTCTTGTAATATATCACTTATTCCCTTATCCCCAACAACAAGGCTATTGATAATGAAACTTATATCTAATTAGTATTAAGTTATAATTTTTTTAGTAATTTAATAAAAATATATAAGATATTTTTTTATTTAAAAAACTAGGTTATTACATGAAAACAACACACCCTTAATTTAGATTTACAGCTTATATTATATAATTATAGCATATTTTTTTGTGAAAATATATATTTCTAATAATTTAACATTGCATTGATAGCTAAATTAAATTATGTAAACTCAAAAATTAATACAGCAGACAAGTGGAACTTATGATTATATTTGGAGGATTATTCTTCATGATGATATTATACCTTTTCCATCTTATCTATTCACAACTTTCAACTTGTCAACCAAAAAGTATTAATTTAATTATGTAAGACCTTATCAGAATTTTGTGATGATTAAAAGGTCAATGATTTAATTGTTGAGAATAATGCTTCTTAGAAATGATATTCACATACCCAAAAAATCTTCAACTATTGCACAACACCAAACTTATCATTCAGGACCTGCACGAAATTCTACTTAATACCCCTTGAGATTTTAGGATGATAATTTAGAGTTTGTAATGTTAGAAGTAAGAAATTGATATCCACAATATTTTTTAAAAGAATAAAAATAAGTTTTCACCCTATTTTAGTGATCTAATTTGATTTGGTCATACCAACTTAACAAGTACACATCAAAGTTGATTCTCTCCATTTGATATGCAACAGAGTCGATTAAATTTGAAAAAGTAATCACCATTCGCATATCTCTCCTATTTTCACTCTCTATTTCCCATCAACTACTCAGCCTTCAATTAAAATAATAGCATAATGATAATATTAATATTCCCTAATCATCAAATTAAATTGGATTAATGGATCAGGGCCTCTCTCATATTACTATCATATAAGGCTAAACATTCATTTTATTTTATCAATTATTAGTTAATCCTATAATTAGATTAAATTTTGTGTTTACTAAATCATATTCAGATCATTGCTCTTGCGACGCCACCAACCACACTGCCACTTCCTTCGCCGTAGTCATAATAGTGTCTTCACAATTCTCACCATTACGCTTCTAATTTCAACTCGTACTTATTCTATCCAGGTGAATCTTTATTCTCTTTTTTATTTATTTTCGAAAGTGTAATATATATGCACCGACATTTTAAAGATCTATACATGCATCATTCATTATTCATTTGTATTAATATTAGTTAAGAGTCAATCATAATTGAAAATAAATGCCGAATGATGTCATGTGTACATCTTTTTATCTATTTTCTTATTCATAGAATCTGAAATAGTGTGACTTTAGAACACATTTTCTAGCCTAATGTATTGCTCATGTTGTTATCTTTTAGATAACTATGAGATTTTGTTTATGTGTGTGGGCTATTTTTGGTGTTGGTGATTTTTTTTTTTTTTTTTTAAATTTACATGTTCTTGAAGTATGCTTTATTCTTGGATATATTGGGGTTGGGGGTATTGTTATCTTTATTATTAGTTGTTACTTTGTCATTTGTCTACTTTCTTAAAGTGATTAAGATTTTGGAAGTAATTGGTTCATTTGATTTTGATTCTTGAATTGATTTTGGAACTTTACATGCTTTTATACGAAATAAAACTTATCTTGATGTGCATAAATAATAAAAAATCAAAATCTGAAGCTGGAATGTACCATGCTGTAAAATTCAGCAATGTGCTGCTGTGCATTATTATTTATTTTGGTGATGGTAGGTTGTACTTTATGTCCTTCTCCACTGTCTTACCTATTTGTTAAACTCTTTAAATGTCTATACTTTTGTAGGCACATTGAGAGTCATGAGTAGAATGACAAGAGGGAGTGATTCTCGAAAAATGTCCAAGGGTCGCCGGTCATCATTACCAGTTGAAGAAGCCGGTGAAGATCGTGAAGGTCCTTTAAAGAAAGGCCCGTGGACATCAGCAGAGGATGCGATTTTGTTAGAATATGTCAAAAAGCACGGAGAGGGAAATTGGAATGCTGTCCAAAAGCATTCAGGACTTTCCCGTTGTGGGAAAAGCTGTCGTCTACGTTGGGCAAATCATTTGAGACCTGATTTGAGAAAGGGTGCATTTACTCTAGAGGAAGAGCAACGAATCATTGAACTCCATGCTAGAATAGGAAACAAATGGGCTCAAATGGCTACTGAGGTTTGTTGTAATGTAACTTCTTTTAATTGTTTGTTATAGTATGTTATCCGTAAGTTTGGCTAGACTATACTAGAAGCTTATCCACATTGTGGTTTTTACATCCAATGTCTTTGCTTTAGGATGTAGATAGGACACAGATAGTAAAGAACTTCTGGCATTGAAAATGATGTATTAATAGAGTATAATTGTTATATTTCTCCCATGTGTGATGTCTGTTTTATGCTGAATTGATTAATAGTATTTTACATCTCCAGTTTTTTTATTCATTCTCATTGATGGAGATCTGTATTGATGCCTGTGTGTAGTGTTGAATTCATTAGTAGTACTACATAAGTGCATATGTCCACTTTTTGGTTCATTCTCATTGATGCAGATTTGTTTTCTGATATTTCTTATCAATAGCTTATAGGGTTATATGAATATTGTGATGATTAATTATTGTATCAATAAACAAGTTGTCTGTTAGTAAAACTACATCACCATAAAACCTACATCATTAGTTCCTTTATCGAAAAAATTATTCCATTGGTTGAATGGGTTGAAGAGAATATTGAGGTGTTTTCTCCTCTCAAACCTGACAGCTAAAATACCAAATGAAAGCTTTTGTGTACTGTTCAGTTGTGGGTGTTTTTAAAGAGTTAGAAAACTTGTTCAGCACTAAGTACAAACATTTACTACTGAGAAAAGAACATTGTCGGATTGCGTTGTTCGTAAGAGGGTCTTCTGGTCTTACCCTGGTTTTGTGCTATAAAAGAAAAATATAATTTTCAATGACAAAATCATAGGTCATACCCCCTCCGGAAAGAACCTTCCTTTTTATGTAATTTCTTAGTTTAAAGTCGTGATAAAATCTTCACCAGGTTCTTTCTCCATTGTGAATGGAAAAGGGCAGATACTGTGGAAACCTACCCACATTCTTCGAAACTGACTTGTCCAACTACTATTTTGTCATTTTCGCTTACTTTGTATTTCCTTATTATTGATTTTTTAAACTGATTTTATTTTAAGGGAGGGGGTTAGAAAACATTTTTTTGCTTACTCATTCACTGCAAAAGTTCTGATCCATTTCTTAGAATATGCACTTGACCTTTCTTTCTGTATCATATATAATTTTAGATTCAATAGTTAAAAGCAAAAAATATGTTGATTCAAAATATGCAACAGCGAAAAAACATATGTAATGTGACATGTAATTTGTATGTTTTGTTTGACATTTATTACCTGATATCAATCTTCTATTTCTTTTGTTTAATATAAATAGCAAATTAATTTATGAGATAAACTGGTATAAAAAAGAAAATAGAAAAGATTGCCATTAGAAATGTACTCTTACATCCTTTGTAAGATTATAGCAGTGTACTCTTGTTTTCTTTCATTTTCAATTGTTTGTTTTTGTGTTCTCATTCTCATCTCTTTGTTTCAGTTGCCAGGACGCACAGACAATGAAATAAAGAACTATTGGAACACAAGATCTAAGAGAATGCGACGAGTTGGCTTACCACTTTATCCTGCTGACATATGCCTAAGAGTGTTGAACAACAATCAAGAGAGTCTAGATGCCGACACCTTGCCAAGTGGATCTGGACAGCATGATGATGTCTCACAGACAGATGATTTGGATATACCAGATCTTGAATTCAAAAATTACAAAATTCACGGTGCTCTATCTTTTGAACCACCAGTTTTTGATATACCTGAAAGCAACATGTTTCGGAAAACTTCAGACTCATCCTATACTTATAATGCCATGTCCACAACACATCCTACAATGCGCCTTCGGGAGTCAGATGTGTTATACAATAATAGTCTTGATAGTCACATCAGCAGTCCTGTCCCATTATTTGATCAGTATGACAATTACACTTGTGAGAAAATTTCTGACCGCCCTAGATTTCCTTCTCCATATGATCTCATTATTGACACCGGTCAGTTTCATGGTTATGACTTTGCTGGCAGCCATGCCGCTTTAAATGGCAATACTTCTTCTTCCGTGCCCATAACTGGGGCCATGAAGTTGGAGCTCCCTTCACTCCAATATTCAGAAAACCAACAAGGTTGTTGGGGCTTGCCTGCATCTCCACTTCCTTCACTTGAGTCTGTTGATACATTGATTCAGTCTCCTCCAACTGATCCTGTTTCTCCAGGAAACAGTGGTTTGTTGGAAGCAATAATCTGGGAAGCAAATAATTTGAAGAGGTCAAACAATAATTCATCGAAACAGACATCTCAAAATCGCGTCCTCAATGAAGCAGTCAAGAGTTCAACCTTGAATCCCTGTACGACAGAATGTGATGAACAAGGGGATGATCTAAATTCCCCCTTAGGCCAGTCTTCTGCTTCAGTTCTGACTGACTATACTCCTATTAGCTTCTGCTCAGTGGATGGCCCCCAATCAATTGAAACCACTCAGGGTTAGCATATTATTCAGTACATTTAATTGTAAATAATTATTGCGCACTAATTTACGGGAGTTTCATTAATGAAGGTTTTTTGGCAGATCATGACAATAACCATGAATCAGCCGCACAGATCCCAGCTTACTGTTACAGGATGGAAAATTTGAGTAGGATAGACCTTACAGGGCCTGATGATATATTTGAGTTTGATTTGTTTTGCAATAGCATTGAGTCTAGCAATGATCAATCTGTTCTAAAAGATGCCTTAGATGCCTTTCTAGGTGAAGATTTTTACGGTTAGTACCAGCGAGCTCATGATTTGGATATTGATTTACTCTCTAGTACATTACTTGTTCATGAGATGACTTAACTTGTCAACTTTCTAACCACATTAGGTCAAGTTTTCCTCCTATTCTCAGTCACCTTTAGAACCTTCAACTATGATTGACAATAAATTTTAGATCTTTTAATTTTATTAATGTTATGAAGGTGATTGTATGCTTTTTCTCCCACGTTACCTTACGTAATGCTGATACTGGAAAAATGGTATTTGAAATTGTTATGTGCACAATTGACAGAAGCTGTGTATTCCTTGTTCAATTGTCATAAGCTTATATGCATGTTATTTAATTTTATTGGTTGTAACCTTATTACTCAACCAACTTAGGTTAATTTTTGCTCATATTGGCTTGCAATTTATATTACCTTGAATAGCATAGCTAGAGATTTTATTTCATACCTGCATTTTAGGACACAATATTTTTTCTTCACACATAGATACCTATCCATGATTTATGATAACATTATAACGTCGTTCAATTTATGTACTCAACCATACTTAGGATTATAAAAGTTTGATTGTTATTGTTGTACATAGATACCCATCCTTTAGTTACCAAGTAAGATTTTGATGATACATTATCTGAGTATGCAGTGTACTAAGTTTGACTACAAAAACAGGTTATTTGTGTGTGAGGGTGTAAGAGGAATTGAATCTGTATTGGTTTATGGGTAAGGGAGGTTCTGGTTTTGGGATGATGGATGAGTGATGGTAGTTACGGCAACGGTAATATAAAAAAATATATAATGAGAAAAATAAAGAGGGTTCATTTTATTAAACCCCAATCTATCACATTCACCTGTTATTTCTTCTTGTCAAAAATCCAAAATCTCCTTTTCCATTTTAACACATGTGCACCAAGCTAATAATTTGTTATAGGTGATCTTAATCACACACTTTACTATCAAGGTTCTGTTAGATCCTTAGAAAATCAAAAGGTTTAGTGTGAAAAAGATTGTTAGTTTCTTACTTTCAGCGTGAGGAGATACTTTTATTAATACAAAAAATAACACTTTATCTAATTTTACCAACTAAATTAGTAGTTAGGAGTAGTGAAACTGTGAAACGATTCATGTTTTGTCAACACTCACCGGTCTATTAATTCTGCAGCAAGTCCTAATCCGAATGGTTCTCGATCTTTTATGTATCCTTGATTGTTAGTTTGAGGTACATATGAACACTTTAATCTTGATTCATGATTACTTAATTCTCCTATAATCATCATAGAATTGTTCTCCTTCAAAACTATTGAGAAGAACTACCCAAACCACATACTAGGATACTCTTTTGTATACTAAGATGCTCTTAAATATTACTTTTTTGCATAAGAATCTATGCTTAACACGATGACTTTTCTTTACCCAATCCCATGTTTACAACTTAAGAATAATCCTGTATACATTAATTACACTTCTATTATTTTACATCTATACAATTTTTTATCACCTTTGATATGTATTAAAGGTGTTCCTCCAATAACCAGTGGCTAATCCAAATTTTATTTTTAATATTTTTTATACAACATGTTAAGAATCAAAACATTGTAGATATGAATTATTATTTTGCAACTTCATGTAAAGTGAATGCAACAGCTTAGTTAGAGATTAGAGAAGATATAGTATTAAAATTCAGATACAGTAACATAAGTTGATACGAAAATACAGGAACTGAGAGCAGTTCAGGTAAACGTGCAAGCATGTCATGTGGAAACAGTTTTGGAAGTACATAAAATAAGATACAGCTCACAGCTCCACAATTATTATTTCAGTCATAAAAATTAGAGAAAAAAAATATGCATCGATAAGTAATATATGAATTTATGCATCATTGATAATAAAAATTTTATACGACAAATATATCATTCATATATATTACTTTTATTCAATACATGAATGATGAATCAGACAACCAAGCTAGTCGTATAAAAAACTCTTTCAGAGTATTTTCACTTCTTTTTTGACATCATTTCAAACTAAAATAGAAACTCTTCCGTTGAGAAATAAAATTCCCAATATAAAATTTCTATTCCTTAAAACACTATTTGTTGAAATAAATGACACGTACTAGGGACCTTTCTACTAATAGGCTACCTTAGCTGAAGATAGGTCCAAACTTTATCAAATATTGTACCTAAAAAGTCATATAAACCTGCTACCACTCTCCTACCCACAAGGCCATAATCCATTCTGTGAGCTAGAAACTAAAAAGCTGAAGTGTTCATATAAAAAGGACTACTAAGGTGTAAGTCATCTGCATGGACTACTAGAAGAACAGCCAAATGGGTTTCAAGGAATTTGGATTTTCTCTTCTTATCTTCCTCTATTTCATTAACCTTGCATCTTCATTTCCCATTCGGAAGACCTTGCTTTCAGGTACTGTCCTAATCCTTTGTCCTAGGTTCTAACTCAACTGTTATCCTGCATTACCTTCCCTTATTGCCTTTTGTTTCTCTTTTCTTTTTTTGTTCACTGCAGAAACTGGTATAAGGTTTCTATTATGTTAAAAAATTGTGTTAACACAATTTTTTAAACAAGGATTGATAGTGTCTGCTATATATCATATTTATCTGACAGTGAATGTATGATAAAGAACAGGGACTGTAGCATATCAATATTGTGGAAAACGGGTATTAAAAAGAAATTGACATAGGCTGCACATGCAAAAGCTGCCTGTTTAGAAATATCGAAATTACAGGATTTACCAGAAAGCTATTATGAAATTGAAGATAACTTCAACAGAGTTGCAAGGAAATCAGCTGAATTCTAGGTTTTCTCAAACATTAAGGGTTTCCCACGGCACGAAGCTCTCACATAGTAGAGTCTTACCTTTGATATCATAATTCATATATATGCTATCAATACCAAGTTTCAGATCTCATTCTACAAATATTGAACTAAGTGAAAAATTGCAAGTTCTCAAAGTAAAAGTTGTTACAATATTATTTGCTTAGAGCAGGGGTTATTCACTTTAAGAGTGGTGTGAGATTCCTATGTGAAAGGGTTAAATCTGCAGTTGGTACTTGAACAAAGGATGGGGGTTATAGTACAACTATTTACCAGCAGAATGTTCGGAGGTGTAATAACTAAAGCATTCTGCACTCTTCATGTGAGCAGAAACCCAGATCTTTCTATTTTCAAGCATAATACTAGGGGAATTAACCTTGTCATTTAATTTATTTCTTCAGCATCTGAATGAAACAGTGGTCCATGATTCCCTTTACTAAGATTAATTTATTTTTCTAATAGAACGTATGCTGAAAGACAAGATAGACGATAAAGGAATATATGGGAGCAAGATAAAGGGAGGCACTCATCGTGGTGGATCACATGGAAATGGTAACGGAGGAGTGTCAAGCTTGCCTAATACACATGGAGGTGCGGGACTTATACCTGTCTATGCAGCCGGGGCTGGAAACAATAATCGCCAACATCACCATAGTGCTGCCAACTGCAACCTTGACAAAATCAGATTTTCAACCATGGTTAGGATTACCTCAATCCATGTTCTCCTATTCTTATATTTGTTAATATAGAAGGCCCTAACAGAGTTCATTGTATATTACATGACAACTTTATGTTGTTTTCTTGTGACACTGATGAATGGTGTATCATTTTTAGATTGAATTTGTGATAGTATGCATAACTTACCTATCGTTGATGGATACGATATTTTATTTGGAATGCAAGTAATGTTCACATACTCAAAATATTAAAATAACCATTGAAAGCAATCAAGCTTACAGATTCTATATGGGTGGAAAGTGCTAAGTCATGACTCATGTGTATGTGTATCAGCAATTGCAAGTCTGAGAAACACAGATCGAATAGGTAATTACAGGATGCATGAATAAAACTGACAACAAAGTATCTAACATTTTTAAAATATATGATCAATTTCTGTAATCATATGAACTATGAAGCAGTGTGTTTGAGTCAAGTGTACCCATAAAAACTGAGCACAGAATGCTCACTATTAATGATATAACCTTATACAAGGGTAAGACAAGGTATTTAGCCAACCCAGTGCCATACAGAGTTGTCATCCAAACCAAAAATGTATTTTATGATTTCATGAATCATTGTTACCACATATAGGTTTGTTTTCATACCCCGCAAACTAGAAATGTCAAAATTGACAAAAGTAAAGTAACTTCACAGCTAGGGGATGGGGTATGCGGGCCTGAGGCGGGGCACCGTGTTTTAAATTGACAAAATATTAATCCACAGGTGGTTAGGCTGAATAATGAGTATCATCCTAGAAAGTGACTCACAATGTTCTCCAAAGATAAAAATACCCTATATTTTAACATAGCTAGGAATTACTGAGATAACACAATGAAAGAGAGGGGACAATAATTAAGCATCATATTTAGAAATAAGCAAGGTGCTCAAGTTTCCGAGCCTGGAAAAACCTACTGCGTCCTTTACCACTTGATTCTATTTCATCACTTCTCCTTTTGGATGTGAAACCCACATTGCTTAATTTCAATTGCCGCTTGCCGTTTTGATTATTGCTACCACCATCTTCATCCTTGTCAGACTCCCTGTAAACAATGACAAGTGTCAATGAAGAGAGATAAGCACAAACAACCCTCTTAGAACACAAAAATGGACATGAATGGGGAAAGTGAACTGTTCCATGTACAAGATTTATGGCTGTGCAATAAATGATTTGGGTTTCATCCTTAACCATAGAGATATGATATATTCCAAGAAACTAACTCTTGTAAAAGCTTAAGCTGTTTAATGCCCAAGAATGTCTTATATCCCTAATGCATACATCCTCAGACAAGCTTTTTGCACTTGAAGTATGGACAAAGCAAAACCAGCTCAAACCTAATGCTGAAGATGGGTTGAATTTTGACAGAGTATGTTTGTTTCAGCTAAGAAATGAGAAAAAATGTAGGTGCATTATTTTTTTTCTTCCAATTATTTCTAGTAACAATATAAATAAAGGTTAGTATTATAAATTTTATCACAATATCATCGTATAATCTTTCACATGATATATTGATATTATGAATACAATTTACTATTTTGATCATTCATTTTTTCATTCCATATGTCAACCCTATAATTTCAACAAAGACAATCCAAACAAAATGAATTATCTTAAAATCGTTTTTTCAGTAAACATGCCCAAACAAAAACTGATTATATTATAATTGACTGTTACATTCAATTATTCAAATAATTAAATTTTCGCAGCTGGTCCAAACACACAATTTAACAAATAACAATGGTCTTTGAGAGTTAGACTCTTGCTTCCGACATTCTTCATAATTAAATTAAAGTAGAAGTACTTGTGTATTATCCATGTTTCAAGATCAAAGCTATCATGTGAGGGGTCTGTGTAGAAATATAAAACCATGCCTGACAGCTTAAGCTTTAATGAGAATAGGTTCTTCCACAATACACTTGCATCTAAATAAAGTGTGCACATCAAGTATGGTAATTAGTCTTATGTTTGGAACTTTTTAAATTTTTTTATTCTCTTTGTGGTTGTTGATATAAAACTATGCAAAAAAGCAAGGATAAGTTCCAACTAAATGATTTGAAAACAACTAGCAGAACTCGCAATAATTTAATAAGGATGCGGCGCAGTGGTGTTAGGACCACAAAAGAGTATCATCCAAAAAATTACTGATGTCAATGATGTGGGGTTGGTTATTCTGAGAGCGTATCAACCTGGACGTTCCTAAACACAAAAATAGTTGTTCATGGAAGTTAGGAAAGAAAACTAATTAAATGAAAAGGTAATAAGAACTAGATTTAGTTTTTAAGTTGAGACTCAACAACTGACTTAAGTTAAATTGTGTTTGTGTATGGTGGTTGTAAATAGCACTTTTCAGTATATCAACTGTGTTCTTGAATGATCCAGAATAGTCAACTGGGCCTAGTTTGACTACTCAAACAGAAAGCACCATTAAGAATTGACATGATGAATACAATACAGTATATAAAGTGGAACAAACTTGAAGATCAGGTGCTACACAGTCACAAATTTCCCAGAAGATTGAGAAAGGAGGCTTACCATAACACTTCCGCGCCATCTTTAAAATAAGTAGTGCAAGTTCCCCAACTAAATCGGACCAAACTTGGAAATCCAAAGATATAATGTCTGTGATCTTTTAGCCAAGACTTGGTTTGGGGATCTACACAAATGAAAACATAATCAGGTTTATCTTAAGTACAATGTTATTCAAAATGACAGACACGGCAAGAGATGAGATGCACTCATGGCCTTCTCACCTCCAGGATATCCAGAACCAAAGTTCCTGTGCATGTTTTCAGCAGTCTCATCAAGCACCCATTCTCTTACAGCTCGGTCTCTAGTGACCTGAAAGGTTGTATTGAATGTTGCAAGTTGACTATAAGACTTCATACTTCAGGTAATTTTTATAAGGCTGAGATGAATAAACACCTTTGCAACTATGCTTGCACCACTAACAACAGGATAAAGACTATCAGCCTTCTTTGCAACCACAAATTTAATAGATGGAAAAATCTTAGACAGCTTAGCTTCATATTTCCCTGCATCTCCAACTGTATCTACATAAACCTGAAATTATTAACTGCATTAATGCCACACATCTAAACACACTCATTTTCAGTGCTTAATTTCACTAAAGTTTGAGGAAATAAATTAAGCATCCATTTCCCATTAAGGGTCATGAACTAGCTTATAGATGATGATGATATTTAACATAGTGAGCAAAGTTTTACCTCAGTTAGAAGCACTCCCATTTTGAGTACCCTATCAATGAGGCCCATGGCAGAGTCATGTGATATTTCATTCAAGTTTATCTTATTCCTGTAAAATTATAACAAGGAAAGCACTCAAAAAATAGAAAATCAGTGAAACGAGGAAGGAAGAAGCAATTTTTTGTGATTTACTTCTTGAGCATTTTAGCGGAGAGTTCCCTCGGATCAATGACATCAACAGCCCATCCAATCGAATCATTTTCCTTCAAAGCTTCAAATAACTCTTCCCTCTTCTCTTCTTTTAGTGTCTTAGAATCTGCACCAACAAAGTTTCAAACAGTGACACTGGACATGTACAACAAGTCAACAACAACCAAGCATTCTCCTACTTTGTGCGATCAACTACATGTATCAAACGACGTCATAATATTCTATCGTAATTTATATATCTATAAACAAACCATTGACATCTAATTCCTTCTCAATGGTTTGTCATCTATGTTTTTTTTGCCCTTGCTGATAGACATGTATCATGCATCCACATCGTGTCATATATATTTTCTATATCTCCTTTTGTTGTATCTCATGTCTATGTCGTATTAGTGTCTCACGTCTTATGCATGCTTCCTTAGGACTAACCCTCCATCTCCATCTGATATACTTTCCTTACTAGAGCATCTTCTATAGATATTATTATCCACGCATATTCAAAATACCTAAGTGAATATTAGACCATATCAAACCCAACTTTCTTCATCCGGTACAACATTTACATTTTTTGCTACATTGAATTTATTATTTTGTTTGTATAACCTAACATTCATAGGTACTAGAAATTTACACAAACATTAAAAAAAACAGTTCCGGAGCGTGGGGTAAGAATGTATGATGAGTACCTGCGAAACTCAAAGTGGAGAGGGTTTTCTGGTATGAGCGAGCACAGTACAAGCAACCGTAGACCATTGGTCCTGAAATAATTTCGAAAAAAAGTATATAAAAATAAAAGAGAGAGAGATAGAGAAATGGAAATGCGGTAATGAATAATATTGACCTAGAACAGGGCCTCTTCCAGCTTCGTCGATTCCCATGATGGAAGGCTCGGATCCCCATTTTGGAACACACAGTGTTGCTTCCGATCCCATTTTCGAGAAAGACGAGCAATGAATCTCACAACTCTTCACTTTCCCGCGACCGAGAAAACAAATTTCGACCAACCTCTTCATTTATATATGAGTAAATTAAACACCGTTTAATTACTACTACACTCCATTGCTAGTTTTGTATTTACACAATTCAAAGTAATCTTTTAAAAAATAGTAAATTAACTCATACCCCGAGTTTTAATGAAATTATATAAATCACATTTCCCTTTTTTGTCATTATACAAACCACCCCTCCATCCTACACAAATTACCCCTAGATTTATATATACATTACACAGACTATCCCAGCATGATATAAAACTGTAATATTTTAAAGAAAAAACGTGTGATGAATGTAATTAAGTTAAACAAAATATTGTATATTATGTAGAAAAATTCAAATAATATAAGAGTCAATGCGTCTTCATTATTTGGCTCATTATAAAATAATATAAGATTTATTTAAACATTTATTTGAAATTATTAATGTATTTTTTAATGACACAAAAATAATAAAGAAACATTCGCTTTTGTACTATTTGAAGTGTTACACAATATACAATATTTTGTTTAATTAATTACACACATCATACGTTTTTTGTTTAAAACATTACACTTTTATATTATGCAGAGGTAGTCAGTGTAACACATGTACAAAATTAGGGGTGATTCGTGTAAGGACAAAAAAGTGAGGGGTGGTTTGTGTAATTTCACTAAAACTCAGGGGGTATGGGTGTAATTTACTCTTTAAACAAAACATGTAATTAAAAAATATTATATATTATATATACAAATCCAAATAATATAAAATTAGGTATTTCCTTATTATTTTTTAATTTATTACAAAATACATTCATAATTCCAAAGAAATATTTAATTAATGTATCTCTTATATTTTTTATAACGAACCCAAAAATAACGAACACATATTTACTCTTATAATATTTGAAACAAAATATTGTATATTGTGTAGACAAATCCAAATAATATAAAAGTCAATGCATCTTCATTATATGGTTCATTACAAAAATAATGTAAGAGTTATATAAACATCTCTTTGGAATTGTTAATATATTGTATAATGAAACAAAAATAATAAAAAGACACCCAGTTTTATACTATATCATATTTTGTTTAAAATATTACACTTATATCTAATCAGGGTTAGTGTAATATATGTATAAAATCAGGGGTGGTTTGTGTAAGAGTGAGGGGTGGTTCGTGTATGGACAAAAAAGGAGGGGTGATTTGTGTAATTTCACTAAAACTCAGGGATGTGATTGTAATTAATTCTATTATATATATATATATATATAAATGTATAGTATATATACATTATATGATCCTGGTTCTATTCTCTTGAGTTTTATTATTTCATTCCTCCACTCTCTTCTGTGTCTGGGATCTGATCTGCGCTTCGAAATCTCAGATTCTGTTTTTGTAATCTTCCTTCCATTGATTTTGATTCTTCTCTCTCCCACTTCGCCATTCAATTACAACAACACATTGCATATATCCATATCCCGAGTTCGGAATCTCATTTTACTGTTCCTAACATTGCTTCTTTTTTTCTTTGGCAGATTCAATTAAACACAATAACCATTATCCACATTTATAAGCTTAAACGAAAATATGGTATTCTCTTACTACAATCCTTTTTTTAATGTTTAACACTAATTAATTGATCTTCCCCTGCATATCACATACCCGCTCATAAATTCATTTAATCACCAATGTAGAAAAGTGACAAACTGTGTATTTGTAATGTATTCCTAATTCTTCATAGTAATTGTAATCACTTATGTTCGTATTGTTGGCATAATTTTGTTCCTGGAAATGCTTGGGTTTGATTTTTGTAGATTTAATCATTGATCTGGAATTACAGCTTAAAGTAATTCCCAATGTATCCTGATTTGCTTTAAAATTGAAATCGTTGTTAGAAATAGTTTTCGCTGTATCAGTTTTGTGGCTTGAATTTTCTTCAATGTTACTGCTAATTTTAGATTTTTTTGGTTTAGCTCATGCTACCACACAAGGTTTAAATTGTGGGAACTCCCAAAACACTACATTGCAAACTATTGCGGGGAAATGCGGCCGATGCGACTGCAATTATGATCATGACCAGTTGCGGAGACTACAAAAACCATAATGTTGTACAGCGGGACTAGATTTAAAAACTCTGTTTTTTGTTACCCTCGATTTTAGCTTGGTAACTTCAAATGTTTTATTTTGTCCAAAATTAGTGCTGATATTCATTGTATGAGAGCGCCTTGCCAGTTGGATGTAACTCAAACGGTGAGAGTAAAGCGTAGTTTCTACAGAGTTCATAGGCTCATTTCAATCTCTAGAGTCTAGACTAAAAAAAATTGCCTAAGGCTCAAGAAAAAGATGAATTTACCTGGGAGAATGAAATGTGAATTTTGTATTCTTTTATTCTACCCATTCTTGACTTCCCTTCTGCTCCATTAAATTTGGCTTCTAATTTTTTATTTGCCATGCAGGTTGTCCTTGCTGCATCCATCTTGAGCAAATCGGGAAAAGGTAAGTTTGCAGCCTTCCACCCCAGCTCTTATCATCCTAGTATTTGGGGTATTTACGCCAATAGTGTATGTCTGTCTCCCCTCCCGTTTAAGTAGTATGAAATAAAAGGTATTAGGCAATATAAATCCCAGGAGGAGCAATTCCTTTCCCGTGATATTTATTTATTATGCACACTGGTTTGACATGCAGAGACGCCGGAGAGTCTGCTATTGAGTTATTTATTTTGTTTTGGTTCATTACTTGTTGTAAGTCCTACGTCGAGAAACAGGATCTGTATCTTTTGCTATGTGATTTGTCTCTTCTTTTTTTGCAAATGTATCCTTCAGTTCTCTCCCCTGGCCTTTTTTGGCATTTAGGTTTAACTGTTTCTGTGTAAACCACAGCTTAGTCTTGAATTTATGTTGAATGTGGTGGTACCTAAATATTCATGGATTCATCATCAGTGTTCTTGTGATGACAAGTTAGAATCTCTTGGTTATGTTTGCAGTGCTAGTTTCTAGACAGTTTGTGGATATGTCTCGGATAAGAATTGAGGGTCTTCTAGCAGCATTTCCCAAGTTGATTGGCACTGGAAAACAACACACATATGTTGAGACTGAGAATGTGCGCTATGTTTACCAGCCAATAGAAGCACTCTATCTGCTTCTTGTAACAAACAAACAGAGCAACATACTGGAGGACATAGATACTCTGAGACTTCTCTCTAAGCTTGTATCCTTTTTTTGATGCTTTAAGTTTGAAATTATATGTTATTAATTCTGCGGTTTTCAATTGTTTGGTCTTACATATGTTGTGTGGTTAGGACTTAGGAGCGTTATTAGTCGTGTGCTTAACTTGGTATGACTTGGTGGCCGGAATCTGGAGTTTGTTTTTTGCCTCATCTGTCCATCTTCTGATTTCTTGTCATTTTAGTTTTTCCTTGGAGTTTTAATGATACAATCATTCAGTTTGTAAGTTTATCTTCATATCTTAAACATGGGATGTACTGAAACGTGTTTTTTAATAAAGGTTTATGATTGATCAAATGGTTTGTTGTGGGAGGTTATATTAGCTTTTATTGGACAGTCTAGATCCATTTAACCAAAAACTTTTGCCATACTGTCATGCTTATAGTCATTCCCTAAACAAAGTTTAGGTGCCCGAATTTTCATTCTCCCTTGATGAAGAGGGTATATGTAAACATGCATTTGAGCTGATTTTTGCATTTGATGAAGTCATCGCTCTTGGACACAAGGAAAATGTGACTGTTGCACAAGTGAAGCAATATTGTGAGATGGAAAGTCATGAAGAGAAGCTGCACAAGTTGGTTATGCAGAGCAAGATAAATGAAACTAAGGATGTTATGAAGCGGAAAGCTAGTGAGATTGATAAAAGCAAGGTGTTATTGGAGGGACTTTTTTCTTTGTTATTAATTTGTTTATTTTTAAATTCTGGAAGTGAACATCATTTATTCTACAGGTTGAAAAGAACAGAGGCGATAAAGGAGGATTTGGTCCATTGCAGTCAATGGGATCTGGAAGAATTGAGAGTAGCTTTAGTGATTTGGGCATATCTAGCAATGGAGCTGGTTTTGGAAGTGACTCTGGTTTTGGATTGAATTCTGAAGTTGATTCCTTTTCATCCAAGCCTAAAGGTTAGCTTTTATATATGTGCATGGCTTCTCCTAGAATGCTTCTTAATATAATGATAAAGGAGTGAAATGGTATTTAAGCATGCTGTATTCTGGTTGTGATTTATTCTTTATCTCAATCAAAATGTTGCTAAATATCTACGTACTTCCCTATTTTGTTAGCTCGTCCACCTTCATCTGCCACTGCACCACCAAAAGGTCTTGGAATGAAGCTTGGTAAATCTCAAAGGGCAAACCAGTTTTTAGAATCATTGAAAGCTGAAGGTGAAGTCATAGTTGAAGATGTTCAGCCAAAACTTGGCCAGTCCCGATCAGCTGCTCCGCCACTTACTGATCCCATCACTTTAACTGTGGAGGAGAAAATAAATGTGACACTGAAACGAGATGGTGGAGTCAGTAACTTTGATGTTCAAGGTACACTGTCTCTGCAGATTCTTAACCAAGAGGATGGAAATATTCAAGTTCAGGTATCGATTTATGTCTATCTCTCTACCTCAATGTGTGCGCACTGGTCATGTTTCTGCTGGTTTGCATACCCTTAGTAATCCTTTTGTGAATACTCTGTGCTGGCTTGTGTATTCGTATCGTGGTTTGCATCCTTTATCAATGCAATTGGAATTGATATTTCAAGTAACAATTAACTAACTTTCAGATGGGTAATGTCGAAAAGGCAGCCTCTGTATATGGTGCATGCTCAAATAAGTCATTTTGAAGTTTTAGCAAGGCATTTTATTTGCGCATAGAAGGCCACATGTTATGCTCAAGATGAGCAATTTTTTATGTGCTTTAGTCGCTTAAAGGTTCTTCTCACGCATATCTATCAGGTTTTATAGTTATTTTAAAATATATCAGCTTCATTATTTTTTCTTAAAAAAGCTGATGCTTAAGAACCAAGGATAATTAAAAAAGAGCAGGAAATAAAGGGGACGAAGAGAAGGGAGAAATAAAAAGGGAAAGGGACCAGTCACTTGATAGAAGTGTATGTTCACTTGGGGATAAAAGATCAAGTTGAAGGGGAAGATACTCAGGGTTAAGTTTCCTGCAGGGTGATATCGATGCTGAATCCTTAGTTTATCATGATATATAAGTTAAAGTATTCTAGTGCTTTTGATATGTGCTGTATATTTTGGGTTTTACTGAAACAAGCATTTTCACAATCCTAAATTGGTTTTTTAATTTGTTTTATAAAAGAATATTATTTAAGAATTAAGTGAAAATGTATTTTTATATTTCATGTTTTAAATGATTTATTATTCTGTTTGTCCTGTTTTATATTGTAGTTTCTCTTGCATTCTGTTTTATTGAAGTTTTCAAATGTTGTGTACATTAATATTGCTCCTATGCATGCATATCTTCACTTTGCAACTTCACTCCTACCATCCTGTCAAAATTCCACTGTACAGAACCAACATTGTACAGATGCGATTAAATTCCATCCCATGATTAGGAGATTAGACTAGCTGTACTCATTTTGTACTTATGGGATAAGAATAATTGACCTGTAATTATAGGAGTTAACAGTAGGATGGGTAAAATGATAAGCAGTAGTTTAGGAGTTCCCTATTTTTGATTGAGGAGGGATCCATTTACTCCAAATCTTAGCCATCAATTGTAGGGAAATCCAATGGTTTAGATCTACTCACTAATTCAAACCATTGGATTTCCCTAGAATTGATGGCTAAGATGTGGAGTAAGTTTAAAAAACTTAATCTTGGAGTACGTGGATCCCCTCCCTTTTTTATTACCTTCTTTTTAAGAGCTCAGGTTCTTCTAATGAAGTTATCAGAAAAACCTTTTCTGATATCATTCTTGAATTCTCCTAATTATTCTTTTCTTTAAAAAAAACTATAGAACAAATAAAAACACTGGTATTGTATGCAAGAATGATTTGGGTAAGAGAATTAAAAAAATTGGTCCTTGCATGGTGTCTGTTTTTGCAGGTTCAGACTGGTGAAAATCAAGCAATTTCTTTCAAGACACACCCTAACATGAACAAAGAGTTATTTGCCAATGAAAGTATACTAGGCCTAAAGGATCCCAATAGGCCTTTCCCCACCGGTCAAGCTAGTGACGCTGCAGGTGTTGGCCTTCTAAAGTGGAGAATGCAAAGCACTGATGAGTCAATGGTGCCATTGACAAGTGGGTTAATATCTATCATTGATATGGTCTACTACTTTGTCTTTAATGTAATAGCAACTTATGGTGCACTGTATATGCATATTGCAGTCAACTGCTGGCCTTCTACTTCTGGGAATGAAACTTATGTCAGCATTGAATATGAGGCTTCGTCAATGTTTGATCTGCAGAACGTTGTGATCTCAGTACCTCTTCCAGCTCTTCGTGAAGCACCATCTGTTAAGCAGATTGATGGGGAATGGAGGTCTGGAAATTTTAATCTTCCTCTGAATAAATATTAGGGACAACCATGACTTGTGTGTTTTGCATTTCAGTTTGCAGTAAATGAGCTTTGTAATAATTGAAGTACTGACAGTGACCGGACTTCTATGAATTAGAAAGCTCTGTGTTTTTATTTCTTATGTTCGTGCAATGTTTGTAATCCCCTATTAAAATTGGCTTTGTAGGTATGACTCTAGGAATTCCGTTTTAGAGTGGTCTGTCCTTCTCATCGATAACTCAAACCGCAGGTATGCTAAACAATTAAGAGCTAACTTATGCGGTGTTATTATCAGTTTATTTTTTTTTGGATTTGTTTTCTCTGACTTTAATATATTTTGTAGTGGATCAATGGAGTTTGTCGTTCCACAAGCAGATTCATCAGCTTTCTTTCCCATATCAGTTCGTTTTCTGGCAATTGAGACATTCAGTGACCTGAAGGTTTGTTTGAATTTTCTATTTTCTGTATCTCACTTTAACTGTGACAATGGATAATGCATTGTGCTATTTGAGTGATGTGCCAAAATGATCCAGTTGAAGCTGACATTTATTGACCTGAAAATTTGTTGGCTGGGAGGTCTGATATTTTGCCTGTGTAGAGTGTATCATTTCATTCTATTCTTTTGCAGTCATATGCAATGATGGATTATAGTTGATATCCCATTACTGAATATCGATTCGATAAAACTTTTATTTAACTCATCCTTTTTGTTTTTAAACCTCTATTTGCAGGTTACGAACATCATACCGCTAAAGGGTGGTAATCCTCCCAAGTTTTCTCAGAGGACACAGTTGATCACAGAAAACTATCAAGTTATTTGATTGATTTTTCTTTGGTCTCTTAGCTCCTAAGACAATTTTGCTATTACAGTCGTGCCTTTTTTCAAAAGGCTTTTGCTTCCCCAAGTTGTATCATTTGTTACTATTCATGAAATTTTGTTGTTGTTACTAGCCTTGAATTTATGCTTTAGCTTTACTTTGCTATACATGGTGGAAAATATGATTCATCATAATTAATGACAGTTTGATAACGTTTGCATATTTTCTAGAGGATCAATTGTTTTAGTTTATCTTTAAAAAGTCCATTCTTGTTCTCTCGGAAATACCCCTTTCACTCAATATACATTTTGAAACTATCTTAAATAAAAAAGTGCAGAATACAAGAGACAAAAGGTCCTATAAAGAGGTATGGTACATGTTTAAGCCATACGTTCTGGAAATATGGAGTTCAGCTCCAAACTTGTTCATCTCATTCAGTGTAAGTACACAGTTAAAATTGAAGGTCATAAATATAAAGACATTTTTATAATATAATGTGTATGTAGGTCTCAGTTAGGAATTTATGTACAGAGAAACCAAACGACTCAATTAAATATTATTTATTAGCCTCTATAATTTCATAGAGCTTCAAAGCACCATTTTAAGAAGTGACCAAACATGAAACCTTTTTTTAAAGAAACAAAAACTTGAAGTAGGCAACGTTTTATACATCTTGGAAAGGGCATATAGAATTTTTGGTTGGATATAGTTGGTACTCTACCAGCACACTTTAAACCATGAATCAATCCTATATAGACAAAGCATCATAAAATGATATAGACAACAACCTCACTTATGTCATATAAAATATGAGCTTGGATTAAAGTAACCAGCACTTTTCCACAAGCTTACTTTTAGTCTATGACAGTGACCATAAATTTCAGCACCAAATTTCATGTACAAGTAGAATATCATTCCTTGAGTTATGAATTTGATTATAGCTCCATTAACATTTGAAACCCCTACAAGCAATAAGCCACAATATTATTATTAAGATAAGGATTCCTCCTCCCACCATCAACTTCATCTGGAGATTCTGCAGCCACATCTTCCTTCTCAGTTGCCTTCCCTGCCTCTGGAAGCTGTCAGCCTAAATTTCAATGAAAAATACAATCCCATTACCATATTATTTTTTTCACACTATTTAATCAAAATTTTAAGACGGATTTAGATGTCAATGATATAACATTATGACGCAGTTTGTTACGCGTAACCAACCCCGCCCATTGAGAAAGGCTTGGTTGTTTTGTAGCAGTAGTAGTGTGATTTTTACATACCTGGAACTGCAAGTTTTCTGTTTTGTCCACTAGAAGTTCAATCTTCTCTCCACGATCCAAAACCTTCAAAACAGTGAAATGCAAATGTTGTATAAAAGTGCTTAACATTCAGCAACAACTACATGGCTAGCTTGATTGCAACAACAAAGATCTGTGCCACCAAAGTCTATCAAGTTAATAACCATTAATTTCCCACTGTCAAGAGAGTACTTTCTGATTGCATATTTTTTTATAGTTCTACATGAATTCTAGGCATGTCATTTTCAAAGGTTTCGGCAACAAGAAGGGTGCTAAAATATATTGGCAGTGTGTGGTTTATACAAATCTACCTACGTTTGGTTGGAGAAGAATAACAAAATATTATATGCAAATAAACTTGTCAATGTTATTACTCCATCAGTCCCACAAGGAAGTAACATGAAATCATTAGTTTGAAGCAGCATTGCAAGACTTCATGTTATCATCCCTTATTTACAACTCTTCCCTCTCCCTCCACTTCCCTAAAATTAAAAAAGTGAAAAATTCATAAAGATAAACAGAACAGCACATCCAGTGATAACTAGTTAGTATTTCTACAAAGAACCAGAGACTATAATATAAAATAGCAACCAAAAGAGCGTGCAAATTTGTTTCACTAGGCTTACTATCATACCTTCTCAATATTGTCCATCATTATCCCCTTGACCTCAGTTATTTGAGCCTTCAATTTTGATAGTTTGCTCATTTCTTCAGGATGGTTCATGCAATACTGCATATGCTCCTTGAGAATTGGTCTGAGTAATATGATCAAAATACTAAAGGCACCATATTACAAAAAAGTAAATGAAAACTTAAATAGGATCGAGCATATACAAACCCAAATTCTCTATCAAGATGATATGCAATGCTAAATCTGTCTTCGAATAAATCATCATCTTCGTCATCTTCATCAAGTGGATGGGCATCGTTATTCTTAATGCTACCACCATAGCGCTGCTTAAAGTCATCCTTGACCCGATCAAGAAATACAAAAGGAACACTCCTTCCAACTGATTCATCTGCAACAATAAGGAAAACTGCAAAACAGAGAAAACCTTTCAGACATCCGCAAGAACATAAAAAACCAAAGCAGCAGAGGGTAACATGATACATGGAAACAACAAAGAAGAATAAATACCAAATCCATTGTCTATGAGGAAGTTAAACGTGTGACCATCACACGAATACGTGTATTTGCTGCTATTTGAAGGCAGCTTCTGCAAGCACTGAACAGCAATGGTACTGAAGTTTCCTGTGTATTGCGTGTGTTCTGCCAAAACAACAGTTCCTTTGGCAACAAAGCTATATATTAAACCCCTCTGACTCATCTCTAATTTCCAAAAAGCTTCACCACCACCAGATACAATCACACTAACACCTCAATCCCACAAAGCTGTAAGTAACAAAAATAATCAGAAGGAATCACAAGAAGGCATATATTATATAACACTTACACGTTATCCATTGCTCTAAGGAAATGGCAAAAAAAATAAGAAATTTAACTTTTATTATGAAGTAGAATTGAAGGGTTGTATTTAGGGGGCATTTGGAAGAATTTATAGGAAAGCTTATTTGGGCATATCTTAAACACACACTTTGGAAGTACTGAAGACAACAGTTGATGGTGTTCCTATAAGTTCTTTTTAGCTTATTTCAATGAGCTTATCAGAAAAGTTAATAAATTAAGCTAAAAGAAGCTTATACGAAAGTCATTAGCTCTCAACTCTCATGTGATAAGTGTTTATTGAATAAGCACTTAATTTATTTATTTACCCAAATATTACCCTTCATAGATTAAAGAGTACTTGTGATTATTTTTTTCAATAAAAATTAAACATTTCATTTTAATCCTAAAACATGAAAATATAAAACAAAACCAACACTATGATATCAACTACTAGTGATCAATTAAACCGTAATTCAGATCAGAAGCTAATTTAATTTAACAAAAAGGGATACAAATGCAATGCACCCTTTGGATTAGGAAAAAACAACGATGAAATGGAAGTTAACAAAGCTATATAGTCTCAGTCTAAAAGTCAAACGCAATCAAATTCAACAAACCCAATTCATCTATGATCCTTAGATTTAAAAGGGTGTATAAGGAAAGGGAAAAGAAGATAGCTTTACAAAAATTGATTATAAACCTATGATCTAATAGTGAAATTTGTGAAACTGAGAAAAAATGGATTGTTGGTGAAAAATGAAAGAAAGAAAATCAAAAGGTGAGAGAGAGAGGAGAACCTGAAGCAATTAGTTTCGTTGATGTGGAAACTTACGAGAGCGGTTTTATCAGTTTCGTCAAGCAACGTGCTACATGTGTTTCTTATTATTCTGCTCTGTGCTCCATTTTTTCTCTCTTCTTCTTCTTATTGTTTTATTATTATTATTCTTGTTTTTTTATTTTTAATAAAGAAAATATGCTAATGTGGAGATTTAGTAGAGGACTTGATGGGCTTAGTAGTTAGTACAACAATAACCTTATAACCCATTTAAATTATTATCTTACAGGAACATTTGTATCATGGATGTTGTTATGCACATTTATCTTTTCCAGCATAAATAGTTGTGCGCATATGAGTATGATAAATGTTTATACACATCAATGCTTGTCTAATATCTAACCCAACTAATTTTCCTCATTTATAAACCGGGAAGTGGAGAAAATCCAACGATAATGGAAAGTATATGGCAAAACGAAAAGTATACCAGGTGATATGGCAAAAAATGTAAATGTTGTTATGCACATTTAAATTAGAGAATCCAACTAATTTAACAAAAAGAAAAGTATATGGCAAAAAATGTATGTGATCCTCCCCAACTATGGTTTATATTAGTTTGCACCCCTTTGCTAAGGTTCACAATTAAGGTGAATGAAATATTACTATTAGTAAAAGCTTTGTCCTGTTAATTTTAGAACTAATAATTTGACAGTATAAGTGGTCCATTAAGTTACATGTGAATAATCCTAACATATTTTTTACCAGGTGTAAGCGATGAAGCCTTAATATACTAGTTTTGAAGCACGTTGAGTTCAAATATCCTGCACTCCCTACACTTGACAAGAGGCTAATAATAACAATAGCAGAAGGGATTGGCTCCATAGCTGTAAGGGCATGATTTTGAGGCCTGCTGGTTTAGTGTACGTGTAAGGCTAACATATAGCTGAATAAGTTTAAATGAAATGGGAATAATTTCTAGTATGGCAGCCAGTATAAAACTCTAGAATTTTCAGCTTAATTAAGAAAAAAAATGTATACATAGTAAAGTACCAACAAAGCATTCTGCTATAAAGCTCAGAGTCATGCCAATGGGTTGATCTTGGAGAAATGGGTTCCCTACACAACTGCAATGTGTGAAGATACAACTTACCCTAACAGAAGTTAATTGCAAATCCTAATGTCCTATTTAGGTAACATTTGGTGATTTGTAAATGTACATAATATTAGCCTTACAAGCAAAGATTTATTATAGAATTTAATCCTATAACCTCCAAGTCACAAGACAAACAACATTACCATTAATTTGAGGCTCACCCTCTTTTCGAGACATACTTCAGAGTGTATAAAATCACCACACTAAAAAGGTGAATATCCTATTTGATACTATACTTCACGGATGAGATAAGAGGAATGTTTTTACATTCCATTTGCTAAATTGCCGGGACATTACCAAATTTTCTACCAAATATTGGCACGTACATTTCCACGTGAAATGGCTAGAATATGTAAAAGGATGCATGTACCAAACACTACTTAAAGATCTAATTAATCATGAATTCATGACTCACTTCCAATTATCAACCAGACAGGAATAAAACAGTGAAATAGAAATAGAGACTGAAATTCCAATTATCAACAAGACTGACATAAAACAGTTTCAACAGAGCTGCAGATTTCTTTAGCTACTGAATTGACTGATAGAATAACCTTCAGAGTAGTGTTACTAGTTTCTTCAAAATCAAATGAATTTGAAGAATGTAAAGAGTTTTAACAATCACAGAATTAGTTCGATTAAAATAAAACAAATTGCACCAAGTTTGTTTTTTCTTTTGGAAATAGTATTCTTTCTTTCACTAAAGAAGTTATGCAGCTATTGAAAAAACACTAGTTGTGCAACTTAGCTCCAAGAATAGATGGAGCTTCACCTCTGGACTCCTTCACATAGGAAACATATTCACTAAACTGCATAGTAAATAAGGTACTTTGGTATTTGGTCAGCTGTATGCCCTTCCTGAATGACTCAGTGATTGGACCATTGTAGCCTGCTTTACGTATTAAAGAGTCAATGGCCTCTATTTTAGTCCAACCTGCAAACCAAACAACAGAGATATGCAATGAACACACATATTAGGTCAAGTTATATGATAAAAGAATGAGAAATGAGAAAGTTAGGGGAGGTAAGGTGGTTCTTTTGTAGATAAAAAACATAATGAGAAAAGAAACACCAGAGTTATTACTGTATACAATGTCATTATGAACCAGATTGTCAATTTTTTTTTCTTGCCTTAGTTTTTAGTTTAGACCACTCGCAAAAGCAATAGGAATATGGAAGAAAGTTCCTTAATGGCCACTGACGTGGTATGAACAGAAGTATAGAACACCAAGGAAGAGGGATGGGTGAATTTGAGAAGAAAGGAAAAGGAATACAGAGAAATAAATGAAAAGGAGATTTTCCACACTCCAGCTTATAGCATAAAAATTACTCTACCAGTATGGTCTGGCCAAATCTCAAGTTGTTAAATTTATTTTATATAGCTCCTCGTGCTTGGAAATATTAAATCAAAGGAAAAGCATTTTCCTTGAACTTTCACTTTATAAGCATAAGTTATGTGAGTAATAAAGGTGCTAGAAATATCTAACAACTTGGATCAGAAACTGTTGGCCACCAGTTTTTTGCACTATATGTCAGTTAATCTCTAATGGAACAATTTGATTGGATGAGTTTTGGTTAACACTGGCTGTGCCCTTCTACTTTGAAATTGTTTTTTATGATTAGGCATAAAGGTTTCGGCAAACAGTTTATGCAATTCCCATGTGCATTTGGTTAGAGAAGAATGTGGCTTATTTAATGGTGTCTCGTGAGACTATGCTTATCACTGCTTACAGGCCATGCAGACAAAAGTACATGGCAAATAGGTCAATTTGAACTGGAAGATTGATTTTAAGAAGTAATCTAAACTATAAGGTGCAGTGTAAGTGTGTAACTATAATTTACCCAGAGCGTGTAAGAACTCCTTCTCTTAGCTCCTAAACTTGGTACAAGAAAAGACAGTATCTATGGCCTCTTTTTGGTGTTCTGTGAACCACTGTTTTGAGAGTTCACATTTCAAATATGCATATACATTGGGTGGCTGTTCAGAACTTATGATATTTCTAATTCTCTAATATATTTTTCTCAGTTTAGAAGGAGAGGTTATCCTACTCATATATCCTCCTCGTAGATGTACTTTCTCTCCTTTTCATTAGTGAACTATCTTTTACTATTGAAAACATGATACTTAAGGCAAGTTTGTATTAGAGGCATTGCAATATGGTGACTAACTTCACAAATGTGAAACTAGACTCGGTGGTGAACAGAAGCTACCTTCATGGGCAGCCACTTCAGGCAGGTAAGTGCCACTTCGCCTTGTGTCATAGTCAGGATCAGAAAATTCAATAATTATACCATGGGTTCCTACCTGCATAAAGAAACAAGCAGAATCTGCATGTTCATATGATCCAAAACAAAACCGCAACAAAACCAAAACCAAGAAGGCTTCTCTGTATCCACTTTCTGATTTTACTGAACTCACCACCTCTGGCAATTGTGTCCATAACATTCTTCTCAAAAGAATGATATGAATCCAAATCCTTCACTTACAAAATTATAGATCAATGTTTGGAAAGATGATTTTTAAACTTGTTTTTTAATACTAGAGTACTAGGTCATCTGGATTGAACTTAAACAATATATCAGTCATGCTAAAGCTAGTATAAAGTGTAAACTTAAATTATAAGCATTAGTACGAATGAAAGGCACAATACAGATTTTGGTGATCTTACGTATGACATGTTGCGTAAACTAAAAAGAAAAGGAAAAATGGAAACAATTGATAAGTTGTAACAGAGAATTTCCTCTCTACAAATGCATTTCAAACGAGAACTACAATATCTCAATTTATTTGTTATTCAACTGCTAGCTTTAGAAATTTTGCACATAGCACAAATAATGGTAATAATAATAAATATGCAATATTTATTTTAAAAATATTGAATAAATGAATAAATATAGTAAAGCAAGCCATGTGAGGACTAGGTGTTAACAACATTTTTGAGAGGGGACTCCTTAGAATGTAAAGCAGATTAGATTACTTTTATGATTGCTACCATTTTAAAGGCTCAACCAACACTGAAGCCCTTCTATAGTTCTACCCACCCTCTAAAATTGTACAAATAAAAATAATTAACTCCATGCCTAAATTGAACAAGAATGCAGTAGAGAACTATAAAGTTAAATAGCATTTCTACAGTCATTTTATGCCAGGTGGAAACCTGAAACCAGAACAAGTAAATCAACACACACCTCCCAATCAAGGTAGTCATTAGCAGTTTCATAATCAGTAAGAATAGACACTGTACACTCCAAAGAAGGAAGCTCTTTAGCCTGTATGGGTGGAAACCGGCGGTCCCTAAGAGCGCTGTAGGATATATCCGGACAAGTTAGAAATATACATATATGAAGCCAGTGAAAAGTATATTACAGAAAGCTAACTGGAAATGACACTTGCCCCAAAACTTTTCAAGGAGGAGTGAATAAAATAAGAGAAAGGAAAACAAAGGAACATGCTATCACATTATACCATAAGTTTTTCATGCTCAAATTTCATAAGACGTCAGCTAAAAAAGGTTTGTGTGTATATAATCTTGGACACATACACTCTTATGTGAATTACCATTTAGAAACATGTTCATTAATTTCACTGCAAAATGGTGCTTTTCTAGTGAACCTTCAATTATGACACATAAACAAACCTGTTGAGCGCATAACCTCTGAAGCCATTGATCAAGTCACATGCTTTTAGAGAACCGATACATCCACGAAGACGAGGTTCCCCGCCATTTACCACTTTCTTCCATGTAACAAACAATGGGCTAAAACAAAACACAAATGCTTCAAACTGAGGTATCATAGCATATTGCAAAAGACATAAATCATGGCTTCATCAGAAGGACGAGTAGTTTTGTTCTCAAAACATATCAAAACCTTTTAATAATGACAAGAGTATATAATAAATACTATAGATGCTCATTCAGAGAACAGAATGGCATACTCGGTAAAACAAATCAAACTTATTATTATCAAAACGATTTGAATTTCTTTAAAGACCCAATGTGCATCTTTTTTGCATTGGGCTTTTTCATTTATGCATGTATTTATCAAGTGGAAGATCAAAATAGAAAAACCAAAAGCTAAAATAAAAACAACATATTGTGTCTGTCAGAATTGCAAGTTAATTGTTGAAAAACTGAATAGCAACCCAGTTTCGTTTTGCTTTTTAATGTGCATAATTCATAGGTAATGCACTAACAGGACAAGCCATCAACATACAATATCAGTATGTAACTAAAATAACATATCCTTGCCATCCAAATGTGAAACCCAAGTGACCAAATACTCTCTGGTCGGTGGCCATACAAAACTTATGACCAAGCGGGTGTTTGTCAAACTCCAAAACCATATGTACAGCACAGCTGGTCAAAAAACCATAAGTCATGGATAAAATTTTCAAAAACCAGCTTATGCCTAATCAACTGTAATTGCTAAGACAAAAGTAATTCAAATATCCCTTGTCATTTGGTTGCGTCCCAATGAGCTTTCATTTGAACCAAAACTTTCTTGTTTCTCCCTTTTCTTTCTACTGTACTTGAAAATTCAAAAATTGGCTCAGACTCTCACCAAACATTTTATTTTAACCGGTTCAATAAGATATTCTGGACAAAATAGTTACAAATGAAACTCATTCAAATTCATCTTAGATTTACTAATCTACTTTGTAAATAATTAAGATAGAGAGGAAATCGGAAATAATTTTGTATTTTCATTATTGTCAAAGGAAAAACGGTCTCAGAAATTCACAAATTCAGACAGTGGAAGCCATTCATAGGTGATAGGTTCAGCACATAACTAAATGGGTAAACATTTGTTCGGCAGCTCCTAATGCCATCACATTTGATTGGTCAAAAAATAGTAAAACATTAAATATTTAAATAAAGTAATTTTAAATTCTATCTTCTTGGTTTATATGCACAGGGAGTGACACAATTTTGGGACAGCAAATTTTTTTCCCAAAATAAACAATCATTTTCACTTCTGCGAAATAAATGTTGGCATTAGATATGTTAACAATGATGAGCAATAGCATGATCAATAAAATTAACAAGCAGAAGAGAACAGAGTGAAATTTATACAAACAACAACCAAGCTCTAATGTTTTCCGATAAAAGATGAAGGTTGTGTTAAGTCGAATCCCACTGAAATTTACACCACGAAAATAATAAATAAAAAGAAAGGAAAATAAAATTATTTTCAGCAACATCATAAATTTCATTTAAACAACAACTCCTCTGATAAAAAAATAATGTTTCAATCCTTAAATTCATACTAGTTAGAGGAACGTGCAAATAATGATTTATATATAATAAAAAATGATAGAGATTATTACTGTTGGCCGTCATCGAAGGCAGGAGGAGGAACTTGATCACTGTTGTAATGAGCGATGAGAGTGTCGAAGCAGTACACAACCATCTCCTTCTTCGCCGTCACCATTTTTCACAGCTTATTTTTTAATCGCTTAAATTTGATTTGATCGTTAAGCAGTTGCTATAAACAGCTTTTTAGAGCCCCGAGGAATCGTTGGAGTTTTTGTTCTCCACAAACAATAATAATAGAGAGACAAATTAAATACTGGAACCGTTACTTTAGAGTTGAAAATTGGATCCTATGCTAAAAGAATCACAACTCCTCAGGTTCTTGCACGTAACACTTGCCCCAAATTAAAAATATGTTCTACTTTACCATTTTGCCCCTTTCGCTTTCAAGTTTTTACTTTTGTCCCTGTTCTTGAGAATTGATTTGGACATTTGGTAACGTTAGGGTAAAACATTTATTATAGTCGTTTAATATTTAAACATGAACTATTATATTTGAGGGAAAAAGTGAATATTATATATTGTTGTATTATAATTGATATTTAATTATCATTATTCTTAAAAAAAATAAAAGTAATTTAAATGAATCATAAATAATATAGTAATTATATATAATTTTTTACACTTATAATACATAAATGTTACATAAAAATTATTAATAGCGACTCTTAATATGATAAATAGTGCATAACGTTGGGGTAAAAACTAAAAACTTTAACAAATATGAAAAAAATGTAAAGACTAATATATGAGTGTGTATATATATGAATAGATATGGAAAAAATATATGCATTGATAGTGTATGAGTTTTGTATATTATTATTTATATTTAATTATCATTAACTTTTCAAAAAGTAATTCAATAAATGGTACATACATAATATACTTTTAAACCAAAATAGATATTAGTTATATTTTATAGCATGTTAAGAGTTAGCGAATACACCGCAAGCTTGAGATACAAATTTGGGCAAAGATATAGTGATTAATTTTGTAGTAATATTATAGTTAAGGAGGGATGACTTACTGTTAAAAAAAATCACTCAATATTTGAGTCATCTATTGAAAAACTATTGACAAATAATTTTACAACCAATTAAATTATATTTATTCCTCACTTTTCATCTGTTTTTACGTATGCAAAAAAAAACTCACCAAAAATCAAAACTTGTTCACACATTAAATTGGTATATTTGAAAAATCAAAACGTTTTTTACAAATAGACAAAACATGTGCTTTTTTATTACTCTGTAAGTTTTTATCTATAAATTTATAAAACAATTCCATCCATTAAATTGGTTTGTTTAAAAAATCAACAGGTTATTAAGTATACTTTTTAAATTAATTCAGGCATTAATAAATTACCAATATTAGCAAAGAAGTGATAACATTTAAAATCTATTAGTAAAAAATATCAATTCATTAAAATGTAAATTTCCTACTCATAGCAATCCTATCCAAATTGAACATGATTATCTTTAGTAGATGAAAAATACTTATGGTTTGTAAGGAAAAAAAGGAAATGTTGAATTGAAATAACAAATAAATAAACTCACCAAGCTTTCACATATTTTTCCCCTTCTTTTTCTTAGTTAAATAGTTTTGGGGATCTGCTTACTCCAAGATTAAATGGAAAAAAAATTCTCTTCATCTTAATCATCTAATCTATGAAGATCTAATAGTTCAGATTTATTCATTAAGTTCAATCATTGGGTTTTCCTATAATAAATGGCTAGGGTGGATCCCCTCAGAATATAAATTTCCCTTATTACCTAAACAAGCTTAGTTTATAAACAACTTGTAAACAAAAAAATAAGAAAACATGCAACCACATAAAATTTCATCTCAACCAAACATGCAATCACATAAAATTTCATCTTAACCATACCACCAAGGCAACTACCAGCCATGCCTTATATTGTGCAGATCACAAAAGTCTAAAAAGGAAAAGAAAGGCATGCCTATACATAGTGTTCAGGTGAGTATACTAACAGTTTTAGTACTTGTAATCAAAACTGATGTGTAGACAAGTAGGAAACTGAAAACTGGGCAGCTTCAGTTTATACAGTTGACCTTACTCCTAAAATGAATTCCACCATCCATGGTTAAAATTATCTTTGCCAGATTGTTTTTTTTTTCATTCTCAAGGCATACTCTGGTTTAAAGGGCATTGGCAAATAACAAATGACAACCCACAAATGCGAAATTCGGTGGAAAGGGTCATTTCATAACAAATTCATCAAACTTGATTCAAGAAACACAATCAAAATCTATAGCATTGAAGAAACTACAAACAAACAAGAACACAATCTATACAAACTCAGTACATGTTTTTATTCCCCACAATATATTATAATGAGTGACTTTGGCAGCGATCCTGTAGGACAAACTCAGCCCTTATTAGCCCCTTCAGCTTTCTACAGACAAAAAAGAAGAAAATGTTAAATTGCAGTGGAGGGAATAGGCAAATAACATACGATGAGCTCTCAAATTTCAGTATTGCTTAACAGTGCAAAATAGAAGCAAAAAGTAATTCTAGGTCTTCCTAGTTCACAGTGATATTATAGAGATCCATGTAAACATGAAAACAAGATACCAACTTTATGGAAGATTCCAAATTTCCAATTACCCAATACTACTTGCCATCTAGGTTCAATTATTATGGTAAACCACCTAACCCCCACCCTGAGCCCCAGCCCCATACTTCATGCTAATGTGTGTAGCACATTTCTTTGTCTATTCATAAATGCCGCCATGACACTCAATAACCAACATGCAAAAGAATGCAGATTGAACAAGTGCAGATCAGTATCAAAACTCATAATTTTGAAAGTAAATAACTTGAATGAAGTCCTTCAAGGCTATATAACATTTTACGTAATTATGGTCTTGGGTTGAAAGCAAAAATCAAAGACAGATAAATAGCAGAGTTGAACCTACTCGTTAGATAATATGCCAAATTGAGTGCTAACGAAAATTTTAAAACAACCTAATTGAAATGTTTATCATGTACCCCACTAAAATTAATTTTAAAACAACCTTGAAATGCCCAACCCTGCTAAAATTAAAATTAATTTGCCCCAATGATAGTAACTTTTGAGTTAGAAATCAAAAAAGAAAAAAAGAACAAGGTTGAAGTCATGATGCACATCTTAACTGCTAGCACTTAAGTGAGTATTTGATAACATAAGCCCGAAAATAAGTTTTCCATGAGCTCTACCAAACACCATGTCTAGACAAGTAGACAACTAATTCACCTATGGTAATAGTATCGAAGTCCATGAGACACGACCAAAGATTCAAGCATCATGTCACCACTGCTTGAATCAGGGGTGGGTGTAGGACACATGAACCTAAGTTTGATGTTCTGCAAAGTTAAATATCCCAGGGTGAACTAGAATATAACTAAGTTAATAATATCCATCATAAGAAAGTTATAGTTAAGGAGCTAAAACCAAATTATGATCTAGGATGCATTCGGGTGAGAGCTTGACCTTCCAAGCTACTAAGAAATAAGCTCTTTTTATAAGATGTTAATACAATATTATTATCGTAAGTTTTTCTCACAGACTAATTTAAGGTCTCTATAAGACCATTCAAATACCCACTATGATTTCCATAAGCTTCGCATGTAAGTTTATTTTTTTTGTACTACCAAGGATACCACTTTGGATAAGGAACTAATCTCTTTCGGGATGCGTGGTTGTCCCTCCCAACAAGTGTAGCTCTCTCATACCTTTGACTTTTTGGTCATCTATGAGATCTAGTGGGTCCTTACATCATTAAACCAACATTTTGTTGGTCGCATACATGTTTATTGAAATAAGATAAACTAAGCTTATTTAAATAAGATAAACCCAAAAAAGCTTTCTATAAGCTCTTCCAAATACCTCCTTAATGCAATTTAATGGTAACCTTTCCAATGTGGATCATACAAAAATTGACATCATTATGATAGCATGAAACTAACAAAGGAATAATGAACGTATATATATATATATATAGAGAGAGAGAGACCTTATCGGCAGTGTCTTTGTCCTTGTCGGACTTGACCTTATCACCCTGTTGCTTCTGTTTCTCCAACCTTTCCCTCTCCCATTTCTGAACCCCAAAAAATAGCAGCAAATTAATTATTCAAGATTGATGGAATGTGATTGGAAATAGAAAAGGAAGTATATACCTGGATATAGACGTTTTCTTTGGCCTGTTCCTCTTCGCTAAGAACCCTACCTTTGTCGCTGCTGTAGAACTTAGACACGGCTCCACGGCTTGTTGAATCCATCGAACGACGAACGAATCCAACACTCACAACCACCACCGATCTCGTTGCCATTTGTATTAGTCATCATGTGTTTGATTTCGCCTTTATGTATCTCTCACATTGGACCGCTATTCTGGGACTCTGTGACTGGACCCGGTCTAACAGGATGAACCTGTTCAAACATTGATGACTTATTATTAGTATTTAATTTTCTTTACCTTTATCTTAATTGGATTCCATTCAAAACTTGGGGTATACTTATATGTCAATAAAATATTTTAATATGAGAAAATAAAATTATGACATATGTCATACATATTTTTTTAGATTTTAGAAATATATAGAAAACATATATAATATGTAATAAATTTTAATATGTTGTAAAAAAATTATGGCTGTACCTACATAAAATGATTAAATATAACATACATTATAATTTTTATGGCTATAAAATAATTTGACTTCTCTGATGAGATATTTTATTTCGAGCAAGTTGCATATGTAAATTATTAGACTAAAAGTTATTAAATAAATTAAAATTTAAAAATGACTTAAAAATTAATAATATGTTTTTTTAGTCATACTAATGTAATTCTTAAATATTTTGAATATTAAAATTTATAAATGAATCATTAAAAGCTTCTTCTATTTTCTAAAAACTAGCATTCAAATACTACAAATTCTATTTTAAAAACTATTATAAAAAAAAAGTACAAACTTGAGATTTAAATGATACGGGAAAGAGACATTCAAACAACTAATATCTAAAATGCATACTGATCTCGCGGTATTAATTATGAAGGTTTCACCCTTTCAAGCTTGCACAGGAAGAGCAATAAAAAACGAAACATTTGACCAAAATAGGTTGTCATTGTTAGGAGCATCTCATTGCAAGATGGTCCCACTTAGTAGAATTTGATGAGTGTAGCTATAGGAAGTCTTATTCCCGAGGACGAAAAGATTGTTTTCAAGATTTAAACATATAACTTCATAGTCAATAAGCAATAACCTTATCCTTATATGGCAAGCTCATGTTCACAAGGCATAAAGGTTGTGATTGTTGGACCGCAAAAAAAGGTTGTGATTGTTGGACCCAAAAAAAAGGTTGTGATTGCTCCTTCAGGCATACAATTAGTATATTGCAAGTGAACAACTAGCACGAGTTGTTTTACAATACTGAGATTCAAATTACAAAACAGTAATAAATTTGACAGAACAGAAACAAAGAATTTCATGTTGCTGTGCAGAATTCCTTCCTATTAGTTCCCTATATGTTGTTTTCACTAACATTCCTACTCATATCAGATATATGATTCAAATAATTAATTCAAACCAAATCTAACTAAGCAATACTCCTAATCCCTCGGCCAGACAGCAAAACCATAACCTTTACAGATAGGAACATATGAATGAGAGTTACTGCATTATATACACCATGGCATGTATCTCCTAACATTTTATTCACATATCAAAACCCATAGTTTGAATACCCAACCCCACCCATTTGATTTTGAAAATTGTTTCTTGGGTTAAACTGCGTTTCCTGTAACTGCTGCACTGGACCGCCCGGAGGAGGAACCCAATTCTGATCCATTGGTGCAGGCACGGATTTGCTATCCACTGTGGTTATGTCATGGATGCTTGACCTTTTCCTCTCTTTCTTCACCGACTTTTGGCGAAGGAAGTATTTCTGTGCATGACTAGCAACTTGAGTCGGTGTTCTTGTCACAACAGCATTCCTTGAAATGCTTCTCCAATCTCCCTTGCCAAATTTACTTAGCCCAACGAGAAATAGCCTACCACAAAAACATAGAACGTCAACAGGAACATGAAGTTAACATTTTGGGAATGAGGAATGACAGACTAAAAAATAATGTCTATTAGCCATAACAATAAGAATGTCCGCGAGCAAATGGACTGAGCAGAACAAGCAAACTAACAAAAATTGTATGCACTACCCATAAAAAGTTGCAGCCTATGTGGGCGGGCCAGCCGGCATTGTCCATTTTGTCATCACTACTTACTATAAGCAAACTGAGATATGCCATATTCTTAGCTGTATAGACCTTTTAAAACTGTAATGTGCATGAAGAAAAACTATTTATATACAGATAATAAATATGCAAAATTCCTTTTTAACTGAATTCACTGAGAAACCGCAATATAGAAGGTCAGGTGACTTAAGTCCATCTTCAAAAGTATAAGACACGATGCTGCTGATGTTTGATAAGGAATCTCTAGACCAAAATTTTAGGGTTTTTTCTTCAAGTCGAGTTTCTTAGCAACCAAATTTTGAGTTCTTCATTCGCTAACAAGCAAATAAAATGCATTATAATGGAATCTAATATAAGAAAGTTTTCTCATAATTTAAACAATACAACATAGGCCTCACCGTATTTGAAACCTAAAATTAAGTGAGAGAATCATTCAATTAAGGATAGATGAACTTCCAAGTTCAACAAAGTTATCAAAGTAAATAGAAACGGAATTGTGTGCCATACCCTTATTCCATATAAGAGAGCCATCTAATTCAAATTGCTACATAAAGCAGATTCCCAGAAACGAAATACCAACAAAAACAATCATCATATGCTTAAAAGAACTATCATCAAGGTGCTAAACTCTAAAATAAAATATAATTAAAAAACATTTTGGAAAAACAAAAACAACATCAAATATAAACCTAATTGCTTTCAATTTTTTTCTTCCTTGAAATTAACAAAACCGAAAGAACAAAATAAATAAGTAAATAAATAACAAATTAACATACTTGTGTTCCTCTTCCGTCCATGGCGTTCCTTTCTTCCTCTCGTTATCACCATGTTTAGTTTTTGACCCAAACGATATCTGATTAGAAGAGTCCCACGACGACAACCTTCCATTTCCACTTCCACCACTCACCGCCGCCAATTCATCAGTGTACTCCGGCACCGACACCCGACCCGAATCGATCTCAAAAACATCGTGCACCAAGTCATCGTAGTGCTCCTTGACCTCCGCCACCGACTTACCTGGTACTAGCTCAGCAATCTTCACCCACCGGTCCGGCGCGTCCTCAGGAACGACCAACAAAGCTCGCTCGAATAGCTTGTCCTGGTGGTGAGTCCACCGACACGGCTGAGTTGGCCACCGCGTTGGCATAGTGGTGGAATCCTGAAACATCGTCGTTGTCGTTTTGTTGAAACTCGAAACAAAGTGTTTCGACTTACGTGTTCCAACAAATTGTTTGTTTGTGTCTTAGCTGACTGTGTACGAGAGATAAAATAATAAAGAGAGAAACTCGCTATCTATGAGATTTTGCTTCTTCTGTTTTGGTGATAGATTTTTCTTTTAAGCGATTATATACTCTATATAGAATATAGGAAATTATAAGAAAAACAATTAATGCGAAAGCTAATTTTATTTTTGGAATTGGGATGTTCTACTCTAATGAAGAGACAATTGATATTTTTAAATTTACTAAAAATGTTATTACATATATAAATAAAATAAAATAATTGTTTTTCTATTTTCTTTTTTTCCTAATTTTACACATCACTTATTTCTCCAATAACTTGAGGATGCATGTTTTTGGGTGGGGATTGGAATAGTCTGTTGTGGTGGGACCAGCTCATAAAGACTTCAATTGCAACACGTTTTTTCCTATCTGGTCTTTTTGTGTGAAGGCTCACATTTCATATTTTTTTATATTTTAGTTAGAAGTTTAATTATTTTAATCAAAATAAATGACACATAAAATAATACAAATGATGAACCAAAAGATATACTACACATATAAGATGTTAAATTAGTGATGAAAAAAATATGAGGTTGGCTCTTATGAGCTTATTATGTAGTTTATAATAGCTCGCGTTAGGTATTTTAATAAGTGACTTTAGTTTGTAATAGGCCACCTTAATTTTTTTAACAAGGCATTTTAGAGAACTTGATTAATTTCATAGATTAAGTTTTAGCCTACTTACAAGATCTATTAACCGTATGCGACAGTCTATTTAACTAAATTATGTAGTAATATTTATATTTTACTATTTTAATATTATTAATATTATCATATATAAAATTTTAATATGATCAATATTATTATATATGAAATTATATAAAAATATGAAGAAAAAAATCATTTATCTTTTAGTGTTATATGAACTTATTTAAAATTAGACATGTTAGTTTATTTAGATATGAGTATTTTAATCTATTTAAAGACCTTATTGGTAAACATAAAATTAAATAGGTAAGATTAATCTTTTAGGCTGAGTTTGGTAGAGGAGAGAAAAGAGAGGAAGAGAATGAAGAGAGAAGTTGAGGAGAAATGAAGTCACTCTCTCGTTTGGTTGAGTGAGGAGTTTAAAGGGAGAGGAAATGAGAAGAGAAGATAAACTAATATTTGTTGTCTCAAACTAATATCTGTTGTATCAAACTGTGTCTCAAATCATATCTCATAGCAATGATATTGAAACAAAAAAATAAAAAAATAATGAATATTATAATTTTTTTAATTAATATGAATTTTTAATTAATCCGGGACATGATTTGAAACATAATTTTGGAAGATAAATCATTGTTCAGGGGAGAGTGAGAAAGAAACACTCATTTCTTTCTCTCTTTTTCATACAACCAAACAACACTAAAATTCACTGTATTTCTCATCTATTTTTCTCTTTTCCATTTCTCTCTCATATATTTATCTCTTCTTATTTTCTTCAAACGAAACTTAAACAAATGAGGTCATACATTTACATATATTTTTTAAAAGGTAAAACTTCCAAGGCTTATATGTTATATATATGCTTGACTTCTTGGAGACAAAGTTTGGATGGATTTTTCCCAATGTTATTTCCAATGCAATACAAAAAAAAGTTATGTTCTCTATTTTGGAAAAAAATATTACAATTAATAAATTTATTATTAAAATAAAGCCCTTAGAAAAGTATTAATTTCATTTAAGAAATTTCTCATATTGTGTAAAATAATTTTGCCATTAGGCCTCAAATATTTTTTTGTCAAATAAGTATATTTAATTTTGATCAACATTTTTTGCTGATTCCTTATATTTTATGAACATTTTGTATTTAGTTCACATTTTAGTTTTGGATGGAATTTTTTTTTTTTTGCTAACATAGACCATACTAACAATGTTATATCTCTAGACATGTCATCCGTTTAGTTCAATACGCTTTATAGTCCATATAAATTAATTAATTTCGATTTTAACTCATATAAATTAATTAGTTTTGAAGGTATTTCATATAATTATGTTTTAATAAAAAAATAGTTCATTGACCCAAAATAAAAGATAACTTTCATAAATAAACAAAATCTGGAAGGAAACCTTAATGTGTTTTTTGGAGAACCCATCTGTGCTATCATTCAGTATTATATTGTGCAAGGTGTAATATTGGAATCAAAACAAATATTAATATTTGTCCAGCAATAATGCTACATTTAATAAATATTTAACATCATCACCCTTACACCTTTTTTATTAATTGAAAAATAAAACAGTGCCACCCATTCTCATGTATTTTTTTATTTTTTATTTTTCAAAAAAAGAGAAAGAAATATATGCATTGATAGTCTAAAAGTTTTATATATAATCAGTCTATCATTTATTATTCATTTTAATTATCATTAATTCTTCAAAAAGTAATACAAATAAAAATTATATGATATATTAACTGTATATAAATTTTTACATTAATATTGCATATATATATTAAAATCATCAACAACAAAAAAAGTACAAAGATGTTATTTAGTATTGAACTTGATATATATGTATTTTTGTAGCTGTCATTGACTTATAATCTTGCACATTTTTATTGTATTTTGAGATGGACTTACAGTAATACCTGCCATTGACTTCTAATCTTGCACATTTTTCTTGTATTTTGAGATGGACTTATAATGATAACTCAGATGTTTTTGTGGGTCACATTTATATTTATATTTTAATATAAATTCATTATCATGTTTCCGACCATGCACGTGTAAAATGTATTTCGTTATTTCAATTTATTTTTAATCTGTCCGTACAACCGAACAATGATTTAAATTATTGTAGTTATAATAATACCAACAACATAATTTATTTTCAAATCCAGAGAAAGACTATTTTGCCATTTTTCTCTGTACAATTGTGCAATTGTTTTAATAGTGTTATAAATATTGTAAGGATTATTATATGGGTTAGAGTATTAATATACTAATTAAATTATATATGAATTGAGTTATATATTTTATAATAAATTTATAAAAATAGTATTATTATTTACAACAATAATTGAAATTTTTGAATGATTCAATGGTCGATCATCTTAGGAATAATTAAGGATGTTAGGACCAGAGTAGATAATCCTATTCCCCATATAACTCAATTGGTTTTTGTCTAGAAACCCCTAATTTGTTAGTTTATGAAAATTAAAGTGTCTTAAAGAAAACTGATTTGTAGCCATTGATAGGAACTGTTTTAAGACATGGTAAAGATTATATTGAATATAAGATTCCAGTTAGATAATCAACAAGTTTTCTTAAATAACTATAATTTAATAAGTTAGTTATACAGTATAAGCTTTTACCTACAAGTTGATAGTTTTCAACCACGTTTACATCTTTCAACAAAGCCAGAATAAAAATTCACAACCATCATCTAGTTTTACCAAATAAACCCAGAATAAAAATATATATGATTGTTAAGTGCTCATATTAAAACACCACACTATAGGCTTGACTCTTCAAGGCATCCTCATACTAATATACATACCTACCAAAAAGTGATATATGTTACTTGTAAATTAATCAATAATAAATAAAATATCATTTTGTGATATATGTCATTTTTTGTGGGTAGGAGGATATATCATATTCTTTTCACTCTTCTTATAAAATCTCTATGAATCTTCCTAAAAAATAATAAAATTAAATAATTAACACAAGTAGTGATGGAAGTAAGCAGTTTTTTTATTAAGATAAGCCCAATCCATTGTCTTGTCACAGCCCAAATAACTTTGCTATGGATTTGTAATTGTAAATTATTGTTCCAAAGTTAATTATTGTAATGGTAAGCAGAGAGTATGGGTAGCATGGATTTTTGCTATGAGTTTGTAAGAAAATCTAAAATTAATGCAATGAAGATTTTCACTTGTGAGGTATTAATTTCTTGAAGCCACATAAAAGATCTTTTGGCTTTTTGCTATCAGATTTTGTATAGCATGCGACAAGTTATTATTACATCATTTCGCTCCCTTAGTTCGAGAAAACCAAAACTCACCGAAAGGAAAGAGACGTGTTATAATTGCATGATGAATAACTAGATTTAAGAATATAGTAAAATCCAAAACAGCACCAGGTATTGAAATCAAAGTAGATAAATGAAACCATAGGAACATTAATTTCTTACTGGAGTGAGTTGAGTATGGAAGCAAGAGTTGGATGGATGGAAGGTATAACAATGGGGACAAAAGAGTTATAACAATCTGATACTCTGCAACACCCATTTGTGACAAAGTGTCAAAATAATGAATGCACCACTTGTGTACACCGAAAGCAACTTATGAAGACACTACTACTCACATTTTTATGATTTTATTACTAACTTTAGAAGTAATATTTTAGATTATTGATGTTGTCTTTTGGATTTACAAGTGAAGCCTAGTCATGTAGCTTACTAATTGTAAAAAACCGTCTTTTATTATTCATCAATGCTCAATCGTTTTATTGCTATAAGAGTATGAATAAAATAAGAAAAGAGAAATATGTGAGAAAGCGTGAAAAAAAAGAAATAGATTAAATTTTAGTATTGTTTGGTTGTATAGAAAAAGAATAGAAAAGATTTAGTGTTTTTTCTTCACTATTCCATGAACAAGGATTTGTCATCCAAAATTATGTTTCAAATCATGTTTTGGATCGATGAAAACATTCATGTCAATTACAAAAATTATAATTTTTTTCTTCTTCAATATCAGTACTCTGGGACATTGTTTGAGATAACATATATTGTTCCCTCTTTTCATCTCATTTTCTCCTCACTTGGGAGGAGAAACCCATTTGATGGGTCTCACTTTTTTTTATTTCTCTTTTTTCAAATTCTTCCCTAAAACAAATGAGAAAAATACTATATTTTTTCTTGACTTCTCTCCTCTCATTTTTTTTTTCCAGCTCTAAGATTAGATAGAAAATAAAAGGTACTGTGTAAGTGAGTTGGTATCCAAGTACAACAAGAAACCTTTCTTTTGGTAACATCACAAATAAGATGAAAAAAACTAAAGGAGGAAGGAAATATAAATAAGGTACTTGAATTTCGGAAATTGTTACGTGATGTCAAAGGTATTATATATTTAGAATACTACTTAAAAAATTTCCGTGCTGAAGTTGTGGTTAAATACAAGTCATTTTATAATATTTAGACAATAATGAACAACCCATTTTAAGTATACGTCTATTAATCATATTATATTTATTACTTCATACATATTCTAATAAATCTTTTATTTTCTGTAGGATAATTCATGAATGCAGAGATAATTTCAAATGTTAGAGATAATTTTCAATAAATTTTAGATTTATAGCTATTCTGTGAACTTTTATATTTTTCATGAGGTAAATGTGAAATCATATAAATTTGTTAAATAAATAAAAATAAAAAATATTTGTTGGGACATGAGATTTTTATTATTTTGTTTTGTGTTGCACACGTTAATATTAAGAGTATAATATATACACATTAATAATATAAAGATTTATATATTTAGTGCATTGTTCACTGTTTATTTAAATCACAGTTAAACACAAATGTGTAAAATAAAAAACTAAAAGCATATTTAGTTAATTGGAGTGTTGATTATCAATTTGGAGTATGAATAATCCACCTAACTTTGATATACGATATTGTTCTCCACAATATCCATATACTTTAACAAAAATATGGACCTTGATTACAACAAAATTATATATTTTAAATTTCAATGAGTTTTTGATAGCATTTCCGTGAGATATGGACGTTCCCAAAATTACTGTAATAGCAATGATAAAACTTATAAGTTAATCCTCCAGTAGTACTCAACTAGCACACTTGTATGTAAATGGGCTACTATAAGATTAAAAAATAAACATTGTAAAAAAACGAGTGCATCCAATTATTTTTTAGGACCCCTTGCTCGATTCAATAAAAAATACCACTTAATTAAAAATAAAAAATTTAAAAATACAAAATAAAAACACAAATTAATTTCTAGTGATACATGGAATGTTTTCATATTTTAAAAAACACAAATTATTAAAAGCACATATTTTATATTTTTAAAATCGTTTTATTTCCCAGAAAAATATAACTGAACTAAATTTTCATCTAAACAAACATTAATATGTTAGTATTTTGTGTTGGGTGTAATTTGAATTATTAACCACATTAATATCAAATATCACCTCATAAAATAGGCTTCAATATAAAAGGAAATGAATATTGCAATTTATTTTATTAAAATATAAGTTAAAAGTGGGGCTGTTGGATTTTTATTTTAGACACATGTCAAAATCATAATATGGTAATGAACTCTCCAGTAATGAAGATGATCAAAATTCATGTAAAACTTGACAGTAGTATTGTATAAATATTGCACTCTTAATTAATATGCATGGTTTTGTAAGAGGGAATATAGAATAAGAATACATGTATAAATGTAAGAGTTAAATGTATAGATATATTCATAATTATAATTCTCAATGAAAAAGTTCCATCTCATAGTGTTCCAATTCTTAACTATCACCTGTGAATTGTTCAAATGAATTTAGTTACCCATAAATATAAATTGTGTACTATAAATATGTATTCAAAGGATAATAAATTGTCCAACAATGTTTATGAAGCATATTAAAAACTGTCCATTTTGGTATGTTTTTATATTTATATTTACAGACAAAGTAATATATATATATACTGATAGTATAAATATTATATATACAATTATTATATCAACATTATACTATATGTTTAATTATTATTGACTCTTATAACAAAAATACAAATGAGTGATCGATGATGTGTTGATTGTATATAAATTTTTATAACATATCATCCTATAGTAATAGCAATAATGTGAATATACCCTTATCCATATTTTCCTTCAATCAGTAAACAATGTGCAGCATGAAGCTTTATAAAACCGCTATTTTTCTCACAACAAAGACACACAAATAGATAGACCCATTCATCTTCCAATCTCCTTAGCAATGGAGACACGCACCTCATCATTCTCAAGCCTACGCGCCTACCTGCGTGCCCTTTCACACACCCCCACTCGCTTCGCTCGCCGCGCTATTTCCGTTTCCACCTCTTACGAGGAAATGAGTCGGGTTCGGTCCGGTTCAGATATGCGAAAAACACTAAGCTGGTATGATCTCGTTGGTTTTGGTATCGGCGGGATGGTTGGTGCCGGAGTTTTTGTCACCACCGGTCGCGCCACTCGCCTCTTAGCTGGACCAGCCGTTGTTATATCATACGCCATTGCTGGCCTCTGCGCTCTCCTTTCCGCGTTTTGCTACACGGAGTTCGCCGTCGATATGCCTGTAGCCGGCGGCGCCTTTAGCTACCTCCGCGTAACTTTCGGTTAGTTAGTTTACCACTTTGTTTTTTATTTTATCTTCTCTCTCGTTTGGAGAACTTTCTGCTGACGTGGATTTTATTCAGGTGAGTTTGCGGCGTTTTTGGCCGGCGCAAACCTTATAATGGACTACGTGATGTCGAATGCCGCAGTGGCAAGAGGCTTCACTGCATACTTCGGCACCGTGATCGGCGTCTCCTCCGCCAAATGGAGACTTACCGTGCCTCATCTTCCCAACGGCTTCAATCAAATAGACATCGTAGCCGTCGCTGTTGTTTTACTCATCACAGTCGTCATTTGCTACAGGTTCCTTCATTTTCTCACCCTCACAGTATAACTACAGTGAAGCTTCATTTTCATTTCTCAAGTCCTAACAATTCCGTTTTTCTATTTCAGCACTCGAGAGAGTTCTGTTGTGAATATGATTCTGACAGCGTTACACATACTATTCATAGCATTTATTATAGTGATTGGGTTTACAAGAGGGAATTGGAAGAATTTCACACAACCAGCTAATCCAGAGAATGCATCTGGTTTCTTCCCATACGGGGCTTCAGGTGTGTTCAATGGTGCCGCAATGGTTTATTTAAGCTATATCGGATATGATGCCGTGTCGACATTAGCTGAAGAAGTTAGAAATCCTGTAAAAGATATTCCGATAGGAGTGTCAGGTTCCGTGATCATTGTCACTGTTCTGTATTGCCTAATGGCTACTTCGATGTCCAAGCTTCTTCCCTATGACATGGTAAATTAAAATTGATTTATGGATTTATTAGTATTGTTAGTATAAATTGTATGGATGAATGAAAATGATGTGAGTTTTGTTTGGGTGCTTGCAGATTGATACAGAAGCGCCGTTTTCTGCAGCGTTTAGTGGAAAATCAGATGGTTGGGGATGGGTGTCGCGGGTGATAGGGGTGGGGGCCAGTTTCGGGATATTAACATCCCTGTTGGTGGCGATGCTGGGTCAAGCTCGTTACATGTGTGTTATCGGACGATCTAGTGTGGTCCCACCTTGGTTTGCTAAGGTCCATCCTAAGACTAACACTCCTGTCAACGCCTCCGCTTTTCTTGGTACGGTTACTCTCTTCCTCCACTTTTTTTATTTGATTATATATATATATATATTAAACTCTTATATTATAATTACACTTTTAATTAATAATCAATCTCTATAACTATGGGAGGTATCCCTTTTCATACCTTCATTATCTATGTATCACTCTTTCTTCTTTGAATAGATTTGCTGATATGGGTGGTTAGTTTTGTGGGAAACTGAAGGGACCCACTTTTTTCTACCATTTATTGATCTTTGGGTGAGGTGTGATGTAGGGAGTAAGGCTGTTACATCTTTGTTGATTTGTAATGGGATTAATCTTTGGTCATTAATGTGAATGGTTGTCAGTTAAAGCTTATCTCATTTGCATTTAGTGGTCATGGTAAAGGCATATATATTCAAGATCTTGGAGTCTCTTGATTTGATGGTTACCCCTTCTTGGGCTTGCATAGTGACTTATAGATTTGGATCTATCTACTAGCTGTTGGAATCTTCTTTCCGGATATTACAGTTCGCTTGGTTGATATAAACTTTAACAATTTCATGATAATCGTCATCGCGTATGTTTTGAATTGCTGAATCAGAATTATAGCTGATTCTACTTTTAATTTTTTCTAAAATATTTTGTTTTAGAAATTGAGGATTTAGTTATATATTATTTTTTATATTCTCAAGAACTAAAATGTTTAAATGTATTATTATAATATTATTATATAAAAATTAAAATAATAATAATATTAAAATGTCTAAATGTATATTTAATATAATTAAATTTATTTATTATAGAAATAAATGTTTTATTGAAAATATTATATTAATATTAACACTTTAACATATCCAAATATGTAAAAGGACAAAGATGAATATTTTCACGATTAATCACAGCCTTTTCTTATTGCATTATAGGCTCTGATTTGTCTACACTTTGCTTTTTTCCCGAACATGATAAAATGATATGTTAGCCCAACAATATTACTTAGTACTCTCTCAAATTTGTACATCTATAATAAAGGAAGTAAACAAATAATAAAACTTGATGACTTCTCTGACAATAAATTAAATTATCTTCTTTTATATCATTCATTTACTTTTTATTTTCAAACAACTTTAAAAAATTCTACCACGATAACTTGAATTGTCATAATTTTACTGTGAAAATATTTGTAAAGAAATAAGGTTCTACCATTTCTAGTTTTCCTTTATTTTATTTCATCCACAGCTTTTTACATAGATGATTGTGACAATAGTCTTGTTTAACAAGTAGTAATATTTTTATTTGTAAGTGAAACTGGCTTACGTATTCCAGAACAGTGCTTGGGTGAAAGGGTTATCTCATAGCACATGGGTGTCACATCTTTATCCCTAAACGTGTTCTTTTGACTTTTTTCTATATCTGGTCATCCCTATCCCTCCCCGTGTAAGGTATGTGCCTTTACCATCCCTTACCTGGATTAGCTTGAAACCACATTATTCATTCAGTATTGGCATCTTGACTAGATAAAGATAGAAGGACTATGATAACTTCTTAGTGGGTAGCTGTGTGGCTTAGAATGGAAACATGTGAATCACTCACTGGTGGAAGATATTCAGTGATTATTATTGATTCGCCCCACTATTGTATTAGTTAATATATTCCTCTTGATGGGAATTGGAATCGAAATCATTGACTCATCATGGTACCTATCTTTTATGCTTTGTGGTGCATTTTGACTACCCACAATTCGTCTTAAAATTCCTTTTCCTGTCCTCTAAACTAATGAGTGGTAGATTGAATATATGATTTTGCATTTCTGGGGTCACAGTTTTTCTCACATCCACATATAATCTCCTTTTCAGGAATCTTCACAGCAGCACTTGCCCTTTTCACTGACCTTGATGTCCTACTCAATCTAGTGTCCATTGGCACCCTCTTTGTCTTTTACATGGTGGCAAATGCTGTGATTTATAGACGTTATGTAGCTATTGGGGCAACCAAGCCATGGCCTACATTATCCTTCCTATGCTCATTTTCCTTTACCTCAATCATGTTCACCATCATTTGGAAATTTGTACCCAATGGAAGTGCTAAGGTAGGGTTACTCAGTGGTTGTGGTGTGATTGCCATTGCAATATTACAACTTTTTCATTGCATGGTACCTCAAGCACGAAAGCCAGAATTCTGGGGTGTCCCACTCATGCCTTGGATACCCTCTACATCAATATTTTTGAATGTGTTTTTGTTGGGATCATTGGATGGGCCATCCTATGTTCGATTTGGATTCTTTTCGGCTGTAGCAGTGCTTGTCTATCTCTTTTACAGCGTTCATTCTAGCTATGATGCTGAAGAAGCTGGTTTTATTGGTCAAAAGAACAGGGAAATGCATGTGGAATCAAAGGAAGAAAGTGAGGATGACAAAAGTTCTAAAGTCTGATTACTTTATTTATGTTTTCAATTCTATTAGATAAGGATGAATTCAACCTTTTTGAATGGGTGATGGTCACTTAAGAAGGTAGTGGGGAGGGACAATTATGTGGAATACATATTTAATTCTAATGGAATATTAGAATAGGCTGCAACTTTTCTAGAAGTGGCAAATTGTATATTTCAAAGGTGGCTCAAGTTGTTACCCATTTTGTAAATTTTATGGATTATGTTATGGCCCCATTACAAATATGCCGGTTTAATTTATTTACCTGTAAAATGTGACTTCCAAGCTAAACTTATAGGAAGTACAATATAAAAATGAAACCATTTGAGCTTAAGCTTTATCTGAAACTTTTCTCATCAAAAGGTTAGCATACTAGTTCCACTCTTGAAACTTTATGTGATCTTGGTGAGCATTAGATGATAGATATGTAAATTGTATCATAACATTGTAGCAGTTGCATCTCATTAATCATAAAAGTAAAATATAAATTCAAAATATATTAACTTTATATTTTCCGAGGAATGAGAAATAAAAGAATATATAAAGTAATATATTGTTCCTATGGCATCATTTTAAAAGAAACTGAGTTAAGTGGTATCTAACGACATTTGGAATCTATATGAAAGGACTATTGTGCTATGGCAAAAGGCTCGACAATAATTGCTCTTATTTGTAGGGTAAAAAAGGCAATTAGTATGACACAAAATGCACTTGTCAGTTTTTAAGATCAATTAACTAGTTGCGATTTTTTGTAATCTAGTAGCCAATTTGTACAATAATTGAAGACTATAATTGGAAAAGTAAAGTTTATGTTGATAAATTTATTAATGCGAAACATTACAATAAAGTAATTTTTTCCTTATATTTTCAGCATTATTCATATACATGAATGCTGAATGTATTATTTAATAAAAGTAATATACATTGGTGTTTCAAATTATGGACCACAACAGGTCGCAACATAATCGCATTTGGGTCACATCAGGCAGCAATATCAACGTAATTGTGTAGGGCTGCATCACACCGCATCAATATCAAAAAATATGTTTTTACTCACAAAATAATTCATACTACAATCTACATTCATAATGATAAATTTTAACTTATTTTCTATATAAAAATATAATAATTATGTAAGTATTAAGTTGGTGCTTTCAAGTTTTGGATATATTTGTATTTGAATTTTCCGCATCACTAATGATATGACTTTTCAACTATAGTGTTGACATTTTCAATAAAATCTATTTATGCTCTAAACCAGTCTCCAGCAAAATCAACACAATCGACAAAGTAAGTTGCATGATGAATACTTAATCAATTAAGGCCTATGAAATAAATTTATAAATATGAATTTGTTATGTATTTTAAAAAAGTGATATATTTTTTTATTTATTAATGAATTTATAATAATCAATTTACAAATGACATATATCAATTTTATGTATTATATGACGATTTTTAGGATAAATTTTGAGAAGAATATATCATCATTCTTTATTGTATAGCTTAAATATTAAGTTCCAACTTCCAAGTAGCGATTAAGTAGTAAACTTACTAGAATGTTGAATTAAAAAAAGGAAGCAAGAAAAGTGCAATTAGAAATCTACCAAATCACCATGCTCATGCGTCATCTAACTTTGCTACTAGCCTAGTTGGATGAGAGTGATCTATAATTGACAAAGTAGGCATAAGGACAAAGAAACTATGGGCCAATATGTTGGTACCATGTTATCTTTTGTGTCCAAATAAACCCTCTTTGTCTGCTGCACTACCTTTTGCTTTCTTCTCAGGCCTTGTTCCATTTCCTGCTTTTTTTTTTGTCTTAATTATTTTGAGCTGAATATTTAAACCGGTTCCATGAAAACTCTTTTCTCATATCTCAATTTAGTTTTTTTAAAAGAGTAAATACCCATTTTAGTTTATTATGTTTTTCTATCATATTATTTTGGTTACTCAAAAATTGAAAAATCCAAAATGTTTTCTAAAATGTTAATTGTGAGTCAAATTAGTTATTTTTAACATTTCTCTAACATATGATAAAGACTAATTTGATCGTAAAAGTAACTAATTTGAAAAGTGCATTTATGTTTGCTATCCATCACAATCATAAAATATAAAGGAAGAAAGGGAGAGATTCCAAGTGAGGATTTACGTGAATTAAACTCTCCATAGAAAGATTAGATGACAAAATATCAAAAAGAGTAATCCACATCAATATTCCATTCATGTTGCACGCTATTGGAATTTGGAAGAGGGTTGAGTTTATGCGCCAAAACTTCTAACGGGAAGTGTTAGCTTTGTGTGCATGCAAAGATTCATATCTTTGTTTTCTTGTTCATTTTCTTTTTTCAAAATTGCATGTCAATGTTATTTCATTTTAATTGATGACTTTATGTTAAATAACTTTTTTCCTATTAAAGTTACAACTTACGTGTATATTGGATTATACCCAAGTCAGGATATAATATCTTTTCTTTGTCAAAGTATCTATGTAGTAGTAAAAAGGTGTGGATGGGATGATAATAGTTCTCATTTAACTAATATAGATGCTTGTTGAAGTTTTTGGACCAGTTTGGGTACACAGTATTCAAAGCATCTGGAACAGTCAATGGATAAAATTATATATGAATTCTTAATTCCTAATTCCCATTGCAATTGGTTGTTTCCACTACTTGGAATCTTAGTCTAAAGGCAAGGAATAATTTGAGAAGTTCAATGCCGAAAGTAACATTCCTATTTTAGAATTAACAAAATGAAGGAAAGCAAATATGGTATTGTATTTCCTTGTATATGATATTGTCCATGAGGGCACTTATTTAAATGTCTTGATATTTTTATCTAACACATTCTGCTTAAGTAACTCATTTATTTAAAGTCCCTATTAATGATGTGATTTGGGTTATGGAAATTCAATAGCTTTCATTCCTCATCTTCAATTGAACAATATATATTGATGTAATATATATGCACTGTTAGTGTAAAGATTTATATATACTTACTGTATTATTAATGATTCAGTGAGATTACTTTTATTGAAGAGTTAATAATGATTACATATGAATGATAAAATCATTTTTTTCTCATATATCTTTGTGGTCTGGTATCTGCAATATGTGAATACAAACTTGTCAAAAGATCTTAAGAAGGAACCAAACAAAAAATTGAGTGAAGAGATATATTATTCCTTAAGGCAACTTGGACCTTAATTGTCTTATTATCTACTTATTTATTGCATTTGTGTAAAGTGCATCCCAAAAAGGTATATGTGAGAAAGAAAGATATTGAGGTTGAGAAAGAGAGTGAGGGATATATCCTTCTATGGGTGAATGATGGGTTATAGCATCTCATATCTGATTCACTATTTTAGTTAAAACTAGCAAGATACTCGTAAGGATGCACGGGATGACATTTTTTCCATATGGTTAAGAATGGGTCTGGCTCCTCTCCTGTATGGAGAGGCCAGTGAGCACTCAGATTGCGACACGTGTAATAAAAAAAATGGACGGCTAAGATTTAAAATTGTATTACGTGTAATCGATTACCATATGGTGTAATCGATTACACCAGTTAAACAGTGTAATCGATTACACAACCCTGGTAATCGATTACATGATGATCAGACCTGTGCATTTTACATGATGTAATCGATTACACTATACTCGTAATCGATTACAACATATTAAAAGCATCATATATGTGCATTTTTCACATTGTAATCGATTACAGAAATCCGTTGAGTTTGTATTTTAAATTTTTAACTGGTGTAATCGATTACACCATGTGGTAATCGATTACACTTATCAGAACCATGTCTTTCTATTTTTTTTTAAATATGTAATCGATTATCAGGGTTGTGTAATCGATTACACTGTTTAACTGGTGTAATCGATTACACCATATGGTAATCGATTACACGTAATACAATTTTAAATCTCAGCTGTCCATTTTTTTTATTACATGTGTCGCAATCTGAGGGCTCACTGGCCTCTCCATTACAGGAGAGGAGCCAAACTCGTTAAGAATACATGTTTTATATGTACATTTATATAGTTACAACATACATGTTACTTGTGTATTTGTATGAATAAAAACACATATGTTACTCGTGCATTCGTATTGTTAAGAAGACACATGTTCTTGTGTATTCGCATGATTAAAAACACATGTTACTTATGCATTCGTATTGCTAAGAACACATATGTGACTCGTATATTTTAATGGTTAAAAACAAACATGTTACTCGTACATTCGCATTGCTAAAAACACACATGTTACTCGTGCATTCGTATAGTTAAAAGACACATGTTATCCGTACATTGACATTTTTAAAAAGACACATGTGTTATTCACATTCATATAGTTAATGTAGACATGTATTATGTTTGCATTCATATAGTTAAAAATACACATGTTACTTGTGCATTCACATGATTAAAAATACATATGTTACTCGTGCATTCCTATTATTAAAAGTACACACGTGACTCGTACATTTTAATGGCAAAAAACAAACACGTTACCCGTAAATTTGTACGAGACGTTATTTTTTTATCATATGATTAAGAACACACATTACATGTACATCCATATGGTTAAGAACACACATGCTATTCGTGTACATCCATATGGTAATTGATGGTTATTAGTATTAAATATTGTAAATGAAAATTCAATTCTTGAGTTATAAGAATTGATTTAAGGAAATTAATTGTTGGATATAATTTTAAACATATGGACCTGATGATTAATAGAGATTAATATAAATGAATATATAAAAAATGTGAATAATAATAAGATAATAGGATTGTTAATCGGAGTATGAGAAATTAATATAATTGTTTTCAAATATTATAAAGAATGTGCATAATAGGATAATATGATTGCTAATCAGAATATGAGTTTATGGAAAATTAAATCATATAAGAGTTGATTTAGGGAATTAAATGAAAATTTTTGGAGGAAAAAATATATCAGAATAAATGTGTATAATAATATTTTTATGAAATCATGAATGACCATTAAGTATAATAATTATATTCATTCTAGTTGAATTATTCATGAATATTGCAGTATGGTAATGATGATGAATGGTGATTAATTGTTGAGTATAATTTTAAAGATATGTATATGTTGATTAATATAAATGAATATATAATAAATGTGCATAATAATAAGATAATATGATTGTTAATCAGAGTATAAGACATTAATAGGATTGTTTTCACAATATTATAAGAATTTAAAGCCTCACTTATAAGAATTTAAAGCCCCACTTATAAGAATTGATTTTGGGAAAATGAAGAAAGATAAGAATTGATTTAAGGAGGAATATATAAGGAATATGAATAATAGGATAATAGGATTGCTAATCAGAGTATGAGATATCAATAGGATTGCTTTCACAATATTGTAATAAGAATTTAAAGCTCCACTTATAATAAGAATTGATTTAGGGAAATTAATTGTTGGGTATAATTTTAAACATATGTAACTGATGATTAATAGAAATTAATATAAATAAATATATATGAAATGTGTATAATAATATTAATAAGAATTGATTTAGGAGGAAATATATAAGAAATGTGTATAATATGATTGATAATCAGAGTATGAAATATTAATAAGATTGCTTTCAGAATATTATACGAATTTAAAGCATCACTTATAAGAATTGATTTAGGGGAAATATATAATGAATGTGCATAATAAGATAATAGAATTACTAATGAGATTATAATATATCAATAGAATGTGCACAATATTATAAGAATGAAGAAATATAAGAATTGATTTAGGGAAATAAAGAAAGATTTTTGGTGGGAAAAAGAATATAAGAATAAATGTGTATAATGATTTTTTTATGAAATCATGAATCATGATTAAATATAATAATTATATTCATTCTAATTGAATAATTCATGAATATTCTAGAATAGTAATGGTGATGAATTTTGATTTTAAACATATGTACATGATGATTAATAGAAATTAATATATAAGAAATGTGCATTATAATAAGATAATAGAATTGCTAATAAGAGTATGAGATATTTATAGAATTGCTTTCACACCGCATCGTAACACCGATATTTTATAATTATTACCAATACTATTTGCTTACAATCTCATAATTCTTTTTCTTATTCTTAGCTAACATTACATCATACTTTAATTTTCTTCATTTCCCATTATAAGTTTTTTAATATTCTGACTTTGTGATTTTTGTTAGAGAGAGTTCATCATTTTCAGTATAACGTGGATGAGAATTTAAAGAATTATTTTTGTTTTTACATAATCAAACCGCAATTTCGTGTAAGTAATGGTATTTGCATATGTGTGTAATATGATAATATTACAATCTCATGATTCTTTTTCTTCTTCTTAGGTAACATTATATTGCATCATACTTTAACTTTCTTCATTTCTCATTAAAAACTTTTCATTATTTTGACTGTGATTTTTGTTACAGAGAGTTCATCATTTTCGGGATAATGTGGATGAGAATTTAAAGAATTATTTTTGTTTTAACATAATCAAACATCATAATAGGATAAGAATTATTCCCCCTAAACTCATATATCTTTAATATAAATTAATATGATAATATTATAATAAATGTGCATAATAGTATAATAGAATTGTTAATAATATTGAATGAAGACTTTAAAATAGGATTCAGAACAACTTGAGTGTTACACTATGAGAATTCAAACTAAAATAATTATATATTTGTAGGTGGGAGTTGAAAAGTTGATGGAAAAGAAGATTTGGGCTAGTTCATTTGTTACTTCTACAGTTCTACTCAACTTTAAAGGGGGTGTGAGGCCCACACACCGCACACTTCACATTTGTATTTTGTGTATAATGATGTGTTTGCAAATATCTTACCCTTGTCTTATTTGTCAGGTTGGCATTAAATCAAGTAACTATATATGCACTTTACCAAGAAAACAAAATGTAACTATCATGCCCTTTGTGGATCTAAGTGAGTGCATAAACTATGTTATTCATTGACTAACTTTATATTTTCCCATATATAAAGAAGTATAAGAGATTGAGAATGTCAATTATGACTTATGAGCAGGTATAAAAGTTCACTTGATACACCAATTTTTTCGGGTGTACAGCACAACATTATTTAATAGTAATATACCATGATGGAAAATGTTAAAAGATAGATATATGATTTTTTAAAGTGAAAAAATTAAAAGATAGATACGTGATTTTTTTGTGGTGGGTGAGAATTGAGCTCTTAAACTATTGATCACTTCACTCCTTAGGAAAAACAAGTGTAATGTTGAAATTTATTTGATATTATATTGTTTAAGCTTAAATGATTATTGCTCCACACATTGAATGTGATTTAATCAGATTAACATTTTGATCTGTTTTTGCTAATACTATAAAAAGGCTATGTTGCTATCGAGTGCCTCATAAGATCCTATTATGATCTACTATATTGGTACCATTTGATATTTTTAACATCTTGATTATACATCTTCTATCTCCATCTATTTTCATTCATTTTATTTCTACTTCTATTTCATTTTTAATTGATTCACATGTGAGCTAAAACAAATATATCTCTTATTTATGGGTGTCCAGGAACAAAATGTGGACTATTGATCAAGGTCCTTCAATGCTTCCCAGTAATTCCAATGGAAAATGTGGGTTTGGCAGTAGCATTATGAAGACTAGTAAATTTTGTGAATCCATGTTGATGAAGCTCTTCCAAAATTTGTCACAGTAAGCAAGAGAAACAGTAATTCAATTATCATAAAAATATACAACATAAACTTGTTTCAACGGATAAAAAACACTTGTTTCATAGGTTTGTATGAACACCAGCAATATTATCACCTCCTGACCAATCTTTTGTTGCGTTTGCACTATTACGCAGCTGCAGAGCCTTCTGCATTGGCTTTGATCTTTGCAATCCATCATTGTTGATAGAACATTCTGCCAAATTTGAGAGCATATCTCCTGTATTACAGTCTTGTTTTGAAGCATGGACTTCATAATGTAACCCAATCTGAAGTTGAACATTGTCAGATACAACACCCACATTATTGTATATACTGCAATAACGACCATATAAATTGTGGTTGGGACTTGGGAGAACAGAACTTCTGAAATAGGAGCGTCATTGTTTAATCACTGATACAATTTTTTTATAACAAATCAGAAATCGAAGTCTTGACCTTTTTGTTATCCTTGACCATACACCACTAAACCAATACATTGTTGGTAAATATATGTATTTGGATACACAGTAAATGACGCACCATATTATATAATGAGATGCACTCTTTAATATCTAAAGTTAAAATTGGATCACTTATTTGAGGGTGAATGGAAGGAACAATCATGGGTTTATAGTTTGGTGCTTTTGTGGATTTACTTATTAGTATGGCATGGCTTCTAATGAGAATGAGATTATTGAACTCAGCATGAAGAAGATACTGCAACATCTTATTATTACAGTTATTTCAACCTTTTCTGTACATTATTGATTAAGAGAAAACTTAGTGAGAATGAATGAAGACTTGATCGTGTATGTTTAGTCTTTATCTTGCTACCGATTGATTGTATTGACCGTACAAATCAATTTTGCCTTGTATTTGTTGTGTGTATTATTTAGTAGAGTGATAGTTATCAGAGTAATAGTACTAGTAATTGTTAATGGTGAGATAAATTAAATGATAATCTATATACTATATAAGAAAATTAAGTTCTTGTTACATTAGCCATGACATGTGTCATCACTACAATTATTCTTTTCCCTCCAAAAAAAATTTCTTCATTTCCCCTCCAACATTGTCAATCTATACATGTTCATTTCACTTAAGTTTCTTCCTCATATTTGATATTTGATTATATGTCTTTAAATAATTCAAATGTCAAGAATATAATGTTTCTTCATTGTTCTAAAAAGAGATATGCAACTTTTCATGGAAGTTAACTTAATATATTCTTTTATCTTTGAGTATATGTTATGGTAAAAACAAAACTTTATGGTTATCAAATTAAAATATACTATGAATACAATTTTTTTATTTTTGCATATGTTATATATTTATTAAAAATTGACACCATAATTTTTTAATTATCTCTCAAATGTATCGTATAAGTTAATTAAAGATAATAAAATGTCATAAATTATAATTTTTTTTTACATCTAGACAAACTTTTCAAGTATTAAAATAATCATTTATATAAATTGTAGATAATTATGAAATAATAACGGTTTTGGAGAGAATTTCTCGAGATTTAAGAGTAATTAATGTGAACAATGAAATATAAAAATGAGTAAATTACACTCACACCCCTGAGTTTTAGTGAAATTACACAAATCAACCCTCACTTTTTTGTCCTTACACGAACCACCCCTAATTTTGTACATATGTTACATTGACTATCTTGCATGATATAAAAGTGTAATATTTAAAACAAAAAACGTATGATGTGTGTAATTAATTAAACAAAATATTGTATATTGTGTAGAGAAATTCAAATAATATAAGAGTCAATGAGTCTTCATTATTTGGCTCATTATAAGATAATATAAAAGTTATTTAAACATATATTTGAAATTATTAATGTATTTTTGAATGACACAAAAATAATAAAGATACACTCGCTTTTGTACTATTTAAAATGTTACACAATATACAATATTTTGTTTAACTTAATTATTTTCAGCACACATTTTTCTTTAAAATATTACACTTTTATAACATGCAGAGGTAGTCAGTGTAATATATGTATAAATCTAGGGGTGATTTGTGTAGGAGGGAGGGGTAGTTGGTGTAAGGTCAAAGAAAGGAGAGGTAGTTTGTGTAATTTTATTAAAACTCAGGGGGTGTGAATGTAATTTACTCTATAAAAATACATAGTAGAAAACTAGCAATAAAGGAAAATTCATAAGGAAATAAAAACTGCATGGGTGAATAATGACAATAAATTTTATTATACTATTGTAATTTATAATCGAATAAGTGAATAAATATCGACAACGTTGAATAAATATTGCTTAACAATTAATAATTACTTTGAATTAATATTGTCGATCATTAGGAAAGAAATAAAACTAGTGAACATAAGGGAATAGAAACACATATTGTCATTTAATGTGGTGCTTATGGGTGATATCGATGTTATTAAAGGTGAAAAATAATGTATAGTAATCACTACATGCAAATTAGTATGTCTACTTTATTTTTTAAAAATCTAAAAATTTAATTATAATTTTCTCATTTCCATTACTATCTTTAAAATATTTTAACAATTTTAATCCTAAATAATTTAGGCCTCCATTATTTTGAGAGAAAAAAAACAAACTATATAACTACAACTTCTCTACTTCAATGACCATTTATTACTAAATTTCATTTCTATCTATTAAAATATTATTTTCGAAGTTGTCATATTAAATCATTAAACTCATAAAGTACTAAGATCACATGTGTCTTCTTAATGCATATGTAATATGTGTATTTTAACCATGCAAATACAAAAATAATGTGTGTTCTTAACCATATGAATGCATATGTAATGTATGTTCTGAATCATACAACAACAAAATACCGTCCCGTGCAAATGCACGGGTCACTTGCTAGTTATGAAAATAAAACAAGAAAATATGAGAAGTTGCTATATTAGTTAACTATATTAAGATTCGGGTTTTTGTCTGAAGAAACAAATTGGGAATACATGAACTTTTAAATAACTTTGATTTAGTGATATAAGGTAGGTTAGATATTCATAAAGACCAAAAAATCAATAATTCGATTTATGAAAACGGCACTTATTAGAAGAGAAAATCACATATATTGAAAGAGATCAGTTCTCCATCCATAAGGTAAAGAAATATTTTGTTAGTACTAAAAAAAAATGGTGTTTTAAATTTGTTATTTTTTTATGGAGGTGTCCCTAAATGTGTTAACTTAAAATTTGGGGCCCTAGTGTGTAGTTTCATAATTCAAATGAATCTATTATTCTCCAACCATTTTACATACTCTTTCCCAAGATCTTAAAAAAGTTAAAGAAAATTTGAATTAGGGGGACGTTAATAAATACCACGAGCTTTTAAAAAGAGGAAAAAAATCTTGCATTGGAAATTGATGTTTTCACTTTTTGTAAAATATTGGACTTAGTTTTTCAATACTAATTTTAGCATTTTTTCATATTGTCTAAAGAATTAACACAACTGTACACAATTCACTCATTAATTACAAATAATAATACTACATATATTTATATAATTTTTTCCTTTCATTGTGGTGATAGATCATATAGTATCTTCCTTAATAATTTAATATGTATTTTTTAATTACTCATTGATAGACAAATACAGAATTTTAAAGATTTTTATTTGTTTGTCAAGATTTTGGGAAAGAGGAGGTGCATTTCATTAGTGTGATTGTTATCATTAATTATGATTTATGATTAGGCATTTCATTAGTGTCATTGTTGTCATTATGATTAGAACTCTAATATGGGTTCACCTCTCTTAATCCAGAGTGATAAAGGTCTGTATAAGAAAGAGATTTTTATCTAAATCCAGTTTGCATAAAAAAACAAAAACAAAAAACTTAGGCATTTCCAGCTATAATTTTCTACCAAAAAGCAAGCACTTTGCCAGTGGTGAAACGAAAGTCATTGTTGTGTAATATAAATTCATAGAAGGAGTGAGGATCTATCACACAAATACAAATGAATGATAACATGAGAATACATTTTTATCATTTTATATATAATAAAATAAAAATTTTGTCATTAAAAATTTAAAGAAAATATGATACTTGTCTCGTAACTCTTGTGTCTACGCTGTTTTAATAGCATCCAACTCATAGCTAAAAGTCACAAATATGAAAAGAATCATGATCTTATTATATACGCATCACATTCACATCCACGTGCACATATTATCACTTTTTCCCACTTTGGACTTTTTTTTTATCTATAGTTATTGGTTAAGATGTTTTTGTATCCTTCCTTTTATTCATTTTTATTCTTTAACAAAGTAAACTACTGGTTTTCTTTTAAAGTAAATAACTTTTATCTTGTGAAAGAATCTCTTAAAACTTTTAATTTGAGAAACACCGAAATATCTAGGCATTATCAAGATTTATATACACTGATTACATTATTAATTACTTATTTGTATTATTTTTTTAATGTAATATCTAAGTATTGTTAATGTAAAGATTTATACATAGTTAATATATCATCAACATAAAAAATGAATAGTGCATAATGAATTGACATTGTATAAAACATTTACACTATTAGTACATATATTTTTTCTCTTATATTTTTTAAAGAATCAATGATTAAAAATAAATAGTAAATAATGAACTAAAATGTATAAAATTCTTAATTGTGAAAGCATAATACTTTAACTTTTAACAAAATGTCTAACCTTTTTTAGTTGATTAGAAATGTTATGCCTGCATTCACTTCAATAGCACTAAATAACACATAAATACATGTTTTTTAAGATGATTTAATATGAATGGTGAATGATACAATAACAACATACAAAACTCATACACGATATGTATTTTTTTCTCAATTTTAAAATAATGACAATACTTCAATAAAAAAATGATCTCTTTACAGTTTAGACTATGAAAACTACACATAAATCTCTTTCTCTCCTTAAAACTTTTTGTTATAAAGAATAACAAAGTATAAAGCTAAGGGGAGTTAATTTATTAATGAATAAAGTCAAGAGAAAGGACTTGGTTTACTCCTCTACATTTTTTGCTACAACCAATCAGAACCTTTAAAAAAGAAAATTATAATTTTAGTTTGATGCGGAGGAAATATTTAAGAACTAATTTGTTTCACACTTAAAAGGAACATTCAATTACTTTATATTTGTCACAAACTTAAATTTTAAATATTTTTTGTGGGACAAATTTGATTGAGCAAAATTTCTAGGGATTCAATTTCAAGGTCTTGGTCTAAAAGTTCAAGGCAACGATACTTGTTTCCCCGTTTTTATATCTGGCTACATTTTTCTTCGTGATAAAAGAAAAGGAATCTTGTTCATTTTCACCTATGGAGAAAGAAATTGAACAGAAGATGCAATCTTGTTCATTAGTATCTAATCCAAGATATTTTTCACAATCATAAAGTTATACGTATAACTGATAAAAAGACTTTTTGTAAAAGAGAAAGTGTGTGATTCGTGGGAATAAGAACATAAAATGTTCCGGCAAAGAATCTTAATCAAATCCACAAGATAAGGAAAAACGAAAGAAAATAAAATAAAAAAAGCTAATTTGGGTTAAAGGAAGAAGAGTAGCAATGCTTTTTCTTTGTCAACAATTTTCCATTAAGAAGATTGAATTGAAATTTTAGCCGCAATGCCAAGAAAGGCAAGGAATGTGAGTAATATGCAATCCAAGCCAGAATTTATTTCATCCATTCCTCTCTTCTAATTCACAATCTCTTTCTTCCACTTGAAATAAAAGTAACCTTTTTTTCTTCTCTGGAATAAATTATTCACAGTGACCATTATACTAATATTATATAAAACCATGTTCCTTTTTCAGCAAGTTAAGTGAGAATTGAATATTGAATGCTTTATTTTATTCCTTATAGTTGTAAGCTTGTTTTAACTTGTCTATGCTTATTTGGAATTTAGAAAGTGATTTAATTGTGTTGATTACAAAATTCTTCATACCAAATTATGCACTCATTTCATTGAAATAAATATTGCTTTAATTTATGTCTCATTATTGAGATATAATAAAGTAGAAAAGATAATAACATAGTAAACATTTACTTAAGAAATATAATATTGACATTTGTGAAGGAATTTACAAGATGAATATTAGGGTAGGGTATGAAAAACTCAAGCCAATACATGGTAGGTAGGGGTGAATGAGACCATACTCTACCTACTCACTTAGTTTGACCTGACCTTAATTGGATTCGCATATGGTCAGGTTTCATCGAGTTTAAGGTCAATTTAAAAAATTAGAAACAAACAATGTTTATGATCAAATAAATGATTGACTCATACATGTCTGAACGAAACTTTTGTTCACCTTTATTTTTATTTTTATACATGTATCTTCGATTTTGCATAAACTAATGACATCTTTTTAGTTTCACTAGATAGTGTATTTGATTTCAATAATCTTTTTATTGATATAATGTCATTTTTAACCATGTATTTTTAATTATTTTTGCTAGTATTGTAGGATACTCACTTGTATCATTTCATATATTATTGATTCTCTAATTTTTCACTATATATATAAACATTCAAATGTTTTGCAAAATATTTAGATATATATTATTTTATATGTTAAACTATGTATATATAAAAATAAGTAATATTGAGAAGATTTTGTTAAAGAACAAAAAATATTATATTTAATCAGGTTCATGGTTGAGTTGTTAAAAAAATTGTCTGAATAACATTTTGGGTCAAATAAGACTTTACATCTAAGATCAAGTATTAGTTTAAATATCTATACTATATATAAAGCCAAAATATCTTATAACTATTTATATGATGTAATTTTTTATTGCCTATTTTGCCATTATAATTAACTATTATTACAATGTTTATCACATAATAAAAGAAATATCAATGAAAGTTAGAAGAAGTTACATATATCAAAAATATCAAATCTCAGCATGTTAGTAAGTATAATGTCTAAATATTGTGAGTATTGAATATGAGAATAATGTATCTCCTCGTACCAAGAGATAACTTATCTCATACTATCAGTAAAAGAATGACATATGTATTGTTTTGTTTAGTTTTAGAAAATGATTAAATGGTACACATGTCACGATTTTAGTGGTTGGAGGAAATAATTTATCTCCTTATACCAGGAAATACGTTATTCTCATTGAATATATATAATCAATATATTATCTATAATTCATTTATATTATTTTTCTGAAAATCAATCATAATTAAATATAAATGGTAAATCATTTACTATTATTGTATAAAACTCTTACTGATATAAGTTTTTCTTTCTCTTAAAAAACGATCAATTATTTAATTTCAGATAATAGAGAACCCTTATTCTAATCAACCAGACCCAGGCTCACTCACGTTTGGATATGTGGAAATAAAACCCTACCACCAAAGTAATTTGTCCCTTTCTGGAATAATTATTATCCTCATCATTATACCATTATTATCAATAAAAACAAGGTTTATTATATAAAACCCCGTTCCTTTTCCCCAAAATTGAAGTGGAAGACAACAGAAAATAAAACAGCAAACATTTACATAATCGTAAACCCTCTTTCACCTTCATTATTATCGCTCCTTCAAAGAATGCTCCTTCTTCCTATAAGCTGCATGCTTTTAATGTTCCTCCTCCTCAGTTCTTCTTTCTCTTTCCAATTCAAAGCTTCTCTCAACCTCTCTTTGCCCCACCAACACCCTCACCCTCAAACAGTTGTTAACGAACTTCAACGGTAAGCCCCAAACTACATTCAAAATCAATTCCCATTATTTTTGTCTCATTAAAAGCAATATCCCAATCAGTACACTCTGTTTTTTCCTGCAATAAAAGCACTCTAGCAAACTGTTAATTTCTTTAATCATTGCATTGTTAAGCACTCGTCCTTCTTTAGCATTTTTTTCTTCACAAAATCCCATTTGAACACCTTTCCAAAATCTCACATTTATTGCATCCACTTTCACTTTTCAGCATCTTAACTTGTGTTTGCATTGTTAAGGGATTGTGTCCATTCTTCATCACCAAACCAACACAATTCCTTAAAAAATCTCGCTTTTTTTGTGTGCATCCAAATTCTTTTTCCCAACATTTTTTTCTTTCTAAAATTTCTACCTCTAATTTTAACTCTTACAGGAAAGTCAATGTATCATTATCCAGAAGAGAACTTCTCTCAAAAGACCAAGCATGCCTAACCGGAAATCCAATCGACGACTGCTGGCGGTGTGACCCAAACTGGGCCGCAAACCGCCAGCGTCTCGCCGATTGTGGAATTGGGTTCGGCCGAGACGCAATAGGTGGAAAAGGTGGCCAATTCTACATAGTAACAGACTCATCAGACACCAACCCATCAAACCCTATCCCAGGTACACTCCGTCACGCAGTAATCCAAGACGAGCCCTTATGGATAATATTCTCATCCGACATGACAATCAATCTTAAACACGAACTCATCTTCAACAGCTTCAAAACCATAGACGGTCGTGGCACAAACGTGCACGTGACAGGCAACGGTTGCATAACACTACAATACATTTCCAACGTGATTATCCACAACATCCACGTGCACCATTGCAAACCCTCAGGTAACTCTATCATACGTTCAAGCCCAACCCACGTTGGGTTCCGTGGCCTATCAGACGGTGACGGAATTTCAATCTACAGCGGTCGTAAAATCTGGATAGACCATTGCTCATTATCTTATTGTACGGACGGTTTGATCGATGCAATAATGGGGTCAACAGGGATAACAATTTCGAATAACCACTTTGCTCATCACGATGAAGTGATGTTATTGGGACACGATGATAGGTACTTGCCCGATAAGGGGATGCAGGTTACAATTGTTTTCAACCATTTCGGAGAGGGTTTGGTGCAGAGAATGCCAAGGTGTAGACATGGATATATACACGTGGCGAATAATGATTTCACACAGTGGGAGATGTATGCTATTGGTGGTAGTGCTTCTCCAACCATTAACAGTCAGGGTAACCGTTACACTGCTCCCTCCGATCCTAATTCAAAAGAGGTTATTTCTTATTTCATGTTTTTTTTATCTGTTGGGAATGTGTGAATGATGTTATTTTACTATGGAATTCAAATCTCGCAGAGAATCAACCGATAGTATGTCTTTGTTTTTAATGTATCACTAAAATGTTCCATTTCCCTAGAGAAAATTGTAAGTCCTCTATCTTACTATTTCATTAGTTTTTAATAGTTTGTGATTGGTTGTTGGCAGGTGACAAAGCGCGTGGACACAAACGAGAATGAGTGGGGTGATTGGAATTGGAAGACAGAAGGGGACATAATGGTAAATGGAGCATTCTTTGTCCCTTCAGGCGCTGGGGCCAGTGCTCAGTACGCAGAGGCCACCAGTCTACAACCCAAATCCGCCGTGCAAATTGACCAGCTCACCATGTATTCCGGCGTCTTCGGTGATCCCAGGTATAACTACCTTCACTGTTACTGTGTTTTAGATCATGTTTATGTAAGATTATAAATTTTATTAATGGACGCATCAAAATGAAATTAAAGATGAACAATGTCATTTTTATTTATAAGCTTCTTTTCTAAAGTTAGCTTAATGTATAGTATAGTATATACTGTATTTTTCATATATGTTTTTGACTTGTAACAGTATGATAATAGAACTAAGCAATCATGACCGAACAACAGACATCACCTGGATACTATTTTTTGCTATTGTTTTGTTGTTGGTGACTTGTAATCTTTATTTTTTATCAAAAGAAGATTTTATTAGAGGTGAATAATAATACAAATAGAGGAAGAGATAAAGAAGAAGAAAAAAAGAATAAAGAATTACAAATTATACTTTAAACATTCAAGAGGTTTAGAAATCCAATCAACATACCTTATCCAAAGCCAAACATTTAGCCAAACATCCAAATATCATGCCTTATGTAATCTAGGCATGATATTTGTCACTGTCTTCAAGTTGGCGCCCAAAGTTTTAATAAACATTTTTTTCTCATTGTGAGATCAATTTTTTCATTGTAATTATGTTTGCTCGTTGGTTTTTCTTTGTCTACCTAACAAAATAAGTAGTATTTGCATTGAGTGTGGTCATGACTAAATTATTGATCAGGGATAATGGAGATTTATATCCCGGCTTCAATGGAGGTGGGACCGTGATGGAAAGCGGCGGGACGGTGACGGGAAGCAGCAAGGGCAACAATGCGGCAGGGTCGGGCAGTGGTGACGATGACAACTTCTTTGGGATGATATTCGGAGGTGGTAGCAGCCAAGCAGCGTCACCATCACCATCACCATCACCATCACCCTTCCCATTCAATGTATTTGTTTCAACTTTTTTGTCTCTCTTAATTACTTTCATTGTGGATACTAGGACCAACCATGTTATTCTATTATCATTACTATGACCTTACACATAGGACTTGGGAGTTGGGGGAAAAGAATTCCCTGACAAGCAAATTTATCAAAAGGAAAATAATAGATTGAAATTTCTATTATTTGTTTTTAAGTTTGAAAAGGAGAAAGGATATTTAGTTAATGTAAATACAGCTCTTAAAAACACAATATAGTTGCATAGTTCCATTGTAAATTATTATAGTTATTCGTATAATCTATTCAAGTTGTGTAAATGTCGCCCAATTTCATTTTTCTTTGTATTTCCCATAATGTCATTATTTTATTTCATATTAGTAATTAAAAAGTGATAAACATATTGGAATACTAATATATCCACCATCAGTTCAAAACTATAACATACAATTTATTTTGAATAGAAAAAACACGGGGAAGATAGGATTGGAGTGGACGAAGTGGAATTTTTGATGCCATGTGAACTTCAGATACCTCTAATTTTAGTGTTATTTTTGTAAGGGGACATTATTTGGTAAGTAATAATGAAGGGCTAAACATGGGTTGTCTCCCGTAGTTATCAGAAGGACTTTGTCAAACTGTCCATTTTCTCTTCCTCTCTGCACATGCATGCATATCTTTGGGGAAGTAATATGCCTAACTTAATCAGTATGTCTGTTTGCCCTATCTTCAGGAATCAATCAATTTATTATAATAAAATTAATTATGTCAAATAGTATAAGTAATGTACCTAGTGAAAGAAAATAAAGGAAAAAATGAGTGTATTTACAACTAGAAGAGATAGGTAAATGAGTGAGCCTATTCTAATGTATGCTCTGTATAAACCGTGCTTCACAGAGGGCAGAGCTTGGTGGTGGATGCAGGATTATGCAAGTTGATATATTTAATCCCGTGATGAACTCATAATCCAGAGTTATTTATACATGTTTGTCGTACTTTTTAAGAGTTTCATAGGTTGAGCGAATAGTTCTTGAGTGCCATAAAATAAAAAGTAAAAAAAGGTCTATATATGGAATATAAAACCCATTTTTATGGGTGAAAGTAGAGAAAACTCGCGTTAACCTAGTTTGGGTTATCACAGCATGATACTATTAGTTTTTTTTTAATATATGTATATTCACATTACATGTATCATACCCATCTTTCACATTTAATTTATGCCATGATAGATTACCTGATGGTTGGGTTGAAATATGATTTGTTCTATGATTATACTATATGTGGTTGTAAGTTTGTACAGCTTGTCATAAGGCTAATTGCATAAGCCTACCTTACTCTATTCTTTACAAAGTGTATTCAGACTCTATCATACCATAAGGTTTATTTTGATTACCCCCAATGAAAGAGATAAAAAAGACAATTTTCTAAAAATGGAAAAGATAAATAGGAACGGAAAGAGAATAAAAATTCAAACCAAACAGAATTTAAAGTCATGGACTCATGAGAATGATTCATGTGAAATCTTATGGTATGTTCTTACTTTAAAGTAAGACATCTCTTCTCTACCAAATTTTCGTTTACCAAAAAACAAGGATCCAACTGAACCATTTGGCAGTTCATTATACAAATACAACGTTAAATGACAAATTGATTGAAGAAAAATTGAAAGTTGTATTTACAATTAACACAAGATATTGGATATAAAAGAATGAACCAAGAACAAGGAGGGATGGATAAAAAGCAAGATCGTACCTCTTGTTCAGTGAGAAACATGACTTGAAAAAGCTTGATAATTTGTAAATGTTGTTCACCACGACCTGTCACAATTTTTTATATTATAATTTCACCCTTTCCAACTAAGCTATGCAGTTATGCAGCAGTGACATAACTTCAAAATTGAAAGAAACTTCAGCACAATAACCAGTGTGAAGAGAAAGAGTTGCAGCCCCAATACATTAATTAACCAAAACCATATCATCCCTCACAGCTTGTGCAGCCACTGCTTCCAATCTCTTCCACGTTAACTCCCGCCTCTCTTCTGATTCTCTATCCCTGGCTTCCTTCTCTAAGTACTGGTTTTCACACTCTTCGAACAGTTCAGCATCCATCTCCTGAAGCATCTTCCTCACATTGGCTGTAAGCCCATGCACTGATTTGTTCCAATGGCTTTTCATGTTCTTTTCCAAAGCTTCAAAGATTACTGGCAATATAACACTTCGATTCTGAGCTACTAAACTTATAATGTGTTCATTGTTCCACAAGTAAAGTGCTCTTTCAGCAACCTGCAATAGATTTAAAAAAATAAGTCTCAAAGAGAGTAGTCAAATGAGAAATAAATATTTATTTTACCTTACCAATGTCAAAGGATGGGATTTATCATTTATAAAAAATAGATATCATACAATAAAATCATCTTACCACAATTCCTAACCAATTAAACAAGGCCAAAGTTCAAAAGGCCTTAAACTCAATAAATTTCATCAGCACTTGCTTATCACAACTAGGCATTCAATCAATCTTTATGATACAAAAACATAGATAGTACCATCTAGACTAGCACTCCCAAGAGTAAGAAAGATGGCATCATATCTAAGTGAAATTAAATCAAGAAATAACAGCTAACTAAACCAAACTAAGCCACTTTATAGCAATATGTTTCCTCACAGACAAAGAAATGCAAGATCAATTTTGCAGCCATAAAACACAAAACTGTGACAAACATTTGCTATTCAACAAAAACAACAAACGTCTTTTTTCACTAGATGGGCCGGCTATATAGATCAACCAGCACCATTGTATTCTGCTATACTAAGTCTAATGGACAATTGATATATTTTAGTAAATAAATAAAGAACAAAGAGAGACAACGCTTGGACTTTTTCCTAACCTATTCATAAATTGATAGTAACCATGCTACACGTGCTTTCTCTCCCATTATCTCCACCCTAGATACTATGCATATACATCCTTCACTTGCCTCTCCACTCTAGACACTGCATATACAATATCCTTCACCTGGCCTTTTCTCCCTCCACCACTCAATGCCACAAATGTGTGACTATTTCCATCTGTTTTTGTCATTTCTTCTACATATATAAACCTAATTACTAAATAAAAAATATAAACCCATTTGGCTGCAGTTGCCATGTTGAGGTAACTACACCAAATGCATAATAAGTTGCAGACCAAGCTTTCATAAGGAAAAGACAGTAGACAGTGCTTTTTATTCCAACATCCAAGTAACCATATAAAACACTCAGGTTTATTGTCCGATAAAAGTAGAAAACGCTCAGTTTTCTGAAGCGAAGAATATTCGATCTACAAGTGAAACATTTATAAAACATGAACATAGATGCTACCAGCTGAATGTGTAAAGTTCAGCTAGGTAAAAAGAGTAGAATGTATGTTTTCAACAGACCTGAAAGTGAGGGCTGTTAAGGCACCGCCCAATCTGCCTGAAAAGAGAGACCATGCGTCTTTGAAATTCAGCAGCTTGAGTTACCTCCAGAACCTCCTCTAGTTCTCCGAGAAAAAGAACCTCCTTTTGGCAATTCGTGACTGGCCAGTACTTCAACAACCCCCGGATCACAGGATCTGCTAACCTGTTATCTTTCTCAACAAACTGAATAACACAATAAGACAACTGTTGGTGATACGAGGAAATTGACTTCGGCTTGTGAAGCGGTACAAGCGCACGGATTAGGAACAGTTTATGCTCCTCTTTCATCGGCAATGCAAACCCATTTATGATACTACCAAGAATCTCCAGCAACTCAGCTATACCATTATGCCTCTGTGTTTCAAATATAAACCTATAGAATATATTATTGATAGCTTTTCTTATAAAAGGCCTGTGCACCATAAACTTCCCATATATGCGGTGCAGAATGGTCTTCAAATACTCACGCTCGCGCTGATCCTCTGACTCAAACAAGTCAAGGAGCTTCAAAACAAATATGTGATCAATGTAGCGCTTTGAAGTCTTTATATCAGTGTCAGGTGATATAATGTGCCTCAATAGAATTTCATACACAATTTGCAAATGTGGCCAAGACGGATCCAAATATCTGTCATCATCTTCAGGATCCACAGTTTCAGTGGCGGAACTTTCATGCGATGCTGGAGGCAAACATCGGAAGATGTTAAGGGATATCATCCGAACGAGTTCTTCTTGATGTTTGCTGAATTTGAAGGAACCAGATTGTATGATATCGAAAAGCTCATAGAGTGTTTGGCGTTTGATTTCCTTTTCATAAACGCACTTGAAAGTATCCGAAAAATCACATAAGAAGCAACAAAGCTGGATTTTTTTCAGGAACAAATTTGGGCGTTCTGAGACAGCAACATCTCGCAGTGGTGGCAGTAACTCAATAACATTTGGATCGGGAGGAGGCGGTTCCACCCTCGGAGACAGGATTTGCGGCTCCGAATTATTGGTGGTGGCGGCACGTGACGCATGTTTCACAACTACTTCAAAAAATTGATAACCGTTTCCAGAATTTTCATTGAATCCTAATTTGGCTGATGTCTTTTGAGCACGCTTTATGATCTTATTGAACATTTTGCGGGGAAATTAGAAGCCTATGAAATTCCACCAATAAACGAAACCCTAGAAAGTCGTAAAATGATTTGAAAGTGGACGAGAGAAAAAGAAATAATATATATATACGGTTGGGAGATGATAATAAAAGCTGGAATTGACGTACCTATCAAAGCGTTAATGGTGAGGGTGAAGAATTGGAAGAGGTAAAAACGGCAGCGTAAGACGAATCATGTAGAGCACGTAAACGATGAAGCGAAAAATGACTAAGTCGCATACAATGCGTTCTTCACTCACATATAATAAAATGAGGCAAAAAGTGGAAATAAGAATGCTTGGTTGTTGGGAAGCCAGAAAATTTAAGGGGTAGTGATGGAAATAATGATAAACATGATGGCTAAAATGGGTAGGGGATCAAAAGTTGACCACACTTATGTAGGTATGATTTTATGCATGGAAACATGTCAGGGTGAGACATTGTGTCAAACATGGTATACAGTAATTTAGGTATGCTTAAAGAAAAATTAACATATAGGTTTTAAACTTTTATTCATATGTTTATTTTAAATATGCTTTTAGAAACAAACTACCAAAACTAATATTCATAATTTAATAGGAACAAACTTTGAAAGGTTATATACTTTTAATCGACTTAGAATATGTATATGATGGAGAGTAGTCTCCTTACTTGGTTGGTAAGAATACTCTTACAAAAAAAGTTACGTTATGAATAAAAATTGTAGTTTAAGAATAAGGGATAACTACTTTTAGCATGTTAATTTCCCACACAACAAATGATGGGTTATATTCAACCGTATTCAATTTATATATATTATACAAGACCAAAGATTAAGATTCAATTCCTACTACTAACACTTACAAAAAGAGATTACTTCCATAGTGATAACTGCCGCAAATTAGTTTGGGGGAGAATCATTTTTTTATAGTGCATCAGTGATTTTTTTGGACATGCCAGACAAACTTGATGATATATTTGATAATTGTGTCGAAGAGAGACAAACAGAAATAATATACTGATTCAAAACTCTGAACAGTATAAAGAATAAGCTCGCAAAAAGAAAAAAAGTGATCAAGATTCGGGTGCGATAAAACTTCAAAGTTCAAATTATATACTGGACAGTGGACATCATTGACGCACAACTTCGAAAACTCGACTTTAATTGTCAATCCTAGCTATGTTGTTCAAGCATAGAGAACTACCATGGTTGAGTCTTTCAATATTCTATTACAATTTCACAACATAAACCAAATAGAATAGATTCTGAGTATCCATCAACAAATTAAATACAAACAGAACAAACATTTTAAGCACATTGCTTCAGCATACCATTTACCAGGATAACACAATGTGAATCATACAAAACACGATAGAAAATAGTAACAGCACTACAAATTATGGGGAAGAATATCTCATAACATTCATTGCATGACGCTAAGGGATGGATTAGTCATACATAAGATCTTACCATAATTTGAAGCTAAATAGACATCAAGTTCCAACAGACAGTTCTGAACTAATATTTTAACGGCAGGTATTTACAAAAAGTTTATGATTAGTATCTAGAAATAACTGAGCTCGATTCCCTTCTTTGGTGTGTGTCAGCACGTTTTTGCAAGTCATTACCATCCACCTTTGTCATTCCCATCATTTTTCTTTCCCCATGAGCCTGCAGCACCTACATATAATGATACAGTCACAGGTTTATGAATTAAGATGAGAATAATAATGATGATGCTTATAAATTTGTAAACCAAATATTAGATAATTGTACTGTACTATGCAGATTACTTCTAATTCATAATGATTCTATTAACCAGAACTGGAAACAGTAACTTGAATTGTACTTTATTTTTCTTTTGAAAGGTGATTTAGATTTTCATTCAGAGATAGATCACAAAGGAAGGATAACTGGGTAGTATTTCCTCCTTACCATCTGCTGGTGCATTCCAACTGGATGATTGACCCTTGTCCGCAGCACCTGATTGACCCCAATTGGGAGCTTGGTATTCAGTATCACCCCCTAAACTAGCAGTCTTCCAACCCATCTCTTGACTGGAATTAGATCCCTTGTTCCACCCACCATCATCTGTCTGTTTCGTTAGGCTACTGTTCCAATCACCACTTGCTGAACTCCCACTCTGCCATTGCTTATTACTCCCACTTCCTTGGTTCAAGCTTGGAGGGTCATTATCAGCATTTCCCTGGCCCCAGCTCTGCTCACCCTTCTTGACACCACTTTCCTGATTCCAAGCACCAGATCCAGACTGTTCTGACCCCTTGCTGCTCCAATTACCACCACCTCAAGCTTTGCCATTGCTTGTTACTTCCATCTCCTTGGGTCCAGCTTGAAGGCTGCTTATCAGCATTTCCCTGGCTCCAGCTCTGCCTACCTTCAGCATTGTTTCCCCCCTTCTTCCAGTCAGAGGACCCATCCTCACCAGAATCCCTTCGGTCATTCCAACTACCAGATTGGCCACCCCTCCCACGACCTCGGCCTCCAAAGCCTCCCTCTGATCTACCACCAGAACCTTCCCTGTCTGATCTATCTCTACCACCAAAGCCTCCACGTTCTCCTCGGCCACCAAAGTCCCCATGTTCTCCTCTACCCCGAAAACCTCTACCTCTAAAGCCACCTCTACCACGGTAACCACCTCTCCAGTTCCTGCCAGCTGCTCCATCCTCTGAAGTGTCATTTAGACCTTCATTTTCACCACTCGAGGTATTATCAGTGTTCCAATTGCTATTGCTTTTCCAGTTGGTGTTTTGATTTTTATCATTAGATCCAGAATTCCAATTACTTTCCTTCCCCCAACTGGAATCTTGATTTCCAGAACTCCATTTGGAATTTTGATTAGAATCATCGGATCCAGAACTCCACTTGCTAGTGTTCAGACCAGAAGCTTGATTTCCACTGTTTCCAGAGTTCCAATTGCTTTTTTTGCCCCAGCCGGAATCTTGATTAGAAGTATCAGCTCCCCTAGCACCCCAGTTAGAATTATTGTTTTCACTGCCAGCACTCCCAGATAAACTATTCTTTCCCCAGTTGGAATTTTGACTGGAATTACTAGCAGAACCAGAACTCCAATTGCTATTGTTCTGATCAGAAGCCTGGTTTTTCTTTCCCCCAACCAGTATCCACAGTACTCCAGTTGGAATTATTGTTTTGGTTCGCAGCACCATCACCAGAGGAGTTGTTCTTACCCCAGCTGGAAGTTTGATTCAAATCACCAGATCTAGAACTCCAATTGCTATTGTTCAGATCAGAAGTCTGGCTTCCACTGTTTCCAGCATTCCAATTAAATTTTTTGCCCCCATTGGAATCATTGCTTCCGGCATCAGCACACACAGAACTCCAGTTTGATTTCTGGTTCTCAGTCCCATCACTCGATCCTAATTTCAAAGCACCCCAATTTGATGTTGGCTTCATTCCATCAGCAGAACCACTCTTCCAACTGTTTTTCGATGAATCTTCGACAGGTCCTTTTCCAAGTATTCCATCATAACCAGAGACAGAATTCAAATTACTCGCTTTTCCGTGATCAGCAGAGTCCAGGTTTTCAGCTACAGAATCAGATTTCATGTTGCCCCAAATAAAACCTTCTTTAGCTCCATCACTACTTGATCTAGATTTCTTAGGTCCCCAGGCAGAATCTGTGTTTACTCCATCACTTGATCCCCCTTTCCAACCAGACCCTGTAGCTGAGCTATTTGAAGTTTTTTCTGCACTCCAACCACCTTGCTCTTTTCCTTTTTCCTCTTTATCATCTTCAGTGGACTTCTTATTCCATTCAGAGTTCACTTGGGAAGAAGATATAGGTGTATTCCAGTTATTTCCACAATCTGATCCACTTTTCCAACCATTGCCTTGGCCATTTTGTTCGACATCTTTATTACTTTTATCACACTTCCGATTCCAACCACAAGACTCCTCTTCAGAAGCAACAGTTTTGTTCCCCACCGCAGCATCCCATGACGAGCCCTGGTTTGAAGTTTTTTTAGTTTCCCAAGCAGGGTCTTCTCCACCTACACGTCACATGAACAATGATGAAATTAATCAACAAGTAATTACCCTGGAACTAAGACATGCTAAACATATCTGAATTGGAACCATTACCCGTGGAACCGATAGGATTTACAGTCTCCTGAAACAAAACAAAAAAATACGTCAAAATATTAAATGCAGTGAGATTATAATTAATAAAACTTCAATGGGTTTAAATGTGCATAATCACATGCATTAAAATGAGAATATGTTCTTCACACGCAAGAAAGGGAGGGGAATAGGAAGACTGCATACCAAGGTGCACGGTGCAGAGTGGTTAGACCATGTACTCCTGCAAAACGTTATCATAGGACAAGCAAAAGGGTAACAACTGAAGGTGAAAAAGAGAATGGGGAATAAGAAATAAAAAAGATAAGGTCTCTAATATTATTAAGCATCAGGGCAATGTTTAATAAACAAGATAGGAATGATGTCAATACGATAAAGCACTATAATCGCTTCATATATCAACTAGACACACATCATTAAAAAGGCAATACTCACAGCTGAGAGGAAATTTGTAGATATATGACCATTTGACTGTAAGGAAATACACCAAAAAGCAGCATCAAATAGCATTGACATAAATCCTTTCCCACCTCACATTAACAAATCTATTCAAATATATAGACTAAAAAGGCCAACTAATGGGGTACATTACACTAACAGCTATATCTGTATTTATAGTGATACTATCAAGGCTGTTAAAAATGTGCAGCAAAGCGTTGAAGTGTGTAATATAGTAAGTAGGCGTGGGCCAAAAATCATTCAAGAGATGGAGCGTGACGGCACGACGCCTTGGAGCATAGAATCGATGAAGCACTGATGAAATCGTGTCGGAGAAGAACACTTCCAGCGTGCGGGATATCGACCCACGTGCTAGGGTTCTTCACCCGATTCCAGGTCCATTTTTACAATCGCCTAGCCAACACTTAAATCTTATTTTTTTTACTCAAGTCACCCTAGCCAGCTAGCCCCCTACATAATCCTAACTTTCAGAATCACTACTAATAAAACCCATCCGGCCCTAAAATGTTGCAAATTTTCAATTCAATAAAACAAAAAACACTGGTTCTACTGCAAGATAGTAAAAACAACACTGGTGCTACGTCAATGTGTATTTTTTCTAATGTGATTTTGTATTTTAGGTGTAGCGACGCTTCATGTTACGCTCCACCACTTCTACGATCCTACCCTCCATCCTGCTCCAAGATTGACTCTATGCTTAAACAACCATGGATACTACAAGGTGGCACTTATATCCTTCAGTTCAGATTAGGGTGCACTATAAGTAAATACTTCCTTGAAGCTTTAACAACATAAACCCATCAGGATTTCAAGAAACCAACCTTGTCAATGATGAAAACAATGACACCACACTTACACACATCAAAATAATGACACTCAGAAGGAAACGACATTGTCGACACACAACTAAATAGTACTCTTGTGGAGCAATGGAAAAATCTCAGCAATTAATGGCTAAATACTTTCAAAAACTGTCTTTCTACTTATCTGACATGTGTTGTCGTGGGAGCTATAGTTTTGGAATGCTTTGATATACTTTCTATAATGTTTGACATATATAGAGTATTTCCATGAGTTATGCCATGACACATGTTCTTTGTCCTTCTGATGACCAAATCCATCAAGAATAACTTAACACTTACAATTGTTTGGCATATAGATCTACCATATGTCCATATGTCATGAGTTGTTTCTTGTCCATGCAAATGCTTTGTAGCCAAAAGTTAACCCTTCCCATATTACATAATAGTTTTATACATTAAAGGTTAATATCTGGTTAATATAAGGATCTACCTTTTGATGACCAAACCCATAAACAATAATGAGACAGAATATATGATAACTGAATATAGAGCAGAGAATGGATCAATATCAACTAATATCACTGCAAACCATACTTTTCAGTTGACGTTTCTGCAGCATTCCACCCACCACCCCCAGTGGACGTTTCTCCAGCATTCTATCCACCACCACCAGTGGACTTTCCTCCCACATTCCATCCACCACCCCCAGTGGATGTTCCCGCTCCATCCATCCAACCTTTACATAAGCCACAGTCCCAGATGTAAATTCATCAGGAGTAATTTCTAAAAAAAATCAATAGCAAACATAACACAAGAATTAGGGATTCCTACTTCCGGAGTTGCCATCGGTACCCATTAGATCAAATGGCTTTGACGAGCTTGGATCTGGATCACCCCTGAAACAAGAAACGTAAAACAACTCAAGACAGTACCCATGGACCCAGTCAAAGCAAACAAAAAGAACTATATATGGCATACAGTCATTGCCAATAATGGAAATACCTTGTTGACACAGCAGTACCCTTCCCTTGAACTTCAGAAAGATGCTCACATTTAACTGAATGGAAATTAAGTGTATGACAAATGTTATAGTGTTTAATTTTAGTATTTTACAAAAGGAATTGTAGACCAATATAAACAAACCTGTAAGAACCTTCTGCTGAGAATCTAGGTTCACAGTAACATCACTACGGCATAATGCAATGACACGGCAGAGGTATCCCTTCAAAGGACCAATCCTAATTCTCAAGGTTTGACCAATAGTAAACAAGCTATCTTGGTCCCCTCGGTTATCTGCATACACAGTTATTGAACAGGGAAAGATAAGATGTAAGCAAAACTACATCTAAAAGAATTGTTAAGGAGTCATGCATCTTAACAGACATTCACGATTGTTTTCTCTAGCTTGCCATGGTTTCTTTGGCGATAGAGGAGATCTTGGTGATGACGGCATGTCTTCAGATATTAAAGGCCCCGGTTCACTATCCTGCATATAGATTGTTGTGCAAAACATCAAAACTCAATTGAAGTCAGCAGAGTTCATAACATGACAGGATATTAAAAAAGTTTGCAAACCTTTCCACTGAAATCACCAACAGTATGCTTGACTTTCTCACACATGTTAGATTTAGAGGTGAAGTAACCACCATTTTCTTCCACGCTTTCATCATATAAGAAGACAATCCCTCTATAGATATGCCTAACAATGCCTTCTTTACCCTGAAAAATAACATTAAATAGCTTCATAATATAAAGTGGGGCATGAAGATTCAAAAATATACCACAAATATATCATTTTCCCTATTATTAATAACCATCAAACCTTGGATGGGCCTTCCAGAACCCTGACACTATCATTCACCAATATAGCTTTATTGTGCTGATCTTGGGCACTAAGTTTCAAATCAACTAAACCACACTTTATATCGCGCCGTTGAACATTCACAGCTATAGGTCCATCTGGACTCTCTTTAAGAATCTACCAGAGTAAGAGAAGAAGAAATTAGAACACAACTACTTTCTAAAAACAATGGTGCATCAAGATCAAAGGCTAGTAGTAAAGGCCATTATATAAGATGAATATTGTACCTTGTAGTCATCATCGTCTTTACCCATGCCTACAATTAGACCAAAATCCTTCTTGCTGCAATAGCAAATATTTATTCAATGAAGCCCTAGTAAGTAGAGTAGACCTAATGGAGGTTAGTCCAATTCCTAGGGAAAGAGAGAGGTCAAGAAAAACCATAGATGAAATGATTAGGAAAGATTTACAGATCAATGTTTTGTCAATGAACATGATTCATGATAAAGCATTATGACATTGTTTGATCCATGTAGCGGACCTCACCTAGTGAGATTAAGGCTTGGTTGATGTTGTTGAAGATATGCATGCAAAATGTGGTGAGCATATGTATGTTTATGGGTTACATACATGCATACACACAAGTTACCTAGAAAAATATAGTAGATAAAAAGAATGAGCATTTCACAAGTTATATAGTAAGGCATGACTCCATGAGACCAAGGCATTAATTGTACACTACCTGTGCTATGTCCCCCTTGTAATGACCACTTTTTACATGAGCCCACGTACCGACAGCAATTTCATTGCTTCTAGGTTGAACAGAGAACAGATGGAAAACATCATTTCTTGGAACAGGTTGCACACCAGTAGCATAGATACCAGTAATCCCATTACATGCCTGGAGTTGTAAATCAGTGGCAATGATAAAGGGTTTAACGATTGACAAAAACATATCACCGGTAATAAATATCAATGAACTGGACAGAGTCCCCCAAGACTGAAGTTACCTGATTAATATCACATTGCTTTTCAGCTTCAATGTACACAAATCCTTTCATATGATCTACAGAAAATGCAGATATTATCTCCAATTTAGTACCAAGCAATTTTAAGTCAGCAAACTTCTGCATTAGACAAAAAGCTGAAATCCTCTCCCGGCCAACCTGCAGCAGCAAACAAAGCTTAGCAAATGGTGATAAAACACTTAACAAATCTGGGGATAACTCTAGGAATTTTTATAAGGAAATAACAAAACACAAGTATGAGATATAATACCGTGCATTTAACTTTCCAGATGGTTGGAACAAACTCCTTAACACCGAAGGAATTCGGATCAATTCCACTGTCATCTAAATTATCTCCAGCAAACCTAATAAATGTAGAAGCTTCTCCATAGCGTGCTTCCATCATTCTGTCAAATTCTTCTTCATCTATCTCTTCCTCTTTGGGGATAAATGGGAAGCTGCTATTTTGGCCCTTAGCTGGTTCCTTGTTCATTGTTGACAATGTCTCAAACTCTTCATCTCCAAAATAATCTATTCAAAACAATTTCATAGAAGTTACATGTGAGCATAATAAACTTAAAATTTACCATTGGAAATATCGTCATGAAAAATGAACTAGAAAGCAATAAAATTAGAAGAAACTCCAACACTTCTCAAATAGCAAAGCAACGAAGCACAGAAAAACGTTGTACATCAAGATACGAGTATAAATGAAGGAAACGCGAAAAAAGTGGCGGAAAACCTAACATTTTTCTAACGAATGATGAAAATGTACGAGCAGAAGAAAAAAAAGCATTTCGGGATTATGATTCTCTACCGTCGCTGAAATCGCTGCCTTCGCTGCTGTCATCGAAGTCATCTACGTCGGCAGATTCTTCGAAAAACTGGATGACACCTCGGTTCCTCCTTTTGCCGCCGCCGGTCTTGTCATCGTCACCGGCGATCTTCCGCTTGCCGGTGGAGCCTTTCCGGCAACATCCTTAGCTTTGGCTTTGCCCTTTCCACTGTTCGTCATTTCCGGCGAGAATGTACGGAGACCAACGCCAATTGCATGTGCTTGAGATCAAAGAAGCGAGAGTGAGTGAGGGAGCAAGTAAGGGAGTGAGGGGTGAAAATTAAATGTCTCAAATCAAGAATCATCGTTGATTTTGTTACACATTAAAAATGGAATGGCATTTTTCTGCCACGTGTCATTTATCACGCTTTTAGTGAATCTTTAGATTTTTGAACCGAGTCGGGCCAGGCCCGTAAAATAGAAACTAGTATGGACCGCATAACTCATACTGCTACTTGTAAATACCTTATAAAGTGTAAGCTATTCTATTTTAAATCGTGAAATTTGTAGGATCAAATTAAACCGAAAAACATGATTTGTTCCACTTCTTTTTTATGTAAAGATTATATACTTAATAGGAATGTGATTTGAATACGATGAAATTATAATTTTTATGTAGTTCACATATATTTTCATTCAAGGACAATTGTGTCCAAATTGTAAATATTCACTATTTTATAAGGCTAACCCACAAATCAAAATTTGTTTTTATATAAGACTTGGTATCTAAGATTTATTTTTATATGCAAGACTACTTTGATCCTCCTATAACAAAAGGTTACATCAACTAACTAACTGATATTACTACATCATTACAATTATAGATTGATAAATAGTATTGGAATCTGATTAAATCTACGAAACGAAAATATTTGTAACATAAAATTTCACAAAAAATTCGTTGCATAGAAGAAAATGTTACAATTAGTTGAATAGTTTATGGAAAGACACGGCATACATATATTTTTATTTATATATTTATAAGAGTTTAATATGTATAATATTTTGATTATTGTTTGAGTAGTGAATGTTGAAAGTGGGAGGAAACAAGAAATGAAGATCCATTTACTCCACGAGCAAGTGGAAAAGACTTCATCTTCATGATTCAGATATACTCACAAATTTAAACTATTGGATTTCCAAAAAAATGAATGATTACGAGGAAAGTCTTTTTCACTTACTCTTGGAATAAGTGGATCAGTATTCTTCTACGTGATAACAATTTCTCTAAATTTTACTCCCAACTTTTGGTTCTTGGCCTCTCTTGCCGCAGTTACGGACCACCGCCATCTCCGCCGTAGCTCCTTCAGGCTGCTCCTTATATCTCTTGTATATGTCCCCTTTGTAAAATTCCTTAGTCCTAGCCACCAAAATGAGAGATACAATAGCACCAAATAAAGTTGCAGCTGTGATAATAATGAATGATAGCTTGAAGCAATTGACTCCAATACAATTCAATTCCTGCCCTTGCTTTCTCTGTAGCCCCAATGCTACCATTTGCTTCATAGCCTCTTTGTCATATAAATGGCCTGTGACTCTCACATTAAGCACATATACTCCAATTGGACTAGCTACGCTTCCAAAGTTGTACAAAGTTGCATAGTATTTAAGTCCAAAAAGCTCAGATATAATGGCAAAAAGTAAAGGCCATTGTGCACCAAAACAAAACCCAATAATTATTGAAGCCACGTAAAGACCATCTTTGACATTAAATGCTATCAAAAGGTTACCAACACATGATAAGAGGAGAGTCAAAGTGAGCATAAGAGGACGAGGGAACTTGTACTTTGTTAGAAAATGTTCAGAAACAAACCCAGAAAAGACACGTCCTAGGTAATTCCAAATGCTCACTAGGGACACAAAAGTGCTTATACTGGTTTTTGGGTATCCAAGTGAGGTTCCAATCTGACCCAAGTTGTCAATTGTAGTTAAAGTGCCACCAACGCCAAAAATAGTAGTGATGAATAGTAATAACAAGTCTATGCTGAAAAGGGTTTGAAGTATTGTATAGTCCTCACCTCTCTCCGGTGGACTAAAAATATTTTGCCACCATCTTGTTTCTTCAGTTTTAATGGCAACTCTTGCATCATTAGATGTTGGTGCTAGTGAAAGAGTGTTAGATATACCATTCCCACCTACTGTTGTTACTATATTCACCGGTGAGGGGTCAATAAATACAAGCTTTTGACTCCGTTGAATCTTGTATTGTTCACCAAAAACAACAGCAAGTGGGAGGAAGAGCAAGATAAGCACCACAGCAGCACTTACACCATATTCACTTTGTGTGAAAGGGACCTTCTTTTGTACTATAATCATAACAAGAAGAAACCCAGCAAGGCCAAGTGAAATATACAAAAACTTGTAGAAAACACTGAGTTCATTAGGCTGCTTAACCGGCTTCATGTATCGAATGGTAGGAAGAAAAACAAAGGATATAGCAGCGGGGAGCCAACCAATGAACAAAATCAAAGCCTTAGTGTCATTGTAGTAAAAAGCAAAGTAGAGTTGTGAAATAATGGCTCCACTGAGACCAATATAGCCTTTGAGGATCCCTAACACAACCCCACGGCTTTGTGGGAAGTTCTTGACACAAGTGACAAGAGCACCAGTGTTGGCAAAGGTTTGAAAGTTAGCACCTATGCAGGTGTAAAGGCACATTTGCCACACTTTAGGTTTTTGTATTTTTTCTGTCACAGCTAGCCATGTCATAAAGTAGCCAAAGAAATTGAGGACTGAACCCATGGCTAATATCACCCAGGGTGGTGAGACCTCGTTGATAAGACCTGTGAGGACACCAATGTTTGCACCCAAGTCCTTGAAGAAACTGAGGAGGTTGAGGGTAGTTTGGTCATAGCCAAGGGTGGTTTTGATATCATTAGAGTAGAGGCCAAACATGAGGGTGGCTCCGGCGGCTGACATGATTAAGAAGGAGGCAAACACCATGAACCACCGACCGGTGATTACTTGGATGGCCAGGTTCTTCATTTCAGCCATAGATCCATGAGGAACACATCCTGCAGCTACCAACATGTTAATTATATGAGTAGCAGTTGCACTAGGAGTTTCGTTCATGAGAGAATAGGTGGGAAAGTGTAATCAATATATAGCAGCAGGACTAGGACCATATGTTACATTTTTTATCATACTGTAAAACAAATTTAACTGGAATGGTTATATTATTGCATTATATTATATTCAGAATATAATATACTGCATTATATTATTGCATAAGTACTAGTTCTACAATCTGCAGTTTCTATATGCTTATAGTTGGATCTTTTGTGGAAGGTTTTTGAAGTTGCTAAATTGACACAGATCATCTGTCCCAAAAACCATGTATCTTTCTGTCCCTGCCCAATAAGTTTCCACCAATTAATATAATTTTATTTTTATAATTTTTATTTTTAAATAAATGAAACAATCTGATTGGTGTGGTATATAGATGAGGACGTGAAGCGGGATAGGAGATCTTCATTCCCCTGTATTGTTCAAGCAATAATTGCTAGCCAATTTCATGTGTTTTTCAAATCTATGACTTCTCACTTGTAGGTAATTTCAAACGATGAACATGACCAAAGTTTTAATATTCATGGGAAGATAGTTATGCTTTAAATATAAAGATTTGAACCTTAAACCGTTTTCATCTCATCTAAGAATAAGAAGAGGTCTAAGATTTATTGGACTCCTAGATTAATATTCACGGGAAGATAGTTATGCTTTAAAAGTAATACTAAAAAGTAAAAACTCGTATGTACAATTTCCATCCCAACTTTTATTCTCGCGCCACACAACATCTCAACATATAATTAAATATTGAGAAAAGGTGGTTCAGTATGAACTCAGTTACTAATTTTTTTAATAAAAAGGATTAAAAAACATATATATATATTTAAATGTAACAACTAACAACCATACATTATTATTTTTTTGGAAGTACTTATAAAAAATATAATATAATTTTTATTTTAAAAACTGTGTGAAATGAGAGGCGGCGGGCAGGGTTCAGATGTAGTCATGTAGCGCTGAATGGCTCTAGCATTGGAGACCCTAAAACTTATGGTTTGGATCTCCGAAATGTGAGAATGAGATATATTTTTGTAATTTAAAATTAATTAAATTCTAAACTTTTAAAATTTTATTTCTTCTTCTTGTCATCATCTCTCTAATACCAGAAATCATCTCAACCATTATTTAGTAGTGTTTTTCGTTTCAGTGTAGATGTAAACATTTATGTCCCGGGTCAAGTCACTTGCTGCTTTTGTTTATAGAATTTTTTAATAAAAATAAATTGTGAAGTTTGTTGTGTCTCTTAGAATTTAAGTAAGGATGTGTTTGTCTTTTCAGTATAGTTGTAAACTGTAATATCAACTCAATTATCCATAAAACATGTGGGTGAGTTGCCTTATTATGTCTTTCTTTTATTGTTAATGTTTCTAACATGTTGGAGTTTGACTTTGTTCTAGTCTTCTAGGCACGCATTTACTTTTTACCCTTCTTTGCTCTGTGTGTGTTTTTTCCCGTCAAGTTGTAAGCATTATATTTTTCTTTGCCTTATTTGCTGAGAGTGATGGTGGGCCACGCAATTTGTATTTTATCGTCTCTTCCTAAGAACGAGGAGAAAATACTTGTTTTTCTTCAAACTCTCTTCAACCCCTTTCTTTATTGACTAACTATGTAATACCAAGTGGGGGATAAATCTTAAACTAAGGTCGAGCCATGAGCCCCTTCCCCTATTCCCACTACTTGTTTTGACGTTATTTTTGGGATGATTGTGTGATTTCAAGATTTGCATGTGTTATGAGTAGGAGTATCATGCCTACTATATCAATCTCTGATTAAAAAACAGATCTTTCCAAACAACTTCTTTCCCTAGAATCGGAGAAGAAGTCTCGCTCCTCACATTCATATAAAGATTGAGAGCTAGGATTTAAAATCTTGACCAAGAAAACAATGGTGGTACAATTAAGTGATTAACAACTTGATAATATTAAATATTAGGTTTTATTTGGTATCAGTTATAAAAATAATGTTGAATAATAAAAATAAAGCATGTATATAAAAAATACTTCTAAACTTTAAAAATAACTTGAAATACAAGAAACAAGTTGCCAAATTAAGAAAATGTGGCACACATAATGTTACATAATTGTACTATAATATGTATTAACGACATTGACTTCTTTGTCCTAATCCTAAGTTGGCACCAGTTGCTGTTTAACTTTGGCATCTTCCCCTGTCTCTGCCATTTCAGCTTCTGCCACTTTAACCTCTTCCCTGAACCTCTTGTATATGTCACCTTTGTAAAACTTTCTTGTCCTAGCAACCAAAATGAGTGAAACAATGGCACCAAATAGAGTTGCAGTTGTGATGATAATGAAGGATAATTTGAAACAATTGACCCCAACACAACTCAATTCATGTCCTTCTTTTCTTTGTATACCCAATGCTGCCAATTGCTCCCTAGCTTCTTTGTCATACAAATGACCAGTGATCTTGACATTAAGCACATATAACCCAAGTGGACTCGCTACACTACCAAAGTTGTACAAAGTTGCATAGTATTTAAGTCCAAATAGTTCAGATATTATGGCAAAAAGTAATGGCCATTGTGCACCAAAACAAAAACCTATAATCACTGAAGCCACATAGAGACCGTCTTTCACATCAAAAGCTATGAGAAGGTGACCAACACATGATAAGAGGAGAGTGAAAGTGAGCATAAGAGGACGAGGAAATCTATACTTTGTTAGAAAATGTTCAGAAACAAACCCAGAGAAAACACGTCCTAGGTAATTCCAAATGCTCACTAGTGACACAAAAGTGCTTATGCTTCTCTTTGGGTATTTAAGTGAGGCTCCAATCTGACCAAGATTATCAATTGCAGTTAAAGTGCCTCCAACACCACAAATACAAGTCATGAATAAGATTAACATGTCTATGCTAAATAATGCTTGAAGAATTGTATAGTCATCACCTCTATCTGGTGGACTAAACACATTTTCCCACCATCTTGTGTCTTTGGTGGAAACTGTTTCATTCACTTTTGGTTCTGAATCAGATTTACCAATAGCATCAGTTGCAGTGGCTGATCTAGATTTAAAACTTTGATTAGCACCATCATCTGGTTTGACCTCTTCAGTAACTATTTTCACTGGTGAGGGATTAACCAATGCAAACTTTTTACTCTGCCAGGTCTTATATTCTTCAATAAAAACAACAGCAACTGGGAGGAAGAGTAAGAAAACAACAATAGCAGCACTTACACCAAACTCACTCTGACTGAAATGAACTTCTTTTTGTATTATAATCATAACAAGTAGAAACCCAGCAAGGCCAAGCGAAATATACAAAAAATTGTAGAAAACTTTCACCTCTTTAGGTTGCCTAACCGGCTTTATGTACCGAATGGTTCGAAGAAAAACAAAGGATATAGCAGCAGGAAGCCAACCAATGAACAAAATCAAACCTTTGGAGTCATTATAGTAAATAGCTGAGTATAGTTGTGTGATGATTGCACCACTAAGACCAACATAGCCTTTCAGAATTCCTAACACAGCACCACGGCTTTCAGGGAAGTTCTTGACACAAGTCACAAGTGAACCAGTGTTGGCAAAAGATTGAGAATTTGCACCTATGCAGATATAGAGACACATGAGCCACACTTGAGGTTTTGCTACTTTTTCAGTCACTGAAAGCCATATCATGAAGTAACCAACAAAATTCATTACAGCACCAATTGCTAACACCACCCAAGGTGGTGTTATCTCATTAATAAGGCCAGAGAGGATTCCAACATTGCTCCCAAAGTCTTTGAAGAAACTAAGGAGATTGAGGGTACTTTGATCATAGCCAAGAGTGTGTTTTATATCTTGGGAGTATAGGCCGAACATGTAGGTGGCTCCGGCAGCTGCCATGATGAAGAAGGAGGCAAACACCACAAACCACCGGCCGGTGATGGCTTGGACGGAGAGACTCTTCATGTCTCCCCATCCATGAACACCAATGGAACCTGGGCCTTTAGTAATCGCCATGGTTATGAATAAAGTTGTTACAATGTTTGGTAGGTTAGGTATTAGGTATATATAGCAGTAAGGAAGTTTATAAGAGTTAACTTAAAAGAATGATATATGACTAATTCATCTCTCTTTCTTTCTCCCGTGAACCTGGAACTTATCTTTTTGAATCGGACAAGAGAATGATATATCTTGAGGACATGTAATCACTTCCTTACAAAATATCATACAGTAAAATACTATAATATGTACTAATGAAAGGTAAGAAGGGGATGAAAATGTAGATTACAAATGATCAATTTCTTTTCTCCCTTGACTAAAGAAATAAGAGAAGAAAAGACATAGTTTAGATTTAATATAGTAAGCATTAAATCAAAATTTCCATTGAAAATATACTTGAAAAAATAATAACTGAATACAAGACATACATACAGAGATTGCAAGGTTGGTAAATTACCAATAGCTTCATCTAAGTTCAACATTGACATTTTCAATATTATAAAATAAACCATTAACGTATATGTAAATACAAGCAGCAAGAGTGAATCAAAGAAAAATAAATGAGGTAAAATAAGACAATGATTCACCACATACTTGAAAAGAGAAACCAACACCTAATAATTTGCCGAGAAACTAAGAGAAATATAATAATAATATTGGATTATTGTGTGTGAGATTTTGTTTTTAAATCTGCAAAAGATTTATGCTCAATCTGCAAAAGTATTACTTTTAACATTACTCTAAAACAAGCGCTATTAAATGCGTGACTTTTAACAGTGTTCAGTGTTCATTGTAATGATCGCGATTGATATATTACATTTAACAACACTCATTTAAGCAAACAATATTGAATATATTCAAATCAACGGCATTTCTTTAAAAGAACGCTCTTGAATTTCAAAATTCTTTAACATTATTTAGTTGTCATATTATGTTTAACATTTTAGAATAGAATTCCAAATAGCATAATTTACTTACCAAATATGAGTTTTTATTGTGTCAAATTACCCACCTTAATATTCTATTTTAATAATATTTGTTGGTCACTTAGAATATTTTTTGAAGTAATAATTAATTGCATTTTTTGTATATCTACAATCAAGTTGTGTTATACATGAAAAACTCGCATATGAGATTTGAATTATTTTCGTGTAATATTTAGTTCAGTGGTATCTTTCAAAATAAAGTTAAATAATTTAATAAGTATATATTATGTAATAACTAAAATAAACTTTGTTTGAATGTATGATTTTTAACCGTGCTCAGCAAAATAAGTGTCGTTAAATGTATGACTTTCAATAGAGCTCATTGTAATGAGTGTCGTTGATATATCATCTTTAACCACACTAATTTAAGAAAGTGTTGTTGAACATATTCTAATCAACAGCGTTTGCTTAAAAAAGTATTGTTAATATCTTAGGTAAACATACAACAACACACGTTGAAGCAAACGTTGTCGAAGTTATATCAGCCTATCAAATTTAACAGTGTTTGCTTAAAAGAGTGACCTTGATTATCTTCCGCCAAGTATTTAATAGCGTTGTGTTACGAAGCGTTATTGAACAATAGTTGTTAAATGCGAATTATGAGGTAGTGATCATGGACTCTTCAAAAAAACATAACGCAAATGAATGAAAAATTATATATTAACTGTGTATAAATTTTTATGCCGACTATTAATTGATTGGATTGTCTTAATAATTATTGATGATGATGTTGAAGAAATACAGAAATGTAAAATAATTTTATAATTTTATATATAAACTATTATTTTGTTAAGATGGTTTTCATTATTATTTTCCTTAAATAATACTTTTAATGCACCGAGTACATTTCTCTAATCTAATTCATTATTAGATAAAATCTTGTAAGTGAAATCTTGTTGGTTAATTGTTATTAGATAATAGTCAAGGTGCTGTTTGTTTTCTTAGTAAGTGAAAAGAATGAATACTGTATGCATATGCTAAAATATTAAATTGAATTTTGATTAAAAACTTATTAGACGTCAGATGAAAGAAATGAATATAAAATGAACATAACGAAATTAGGGTGATTTCCATACATAAAGTAGTGTTATAAGACGTGATAACAACTAGGAGTATTTTTTATTTCTATAATGTAACTCTCCCATATTGTTTAAGAAATTTTTGATAAACTTGTTTTTTTAAGAAATATTTATATTTAATTTTTCCTCGTTTTCGATACGTCAACTTGTTAAGGATTGGCCAACCGTTCACATTTAAACATATTATTAAATGTGTAGTTGACAATTCGAAATGGACGTGGAGTACTGAAAAAGAGACTGATTTTAGTATTTTATTTGGGTTGTATTTCGCATAGAAAAATAAATATTTAATAAGAATAAAAGGTCCATTATTTAAAAATAAGTCAAAACACAACCATCATATCTGGTAAAGTTTCTAAATGTTAGATAAGATCCGATAATTTATAAGTTATCAACTAAAATATTTAATAACCAAATATAATTTTGAAATCGTTTAACTGACTCGATCCAAACAAAAATCCAAGTTCACGTCTGCATATATAGAGCGTTGGATATTAGAGCATGTTATAAGTTATCAACTAATTTGTTTAATAAACAGATAAATAATCTATTTGTAGATTTTTAACAGAATAAGCTTTTTAATAAACTATGAGCTTATAATATCTATTACTTAATTTTCATTCAACTACAGTTGAAAATTGTTGGTTTTAAGATGCATTAAAGCACATTAAAGTGACCATTAAAGAGGGAGTTTGGATTGTGAATTTCAAAAAACTCTCCAAGTAAGGAACCGTATAACAGAGAGCTGAGCTGTTTTATCCTGGGGACGGTGTGGTTGATAGTCTGCTTGCACCTTGAGGCAGTACCACGAAACGTCTTAAAGAGAGCGATCTGGTCGTGACTCAGCTAGTAAAGATTATCTCATGTCATTGTTGTGGGCTACCGATACAACAATTTTAAGACGTTTCGACTGCAATGATACTCGTAGATAATATTACTAGTCCGAACAGCTTCGTCCTAAGCAAACCATTCAGGTTTGACGGGACTAACTTCAAACGCTGGCAAACCAAGATGGAATTTTTCCTAACGGTTAAAAAGGTTGCCCATGTTTTGAAGGATGATGTCCCAGTGGTCCTGAAGAAGCTGAGAAAGAGGAAAAGGAAAAACTAGCTATTGAAATCGCTCTGTGGAATGAAAATGACTACTTATCTAAGCAGTTCATTCTTGGTGGGTTGTCTAATGATCTATATGATTATTACATCCCATATAAATCTGCCAAATTAGTTTGGGAAGCACTCAAAAAGAAATATGATACTGAGGAAGCTGAGACTAAGAAATATGTTGTTAGCCGCTACCTCAAGTATTAGATGACTGATGATAAATCAGTAGAATCTCAGTCCAACGAGATTCAGAAAATTGCTCATGAGATCATCACTGAGGGTATGCCCTTAGATGAGCAATTTCAGGTAGCTGTCATTATTGACAAACTGTCACCTAGCTGGAAGGACTTTAAAAACGTCCTAAGACATAAGACCAAAGAAATTTCTTTGGAATCTCTGATCACTCGTCTTCGCATTGAGGAAGAGGCTCGTAAGCAAAATCAGAATGAAGAAGTGTTGGCTTTATCAAGCAATAGCACTAGAAAGAAATTCTCAGGTGCGGTTCTGAAGCCTTCGGGCAGCAACTTTAAGAATCAGAACCGCAATGGGAATAAGGCTAAGATCACCGGCCGCAACAAGATTTGGAACCCTAAAAAGGTCCAATATGCTAAACCACCCGCTAAGAATGACTCTGGCAACTTATTTATCTGCTTCAAGTGTGAGAAGTCAGGTCATATGGCACGAAAGTGCAGGAACCAACCAGTGGATCATCATCCACAAGCTAACATGGTTGAGGATCCACTTGTGGTCGTGTTAACTGAGGTCACAATGATTGGAGGAAGTGATGGGTGGTGGGTAGATACTGGTGCATCCCTCCATGTCTATTATGATCGTGTTATGTTCAAAACATACACGAATGTTGATAACAAGAAAGTGTTGCTGGGAGACTGTCACACCACTACTGTTGCTGGAACTGGTGATGTGGAGGTGAAGTTTACATCTGGGAGGACTCTGATACTCAAAGATGTGATGCATACTCCAAAGATGAGGAAAAATCTAGTATCAGGTTTTCTTCTTAATAAGGCTGGTTTTACCCAGACCATAGAAGCAGACTTGTACACTCTTACTAAGAATGGGGTATTTGTAGGGAATGGGTACGCCACTGGTGGCATGTTTAAGTTAAATGTCGAAGTTTCTATTAATAAAATTTCTGATTCCATTTACATGTTGTGTGATTTTTTAATTTGGCATTCTAGACTTTGTCATATTAATAAACGTGCAATTACAAATTTGAGTAATTTAGGATTAATTCTCAAGTTATCTAAAAATGATTTTGAAAATTGTGAATCATGCAGTCAAGCTAAAATAACTAAAAAATCACATAAATCAGTAGTGCGAGAATCTGAGCCTTTAGATTTGATACACTCTGATATATTTGAATTAGATGGAACGTTAACCAGAAATGGTAAACGATATTTTATAACTTTTATAGATGACTGCTCTGATTTCACTTATGTTTATCTTATGAAAAATAAATGTGATGCACTTGATATGTTTAAAGTTTATGTAACTGAAATTGAAAATCAATTCAACAAGAAAATAAAGAAACTCAGGAGCGATAGAGGCATTGAGTATGATTCTAGCATGTTTAATGATTTTTATAAATTAAAAGGCATTATTCATGAAACAATTGCACCATATTCACCTGAAATGAATGGTAAAGCTGAAAGAAAGAATAGAACATTAACTGAATTAGTAGTAGCTATCATGTTAAGTTCTGGTGAAGCACCCTCTTGGTGGGGTGAAATCTTATTAACTGTTTGTTATGTGCTAAATAGAGTCCCCAAGACTAAGAGCAAAATATTATCATATGAACTCTTTAAGAATAGACAACCTAATTTGTCTTATTTCAAAACTTGGGGTTGTTTGGCTTATGTCCGGATACCAGACCCCAAGAGAGTTAAACTCGCTAGTAGAACTTATGAATGAGTATTCATTGGGTATGCTATAAACGGCAAGGCGTATAGGTTTTATGACCTTAACACTAAAGTAATCATTGAGTCTAATGATGTTGACTTTGATGAAAAGAAATTCCCTTTTAAATTGAGGAATAGTAGGGGCACATCATCTAGTCATACACATGTGATTAGAGATAGTGATGATAGGTTAGAAGTAGAACCTAGAAGAAGTAAGAGAACAAGAACTGCTATAGAGTATGGACCTGATTATATGGTCTATACATTGGAAGATGATCCATCAACTATCCAAGAAGCTTTGACTTCCTTGGATGCTGATTTATGGCAAGAAGCCATAAATGATGAGATGGATTCTCTAAAGTCTAACAAGACTTGGCATTTGACTGACTTGCCACCTGGTTGCAAACCGATTAGTTGTAAGTGGGTTTTGAAAAAGAAACTGAAACCTGATGACACAGTGGATAAATACAAGGCTCGCCTTGTAGCCAAAGGTTTCAGACACAGAGAGAATGTAGATTTCTTCGATACATTTTCACATGTTACTAGAATAACATCCATTAGAGTACTAATATCGCTCGCTGCGATACATGATTTAGTAGTACATCAAATGGATGTTAAAACCGCTTTTTTAAATGGTGATTTGGAAGAACAAATCTACATGGAACAACCTAAAGGTTTTGTAATCCATGGGCAATAAAATAAAGTATGCAAGTTAGATAAGTCATTGTATGGTCTTAAACAAGCACCTAAATAGTGACATGAAAAGTTTGATAACTTAATCATATCGAATGGGTTTAAGGTAAATGAAAGTGATAAATGCATTTATTACAAATCAGAAAATGACATTTACACTATCATATGTCTTTATGTAGACGACCTACTCATATTTGGTTCCAACATTCATGTTGTGAATAATGTGAAATCAATGTTGTGTAACAACTTTGATATGAAAGACCTTGGAGAGGCAAATGTAATCTTTGACTGAATTTATCTGGTCAAATGAATGAATTTCTCTGGATCAATCACATTATGTAGAAAAGATCCTAAAGAAATATAAATACTTTGACTGTAAACATGCTAGCACACCATATGACCCAAGTGTAAAACTCTTTAAGAACACTGGTGAAGGTGTAAGACAAACAAAATATACTAGCATCATTGGCAGCCTTCGGTATGCCACTGATTGCACTAGACCCGACATTGCCTATGTTGTTAGACTATTGTGCAGGTTTACCAGTAGACCTAGTATGGAGCATTTGCATGCTATTGAAAGGGTAATGAGATACCTTAAGAAAACTATACATCTTGGTTTACATTACCAAAGGTTTCCAGCTGTCCTAGAAGGATACAGCGATGCTGATTGGAACACTCTTTCAGATGATTCCAAAGCGACCAATGGCTATATATTTAGCATAGTTGGTGGAGATGTTTCTTGGAAGTCAAAGAAACAGACTATTTTGACTCAATCCACTATGGAAGCTGAGATGATAGCACTAGCAACAGCTAATGAAGAAGCAAGTTGGCTTAGAAGCTTGCTAGCTGAGATTCCCCTATGGGAAAGACTGTTACCAGCTGTGTTGATCCATTTAATAGTATCGCGGCTATTGCAAAGATTGAAAACCGTTTTTATAACGGTAAGAAACGATAAATACGTCATAAGCACAGCACTATTAGAGAGTTTCTCTCTACAGGAGCTGTTAGAGTGGATCACGTACACACTGAGAATAACTTAGCAGATCCTTTGACGAAAGGACTAGCTAGAGAGAAAGTCTATAATACTTCTAAGCTCATGGGACTATTGCCCTTAGAACGAAAATCACTCACGATGGTAACCCGACCTAACTGACTGGAGATCCCAAGAAGTAGGTTCAATGGGTAATAACAAGTTGTGAAGTGATATGAGAATGAACATGCTATGAAATTATGATAAGCATGATTCCTATAGTATATGTAATGATGAGTTAAACTCTTAATGAGATCTATACTCCAATTGGAGTGGGGTACCTAGACTACAGGAGTACTCTTGATAGACTCACCTATGTGAATGTGGAAGTGGGGGTCGCTTTCTATGAAATTTAAGAGACATAAATTTCTAGAGCGTTCACTAAATTGTGATAGACGTGCATGACCTTTAACGCACGGGCTTTATTGAATACACCTTTGAAAAGGTTGTGTGTGGTTTGATGCCGGAGATAGAGTTCAAGACTACGAGTCACTCTAGTAAAATCTGGATCTTACTCACTATGCAAAGGTTCAAGTCGAACGACACTTTTGTTTATGCAAAATCTTATTGAGACCACATAAATTCCCGAAAATCGTTTTTTAAAATATCAAGTGTGGGATTGTTGAAAATTGTTGGTTTTAAGATGCATTAAAGCACATTAAAGTGGTCATTAAAGAGGGAGCTTGAAGTGTGAATTTCAAAAAACTCTCCAAGTCCCACATTGGTTGGAGAATGGAAGGTGAAAGGCCTTATAAGACTCAAGTCCTACCATTGGGGTGTGCCCCAAGGGGTACAATGGGTTTTGTGAGTGGGTGAGGACTCACACAAACAAAACCCCCACACACACGCGCACCACCACCTCCGCCGCCATCCGGCTCGGGTCGGGTCGGGTCGGGCTTGGGCCCAACATTCTTTTTAGTGAAAATAAATATATATTTTTTATTTATTAATTCTTTTAGGCCATTGGTCCTATGCCAATGGACCCGTGTGGATGACAAAGTCAAGATTGACTAAGTCATCACACGTGGGAACCGAGAAGGATCCATAAGGTGCATGGATTCTCTCTACCGTAGAGGTCTCCCCCTTCATTATTCTTTGCACCAGAAGCTTGTACGCTTATACAAGCTTCTTTCTTTCTCCCTCCATAAATTCTACTGACGCAATTTCGGCATACTTTCTCTCCCTTTCTTTCCGTGGCACTAGAGTTGGAACAGGAATCCAATATTGTGGGTATTTTGGAATTGGCACTGGAAGCCATATTTTTTGGTGTATTCGAGAGCGATTCTTACAGAGAGCTGAACTGTTTTATCCTGGGGACGGCATGGTTGATAGTCTGCTTGCACCTTGAGGCAGTACCACGAAACTTCTTAAAGAGAGCGACCTGGTCGTGACTCAGTCAATAAAGATTATCTCGTATCATTGTTGCGGGCTACCGATACAACAACTACTTATTATCATCAATTAACTTATCAAAGAAGGACCAATGGCAAACAGTTTAAAAAAAATATTTGTTATGGTTTTTAATAATAAAGAATTTTAATAATGTTATGGGTACCAATATAAAAATATATTATATAGTTATGGACAAAAAGTTTGGTGGGAGTTAGGGGAGACACGGTCATAACTAAGATTCGGTTCTGAAAATACACAAGATAGTTGTAAGCTAACACATCAAGAAACCAATTCATTTGTTATCCTATACATCTTAATTTTCCTATTTAAAGATAAGCCTTTTTTATTTTTGTGTTTTCACACCTGGAATGACGTTCACTAATCCAAGTATATATGATTTGACTTATATATTATGTTCACATCTAAATAATTGGTAGTTGGTTTGGTGCACCAAAGAATAAAAGTGAAAATAAGGCCACAAATAATATGTGGGATTGTATCATTTATCATTCATATTTAATTATTTATCATTCATATTTAATTATTATTAACTTTATAAAAAACTAATACAACTAAATGGTAGATGATGTTATAAACAGTTATATTGATATTGTATAAATATTACACTCAAAATAAAAAATGATATTAACTTAAAAATTGGCTAAGATCATATCAGAGTGCAGTTAAATACTCACTTATAAAATCATTTCAGTTGGCTTAAAAAAGTGGTGTTGTGTTAGTTTTTTTTTTTTCATTTTCTAAATGGGCGACAAACCACAGCATGTCATGTGGCAATTTCTATGGATAACCTATATGTAGCACATGATTTCAAAACACACCTAGTACAATGCATATATAATTTTACAACCTGACTTAGTTATATCAACTTTATAATAAACGTTAATATGTTATTATCATTTTTTTGTGGGTCAGACTTTAGGACTCCCTTTCAAATGAATTAGAATCATTTCTATTAATGAAGAGACAAATGCATTTTTTCCTTTGTTTTTTAATGACAAAAGTGTACTTTTATTATAATCGAAATGTTACATGTTGAAGATTGCATTTTTCTTTGAATTTTGATGTACTTGTCTCTCCATTAATTGAGATGATACAATTCTTCCTAACTGTATCAATTAGCGGTTAACTATATAACATCTACCAATTAAATACTATTCCATTAGTTATTTCATATGTATCATATATTAACCATAGGTGTATAAGAAAGTGTTGGAGAAACTTTATTAGAACTCGTTGCCAACTAAGACAAACAATATCCTTCCCGGTCCATCATATTCTTTTTTGTGTATACACTGGAGAATTTTATTGGGGTACAAATGATTAGTCAAATATAAATATTGGACTTAAATCATAATCTAAGAGAAATAATACAAGATGAAGAATCATTACCCCATTCTATAACTCCCCATATATTACTCACTTTCTTAGCAATATGCATTAAATCATCTTCAAGCTTTAACATAAATTAAATAGCACATTTTTTCATTATTAAGTTTATAGTAGCTGATGATACGTTATGACCTCATAAATAAGGTGGTGAGGAATCTTGTCCATGCTTGCTGCGTTTTGTGATAAAGAGTCAACTCCCCAATTTGGCTTTTGATAATTCAAAGCCACGCTGGCTGCTTAAACAATTCATGATTCATAATTAAGCTCTATTGAAGTTCCTCGCTTCGTGGACCTGGTTATAGTTGAAATAAGATAATCTACATTAATTAATTGAGAGATAAATACATGTTTTAATTTTGTTTTTAATGAGAAAAATGTAATTTCATTGTAATTAAAAGGATATATGTATTTTTGAATGATATATTTTCCTTTGATTTTTGAAGCATTTATTTATCCATTAATGGAGAGAAACTTGGCCACTAATTCAATGCAGAAATTTATTGTTATTTTTAGAAGAAATGATGACTTAATTGTCATGTGTCCACAAACCAACAAATTGGACAAAAGCATTGACAAAAACAATTTTTATTTGAATTGTTGACATAAATAATTTTATTTTTGCAGACATGCATTGACAAAAACAAGTTTTTATTCTACTCTAATTGAGTTTGATTTTTTAGGTTGAGTGTTTCCTTATTTTGTACGATAATTTCTGCTAATTAAAACTATGTTCATGAGATAAATTATAATAATATTATCTAACAATAAATTTCATACAAAAATTGTAATATCTAATTGATGATGTATAATTCATGATTGATTGTTTATATTGAATGATTAACTTGTTATCTATTAACTACAAATGTCCCTGCTGAACAACTCATACATTCATTAATCAGAAATGGTATTAAAAAAAGTAACGTGATACGATGGGAATCAATTAATAAGTAATAATCTCACTATTCTATTCTGTGCTTAAAGTATAAAGTATCCTGGCAATAAATTATTCAATTATTTTTTAACTAAATATGAACATTATTAATTCTGTGAGAACGGATTATCTGTTTTTAAATTACTTCTATTTGGACTAATAAAGCGTTGATTTATAAGACTTATTGGGTTCTCAAGTATCGCATTACATAAAAAGTTCAATTCTTATCAACAATATTTGTTTTTTTAGAGACAACCACACAACACTAACATAAAATAAATTAAATTATGTAAGGATGATTGGTAAGTATATAATATGCAAGGAGTATTAGTGAGTGTATAAATATTAAACTAATTTAAAATTGCTAATATTTATAGAAATTAAAAAAAATCAGGCCTTATTTTAAAGTAAGTAATGTAAGAGAAATTAGTCAACGTGCTGAAAATACAAGAATCTTTTACATTATCAGCATATCTTTTACTTTTTATGTATTAATCATTATTAACAATTAAGTAAAAAAAATACATAAATGACAATAATGTATTGACTATATAAAAATATGTATGCTCATCTTGCATAAATATTAAAATCTTACTCATAATCCCAAAAATCAAAGCCGCTTATGATTAAGACAAGGACCTTTGATTAAGTAACAAAGGATGGTAGTGATTTTGAAAAAAGAATAGCACACTTGAATTATGCAAATTTTATGACATCTACAAACTCTGGCATTTAGCATCATGTGCATACGACTGATACAAATTTAATTACACGAGCTTCCTGCACTATACTACACGTTCAGTTTTTTTAAACCTAACTTGAATTAAGCATTAGACTCAATTTTGTTTTGGGGTATGGTGTATCTTCACATTGTGGTCGTGTACCATGCAATAGAGCGTGGTGGATGCTAGAAGTTTGTGTGTGTCATAGTTGATAGTTACGATAGAGTTCTGACACTAAAAGGAAAATAGATTTGATTGTCACATACACAAACAAAATAACACGAGTTCGTGAGTTTAAGTTACAGCACTTTATGGGCCTCTTCTACTCAAGGATTCTTATTGGTTCACCCAATTTGTGTATAAAGAGATGTATTCTGACTTGGCATTTGATGCTACTTGTGCTCCAATCAAGAAAATGCTTTTCATCCTCTCTAGTCTCTACTGAAGCATCACCAAGATTGCCAAAGATACTTCAAAATCATATAAGTAAAAATGGCTTTTGAAGTTAAAGACAATATTTGCACTTTTCCAAATTGAGGCTTTTATTCCCTCAATCAAAAAAGCCATCTGAAATTCACGCATGATTAAATAGATGAAGGGGAGAAGGGGAGAAGATAAAGAGATTTAAGTATAGGTATATGTTTAAAAAATAAAAATAAACATAACTCCATATATTCAATTTGGTTTTGGTTCTACAATTGTATCTTCATTTTGAAGCACAATTTTTAAAAGGTGGGAACAAATGAAATCTTTGAGTGAGGATTGGATGAGGCATCAAGTAGGCCCCAACAACTATAACAAGCATATTTGCTAAACATAATTTATCATTTAAAAAGCTTTAATAGTTCTTCTAGGAACCAACATCAACCACTATAACAAGCATATTTGCTAAACGTATCTTTGTAAAAAATACATAAAGAAAAGTCACTAACCAATAGTGTGCCCCTCATGATTAAACTGGAGAAAGGAATGATTGGATACCAAAAACAATGAAAAGAATTCCACCTGAAAGTGCAACCTGCAAAGTATGAAGTAGTAAGTACAAAATTTAGATACTAGACAGACTCAGTTATACTATACCAAAAGTGTTCTACCACTCATGGTTATAATGTCATGTTTTGTTCACATATTGCATTCTCTTTGGTCTTTGCTATTCCACCAACTTTTCCATTAATGCTAAACCTAAACCACAATTTACTTTCACTGTTTCTCAGAAGCTAGAAGTAAAACAATTTAAAACTTGTTTGAGGACTACAACATTTTAAGAAACTTTCGACTTCGGAAAAAGTTAATAGAAGTCATAGGGGGGAGAAATGGACAATATGTCACATTGTTGTATCCATAAAAGGAAAGTAAGTTTTACATGCAATGCAATAAAAAGGAATAGAAATCATACTATTTTTTCAGATATTTGAGATGCTAAACTCTTTCCTCCAATGACGGCAGCAGTGGTGCACAATGCTTGTCCCCTGTGAAAAATAATTGAGAATTACAGTTCTCTCCAAAGAAATTGCAGGATCTTAGGTACGTGAAACATCCTATATATTTCCCTCTAGATAAAGATATTGCATTTTCAATGTATGAATACACTACCATGTAAGCAGAATTTGAAAATAACAAATAATATTGAAATAACACGCCATGGTGGAAAACAAAAGGAAAATAGTCAAATATCCCAGGAAAAAGTTGATTCATAAAATCAGAAAGAAAATTAACAGTCAACTTACAGAATCCCTCCAAGAACCACACCAAATGGGTTCTCATCGGCAGCCAAACCAATCGTAGCCAACTGAAACAGAATAAAGTTTTTCTTAGTGAAGTGACCAAGTGGTCTCCAATCGTGGAGCATATTCAGGAGGGGGAAAATGCACTCTAACTCTAACTACGCTCACCTGGCTCTTATCACCCCATTCACCAAAAAAAGTAATAGAAAATGCCTACAAAGTGGAGACAATAAAGGGGATTAAATTTAACTTAGCTCAGTGTTCAATTAAATATTGGATAGAGATACCATTAATTTTATTACCTTTAAAAATATGGGTGAGAAAAACTGGGAGAAAAACGGCCATTGTTTATTCAATTTCAAGTCGTCATCAACCTGGGAATTTGGACACAGTTTATAATGTCTTAGAAGTAGAATAACAAATATATAGCACCTGAGAATTCAGATTTTCATATATTGTTATAATCAATTATTCATTTGAAATAGGTTGCAGAATTCTTATTCCAACTCATAAACATAACTACACATCAGGAATCTGCCTATTGACAGCAAATGTTCGTTTTTCCTGCACAATTTGAAGTGCTTATTCAATGTTTATTTTAAAAGCAATCTATTTGTAATACAGTTATGAAGAGTCTCTCTTGGTTTATGTTGTAGTTATAAGGATTTTCACAAGAGCCTCTTAAAACTTGATAATCATACAAAATAAGCAAAAAAAACATACATGGTATCTAACTTTCAATGCATGCACAAAATAAAAAAGAGCATGAGATGTGACGGACACGGACTGAAGGCGAGACAAATATTATCAGATATATATTGTTTACCTTTTTGCTATTTTTTGTAGCTCCATTGTTAGACTTCCAACTTTTATCCTGATCACAATACATGGTAGCTGTTAAGAATAATTTTTTATGCTTAAACTAAGAAATCAAATAGAAGTGAAAAAACCAACCAATTCTGCTTCAACTTCAGCTAACTCTTCTGCATCCCTGTTCCAGTGAAATCATTAAAGTGAGTATAAAAGTGTCTATTGAGATGCCAACTAAGGTTTATTAGAAAAAAAGGATCAGCAAGTGAATATGATAAATAATAAATCATCACCCGTCTCCAAATATAGCATCTTTCAAGGACCATAATCCAAAACCAAAGAATAACAATGTTGTGATGTGATGACTCCATTTACGAGAGACCTTTAAAATTACACGAAAGTCAGTAAGGTAAAAGAAAATGAAAGACTAATACAACCAAACAAGAGTTAGATAACACCTCTCTAATACATTTATGTTGAATATATAGAATTAATACATGCAACATATTGAATGGAAGAATAGCACCTCTTAAGAATCTATAAGTAAAATGTAATGGGGAGAAGGGAATGCTAACCAGGTTTGGAGCAGCCCAGCCAACAAGGACAGAGAGAATGGTCATCACCTATAATTTTCAACTTTTTTTAGACTTCAGAAAAGCTAAATCAGATAATCAGCAAATTATTGGAGAACAGAAAGAAAATCTTACAATCAAAGCTGATAGGCAACCAGATAAGACAAGGCGTCGAGGGTGTCGCATAGCCAGTATCTTGAAATAAGCATCATGATATAAAACCGTTAGAGTTTTAATTTCTGCTCTCAAGATCACAAAAGACAAATATATTGAGGCCATTTCCTCTCTATGAGGAAGGAACCATGCAGTGAAGTAACAAATAACATCAAAATTTTCAAAGCCTATTCATGAAACAGTTACTAGCAGTAACAATAAATGGGAAAGACACCTGAATCCTGATTCCCGAATTCACTATAAAATTTATTTAAATGAAGTAAATTTGAATAAATTCCTTGGCCAAATTTCAACCAATAGGCATATAATAGAAAAAAATTCAGAAGAAAAAAAGGTTCTATGATTCTATCTGAGACAGTTCCAGTTCAGAACATCACTCTAATTGCGCAGACTCATTGGCCCACAGAAACCAACCTATCAATCTGGCTCTTATATGTTTCATGTCACTCATAAAAAAATACATGTCTTTCATTATATGCTTTCAGAATTAAAAAATTCTGAACATTTTTCAGAGCTTAGTGGTAGGCGACAAAATAATCTAGAAACGTTAAGAAAATTGGAGGAGAATAGAAAATAAAAGAAAAAGAATGTATGAACCAAGAGTTTAAAAGTTTTATATACTATAAATGCATCATACATCGTTTATAATTGATCATCGTTGACATTGCATAAGTATTACACTTAAAAAAATAAAGAGAGTAAATAGAAAGAAAACAAACCGCAGCTGCAAAAAAAGTTTTGTCCCCGATCTCAGAGAGCACGGTCATGGCCAGTGACTTTGTAAAACCCTAAAACAATTAAAAAAGGATTGACATTGGAGAGAACACAATAGAACCAAATAAAAAAGAGAGAGAAATAAAGGAATCTGTAGTGAAATTGAAAGGAGTAGTAGTACCTGAAGGATTGAAGTCATAGTGGCTGGAAAAAAGGAAGAAGATGAGGATGAATTAAAAATGTTAGATTGTTATGTGTGTCAATGTTGGTTGTTGAAAATTGAATTGTATTGTTTGGTTGTGTTGTGTTGTTACCTGAAGGGTGGAGAGGAGCAGTGTGATGTGTGAGTTTTTCGTTAGTGAATATTGAAGGAGGAGCTGAGGAGACAAAACACAAACCCTGGCGCGCGTGTAATATGCGTGGTTTTTGTTTTGTTTTGTTTTTCTTTCTTTCTTTCTTTTTGAAGTATTTTAGTCAGAGACAGATGAGCATTCAATTCCTGGAATCGGGATAAATAAAGCATCTCAAAAATAGATAAATAAATAATAAATCGATCAATTATCACAAAGATGATTCTTCTGTATAATTATTATAATGTTAGCATTTATCGGCTTTAGTAATCAACACGATTTAATCACCTTTTCTGACACAATAATTATCATTGAGCATAACAAGTCGACACATGCATAATCAATAAGATATATCAACAGTCCAATTTCATAATCATATTTCTACCAAATTTAGTGGATAATAATCATTTTACAATACTCCTATAAATTAAGACTGGTTTAGGAATAGAAGGGTAAGGAAAGAAAGTAGATGGTAAAATAGTTGAAGGAAAAAAATATTAAAAAATAAGATGATAATGTTATTGTTTAGTATGATTAAAAATGGAAGAAAAGTGAGAAGAAAGAAAATACACATTTAAACATATTATATTTAAAATGATATAAGTGACATCAATATTTATATATAATTATATAATATATCTAATTTTTAAATTGCAAACTATATAATTTATTTTTAATAATATGATTAATATTTTTTAATAACATCTAAACTAAGTTTAATATAACAATATTTGTTTATAAAATTCAAGGAAAATCATTAACATAGCTTATATTTGATAATCATTTTTATATTTCTAATTATCTCGATTTGACATTTCAATTTTTTATTTTATTTTTTAGAGTTTGCTAGAATTGTCCATTTGTATATTATTAAAATCTTTATTCTGTACTAACTAGTTTATGTTCATGTGTGATAGTGGTGGTTAAGATTTTTTTTCTATGTTTATGTGCAATGGTGGTGGTTAACTATTTATCTGTTGGATATTTAGAGAAAGTATATTAATGATAAGAACACTATTTAAATTAATTGAGAAGTCAAAGAGATGCAAACATATAATATTCTTTCATTTAATGTAAACTGTTGACTTTTGTTACTTATTTATAGTAACAATCAATATACACAGCTATATGTCAGAAATTATAAATAAATTTTAATTATAATTAAAAATTTAATATGTTATTAATATTTTACTAATTGTTTTCATATAAATACGTTTGTGTTGAGATGATTATATTTAATTAATAAACTTGCATTAAATTCTTACACTCATAAAAACATCTTTTCCACTCTATTTACATATAAATAGATCCATACAGACCATACTGCACAATAAGCTCAACGTAGGTATTGCATTATTTCAATATGAAAACTCTTTCTCAGGTGCAAGATTGATCACATAGCTATAACCCTATAACAATTTTACGGCAAGATTTGAGTAACAAATCTATAAACAATTAGCTTTCATTTTGTTTTTAAAATTAAAACGAGTGAAATAGTATGGTTAAGTTTTTTTAAAATATAAAACAAATTTATAAAAAAATCCTAAGCACTTTGAGATTTCAATTATTAAATGCTAATGTTTTTTAAATTATCCATTAGTCCTGTTATCAATAAATAAATAAAATAATAATTAATAAACTACAGTATTAAAAAAAATTCAAATGTTATAATTTAATTTCATGAAATATCATAAACTTAATTCCAAATGTATATAAAAACATACGTGCATTCAAATTTTATAAGATATTTACAATATTAAAAATAATTAAAAGAATAAATAGAAATGTTTTTAGGATAACTTTTAAATTTTGGAAGATAGTAAATAATAATTTAACATGAACGGTATATGATAAACTCATAATGTATAAAAAAAAACTATATTTTTTGGTGCATAAATTTTTTTTCTTTAAATAACATCCGACAATCCATATTAATTCTCGTTATTTATCAAATTAAAACAATTATTCTGATTTTAGACGCTTGAATAAAATTATATTTGACATAAAAATATAGTATAACCAATAAGTTCTTCATACAAATTGAGGTAGACTTGGATTTAAAGTCATACTAAACCAATGTGCTCTGGTAAATAATCATCAAAAGAATTGCTCAAAAATTCCGAGAGGATTAGTCATTTGTATTTAAAAAATGAACATATAGTAGGAATATCACTTATTTCAAAAAATACTTACTCTTCATCTTAGTCATTCAATCTTAAAAAATTTAATGGTTTAAATGTACTCAACAATTCAAACCATTAGATTTTCCAATAATGAATGATCATGATGTGGAGTAAGTATTTTTTCACTTAGTCTTGGAGTAAGTGGATCCCTACCCCTATTAAAATTAATTTGATGACAAGAAGAATGATTATTTTAAGAGAAATGCTAATGATTTTATTAAGGGATTGATTAAAAAAATTATAATGATTTTTATACTTTAAAATTTCAAACCTTCTATCTTCCCGTAAAAAAAAATCATATTTGGTATGTTTGTCACTTTGTCCTATTCTAAATATATGTTTTCCACAATTTTTAAACATTATGATGTTTCATTAGTGATATAAAACCCTACTAGATCTTTATATAAATTAAAAGTTCTAAAATTTAATTTTTATGAGCGACATTTATTGATAGGGTTAGATAATTATGTACCTCAAAAAAATAATTCTTTACCTATATAATAAAGGGATACATTTGGTTATAAGGAAAAAGAACTTTTTAACTGGTATTGATCCATCAAAATAGTCTTCATCCCAAAAGGCATGGATATATAGTGTAATATTTATATACCAAAAAAGATTTATATATTGCATCATTTATTATCTATTTGTATTACTTTTATTTAATAGTTATTGATGATTGAAAATGGATCAATAGTAAATAATAGAGTTAATTATACTGACACCCCCGAGTTTTAGTGAAATTATATAAATCACCCTTCACTTTTTTGTCCTTACACGAACCACCACTGATTTTGTACATATATTACACTGACTACCCCTAATGAGATATAAGTGTAATATTTTAAACAAAAATCATGTGAAGTGTGTAATTAAGTTAAATAAAATATTGTATATTGTGTAGACAAATCCAAATAATATAAGAGTCAATGCATCTTCCCTATTTGATTCATTACAAAATAGTATAAGGATTATATAAACATCTCATTAGAATTGTTAATATATCGTGTAATAGAACATAAATAATAAAAAGACACTCAGTTTTGTACTATTTGAAATTATCTACACAAAATATAATAATATTTTGTTTAACTTAATTACATTCATCACACGTTTTTTGTTTAAAATATTACACTTATATCTCATCAAGATGATCAGTGTAATATATGTATAAAATTATGGGTGATTTGTGTAAGAGGGAGGGTGATTCGTTTAAGGACAAAAAAGGGATGAATGATTTTTATAATTTCCCTAAAACTCAGGGATGTCAGTATATTTAACTCTAAATAATATAATAACAATATAAAAAACTATTACGCCATAAATAAATTTATGATATTTTATGGAAAAGAAGCAAACACATTTTAAGGTATTCGACAACTAAAGAAAAATTAATAAAATAGTAACAAGTTTCTCACACATAAACAAAATAACATTCCCATCATTTTTTTGTGAGAAGATCATGAAATTATATTCTATTTCTATTAGCAAAATATTTCCCATAAACAAATTATTCTAAAATTTGATGACACCCAAACCCCCCCAACATAACCCTTGACTGTGTATATCAGTCCTCTTTTAGATGTGACAAAATATTTTTCATGAACTAAACAACAATCAAATATTGATATATAAGAAGCACAATTATCCATTACTCGTAAATGGCTTTGTTTGTGGCATTTTTAAATTTATTTTTTACTACTTAAATTAAATGAATGTAATTTTCAGAAATATAAATTTGTATCCCACCTGGACCTGATCATAGTTTCCACTATTGATTTATTAAATCGTTATTATCTATACTTATCTATCTATATTATATAAAGTTAAAACATAGTGTAACTATTATCATAGATTAATTTTCATTTATCTATTTTACCGTTAATATTTTTTAAATTTTTTACGTATAATTCAAGATAACCATTATTAACCCAATAATTATATATCTCACATTAAGTTAGGCATACAAAAAGTTATATCAATATAAAAAGACATTTTAATTCTATAAAATAAAATATATTAAAATTGAATATTTAACCTCATAAAAAAATGTGATTAGCATATTCAAAACAAACTATTTAAAAAAATCAATATATCAAATCACAATATAAAGACAAAAGATACCAGATGATGACGTGGTTGAATAATCATGAGGCGAAAACCTGAAGCAACAAACCTATTGTAGTTAATTAACCTCAGGCCCACTTGAACTAAAACAACCATATACATTCATTTGTGACATTTCATTGGAAAGAGATATGTTGTTTGGAAAATGATATATCTCATACTAAATCATTCTACTTATCTTCCTATCCACAAGAAAGTGATATATGTCACTTATAAATCAATCACTAATACTTTTTGTGGGTAGGAAGATTAATAAGAGGATATAACATTACTCATATTGTTTATGTGAAATTTTAAAACACATTCATGTCTGTCTCCTCTATGAAAATAAGGGCAGGGATAAGTTAATTAATATGATAAAATATAATTGTAAATAATTAGTGGAACTAGTTATTGATCAGATAGAACAAATTCAAAGGTTTGCTCACATACCGAACTACACGATAAGATATCGACATTATTGTTAGCTAATTAACTAATAATTTCAACTGACGCTAATACTTCGTGGCTCAGTTAGTTGGTCAACATTTTTTATGCATTTTAACTTTTTCTTTACTCTTGCTTTAATTTGTATTATTTTGACAACATTAGTAGATTAATACTCGAAGATATTTACTAATTTGGAGTTAGTTGTAAAAGTTTCCCTCGTCTCAGATTAGGTGCTATTTTGGTCCTTGACTCCTTCAAGAGGAATGAGAGAGTTTATGGTGTGTTTAGTTTGAAGAAATGTTTCTATTTTTTTTTTCATTTTCAAAAAACAATTATTATTTTCATGATGGTTCATAAAACATGTTTGTTAATATTATTTTCAAAATCATTTACTCTAAACTTCATAATACATGACAGTATTGTAATTAATTCAATTTAATTTTTTTATCACTAATGTAGTCAAGTGAATGATTTCAACAAAATTTTATGTTACCAATATATTGAATAACTCTAATTGTTAGAATTTGTTATTAGGTATCACAAATATGTGGGAAATGTCATAAGTCATAACGAACATTATACAGTTGCAGATAATATCCAAAAAAGTTAAAATAAAAATTTCTATTATTTAACTAAAGTTACAGTAACTTCAAGGACATCAATTTTCATCATAAAATCCTATGTTATCATGCCCATTGTCAAACTATTTCACCAAGATCATATGAGAGGTGAAGAAAAATTGTCATGTTGAGTGATAAAGAAACAAATTCTATTTTATTGACTAATGGATAGCGTAATTGAAAATATATTCCCCTCATTCTACATCTTTTGATATGACTAGTGGATAATATAGTGACAATATAAGTATAAAGATGTCTTTCTCATATTTTATATGACTAACTTGAAATTATAAAATAACTCCAAGCATTTATGTACTAGTTTTGGGTGGCCATACTCATACATATCTATTGTGTTTTTAAGGTTATTCTTATTGGGCTATGTTGTTTTGGCACGGGATACATGTCTCCTTCTAACATGGACCCAACAGAACCCAAAAGTGAATAAAGACTAAATACATGCCAATTCCAAGCCCAGTGTTGAACAATACTCAAGTCGACTTTTCATTTTCTTCTCCCCGGTAATAATCATCAATGATTTTATAAAGAAATTTTATTCACTATTCTCCTCATACTATTGAAAAATAGAAAAGCATTGACAAAATGGCCCACCGCATGATCATGACATGTTTCATTTTTTTGGTAACTGTAATTTTATAATATTGTTTAACCCACCTGTATTTTTTAGTATTTTACAAATTTATCAAAATAGATAATAAGCTCGTCACAACCATAAATTATCGATTAGTTAGTCAGAAATTCAAATAATAGACATAACTTCCAGAAATCTTAATAGACAAGAATAAAAAAAAACATCTTAAAATGACCACTTCATAAGCCTGTAAACAATTATCCGTTTTCAATCATATTAATTAACAACTTCTATTGTCCACCAAGAAATAGTATAGTTTTATGAGAATAGAAAACATAATACTTTTATTATGAGTGATTGACACATAAAATGTCTTTTATGAGGATCTTTTCAAAGTGGATGATTATTATGGACATACAATTTTCTTTCGAGTATTTTGTCATAGCTATATATTTAGACCTCGTACTTAAAATTAATGATTAACTATAACAATTCTCTGCCATCTAATTGGCACACTTGATCAATCTTTCTACTTGTTTGGTTTAGCTGAGATCATTAGCAAAAATATACTGTAGCAAATATAGAACGTATTTAAATAAATAAATTGAAGAGGAAGGAACGTAACATGCAAGGTCTTCCTTTACCCTAAATAAAATACTGCCCAATTTGGCTCAATAGAGTAATAGACATGATGACACCAAGATTATATCTTATTCATTGTTCACAATGGAGGCAATAACATTAATTATTGTAGTCAATTCATAGGCATTATTGCATGCATACCTCTTTCCTCGTAAAAACGTCCAATTATAAAATAGTAATAAATTAAATAAATTTTGAAAAACATCAATCTGTATTCATTATTAGAAGATAGAAGTCAAACAATATACAATTTATCGTGAGAATTTGTTGCTCTTTGTTAATATATATTTTTGGGTACATTGCTGTGTGTTAATACCTAATACCTTCACTTCCACCATTTTCACAGACAAAATGAGAACAACTTACTAATACGTCTAACAAAACTCATTTAAAAATTTCTAACAAAAATGTATGGTTGACAATCATTCACAAAAGACAGTTAAAACATGTATAAACATATCTATCGTCACATTCACACCTATATGATTTCTGATATGAATGATAATGAAACAAAAACAATAATAATAATAATTGTTTAAAACTTTTAATCGATATGACATGTAAATGATAGTAACATTACAAATCATGCCACGTGGCAGTTGTCTAATTGGTCTCACAAGGGCCCATCAAGAGCAGTTAATGTTTGGCAAATACTGTAGTAATAACAACGCCGGCTACTATATTCTTCTCTGCTTCCAAACCAAAACATTGTTAGCCGTTAGTTTCAGTTTTCTTACCATTTTTTCTCTCAAACATTACTCTCTCTCTCTCTCTAAACTTGTTTATTATTTAAAATTATATAATAATATTATAATAATTAACTACCCACCCCATTGACCTTCCTCTCTCTAGTTTTCTCCTTGGTCTTCAAGTTTCACCAAATTCATCTATTTCTACTTCCATACATGCTGCAACGTTTCTTCATTGCTCTCTATGATGGAGTCTCCTTCTTACTCTTCATCCTCCTCTGAATTTGGTTCCATAGCCACTGCTGATCAGGTACCCAAATTCACTCTTTCTCTCTATTTATATTATAAATAAATCATCTTCACTGTTTTTCTCCACTTGGGTATACCAATTATTTTCCAATAACGGCATAAGTTGTTTTTTTCAGTCATCATTTTAATTTGTTATGTTCTTCTACTTGGGATACCCATTTTAATTTTTTTCAGTCTTCACTTTCATTTTATTCATACCCCAGTTACTCTTATATAGTATAACAACTTCCATTTTATTCATATTTTCATTACCTGGGTACCCTAACTGAGTGATTATTGCACATGCTCTTGTTTTTTCCGCACAATCATATATCAGGTATTAAAAAAGGGAAAAAATTTAAATATATTTTTAGTACCTATAAATATAAGTAGTTTTGAGTTTAGTACAAGTTTTTTATTTGTTTTTGGTATCCTTTTTTATTTTAGTTATTATGGATTACATGTCTACACCAGAATTGACCTCCTAGCCAGATAAGGACTAACACCAAAATGTTAGAATATATGAGAGTCAAAACAAAGAAGAATACCTTATAGGGACTAAAATCAAAATCTAGGATATTTTCAAAAACCAAAAAATATGTAATAAAAAATAAACATTATCGGAAGGGTTGAGTTCGAGCGCCAGGATACACCTGTAGATTAGTGTGACACCTATGGAGAGACATTGAAGAAATATTTAAGGGCTTTGTTGAATTTTCAAGAGAAAAGATATATACACTGACTCTGTATAAATATCTTTAAACTATCGGCGTGTAGATATTACATTCAAATTTTAATTTGTTACTATAATAGCTAATTATATGGTATTTGATTGGTTGTGGCTATTAGGAGACATTACAAGATTTGTTACACTTATTCTGTTCTAACTGGTAATTTTCAATTATTGGGAGTATCTGACTTAAGCTGCCTTTGTTTTTTTTTTTATAGAATGCAGTTCAAAGTGGGAGAAGTGGTGGTGGCAGTGAAGGTGCCACAACCTTAGAACAATCACGAGGGTGGCATGATGTTTTCTGGTTAGGAGTATTTGTAATCCATTTGATTGCCTTGGGATTCCTTATGGGGGTTCTTGGCCTCAACAGGTTTAAGATAGAGAATAGACTTAACATTGATAAGTATAGCTCCCGGATTTCGGAGAACGAAGCCGGATTGACAGAGACTTATTGGCCACTCTATGCTGTTGCTGGTGGAGTTGGGACTGTTCTTGGATTGAGTTGGTTGTTGTTGTTGGGTTTCCAGGCCACTCATATGATGAAGTTTTCTGTTCACATCCTCACCACTTATCTTGCTGTCATCAGTGTGTTGTGTTTCTGGGCTGAGCAGTTTTTCTGGGGTGTTGCTTTTGCTATTGGAGCTGCTCTTCAGTTTTTGTATGTCATAGCAGTCATAGACAGGTACTGGCCTGTAATTTTTCTTCTCACGTTTTTATACTGGATTTTAGTTTTCTTAGTACTGGCTGGTTGCACAAAGTATGCCATAGCGGTCATGCAGAGGCAATGACCTAGAATATTACTGAGTATATTATGTGTGTTATGTCACAGAATTTCCGTTTATAGATTCAATGTTCTGTATGAACCAAAATTTGTTTTTTCTCATAACAGCAAATGGGATTGGATTATTAAGTTATCTTCAGTAATTTGCTCTATGCGAAAATCAATAATGTACATGTCAATATAGGTTAAGTTTCTTCATTGCTTTATAAGATGAAGTGGTTAAGAATATATTCTGCATCGAAGTGCAAAAGTACATAATTTTATGAGTATCACATGGTAGTTATTCAAAGTCTTATTAGGATTGTATTCCCCCCTTTTCATACAACCCCTATATTTTAAACAGTTCAACTTACATGGATATGCAAATAAGCAGTTGTTTACCTGCGTTCAATTTTTAAGCCTTTTCCTTGCGATGCATACTGTCATGTCAATACAAATTGAAGTTTTAAGTTTCTAATTTTTCATAGTTGGGTGCTCTTTTTGTAGCTTAGTTTCTTCACTCCCTTCCTTTTTGCTTTCTATACAATTAGTCGAGTCTATAAGATGATTTGTGTGGCTTCTTTTCCTCTCTAGGCTTCCATTTACGATGTTGGTTCTTCAAAAAGCTGTGAAGATGGTATGGAATCTTCCTGAGGTTATGAGAGTGGCCCATGCATTTACGCTGCTTGTGCTTTTATGGATGGCTTTATGGTCATTTGGAGCAGCTGGAGTTGTGGCTTCGAGCATGGATGATGGTGGGCGCTGGTGGCTTCTTGTGGTGAGCTGGCAAGTTTTGCTCCTCATTCTACCTGTTTTTGTTGGGACTAATTATGGCAGGAGGCTACTTAAGCTTTCGTCATCTGAATACTCTGATATTGCTATTCATGCTTGCAGGCTCTCTCTGTGAGCTTATTTTGGACAGGTGCAGTACTCTGTAATACTGTACATGTTATAGTGTCTGGAATGGTGTTTCATGTTCTTTTCCATGGTGGTAGAGAAGCAGCATCGGTTCCTGTCAACTCCTTGTTGAAATCTATACAGTATGCTTTAACAACATCTTTTGGCAGCATATGTTATGGCTCATTATTCACTGCTGCAATTAGGACACTGCGATGGAAGGTAACCATTTGCCTTTAGTGATAGCTTTATTGTTGCTTTCTTTTATTTTCCGATGCTTTCTTTTGGTTTCTTTAATAATGTTTTATTTGTCTTTCAGATACGGGGATTTCGGTCAAAGATTGGGAACAATGAGTGTTTGCTTTGCTGTGTTGATTTCCTTTTCCATCTTGTGGAGACTCTTGTCCGATTTTTTAACAAGTATGCCTATGTTCAGGTAGACTTCTTTCATTAACCGTTTCTTATGACAGAAATTGCATTTTCTAGGTAACAATAAAATTTGAGGTATTGCGGATTTTCATTTAGTTTAAATAGCTCATAGCTGTCATTGTAAAGATGAAATATGTACAAGTGCTTGGGGAAGATTCTTCGTTGTCTATACATTTTCCATCAGAATTTAGATAAAGAGAAAATGTTAGAATATGGAAAACATTATGGATCCGCATCTCAGCATTGCAACAGAATACATGGGTATTGCATTTCCCTGAATAGTGTTCAACTTTTGATCATTACAAACATTTGTTTACTTTTCAATGATAATTGACATATATCATGTAGGTAACTTGTGTTGAAAAAGGTTTGGTAGATGTTTATTGGAAAGCTTACTTTAGCATGGCTCATGGTCTTGTTCCTCACAGATTGCTGTTTATGGTAAAAGCTTTAACCATTCTGCTAGAGATGCATGGGAGTTATTTCAATCAACTGGAGTTGAAGCACTCGTGGCCTACGATTGTTCAGGTGCTGTCCTGCTAATGGGCACCGTTTTCGGAGGGTTGATCACAGGAACTTGCTCTGGTGTTTGGGCATGGATTAAATGGAGGGACAGGGCTTTAATGATTGGCTCTACATCCATGCTGATGGGGATGGTATTGGTAAGTTTACAAACTCAGTTGAAAGTGTATTCGTGAAGCTTAAGTTTCAAGCATTAAGATGCTTGTTGAACTCTTCTCCGTAAAATTCGTGTACTGATGTTTAGTGGATACTGACAAAGGGTGAGTTGAGCTGGTAAGTAGTTCTTGTTCGTGATACATATAAAAAACAATCAAGTGGATTTTTTGGGTGAGGAACTTGGAATTATTGTGTGAATAAACCAGTTGTGACCTATTGGAATTAGCAGAATTGAAAATATCCAAACTGTACATTTTTTAACATGTAATTTTTGTTTATAGGTACATACGACAAAGCTCAATGGAGCCATCCATGCCTTGCATCATATTATTTTCATGTTATATGTTGATTGTTGAGTGTTGAGCATGAACATCAGTCACAAGTTATAGTCTGTTGAACAAGGCATGAAATATGTAATTAATTTTCAGGTTGGATTGGCAATGGTTGTGGTGGAAAGTGCGGTTACATCTATATACATCTGTTATGCTGAGGACCCTTTATTGATTCAGAGATGGGATGCTGAATTTTTCAACCAGATGTCTGAGACGCTACACCAGCGACTGCAACATAGGAGCGCTAGATCGAGGGAAGTTTTAACCCACAATCGACCGAGTGACCGTATATGAGAAGATGCCACCATGTGAAGGAATTAGATTGTCTTGTGGCACCGCACCAGTTTATTTATCCTGTATATATTTCAAGCATATGTTTAGACCCAATCATATGTTGTTATGGTGTAGTGTGGCTTTGAGACATGCCCATGATTGTCTAGTGGCTTTTTCTTTAGTTTTTATTTCAGGAAAAAAAAGTGAAAAACTCAAAAGTATACAGAATACAGTATACAGTGACTGTGACGACTCACGTGTGATTTATTTATGCCTTGATGTGTAAATGAGTATATATAAACTACAAGTGATTAATTTAATTTATTCGTTACTAGTGATTAGAAAAATAAAGTGATTTAGTATTGTGAGGAACTTGGACGAAGCATTGGACAACAAGCAGCTTTGCAGCAATGGAGATTTTCTTTTATTAGTTGGAAAGTGCTTTGACGTGTTTGTTGAACAAAATGATTACAATTAACCATTTATTCTCATTGTTTGCCCAAAGTATTCTCATTGTTGTTCCTTTGCTCTTTTTATGTGCTTTTGATAAAAGTATACACTACCAAATGAGATGTTAAAATTTTGATGTATAAGCAATAGCACACACTATTGAAAATTGTTGTATATAACTCAATAACTTCAACAAAACTCTGTAAACTCTGGCTCAGAGTACCACTACTCACTAGCTACCTCAGCACAGATTGGTCAAAGGGATCTTTAAAATTTGCCTTCTCGCTAAGATCTTGGAATTCATGCACAAGATTCTGAAGCCTTGCAACAAACTCGATTAAAAGTGAAGTAAATGTTGCCAAAGACAAGGAGCTAGCACTTTCATAGACTTTGGACTCTGGCTCAAATGTTATGGGATCTATGATAAAAGATGATTGTGGCCAATTTACTAAGCTCTTGTTCATGGTATGTGCAAAACTTAATTCAGTCAAACTAGGCTCTATGCATATACTTAGTTTTGAATCATCTCCAGTTTCAGTGGGGGAAGTGATTAATGAGTCCTTGTTCTCGTTGTCTTTAACATCGTCATTTGAATTGTCAGGTTGTTCATTTTCATTGGCCTTTCTTGCAGCTTCCCAACCTTCTGAATTGAGTAAAAGGTATGACAATTTGTCAATCTTCAACTGCAAAATCTCAGCTGCCTCATGAACTTCTAAGAGAATGTCAGTGTTGCTTAGCTTTTCCATCTTTTCGAATTTGCTTCCGAGCTGACGCAATACTTTCGCTCCTTCGGCACCAACCTTCTGAAGTTCATCACAGAAAACTAGCCTCTTTTCTGGAGGCGCCTGTGACATTCACAATATTCAAATATGGCAACCTTATAACTAAAAGCATTATCTTAAATAATGCATTGTTATTGAATATTGAGGAAGTGTGGGAAAAAGTCAAAATATCAATTATCAAGCCATCTAAAGCAATCTTTCAGTTCCTAGACTCTATTCAAATTTGTAACTGAAGTTCTATATTCTCAACATAAGTTAATGCTAAGAAAGTTATATATTACTGTGTCAAGAGCTTATAGAAGATTGAAACAAGACATGATTAAGCAAACACAGTCATTAGGAAACAACAATTCATAAGATTGTGATGATCAAAAAAATGTAATTGGATAAATTTACAATTTAGAGTGTCCATTAGTAAACCAAAACTTCATACACTAGCAAATTATTTTCTCCTTGAAAAGTAGCATAGAACAAAAACAAAATTATATAAAGTTGATATCCGGCACAGATCACAGAATGAAAGGTTTACCTGTATTTCTGAAAGTATGCATCCATGCATTGCCATGACCATGAAAGCACAATGCCTCAATGCTCCACTAACTTTGATGTAGCTTTTCCAAGGATAATTGAACTTCTTGTATGGACCATGAGGTGGCTCCCATAACGCAAAATCTACCTGCAAGGGTGAAAAGGCATATTAAATCTAAGGACTACTAACAATGTTTAACTTATGTTATTGAAGAAGGAATCAAACACTGGTAAAAATGCCAATACCAGAGTCTCCTCTTGGCTTGATGATTGCACTGCTGTTCTATAACCGCGATAAAGTGGGTCATCAGAGGCTTGATAAAGAAGAATTTTCGACGGGACCCTCTCATATTCAACACATTTTAGGTACCCATTTACACAACCTTCTAAAGATGTAGCAACTCCATTGAAATTTTTCACCACCAACTTATGCAAATCCTCCCCAGACCAAATGGGGAAAATGCAAATATTCACAGACAAACATACACAAGCACCAACACCAATAAGAATTAATCTGTAAAAAGCTGTGCTGAAAAACTGCATTCCATGTCTCCCAGATACCAACACGATACAAAATGTCAACAAGAATACTCGAAAGCCATATTCATATGGCTTCATTGCAGGGTAAAGCTTCACATAGTTTGCAAGGAATCCTGCACACCACACAAAAAGTACAATCCTATATGATCAAATTCAATCCTCAATTTACTATATCAAATTTCTTAGTGCAAAAATAAAATGCATTCCAACCTGCAATAAAAATGGCTAGTACAACAATAATTTCGTCCAAAGCTCCTCCAACAAACACAGATAATTCTGCAATTCCTAGAGCAAGCACTCCAGCACAAACTGTTCCCAAAGCACGATTGAATCCTTTGTTAAGGGTTGCACCTGCTCCCAAAATAACCAATAAGAAGAAACATAACTTTTTCATCAAGCAACACAACTAAGCCCAAAGAAAAATCTAACAAATACACTCTTTTAATATCTCCTTAACTCTTTCAACATTTTTTTACTCTTTTTTTAAATGACCAAACTGATTAGTTATTCTTAAAAAGTGTTGAGGGAACATTTGGTGTTGTTTTTTTTTACCTATGCTGAATTCGAAAACAACAACAACAGTGAGGATGGCCCAAATGGAATACTTGCTAAGCTGTTCTTCCTTAATGAATATAAAAAGCGAAACAATGGCTAATGATAACCCTGCTTTGCCAGCAAACATAACTTTACGTGGATCATTGCGACCCATCTCATATAATTTTGATACAAAGTCTTGTAACCCGTTACGAAATCTAACCACGCGATCAGAAAGAGAGTCGAGACAGGATCGGTTGGCGACAGTACTATTGTCTCTACCAACATTGTTGAGTCCGAAATCTGTGTTTTCCTTCTTGAGGAGCCTTTCTTTTCCCTTCTCTAAGAAACTTTGTCTTAATGATCCCACTCTCCCTAATGACTCTACTCTCTTTGCCATTTCTAGAAACTTTATTGTCTGTTATGATTATTGTTATTATGGTTTTATTGGTTGATGGGAATAAAAGAAGTTTTGGATGGGATTAATCGTTGAAGGAGAGAATGGTGCAGTGAATGAAGGTGAAGCAAAAGACCCGCCAAAGTAGAATGCATAGGAGGAATTTAATGTTTGGTTATTGTTGTTTTTGGATTCAGCTTAGCTTTGAAAATTTCTTCCAAGCTTGAACTTATGACTACATTAATTATATATGGCCGTATGAGGCAGGTATTCGTTAAAAAAATATACATCCATATATTCATTAGAAAATTATTGTATCGATAATGTAATAATTTTTTATATTATCATTGTATTGTATTCATTTTTAGTCTTATTATTGTCTCTTGGCAAAAAATAATATAAATAGATGATGAATGATATAATGAATGTGTATATAAATCTTTACACTAAATATACATGTATATTACAGTGTTTTATAATTATATCTTGTTATTAACTATGTTGTTTTTTTTGGTAATGGTTCGCGTTTTCTTAAGTACCAAGACTGAGTATATATATATGGTGTGTGTATTAAAAAGTGTACTAGGAACTAATATATTTACCTCTCTTCTTCAATGTAGTAGTAGTTGAAAAATGCCAACCTCCTAGTTTGCAAGTCCTAGAACTTGTTGTTGTCGAGGTAGCCCCTCAAAAATGGTGGGAGCAAAGGTATAAGATAAACTCTGAAAACGGCTTCTCTCAAAGTCAAATCTTGTAGCCTCAATGAACAAAGGGTCCTCTCTTTAGACTTAAAATTGGCATCAAACATCATCCTATACATGATGTTATACAAGATCAGCTGCAAACACTTCTAATCACCAATCCTTCACTTCTCACTCCCCCACTTCCCTTAAGACCACACACCGCCAAATCCATATCTCTTCTTCCCACATGTTACTATAATAGTGGACAACCTAGTTGGTGAAGTTTTAAATTTGGGTATGCGGCTATTACTTACAACGATACTTCAACGTTTTGGGAGTTAGGCCAACCTTTTGGTCGATTGGCAGTCGTATAGACTAGACTTTGTCTACTCGAGAATTGGTCTTATTCGTAATGTTCGACTGACGTGGACCAGTTTTAATATTGAGATGAAACATTTAGTATAGAACCAAATTCCACACCTTGTGAGTGGAGAACATGGGTGGAAGTTCTGGATCATAAACTACCACCAAGTTTTTGGAACCAACCTTGATTGGGAACATTAGACCTTAGGTTTGTGATAATGAAGCTAGAGGAAGGTGGCTAAGGTCATTACCAACTTGAAGCCAGTTTTCAAATAAATTAACCAATAGATGCCCAAAAAGTTGCCATTCCCCGGTCTATTTGGTCAAGCGAGCCGTACCTGAATAAAACATAATATAATAACCGGGCTGGTTTATACGATAGAATTCAGATTTACGCTATTAAACTTTTATACTAGTTCCAAATGACTTGTCCATATTCACACCCAACCTACTAATTTTATATCAAACAAGTACTTCGACCGTTAATAACGTTAAGGGGCACAAAGCCCGAATTAACATTGTAATAGAAAACTATTTGAATTCCAGTGAGTTATTCTCATTTTCATTTTCAAAATTTCCGAAATACATGTACGAATTTTGGGTGAACGCTAAGTTAAAGTCACTTCTTATTATAAATTGTAACTCGCTGGATCTATTTAGTGTTCTATTAAGGAAAGGATGCATAAAAGTTACATATATGAAATACAATGTATAAATTTTATACTATCACATATCATTCCATATTAATGTTTAATTATCATTGACTCTTTAAAAAAGTAATACAAATGAATGATGGAATAATTGTATAAACCTTTATACTAACAATATATAGATATTACATTCATAAAAGATTAATATATACACATTATTATTAACTAATTTTTTATGTAATATATTACTATCCTTCCCTATTACTTTTATCCAAGTTATTGATAATTAACAGTGAAGCCTATAAATTATCCTACACCATTGAAAAAGTTACATGAGCCACAAAATGATATTTAATTAGTTCACAAGTAAAACATGTCGCTTAGTATATATTTTTTCACGTTCCCATGACTTTGGTTTCACGCTATTAATTTTTGCCAACACTGACTTGCTTGATCCAATTTCCCACCTATTGGAATGAGATACACAATCTTACCATCACAGTTTCCAGTATTCAAAACCTCTATGTAAATAATCTTGGCACTGGGACACACCCACCAACCTGAAGTAACCATGAACTCCGGTTCTGCGAAAGTTCACATTAAACGTAACCCATGTTTGCATAGTTATGAGCTATTAACAATCATTATTCATATGAAACTTTCCGCGCCAGTAAAGGTTAATGCTTTTAGCACGTGGAACCATTTATTGGAAAGTAGATAGTTACCTTAAATGAATAATAAAAAATCATTAGGAGTAAAGATTAATAGACGGGGGAAAACTTTAGACTGGCAATTCAGAAATGTTAACCTCTCGCAGCATTTCTTGCAAATACTGTTGGTACCCACATCATGTTGAAGGAAGTTTAGCTACGTATAACATTTCAAAAGATATAAATGATATCATCCATGTAAAGGGTGTTCCTATGGATCTACAGACTTCAAGACATTGAAATTAGGTTTTGCATTATTGTGGTAAAACACCATTTCAGGTACACGGCATAAAAGAACAGGATATTAAAGTAGACAGATGATGACATATATCAAGGAAAAGGGAAATGTTTATTAAAATTCTGCAGCATAGACTACCTACACTAACATCTAAGGATAATGAAGTTCCAAAAGGTTTCCAATCTAAGGTGAGCAACCAAGGCATATTGATGCTCCAAAAAATTTCATGTATAACAGAATGGACGAAAAGGGCAGCAAAAGGAGTTTCCTGTTATGGAAAATAAACAAACTGCAAATGAGTTTGGAGAGAATAAGTAGGGAAGTGGAGGGAATGATTCTGCAGCTTGGAGGTTTTGGGATGGATTAAGTTATTTGAGCAGAGACAGTACTAGGCTTCTACAGTTTCTATTTTTATCACTGTAATGGGAGCTTGACTCCTTGGTGTTGCAGGAGATTTATCCTTTCTGTCAACACCCACAACATCTCCACCATCTGCTGATAAATGGCGCGGATGGAAGCCTGAATGTCTTCCAACCTTCACTCCACCATTTCAGTTCTGTTCTCCATGCACATTCATACCATCAAGAGACTCGCTAGGACCTGATTTGGTTCTACACATAATTTCAAACCATCTACTTGAATATCAATAAGACTGCACTTCCGTCCCAATTTGGGATGGATCTAGGGCATTGTTTAGATCAAGAAACTTCTATCCAAAGAAAATACTTCAAAGGATCTAGATCTTTCATTTCAAACATTCTAGATAAAGTTCTGTAGAGCTTTTCTTTGCTTAGAGTCATTTCCTGTTAATAGAATAATGGAGTCTAACCCCACCCCAAACCCATTATCATAAATGGCTCTTAGCCCATATTCTTTTATCTGAGCATGAAGTTTACACAGACTTTCTGCATGTACCCCATTCACGTGATTGGGTTGGCTTTGATATCATCTTACAAATGGTGTGGCTAGACCTCATCCCAAACACAAGCTTGAGGGGCACTGGATGTTAAAGCCTTATAAGGACTATATTTGGTGCTGTATCAAACAGCAGCAATAGTGGAAGTCCAGGTCAAATACCAAAATATAGCTCTAACAAGGCTTGGCCATCATTCCCCCTGACTGTGTGGATTGTCCAAATTATCATAAGTGGCTCCGAACTCATATTCTTGACCGCTGCGGGACTTCAATACTTCAACACTAGTAACAACCATTTCATCTACTTAATACAATAAATGTAGTGATCTTACTATATTGTTTCTTTAGAAACAGTGTAATAATAATTGCTTTGGTAATAGGCAAAACCTATCGTGACTTGATTTTTTAACAGAAAAGTAAATTTGTTCTCTTAATCTCTGTTCTCATACACAAAAGCAGAGAGGATTGTATATCTTGACAACAACTAGACAAAATGGAGTCAAAGACACTAGGGTGCAAATTGAAATTGCCTTAGTCATCCTCGACCCATGACAAATGCATTTTCAGTTCAAAAATCCAGGGATGTACATTTGTGGTGACGAAAGAGCTCATTAAGCATGGAGAGCCTGCCCTCCCATGTCTCCAATGCATAGAATGTATCAGTGGGGTTAGTTTGGCATGGTTGTAACATGGGGTGAAAAAATCATGAACAAGTTTTCAATACAATTTAACAAATAAAAATAAGATGGGGTGTGTATTTCATTTTTGTACCGCATACCAAAATACCATAAGATGGGGTCTCTATTACATTACTTACCAGAAATGAACTTTCTTCAAAGCGAAATTCAGTTTTAGAACTCTGTTCTAAAAATAAATAAAATAGGGAATTGACATACCACAAGTTCAACATAAGAAAATTTCTGAACTGAATTACTCACTAAGATGAATTTCCTTGAAGAACAGGCAAACACCTCCAATAGAAATGCCTCCAGAATGACCAGCCATGACCATGAGTAAGATGCAACAGAATTTCATTAGGATATGCATATAGGCAAAACTAAGAAAATATACATTACCAAAAACTACTACAGATATCAGAAGGAAATAAATGCTCGCGCACAATTCAAAACATGAAATATTTATATGCCAGACTCGAGTGATGACTAGAAGGAATGCCGAGAAAAAGGGAAAAAAACAGCATTAATAATTCTGCAACATGTACTGAATTATTTCAATGGCTGGGGCAGTCGCATTTGGACTAGTCAGACCTGCATCTCTCTAATCTTGGATAAGGATGCAGGTTCAAAAAAGATCGTGGAGATTCTTCCTAGTATATTCCGATTCAAACCCAGTAGCTATTGTATTGGCATTGATAATAAATTTAATGGAAAACATAATTTTTCAGCCTTGTGAAATTAATCTCCCAATAATCAAACCAAGGTACCTTCTCTTGGGGTCCCTTTTAAGCATCTAAGCACACAAGAGATGTCTCAAACCAGTGATAGGCCTCCTGAATGAGAAATTAAATTAGAATCTCCATAATCCATGGAAGTTATATGAAATGACAAAGTATGAGCTGGAAGCAATAATAATAACTAAGAAGAATAAGAATGTGGTGTATGTAAATAATATTAACCAAACACGATGCAAAAATTATTGTTAAATTGGTAGATGCAGAATGTAAGAGAGAAAAAGAGAAGAATAAACCAGACTATCATGTGCAGATCATAGAAGCACAAGTATATAACTATAAGACACAAAAATTATCACAATAAATTTCTCCATGGATTTAATTGCAAATTCAACTTTCTAAGTACAACAAATACAGCTATAATAAGGGAAACTAAACAAATTAAAGTTTGTAATGGCCACAAAAGATGGGGAAACTGCCACTGGCTAGTTGTCTTACAATAGAAACAATACATGACTGAAAGAACCGCCAGTAAAATGCGCTTGACCAAACCTGACCCTTTTCACTTCAAGGGGCCAAATACACTGATGACACTCCTTGGACTAAGGAGAGAATATGACAACATCAAATGATTAGAACATCATGATGAACTGGATCAATATGTACAAATATCAGTAAACACCATCTCGGATGTCAAAATTAGTGGGCATTATTCACTTGCCAGTGATGAATGGGTGGTTCAGTGCTTGTGAGACTGTCAACCTCTTGTCTGGATCCAAGACAAAAATTTTCTCCAGAAGATCCTTGAAGTTGGCTAACATTTTTGGATCCTCCCCAGGGGAACCAGTGATGATTGTTCCAATATCTTTTGGCTTTATGTTGAGAATCATCCGCTTTATGGTCTGAGAAATAACAATTGAGACCATCATTCAGACTGTAAAACAAATATACATACATTCTAACATTGACAAGAAAATCAATTTCAAAAAACAATATAATGTCTAGCTCACCTTTTGTGTTACAGGATCCTCCTCTGTAGCCAGAAAATTCAAGTCCTGGTCAAAATGTTGTCCAATAAACGCACCCTGCAAGTAAAATAATTTATAAACAGATGTTATTTCACTCACCACAAATTCAATTGAATGTATAGAAATCATAGATGGATTAACTTAGGATCAACAGTCAAAACACCTTAAAACGACGGAGGACAAAAACATGCCTATATCAAACAGTAAAATAATACATGCTGAAAGCAACACTCGTCATATACAATTTTAAAAACCATAAACGTTCCACCTTGCGAAGCATTTTCTTCGGAAAAGGGCCCTTCAATTCCATGTGAAGCCGTAACATGTCATTGTTTGTAAGCCCTGGAAAAAGAACTTTCCCTGTATAAAGTTCATACAAACAACAACCAACAGACCAGATATCCAATGGGTGATCATACAGCAAGCCAAGTACTACATTGAAACATTCAAAAGTCCAAGAATTAGCAACCATAAGGAATTATACAAAAAAAGGACGTTAGGAAAGATGAAATCATGAGTACAATGAATGGGACTTACTTATTTCCGGGGCACGATAAAAGCGACTCACAAGATATGGCGTAACTTCATTCTTACCAGCAAACATGGCATTACCAAAGTCACAAAGCTTCAACACATTTTTAGCCTTGTTCACCTGCTCAAAAAGGAAATTACAAAAAAAAATCAGAAAAAAAAGATATTACTTCTTGATGAGAAACAAATAAAAGCAATAGAAAAGAAATTATTTTAAGACATAAAGGGAGTAAGGGCATCATACCAACATATTATCTGGCTTTATATCACAATGGATAACACCACAGTTCCGGAGATGCTTCAGTGCAATAAACAGTTGTTTTGCATATGCTCTCACAGCGCTTAGCCTAAGGCCAATATTGCGACCAAACTTCTTTAAAACCTCACGAAGATTCATATTAAGAGATTCAAAAACTAAACAAAGGTGATTCCTGTACTTAAAACTTGAAAGGAAACGAACACAATGACGCTTATCGTCCGGATCTGCACCTACTAATTTCTTCAATATGGTTGACTCATCCATACCAGCCTTGTACCTGTGATAACAACACCACCAATCAAGCCTTTATCCCACTAGGTGTGATAGATCAGAGATATATCAGTGACCGAGAGAGAGAGAGACAGAGAGACAATACCCAAAGGAAAAAGGTCTAATGACTATACAAAGGAAACAAAGACCACTCACATGGTGTCATTATTGCGAATAATTTTTATAGCTACTTCGTCTGGTTCTCCATTACCAGTTTTAAGATTCCTTGCTTGAACAACTGTTGAAAAGACACCCTTCCCATGTGCAGCGGTGATTTCATATCGGCCATCGAGTATTTCACCAAAACGATAGCCTGCAAAATTGCACAATATCAATCAACGGCATCACATTTCAAAAAACATACACAAAACTAATTTAACAACATTACCTGAATATAATAATTTAACAATCACTGCCCAATTAAAGTTGAATAAGAAACTAATAATGAGTGAAAAAGCTAGAAACAATCAAATGAACTACTTACTGTAATAACCCTCTGGATCGTCCCAATTGTCATTGAGTCCAACCTTCTCAATCAGTAAACCATCTCCTTTCCCCTGAAAAGGAAGTAAAACTTAAAAGAAAGCAACCAGGAAAACAGAATACTGAAAAAACACAACAACTCTGTCAAGCATAAAAAATTGCTTAAGTTACTCTAGCAGCACATAACTGAATAAGTTTGGACCAATAGGAAAAAATCACCAAATACGCACTAGGAAAGTACATTTTGAACGGGTAGAGAATGGTTCCGTGAAAATACCAAAGCAAACAAACAAAGTACACAGCTAGAAAGGGAGAAATGGTGAAAAAAATGCAGGCAACGAGCTTCTTAAAATACTATCGAAGAAGTATAAGAATCATCTATAATCAGAATTATTCAGAAATGATGATATCATATGTTACTACAAAGTCGCAACTTATCCAATTCCGCGGACACAAATCAGTGAGTACCATTCAAAATACAAAACTTGTAAGTTAACCAAACACTTACAGATTTCCGAACTCCAGTTGGTGTCTCACCAAATATATCATCACAAAATTTGTCATCCGATCTCTCGCTCTGCAAAGGTAATAAATGAGCTTCAACATCCAATAGATATTAGTATCAAAAAGTCCAACTAATTAGTATCATTCTTTAAAATATAAAGTAATTTAAGGCCAAACCTTTGGAGTGCCCTCTCCAAGACCCCGAGCACCATATATTTTTTCAGACGCAACTTTCGAATTTTCAGGAGATTTCCCAACAGCAAATGACGTTTCTGAATCATCAGCGTCATTCTTACCATCAAGTGCTTCAGTAATGTCCATAGGTTCCGTATCTAATACGAATAGTTCATTGCAAAGTTAGCAAAGAAGTCCAAATAAGGGGACAATAAGGGGGAGTGAAACAATGTTAAACTTCCAAGTCTTCTTGATTTCAGAATTCAGCGACATGATAATCTTGTATATTATTATAGAGTTATGGACTAATGGATCTTTAATGGGATAATTCAAGTCTGACCCTAAATATCACATATTTCACTGACTTGTATGCTTAATTTCAATGGGAAACCAGAGAAACTTGTAACTAAACGGTACAAGTTAAGAAAAGTTATTTTTGAAGAGAAACCAAAAAATAAAAGAGACAAAATATAATAGAAAAGACAACTAAGAGACTCACATATCAAACCTCATTAGGTCCAGCTCAATTTAAAATATACAAATAGACAAGCTTAACCAAACTTTTACAGTTTAGTATTACACAGAAACATACAATCAATGGAGGTACAGATAATCTTTAACTACCTCGAGCTAAAATATGAATGGTTTTGGGACCAATGACGATGCCTCTTCCATGATGAAGAGTAGGGGACATAACATGGCTCCTAACACAGAATCATATTTTAGGTCTCAATGGTTGGGAGGGGGGATCTTAAACATCCACACATGCAGCTCCTTAGAAATTCTGTTACATGTTATGCTTTAGATTTTACAGTCTACCTTATAACAAAAAAGGCATTTTTGAATGACATGTGATCTAAAATGTGGATTGGTCACTTGAAACTCAAAATTGTGACGAGGATTATAGATAAGGACAATCTACTATGCAGCAAGATCAAATACAGGAATTAATTTTAACTAATAATCGAAGATAATTTTAATTAATAGTCGTTGTTATCATACTATCACTATGACCTACACAGATAAGGAGGAATGATACCTTTCCCTTCATTTTCAATCACTTGTTCAACTTGCTGATGCTGCTTCTTGTATTTCTCCATTATGGCTTCTCTTCTCCTCTTACTCTCCTCTTTAACTCTGTTGAGATCTTCTTCTTGTTCTGGTAATTGCAATGCATCCTCATCTATGTCATCTTCAATCTCACCTCTGCAAGCAATATATATATAATCAAATTATAACAAGAGTGCGTTAGTACTACTTTTTGTTTAAACTCATACTAGTAAGAAAACTTGCAGATATGGAATTACCTTTCTAGTTTGCATTCATCCTCTTTCATGGTACTTCCCATAGATTTAAAATCCTCTACAGGATCAGAATTTCTTTTTCTCTCCTGATGATATTCAGTCTCTTCATGTCTAGAATGTTTTCTATATCTATCTCGATTATCATTACCATCCTCATGATGCAGATCCTTATCCTTACCATTGGCATTGTCTCTACTCCTGTGCCTATATCTATTATATTGCCTCTCTCGCTCCTTAATGTTATACCGTTCCCGATTTATATCATCTCTTTCACCACCCCCTGTTCTATCCGCAGTCCTCTCTCTCTCACTTCCCCTTCTCCTGTCCCTCCCATACACTGCCTCCGAGCTTCTATCTATTTCATTTTCTCCTCTCATATCCCTAGCCTTCTCCCTTTCCCTGATCTTAACTTTTTCAACATCCCTTCTATCTCTCTCCTTGCTACTTCTACGTTCTTTCTCTGTTCTACGCACCCAATCAACCTCCCTATTCCTGCTTCTTTCACCTCTTTTATTTTCCCTGTCTAAATCTCTAATCACACCAATGTCCCTACTTCTATCCCTATCCCGGGCTTCCCTAGTGTGGTATTTAGTGATGTGTTCCCTTCTACAATCTACCATCAAATCTATACTGCAATGACGATGCTCCTTTCGGCATGGCTTCATTCTTTCTTCATCATAGTCAGTCTTATGTCTGTTGATATAATCATGAGTATCTTGTTCCCCGGAGTGCCTTCTCTTAGAATGAGCATGTTCATCTAATATACTTTGAGAACGAGACCTTCCCCTATTATGATCAATTGATCTTGATCGACTTCTGTATCTATCATGAGGAGAATTTCCTGCCATTCTGTAATTTTCTTCTCGACTTTCTGAAGACGAATTTATGCGGTTATTGACTTTCCCCCCATAAGCCCCAATTGCTTCATCATCGTTGTTATCTTTTAGTTTCTCATTTCCTTTAAGACTTCCAAATTCCCCGTTCTGCCACTTTTCCCCTTTGGAAGATTTAGAATCCAAATAACCATTGCCTGCACCATCTGATCTAGATCTGGCATCCTTCCCATCCCGAGGCCCAGTGGTTGAACGATTAGGAGAACCATTATCTTCATGACTAATAACCTTATCATTGTCAATGTCTTCACTTCTAGTTTTTGAACTTTTAGTCAAAAGTCCCTGCCCGATACAGAAGTAATTGAGTGCAAATATTGAACACTACAATAATGTGATAATGCTAGATAAACAAAATGATGCTTTTAATTCCGTCAACATGCAAAATAAAATTCAAAATAAAAAACACATAACCAGCTCTTACAAATTAACTGTAAGCCACCAGTCTTCACTGAAACGCCTAGGGAGACTTCTTTTGCAATTCACTCATGTTCGTGTAGTGCAAGCAGGTTCTTACATATCTATGACACTGACAAGGAACTCTACCAAGCACTCACGAATAGAAAAAACTGATTATATAAAACCAGAATACAAAATCAAAGTGCTCTGTTTGGTCACCGAGATAAAGTCAGATGCATTGAAACACCTACTACTACAACATTAGATTTAAACATATATAAACATCTTGGATTAAAAAATAACAAAAGAAAAAACCTAATTGAAATCGGTTAAAATGGCCTCTGCTTTCTCAGCAACCAAACAGATGTCACATGTAGAAATATCCGCTAAGTTAAATTAAATAAATAAATAGATAAAATCGAAAGAGATATACCAGATTTTTCTTATCAGATCGAGAATCTCGATCTCCAATCACCTCGATTTCATCAGGTTCGGCATCAGATTCCGAGTGCATTTTTGCAACATCGTCATCCTCTTCAAGAATCTCCCCCTCCTCTACATCGTCATGAGTAAGGTGGCTATAGGGATCGGGAATTGGAGAAGGAACCACCGCAACTGTTTCGACATCGTTTTCAATTTTTTCATCGCGTTTTTTGCTGTGATGGTGGCGGTGTGAGTGGTGACGGTGCTTGTGGCGTTTGGATGATTTGTCAACGTTATCGGGAGAAGACGATCGGTGATGATTGCGACGTGAATCATGAGCCATGATTGGATACAGTATTAGGGTTAGGGTTTTTAGGATTTTGTTGAATGAAATGAATAAGATGCTCTACTACGGAAGAAGAAGAATAAAGTCACGCTCGCGGGTTACGTATTGGATCAGATTCAGAAAACATCAACTACAACTAAACGCAGTCCGCAAAAATTGGGAAAATTATTTTTTTTATATATATAAAAGGGAGAAAATACTCGCTGAGTGAGAAAAAAACAATAAATATCTTCAGATCCATGTCATTTTAGCGGTCCGATCGGCCCAAAAATCCGATCCAAGCATGGGCCGGTCCATGTGCAAAAAAATTTGAATCGGGATGCAAATTCGGCTCATTAATATATTTAAACGTTTTTTTTTCAAATTAAAATCATCACTTGCGTTTACATTGTGTTTGTTTGGAAGATGCTAATTTGGATCCTCTCCAATAATTCTAACCATCTTAATTTTAACTTATTTTTTAATAAATTAAATTACAAATATCATTTCTCTTTATAATTCAGTATTGCATTGTTCAGTATTGGAGAGGAGTTCGTCCTAGAAGATATCAGTGAGATGAAAGAGAATAACTAGATTTCCAATTACTTCAATTGTTTAAATTAAAGGGATGACAATCTAAGAGAAGCTGAATTATGACTAAGTTTATTGAAGTGTTGTTGATGGGAGTAATTTGCTGTGATTACTTTGCCAGGTAATCTAAAAGTTAGTCACATACTCTATTTCTGCTGAAGAATCAAAAGAGCTAACCAGAGAAGATACCATTAAAAGTGTATATCAAAATTCGAAGTTATAAGGTAGGATCTGTATAGATGAATTGGTTCTATTAACAAACATGACCTGGGATTATTCTTCTGGTAATATAATTAACCAATCCGACCAAGAAGTTATAATAAAATGATGAAATGCTACTTCCTATTATAAATATTTTATGTTTATGTTAATTGTGATGGGCTAAAAGATAAGCTTACCACGTCCTGGTTCATTTTTTATATCTTTATAATAGTTTATAAGGTAAATGTAAGACACTAGAAGAGCCGTAAATCAAATTAAAATGTTTTTAGAAAAAACAAAACAGATGGATGATATTGGTAAGTTTAATACAAGGTTAAGACAATAATTACATATTCTAAATCAATAATTTACTTGAAATCACTACGACTGTTAAAATGTGGTATGAGTCATGGATGAATATGACAATAATTCGATTCTCGATACTAACACTTGTTAGGAGAGACAATCACCTACCCGATAAGGATTACTTCCTTATCTTTACCTTGACTAAGTGGAAAATGGAATTTGGGCCATGGGTGGGAATGAATTCAAACAACACTTTTCACTCTTTCAAACAAGTATATAGAAATGCAAAATAATCAATGCAATACTAAAATATAAAATCAGTAATCTCCTTAAGGGCCAACAACAATTAAGAAACTAACATAATTACATCTTACAAAGTACAACAAAAATTGGAAGCATGTATAAACCAAGGGTGGAGCCACATCACTGCCTTCTAACAAACAGACTCAGTTTCTTCTTATTATTCTTCTTTGTTTGATTTTTCTTTATAAAAGAATATAATAAATCACCAGTCCAGTACAATATTTCTAGAAAGGTACAGTTCATCAATGTATTCAATAACAGGAAGTGAGGCATCAATGTACCTTCTCATCTTTTTCTGAGCTGACTGATCTGAAATAACATTTATGATAAGAGTTCAGATCACAAAATGACAGTCAAAGCAAAATTATCAATGTATCTTCATATTTAGACAGATTATAGACAGAGTAAATGCATGATTTTATAAACTTTAAAAGAAGTCAATCACTGAAATTAAGAAGATGATGCAAATTACCAGTTTCATTGAGCTTCGCCACGAGTTGGTCTCTTGTAGGAAGTGTATACATCCCAGCATATACAGCTGTTCTAACTGCCCATGTGTGATATGGTGCACAAGATTGTGCATAAGCAGTTGAAGCTACATCCTTTAGAGAAGTGTCCCTAGAAATGCCAAATCAAAAATTAGATTCACCAGCATCAGCAGGAGACATAAACTAACTAAAATTGTAATGAAAGTAATGATAGTATTTTAAGGCATTGCTGCATTAAATCGAAATTCGACAGACAGGAGATAGTACTCTCTTGCTATTTGTATATTTTGTGATTCACATGAGTAATTCAGCATCTTATTTGAGTTTATACCCATTTTTCCCCCACAAAACACAAGACAAGATGCCAATAAAAAGAGGATTCCTTACTCAGATGCCAAAAATTGCTCAAATATAGCTTTGATGAGACCGAGGCCCTGCCGAACTCTACGCAGATTACGCGAATAGCTTCCAGAAGTTTTCACTGTGTCAGTACTGACATCAAGATCCAGTATATCCAGTAGAGTGTCACATGTCTTTGATGCTTCCACAAGTGTATGTAGCTGATCATATCAAAACATATCATTAGAACAAAGAATTGAAAATTGAAGAATGAGAGAGCCCACGTGTAAGTAAATTGAAAAATGGAGAAGTAAAGCAAACATGAAAACATACATACTAGACAATTGCATGATGAAGTTTCTTAAAACTGTGCAATTGTTGTTCTACATTCATTAGAGTTCTATTATTTGTTCAAAGAAACAGAAAATAATGTAAACTAAAATGCACCATATAGCTCTCTCGAATTACACATGCTGGTCTGATAACCTGCCAGATTATAGAGTTAGAGGCTCCAGCATCTGACTTTTACAATATATTTCGATCAAAATCATAGGATAATTACCACATTTGATATCAAATATAGCCTACCCAACTCTATTGACTATTGCATATATAATCAAAATTAAGTTGTATTTGCAAGGCAAAAGATGGCAAAATAAAACAAGTCAGTGCTCGAGCATGAACATGAATTTCTACTAAGAAAGAAATTTCACAGTAACAGCATTTAAATAAGAGATCATTTTCAAAAAGGGTTCTTACTAACTAGTGTTAAAAGGGCATTGCTTAATGAATCAAAATATTCAAAGTTTTTTATTAGAAATCGCAACTTCAACATATCAATTTCTTAAGCAGTGCCCACCTTTTCAAAATGATATCACAATACAACTTCCAAAGTTGGAAAAAAAACAACGTTTACTTTTATCACGCGAATCAAATATAAAGGAAGGGGAAAATCGAAACTTCGCAATCATATATTTTTTGTTGCCCTAATGCCATATTACTACCAGATTAAATTTCACACAAACACAGACACCAAATATTACATCTTTATGTTGGAACATTGAAGTTTGAAAAATAGAAAGAAAATTGAAGTACCTTGGCAACGTATTCCATTTCAGCGAATTTGAAAGCTAGACCAAGAGAATTGAAGAGAACAGAGATAAAAGAACAAGCGTGGCAAAACGTGTCCAACGGAAGCTCTTTTTCTTCCGTTCTCCTTTTCTTTAACAATTTCGCAAGCTCCTCGAATACCTCTGCTATGGCGGAAAGAGGCTGTTGTTTCACAACAAAGTCTTCCCCAAAATCCTCGCTATTCACCATCGTTGCAAATTGTCTCAAAAAACAAACAAATTTCAATTTTTAAAAACTGGGTATTGTTTAAATGTCAAAAAGGTTGTGCCTTTGGAATCTTCGAAAGTTAGTTGATAATTGAAATGGGAAAGCGTGTTTGAATGGGTGAGTGGGTTTGGGGTGCTGGGAAACGTTAAGGTTTATTTGTTTGGGTTAGGATTTTTAGGAAAGTTCCTAAGAATGCGGTGTGCCAATGGTTCAAAACTCAAAGTCAATCTCAATCGAGAGATTAAAACGTGAACCGCTTCTAACTTCGTGGAGATTTGTCGTTTGAGGTTCGCGCCATTGAATAACTTCATCATGGAGTGGGTATTCAAATTAGAGCAAGAAAACCAGAATTTGTTATTGGGCCTAATCATCTCTATTAATGGACTAGTTTTATTTTTGAGATATTTTTATACCCCACGTCTAATCAATTTACCCCCAATTAGTCTCAATCTTTTAAAAAAAAAGCAAAAACTTTACACACACAAAACCCTTGTTTCCCCTTCCAACACAATCACATATCCAACTCAGTTAAACTAATAGTTTTTCAATGAGTGACTGTAGTGAGTAACTTGTAAAATATTTAAGATCTTTTACTAAATTTACAGGTCAAACATTTAAACATAAATAAAATGACATTTTAATGATAAAAACATCATTTTATCCAATTATATATTTATTACTCTTTAATGGTTTTTTTATCATTTGGATCACTCAACTTTTTATTTTAATTTTTTGTAAACCAAATGTAAATTATCCTATTTATTTAATTCATCTGTATCCTTTGACGTTATCCTTTTGTTTACAAAAAAATAACATTTTTGTTATTGAGAAATAACAATAAACCGCCAATACAGTGCAAACGACTATGGATACGAACAATTGAAAAGGTGGAAACGTTGAACAGTTGGGCAATAAATAACGCGGAGGTAAAAACAACCATTGTCCTGTTGAGACTTGTCAATATCCAACGTTACCTTCACTAAAATAAGTATAACCAAGACCCATCAAAAGAAAAGATTCCCAACAAATAATTAGACAATTGGAAAGTAGATCTATTGTTCATCAAACTCATGCATGTGATCTAAAAGGTAGTTGGCAGCCAATTCCTCATTTTTGTTACAAGCGAAGTAAACCTCCAACACAGTTGCACGATCGAAACCCATTGCTTCAAGCTGCAGTGAGAAACAAACATCACAACTCACGGAAAATGTGAAAACCAAAGTAAGTTCTTAATAAGAGAAATGGAGATAAATTTGATTAATAATATAAGGTCTGGAAGACAAATGAATAATTCTAAATGTCGTATCAACAAATTCAGAAAGAAAAATTCAGATGGTCCAGTAAAGCTACCTATGTTTGTTTAATTGTTTGCAATGCATATGTTGTGAACAAAAAAGTGTAAAACAGTCGTTATAGCTTATCACTGACTTTATCTCAACAAGATTTTATGATGTTTTCAATTATCAGGCTGGGAAAAGAAAACATCTAAATTTAATTCCTTATATAGTGAAGAGCTAAAAACTTACACGTTCAATTGCCTGACGTTCTTCTGGGGTGACAGTTACTGCTTGTGGCACGCCAGCAGCCAGCTGCCCCAATAAATCCCTGAAGTGTATTATAAAAGCAAAAATTAAGCCACTGGACATTAGTTTATAAACAAAAATGATAATGACCCACAGCCACCCTCTCCAAACCCATACACAAATCTAGCAAAAAATAACAACAAAAGATTATTCCTCACCCTTCGCCACCTTCCATAGGTTCATTTATCAGGCGAAGAAAGTCAGCTTGATGATCTTGAATCAATCTCATAAGTTGGGGATTCTGCTTGCCAAGCTCTTGTAGCATAGGCTGCAACAAGAAAAAGATTCAGTCAAACCTGAAGAAGAGAATAAAGGATGTTAGATACATACAAAGGTAAAGAAGAAAACCTGCAATATTTGTGGATTAGCCTGCACCATAGACCGCAACGCTTGGAACTGAAACACAAATGAACAAGATCAAAGAATCTAGTTAAAACATGCCTAAGAAATAAAATCAGTCCAAACGAGAGAGCGGGAAAAGATAATGAATACTTGTTGACTGTTGCGCAGAAAATCCAAAGAGCCAGCACCAGCAGCACCAGAACCAGCATTTGGGAGACCCTGTTAAACAAAGTTAAGTACATCACCCTAAAAAATACCCATTACATTTTCTCCAATAAAACATAGTGCAACAGTTACCTGGGGGAAGAGGTCTAGAGGTAGTGAGTTAGGTCCACCTAAGGTAGCAGGGGATGGTTGTGCTGCTTGTGGAGCAGGAGCTGTAGGATTAGCAGGTTGTGCACTTGAAGGCACTGGGGCCACAACGGGTGCTTCAGCTTGCTCAGGAATACCCTAACATTTAAAATTATATTATAATTTGAGACAGAGAGCAAGAAAATACCATGCTAGACTAAAACTACTGATCCAAAGTATACCTGAACCAGAATAGCAGTGATGGCAAACGTTTAAAAAACTAGCAACAGAAGTATATAGCAGATAAATATCAGTAAGGAAATTAATATCCAAAATACACATACTGAATACAGATATTCAACAGCTCTCTCAGGGTTGTTGTAAGCAGCCCGAAGAGCACGGACAACAGTATCCCTATCCCAGCTCCCATCACCCATATCAAGGATTTGCTGAATAATTTCCTCCAAGTTGGTTCCAGCAACCAGATTTGACGCTGCCTGCCCATAGATATCAGACCCTTCCCTGCTTCAAAAAAGTTTCTTTCAACAACAAATTTAAAAAGGATGAATTAACAAATTATTAAGATTTTTTCATAATTGAAAAAATACAAACAATGCAGAAACTATAAAATCAACATTCCAAACATCACAAGAACAGAGTACATACACAGCAGTGCTCGTAGGTATAGAACCAGGAGCAGTTGAAGGAGCAAGAGCACTAACAGGTACAGGTCTGTCAAATTGAGGTGAAGTTTAAACAAACATTTATCTTTAAAACTCAAGAAAATACTGTGAATAATAAATGGGTGACTCACGGTGGTACAGTTGCAGCAGGAGCTTGAGGTGCTACTGACACTGGGGGAGTTGCAGCAGGAGCTTGAGGTGCTACTGACACTGGGGGAGTTGCAGCAGGAGCTGCACTTATTTGTGGGGTCTGCGACAAAGGCATAATTGTTAGATAATATTTCCAGAACCAGTAAAGGGGGAGTAGCAAAAGTGATAATAATGATAATAACATTAAAGTATTCATAACATAGCAAACTCTTCCCACCTTCACTGAAGGTGCAGTTGAAGTGGCAGACACTTCACCAGATGTACTCTTATTCTGTCATATTTTGAGCACAAAGCTCTAGCTTAGTATTAAATAAAAGAATGTAATAAGCAGTATTAAATAAAAGAATATAATAAGCATTAAAATAGAAAACAAAACAATAATTTCTCAGTGATTCAGTAGGTCAATATAAATAGCACCACTGAAGTTAGGGTTGATATATCCCCAGACCCCGAGAACATACATACTGCCTTTAGAATATAAAGCGAACAAACTAAGCCCACAAGATAGTAAATAAAAATTACCAAACACAAGTAGTTTGTGATGTCTAAATAGCTCAACATGCAACAAAAAGTGTAAAGATCTACATATGCATCAAAATATCGGATTATATTTTCTCAAGTTCAAATATCAAGATAGTCATAAAAAAAACAGAAATAAGAGAAAAAACTACCTTTGATAGCATTATTACAATGAAACTATTTTCAGATACTTTATTTTCCTCCAAGGTTGTAGCATCCTTAAGAACTTTCCCTTGATGAATAAGCATTTGCAAGGTAGCAGGATAGACATCTGCACCCTGAACCGTTTCTATATTTTTCTTCACTTCAGAAACCTAAGAAAAATACCCACCATTACAGCTAATATATCAAACCAATTAATATATTACATAAAAAACAGAATAAGGTAGAAGTAGATAATCACATTCATATAAACACAAAATCCACATAATTAAAAGATGAAGCATTGACAGATCCACATAAGTAGAATTCCTCATTTGGGAACTTTAGAGTATATAATATTTAGATAAGTTCTACTGTTAGAGACTTGCAAACACCAAAGAGGCAGAACATGCACATTACCAAGATAAAGTGCGACCCCAAAATTATTAAAACAGTGATAATTCTTACAGTTCAGTGATCACTTGCTTATTGATACCAATGTCAGTTGTAGCAGTACATAAAAATTAGATATGTTCAATTATTAAAATTACCATGTACATTTTAAAAAGAGTAATAAGAACCCTAATTAGTACACAAATTCAGGGCTAAACAACACTTTGTGAACCGAAATTTCTCACTCAATCTAATCAGTGAACGCAATTAATGACACGAGAAAACTAAAGCCTAAAATTGGGAATGAAATTCGTCCAAGAAAGAGGAGCAAACCGTGTCTTCGGGCTTGACTTCAATTTCGAAGTGAGTGCCTTTCAAAGTCTTGACAAAAACCTTCATGTTTACACCGGTTCGGAAACTTCGATTGCCGCCACGAACAGCGTCGTAATTGTCTCCGTCACGGCGGAGCTACACCGATCCGAGGAGAATTAAGCCCTAATGATGACAGAGGGGAAGCGAAGCCGTGACCTAAGGCGCAATTAACCAGCAAGAAGAAAATCTCGTTTTATTTAAATACATATATATCTTTAAATATTCTATTTATGTTGGAAGTAGTTGAAAGATGATCTACACGCGCTATTGTGAGATCGATGCACGCGCGGGTGCGATAATGGCTTCAGTGGGGACGTGTACTGTGGATTGGGAAAGTGGGTTAACGTGGGAGATTGATGGATGGTGATTTGTTTTGAGAATAAAGATACTTAAAGAAAATATTTTATACTAGCAATTTTTTTGGGCAACAAATCATTATTTTTACATTAAATGATGCTAGTCCTCCAAACTGAATTAAAGATAAAGAGAATTGAAAATAACAGATAGGGATGGCATCTCTGAACACATATAAGATTTTGTTAGGACTTATGAATTACAAAAGAAGTTAAATACTTTGATCGGTAGACAAGTGTTTCAAAAATCAAATGAAAATATAACTTTTAATGATATATTTATCTTTTTAACTATAATTATATTACATTTTTGTTATTAAAAATAAATGGCAATATATATATTTATTTCTTCATTAAATGAAATGAGAGGATCTTTGTTCAGATCAACATATTTAGTTGTTTGCTATGAACAGCCCAATCCATTTAAAAGTATTATAATATGTGAAAACTAAGTATTAGCTAAAGAAAGCCAGGGTCTTATAGTTTAAAGGGGAAGAAAAACTAATATGAAAAAGTAATTTGTGAATTGTATTGCGTTCTCAATGAATGATAATTACCAATACATTTTACCTTTTATATCCTAAGCTTCTTATTAAAAGGAATGATAAGTTAGCAAAATTACCTAACCACTGTGAATGCATATCTAAATACTTCTTGCATCGATGGAAAAAACTATACTAATTATTGGAAGACACTAAATCAACATGATCTGAAATTTTTGGGATAGATTAAATCAACATGATCTAAAAGTGAACATGAATATATAATTCATAAAATCTCTTTAGATACTTAATCACATAATCCTACTCTTTACTTACTCTAATTGTCTCAACAATTCCACAAGAACGTGGAACAACACAATTACAATGATCAATTGCCTTAAAATTCATATTTTCTTTCCGTCTTCAATTAAGTAATTAAAGAAATCAATAGAATTCTTCATACAATTATAAAAATGAATCTTTCTTGAAAATCCTTCCAAACTTTCAGCTCCATCATCAATCAAAAAATTTGACTCCACAATTGATCCTTTAAGGGGTAATAACACTATGGTGTTGCACCTTGTCCACAAATAACATTGATATTCGCATAACAGCAATGGTCTTAACTCAAGTTTGAGCCAAAGTAACTGCCTCCAGAAACAAAGTGTTGATCTTCCAAGCATAAAGCATGGATGTATACTGAATAAGGATCCAGGTAAAATCCTTTTACATTGTTGGCTAAATCCTTTAGAAGGTGTTAAACAGTTAAAGCGTAGGATGACAATATAATTATATGAATATTATAAATTCCAAACTTCTTAAAGACTTCAGTTATCAGTTTATAACAGAATGGGGCTAAAATGATATCCCCCAATGGTATTTTAAAAACATATTATAGTTTTCATATAATCATCCGAATGCTGATGAAATATGTATGAGAATCACTACCCCTTACTATTAGCAATGTAGGAATCATCTTTGCCTACACTCTAACTCCTGATTTAAAGCAATGTAAGTCAGGGTCCCAATATTAACTGCCCCACCCTCTTTTAATTGGTTTTGTGCTGTTCTCGAGTGCAATATTAATAATTTTATCAAATTTTCATCTAAAATATTGATGCATAAGCTTTTCTAGATCCAATTTTCTTCGGCACTTCCACCTTCTTGAAGACTAATCTTGTGCATAAATTTAAAACTAAATAAGCGTATGATATGAATTTCAATGCAAACATTTTCTTGAACCATATAGTAATTTTCCTGCACAAACGGTTTTAGTCCGATTAATTTGACGATGAATTAAATATTAAAGCATAACAAATCCGAAAACAAAAATTTCTTACAGGTGAAGAACATATTTCATCTTTCATGTCATCCAAATTCCTACTAATAATTTTGGATAATTCCCTTTTCAACAAGAAAAGGGAACAAAAAGTCACAAATAAAAAATAAAAGGATTTACATGCCTAATAGATTTATCATTTTTTATAAATAATATATACTGTATTCTCTATAGTGCAGGCATGGTCTCGTGCCTCCATGACTCAAAAAACTCGGCCGAGTCATAATACAAATCAGAGTGACCAAAAACCCCATCGAACGCAACGTACTCAGTATTACTGTTCTCATAACCGAACCCGTTTCCCATATCAAACGAGTCGGATCTAGTTATCTGATCCTCAAACTGCCATAAGTCACCGATTCCAGATGAGTCAGATGAAACTCGAAACAACTCAGCATCCTCCTTCTTCAACTCCTTAACCGACGAGTCTCCGGGAGGAGGAATCCCAAGTTCATCGTCGGAAGCCTTCAGAAGGTATCCAATATGAGGCTGAGACTCGCCGGTATTTGACGTCACGGTAATCGGAGCCGGTGAAGGAGACGCATATATCTCATCTTGCAAGCTTTTCATGATAGAGTCGAGATCATGAGTCGAAGGTATGAGATCTGCTTCGTCGAAGAACTCAAGCAAATCGTCACGGAGACGCTTGGACTCAGACAATTCAAGCCACGACTCGGACGAGTCATCACGGACTCGTTTCTTCCCACTCGTATCCTCCATTTAGAAAGAGATAAAAAACGAAAACACCAAAACGGAAGCGTTTTAGCACAGAGTGGAAGTTTAATACGCTTATGTTTAAACTTTAAAGACGAGTTGACACTGTGAGTTGCATTGGGAAATAGATGAGAAAGGGTTTATATATAAGGGGACAATAGAGGAAGGTGTAATGATGCCGACGATGCAGGCGCGTGGGGGATAGTACTTGACCCATCACACATTGATTTGCAATTTTGCCCTCTTTGTTTTCACGTTTCTCATTTTGCCCTCTTTTTTTTCTTCGGTGGTTACCCCATTTTAATAACTAAATTGAATTGAATTTAAAGTTGGAGTCCGGGTCAGGTGGCTGTGGTCCCCGCTTGCCTAATCTATCACGGCTTTGCATCTTTTTAGTCTCGGCTCCACTCTCGTTGATGAGCAACATCACACTCTATCCGCTCAATTGATCTATATTTAGGACAGCTAAAAGATATAAATATGACCTAACTAATTTCACAATTATTCACTTATCATTCTTGTATGTGTATTTGTTTAATTGCATGAAAAATAATGACATCTTTTTTTTTAAATTATCATTGATGTATATACATATATTATTTTATATCTCAACTTATACATCTATAATAATAAGTAATATTGGTAAGATTTTATCTACAAGAATTATGATTATTTTTAAACAGATCTAGGGTTCGAGTTCAAATGATGATCCGATAGATATTTGGAGACAAGATAGCTTCGGGTCTATAGTTGACTTCGTGTTCAAAAAATAATTTGACCAATATTTATGTTTTGTTTGGTTTAAGGTAAAAAAAATGAGAAGATAGAAGATAGAAAAAAAAAAGTAGAATGAAAGAGGTGAAAATATATTAAAACTAAGATTTGTTTGATATAAAGGAAAGAAGAAAGAAATGAAAGAGAAAGTGGTTTGAGTTTTTCTAGAAAAGACAATTATATCCTATTATGAGGGTAGTGTAAAAACAATGAGGGTATTTTGATCAATTTTGAATTTTGGTGTCTACTTTTCTACTTTCTTCACACATGAGGAGAAAATAATTTGCATGGGATCGACCATAATTTTTTTCCTTTTCTCTATTTCTTGTCACAACCAAATGTGATAAGATACTAAACTTTTCTCACTCGTATATTCCCCTTCAAACTCACTTCAACCAACTGAAGACTTAGCCCCATGTAAGGGATAAGTCTTAATCAATCTATACTCACTCCTACTCACATTTATCAGTCAGTGAAATTTTTACACAAGGTGCCACTATTTATATATAAATTAATGATGTGAAATTTTAATATTAAAATTTTGGATAAAATAGAGTTGAAAATAAATTGTGATGATGAAATAAAAATGAATATTCATTATTTAATAAAGCAATTTCAATGTGTCGTATTTTTACATAAGTTTTGATTCATCTTAAATATAAATAATATAAATGATTAACACGTGATATAATGTGTATAAATTTTGATATTGACAATACATAAATATTATAATTTAAATTAATTATTTATTAGATATTATTTTCATTTAAAAAAAATCATATTTTTTACATTTCTTGATGATTTAGAAAATCGGTACACGCTTTATATTTTATTTCAATTTTATTATTATTTATTATTATCTATTTTCACCTCATTTTAATTGAATTATAACATTTTTTTATCAATAAAGTATTGACCTAAGATATTAATTTATTGGTAGAGATAATCATATACGCTCAAATGAATTAATTTCGTACTTATAAGGCGAAATAAACACTTGTTTATACCAAAAATATTAATTTTATTTATCATTAAATAATTTTGTAAATAATGTGAATAAGCTTGAATATAGAAAGGTATAGAAAGAATAGTATAATAATATCTTCATTATGGTGGATAAAATAAATATTAATGAAATAAGGTGAGGGAAATTGACAATGATATAATAATAGAAAAAATAATAAAACTTAAAATAGAACGTTAAGGATTAAAGTAAATACATATATTTAATGTATTTGAGTTAGAGAATAGAGATCATTAAAATGGCATTCCAAGCAGGCGCTGATAGAATGAAACGGATTTTCTAGAAATTTGAGGAAAAAGGTTTCAAATTTCATTGGGCAAGGGTGGTTAACTTGAGTGTTTGAAGTTTGAACGTCAAGAGTGCTGCGTTAAGCCTCAATCAATGGTAATTAAACAGTCTTCTTTTACCTTCGTTTACGATAGTTATTTAGCAACTCTTATGGTTTTGGATGTAGCTACATAAACTAATACAATACCCACTTATTTATTATCGGATAAAGAAAAATGATATATTATCCTAATAACAAAAATATGTTAAATAATGATTAAATTTAAGGAGATAAAGTATCTCATGATGTAAGGAAATAATTTATTTTCATATAATAATATTATTGTATATGAATGTTATTATATAATATAACTACATAGGTCGGTAGGTTAAGAAATTAGAATATATAAAGATGCTTGACTAGGTGTTGAAATATATCATATAATTTGCCTTCAATATATCAAACAATATATTGATACGTTTAATTATCTAAAAATGTAAGAGTTATGTTCCACATATTTAGAAGTTTGGTTTAACATTTAATAATGAGTAATGTTATATCATTCTATTAAATCCTCTTATTAATTCTATTACCTATAAAAAATAACATATATCATAAAATGATATTTTATTTATTAATGATTTGTTTACAAGTGACATATGTCACTTTCGTGTAGGTAAGAAGATTAATATGAGAATTTAGTATGATTATATCTTTCCACTTTCCATGCATCCCAGTAGTTAGGCTCAGCCACGATGTAAATTGTGAACGGAGTTAAAAGCCATGAATCAACTGGTAGTACACATTCCCAATCTCACTCACTCCACATTTGCAAAGTGACGATAATCTTCAGAGTCATTTCTATTAATGAATAGATAAATTGTGTGAAAAAATAAAGAAAACATAAAATGTTATAATACTTATATCATTATTAATTATATTAAAATTACATTTTACTCTTAAAACCCAAAAAGTTAAGAACTCACGCATTACTTGAGAGGAGTTACGATAATCTTATCCTATCCCCATTAGACCCACCTTCTCTTGTGCTTCCCGCGTCCCTGTCCATACGATGGAACTAATATTATCTGTGTTCGTGGTGAGTCATGGTAATGTTCTCCCAGGAATATCCGTGTTAAGAAAATTCATTCAACAAAATACATTCTCTTACCTACTTTTCAATTCAATATTATAAAATATAATCCAACAAATTAAATGCCTACTATACCCTAATCTTTCTTATTTTCCAAAAGGAATGGGTCACAAATATTTTCTATCATCAAATGCTGACTCAGTCAACAAGTTTATTTCTTCCTCCTGCAATGAAATTAAAACTAGGAATCGTCACCAGTTTCATCTGGTTGAAATTTCAAAGCATACAAGATACAACCACCAATATATACTGCTAATAATTATAATTTACAAGCTCATACAACAGATAAAAAACTTTTAATTTTACATTATAATTTTTCCTTGTGTTGAACAATATAGTGACCCTCTTTAATTATAATATAGGTCATTTGACTTTGTATAATATTTAAAAGTCTATCTTTGTCAACTATTGATGTTTTTTTTAATAATTACCAACTCCTTCATACTTTATATCATAATTCTGGAATTTAGGAATAAGGTCTCATATACTTTATGTATTAATTATGTCGATAGAAGATAAAAATATTTTATACACATACGACCTTATTACATGAAAAGTACAAAATACTAGAAGAACATTTCATTTTTAATTTGGATGATATAAATTATGAAGTAAAAGTATCTATATTATTCAATAAAAAATAACCAAGCTAATTAATTTGAAAATACTTATCAAATAAAGAACAAAACTTGTTGAAAGCTGTTTTGAATTAATCATACTAATTAAATAGCCGAGCACATAGTGTTGCGCACAACTTTATGGAAAACAAATCAGCAAAGGGTAATTCTCCTTCTAAAGTAATACTTGAACATTAATTAAAGCAATTAGTTGAATTTATATTTAGTATGGACAACAACCCTTTACTTTACATCCAATTGTCCCATTATAATTAACTTGTTTGGTATTTCCCCCAAATTTTCATACTAAACTCGACCCTCGTAGTTTAGAAGAATGCTTGAGCTTATAGGCATCCTCTAAAAATTAGAGTACAAATTTGTTATGACCCTTCAAAAAATTTGGGTGTATTGAATTGGCCGAAAAATAAAAAACCAAAAAATGGTTATTAAAGATATGAAATGTTGGTTAAATTAATTATTTTTTTATTGTCATGAGTTTTTATAAGGATTATTCTGACCCACATTGGCGATTTGTTATTTTTCGATTTTAATTTCCAGGAATTAAATTGATATACATGAAAATTTATAAGGATGAAGGTGAATTTTTACTCTACAAATTAAATATATTACATTAACAACTCTTACATTATGGAGATAGGTATAGATTATTAGCATAATATAATAAAAATATATATGAATAGTTCTCAAGAATTAACAATTGGTAGAGCTATAATATATTAAATGTAAAAATCTAGTTTTAAAAATCAGATAGTTGAAGTCTCTCCCAGCCCATTAAAAAAAGAAAATATATAACGGAAGAGATTTTTAAACAACATACTCGTTTCATTCCATTTTCATATGTTTTGACATTTCTTGCTTTGTTTCATATACTTTAATGTTTGAGCAATAGAAAATTAAAAATTCTTCTGTAACATAATCTTTCTTCTCATTCTCTTTTGTGAAAACATAGTGTTAGTGTGGCTCGCTCACCTTAGGAGAAGACTTAAATAAAGTTTGATTCATAATAAGTGATGGTGGTGATCTTCTTTTCGTACAAAATATGTTCCTTGCAGTGGAATTATTTTGTTCACAAAAGGTTCCCCGTTCCCATACTTTCCCCCAACCCACACCGAACAGTAATAATATCCCCATTAATAATTTTTTTGTTCTTTACTGTATTTAGTGCCTCTTGTAACGTGTTCGTGTCCATGCTGCGTTAAAGTAGAGTATGGAATGAAGAGATAAGTATTTGAAAAACTACACATATCTAAAATGTGTAATGACACATCTATACTTTTGAGTATAATAAAATAATATCATTGTAATTAAAAATATTAATGAAATTGAAGAATTTGTCTTTTTAGTAGCTGATAGAAATCATATTGAAAAATAAATGCAAAACAAAGAAGACACATTATTTTATACTTATTTATATTTTTTAACAACAGGCAAACAAAAATCAATCTAATGCGAAAATTCTATCCTTTTGTCATAGTTATTTCATATTAAAATATATAATTAAAATGTTTTAAACAATAAGTAAATTCTGAAATTTAACATAAATATTTAATTCCTCATAAATAAATAAAAATCTATACAAGAAACTGAACCCCTAAATGCAGTATAGTTATGAAGGATGACATTTCAACAATGAGTCCCTAAAAATTTATGTTCATATATCTCAAGTCAATCCACAAAATAACATTAAAACGTTATTTTATGTTTTTTATATTTTTTTAGATAAATGATATCTTATAATTAGATTGGAATACAATGAAATATAAAAAATGTGACAACTGATCCCATATTCCCATTTCACAACTTGTCCCAATGGCCAAAAACATTCCCCATTGGGCTATGAATAGTTTGATTCCGTACGATTGGTGATGCACTAACATATCCGATAGCCTAACCCAATCAATCTCCGTATCTGTGTGACTATGTCTATGTATCCGAAAAAGGACAAAGTTCTCCACCCACTAAGTATGGCTAAATACAACATGTCTTAGCTTTTATTATGTATGGTCTACAGAAAAAGGTGGAGATCTACTTATTCTAAGAATAAATTTTTTAAATTTATTATACATTTTAGACATCAATTTTAGAGAAATATAATGGTTTAGATATACTCAATAATTTAAATTAACCATTGAATTTTCATTGAATTGATGGCTAAAATGTTGAGTAAGTTTAAACTTACTCCTGGAGTCTAACGATCTCTCACGTGAAAAAGCTAATTTCCTATATATGTGTGTCTTTGTGTTTGGCGAGAGCATGTATGTATAATGTATGTCATATGGGGGTATATGTATAATGTATGTCACATGGGGGACCCTACGCTACTAATTAAAGCAATAAATGATATTTGAGAGCATTTGTGTATGGTTTAGCTATTACAAGGATGCGTATGTGTATACAATTGTTGATTGTTAGTTATTAGCTGATAAACTATGATCTTCATTTTAGTAATGTCCGTGTGCATATTAATTCTTTCCACCTTCTAAACCATAAGTATTAGCAACCAATAGAAGACAATCAATCTTGAGACAAGTAAAAATTATCCATATAAAAATTGATAAATAATTGAAAAAGTAAATGATTTTGTGAGAACATTTGACTCTCTCATGTAAATTGTTGTACATTTGATATTCCTTTAATTAAATACATCTTTACTTATGAAAAAATAATTGAAAAATAAAATACTCACAACATTATAAATTTTTTTTTGAGTAATTTCTTACTTACCAATAGGCCTAATTATTTTATAGAGTTTAGTGGATAATAAAAGTGTACAACTTTATTTATGTATATTTATAATTAATCAAAAATATTTTATTATTAAATTGTTAACTTAATATATTTTTCAATCAATTACATACGCTCACTGAAATTTGACACTTCTATTACAAAAATAAAATTTGTGGACAAGACTCGAATATTTGACCTTATTCACCTTACATATTCTCTTTAATCATATAACTTTTTTTTTTAAATTTGCTATGGATGAGATTCGAACCCACAACCTCATTCATTCTATTGCTTAAGCCATTTAGACCTTAGGACTCCTAAATAAAGTATTATTTTATGATATAAGTATATTTCTAATGATGAGAAAATTTAATAGGAAAATATATATCATTTTGGTTATTCTTATCACCAGAAAGTACATACTCCATATAGTGTAGAGTATAAACCCTTTTCTCTTCCATTATCTTAGTAAACAAAGCTACCAGAAATCACGTGTGATCCATGAACTACAGGGCCCGTTTAAGGTATGCAATCCTAACCTAAATCATCTCATGCGACATGTTGTACCATGCTAGCTTCCACTCAAAACAATGTCAATTATAATACAGACCCAAGCCCCACCCCTTAACAGACCCATCCAAAAAAAGTTTTGGAGGGGAGTCTCAATTCACTCTCCATTAATAGAAATTAGTCTCACTCTTACTTTTGATACAAATTAATATATTTTTTAATATAATATATTATTTGGATTGTCAATTATAGTGTATTTCATTTGCTAAAAATAGGGGACAATACTAAAAAATATGTGCCATGTTTGGTTATAAAATTGGTTGTAGGGGTGGAATAAACCTTAGGGGATAGCACTGAATTTAATTTTTTGTCCTCATCATATTAGGGCACAAAACTTTTTCTTGTGCACTTAATTTGCTTAACATTAACTTTTAGGCTCAATTAGATAAGCACAACTTGTCTATGTCATTTTTCTATGTCACTTCTATGTGCCATCAATTACAAACTCACAATTATGTTTTGCTAACTTTTGGTTAGTTATTATGGTGTAACTTTAATTGATGTGACAATTTGTAACTGATGACACGTAGAAGTGACATAGACAACTTATGCTCCAATTATAGGCAACTAGTTGAAATAGTTCAAAGTTTATATAAGATAAATGAGTAAGATAGCTGAAAATTTATAATCTTGGAACGCAAAACTAGAAACTGATTAAATTAGAATTGCTTGATAAATTTAGTTGTAAAATGAATAAGACTCCAACTTATTTAAGCTTCCAATGCGCATATTTTAGAATCAAATCGGTGATTTAGTCACTATATATGCATTCCCTTTTATCCATGTGCAACCTTGCTAATTAATCTTCACCGTTCATTTATTTTTTAACTTCAAATTTTGGTGACTTCAAGATTTCCTTCATTTTGTGAAACCAATTTTTTATTTCTCTTAATCTTGTATTTTAACCAATTAATTAAAAATAACAAATGAAAACACCAAATTTAATGTTAGAGAATTGAAATATCACTAGATGAAAAGGTAAATATTTGTTGATGAATGACTATGTATGCCACGGACCAGTGGTAAAAACTGGGGATTCTACAAGTATTGAGTATAATTATGTATATAGAATTATGACATTATATTCAAAGTACTAAAATCACATTTCACTTCCATAGCAGATAAGTGATATTGTCAACAACACAACTTAACAAATTAAGAGGTAGGAATATCACTGCAATTATCTTAATCCACTTTAATTAAGTTTGCAACTAAAAATGGAGCAGTAATAATTGAAATATAAAATGTTAAATACAATTGAAAAGAAAAAAAATACGAGCAAGTTGATGAGATAGATATAAAGAATATTATACTAACAAAATTACTCAGTTTGGGATTTGGGAGAGAGATTTAGATCCAAACTCAAACTCAAATTAAGTTCCACGTTTTCTTCCCTCTCACACTCAATTGCTGTTGCTCCTTTCAATTCCTGCGTGATCTCTTTCTCTAAAGATGCCACGTCGTCACGGCCACTGTTAAAGTGTTTCACCGCCGTATTCATACGCCGGAGAATAGCGTAGAATTCTTCCACCTCCTCATCTGTCACCTCCTCCTGAGTCTTATTCCGACTATTCGGAAAGACGGCGCCTCCGCCGTGCTTTCTCTTATCCTTGGCGTCCGACATTTGACCGGAGGAATCTGAACAAATGCGGTTTGCTTAGAACTTCGAAGGGTTGTTGAGGCTTGTGTATCCTTTGAATGCTAATGTTATTTCAGCCACATTGATACAAAAAATAGAGAGAGCTGTCACCAGAGATAACTACTAAAATTTTGATACGATATTAATAATTTAATTCTAATTAAAATTTAATCATAAATAATAATACAAAAAAATATAAATACTTGGTTTGCTTTAGACATACGTGTTGTATATGAGGTGTTTTATATATCTACATATAATTTTTTATTTAGAAAAAAAGTCACTTTCATGGTTTGCTTTTGTTCCAATCATCAATGGTTGGTCGAAACGTGTCCAAGCTAGCGTAGCTTTCTGTGATTATGTTTCTCTTGGATTAAAGATGGAGTCAGACTCCTGAAAAAATATTAAAAAATTAAAGTGCATTGCCAAAACCTCAAAATGTCCCTTATATGTATTTCATATGATAATGTCATGGATAAAAATTATGTATTTTTAGAGTAAAAAACATATTTTTATATTAACATTGCATATATATTAATCTCATAACTTAAACTCTCTGTTAAGTTTGTCTACCAAGTATAACAAAGCATTCCATTATAAAAACTTAAAAAAGTACAACTAATTTTTTTGGATCATTTCGCATGTAGATTTTAAGTCCCCTTGTGGATAGTTATTATAAATGTTAGATGATTAAAGCCACGCCTTATTAATTGGAGGACTTTGGGACCAATTGTCCATATCGCAAAGGAGGAGCATTTCCATTTGCCCCCTCTTCTTCCACTTAATTTGTATTCTTCCTTTGGATGCCAAATCTTGTTGATAATATCTCTTGATATGTAAGGTGAGACACATGGATGAAGTTTTAATTGTGGAGGTGTGCGTTGAGAAACTTATCGGGCCAACTATCTGAAATTTACCCCACGTGATTACTGTCCACGTTTGAGGCCTAACATTAACAAATTGGATGGACTATTTTTAAATTTCTATATTGGGCCGAACATATTGTGTTGTTTGTTTTGGGAGGCATGAAGCTTATATTACTATGAGCTACAAACCATAATATTCTTTCAATGCAAAAGGGTGGAATAATATTCTTTCACTTTCTTGCTTTTATATATTTCGATTGTACCTTATCTCCTATTAATGAATTATATGATCAATAACTTCTTTTCACATCGACGAACATTACCAGTTAATTCTTTCCCAACGATGATAATTACATTGATGTCTTTTGTTTTATTGACGAATTATGTGTGGTTCATGATTTCTTTTATTGTCGATGATTATTTTGATGGTGAATTGGTGATCGTACTAGTGTTTCCTTTCCATTGTTGATTATTCTAATTGTACATTTTCTTCCAATGATAAACTATATCACTGATGAGTTTTTTCTTACAGATGACAATAATTTTGTAGTGACTATACTTGCAAATTTTATAGTTACAATATATTTCTAATGATTTTGTGAAATCATTTGATTAGTTGTTTATTTTCGTTTTGGATGAATCAGACTTTAACTTGAGAAGACTTGTTAGAATATATTTGAATTGATAAAAAATTATTTCACCAAATATTCACTTAATTTCATTTTATTTGAATTTATCTATTTTGTTGTTTATCTTATTAATTATTATTTAGAAAGTTATTATCTTATTAATTGTATGATAAATAAATTGGATTCACTTATATTTCAGATTTAACATTCTTTACCCTCTTAATAACCCTCTAAATCCTCCATCATGTGATAATGTTTGTGTATTAAATGAAAGGAGATGATCCACTTACTCCAAGAGTAAGTTTAAAATATTTATTTCACATAATAACCATTAATTATTGGGAAATCCAATGGTTTGAATGAGTGAGTAGATCTAAACCATTAGATTTCATAGAATTGATGACTAAGATGTGGAATAAGTTTAAAAAAACTCACTCTTGAAGTAAGTGGATCCTCCTCTTAAATGTAACGTATATCGTACAACAAAATGTACCAAAAAAGTATAAGTCTATTAAAGGTTCAACAAGCTAAATGCTCTGGTATCCTGCCATTATGCTATATATATTTTTGATGGGCAAACATAACTTTATTAGTATGGAATAATTACAAGGAGGAGGAAAAAAGGAAAAAATTACAAAACAATGATGATACAAGTAAGAGGATCAGTAATCCAATCAGAGTAAATGATTGAGTCCATTCAGTGTTGACTCTTGATCCAAAGTCATAATTTCACAATTGTTGATTTAAATATTTTTAAATATTTGATTAAGAGAATGTTCGACTGAATTGAAAATTAGGTCATTCATAATTAACCAAATCGTTCAAATAGTAACTAACCAAATGACACTCTAATGTTTCCATCGTTTTCTATCATTTACCGTACCCATGTGATTGATGAAATGGTTAGTTGGATTAATAGGCAAAACAATACTAATATCCAAACATTTGTATATGACTTGTCGGACGGAGTAAGTTAGGTTAGATGAATTATGCGATAGATTTATGTGTTAATGATGATTTGGGCAACGGAAAACAGTATCCTCGTTAATGTAAAATCAAAGCTAATGTTTTCCCTCATCTCCCCAATGAAGACAACAGTGGTAAGCACTACGACAGAACCTTTAATTACTAGCTATTTCAGTTTGAAGCTAATGATGTTCATTGCTTAAACTTTATACTTATTGCATGAAATTCATACGATAGAGCTACACAAGTCAAATCCACCAAAATCCAAATTGGACATGAATACGTGAAGATAAATTGAAGAACTGTAAGATGAAAAAGCTCAAAGAATTAGGATAACCCAATGGAGATAAGGATTGAACCTTTATCTTTATTTGTACTTGTAGAATGTAGTCTACTAATGTAGCATTCCGAATTGATGTAAATGAAAGTATTTATCATACTTTGTATTAATTTGTAATACTAATATTAGTATAATATTTAATTATATCAATATTTGATTAATGAACTATGGATCACCGATGTGATTGCAATTAAATATCAATAACATTGTTTTTGAGGATAGAGGCGTTGACTTCTTAACCAAACAACAAGGGGACATAAAATCGCATAACATAGAGATGGAGCAAGTAGGATACAGACTCGAGAGTAAGGATATAATACTGCAGAGCTTAGACTGCAAAGATTAAAAAAGAGGAAGAAAATATACATTGAGCCATTCCCTTTCCTCGGAAACTGTGGTATTTGTATGGAGAAAATTATATTTACTGGTAGTTTATAGTGCCATTTTATTAGAATAGCACTCTGCACTCTGCTGTAAAAAATGGAAAAACAAAATAACCGTTAGGAAAAACTATGATGAGTATTATCGTACCATCATTAATAACAAAACATTACTGTAATGATATAAAGTTTCACTAGGGAAAACTATGATGAGTATAATCATACCATCATTAATAACAAAACATTAGTATAATGATATAAGGTTTTATTATATTTTTAGATAGGCAAAAAAGTTAAGGTTTTGCACTCATGTATATTTAGTTTCCCAACTTTGTTTTGAAATATTTTTGTTTATGCATTTTTAATTTCTATGACCATTCAAGAAGACAAGAACCAACGAAAAAATTATACCTGACTATTCACCAGGATAGTCTCATGTCATATTGTTAATTTTTGAGTGATAACTAAATAAAAGACTAAAGTTCATGCATAAACAAAAATTAAGAGATAAAATTTAATTAGGTCATTATGTGATATTTTAGTTTTGAATGGGAAACAATTATATTATTATTACTAAAAACGATAAAATTTTAAATTTTATGCAATAATTTATTAATGTATAGTTAAACCCTTCAAAAAATTCGACGTCTATCTAATTTTGAATAAATAGAAAGTTTACGTTAATATTAAAAATAAACTTTTTTTGATATTGTTAAAACTTAAAAAGTTAAAAGTAAAGTTTTAAAAGAGGACCCTAAAATAACAAAAAAAAAAGAAGAGGATCTTAAACACTAATATCACATGAAAGAGAATCAAATATTTCCAGAACTGTAATAATTTTAAAATATTAAGATATCAAATATATATAATTTTAGAGTAGAAATTTTTTATTTAACCAATATATAGTAAGAGTACTTGTTAAGGTTTGCCTTTTTAAACTGTATAAAAAAACAGAGAAAGAATGAATAATAACGTGTCATGATAGGTGACAATGGCAAATATTCATAGCCACCTCATTACATAGTACCTTCACACTTCTACTAAACTCCAAAAGTAACGGCGGCAACACTTTCCACATTTTCCACCTCCACAAGACATTTGTTCCATTACCTAATAACACGTGTCGTTTAATATTAGGTCGTTTTGGCGCCAAAAAAGCCAATGGGGTCCACATCAGCGCTATTGGCGGTATATGGAAGCAACGACTTCACACTCACAGAGTCACTCACTACTAATTTTGAGTCACGCACTTGGCCTATGCTCATAATTATGTCTCTACTATTATTGCCACTTATTTTTTAATCATATGATGTTTTCATTCATATGTTTATGTTACATGGCTAATTCATTTATGTATCATGTACATTGATCATGGAATGCGTCACGTGACTTACCATCGTGCCCACTGAAAATATCTTTTGAGAACGGGACAGAGAATCATGCACGACACAATCTTACTCTTCACACACGCTCACCTCACGTGATCTTCTTAAAAGAGTATCAATATTATATTACGATAATTCGTTTTTCATCATAAAAAATTGTATTTTATATTCATATATAAGAACACACACGATGATGGATGAATGGTTGAATTCTTGGACTAGTTATATTTGTGCAACCGACAGCGTTAGTATTTATTTCAGGGGTTGTTTAAATTGCTCATTCAAATGGTGCTCATGCATTCTTAACAGAGAATCTATAGGTGCAGAGGTAGTTTTAAATTTCAAGTGGGGTAGGCACATGTATGGTTGATACAATATTGTTGTAATGTTAATTCCTTGTTTTTAAAATGATAGTAGTAGTAGTAGTAAAATCTATCATTTTAAAAATTATAGTTTTTTAACATATTTTATTTTAATACTCTGCCAGTCACATTACTGTAATTTGATGTACCGTTAAACTTTCCTCTATGCAGAAAGTTTGCTTTTTGAAAATTAACCCAACGAGCTAATTGTTAAGTTTTTTTTTATAGTTGTAGATATACTATGCATAAGTCAAGTTATGTCGGATCAAACATCTCCTTTACCTGGTTTGAGTAAGTTTCAAACTTGAAATCAGTCAATCCTATTAAGTATAATATATTTTTTCCTTACAAGTATTATATCAATATTACCAAATATTATATATATGCAATTTGACATATGAAATAATGTAATTATATATTTTTTTTGAATCATTTATGTATGTTAATGTATGGTGGGGAAAAAAATAATGACATATAAAATGATGTATGTATTATATTAATAAATCATATACAAATCAATTAAAACATGGTCAAGTAGGTAACTGTGGGAGAGAGGATGTAGGCTAAAGGTAGTGTACACCCTAATTATAAGTCCGGGTGAATAAAAAACAAATAAAAATCCAATAATTAAGTTTCAATTTGTTTTACAGTTTTTCGAGGGCTTCAAGGTAGACCTTTAGAGGATTATTTTTTACCCTATATCATAATCCAATCTAGTAATGAGTTGTCCATATTATTTAATTTGAGTTAATTTGGAGAGGATCTCTGTCCATATTAGGTTAGCTTGATTCTCGAGGAAGTTAACGAAATTTAGTTAAAAAATATATATTTGCAAGTTAATTAATATCAATAAAACTATATTTTTTTCTGGTAATGAATTAGTTAATCTTTATAAATAAGACGTTAGTCTAATAATATAAGGTTCGTTAGATCACGATGATGACTAAAAGGTTAATGACTCAAACGACATTTGTTATGAGACAATCACATATCCCGAAAGGAATTAGTTTCCTTACTCATATATGATGAGAAAATATCTTTTAATAGTACTACAAAAATTTGGGATACATTTTATAAAATTGATGGATGAGACAACTTATTTAATTTCAGTCAAACTATAAGCCGTGTTTTGAAAATTAATTTAGTCCTCCTCAGCAAAAGTTAGATAGACTTAGGCATTCCATGTTAAATGTTGAAATAAATAATATTTTGAATATTCTTGGGACGAATGTAACCTTCTTTAATAAAGGATACTTTAAGCTATCAAAAAAATAATCTAAAAATATTCTTTATTGACTATATAATTAGGGAGAGAATCTACGTAAATTTTTTAACTTATTCCACATTTTAACCATCAATTTTAGAGAATTTCAATGGTTTGTATTAGTGAATATATCTAAATCATTAGATTTTCCTAAGATTGATAGCTAAAATGTGAAGTAAGTTTGAAAAACTTACTTGTGAAATAAATGGATCCCTTCTCATATGATTATTATATCATATATAAGTGGGATTAACTTAAAATGGAATTGTGCATAAATAGACGATTGGGAACCAGTTGCCTAAATAAAATAAATACCATTTCATAAAAAATAAAAAAAAAATTATATCAATATATATACTTTATTGTTTTTTATTATTATATTAGTAAAATATTATTTTAAATATTTGTTAATATTATAAATTTCTGAATAAATATTATAAGTATCAATAAGTGTATCGTGTCTGGCATGTTATAATAAAATAAGAGGATATGACTTGAAAGCAAATATGTTAAAAATAGTTAAAAAATAAAATAATATATATTTTTACTATTTATATTATCCATTACATAAATAAGGAACTAAAGTTACAGCAGTCTTATTCTCTTATATCGACTATACATGTGCCTACACTACTTGAAACTTCATCTGCACCTTAGTATACTCTATTACCGTACATGCTCACCACTTTGAATGCACGACTTAAAACGACCCCCAAATAAGATACTATCTTCCACGTTCACTGCATCATTTTCTAGTTTATTTTTTAATCATTTTTGTCAATAATCGAAAGAAGATAATAATCATAGAGATAATGCAAACTAAATACACTGATTGTTTTTGCTGAGGGTGTTTTTTTATAATGGGAACAGGGTGCAACAAAAGTGACAACTAGTCATAGTATCCCTATGTTGAATGAGAGCTAAAATCTATAAGTGAAAAGAATAGACAAGATGGAAAGTAAACACAAATATATAGAAGGAGTATAATGTTTATATGCTTTTTGGTATTGGTTCGCTTTGAGAACTCAAAACATAAAAAAAAAATCTAGAAACCAATTCTAAAAAACCACATTTTAATAAAATTAAAATAAAGAAGATAAATTGTTGAGTTTTTTTATAATAAAGGAAACAAATGCATTATCTATAGAAATAATTGTATTTTGGGTACATCTAGAAATAATTGTATTTGAATGCAGTGAAATTATTATCAGCAACATATGTTTTCTAACAAATAGTTAACATAATTCTCACTTGATGATTATCATATTTACAAAGAAATTTGTTAAAAAAAATGCTTTAAACCTGCACTAAACTCTAAAGTTTGGTAATTTGCACAAAGCCTAATGTCGGCATAAAAATACCGTTCAAAATTCAAATATCGCATAATTAATTACACATCTTGATCGAATTTCCTATGATTCTAAAATAACAGTATTATTGATACATCTTACAATATATACTATTATTTTACCAAGATAAAATTAATTGCTTATCGGATCAATATCCACTTATTTGAACCAATTACTAGTAAATCTTGACTGTGATACAATACCTCATCAACTATAAATATTGACGTGAAAAATACTATTTCTTACCTTAATCAACATAATTGCACACACCGTATGGTAAACATAAATTATATTATTTTCATACTTCTTTTAATGAGAAAGTTTCCTAATTAATTGAAGTAAAAATCAAATAAAAAATGTTTATAAAAAACATTTCCCAACTATTTTCCCCCTTTTTATAACCAGAACAATGATAACATTATTATAATAATAAATAATCAACAAAATAGAACATGGACATCGATATTTAAGAGTAAGGATCCTCTTCATTAATTAAGAGACGAGTACAAAAAATACAAAGGTAATATAATATGATAAAACACTTTTATTCTTTTGTACATACTAAGAAAATATAATAATTGTTTTTCCTTTAATAGAGATGATCCTTACTCGGGATTTATGTACATGTTTATGGTACTTGGAATATATTGTACAGATTGATACTAATAATGTGTTAGGCTTATGTTTTTTTAGTAAACATGTTAAGATAATATATTAATGTGTTCAAAACATTACATTTTTGAAATTTATAAAGGAAACCGTTTTATTTTCTTCCTCTTTTGTATAAAGTATAAAGATGATAAATCTTTTTATAACAAGATAAATTATGTCAACTCTTACCCAATGTATTTCCTGAAATAATATATATGCCTATATTTTATTAATAATTTACGTATACATATATATGATAAAATATTAGAGAACCAATTACATACACATTTAACAATATATCATTTTCATAAGCATGTCATAAATAATTAATAAAAACATTTGAAAAATACTCTAAAAAATACGATATTATGGAACCATGGAAGGTGGTATGCTATTGTAATAAATGCATTATCTTACTTTTGACCAAATATATATCATAACAATCAAATGAATCATGATTGACCCTTACTTACCCCTCATTATTTGGTGATGTTTTATTTTCAACCTGAACTCCATAACAATTTAAATAAAATCTGATTAGGTGTATGTTCAATTATGATGAGACCAAACCAAATGAATGAATAATTATGATTGCCCCTTAATATTTGGGAATGTTGTTTTTTATTAACATAAAGAGAATAGTTTACATAGTAATAATTTAATTTTTATACAATAATAATTAGGCAAGAAATGATATACATACTTGAAAAGGAATCATTTGCATAACTATGTCATAAATAAATAATACAAATATTTGAGAAAACACTACTAGAAATATGATATTAATAGAGTATATATGTTGTTGAAAAAATGCTTTACCTACTTTGGCAAAAAAGATGACATTAATGTTTATTATAATTGAATAAAATACATGCAAACATAAATTATTGATGATGATAAAATGGGTTATGATTATCATTCACACATCTCTTAATCTTCACGAAACCTTATTTTTTAATCTAAACTCAACCATAATCTCAATACAATCCGACAATAGGAGAATCCAATTATAATTGGGTCAAACATATTGAGTAAATAGATAGATTCTGTTCACTCCTTATATGTATACTCACTTAGAAAAGACTATATGAGAATTTTATTAAGTGACAATTGTTTTTTATTATCGTAAGAGGAAATAATTTAAGATTTTTATATACTTATTATTAAATAAAAAATATACACCACCATATCAGATAAACAACTTTACTATCACATTGAATATAGTTTAAATTAAATATTAGGATAATTGTCATGTATAAAATTTATTAATTTTCCACATAAAGTGATTGGTAATGTTTTTTTTGGTAAATATTAGAATTGGTGTCAATTATTATAATTGAATAAATGCATATAAACATAAATTTTGGGTAATGATGAGATGAATCAGGATTATTCTTACGTGACTCTTAATATTAGTGAAACCTAATTTTCAAACTCAAATGTGATCATCATCTTAACAAATCACCATATATAATCTACTCAAACCAAAGGAAGTGAATATGATAAGGTCATTTTCACTCGTGTACATATAACTTCTACGGATACACCAAATAAGAATTTCATTTAGTAACAATCGTTCCTTTATCATCTTAAGAAAAAAATAATTTATACATTAATAATTTAAGAATTTTTCGGTTGTTAATTTATCATTTATTATTATACACTAGTTATTAAATAAGTGATACACCGACCAACTCACATAATCAACTTTAGTACTACATTGAATAGACATTAAATTAATATTAGTATAATTATCATCTATAATATTTATTAATTTGAGAGCAAAAATAATTCATAATGTTATTTCTGATGAATATTAGTAATGGTGACAATTATTATAATTTAATAAACAAATACAAATATAAATTATGAGCGATGATGAGATGAAAGATTATTATTCCTTCACCACTCTTAGTATTGATGAAGCCTAATTATCAACATGAATCCGTCTCAATAAAACTTAATTATATATGGATCAAATTATAATATGCTCAAACCAAATGAGTGAATAAGATATGGTCCTACACTCGTAATACATATACCTTCTCCCAACACACTAGATGAGAATTTTATTAAGTTGCAAATATTTTTATCAACATAAAATAATATATACCATTAATTTAAGAACTTTTTTCATTGTTATTTTATTATTTGTAATACACCACCAACTCAGATAAACAACTTTACTATCAGATTAGTTAGACCTTTAATTAAATATTAGTATAATTATCATCTATAATATTTATTATTTTGAGATTAGAAGAGTATTCATAATGTTATTTAATTATTTCCAATAAATATCAGAATGGGTGACAGTTGTTATAAAATCAAACAAACACTTGCAAATATAAATCTTGGGTGATGATGAAATGAATCATGATTTCCCTTATGCGATTTTTAATATTGATGAAACCTAATTTTTCAATCCAGATCTAACAACAATCTCAATAAAATTTAACCATATACGAATTCAATTATAATCGCTCAAACCAAATGAGTGAATCAGATAGACGAGTAAGCGAAAATAATTTATACTATTATATACCAGTTAATAGATAAAAGTAATCCACCACCGAAACACATAAACAACTTTAGTATAATTATCATCTATTATATTTATTACTTTGAGACCAAAAGTAATTCATTATTTTATTTCGGGTAAATATTAGAAATTGTGACAGTTACCATCGTGGGCATTTCATAGTTTCCTATTATTAGACCTGTCAAAACGGGCTATCCGGACGGGTTCGGGCTAAAACGGGTCGGACTAAAAAGTTCGGTTATATTTTATGTTGTTAAAAATGAGGCCCAAACCCGCCCAAAGCGGGCTGCGGTGGGCCGACCTAGATTATTTTATTATTTACACTAATGCAAAAAACTGATGCTTTTAATATGTTGTAATCAATTACGAGTATATTGTAATCGATTACATCATGTAAAATGCACAGGTCTGATTAGTTTATCAGCATGTAATCGATTACCAGGAGTGTGTAATCGATTATACTGTTTAGAAAACAGAACACTACCAATGCAAAAAACTGATGCTTTTAATATGTTGTAATCAATTACGAGTATATTGTAATCGATTACATCATGTAAAATGCACAGATCTGATTAGTTTATCGACATGTAATCGATTACCAGGATTGTGTAATCGATTACACTGTTTAAAAAACAAAACACTTGTGCTTTAGTGCAAATGATCTTAGTTTCATACATGAGTTTTTCAAAGATCAGCCAATGGTCCGAACCCGAGCCCGAATTTATTGTGGCCCGACCGGGCTGGGCTAAAAAGTCCGGTTTAACTAAAATACTCAAACTTTAGTACTCAAGCCCTATACATTTTTGGGCCTTGGTGGGCGGGCCTGCTATACCCGGCCCATTTTGACAGGTCTACCTATTATGGTCAACGTTGGCGGCGCAAAAGGCTGCACCTACTAGGCTCTACCTCTTCACTCTCTCTTACGCGCTTGTCATGCACCGCATATTTATCGCCGTGAGATCATTCCAATACTGGTGTTGATAGATTCACGAATAAAAAAACATTGGATTCCAATGACTTGTATGTGTGGTAGACATGCATGCATGATTACCATGATTCATGTATGTATGTGGGGGCAATGTGTAATTCACAGCCCAACGCCAGCTCATAATGAAGAATGCAAAAAAATGGAAAAAAAATATTTATTAACTTTCCTAATAAATTTGATATGATTTACCTACTCAGTCCTTTAAATGCGTATTTTTTTGCTCGGTTATTAAAAAAAAATGTGAATGAGTCAGCCTTTGTAAAACAGAATAGAGAGAAGGGGCCACTCAATGTGAGTGAAAACACTGCAAAACAGAGACAGTGACAGAGGTGAGATAGAAAGGACAGAGGCAGAAACAGAGTAGCTTCATCCGGCACAGTCACACAGTGAAAGCAAACAAGGTAATTTTTCTTAAAGTTTCAATCTCCTCATGTTTTTTTTTTCGAGAAACAGAAACCCATGTGATCTTTAATTACATTTTTTCATTTTCATGATAGTGGTCGTGTCATGGAGTTTTATTTTCCAATTTTTAAATAATAAATGTGGGGTTGTCTGTGTTTGTTGAGATTCGTGTTTTCAATAGGCTTTATAGTATAAAGTATTACCTTCACCTAAATTTCATTTTCATTCCATTTTCCCCAGATCGATAAAAACCACGTTTAATCCTTTGTTATGGACTTCATTTCTTAGTGCTTATACTGTTTTCTACTTGATTTGGTTACTGAATTAGTGAAAAGTGTCTTTGGTTTCTTTGTTTATCGGAGAAACAGACTTCGAAGGACTAGTATCTGCGGATTTATGTCGTCTGGTTTTGATTTGATAGTGCTTGGAGCTCCTTTGAAGAAGTTTTGGATTTGCACTTCCCTATTGTTCACTCTTTCTGTGTTCCCCGTTTCCTGTATTCTACTCTGTTCTATCCGGCAGAGTCTTAATCGTTTCAACCCAACAGTGTCAATGCCTTTGAGGCCAAAAAGGTTTGTTCTTTTTTTAATTTCTGATTTTTTGTCACACCCATTATATATTTTTTGATTGGTTTTTCATGTTTGAGGTCTGATAACGTTTTTCGAATTTGAATGGCTTTGCAGGATTTGTTCTGGCGTTGAGTGTTTTGGTGGCTCTCATATAGTACAATTTTCTAATTGTTTCTTGCTCTTAAGAGTTGACCTCACTTGAGAACTTCAGAATTTGTTTTCCCTTTTTACCTTTGGTTGGTTAATCCATCCTTTGATTTCTTCCCTCTGGTTGTTATCTTCCAGTTTTTTCTACCCTCTCTTGTTTCTCTGCCAAAAGAGCATTTTTTGAGGGGGTTTTGAAGGGTTTTTCCTTTAAGTTTTTCCACCATGCCTGAGCCTAGGAAACAACCAACAAGGAGAAAACATCAAAGGGTTCAACCCATTCAAGAGCCTAAGATTATGAGAAAACTTCGTATCATTTTCAACGATCCTGATGCTACCGACTCATCTGAAGATGAATCGGAGCCAAGAAATGTCAAAAGAAGCATCCGTGAGGTAGCACTACCCCCCTTTTCCTCTACCACCTTTACTGAAATAACAAGCTCTTGTGATGAAACAAACAAGAGTGTTGTTTGTGTTTTTAACAAAACTTGCATCGAAGGTCAACAACCCCAAATGAAGAGGAAGAAGGTTTTTTCACAAAACCCTTCAAGTAAGATCTTACCTTGTGGAAAGTATAGAGGTGTTAGACAAAGAAAATGGGGTAAATGGGCTGCTGAGATCCGTGACCCGTTTAGGAGTACCCGTCTCTGGTTAGGTACTTACAACACTGCTGAAGAGGCTTCACAAGCCTATGAGAACAAAAGGCGTGAATTTGAAGCCATGGCAAAAGCTCAATCTTGCAGCAATGGTTCTTCTTCTTCTTCTGTTTCTTCTGTTGTAGTACTTAATACTGCGAAGACTACTACAACTTCTGATAAGAGTAACTACACCGCTGTGCAATCTGTATCAGACAAGTCTTCTAGTTCTACTTCCGAAGATTCTGAGAGCATGGTCTCACACACATCACCATCTTCTGTGCTTGAGTTGGATATTTCGGCTTCTAATTTGATAGAGAAAGGAAATGTTGCATGCAATGAAGCTGTTGAGACTTGTGATTTGGTGGCTGAGTTAGCTGATCTGGAGATACCAGATTTAAGCACTTTGAACTTGCCTCCTCCACCATCAAATACTGTTGCAGCTTCTGTGTCTGAGCTTAGCCTTGGCCTTGATTTTGATATGTTGCCATTTGATGACTTTGCAAAGGGCTTTGATGATTTTAGTGGCTTGGATGATATCCATATCTTTGGATTTGATGACAATGAGCCTAGTGAGCTTCCTGATTTCGATTTTGGTGATTTTGGTGCTGATGATTTCAGTTTTGGTGATTTTGCTGCGGATGAGTTTGCTGGTTGGATTGAGGAACCCCTCCATGTACCATGTGCCTAAGTTTTGCAGCTTCATAGGAGTAAAAATCAGATAGAGCTCTACTTTGTTACCAGTTTTTATGCCTTTAGTTAAATTATCAAGTTTTGTTATGAGTTTATTTTCAATTTTCTTTTGAGGAAGTAAGTATATGTTATAGGACCCTTGGGTTTTCCTGTGCTAATAGAGCTGTCCAAGGGTCCTTGAACTTAATTATTCCAATTTTGTTTGTAGTTTTATATGAGAAAAGATAATCGGAAGAAGAACTTTTTTTAGTGTTGTTGTATTCTGTAGTAAGTTCATAATTTTTCTACGGTTTGATGTATGGATGATGCCCTTTTCAATGTTCATTGTTTTCTTCTAATCAATGGAAATTTTCCCCGACAGCGTTTATTTAAAAAAAAATCAACCAAAATTTAACCTTAAAAATCCGCTCCTAGATTTTTTTTTAACTTTGTAAAGTCGAATTAGGATACCCATTTCGTAACTGGCCCATTTTTTTGTGGTCATATTTTTTCCCAATGTTGAGAATGGATATGATGTTTGTGGTTTAAGGTGGTTGTTATTTATTCTCCCAAGTGGTAACATCAAAGAGTGCATGTTGCGTCCAGGTCGCCGGCACCTTAGTAAATAAGGTAGTAAAGCCAGAGAAAACTGTCTTATTAATTAAGCGAGACAAAGCAAAGAATGCTATAGTGTGAAGTGATTAAGAGACTGGGAAAATTTATAAACGAATAAGATGGATGGTAGGTGAAGTGGATCCCCACCTCACATTCACAATAGTCAATTAATCATTTTAGTACATGGATGATAGGGAATTAACAACTCCACATCATGTCTAGAAAGACAAACAAAGATATATGTTTTTATATATATATATATATAGACAACCAATAAAATATTGATGATATATTGAAATTTAGTTATAAATAATAGTTTTATAAATACACTTATCTTCAAATGTGACATATTATATGTGTGTTGGGTGAAGTTTTTCTGGCATCTCTACTATTCAACTTCCTCTACTATTGGTCTAAGTCCTAAGCCAACCCAGCCTCTCATTCAACTTTTTATTTCTTTTAGTAGTCATCATAATATAATGAATTAATGATAGTGTTTTCATTGGTCAAAATATAACTTTTATTTATTGAAATTAGTTAATCTTTAATTAATTTCTGTACTGGTATTGCTGACTTTGTGACTATTGGTTTGTAAATCTTTGTCAATTCTCTGTTCCCCACCACCCAAGAGAACATATCAACACAACACTCTTCTGCTTATTGTTCTTAACGAAAGGGCTTATGTTGTGCTTTCACGTCTTAACTAAAAGCCAGACTTGTATAATATTTTGCTTTGCCGCCACGTTATAGTAGTGCTGGGCTTCATATAAATTCTCGTTTTGATTGATTTCATTCTTGCAGTTCACGTCATTATTAATTGGGCTGGCTTTTCTTTTTCCCACTAAACTAATTTACCTCGTAGGGACGAACTTAAAAAGGCAATGGCTTATATAGAGAAATTTTTATATTGTCAATATATTATCTACTATTCATGTTAACTCATAGTTGACTATTAAATAAAAGTAACAAAATCGAAAAATGAATGATTCACTCATTGTATGTTTAAGGTTTTGGATAGTATTTTATTTAAGGAAAAGTGCATGGAAACTCAATGAATTTTATGCCTTTTGCAAGTAAATACTACAAACTATTTTTTCTTTATAACTGCGACTTAAACTTTATTTGTTTGTGAAATTGGTTCTCACGTAAAGATAATTTTATATTACTAATAGACTATTAAGGAAATCGCTATTATGTGACTCACAAATCACAATAGTAACAATACGTCTATCACTACAACATTGCCTGTTATTGAGTTGATAGTGGGAAAAATCATCGTCAAAATAAAAATTGATGAAAAAGAAGATAAATAGATTTTAGAATTAAAAGTCGACAGTAAAATAATATTGATATATAAAAATAAAATTAAATAATAATGACATCGTATTAAAACTTAAAAAAAAACCTAAGTGATAAATTTTCATTAAAATTATACATATGTAGGGACGGGTTTCACCACTAGTTAAAGTAATTGAAAAGAAAAATAATTCATAATTTACTTACAACATAAATAAAGTTTAAGGTGTTTTTTTTATAAACTTTTTTGTTTTTACCTACATTTCATTCCAAAAAAAGAGTCAAGAACATGATACAAGTAATATACAAAATATCACAAGTGGCACATGAATAATAAAACTTTTTGAGTAAAGTAACCACCATTGCTGGAAGAAAAAAAAAACACTTTACCATCCCTCTTCTAAAACCCTTCGATTTTATTTTTGAGTTCACACCCCAATTGTTACTTGATATGCCATTTGGGAGGAGAAAATTATCTTCAACTTTTGACTAGAAATTATTAAGTTCCCCCTGATGAATTGGTAATGCTAAAATTGATAAACAAGTGGTGATGGACTTGAATATAATTAGCATAGAAAATAAGAGTGATGAGTTATTTTTACATTACAGTTTGTGGTGATGCTATCATTTTTGTACATTAATGAACCCTTTAATGTTATAGCAGACTCGTATGATATTGCCACTTCCCATGTTTGTAAACTAATGAATGTTTGGGAAGATTTGGTCGCAGGAGAGAGAATGTGAGGTAATTTTTGTTTGACAATAAAACTATGCTGGGTTAGTGGATAACAAGTTTTTTGGGTCGTAATTCTCTGCATAGCCCATATTTGTGGGAAAATAATTGATTATTGTTTTTACATTTTAAGAGTCTTTATATCTAAAAACCAAAAAATGTTATATCATCCTAATTTTTACTTTTGTTTTTGTTGTACTTGTCTTCTAGCTACCTCACTATGTTTGATAATTTGGTGAATACTTTTAAAATTTTGATATTCAAGATCCAATAAAAAAATAATAAATTACCAGGTAAATTCATTTTCCAATACCTCTCCTATTCTAACTTTCTTCTCCATTATCTCCATAAATATTGGGCTATAAATCCTAGAAACTGGGTTATGAAACTCTAATCCTAGCATTAAATACGAGACAATAATTTTGTGCTGTCCATCACTTTGTTTTTGCAAATCAAACGGATCCCAAGAGATTAATCTTGGGTTTAGATTCTATTTTAATATATTTTGGGAAACACCAATAGTATTTGTGAAGACTTTTCTTGAGATAGCATTTCGGTGGAAGAAGTTTAGTGGGTCCTTGAGAATTGAATAGCTACCCTCCATTGTATTAATGGTTATTATTATCTAATTATATTTGATTTCATTTTTTCTGTTCTTCCCCATATGGTTCAGAAATGGAGAGGATTTGAATCTCATAAAAACATTTCGAAATTTTCTCCATCATTTGACATTTTTGACCCATCAAATTTTGAAAAAATAAAGCATTATTCGGCCAATAATTCAAGAGATTACCTTGGGTTACGGAGACATTATAATCAGTATTTTTAAAAACCTTCGGTCGAATGTTTTCTTTTTTTAAATTGTTATTTAAAGATAATGCTTGACCCTTAGACTGAATCTAAAATTTCATTTATACTTTTATACTGTTTGATCTATTCTGTTATAATGGATAAGTCATGGAAGATGTATCTATTAATGTTCTTTTAAACTGTGGCTTGTAACATTTACTAGCTAATAACCCACAGATTATGGTTCTGCATTTTTAGTTTGAATGCTGGAATCCAAATAATGCGTTAGGATTCATCTTCAGTTTTAAGATTTATCAGTAACGTGTATAGACTATAGTTCATGACTTTGTATTTTAATCTATTATCATAATAATTTAAAATAGTTATTTTATTTACAACAAGGAGTAAAATAAAAGGATATACAAATGACCATATCACATGTGGTTGTTAAACATTATGACAGCGTACTATAAACATTTTTTGAAATAAATGACAAAAACTAAAGATAAAAATAGAGGATTAAAACCAGATTTCACTTAAGCGATTAAGCGTAAGCCCAAAAATACAAATTTAATATATGGTTAAAAGATCCAATCATTTATTCATGGGTATGAAGTGTAAGTTCAACTATTTTATTGGGTGTGAACTTGTGAGCTGAATGGGCTAACAACAGGCTTTTCTATTGTGCAGATGGGCTTGAAAATATTATTCTTTAGAATTTAAATTTAAACTTAAAAAACTAGTTTCAAATGTCAAAGCCTTATTCACAACTTTGCAAAGCACCATGAGCAAGATTAGGTGCGTTAACATCCAATAGGCTACAAGCATCATTAAGAATCTCTCTCTTCAAAGTATAGGTGATAATGAACACGTGTCACCTTTTAATAGGTTACAAACACCATTTATATATAAGGAATTGTACCTAAGTTTTGTCCTTTAGTTAATACATTCGTATCCATATCCGGGTTTACAAGATCAATAATTCTTTCGCGCTTTGTTGGAGAATATAGTTTTGGAGGGAAAGAGAAGAAAAGTGATGACTTTTGAAAGTCTCTTTTTTATTTGGGAGTTAGGTAAAAAAAAATGAAATTTTTTTGAAGGGTTTCTAAAATCTCATCTCATCTCAATTTCACACTCCCAAAATGACAAAGAAGTTTGCCTTCATTTTCTTTTCCCTTCCTTCCCCATTCTTATCCCTTGATTACTCTACTTTACTTTCCTAAATAACTCACAAACATATCTTAAAACTGATAAAAACATAAAAAAGAACTGAAAGTATATATGATAGAGATTTTGTAAGTGCAACCCATCTTCATATTTTTCCTGAAAGAGTAGTATCCTCATATAATTTTCTCCAATAATTTATCATACTGCTAATTAGATAAACCATAACATAACCAAGTAAATGTATTGAATACCTAGAAATATATATATAGGAGGATCCATTGACTCATAAGTTTTTTAAACTTATTCCACATCTTAGCCATTAATTATTAAGAAATCTAATTGTTAGTATTAATGAGTAGATCAAAACCATTGGCTTTTCTTAGAATTGATGGTTAAGATGTGAAGTAAGTTTAAAAAACTTACTCTTGTAGTAAATGGATCACAACCCATATATATAAAAAGTCAAGTATTCCGTTTTAGTAGTAATTGAACACTGTTTAACATCATATATCTAAAGGCTACGAAAGGTAATAATTATTTATCAATTGTGTCAGATGGTTGATACTGTTTACCTAGACTCATATTTTAGATATTAAATTATATTTTTACAAACAAATAGTATAAACAAATAGTGTATATAATATATACACACACAAAAAAAAAGGTATTGAAAAAGAGAGAGGTAGTTAGACAGTAAAACTTTTATTGCAAAAGATAGATATTTATACTAACATAAAGGGAAAACACAAAATAACCATATATGATGGTATAATTTTTGTTTCCGATTTTGTCCTTACTAATATATGTTTTCTACCAAAAAAAATCATATAACTTATTTCTTTATGTTTTATGTTTGTTTATGTAACTTTTACAGTTTTTCTATTTGAACACGACAATTTTTCCACATGGATCAAGACGATATCTAAACACGATAGTTTATCTTTTTCATTTTTTAACATACAAAATTACAATTCATTAAATAGAAAAGCGGTTTGACAAACACGTGAGTCCAAATAGTAATAGTACCAATCCATATCAAAAAGTAATTAGAGTGAACATTTAAACAGAATTAAAATGAATTGCTAACTGCTAGTGACATACTCGTACCAGGGCCCACCTCACCTTATCATCATCATTTAGTTACCATTATTCTTTGAATCAAGATCATCGTTTTTAAAAGCATATTCTTCACTCTATTACTCCAATAAAATTAAGACACATAATTTAAAATAATATGTTTGTTTTTCATTACTAAATTTTTTAATCGATGTCACAATTTCATTTAATTAAGATATAATTGATGACAATATTAAAAAATAGGAACAACTAATGTGCATTCTTATTCTATGACAAACTTAAGTTTTCTAACTTCCATTTCAGTAGAGCATCAGTCCATATGTCACATTTATCTGAAATATATTCTACCATTAATTTTTTGGATTGAAATATTTTATCATTAATTTATTTCAATCGAACAAAATAAGTAACAACCACATTTTTATGGGATAAAAGTGTCCTTCCTCTTTTTTTATAAATTTGAAAAACAAAAGAAAGAACTTATTAAGGCGTTAAAGTGCATCCCCTACGAGAAAACTATCAATCTCATGGAGAAGAACTCCAATATCGTTTTTGGTTACAATGACAATAAAAAAGAACTCCAATATGAGAGTGTTTCTAGATTAAATCCTTATATTTAAGTATATGTACCAAAGTAATATTTATTTAAAACAACACAATAAACTTGAACACGGTCTTTGGAAAATGTAACATTAGTTTAGTAGTTGTATATAATTCGATCATTCAAATGTCTATAGTTATTTTTAATTAATAAAGACAAATTAAAACTCATTTCGCTAATATCTATAGTAATTGTATTTCTAATAAAATTAGAAATACAATTACTATATTATTAATTTAGTCTATTGATTTACAAATAATAAGCATTAATTAAATCTATTTTCGTACTCTAGGATGTTCAAGACAATAATGGAAGGAGCCAAAATCTATAGATTTGGAGGTCCAAACTAAAAAACAAATTGAAAATGACAACTTTAAATTTTTTAAAGTTGCTGAGAAAATGAGTCATCTACGAAAAATATGTTCCAAGGTACTATTTCCTGTCTACGTGTCAGTCTCTCATGCATTTTTTCCCCGCCTAAATACACACCCACATTCTAACCGTTGATCTCTACTCATCCACGTGTCTTTCATCCACAATTCTCCAACCTTTTCATTATCCCTAAATCCACTAAACTCATCATTTACCATAATTTCATTTCATCTGACTTCTCTCGTTCCCAATTCTTCAAACTTCATCTTACTATTCTCACTTTTAATATTTCGAACTCTTTATTTTCCTTCATCTCACCAAAATCTTCATCATCCCTAATTTCTCCAACACTTAATTATCTCTCGATTTCAAAATACAAACTTGAGTTTATTCTCGAAAGAAGATTTTTCTTTATTTTTCTTCATATTTCCTCTCTATATCATATTCTCTCTTTTCTTTTTTCTACTTTATTTAAATATTTAGATCATCATTTTTCCTTTATATTTTTCTTTGTATTCATCATTTTTTTATATTTTTCTTTATTCAATGTGATCTTCATTTGAACTTCATGTATTAAGTGTAGATCTGACTTATCATATTCTTCACGATAAACATATTCATCATTTTTCCTTTATATTTTTCTTTCTATTCATCATTTTTTTCTTTACTAACTATGGACTCCATTTGAATTTCATGTATTAAGTGTAGATCTGACTTATCATCTTCTTCAAGGTAAACATATTCATCATTTTCATTTATATTATTCTTTGTATTTATCATTTTTTTTTATAATTTTCTTTACTAACTATGGTTTCCATTTGAACTTCAAGTATTAAGTGTATATGTGACTTATCATTTTCTCCAATGTAAACATATTCATCATTTTTCCTTTATATTTTTCTTTATATTCGTCATTTTTTTTATATTTTTATTTACTAACTATAGTCACTAATGAAACTTCATCGTCGTGATTTTTTTAGTAATGTTATAAAAATCACTTATTTAAGTGTAGATTTGACTAATGTCTTATAAAAATCATAACTTTGATTTACTTTTACGTTGTCATATCTGTTAATGTCAAATTTATTTTTCACATATTAATATTCATAATCATATTCTCACTATTGTTGTCATAATCATATTCACAACTTATGATATTTTATTGACGTGTTTTTGTCTTCATTAGAATGATAATAAATGAAAATTCATAAGAGAATAAAAAATGAATAACTGAATAATGACAATAAATTTTGTTATACCGTTATAATTTGCAAACTAATAGTTACTAATTAATAATTAATTTGAATAAATATCGCCGACCATTATGAAAGAAATAAAAGTGATATAATAGAATACAAACATATATTGTCATTTAATGTGGTGCTTATTGGTGAGATCGATGATACTATTCAAGCTGAAAAATAATATATAGTAATCGCTACATGCAAATTAGTACGTTTCCTTTAATTTCAAAAAAAAACTTAAAAAATAATTATAATGTTCTCATTTCCATTTATTAATATTGTTCATACATTTCTATTATCATCTTTAAAATATTTTAGCATTTTTGATCCTAAATAATTAAAGCTTCCATTATTTTGAAAAAGAATCGAACTATATAATTACAAATTTCCTATTTCAATGGTAATTTATTACTAAATTTTTTTTTTATCTATTAAAATATTATTTTCAAAGTTGTCATACTAAATGATTAAATTCGTATTTATTTTATTTGATGAGTGTCAACTTATTCTTCTTAAACCATTAAGAAGAATGGGTAGAAGAATAACATGGTTGCAAAAAAATATTATTAATAGGGATATGCTGCTACTTTTATTTATTTATGACAATAAAATCAATTCTAACAGATGTTACTCCTTAGACAACCATTTCCTTTTGTTTTTGTGATTTGAACAAATTAGTAGGAGTTGACTAAAAAATGTTGAAATTGAAAAACACATTTTTAATTAAAATTGGAAATATGATCAATCCCAAAATTAATTTTGTGGACAAATGTTTAATTTTTAAGAAACGGAATAAAAGACATTCAAGAGCAAGTCTAATAGAGATTAAAGAGAAATTTAATCCCAAAATACAATCATCATTCAAATCCCAAAATTAATTGTGGGGAACAACTATTTAATTTAAAAAATAAAAGGCATTCAAGGACAATCATGTCTAATAAACATTAAAGAGAAATTCAACCTAAAACACTATCATCAATCAAATCCCAAAATTAATTGTGAGGAACAACTATTTAATCTAAAAAAACAGAAAAAATGGTATTGAAATGACAATCATGATTAATAACTTTTTCTGAATTTTAATTTTAATTGTTAAAATAACCATTTATTTGCTCATTTAAATATGATCATTGTCATATTCTTTACTCAATTTTCCACTCATACCTATCTCCTACCTCTTCATCTCTCTTATTCTTACAATGAGAGGTTTCATTCATCGGGTTGGTATTTATTTTGTCATACTAAATGAATAAATTCGTATTTATTTTGAAAAAAATCTAAGTGTATGAGTAACATGTGTTTACGAATGCACATGTAATATGTGTGCTTTAATCATTCAAATGCACAAACAGCTTGTGTATTCTTAATAATCATATGAACACATATAATATGTGTTGTGTGTTCTTAATAATCATATGAACACATATTAAAAATATCAAATTTATTATACCTTTAGTTATATTAACATTTTTTAAATATATTTAATGTATACAAAAAAATTGAAACAAAGATTGTTACAGTGGCAAGCTCCAACTAACCCAATGGATAACTGCAAAGAAAGAACCAAGACATAGCCGTTCACAGAACCTATATTATACTGAATTAAATAAACAAAGCATGTGACATGAGCCATGTTACTTATTGGACTTGGTGTTTACGTGGGGTTCTTTTACTTCTTTGTCCAACGTTTCTATAAAAGCCTAAGCCAGTTGGCCCTACACTTAGTTGAATTTGAGAATGTCACTATTTGGATTAAAAAGTTTTACTTTTTCCTTTTTAGTGAACTTGAAAAGTTTTACTTTTTTTAATATATGCGAGGTTCTATAATGTATTTCAACTTAACAATCTTAATTTATTTGCATATTATATACATGATATCATATTTGAATACATAGTTAGTTTTAAATGAAAAATGTTGAAGTAACTAAAGAATCTTAAGTCAACAGTATTATATGTTTCACTACATTATCCGTTTAGCTATTGTAGTTCATATAATATGTACTAAAAGCCAAAAGGTTGTCCATATAACAGGTTGTCCGTTTAGCCATTGTAGTTCATATAATATGTAGCTATTGTAGTTCATATAAATTAATCAATTTTTATTTTTGTCCATATAAATTAATTGGATTTGATTTTAATCCCTAAAAGCCAAATTTATGTACATGTTTTTGTTGGCTATTACTCTGTTTGCGTACATACTTTTAATGGTTGTATTTAACACTTTTTCGACACATCCATGGAAAATTATCTCTCAAGTGTTATTAATATCGTACCGGTCTTTAAACTGATAGGGGTATTGATACAGTGGTATATCGGTTTAATCGGTGATTCACTAATTAAATCACATACCGGTAAAATTAGATATATATGTATATAATATTAATATTAATGTTTAAAAATCAATAAAAAGCAATAATTATTTTTATTTTCATTAAAAAATTAATTTTAAATAAAAATCGACCTGTATGACCGATACGATTCAATTGAAAACCGACTGGTATGACCAGTTTTTACGAGTATAATTACATAATCAGTATAATTATTGTATCATACCAGTATTAGGGTCGATTCAACCGGTCGGCACAAAACAATTTTAATAACTATGCTTAAAATAATCGGTGACAACTTTACTTTAGAAGCTAACTTAAGGGAAGATCATTATTCAAACTATTATAAGAGATAGTTTTCCAATATTGTTCACAAAATTATTATATTAAAGAATCAAAATAAATATTTCATCTAAAAGATTTCGATGCAAATTCCGTGGAGAATCTCAATATCCACACGTTAGAGCAGTATTGAGAATAAATAGAGAAAATTGATTGCTAACTATCAGCCAAATGCAATGGGCATTTAATATTTGATGGACAGCCACATGTTTAGTGTTTTACCAAATTAGCACGTGGGTAACAAAAATTTTCTATCTCTACTATTTTATATCATTGTCTTTATTAATTTGGCACGTAGACTTTCATTTCATCTCTTACTACTATTTTATATTGTTATTTTATCAAATTTTGTACTCATTATTCTATATTATTTACATGTGACCGGTTAATTGGTCATTAAATATGTAGACCAAATAACTGCATGTAGAGAGCATTATATATCACAAACCTCTAATTTTTCTTCCCGAAACCTGTGACTAAAATCTTATGATGTGAGTGTGCCAACAGAAATTATAATTCAGAGGTTCTTGTATAAATTGTGAATTAAATATTTCTGAATTCTCCAATAAATTAAATGAAAAATTGAATGTACATAATGCTTATCAAATATAAAATGCCTTTAATATATTATCTATTTTTTTTTGTAATAACAATGATATCTCCTTACTTTTAGTAGGGAACTAATTCTTCCAATAAGATGTGATTGACTCCCAATAATGGATTAACAATGTCTTACACAATTGGATTTCTATTGATTAATTAAGTATCTTTTCATCGTTGAAGAATACTAAATAGTAAATGCTGTTTATTATTGATTGTTGACTTTGACATTGGCAATGTGTTAATCCGTAAGAACATCTTATATACACCCTAGTAGGTGTGGATACAACTTTTGTTTGAACTATAATAAGTTATATTATGCATTTATCTTTTTGTGGGTACATCTATTAGGCATTTTCTAATGAATAGGTAAGACTAAGATTTTTTTTTAAATTTATTTAGTTTAATGATTAAACTTTTAAGTTATATAAAATTGTATACTAAACAGACGACCTTCCTTAATTATATTTTAAATTTCATATTTATAGTATACTATTATAATATAATTAAAACTATTATATAATAAATTGAATATAAATAATGTAACTTAATTAGTAGTGTTATATTATTTAATTTATATAGGCCTAATAAAAACAAATATATCGACCTATCCATTGGTTAGTAGCCTCATAATAAGACTTAGGTTACTGCATATTAAATCAAATTCTTGTATTTTTTATCATCATGAAATCTATCGAAGCTTCATAACACTATACTAACACCTTGTTGATTTTGAAAGTCTTATTTCAATAAAAAGAAAAAACATAAAAATAAAAATTAAGATTCTTGATTGATAAGGTACAGATAATATTCTAACCAACTCAAGTAGGCTATAAAGGAACCCCATAGAAATTAAACATGGATGAATTTCTATCGCATACTATATCAAACTATTTGTGCAGGATACCATTACCATACTTCGAAAGCTCTCTCATTTGGAGAGTAGGTTGATGATATACCAATAAAAGGACATTGTTGTAAGCACAAACTGTTAAATTATACTAAATCTATTTAATTGATAGAAGAATGTATATAATTAAGGTGTCTCAGTTGCAAAAATGGGTTTCTCCTATTTGCTTTTCAAACCACCTTTTAATGATGTAAAGTAACACAACCATTAGAAGATAGTAAACAGGGGCAAATCACAAAGTTGTTTTTATATGTGTGAAAGAAAGATTTCAGGGTTTAGTTATTATGGAAATTAATACAAAGTTAAGTGAGCGTTGAGTGACGTGAAGTCTTTCATTTAATCCCTTCATCTGCCCCTTCAGTGCATAGGGTCCCCTTTGCCTTTAAAACCTCACCCTCCCCCATCCTTCACTTATTCAATCACCAAAGCAAAATTCCCCTTCTTTCTAATTCTCACTTCTCATTCCTCACCCTTCCTCTTTTTTAGCATCAAAATACTTTGCAATTGCTATAGCCATAGTATATACCTTTGTGTTTCTCAAATATTACAAATCAAACATGCCTCCAGCCATGCCAGATTTCTCTAACACTGTGAAGCTCAAGTATGTGAAACTTGGGTACCAATACCTTGTGAACAACATTATCACCCTTACCCTTGTTCCCATCATGGCTGCAATTTTCATAGAGGTTCTACGTTTAGGCCCTGATGAAATCCTCAACCTTTGGAGATCTTTCCACTTTGATTTTTTCCAAATTCTTTGCGCTTCTTTCCTCTTAATCTTCATTGCTACCGTCTACTTCATGTCCAAGCCACGCACAATTTACCTTGTTGACTATGCTTGTTTCAAGCCACCCGTCACGTGCCGCGTTCCTTTTGCTACCTTCATGGAACACTCAAGGCTTATACTACAAAACAACCCCAAGAGCGTCGAGTTTCAAATGAGGATTCTCGAGAGATCTGGCCTTGGTGAAGAGACTTGTTTGCCACCCGCAATTCATTACATCCCACCAAAACCAACCATGGAAGCCGCTAGAGGCGAGGCTGAGCTTGTTATTTTCTCAGCCATGGACTCATTGTTCCAGAAAACCGGTCTTAAGCCTAAGGACATAGACATTCTCATTGTCAATTGTAGCCTTTTCTCTCCAACGCCTTCTTTGTCTGCCATGGTGATTAACAAGTACAAGCTTAGAAGCAATGTTAAAAGTTTCAATCTCTCGGGGATGGGTTGCAGCGCGGGGTTAATCTCAATTGACTTAGCTCGCGATCTTCTTCAACTTCATCCAAACTCAAATGCTGTTGTTGTGAGCACGGAGATTATAACACCCAACTATTACCAAGGTAAGGAGAGAGCCAAGCTTCTTCCAAATTGTTTATTCAGAATGGGAGGTGCTGCTATTCTCTTATCAAACAGAAGAAAAGAGTACAAGAGGGCAAAATATAAGCTTGTCCACGTTGTTAGAACTCACAAAGGTGCTGATGATAAAGCATACCATTGTGTGTTTGAAGAGGAAGACAAAGAAGGGAAGGTAGGTATCACACTTCAAAAGGATCTTATGGCTATTGCAGGTGAAGCTCTCAAGTCTAACATCACCACCATGGGTCCTCTTGTTCTACCAGCTTCAGAACAGCTTCTATTCCTTCTCACTCTCATTGGAAGAAAAATCTTCAACCCAAAATGGAAGCCATACATCCCTGATTTTAAACAATCTTTTGAGCACTTTTGCATCCATGCTGGTGGCCGTGCTGTGATCGATGAGTTACAGAAGAACCTTCAGCTCTCCGCGGAGCATGTTGAGGCTTCTAGGATGACCCTTCACCGCTTTGGGAACACTTCATCTTCATCACTTTGGTATGAGCTTAACTACATTGAATCCAAAGGGAGAATGAAGAAAGGAGATAGGGTTTGGCAGATAGCATTTGGAAGTGGATTTAAATGTAACAGTGCTGTGTGGAAATGCAACAGAAGCATTAAGACCCCTCTTGATGGACCTTGGTCTAATTGCATTGATCGTTATCCAGTTTATATTCCTGAGATCGTTAAGCTCTAGGTTCTTGAAGAAGAAAACGAAACAAAAGGTTACTTTGATTTCAGTGATCTTCTGCTAAAGAAGATGAGTACTTATGCCTTCTATGCTGTGTAGCCCTATCATAACACTTATTTGTTATTTGTCTGTCATACCTGGTATCCCCTTTTCTTTCTAAAATATTTGTATTATCATTTTTCTTCAAACAATTACATTACCACCTTGAGATTTTGCATAGAAATTATCCCAATGGGTCTTCTATGTATTGATCAATGTGCATAATGGAAGGGAAACATAACTAGTTTCTTTGTATTTGTTTGCATTTGGAAGCTTGTGATTAGGACCTGAAATGTAAGAAATATATTGGCCAAATTAGTTTGTCAGCAGTACGGTTTTCTAGTTGTGCTGAATGTTAAAATCCATTTGATTCCTCTCCACAAAATGAGGCTAAAATCTTTTTATTTATTTTTTTATTGAAAAATAACATAAAATTATAGTCAATTGAGTATTGTTTTTGCATGTATCATAATCCAATCCTATAGAATTATACTTTAGTTATGAAATGAATCCCTCTTCATCCATACTCGGGTCAAGTGCTTCTAGATTCAAGTATATGACCTCACAGATAAATTATTTGGTAGCCCAATACATTTTCATCCTAACTAGTCACTTAAAAAGTATAATTATATTTAGTGTAATTACAAAAAAAAGAAGTTAAAAAGTAGAAGTGGCATACCAAGTTTGCATTTTGTGATATTTGACTAAATAGTCATTATAAAATGATCACTTTTGTAGAATAACAATAATGTAATAACAATATATAGATTTATACAAAGTAATTATATAAATCCATTATTTATTTATATAGTTTAATATATACACACTCTTAGTATAAAGTTTTTTACATTCACGATACATCGTCAACTTTCATATGACTTTTGTTTGAGAGTCAATGATGATTAATATATAAATGATTATTGTTATATCGACATGGTAAAAAATAATTACATTACTTTTACATTAAGAGTCGGTTATGATTAAAAATGACAATAAACTGTGAATGTATATTTCTTTTTCTCTTTCTTTTTATTGCTATGGGTAGACGGATGAATATTATATGATTCCTCACAAACAAAAAATTAATATTATAATTCCCCAATGCAATCACCCAATTTATTAATTTATATATAACTACACCTGGAATACGGATCCTCTGTTGTACTAGAGGGTCCAGTATAGTCTGAAATGGCAATACGTGACATTTAAAATTTTTTGATGGTACAGATTTAAAGTTATTTTTAATTAAAACATTTTTTTGACATTTAAAATAATATGAGTCTCACATTGCAGACCATCCAGTACTAGAGAGGATCCCAAACCCTACAGCTGGTGGGAAATCAATAATTTCAATAAAAATAAAATACCCCAAATCAGCTTTCTCGACGTTTATTCCCAAAATCCGCCCTTGTTGGACAGTCGTCTTATGAAATATCGACTTCCCAACGGGTTGCATCTTATTTTTAATTTTTGAAACGTAACATTGAAAGGATCCCTTGTCTCTAAGTTATTGACATCTCATTTGTTTTTTTTAATGTTGAGAAGTTGATTTATGAGCAACCAACATGGTTATTAATACTGTACCGGTCATCAAACCGGTAGGATACTGATATAGTGGTATAGTGGTTAAACCGATGATTCACTAATTAAACCGCATACAGGTAAAGTTAGATATATAATATATTAACATTAATGTTGAAAATCAATAAAAAACAATAATCATTTTTTTTCATTAAAAAAATAATTTTAAATAAAAATCGACCGGTATGACCGACACGGTTCAATTGAAAACCGGCCGGTATGACCGGTTTTTACCGATTTTGGCTGATTTTTACCAGTATAATTATATAATCGGTATAATTTGTATCGTACCGATAATGAGATCGATTCACCGGTTCAACTTGTCGGTATGAAACAGTTTTAATAACACTGCAATACCAACTTCTCATTCGGATGAATTTTTATTGTTTTAAATTAAATAAAAATAATCTTCTCAACTTCTTAGTTTTTTTATTGTTATAGAGGATGAGTCTAATTCAATGATAAAGTTAATTATTTGCTTTACGACTTGAAAGTCATGTGTTTAAATCCGCAAAACACTGTGTGGAAAAAGACTTCATATATTTATCATCTATAGATTCTCGTAGGAGAAACTGGTATATTATGTTGTCTTACCTAAAAATAAAAATTAACATATATAATATATACTTAAATTTCAGGGGGCTGGTTTTATATTTTATTGTGATCCTTACCTTTTATAGGCATGATGTGAGACAAAAATTTGGCAGATAATTTAATTATATGGTTTGAATATCAAAGTTCTAGACTTAAGATAAATTGTGATTACACAACAAAATTGTACATATTATATATAAAATAATTTAATTATGTAACATTTTTACAATAAATTATGAACTAAAATAAACTATGTAATTATGTAATACTAAAATATGAAATTAGTATTACTTATTCAGAACTTGAGTCCAATATATTTTTATTATATCATCTTCTTAATAAGCGTTAAATGGTCTCATACTTTTCTCACTATACATGAGATCCTTACTTCAATTATAAATAAATTATTTAATAATATAAAATAATTATCATTACGATCAATAAGTTACATAATAATTGATGAAACAACGCATTTTAAAAAATAAAAACAATGTGGTGCTTATCATAACAAGATAAAATTAGTTTTACATGTAAAAAAAATCATTTGGTCAAGATTAAAAGATATATGCACATGATTATCATGTGACGAATAACTAATTTTTAATCATAACAATCTATGATTAGTTATAATACCCAAATTTATTGTTCTCACATGTTTTATATGAAAATTGTATTCACTTGAGTCATCCCCGATATATATTGAGTGTAGAGAATACTTACAATTTTTATTTGAGTATAATATCTATGTAGTGTTAATGTAAAGATTTATAATAATCATTATATCATATACTATTAATTTGTATTACTGTTTTTTGCAGAGTCAATAATCATTAAACATGAACGATATGATATGATGTTAGTATATAAAACTCATAAATCTATTTTTAATTTTTTTTTTTGTCTTTCCTAGGTTAGATTTATCATGAAAATTATGGTAAACAGAAGTTTTGCTAATTTTAGGAGAAGATAAAAACAATGAATGGGTTTTATTTGGAAGCAATGTATTTATTGGATCATAGATTCATGTGTTTAGTCTTTTAATACAAAATTTCATTTTTAGTTTGTTATGGAGGTTGAAATAAGGTTATTACACTTGCGTTTTGACAGTGCATTAAAATAATTGTGATTTTTTGTACTAGAGTATATCTCTAATTTTTGGGTAAAGACTAATTCATTTTAAGTTTTGTAGTTACCTAAGCCAATAAGTATCCCTTTAATTAAACATTTGTTTTAATTGTGATTGCCCTAATTGAATTAGAAAAAGTTTTTGATATGTGTCCTAAGACACATCCTAATTTATCCATCAATAAAAGTTTACATTGAGAATTGGATAACGCACAACTGTTAATTTATCCAACTTTAATATTGTATCAATTTCTAGTTAGATTTACTTTTCTTAAATAAATTGAAATGTACTCCACACGTTAAAAATTCCAATTTTAAAATATCTCTTAAATATGCAGTTGGAAGTTATACTTTATTTTCAATGTGGTGGATTGTGATGTACTAGTGTATTGCAAATTTGCAATGCATTAAATTGATAGTTCTTTTTTCTACCAAAAAAATTGATAGTTTCTTTGTTTTACTCTCTGGTTTTGACTTTTGAGTAAGGAAAATTTAGGAAGGAGTATTTTGAAAATTTTGTTATTCATTTGGTATAATTTTTGACAAAAAAAAAATGTATGCACTCCGTCTTTAAAAATATATAAGATTTTATATTATTATTGTATCATTAACCATTCATGTCTAATTATCATTGATTATTAAAAAATAATATAAATGAACAACGAATAATATGCATTGATTATATAAATCTTTACTATAACTGTTTATAGATATTATAATCATTATAAAATTGTTTGCAACTATAACATTCAAATATGATTGGAATGCATTTTGAATATTTAGGTTGGTATAACAATATTATGATTTGTTTGCATATATTATTTCACGATTAAATTTATCAATTTACTATATGTTTTGAAATATTAATAGAATGTATGTAGCTAGTATTAATTTATTTGAATAAATTTGTTGCTATATATATATAGCAACAAATTTATTTTAGAAGAGGGTCATGAACAAGTAACTCTCTAATTTATTATAAAATTCTTTCCATTACCCTTCAATTCGTTTGTCCATGAAGAAAAGAAAGAAGGAAAATGAGTGATGAGATCACCCCAAAATGCTTTTTGTTGTGAGCCCGGTGGAGAATATTGTTGGGAATCATTTCTAATTGATGTGGAAGTATAACCAATGCAACTTGGTAGATGAACCTTCGTATTAGAAATGGTAGGAGCCATGCAAGAAGAGAGCTTTCTTGATTAACAAGAAAGATGAAAAAAAACATGAATGAGAAGCTTAAAGAAAGCTTAAAGAATGAAATGAAATGAATGAATCATTATTGAATGAATTGATGAAAAATGGATTATTCTCATTGATTGAAAATGTAAAGTCAATAGGGCTTATTTATACACAATGAAATGACTTACAAACTATCTTTAACTCCTAACTACCTAACCATCTAATCATCTTCTACAAAAAACTCTAAAATATCTTTAATAGCCCCCCTCAAGCTGGTGAGTGAAATATTTTCTTAACTCTCAGCTTGGAATCTTGATTTGAAGCAATAACAACGTTTAACCACCCATGACAGAAGCTATATCATCAAACGCTTAACCATCTATGGCAGAAACTATATCTAAGATTCATTGATGTGAAATACACACAATAATGATGTTGTGTGTGTAAGAGGGGTAAAAAAAAAGTAGACTACGAATGAAATAGAAGTAATTGATAGCAGACAAGAAAAGAAGCTTTGATAGTCCTCTTTCTTTGAAGATATAAATCTTTGATGAATCTTTGATAAATCTTTGATGAAACTTTGATAAATCTTTGATGAATCTTTGATAAATCTTTGATGAATCTTTGATGAATCTTTGATAAATCTTTGATGAATCTTTGATGAATCTTTGATAAATCTTTGATAAATCTTAGAAGAATCTTCTTCAAAGTGCCAACAGCCTCATCATATCTTCCCAATGCAATCATCATATTCCCTACATTGATCTTTGGCTTGCCGAGAACAGTTGAAGTTGCTGCTATTGATGATGGAATGAAGAGGATGAAAAATGGAGGAATAGAAGCATATGCGAAAGCCATGATAGAAGCATAAGCGGAAGCGATCAAAACAATAATTATTGCTCTGATACCATATTAGAAATGGTAGGAGCCATGCAAGAAGAGAGCTTTCTTGATTAACAAGAAAGATGAAAAAAAACATGAATGAGAAGCTTAAAGAAAGCTTAAAGAATGAAATGAAATGAATGAATCATTATTGAATGAATTGATGAAAAATGGATTATTCTCATTGATTAAAAATGTAAAGCCAATAGGGCTTATTTATACACAATGAAATGGCTTACAAACTATCTTTAACTCCTAACTACCTAACCATCTAATCATCTTTTACAAAAAACTCTAAAATATCTTTAATACATTGCATGATGACTCTTCCAATGACTCTTGGAAAGTATGAAGCCTAACTTAGAAAGTTGGAGTAAGTCTTGTAATTACTCATTGACTCTTGAGAACCATGAAGTACAACTTAGAAAGTTAGAATAACATTTTCAAGGTATCTTGAAAGTATGACAACAATTAATCATTCACTATGTCTTTATGATGAAACATTCATTCCCTTCACTATATAAAGGGAACTTGTGAAGTAGAAAGTGATAGAGCTTATATTCACTTTAGTGAGTTTTGTATTCCTAGTGAGATACTAGAGAGAGTTTGTATTTCCATCATTTTTGGATGAGATTAAGTGTTATCCTCTTTGTAAGAGAGAATCAAATATTGTAATCCTACTTTTTCTATAGTTGAGATATTTTCTGGACTAGGTCTCATGGTTGTTTTCTTCTCACATTGATGAAGTTTTTCCACATTAAATTTTTTGGTGTTATTCTTCTACTATTCTCTATTTTCTTTATTCACTTGTCGCGCAAGTACCCATTTTGTATCATACAGAGGAGAGAAATTAGTTCTGAATTTCCCAACAAATATAAAAGAGAAATGTCAATTTCGTTTCTAATTTAAACTTGTATGTTAAAGGCAGAAAACTACAACTCTTCTTAATATAAACTTTTAGAAATGAATTTTTTCAGTCTCTAACATCTAAAACCTTCTAGTCCGAAAATGTCACTAATAGATTTGACCAACTTGTATTCATCATTTTTTCCCGCTCATGTTACTTCAACCTTTTTTAACTTTTTTTCGAAACCTAATGAGAGCACTGATACTTAAATACTAATTTCCTGAGGATGCATCATAAAAACTTCCATACTCACACAAATGAAAGATGGTGAAACTAAACTTCAAGGACTGTCTACCAAACTTTTAAAGACTCATAAAAACTGCTACTAAATCGGCAAACAGAAATAGAAGAAAGCCAAAACGAACATACTCGAAATTAATATAACTTGCTAGTTATAGAATGTTACTGACGCCATTATGGGTATGAACTGGTGGCAGGTTTGAGTGTGAGGGGCATCACCAATTACCATTACAAAAGGAATGACCTATTTTTTTATTGGCATGCGTTAGTATTTAGTATGGGGTGATAACTAGGAATGTAGGAATGGTAACAGTATAGATCGGAGTCAAGTTTGTCTTGACCCGAACCAAACTAAGTGGGTTGAAAATCCACTAAAAACATGTATGTATACATATATGAATATATGTTCTATATATATCTCAAATTTTTATGTATGTATTTACGTCTAATTTTTTTATTTTACATATATCAAAACCGAATGTGAAAGTTGAACCTGGGTAAAACTCAAACTCAATCACATTGGATTTTCCCGTTAAATTCAGACTGAGTTCGGACGAATACCTACGGGTTCAGTTTTCATTATCATTCCTACTTATAACTCATTTTTATTGAATTTTTTATGAGTGACACTCAAACACATAACATCTTTCACTTCATTCTTTAAGTCATCCACATTAACCATGAAAGATTATGAAATCAATCACCATGTTAAAATTGTGATTCAAGTACATTAATGTAGTTTCTTTATTCATGAATAAATAATTAATCTTTTTTGGGTTGTGCAATTGTTCTTGTCAACAAGTATCGTTGTCGAGAATTGTACTCTCCACTTTCTAATCTATGTTATAATTCAACGAAACCTTACACCACTAAAATAATATCACATTAATGGCATTCAACTTGCCAAATTTATTGCAGGTGAATTTGAGTTTGACTAGCCCTAACTATTACTCCACCTTTCTTGCTATCATTTTTCTTTCTCTGGTGCATTCAGTAGTAGATTTTAAGTATAATTCTTCCTATGAAATTAACTTTGGTGTCTTATATAGATGACAATAGATAACTGCCCTTCGAGTATCTATTGGTAAATTTCACAATGAATATGATCTGAGTTTGTATTTTTGAACACATGAGTAGTTTGAACTAAAGGTTTAAACATGCTGAACAAGCTAAGTATGGATAATAAAGTATCTGGAATAATTCATAAATATATATATACAAAAATATAATTAAATATATTTTCGGTTATAATTGGTGTTATATTGTTAAGTAGTGATGTGTTGCGGGAGGAAAGGCATAAATTACAATTTATGAATTAATTCATGGAGTGTAACCAAAGCATTGATCAATAAATGTGGCATTTATTATATATATACACTGTGGAGACATCGAGGCCCTAAGGATTGTTAAACCCAAGGTTTAGATTGTTGCTTCGTAAGTAGCTGTGATGTGAACCGGCCCAATATGTTCCAGAGTTGTAGGGCTCACCATATTGCAGAAATTAAGGGAAATATAAAAGTCACTGATCAATGATCATTCAGAATTGGCTTTTTAAAATTGAAAGGAAACTATGATATCTCTCTTGCTCATGTGCTTTTAATATACCATGTGGGTCTATTAGCAGTTCATTAAATCCATGGTGCTTTTCTACGTACATCGCCAGTTCGCTTTTCTTATGCAGGTTAGATTTGGTTGTTTAAATTGAATTTCAATGCCCTTTCTTACTTATAGGGGTTTATTTAAAATGTTTTTTGTCAGGATTCTAAAGAAATTGAACACATTGTCTGAGTCAATCATAGACAATTTTCTTTCTCGAGTCATTTTCACACAAGGAAATTATATATTCTTAAAGACGCTAGTAAGGTGCTTTCACCATCAACATGATACCTTGTTATATGAATAGATTATACTAATTTTTTTTTAAAAAAGATACAGGGGATGCAACTTGGATGAGATACTGAGTAGTGAAAACTACAACAATCATAATTTAAGATATTTTAGAAGCTAAAAGCTATATATAGTAAGCAAAATATTAATAGTATCAGATGATTCGGCTGAAATATGATGGGGATGCAACCGGAAATTGTGTGGTACCCATACTTGATGGGAAGATTGTTGGGTTATTCAATTGTAAAAGTCTCGTATTGGATATGTGAGAAAAAGTAAAAGAGATTATATAAGTAGAAAATACTCATGAAACTAATGCCTTAAGATTTGATTTAAAACGTGATGTCTCACTTATGAATTTCACTCTTCCCATACCCCGAGAACAATGGAATTCCCCAATAATAGAAGCTTCTCGGTCGCACTCTCCTTCAACAAATGTTTTATATTTTCAATTATCTCTTCTAATAATGTTTGAAAACGACATAAACTATGGCATTTAATAGTCACGTCAATATCAATATTGGTAGGAGTTGAAGAGTGCTTTAATTTTGTCATCAAATTTTTTGTCATCAGTGTTCCGATTTGGTCGAAATGACAAGGGAAAAACTATGACTCATAAATAAAGAAACACCAAATTTATTAGACTAACATATGAGTGAAAGCAAAATATGTGGATAAGAAGAAAAACGTCCTCATCTATTAACTCTTATTGTACAGTTAAACAATCCTATCTGATGCGAGATGGATTTCCTACCATTATGTCACCAAATTTCAAACGTGCCAAATACAGAGATAAATTAAAGTAAGCTATTATTATATACCTACCTCTCACACTCTATGAATCTAAATAGTTATAAGGGGTCTTCCTTCTTCTCATGATTGATGAAAGTGGGTACCACCCTTCATTATTTAACTACGTAACAAAGAGGTTTATTTTAACCTCCAAGTCAACAAAGTTCATCTTCCATTTTTATTGTGAAAAATCGAAAATGTTCTTTCTGAAGGTGGCAAGTGAGCATAGCTATAACTCAAAAACAAATTTGGTACAACAGTTGGGCTAAGCCCAACATCAATCCGTGCGTATCCATAGAATAAATTGAGTTCAATTTCAAGATCAATTTTTATCCAAATCGTTTTGTCCTCCTCATAACCCAAACCCATAAGGACAAATTTGTTATGTTGGCCACATCATAACCCATGCTACTTGTTGCACCTACTGGCTGAAGAGAGAACTTGACTACTTAAGGAAATGGGGTTAGATAGGTGGAAGAGATAATGCAATAAAGTTGTATGATCACATTTTATATAGAGATAATGCAATAAAGTTGTATGATCACATTTTATATATTGAATCTTCTATTATCCATCATTTATGTTTAATTATTATTAACTCTTTAAAAAAATATAAATTAATAATAAATAATGTACTGACGATATATAAATATTTATGCTCAAAACACATAAATATTACACATAAATAAAATTCAAGCTTTTAGTTTAAATATTTGGTTATACGACACTAAACATTCATCAAAATAAATTTACTCCCAAACCCTATATATATATATATATAATATAGCTTAGGTACGTGTCATGAAACGAACCAGAATTCTCTGCCCAATTTTTTTTTGTCTCCATGTACCAAGCCAATCATATCTCACCAAATAATATAAAAATATTATTTTATGTTTTTTATATTATTCTTTTAAAATAGATGATACCCTACAATTTGTTTAGAACATAATAGGACATAAAATGTGGGACAAACCCTATTCCTCTTGAGACATAGGGGAACTGCCGTAGAATGACATCAGTAGAATCAGATCTTATTTATTTATTGATTTCAGCATCAAGTATCCAACTGATTAAGATTCCAATTTGACATATGAAAGTAAAAAGTGAGGTAGAGAAGGGCAAATTTGGTATTACGTATTGTCCTTATCACGTCAAGGAATATGTCAACATATTTTCATTTGATAAGTCCTCCATATATGATATATCCATGCCAAATTTTGCCCACCAAGCTAAATTTGGACTCTGGAGGCATCAATATATAAGAATTTAAGTCTCAGCAACACTATAATATCCACTTGTTGAATATTACAATATCCGCTTGTTGAATATTATCCACTTGTTTAATAAGTTTATTTTTATAAATTATAGTCTTGTTACATATTATAGTTCCGCATTACATTTATTGGGTAAATACTATAATAGAATATTTTTATTAATATTAGAATATTTTTATTAATATTTTAAAACTCATTGGAATTTATAAATTGATATTTTCTTCTATTGGTGTTGAGTTTTAAATAGTGTAAAAAATTAATTTTATTGCTAAAAATCTGATGAAGAGGAATTCATTTACTCCGGAGTAAATTTTTTAAACTTACTCCACATATTAGTCATTAATTATTGGAAATCTAATGTTTTATATCTACACACTAATTTAAACCATTGGATTTCCCTATAATTGATGGTTAAGATGTAGAGTAAGCTTAAAAAACTTATTATGTGAGTAAGTGAAGCCCCTCCAAATCTGATACATAAAATGTAAGAACTTGTAGTTATAATTTTCCCAATATCCATAAAAAAATATCTATAAAATTTATTTTAATAAATTTAAAGCCTATAAATTTTAATATTTATATATGGCCTCATAATAAATTTAAACCCCTTCGATTTCTCCTTTGTCTCAACTCTCAAGGCATGCACAATTTGATACCCGGGCAATAAGTTCGAAAATCTAGGATTGCTAATAATTGCCAAATTCACAAAGTTCGAAATTCCATACTTAATATATAAATTAAGAATAATGATATATTCTCCTACTAAATCCTCATACTAATTCTCATACCCATAAAAAAGTGACATATGTCACAAAGTGATACTTTATTTATTAGTTATTGGTTTACAAATAACATGTGTCACTTTCTTTAGGATAAGAAGATTAGTAGGAAGATTTAGTAGGAGGATATATCATTTTCCATAAATTAAACGGATGACGATATATTGTAAGATGAGTCTAATATTTATGTATTGTAAGATGAGTATAATATATATGTATTGTAAGTATAAAGATTTATATATACTTAATATATTATTTATCATTTATATGTATTATTTTATTTGAAAAATCAATAATAATCAAATACAAATGATGAATGATATAAATAAAACTCATTCAAAAAAATCACTAACTAATTAACCAGGTATCATCTTTATATATATGTCTTGTGCAAAAACATTAACTATCATAGAATATAAACAGTTTCTTCTCGTCGCACATGCATATCCTCAAATACAAGTGACTCGGCCATATTTTACAATAAATGTGATGCGTGTTTTATTGCTTGGAACCACAAACACCGATAGAAAAGTATCTAACCTTTTCCCTTTTATAATTTATATCTGATAATACATAATATATATGGACATTGTTTGTTAGTGTGTAAAACAACAAATTCATGTATCGTAATAAGATAAGGTGGAATTTTAGATGGCTACAAGGTTGCACTGGTGTCACTCACATGAAGTTAAAGAAGAAATAAATGGTGAGAGGCCAGAAAAGTGAATGGGAGACACAGAGAAACGGATCACGGAGGCCACAGAAAAAAAGTCAGTGACTCCAACCCATATACCACGCTGAAGCAAGAGAAGCTAACAAAAGAGTCTCATTCAAAAATCTCTACAGCAATATTGAAAAGATGGGCACAAGATAAAGTGTTTCTTTCCAATAATGAGACAAATCAAAAGGGCAATAGGTCCATGCTCATCCATAGGGAATGTGGGTCACCACCAAAAATCTCTCTGATTTTAGATCCACCCAATCACAAGCCTCATAATTGGATCAACTTTATAAACTTCACCAATCAAAAACCAGATAAGGCTAATGGCCTTTCCTTGTGGGCCCAAAAAGCTTAAAAGTGTAAAACCCTAAATGCACTGCAAAAGCGCCTTAGTGGGTCACACTACACACTCCCTTTCTCATTTTACACCCAACTTTGTTCCTTTCCCTTTTAGCATCAAGTTTTATAACACACAACAATAAAGAAAACAGTTTATACCCAACTATATTGGTTTTTCTAGCAAAGTTCAGAAAATCTAATGAGTTATTCAACGACCAAAAACGTGCCCGACTCAGTTGCTGGGAAAACTGCAAGAGCTTGTGATAGCTGCATAAGAAAGAGGGCTCGCTGGTATTGTGCTGCTGATGATGCTTTTTTGTGTCAAGCTTGTGACTCTTTTGTTCATTATGCTAATCCTTTGGCTCGTAGACATGAAAGACTCCGTTTGAAAACGGCGTCATTCAAGTTTTTAAATGAACTCAATAACTATGCTCCTCCTTCTTGGCACCACAAGAAAGCTCGAACACCAAGACAAGGGAAGCAGAGCTCTAAGTACTCGATTGGAAACAATAACAACAACCCTTTTCATCTTGTTCCGGAAGTTGGATTTGATGAAGTGAATTCCCATGATGAGAACGAGGAGCAGCTTCTTTATCGGGTTCCTAGATTTGAACTCTTATGCAGTACTCCTTCTTCTGTTACTTCAGGTGAAGTTGTTGAAAAAAGCAAGGTTTCATGGGATTATGATGGTAATAACCATGATGGGGTGGAAAACATGCTTGGTTCTGTTCCATCTGAGATTGAACTTGCTGAGTTTGCTGCTGATGTTGAAACCTTGTTGGGTAAGGGACTTGAAAATGAGTGCATAGGGATGGAAGAGTTAGGGTTGGTTGATACAAAAGAAGAAGCGTCGTGGGAGTGTTCTGTGGGTAGTGGAGGGAAGAAGTTGAAGTTTGAAGAGGAAGAGAGAAATGAAGTAGGAGATAAGATGATGATGGAGGGGATAGAAAGAGAAGCGTTTGAATTGAGCTTTCGTTATGATATTTCTAATGAAACAAGTGAGGAGGTGAAGGAGAAGGTTGCTTTTGATGTGGAGAATGATGGAGAAGTGAAAGAAAATGACGAAGAAAAGAGGAAGAAGATATTGCTGCAGCTAGATTATGATGCAGTGATTAGTGCCTGGGATAGCCAAAAGTGTCCCTGGACTACTGGTGATAAACCAAATTTGGACCCTGATGAGTGTTGGCCTCACTGCATGGTATTTTTGCTTTCCCCTATATTACTATTACAATTCAAACTTCAGTTACATTATTTGTTCCTTGGTTATTTTATAACTAAACACGAATAAAATCATCTAAATCTGCTACATTCATTATTAGTCATCTTCCATGTGTGAATCATTTATTTATTTATGTTTGATAATGTTAATTTGAACTTTGAATATTAAAGGAGTGTTATTTAATTTGACTAATAATATTCGTGCTGTTTTCAAACAGGGAACTTGTGGAAAGGTGCTTCATTATCCTTATGGTGGATTTATGAGTCATCCAGTTGTTGGAGACGGGGAAAGAGAAGCAAGAGTGTTAAGGTACAGAGAAAAGCGCCGAACAAGGTTTTTCTCGAAGAAAATAAGGTACGAGGTTAGGAAATTGAATGCAGAGAAGAGACCCAGAATGAAAGGAAGATTTGTGAAGAGGGCTTCCTTTGAAGCACCAACATTTCCTTCGCTAAATAAATAGGTGCTAGCATTCATTGCTCTACCCCTTTTGTTAGTACTTATCTATCTATTTGCTAAAATGCTATATTCTGCTTTTTGATATAGTTTTCATTTTATTTCTTTGTATATAACAATTTTGCTACATTAAATGAAATGGTCAAGCTGTTCAAGGTAATGAATAAATCTAGCCATCGATTTCTTAATTTCCTTTTTTCTTTTTCGGCGGGGGGTTGGTTCTTGCCTTTTATATATTTATTTCTTGGAGAGTTTTTACAGTCGTCTACATTTTATTATATTATTGGAATAACATTTTCTAACAGTTTATTAGATAGTAAGAAAAAGATGTATATTTCATTACGAATGAATTATTGAATTATATATCCTATAATAGAAAATAGAAAAGATTTAATTAATTCTATACAACTCTCAATTAACTAATTTATTTTACACATGTTTTAAATACGAAAATACCACCAAGGTTGATAAGGCATTGGTACATCCCTAAAAATTGAAGACCAAAAGATTAATGATCGATTCTTGATAGCAACACTTATTGCAAGAGACAATCAGATACCTTAAAAGAGATTAATTCCTTAGCTTACTCATAGGATGAGAGTATATATACCATTGCTAATACAAAAAAAACATGAAAATTTAATTTAGAATGATTGATTATTAATACAAAAGATAAGTGTATTAAACTAATTACTTCAAATATAATGAGAATATATCCAATTACTCCAAAAGTAAGTTATTCCACATTTTAGTCATTAATCCGAGCAAATTTAACGGATTAGATCTATTCATTAATTCAAACCAGTAGATTTTCCTAAAATTAATGACTAAAATGTGAAATAAGTTTAAAAAACTTACTCTTAGGTGAGGATGTTAAGTGTGCAATTTGTCCCAACCATGAGGAATCTATTGAGCAACTATTTCTTTATTGTGATTTTGCCTCTTCGGTTTGGAAAGATTTGTATTCTTGGCTATAAGTTCCTGCTAAAACCCTTGTATCTTAAGTTGATTTGTTGATAAGACATTACACTATTAGATCAACCTCAAAAGGTTCAAGCTTATGGAGGATGTTATAGTATACCGTGGTGTGATCAATTTGGATCATGAGGAAAGATGTGATATTTTTAGATAAGACGGTAAGTTATGTGCATATTTTGGATTTGATTCAAGCTAGATAAATAAAAAAGGTAACTAAATAAATTTTTATATAAATGGGAAAAAAACAAGTCTATAGAGGAAGAATTATACATTTGAGCAAAGCCATGAATAAAACATGATAAACTGAATTGAAAACAATTTCAGTTTCCATTCTCTAATTTTATTAATAATTTGCAGTATGCCCTATATTTTCATTCTTGTTTTTTTTCTTTCAAATATTTATACAAGAAATTGTACAAATAAATAAGATATGAAACCTTATAAATAAAGGAGGAAGGGGGAATGGGAAATATGTGATGCATTTATGAAAATTTAAATTGGTAAGCTCATAATTTATACTTCAGAACCTAACTAACTGAATTAATAACTTTTAGGAATCAATTTAGCCTATATGAATAATGTTGGGAGACATCCTAGGTACAATAAAGTGTGACCCAAGTCTCACACGTTTAAACCTATATTTTAATTAAAAAATTATATGCGGGTAGGGCAAGCTAGGACAAAGCAAAATTGTTTGCATAGTACGTATCATTTGACAACCAGCGGGGCAAAGTTGTACTCTTTTTTTTCCATCTTCTAGCAGTGGATATGCCTGGGTGGAGGTTGATGGTGGTCGGTGTTGGTCACTGGCGAGAGTTTGTTGAGAGTGGTGGTTGCTAGAAGTTGGTGGTGGTGAGCACCGGCAGCGAACAACGGTGAGAGATTAAAAAATGATACACATATATACAAAATATTTTGGCTCTAGCTGTTTAGTATAACCGGTTAAAAATGTGATTGAAAGTGGAAAACTTGGTTAAAAGTTTTGTTAATAAATTAACTTGTTTAACTATATGTATTTAGTAAAACTAATTGTTGAACTTATTGATAAATGTAAATAATATAAAAGAGCTAATTAGTGGGTCATAGCACATAAATTACTTTATCCAGCTTCTCACTGATTATAAAATTAGGGTTTTACTATAAATCCTTTCTAACTAAACAAAACAAATTTATTTTGTCAAATAAGTCTATTGACCAACTTATAATTTCCACTCATACATAAAAATATAATATCAAATTAGGAAATAAACTATTTTGAGACATTTAAAATTGGAATGCATAATTGAATTCTAGATGTATGAATTTCATCTTAATGTATATTAGTTTGTAAATTATCATTCACTCACTCATTGCCATATTTTCCACATTATTAAAAATATTTTACTCTCATAATAACTGTTAAATATAGTTATACTTTTTATAAGACAAAATGTTATTAATGGATTCAATTATAAGTAGTAGCACTGTTATATAGGAAGCTGCAGACCCCAACCAAAATACCTCATTGTTTTTCTGCAGACCCAACCTCAAAACCACATGAACATAACATATAATGATACATAGTAGGTTGTTAAACTTAAAAAATGACATTAAATTCATCAAAATTTAATTCATACAGATGTCTGTATACTAAATTGTCTCTTTATCCAGCTAAATATATAGTTAAAGATCCAAATACTCATTTTTATATTAACTCAAATATAGTTGTTCACTTTGACTTTTCCTTAATTTCTATAAATTGAATTAGTCTAATGGATAAGTATGTGATTCCATTTTAATAATAAAATAAAATATATCTTCATATCACGAGACAACTTATTTATTTAAATGTACTCATTTTTTATATGTGTCTTATTTTTTTTGATAATAATATAAAAAAAGACACATATCAAACAATGAATGAATTTAAGAAATAAATTATCTTTTTGTATAAGTAAATACTTTATTATTTTTTTTACATCATAAATTTGAGAGTTTGATTGTTATTAATGATGTGAGAACATTCTTGGGAAATATATATGTTCTAAAAGGGAAATCATAAGTCTAAATTAAGGTGAAAATTTAAGAAAAAAAATAGAATGATGAAAAATTCGAGTATTCAAATCTCCCTCCTTATAAATGTTAACATTTGCGTATAAAAATATGTTCTCAAACATCCATTGATATACTTTTTTTACGTATCGCAATTGTATTTTCAGAAGAGAAGTATTTATGTTATCTACCGTATATATAAAAAAAGAATTAACTGTTTGACTTTAGCATGTGAAAGTTGACTTTAGCATTAGGTATTTTATTTTGATATTTGGCTTCATTAAAAATTGAGCCATTGAAATATTTGTCTATATGACTAGCGTTCATTTTTCCTCCATTTTGGTTACATGTTTTAGTAAAAGATATTTTGTTTCATATACTTCCTTTTAATTTTTTTACTTCTAATTAATAAAATCCACTTTTAAAGTTACTGTATTCACAATATTTCTAAATTATATTTTTTTATATTCTATACTAAAATTATTGTTTTTTAATTTTTAATATTATAATGTCTTTTTTTTTAATATTCCCATGTATCGAATGGAAAAATATCCTGATAAAGTAAACTAATAGGCACCAAGAGAAAACAATAATATTGATATATTTATGCACCATTAGTTAAAGATTATATATAATCGGTTATTATTCATTATTCATTTTTTATTATTTTTTTAAAGAGTCAATAATAATTAAACATGAATGATAGATGATACATAATAATACATAAAACTCTTATATTATAAGTGTATACATTTTTTTTCTTCAAACATTAATTTTGCCTTAATCTTATTGAGGTTAGAGGGATTAAATAAATAATATTATAATGTTCTACATCTTTCTTAATTATATCATATATGGTTTTTATTAACCCGTTTTCTTCTAGAAATTAGATTAATATTTATTTGATTGAATCTATCTCATCTTCTAACTATCTCTACTGACTAATAGACACTGTACCAAAATAACAAAACTAATATGCCATGTTGATCTAAACGTCTATATGGCAGCATTCCTAGCCTCTTACATAAATCATTAATGAGATAAATTTCAGCATTCAGAGTTTCAGACCACTGGTACAGTAACATATATGAAACCCAACAATAATAACACTGATATGCCTTATTATTATATATAACCTGTCAAAAGCCTCGCTAGGACATTCACATGTACCTATACACCTAATTTTTTTGTTTGGCTTTTCCAAAAGTTGTTCATAGATTTATAAAATAACAAAAAAGAATATAGCATAAACTACAAACAACATGAATCATGTATTTTTTTTCTCTAGCCAGGGAAGGCTAGAGTGAGTTCCAAGTTGAGATCGGTTTCAGGGTTCAGAGGCTGTTCCACAGTTTCATTGCTATCATTCTCATGCAAATCCACCACACCCATTTGTGGTGTGAGTCTCATTGCTCTCCTGGGTCTCTTGGCTCGCCTTCCATCTTCAATCTCATCTATGTCCCTCACTCTTGGCACGTGACGTATATCATATGCTTGTACAACATTTTCAGCACGACCAACATGTGCTCCTGTGGCGAGCCAATCAAAAGCTCCCACACCATGGATCCTTGACCCATTCAAGACAGCGTCAACAGCAGCTTCGCATCGTGCCCATTCTCCACTCCATAGTAAACCCATTGATCCATAGGTTGGATTTATTAATCTCCCACAAGCTTCATGCAGCAATGATTTGAACACATCTGCCAAAACACGCACATATACAATTTAGATTCTTATTCAATGATGTCCTCTTGATTTTAAATAATCATAAAGTATGGTAACAATTTTACAATTTCAATACTATTATCATCAATTATGGTTTAAAAAACAACTAGTAAAAGATCTCCAATTTCTTTAAATGAGCCATCTGTGAACTTAATTGAATGGGAAAAATAACCTTCATATGTAACATTATCTCAATTTTACGTAGATTTGATAGGATTTATTGGGTGGTTGGTTATTATATCTTTGGAGAAAATGAATTAAATATCTCCGTGATTATCGGTTTAATAGTTTTCTTACGGTTCGCTCCCATAATATTATATACATATATACATTGGTTAATACAAAAAAAGAGAGTGTGATGATCACCTGTACGAAGGGATTCGGGAGCGGCGGAGATGAGGTTGATCAAGGCTGTGCGGCCGTAGAATTTGGCGAGGAACATGGTTGCATTGGATTGACAATCAGGTGAATTGATCCACTCAAGACTAGGTCTAAGGACACAGTTATCACTGCAACCTTTGCGGAGAGTGCGGCATCCATTGCAACTAACCTTCATGGTTGAACTCAATCAATTATAGTACAGAATGTGTGGGGTATTTGGGGGTATTTATTAGCAGTGTTGGGGTTGGTCATTAGCGGGTTTACTTAGTGGTTGAATTTTGGTTAGGTGAAAAGGAAAAAGGTCATAGATTTGTATTTCATTACAACCAAGATGGACGCAGTTGTTTATTACAAATGGAACCACATCATCCCGAAAAAGTGGATTTTGAGGTTACCATGAAGACGTGGAAATAATGTGGGGCTTCACTATATAAGGAAATTTTTAGAGGAGCTCCTCCAAAATGGGAAATTATTTTGCTTTGTTCCTCTTTTATTGTTTTTTGATTCAAAGCAAAATCTGAGTCTTAATAATTTTCCTTTCAAGGTGATTTGGTTTGCAGATACTGTGGGCGTGGGGCGCATCCAAAATAAGATTCACCCATGGTTTTCTTTTAGCATTTCATTAATTTGAAAATCTCCAAAATCTTAAAAAAATGAATGAATAAACCATGGTTCTTTTACAGATTCATTTAAAAAATATATTTATACTTAAACTTACATGGTGTAATATTTATGCAATAAAAATTTAACTATATTTTGTGCAATCATTATATTATACATCATTTATCTTAACTAATATTTACTATTATATAAAATTATTTAGAGAATAAAGTATATTTTCCTCATATAAATTTATACTTTATTCTCAATTACTTAATTGAAATGAATAATTAATAATCGATATACTAATTTTATAATTTTTTTGTATTAATAGTGCATAAATATTAAATTATAAATTATATATTTACGGAAGGTATAAATCGTTCTATAAAGGTATTGTTTAAGTTAACTAAAGATAAAGTAAAAATATAACTGTAGTAAATATTTGGATATAACACATTTTGTCGCCCATATAATCTTATCCAATTTAAATGTTAATTGGCGGAAGCCTTACAGAGTTATATTACATTAAATAATTGATTGAGAAAGTTTTATCACCATTAGTTAAAACATTTTACAATAAATTGTATACTAATCGAGTTTGTAAATCAAATTTAAGTATTTGAAGCAGGGAATACAATGGTATTAAGGTTTGATAGAGATAGTTGTATCAATGATTTAGTTGAAGCCTTATAAAATTCTAATGCCACCTACCAGTGGAAAAATTATATAATCATTTTTAATTAACTTCTTACCTGATTTTGGGATGATATAATCAATTTTGTTATTTCCCGGAAAATAAACAGTGTGGTCATCCCCACTTACGTTAAAAAAATGCTTTCAAATTTCCACAAACGCAAGTCTAAATCTTGAAAATCACTTCACATCAGAATACGTGAGTATAAATTAAGTGATTTTGGAGGAGATTTTATGAAAAGTGTTCATTGCCTATTGTAGTTCCATCATCTTTCTTTGGTTGAATAACAAAGTTGTCTCTCCGGGATCTTTCTCAAATCTGAATAAACGGCCAGGTTATATTAGTATACATTATGAACTTTAAAAACTTACTTGGATATTCAATATTTACTTAATAAGAAAACAATATTTTATTCGGTTTTCTAGAAGTAATTTTAATTACCACCTTATCTTTATGTAGTGGTCTAAGTAAGACGTGATCTATTTAAATTTAAATGAGTTTAATTTTTTAATATCCTAAATATTTCATAGAATTGTTTATCTAGTTCATTTCCAATTTTTGGTTGTTTGGATTTATGGTCAATACAAAATTAGTATTTGAGGGTAAATACTCCATTCAATCAAAGTCTTATTGACATTATGAAGTCGAGGAGGGATTCACTTACTCCAAAAAACACTTACTCTTCATCTTAGCCATCCAATCTTGAAAAATTCAATGGCTTAGATGTATTCACCAATTCAAACCATTGGATTTCCCAAGAATGAATAGTCATGATGTGGAGTAAGTGTTTTTCCACTTACTCTTGGAGTAAGTGGATCCCTTTCCTTATGAAGTCTTTCAAATAAATGAATGCAATTTAGGAGAACTTTATGAAAAAACATCAAATCAAATTTTACGTTTTCCAATTAAGAGAACTAAAGAGTTTTTGCTATTTTTGAGATTAATAAGAGCTGGTCTATTTATAACATTTTCATTTGTATATATGATTTCAAAATTGTTATATGACTAAATAAACCTCAAATCCAATAAATCATATCTTCCATTACATCACTTTTGAAGGAAGGGCTTCAAGAATATAACAAACTATTTTTACCCTATGAACTAGTTGATAAAAATGATTAATAATTTAATCACAAGTTCACTTTCCAATCTTAACAATTATTTTCCTTGAATAATTTTTATTTTTATATAAATAATATTACTAATATTTTACTTATATGAGAAGAAATCTATTGTCTCATATGTTGTTTCATACATTGTTCTTCTGCACTAATAAAAATATGTAATATCAATTAAAAAAATTAAATTTCTAAGGATTGATTATGGATAGTTCTTACCCAAACCACTTTTGGTCCTAAAGTTTCTGCACAAAAATTTGTCATCACATTTCAGAAGGCAATCTGCACAAAAAATCACTTCCCTTGTGTTCAAATATCACATTTTAAAACTAAGCTAGGAAGCATTTGATGACTGAAATAATGCTCCCATATCTGTGGTATTTGCAGTCTTCTCCTAAGATCAGTAAGATTGAGTCATGGGAGTTTGTGCCACAAATGTGTTTGCAAATGCCAAAGTTCCGAGTAAGATCAATAGACCACTCCCAACACATGTTATCCAAATGCACCACAGCCCCCATACTTGACCTTCTTGGATTCCCAAAGAGCTTATACCAATATACTGCTTGTAGAAACTAAGGAAATGTGATTGATGAATAATAAAAAGAACAGAATCCCATTCATTATTTCAATTCATACATACATAAAAGTGGTTGACTCAACCAATAAAACTATGCAACTAAGAGGTTATATAACTAACTTAGCAGAAAATGGAATAATAATTTAAAACAGTGAAGAAGTCAAGTAAGTATTATCAGTTATTTTATGGGGTCTTTACATTTATTAGCTTGATGCTAGAAACCCAAAGCAAAATCTTCACGATAAAGCGACAATCAGTGTCCACAGTACATGCTTGGGGAGCAGCGTTCATTAAAATCTCGGCTGTGAGCTAAGTATATACTAGACAAATTGTATTAAACCTTGTAACAGTAATGTTTCATTCTTTTAACGTAACCTTGATACATCTTTAATAATATTCTTTCATATTTTCTGATAAAAATAAGTATATAGTAGAGATCCCACAGTTTTTGAATAGTTGCAGTTCATCAAGATATTTGCAAGGGTCCTGTCTTCAAGTTCAGCAGAGAACCTGGAAAATGCCTTTTAATTCATTTATTTCCAAGAAATAAGAACTGTCCTAAGTGTTAAGTTTCCCTCTCGAAACCATCGAGACAATGAGGTAGGGTGATGTGAGACTTAGTTCCCAACATGCCCCTTCACATAAGCATGAAAGAAGTTGGGTTATGACTCTGATATCATGTTAAAGTTTCATCTCAAAACCAATTGACAATGAGATGATTAGCCTAACACGTATTTAAACCATTACCGAGAGAACGAATTTGCTGATATAGGACTTACTTCCCAACATTAACATTAATAAGTTACTGGTGGTTGATTTGCTACCGTGTAGAGAAGTTGTACAGATTAACTATTTTACTGCATAAGTAATGTCTAGCCTAGATATGTTCCAGTCTAACCGTGGAGAACCTCGTGCTGTTACTAAAAAGAGCTCCTCTCCCAAAGTGCAAGAAGGGAAACAAAACATTTAAGGAGCATGCAGTTTCCATAGCTAGTTCATTATATTCCAACACATTTTGCCCTCAAACTCATTATCTTCACCAACCAACCTTTCAGAAAAGATTTACTTTCTTTGTATTAGCTTCCTTAAAATGTTGTACATGAATTTCAGTAAATATGTTTACCTGGAAAAAAATAAAGGCTAGAATATCTGAAGCAATAAATCAATACATATTAATTACATGATATGTGCAAAAAATGATACAAATCTTAAACCAAAAATTTAGTTTTGATAACACTCCCCTCAAGATGAGAGAGCTGCATGTAAGTTGCCCAAATCCCGCATCAAACTAACTTTTTAACAGTCATATGATTTTGGGTGTGGCCTACACAGGTTGACCATGGCCGAATAAGTTGGGCTCTACTAAAACTAATTTTTATGCTCTACCCATTTATCACATACGCTTAGGTCAACTTCACTTTTTTGCCACCTTTACTTTACCACCACACATTCTCATCCAAAAACTAATTTTCAATTTCATTATCAGTAATGAATTGAGGCTTCAATTTCATTATCAGTAATAAATTTATTTATCTTTAGTAAAACAAAAAGCTGTAATTTAATACAAGTAAATACATACTGAAAGGACTATAATATTCAATTATTCATACTGATTCTATTTCATTGTGGGCCTTGAGCCTTATGTCTGATTTCAACTAGGCCTTTCAACAAGTAACCACAACAAAAATACGGTGATGCAGAGCTAGGATAAAGTAATCTGTAATATTTATCGGAAGAATGGGTTAAAAACTTAAGATAAGGTCATGTGTAGAGAGTGTTAAAGATTGAAACTAATCCTGTATAAAAGAAATTGTCATCTCCTATAAATTGTTATTTACTTTTGTATAGTGCAGCATTTATATGAAAAGATTATACATTTACACAAGAATGTACTATTTAATATGATATAAACTATACCTAAAATTATTTACACACTAAACTTAAGAATACCTCATTATTTGACACACTATATAAACTCATATTTATCTAGTGGATTAAGGCTTCTTGTTACGCGTTTCAAAATTACATCATATTTTGTTCCAATTTGATGCAAGAAAAACATTTCCCTAGAATGATCCGGTCCTTCCCTATCTCAACAAAATATATCTCAAAAATTATGGTAGGACGGCAATATATGTCACCATTATCTAAGATATGTATACATTCCCCATCCAGCAACCCACGTGCAAAACTTCGAATTTAGTTGTCATAGACGAATTAATAATAATAATATATATATATATATGCATTTTTTAAACAATGAGAGTAAGAAAAATAATTCTCAACCCTCAAATTAAACAATGCATCCATGAAAGTTATTAAAGAATGACCCCAAATCAATGAAAGTTACTAATAGAAAATAAAAGGAAAGTTCCCAAGAAAGGTAGAAAACCCAGCATTGGTGAAAAAAATGCATCGATGGGCTAACTTGTATTCAAAAGCAGAGTGGTGAATGAGAGTCAATTAAGTTTTGATTCCAAATCCAAAATGCAAGCAAACAAAATAGCAAACTACGAATCACTGACAGCTTTTTATTAAAATCTCTTCGTCGCCGCATAATACGTAGCCCTTTCCTACATCGATTTTTCTGCCTTTTTTCACTTTCATCCATTACTTCTTCTCATGACCACCCAATATATCAGAATACGAGAGAACCCTTTTTTACCATCTTCTCTATTTGTGTTGCAATATATCACCAACACATACATCAAAAGCTCACACTACTAATGGAACAAAAATTAATCAATCCCCTTGAATTTAACCATATCATATTATTTTTTCTGTGTTGGCCTTTTGAATAATGCGTGTGTGACTTTAGGCACTATTTGTTGAATGAGACGAAAAGTTAATTTTAAAAAAGAAGAAATATTTCTTAACTACATTAGTTTACAAGGACTGAAAGTCCACCTAATAATAACTAATATATTTGAAACTAAACTATATTGTGTCATATTTCTTTTAACTTAACACGATTGAAAAACCCTTTTTACTACGGAATTTATAGCTTAGCTTAAGATTAATATATTAAACTTCTTTGTTACACGGATATTTCTTTTTTTATTTTCTAATGAAATTCAGATGGCTGGTCATGTCCTAGAGGAAACAATGTTTTATTTTGTTTTCCCTAATGTCATTTTCCTTATCAGACACAAGAGGATTGAGTTGATTGAAGTGATTAATCTCATGTACCAAATTAACGTGTAGTCTATTAGTATTATGTTGTCATCATGCATATATAATATTCAAACTATCATCACCAATAATTTAACATAAAAACATCGTCGCTAACAATAACTTGCTTGGTTACATCACGTAAAATGTTGCAGAACTTATGATAATTCTATTCCAAATATTATGGAGAGGATAAAAAAACATCACAGTTGATGCCGTTTCACAAATAAAACGGGATATTAAAAACCTTATAAGAATCAAAGGCTTGAAGCATTAATTTAAAAATGTTTTACTTTATGCACCATATATACATATGAACATGCAAGCAATTCGAATATTTGAAACCTATGCATACTGAATAGTCATAAAACGCATTGCTTCTATTTGACAATATAGCTGGAAGTTTATCAGACTAAAATAGTGAAACTGATCTTCCAAACATCTCTATTTGACTCACAAAGGTTACCCCATATGTACGGTGCTTTCATGAAAAAAGCAATCTTCTCATCTGAAGAGGGATAATGCTGAAGTGACTTTTAGGTTTTGTTTCGTTGTAGGAAGAAAATAAGAAGAGAGAAATACGTTAGAGAGAAAGTGAAAAAAGAGAAAGAGATAAAAAATATAGTGGATTTTAGGATTGTTTGGTTGTATGGAAAAAGAATATAAATAAATGAATGTTTCTTCCCCACTCTTATCTAAACAATGAGTTTTCGTCTAAAATTATGATTCAAATCATGTCTCGGATTAATGAAAACATTCATGTCAATTAAAAAAAAATTATAATATTCATTTTTTATTTTTGCTTCAATATCATTGATTTGTGATATGATTTGAGACAACAAATCTTAGTCGCTCTTCTTCTATCATTTTCTCATCATTTGGGAGGAGAAACAAATTTGATGGGTCTCATCCTTTTTTCATTTTCTCTTCAAACTCTCCCCTAAACCAAAGGGGAAAAAACTCTATTACTCCCAACTAATAATAAAATAAGAATAACTAATAACTACTTAGGGCCTATATTTAGTTTCAAGAATCATTTTATGGTTTTTATTTGATATCTATAATTATGAATTTGGGTATTTTCTATTTCTCCATTGATTATGAATGTGATTCTATATTTTTATTTTATTACATGTTTTCAAATATTTATTAAGAAAAAAATGTGAAAATAATTTATGCTTATATTTAATCAGAAACAAAATAAAAATGAGGGTAATATTTATATATCTTTTGTATAAAAATTTATACAGTTAATATATCATAGATAATTCATTTGTATTATTTTTTCTGAAAAGTCAATATTCATTCATGATGCACTAATAATAATTTAGGTGAATACATTTTTTACTCAATAAAAATATAAAAAGTTTTATCAAACTAATAAGTCCCTAGTTTTCATGGGTAGCTGTCATTATGAGCAGACAAAGCAAAGGACAACTCTATGGTCTATTGGTATGGGCATATAAATGAGGCATTAAGTGCGTGAAAACCAAAGGCTAAGATTTTCTGAAGAAATTTAGTCCGGATCAGATTCCAAGTTTGATGTCCTCCAAATAAATGAATAGGATCTCCTCTCCATTAATGGAGAAACAAATAAATTTTTTATGTGTATTGTAAAGGTAAATATGTAATCTTCTTTTAAATAAAAAAGACAAAAATGATATTACATCTTTTACTTTCTTTGATTTTTTGGGTATTTGTCTCTCCATCAATGGAGATGAGTCTTTTTCCAAATAAATATGGTAAACTAGACGGAAGAGTAAAGAAATGAAGAATTTCCCAATTTGCTGAGGAAGTAAGAAAACATGTTAGAGGAACAGTGAATAAAAGATTAAAAACTTACCAAATAAAGCTAAATGTATTACCACCCATAATATATGCATACTGAGCATTGAACTTCAATAAAGGTATATTAGCTTTTACTACTTTTGTTGAACCATCAAACACTTTTGTCGTTGACAATGAGGGAAACAGTATTATTATTATTTCTGCTTTGGGAGAAAATAATTGGCTGTAATATTAATGTTATAGCTTTAGCCTATAGGTACACCTTAAAGGCCTTTCTGATTACACATATACCTGCCAGTCTTTTGCAGCTTCCACTTTTCAAACCCTCAGACAAAAAGGTCAATACTAGATTTTTTTACTAAAGAAATGATCTAAGTAGCACTATTACAGAAATTGTAGGCAGGACTAAATAAAATATTCAACAAAAAACTTGACTCTAAATTAAAAATTTCTCAGCAACTTCTATACAAGCGAAATATTAATAATCATGATTCATTATCTGGGTCCGCCATGGATGATGTAAAACAAGAGGAAATTTTTTCTTCTAGATATGACAATACCAAAATAACCCCGGTTTTCCCTCATATTCTACAAGAACAGACATATTACTAGGTAGGAAATGATGAGAAAAACGTGGGTATTTTGGATGAATTACTTCAACCAAAAGAAATACAAAGAAAGGTTAAAAAAGTGAAGATGAAAAAATGGATGGGAATTCTAGTACTTATTAATTGTGGAGAGGATCTGGGCAACTGGGTACTCTTCTTTTGGTTTCATCAATCACCTTTTGGGTTCTGTTGCTGGGACCAAAATTCCTTGTTCCACTGAAGTACTTATTGAACAGATCCTCCTTTTGCTTGGTCTTGTTATTTTCCATAATAATGCGGTGGCCGTTGAATTCTACATTGGCCACTGCATTTTCTCGTGGAAACACACGAATGGCCTGAACATGGCAACAGTGGCAGTAGACCAATATTAGCAGAAGCACCACCGTAGATATTAGAGAGAGGAGTTTCCTGCCGCTGGTAAACCACATGGCCAGAGAATAATAATACACATAAATTTGGAGCCTTTCTTCACCCCAAATTCCCTTAACACTTAGTTGCTCAAACCACAAGGGAATTGCTCTGTATGTTAGAAAGAACAAAAAGAGAGAGATGAAATTAACTTGGAGTTTGGTTATGATGGCAGAGTTGTTGTATCATAAGTGTGTATGTGTATTGAGGTTTCATGCAAGAGTGTGAGTTGTGAGAGAAAAATCAAAGGAGTCAATTAAAGGCTGGCTATCAGTGGGTATGGTAATAGGGATGAAGATCACCTATTCCGAACGGTGTCTCATTCCCTATCCCAGACCAATGACATATCATATGAATAAAATAAAAAATTTAAAAACAAAATGTAATATTCTTATTGACTCAGAACGAGGATTGAGACACCGTTTGAGACGAGTGATCTTCATTCTAATAATAGGGCTGGTGTCATTACCAGTGCCATTGCCACATATTGGGGGTATTGTGGTGAGTAAAAACATCATATCATTTAGTGGAGAGAGATAAGTTCTTTTTTTTTATGTTACTTTTAAGGTTAGAAGTGTAATTTCATCAAAAATAAAATGACAAAAATGATATTATATCTTCCACTTTCTTTATTTTTTTGATACTTCACTTTTTATTAATGGAGAGAAGTTTTATCTTGTTGCTAACACTCAACTAGTTTAAACATTTATATATTTTCTTAATAATTAATTTACCCACAAGTATTTTGTTAAAATAAAAATATATATGTTTCTTTGTGTAAAATAATCATACATGACACTTATAAAATAAGAGAAAATATTTTTTAAAGAAGAAATGAGAAAAACTTGTACAAAGATATTTGAAGATAATGCTCTCATTTAGGATCAAATTTTAATTAGAATTACATTTTTAACTTATTGTTAAGATTTTATTGGGTGACTTTATATCACAAATTCTTATTTCTAAATTTTCAATGAACAATAAATATGTCATATAATTATATTTAAAGCATACAACTTCACATCTTTATATTTTTTTATATTATTTGTCATATAGTTACCTCTTTAGGATCCTAACACCATTTTCACATAGTTATTTCTTGAGAGAAATACACAGATGCAGCCTCATGAAAATGGCCACCCAGCACTTACACTGGCCCACGTGAACAAAACGCGCATTTCCCGTTACTACTTACTATTATACTTATATTTTTCGATTAGCATCTTAAATGAGTTACTCACATGCTGCCTGCAACAGAATACACTTCACAACTCCAAAATCTAAATCCAAATCTAAGAATAAGAGATTAATTTCACTTTACATCTATACCACAAAAATAACTTATAAATAAAAATATATATGTATTTATATATACATTAGAGTGAAAATAACAATCGTATATAATATAGAGTTTCTCAATTTAAGTAGGAGCAAGTGCCTTTCATTGTGTGCACTATATATAGTTAATATCATGTAGAAGAGATCCCTCGTAACTATTTCTTGGTTCTTCTCCAAAGATAATTCTCTCAAACGCAAGAATATTCGCCGCAAGGTTGGACTAACACTCCTAACAAGATTTTCATTGGAGATGCAAATACGTAGCTCCTAATTCAACTCTAGTTAATAAAAATTATATTATTTAAAGAACGATTTAAGATTAAAAAAATAGTGAGCGAGAAGATATGACATTTTAAGAATATAATGAACACTTCATCAAAATTGAATTTATTCTCCCATTAGTTAAACTCATCCTCTATAGTTAGCAAGATTTAGGTTCAACTTTATAATTATACATAGGCTATCATATTCTAAAATGTTCGACTTGATAACTATATAAAAATTACATATATTATATGTAATTGGTTTAATGAGAAACTAAGAATCCCACCGGACTTTGTTATAATATCTTTTTGAAGTTTTTTATCTTTTTTATGTAAGAACTTCTTACTCAAATAAATTTATTAACATACTTATATAATTTGAGTAGAAAGATAGAATGATTTAGTTTCGTTAACGAATTATAATTTTAGTAAAATAACACAATTATTGATAAATTTAATATTTCTATTAATCTACGTGAAACTAGCTGAAAGAGTTTTATAAAAAATATAGATGAAAGAAGTTCCATGTTAACTCATAAGTATTACTAAATATAACGCTCTAGAACATTATTTTAATTATTTTATCCTAGGTGTTCTTTTTTCCATATAAAATTAACTAACTTTTTTTATGAGTCTGTATACTTATTAATTTGTAAGTAATTTGTCTATGAGTTATATTTTTGTTTGTAAAGTGCGAAGTCAAATATAAGTCAGTAATTATATACTAATCTTATACTAAAGGTATTAGTTAATATGCCCTTAATTATTCTTTAAAAAAATTAAGACGTCATATATTTTCTTCTTGTCTCTTATAGGAAAATGCTATATCATTTTACTAAATCCTCTTACTAATCCTCATACTCATAAAAGAGTTAGATATGTTACAAAGTGATATTTTATTTATTATGGATGAATTTACAAGTAATATATGTCACTTTTTTTGTGGGTATAAGAATTAATAGGATTTCCCAAAGGTCAAATAGAGACAAGAACATCCGGAAAACGAGGTACATAGCCGAAGAAGGTGGATAATGAATTGTTCCAGTGTTTGTGTCTATGTTTGACAAACATAACAAGATATCGCACATTGTTGTATTTCTATTCAATTAGTGACCCTAAATATCATCTTAGGTATCAATTACCTAATCTTTATACAATCTTGGGATATAATTCCATCATGTGAACTTCCCAGATCTACATACCATGATACTTACTTACTGGGCTCTGGATCATAGCGAAATAATAAAGAAAAATTAGATATTAATGTTTTTTTTTAATTAACACAATTTATAATATAATGTTATAAACATTGTTCAATTCAATTAATACATCCTGCAACACTACAATACAATTTTAACCTCACAGTGATATTGATGCTTAGTTATTGTTGTAATATTACTAGCGTTTTGATAGGCGCCATAGTGCCTATCAACCTACATTTTTTTCAATCAATAAGTTTGATTTAAGAAACTGAAAGTATCATTCCTGTGAATATTCGGTGGGGATTTGACGAATAAAATAAAAAGCTGCTTCAAGTTCTTAAAGATAGACAGCAACGCTTTCAGAAGTACTATCTAGAGAGGGGAAAGAACCACAGGAACATTTTATGCACTTCCAATATGAAGTGTATCCAAAACCTGATACATGTCCATAAATTGAGCTAATGGAGAACCACGTTTCAAATACTCGAAATTTATAACTTGCCTTTGACTTGTAAAATTTAATGAGTGCTGTAAGACAATGGCTATCTGAGCAAAGCCAACCGAAAACCCATTATGTTCAAAACAGTGACAATGAAAGAGGCATATGCTATGCATCATAGTTTTTTTTCTTTTTCTAAGAAACACAATTGACATTTGACAATGACAGAGGCTCAAAACTGTGATGCTTGTTTGTCCATCACGCATATCCAGCCATACCAACTGTGGAGCTTGCCCGATTTGCTTTACGAGAAGTTGGGGTATTGGTTGCCTTTGTGAAATACATGTAGTAGTATACGTTAAGAATCATGTTTGCAACAACAAAAACTGCTCCAGCAACAAAGATACCTTTCCTTAAGGTTTCGCAGGTGAAGTTCTGAGCATAAATCACTCCTCGGTATTTAGTATGATAAGCATTCTTCGTTGCACCAGCTATCAAGCATGCTTCTGCAACCATAAAAGTCATCCTGGAAATGCATGAAATGTAACAATTGAACTTCAATTCATTTTGAGGAGGGAGTATGATCAATATATGCACTACAATCATGTAACATTTCATGAACATCAGCTAAAAATTGATAAGGTCAGGAATCCTAACTTGAGTAAATTAGGACAAAATGCACAAACTTTGGAACAAAATAATATTTATAAGTCACCTGTAAGGCTTTGAATTAAAGCCAAAATGGGTGCATAACTATGTATGTATAAATCAAAATTCTCACCAAGAAGAGATAAAATATATTATAGACCATGCGCGATCCCCCCCGGGTGTTAAAGGCCTTCCAAAGCACATGCACTTTGTTACTCCCATAAGCAGTGATTCACTTGAAAGAAGAAACAGGAAAGCACCCACTCCATAACCAGTTGCAACATCTGAGTTGTAGGTGCAGTATGTTTCATTTGTTCTTTCATCTCTGAACATGGTTCCCTATCCAGCAAGAGAAGAGAAAAGGGGGTGGGATCAGAAAAGTCAACGAAAATTGAATTTGAATATTAAGTTAGCAACAGAATAAGTAGTATTGTAGCACATATATAGTCTTAACGAAATTGACTGCAACAGATTCATTGAAGGGCGTGATAGACATGAACCATCCATAGAGTCCAGATTTTTCCTAATGTGATTTCTAATAAGGTTGAAAAAAGCATCAAGACTAGTTCTTATTTTACACATGGTGTAACCTTAATCAAGCAAGTCATTATCCATATTTCTTATTTCATTATCTCCAGCTTAGTGTATGTAGATTTTTATGTGGAATTTTGATGCTATGAATGTTATTCACAATAGTCCTTTCCTGTTTTTTAAAAAAAGTTTAACTGTTCCCATTTGAAACCTTAACAAAACACATTACGGACAGCAAGCAACAACCTCTACATAATGTAGCCACAAAATAGAATCCATGTGTATTGCCTAGCACCAATTCATAAATGCAATGGAGATAGGTTAACCTTTATACCATATGTGTTGGTGCAGCGGAGCAATCGTTGCGCAACTTAGCCACAAGCAATAAAATAAATGGCAAGAGAATAAATAACGAGAAGAAGACAAGGAAGTCTGTTAACGGGGTTCCAATTGTGCCCATGTCCCCATGAGCATTGAAGGGCTACCAAGATATTATTCGAGAATAACGATTGTAAATTCTACCACACTCATGGGTTCAATATATAACATTGATACTCTCCTCCATTTCAATACTAAGCAATGTGAGACTTCATATACTAACATATTTCAAGCATCCCAACAATTTATATTGCTGAAGTCCTGATTGGCGAAGTTACTTGGTTACAAGGACATACAAGACTGAATTAATAATAGCACAAACAACTTCAATCTCAAAGTGTTAAAATAATTTTCTATCTCAAAATTTACACATGAAGTTTGCTGAACAAATTTTTTACCCTAAAGCAGTACCAATCTATGCTATATATGAACATTTACAATGAATTCAACCATATAACACTAGAAGCTACTAAAGCCACACTTTATCAGCCTCAGCATGTTCAGTTATGACGACCAAAACAAAAAATACATGTTATCTATTTCCAAAAATTCACCAGAGTGGCAGAGAGCCTAATTATTCATTTTCGTGCTACATAGTATATAACTCAATAATCCAGTTACACAATCTGCAACTAAATCACCAAATGTTCTAACATTGCATATCGAAATTAAAGACTGACATTTATGTATTTCTATATTATCTAATTGCTATTTTAGTTAAGCTATGCTAAACATAAATTATCTTTACCCTGGTAATAAGTTTGCAAAAAATTACTTATGTTCTTTCTTTCCCCCAAATTAAACCTATTCAGTCTAATATATAGATAGATCTCTAGTTACCATGTTTGAAACCGTAATGTTTCATAAAGAATTAAATTATAGGAAAAGATGAGTGAATAAAAAAAGAAAGTAAAGTTAAAGAGAGAAAGAGAGAGGGGCTTACAACGCTTCTTCTTCTTTCAGCAGCAACGGCGAAACCAAAGGCCACCAAGCACAAAACCACCAGCAGAAGGTGGACCAGAGTGGACCCTCTTCCCTCTCCCATCTCTTCTTTTCTCTATTGTTGTTATGTTGTGCTTACCTTACACTAATTAGGGTCAGAAATTGAAGAGAGAGAGAGAGAGAGAGAGAATCAAAGTAGAAGAATGGAGGAGTGTGAACAAACAACACTCACTAGTTTTGTGTGTATGCACTCTTCTATTGTCAAAAGTAAAGTACCCTTTCGAAGTGTTCAGGATAATATTGGAACCTTCCACGCGCGCCTACTGACACTGTGCGACAGGCGCGGTTCAAGGGTTTTTTACTTTCAAGTCTCAAGTTTCAACAATCAACATGCCAAATAAAGGGGAAGGTGTTCTCCACGCGTCATCTGCTCTTATTATGAAGCTACTAAAGGACAAGGTTAAAAGTGTAAATTTCTAAAAAGGAGTTTGGGAAAAAGAAAAACCAGCTTATAAGTTACTTTATAACTTTTGAATTTAATCAATTTATATTTGAAACTAGTTTTCAGAAAATTAAATTGAAAGTTTAAAATATTTAAAAAGTTTATTAATTACTTCTAAATTGGAAAGTGATGTTATTAAACATGGATCAATCATCAAATAAATTGTTTATCTTGTGCATTTGACTAAGTTGTATAGTTAGAAAATTCATTATTTGTACAGAAAACAATGGGACATTACACAGTTATAGTTATCATGTCCAAGTATGGGGTCAATGTTCATCAAACATTAATATCTTGAATTTTTCTCCACTTTGATATTATGAATGACTGAGATTTATATCGTAGAGATTACAAAGTTCAGGCTCCAAATCCAAAATAAATACAAAGCTCAAGACATGTAACCAAGCTCTCTAATATCCTCACCATAATGTTAGATTTTAGGAGAAGGTAGATTCTTTGCGCTGTATTGAAGAATATTGGATAACCTAGTATTAGGTGAGGATTTTGACATATGTATTAGGAAAAAAATGTAAGTAATGTTACTGTAAAAATTTATACATGTATAATATATCACATTGTCAGTCTCTTTGTTCTTATCAACATAGTGTAATATGTATGAATGTGTGTCTTGAATAAGTCCATTTTAAATGTTCAAAAATTGTGTAGGTTGAGTTTTTTGCACTCGGATGGATAGAGAATTATGACCCTGAATTATGCATTTGTATATAATAACTGTTCAATTATCTTTAGTCATATAGTAATGGCCATGACTGAACCATGGTTTAGTTCGCATGGATGCGAACTTTTTTTATTGTCGTTGATGTTAAATTTATACATCTCAACCATTGATTTAGTGACTTGTTGCGTTGTAATATAGAAGTCGGTATGGGTCAGGTTGAGTTCTGAACCAAGTAGAAGTCGGTTTGGGCCTGCTCAACGTTGTCCCTCACAGAAGTCGGTTTGGGCCTACTTAACATCAGCCCTCCTAGAAGTCGGTTTTGCTGGTACCGACTTCTAAATATTTATGTCATTAAAGAAAAACTTTTCAAAGTATTTTCTTCAAAAAAACGTTAGGAGTGAGATTCAAACCCACTAAACATACTACAACAAGTTGATTAACTTACGCTAGAGTGTAAATGTTAACATTTCTTAAACCGCTTCTATATAGAAGTCAGTATCAACAACAACTTCTTCATTTCCCTATTGGGATGTCGATTTATATGGGAAAACATCACAATGCCTCACATGTTGGAGAGGCACAAACCAACATTTGTGTAATATGAGTTGTTGTTGTTTTTTGCCATTGAGAAGTCGGTATTTTTGGGTAAAACATCACAGTGGGCCTCAGATGTTGTTGAGGCCCAAACCGACTTCCTATAACGGGTGTTAATAAAAAAAATTAAAAAAATTCTTTGCATACAAAAGTCGGTGCTGAATTGATGAACATTTAAGGGGGCTTATGTTTTGTTGGGCCACATCGACTTCTATGAAGAAGTCTTACAACATGAAACCGACTTCTATGAAGAAGTCTTACTACATGAAACCGACTTCACACCGGTGACTAACCGTTAACCGGTTAACACAAATTTTCATCCGATGAATATAAATTAGTTCGCATGGATACGAACTAAATTAAAAAAACACATATACTAATAGTATAAATTTGGATGCAGCTATAACCCCTCAAACTATGTTATTTTTATCCTTTTACAATAATTATCCCCTACTTGTATTATACAATTCAAGGGCTATTGTTTCAATCATTGTCTCATGAGTCAGGACTTATCTCTTAATTGAGTATCCATCAATATACAATGCTCTTTTCTTGTACTTCACAACCTATTAGCCTCTCATGGAATGAAAGGCCAAGAAGATAAAGTAGATACAGAATAAATCAACAATAGCAGTCAATCAGTCACATATAACGGTTCTCCTCATCCAACTTATGAGATAAGACAGTGAGACAATGTTTAATGATAAAGCTCCAAAATAATTTCCTTCACTCGATGGGCATCAAGTTAAAGTCACACACACACAACATTAGACTTATTAATAAAAAGCAAAGTAATAAATAAATAAAAAACAAGTGCAACATGTTAAATAACCAGGATTTCGCACATTATGGTGTATAATCTTAATTGTGATGCACGTTGTCGGTAGAGTGAAGTGCATTATTTTTTTTGGATTCCAGAGTGAAGTACATGTTGGCTTCATTGTTTAGCTTTGAGTTAAATCATACGCAAAATGCATTATGATAAGATTCTTCATGATAAGAATAATGTACCAAAGTTGAGTTTGTTCCCTACACTCTGAAAAAGGCCATGTTATCAGCAACATGAGCAATTTCGGGATTTGACAGGTCTTCATATTCTTTTGCTAGTGCTACATATTCTGACTTACAATATTTGGATTGGAACTTTATCCCTCGACAACATAGCCCTCCCTACTTTTCTAATTTGACTAGCAAATAGTAAACTCAATGTATAATTGTTGGGTTTATTCAAGTGAAGTCCCATATTGGATATGCGTGGAAGAGTAAAAGAGTTTATAAGTAGAAAAGACTTACAAAACTAATGCCTTAAGGTTTTGGTTCAAGACACGATGCATCATTTGTGCTCCAACGATAACCATAACACTTGTCGTGTTGACCATGGATTTAAGCACAAAAGGAAAGTTGTCCAGGAGCATTATGGAACAGTTTTTCAGTAGTTTTCTCAGCCACCCCACACCGTACAAATTGGACCAACCAATAGTTTTCTTCTACTTCCACATTCAAGATAAGAAAGCAATGATTTTCCGAAATAGAATATGCTCATATACTCTCTCTAGCAACCGTTTTGAACCTATACTTTAATCATCTCTGTAAATGACAATCTTCTGACACATGCCAACTGACAGAACTTGTTGCAACACTAGCCGCATTCAAAAGTTCAGAGAAGTTTGTGCAAAATAATTGATGTTCCACTCAACTGGTTAATCTGGTGGAGCCAGATTAATAATTGGAACCTTAGTACCGTGATTTAGTTAAGATGTGTAGACTAGTTCGTGGAGATTATACACCAAAATCTGTAACTTATGTGTTCAGATTTTCTTTAAAGTATAACCAAGTTGCAAGATTTGGCATTTATTAATCTCTACAAACTCAATTGAAGGTGCTTAATTAGTAGATTGTCTTGAGCAGTTAAGATAGAAAAACACACTGTAGTAAATTCAACATATACAGTTGACAAGAAAATGTAAAATTCCATTCTTAGCAAAAGGAAAACAGAAAAACAAGAAAATAAAAGACATAAAGGTTACATTCTTCTACCACTACTCTACATCTTCCCATGTATAGTAATTGGAATTTCCTTGTTGAGATTCCATATATCATCATCCCAAACAACATCACAGTACAAGGAACTAAAAGCTTCACCATTGAAATCCATATCCCACCATGGAAACCAAGTGGAACCCCATGACATTTGCTCATCTACAACACCACCCAGCCATGGCATATACTCCTCCCAATTCCAACCCATCACATTATCCCATCCCCCTTGTTCCACTTCTCTAGTGCTTTCAATCCTCTCTTCCACCTTCACCACTTCTTGTTCAACCTCTTTCTTTGTTTTCTTCTTCCTCATTGCATTTGCAGCCACATCTTCAACTTTGGGAGGATTCACATTCCCACCTCTTTGCCTCTTCATCTTTTTTAATCTTGGCGTGCACAAGGCTTTAACTCTTCGCTAGTGAGTAATGAAAAAGTGAAGAGAATATTGATGAAATTTATAGACAAAGGGGAAGATTACCTAGGTGCTAGAGCTGGCATTGAAAATGAGACATCATTTTGTGTTGTGACCAAGTTCACTAGTTGGGTTGGGTGATGTGATGTGAGGTTTAGCTTTAAGGGATATTTAGCTTCTAGGAATTATATGCCGTATTAAATATAAATGTAGTTAATTTATTCTCTATTTTGGAGCAAAACGACAAAAAATCTCACCCTCGGGACAACGCAGGGGACAAGTACCAAGTAGCTATAGTCTACAGCTATAATCAAGACAAAACACTTCACCTGCTTCAATTTTTTATAGGAACACCTAGTACTTGTATTTTTCGGTGAAAATTATATATGGACAAGATAACCTCCTAAAAGTTTTCTAACTATTATGACTTAAGCTTACTTTATAAACTATGAATATTTATATTTTGTATACTTCTAAGAAATCAAGAATCACCTTATCGGAGTAATTTATAAATAAAATTGTTGTAGGAGAATACAGTGAAAGATTTAAAAGACTTTGATTGCATGAGGTAAGATCATAAACGGAGGCAGCAGTAGAAAACTAAAGTGAAATTTTCGATCGACTATTTAATTTGGGGTGTGCATGTTGGCCAAGCGGCATGACTAGACTCTGATTACTAAGTTGAAATCTCATATTTAAAACTCGCCCACGTGATTTACACAATGAGATAGTAGGACGTGGAATTAATTAGTATAATTTGAATTGAGTTGGGATAAGGGAAAGAGGCGTTGAAAGGTGCGTGTGTCAGATGCGTGCCTTCAAGTTGAAAGCACAAGTAGCATGCCTAGTGTTGCATGCATGGTCATCCTTATATGTCGGCAGCATGCATGATAGCCAAATTATACTATAGGGACACTTGGACACAGACACACTATCAAGTGTCGACAAGTACTAAGATATTATTACTCTATGGATCTATAAAGTAGATGGATTCATATCCTTGCCTACCAACTTTATTTTTGTACTTATTTACTGGATTGCATACCATACAAGTAATATAACAGTTTATGTTACATGAATAGAAACTAGGCATGCAAATGGGCTACACGGGCAGTGTGCAAGCGGAACTTTATTTGGTCCAAAATCTAAAAGGATCGAACAAACAAAATGACCCAAAATATGCCATTGGTTTTCTAAATTCTACGAGACTATGTTGTGTGCAAATGCAGAAGTACAATACAAAGTACCAAATCTCTCCTCTTGTTCGTGTAGTAGAGACGTAGAGAATATCGAATGCAACGCGAGAGCGAGAGAGGGCGCATGTACGAGATGTTAAGTATGAGTGACGATGACACTACAAGGCCAAAACCACAGATTAATGAAGACAATGGGCACACCCTAGGATAGACATGGATCATCTGTCCCAAGATTTTTCTATATGTCCCTAATAAATCAAACTTCATAAAATAATATTTAAATATTAATTTCTGATTTTGTTATTTATATATTTACTTGAATGAAATTTTTTGATTGGTTTGATATACCAAATGGACATGAGATCCCCATCCCACTAAGACACCTATATCCAGGTTCCATTTTCAGGATTTAGTTTTTTAAAAGAAATAATTTTGATATTGTGATACTTGAGGAAAAATCATTATATTGGTGATTAAATGAGTGTTTCTCTTCTTACCGATACTTCATTTTTTTTATTGAGACACTCGACAATTTTACCCAAAAAATACTATTTTTGTCTAAGTAAGTTTAAGTAATTTATAATTAAAACAAAATTTTGAATTTATTAAATTAGATATAAATCAAGTATAAAAATTAAGCAGTATCCTATAAAAAGTGTATAAAAAGATGTTCCAAATGCACTAATGGATATATTTATATTCAACAAAATTAAATTCATATTTGAAATGAAATATTAATGTGTAAATTGGTTAGTTTTCTTATAAGAACAATCTTTCAACATGCTCACACATTTCCTTAAAAAATATTTCCCAAATTAAAAATTCTTCAAAAATTTCATAAATTACACAATTTATTATTTATTATTCAGTTATATTACTTTATTGTATAATTAAATATAAATGATGTGTGAATAATGATAATGTGAAAAACTTTTATGGTCTCTTTCTATAATTTAATCCCCTCAACCAACCAATTGGAATATCCAAACTAATTTTTTCTAGTGATGGAAGACGTTGTATTCCCTAGTCATATAGCATTTTCCAAGATACCGTTAGCATAATTTGCACGATAGCTATACCCATTGATTTAGCCATTCGCTTCTAACCATTAAATCAGATTCTAGTTTTTGTACCACCACCTAAGAATAAACGAATCACATTTTCTATTCCACAAAGAACACTCCATATATCATTATTATTTGTATTTTTTGAAAAAATATATTTGAATGAAAAATTTAATTATTAAAAGGTATTGTTTTTTAGCCAACTATAACTGAAGGCACATAAATCAACACCTAATTTGTTTATTTCCATTCCCAAAAAGTAATATATTTACAAAAAGTAAAAGTTGTTAATGAGCATTTCTTTCATTTTCTTTTCTTTTTACTTAAACGATGGTGCAAGTAAAATGTGTTTTAATTTATAAAGGAAAGTAAATGCTTAGTTAGCCCTATTATATCATCGAAAATCTGCATCTATGACTTCCATTTTATCGTGATAATGTATTCATTCGAAAACGATGAGGTCCCAGCATATATTCCACCAGACTTGTGGACCACAGAAACAACTTCTAAAAAAATCTTCAAACACTTGGACATAACCAGCACAACTAACAAAGGTAGTATTGGCCAGCAAAAAACTTTTATCCTTCTGCAAGGAACAATTTAAAAATCATGGCTTGCTCCACCATTCGAGAGTTATGATATCTCCATTAATATGAAGACAAATGTTTCAAAAATCAAAAGAAAATATAATTTTCAATATCACATATATCTATTTGATTATAATATAATTACATTTTTTGATATTAAAAATAAATGAAAAAATATGCAACTGACTTTACTTCAACAAAAAAGATCCTAGTTCTCATTCCTACTTCCAAATTCCATAAGCGCCTAAGATTTGCTCCCAAAAAAACAAGAAAATGTAAACCTATTATTATAATTAGTTTAGGAAAAATCTGTAAAACAATCTCAACTTTATATACTTTTTAATTAGTTATTATAAATTATTTTTTTCCTAATTTTTTTATTAAAATTTAATTTGAAATTATCCATAGAGATAATGTTAAATTTATTCATATTGAATTATATGCATATACATACCGACCATATTATCGTAAATGTAAACCTCAATAAATTTATCATCTCAAGTTATAAAAATTTAAAATATAAAATTTATTATTAGAATAATGCTAAATTTAAAAAATAATAGTAAAATAATATGATATTTGAAATAATTGTGATTAAACTGAAATATTTGAAATTATGTTAGTACATTAACCTTTTTATAAGTTAAAGTCAATGAAGTTATGAAACCCAAAAAAATATTGATATATTAAATATATGATTTACTAATTAGAGTCACTTTCATAAAATACATTTCTCAATTAAAATAAAATAAAAATCCCCTTTGACTTTATCATTCGTTTTCCTGACCTAAAAATCAGACCATCGGCAAGGTAACGATGGATCCAACGAGCGTCCCTCTCCATTGCCGTCTTCGCTTTCCCACTTCAATCTTATCACATGATAATAGGGTATTGCACTTTTGCACCATTTTCAGAAATTTTGTATTTATGGATTTTTTATGCCAAGGACATTATTCTTGGCATCCTTCAGTTTCTCAATTTTTTCCAACTTTTGGATTTTTTTGTTTTCACGAATGCATTCACAATCTTGTGATATTTCTTGAACAGCAATTGTGATATAATCACTTATGGCATGAGCTTATCACTATTACCAGCAAGGATCTATGAAGAGAAAGAAAGTGGGGAAGGGAAGGGGTAGTGGAAATAGAGGGAGAAAAAAGGCAAAGCAATTCACTAAAATAGCCCAACATGTTGTCTTAACAAAAATGTTATTTTTGTTCACAATAATAATAATTCTTAATAAAATCAACTTTGCTCATGTTTATAATCCCCTTGCATATAACATTATACACATCAAAATCTAGTTGAGCTCTTTAACCAACTCTTGAGCTTTGTTAATCTGCTGGAAACTTCTGAAAGTTTTAAAAAACAAATATTAAGCTGGATAAATAATTCAAATCATCTCATTTCCACCATAGGTGTAAGGGAACATATTGCACATGGCGCTTCTGCACATGCCACTCACATTTCCACCATTCTTTGTACAAATTTGCCTTGTTTAGCCGCTAGTTAAAATCAAAATGAAATGTAGTCACAACCTCTCAAGGCTACTGTTTACATAAAAGAGAATGAAATTTGACACAAAAGGATCTAGGACAAAACTAACCCTGCAATGTAACCCTGACCACATTTATTTGCTAGAGAAACTGGATGTATTCCTACAGAAGATAACACTAGACATTTACAAATACTTGTTGGTTATCTTACTTCTATTTACAAGACAGGCACTATCTTCTCTTCAGATCCAAAACTCCTCTTTGCTATATAGCTATCAATTATCAAAGCTTTGTGTGTTTGGTTATACACTTACACTAACTCTCAACACATTTGTGTTCTAAGCCAGAGCAGGGATACTGCAATTTCGCCTATCCCGGTCAAGGCAATCAAACCCTTCCACCCTCACACCCGGATTGTTACCAAAATTAGCTCGAACACACCCTCCCTTCCTTGCTGAGGAGGATGATGGAGACAGTGGCAGACCAGAGGGGGCTGGAACCACCACCCTGGACAATGAAGAGAGTGGCGGAAAATTGACATCGCCAAATCGAGCATCATGAACCAATGGGTTAGCTACTCTGCTCGGCGGTGACCCACAAAAATATGAGGGCGAAGACATATCTGGCCAAAATTGTTCTCTCTCACAATCACCCTGCAAACATAAAACACTCAAACTTTTAGCACCTCATAAAACAGTAATCAATTAACCAATCTAAAAGGGTGTTTGTTTAGGGAAAACAACTGTTGCTGCTCTAAAATGATATTCTGCACGCTTCGAAGCTCTTTGGCAACAACTTAAACTGTTTCTGCAACTGTCTTTGTGGAAAATAGATTAATTCCTATGTATGGTTCAGATTTGAAAATAATTATCAGATTAAGAAGTCTAGTGTCTTTCAATAGCCGTAGAAAAAAGCTTATCAACTTCCTCCATACTAATCTGAACCAGACACTTTATAATAATCACAGAGAATATGGTAATCAAATTATTAATAAAAGGCACACTAAATTGCAGGTTATACATAAAAAAGAAAGGAATTCAATGAAAAAAGAGATAAGGGAGTATCTACCTTTGTGAGGATTGTGTCCAAAGGATTAAACCCAGATGAACAAGAACTAAGGTCGTTGAAAAGGGCAAGGCGACGAGGCTTAGGGCAAATAAGGGAATCTCTCATATCTTCGTTTGATGATGATACGACGACGTTTTGTTGCTGCAGGATGCTAAACTGTTTCATCCTATTTCCTTTGTTTTCTATATCAACAAAGCTAAAACCTGCTCACCCACACACATATATAGCAAACAATTTAGAAGGAAATTATTTCAAACCAAAGGAATAATGAAATCTAAGAAGGAAATAAAGTATTTGAATATTATTATTATATTGCGAGATATCGGAAACCGTGTATGAATATAGTTGTACAGCTCATGGTTAAGATCTGGTCAAATTCAAACCTAATCATTAGTTAATTTGAGTTTATAAGTTCTCAACCACCCAGCTCCTATGAAAACTATATGCATACCTACAGATCTAAACAAAATTATATGAATTTTATTTTGACCAGAAATACTAGTGAATAGAAAATAATTTGAAGATAATCCTGTCTATTGAGATTTGAGACAGCAAATTGAGCTTTGGCTAAGGAGATCTAAAAAAGGTAATTGTTGATTTAAAAAAATTAGAGTGAATACCAATTTTGATATTGGGTAATCTCGAATCAAGGTAAAAAAAGAAAAGATTGTGAATGTGATACTTATGGAGCAGATTGTATAAAAAATTAGTCTAGATTAATTTTATTCATATTTGGTAACTATTAAGTGTATATATTTTTTGTATAGACAAATATGAAGTACTAATAAGAGTGGCCATGGGTTGCAAATTGAAAAGGAAAACAAAAACAGAAAGAGAGAAATGGAAACAGAGATTTAAAAAAGGAAGAGATGGGAAATTGAAATGGAAATGGAGAAGGAAGCAACGAAACCTGTAATGAATAAGTGAAGAAAGAGAGTTTCTATTATTATTCATAAAATAATTGAGACTTGAAACATCAAGGTGAAGAGAGAATTAGAGAAACGCAAGAATGAAAGCGGATAGAAAGGAATGCAGAAAGAAAAAGTTCATAGCTACACTTGTTGCTTTATGTATTTATGTCTTAATTAATTATCATTAATTTTATTTCAACTTGGGAATGAATGCATTGAGATATTTTTTAGTATTAAACTATTAATATGGTTGTTTCATGCGGGCGGTGCCTCCGCGAGTTATCACATCGGTTTTCGCTCCCACCAAACCAATCTCTCAGAAGTTATATCTGCCTCTCTTTTTTATTTTTCAGCTTTTGTAACACTGGTACTTATATTAACGGTTAAAAATACCTTTGATTAAATAAAGTATATGTCTCATATGAATGATAAAATGTTTAATAGAGGGATTGAAAAATCCGTTGGAAATGAAAATTGGTCTTCTTTTTGCGAGGGGAACATGACCTCTATAATTTTCCTTCTTACACACAAAAATGAAAACTTTTTACCTACTGCTTACACATGGCAGCCTCGTGATTTTCTCCTTTCCGGAATATGAGTTTTGGGGAAACAAACTTCTCTCTATTACTAGAGATGACAGTTTTATTAAAATGCATATAAAAAGTCAAATAACAATAACACTTATATCATTAATTTACAAAAGTATTATAGTTTTACCCTTAAAATTACATTACAAAATATAAATGACATCTCCGGTAATGGAGAGGAGCCTGACTCAGTTTTGAGATAGAAAAGGTCGCCATAAGCTTTGAACAGTTCCTATGATCTTTGAACTTATACCCAAATCAGTTCACACAAATATGCACGATTAGCTCCACTTCAATGCATCATCTAACTCCAACTATTTTATTTGAATATGGTTTATGTCAAAATTGAATAGTGTTAAATTAGTTTAACTAGTAAAAAGTAGTTTCAACAATTGTATGTGTACAGGATTCATGCGAGTTGAATGCAATGATGGGGAATTCTTTAATCTGATCTTGCCTCTACTTCAAATTTTGTCATTATATTATTGTTTAGTTGAGCTTTGCCCATGCGTGCGAAAAGAAAAAAAAATATTACCACCCTTCATAAAGAAAAAAAATATTACCACCCTTCATAAATCATATAGTATATGATTTATGCTTTTATTGTAAGAATAACTCGGAGTCTGGGACTGTGCGATGTCATTAAAAAATAAACAAAAAACGGGGTAGTACGTGGCCTGTGGGGAGCCGGAGATTGATGCTCAGTGTCTTTCCCTACATCGAACATCACGCACCATAAGCTCTACTGTTTGAGACAACTATTTCTATTGCACTACAGGGGCAGGGAAAATTTTAGTTGTCAATTTTTTTGTTGATCCGGTTAATTTCGGGAATTTTGTTTTATGGTTGTTCTTTGGTCCATTAAGAATTGTGACATGATAACGATGATTATGTATCAAACCAAGTTGGAGATGACCTTAGGCTAAATAAGGTAGGCAGAATTAGGTCAAGGATTCACTTGGGGTTACTTGAATATGGAATTGGGCTAACGACTGATCTTGGAGCACCTTGAGTGAGTGGGAAGAATAATGCCAAAGTGTAATAAGTTTGTAATTTATGATAAAAACGTTAACTTATGTGAGAAATTCAACTATTTTTTTTAGTTACGATGTAAAATTATTTGAAGTCAAATATTATACTTACTAGCATAGTTACCTCGTGTCATGCACGAGAACAAAGTATTTATAGACACGCATGTGCACTCATATTAGCAAATTATTGTTGTTTTTCAAATAGCAAGTTTTATATACTGTCAGTCCATTGTACATAATTTATTTTTAGTAATTATTGTTTCTTCAAAAAATTAATACAAATAAATAATGAATGATGTATTGATCATGTATAAAAATCTTTACACTAAGAGTACATAGATATTAGAGTCATTAAAAACACATATTTGAAAAATATCCTCTTGTTGTAGATGGCCTTGTTTCATCAACCATCATAATTTTCTAAACTATACCTACTTAACCGGCTGTGGTAATGAAGTTAGGCTTACTTTTTTAGTTGGAAAGGACACTTGTAGTTGAGTGGATTGGCACGTTTTGGTCCCAAAATCGAAATCGTTGATGATACAACACAACCACCATATTTTACCTTTGCTCTTGGCAGTGGCTTAAAGAAGAATAAATCCAAAATCAACTATAACACATTGGGAGTCATTACAAACACCTTATACCCTTTTATGTCCCTCATCATGCATTATTCATGCTGCTGACGTATGTAAGCTGATTAAAAATATATATAGTGCGTGTCTTAGGGGCAATTATAGTGAAATATTTTGATTCATCAATTAATTTAAATATCAAATAACTAATAATAAGATATAGTTAAATATATTGATATGATGTGTTTCTTGACTAAACAAAATCCATTGGTTATATCAACTTAGGTGATTAGTTTCCTTAATGTTCAATACATAAATAAAATATATTAGTTTTTGAATGTCCTGAAATGCACATTAAAAATTCATTGTATATGATTATGACCCATCTTGTGGGACACTGAAGTATTCTTCATTTTGTTGACCATTTTCATCCAAATTTCAAATATGAAAATCCCTTTGCTCTTACTTTAAGAGGATTGCATAATTTGCTAAGAAACAAAAGTCAAACAAAAGCTACAAACGACAACAAAAAGCAAAAGGAAAAGGGAAAGTAGAAAAGGAAGAGGACAAAATACAAGAAAAAGGAAAGCAGGAAAGGAAAATTTTCTAGTTTCGGAAGGAAGTTGAGACATATTAGGTTGCAATTTTCAACTTGAATTATGTCATGTAATTAGCAAAGTAGCTTCTTCCTAACGCATGCAGCATCCACCTGAACAAGAAACGACAAAATGTCTTAATCAATAATTACAACTACTCGATGAAGACCACCTTATTATAGAATTGAACAGCTACTAACACATGCTTCAGTTCATGCAAAAACTGGCAAACAAAAATTTACATTTTTAATGCGTTTTTACTTTGAAGAATGTTTAGGTGATGGATGAACAAAATTTAATGAAGTAACATTAATTTTTGGAACCAGCAGAATAATACATTAGAATGCAAAAAGAACAAAGGATCATTGCCTTTAATTTATATAACATGATAACTAAAAGAGCCAGAGAGATATCTGAAGGCTTCAAATAAGTGAGGTGGTTTCAAAGAGATCACTTTGCAACTCTCTTGAAGATTTCTAAATTTGATGACACAGTCTAGAGATGTGGATTAACTTCATGCAGAGGCTTGTTCTGAAGCAGCTGCGGCGGCGGCTCGCTTCTTCGCAAAGTATTCATCAGCACGTGCAAGGTTCTTAGCAACTGATGGCTTAACCCATTTCTTACGTCCAGGAAGAACGGTGAGGGAACAGCCAAGAGTCTCAAGCTTCTCCTTTGCTGATGCCGAATAGGCACGTGCTTTTATTGTCAACTTCTTGGTTAGTTCTCCATGGCCCAAAATCTGAAACCAATGCACAACAAACTATTATTTTCATCCTTCTTTTTGAATCTCAGATATATTTTGTATGTTATCTTGATTCATCAAGACCAACATTGTGAACCTTAACAAGATGGATGCACTGCATGGTTAAATAAGAAGCAAAAGGCTTGCTTAAAAATTCCAACAAGTTTGAAGTTGAACAGAACTCAGATTTTTGCAAAGATATTTTGTGTTTCTTGGGAAACCAGAGAAACATTTACAAATAACAGCACAGTTAAATTTCATCAACAAATGCATGGACAGTCATTGGCCACATCAAGCTTAAGTTTCGACCACTAAATATTATCAGTATCCTTCTAGAAATTAATTTATAGTCACTTCAACCCACAACTTTGCTTTTGAAATGTTTATTGAGATCAATGTAAATGTATAGAGTTCAGCTTACGATGCCGGTTTTTGTAGAATGATCATGTAACGATCCTACTGTCCAGGGTCAGAAAAGTCATAACATCTCATTATTTCTCCCACAAAGTAAATTATTAACAAAAAACTATTCCAGTGTTTGCTCTCCAACCTAAGATACATTTGAAGCACAAAACCTCAATTAAGCGGTTCCCACTGTGAATAGCATTATGGCTGAATAAGAGTTTACTACTATCTGTAAAGCTGGAAATAAGAACTCTAAAATAAAAGCAATTAGTTAGGTGTGTCTCCGTCTGAATATTGAAGACCAAATGCAGTAGACATTAGACAATAAAAGCCCTCGCCTACTGTAAGAAAATAAATGGAATGCTAACAAAATAAGGAAAAATGAAATAAAACAATGATTTCGAATATAGGCTCCTGACCCAGAGCTTGCAAAGTATTGCTTAAAAAATCACCACAAGGCAGTCTGTTTTAGAGGGACTTTCAACTGACACTCAATTGAACTAAATAGATCAGACCACATACTGCAAATCAATTTATCCGGATGGACAAAAGATGAAGTTTGACACAATTTGAAACATTGTCTTTAAAATTTGAAACATTGTCTTTAAAATTTGAAACATAAATAATATTATATAACTTTACATGATTTATGGTTTTCGTAACACAATATAAAAGTATACTAAAAAACACGGTTTTAAGTCAGGCGCATGCACCACAATATTATGCGTTTGACTTCACATACTGTGAAAGATGAAGAAGAGCGTGGCGTATATTGATATAGCAATGAAAGAAACAATGGTACCAAGAAAGGGTAATGGTGTTTAACGAAAAACAGTGACAAGAGAATGGAGAAGATGAACTTTTCTATCAAAATGAATAATGAATCACAAGAGAGCATAGAGTGCTTTATTCTCTTCCTTCTAATACAATAACTTCAACAACAAGTCAGGTAACTAACTCCTAACCATTTTTTTATATGCGGAAACTAATTAACTTAGACTAATTATAACAACAACTTCTCCTAAGTGCCTTGTGTATTACTTGAATCCAGAAGATTTAGCTTTGATGATTTTGCATCTACCTGGATTTGCTTCATTCTTAACACATACATATCAAACATGCCAACAAATGCAGACAAGGTTACACACAAGACTGTGATCTAAGAATATCTATGCATTTACAAAAGATTTCAATGCAGAAAATGGGAACAGGATGAACTTTTTAATGGTAGGTGGTACAGGAAAACCTAGCATCCTCATTTATTGTAAAAGGTTAAACATCATAATAGCTCCACACATTGTGAAAATGATTTTGGAGAAGCAAGAGGTAAATAAAACTAAGGAAAGGAATTTGTGCATCATTAAAGCAACAAGAAATATGTACCTTCAAAGGAAGTTTCCTATCTCTTCCTGATGGGTTAATAATACGCTTCTCCATCAGTGTCTCTAGAGATACCTCTTCTCCATCCTGAAATCTAGGTTCTATGTCCCTCAGATTTACATGGACATATTTCGGTAATCCCGCACGCATGCCTTATTAAAAAGAAGAAAAAAAATACAGTAAAAGATAGTTCTGAAAGAGAGACACAGACACACAAAGTAGGAAGAGAAATTGATGTGCGGGAGGTAGATGTCATCCAAAGTGCAATGCTCGTAAGAATTATAATTTTGGGAGATCAAACTGCATAAAATCATTTCTTCCAAATGCTTCATGGAAAATTAACATATTGGAGATATAGTGAACATTATGTGCAGCCCCTCCAAATAGATGAATCATGTCTCTATTGGGAATAACAACTTGATGAATTTCAAAGTATAATATAGCAAGTATATGCATTTAATTATTTATTATATATATATATATTAAACTTTCAGGGAAGTTAGGACCCACAACATCTAGCAGGAATCATGCCCAGGTAAAATAGTCAAGCAAAAGGCTAAAACAATTTAGTGCTGAACTTCGCCAAAATAACTTTCCTTTGTGGTATATTGAAAAGAATCAAAACATCCCAAAAATCAAACTAAAAGAAAAGTAAAAGGGGTAACATGACAAGGGGTAAGAATCTCTATTGGCCTATCCCACAGAAGCTCAAAGGGTAGAAATCTATAGTTGATAAAACATTACGCTCTAATTACAAGGATGTACATTGAGATTTCTGTGTAGTAGAAAATGATGTGGCAAATAGCATGTTCTTTACTAATGATATGGCAAATAACATATAGTAGCATTTTCCTAGAGCACTTTCTGAAAGTAGGATTCTAATATAATCAGCAAATACATTCAGATCAACTACCAAGAAATCAGAATAAAGTTCATATGAAGCATGATCATGACACAATGTTTCATCTCAAAACCAATCGGCAATGAGAGGAGTAGCCCAACATATATTTAAACACGAGTTAGGCGATATGTGACTTAATTCTAAACAAACTAAACATTCAGGCAATTACTCTTTTTTGTAAAAACATAATTGAATATGTAAATTACCTGCAGCAATTCCTCTGAGTTTAGGGATTCTTCTATAAAGAGGCATTTGACCACCTTCAAAACCTGGCCTAACACCAGGACCAGACCTTGATTTCTGACCCCTCATCCCAAAACCACAACTTGCACCTTGCCCTGACGCTATACCTCGACCCTTTCGCTTCGCCTTCTTCCTCGAACCTGGTTGAGGCCCCAAGTTGTCTAGCCGAAACCGAACCCGCGTAGGGTCAACAAACACAGGCAATGCACGAGCCTTGTTCACAATCACAATGGGTTTTCTTTGATCAAATGAGGACAAGTAATAAAATTGAGATTGTTTTGCCACTAAGGTTTTAAGAGTTCCCTGCAAGAATGAATGTGAGAGTGAAATTGGGTAAGGAAGGAAGGGATTAAGAGATTAAGGGAAAGGGAAATAAAAACCTTGAATGGAGAAGCAAGAGATGGAAGAGTAAGGGGCTTTTTCGTCAATGAGAATGATGACACTGAAGAGAGATGAGTGATAGAAGAAGTCATAGCCATGTCTATGCTTTGCGCTATGCTATCCACTCTGCAAATATAACTCAACGGATAAGTTTCGATAAATATTGTTTTCCCTCTCTGGTTTTAGGTAATTTTAAATAAATACATTACTCGATTTATATATTTGTAAAATTTCATATTTTAATTCCCATTTTCATGTGGTAGCAAACCTTGATCCAAGTCCTGAGTTGTTAAGGCCCAAAAGTCTTGTCCTTTTAACTTTCGTTCCACCATATGAAGGCTGATTTGGTTGCTTGGGTTCAACTTGAAATGTTGATAGAGTTATGGCTGCATAAGGGATTAAGGGTGCATCTATTTAGACATCGTTGGCAATAATTCAGAGGTCTTGCTGGGTTGTTAATAGTTCTAGTTGAGTTTGGTTATGTTTGCAGTGGTTTGAACTTCAATGATATATGTTTCTGTTGAGATTCAGGGCTAAAACCTTGCTAAGAAAGCTATTCCTATTGTATCATTTATGATTTTTACTAAATCATTTCTCTCTCTCTATATAAACTATTAAAAAAACTTGTGACTGATAAAAAAACAAAGAATTGGAGATGAATTTTGGAAATTAAATAGTGACAATAAACATTTTAGAGGCAAAGTTTGTCATAAGTTTTAATTTTTTCTATTACACTACCACTGGTGGATAAGGACTAAAAAATAAATATCGTGTTAAAAATAACGCATTTTAAGAGATTCCTTTAATCAAATTAAATAAAGTAACTTCTTGGTGACCAGATTAGTTGTTTAACATATGGTAAGAGGATAACCCATTTGAAAAAAAATCAAATACACATTGGTATAAAAATATATAAATCGAAACATTTTTATATTATTAAATTACAAAATTTTAAAATTAAGAAATCTATATTTTATTTAAATATATAAATGTCATGTTATATACCTAAGTAATAATAATTTATGCTAATAATTTAATTTTAATTAATTCCTAAAATGGAATAAAATAAATACTTTAATTATTATTATAAGCAAGGACTAAATTCTACTAAAATTCACATATATTCCCACTTATTCATATTATTATTTTGAAGGAATTGAACAGAAAGAACATTGCAAAAACCAGGGAGATAAATACTTGAAGCTTGTAGTCTCTCCAATGAACTACCATACTTAACTCAGAGCTCTTAGTAGATATTGAACACGTAAGAAAGAGCGCAACATAAATGGAACATATACATCGGAGAAGAGTGACACCTTTGTTGTTGGTGAGTGTGCTCTCGGGACATGTGTGTGATTATGCTATATGTAGCTTGCTTAGAGCATACCACTTAAGGATACTTTTTGGAATTGATCATAATTCACAGTACTCATTTCAGTGTAAAGATTAAGTCATATCAATTAATTGTACAATAGTAAATACAATAAATAGTTCGAGATATTAAGTCATTGGAGTTGACCAATCAATGTTGGTGATTTACATGTTTAGTTATGCTTGTATACTGGACTTAGTTGAGCCTACACTATATAGTTTATTGTTCTATGAAAATTGAGGTCACTGTAGTTACAGTGATTGATATGGCACTTCATTGACAACAATTTTGAACTGAATATTCGGTCAAATGAATATTATTCTATGATCTAAAATTAAAATTGTTATTATTTATATAATATAATATTTCATCCCGGTTGGGAATGAAGGCAAGGTAGAATATATAAGAAGTGATGCATATGGTAGCATTCTAGTGAAAATAATAGGAGAAAGAACCGGGGGTACTACATATCCAAATGTATAGCATAAACTACTTTATCTAAGAATTAAAAAGGCTCTATATGTAAATGGAAACTGCAACTGTAAAATCAAAGAAACTAAGCATTTATTCAATCACAGAAAGTTAGAGGAAGCTCAGCCAAATAAACACCAAATTAAAATGGAAAGCACAGTACATAGTGTGATACTGTGATGAGATGAGTGAATAATGTAATAACTTGAGACATCCATTTTTGGGGTCTGCATGTATAAGACCAATCACCACTACCATTCAATAATTTTGGCACTGATTCAAGGTGTGAAATTGTAGTGTGTGTAATTGAATGCATATAGGATACAGACAATTCTCTGATTCGTCTTCTCAGCCAGCACCCACTTTTGTACTAATATAGTGATGTTACTTTCATTGGTTCCATCTGGTAACTAATTGCTTTGAAGTCATGAATTACTTCACTCCAAATTTTTTGTTTGTTAACTTGTTTCTCCAGAGATTCAGTTTCCTTTCTGTTTTTTTCTTCATATTAGAGTGTCAAACCAGACACTGGGTTCAACTTAATTTGTAACACATGTTCAGGAATTAAAGATTTGAACCACAATGAAAATCTCTTATCACCATTTAAAATAATTTTCCTTTGCATGATATTAACAGAAAATATATATCAATGAAAGAAGAATCATCTAAACAACGTAACCACGAAACATGAGGACCAATTCGCAGGGTTGACACAACTTAACCAATGATTTGAGTCCAATACTTCGAAAGAGCATATATTGACCCTAAAATGTATTCATAATGGTTAAGGAGCATGGTTGAATTCTCACATCAATAACAATGAAAAAATAATGTGAACTGCACAACTTCAATGTTTTGCTGGTTTTGCTCGGTCATAGGCTACAGAGCCATTTCTCCTTGCCAAAACAAAAAGGCTTGTTCGTATTAATATGTGAAGTCCTTTTCTTTTTCATTAATCTAGCTAGTACTATTTATGAGTTTATAAATAATTATTTTTGATTAAAAGCTATACCTATCCTATGTTGGCTATGTAAAAAATGTTTACTAAAAATCCTCGTTTCTTAGCACTCAAACAAATCATACAAGAGTTTTTAGTGAATCTCAATGAAGTTCACAGCATTAAGTTTGGTTAAATTCATTAAACTATTTGGGAGTTGGGCAAATCTTTGGGGTAATTTATAATGGTGGTCATGCTAATATCAGAGTTGTGATAACTACACCGGATGGTTCTACCGGTTCGATCGCTGACCGAACTTGAAAACACGAATTCGTTTTGTAGTCATAACCGAATGAATAGTTGGACTGCTTTGAACCGGAGAAATTTCGATTCGACCATGCTAAACCCAGTTAAACCGGAATAAACCGGGAAAAAACCCGAACAGTTCACTTAAAATTTAAAAAAAAATGGAACATTACTCTAATATTTTGTTTTATTTCAGTCCAAAAAGAATAAAAATATATTACTTCAATATAGTTATATAAAATTATTTATTATATAAAATTATACATTTATATATAATTATAAATTTATAGATAAAAATTATTAATTATATTTAAAATCATTCAGTCCGATCGGACGGTTTAACTGTTTAAACCGGTTACACCTAATATGGAAATTCTTCTGACTTAACATCCGGCTCGGGTTTCACAACATTTGCTAATATTATTAATTGTTTGAAAAAGCATATTTATGATAATCAATATTATGTTAAAATAAGTTTTACATCCAATGAGAATATGTCCAAACCAATGTTTATAAGGCTTATAGACAACCTTTAGTCTATAAGTTAGTTTTTGAGTTAGATTTAACCATTTTGATATAGTATTAGTATAACACTATAGCCTAAGCTTAGCTCCCGTGGCTTAAAATTGATTTCTTGGGTTTGAGTTTTTTATCTTTTGTTTTAAATTTAATATTGTTATGTTTCTGGTGGGGTTTTTTATTGGTTAATTTCCTCTTAAAGGGCTGTTCTCAAGTGTTTTTTAATATTTAATTAAATTTTCATTTAAAAAATAAACTGATTAAACTATTATCACGTACTTATGATGAGCAAGACATTTTTTTTTTAAGCAAAGAGGTGCAAAAGCACCCTGAATATATTAGATAAGAACAAAGTTTACAAAAGAAAACAAACCAAACTACAATTTCTTGAACCTATAGTAAGGAAGGTCTTTTTCTAAAAATCCTAGCTCATGCTGCAGGATGATTTTATTCAAATCTTAACACAAGGAGTTTCCTGCATCATGCAAACCTTAACCCTTAGTGATTGGGATAATAGTGTAATAACTATAGTTTTCGAAGAAGTAGTGATTGGGATAATAGTGTCTTAGATGTTGATAATTGTGTGTTTTGAGGGAACCTTTCCTAAAAGGTGGCCCTTGATGAAATAATTATTGTAAGTGTAATTTTATTATCTAGTCGTAATGAATGTTAACCTTTTACCCAAAAAAACAAGTGGTGACTACTTGTAACATTTGCTAAGAATATTTTCTAAAATGTCTTGCATAAATGCCACATAAATTATAATTCAATACTAATATCAAACTCACCTGTTTTATCATCAAGTGCTTAAGTAGCGTGAGGTTTTGTTATAGCTTAATCAAAATCTAGAGTTTAAGATAATATATTTAGACAATCACTCTTATCTGGTTTACTTAGTCTTTTTTTATCTGAAGTTCTTACTGTGTTTCATAATTCGATTGGTTCAATTAACTAAATTTATGATTAAACCGTAATTGAACCGAAGACAAAATCGAATATAGTTCAACCAAAAAGGAGAATTAGTTCATGCATGGTAGAATTGATTTAACCGGCGAGCTCAATTCTTTTTTTTTTTTTCCTTTCAAAGCACTGCAATTAATCATTGTCATACTAAGTTATTATTCAAGAGATACAACAATTTTTCTATTCAGTCTTAAAAATATTTTAATATTTATATACTGATTTATACTCAATTATTATATCATTTAATATTTATTTGTATTATTTTTTTGAAAAGTTAATGCTGATAAAATATGAATGGTAGAAGATCATGACAGTGTAAACAACTTTTAGGTCTTTGCATTCATCTTTTTCTCTTAAAGAACATAATTAATTGTTATCACAAATATTTATACAAAATCATTATATCATCCATAAATTATTTGGATTACTCTATTCATTTGTATTACTCTTGAGTCAATAATAACAATATTGGATGATGAAATGATAATATAATAAAATTTCAGATACATTTTTCCCTCTTATTTTAAAAGGTATCGCATTGCTACTAGTAGTAGTGGTAAAGTTTTACCCAAAAAGATGAAGTATGGTTGTAATTAGTGGGTTATATAACTATAGGGTTTCTTTTCATGACGTTCTCCGATCTGTTTTAGAAAACTAATATTTTTTTAATACTAGAGTTCAACGGATACGATGCTAAAAATGTTCAACTATATACTCGAGTCTGTTTGTTCAAGAGGGAAAGGGACTAGTCTCCTTTTGAATACTACAATTCAAGTTTTTCAATCTTTGAAAATGTAGACTACAGGTAAAAACTTGATTTAAGATCAGTTAAATCAATAGGACAATGACTAAGAGGTCTCACTAATTCATTCTCAAGTTGGTAATTTTATTTAATTTGTATACCTAATTTGTTTTTTAAACATGAAGTTGTTATTTTTTTATTGCAATTGCATTAATAGGTGAAAACAACTTTTTTATTTTAAATCTTTCACTTTGTTTATTTGCTGTGTGTCCTTACAAACATAATCAATGCACCGTACTAATTAAAGGGTTTTGATTTCCTGTTTATGTTAACATATGAATGCAATGTCTGTCACTCACAACTCACAAGTAAAGGTAATAACAACTTTTCAATTTAAATTTTGACTACTTGAAAGGAAAAGGTTGAGGTTAAGCCAACATGATGAAGACAATTTCATGTACTGGATTGTGAGTTGCCTTGCTAGACTTCTGAACATAAAAGAAATGTTTGTTGGATTTACTGCTTAATTTCATGATGGACCACCTAAAAAGTAATCATATATGTATACAACACACATACTTGCAAGAAAATTTCAGATAATTGGGGCGCGTTCACTGCATGATTCTTTGGACCAGGTTGGTTTTGAAAATATCAAATTATGTGTTTCCAATTAATCCTTCATAGTACCAACCAGCTAGTCAAGGCCAGCCTGCAGTAGAGTGGTCCATGAATCCACCTGATTTTAATGCATAGCCTCTCTTATTAGGTAGTGTCTTCTTTTTTCTTTATATCCATTTCAGGTGTAATGGATGGAGAAAAAGACTCAGCTTGTGGACAAGAGTGCTTCTAACTATTGTTTCTTTCTGTGATTTACATATCTATAAGCTGCTTCAAATCAAGAGGCAAGCTATGTAGTGATTGGTTTCAAATGGGGTAGTTAACCAAGTTAAGCAGCTAGCTGCTTAATTAATTAAGCTGTTTAAAGCTCTTTATGTTGTACAATTTCTGTCAGCTTTAAACTCCACAGTAATCAATGGCTTTCTAGCTAATTGGATACATAACTTTTTCTTTTAATCAACCTTAGCCATCTTGATCATACACATTACAATAGTCGTAGGATCTGTGCCATATCTGTGTTGGACACATATCCATATCAAGCAGATTTGGACACTAATAACCATATCCTAAAACCTTTTATATTTCTTTTAACAGTATTTTTATGTCTGTCTCCCATGTTGTATTCGTATTTCCATTTCATCTGGTATATAGAAATGAAATATAATCATAAGAGGTTGACTGTTTCAAAGCAAATGCATATCAGCACCTAAAGCAAACAGAGAATAAAATGATGAATAAGATAACATTAAGAAATTTCAAATCCAATGTTCTTACACCATCGATTGAAAAGGACTATGTGTATGTAATCTATGAGAAGGTAACAACTTTCAAAGAATAAAACAACAAATGTGGGGTTGAGTCTATCTCAACTTAGATTGCAAAAACCCTAATGATAGATAGTGTCTGATAGTAACCCTTCGTTGATACAAGTATAAGTCCCCTGGGTAGAATTTTACACCCAGAAGGAGGCATTGATTTATTGTGGACCATACTCACCAGTTCTCAAAACATGCCCCCCTCCCCCCCTCTCTCTTTGAGCACAATAACCACACAAAATGTCTACGTACCCTATGCCTTGTCTTGCTTTCTTTCTGGTATAATATTAATGCCTACCTTTCATTCTTAGGGCAACCTATATGCTCAAAGATATGTACTCTACATTTGATTGCCATCCTCTCTTGGTAAAGATATTATTAATTTAATACTTCTTTAATTTAATTTTCCTATGTTTATAATCGATTGGTATTGTTATTTGAATATTTGACCAACTTGTTGCTATATAGCTCTAGGGCAAAAAAGAAAGTAGAGCCAGAAGTAGTGGCATCTCAGAGGATTAGTAATATAATAGTATTTAATTAATAGAAAAGCAATTATTACACCTTTCTCAATCTCAAAAAAATTATCTGCCCTTCCTTTCTAACTCTTTTTCCTAAGTTCTCAACCAAACCAGATGAAGCTAGGTAGCAGTTAGAAAATAACCTGATTAAGCCACTCTTGCACTCACACACTCTCTTTTTAAAGTCACGAGACCCTCTGTCCCTTATTGTTCATTCAATTTTTTGTGCGAGTGTGTGGTGTGGGAGATAAGAGAGAGAGCGTGGCAGACGAACTGATAGAGAACTTTCAAACCTCTTTATCTTCTACCATCATTCAACTAGCCTCTATATTGCAGTTTCAAACTGAAAGTCTAAAAAAATTGTAAAAAGCTTTAGTTCTATATCTTCACATCTGAAAGAAAGAGTGTTTCCCTCATATTATTTTCTTTTCCCCCTTTCTTTCTGTCTCTCTCTGTCGGTACCATGTAGGTCTTCCCCCACTGTACTACTACAACTTCTTCAGAAATATCGATCCTCTTCTCTATTTTTTCCACTAACTCTTTTAACTTTATCTATCTATCTTTCTTATGACTGTGTTGTATCCTTTACAGGAGACCAGAAGGGAACCCATTAGACCTTAACAATTTCCCTGATGAATACTCTAGAGATGGCAAACAAGTCCTCGAAGAAAGCTATTCACCAAGTAAAATATTAATAGTGATCATTTCATACAATATGTTATGTATATACAGTGAAAGATATCAAAGCAACATAAATATTGTTCTATTTTCCGAATCATATGTCACAATCACACACACACCATGAAAGCCTTTCACTTTTTTTTTCCTTCATATGAAAACCAAATTTTTAAATACTTAAAAACAACAGCATCACTGTAGTATTTTTTGTTTTGCCACGAAACAGTACTTATCACATGTTTTATTCTTCTTTCTATTTTATAATTTTTGCTTTTGTCCTCATTCTTCCCTACTCTCTTCTTTTTTTTCATTTCTTCCTCTACTTGCTGCTTTAATTTTAAAAGGGAAACACCATGAAGGTGATAGAAAGAAGATGAAAGATAAAAGGGATAATGTTAATGAAAAATATAAATGATGGAGTTAGGTAATCGAGAATGTTGCTAAAGGGGAAAGAAGGGAGAGACATGGAAATTGCTTTAATTGGATGGATGTGGTTGCAGGTTGCAGGAAAAAGAAAAACGGCGGGAAGGAAGGAAAAGAAGAGTGTGGGAAGGTGTATGAATGTAGATTTTGTTCCCTTAAGTTCTGCAAGTCTCAGGCTCTTGGGGGACATATGAACCGCCACCGCCAAGGTACCAACCTACTCCTCTACGTTTCTTCTCTTCTTTTTATTTATCTCACTTTCTCATAAGGAGAATATTTATATAATCATGCTAACAGAATAGGGGACACTGGTTGTTATTAATGATTTGGCCATGAAAAAACTAACTAGCGTGGTCATTTCAAACACACACAAAGTCGTGTTTGATTGATGTAACTCTTGATTTTGTTAGGGGGGCCTGGTTTTCTTTCTTCCTCTTTATTTATTCTTTGTTTATTTTTTTTGGTTTGGTTTAATTGCACTTTATTATGTGGTTGTGTTTTGGGTTCTTCAGAGAGGGAAACAGAGACGCTGAATCATGCTCGTCAACTAGTCTTCCGCACCGATCACACCTTTTCTGCACAAGCTGCGCCTCACCTAGGGTAACCAAATATTTCAATGCACCCGTTACTTCTTTTCCTTGGTCATTTTTTTCTTAGTAGCTTCTTCATGACTTATGTTATATCATCATCTTTGCTCTTTAAAACATTGATTCACTAACACCATGAACTTTAACTTGGTTATTTTTTATAGGAAAAACTATATAGTGATTTTTTTATGACACAGAATATTAGAAATAACACTGTTGATATAGTAATTTGTGATATCATCAATCATCATCAGATGCTGTAAACCAATAGGAGGAGCAGGAACAGGAGGAGGTTATCATCCATCAGGCAACATGGGAGACCCAACAGTACCACCACTGAGATTACCAAGATACTTCTCTGCTTCATCATCCTCAACTCACATTCCTCCTCCACCACCACCACCACCGACTGCACAATATCTCTATGCTTCACCTTCACGCCCACCAGTGTCTTTTCCCTCACACTTCCCCCCACAACATACAGTGAATGATTACTATGTTGGTCATGTTCTTAATCCCATCCACCACAACTACATGAGTGTGGCGGGTTCAGGTGGAGGGGATTCTGATAGTTACACTTGCATTGGTGCACCGGTGGGACAAGGGTTCAGCGGTGGCGGTGGTGGTAAGGATGGGACACTGCAGAATCAGGAGGAAGGGTTGAATTGGGGAAGGAGCTATTCAGGTGCTGCTGCTGGTTCAGCGATCAATCGGTTTCAAGATGGTTTCTAATGAAATGAGATTCTATTTCTTTGTATGAGTGAGTGATAGTGTTGTTGTTGTTATTGTTGTTGTTGTGTATGTATGTTGTTGTTGTCATAAAGACACGCTATATCCAGAGAGAGAGACATAACAAGGTAGCTGACAAATGGGGTCATGAGAGATGAGTCGTTTTGGTTTATCTACAGTAATTGGTGACAGCTTTTGATCTCATTGACACGCTCAGCTACTTTGGCTTGGAGCTGTGGAAGGGTTACCATTTGCATTTGTATTGGTAGGATACTAAGTTACATATCAACTGAAACTTCCCTAACTCTCTTTTCCCATTTGTGACTTCCCTTTTGCATCCCAACAATTGGATTCTACTTCCCTTTACTTTTTTTTCCTCTCTATTAATTAATATATATGATCTTGTGTTGGTCCTAATGAAAGATAGATCTTTTTAAGTTTTAACATCTTTATCTGCTTAGAATGTCTCATGTGTGACTCAAACATCATTGAATGTCTTTCATCAAAACAAACATGTCAATCCGGTTACAATGTCTAATTTTCATGTTAATTCAACCGTGACAAATGACTGAACTCATTTTTAAATAAACTTAGAAATCACCAACTTAGTAAATAATCTAAGAAAGGAAAGGTAACATTAAATTTGTTTGTCTTTCTTCTAATATTAATTAATTTTATGCCGTTTTAAATTATTTTAGTCACCTAGCTACTTCTTTTCATTTCCAAATTCCAAAAACCTCTTGGTAGCATTCTCTAACCACAAACCAAAATTGGGATCTTCTAGTTTCTTGAAATGCTTAGGGTTTCAGTGTCTCACCATGCTTGCACAATTAGGGTAATAACGTAACGTTGACAGAAGTTTGGAATCATCTTCAGAACCATCGTGCTAAATACTTTCTTAATTGGATATGTGAACAATCAAATCTGGCAAAATATTTAATTTCTCCTTAAAGAAAGATTTCTCCTCCTTCCAAACTTCTGTGATATTGTAAGTATTATTACTTTTTACTTCCAAATTTTAAACATAGATCATGTGTGGCAGTGTGAATGCAGCTATTTAATTTGTTTTTTTTACATAACCTAACTATTTAATTTGTTTTTCTTATACTACCAAGAGTAAGACTTTTAAGGTACATGACTCTTTCTTCCAACAAGTGTCGCTCCCAAAAATAAATTTTTTATATTTTAGTTATCTCGAGGATCTAGAGGAACAAACAAAATTATTTCCTCCACCCATTTACATTTACGTGTCTTTTGATAAAGGTGAAGTCATATTTACATATTTTCCCTCCGTTACTTTATTTTCCAATACTTGTTACTTTTTAAAAAAATTGTTTATTTATTTTAGTATGTTTTTAATGCACAGTTAAGGAGATAATTACAGAAAAATTATCTTCAAAAAAATAGTTCTTAGAAATTTTTGTTTTCCAATTTGTCCATGACCTTTTTTAATAGTCCCAACCAACTTTCCTGATCAGTTGTGCCACTTTTACAACAATTCTCGTGCAATTGGAAAAAAAAAGAGAAAAAGGGAATGAGAATCGGAGCAATTAGGGGAAGTATTTAAAGTTTTAAACTGTCAATTTTGGGTACTACTTCCGTTTATTGATAAGTTTTTGCCATGGAGGAGAGATTATTTCAATTTAGTTCTTTGGGAAATTAAAACAAATAATATCTATTACTCTTTATACAATTCAGGCCTAGCTAATACTCTATCATAATCACCCAATGTCTTCAATAAAAATAAGAGTAAATTACATTCACATCCCTGAATTTTAGTAAAATTATAGAAATCATCTATCACTTTTTTATCCTTACACGAATCACCCATAATTTTGTACATATGTTACACTGATTACCCATGCATGATATAAAAGTGTAATATTTTAAACAAAAAACGTATGATGTGTGTAATTAATTAAACAAAATATTGTATATTGTGTAGACAAATTCAAATAATATAAGAGTCAATGCGTCTTAATTATTTGGCTCGTTATAAAATAGTATAAGAGTTATTTAAACATTTATTTAAAATTATTAATGTATTTTTTAATGACACAAAAATAATAAAGAAACATTCGTTTTCGTACTATTTGAAGTGTTACACAATATACAATATTTTGTTTAACTTAATTACATTCATCATACGTTTTATCTTTAAAATATTACACTTTTATAACATATAGGGGTAGTCAATGTAATAAATGTATAAATCTAGGGGTGGTTTGTGTAGGAGAGGGTGGTTGGTATAAGGACAAAGAAAAGAGAGGTGATTTGTGTAATTTCATTAAAACTTAGGGGTGTGAGTGTAATTTACTCTAAAAATAACAATGGTCATAAAATGATATTTATTTGTTAAAAATAGTTTAATAGTGATACATGTTTATTTCTCATTCAATAAAAAAATTATAAACTGATTTTTTGGAGGATATATCATTGTTTTATCTATTAATGATTGTTTAAAATTTGTATGTGTAACTTAAAGAATAAACATGTGAAATGAAATGAACTGTATAAGATTGATAACTATAGTTATTATAAAGATATAAAATTAAAAAATACATAAATTTAATACAAATAAAATTATTAATTACATTTTTAAACTTGTACATAATAATAAAACAAAGGGAAATTTCTGTTGTGCTCCCTTTTCAAGTGGAGCATACAAAAATTATTTTATTCACATGTTAAAATCTCATCTTACCCCTATCTCATTTTATTTTAACCTCATCTACCACTCCAAATTCTATCTTTCACCCAACAACCTTCATCCACATGCATTGGATCTTGTATCATGCTTGATTATATCAATCTCATTTTTGATGGATTTAACAATAATTTTTATGCAGCATAATACTAAATGCATATACAAGTTGATGGAAGTCAGGCCTCTTCATCATTTGAGAAAGTTGTGGAATTTAAAAAATTAACTCGATATTCATTCGAAACTCAATTTATTGTTTAATTTTATAAACTAAGCTAATGAATTAAGTTAAATCTGAGTTAGAAATTGCGCTCGTTAAATAAATGAACTAAACTTAAACCAAATATTTTTGACATGTTATATTTATTAGCCGACTCGGTTATATATATATATACATATAGAATCTTGAAATTTATAAATATTAAATATATAATCATTCATATATATATATATATATTAAGAATAATTTATAATTATATGATTATGATATATGTATTATATATTTATATATATTCAAATTTAAAAACAAATTTTTCTTTTTTATATATATATAGAAGCAATAAAAGTGAATTCTTCACTTTCCATTATTTAAAAAAATGTACAAATGAGTAACATTCTATTTAGAATGAGGTGTCAATCCTCATTAATGTCTCTACTAAAATTATCTTAACCTTATTCACCTTTTATAAACACATCTCCTTGTATTCTTTTGTTTCACGTATTCTTTAGGTATTGTCTATTTTTTTGTAATATTTTGTAACAATTAAATATGCTTTTGCAGATAAAAAGGTAACGTAGATTGTGAGTTTGTGGTATATTTACTAATTGTGTTGCTTTATTTTTATGTGAGTATCACTCTACTTTTATAAACAATATTTTTTCTTATAAAAAAGTTTGTTTTGCCTGATCCGGAAGTAACCTCAGTTGGTTCACTACTTGACTAGATCATTGATGAGGTTTGTGATTCCAAACCTTAATCAGAAGGTCCAGTGCAGTTTTCTTTCTCGTTCTTGACATATACATATTAATTAATTATTCAAAATTGATTAATAGCATAATAGCTAGCTAACCTTTTAAGATTCTGACAAGCCTATAATAGCTCTAGCTAGCTGAAGTGATTAGATAGAACCCAAAGATTACTGAAACATTTCCAGCGGCCTAAGATGTATAGCCTAAATTTTATAGGCCAAATCCATTTTCGGGCAAACCATGGGCATGCATGAATGTGGGGTCAGATATTAGGGTTCCAGGTGCTTAAAAGTGCAAACATCTGAAGGATGTTTAGGTAACATAATTAATAGCTATATTAGCTATGGGGCTTAGGAGCTATATAGGACAAAAAGATACAAACAAAATAAGATTGGTGATGCATGTGATCTAGAATTAATGATATCTACCTTCAACTGATAGTATCCATACACGATGTCGCACAAACATCATGGTTTCAACTCAAATATATGTTAATTTGTCAACTAATGGAGCTACATATTTGGCCCATATTGGGAAATTTATCCAATAACACATAAAAAATTATCAATATCATTTTCTATAATTTGTTCTTTAAAAAATAATTAATGTTTGTTATCCTTTTATTTAATTATTAATTCTTACTTTTTTCTTCTTCTGATGCTTTCAATTAAGTTGATATTTTTATAAGTATTATTAAAAATATAGCAACTAAAAATAATATTGAAAAACACAACAAAGTCCCATTTGAGATTGGACATATGAGAAGAGGCCTAGAGGAGTCGCTGACCCTTTTTCTTGAATGAATTAAAATCTATGTGACCAAAGTCTTAGAGATTATCAATGTGGGGATACTTCTCACAATTTTATGGGGAAAATGTTTACTTATGCTAATTTTGTAATTAAAATTTACTTGTAAAATTTTAAACATTAGTGTATAGGTATTTTATTGGGAGTTTATAAAGTAATTAGAGTGATGGTTTAAGGAATAATGAAGTTAAGGATTAGAGTCTAATTCACTACAAATATTAACATTTACGTATAAAAGATATAAAAGATATATAGGTATTTCATTAAAAATAAAAGAGTAAAATAAGAAGAAAAAATTGGTATTTTTGTTCTAAGTCTTCAAATAATTTTGAAGAAACCAAAATTATGTAGTATCAAAATACCTCATAGATATGACTATTTTTTGTTTAGGTAAAGATTAAAACATAAATTAAAAAAGATATTTATTGAATAATTTTTTATTCAAACCTTATTATTATCATTTTGGAGAAATTAACTTATAACTTGATAGTAAATACTACTATCAAACTAGTTTCAGGTCTAATGATTCATAAGAAAAATTAAGGAGAAAGAGTTGTTAAATTAGTTTCTTGTTGGAGTAAATGGTGAAAGAGTGGTACATTAATTGTTTTTATTATCCAGTTGAAGAACTATACTTTACACTTATACAACACTCATTAATTGGATAGAATTAAATGTGAAAAATAATGTGTAAAAGACATTACTTTTTAAAGGAGCATTAGCCCCTACCAAAACATAAACAAAAATGGAAAAGGTAAAATGGCAAGCCGTACACTATACATTAGATACATACAGGCTTCGGCTCACTAGTCACTGCCTGTCTCCGGGTCCTCCTACTTTCTTATCTGTATGTGTGCTTTCTTTTTGCACAAACAATGGACATTCATAAAGACACATCATTTTTTTCTCTAAATATATAACTCATAACCTTACCCATCTAAAGGTTATCTATCTTACTTGGATAGAATTGTAAGGTTCCACTAAATTTTTGAAAAGACCAAAAGATTAAAGAGTTAATCCTATGAGCAATATTTGTTGGAATGTATATTTACATACTTCAAAATGGATTAGTTCTTTATCTATATGATGAAAATATTTAATTGGTAGCACCAAAAGAAATTTAGATTAGTAGATTACTATTGTTGATAAAATTCTTTTTATATCATATAATTACATTCTTAGTGTTAGGTTTAATCACAAAATTAAACACAAACACACAATTGAATGTAACAACTCAAAGAACACAAAGAATTAATGTGATTCGGATTTAATCCTACATCCACGGACAACATATCAAAATTTCACTATGATCAAGCTTGAAACACATTACAATAATCCACACTCCTCTCTCAATGATTGATCTCTAATAATTCTAGAAACTCAATCTTTACAAGTGCTTGTAACTTTTTTTTTTAACACTGATAAAAATGAAGAAAATGCAAAGTTTTGAAAAAACTACCACTTATCTTGCCAATAACATGTCCTAAATTGTAGGATTGAAGTGCTAACTAAGTGGAAGATAAAAAACTGCATCTCCACAATTTTAAACTAGGTCCTTAACAATAATTTAGTTTCTTATTCACCCCAAAACTTTCACAACTACGTATTTAAATTGATATCTTTAGTTTAACTAGAACTGAAATTCATTGGCACGCTCGTGGATAAATGTGATATTTGGTTCTCTGTGACAAAAAAAATACTATTCACAAACTCATAAAAGACAATACTCATCACAGATCCAAAATTTTCATTTTTCTTCTATCTTGAAGCACTGATCCCCAAGTAAAAAACTATCTTCGTTATTCCACATTCCTTCTTCAACAGAGAATCCGAACTTCTTCATGGTTATCACACATTCTTATTCATTATTTATATATATCACTTTAACAAAAAGCATAGGTTATACGTATTATATTTTATCCGTTACAAGAATTTTAGTATTATTAACTCACAGTGTCCCTTTATTGGTGTTCCAGCCGGATTAACCGGCACAAAAGACCGGCCTTCAAGGACCATGAGAAACATATAAGCTTACTAGCATATTGGTCGGGCTGGTCTCCTCTCCAACTGGCCAAGGACTAGGCAGACTCGGGCAAAGGCTGAACTGCATGCTACACCATTAGCCTGGTGCATTGGGCCAGTTTTGGGCCCACTGTCCCGACATCCTACTTAACACGCTACCAACAATGCGTTGTCACGCCATCTGCAAACCAAACATCTGTCAATCGCAACAGGTCACTCCTAATCTCACCTAACCTCATGACAACATGACAAGGATAGGTCTACTATACGACTATCAGACCTGCTACAAGTTACAAGTCAACTATGCAGGCCCTACCAAATCTGCCTGGTACGAGCAAAGTAGTCCTAACAAACCCAAATGGTCGGTCACGCCAACAGTATCAGCCAATGATCACTTCATTCATCCTACCATTATAAACACGCAAATTCCGCAAAGGAAGGATTCATTATTCATTATCATTATTCTTGCACTCTAACCTTAGTTCTATTCTTCTCTATCAAACTCATTTTCACCTGATCGTCGGGACACATTTTCAGATACCTCCACCAACTGGTCAAAGTTCAATCCAGTAACCTTCAAGAAGGTTTTTTATCTGGCCTTCTAACCCGGCGCACCATACTTATCCACACAAAATAGGAAAAAAATCTCTCTCCATGTAATAATGGTAGTCAATCTCACTACTAGTAACTCAGACTTTAATGTCTCTAGGGATCAGAGTGAGAGAGAAAGAAGGCCATTAATTTGATTTGATTTGCATCATGGTATACATAAGGCCAGAACTACACTAAAAAAGTTACATGTTACTACTGCTAAATACTGAAACGGCGCGAGAAAGATAGATTATGCAGGCCCATATCTTACCTGCAGAAATTTAAAACAAATTTTTTTACGGGTAAGCAAAGTAAAAGAAGAACGCTAGCCGCAGGGAAAAGTGTTCATGAATGCAGGTCTAAATTTTTATATTATATTTTTTTGAAGCAGAATTTCTTTATAATAAATAGGAGCTAAGAACAACCTTTTCAATTAGGTATGACAATTTGTAAAAAGATAAAGTTAAACGCTACCATGACAATTTGCATATCACATAAACGGAAGAATGTTTGAAGATGCAAAAAAAGTTTTTGTGAAAGCAAGTAGCAGTTAAATCAGACGTTACATGCACAAATGTTCCTTTTAACTATAACTAGAATTCGAGTCTTAAATCCCATTGGAGAGCTAGTTCCAATAGTCATGTTTTTTTATAAGCAAATATATTAAAAAAGGAAGGAAAGTTCATATAGTCATGTTTTTAAACTACTCCATCTTTAAAAAGGAAGGGAAGTTATACTCTTTTTTAGTTATTTCCATAGTTAAAGAAAAAGTTGTTATATCATGAAGATGCTTGTTCCCCCACAAAATTTTCAGATTTAAATCCTTTTATAGCAACTTTGGCATAGTTTTATCTCTCATGTTAAGTTGCATTAACTAGCCCATGTCTTTTCTGAAACGAAAAGGAAAAAAGATTTTTGTCTTTAATATCTCCTGAAGCAATTCTCTTATTGCTATCTAGTGAAGGAAATACACTAGGATGTCACTCCATCCAATTAAAAACCATTCATATTCACTTATTCACCTTTTGTCATGTGGTAAAGAGAAATAACAAATAATTTTTTTTGATATAATAATTAGGACTAACTTCACTTTTAAAAATCAGCTCACAGAGAAATTTCACATTAGTTTATTCACCATGTCAGGCTTTAATATTTAAATTAATGACCCTGGCCAAATTTTTATTAGTTTCAGATGTTGGATTCCCCCTCTTTTCTTTTATAAATTTACCTAATCTGTACTGCTCCCAAATCCTTTGCACTAGCTTAATTATGTATCTTTTAGTACAAAACCTCCATTTGAAGGTAGTTCGGTTGCAGGGCTTAAAAGAAGAGACAGGTGACTGCATGCACAAGAGAATGGGAAAGAAGGTTGCCCCTTCCTGGTCCCTGCCAACAATCCCTAAGAACCTTCTTTTATATTAAAGTAGAAGAAATTTATTGCATAGTGATGATAATTTCTTGAGAACAAAAAAAAACACCTTCCCTTAGAAACCCCGTTATCCATTTAGAATAACATGCCAAACCTGTTTATCTATGTGTTCTTGTTGATACGTTATGAACTGCGCCTAAGAAAGTGAAGATATTATGTTTTTTTAAAATTAATTTTGGGTGTTATATTTGAAACGAGGTTGATGTACTTGCCCATACATATTGCTAATTAGTTATATTTAATTTTCCACACTAGAAGTTGGTTACAAAATACTGTAAGTTATGTCAGACACTCTACATTTCATGTAACAATTTTCATTGCCATGTAATGTATCAGTTTGCATAGTATAATGTAGCTTGCTCTGAAAAGAGAGGCAAGACTGCAATGTCTTATTCAGATTGGGATGTCAACTCCCATGAATGTCTAATGGAATTGTCTTGAAATTAATTTGTGGGAGTAATTTCTTCTTTAAGAAATTTAATGGTTTATATGTTTATGTTGAATGTGCATAGGGTTTTAAGAATATAACAATAAATAATATTTAGCTTGAGTCTAGAGAGTTCTAAATAAATTATATTATGACAGATATAATATGTATTGTCTAGAAACTTTATGAGATTCTTGAGGGGGTGAAAATAGTCCTATAAATAGTACTTATAAGGTTAAATGTAGTATGTGGTAATGAAGGATGTTCTACTATGTATGAAAATCTAGGTCATTCTCCCTGCCAAAATACTCCTCAAACTATAAATCAAATATATGTTTTATTCTTATTCTCATATGAAAAACTATTACTACTAGAACCCAAAAGTTTAGTTTCCCAACAAAATTTATCCTCACTTTTTATAAATAAAAAAATGTATTAAATATATGAGCATCTGAAATACTCCAAAGGTACAAAATTAACCTTGCTTAATACAAGCCATAGGATCAGCCAAAAAACTATTTCTTTTTTGTTTGCTATCCTCCACCCTAATCACTAAAATTAAGAAATTTCAGTACTCAAATTGAAGGATCTTAGTATCACTTAGTTTAAACCGTAACATTAAAAAAAATTCATCATATATTTCAGAGAAAATAAAACATAAAAAAGAATTATTTATGGTTTGAAAAAATCTTTTTTGGAGTAGCTCCTTGAGGAATTAATGTTGCAAATTAAAGAACTAAAAGAAGAACTTTCTGTTTGGTTTTTGTCGTTGAAATGAAAAACAGGAGATAAAATAAATATGAGAGACACGCGGCATATAGTGTAAGAGTTGAAGGTTGGGCCAGCCATAGCTTGCACTGTGTGTATCTTCTGTGAGGACACTTTCCCTTGAGCAGGGAAACTGCAGAGGCAATAATAATATTATTCAGCATCAGAGTGTTCCAATGGTCGATGCATAAATCGATCATCTTCAACCAAAGCTTTCGATTGTTATGTACCTTTCAATGGTGGACCATATTCCTCTACTCAAGTAAATATTCAACCCAAACTTACCTTAAACAAAAAAATTGAAAACCACATTCATCTAGTTTCACTTAATGGAACATTCATTTATTCATTCATCATCACTCACAACATGTGAACATGCAATGTTGTAAGTAACTACGGAAAGCTCAAGTCATAAATGATTTTAGGTCTATTCCATGCCGGGTCCTGCATGGCCCCTGCAATTTGCATGGATCATCATTCATTCAACCACTCTGAAGTTTTGTTTTCTGTTTGGTCTGAACTGCAACAAACAGTACACTTCACACTTAATTGAAACTTGCAAGTGTTTAGTCTTATTCCAGCCATGCTGCAAAACTGAAATGTATCACGTATGTCTATGAAATGTGCATACCGATTATATTTAGTGCAATTACTTAAGTTTTTTATGAGCAACATAAAATTTTATTCATAAGGAGTATAACTGATAGTATTCGGGGAAAGATAGTAGATATAGGGATAGAAACAAAGCTTTAGAATTGAATGAGATATAACAATTGTCAAACTTAATTAGATTGGAATAAGAATACACAATAGATATTGTATTTAGAATAGCTTGGAGGCTTTGGCTACAATACATGCATTGCATTACATACAAATGAAGGGTGAGTGTCTATTTATAGCATGCATCTACCTCCTTAGGACTATCTCAAAGTTTCTAGATAATTCTAAAACTATACTATTTGTTATTTTAAATCTATTGTCTAGCACTTTGTATAATATTCTAGAGATGCACATTACTTTTCTTCTTCTAGATGTTTATAGTTTCTTGTAAATAAGTCTTTAGACTTCTAAAAACTTCTATAATTATTTTGCTAAGCATCTACACTAGAATCTACTAGAAGCTTAAGAAATAATTCTAGATATTAATATAGAACAACACTACTTGTTTCTACACAAGTGTGTAAACTTCTAGAAATGTGCATCAATATTTTAACAATAAGGAATACTAAGTTACGTTAATGTTGTTTTTTTGTTCAACAATCAAATTCATTAAGAATGAAAAATATATTAGGAGAACAAATAATACTCTTATTCACAAATTTAATTAAATATTACAACTAAAGATACAATTAAATGGTTTTAACACTCACTCTACAAAAGAGAGTTTAAAACTAGGGTAGAAAGCATTGAGAAGATTCCATGAATATTACAAAATTAGATCAATTACCTCGCTTTTAAGAAGAAACCGAAAGTTTTCGAAAATGATTTTGTTGATATGATCGAGAGAAGGCTTGTTCTGCCTTTCGCCTGCAGTACTGAATTTTTCCAAAGCATCCATAATATCAGTGACTTAAAGCGATAGCTTGTTTTGTTCCACAAACATGCAGTTTTTTAATTAAAGATGCAAAGCTTTTTATTCTGGCCTCTTCTTGATGTAAGTTTTCTATAAGCAAGAGGGTATTGATTTTTACTTATAAAAAAAAGTAGAATCCATAGATTGTATATGTACTGCTGCTACTGCATATTTCTCGACGGTTCTATATTTTCTTTACAAAAGTTGGTTTTCAAGTTTTCATGTGATAAATTTTTAGTGATAGTCTTTTTCATTGAGAAGCTGTTACACTTAATATGATAGAAATGAAGCCGCGCTTCTTGTAGTATACCTAATGTGCAGCCGGTAATAGCGCTAATTAAATTTCCCTTTTGATGCTAATTGATTTTTTGTACAAAGTTGTTGCACACTTCTCCTTTTCAACACTTCTCTATTCTTTCTCGTGAAACATATGCTACACTTCCTTGCTGATAATAATAGACATCAGTTAACGTTTTCGCTCACATTTTTGGCACCATGGAACTATCCAAACCAATTACTCGTATATACCAAAGCCCCGAAAAATATTGAGAGTGCTTTGTTTTTTTCTTGGGATCACAAGTATATATCTTTCATCTGATGCAATCAAACTCAAGTTGGGATCATTATGAAAAGCAAATTAAGCTATATGGGTTATTTAAGTTGTGAACGAAAAATCACTTATTAAACATCAACTTTTATTATCTAATCAATGCAAATGTTATGTTGACAATCAATATATAATAACTTTAGTTGTCCTTTTATTTTTAGTTGTTTTTTATATGTCTGCAAAAATAAAATATGAAACATATATGAGATAGGATAAAAACAATGTAATTTGTTACATAAAAAATTTCTCAAATTTTCAGCTGTTAACAAATCATTACTCGAATGCACGAAAAATGATTTATCATTTAATACTAGTACAAATAAATCATTAAATTTATGTTTTTTAGTACTCAAAACATGGGACAGTGAAGATGGACTTAAAGAGAAAACAATAGGTGATTCGAATTTGCATGCACTCAAATGCATAAGAAAAAAAAGAACGAGACAAGAGGGGCAAATCAAAACCGACCAATGGAAACATGTCCGTGTTTAAACGAAGTTGAAGACGAAAACGACCCATCATTTCAGCAAAATCATTGTGCCTTCTTTCTTTGGGTCCAGTGAGTGTACATCACCCAGTTTAATTGATTTTTTCTGGGAGTACATGTAACGGCATTTCATATATGATTGATTTGAATTATTTTATTTCTTCATAATCAAACATATAGTGTTAGATAATGTGTTGATGGTGTATACATATACCCTTCACCTTAAGTAGAATTTAATATGATAATATATAAATAAATATTGAGATGCACTTTATTATTGCCCTCCTACTTTCCTCCCAAGATGGATCCGTAAATAATCTATTTCTCTAATTTATGGCCATATATTTTAGTGTGTACTAATTACTATGAACATCAGCATTCAGCAGTGATGTTTGGTCCCACTCTATATGTAAAATTTACCGCAACTCTAGAGCTTGTGGTTGGTTTGGAGTCAACCCTATAATTTACAAACAAACATTTTTTAATATTATCCTATAATAAAAATAAAGAGTATCATAAACTAATACTTTATTTGTTTACCTATATCACTAATACTTTATTTGTTTACCTTATCACTTTTTTATTGTGTATGAGAATTTGTTAAGATGATATATCTTTTTTATAAACAAAGTCGTCCATGGTAAAGAGAGTAGAAAAAGATAGAAAGAGCCTAAATTTAGATAGGTTATGGAATATGTTTATCAACATAAATAGTGTGGTACAATTTATATGAGAGTCTAATTAAGTTTTTTTTATTTTGATGTGCATAACCCATCTTTCCTGCTGGTTTAACTTAACTTTTTTTTATTTTACAAGTACAAGATTTCAATGTTATATAAGACTGAATATTAAATAGTAAAATATCTACAATAATATATGTTGGATGCTTGAAATATGTTATTACATTAGTCTCACATCACCTAATATTAAAATAGAGTAGAGTGTCAATTTATATATTGGACCAATGTCCCTTGTTGTAATGTGCACTAGATATAAGCACCAAATAAAAACAATCCATAGCAGTTGGGTCCATGACTGTGATAGAGTTTGTAATCATTATTCTCTAATAATATTTTGGTAGCCGCTTAGCGCTCCATGGGACGTAGGCACAATTGGCCGAAACCCGTTACCAAATTCTTTGTTTCTTCTCTTCTATTTATTCTATGCATTATTCGATTATTTTATGACCAACGATGAGCAACAATATAAAATTAAAGTCATGTAATAAAGGTGGGAATATTGGGTTGGATGTGTGGACATAGAAATATATAATTAGAAATGAATGAAGAAAGTTAAAATAGCTACTATGGTAGAAAAGATGATATAAGGAGAATACATCAAATAAATGTTAGTTCAATTTTTATAGGAAGATGTAAGCCAAAAAAACATAGGCGGAACAATTAGAAAAATTAAGAGATCAATATTTTATTATTAAACATGATTTACTATAGAACATTATGATGTCATTTGACCCGCTTAATTATGTATTGGATAAACATGTCTTACTATCTAATCAAATTAAGGGGATGAATTAGTGGAAAATGCATCAAAAAAGCCTAGATTATGTCATCCCATTGAAATTAAAAATACATATCAATGAAGAACAAAAATATATATACATCAAGTTAAATTATGTCAAATTTTAGATTGTTAATATTTTTATGAAATACAATTAATTCATTGATTAATAACTCTATATATATATACTATATATCACGTGTCTCAAATTTTAGAAAATTTGAACATCAATAGATATATAATTTCATTTTTCATATATATTCAAAGGTATATATTAAGTCAATCTTAATTATTAATATATAAACAGATTAAAAAATAATATTGGATTTTTGTGTAATTTGATACATTAAAACATATGATAAGAACTTTTAATCCAATTTGATTAAGATTATTTATGTAAATTAATTTAGTGTAAAAGCATATGGAAAAATAAAAAAAAAAATACAATGACAATGTAATGGTTTTATAGATTGTTAACATATAATTCACAATTCATATTTAATCATCATTAACTCTTCAGAAAAATAATAGAAATAAATAATATATTAATTATATAAAAATCTTTACACCAAATACGTATTACACTCATTGAAAAATAACCAGAGTCTCAAAAACATAAATGAATGGAAAGTTGGGAACATGATATGCTATACATATATATATACGAGTGTTAATGAGAAACTGCAAAGGTTGGGAGGGCCCTTGGCGCGCATTTGTTCCTGCTTCCAACTTCCGATACCACTTCCCACCCATCAATTTTGTTTCTTTACTTCTCAATGGTCTTCTTCATTTCTGTCCTTAACCTCCGTTACATCTTTGTCACACCCTCTCTCTCTCTCTCCCTGATCACAGTGAATAAATGTACGTCTAGTGTGCCTCTTCATGCATAGGTACTGTGTGTCTTTTGTGAAATAGAGTTGCATGAGAGAGGGATGTGATTGTGAAGTGTGTGATTATGTGCCATATTATATAATAAAGATATTAAGATAGATACAAATACAAAACTATAAAGCTCATGTCTGAGAAAATCTCCACCTGCAAAAAAGGGCAGTGATACTTATAAATGTAAATAATGTATGTAATATAGGTAGGGATAGCATGCATGTAAAGGGGCTGCTAGGTAGGGCAATATTATAAGTGAAACTAGCTAGGGGCCTTAGGGTTCAGCATGAGGGTTCACCCTTTTAGCTTGTGTGGTCACTAGAGTAGAGTTGAAGTAGGTCGTCATGGAGTGTGGGAATGCCAACAAGAATGTTTTGGTTCTTCTGACTCACTTCGTGTATGGCCCTGTCACTGCCACCACCTCTTTTGGTCCTCTCATGACCAATCATGCTCAACCCATGCCTCTCCATATTAATACTGCATCTGCTTTATCACTCTTTCTTTTCTTTCTCTCGTTTTCCTTTATCTTGGTGCAACGGAAGCGATCGTTGCGCATCGTTGATCATAAAACAATTAAATAATACATAGAATAAATAGAAGAAAAGAAACAAAAAAACTGGTAACGGGGTTCGGCCAATTGTGGCTACATCCCGAGAGCGCTGAGCGGCAATATATTATTAAAGAATAAGGATTACAAACCCTATCACACACATGAGCCCAACTGCCTATGTGATGTTTTTATTAGGTACTTATATCTGATATACATTACAACAAGGGACATGAGTCCAATATATAACATTAGTTACTCTACTCTATTCCAATACTAGGCGATGTGGAACTAATCTAATAACATATTTCAAGCATCCCAACACTTTACTCTTTTCATTATAAATTATGTAATTTGTATTTTCCTTTTACTATCAAAATGTAATAGTATAAATAATTATTAATGTAAGGACACATATCAGTATTTTTTTCTTCAATATAATAATTTGTAAAAATCAATACAATAATTCAGCTCTATATAATAAGATGTTCTAGCCTTCTAGGAAAACTAAAGAATTTCAATCTCTATCAGACACAACAAGACATGGTTAATTAATTTGATATATTGTGTTTCCATTTTTCATGTGGACTAGGCATTTAGCATAGAAAGTTGATTGGGTTGGTTGTCTAATTGAGATATGAAGACAACCTTTTGGGGCCTATTTTCACTGTCATTTAGCTTTAGTTCTTCTTAGATTGGGCTGTCGGAAGTCAGAAGTCAGAACCCAGCCTACTAAGTAGCAAATAGATTTTTGTTCATTGCTCAAAATCACACTAGATTATCGTTTTAGCCTAGCAAGCCATTTCCCTACAATTTACCTATCATTTTTGTTCTTGGATATAAGCTTGACAAAATCATGATAATAATTGAAGTTTTGCTTGTCCCAACAAATTTAACTAATTTAACACATACTATCAGTTAAAAGTCAATTAATAGTTTGATTTAATAAAAAAAAACATAAATAATTACAAGTATTATTCAACATATGGTATATGATAAATTACTTCAATTAAAAGTGAGTAGAAATATGTAAAAATAGTTAAATTTACTTTTATTTTAGACCAAAAATGTTGATATTTTTTTTGCTTATATCTTAGAGTAGGAGGAGCAAGTTTTTTATTATTAAACTAAATACATAACTTTTTCATCTATTAAATGTCTTAAAAAAAACAAAAAATACCACAATTTCTCCCAAAAATACACCTTAACCTCCTGTGTCAGTCTTCCAATTAACAAGGTGTTAATCAAGTGGTAAGGCCTTATTAGATCCCTAAAATGACCAAAATGTCAAAGTTTCAATTACTGGAAACAACACTTGTTGGGAGAGTCAGTCACACACCCCGAATGGATTAGTTCCTTACCAAAAAGTAATACCCAAAAAAATCTCTACATGTTTATGGCTTTATGCTTGTTGGAGCTGCCTGCAATTTGGTTTGCTCTTTCACCTAAACTTCCCCCCCCTGCTTTTTCAGCTTAGCTTTCTAAGAGGTTTACATTGTTTACTCTAGAGAAGAAAGGTTAACTTTTTGTTTTTTGCTTTAAAGAAATAAACCAGGCACACATGGAAGTTGTGTTATACCTTGCAACTTGTAGATGTTATAACAGATTGAAAATTTAATCACAAACTGCAATGAAATATCCACGAGATAAAAAGCTTAACAGACTGAAAATGCACACAACCATCCCCTGGGTAAAAGTGATTCTAAAATTACAATGCAACAATAACATCTTTTTAATGCGTGATGCACAAACATTGTCAGTAAGCAAGTTCTGTATCCCATTCAATTACAAGAAATATTTGTATAATTATATAATGTACAATACCGCATGGTCCTTATTATTAGGAATCTGTTACCTCCACAACAGGAACATCTGATCCTCCAATGGCATTTAGGTGTTTTGTTCCAGCGTTGACTTCATTTTGAGGACTACAAAGATTTACCTTCCAGCTTCAATGATCCAAAATTACTTTGTACTAATGCAGCAGCAGCGCGAGCAGCCGCGGTTGCACGCTCTGCAGATGCAATGGCAACTCGGGCCTTCTCCAATACATCACAGGAATTCAATTTTGTCTCATTTTTAGCATCACCAAGGGAGACATCATTATTTTTGTGAGGCTGTTCAATTTTGTTAGTATTCAACCAAACACTATTGCTGGAAGGACTAGGAGCTTCTTGATGTTTATATTCTTGTTCATGAGGTGACAAATTATTATAACTCTTTTTGTTGGGAATATGAGATAGTCTCGCTCCAACACCAACTGCCTTTGTTCCACCCTAAAGGCAAAATACCAAAATAAAAAATTAAGAAAAACTGAAGTAGACAACAAGCATAATAGCTTGTCAAATCTAGGAATCGTAAATTCTAAATTGATAACCATTAGTTGAGATGTATAGAGTATTTAAGTATGTAGGTCACTAAGTTCATGATTTATTAGTGAGGGACAGTCTGTGTTATGTAACAAGCTTCTTGAGCTCAACAACTTAAGTTCTGAGATCAGATGGACCGAGTACATTAAACTTAAATATATCAAAGAAGCTCTGAGACGGAAGAAGCCTGTGTTGATTGAGATACTACTGATAAAAGACAAACCAAAAGACCCAAGTAGTGAGATTAAGTTGATTGAACAATATCTGGAAAAATGAATATGTTAACCATAACAAAAGCAAATGAACCTCACTATAAACAGTTTATCACTGTACCGTGTTATGTGAAAACGGTAACACCTAACTGTCCATTAAATAAGCTATGTTTGACAATACCAGGAACATGGTATAGAAGAAACACACTAACTAGCTAGAAAAATTGATTATAATGCAAAAAAATCTATCATAGTTGTGGAATTTCGACGCTAAAAACCTTGCAGAAGTGTGAGGAGAACTGAATAAAATATTCTTGACTGCAAGTCTGTTCTTATTTCTCATGATAGAACTGTCACTGTCACAGAAAGAGCCAAGTACCCTAAGATTAGAATGAAATTTGCAATAACCTCTGGAGTCACAGTTGGGGACAATGGTGACCATTATGAGTGACAACTTAGTAGATTATACAGATGTTATCGACCATCAAAGACGGATATGACATGGTACATGGATCTAGTAGAGTTGTAGTGAATAATATAATAATAACTAATGCCCGACAATGAAGAAATAGTGAAATCCACTGATAAAATTACCAGGAGATCTTCATGATTTTTCCTAAATTCTGCCTCAGTTTGAGAAGAATCCCATGCTAGATTGTATTCCTCTGCGATCTCCGTCAAGACCTTGAGTTTTACCTCTCCAGATGGAGCACTAACAGAAAGCTTTTCAATTATCTGAAATATAATATCAAAAGAACAGATGGACAAATGGCAGTAAGTTAATACTCGGGTATAATCAAAAGTTGTTCGGTCTAAAGACACTGGAAATTAAGAAGATTACACACCATGCGGTTCACGCCTGAATCAGGACGAAGTTCAGATACTGCAGAGACGAACTCCTTCCCATATTTAGTGGTAAACAAGTTCTTGATGTGCAATAAGTCTGGGACATCTGAGCATCTAGGGGCAGCAAAAATTATACTTGCAATAGCTTCTCGCAATTCTGAAGGGCAGTCCCTATTATAAGAAGGAAAACATGAAGTTTGATAAAATTTAGGGCAGTAGATGTTTGGGGAGGGTAAATGTATGCAGTATTACACTCGCAAGTGAAAAGGTTGTTTCGGATTTGAAGTTGTGACCTCAAGTTTGACAAAATTACAGAAATAAAATAAAATGGTTTGGTATTACTGTACAAGAAATTGAGGATATGTTTGAGAACTCAATCCAGTGATACATTGAGTGCATGAGAGATCACAGAATGCTTTTAGTGGCAATTATTTATTTAGTGTGTAATAGTTTCCTTCAATGAACTTGTAGCAATGAAAACCGTTTCAAACATCACACATTCAATGCTGCAGTTAGGACTCAGGAGTGACAAATATTCCAGTGTCACATGTTTGATGTATCAATATACAATTATACACAACATATACTGTTAATAATTTAAATGAATCTGACAATAAGTGGTCATCTGACATGTTTGTGATCATTTCCTACCCCGATTTTTTTCCCAATAGAATACACAAGTTTCCAATCGTTTCTATTGTACTGGAGAGTTGCCAGTAAAATATTGTGAAGCAGGGAGATCCAGAAAGCAATCACTTTCTTTCCCGTTTTAGACAAATTGCAGAAAAAAACTTCACCAAGCTATAATTAAAATGTAACAGTAGTTTGCAAATACCAGAAAAATAGTATGGAATCTGCATGAGCACCGAACTTCATGTACAAGAAATGGAAAAGTATAATACATGGTATGATCAATAAGAAGAAATACTTAGGACTTAAAAATTATGGACTTACCTCTGGTTCTCAATTATGGGTACACGTGCGAGAACAAATTCACAGAACAACTCTAGTATTTCATATGCAGCCCATATATTTTGTTCTCGTATGATATGCTCCACCTATTTAAATCAATGCAATTTAGAAACAGTAAATCACAAAGGGGGGAAGATGCAAAATTAGCAGCCATTACCAGAATAGAAGGATTACCCGAATTCTAGCAATTGGCTCCTGGCCAGCCTGCAAGAATTGGAATATCTCTTTACGCATTTGTTTCAGTTGTGCATCTCTCTTGTTTTGTAGCAGCTTAATGCGTGAAATTGCCAAGTTTAGACATGTTTTACTACCAAAGGCAAAGAGAAGAAAAAAACAAGTTTACTTCTTGTTACTACACATTGAAAGAGTATCCACATAAAAAAACTGGTAAAAACTACAAAGGTAACTGACTTAAGTTCTATCAAAAAAGCTAGCATAACGGCATAGGGTGACCAAAGTCCAAATAGTTCTTTGATCTTATATTAAAATGATGGAATTAACACTCGACACATTCCCCTTATCCCCGGATTGGACATCTGGAATGCTAAGTTACTCTTGTGAGCTAACTTTTGGAGTAAAAATTGGTCTGAGTTATTATAAAATACATTCACTCAAACCCAAACCATAGAAGAAAATTTTCAATATTCACATCTTACAAAATCACAGAAATCATCCCTCTGCTAAGTAAGGATCCCTGCTCTTTCATCAAAATAGATTCTCATCACATCCAACATTAGGGATAAGTTCCAAGCGTAAATTAACAGACCACCCAATAACAAAAAAATCATGTAACAAACATTGGGGATACCTCATAAATATAGTTTCAAGTTTCAACTAAATATAAGCAAAACCTAAAGAATCAAATTTGGAATTGAAACTTGAGACAATCAACGATTTGCTAATTATTTGAGCAAGCGTATGATAGGAGACTTTATTATGGAATTGAATTAAAATCTAAAAGTCGGCTACAAATTAAAAGAAAAAAAAAGCATATCCCAAAACGAAAAATCGGGTATAAAAAACAAGTCAATCAAGCACGGAATTAAATTTAAATGAAGCTAAATTTTCCCAGGTGAGAATTGAAAGTTTTAAAGAGGGCAATGATACCATCGAGTTCCAAAAACGCCTCTGTTAAAGAGTTGATTGAGAAGTGACATGATGATTTAGATGAATATTGTCACTGCCAAATCCCAAATGCCACAAAACAGAACAACTTTTCTCCAAAACCATCTTCTGATCCTACAACTGTTTCACTTCATTGGGCCATTTCACCCCCCCCGACCCAACCCGAAAGATAATTTATGCTTAATCACTTAAAATCTTCTTCCTTTTATTAATCACTTATGGTTTTAATTTCTAATTGTGTAAAAAATATGCAAATTACTATTTTCAATTTGGTCCCTTTCAACAATTGTTTGTCTCACTTTTATCCATTATATTTTTTTGTCTATATTATATTATTTTGGTCCTCAACTATTAATCCAAATAATTAGGATTTGGTCATGACTTTAGTATCTCCCTGTGAAGGCTTATACTTTTCTCTTTATAGATTTGATTTGTTTAAGCCTTTAAATATGTTTTTAAGTCAAGTCTGGTTTTATTCATATAAATGACACCAACCATATTAAATAACATAATCATAATTCATAAGAGAGTTATAAGATGGTTGGATAATTAAAATGAAGGGTTTAAGGAAAGGAAAAAAATAGGTTAATCGGTTCAAGTCTCACCAGTTAAAAAAAGAACTTTAAGGTGATTTGATATAGTGAGAATGAGTGAAGATAAATAGGTTAATCGGTTCAAGTCTCACCCCACTAACATTTGCCGATAAAAAAATAACTTAATTATGAGTAAGTTGAGTTGGTCAGATTTTGTGTTAGAATTTTAAGTGGAACTCAACTATACAAATTTAGCTGTTTTAAGATGAGAAGATAAACAGCAGGGAAACAACTCCTATTTAACTTTATTGCTGACGATGAGAAATGTAAATTGTCATGTACATCTATCAGAAATGGCATTATAGCTGCCATTTCTATGAGGTGATTTTTGTAAATGGTGTATGTTCATTACTGTTTTGAAGGCCACCATTCTAAAGGGAATGCTAATAGATCCATGAAATGAACCTCACTTATTTAACTGAGCTCCTAAAATCAAGCCATGAGATAATGTCATTATGGACCTCGAAAATTCTATCATCTGGTTCCCCTTCCAAAATGCCATGGTAACCTCCTTCATAGATCTTTAGAGTCTTGTCCTTACTAGATGCTTTCTCATACAGAAATTCACTCACTAATGGATCTGTCACCTTATCTTCCGCTCCTTGAAGAATTAACAATGGAGCCGAAACCTGACTTATTGCCAAATAAATCAACATAAGTATCTGTTCTTGTAAAACAGTATTGCATGCAAAAAAAAAGAACTGATGTAACCATAGACAGCAGAGATCCAAATTAGAAGAATTTGGAAAAGAACGAGAAAAAGTTTGTGAGCAAAAAAGAAAATACTAACCTTATGTAATTTTGATTCAATATCTTGTGTGGCCTTCAAAAGTTCCATGCCAGTTTTTAACCTTGTATTATCATCATAAGAAACGACATTGTAGCCCGCCTAAGAAAGAAAGAATTAACAGCTAGAATCAGGGACTATTTTCGTGTGCATGTGTAGTACAACAAACTCAAGGTCAGAAGATAATCAGTTACGGTGGATTTTGGAACTCATGCACGCCTTGGAAACCAAAAAAAAAGAATGTCTCTCTAGCCTATATATTGTTAATATAGGTGCAAACCTTGTAGAAAATATGGGTGAGACAGGTCAAATAGCATAAACTAAATAGAAGGTTATTAACGAACGAGACCTACTGAATATTAGGGGTATCCCTGTATGAGTAAAAAACATAAAAATCAAATCGGATAAAATTGAAGTAAACAGTCTTATACACGAGGATTTGGCTCTTGACTCATAATCATAAGTTATCCTGTTAAATTGCTGATCATGATTAAGATACTTGGTCAAGGACTCAAGTGATAAAAGTATGAAATGGCGATGAGCTGAAAAAATTAACCATGCAGATAATATGGATATAGTGAAGCATAAATGATTAGTCATGAACTTTAAAGAAGACATGATATGAAGGACAAGTTATTCATTTCACTTTATTGAAAAATCAAGGTTGACAGTTACCCGACCATTTTTCTCTTGTCTGGTTCTCGGTAGGTCAGGTCAGATATATCTTTGTGTGGGAACAGTTTTGCCTTTGGCACCACTTTGGACAGGAGACTTAATGCTGTCAAAACTGCAGTTGATGGTAACACGTCCTCTGCAATCTTAGCACCAAAGTAAGATAAGCAAATAACACGATGTTGAGTTTCATAATGTCTTCTGTAGACATTTATGATATGCATAAGTGGTTAGAAAGATAGACTTCCAAATCAGGTCCATTCATAATTAGATCCCAAGACTCTAAATGATATATACATTACAATTTTCTATATTGAAATATTGAAATTCCTAAGGAGGGAAAGGGGTAAAATAATCCCTTATTGGAGGGAGACATTGCTAGTTTAATATTAACTTTGGTTATCATGTGTTTCATTTGCCAATGTGAAAAAACAGAACTCTAGTCCAAGCAATGGTGATTACCAATATAAATTTTGGAGGATAAAATTCCAAATTTTAGAAAAATGAAACTGAATATTAGAGATGAGATAGGAATGATTAGAGATTAACATGTTAGTGCTCTCAAAAACTCAACTTTGAAATGAATCTGAAGTTGATGAAAACTATACTAATAATGAAGCTGGTAAACATCAACTGCGATATGAAGGAATGAACTTACTTTACACATGGGTGCAACAAGGATTACTCCATCCCAATCATTTGGTTCCTTCAAATGAGCTTTGAGAGCAATTGCTCCACCCATTGACTGCCCTAATATAAATTGAGGTAACTCTCTGACTTCAGGCCTTTCTGTCAATTAAAATACAAAGCATGGCATCATGAATTTTCACATATAAAAGATGGGTTTGGTGGCTAGAATGATATTGAAGTCATACCTTTAATTTTTGCAAAATGTTCTATAACATCATCAACTAGATCATCAAAACTTGGTATATGACCATGCAATCCATCAGAAAGACCAAAACCAGGGTAGTCCATAGCATAAACACCATACCCAGAACCTGCAATCCGCTTGGCAGTACCTGAACAAAAATCACTTATGACTAGTGACAAATTAAATCTCTAGCTTTTTTTTAGAATTAAAAACAGACAGCTCAATATACTATTCACAACTCATGCCAACATTCTTGAAATTATGACAACAAACCTTCAAAGAAAAAGGTGCAAGTACTGCCATACCCATGGCAGAAAAACAAAGCTGCCTTCATCGGAACACCAGGATCAGGCATCCAGCTTTTGCAGAAAATTTCCAATCCCCTCGAATTCCTTTCGTACCACTAATAAACAAAGTAACTAAATTAAACACATTTGTATCTTATTTACAATGAACAATTCTAGAGTAAATCTTTTAGGAATTCTGCCTAACAGGCAATCAAAAATACTCAATAGCTTATTACAATTAATTTAAATTTGACTTCAAATTTTGATTAGTTGTGTTCAAAGACTCACTCATATTTATTTATTTTTCCAGAATATGCTACTGGAGATTAAGGCAATCAAGTGAAGCAAGCAGAAGAGAAAGAAACTTACTTCTTGAGTTATGATTCCAGCAGGAGCAGTCTATTGAATGGCAATAAAAGTATCAAAGATAAATACATCAGTTAATAACTGTTTATCATATGCAAAAGCAGACACAGCAAAGAATAACTGAAAGGACAACACAAAATAATGAAGTATTGGCAATTGATCGAAGGGTGCAATGCAATGCAACTACCTTGAATAAGTAATGGTCGAGTTGCTGGTGTACGTGAGTGAAAGCTGATCGGACACGTCTCCGGGAAGGTGCAAAGTCCAGATTCTGAGAAGCAATGGCGTTCAACTCGATGCTAACATCTTCCATGTTTGTCGTTTTCTTTGCTGTGATTACTTTCACATGTGAACTGTGTTGTTTGTTGAATTTTGGAATTTGAATTTGATTTTTCTTAAGGGTTGAAGAGAAAGAGAAGTTATGTGATCGGAAACTGGATGTCACAGATGATAGATCCATGCTCGTTGACCTTAGTCTTAGTGGGTCGGTGTCAATACTAATGAGCCATTTTGAGTATTTTAGCACTCATCTTCGTGCAATGGTCATAGACATTGTCAATGTTGTCAGCACACGCTTTTAACTTCACTTTACCAATCCTCTCTCGAAACTTGGTCATGGTTCAAAGTTCTAACCAACTAAACTACAAACTTATAGTATCATGCTGCACTATGCAAAGATTTGTATCATGTTGTTCTCCAAGTGTAGTCCAATTCCGTCCAAATTTCACCTAACCAATTGCACGTGTTTAAATTAGTAGTGACCACATGTTTCACATTTATTTTATTTTTTGTTTGAGTATAAAGATTAAAGAGAACTGTGACTAAAATGTTATAACTTAATTTTTGAATTATTTTTTTCCAGACCTTATTCAAGGTCTATTTCAGTTGTTCTTCAGAGTTAGTTAATAAACCGATGACACATAAAGTGTAAACAACTTATTCAAATCTTGTGAGCTATATAATTTTCTTTCTCTTCATAAACACTTAGTTGATAAATGATGTATTCAACTTGTTCAACCATACAGCAACTAATGGGTTTATTGCCCCGCATTTAATGGACTCACTCAAAATACAACTCCATATTTGGGCCATGGAATAGTAATAATGGTAAGGCGATTGCATCCATGACCATAAATTAGCGCCCATATTCATTCAAATATTGCTGGTCTTTGACTCTTCCTAAATATTACGCTTTTGTTATGCTTAGTAATAATGGCTATGTATTCATGCTACAACTGAAAAAGATTGCATAGGCCATTCTATATGGACACAAATCCTCTGTCCTAAAAACCACGTCACTTCCTTCCTGTCTCTGCCTAATAAACTTCCACCAATTAATATAATTTTGTTTTTATAATTTCCATTTTTAAGTAAATGATGTAATTTAATTGGTGTGGTACATATATGGGGACGTGAAGCGGAACATGAGATATTCATTCATTCTATATTATGTGAAAATCACGATTATTCAAATTTTAGTGAGTCTAAGTAATTTACTAAATACAAGAGAATGACTAGTTTTCAGGGATAGATACATTTTATTGATGTTGAGCCTTAATCTCTTTTTAACCTAAAATTTGTTATGGTATATACAATGTTAGCGATAAAAAAAGGGAAAATGTATACATATAAGTTTTATATATTGTCATTGTATTATTCATCATTCATATTTTATCATTGTTAATTCTTCAAAAAAATAATATAAATAAATAGTGTATAAATTTTTATGCACTGACAATGCATAGATATTACACTAAAATCAATTATACTTAATTTTTCATAGTTCTAGAAGAATTCCTATGGTCGTGTTGTTATCTCATAGTATTGGCATATGTACACTTAATGGTCATAAATGATAGGAGAACCATAATACTTTTGTTCATACTTCATATGTGAAATTCTGTTTTGCCTAAGCTTCTGGCCAACTGAGTTCCATATCATTCTGGCACAGCCATAATTAAACCCATACATTATTAGCTTTGGAATATATTTAGATTCATAAAATATTATGTTATTTAGGAATTATTTATTTTTATTTTATTTGAATTTATCTATAATTTATGTTTATTTTGTCATTTATTATTTGAGTTTATTATCATATCGTTTGTAAAATTTTATCATATTATTTATTATGATATTGTTTGTAAAGTTTTATTTGAATTTATTATCATATTGTATATAAGTACAGTTAATTTTCTTAATAAGATATTTCAAGACTACAATCTATCATTTTCAGACTTATTGAAAAGTTCAGAAATTTATTATTCATCACCGATGAATAAAGAAATAAGAGAAAATCAATAAATATTTGGAAAATTTAAATATATTATAAAAAACTACAAAAAAATTCAAAATGTTAACCTATAGTGAGGACAGGAAAGTATATTTATTTTTTCTCAAAAATACGAAATCACCTACAAACTTATCACACACTCACATTAATTAACTAGAAATCCAAATCGATAGACAAATAAGTTAGAAAGCATTATGATGAAATTAATTATATTCATTAGAAATATACTAGGATGAGTAATATAGTAATAAAAACAATTAAAGTAATTCATGTTCAGAATTGAGACAACAGTGCAGTGGATAGGTTTTCAAACATTTATTATTAGTCTTAGACAGATACCTCAAAAGCGAAATGAAGTGAAGAAATAAATGGGTCTTCCCACCATTTTCATTCCCCTTCCGCAATCGCTGAAGTCTTCAATCATTATAGTTGATGATTTGTTCAAACCTATCACATCTGATTTATTATCAAAAGTCTCATTCTACACAGCTTTCTGATTTGACTGAGATTGATTTCATTGCTTTTTGGACTTGGAAGATCACAGAAGTAATTATGAAATGAATTAAGCAATACAATATGAGATATATTATATCGTATCGATAATGTTATATCCTCCTACTAAATCTTCTTACTAATCCTCCTACCCACACAAATGTGATATATGTCACAAAGTAATACTTTATTTATTATCAATTGATATATAAGTGACATATGTCACATTTGTGTAGATAGAATGATTAGTACGAGGATTTAGTAGGAGAATATATTATTTTACATACAATATAATATATCTCTTTTTTTTAACCACAGTATCCTTAACAGAGGCAACGGGGCTCAAAAGTGGAAACGAATGTGTACAACACCAAAGTTTTTGTTTTATCAAATATTTAATTTTTTATTAATTAAGGATATTATTTTATTTCATGTGTTACAAATTTATCGTTTATTGGTCCTCTATATTAACTGATGTAAGTAATATTTCTATTTATATTATTGTATAAGTTGGTGAATATAGCGGCTGATGCTCTAGTAAATAATTTTGTCCACGCGCTAATGGTTCATATAAATCTCAAATATAATTAAGGGATTCTATGGAAAGTAGTAGACTCTATAATTTATTAATGCTAGTATGTCGATTCGCACTATGCGTATGTCAACTTGCATTTTTATTTTTCTAATATTAAGTGTATATATAAAGTCTTTATAAATTTCTCAACTTTGCCTCTAATAATGATTCGTTTGTCATTAGATGTTTTTTCATGTCAGTCAAAGTTCTTCTTCTTAGGGAATAGAGATCACCCGCCACATTTTTGTGTGTCTCAATGTGTATCATATGATCCTTATTCCATATTCGTGGGACGATGAAGAGAGAAAATAGAAGTACGAAGATGTGTGGAATAACATTGATGCATTGATGGAAAATAATAAAAGAATATGTGAAAGTTTCTTCTGGTTATTATTGGGATGTTACAAAAGGATAAAATTGGAATGTAAAAATTATACTATGGTGGTTACTAAATGGAATTTAATTACATTATACAAATTTAAGAGTAAATTACGCTCACACCCCCTGAGTTTTTGTGAAATTACACAAACCATCCCTCACTTTTTTGTCATTACACGAATCACCCCTAATTTTGTACATATGTTACACTGACTACCCCTGCATGATATAAAAGTGTAATATTTTAAACAAAAAAACGTATGATGTATGTAATTAATTAAACAAAATATTGTATATTGCATAAGCAAATTCAAATAATATAAGAGTCAATGCGTCTTCATTATTTGACTCATTATAAAATAGTATAAGAGTTATTTAAACATTTCTTTGAAATTTATAATGTATTTTTGAATGACACAAAAATAATAAAGAAACACTCGCTTTTGTACTATTAGAAGTATTACATAATATACAATACTTTGTTTAACTTAATTACATGCATCACACATTTTTTCTTTAAAATATTACACTTTTATAACATGCATGGATAATCAGTGTAATGTATGTATTAATTTAGGGGTAGTTTATGTAAGACTGAAGAGTGGTTAGTGTAAGGACAAAGAAGGGAGAGGTGATTTGTGTAATTTCATTAAAACTCAAGAGGTGTGAGTGTAATTTACTCCAAATTTAATTACATTTAGACATACTTTACATTTATATGATGGCAAGAACGAAGATGAAATATAAAAATTACGCATATTAATTACCTAAGCACGCCTTAGACATATTTTATCTTTATATATTAGTATAGATAAAAGAAATATCAAACATTAATATTTTAACTTTTGAAAAACATTTATTCAAAAAGTACACATGTTCAATTATATAATCAGCCTTAAGCATATTTTGCCTTTATATAATATATTTTGATTTATACTATAGTATAGATAAAAGAAATATCAAACATTATTAGTAATTTAACTTTTGAAAGACATGTATTCAATTTTCCCTAATGCTTTTCCTTAGAAGCCAAACTCAATATAACTTCATTGACAAGGGCCATTTACCAACATAGGAAAAGTATTTGCTCATTTTTTCAAAATCGATCACTTGTAAGACTTGCTGCATAATGGTGACCCTTTGCACATAAAAAACGTGGCCCTTTTTGCGAGTGTACAACTCCATTGGTCGATCCAATTATATCAAGGGCTCTAGGGTAGCAAATAACAGCTCTGATCTTGATCCCTGGATATTTAGATATAAATAGACATTTATGTATAAAAAAACAAATCTTCATACCTTTGTATTTTTATTAAAAACGAAAAAGGTTGTAGAATTATAATACTATTTATCATTAAAAAAACAGGTACTTGTCCTAAAATAACCCTATTTGAAACTAATTAAAGCCTTTCAAATATTTTAAATATATTATTTTTTAAATTGAAGTTGCATTCTTTTATGGAACTATTTGTCATACCATTTTTTATGACAATATATTAGCTTTTCTTCAATTTCTACAAAATTAGGAGGTTATTTGTGCAAATGTACGAGTGCTAATGTGTATTGCATGATTTTAATTAAAAAATAATAAAATAATTTGTTAATGAAAATGTTATTGAGGATTGATTACCTTCCATTTAATTAATGACCATATAATAGCTTTCCTTCAATTTCTGTTTTGTGAAAGAGATTAATTTGTAATTATAAAAAACATTAAAATAATTCAATGATAAACTAATTAATATGCCTCCAACCAATCCATACCGATAAATTAGCTAGTAGTTTAATATATGTGTTTTATCTTATTAATTATCAATTTTATATAGTATTTAAGTCTTAATTAAATAAACAGATATAAAATACAAAATTGACAAATGAAATAATGATTCGAAACAATAAAGCTATCCTCCAAAAAGTTTATTTTGCTACTATTATATATAAGTATTGTTCATTTATATCAACGTCTACTGCGATTTTTTTTATTTTGAGTGTTTTTAAACATCAGTCCAAAGATAAACAAATGAAATTATTTCATTGGAACAAAAGAAATTTATGATATCAAAATACAAAATAATGCGATTAAAGTTTATTTAACTATTAAGACTTGGTGGGTTAATAAAATCTTTACCATGATGGCACCTCAAAGTTGTATGTCACATCCTTGGAATTGAACTCTGACTTTAGGTGTAGTGGATTATTTGACCGTTAAGGTTTTATTTAAATTTCACATGAAAAGAAAATGGGTTAAGATTACATGCAGCATGATTAGATCGTAAAAAGTTATTATATTTTCGCACGCACTTTATCCTTTATTCTATTCCCAAAACAATTAGAATATCCTATTTTTTTAATATTTACAATTTTTTACTTTACTTATAATACAAAAGGTATATTACTTTAAAATTGTATAAATATTACAATCAAGTAAGTGGATCAGGCCACAAGAGTTTATTCCATTTATTTCAGAGTCTTGAATTTTACTGTTAAATATAGCAAATATTTGGAGAGATAATTTTAATATCTATACACTACGATATTTTTTATAATATTTTATTTAATTTTATGTAAATTGAGAAAGTTGATTAACATTGTTATTATTATTAAATTTGACAATACTGTCACTCTTCCATAAATTCCCCTCATTGTTGTAAACATTTACTTTAGTATTGAAGAGTGCTTCGTGAACAATTTTAATATTGCAAAAGGAAATACATTAAAAAAGTTCGTATTTCCATGGTGGCGGTGTTTTAAATAGGACCTGGATTGTTCTCCCTCCACTCTCAATCTGATAGCACCGAAAGAGAAAGAAAACAGAGCCTTTCCTTCACTCTCAAGCTAAAAGAAAGCCCTATTCATTCATTCACTCACTCAAACCAGCAAAGCAAACAAACTCAAAAGAAAACCTTGCCAAAGTTGAATGCATTCCCTTTCCTTTCATCTTTCATTACAGCTAGCACCTATAACCTCCAACTCCAACAACTAACAACAATGCATTACTTGTTTGTTTCTTACATTATTATTATTTGACAATAATCAATGAAATTCAAATATTTGTGATTCCTTAAACCCACTCCTCCCACTGAAGCCTTTTTTCACAACAACGTTTCTCTCTGTCACCCCTTACATTACAGCTATCACTCCCATACACATTTTTCTTTCTTCCAATTTTTTCCTATGAGACTTTCTATTTTCTCTCCCCATACTCACCATTGTCACCATTACCCTATCAAACTAAACCATTCTCCATTCACACTTTTCACTCATTCTTCTTCTTCCCCACCAACCAGACTACGATTGCCGAGAATAGACGCCGCCGCTGCCACTACATTCTACCACCACCGCCGTAAAGACAAGGTTGTGGTCATCATGGGCGCCACCGGCTCAGGAAAATCGCGCCTTTCCGTCGACCTCGCCACCCTCTTCTTCCCTTTCTCCGAAATCCTAAACTCTGATAAAATGCAAGTCTACTCCGGTCTCGACATCACCACCAACAAGATCCCCCTCCACCAGCGCCGCGGGGTCACCCACCACCTCCTCGGCGATGTCAATCCCGACGCCGGTGAGTTCTCACCCTCCGACTTCCGCCACCGTGCCGGCGATATTATCTCCGATATCACCAGCAGAAGAAAACTCCCCATCATAGTTGGTGGTTCCAACTCCTTCATCCACGCTCTTCTGGTAGAACGATTCGACCCTGAGTTGAACGTGTTTGACGCTGAGTCATTGTCAACGCCAACATCATCGTCATCACCTGTTATTTCTTCAGAGTTGAGATATAACTGTTGCTTCCTATGGGTAGATGTGTCATTTCCTGTGTTATCAGAATATTTGATAAAACGAGTTGATGACATGCTTGATTCAGGAATGGTAGACGAGTTAGCTCAATTTTTTGACCCACACGCAATAGAAGAAATGAACCGAACCGGGTTGAGAAAAGCGATAGGGGTGCCAGAGTTGGACCGGTATTTTAAAGAGTACCCGCCCGGGTCAGGGGAGGAAGAGGATCGGGTACGGAAGGGTGCATACAAGGAAGCGGTGAGGGCGATTAAGGATAACACGTGTCAGCTAGCGAAGAGACAGATAGAGAAGATTTTAAGGCTGAAAAGGGCCGGGTGGAACCTACAGAGGATTGACGCCACCGACGCGTTTAGGGCGGCGCTGACGTTAGACGATAGGTGGTCCGATATATGGGAGAGGCAGGTATTGGAACCAAGCGTCAATAATTTGAACCGTTTTTTGATGGATTAGGTCTTTCAGCTACTCTTCCAGCGCTTTTTTTGTGTGCTCTTTCACTGTAACCTAACAAAATGGAAAAATAGGGTACGGGAGAAAAGTGTACAAATATGAAAATGATAGTTGACAATTTGGATTGAGTCAGTGTTCTGAAGAGGAGAAGAATGTGTATTCAGGAATGAATGCCAGGGTGTCCAAATTTTGGGTTTTGTAGTTGCAATGATAATTTGGCTCCGGTGAGACCTCACATTTTTCTAAAGGCTGGTTTGGTTTGGAAAATGTAAAAAAACAAAAGAGAAGTTAGTGTAGAAACGGTGATAAAGTTTTGGTAGCAATAGATTTTATTTTTGTTAATTATTTAAGTTTTGGCATTCTTTTCATTTCTAAAAATTTTGCTACCTGAAATTGTGAACGTTGTTGTCTTCAATTTCGTGTCTACCTCACTCTCTTTCTCTCAGTCACATATTGGGCGTGGACATAGGGAAAACAGCAGCCAATACAGGTTTATTATATTTAACTAGCAAGTTATCCGTACATAGGGAAAATATTTTTTGCCGCATGATTAATAACACATATTATATGTGTTTTCACATGGTTAAGAACATACATATTATTCATACATTCGCATGTTTAATAATACATATATTACATGTGCATTCGTATTGTTAAGAACAAACATTTGACTCGTACATACACAAATGTTACTCGTACATTCACATTGCTAAGAAGAGTACATGTTACCTATACTGTTACTCGTATATTCGCATTACTCGTACAAACATATGTCTTTTAAACCATATATTCAAATGATTAAAAAAACACATATTATATGTGTATTCGTATTGTTATGAACAAACATGTGACCTGTACATTTTAATGGTTAAAAACATATGTGTTACTCGTACATTCGCATTGCTAAGAAAACACATGTTACCTATACATTCTCATAGTTAAAACACACATGTTGCCCGTATATCTGCGCATTGTTAAGAACAATCATATTACCTGTATTATCAATTCAATAATAATTTTATAAAATGATTATATTTTCATTAGAGGTGTCAAAACGGGCTACCCGGACGGGTTCGGGCTAGCCCGTATCGGGTTCGGGCTAAACCGGGCCGGGCTAAAAAGCCCGGATACAATTTATGTATAACAAAATGTAGCCCAAGCCCGCCCTATGCGGGTTGCGGGTTGTGGCGGGCCGGCCCGCATAATATTAAAAAAAATTATTTAAATTTTAACATATTTAATATATATATATATATATATATATATATCATTTGATATTAATGTATAAATTTTTTAACACAATTGTTATACTCAATGCAACCAAACTTATAGATATAATGATATGTGTGTTTGAGCTAAGACATACTGTTAAGTCTACGAATATGATTCATAACATAACTCATTCATTAAATATTTTATTTATATTAGACTCTCAATCTCTAACATAATATAATTTGTAACTTCACTTCAATATAATAAATGGATACAGTAAAAAATAATATCACTTTGGTTTATAGTAATGATAGTATAAACTCAAATTTAGAATGAAGTCTATGTGTATAACTATCGTCATAATATTTCTTTACTTTGTGTATGGATATCTTTTGTATGCTCTTTATCAACACTTTCATTGTGAACTTTTATGTTAAATTTGGTTGTGTTGAGTTCTCTACGGTAAACAATTAAGTTGTTTTTCAGTTTCGTTGTAAAATTATTTTCTTTATTATGTTTTTGTTGTAGAAGTTAAATCTAATTAAATATACAATTAAAAAAAGAAAAATAGAATCTATATGGTTTAATGTTCTCAGTTAATTTGATACACTATTTTGCTAATGTGCTTAAAATGATATTAAGCAAAATAGGAAAAATAATATAATTATTAACTTGATAACATTATTGTAATTTATAAATATTTATGTTATAGACATTACACTATTTTTTATTCAAAGTTCATAACACAATATTTAGTATATATTATCTAATTTTTTATCATAAGTTATTTTGTAAAATAATTTTCATCTTAAGCTTATTACCTAGCCAAAAAGTCCCAAAAAAAGTTTTAAAATAAGAGAAAACGGGTAGCCCGAACGCGCCTGGGTAAGCCCGGCCCGAGCCCGGTTTTAATATAGCCCGGTCGGGCCGGGCTAAAAAGCCCGGATTCATTAAAAAGTACCAAATTTAATACCCAAGCCCTACAAAAATTCGGGTTGTGGCGGGCCGGCCCGCACGGGCCCGCCCATTTTGACACCTCTAATTTTCATCAATAAAACTACTTAATTCTATTATTATTATATCTTATTAAGTAATATATTGGGTAAAGAACAATGAATAAATATATATTTTATTCTACGTGAGAGGTTGTACAAAGTGAGATGTCTTTATTGTGGGTGTCATTTTTAGTATTATTATTATTATTATTATATGTTATTAAATAATATAATAGGTAATGAATGAGTAAGATGTACTTTTATCTTATGTGAGAGGTTGTACAATAAGAAAATGGGGTGTTTTTTGGGAGGGAAATTTTTTGTTGAGGTTGTGACACTTGTCATGGAATGACATGAGAGAACATTCTTTTCTTATATTCGCATTACTCGTACAAACATGTGTCTTTTAAACCATATATTCAAATGATTAAAAATACACATATTATATGTGTATTTGTATTGTTAAGAATAAACACGTGACCCGTACATTTTAATGGTTAAAAACATATGTGTTACTCGTACATTCGCATTGCTAAGAAAACACATATTACCTATACATTCTCATAGTTAAAACACACATGTTGCCCGTATATCTGCGCATTGTTAAGAACAATCATGTTACCTGTATTGCCAATTCAAGAATAATTTTATAAAAAATGATTATATTTTCATCAATAAAACTACTCAATTCTATTATTATTATATCTTATTAAGTAATATATTGGGTAATGAACAATGGATAAATATATATTTTATCATACATGGGAGGTTGTACAAAGTGAGATGTCTTTATTGTGGGTGTCATTTTTAGTATTATTATTATTATATGTTATTAAATAATATAATAGGTAATGAATGGGTAAGATGTACTTTTATCTTATGTGAGAGGTTGTACAATAAGAAAATTGGGTGTTTTGGGAGGGAATTTTTTTGTTGAGGTTGTGACACTTGTCATAGGATGACATGAGAGAACATTCTTTTCTTATATAGTATATATTCTTTTCTTATATAGTATATAGATTTCAAAAGGTGTAATGTTTATGCTAAAGATTTATACTCCAACATTGTTAGTACTTATATATTTGTATTTATTAATTTTATGAGTGTATAAAACTCATACATTGTACATGAACTAAATTTATTTAATGTAATATTTATTTGATTAACTTTTGTTAAATAATAAATTATTATTACATATAAATGATACAGTGGATCATATGCAACACCCAATTCACTATTATTTCATACCTATTCGATTATTGAAAAATATAATATCGACAACCTTACACTTTTCCCTCTGTCATCATTTGCTGTACGTTTTTAACTAATCTGTACAGAGAGGAAATGGAGGTGGCATTCGGAATGTTAATTTGTCTTGGCTGTGAAAGAAGAAAAAGTATATCTATATATGTCTTTTTATAAATTATTTGTATACTTTTACTGGGGAGTGTTATGGTATTTCATTTTTATGGAATAAGAAAATATAAATAATAGTGGCTTTTGTGTAGGATAAGAAGGTTTATGTTGAGGTGTAATGAAGTTGGACCGGAAGCTAATTCATTCATTCTCCCTTCAATGTTAGGTCACTTTTATTACCTCAAATACCTTAAAATATTATTGACTGAAAAAAATAAAAGATGAGAAAGTTATAAAAATTATTTCACACCTTAAAGTACATTCATATGTGATCCAACATTCACATCCTTTTAGGAATATTAATTATCTTAGGATTTTTTCTTATAATTATTCTCCAACAAAACCAGGTGAGTAGAAAAAATATTAAATACTCCTATCCAAACATACACTTAGTAATAAAAAATATGTTTTCTTAATAATATAATATCTTAAATTTATTATCTACTTTAACTGTGGCCGTTTAGCCAATTGTTAGTACCGTTGGTTGGTTTATTTATAACATTCAATAAATTTTGGCTATAGTCTTATAGACACGGTTTACCACATTCCCGTAACATAACAAGGGTTTTCACTCACTCCATATTTATTTTTTCCATGTGATAAAAACATTTTTTAAACAAAAACTTGTACTTCACTCTTTATTATCCTCTAGTGCTAAAAAAACAAAACAACACAAAAATAAATATCAAGATATGCAAAGCTTGGATTGTGTAAAATGTCTCAACGTTTCACAAACGAATCACAAGTGCGCAATGGATAATAATTATAAGTGTCGGACTATACATTAATGTTAATAAATCAATATTAAGTTTCATTATTTGATGTGTCGTTCTGCAGTTCAAACTCCAAACTTCAAAATCGTGTTGACCTTTCTCTTCAGGGTGTGGTCGTTAAAATATATGTTTTTTCTGCAATTAATTTAGGTTTATCTTTCCTTATATAAATTTTTGTCTTCTCTACCTTTCATGATTCATTAAGAAATATAATGAGAATAATATAGATTTTTTCTTCTTTCAATCTTTAACCTTTTCCATTCTTTCTCATTCTTTGTTTTTTATTTTACTTTGTTTAATGAGTGATTCCAAACTTTAATGTTTTTATACGGAGAGTAGTGGAGGAATATTTCATAATAGTGTTAGCTACGAAGGAATAGGGTAGACATATATCGGTTTATAAAACTATATTCTGATACTAATTATCTTGTGATATATCTCACTTTTATATGATAAAAGAATTTGAATGAGGATTTAATAGAAAAATATTTCATTTTCTTTATCAATAATTGTGACATATGTCAATTATTATTAGTCCCTAAATAAAAATAATATAAATGAACTATAAATAATGTATTAATTGTATACTTTTTTTTTACACAAACCATACATAAATATTAAACTCATAACTCATATTTAGATATAAGTTTTTTTATAATACTTATCTACTATTAAATAACTCATCAATTATATCTCAAATAATTATTCTCTATATTTAGTATTTTCATATATTTTAATAAACAAATACTTTAAAAATATTTTCTTCCCTAGATTTAAGTTGTTTTATGATATTTTTTCAGCATTGGATAACTCATATTGAATATATCTTAATTATTATTATTTATATTTATTACTTTATCATATTTCAATATTGGATATATCTTCACCCGTAAATATAGGTTTTTAAGAGATTTAGTCTGCATTAAATAGTTTATATAGACTATACATATAATAATTGCCATCTATATTTATTAATTTCTCATATTTAATAATCTTTTCATTTTTGTCGTTGACAATGAATGAGAAGATAATTTTAGAATATCAACGTAAATTTTTATTAACTTTTCTTAGTCTATTAAATAAATAAATGTTCTCATAATGAGTTAGATAAATATTATTACATTGTAAAAAAGTTGAGTATTTTGTTTTTGTTTTATTGAAGTGTGAAATGTCATATTAAATATGAGGAGAAAAATGAAATAGTTTATAAGTAAAAAATGATCATTAAAATATTGTCTTAAGATTTTGGTTCAACAAATGATGTCTTACTTATGACTATTCACTCTTCTCATACTCTGATAATAATGTAACTTCCCGGTGGTTAAATACTTGATGGTCATAGTAACGATCAGTCCAACAAGTGGTATAAAGTCGATGGTTCAGCTTGAGCATGATGGACTTAAGGTAGAGTAGACCTATAAGTGAGTGGTATATAATTGAAGGTGAGATTGTTGAATTTATTCAATTATAAAGTCTCACATTAAATATGAGAGGAGTAGTCAATGAATTTATAAGTGAAAAATGTACATTAAACTATTACCTTGAAGTTTTGATACAAGACATGATATCTCATTTGTGATTCTGTACTCTTTTCATGCCCTCATAATAATGAAACTCGCTCCTCCTTAGAAACTCCCCAGACGTTTATGTAGTTAAGCAGAATGGGGACCATGGTTTATGGGGACTATGCTCCTTTGGTTTTCTTACCTGATTGAACTGTGCTATCATAGGTTATGATTAATGAATATTCTAGTGTCTATTTTTTCTTCATTTTAAAATTTTATATCTTCTTAACATCTTATCCTAATTCCTAAGAATCCATGTAACCTTTACATGACATATAGGTATCACTTCATATATGACTGTATTAGTAGAATTTTTAGAGCAATTTATTTATTAACATTTTAAAAAACATATATTTTTGAAGTGTCAAGTAAAAAATATTGCACAAATATTGCTATTTTTTCACAAATAAGATGTCATACATTTGAAGACAATAAGGTGTAGCCTTTGGATGCACAAATATTGCTATTTTTTTCATTTATCACGCGGTCATGTAAAGTAAAGAAAAAGCACTGATGTTATATTTTTGAAGTGTCATTTAGAAAAACAAATTTTATTTTTTAGAAAATTAAAATAACGTTAATAACTAATTTTATAACTCTACAATTATTTAGTTAATGTGAAGGGTTTAGTTAATATCCCTTTATTAAGAAAAGTCGATAAAAGTTCTTGTGCACGTAACTTTCAATATAAAAAAATTACTCATTATAACTACAACTTAAAAAAAACTTATATAGAAAAAGAGATATGAAGTAAAGTTTTACGAAAGAGGATAGTATTTATTGATAAGTTTTTTGTCTGAATGTACATGTAACGGGTCCCCTGCATGCATGTTAAAGGGAAAATGATATTTTCTCATAGGTTTTCACTTTTCAGTTCCTATTTTTGATTACTTAGGTCATTTGTTCTCTTTTTGGGAAGAATAGCAAGATATACAGTTCATAGAACGGCCCCTACCTATATTTGTTCATCTTTCTCTTTCTCATAAATTTCTCTTACCAAACATCACAATGCATAAACAAAAATAAATAAAAATATTTCTTCAATTTTCTTAGACCATATGATAACATAACGCAATTAATAACAGAGAGTCAGAGACAACCCATTAACAATAGTTTAGTAATTTCTCTTAGAAATCATGAATTTTATTAAGTGCAACAAACACATTCATGTTCATTTTCATGACTAGTGGTCATTTGTACTAAACACGAAGCTTCGTTGAGCATGCATGTTTCTCTTGTTCTTTGTTCCATGTAGCCACAGTTTCGTAGTTGTATTTCATGATTACACGTTCTTCAGTTTTAAGAATAGCTCCTACGCTGCATTATTATTCATCGCATGTAGAATAGCCCAAATTGGCTAATAAGGATTATTTGTCCCAAAAAATTCATTTCCTCATGTTTCAAGCCAATCATGTTGCACTAAGTAATGTAAAAAAATAATTTTATATTTTTTTTAATTTTCATATTAATTATGTGACAATTTTTTAGTAGATCGGAACATATTGTGACACAATTTTTGAGACAATTGATCTCCATTTCAAATTGGCTGACATGGATCATAGATGGAACCACACACATTAAGTAGCTTATTTAGCTGTATGACTATGAGGATGCATTTTATTAAGTGCTTAGTTTAATATTATAGTTAACGTAAATGGATGATGACAAAGCAGCAAAGGAACTTTATTAATTGATACATTTTAATAGTTTAATTTTTGCCAAATGGATGATTTATTAGCTAAACTATGGGTTGTACTCTTGGATTGAACACAGTGATAAAAATGTCCAAATTGATTAATGCATGTGCAATGAGTACATGAAGAAGCATCCAAATTTAGGACACTACATCCCTTGGGTACTGAAATGATGGAAAATTTCATCTTGGGCATGTAATAGAGACTCTTGATCAATGTAACAAAAAAGAGAAATTGTGCATTAACAACTTATAGAATAGACACATTTCCAACTTATAGGGAAGTGGGTAAATTACATGTGTTTCTTTTATTTCCAATGTATCAATTAACTCTTCACTTATAAACTTTTTTTATTTAATCTTAGAAATGAAGATATTTGATCTAGTTCCCTTCATTAACGTAATCAAAACAATATTTTTAGTTGAAATTTCATAAATATTTTGTGACATCTTGTTAATTTGGGAGTCAAATTTAATCTTAGCTAATGGCATTGGGAATTAAAGAATAGTACACTATTGTCTCAATCTGCAGGCTCTAAATATACGTTCAATCAACAAATACTTTTACAAAAAACGAGTTTAATGGTGATGAATTGTTAGTGTAATTTTTTCTTATTATAGAATATAAGACATCAATTGTCAATATGTGCATTCAAATTCTAATATCGTGTTTGGTCTTTTTTCTCATTTTATTCTTCCACTCCTTGGTAGATCTCCACCTTTGGTTAAAAAAAAGGTTAACAAAAAGCTGTTTTATTTATTTATTTATTGTTATTTCCAAATTAAAATCAGATTTGTCGTTAATAATTAATCTGAATTTAGTGTGCAACTTGTATATTGGTTTTGGTTGTAATTTAGTGGAAGCATTCAAGTATTTTATATTTGCACACTGAATTGAACATGTAGCAGCAGTGCAATCTCTCAATGGTTGGCAACATATTGGGATGAGCTACTATTTAGCTGGATCTCCATAACACAGCATTTAAATTTTAGTGAACACTTTATACAAGATAATAGAACATTCCCAATGGGAATTCAAATTATTAATCCTAATTATGTAAATCACTCTATTAACATTAATTTTAATTATGCCACGAAACTAGGAAATAGACCATGAAGGTTTTTAATTACAACTACTACTCAGTTATGATTTCAAGTATCATAGTATGATTTCAAGTATTACTGTCATCGTGTAATGGGTGGGGCTGATTTTTTTTTTTGTTGTTGAAAATTGATTTTTAACATGATTTGATGTATTGCAATTTGATGTGGTCCAACTTAGTTATTAGTTTATTCAGTACTTAACAATATTTGTTGCTTCTCATTTCCTATTTTTGCTAGAATTTATCGGATTTAAATTAGTTCAACTATTCATTTGGTTAACATTATAAATTAATACCGTTTTTAAGTTTAATAAACGATCGGATCGGACCGGTTGGACTGTCGATAGAGTCCTCTAAACATTGATATTAATAAAGAAAGAATAAATCAATGACAGAAAGGGAATGATAAAAAGTGATGGGAGATCCAAGGAAGGTGGTGGGGAGAAAAGAGTGAAAGACAAAAACACGGGGAAGAGAGAGACACCAAGTGTTGTCAGAGACATTAAACAATGTGTGGTTTAAGCTTACTGGGCCAAGAACATTGAGCGCATATAAAAACAAATATTGCACATTCATATTATATGGATTGTGAAGCATGTGGTGGGGGAAAAACATAATGGTATTGTAGCAGAATACAAGTTTTGAAGAGGAACACCATTGCTGTGTGGGAACTCGAGAGAGATGAAACAGTGCGCGTGCATGTTGTTTGTGCGCATGATCCTATAACTAAGGCTAAGCACACTATTTTATTACAAAACTTATGGGGCATGGGTTTTCATTGCATTACTGGGTCGAATGAAGGTTCATAGAATGGCGTGTGTATGAAAATTTAGTTTACATTACAAATGTGGGGTTTGTAGTTTTGCATGCTGATTATTGTTTATTATTATTATACATATCACTGTTCCCACCTAGAGCTCTTCCAATGTCAGGCACTATAATGAATTAAATCAAAATTATGACACTCACCTTGCAAGTGAATCTATTGCAGATTCATTCTATAATTTGCTCATAAAACAAAAAATTAACCCCTTTATGTTAAATGATGTGAAAAGAGCTTTTTGTAAATGGTATTGTTATTACATCATCGATTAAAATTGTAAAGTAGTTGGAAAGTTATCACACAACTTGCTTGTGACTAGTGAAAATAATTAAATTAGTGAGGATGATTGAGATGACACATTTTTATTTCATTTCCGAGAGTATCATCCCCTAAATGATTTATAAGAAACTAATTTTCATTGTCAAATTAGATGTTCAATCGGGATCCATTATGATTATAGGTAGGGCTTAATTTGAATCTAAACAATGCATGTGCACTTTTGATTTTTTTAAGGTTTTAATATGAATATACGATAAAACAAAAGCATATAGTTTTAATCCTAACACTTATTGATTAGAGTATAAAGTTCGGTTTCGCTTAATTAGATTTAGTTTTTGTGAGCGAAAATAAGAAGTCTTAACTCTTAAATGTGGTTTTCTACCTCTAATGGAAATGAATTAATATGAATTTGATTTTGGGATGACAAAAATATTCGATCTATGAGTACTTGTCAAAATACATGTAATGGTTATTCGTAAAAATAGTTTATGAGTGAAAATGAGTATCATTACAGGCGGGTACCCACGTATATATTTAATTAAATATTTTATGTTTAATTATTATTATTTTAACATTATATTTGTCTATTTTATTATTATTTCATAATAAAATTTAGTGACAGAACTATAATCATAAAATTATCATATACATATCATATTATTCAAGTAATAATTATTTTTATGTATTAATTATTGTAAAAAATATAATTAAAATTAAAAACTGGTTGAATACTTGTAGATACATACTACCCGCAAATAGTGTGGGTATGAGCATAAATATACACTAGTGGTTGCCCATCCCTAAATTCAACATGATCTCCATATGATTTTTGAGGGAAAACAAATGTTTGCTTTGATGGTATATGAGTTCTATACACTGACATTGTATCATTAACCATTCATGTTTAATCATAATCGACTCTTAAAAAATAATCCAAATAAATAGTATATAATGTAATAATTGTGTATAAATCTTTACACTGACAATGCATATATATTACACTCTTTATTTTTTTTACTATGAAGAACATAATGTGTTGCATATTCAAAAACATATAATAACTAATGATATGAAGAGATTTCAAATGTGTTACATTTTTAAAACATCTATGAATTCGAAACAACATGAAAAGGATAAGATTGGTTGGAAGCATTGCCCAACTACTCAATCGCAACAAAATTGAGGAAATTGTATCGGTTTTCTAGAAATGTCACTACAACACCCACAGTTTTTTAGTTTTGAAATTGGGGCGGATTATTGACATTCTAAATTATTTCTTCACATTTTCAATTAGCAAATCAAACATTTCAATTAGACATAATTAACGTGCTTACTGTTCACTAACAATCACATCATTGTATGCTTTTATATACATAATTTCACAAAGTGTAATATCCATGTAGTGATGGTGTAAAGATATATATAGAATTAGTGCATCAACAACCACTCATTTGTATTATTTTTATTCAATAACAATGATTAAGATTGGCATGAATTTACCTTAGCAATCTTATTCTAGTACGGCCTGTGTCAGGGTTGGATTGATGACAATACTTTGATGACCTATAGTAGAGTGGTAATAGCGGTGCCTGCTCATATTCACCATTGCATAAGTTCATAATTGCCGCTAAAAGGTAACCTAGTGTTCATATCACCTTAAAAGTTATTGAATGATAAAACGACAACAATTTTTCTACTTTGGCATGGAATGTAACAATTTGGGTATTTAACGAAAGAAACCCCACAACGATCAACTGACCTAAAAATGACAATTCAGTTCACTGCATAATTTCAATTTGAAGATTCTATCGCTATCGTAACTATTGAGGAAACCTATCTATTCACCACGGGAAGTTATTTGCATCATTTATATAAGTCTAGAGTTCCATTTCACCGCATATATTCGGATGAAAGAAAACAAAGTTGTACACACAATGGAAGGAAACGGTACATACATCTTATATTGGAAAATGATGTTATAAAAGTGCTATATATCGTTTCAGTACAATTTTCCTTCTCTTTTTCTATTGCACTCTCAATGGTTCATAGCACTCATAGAAGTTTTTTTTTCCAAATCATATCATGGATATTAATACAATTAATCAAATTATGGTAATATACCTAATAATATAGAATACCAAGCCAAATGTGAAAACGATACATCAATCATTCAACATGATAATAACTGCTGGTGTATAAAATTCAACTCGAATATGACAGACAGTTCTAAGGTTATATCAATATTCACACTTATACAGGTAAAATAAGCTGAACCTTAAATTTTAAGTCAATTTTGTATTCACAACCTTAATCACATAATGACATCTATATCCTGTCGTGAACACAGTCCAAAACTTAGCTTCATTTTATTTAAATGTATAAATATATGGTGAGGAAAAGGAACGATTCTTTTTTACACTCATAAACCAATCTCCTTGTTTAGTAGTATAAAAACAACAGTGATGTTGGTAGTACTTCACTGAGTAAACAAAAATAATTGTCAAACCATAAAACCACAACAGAGATAGTTAAATAACTGGGAAACTTTTGATTGGACATGTGGACCCTTTTAAACAATGTGCGTGACTGAAGGGTCAATAGTGTGTTTGTGCAAATCCAACAACAAATTTTTTTTATATCAAAAGTGATTATCTGAGATCTGAGTAAAGTATTACCTATCGACACTGCCTTGATTTTACTTCTAATATCATTCAATGAACCCTACTTTCCGCCCTTACCATAGCTGTCTTTAAGGGTGACAGTCCGATTAAATACAAGTTTTTCTGAGGTAGAGTCCTGGTCCACTGCAAAATATCCTGGAATTGCATATATAGGGATTATTTATTCAGAAAACCTTGACAAAAAAATTACATCATCTACCATCCCATGCATTCTGAAGTAATATGCACACACATGAAGACCAAATCAAGATCAATAACTTGCAAAAAAAAGTACCTAATCTTTCAAACTGGAACCTGTCCCCGACTTTTGCATCCTTGAGCAAGGACACACCATATGCATTCGAAATTTCCACTTTGGAATGAGGGTTTAGGTCCCCGAGCCAGTTGTCAAGTTCAGCAGGATTCTATTGCAGTGATTTAAATACACAGAACAGGGAAATATCATTTACCAAAAGAAGATAAAAATTGGAAGAAAACCCAGAGATAAAAAAGATAGCCCACCTCTGATAGGAATAGCCTCTCAAACAACCTCACTTCTACCTTTAATGGATCAACTCCCGGTGAAGGTTGAGAAACCCAATGGAGCACACCCTATAAACAATTTTTTTGCAAAGGTTATGTTACCAATCTGATCTAATGCCATCATTAACCTTAAACAGCAAATTTATCATAATTAGCAAAACCTTAGGCTTGGTCTTCTTTGAAGGATCATATTCAGCCCGAATTTCAAGAATGGTCTCATTATCATCAGCTAGAATAACTTCAGTGCACTTTATAGGAAATGCATATCTGCAGAAAATAAAAGTTCTTGACTGTTGCACCTACAAATTTTCAAACACAATACTGATTTGTATCTTTTACTAACCTGAGTATCACAGATTTGCCAGGAGCAAGGCCATAATAATCTTTTGAATCTTGCATCCGGAAATCCGAACGTTCAATATATACAACATTGGAAAATGGAATCTAAGAACAAATGCATGACAACAAAAACTCAGAAATTTATAAGGGCAACAACATCATATGAAGATAGTATGAAGCATAAGTATTAAAGCTAAAAGTTTAGTAGAGCAAGAATGGTTTATTTACCTAAAACCTTACTACCCCCTAAAGAAATCAATTTTCACAAGTAAAATTTCACCTTATAGAAAGCAGAAGCATCATCAGCTTGAGCATCAGGCCATTTCTTTGCATCAACCTCAATTGCTGAGTTGGCTTCAAGATTAGTAATGACAACCTTAGAAGAAAGAACCGATCAGTCTTAAGCTGGTTAAGGTCAAACAATATCTTCTAGCATCGTGTTTACAAAGAATGCCAACAGATAATGTACCTTGAGTGGATGCAGGACAACCATTGCGCGAGGAGCTGTTTTATTCAATTCTTCCCTAACATGATACTCAAGACGTTCCACAGATATCAAAGTGCCGTCACTACAGCAAAGGAAGACTGTTTAATGAAACCAAGCACTACTGCTCTGATAGGAATTTTTTATTAATTCAAAGTCAGAATGCATGTTCTGGGCCAGGGAACACCAATAAATGGTCAAACATGTCAACTTTCATAACATAACACACGAAACAACCAAATAATAAAAAATGAAAACAAAAAACCAGGCGAACAGAAGATCATGAACATAAGAAACTCCATTGGTTTAGTTACAGCATCTCTAGCTACTAAAAAGACTTTGATTTCATTATCTAATTTATTCATTAACATACATTTTCAGAACTATTATTATTTTAAGCTTAAACTTAACTTTCAAAGGCAATAGCACTGCAATCGCAAATAATTTGTATTTTAATGACTAGTAACTATTCCACCCATGTATCTCTTTTTTAAGAGTTGATTGAAACTTCAAACTTCAGTGAATCTCAGTAAGCAAAAGCAAGAGTTATGTTTTCTACGGGAATGGGATGAGATGAGCAGGCAACACTTGCAAGAATATTAATTCTAGTTTAGAATGCACTCTTTCTACATTAATGGCTTAGAGGTAGTATTATTCTTCAACCAATTGTAAATTCTCATGACTACTGTATCAGAATATTAACTCATATACTACCTTCTAGTGATTCCTATTCCACGGACAAAGGCATTGATTGCAGTAGGAGTCATGCCTCTACGCCGCAAACCAGCTAGTGTCATCAGACGAGGATCATCCCACCCATCAACCCACTTCTCTGTCACCAAGCGATTTAGCTTCAACAAAGAATAATCAAAGTTAGAGAATGGATAAATTTTATAAGCATTACAACAGTCTATCTTAACAAATGTTTATAGTGTTCAAAATCATTGCCTTACCTTACGCTTTGACATTACTGTGTTTGAGACATTCAACCTTGAATATTCCCATACATATGGTTGGTAGACGCCCAACGCATGCAACAACCAATAGTATGATGCACGACGTGTCTCAAACTCAAGAGTACACAGCTTCAAGTAGTATTCATAGGTCAGCAAACAAAATGAAACCCTTGATGCTTGATTACATATATATCACAAGCACACAGTTATCAATCATATCGTGCACTCATGGAAGCGGTAAATTATAACAAAATCTGAATGCATTTTGTCAGGAGTGAAGCTTATTAGACAAAAAAAGCTGTTGAGCATACAATAAGTATCAAACTCAAAATGGCTAGATGCAGAGAATAAATTTATCGCAATCAGCACTAGCTAAGAGATATGAAAAACTAGCAGGTAAGGACTGAGAGCAAACAAGAAGGAACAGATAATGAGAAACAGCCTTAACAAATCAGTGGGGCTCAGGGTAGGTCAAGAGAATATTCAATAGATCATCTTAATAAAACAAAATAAATGAATAAGTCCAGAAAGCCAAGCTCAAAATGAAATACAAGTAATGACCTGATCGCAAATGTTAGTGAAACATTTCATGAATCAGGCACAACAAAATTTATAAAAACATGTCAACAGTAAAACATACTGCTATAAGAGGACCGGTGACAATTTCTCACATCTCTGCATTGACAGTAATTATTAATAGTGCATAGCACACTTGTAGCAACAATGGCTCTAACTGCTATAGCAAATAGCATATCATGTAATACATACTGTTTGAAGAAACACAGTATATTTGGTATGATTTTTTTTGGGTACTACCAAGGGTATCCCCTCACCCTTTTGGGTAAGAAACTAATCCCTTTCGAGGTGCGTGACTGTCCCTTCCAACAAGTGTCACTCCCAAGATATCCACATGAAACTACTAATTTATACGCAGAACTACTCACTTTTCAAATCAATAATCTTCAAAAGTACTTTAAAAGGGTGGCCCAATGCATGAGGCCCACACCTGGTAGGGCTTTGAAGGATGTTGAAAGAGAGTGGGCATATGGATGATGAGAGTTTGGGAGTCTTGTTTTCTAGACATTATCTTAAGATATCCAAATATCAACATCTTATTTACTAAACGGGACATCACTGCGAAGACTACTAGTCCACCACTATTAAGTATTATTATTTAATGTAGTAATAAAATTAGGAGAGGTCTGTCATCTACTGTTAACTTAATCAATTTGGAAGCTAACATAGGAAGCGGGTAACTAAAAATTGCATTAACACATGGAGGGAATTTATAGGAAGAGAACTTACAGAATGTGTGACATTCTCAATAGAATCCACAATGCAGTGAGCATAGTCATAGCTTGGATATATACACCATTTGTCTCCAGCATGAGGGTGTGGAGTAAACTGGAAGCGGAAAGAATACAGTGAGACATCATTGTCTCATTGGAAATTTGAGTAATCGAATTCAAACAAATACAACTATACCAGAAAAGCAATGCCCTAGTTATCTAACACAAACGTATGTTGTGTTTTTTTTTTTGGTGTTGTGTGTTTACCTTAATACGGTATGCAATAAGGTCATACATATTGTAGTTATCACTCTGCATGTCCTGCTTCATTCTAAGTGTTGCTTTTCCTTCTTCTATAAGGCCACGTCTCATATCCTCAAAGAGTTTCAATGATTCTGAAATTGGTCGGTCCCTCCAAGGACTGTTTAATTTCTTCTCCCGATACTCCTTTATCTCATCAGGCGTCTACAAACAAATAATTCAAGTAAATAATATTTTTGTTTGTTGTGAATACAAATTGAATAACAATTTTATCCATAAGTCATTACACATTAACTATTTTATCCAGGGTGATTTAAGTTCATAGAACAAAGATTCTCACAGCCCAAAAGGATAGCATTGGTGCTTTGAAGGAGGTCGGTACACGTGTATTACATCCACTCACAGAGAAGAACCAATGAATCATTAATAACACATGAAAGTTGATACCAACCTGATGATCAACATAAGCATGACCCCTTCTAATAAGTTCCACGGCAAATTCATACAATTCTTGGAAGTAATTACTGGTGTAAGTAATCTGCAAAAGCAAAGCTTTTAAAAACACAAAAAAGGTTGGAACAACGCAAGAGGTGCTACCACAACAAACTAACATACCTTGAATGGTTCCCAGCCCATCCACCGGACAATTTCTTCAATGTGATCAATATACTCTTTCTTTTCCGCTTCAGGATTTGTATCATCAAACCTGGAAGTGCCACAACCCCAATAAGGATTATACTGAATGTTCAACCACAAAGATCTAAATATGGAGGCTACTTATGCAATTTATAGAATCCAAAGCCAAACATGAAAAAAATTGGTCGAAAGACGTACTCCAAAATGCTAAACATTCCAAGGCCTGTATGAACAGCTTTGATTTTACCATAAAATTGTATTATCGAGACAAGTTATTTTTTTAGCATTTTAATACGACAAAAAACAGATTTTAATAGGCCACATGTTCATTGGCATGACATGTGCTTTGTAGGTTTACTGCCATTTGACAGATTAAAAATGTACATAGGGTATTTGTGGCCAGTATGTAACAAGTAAATGGATGCTTCATTTTTTTAATAGAGACAAAATATCAAATCCGGTCTATCATAGTAAGCAGTCTTCTAAGTGTTATTAATTACACTGTGCGACACGAATAACCTCATGAGAGATGACAGTTTGGTGCTTGAGATGTTAAGAGGGCCAACAAGTCAGTGATCCACCCATGACAATAGTAAGAGATGGAATGTGTGTACTACCAGGTTTTTAAACATAGATATGAAGCACCAAATGCATGAAGGAGAGATTCAGAGGGGGATTTGTTTAAGGAAATCTAGAGAAATTTTTACAAGCTCATAATGTATCACTAAGTCATCAAGCATTTTAAAGTTCAAACTTTAACTTGGTAGGTCCAAGATGAAACCCATACATAATCCTTCAATATCTCGTGTTACCTGTAGCATGAAATATATGAAGGAACACTGGTAAGACTAAAAATATATGAAGGGAAATATCAAATAATACACCTCAAGTAACAGCCTCCATTTCTATCTTTCGCCAACCCAAAATCAACAAACATTGCCTGAGCAAAAAATTAAGTTAATTATTTGATAAAAATAATAAACCACATAAGTTAGGAAACAATTAATTACTGTAGCGATCACAATGTGAAACATATTATATTATATACCTTGGCATGACCAATATGCAAATAACCATTTGGTTCAGGAGGAAAGCGGGTCAAAACTTTGCCACCTGTTGCTTTCAGGTGTTTTTCAAGGAGCGCCTTCGTATTGCAACATCTCAGAATATTACCATCACTAAAGGGTACTTCAGTATGCACCTGAAATCAACACAATGCACATAACATGACATGTTGCATATGCAAGTTAATGATAACAGAATTTCAAACTGGAGCAGGAATCCTGGCATTGGGAGAAATTCATAATTTTAAAAGCCCTGCTAGACATCAAAATCCCAGAGCATAAAGGTTCATTAAGTTTACTAAGCAGACAACTGAGTGGAAACACTCCTATAAATGTCATGAGAAAATAGGAGACTGGAAATGACCCCATATGACATGAGCTGAGCACACTAACAGGGTAAAACATTGGGTTCAATAGAATAGAACAGGATGCAATTAATAATCAAAATAAGGAAATTAAATACCTTCAAGTTTTCCTCTGGGTTAGGGAATATCAAAAATGGATTCAGATCTTCTTCAAGTGGCTTTTCGGAAGTAGCAACAGGAGCTGCCTTGTCCTAGACAAACAGAATTGGAAAGAGAGAGAAAAGTGTAAGACATGTCATAAATCCTAGTCTAGAAGGAAAGATTAAATGTTAACAAACTCACCTCTACTTTAGCAGGTTTCTCTTTCTTCTTTTTAGGCTTTTCATTATCTGCTGCTGTCTTATCACCAAGTATCTCATATAATTTTGCATCAACCAGTTGCTGTTAAATGGAAAAAGGCAGCACAACTAAAAAGTATTAACAAAACAAAACCTGAAATAAATAAGCCAAGTACTATATCGCATTCGTTTCATTTCATACATAGGCATCATCACCTTGACAACTTTTGCATCAGCCCATGGGAGCCTCTTCCGGACATTCCCAAGTAACTCACCCACTAGCAAGATACCAATAAAATCATCAAAGGTCATAAGTGCTTAACAGATTAGTAATTCAATTAAAAGGGAGTGTTATTACATAAATGTAAAAAAATAGGGGATAAAAGGACAGTAAGAAAAGAATGATTGACCAAATAGACAAATGAATCCTTCATATGAATGTATGATAAACATGTTCATAAGAATTTAAAATGTGTATTACAGAACTTTTAATTTCAAAGAAATAAAATCTGGAGAAAATTTATTAAATCCATAGAAGCCAAAAGTGAATAGAAACACCTACCGTTCACTCGATAACGTAGCTCCAAAATTGTAGCCTTATTCTCATCAACAACTTCATCAACAGCATGTTTGATATCTTCTGTTGAAACCTCGACACCTGTTCACACATTTAACATGTTTAAGATACATTTGCAACCTCAAAAAGGGAAGTTCTGACAATAACTAAAAACTGAAACCCAATCAAAGTGAAATAAAATAATATTACTGGAAGCAGATACAAATTGAAGTTCGTCAGGTGAACTTCAACACCTGAACTGCCATAAAATAAAGGATTGAGCATTAAGGGCAGATTTATTAGACTAAAGTTCTTTATACTATACCAACACCACAAGCTTCTTCAAACTTGTTCAAATCAATATTCTCTGAACCCGTGGTACTGAGAAAAGATAGTGCTGCGTCTAACTGTGCTGTTGTTTTAACCTGTAATAACAATCTCAGTGTGAATAGTTTAAATGAATAAGTTAACTAAACGGATCAATGGCAGAAAATTTCATGACAGAGTTTGACAACTTAACAAGTAAAAAGATAACAATGAATCCTATGATATAACAACAACATCAGATAAACAGCTAATATTGTAAGTCCTAACCTTCGAAGAAACAATATATTGCAGCAATGTTGGGCGATGCGGCAAGGCATTTGCAGGGTACTTCGTCGCAACCTTCCACACAAATCAATAGCAAGCAGCATGTCAACAATTAACCAAAAAAAATCAAACTAGACAATTTCACTTCAGTATTATAGACTTTGGGACATTTGGAAGGAGCTTAGTTGGGCTCGCAATAACATCTTATAAAAATAGTTTACGAACTTCTTATAAGATGTTTTTAAATTATTTCAATAAACATGACAGAGAAGCTTATTAAGTTTATTTAAAGAATTATTATGGAATAAACTCTTAATTAAGTTGTTTAAACAAACAAGGCATTATGCATTTCACCAAGTTTTGCTACATGCAGAAATCAAGACACAGAATAAAGTGCATGCAGTTATGTTACCGTGTAAAGAATATTTCCAACAGTGCGGCTGCATCCATCGGTAACACCAGCCTATAGGGAAAATCACACAAAAATGTAACAAATATATTCAGTGAAGGAAATTAAAATTAAATAATATGATAACAGAAAACAAACATATGAATCATAAATTGATTGATGAAATATAGTGAATGGATAAAAAGTACCTCGTTGATAACAGAAGTGAGATTAGCGGTGACCTTGTTGTTAGTGACAGTGTTTTTGGCAGTGCGCTCGTCTAATCCGATCTTGAGAAACAGTTCCAGGCACTTCTCCTTATCGGAGGAGGTGTCATCCTTCGCCGGCATTTTCTCAGTGAAAAGGGAATTTAGGGTTTTGTTGTGTGTGAATGCTTTGTAGCTGACTTAGTAACGTTTTACTTTATGTTAAGATTAAGAAGACAAGAGAATCAGCGGGCCTTATTGTGTTTGCGTTTAAGGGATCAGACACGGATTCCTATTTCCTAATCCTACCTTCTAATGTTACGGTTAACTCATTTTTTATTAAAATAATCATATTATCATATTAAATCATTTTTTTATAAAATATTTATAAAAATTAAAAAAATAAGATGTGTCTCATGTTAGTTAGGTTGTGTTGGATTCGGTGAATATCATTTTGATCTACAGAATATATTTTTGGTTGAAAGGATTCAGAAATTTTTAAAGTATAAAAATATAAATAAATAAATAGAATAGGAGAAATTATTAATATTATTCTAAAAATAGTCCACTCAAATTTGGTTTTTCAAAGTTAAAATTACAAGTAGCTAGTATTCTAACATTATTACGAACAATAATATCATCCTAATACGATTTAAATATGATAAAAAAATTAACTTACATTTTGGGATAATTACTTTGCTACATTATTAACTTGTAGACATTGCAGCTTCTATGACGCAGGCAATAGTTATCTTGGAACTCTTACAGTTTTTTTTTGTGTGCAAATGCTGCAAAAATACAAATATAAACTAATTCATATTTTCTTTTTCAAATTTTAGTGTTTATACCAATGGTGTGAAACCCGAGCCGGACGTCAAACCGGAGGAGGTCTTGTATAGGTTCTAACCGGTTTAATCGGTTAAGCCGTCCGATCGGACCGGACGACAATATAATATCATATATAATTATATATATATACATATATTATATAATTAATTAAAATAAGTGAATAACTTTGCACAAAGCTTACACATAAATCAAAATAAAAGTGCATCAAAGTTTAAGTCTTACATAATTAGAGCAATAAATCAAAACACATCTCATTTAGAGAGTAAACATTCTAATTCATCCATGTATCATTGTCTTGGTTAGATCCTAAGTTTACATTGTTGGTTAAAGATGTACTTTGAGTGTAACTATCTACATCTTCTTGAGGAAAAGAGTCTAAATTAAGCAATCCATCAATGGTAATATTTTGTCATTCAACCATACCTACAAATTAGAATATACGTTAGATTAATATGTATAATAATTAGAAAATATGTATAATACTGATCTTTGAAAAACTCATGCATGAAACTAAGATTATTTGCATTTTTAAACAATGTAATCGATTACACAATCCTGGTAATCGATTACATGCTGATAAACTAAGCAGACATGTGCATTTTACATGATGTAATCGATTACAATACACTAGTAATCGATTACAGCATATTAAAAGCATCAGATATGTGAATTTTACATGATGTAATCGATTACAATATACTCGTAATCGATTACATCATATTAAAAGCATCAGATATGTGCATTTTTTACATTTTTTTTAATTTTACCAATCCGGCCGGTTTAACCAACCGGGTTATTCCGGTTTTACCCGGTCTAACCCGGTTGGACCGGATTTTCCACGGCCCAAAACGGCTGGAAACCAATTCCGGTTTTCTACATGTACAGGACCGTTTACTCAAGCGGGTGACGGTTGGACCGGTTGGACCGGCCGGTCCGGTCCGGTCCAAACAACACTGGTTTATACTTAAAAAAATCATTATAGTAAAGAGCCCGTTATTATTTCACATTAGCCCAAGAAAACGTCATTACTAGATGTAGATGATACCCTCATTCTTTTCTAGAATCACACTTTTCTTGGCTAATTTATATAGTTGATCAATCCAATATCAACCATTTTAAATCAAATAAACAATTTATATCAATCAGTTTCAATCGAATAAACAATTTATATCAATCAATATAATTCAGGCTATAAAAAACTTATATCAACTTTAGGGGCTCATGGAACTTCACTATTCTTATTCTTCATATTCAGAAAATTGAAGCACAGGGTCCATCACAACATCACACGGGTACCCATCACAACAGCTTCCTTCACCAAATGCGGATAAAATACAAAAATGACGAAATGATAAGTTCTAGCGAAGAGAATGAATGAATAAAAGGTGAAAGATAGAGGAATTTAATAGAAAAAGGAGACAAAAGATCCAAATCTTGAATTTTTTTGGAATATCATATTTTAGAGTAAGAAGTCATGAATCAGACCTATACTGGGTTTTCAATTATGCCACTGGATATTTACATTACATGAATTTACCAGCACAATAACTTCATATCATATCCAAGAAGTGAATGACATATTGTCTGCAACTCAACCACCAGAACAACTTTGTGAGTGCTATTGTGCTTGAAGGTGTTCAATCATTTCTTAAGCTGTGAACCGCATAGTGGTAACATCAACCTTTTTGGACAGGAAGCACAAATGAGAACAACCACCAAAGAAAAATTTCCACCTTTGCAGGCAACCAGACATATCCCAACTCCCACAAGCGACATCAGATAAGAGACCTGTAATAGCATTTAAAGTGGCTGAAAAACAACTAGATTCAGATACATCACTAACCAGTATGCAGATATCAAATAAAACTTACCTGACTTTGTCCAATGCCAAACCATCTGATCCTAAGGCAATCACAAACTGATAGGGATACTCTTTGATGATTTCAGCTTCACAATGTCATAAATATTTCATCAATCAAAACTGAATTCCATACAACATCAAAAAGATTTGCTACTTTCTCAAACCTGGGCAACCATTAATCTTCCAAAATATTAACTTGTTCACCATTGTTAATAAGTAATAACCCACCTAGAACCCCTTCCCACAATCCGTCGCGAGCCCACCATTGTTGCAGTCATAAACTCCCCCATATGAGAAGTATCTAGCTTTGAATAATTTAAAGAACAATGACTCTTCAGCTTTAGCAATTCTCATACAGCACTTTGCTACAGGATAAACACCATTCTAGAATTTCATTGTGAATAAAGAATTCATAATAATGAATTTGGAACCCAAACATGAATGCAAACTATCCACTTACATTATGAATAAAGGACTCGTATTATAGTTGCATTTTGGACCACATAGGTTTAAGTAACCATATGGCTTTGCATTATACAATTGAATTCATGGTCTCCAAAGATCAGATTCATCTAAAAAATTTGTAATAGATAAAGAAATCATATAAATTTGCATTCAGGGCAGCAAAATACTACCATATCTTTCTATATCATGAATAAAGAATTAATACAATTGTATTTCAGAACATCACCAAAGCTCAACAAAACCATCCCAAATTTAAGATTCCAAATTAAGAATCCTTATCTGTTTGCCTAAGTTTAAAGAAAAACCACACATGCATCGCTTAACCTGACTTAAAGAATTGACTGCTCCATCATCCTATTTGACCACCTGGAATTTAAATTACAAACAAAGCATTTGTATTGTTGCAGTAACATATAGGGTTCATCTAAGCCAGAAAATGCTAATTCATTTTGCATTTAGGATCAGAAAGACTAAAAACATACAATTCCAATCATTTATTTTGCATTTTATCCAAGCCCAAATTTACATTCTGAATAAAAAGCTCATATAGGCTCAAACATACCATCCTGATTTTGGATTAAACATAAAGAATTCATATTGCAATTGCATTTACAAATAAAGAAACCATCCAATTTCAAATAATGAACAGAGAATTAAGTAAACCTCATGGGTTTGTGAAGTTGACTAAATTTAAAATCAGCAAAGATTGAAATTAGAACGTTATAGCCACACAATGTATCCGATAAGATCAACAACTTTGTTTGAATAAAACATATCAAATACTGTCACAAAGAAGATGCCTCAAACCATCTTTAGTTTTCTTGATTTTGCTCCAAGAAAATACCTAGAGAGATGTGGCACTAAATAAAGGGTCAGAAAATGTCACAAGGAAATCACACACTCTTTTTCTACTCCACCATTTTCAATCCAGCAAGAAAGAACATTCTTGCATAATTGAGAATGTTATTCCATCACAACATTTTTAGGGTTTTGGAACAGAATGTGTTGTCAAATAAGATTGAAAATCGAGAGAAAGAGAACTAAGAAATATGTGGCCCTTACAAATGGTCGGAATATACCAAATTCGTCGAATTCTCTGTCAATTCAAGTTTCAATCATAGACGAAAAACAAGAAATTGTAAAGTGGCACATATTTTGGGCCTATTAATCTCATTACTGACAGAACCAAAGAAATTGCGTCAAGAACTTAGGGTTTTGAATTTCTTGACGAAGATGCCACTTTCGTCAAATCAATTAGTAAAAACAATTCAAAGACTAAAACTGAAAACTGAGAAACGGAAATTACCTCCCTTTATACATGTTTCACCGATCACCTCAACAGAAGGACACAGAGAAATTGAATTGCCCCAATTGATGAAGGAAGAGATTGAAGATGGAGAAAGAGAAAGGAAAAAAGAGAAAATTGAGAGATAGAGAGATGAGGCACAAATTCTATCTCTCTCTCAGTCTCTCCCTCTCTACAATTCATCGTGGGCCCACCAAACTCGTCCAAGCATATAATTTAAAGAAGACTCGTCAAGTCTACCAATTCTCAAACAACTTTTTCCTACAGGATAACACAATTCTAAAATTGCACCGTAAAAAAGAATTCATAATAATGAATTTGGTATTCACAATTACGACAATCAAGACATTAATGCAAACTATCCACTTTTACATTATGAATAAAGAACTAATATTAAAGTTGCATTTTGGACCACATAGTTAAGAATACCATCCAATATTGCGTTATACAACTGAATTTAAGGTCTCCAAAGCTCAGATATACATCTACAAATTTTATAATAAATATGAAATCATATAAATTTGCATTTAGGGCAGCAAGATGCATACTACCATATGTTTCTATATCAGGAATAAAGAATTAATACAATTGTATTTTGGAACGTCACCAAAGCTCAACTAAACAATCCCAAATCTAAGATTCCAAATTAAGAATCTTATTATGTGATTGCTTAAGTTCATAGAAAAGCTACACATGCATCCATTAACCTCAGTTAAAAAAGCGATTGCTTATGCATCCTCTTTGACCAACTAATAACTATTATGGATATCCAACAGCTCCAATATTGTTTATAGAGAAACTACTCGAGTCCTAGATTAAATGAATAAAAGTGCAAAAATATCATTTTCTATGGATCATGCTTGAGGGAAGATAACTTCACATAATGATAGTGTTTCACTTGTTGCGGAAAAAAAATATACCACCTTGCCTCTGTGCTTTATAGAAGACAGTATCAGAGACACCTTCAGATAATGAAATTCAATTTGAAGTCATTTATCACAGCTCTTAAATTTATGGTTCTCAAAGACTAAAAACATATCATTTCAATCATTTATTTTGCCATCGCATTCAATCCAAGCTCAAACGTCCCATCCAAATTTACATTACGAATAAAAAGCTCATACAATAGTTGCATTTAAGGTCATATAGGCTCAAACATACCATGCTAATTTTGGGTTGCACATAACTAATTCATATTACAAATTGCATTTGCGATCGAAGCTCAGACAGACCATTCTAAATTTACATTGGATACAAAATAACTCATGAATAATAGAGTTAGGATATTAAAAGAACTCATAATGCGTTTGAAGTTTGAAAAAAAACATAGTGCCCTCCTTCACGTTTTGAAATAAAACTCATATTGCAGTGGTATTTAGGGCCAACAGATTCAACTATACCATCTCAAGTTTGCATCATGTATTACAATATTTAGGGTTGTCAAGGCTCAAATATCCATCCATAATTTTTATAGTAAATAAAAAAGAGATTTGAATACACGGCAGCATGCAGCATCCAGAAATAAAGAATTCATAATTCAAAATACAAGTATATTTAGGAACATCATGGGCCCAAGCATACAATACCGTTTAGGAGAATCCTGGTCACAAGCATAGCATATCATCCCAATTTTAGTATGAATAAAGAATTACAGAAACCATACACATTTGAATTAGGGTCATCGGAATCTCATTGATACCATCTCAATTAGAGTTATGAATCCATATGCAATTACATTTACAGCCATCCATGCAATTAGGGTTTGATCAGAAATTTAAATTGTAAAATAGAAATCCAATATGGGGAAAGAGAGAATGAAGGGTATGATTGTCATTTTCCATGAATTGATTAATTTAAAAATATATTATTTTATAATTTAAAATTATGGCCGTCAAAAATTGACTTTGCCACGTGTCATAATCGTAGCTTTGCACTGGCCTCTCCATTCCTGGAGAGGATCCAGACTCGTGGTTTTTTGGTAAAAGTTATAAAATAATGAGAGCAAAATATGCGACCACAAATTACACAATCTTGGTTTGTTAATTTGGGTTTTGCCTTTATTAATATAAAATATTGAATATAGAATATAGATATAAAATTGATTTGTTCAAGTTAAACTTTTACCAATGTTTCAAGGGACAGGATTCTATGTCCCAAAAGTTTTATGTCTCTTTGATTTTATAATTTTTTTTCAATTAAATGACAGATTCTGATTGGTGTGAAACACCATTAAGGACACCAATGAGACAGCAGATCAGCATAATGTTTCAAGCTCCCTACTTTGAATGATTGATGCTTTCTGGCGCGTAGAACAACCAGATATAAAATGGAATAGCAGTCATCGCCTATAAGATTAATTAGTTCATTTATAAATTGTAGGACATTTACTTGCAAGTTACTAGCAAGATAATTGTAGTCAACCATAAACGATTGGGAATGCTCTTTGTATTTCAGTGCAGAAGGGAAATGCATATTTTTAATAGCAAAATGATCATAATAGTATGTATATAGTTAGGAAGAGCTATATATATGCACTACAGAATTAAACCAAATCATATTTCTATATATATGCATGCATAACAACCTCCACTCCGGTGTAAACAAAAACATATTTGCAAACAAACAAACAAGAAAATAAACCGATTGATATTATATTTATCATTTTCATCTTCTTGTTGGAGTGTTTCTCTCTAAAAACATTTATTATAGATATATGTTTGTCTTGTGATACAAGTTGTGTGTTTCTCTCTTATCACCAAAACCATGGGGAAAGGTGATATTGAATCAGGGTTCTCCCATGGGCAGGGCAATGGTGAAAACTTATATCCATACATGATAGAATCACCTGAACTAAGATGGGGATTCATTCGCAAGGTTTATATCATTATTTCTATGCAACTCCTTTTCACTGCTGCTTTTGCCTCTGTCTTCATATTCTTTCAACCAGCAAGGGATTTTGCCAAGTACAACCCTAACCGTTTCTATGTCTTATTTGGCTCCCTCATTGTTACAATCATACGTAAGTAAACCTTGTAATCCAACCCTTCATTAAAATCTTTATTATGTTTTCACCTCTTATTAATACTAACCTGGGTTTTAGTTTAATGTATATATATATATATATATATATATATATATCCTCATTGCATATTTTGTATTGGACTTGTAGTTTTGTTTGTGTTGAGCAAATTTTACAATAAACACCCGGTGAATCTCGTTCTTCTTGCCCTCTATACTCTGGGAATGTCTGTTACAGTTGGATACGCTTGTGCTTTTGCCAAAGGTACACATCAATTTTCTTCTTTTGGGAACATAGTTAATGATATATATATATATTTGAAATACATATAGTGATAGGTTTAATTTTCTATAGTTCAAGCATCATATATAATTAGAAGGATACACAATAATAACTTGTGTGGGAAATGGCAACAGGAATAATTGTTGCAGAGGCTGCATTTCTGACGGGTGTGGTGGTATTTAGCCTCACGTTCTATACATTTTGGGCTGTTAAAAGAGGTGCTGATTTCAGTTTCCTGGGTCCATTTCTCTTTGCTTCCCTTATGGTGATGTTATTATTCGCAATGATTCAAGTAAGCATTCATTTTATCACTATTATTACTCTTACCTAGTTACCTTCTCTTCTCTTTTCATGTAATTAATTTTTTTTCTCATTGGTTTGGATATAAGTTCCATATAAGTGCTTAATTAATTTATCATTCAATTATTACAGCTCTTTTTTCCTCTTGGACCACTGGGGCGTATGATATTTGCTGCAGTAGGTGCACTATTAATGTGTGGTTTCATTGTATATGATACCTCGTATCTCATCAAAACATACAGCTATGATGATTACATTTGGGCTGCCATAGCCATCTATGGTGATATTATCAACCTCTTCATATATCTTCTTACACTCTTGAATGACTTATCTTAACTTCAAAGGCTTCACCAAGGTTTTCTTTCCCACTACCCTTTTAACTCTTAACCCTTTTTAGATCTATGAGCCCTTAAGTGGCCTAATTGTACAAGAATAGGTGGTCTTTATTACTTATCAAGTTAACTAAATGTTTTACTTTTTTTAAGGTGTTAACCTGTTGATTAAACTTATATATTACTGATTGAATAGAATAATGATTAGTGTGATTCTCTCACTCTTTTAATTGTTTTAAAAGTATAATATCTATACATCGTCGTTAGGATAAAAATTTATATAAGGAACTAAATTCAAAATATTAACAATATATGGCTACTAAATCCAAAATAAAAACATGTGTAAAGCATAATATCAATTAATGGTAGGGAATAAAATAAAAATGATTTTGTAGGAACCTCAACCAATTTCTTTTAATAAGGACCAAAATAAAATGGCTCATATACTTTGTAACTGGAATCTAACTAATGAGGTGAAATGAATAATGTGATAAGTGGGTTTGATTCTATATTTTAATCCAAATCTTAAAAAGTAGATTTATGAATGTTATCACTTATATTTACTTTTCCTTATCCAATATTCACCCATTTCAAAAAATTTATATACATGTACACTTGCCCAACGGTGAGTCTAAGTTAGTATTTGGCACAGGAATAAATGAAACAGGACAAACATTTTGTTACTATTTCTTTATCATTCTATCCCAAATCAATAAAATCATGTCAATTAATATTGTTATTACTTTTTAAAAGATGATAAATAAAATAATATATAAATTTTATTTAAGTGTCAAGACCCTATTGGTTTGATATAGAGATAGAGAAATAATTTACGTCCCTTTGTTGATCTTATATTATCAAACATGTGCATGAGAAGCACCCGTCTCTTTGTTAAGCTTTCTTCATGCAAAGAGGAGGGTCATTCTCTTCTATCACCCCAAACGTCCCATCTCTCTGAATCACCTTCCGTTTTTTCTACCATTTTAAAATTATGGAACAAATTGACCTAAAAAACTACATAATCTTAGTCCTTTAATAGTTTTTCATAATATCTTGGAAATTCTAAACTCATTAATTTAGAGATTTTATGTAATATCTTCATTAATTGAATATCTCAACCCACAATTATTATAAATCAAATAGTAAGAAAAAATTATGTATTTATCGAATGAAATAAAATAAATTGGATAATATTGAATTGAATAAAAAAATTAGAATGAAGATTTTATATAAAAGGAATGAAAACTAACTAACCTAATAATTAATATTAACTATTCAATTAAAAAGTAATTAAGTTTAAACTAGTTATTAGCTAAATATAATATTTACCCAAAATATTGGTTAGGAAACTACTTTAGTTGTGCGGCAGCGAAACCTTCCTATCATGTCATGATGATGAATTTTAGTAAGTGATAATAATTGTTATTATTGTCATAAACATCACCCAAACATCCTTATTCCACCCCGTTAATCATATCTGTCACCTCCATTTTCATTATAGTCATCACAATCTTGATGACCAATGCAATCAATGTCACCCTAGCTCGACCATAATTACCAAGTAGCTTTTTAAGTTAATTTTCTTTTAAGTCTATCAAATAAAGATTTTACTTTTGACTCCTTTATTGTACTTCGTAGCTTCTCTTTTAAGTAGCTTTTAAGCTCGAAAAAATATGGGGGTAGAATAAGATAAGCTCGACAGTGCCACTAATTCTATGACCTTGAACACTTAAATTTACCCATTAATGAAACCACTGAAAAACGTGTCTTTATGTAAAAATGACACATTTAAGGACAAGATACTCATTTCCATCCAATTTCTTAAATTACACTTACATCTCAAACAATATCACTTGCGGGGATCATGCAAAACGAGTTGAAGAGGATTAACTTACATGAAGTAATTTTCAACTGTATTGAATTACAGAAGAGGCAGAATATAAAGTTTTTACATTCATAAATAAAGAAAAATGTATGTCAATGTTACACATCAAGATGTACTTAGCTACAAGCTCATGTAAGTAACAGTCAATTACAGATAATACACAAGTTTTGCGAGAAAGCATTGAAATAATATTTACAGTTCAGCAATAGTTCATGCTGCAGAGGAAAGTAGATTTGTTTGTGACTACATAAACTGTGTTTCTATTACATGATTTGAGCCTTGCATAGCCTTCAGTCATAGGATTTTGGGGGGCAAAGCAGAAAACAGTTTAAGGAACAATATTCTGTTATGAGTCCAATGCAGTCTCATAAACACGATGTAGAGGAATTAATAGAGTGAAATTTACAGTAAACTAAGTTAGGAAGACTAAACGCAAAGAAGAGATTAGTAGACTATTAATGAAGAACAATTGCCATAATGTAGAAATTGAAATGAAACTCTAAAGTTGACATATTATTATAGCTTCATCTTTAAAAGTTGAAACTACACAACTTTATAAGCAAAGTAGAATATAAATTTACATAGCTGCAGTATTCTCTTGAATCATATGATATGATATCAAACACAAACATCTCCTTCTTTAGAGAATTATCCTTATAAACAAAAGAATGAACTATATTAATCAAATCAAAATTAGCATTTCCAAGCAACTAAGGCATGCATTAGCTGCAATTGGGAAAAACTAACATTTCCTTCAAATCTCCACATCAGAATTCAGATGTATCCTACCCTCCAATTAACTGCTGTCACACAAGTTGCCAGCTTTCAGCCAACGGGTGCGTTCGAAGTAGATGATCTCAATGTTACCTCTGCAAGAAAAAAAACAGATTTAACTGTTAATATACAAACAACTCAGTAAAAACTAAATCGAAGCATATAGAATAAAACCAAAATGCATACAAGTTACAACTCAAAGTTTAGTCATGCCCTACTTTTTAACAAGTCAATGTAAGGTGGTTTTTGGTGTGTGCATGGAACAGGATAAAATCAAAATGCAAACAAGTTACAACTCAAAAAACTTAGTCATGCCCTCCTTTCTAACAATTCGATATAAGGTGGTTTTTGGTGTGTGCATAGAACAGAGCAAAACTGTTCTATCCAGTTGAATCAAAGTTTTATACTGCTGAATATTCTGTCCTGCATATGGAATTCACCAACTATATCTTTCAGTTTTAACATGTCTACCAAACATGGCAAAGCAGAGAGACATACCTTCTCAGTCTCAGGGGCTTCAGGAACCTTGTATGAATCAGCAGTAACCTCTGATAACCACAAACCAGGGAAAAGGGTCTGCACAAAAATCAACTAATCATTGAAAAATCCAATCTCCAACACTAACAACTAATAAGGAACAACAAATTAAATAAAAACTGAAACTTTAGAATAGTGATACTAATAATCAAAGGAGTTTAGGTTAAGAATCAAGTTACATCCAATTGTTTCTGCACAATTCTGGACCTCTTCTTGGGTCTCCTAGGAGGGCGGTGACCTAACAACTCCATGAAATCATCTTCAATTTCCTTCCTCGATAAGGGCACCGAAAACTTCACCTTTTCTATCTTCTCAGGCGTCACTCTCAATTTCGGCGACTTCATAACAACACCACCAACGTTGTTATTATTATTATTAGTCCTCAACGGCGAAGAGGAAGAAAAATTCGATTTCTTCTCTTCAATCTTCAACCCTTTCTCCGGACACGCAGAACGTCGTGTCCTCAGATTCCACGGTCTCACTCCAACACTCGCCACCAATTCCTCGGCCACCGTCGCCGCCACGTTACCATCACCATTCGCAACCGCAACCTCCTTCCCAAAAATCGCATCTTTCATCCTATGAGCCTCTGACTTCAGATCAAGCATCAGCTTCTCCCTCACCGCATCGATCCCTCCATCATCATCGACGTGAATTCGCGGCTTCGCCACCCTTACCCTCGCATTATTCACCGGTGTCTGCTCAAACTCCTTCTTCCTTGACGGCAGAGGTCGCTGATCTCCGGCATCGGAAGCGTTATCGGTGGGAACCTTCATGCACCTGAGATGGCGCTGACTCCCCCACTTCAAACACGGTAACATGAAATTGTGAAGAGGCTTCGATCTCTCGGTTCCCATTGCCATAGTTTTCTTCTTCTCTTCTTCTTCAGAATCCACAAACAACATTCACCACAAAACAAAACCAAAAACAACAATCAGAAACAAAAAGAGAACTTTCCCAAGCTGAGAATTTTCTCTGGAAAATGAAAACAAGAAAATTTCTATATTTTGCAAACTCGCCGGGAAACGCAAGTTTATATATGAGTGAGGGAAAAGGAGGTCGGTTTTAACGTTCGGGTTGGTCTTCAACTCTTCATGCTAAAATGCGCATTATGTGTTCTTTTTTTTAAATGGGTTGATTGGGATTAATCACTGCCGTTGATTGTATGACTCTATCTGGGCCGTTGGTGTGGGATGCTTTTTTATTCCCGTGTATGATAATGATTAAAAAATGGTGTCATATGATTGTGTTCTTGGTGGTCAAGGAAACGATTAAAGAGATTATCGTAGTTGATTTATTGTGAAATTAAGGTAATTATTTGTTCGATTAAAGTAAAGGAAGTTCTGAATTTTGATTATCATATTTGGTTCATATTTTTACTTTCAATGCTGATGATTTGAATTTTGATTATCATGTTTGGATCATATATTTTACTTTAAATGCTGAGGATTTGATTTGGGTAGTTAAATAAAATAATATACTTTCACATGACAAATAAACCATTTTTTGAAGAATAGCTTTGTACATATTTACATACATGACATATATCTTCTATCTTCTTTTTACAAAAAAAATATAAAAATTACAGTCAAAACTCACTAAATTTCCAAACAAAAATATAATAATTAAACTATTTTTTTTATGGGTTTCATACGATAAGCGGGATAGAACCCCATAAATCAAACAACTTAATTTCTAAGTGAAATTAATTCCTCAGGACAAAGAAACTTATTTATGTTGGGTAAGACAGGACAATTAAAATGCTCAATTTTTTCAGAATGGTGAGTTCCAATCTTTATGAGTATAGTTGTATTAAATAGTTGGTAAGAAAAGATTTATCATATTAATGTAAGGATTAAAAAAATAATTATACTTTGAAGGTAACATTTATGTATCTACAGTGTAAAGATTTATGCAAAATCACTACATTATCCAATATTAATTTATATTATATTTTTGAATATTCAATGATAATTTAAAATGAACGATGAATAATGAACTGAATGTTAATAAAACTTTTACATTAATATATCAATGCAAAGTTATAATTATTGTTTTTTGACACCTGTTTATCTTCCTGCAACTATCATACTCATCATTGAAGGCAAATGGAGTGAAAATTACTTAAATCCAAATACATGTTTAAAATAAAGTAGTGTGGAATGAGAACCCATTTCATTTTATTCTCTGTGTGTGTGCCAATTTAGTACCAAATTGATATGCATAAATTTCCATAGAATAAAACTGGGTGGCCATGAATGATTCGAATTTAATGAGGTTACGAGAGCAATTTCGTGAAGAAACACAGAAAGGATCTTTGGAATGCAATGCATCATAATATTAAAATTGAAACTTGAAAGGAACAGAATGAAAGGAATTGTGTGAAGAAAAAGAAAACAACCTCTTGCCAAATCCCATGTGATACGTTATAACCTCTTTCTGTTCGATTTTTTTAACATTAAAACTTGTACATTATCAATTTATGATGATATGACACACAACACAGTTACAAAGGAAGGATTCAGATCAGATCAGGAATGAGTCTTGCTAACAAACAACAACCCTTCTGGACCTTACCCCACCGAATTGTGTCAGCCGCACGTAACGAAAGAGATCAAGAACTTGTGACTATGAATTGAAGAATAGCCCTGGGCTTTTATATTGGACTTATCTTCACAATTTCACGATTCACCACATTTTATTTAAGTTAATTACACTCGTCACAATTTTTTTAAGAAATTACATTTATTTTTCATACACGAATAATTATAATTAATGTATATAATTAAAGGTGATTTGTGTATATTTAAAAAGAGAGACTGATGTTGTTTATGTTTTTGGTTGTGTGTCAAATTTGTTCATTAAGTGTTCTGGCCTCCACACCAATTTTCTAGACACCTTGAAGTTCAATTTGCAGTTTTCGTTGTTGTTTCCCTGTCAGTGTTTGTTTCATTTGCTTGACATGAATACATTGCTGTTTCCACCAACAAGTAATTTGAAAAGCTTTGCAGAATTAATCTAAATCAATGTTCTAAAGGCATCACCCTTCTTTATGCCTAACTATTATGGATTTTCTTGGCTATAAAAAAATAGAAAAAAAATATAAGCTACATTGGATTTTATATTAACCATGCATCATCCATCATTCAAATATAATTTTTGTTGAGTCTCTTCAAAATACATAATTTAAATGAATATAAATATTACAATGTAGAAAATATTTATTTTAAATCCCAACATCTCTATTTTATACTTTTGAGTTTTGAAGCTCAATATACTTTTTCCCACCTTAAAAATATAGTTTGAAATTTGTTGTTTATGATTGAAATACATTTAATTATGATTTGATTTTATTTTTAACAAATCCTAATTTTCAACTAGAATTAATTCCTTTAAAGTCAAATGAACAAATAATTTTTTAAATATAAATAAATAAACTCCTAAAATATTTTATATTCCACAGACCGGGTTACGAAACAGGGACATGGTTTTGAGAATTGGTAATAACGCGTAAATCTGCGGCAAAGAACAGTGACAGAAGCAGAATCAGGTTAGCGTGTGGCAATGGCGGAAGAGCAAAATGAGTTGAAGATTTACAACTCCATGACTAATGAGAAAGAGATATTCAAACCCAAAGAACCAGGCAAGGTTTCCATGTATGTTTGTGGAGTCACCGCTTACGATTATAGTCATCTCGGTCACGCTCGTGCCGCTGTTTCTTTCGATATCCTTTTCAGGTAAATGGGTCTAATTCCATTGTACTGTTATCAAATTTTGAATATTTTGGTGGAATCCTAATTTGGGTTTTCGTTTATTTTATTTTATTTATTGCTAAATTTGTCTTCGGCAGTTTTAGAGTAAGCATGATTGTTGTTCAATGTTCATTACTGTATCAGTTTCTGATAGAAGATTTTTTCACCTAATTTTGTTAAACTCTGTATATGTGTGCCACTGGTTTTGTTAAACTCTTTATGGGCAACTATTGTAGCTTTTGGTTGGCATGACATGGGTAGAACCCGAGTGAAGAGAACATAGAACAGACTATTATATCCGCGCTCCAAAAACTACTCACTGTAAATCATAATTGTAAATTGTAACGGGGCACGACAAACACTGCTATGGTATGGTAAACCTTAATAGGGGAAATCAATGCATCACATTAAGGATACCTTTCCGAACCATAGACAGATGTACATTCCATTCACTTCCCTTAACTGGCTTTCTACAATGCTGTACATGTTTTGAAAAATGTCAATTGGACCTTTTTTTGGTCAAAAAATGATTAGGTCATTGTTTAAGTTTTTATTATCACTTTGACTAATTTTATATATTGCTCAGAAGATTTAGCTATAGCGTCTAAATGTATTACATGTTGTGGTGATTTCAAGACAAATGACAAGGTAATCACCACATTTGGAAGTTCCCTGCTGAAAGTTAATTTTGTGCTGATGAAATTAGGAATGCTGCAGCGGTTTTAATTGTTAATATAAGGTTATAAAGTTGCCCTTCTAATACTTTTTTCTCGCACTGTTGTCTATGTTAAGTTTAAATTGAGTTTGATGCCTCTCATTGGTAAGTACAAACTGTAAAAATAATGCATGGATTGGGCTCAGTTCCTTCCTTGCCAAACTTACTCTTATTTGCGATTAATTTAAGAGAAAACAGGCCTGTTGAGAATGTCTTCCTTTGATTTCTGATTTTTCCTTGATGCGGGTGTTGTCCTGCTATTTTATTTATATGTAATTTGTAGCTCCAGATAAAGATTGAGACTTAACATTGAGTTTGTAACTGTGTTTAACATGAAAACTCACAGGTACCTTAAACACTCCGGGTATGAGGTAACATATGTGCGGAATTTCACTGATGTTGATGACAAGGTGAGGATAAATATGTGTCGCCTGCTGCCACAGTTACTAGCATAGTATAGAACTTCATTTTTCTCAAATTTTGTTTCTACGTCTTTGTCCCTTCCACGTGATTATAGTTCTTCAATCCTTCTACACTTATGTTCCTCTCGACCAGTGATTCATATAAGATTGCAATATCAAGTTAAAAGGATATATGCTGTCATGCTAACAAAGGGATAAAAGAAGGTGATTGTTTGGTAGATCAAATTACAATCATTTAATAGACCATGTGTAGTAGTTTCTCCAAGTTGTGTAAAATATATATGGCTATGCCCCTATAGCCATATTGGTTGAATGCTTCAAATATCTTTTGGATCTTATTAAGGTCTTTTCTATTTATATAGTACTGTATTGTCTATGTTTATGAATATATTGCCAATCATGTGTATATGCTCAAGTCTGGGTCAATATATGGTAGTTCCGTCTCTAATAAATGTTATAACATTTTCTAATGATCCTTTCTACTTATGATCATTTTGAAATAAGAGTAAAATTGGTGGTGAAAGGTTCATCGATCAGTTTTATTTGTAAAGCTGTATTAAAAATTGTCCATCTTTTCACCCCATTGAAACCCCCATATGGCCATATCAATCTGTCCTCAATGTGTAAGAAGTGCATATCACGTGTTGGATAATATAAAACCATTGGTGTGCCTTAACCCAATAGATTAAGCTTTTGGGACAATTGTTTCTTGACATGGTGTCCTACAAAACATAAACCTCGACTCCTTTAACATGTATCATTTTGCAAGAGTTCATTATCTGGCTGTTCAATGCTGATTAGAGGATGCTAAAATCTGAATTGTTGCAGATAATTAAGCGGGCAAATGAGACTGGTGAAGATCCTTTGAAGTTAAGCAACCGTTTTTGTGATGAATATGACCTTGATATGGCTTATCTCCAGTGCGAGAGACCTTCTCGGGAGCCTCGTGTTTCTATGCACATTGATGAGATAAAGGACATGATAATTCAGGTTTACCTTTGCTATTAATATTGCTGTCTTTTACTTTAGTTTAAGATGTGTAAAGGAATTTGCTGCAATAAAAGCATTCCGTTTTGCATTACTTTTGTTTCAATGGCATTCAAATGTCTGGACAGTTTTCGATTTTTTAGGTATCAACATTTATTTTTATGTAAGTGCATGTGGAAATTATAATTGACTTGACAGTTAAGTTGAAATATCAACATATTTTCCTGTTTCTTTTGTAAGGTGATCTGGATACTCTAGCTATGTTGTGTACTTCATTTAAAAAAGCTTAGAAATTACTCACTCTCGCATATGGTTCTAACTTCTAATGAGGAATAAATTTGAATATTTTGTCCTTCTACGCAGGGTCACCTATCCCCCAAAAGTTTTTTGAACTTTTTTTGTTTTCAATCAAATAAGTCGTTCCTTCTTCAATCATCCAGCCGTTTATATGCTATTATGATACTTTAGCTCTTTAACTTGGGAATAAAGAGACACAAATTAAGCTGGTATTCAAAAATCAAAGCAAAAAGGAAAAATGCCAAGTGTTTCAAAGTTTTTATAGTATAGAGGTATAACGATGCAATATCCAAGTGAAACAGCAAAGAAGTTGCAAAAGGTGATAAACTTAGCTGTCTGATGTGTCATATTTGATAGGAAACACACATTTAGGTTGCACATTGTTTTCTTTAATTGATATTACCTTGAGGCATGAAAGCACAAATGCAATTTGATTTGGTTGTGGTATGTTTGCCGTTAGTTGTAAAGATTTGGTTAATGATCTAAAAGAATGTTAATCATTAATTTACCATGCAGATAATCAACAATGGCTATGCATACGAAGTTGATGGTGATGTTTTCTATGCCGTTGAAAAATTCCCAAATTATGGCAAGCTGTCTGGACAAAGGCTAGAACATAACAGAGCAGGGGAACGAGTTGCTGTTGACTCAAGAAAGCGCCACCCTGCTGATTTTGCATTGTGGAAGGTGTTAAAATCCTTACCAGTTATTTTAAAACATTTTTTATAACATTTTGGAATTTCTCTTATTCCTTAATTATTGCAGGCGGCTAAACCTGGTGAGCCCTACTGGGACAGTCCTTGGGGTCCTGGAAGACCCGGGTGGCACATTGAGTGCAGTGCAATGAGTGCTTGTTATTTAACTCATAAATTTGATATTCATGGTGGTGGAATTGATTTAATCTTTCCTCATCATGAAAATGAGATTGCTCAGAGCTGGGCTGTGGACAAAGAGAGCAATATCAGTTATTGGTTGCATAATGGGCACGTCACTAATAATAATGAGAAGATGTCAAAGTCCTTAGGCAACTTTTTCACTATTCGCCAGGTTATTAGTTTTAAATATTTAAGTTTTTACATCATAGAAGTCTCTTACAGGATGAGTTGTGCGCACCTTTCATGAGATTTTGTTTCCCTTTTTGCAGATCATTGAGCATTACCATCCGCTTGCATTGAGACACTTTTTGATTAGTGCCCATTATAGATCTCCGTTAAATTACTCAGTTGCACAGCTGGAGAGTTCATCTGATGCTATTTATTATATATTTCAGGTAAACAATCCATAAATAGTTTGAATCAGAAATTATGAATTGTTGGTTAGAGTTCATGGACAAGTTCATCTCGAGGTTGAACAGTTTTTTTAGTATATGAAATTGTGTATATTTGGGATTGTGTTCCTAGGGATGTCACATGTTTTTGTGCATAAAGCAAAGTTTTTTTATTTGGTTTTGGGGCCAATCTTGTTTAATATGATCCTGACATCCTGTTGCTGGTGGTTTATGCAATTCCGCAATGATGGGAATATATTGATATTAAGTATTAAAGCTCCAGATACCTATGTCCAACTTAATAGATTTTACTACTCAAGTGAAATTGTTCAAAAACTGGTTATATTTACTTCTGTTATGTTCTTAATTATGAGAAGGATTTTGATCTTTTGGTTGTTAGACTCTTCAAGATTGTAAAGATGCTTTATCATCATTTCAACAAGAGGGCACTGAGGAAATTAAAAAAGCGCCTCAAGTGGAAGAGGCTGCCAAGGAATGCATTAAGAAGATGCGTATTGAGTTTCAAACCAAAATGTCAGATGACTTACAAACACCTGTAATAATAACTGGTTTGCTCCAAGAGGCCTTGAAATATATCAACAATTCTTTGAAGAAGCTGAAGGTATGTATTTGAAACCAGTTTCTTGTATTGTATGGCTCGATGCCGAATCCCTTTCCCTGTATCTGAGATTTGCCATTAATTTATGCAATCTATTTGGGCTGCCTTCCAGAAAAAGATGCAGAAAAGGGCACAGTTGCAATTGATTCAATCACTAATTGAAGTTGAGAAAGAAATTGGAAAAGTTCTGGACGTACTAGGATTTTTGTCCTCTAAATCCTATGTCGAGGTGAACATTTTTTTAGAATGCACTTGCTTGTCTGCTAAGTATAACCTATTGATAGCTATTCATTTGGAAAGCTGAAGTGACAATAAATGTTATTTGTTCATCAGATTCAATCACGAATTGACGTTGAGAAAGATATTGGAAAAGTTCTCGATTTAGTTGGATCATTGCCCTCTAACTCCTATGCTGAGGTGAAGCATTTTATTCAAATGCACTTGCTTGTCTGCTATGTATAATCTATAGATAGCTATTCATTTCGAATCCCGGCGTAAAAATAATTGTTATTTGTTCACCAGGTTCTGAAGGAGTTGAAAGACATGGCATTGAAGAGAGCAGGTTTAGCAGAGGATGAAGTACTAAGTCTGATAGAAGAAAGAACTCAAGCAAGGAATAATAAGGATTTTCCTAAGAGTGATAAGATTAGGACTGATTTAACAGCTAAAGGCATAGCACTTATGGATGTGGGCACTGAAACAATTTGGAGACCATGTATCCCAAGTGAACCACTTGTAGCAGAAGTTGTACAGAAGGTACCTATAGTTGAAGAAAAACAGTCAACACCTCCAGTGAATCAAAAAGTGGAGGGAGAAGGGAATGGGCCAAATACTGCATCATCATGAAGGTGGATCAATGTCCCTCCATGTAGCTACAATTGATACACAACTGTTAGTGATTTATGAATACTGTGACATTAGAAGGCTTCATTTGTATAACATTTCACATTTTCTCTCTTTTGCACCCTTTGATTATATGAACAGATACAGATATGGTTTTTTTAAGAGTCGAGTTATTTAAACATCAAGTTCTGAATAACACATTTAATAGCGTGTACATTTATTTCTATCTCTAATGTACTGTTGTGATTTGGTATTATCAGCTGTGAGTGAAAAGATCAACAAGTTCTAGGACATATTCCATTAACAGAGAGTTTCCTCATCTCACTTTATGCACCGAATCTCTTATATAGATTATGATGATAATTTAATAGCGTATAGATTATGTTATTTATCGTGTATATCATGTCGTATCCGAATCTTTTAATTTTTGGCTTTAAGCCATGTTTGTCCCATAAGTCATTATCCATAATTCATATATAAAACAATAGTTATTTATACCTTGCATCTTCGTTGCCATTTCCTAACCCCCAATCTTAAAATAGTAATATTGGGTTTCGAAGGTAGGTGTATATAAATTGTAAAGCAGATAAAACCAACCAAAACAAATAAAATTTAGAGTTTTCTGTTTGAGAATAAAATCCTTTTGGGTGGTGAAGGAGTAAAAGTTATAACTATTACAGATGCACGCTAGAAAACATGGCAATCTAACTTTATTTAAAGTACAAGGCAAGGTGGGAACAAGAATTGATTTTTTCGGTGTTTATTTAAAGTACAAGACAAGGTGTGATGCGTCCCTTAAAAAGAAACAGACTTTACTTTTCTATCCAACTCATGTTGTAAACTACAACAACTTGAAAATTCTATAATGTCATGTGGTTTAACATAGGAAAGCCAATCAAAGCTCAATGTTTGTGGCAGAGGAAATGGAAGAAAAGGAAAGTAATCATTAATCATACGTAGTCTTAGATAGCTTCCAACTTCAACAAAAATCCATGGTCCCAACATGGTTGAGAGGGCTACATATAATTGGCTTGTTAAACATGTGAAAGCTTAATCATGCCTCTAATTGGATTATGGTGATTAAAAAGCGAAAGGATGGTTCAACTTGCTTTGTGGTGGATCAACTGCAAGTTTTGTTAACCCATTACGAAATTGAGATCTTCTATCCCATTATCTTATGTCTAACCCATTATTACTAATATGATTTTGATAAATATGTATCAAATGAATATTAAATTAATTTTTTAAGTTAACAGAATTATATACGGTAATATTTCATTGATTAGGAATAGAGGGATAAAATTGTTTTGGCATTAGCATAGTAGGCAATCAATCATTATTGTTGCAAGTGGGAGCGTCAAAGCTTCATATTGAAAAATCAATGGGGAGAGATATTCAATGAGATGTATCATTTTTTCGTGTTCTTCAACTTATCTACTTATATGCTCATCAACTCATTCACTTTCGCACAATGTGAGACATCTTCATTCACATTTAGAATATCCAACAATTACATTAAAAAAAACTAAACAGACTGCATCAAAATTCTTCAATCCTCCTTTTAGCCAGGGATACCTTCTTCACCACCCTATCCCATCAATATCTTGAATGACTGATAGACAAAAGTGAGTGAAACGAATGCTACCCCTAATAATATGAAAAATGTGGACACCATCAACATTAACTGATCTTACAACCGAAAGATAGGGCAAAATATAGCCACAAGTGAAAAGGCACACATAGATGAAAATCATAGAGAATCTCTGAATTGCTTTTGAAATATCTGAAATGCCAGCAATGATTACAAATAGGAGCAACATTTCATGAATTCTCACCGCAACAACACCAATGACAAACATACTATAGTATGCAACAACCATCAATAATGTTGTTGTCACCTCAGGTCTTGTTACTTTAACTCGACACATTTTTGTACGTCTAGCAACAATGCATGATAGGAAAAGTAAGACACTCAATGAAGAAAACACAAACGGAAAAGAATAAACATTTCGTCCAGAAAAAATAAGAAAAATGTCAAGAAAATATACACCAAAAAAAGAAAGAAAACAAACACAATGAAGCTATGGTTCCTTATTCGCCATTGTTGACTAATCTGCTATCTCATCAAATTATTGACTAATCTACCCAGTAAGCTCCCTTAATTATCAAGAGTACAACTGTTTAACAACTATTACTATTTTCTTCAAAAGATTCTGCTTTTATGTGTATTTATCCTCAATCCTAAGGCTGATATTAGTAAATCCGTTTTACAAAAATACACTCAGAATTAATAGTGATTGCTGAATTATAGTCATTAGTCATTACAATGTGATTCTGACACTAATGTACTTTTGCGACCCTTATTTAATCGTAGTGGCATGGAATGAGTATCCTTGTATTCACAACTCACTATTTTTAATACATCTTTTCCTGATAACAAAAACTGGACCCAACCTTTAATTATGTGTCCTCCCATACTTAATACATAGATCTGACATAAATTCGTGTCTGAATCCTAACATATATATAAAAAATCATATTTATATGTATTCAATCAAATTCCAATAAGTAATATTAGTTTATATTTTTATAACTTTTCTTTTTAATACAGTGTCACTTTTTATTTGGATAATAACAGTGAAACACGTGATTTCTGTCAAAAAAAAATTACGAACATATAACAAGTAAATAAGTCATTATCATGCGAATACAAATTTTGTATACTATTAAAAACATAAAACTTTGTACTATAACAATTTTCACCTCAACTAAATATGCTACTTTCAAAGACTCCTGTGACTTTGTCATGTGAATACAAATTTTGTACTATTAACTACATAAAATTCCGGCAGAAAATCTGAAGCAAACACCATAATATGTTCACATTGATTGTACTTTCTGCATGTGTATTGTGTCCTACATGTCTAAACATTGTTGGTTTTGATATAGTGAGCCGTGTCTTCCCCGTTGAGAGCATCTTTTTTTACAAAGTTATATTAGATAAATAATTGTTGGTTTCAACGTTTGATTCGCTATCAAACTTCAACATGTGTACATGAAACATTAATTGAGTCAAAATATCACTCATAAAAAATATCACTCTCTTACCATGAAATTTTCGTGCAACAATGGGATAAGTTTCTATGCCACGCTATGCATTTCCCATTGGAAATGCTAAAAAAAGTAAAAGCATCTTTGCAATATATATGTATATGGTGAAGAGAATAAAATATTTTCTCATACCAGAAGATAACTTAAATCCTTCAGCTAGTAAAAGAATGACATGTGTATTGTTTTGTTTAGTTTTAGAAATATTTTTATAGAAAATAATTAAATGGTATTCATGTCACAATTTTAATGGTCGAAGGAGATAACTTATCTCCTTATACCATAAAATACATTATTCTTTACGGTGAAATGAACTACACGTTAGTTTATGAAATAAAAGTACGCATCTACTGAAAACTATATAACAACGATGGTAATGTAAAATTTTTGGAAGATGGTAAGGAAATGTATAGACAAATTATTACTTATGGTCAATAAGCAATTTTTTGCAATGTGTAATAAGCGAAACCATAATTTCCTCAATAAAATGTAAAGATGTGAAACTTAACCAATAACATAAAACTAACATTTTTATATTACATCTTAAAATTTGATTAGGGTGGGACAAAGAGACATCTGATATGTGATCTATGTCCTAATCACGGTGCAGCAGGGGAAAGGCTAAGGTGCAAGTCCAAGCCTAATGCATCATTGAAATTGGACCCACCAGCAACTTTTGAGAACCTACTCAAAGATGACCCTTCATTTCTACCACGGTGGGCCCGGGCTTGTACCTGAACCTGCACCTGCGACCCCATCGTTGACAATACGGATGACGAATCACCTACAGCGCCACCATAGGGGAAAAACCCTACACCCGCAGATTTTACACTATTACAACAACCACTACAATTACTGTTACTATTATTAATATTATTACTACTGCTACTCATGGTTTTGCTGTGCGCCGACGGAAAGACACAACCGTGTGGTACTGACACGTGCAAGGGAGGAGGAGTGGCACGTGGCGGCGTGTAAACCCAAGAGTGCGTGCCTGCCGGGATCATTACGGATCCCAGCGGCGGAGAGAGGAGGTGTGGCGGAGGGGTGAAGGCGGAGATGATGGGGTTCCGGATGAAGGCGTTTCTGGAAGCTTGTAACTGGGCACGCTTGAGTTGTTGACGCTCTTTCTTGTGAGCGTTTTGGTGACCACCAAGTGCTTGTGAATTTGAGAACTCTCTGCAACAGTACTGACACTCATATTTCCGTTCACCGGAGGAGGAGGAAGGAGAAGAGGTTGAGGTTGAAGTTGAAGTGGTGTTCGGAGTTGTTGAATCTTCATGGAGCACCTCGTCTTCGAGGCTTTCTTCTTGTACGTTGAATCCGAAGAGCTTGAGGCGCGTTGGGGAAGTGGGGAATGTGGTTTTAGTATGGTATGTGTTCTCCATTTAATGAACAAACAATGGTTGTGATTTGTGAAACTCTCAGACTATAAGTGTTTTATACTAATAAGGGGGTGTGTGGGTTTTGCATGTGTTGGGGTCTATTTATGCAAATTATAATTGAGTGGGTTTTTACAAGAGAATTACTACTCACTCTATTATTCTATAAAAATGAGTAACAGTGGGGGGGAGAGAAAGAGAGAGAGTATTTGAGGACATCCTAATGACAAGAAAGTGATTTGTGAAACTCGTAAGGAGATCGTCTATCCTAGGATTGTGTCCCATTGCCTGTCCCAGCCAATAACAAGTCGTCATCTTAATTAAATTTACATATTAATTTAAATTTTATTTAAAGAAAATTAATGGTGGTAATACTTTTCACCTTCCTCTGCACATATGCCGACTTGTTATTGGCTGGGACAAGCAATGGGACACAATCCAGTCCCGGGACAGAGGATCTCCGTTATGTGAAACTCTGTCCCCAAAGTTTTTTTTTATCTCTCTTGTCATTGTCCAATAGAGTTGCACCATATAATATAATATATTATATTTTGATTTTATAACTTTTTTTCTAATTAAAATGATAGATTCTGATTGGCTTAGGACACCATTAGGGACACTAATGAGGACAACAGATCTGCATCCATACTGGAGAGTCCAGTACAGCCAGATATTGTGACACGTGTTACTTACAAAAGATTAACAGTGCATATTTTCATTCATTTTTAATGTTTAGAATTTTATGGACCTCATGATCCAGTACTGGAGTCCAGTACATGAGAGGATCCAAACCCGAAGAAAGTGTGTGAAAATATGGGAACTCGACCTTAAGAACAAAGATCACACGTCCTAATACTTGTCTCGGACCAATCGCAATGCTAATTTTTGTTACTTTTTATTTTTATATTTTATTCATATAACGACATTGCGATTTGTCCGAGACAGAAATTAGAACAAAGAATGAAACAAGTGAGTTTTATCCTTGCGTTACAAGACTCATAAAGGACTGAAAGGGGTCTAGAGGGTTGTTGAACATTGTCTCTTCACAATTTTGAGGGTTATGCATAAAGTGTATACCAATAATTGAAACTCCTCTCTTGAGAATGAAATTGTAATTTTTGTTCTTACATCTTAATAATATATATGAGTATTACATCATGTAGTTTTTCTCTATTACTTTTTATTTACTCTCCTCTACACAAGAGGATCCTCACTGACAGCCTATATATATCTCTTGATTGGGTGAATTATATGTATCAGCATTCATTATTAATTTCATTGTCACCCTAATCCATAAAAAACAAATTTTTTGAATGTCCAATTTACAAGTAGAGAGAAAGGTCATTGGAATCTCTATCCGAACAGGTTTTAGAAAATTTAAAGTACACACTCCTCATCAATTTTAAATTACACTTCATTCACCCTAAATATTGGTGAGATTAAGAATAAGATGTACTTTTATATTGTGAAATTATATATTTAATTTAATATATTAAGAAGTAGTAGTAGATTTCATTTTCTAATACACACTCATATCTTTTTAATGCCACATGTAGTTGTTATAAGTTACATTATGAATACAAATATGTAAAAAATAAAAATATACATGCACATACGTTTGATGTTGAATTGAGTTTTCTGATAAATAATGTCCAATAATTTTTCGTTAGGTTGGAAAACTGCGTGATGTTTATATAGCAATCGCTTTCAGTCTTTTCATGCATTTGAGCTTGCCGTAAGATGGCCAATCATAAGCTTGGCAGATTACTTTATCGGCTGCGACCTACCTGCTACCGCTGGTTAGTTCGTTTTAATGCGAACTGTAATATTAATCATTTGATATAATTTAGTTAATCTATGCCGTTGGATATGTTACTAGGAACTTGATGAGTTAAGAAGTCGGGTTTGGCCTTGGGTACATCAGCATGATTAGAAGTCGAGTTGGGCCTAGGATGCTTTAGAAGAGAAGTCGGTATGGACATTGGAGGCTTAAATACAAAAGTTGGGTTTAGCCTTGCTAAATTATGAAGAGAAGTCGGTATGGGCCTTGACAGTTTCTTCACAGAAGTCGGTATGGACCTTGGCAGTTTCTTCACAGAAGTCAGTTTGGGCCTTGGTTACATCTTCCCAATTAATAGAAGTCGGTGTCTAAAAAATAACAAAAAGTTTGAAAACACCACATGCAAAACCGACTTTATAGGGAAGCTAATAATTGTAACATATAATTACTTTGTTGCAATGAGAAGTCGGTGTCTCCCAAACAAACATCCAAGTAGAAGCTACCCCATGTCTAACCGACTTCTAAAAATGTTATCACATTTTTTCATCCAACTGTTACAAAACAGTTCGCATCGAAGCGAACTTTCTTATAGTTCGTATATTAGTCTGAGCCAACTTTATCAACTAATAAACATTTTCTGAAGCAATATTTAACTCAACTCAAACCTCATCTCATTCCATAACATGTTCCTTATTTATACCTTTTTTTGTATTTAAAAACAGTATTATGATAGTTACACACATTAAATGTAAACGTAAACAAAATAGTATTTATAAAGATTGTGCATTCTTCATTCTTTGAACATAATGATTTAACATCCCTAACTCTGAACTAATTTTGGATTTAATTAAGTAGAACATGCACAATTCCTAATAAATTAATAATATTTTAAGAACCGTAATAAAATTACATTTTTTATTCAAGTAGTATAAAACTATACTGAATCTTAAATATTATATTAGGTCAAATATTCGATTTCTAGAATCGACATCGATTAGAATGAATAACCACATACCCTTAAAGAAATTAATTCTATCATTCTATATACAATAAAAAAACTCACTGAACCAAGTGAAGTTCATGTCCCAGTCCCCCACCCTGGCAACTGCTGATTCCAACTACTTTTGCAGCTGACACATTAGATGAAAAATAAAAATATACTTTTATAAAATATAAATAAATATAAAAACAATACTTCCATTAACAAATAAATATAAAAAAACTTATATACACGTAGAAAAAGTTTTATATGACTTTTTTATAAAAAATAATAATAAAAATATATAGTAATTACCCTCCTTAATTCCTCATCCATCATCTCTATTTCATAGGACGACAGCATCCAAGATCTGAACTCAAAGCTACAAATACATATGACGACATTCAGATTTAACACCGTCCCACTAGTCACAGCTGCATGGCCCACACGTCAACATCATATTCACTCTCATATCTCATCTTAGATACGCCATGTTTCACGTTATTATATACTCAGATAAAAATGATTTCATGTCCAAAAAATTCATGTCTCAATATCCCAAATCAATCATATCTTACTAAGTATTAAAAACATACTATTTTCAGTTTTTATAAAATAAATTCTTAACTAGTTAACGTTTTTTTATTAGATTAGTGCATAATAGGATACCAAATCTTGGGACAGATGATCTTCATTCATATTTGTATTTCTCAGCTCACTTAAATTATGACACTATAAATTTGTTGAAAATAATATGAAATATCATATTATATTTGTCTAACTTGTGGACTGCAAACTATACAATTAAAAAATAATAATGAAAAGTTACATAAAAATATATTAATTCAAACAATTTAATATTATATATTATTTAAGACTAATGAGAAATTAAAACATAATACTTAATTAAAGTCACAATGATTGCGAGCTAACATGCCAGAATGGCTTGGGAATTTCGTAAATAAAGTCTTTATTCTTCGTGAGGCATGAGAAATTCTTAGGTGAACATGGAAACAAATTAGACACCATAAGCCATTATAGCCTTCAGAGTTGGCTTGTCTGGAAGGGAATTTTAATGTCAGGTTAACTTAGGATCCCCACCATTTTATTGACTTACGTGTTGTTTATGATGTTTGCGTGATTGACGTTGAAATCTATATGTTTTTATTAATTGGTTTTCTACCTTTGACAGAGATCTTTGAGAATCTTACTAACTACGAGAGAGTGAGGGTTAGAGCATTTTAGAGGCTTTGAAATCTCCAACTTAAAAAGCATAATAATCAATCATAGTCATAATTGCTTGTACAAGTATTTATCAAACAAATATGAAAGGGAAAAAGTAAAGCCTTCTTTAATTCTAAAGTCTTCCTCATAACTCCTAATATGACCCACTTTGTCCCCTTTTGTGTTATAATATTCAAACTACCCCTCCTAATAAGTTAAAATTCCCATCTACTCACTTATGTAGCATTTTATTTGATATTATAAGTAATTTATGTTGTTACTTACTATTTAGTATTGTTATTTTATCATTCGTATTTTTTTTGCTTATATAATAATTTAGTTAGAGTGACTCATATTGAGTTATGTCAATCCTTCCATTCAAAACTTCCTTCACTCATCAATGGAGTGAGTTTTTTTTCTTCTAAAGAAATTAAAGATTAGGTAGTTTGAAAATGGTTAGACATGTATCCAAGGTTTTTTTCCCCATGGTGTAGGGTGATAACTGATAACACACGTGACTGTACACATATCTGATTTGTTCCACAATGTTTTAAGAAACTTAGGTAGGTCTCAACCACATTGGGCACACATGCAATGCTTATTATCTCCACATGAACATTTATAACTATAGCTTAATTTTTTAGCCAAACAAAAATTAAGTCAAATATTGGTCCTTTTAATTTATTTTATTTTATTTGATGTAACTTGTAAGGGTTTCCACCATCAATTTGTGATAAACAACTTATGGAGGGCATTAGACATGCTTTCTTTTGGTTGTTGTAATTGAAGTGATGCCGCTGATTATCATTTAAGATCACCCGAATCGTGATTATGGCCCACCAATTTTGCTTAGAATAAGTAAAAACCAATGAATGATAATTCACAATATTTAATGAGAAATTATTAAGAGACAATATCCTATCACATTAGAACCCCAATTAACTTTCTAATCATCCTTGTTTCTTTTCGCAACCATTACTTTCTAAGCCTCCAAAAAGGATAGAAAGATAACCCCAATGTGACTTAGTTCTCAAGTTGGAAATCCTTTCTATTCATATTAATTCCATGGGTATGACTCAATTAGCCCTACATGTACTCCAAGTGGCATTGCCTACTATGTTTAAAATTAATTCCTAATGCAATGGTATGTGCTACTCGAAACCACATTTTTGTCCCATAATTATAATTGGTTAGAAAAATATATATTTAAATTAAAAATATAACTATTAATTATTTTTTAATCAATCATAATTCGTAACACATATTATGAGATAGGAGATATACATCATTTTCTTCATTCACCAGTTATCTCTTATTCCAATTTTTTGTTGCTTGACGAGTTTCTATTTAATTAAGATTCAGCTTCTATGTTTAGAAATAGTTTTTTGTTAACAATTCTCATTCTTAAACGTAGATTCCCATTTTGTACATTAGCAAGAGGATCCTTGTGATAACATTCATTTTTCTGGAAGTTCTGTCTTTTTAGTAAAGACAAATTTTGATTTAGATTCCTATGATTAAAATAGAAGACTTGATCAATGAAGTTAGTAAATTAATAATAACTTAGCCAAACTTAAAACCATTTTCACTTATATATACAAAATCTTGTTATAGACGATCTAACTTTATAAACCTATTATTGTCCTAACAAAAATAAATAAGTTGTAATTATTTGACACAAATGTAAGAGTCTATCAATGTTAGAACCACAAAGTGAGCAATTCTATCAGGTGAGAAAGAAATGGTGCATACAATCTGGATATAAGATAATAAAATAACAACCATAGGTACTGGATTTATTTGCAAATTATAATACACTGATTTATATCGATCGAGCATAAATATTTTAATATTGCAATAAAACATATTTAATTTTGATACCTGTGTAATTGGGGGATATGTACAATATGAACAGAGATTATTATTCTAAATCATGTTACTTGATATTATTTTTTTAATTGACATGACATATTTTTATTATTGCGAAATAATATTTACCAATTTGAGATGAAAGATCATTTTTCATACCTTACTACAAAAGGGTTGTGTGCATTTTTTACAGCTATCGTAATGTACTGGCTATTATAGTCAACAAGTAGAGAAAAACGATAAATAATTTGTTTAGATTGTCTCTTGGGAAGTCCAAATGGATGAAAGTAATGGCCTGCCTGATTAAACTATACTGCTGATTAGATTCATGACAAGTCAAGATAAGCATGTTTAGATTAGAAGAAATGGTAGCTAAATAAGTAATGATAATTTTAATCCTCGATAAAGAAATTTTGTTAGCAAAACCCTTTTCTAGACACAGAAATAGAATTCCAATTTATCAATGGTATAACTTTTCTACACATGTCTTGTGTAGAAAAGTTCAAATCAATCTGTAGAAACTTGTGGCCCATTATTGAGGCCATATGTTGGGTAGGAATTGTAGGAGGGAATTATGGTTAAACAATCTTAATCGATGAATTAGGATTGAAATTTATTACTACAAGTCTCCAGCTTTCTTAGGAGCTTAATTTTAAGACTAGCTCACATAACCATTTTTTAAGGAAACCAATTTCCAATTTCCAATTTCGGACCGGTAGGAGATGGAAACGAATTAATATGGCTGTATATATCATATTAATTTAGGGTTTCTATGGCGGATAAAGATAAAAATATAATAAATAGTTTTTGACATTTTGTTGCAATCTTTGGTGTGCTAACAATATCTTGTGCTACCATGTGTAACCCACTGAAGATATTGTCATGTAACAGTTGAAAATTCTGTAAGCCTCTCCCACAAACAACTAATTCTATTATATAGACAATTTTTTTTTTACTTTGTTGGATGAAATTGGCATCATAGATGATAAATAGCAATCATGAACAAAACTGTTACAACAATGAATATTACCATTACAGTTATCAAAACTATTTATGTCCACAGTGTACATGGGAATTGGATGACAAAAAATTGGAAACAGGTAGAGACATATATGCCTTTGACTTTTGAGTGCAAAACTAATGAATAGACTAACAAACCAGTTTACAATCTTGGTGTAACCAAGCAAAGGAAAATATTCCAGAAATATAATGCAAGGGGAACATCTGCAGAATGCTAAGTTTGATGGCATGATTGTAATTGATAGAGACCAGCAAAAAAATTAAGTGAATTTTAAATCAACTTCTTATCAGAACCCTTAAGATTGAGGTTAAACCATTTCTTTTTGCCTGATTTATCCTTTTCATCTGACCCTCCATCCTCAGGGCTCTCTTCACCAGAAATTTTGCTAGAACTTCCATTGCTTAAATTACTAGCACTCCCAATAATACTAGTTGACTTGACAATGGTGAAGGAAGAATGAATACTGTCCCTTTGTTTCAGAAGCTCATCTACCTGGGTAACAAATAAAAGACTCAACACAGTCACTAACATAAATTACATCTTGGGCCAAACAATAGTGCATGACCAAAAAAATTTAGTAACACCAAGAGGGGGGGGGGGGGGGGCAAACTATAAAACAATTAATTTTTCTAGAGTATAGAAGTTTGAGCTCGTAGCAATGTAGCTTAATACAAAGAAACAATCACAAGCACAGTGTTTGATGTCAAACAGTAAAACAATTGCAATCTCTAGAGGACAGAAGTTTGAGTTGGTATCATAAGATGAAGAAAGCAACCAGAAAGAAAAGTTTATCTCCCAACTCCTAAGGTGTTAATAATTTTTCATTGCATTTGTGAGTATCTATCAGTCATCCGGGGTCTGTGACTCACTGTCAGAGAATGCTGGACATGTTAATTCTGACTACAGATGTAAACCATTACTGGCCTGCATGCATGGCTGCAGCCAAAGATCTTAAGCATTTAGGTCTTTAGGAATCTTGGTTCTTTAAGATGACATTGCAGCCTCTATGACTAAGAGGCCGAGTGTCTGACCCCATTCTTCTAATAAAAATTATATGTCCAAGCTTTGAGATGCATGTGCATTATTCAAGCTTTAAGCCTATGAAATCTTGTATGAAGGGAAGGGCTGGAGATTTAAACCATTCTTGGGTCTACACCTAATAGGTTATTGATAAGAACCATGGGAGGTCCAAGGTCTTATAAATCCCACAATTGAATCCCATACTTCCAATTGGGACTCTGAGTCCTATACCTTGCAAATTGATCCTAACAGCTATATATTAGAATAGTTGTTTCTATGTCATTTCGTACATCATATTCACATAATAATGTACGTTGAAGGCAAACCTAAAATGACCATCTTATGATACAAGAATTGACTTATTTCATTTTTCCCCTTTTAAACTTATATATTTATGATTGGTACAAATTATGGGCTCCGGTGCTCTATTGTGGCCCGGCCAAGCAAGCAGGGATATGATCATCCCAATTGATCTAGCCGCAACTCAGTAGAAAATTTATGTTATTTTGTCTACTAATTTTTAACTAAACTGTGGGCAGAATTAGTAGTAAACATAACGCAAATGTGTGGATTTCCAGATATGCACTTGTTCTGTAGCACAGGTGGAAAGAACGTACAGACTGTTTTTCTTTTGTGTATCTGTCTGTCACTTCTTGATAACGTGCCAATGCCTGAAAGTATTAGAAAAAAATACACTGTAAGTGCCTTTGAGCAAACTTTAAGCCACGGTTGACAAAAGCCAACACAAACCTTTCTATATTCTGCTTCAAATTGGCGTAGCTCATTCCTCTTTCGTAAAATTTGAGCCTCAATGTCCATAAGCTTTTTGGTGGTATCTTCATGTGATTTTGCACATACTGCCTCAATTGTATAACTAGCAGTCTTAAAGAAGTTATCCCCTAAACAATATCAACATCAATCAAGTGTAAATGTAACTTAAGTAGTTTAGTTGAAAAAATAGCCCAAGCAAGCAAAAGAAAAATACGATAAAATAAATTATTCAGACCATAAACAGCAAAGATATGAGTGCCAGGCTTCAGTTCGGAGACTTCACAAGGTTGAAGACCTTCCAACTTTTTAAAGAAAGACCCTTCAGGATCCTTGGCCATTGCTAACTGCACCACAGCACTAGAATAAACACCATTTTCCCAATATCCCACGAGAAAGGAAAATAAACATAATGAACATAACTTTCATACCGCATTGACGGTTGAATCCATTCTGTACACTTGAAAATGTAAGAAATACATTCCTGCAGATGTCACCTTGCCAGTCTTCTCACTGTCTTCCTGTATGAAAGACAATTACATACAAAATTAACTAAATAAAACCTATTTGTAATTTCCATAAGTACTAATTCAATAAATGACAAGTTGCAGTTTATGCAATGTACAAATCAATAAAAATAGCTTAAGAACAACTCAAATACTGTACCGTAACATATTCCATACAAATGACTGCCTACAGGTTGAAGACCAGACAAAGATGTTTGTTTATGTGTTTAACTGAATTTTGAGCACAAAAGTGACACCTTGCAAACTTTATAACATTTATGGGAACTTGAGTTTTTCTGAATGAGAGACATGGGTACCACAAGACCAAAGGCTTAATAGCAGCCACTATAGTAATGAAACTCCTTCTGTCATGCCCCTACTTCTTTTATTTTTCCTAAATTCACACACAAGGATTGATTTTTTATGCTCAACAACTAAGCGCTATCACTATTATGCTACCAGGAAAGGGGAAGAAAGAGATAGAGAAATTGAGCTATATGTCAATGGATACTACTTTCAGTATCCAACATTCTATAGACATAATCAATGTTGATGAAAACATTAATATTTAATAATACCAAGTTCATAGTCATTTCAAATTATTATCCATTTGTTTGGTAAAGCAACAAGTCAATGGGGGAGGAGGAAGTAAATTTAGAAGCACTAGAAGAACGAACATTACCTGTAATGCCAAACCATAGCCACCATTTGCATCGTGTTCAAAGTAGAGCAACTGAAAAAAAAGTCTTCAATATTACAATCCAAATCCAATACATATAAACCAGAAGTACATTTGCAATAGGTGGACAAAGGCACCAGAATTGTTATAATAAAGAAATCAGCAGTACCTTGAATTTGCTTTGTGCAGTTGAAGTAGCTCTTATTACAATCCCTGACTCAGCTTGCAGCTCATTTATTGTCACACCAAAAAAATGAGCACACTGCTTCTCTACCTGCAAAAAATTGTGACTTAAGTAGAACAAACACACCACCATGAAGACTACTTTATTGCTTCATTCATCATGAAGGAATTAATAACCTTTCCAGTAACTGATGTTCCAATTGGAAGGGGTCTGACTGTAACAGTGCCATTCAGAGCTTCTTCAAGTACATTAGCTGAAATGGTAGTCTTGATAGGGACACCCAGCTTGCTATAACCAAGTGGGATAAGAAACAAAGCAAAGATAGATAACTTTGAAAATCAAATGGTTGTGTACGACATTCACACCTGAATAAAGCTGCAAACATTGTGTTGACAGTCCCAAGATTAGATAAATCAATTTCCATGTCCATGCTATCAGCATCAAGTGCCTGATATGTATTTGCATAATAGCTTAAAAAGTATTACACATGGAAGGAGAACTATTCAATAAGAATAAACCATTGACACTTAAAGAGTACAATACTGCTGAAACTTCAACTTTAAAGAATTGGCATGCCATAATAACAAATATAAATAAAACGTTATATATGATTTTTTATAATAAGAGAAATATTATCAGATTATAAAGAGAAAAATATAGAAGAGGATAAGACATCCTCACAAAAACAAGAAACAACGACAAACTAGGTGACAAAGGCATGCAACAAAGCATGTCTATCTTTGTACATGTCTAGCCAAGAAACACGACTAAATAACCCATGTGAGAGAGCCAATGAGAATCCCAAAGGAGGAACCCTATCCCAAATGAAGTCAATAGATGAAAAAGTGACAAGGAAAGTTATATATGAATTGATGGCAAAATTAATAATATACCAAAAGATAGCAATATAGGAAAACTAAAACAGAACATATGTACATGAATCCTGTACTGAAAACAAATGGCCCAGATTTTATTACAAGAACAACCAAGCCTTTATCCCACTAAGTGGGGAAAGATGGCACATTGGCGCTAGCTGTAGTACACTTGCATTCAAGTTACAGACAAGTGATATAAATGTCTTAGTTACTCTCTCCCAAGAGATGCACATGTTGAAAAAGCTAGGAAGCACGGTATGAAACGCAACACAAATATGATATCACATGGATACAAGGCTAGGATGAAATTTAAATATCTGGCATGACATGGCTATGGTAAAATACCTAAATTTAGTATAAAATTAAGATAAAAACACAAATCTTAATTAAATAAGAAATAATGTCTTAAAATTTAGCAAGAGTCGTTGTAAGCATAGTAAAATAAGACAATTTATTTAACTACTGACATTTTCATCTATACCAGTATAAAGTTAACAATATAAAAGTGAAAAAATGTACAATAGCTTAGGAGTATACAAAAGTGAATGTGAAATATCGAAGAATACGGCAACAATTTTGAAATGTCCATGGTTCACAGATTGGAAGCATAAGACATTTTTGCAGGTTCAATTTTAGGACAGCCAAGTAGTTATGTAATGCATTTCTTAAATGTTTGCCCAGCCAAATACTCCAATGTCGACAATATTTTTTTCCATTTTTATAATGGAGGAAGAATTGGAAAAGAAAAGCAGAAAAGGGAGAGAAAATAGAGGTTTGGATTCACATAGGAAGAAAGAGACCTCAAATCCTGCACTATCATACTGCCTTCTCTTCTCTGGATCCGACAAGATAGTATAAGAGTATGCAACCTCCTTAAATAGTTCTGAAGCTTCAGGATTGCTAGCATTTTTGTCAGGGTGATACCTGTCAATCATATAAAGATATGTAAATAGGTCCAACATATGTCCATAAACATCATTTTCTAATGTCATTGCAAACCAGTTAAAAACTACACGAACTCATTTGGTTCTACATGACCATAACAAAAAACTGACAAGAATATCTGTATATTGCTTTAAATAATTTGACCTCATCAGTACACTGATTCCCTTCATGAAGTTCTAAGCTACGAAACATAGAGTCATAGACACTAAAAAAAAGTTGCTTACGAACAATATCCTTATCGGACACATTTACTGTATTTTACAGCTTTATCCATTTACATTTTGAACATTATACTGTTATAGATGAAATTAAAATTAGACAAATGTTGGCAAGTTATCATGAACACACACTGACTCATGCTAACTCTTAAAACACAATTCCTTTGTTCTAACAAAACCGGGCTTTTATATTAACTCTATTAACTTCAAATTCCTTATCATAACGTTTTGTGTTCTACAATTTCTAAATATGACATATCCCTATTTCCATGTCATGCCGTATCTGTATCATATATTCATATCTGCATTGTATCTGTGCTTTTCCTATTTTTTTATCAGCTAACAATGTTCACCACCTTCAAAGGTTCTTCAATTATTCTACCTCACTTAAGAACATTATGCCAATGTTTTACATATGATAAGAAATTCAGAGAAGCTCTCTACTGCATAAAAATAAACAAATAAAAAACTTCAAGAATCCAAACAAGACAGAGAAATAAGCATTTAATTGTAATAATCGCAACTGTAAATAATTACAAAACAAAAAGACCTAGCCACAAGAAAGAAAGAAAAAAGTACTTGAGAGCTAGCTTTCTGTAAGCGGTTTTGATTTCTTGATCGGTAGAGTCCCTTGTAACGGACAATACCTCATAAGGATCACGTCGATTTGTTGGGGTAGATGGTCCTTCTATCTTCGAACCCATCCCCATACACCACCCTCTCTTTCTCTCTATTTCAAAACACACGATTCAGCTTTCTTGACATATTATCCATCGCAATAAGATATCAACACACGATTCAAACCTTCATTGGAGAAAAAGTGAGGTTGGGAATTAGGGATCTAATTCTAATTTGAATTTATAGGAACGAAAGAAAGAAACTCCTTTGTCCCTTCTGACTCAGGTGAAGGTCGCGCTTCTGTAATAATAATGTTAAAATGTTTGTATGCGACCAATAAGAGACACTGTCCTTTTTCAATTATTATTAGTTCATTTAAAATATATAATTCAAAAATTCTATCTCATTATCCATGTCGTTGAGAAATATAATAGATGAACTAAATGATAAATGAAGCATTCATTTGAGCCCAACAATATTAGTATCTACTGTTCATAAATTGTCCAATAAAATATATATGGAAATACTCATTAATTCATTGTATAGGTATAACAATAATATTTGACACGTCTTTACCCATCAAAATATCTGTATTTAGTGTGCATAATAATAAATTATGAAGTACGAGTATCATAATATCTATCAGTGTTATCCACATAATTATAAAATTACTTTATAAGTTTATGTATATATATTAATTTTGTACAAATTTAAAATTATATATTATCTAATTTTTTATTATTTAGTAATAAATTTTAGTGATTGAACAATAGTATTAAATTTATCATATACATATCTTATTATTTATGCAATAATTATATATATATATATATATATATATATTAATTATAATTAAGTATATAAATATATAATTAAATTTTGATACTTACAAATATTTATTACTCATACAGTTTGCATGCAAATACATGTCGATATGGGTTAGGTATGACAATTGGTACCCGGATTTGCAGGTACCCGTTAAAAATATTCATAATGGGTTAGGTCTTGATTCATGTTTTGGACCCGTGGTTAATTGAAACCCACAATTTTAAGATTCGCTGTTAGATGGATTTGAGTCCGGATAATGAAGTACTCAGAACCTTGGGTACCCGAACTCGCCATTTCTTCCTAAATTTATATATATATATATATATATATATATAGCAACATAATTAAAATATCATGTTAATCTATATTACAATACCATATTAGTTTATAATTATAATATCATATTAATTCATAAATGTTATAATTATGTTGTTAAATTGTGTTTTTATTTTGTTAAGCAACGATGTTATATTGTTAATTCGTACGAATGATATAATATTATGTTAATTGAAAAGTTATTACCAAATGAATTTTTCATCCTAATGTTGAAGTTGTTTTTAATGTTTTTTGAGTAAATAAGTTGTGTTTAATAATCAATTAAGTTGTGTTTAAAACTTTAAATTAAGTTTTATAATTTTTCTCTTGTTGATTGCCTAAATAACATATAAGATCGTAGGAAACAAATACACAAGTGCATAAATTACTTACAATTATTTTTAATATTTTTGAATTATGGGTACCCATGGACCAATTGGTAGTATACATAGCGGGTATTAGCACGGGTCTGTGGCGGGTCTGAGTCAAAAAATGAAGTAACGGAGCGGATCCGCGTAATGCACTACCCGAACCCATCCAGACTCATTGTCATCCCTAATATGAGTATGGAAAATAAAACTATCACATATCCCTTTCCATTCTCATACATAGTAAAGTGAGAAAAAACTAAAATTTATATAATTTAAAACTACCTAGTTAATTTTTTAAAAAATTATATATGTCATCACCTCATCTAATATTAGACCTCGTGTAGTGAAAAAGATCTGAATTGATATTTACATGATATATGCATCATTACTTATTAGTCTTTTCTTCCATTGTTTTATATATAAAAATTGAAGATTGTGTTGATAATAATATAAAAAATACATTATTAATACGTAATGATATGTTATATTTTAATACTACAAATTTATTAAAATTCCTATGTACATCACTCTTAGCCCTTAGAATAATTATATTATCATGTGTGATTTGATGATAATGTAAAAAAAACTTATGATTTACTTTATGTTGTAATTATTATTTTTTAAGTTCGGCACAATTCTCAATGAAAATCATAAATAGTAGACTTAGGGTAATGGGTAAATATGTAAGAAAATGGGTTGGAACATCCACACCAATTTGTCAAAGCCCAGCAATTTATAGAATTTGGGAATCTTATTAGATATTTTTATATTAAATTTGAGTTTTTTATCCCGAAAACTATTTTAAAACTAGTTTGGGCTTGGATTACCCTTCTAATTTGATATATTTCAGAAGATAAGTAACTTCTCTATCTCATTCCCAAAGGAAGGTTAAAAATTTAACTTGTTAGTACTCATAATTTGTTAAACTTGTCTAAAATCCAAAACCTTGACGTTGCATGGTGAATGAACAAGTAATAGTAAATGATACTTCGTACTCGTGCCGTGATTGATGCTAAAGAATGTAAGAAAAGTACTGCCATGATTCATGGATATTCGAGAATAGCCAAAATTTTGTTGTTGATAAGTTTCGTGAATAATCAAGTTAGAATGTTCTTTACCAAAAAATGTCAAAATGGAATGAATCTTCAATGTCTTATTTGGCATGCAAATTTTTTCATCAGAAAAGATATATATGCTTTTCCACAGTACTAGATGATATTATGTAATTATAAGTTTGTAAATGTAAAAATAATTAAAAATTTGTAGATATCTATATGAAAATAACTAGAAACTCTTAATTGTGTAAGTAGTTTATTAATAAAGTAGAGTTATTTGATAAAACTAGTTGTACAATTAATTGCATGCCACAAAATGTAGTTGAAATAAAACATTGGACAAAAATAATGAGCCAATGAGCACAATAGATCGAATGAGTTTGACAATATCTCCTTTTTTTGGTATCAATATCAAACACAACAATTTTGACATTCTCATTATCAATATTCAAGGCTATTCCTTTCACAGCATTAAAAATAATATTAGTAATTTGATGAGATTATTAGCAATTTTATAATTATCTATTTATTTAATCATACACATGGTAAAAATGGTCGTTATTTCTAATACTAGTTTAGTTCTTTATAATTATAAGTAAATATTTCAGTGTGGCGTAATATATATAGTTCTTTCTAATAATTGTTTAGTTTTCTATTCCAAACCCCAATACTGGAATAGAAGAAAATGATAGTTTTAATAAATTTTGAAATTATATATCTAACAACAATTTAAAATATAGATAATTAAAGATTTATTTGTATAAGAATCTTGAATTCAAACATCATATATGTGGAACAATCTCGACCACTATTGAAAAAGGAAAATTCTGAATGTGGGTCAAAGAAAAGAGACAGCCCCGATTGTTTTTTAGTTATTTATTTTCCTCTTTCCTTACTATTTTCCTTTCATGTTTCTGAAAATTTTCCTATTGACAAAACAAAACACAAAGTTGATATCTAATGGTAAGACCAAAACATAAACTTGTACTTACATAACTGTTTGATGAAAACTTTCTAACAGATTAAAATAAACACTATATTCAACATTTAAGGATTTATACATGCTTAAACAAAGCACGTTACTTTTTGGGACCAAAAACTTACATAAGTTAAAATACATATAAAAACATGAGTTGATAATAATATTCATTAATGATTACTTATGTACTGATAACATATATTTAACTATTTAAGTATTCAACCTTATTAGATAATTAGTTAAATGATTAATTACCTTTGAATAGATTGACCATAATAATATTCTTTGAAAAGTCTTCAATAAGCTCGTATCTGCATGTTAGCTTATTTGTGGAATCTTGTTTCCCATTTATTTAGTAACAACAATATTTAGTCCTCTACAGGAACAGGATCCACTAAAAATTGAATAGTTGATGAATCACCCGTAACCAAACGCTTACAAAATTACTAATCGAAATCTCTTGTCTCAACATTTGTTGTTACATTGTATTATAATCCAATAAAAAGTTGTTAACTAATTAAGAAAAAAATCATAAAAATATAAAATAATTTGTTTTTTATTACTTGGTAAAATATTATTAACTTGGTATATAAAGATAAAATTTTTTTTACGACAAATAATCCTTATTCCAAAAGTATGTGTTGGTGAACTATGTAGGCGGCTACGTAACTTAGCCTTAGTCTTCTTAATTAACATACTTTTCAAGTCAATAACTCCACACACAATTTAAAACGTCCCCATTCCATGTTATTAAATTTTCATCATAGTCCATGCTAAATATTATTTGGTTACAGTAATTTCTTTAATGCATAATGGAAACAAATTAAAAAATTGGAAAACATGTAACTGGAAAAATAAAATTACTAAATATGTGTATAATAAAAATTAAAATATAAATTAAATTTATAAAACTTAAAATATTTTAATTTAAAGTAATTTCTGTAATACATATTGGAATTTTTTGAAAAAATATATAATAAAAAAGAGAGTTTATAAATAAGTGTATAATTAAATGTTAAATATAAATTGATTTTCTAAAACATAAAAGATTTGTAATCACATAAAAAAGAATACATGAATATATATCTAACAAGTAATATTAACAAATGACACCCTATAATAACTAAAGAGTATAATATTTATGAATTGTTAATGTAAATATTTATATAGAGTCAATATATCATTCACTATCGATTTTTATAATTTAAAAAATCAATAATAATTAAACATGAATATCAGATGGACAATTTAAAAAACGTTTAAGCTCTTATTTGAACACTAATTTGATGGCTCGGTGGTAGTTGTCCAATTCCTATATTGGGTTCTTATAAGGAAAAGTTAATAATCTTCAGCAGTTTTCCAAAATCAGCTATAACCATTTTCCCTTTTGTTGTTCAGCTTTTTAAAAGAAGTTCTTACTATTTAATTTCTAGAGGAGAAGAAAACAAAGGGCGAATATAAAGTGGGCATTTGAAGAAAAGAAGAAAAAGTTGGAGACTCATATTCAGTGGTTTTCAAAGCCATCATCACCATGAAGATGGGTCTTTCTGTGTCACCCCCTTCTACATAAAATCGAGTCCCTCACTTTCTCTATCACCCCCTTGTTGTGTCCATATTTTGGAATTTGGTTCAGTTTCACTTCACTCTTTTTTATCCTCATTTTGTTGTGAATTTTCATTTTCACTTGGCTTTGTTGTTTATGACTTATATCTATTAACATAGTTTCATCAGAAGTCAATTTTGTTGATGATATTGTTTATATGCCTTAGATTTTAAGTATTCATCAATATAAAGACCCATATCATATAAGTCTCATATGTTTCTCATTATTCTTTACAAATATTGACTTTGGTGCCCATTGTTATACTTAGATACATAGCATAATTATTATTCAATTTTATTGTTTGGGACCCAAAAATGAAAACCTCAAATAACCAATACCCAATCAACTCTATTTCCAAGCTTTTCAATGCTCAACTCCAGTGTCTTCATTCCCTCACCTATGTCATTGTTTTGGCATTTGGTGTAACCATTGGAATTATCATAAGCTTCTATCTTCAAAACTGCATCTTTAGTCTACAACTTACTCGGTTATCACTCTCCTCCATGCCACAAATAACAAAAGAAGAAATACTGAATCACAGTATGGCATTAAAGGAGTTTCTTAAGCCTCCTAATATTATGCATGATATGGATGATGAAGAATTGTCATGGAGAGCTTCAATGAATCCAAAGATTCCTAAATACCCCTTTGATCGGGTACCTAAGGTGGCCTTCATGTTTTTGACAAGGGGTCCTATTTTTTTGGCACCTTTGTGGGAGAAATTCTTCAAAGGGCATGAAGGGTACTACTCAATTTTTGTGCATTCTGATCCATCATATAATGGATCAGACCCTGAGAGTCCAGTGTTTCATGGCAGAAGAATTCCTAGTAAGGTTAGTATGTTTCCTCTTTAATTATTTGTTACATTTGCTTCTGTTAATCTGAATTATCAAAATTGTTATTGCTTGTATAATAGAAAGAAAATTTATCTTACAACAAGTGAACATATCTCTATCTCTTGGATATACATGTTTCGCAAAAATTTAATTATCACAGAAATTCAAGGGGAAAACATATATTTTATGTCAAAAAACAAAATTCTAATGTAGTTGAACCTTAATCAGTACGTTGGCACTAATGACCACGTTAACATGTATGATCAGGTCATGACGTATCAGTCAAATTTACTCTTTGTTTGGTTCTGTTTTGATATAGTAAATAAAATTGATCCAAGATACCCTATACCAATATTATATAAACATCATTTATTTTTAATTATTATCGATTATTGATGAAAAATATTCAAATGAATAGTAAATAATATATTAACAAATGTATAGATGAATATTAAATTAAAAAAAATGATCCAACCATCTCACAAGAATCCCAAATTTATTTAGTATTTAAAATAGTAGGTCATAATGCCCCGGTCCATTGACCAAAAAAACGGTAGAAACAAACTGTTATTAAAATATTCCTATATTCAGTAAACCCCAATTAACAATGGGACGATAATATATGGTTACAACCATACCTACAAATTAGAATATACGTTAGATTAATATGTATAATAATTAGAAAATATGTATAATACTGATCTTTGAAAAACTCAGGTATGAAACTAAGATTATTTGCATTTTTAAACAGTGTAATCGATTACACAATCCTGGTAATCGATTACATGCTGATAAACTAATCAGACATGTGCATTTTACATGATGTAATCGATTACAATATACTCGTAATCGATTACATCATATTAAAAGCATCAGATATGTGAATTTTACATGATGTAATCGATTACAATATACTCGTAATCGATTACATCATATTAAAAGCATCGGATATGTGAATTTTACATGATGTAATCGATTACAATATACTCGTAATCGATTACATCATATTAAAAGCATCAGATATGTGCATTTTTTACATTTTTTTTTAATTTTACCAATCCGGCCGGTTTAACCAACCGGGTTATTCCGGTTTTACCCGGTCTAACCCGGTTGGACCGGATTTTCCACGGCCCAAAACGGCTGGAAACCAATTCCGGTTTTCTACATGTACAGGACCGTTTACTCAAGCGGGTGACGGTTGGACCGGTTGGACCGGCCGGTCCGGTCCAATCCAAACAACACTGATTAAAACAGTGCCCCAATTGGTTCAACCCAAAACTGGAATCCAAACCAATATGTTAAGATAATTAATATACATGAAATTAAATTAGTCAAGATTGATCAACCATATCAATCTAAACCAATTTGTAAATTTAAAAAATTAATATTTTTGAAAGTGAATATTTATATTCATAAAATTTTATATATATTATAATATAAATATATATAAATGGTATGTAATTTAATTAATAAACTAATGATACTATGACCAAAATGATAATCACATTATAGAGTATTATCACATATATTAATACACATGCCATATTTTACATGTGATAATAATGGCAACTGACCATGTGGTATATAACATGATGCAGGGTGTTAAATGGGGCAATTTGAACATGATGGAAGCTGAGCTTAGGCTATTAGGCAATGCACTTCTTGATATCTCAAACCAAAGATTTGTTCTTTTATCAGAATCATGCATACCACTCTTTAACTTCTCAACTATCTACACTTATTTAATGAACTCTACTCAAAACTATGTCATGGCTTATGATGATCCTGGTCCGGTCGGCCGCGGCCGCTACAGCGTCCAAATGTTGCCTGAGATGAAAATCAGCCAATGGAGAAAAGGGTCTCAATGGTTTGAAATGAACAGAGACCTTGCATTAGAAGTAGTATCAGACAGAATATACTTCCCAGTTTTTCAAAGGTACTGCAATGGTTCATGCTATGCTGATGAACATTACTTGGCAACATTTGTGAGCATCAAGTTTTGGGAGAGGAACTCAAATAGGAGTTTGACTTGGGTTGACTGGTCAAGGGGTGGTTCACATCCAGCTAAATTTTGGAGATCAGCGGTCACTGTTGAGTTTTTGGAGAGATTGAGGAGTGAGAAATGCTCGTATAATGAAAACACCACACATGTTTGTTTTCTGTTTGCTAGAAAGTTCTTGCCTAATACTCTGTCAAGGCTAATGAAGTTTGCACCTAAGACTATGTACTTCTAATACTAGTTACATAAACAAAAGTTATCACAAAGACCTGCTTTATTTACTGTCTCCGTAAAAATTTATACACAGTCAATATATCATTTACTATTCATTTGTATTATTTTTGTGAAGAATTGTTGACAGTAAAACATGAATGATGAATGAATGATATATAAAACTCGGCACATGCATTTTTTCACATGATAAATTTACTTTATTCTTTTATGTTGGTAATTTATTTTCGTAAAATGTCATAGACTTTTTTACATCAACATAGTCCATTTATACAAAAACCAAGAATTCGAGAATACAGCTTAACTTAACTTGGAAGTGATTTATTGAAGAGGCTAAACAAGAACAATAAAACAATATTTATTTGAAGGACCAACTAAGAAATATGAGGTAAACAAGGGTGGTGAGGCAAGTTTAAAGAAGTTATAAGAGCATCATGGGTAGTTAAAAACTTGTTCGCAAAAAATAAGAACCATCCGTAGCTAAGTTGCACCGTCTGAGTCATCTTCATGTCCGCTACTGTCTAATTGAGTGGCATGGAGAGAGAAATTTGTAAATATGTGTATATTGTGTGTTACACGATTGAAATGAAAATAATTGTTTAATTCACAAGGAATTATAAGTTATAAGACTCATTTAACAACAAGCATTGAATTGGAGGGTCAGGAGAGAATTCCAACCCATGAAAGGCTTCACCAACCAATGCCAAAGCATGTTAGTGAATAAAGTTGAGAAAGAAATGCCTTAACCTTTAATTTGAGCACTCAACAACTCAAATGCCTTAATCTTCACTTAGAACTCTCATTATCACTATATCAACATGATTAACTTGGAATTCAGGAAAATGGGCAATTGGGCAAAGGATCAAATAAATAAAGATGGGAAAGACCAAATACAAAAAAGGAGAGATCCATTGACCAAAATTATTATTCTATTTGTTGTATTTATGTGTGTATACACAATGCTGAATGACCCACCAAAATTTAGACATATATTAAATTGCAAGAATATAGTGTTAAATTATAATCATATTAAACGAGTCCATAGCTGATTGAGAGTATTATTTTTCAGATTGAAACAGTTGTAGTTTTAGGTAACACTTTTTCTCAATGCTAAACATGACCAAAGCCATTATTAGTGGGTCTACAAGCATGCTCATCTTTTATCTATTATTTCCTCGACTTTTTTTTATTACTTCATACTTTACAAAATATTCTCTCTCACCAAATGCCTCTCTTTACCCAATTCCGATTTTACTTTGCGTTCCAATTTTCTTCCTAAAAAGAAGAATAAGAGACAATAAAGAACAGCATTTCCAAAAACAGTAAAAAGTTCAACAAATTACATTGGCAAATAACTTAATTCTATAGAAATTTATCTTAAAGAGCATGATATACCTAAGTGATAATCATGGTCGATTTCTCCTAGATCACAAAACAACATAACAAAAATAATACAGAACGAGGAAACCTTACTATAACTGAAACGCAATTATACATATATATCGGATATAGTGATATTTAAGGAGACTTAAATTCAACAGCAAAATTTTCATAAAATAGAATTGTACTAAATCTTAGAACTAGATATGAAGAAAATAAAAGAGTGATTGTGTGGGGAGCGTAGAAAATGATTAAGTTGAGTTTTGAGTTGAGATAAATAGCTTATTCATGAATAGTGAGAAGCAGAGGGCGCCAAGCTTTTCTTTTCAGTAACGACCTATAACGGAAACTCATCCAACCCGGGTTGCCAAAGGTAACAGAACCCAACACTGTAGTAGAAGAAGTCGCATGCAACTTTTCCTCCACCTCCTCTCTCGGCGGCGAAGAAACAAAAAGCTCCTTCAGAGAGTTTCTCCCCTTCTTTTCCGACGAATGTTCTTTCAGAAGCGGCGAATCTCTCCGGCGAGGTGATCTGTTTAGCCAAAGCAACGTCTGAAGTGTGATTTTGGGCCGACGGAACTGAACGAGCGGGCTTGTCCTCGGGCTTTGAGTTGGGCTCTGGGCTACACCACATGGCGTCGCGAATAACTTGAATTTTTGCAGGGTGGCCATTTTCAGATTCTATTAGGTGCGTTCTTCTTCTCTACCCTCTGTGTTTGTTAAGTGTATTTAAGAAATGTGAGGGGTTGTAGGATGAGTTAAAGTGAGTTTGAATTTGAATATTGGAATGAATGATGATAATTGTGAGGGGAGAAAGAAGGTTCATTGCTTCTAATAGCAGTGGGAAGCGTGATATCTGTTTTGGGAATTGTTGCATATTTTCTTCCTAACTTATTCATTACTTTGCTTTCCTTTTTGTCTTTCCTTCTCAATTCAAAGGAAAAAAGGGTCTTTGACTCATGACCATGGAAATAGAACTCGACTTGCTACACCCTCCAATGTTCTTTTATTCCAAAAATAAGAGTTTTTTCTAAGAGTATATATTATGATTAAACATGAATAATACAAAATTTATACATTATTAAATATTTTTTATGCACTTAATATAAAGTTTATTAGCTTCTAATTAAATATTTATGCACTTAATATAAAGTTTTTAGCTTCAAACCTTTAATCGATATTCTTAAAGTGACGTGTTAAGATGGATAATCTTAAATTGATCCTTTGGCTTTCCTTTAAGTTAAGAGTTAAAGGCTACTCTTATATTATCATTATTACTTTAACCATTTATTCTCATCTCAAGTAAGCATAACAAATTATAAAGTTTAATATAATCATTATGGGGAAATAAATGAAAGGATGGTCGGAGAGGAATCTAAAGGGAAAGCGAAGGATAGAGATTTTGATTAAAAACAGTTCATTTGGTTTATAATTTTGGGACTGATAAGAGAAAAAGAATGAGACCAAATCTCTCCTTTCTCATTTTGGAAGTGATAAGAGGAAGTAATTAGGTACCAAGTTCTGGGCTTCTGGCTGTTGGGGTGAAATACTATTTAGTGAATTTTAATTCTAAAGTTTGTCTTCTAAAGACAGAGGAAGGAAATGGGGAGATACAAAATTAGCTTTATTCTAAGGTTACAATATGGGAAAAGAATCATCTTAGAAGAGGTAAGTTTATCTTGAAAAAATGGAATATCAACAATAGAGTATAGACAGAGTGATTAAGCACTGACATTAGGAGTAGTATATTTACTTTCCCATATATCAGTGACAGTGTTTGGTGAACAAGGCTGATTCATATTCTTCAATAATCCAACTTCAGCCCATTCAGATAAGGTGGGTGTATGTACATTACAATGTGAAACTCCAACCTCTGCTTCTTCAATTCCACTTTCAATTTTTCTTAGTTCATTCAATACTTCATCCATGGAAGGTCTCAATTCCTTGTCCATTTGCAAACATTGAAAAGCCAACTCTGCAACAGAAACTATATTCCTCTTCACCTCATTATCTGAATCAAAACCAAGACAAGGATCTACCAGCTCACTAATTGCACTATGTTGAATCTTCTTTATGGCTAGATTGGACAAGTTAATCTCTTCCTTACTCCTGTTTATATCAACAGCAGGCTTTGAAGATATTAGCTCAATGAGCACAACTCCAAAACTATATACATCACTCTTACTAGTAAGCTTATAGCATTGGTGATATTCCGGGTCAACGTAACCCGGGGTCCCTTGTGGAGCTGTGGAGACATGAGTTACATCTATAGGGAATAGTCTTGAAAGGCCAAAATCAGCAACTTTAACACAGAAATTTTCGGTAAGGAGAATGTTGTTTGTTTTCACATCACGGTGAATGATATTAGAAGCATGGAGATATGCCAATGCAGTTGCAGTCTCTATTGCAACTTTCATTCTTATACACCATGGTAGTAAACCATGCTTGGCTAATTCACCATGGAGATGGGAAGCAACGGTGCCATTTGAAATATATTCATACACAAGTAGTAGTTCGTGGCTGTGCTTTGAAGTGCAGCCATAGAGGGACATTAGATTCGTGTGGCGCAAGCGTGCGAGGATCTTAACTTCATTCATGAACTGCTCTACTCGCCTATAATTGTGCTCATATAAGCGTTTGATAGCGACTTCCCGTCCATCATGTAGTTTCCCTGGATTTTAATGACCTGAGCATAAGTTCTGGGACAAGGTAGTAGACTAATTTAGAGAGGCTAGTGTTTGAGTAGCCTACCATGGTATACAGTCCCGAAGCCTCCATCTCCGAGTTCTTTAGTATGGTCAAAATTGTTTGTTGCTTCTTTAAGTTCCTTGTAGGAGAAGATTGGAACTTCGAAGTATACACCACTGCTTTCTAGGTGTCGATTTGTGGAGGAACCAGCATAAGAATTTCTTGTATGGAAGTGTTTGCCTGAAGTAGCACGTTTCCGTTTGTAGTGTATAAGGATCAATGGCAACCCAATTATGAAGATGCCTAGGATTCCTGCACCTAAACCTGTGGAAAAGGGGCCAAAGGAAAATATCAGATGGCATGAATCTTGCCACTTTGCTGATAGCTATTATAGAATTATACAAATATTTGAAAAGAAAGATTTTTCATCCTTTTAGAACAAGAAATGTAAAAATGAGGATGTTAAAAATAATTAGAAGCTCGTTTGGATTTCCACACTCAGGATCAACGATTTATATTCATGTGCTGAAAATGAATATCAAGTTATGTAAAATGTACATTACCTATAGCCAATTTTGATTTCAAACTCCAACTCTTTTTAGCTACAGATGCAATTAAAAGAAACATATTAGAATAAACAATAGAGGAGTTGAAGTTATGATGATAAAACTGTGCAGAGAAAAATAAGGGGTTCTAATTCCAAGTGTTTGCACAAACAATATTAGACAATGGATCAATGGAACCCAACTTTTCCTATCTCAGAGTAATATGAAATCTCCCAACTTTAGTAAATAACAACTCAGCTTTTACAGAAAAGAAGACAATGTTTCACAAACTTAGAAGGAAACTTGAAAGAAGCTATCATGTGGGAAGGATATAAAAGCAACTAATATAAGTTAGTAGTGCTAGTGCAAGTGCAATTTCAAACCATTCATGTATGCTTATGTTTCCAGGGTATTTGTTTCAGTATACCATTGATGCAACAGAATTTCTGTCTTCTGTCAAAATGACACTGCCCTCTTTTGACATAGTAGCAATTTGCACATTTATCTGTTAATTGTACTTCAATGATGATATCAGATGTTATGAATGTAAAGGGGTCTTTAGCATCAGCCACATCTTTAATAGGAAGATTGATCATTATACATGCTGCCAAAGAACTCAAAGACTTATCATAACTAGGAGAAAGTAAAGGCTTGTAATAGAGATCATAATCAATGCAATTTGTATAATTATGCACATCTAATGGTGGCTTGACATGAAGGGTTCGGTTGCACTTGAACAAGGCTTGACTATATTGGATATGAATAGAACCAAAAGGAAAGGTAGGAGGGAGAGTATAATTATGGTTAAAGGATTCACAACTTCTTGATTGGAGCATAACATAGAGAAGTTTGTCTCTGATTTGAAGTGTGGTTGTAGCAGGAATATGAGGATTGTGAAGAACACTTATAATGCAAAACCTTTTCCCTTTATTCTCTAGTTGGATAATTTTGGGCTTCATAGGATCAACACTATCACAATTGTGTATGACAAATAAGCCACAGTGAGGGTGTTGTGTTACTGTGAAAGGGAATGTGATATTGCCAAGATGTCCACACTGAAATGAAGGTGGACACTTTCCTATGTTTCCATTTCCATTTCCATTTTCAACTCCAGCAGCCAAGAGAGTTAACATAAGATGTGAAAACAAAAGGAAATGGAATACATAAACAGAAGTCATGTTTTTTTAGCAAAGGGGGAATAAAGAATGTTTGGTACTGTAAAGTAAGTGAAGTTTGTCTTACTTTACTTGTGTAGACACTTGACAATATAACACCAACTTGAAATGCTTGGAACACTAATTGAATTGGAAAAAACTATGGAAGTACACATTGAAATAGGTTTCATGGATGCTAGGAACACGACAAGCCCTTGAGAAAATGAGATTAATTTCTTGCTCAATTATAATTATTAAGGCGTATTGAAAGCACACATAGACTTGACTTATTGACTCTTAATGCCTATGATCTTCTCTAGTACGGGAGATACAACTACTTTAACAAAATTTAATATGTAATTATACATTTATCGTTTTAAGTATAATGAAATAATATTTTTGTCATTGAAAATAAAATGAATTTTAAATACTTGTCTCTCTGGTACTCGAGAGTTGAGAGGATCTTTATTCCTTCATACCCTCTTATGAAAAACTGGTTCAGAATTGCAGTTGACAGTGTGAACGTTCTTATAAATGTCTTGGAAGTTTGTCTAACGGTCAATGTGACGTTAACCACAATAAGAATGTTTGTGTAGATGGTTGATCAAGATTTTAACAAAAATCACAAGGGAAAGGTCGAGAGTCCAGAGACATTGGACGTGCCGTGTGCCTCTGAGGTTGAAATTAGTGGGTAGAAAGAAATGAAGATGGAAAAAAGAGTATTTAATGAAGATAAGGAATGGTCAAGTGAAGTGTTAATGTGTTCATACTTCACTTCGTTGGTCCCAGTCGAGTAGGAAAAAGAGAAAACGCATATCTTATAACTTTCATCTACCTATCCACTTCATAATCACTAATTCACTATTATGATTCATTTGGGAGGAAAATTAAAATGAATTTAAATTCTCCTCCAAAACTCAAATTTCCAGGGCAATCTCTTATTTTTGTTTAGCCATGGGTGTTCTTGAACCTATTAATCCAGAATGTTATTTCAAATATCATTTGTCCTAAAACAATTATTCTATTTATCTCTGAATAATCAAACTTCATAAAATAATATAAAAATATTAACTTTTATTATTATAATTTTTATTTTTAATTAAGTGTTATTTTTTTACTGGATAAATAAACAACGTGAAAACTATTTCTCTTACCTATTTAGCGTTCTTCAATAAAATTTGCTTTACTACTTTTATATAGCTTCGTTACAAAAAATAAAAAACTCATTAATATTAAGTTATTTTATTATTTTACTGTAGTGAATAAAATTAATTTTTCTTTGCAAAATAATCAAGTAGGAAAAATGGTGGAATCCGTAATGAGATATTTCATCCCTTTTCAACTTCCAGAAAAGAGAGGTTGTAAAAAGTGTAAGGCATTTCATAATTTATCTCCATGCCTAAAAAATTTGGGAACAAATTAGTTGAATCACATATTGTGCTACTTAGTATTATATTTGACCAAGAACATATATTTATCCTACTTTCATTTGACAACAAACTTGTTATCCTACTTTTTTTATAGGTGAAGTTAAGCAATGTTATGTCTACATCTAAGTTTAATTTCAATGCTCACACCTTTTATACAAGAAAATAAAGTAGAAGAGCAAATTTCTCAATCGTTGGACCTTAATTTATTAAAAAAATGTTAAATCCAATCTATATTTTTAGGTGTAAGTGGTATAGGAAGAGATATAAATGACATTTGACTTATGAGCATTCTTTATATCACTTTATATGTCATTCTTTGTGATTGATTAAAAAAATATTTAATTATTAAATTTTTAATTAAATATATTTTTTCAATCGATAACAAACAATATATTGGGTAAAAAGTTTTAATTTTTACTAACCCATACTCTCACCAGTTTTAATTTTTGAAGCCCACAAAAGATTAGTGTATTGGGTAAAAAGTTGCTATTAGTTATACAAAAAAAATATTGATGTCTGAGCTTTAAAAAGCATACATACTTAGCACGATGGAGGTACTAATGTACTATGCAACATACGTATATATGAAGATTTTTTGAAATGGAAGGTACAATATGGTACACGTTTCACACATTTATAAATAAGAAACATTTGATATTAACTAATAATATTTGTTAATAGACATTCATCATCTCATTCATGTTTTCAAAGCATTTCCATTTTTTTTAAGGAAATAGCCCATTTAGATTGGTGCAATTTTTCTACTTCACTTAGCCCCTTAACAAACATTGGTGCAACATAGAACATCGTTCATTTTCTTCCAACTACGTACTGTTTATTTTGTGTGAACTTGAATTCTCTTTATTGTCATTGGAATATGTATGCAGTTATCTCTTGAAAACATGCCTCAACGGAATTCAATAGTCACAACTTTGACATATGTGAGTTGGTAATGAATTTTTGATAGTTGCAAACCGATGCCTTAATATGAGCCATCCTTTTTGTTGAGATGCCAAATGAGACCAGAGTCCCATCCTTTACCATTTGGTGGACTTTGTTGTTGGGATGTAAGTCTTTCATCACTAATCTTATTATTTCGAGAATAATTTAAATACTTATTGAATTTCTTTTATTGCCAATTAGTTTTGAGACGAAATCTTAATATGATATAAGAGTCAGAGTCAAACTTCTTTTCGGTTGTCATTGGTCAAAATATATCATTTAGTTATAGGTCAAAGGTAATAATTCGTCTGGACCGACAGACCTATATGGAGGGGGTCATGTTAAAAGTAAATCTCACATCACATACTTCATTATTTCAAAAATGATTTAAATACATGTTGGACTACTCATATAAATTGTTAATTAATTTTGAAATAGAATCCTAACATTTACCCTTATCTAACAAATTGGTCGGTGCTAGCAGGAAAAAGAAAAGAATGGGGCAATGTGTTACAAATGTGCTTTATAGTTATCATTTCCCAACTATTATTAAAAAAATAATTATATACTTTTTTGAGGGGTAAATATCATCATTTTAAAAAATCCCTTTCCAAACCTACTTTTGAGTACTATATGTTATATTTTTTCAATCAAATTGAATAATATATTATTCAACAAAAAAATAAAATATTAACACTGTGTAAAAGTATTAGTATATATAAGGAAAGGAAGCAAGTGTAAAAAAATACTCCACATCATAATCATTCATTATTAGAAAATTCAATAATTTGAATTAATAAATATATGTTAACTATTAGATTTTTCAAGAATGAATAGTTAAGAATATAAATAACAATTAATATTTTGACATAGCTGAGAATGGATTTTCCAATGGTTTGATGCATATTTGATATAATAACATTTAAGTTTTAGTTTTGGGTATGGATACTTGATATTAATAACATTTAAGTTTTAGTTTTGGGTATGCATATTTTGAAAACATAAATAATTCAATATAAATAAACAAATGATAGGTTGAATTTTTGGTCTAGCCATAAGTATACAACATCATAGATATGAGATCATCTTCAATACTGAAGCAAAAATAAAATAGTATGAAATGTTATTTTACCATTTAGATATAATGATATTACATTTAGGGTCTAGAGATGTGCAATCCAATTCCAACATCTTGCTTCTTGCGTTTCCCATGACAATGATTTATCGATAACAATAATAGACTCCAACCGTTACCTTCATTTTCCTCTTGTAAAAGAGGCCCACAAGTTGCCATCTCTATTGAATCTCACATGTTATGGCCAGGGAACAAAAAAAAAGGAGAATAAAATATATATTTTTTCGGCTGGTCTATATTTTAGACTTAAGTTTTTATGAAGTTTCTATTTTCTTATAAGAAATGACATAACTCCAAAACCAATTACAACAATACATACCACATCATACTTAATTCGTGTACAACATATAAATAATAGTTATAATTTAAAAAATATATAAATAATAAATGAATTTAATATATATATATAGTTTCTATTTTATAACCTTATTATTTTTCTTGTCTAAAGGTAATCACGGTACATCTAAAAGGAAAACTGTTAGATAAAAAAAATTCCCCTTGTGGAGTACCGTTGTTTTGGATTTGACCTCTTTTTTACAATATAAAATACAAATAATATTTCGTCTGGTTTTTTTTTGTAAGAAAAGCAAAACAACTAGTTTTGAAGTTGTATACTGAGACATGAGAGGTCGATCGATTACACTTTTCTTCACTGGTCTTGCTTAGTTCCTTTCTTAACTCTCTCTTTGTCCCTTCTCCCCCTATATCCAAATTACCCTTCTGCCCCTCGTCCCCACCTATTGTAAGTTCTAACATTGTCCCAACAACCAGATCCATTGTCTCTTAATTACTATTTTCTCCTCGCTATTTCACTCTCTACCGATCTTATCCAAACACACCGTTGACCACAACTTCCTTCTGTTTTTGAATTTTGAGCATAGAAATGTTCGGAACTGGTTTGAACTTTGAGCGTGACCGTGCTGAAGGTCGGTTTAATAATACACCCAATGCTGGACGGAACTTTAACACCGTTAACAACGATATGCTTCGTAGAGCTCACAGTGACGTCACGGAGAATCGGTCTTCGGTTACAGAGAAACCAACCGATTCGGTGAACACTGTGGAACAAGAGAATCTAATCGGGTCTGAGGAGGAAATGAATAAGACAGTTACAGTGTCGTCGTTGAAGCAATTGAGTAATCTGGAACAGTTTTTGTTGGCGATCCAACCCCATGTTACTGTTCACTCTCACTCTAAGGTTGCCTTAACCTTTTTATTTTTACAAGTGCTGTTAATTGTTACTTAAAGCTTCGCTTGTGAACTAATTGAGTTTTATTTGTGTGGTTAGTAATTGTAGTTAGTGTGGTTTGTTGGTGTTCTGTGTAATTTGATCGCATATTTGCATTATCGGAAGAAAGTTGACAGAAGGGGTTAACCATAATGGGTTTGTAGTTAGTGTGATTTGTTGGTGTTCTGTGATACCATAGGCCTGGGTTTTCAAGTTGACCTGATAGCTTCAGTGGCTTGATTCGGTTGGACTAGAAGGGGTCAACCATAATGGGGGTCTTTCCTTGAATTTAAGGATCGTGATTGGGAAGACAGGTCGCGGTTGGGGTTGGCCTTGGTACGACTATCTTGGCCATGGGAACAATTGGATCATTTGAAATTCGTTATACAATTTACGCCAGCGGTTGCAAGTTGCAACCCATGAATTTAGTGGAATGTGTAATGCTTGAGGCCACATTTAATTTTGAAAGGGATCTAGATATGGAGAGGATATTTTGGTTTAGAAGGAATAAAGAATAACATATTTAGCTTTCAAATAAATAAATGGAGCAATTGGATGATACGACAAATTTGCTGACATATGCTGTACGAACGATCTGTAATTTTGATTGCTAATAACTTCTGCATTCCCAATGAATCATGTAGGAATGTCTGAACCGTTAATTACTAAAAACTCCCGTATTTTCAAAAGTGTAAAGTGTAACCGTTTTTGCAATGTTGTTTTTTGAAGCTTGAAATGTCTTTCATACGGCACGATATTATACCAAATTGACCACATTTGGCTGGGCAATATGTATCTGGTTGTAAATGCAAAAAGTTTTTTTCCCCTTCTATTCTAATTGTTAATTGAATCTTGCAGAGGACCATGAGAGCCTTAAGGACATGCGACGTGGAGCTTCAGCCTTACTTTGTTCTCAGTGATTTGTGGGAAGCTTTCAGGGAGTGGAGTGCATATGGTGCTGGAGTCCCGCTTGTACTAAATGACAATGATGGTGTTGTTCAATATTATGTTCCCTTTCTATCTGGAATTCAAATCTATGCGCAGACGGTAAATCCATCTGTAAAGTCAAGGTACACAGCTTTGTTTGTGCCCTGTTTAAATATTAATGTTAATGACTGAAGTGGCGGCTCCAACATTTATATCCCTTATTTTTGTGGGGTGCAAATCTAAATACAAGTCCAACATTTATATCTAATATTGCATCTTTTATTTTAAGGTGTTTATATATTTATTATTGTTTCGAGATTAATTTCATTTCCATATTATTGTTTCCTTCTTTGATAGGCAACTAAATGAGGGTAGTGTTAGTGATTTCAGGGACTCAAGTAGCGATGGTAACAGTGATAGCGAACCTGAAAGATTAGTGAAATACTTGAGAGAGCAAAGGAATATCCCCCCTCTGTTAGATGAGATACCTCATTGGATGGGTAGGTTATCCTTGCGAGACCACCATATTCCCCCACAAGATGGCTTTTCCAGTGATGATGCCAATTCTGTCAATCTTCGAGGCTACTTGCTCTTTGAATATTTTGAACAGGACCGTCCTTACATGCGTGAGCCTTTGGTTGATAAGGTGTGTTAATTCGTTCTACTCTGCTTCCTTCTTTTCTTTGCCTCATTTTACTGGAAAAGAGTTATGGTCATTTGTAATGACCATTCCTTCTCTTCTCAGCTTTTTTATTATATTTTCTTTTGTGTGGTGGTGGGATAGATTTTGGAACTTGCTTTAAGCTTCCCTGAACTGATGACACTCAGAAGTTGTGACATACTACCGTCAAGTTGGATATCTGTAGCATGGTATTTTTCTTTACTTTTGTGCTTGACATATAGCTTATAGATGAACATTTGACTGACTTATTCTATTTTTTTTGTAGGTATCCAATTTACAGGATACCAACTGGTCCAACATTAAAAGATCTTGATGCTTGCTTTCTGACTTACCATTCTCTTCATACACCTGTGGCAGGTAAGATGTTTTTTTTGGGCTTTTGCTTTGTAACACAGCCTTCCTTGCCCCACAATCTTCTGTTTATATGGCTAATATCCAGTGTTTTGTTATCACTTCTTCAAGCACATTATTGAGTATCATAATGCATCATTATGTCTTTCAGTGGATGGTACTTTGCATGTTTCTTGCCCTAGATGTTGCTTCACTGTATTTTTAAGCAAACATATGTCCAAACTTTGTAAAATGTGATCCCCCACTCCTTTAAAATGATGTCATTTTGGATTAGTTGTGGTTATTAATTTCTTTCTATATTACAAAGGCTTGTTTAAATTTTGGGAATGTTTCTATGTGTGCACAGCTCCATTATCAGTGCATAATAATGATGCATATTTAAGGGATAACCAGTAGTCCATTTTTTTGGTTTTGCACTAGTGGCTTTAATGAGACATACACTATGTTTTCAGGTTCGCAAAAAGTGCAGGCTCCTGTGCCCAGACATCCAACTGAGATAAAAACTAGTGTGTGTAAAATGTCTTTACCTCTTTTTGGTCTTGCATCATATAAGTTCAGAGGACCTGTGTGGACTCCTAATGGTGGATTTGATCACCAATTGGCAAGCTCTCTTTTTCAGGCCGCTGACAACTGGTTAAGACTTCTTAATGTCAATCACCCAGATTTTGTGTTTTTCAGCCGTAGATGATGTTAAAGTGACTCAACCGTTTTACTTGGAACCTTTAAGAAGTAGACCTAGTTATTTGCCAATACCAGCTTGGTCCATATCTTAGATATATACTTGATAGGTCAGAGTTAATTACCTATTTAGCAGAAGTAAAAGAAAAAGAAAAAGCAAAAAGATGTTAAACTGTGCCCTCTGTAATTCCCTGCCTTGGAAAGTTATGGTAGCAAAGGTGGTGATACTATGGACAAGCATCAGTGTTAGCTGTTCAGACCACTTCAGCATGTTTTCATGATGGATGTGCAGCTTCATAAGTGCTCTCAGATATTATGCTGTTCTTTTGTTTCCTAACAACAATGATACCCAGATCTGTTGTAGTTTCCCAACTATATTTATGCTGGTATGTTTTAGTTAAAGATAACATGCTGCATTTTTTCAGTTCTGATGATCATTACATAAGACCTAGCTTTTAGCTTGTTGGGGGAATTTTAGTGGAAATGATATTAGATGGTTAGTCATGTTTGAATTTCCCCAACACTGTATTTGAATCCTTATAGTTATGTTTTTTTACTTGCGTTAAACCCTCATGAGTCATGACTGTTTCCTTTTTTCGCCTATTTTGAACTAGGATCATCTCCATTAATAGATGGGCAAATGCATGTTTTCCCTTTGTTTTTAACGACAAAAGTGTAATTTCATTATAACCAAAAGGTATATGTATCATTAAAAGTTGTATTTCCATTTGGTTTTTGAAGCACTTTTTTCCATTAATGGAGAAGATTCTAACTCGGCTTATGACTCCCTTATAAACATTCTTTTAGTAGGAAAAAACATAAATATATACATTTCTGCCCATTTTAGTCAAGAAATTCAAGTTTTCTACCGATAATAGCTCATGTATCCTTCTTTCCAATGTCTGAGAACATATCAGATGCATTAATCCATTAAATGACTTCGACTCATTTAATTGTTCTATGGCATATTTACCATAATTTTCCTTTTCTCTCCAGATTTATTTTAAGCTTCTTTGTACAAACTGAACCATTTCTAATTGTTGCTCCAATATGCTTTAGCCTATTATCTTGCTTCAAACTCAAGGCTGTATTTGCATGCTAGCAAGCAAAACATATTAACATTTTTTCATTTATGCATGAGTTTGACAGAATCTCCATCCATTTTGAGAAAGAAAAATATTATGATCTGAATTGCTAAGAACAATAGTTTTAATATAGGATAAGATTCTTTTAATTGAGTTCACGTATGTAATCTGTAAAGTGGGGTGTACTCTTTGGACTTTGATTGGATATCTATACCCCAGCTAAGGAGTGATGGTCTGGTAAGTTTTTTCCTCAAAGCAACAACAATTCATGATCCGAACCTATAATAACCACACATATAAAATGGGTAATCCACTTTAGCCATGACCAAATAATTATTGTGTATAAAAATGGGGAGTATACATGCTCAAAATTATCAAGCCTTAAAATTATAATATACTCCTGTTTGATTACTTTAAATAAGCAAACTTAAAATAATTTTCTTTTAGCTTGATATCTTTCGGAAACCTACAACTTTAGTAAACAAAAATTGAATGAGGCCTCGGGCTATAATTAATATACCGTAAGTGCACCACTGACCCCAAATTATAATTCCATAATTAACATAATGAATGACAAGATTACACGCATGAAAGGAAAAAGAAAGATAATATAGAATACTCTCTAGTTGCTCATGAGAAGAAAAAGAGAGAAAAGGAAAAGAGCGCCCTGTCAATCAAATCCTTCCATTTGCAGCACAATACAATAAGGCGCACACTTTTTGGCGAAAATGAAGTGTGCCTTGTTTTCTTTTTCATCGTCCACAAAAGTCTTTATATGATTTGTGGATTGGATAAGGAAGAACCAAGAGGTATTGCACTTACCAGATGTCACTAGAGTCTAGACGTTATACCCTACCTTAGCTTGTTTATTTATTTGTTTTATACTCAACTTATGTAATATATGTGCTAGTGTATAGATTTATACATAGTTAATATATTATTTATCGTTCATTTGTATTACTTTTATTTAAGAGTCGATGATTAATGAAAAATCAATGGTAGATAATATAGTGACTGTAAAAAATTCTTAGACTATCATAACACTCATCTTTTTCTCTCCTTAATTAAGCTTATATGATAGAGTTTGAGTCTTAATAAGAACCCAAAGAGGTGATTCTTTTACCGAAGCTCATGCCTTTCCATGCAAAGAAACATGAATATAAAGTTGGTCTTACAGGAATGAATAAGTGGTCAAGATCTACCAAAAAAGGGTTAAGGACCTTAATTTTGGATTTCAGCTGGTTGATTATAAAGTTAAATAGGAATGTTACTTATACACTTAATACTTACACTCCTACACTCTTTACTATGAAATAAATGAGAACGAAAAAAAAACAGTATGAATTAAGAGTGTTGCCGTGTTGGTGTTAAAGTCTAAGCGTAGATATAACATTACTTATTTCTTTAATACAAAAAACTCTTGAATAAAATAAAAAATGGAGTAACCTTGAGTCAGTTTTATGAGTGCGCCGACAAGACAACGGTGTTCCGTTTTATGACTTCTTTCATCAAACGTAGCAAGTAAATCGGTCCCATAAAAAATCATCATAACACATATTGTCAAAAAGTGGTCCCAGAATATTTTTACATTATATACTCTGAGCTATTGGTAATCACATGTCCCAAACAGATTAATTATTAATCCATATATGATAGGTACTCTCTACAAATAAAAAATAATCTTGTATAGAGTTATGTATTAGTAGATTATTTTAAAACACTGAAGAAATTAAGTATTATTAATGACAAAAATAATATGTAAATAGATAGGAAAATATTTTTTACATTATTGATATCCATATATCATTTATGTCTTGATAATGATTGACCTACACATAAACAAAATATCCAAACACTACACATTTTTTAGATTTGATTCCAAACACTGTGATGTAATGTCGGACATCAAATTTAAGCAAATTAGGCGCAGGAAACCTATTTATTTAATTTTGTAATGTAAATCTAAATTAAGATGAAATGGGGGTGGGAAAATGGGAAGAATGAAAAAGGGGAAAGCGTAAATAGTTAAGTAGGAAATTTGATGGAAAAACAGAAGTAAAGATAAGAAAGAAGAAATAAAAGTGAAGTGAAGTGAAGAAGTGAGAGAGAAAGAGAGAAGTAGAGTAAATCATTATCATGGCATTTTCTCTCACTATTTTGGTCCTCCTTCTCTTTCTCCACATCCTCGCCTTTGTCCTCTCCATTGGCGCCGAACGACGTCGTAGCGAGGTAAATATCTCTCTCTCTCTCTCTCTCTCTCTCTTTCTCTCCACTTTCTTTCATTTCTATTTTATTTCCTTTCAATATTCTGTAACTGAATCTGTAATTAAGCTACATCTGAGAGGAGATTCCTTTAATATGCGTTATTTTCAGGCGAAAGTAGTCCCCGATGAATACGACAACCGAACTTACTGCGTTTACACCACCGATGCTTCCACCGTGTACGGCTTGGCGGCGTTTGTACTCTTGCTCCTTAGCCAAGCGGTGGTTAACGCCGTTACCAGATGCCTTTGCTGCGGCAAAGGCCTCGTCTCCGGTTGCTCCTCTACTTGCGCTGTTCTTCTCTTCATTATCTCATGGTAATTTTCAATATTTTCGGCAAATTTCAAAACAATATCGATTTATCTTAAACTTACTTATATTTTGAACCATAGATTAGTAAACTAAATGCCTACATGGACTTCACTCAAGCTATATGATTTTGCAATAAAAAATAAATTGTATTGAGATCTCTCTTATTCTTATATAGAGCTTATTTAGATTTATGAGAATGTTTACAAAAGAAAGTATGAGAGTAGTCCATGAGCTACTGAACTGTTTAGGTAACAAAAAATATTGGGAGGAGTCCTGCTTAGGTAAGGTTCATAACATTCTTTTTAGCTTTTTTTAGCACATTTACTTGAGAAGTTTATGAAAATAAGGTTTTTTAGTTTATTTCTAATAAGTTCATTGAATATGTGGTTAATCAACTGTTTTGTTATGAATGTCTCAATGTTTGGATTGGTAGAAAGTTTAATGTATTTATTATACTGTGAAATCAGGATTAGTTTTTTGGGGGCAGAGGCATGTTTGTTAGCAGGGTCAGCAAGGAACGCATACCACACAAAATACACAGGTGATTATTTGAAACATGATTTGTACTCGTGTGCCACCCTCCGCAAAGGTGTCTTTGCTGCAGCGGCTGCCTTGACCTTGTTCTCTATGTTAGCTTCAATTCTGTACTACTGGGCACACTCCAGAGCTGACACTGGTGGCTGGGTAAAGCACCGCGATGAAGGTCTTGGATTGGCCACACAACATCACCACCACCAAGGTCCTGAGTTTGACAAAGCCTGAGATTTATTGCTGTCATTGGAATTTCAACTTTGAATAGAGTGGGCTTACCTGAAATATATAAAACCTGAGATTTGGTATCTTTTTTGTTGTATAACTATTAGTAAGGCTGGGGCTAAGGGAAGATTAAGGTATTAATGGGAGGATATATTATTAATGCTGGAATAGGAGAATGCTTGAAACGATATATAGATATATAGTAGTATTGTTTGATCATATATTAAAACTTCTACTGTGAAACTTTGAAAGCTTGTTGCTGTTTGAACGTTTAGCTCCCAACTATTTACTTGTGTCTTAGTTGCTTGCATTATTATGTAATACAATTTTATTCTTAAAGCCTTCCTTCTTGTTGAGATTTACTAATAGATTTGCTATTCTTGTTCCGTCACTGGATTCCAAGTTTATTAGTATCTAGCTTTCGGTTTTGGATCAGAATGAAGGAAAATGAATTACTTGAGAATCATTTCACAAATTTTATGAATTTTATGACTTTCAAGTCTTATATTTCCATTTCCTCGTCGGTTACTCTTCTATTTAACTAATTGTGTGGATGATATATTTTTTCCACTGATATCTCGATATCCGAAATTGGTGTTTATTTGTGTATCCCAATAGCTGTGCTGAAATCTGAATTTCTGGAGGGGAAAATTGAAATGTCTAGACAAAAAATCTTGTTGGCAACTTGCCATTATGTATGATGATGGCCCTACACTATGGATCGCCGTTTTATGTACTTTTTTATTAATATTTGTTTACATTGTTTTGATTTTAATGCTCCACTTAAATTTTGGATGAAAAATGCTAACATGGAGATACTAAATCCTTAACAAAAAATACAATTAATAAAATCGATGTGATACCACATTGATTTTAGTCCCATGTTTTTATATTTTTAAGTATTTAATCCCTCCATAATTAGCATATTTTATCTAAACGGGGACTAAAAACAAAAAAAGTAATTTAAACTTAAAATCAAAATGAGACATAAAAGTAGCGACCAAAATCATTTATTATCATATGTTTTTGGTGCATGATGTATTTGTGTGTCTCAATAGAAAAGTCCAACATGTCTTCAAAATTTGACACGTTATTTTATTATTATTATTTTTATCTTGTTCTATTTATAGCGAGATTGGTTAAACAATGACCCAAAGGAAGAAATTTCAACTAGTAGAGGAGAAGGTGATCCCAGTAATGATATTGCTGAACACTTTGGAGTGCGTATACATGGGAAGAGTTCAAATAATGTGACTTGCAAATTTAGTGTAAGAGAAATAATTGGTGGAATAATGCGGTTAGAACTTATGCCATCCGAGTCATAAAATATACCGGGAGATGAGTGTGAAGTTTAATGTTCTTTCTTCCCCTCCAAAACTCAATCTAAGAGACCATCCTTAGATAAACATGTTTGATAACAAAAATAATATAATATCACATTTAAACATGTTTGAAGTTTTTAGCTTTGTTAATATTCCCTAATAGTATAATATTTATGGGTGTATGATTTTCACTGAGATGAACTGCACATGAGTGCAAATTCCACTCATTTATTTAATATAGGATAAAAAGAATTCATCGTATACCATTGTAAATAGAGGGATAATACAAGAATGAACATTAACGTGAGATATATAAATTTGTTTAGAAAAGGTTCGTTGAATTTGAAATCATGCTCACTGATTGTACACCTGTTTTTTCATTGATTATGGACCATGCACTTTATTTATTTTGTTATACTATTTAAAGTTGAAAAATTAAGGATAAGCATAATTGGTTAGTAAATTTAGTCACTTAATATTTAATGTAATGCAAATTATATAGAGAGATGGATCAAGGTTCCTTACAAAAAGTACATTTTTTAATAAAATAATAAATTATTGCTGTAAAGTGGAAAGCGACCCTCAGGAAATAATAATTTACTATTTGTTCATCAAAGCACCTTGTGAAAAGTTATTATTCCAGCTTTACTTTGTAGTAATTAGACTTTATCTCTTATTATTCTTATAGAGGTAAATAGTTGGTGGATAGTAGAGTTAGTTAAATATAATGTTAGGATTCAAATAATATTGTATCAATTTTGTCATTAGAGTAATCACTGTGTTGAAATGGATTAGTTACTATTCTCAATTAAATTTAAATTATTATATTTTTATAAACATAACTTTTTTAACAATATAAATTCTTTAATTTTTATCTTACCAATCATTCTCTCCTACCTTCTTCAATATAAATATTTTTTTATCTCCGTCCACTTAACATTAAAGAAGATTTAGTTTCAAGTATTTCAACATCCAAAATATCATTTATCAACACTTTCTCAATTTAGGATACATGTCCATTTTTCTTTAGGCTTTATCAGATCAATTGGATGGTGTTAAATACAAATTGTTTAAAATATAGAAGAGAAAAAACTAAGAGAATTCTCATTCATAATTTTATTGGTCGAAACTAACTTTAAGACTTGAGTTTTAGTGGAATTTTAAGTAGACATAAACTAAACAAATATTAATAAAAAACAAATATTTATACAGAAAAATCATGTTCCACTCACAAATATTTATATACTCGTATCACAAGCTAATCACTTCTTAGAAATGATAAAATAATAATAATAGAAAGATGATTGCTCTTTTATCCTAATGGTATATGATGGAAATGGTAAAATAATAGTAATAGAAAGGATAAAATATGTATTAAAACCTATTTCACGAATGTGGATAAACATAGTGGGTCTAATTATTAATAATTGTACTCATGTCTCTCTAACGGTTCGAAAAGCATACAGAATAATCATGATTGTCAGGTCTAATATGCTCTTCCTCCTATTACAACAAGGCAATGCACATCAATGCATGTACTTTAATTTTTATTGAGAAAGTAAGAAATGACTGAATGTTTTAAAGTATAATAAATACATTTCTGATTTTAATTTTTTATGATTTGCTTTAACCAAATCAAATTTATATAAATTTTAACCATTGAGTATCCTTGTTGTTTTGCTTCTTTGTTTGTTTGTTTAATTTTCCTTCTAACAAAAAAACATGTAAACCTATTTAAATTAATGCTACATACTTGTTTAAAATTTGTGTTTATGGTGCTTTATAATCTATTAGTAAAATGAGTTTGCAGTTTCTTATTTACATTACTATTTATTGACTTGATTGATAAAAGTTATTTTGTGAACTTACTACTAAAAACTATAAAAAAAAACTTTGAATAATCCATGTATAACTTTTACTCTACTTAATTTGAATTTGAAGACCTTCAAACTATTAATTAATGAATAACATTAAATAAACTCAATCTTACTTTTAACTTATTTCTAATGAAATAAATTATAAATCATATTTACTCTTATAATCAGTGGAAATGGGCAACCTTGTTTCTGTTCCCGAGGCCAAGGGTGTTGCTTTCCCACACTTCAACACTTCATTCACACTTAATAATAAAGCATTCATTTTCTCTCACCTTAACCTTCTTTCTTTTTCTCCCCACCTTCTCTTTTCTCTCTAACACTCAAACAAAGCTACCATAACCCCTCACTGTCTTCTTCTTTCCTTTCTGTCTTAGTTTTTGCTCCAACGGTCACTAAGTTCGAGGACAACATCATGTTCCCTTTACTTTCCTTGCTTCTTCTTCTTCTTCTTCTTTGCTCCACTTCTCTTCCACCTTTTGTAAATTCCCTCAATGCTGAAGTCTATGTCCTTTTAACACTTAAACAATCTATCACAGACCCACAAGGGTCTATGAGTAATTGGAATGATTCTGATCAAAACCCATGTTCATGGAATGGCATTACTTGCAAGGACCAGAGTGTTGTCTCCATTAGCATCCCAAAAAGGAAACTTTATGGCTCTCTTCCTTCTACTCTTGGATCCCTTTCCCAACTCCGCCATATCAATTTCAGGAACAACAAGCTCTTTGGAAATTTGCCTCCACAACTATTTCAAGCTCAGGGACTTCAAAGTTTGGTGCTTTATGGCAATTCCTTTTCTGGGTCTGTTCCAAATGAGATACACAACCTCAGGTACCTTCAAACTCTAGATTTGTCGCAAAACTTCTTTAATGGGTCATTGCCTGCTACTATTGTCCAATGCAAGAGACTCACAACCCTTGTTCTGAGTATAAACAATTTCACTGGCCGTTTGCCAGATGCATTTGGTACTGGTTTTCTATTTCTTCAAAAGCTAGACCTTTCTTTCAATCAGTTTAATGGTTCAATTCCTAGTGATATGGGAAATTTGTCAAGCTTGCAAGATACTGTTGATCTGTCTCATAATCATTTTAGTGGTTTAATCCCATCCACCCTTGGTAATCTACCTGAGAAGGTTTATATTGATCTTACTTACAATAATTTGTATGGTCCAATACCTCAAAATGGTGCTTTAATGAATAGAGGACCAACTGCTTTTATTGGCAATCCTGGTCTATGTGGCCCTCCTTTGAAGAATCCATGTGGCTCTGATACTCCGGGTGCCAATTCAACTTCCCCAATTCCATTTCTACCTGATAGTAATCCATCTCAGGATATTGGTAATAATGGTTATGGGAAAAGCAAAGGGTTAACTAAGGGTGCTGTGGTTGGCATTGTTGTGGGTGATATAATTGGAATTTGCCTTTTGGGTTTGCTGTTCTCTTTCTGCTACTCAAGGGTTTACGGTTTTAATCAGGATCAGGATGAGAATGTTGTTAATAAGGGAACGAAAGGAAGGATAGAGTGCTTCTGCTTCAGAAAGGATGAATCTGGGGCCTTATCTGATAATGTTGAGCAGTATGACATTGTCGCATTAGATAATCAAGTGGCCTTTGATTTGGATGAGCTTCTCAAAGCTTCGGCTTTTGTTATTGGTAAGAGTGGAATAGGGATTATGTACAAGGTGGTGCTTGAAGACGGGCTTGCCTTGGCTGTGAGAAGATTGGGTGAGGGAGGTTCACAAAGATTTAAAGAGTTTCAAACAGAAGTAGAAGCAATAGGGAAGTTAAGACATCCAAATATTGTGACTCTAAGAGCGTATTACTGGTCTGTTGATGAGAAGCTTCTCATATATGACTACATATCCAATGGAAACCTTGCTACAGCAATGCATGGTCAGTTTCATTAAGGGCAGGGCTCTTTTTTCCCTTTTTCTGTTGTCAATTGGCATTTAGTGATGTTTTCTGTACTTTGTCTTACATTATATTAATTTGATTGTGTGGTTCCATGTAATGACTTCAGGTAATGCTGGACTTGCCACATCTACACCGCTATCTTGGTTGTTTCGATTAAAAATCATGAAAGGAACTGCGAAAGGGTTGGTCTATCTCCACGAGTTTAGCCCCAAAAAATATGTCCATGGAGACCTGAAGCCAAGTAACATACTCATTGGACATAGCATGGAACCCCACATTTCTGATTTTGGACTCGGGCGCCTTGCCATTATCGCTGGAGGGTCCCAAACCTTGGAATCCGACCACGCCGCTGCTGAGAAACCACAAGAAAGAAGACGAAACAGCATGTCCACAGAAGTTCCACCTAATGTTTTGGCAAGTGGTTATCAGGCTCCAGAGGCATTGAAGGTGGTGAAGCCATCACAGAAGTGGGACGTTTATTCATACGGTGTGATTTTGTTAGAAATGATCACAGGAAGATTACCAATTGTCCAAGTAGGTAGCTCAGAAATGGACCTTGTTCAGTGGATTGAGTTCTGCATTGAGGAAAAGAAGCCACTTTCAGATGTATTAGACCCTTATTTAGCTGAAGATGCAGATAAAGAAGATGAAATAATTGCAGTGTTGAAGATTGCAATGGCTTGTGTCCATAGCAGCCCTGAAAAGAGACCTACAATGAGGCATGTGCTTGATGCTTTGAATAGATTATGTATTTCCTCTGATTGAGAAACTGTTAATCCTGTTCATTTGTGAAACTTTTGCCTTCACTGTTGGTGACCTTTAAGGTTTGCAAGCTGCTAGGATTTGCACAAGTTTTGCTAGAAGTGTGAAACTTTTTGCCTTCAATGTTTATTTTTGTCTTTATACATGAATTGTGTTGGTCTGCTACTCTGCAGTGCATTCTTAATTTAGAGAATTAATGTATTTTACTTTCTGTTCTGTTAACTGGTATTCTATCTAGTCTGATCTATGTATATAAAATATTTCTTCATGTTAAACCACATTATTTAGTATACTTTTATGCTATCTTTTTTTTATTATTCATTGTTCTGGTGGAAGATTGCATGTCATACTAAGACTTTATGTCATGCATTTGTACCATTCTTTCCCAATATATATATGTCACACTCTTAAAAGTATCATTAGAGCATCTCCATGGGAGAATACATATTTCATTCTTGTCTAAGGACTATTGTAAGAAATAAGAATCTCACATTAACAATTGAGTGAAAAATATTCATATTTTAATAAACATCTATCGAAGGAAGAAAGATAAGCGAAAGAGTTTTGAATTCATATTCCTCACACTTTGCTAGTTTTGATATATTATACTATTTTTCTTTAAAAAAGGGGACATATACTATTGCAGGTTTGAGTTTAATATTGAGATTATCAAAATAGCTTTTGTAATGTGGGAAAACTAAAAAACTAGTACTAATATAGTGAGCACTATTTTCTTCTTATTTTTAGTTGACTTATTACGAGGTACTCATGTGGGTTCGGCCATTTAAACCGCAAATAGATAATCACCAAATTACTTGCAGTTTCTTAAGAACTTTGTACCTAGTACTTAGTAAATTATACTAACAAAACAAGGGACAAGTCCTTGGAATCCTGCAATTCGTGGAAAAATTCTTGCTTTGTACTTTGATTTAATTAAGTGCTGATTCTTCTCTTTATTGTTCTTTTCTGACTTTGACTGAGACAGCATCCCATGCTTGATTTTCACGTGGCTTATTAATATAATGCTGGTGATGTTTGTACTATAGAAAATGCACCAGATTCCTTTATTAAAATTTAGAAAGTGGAATGTGTTACGGAATCATTGGCAGGACTAATAGTAATCAATATCCAAATTTCCATCAACAACATACTTTTCTGTCTAAGTTAAATACCAAGTCCATTAAGTTATAATAAGGGAACATCATCATGACAGTTTTTGCTTTTCCTCTAAAGGAATCCAGCAAGAGTAACACTCAGAATTTAGGTGTATCTAGATGAACATGGAACAAAGCCTGCATTCTTTCTTGCAATCCTTAACCTTTTCACACATTCTATAAACTCCCTGTGCCAAAAAATGGTGAGACAGCAATAGCTTAAGTTAGAATTATTGTTGAAAATAGCATACCTATTATTCATGATTGAATATAGAAAGTTGGCAAGTAAAACGAAATGAAGACATGAAAGAAAACCTACTTCCATGGAACATCACCAACAGTCCTCCAATTATCTTCTCTGTCCTTGTAGAACAATGAGAACTCTGAGTCTGATTGGAACAATCCCAACCCAGAAAGAGTTTGGCTTCCTGAATTGCACAGCAAGTTTTAACAAATATATTACTAGTAAATGAAATACTTATACAATGTTTTTCAAGTGCATCATTGACTGTGCCTACCAAACATATCTTCTAATTGGAAAGCTAAACTTGTGTATCCTCCATGATCAAGTACACAAATTTTCCTACCAATGGTAATTCCATCCATGTTAACCTTCACATAAGCCCATCTCTCATTGCTTTGAACACCATCTATCTCTTCATCATTTGTTTCTTGGACAGGTCTAGAATGCATTGTGCTTGAGTTCTTGAGGTTGAGATTGGATTGAGGCCAATCCATAAGGTGATACACTGCATGTCAAAATAATTGAATTAGATTTTAATGGAAGTAACCCTCTAGAGAGGAACTTTAGTTGTTTTACTGTGGCAACATGGTGTGTGAAAAATAAAATAAAGAGATGATGAGTTAAAAGAATGAACAAGAGGATGAACTCATACAGTTGCCAGAAGAATGGTAAGCTTCATGTTGAACAGTTCTGAGACTAAGACCAAGATCAATTATGCCATCATCATGTTTGTCTTGGTACAAAACTGAGTGAAAAGTTGAAGGGTTCAAAAGAAAGCTTGATGTTTTTGAATCCATTGGGATGGTTCCCTATTGAGTTAAAATGGTTTTAAAAATGATTAACTCTTCAATGCAGGTATTGCTGACTAATGAATATTGAGTTGCATTAATAGACATGGATATTTATAGTGAGTTAGTGATAATTGAGTATCTAGATAACAGATCCAAGATCACATGGAAGACAAGGAAGCCTCCTCCATTATCAAACATTGAATGGACAAAGCTTATCTTCTGTTACTGTCAACATGGAATACAAGGTAAAAACAAAACACCACAAGAACAAGGGATGGCCAATTTGATCTTAATACAAGTTATTATGGATTCTGCTTCCTGACATTGCTACAAATGTTCAGACTCTTATGTATGTCAATATTTCTAGATGATAGTAACCCAAAGAAAGCAAGTGAAAAGTACAGTACAATATGAATATGTGAACTGGTCCAACAAAAACATGAACTCATCAACAGAAAAATTATTGGCTATTTATAACTAGTTTTATGTTAAGGCGTGTATTAAAAATACTTATTAAGGATAAAAAATACAAACATTGAATTGAAAATCACAGCTTATAAATATACTATTTGTTTGAATATGTCACTATCCAATACCAAATTTTTTAATCGTAGATTCATTAATATTTCTAAAGTGACGGGTTAACATTAGCCTTATATTTATTTATACAGGCTAAAGTAATGATTTACCCTTTTGGCTATACACATTCATCATAGCTGCGGTTTTTCAATCTTCTCAGCAGTTCAGTGTAACTGAGGTGCATGTACTGAATACATCTGCATGTTTTGCTACTATATTACATTTTAGAATGAATATCTTAATATATTTTCTAATATTGATTTGCCAATGAATATGATTTATGATGAAGAATTATAACATGGTTCAATCTAGCCAACTCTAGCCAACTCTAGCTATTAGGATAAAGGTTTTGTTGTTGGTATTGAATCCTAGGAGGAATCCTTTTTTATCTTTAATATTTGGGGTAAATGCATTATGATATGGATAATACTTGCACAACGCATTTTGGTGCATGTATTTACACATCACTCCAATTCTTGTATAGGGATTGTGTTCTGTTCGGTTCATGTAAAGAAATCTATCGTTATATTATAAGTTCTAATTAAAAAGGTTACATATGTAGGGTACATTATTGATCAAGTTTTGGGTGAATAATTAAAATTATAACAAAGCAGCATGACTACAAATATATGTAGATAATACCATATATGACGCTCAGCTTTGATTATTTGGTTGAGCGGTGAAGCTATATGACAGGACTGCCACTTTTCAAGGGAACAACGAACTGGTCTGATCCGAACATCCCATACCACCCTGCTTTCGTAGGATATATATTGGGTTGTGATAAGAATTGTGTTGTGCAAGAGAATATGAATTTTCAACACAAAATTTATATTTTATTTTCTTTAAATAATACCCTTATAATATTTGTTAAGATTCTCCTTATTTATCTCCCCTCAGTTTTTTATGGGATACAAAAAGAAAAGAAAAATGCGCCGGGTCATTAATGGTGCTAAATTAAAATAGTTTAACTCAGTACAGTCAAGTAAGATATCAGCATTCCTGGATCAAAAGACACAAACTATAATATACTAGCGTGTTCGTGTCTGTCGACTCACATTCTTATTTTATTATATTATGTATTCAATTTTTATATATTTTATTTTATATAATTAGAATGTTTTTGTATTAAAAATATTTTATGTTAAAAAACGTATTTATTATATTTCAATTTAAAGTGAGATAGGTGATTAATGTGCTAATGGTAGTTACTTAGGACTATATGGGTTTTTTTGTGGAAATTAAAAATTGTAAGGGCAAAATAGGAAAATAGAAATTACACCATTGTGATAGTTATTTTATATTTTAGCTTTATATACGGTGTAGATAACGGTCAGAGTGAATATTAAAGCATGGTATATTATATGCCACTTTAAAGACATATAAACTCAATATTATACTTGAGTGTTTGAACTTTGAATAATGAGATTTAATTTTAAACACGTGCTGCGCTCCGAAATTTGGATATTGCAGGTTTAAAATTAGCAAAAGAGCTTGTGAGGGTCAATACTTAAGATATGACCCCGGGAATTCAGATATAAATAATCATGTATTATGTGTCTTACTTATTGTTAATCATATATTTCAAAAATAATTCATAACAAACAAATGGATAACATCATTTGATGTGTACAAAAGTTTTTCACTTCATGCACGGTCTCAATTCTACACATGAAGACAAATGCATGAAAGCTGGTGAATGATGATGTCTTAGGCTCACTCATAGCAGCTCCCACGATTTTACTTATGCACACATTATTCAGTTAGTTAGGCGTAGCAGTTAGTTTGTTAAGCTTTATGTTCAATTGCTTCAGGTAGCTACTCTAGTAGTTACAAAGAGTCTTGAGACCATTCATCAAGTGCATGCATATATATAGAGAGAGGTCAAACAAAGTTGAGTTCTCATTTTTCATCACAAATCAAACAGTTATACTTATCATTTATCAAGCACATCAAAACATAAAAGGCTCATTGAAGAAAATTTTGGCAAGGTTTATAGTCATGCAAGAGTATCATGTAAGAAATTATGTACATAAACGTACACTAATTCAAAGTCAATGGTGTAAGCAAATATTTTCTTACAGGCTTCCTTAATTATATAAATTCTATCACTAGATCTTCGGTAGCTCCTACTCTTTACTGCTATGGTTATAAAACAGAAAGTGAAAACTTCATACTCCGACCCACAAAAAAGTCTGATCAATTCTTTCAGCTTCTGTGTATTCCATAGTGAGAGGTATCCCGTGCCAGCTCTAACGAGATGTATAAAAGACAACAAGAGAAAAGTATCTCATACCTGCTTGGAATTTAATAATCAAGCATGGCCAAAGAAGAATATATTTGATGAAATTGATGTACATCACTTGTCATGACAGGTAAGAAATTCAATTATACAAGGGTACACCTGCTCCACTGCCTGCGCCCAAAATATGCATATAAAAAACATCAACAAAGCAGTGCTTAAAAAATATTGACCACTTATGTTTAAAATGTTAGCACAAAAGAAACATGGTAAGAATAAAAGGCAAATATGATAAGAGGGGGGAGAAAGCAATGAATATAATAGAGCATTCATGAGTGGGACATCCAATAAAGCCATAAGCAATTAATTGCAACTTGAAACTGAGTGATGTTATATTTTTGCATCAACTTTCTGATACTTAAAAATTAACAATAACAACCATAGGGTCACATACCACTCTTCCTCCAACCAAATCATAATGAGCATAATGTGGACCCCCGGGTTCTCCAAAAACTTTATATGTAACCAGCTGCTCAGGGATCAGCTTAGCAGTTTCTGCTCCCAAAAAAACTTAAAAGAATGTTCACTTTTGAAACAACAAGCAAATAAACCATCTAGATCAAGGATTGAAAAAATACCTTCCACAGCTTCAGGGGGGCAAATTAGATCCTGGTCTCCAGCAATAGCTAAGATAGGGACGTTAATTTTGTGTAGATGGTCCTTGTAAAAAAAGGTCCCATCCCTGTTACATAAACCACCCTCTCGAAATGCAGTTGTGAGCTGCAAGAGAAGTTTTGTGGGTATGGTACCTACCAGTTATAGTTGTATCATACAAAATATCAATTATAACAAGTTAACAACCTAGACAAGTGAATAAATAATTTGCTTAACTCAAATAAACACTTAGTTACACAGCATATACTGGTCTTATTCCAGACTAAATAAATTCTGACTCCGGATATCTTGTCTACTGGAGCAAAAGTGGCAATATCCAGAATTCCAGAAAGTACATGTAGCAGGATTATAGCATTTGACACCTCAAAATTGAGAACCATGCAAATAGATAGCATGTATAATGTTTTGAGTTGTGAGAACATAAAAGCTAAGTTCAGAAATGGATATAAATCTCATGATATGGATGAGTCTGAAAGAATACAAAACATTGTATTCTAAAAATATATATTTAGCACAGGCTGGGTGACCCTATGGAAGACCCGAATCCATACCGACCCGATAATGTTTCAGTTCTATTTTGTACGGGTTTGTCCCTTCTAGTACATGTGATCGGATCTGACTCGACCTGGAGCTAATGGGACGTGCCGGTTTTGACTGGTTGGGTCGGGTCTTGCTCTCCCCTAGCATTTGTAACCAAATTAAATCGAATCAAATGCCAAACCACCACCACTTGCTTTTTATATCATTCTTTAGTAGTTGGATATCTTACCCTCCTATCAAAGTCTTCATGGTCCAAAAGACCTAGCCTTTTCTTATGGAAGCAGATTAATAATTTTGTTTTTAACTAGCCTATTCACCGTCTGGAATATCATCTGCCAACATTTGGTACAATAATAATGTGCACTTATATCTCTAGAAATGGAACCACCGGGACAGTTTTATCATGTAAGCATTAGGAAAAGGGCATCTTAAACCAAACTTGTGGTGAAGAATTGAGTACACATAGTATTTGAAACCCAACTGTTTAGCCCATATGGAATGTACTATTTAATCCAATGGTGGAGTTCTCGGCTCCAAATCCTTAATGACAGGTCCCGTCGGAAAATGGATTGGATTTTAATAACCACTAAAGAAAAGAGTAAGTAGTTTGCAATTTCATAACAGAGTTATCAAATGATAACCCAGAGACTAATTTTCAATTACTGGTTCAAAATTGAAGTCTGCTTCCTAGAGCACAATACCCAGCACATCAAAGAAACTGAATCCCATGCTATGTCACACAAGCCCATTTTATCTCTGTGCCAACTTTCACTTAATTATGATGAATGGGGAGCAGAGATCAGCAAGGATCAAACTCCTGAACACTTAGTCAAAGAGGTCTGATTCCATGTAAAAGAACCAACCCTCCTATAAACTTAAGCTATGAGGTAGAGGCACATGCATGATTTTATATCTCCAACAAATAGAAATACTTACAGAAGTTATTCAGGACCAGCCTTTTTAATAAATCTGGATCCATCATGTCCTCAGCTGAAATCAAAGAATTTAGCCATGACAATACATATGGTGGACTAGATGAAAGAGGATGAGCTGCTGCCAACAATGCCCCTAAAGGAACAGGGACATTCAGAGCTTGTGCAGGATCAGCCTGATCAAAAAATGAACAAATTTAGTCCTTCAACAGAGATTATGACAAATTAAATGCAATATATATATTTAGTAATTAAACAGAAACAAATAAGCCATCCACTTACAAGGGGTATGAGTGACTTCAAATATGAGTTGGATGATGTGTAATCAAGAGATGATGCCAGTGTAACCACTGCAGCCAATCTGGGCTCTTTTCCGTCAAAACCTTTAATCAAATGTAACATATAAACTTACATATTTACATTTTATACAGCTCTAAGAACTTGAGCATATATACATACCTGCAACCTAAAGGGATAATGCTACTTAACAACTCTTAAAAAATGCTACTTAAGAACTCTTAAAAAATGCTACTTAGCAACTCTTTAAAAAAAATGTTAGCAACCTACTGAACCTAGTTTTACACCTATATGCTTACTAGTAAGAAATATCATTCCATGTTGACAGACCTTTAAAGAAGTTGTTGTCATAGTTCAAAAATTATTAGAACAGACTAGAAAGTATTATATTATAGCAACAGAGAAGGGTGGAAAAGGCTTTGGAATAGCAGCCACAATTATCCAGCTGCTCCTAGAAACATAATTCAGATCGAGTCATACTTTCACTATAAAGAAAAGAAAACTCAGATTCCCTTGTTTGACTTTTTTTCATCTCTCCTTCGGAAGACTAATAATGCATTGAGACTAAAATAATGTAATCTAAAATTATTCATGATGTGTGCTCAATCAAATATGAATTAAATCTCATAAAGTTGAGTTTGATCATATTGTGATTTTCATGATTTAAAGTCGAATCTATTATCAACAATTTGAACACCAAACAGGAAAGCTCAAGTCGAATTCAGAAATTATAGACTTTGGACTAACGATTTTCATAACCAAAGGTGTTAGTCGAATTTTCTTCACAAAGTAAATATTGGACGATCATTACAAAGTCTTGATATCTGATAACAAACTAAATAACAGTATATTTGGTCAACCCAACAATACAAATGAAGCCACCACCCGTAAATGAACACAATCATAATAACAACCTACAACAGGAATTTCCACATGCAAATACTGCTACACCTTTCCCCTCACCATTGAAGAATGTTTAGACATTAACATTTAGATCATAACAACTGTCAAACAAGAGAGTAAAAAATAAGAACATGATAGCAAATCAAAGCAAAATGATTAACGGTCAACTGATGCTGAGTACTCACCAAACCGTGACAGCATTGAGTAAAGCAAGATACCACCCATGGAATGTCCAACTGCAAGCAATTTACCATCTTTCGGCTTGCTTTCTTTCATTATGTATTCTATCTGTATAGGTAAAACCAAAAAGTCACATAAGGGATACTAATCTTCCTACGAAACAGACTAAAGAGAAGGGATGAAAATGATGTAACTGTTAATCAGTGTCGACAAAATAAAAAGGACTAATGATTCATGAATATATAGCTTTCCGACATGGTAAGATGACACCTTACCGCAGCAGGAACATCTTCTTCCAAGTAATGATCAAAGTCCCAATCATAATTCACCATCAAGTCAAGTTGCTTCTGAAAATCGTCTACTGTCGAACTAAAGCGAGTTTGTAGATCAAATAATGGGGGAGTGACGATAGATAGCTGAGCTTCCTCAATAATATTTACTAGCTTTTGACTCAGCTCAGTTATTTGACTAGTAATACTAGAATTTTCCCTTGTTTCCAACAAAGTTGAAAGGTTTCCCCTTATGTCATTGAACTGTTCGTATAATGGAGAACCCGCCAAAAGTTTTGAAATTCTATCAAGCAAATTAGCAGACATCACCTTGGATTGGTTTTCACTAAGAAACCCAGAAACTCTTTCTGACAAACGCAAGAAAGTCTCTGTCAACCTTGTCACCAATTTCGATTCATCCCAAACACTAGCTAGCCCAGTTAGGTCTCCTTTGACAGCCACATTCTCATCTTCTACTCCTTGTGCAGCAGAAATTTCAGATTCAGCACATGAAATGCTATTCAATTCTTTTTTTGAAGTCACAGGTCCATTGGTTGCACTCTCTGAAGCAGCTTCCATATTTTCAGATATTGCATGGGCAGACTGCTCAACATCTTTGGAATTTGAACCCTGGACAGTGGTTGCATTTTCTGAAAGAGATTCCATTTTCTCAGATACTGTGTTGGCAGACTGTTCGATATCTTTGGAATTCGAACCCCGAAGACTCAACCCAGCTCCTCGCACTTCAAGAATCCATGTTTCGAATCCCTGGCCAGACATGTAACGTGCAAATGATGACTGCAGTACATAGCATGTGTTAGTGGGATGTCTGATATATAGCATTAGAACGAGAAAATTTGAATTAGTCAAGAAAATATAATTAATCAGCTCTAGCGTAGGAAGATGGCATCATGAATAGCTTAAACATAAGTCAATTGCATAAAATAATGTAGAGGGAAATGAAACTTTGACCAGAACAAATTGAGGAAATTTAAATGTAGAGTAAAAAGATGTATGTTTGTTGCATTCTTTGGGGGAAGAGGCAATCAGAATTTTACTGATTGCTATCAAGCTTGAATTTAAAATAATACATTAGTATCAAAAATAAAAAACCTACAGTTTCGACATTCATAAACACTGCTATCATGCTTTAAGATCTTTATATTCATAATGCGAAATAAAAACATTATGGTACGAAAAAACAAGGATAAAAAGATGGCAGTACCACTTTTCTCCCATAATTTGCACTGGAGGCAAAAGTTTAGCAACAGAAGCAAATCATGGAGCAATAATGATAAAATGCAAGCAGCAAACATTGAGATAACAAATATTGTAATGAAAGAAAAGAAAACATACAATAGTATTGGGACAAGTAGACTAAAAAAGACAAACTATACAAAGAATGAGTCCAGTCACTTGAATATCAAGCTTTAAACATTGCATTAGATTCCGAGTACATTTACCTCTATAACACTTAATTTCATCTTCTTTATATACATGTGTTTAAAAGAATACATTTAAAACAGAAAAAAGCATAATAAATCAGTATAATATCTCTATTTTGATGTGCAAGAAAGATCACTCATACAGAACTAGGAAAAAAGAAGCTAAGAAAACGTGTATACATACATTTACACAACTAATAACATTACAAGAAAAATTAAAAGAATAAATAAAATTAAATAAAGATTACTCCAGGGGAAAGGTCATATCCAATAGCATTAGTCCCCACTCCTGATAATAGCAACAGAGGGTGATTCCTTGGAGGTGCCTATCAAAGAAACAAATATTATAATATTCATATTCTAAATTCTAATTCATTTCATTTCATTTCACAGAAAACGTAATCAGTGAGTTCAAGAATCTGATACTCAAACGAATTTAACCTTTTGAGTTTGAAGGATGTTACCTGAGGACAAGGGTGATAGCGCCATAGGGCGACCCTCCAATCGGAATTATTGACGGAGACATAGTGGAGCTCGTCGGCGGTGCAAACGGACGGCTTATCAGGGACCTTGACGACGGTAGAGTCAGCGGCGGCGGTGGAGAAAGCCCTGAGGCGGAGAGGCGGCCTAGGGGAAGGAAAAAGAAGACGACATGCGGTGGCGCGTGGGAATGAACGGAAGGTTGAGGAGGCGTGTTTGTAAAAAGCAGAGAGTAATAAATCGGATTGAATGGTTGCCATATAAGGAGAGAAAAAACAGTGTCGTTGTAGATGGACAAGTATGTGTTGCATCTGAATATGTTTTATGTAGTGTGGTTTTTTCCTAACGTGCCAACGCACGGGCCACGTTCAATTTCACACATATATTATCACTTTAAAAATTATCCAACTTATAACTATCACTGATATATATTCTCAATTTAAAATTTTATATATTTAATTAACCACCATAGTGTAATTTATATTTCCCTATTTTACCCTTTATAATTATAATTTCATGTTTATATAACTTTTAATGTAAATTAATGCCTCTTTTTGTAATTGTTGTAGTAGTTATTAAACTTCTCTTCTATTTCCATTTCCATGTTATATAAGTGGAGCATTTTTTTTTGTAAGGTGTAGTTTTTTCATTTTGAAGGAATGTGGAAAGTGAATTAACTTAATCATTTTTTATTTTACTCCCATTCAGTGTATTTTCACACGGTAGTTTTCCATTTTGCACATAGAAGGTGGATGAGAAGTAAATTGTCTTCCATTTCAGAAAATTTATTTTGTTTCTCCATCTTCTGGGTTCTGTCCATTCCTTATGGATTTCACTTTGTCTGTTTAGATCCTCTTCTTCTACCATTCTTTTCTTAAAAAAAATTCATTTTTTATCTTTCTTCTCAATTTTTGCTGTGTGATTTTTTTCAACAAAAGTTTAGTTTTTTATAGTGAGAAAGTGGAAGAGGCATTGATTCCTACCTGGTTTTGTATGCAATAGTTATGTTTTTTAGGGGGCATTGACAATGTTCACCTTCAAGTCCTTAACAAAATTGTTGTTATGAAGTAACATGAAAGCGGTTTGTCACGATTATAATAACAACATCATTTTCAACATTATCAACAACAAGAACATGTTTTATATTGTCAGTGAGGCTTCTAAGATTAATTCTTTCACCATTTTCAATGTTTGCTACAATTTATTATTCGTACTAAAATTTTTGTTTTATAAATAAATGTAATAAATATTTGAATAATTTGATGTATAGCTATGGAATGAGTTTTGTGCAGGGGTAACTACAAAAATCAACCTCCTTACCAAGAATTGGAAGTATCTTCTCGCTGGTCTTGATATTTTGTTCATCTTGATTATGCACTCTACATAATTATACGGTAGGTTTATGAGTTTGTTCTATTTTATTTTAGTTTTGACTTTTAGTTTTTGTTGGTCTTCATTATGCACTCTTTAATCATGATATATTAATGATTCATAAATCTAACTATTAGAACATTGTTAAAGTACTTCATGATATGTTCTTTACATTTTGTAAGTAACATATTTTGACTTATGCAGGTTCATCGGAGAAGTTTAATTGGAATGTGGAAGTGCTTAGTCATAGTACATTTTTTAAAAGAAATATTTTGCTTTAATCAATGACTAACATACTTGATATATGTTTTTATATTTTGACTTATTACTATTAACGTGTTTACAGCTACTACTGTGTCTGTCAACCCATTTTCATATCGTTTGTAATGTATACTTTACATATAATAAATGTCTAATATAATACTACAAATTACAATATATAACACAATTTATTATATTAGACATTTATTATATGTAAAGTAAACATTAAAAACGATAGAAAAACGGGTTGATAGGCGCGGTAGTGCCTGTCAATACGCTAGTGATTAATAATTTATTTAGTATTTATTTTAATATTTATGTTTAAGAATATGGATGATAGAAATATAGAATGATGTGTAAAAAAAATTGAACCTCTTAGTGTATACTTTTTTCCTTTTTATAAATACATCATTGTTGTTTCCAAGTTATTGAAAATAACTTGTTTTTAATTTATTTAATCTAAAATTAAGTTTTCTTCTTAGGAATTTAGGGTTAAATCTCAATTTTGTTGAATTTTATGAAAAGATTAGGAAGGTAATAAAATAAAATAATTTAGGGTTATGCACGCTTTAAAAAGTCAAGTTCCATATTAAACTATGTTGGTTGATAATACGAATTTTCATTTGTTCTAAAACTTTTGATATTTAAAGTTATACACACAATTTATAAAATCAATAAATAATGTAAATTTTGAATATAATTTAACAAAAATAACTTAATTTAATATACATTGAAAACTAAATTAAAAAATATAGAAAAGTGAAAAGTGAAAAATAAGCATTAAATAAATATATAATTAGAAAGTAAAATATAGTGTGATTGAGTTACTTATATTGAATTTCTGAACAATTGTTTTTTAAAATAACAAGACAAATTTAAAACATAAAATAAATGAATACTGCATACATTGTATAAAATTATTATCCAACTACATAAGTATCTAAACACAACTGTCTGTAAGTTGATATTAAATTCATTCATCATGGTAAAAAGTTCATCGGACAACAAGTCTCGAATAAGTTAACTGGTTCATAATAATTATCGGCCAAGTAATTGTAATTGTAAGTTATATAATTAAGTTCAATTTTTATAATAACAAGTCTCAAATCTGAACCTAATTATTATATAAAGTTTCAGAAATTTAAAACTCAACTAAATTGTATAACTAAACTAACTTTTATAATTTGGTTAAGTTGGATGTTATCTCCTTCCTCTTTTGTCTCTATATTTCCATCAAATATATTGTTATGTTTTTTCCATATCTCATATGTATTTCCTTCCCTTCTTAAGAATTTTTTTGTGTGTGTCTTCCATTTTCTTCAGCAACATTGATAATGGAATTTGATTCTATAACCCTTCTGCCTATTCTGGTTTCAGAAAAACTGATGGATTATTTGTAAGAGGAATAAAAATTGTAAGGATTATGAGGAAGAAATAAAAAAAAAATGAAAGATTTGATACATGTCAATTGCATAGTAGAAATATTACATGGATTATAAGAGATTGTTGTGTAATAATTTATTTGACTGGGATAGTGGTTGAGAGATTTCTATGGGGAATGAAGAAGAAACAATAAGAACATCAACATTACATAAACGACAGACAATGATGTATTACTCAAATCATTTTTTGGACTAATAATATTAAAATAAAAATATAAAAAATAATCAAAATTTAAATGAACTTTTTATTTAGGGAGCATAGCATATCTTCTCACTTATAATGTGTGTAACTTTATGTGACATGAAATGCGATCGTTAAAAAATAATTAATAATTAAATTTTTTATATAAATATATTTTTCAACTCGGTATAATTTGTGCCACAATCATACATACTCCAATAAATATTACACTATTTGATTATTCATCCTACTTTCTATGAAAATTGTAGTGGAAGAGGATCTGCAGTGTTAAAATTTTATTATTTTTTCTTCAAAAAATCGTGACTTACCTCTCAAATTTATTTTTTTAAAGAAATTATGTTTCATGTACATGATTTCAAGACCATTTTGACCAAAATGGTGGAAGATGTAAACAAATTTTAAGGTTTATTATATTTTTTAAGGTTTTACTGGCCAAATGTTAATATTTAAGTATTTGTGGTGGATGTAATTTGAACATCCAAAGTCCTTATTATTCTAATCTGTAATAGAGATGATAATGAAAACCAAACTCGTGGGTACCCGTCCGAGCCAAACTTGAATTTAATGGGAAAACCCAATATGATTGAGTTCGGGTTTTATCCGAGTTCAAATTTCGGGTTCATATTTGGTATTGTTAATACCTTATCCCAAACTCGATTAATATATATAAAATTACACATAAATACATATACAAAAGCTATATATATATATATATATAAATTTCACACACATATATATAGCGTGTTGACAAACACTTAAGTGTTTGTCAACCCGCTTTTCTATTAAGTGAATTGTAATTAATTTGTATATTTTTATTACATTTTTCATAACTATAACAAAATCAACAAAACATAATTTGCAATTTTGCATGTTAAAAAATAAAAATAATAAATTGTTGTGTTCAAATATTTATTTGATCAATGTGGAAAAACTATCGTGTTCAAATGGAAAGACCGTAAAAGTTACATATACAAACATGAAACATAAAATGAAGAAATATGTTATATGAGTTTTTTTGTATAAAATATAGATTTGTAAGGGTAAAGTAGGAAACAACAAATTACACCATCATGAGTAGTTATTTTGTGTTTTCCCTTTATATATTAGCATAAATATAGATAAATATATGTTTCGTTTGGGGTTTGTTCGAGTTCGGGGGTAATATTTTTGTTTTCAACTCCGCTTAATTTGGGTTCGAGTTTTGGATTTCCAGTTCATAGTTGGGTAAGCACAAACCCGACCTCAACCCATCCATTTCCATTTCTACTTCTTAAGTCTCCTAGCTTTATAACCATTTTATGACTCCTTATCTAGTAAAATCGTTTTATAGCACAAAATTTTTGAGTTATAATTTTTAAATTCATTACATTCTTACTAAATTTGTTTTTGCCATACATGATTTCCGTATTATTTGTCTTTATTTAATGAAATTGTTTTTTGTACACAAATTTCTGTTGTACTCATTTAGTTGTTTTAAAATAAAGTGGTGGGTAACTAAAATGTGGTTTATATTTACAAGACCATAAATTTTTTTTATTGATATCACATGTGTGACGAAGCTATGATAAATACGATTTCATACAAACAAATTGTAAAGAAAAAGGCTGAAATAAAAAAAGAAGTTACGGCAAACTTTAAACAAAGTAAATAAAAACTATTTCGGAAATATAATCGTGTGTGTAGCCACTATTTTGTTTAATATATAACACAAAATATAAAATTGAAATGGTGTATAAAGATACATTCTCAGAAAATTCAGGTCCCTAATATTTAATGAAATCACAGTAAATAAAAAAAATACCAAATAAATAAATAAAAAGACAAATTGTACCCTATATGTAAATTAGGGTGTAAATAAAGTATGTAATGAATAATATGTACTTTCCCGAAGAGTGAACCATTCTTAAAAAAAACAAAGAAAATAAAAAATAATAACATTTGTATTATTTTTATTTATAGCAAAATTAAAATTTTATGATTTCAACTAAAAGAAATAAAAAAAAACATCTCTCAAGAATTTTGTTCCTTTACCCAATGTGGTAGAGCATGAAAGATTGTTGGTTGGATGAGATTCATGTCTTGAATGATGTTTTATTCCATATCTTATATCAATGACTTGGAATAGGAAATGAGACACCGTTTGTGACATGTGATTTATTTTTTATTTGTTTATTATACTTTTCTATTCATAATTTTCGAAAGCTGGAATTATTATATACATTTAAAATTCTTTATAGACTCACGATTACAACACTGACACATGTGGTATAAGTTGTTTGAAAGCATTTTTCTATGTGTATCTTAAGAAATATGTCGGACAAGTTATTATAGAAATAATCAATGCTTTGATACATGATAATTCCACGTATTGCCATATTCACCTAGTCCTTAATAAGAAAACAAGTAATCTCTTGGTCAAGTAGAGAAATTTAGAAAATTAATGTATCCAAATATAATATTGTATTTGACTTGGTGGGTATATAAATTACTACTAATAAACAAAAATAATATGCATCTCCTCATCATTCTGAATTTCTGATTGTACCAAATTATCTTGAGTAAACTCTATTAATTATTTTCCTAGATTTACCAAACGAAATATCTTTTTTGTTGCATTTATAAATAAGTAAAATATAAATAAATATGACGCTGATTCAGGATAAATCATGCAGTGAGCTTGTTAAGTTTTTAAGGGACTTGTTATGCAGAGACAGCAGAGTCTTGCGAAGTTTTTTACAATGACACTTTAAAACGTGTTTACCACAATACTTGAAAAGTGTAGAACGTTCCAGTTTTAGGTAGACAATTTAATTCATACTAATTAATTTTGATGTGCATCGGGTATAAGTAACATGTTTCAAAATAAATGATGTATGATATAAATATTACAGTATCATGTATATTATCTTTCTTATAATTCAATTTCCCCCTTCACATCGAGTCCACCTTTTTTGTTACACCTTTATATCCGTCTCTTTATTACATCGCTAGATCCCTCCAAACAAGCAAAGTATATATAAGAACAAGAAAGTAATCTGGTACTACGGTAGTTCCATTTTGTGCTTTGGAAGGGAACTTGAGAAAGCAACTTTAACGGACATCAAATAAAATACATTAAGTTTTATATACTCATGCACCTCTTCAAATTCTGAAATCATGAATCTCTAACCTGATAACTTTGTCCCCATAACAGATATGGAAATGCACAAAATATTCTAGTATTTTAAGCTGCCAGTAAAATATTGTGGCCATGTTACCTCTTAACAGAGTGGCAGTTCGAAATCTCATTTTGTACCCATAAAGTGTGAGCACGAGACAATATTCTGCTCATTTTCATCATAAATAACCTTAATTCATTCCCCTTTTGGTTATTTTAAAAACCACATAATTTTGTTGTTGATGTTTTATAATCTTAATCTAATCTAACATACCCTTTTCATAGTGACATTTAGTCATCAATTAAAAAAGTTGTGACTAAGAATAAGTATAATATATATATATTGTTCATATATCATTCATTATTTATTGATATTACTTTATCTAAAGAATGATGATTGAACATATATTATTTTTATTATTTAAATTAGGTAATATTTTATTATTTGAATTAGGTAAGATTTGATAAGGAAAAAATGACAACTCTATATGGAATAAGATAATCATTTAAAGATATATGGTGTAAGATTGTGTTAAAAATATATAAAGAGTGTTGACTATTGTTTTCTATTATTGGATTAGCATTAAAATCTATACAATGATAACATGAGATTTAAGTATTTCTAATATAAGATTTTATTGTGATTTGATTATCTATTATTAACATATATTATTATTTTTATTTAAAAGTCAATAATAATTAACTAGGTTATATGGTGATATTGTAAAAAAATACTATTAGTACATATTTTTTTTTTTATCTTTTTGGATATTTATATAAAACACTCATTTTGATGGTGCTTAATTCCTTTCTTGTTAATATTCCAGTTCAATTTTTAAAGAATTGATCAAATAAAGCTATTTTTAAAATAGTCTATGAACAATTAATTATCTCCTCTCGTAAAATAATATAAACAATAGGTTTATGTATATATTATATTTAATAATAAGTTCATTCATTATTTAATCATTATTGATTCTTCAAAAATTAATATAAATGTATCATAGATAATATACTGATTGTGTATAAATTTTTACATTAACATTACATATTGCAATCTTAATTAAATTTACTATTTTTTGTTACTAAGATTTTGCTCATTGAGTAAGTACTAATCCTTTGGAGTGTTAAATATACCATATAATAACAATTAAGTAGTGTATGATTAATTACTTATCTTACTGTGAGACAATCTCATCCCTTAATTATTATTTTATCCAATGGGCTTGTCGCGTTAACACCTGTCCTACGCGCGTATTCCTTCTCTATTCGTTTTTGTATTATTTTATTATTATTCCGCCTCTCCAATTCCAAGCAGATTCTGAATCAAACAAAGTCGCAAAACTTCGATAAACCCACGCGCTTACTTCTTCCCTTTTGTACTCATTCAAATTAAATCATTTTCAATCTCTCCGCCCCCTTTCAACTCCAATTTCAAAATTCACATTTCCACCATTGCCTTCTCCGTAACATTGAATCTTGTGCAGTTGCAGGTGCAGGTAACCCCTCTTTCTTCTTTGCGCGTTTTGCTGTGTCTGTATCTTAGTTTACTCCACACGCTTTCTTCTTCTCCTCATTCTTTCTCCTCATCTTCATTTTCTGTTTAGCTACACTTTAGTAACTTCACTTTCACTCCTATTATATTAAATTAATAATATGTTTGTTTCCCGAGAAATAATAAATAAATAAATAAAAAAAAAGAGAGAAAAATCACCTGTTGGATTTGTGTGCGGAATTAACGTTCTATCAGCAGTTTGATTATATCAGTTTGATTTTATCACTCTTTAAACTGTAATACTTGTTATTTTTCTTTTCCTATTCTCTTTTCTTTTCTATTATTTTTCCCTTAGTTGACTCCTACTGTTCCAAGTTACCGATCAGAGATTTCCACTTCCTAACAGTTCTTGTTATTTTCTGTTACATTCAAAATTTTCATGTTTACCAACGCTTTTTCATGCACCTCTAATTTTGGAACGAAAAAAAATCGATAGAAACACTAGCCAGAGATGCAAACTATATATACTTGTCATTTTTTTTTGGGTACAAGGATATCCCTCAACCTTGTTGGATAATGAACTAATCTCTTTCGGATTGTGTGAGTAATTGATATCCTCAACCTAATAGGAAATAATAATAACCAAAATATCTAAACATTGACATTTTTGTCATACTGGATCTAGCATAACCTTATACCATTAGACTAACACCTTGTTGGTATATATGCTTGTCATTGAGACTGCAAAACAACATCAACCAAGACAAGACCTAATTTCACGAAATAATGACCCGTCGGGATTCAGGTAGCCCAAAATTAATATGTATTTATATGTATATAAAGGTTCTATATATATGTCAAATTTATATATATAGGTTATACACATGTCTAGTTTTGTGATTTTACATATATCAATCAGGTCCAGGGTATGGTATCACTTGTATTGAATCCGAAAGTTGAACTTGGGTAAACTCGAACTCAGTCACGTTGGGTTTTTCCCGTTAAATTCGGGTGGGCTCGGATGGGTACCCACAAGTTCGGTTTTTATTGTCATTCCTAATCATAAATCATGTTCATTTCTATAAAGCGATTAAGATTTAGTTTATGAGCACATTACACTAAGCTCTCTTGAGGTTTTGCTTGATTATACCCAATATTCCCCATGTTTCAAAGGTCCACCGTCCATGTAACTATAGTCATCAGTCACCTCCAGGGGTATATGGTATGTCGGAGGCATAAAAATTAATAATTGTGATTTATGCATTTGTAAAAAATGGTGGGATACCGTCTGTACTTTCAATAAACCTCACTAAAAAGTGGATTCGTTTTGGTTTATGAGCTTTTGTGGTGACATTTGTTGCTGGAACCATAGTATATTGCTAAGTTATGTTGATGATGTGTGTAATTTTTTGGTTTTTATGATTTTGATAATGAGATGTATAGTGCATAAAGTTTTTATGCAGTCAATTATAATGTTTCCTGTTCAATAGGCAGGGCAGAGCAAACTTAAATGGCCATTATGAAGTTTGTCACCATAGTGAACTGTTTATTGAAATAATTCCTAAACCATGCATAAGATCACCTGGAGATAGACCAAATTTAAACGCCATAATGCGCTATCATATATCACCTCCACTTACATAAAACTAAAATATCAGAAGTTAGGATATGTAAATGGCAACACCAATGATGCATAATTACATATTTGTCATACATTAGTATAAGACATATCATTATATAACACTAATAAAATTAAAAATGAAAATACAACAACAACCAAGCCTTAATTTCACTAGGTGAAGTCGGCTACATGGATCGAAGGATGCCATAATGTGCTATCATAAATCATGTTCATTGATAAAACATTGAAGTGTAAATATTTCCGGATTGTTTCATTTATGATCCTTTCTGGCCTCCTTCCTCTTGGATTTGGACTACCTTTATTTGATCGAATCTCCTTACAGGGGCTTCTATCAGTCTCCTCTGACATTCTTTTTGTTTCATGCTCTTTTCTGTTTTTGCTCCTGTGTTATTTGCTTAAACTCGTGGTGCTTTATTTCTAAGATAATTCCTGCTGATCTTCATATTTTGTTATTTGCAGCCAAAAAAATGCCAGAAATTCTGTTGGGTAGACATACTATCAGATCACATGGAATTAGTGTAGCCAGAACACATATGCATGACTGGTTGATTCTTTTGCTTCTTGTGATCATTGATGCCGGCTTGAATATAATAGAGCCATTTCATCGTTATGTTGGAGAGGGGATGATGACAGATCTCAGTTACCCGTTGAAAGATAATACTATACCCTTTTGGGCTGTTCCAGTATGTTTTACTTCCAAGAATTGTGTCTTAAAAGTGATTTTTATTCTTATTAAGATTATATGGTATATTGACCTTTGATTTTCAATATTCAAAATATAAACTCCAGAATTTCAATTGTCTGAACAGATAGTTGCGATCTTGTTGCCGCTGGTTGTCATTCTTGTTTACTATTTCATTCGAAATGATGTTTATGACTTTCACCATGCTATATTGGGTAAGTTTCTTATCCTTATAAGTGATAAGGTTTTTCCTATCTATCCTAGTTAGGCAGAATTTTTTTATACTCTAACTTTTTGCGAAAATTTATCAGGCCTTCTATTTTCTGTACTCATTACTGCGGTGATAACTGATGCTATTAAGGATGGTGTTGGACGACCACGGCCAGATTTCTTTTGGCGCTGTTTCCCTGATGGAAAGGGGGTAAGTTTCGAATTTTATCAACTACCAAGATTGTCCTATCAAGACCATCATGTATGATACATATTACTTATATAAAATATCATGCTCAATAAATATGGCATTGGTGCATCACATGTCAGGTGTTTGATCCTATAACAAGAGATGTCAGGTGTACTGGAGATAAGAGCGTTATTAAGGAAGGGCACAAAAGTTTCCCAAGTGGACATACCTCTTGTAAGCACTCTCAGTAATCTTAGAGTCTATGTGCTATTTAGCTTTTACATTTCTTAATACCCTCCTGGATCTACATTTACTTTGAGTGGTTTTGTTTGCTCCTAATGGTCAATATAAGTGGGCATCGTACTGTATGTTTAGGGTGAATTTGTTCTGGATTATAATATAATTAAAAGGTTTAGCTTGAAAGAAAAAAAGTTTCAAGAATATTTGTACTCTTTATCTAATCACACTACTGTAAGGTTGAGATTTTGGTACTTTTGAAAATATTCATTTTCTCAAGCTTGTTGAAATTGCCTTGTTGTATGGCCAACAACTATACTTGGAATTAGGTGTTTTGTGTGTGTGTGTGTGTGATATTGGTCTATTTTGGGAAGGACCTGTTTGTAATCGTTTGTTCTCTTGTTTTAATTTACCACTAGCTAAATGAACTACCACAATATAAGCTCAGAAAGTTTCATTTTTATGTATGCAGGGTCTTTTGCTGGTCTTGTTTTTCTTGCTTTGTATCTATCTGGAAAAGTTAGGGTATTTGACCGCAGGGGCCATGTTGCAAAGCTCTGTCTTGTTTTCCTACCACTCCTCGCCGCAGCTTTGATTGCTGTTTCTCGTGTTGATGATTATTGGCATCATTGGCAAGATGTGTTTGCTGGAGGTCTTATAGGTTTGTTTATTGAAGTAACCAGATGGACTAAATTTTATTTTGGGGAACCTTTTTGCAAAGTTTCTTATATGAATTTGTTTTGTGCAGGGACGACAGTTGCTTCCTTTTGTTACTTACAATTCTTCCCACCTCCATATCACATGGATGGTATGTCCATGAATTGTTCCTTTCATCCTTTATGTGTTGATATTGTTGTGACAATTTGCTTCGTTCCTGTTCAAACCTATGTTAGGATTGCTCTATTCTTTATGTGTCTGAAATTTTAGGCAAGGATTCACTTCAGGTATTTGGACAGGTCCAGACTTTGTGGGCATGATGGGAGAGTTTGATAGCCTACGTAGGGCTTATTTATTGGCTTGTTAACGCTGCAAATATGTTTTGTTTTGATCAAAAATTCCGCATATCCGTGCTTATGCCTTCTTTGGCTTATCTATCTTGTAGGTTAAACAATTCTATTAGCTTAACTGCAACCTCAATGTCTTATAAAAAACTGCATTGTTTAATCATGTTGCTTAATATGTTGGTGTTCACAATCCTATACCCCCGTCATCTCTAAGCTTGTTAATTTGCTTATGGGTGTTAAAATGGTTTCTAGTTCATATTTTGAACAATAATATCCATTCACAAATTTCTTATGCTTATATATCCTTATATCATTGTGTGTATGTAGGTTGGGGACCTCATGCATATTTCCAAATGTTGGCCGAATCTCGGAACAGTGCTCAACCCTCTACCGTCAACAATGACATTCGTGGGGCGCAATCTGCTGAACTTCAAACTGTATCTTTGCATATCCCACACCAACACAATGGATATACACAAGGTAATAGCTAAGATTCAAGCCCCATGTTAGGTGGATCACAAAATGCAAGGGCACACTGACTGCCATAAAGATGTACGAAATATCACCAGATGTTCATAATCTTTAAAAAAACATACGGGTTTGTGAGTTTCCACTGCAGATAGTCAAACTCGTTAACACTTTGGAAGATAAAAACTCTTATGACATTTGCTTTGGTTGAAATGGTTGTTGGATTATGAATATATATTTAGTTGTCTCTCGTTTTTGGCCAGCTTTTCTGCTAGCCGTTCTCACAACTCTGGTTGTATCACTTTCCTCCATGTGAAATTATAGAGGAAATCACACATTACACCAGGTAATTTCAGAGCAAGAGGCACCACTTATAGGAACTCTTCCACGATACAACACATACAAGCATTATTTTTGAATTCTGATGCCATCACTTTCAAAATAACATTTTAATTGCTTATAGAAAGTAAATGCTGCAACGTATACATATAAATATAATATATTTTTCAAATAAAAGCATAATACAGAACTTAAAGCTTTGTCGCAGATTCTCTCCAACCAACTTGTTAGAGATGTAAATTTGGATCAATGTAATGTAGCTTATATACGTAAAGAATGCCTATATATTGCTTATTAAATTTGGATCAATGTAATGTAGCAACATTAACTTATCCAGTAAAAAATGTGGCACATGATATTGGAATGAAAATAGAATATTATTAAATAGATTTAGATGGTTAGAGTGTATATATAATTTTCGGTGTGAACATTGTGGGGAAAATACTATAGGCAAATGTGGCAAATATTAAATGAAATTTGTGGAGAAAAACGATATATTTTGTGGGAACAAATGTATTAATTCACATTAAGTTTGACTATGGTCTTTAAGCAACCATTGAAACTAATAGAGAAAGGGATATTTAGTCCTTACGCTATTATGAAACCCAAGAAGAGATAGGTCAGCTTTTAGTTATAATATCAACATGGCCAAAGCTGTAATGAAAGGGTAATGCAATCTTACGATTGTTTGTTTTATGAAAAAGATATTATTTGAGAATAATTGTGTGGCTAACTTAACAACCATGACAAATGATAAGGGCTTCAGCTTTTGTGCAAAGAAATCAATATAGGGAATGTTTGGATGTGTATTATTTCATTCAACAAACCATTTGATATTATATTTTGATAGAGTAGCGATTAGACGAAGAGGTAGTTATAAATGTGATAAAGAAGCAAACCTTTGCCCTCCAAATAAAAAAGGCTATGATGGGTTCTATCTTCCTAATGACATGTGTCTTAATTCACTTATTGACTTCAAATTTGGAAACCTCAAAGCCAAGACCACCAGCCATAAACTATCTTCAAATTTAAGCATTACATACTCAAATGTTATTCTAACCGCAACTATGTACCTTGATTACGCTCTCTAACCTTTCTAGTTTGTTTCTCTTAGAATGCAATAAAAAATTCAGATATGTAATCATAAGCCTTATGCATCTAAGTTTGATACAAAATTTTAATATTATTCAAACGCAAATGAATAAAATATAATGCACGTGAGATAGTGACGATAATTGATAAGAGATTCATAAATTCATAATGTTGTTAAGGTTTAAGTTGAAAAAATGAAAAGGGTTGCAGAAGTAGAAAGAATAGAGAGAAAGAATAAAGAGGGGTAATTCGGGAAAAGAAATGTAAAAGGAAAATTGAGCAAGGGTCTGAAGGAGTATTCTGTTAGAAAGTGTGTTGGAGACGGTTACTCCCTTTCACCAAACACACACAACGCTACTATATAATCTATTCTCCCCCTTCACTCTCTTTCATATCCCTTTCTCTCTCTAAAATCCATAACCACCTCTCACTCTGAGTAAGGGTTTCTTTCTCTTCGTTTCTTCATCTACTATTTCTGTGTATCTTCGTTGCTACCTAGTTTCTTTTCTCTTTCAATATTCTCATGTACATTTTGTTAATCGTTTGTTCGTTGTTTACTTCAATCGCAAGGAAATTTTTTATGAACGATTCTGTTAAATGGTTATATATATAATTGAATGTGCTAGAAATGTGTTTGATTCGGTTAATTGATTGATTTTGCAGCTAGAAAATGCATAACAATAATGCTTGTTCTCCTTCCTCCAACCGCGGATACGGCGCCAACACCGTCGACTCTGATCAAATGCAGTCAAACAGCGCCGCCGCCTTTGCTTCCTTTTACTCTGCTTTGCTGAACGAAAACATTCCACCGTCGATCTCAGCAAGCTGTAGCAATCTCGGCGGCGGCGGTTACTCGTACTCTTCTGACTCGGGAACTCAGAGTCATGGCTACGACTCGTGCTTCATTCAGAAGCACCAAGACATGGTGAATCGTCACAGTATGTGCCTCACCCGCCTCGTGGAAACTTCGAAAGAGGTGGAAGCTCTGCGACAAGAGAATGCTCAGCTCCACGCTGTAAACAATGAGCTGCAGAAGAATCTGAACCTTGTAATTCAGGCCTCGCTGGATAATCAATTCAGTGGTGAAACGCAAACGACAGCGTTTGATATTGTTAATGGGTTCCGTGGGTTCCACGTTGGGGATGGGAAAGAGAACTGTGCTAATTGGAATATGAATATAAATAATAATAATAATAATAATAACTGTAAGAATGAGAAGGTGGAGGTTTCAGAGGAGAGTCCAACAAGTGTGATTGAGAATAACGGTGTTGAGGTGGAGAGGTTCGCATTGCCGAAAAGCATTTCTGTGAGGTCGAATGGTTACTTGAAGAATCAATCTGCTGCGGCCCTTCCAACCAATACTGTTGCCACTCGCATCAAGGGCGCTACTCGCCCACGCGCCTCCTCCACTCCTCCTCCTGATGCTGTTGTAAGGATCTCTCACACTCACTTTACTTGCCTTCAAGTTAATTGATTAATTATGAACAAAAACTTTAATTGTGTAACTGATTAATAATTATTATAATAATACTCTGTTGCTTTAGTTGGTGATTGTTGCTTTTTATCGTTATTTACCGAAGTGGACTTGGCTATTAGTTGCTAATCCTTTTTGTTTCCTTGCAAATGAAGTAAAACATTGCTTGTGTCTATGTCATGGCCTGGTAGCTGCAACGAACAGATAGTTGTTTGGTTGTTATTTCATATGCGTGTGCTTGTTTTATAAGGGTGCAATTTGTTTTTTCATGCTTATGTGAATTGTGGTGTTTTTTCTGCTGTAATAATCCTGTTACTATATCCATTGAGTAAATTGTACTCACCAAAAAAAATATAGGATATTAATCAACATAAATAAATAAATAAAATATCAACAAATGTTAGTATTTATAGTGTGTAATATTCGAATTTTCAAACTTTTTATCATTTAATTTTTTTAACTTTACATCTTAACCACTATGACTTAAGAGGTCAAATATTTATTTTTCATGCTTTTATGTGAATTTTAAAAATACATTGAACATGAAAGCCCCAACTTTCACTAGTTTGTTGTGAAAATGACATCTTTATAAAAAAGTAACCATGCAACCGGATAAAGTATTTAGTGGGTCCAATAATTTTTCATACAAATCTGTTTTTAAAATATCTATTGCTCCGTGGTGTTTGTAAGTTCAAAGTTTAATAGTCAGAATAAGATTAAAATACTCAATGCCAATTTGTAGGATGAAATGGATGCTGAAAAACTTATTTAAACACTATAACGGAAAAAAGTGTGGCATCTTGGTCGTGGAAAAGCACATGCAACAGCTAGCTAGGTAGAAAGCCAATCTAGAAAATCTTTTGACAATTGAACAGAGTTACATGGTATTGTAAATGCAACATTTGATGACAATATTTGGATGATATAATAGATTTGGGGTGGGTGTGAGTTTCTATATTATTGTATTTGTTGGTTAAGAGTAATTAATTGTTGAAAATGTGGTTATGGTACAGCAAAAGGTGTATGTGCGTGGAGGGCAGAAAGAGGAAGAGCCCCTTGAGATGGTGGTATACAACCAGGGGATGTTCAAGACTGAGTTGTGTAACAAATGGCAGGAAACAGGGACATGTCCATATGGAGACCACTGCCAATTTGCTCACGGCATTGGGGAGCTTCGCCCAGTCATCCGCCACCCACGCTACAAAACTGAGGTATGTAGGATGGTCCTTGCTGGGGTTGTATGCCCATATGGCCATAGATGCCATTTCCGTCATGCACTCACTGAACAAGAGAAAGCTCTATCATCCCACCCTAAGCCCAGAGCAATGATGAAGCACCTGGATAGATAAGATCGATGCCCATGCCATCATCACTTAAATGCTCATGGAGTAATTAGAGAAGATGTTTACATTCCTCAAACCAAAAAACAGTACATAAATAGTATATACTTGATTGTGTAATTACAAGAATATTGAACTACAAATAATAATTACTTTCCTAATCAAAAAACAAGGGCAACAAAAAAATGAACTACACCATATTGAACACCACAAACCTAATGTACCAACCGAAGGGAAAGTACTCTCTGTATTGACGCTATGGATACATTGCATGGCACGTAGTTTCAGATTTTGGTTACAACACTTGCCTGTACTTTTTCTTTTAATTTAAATATACCTGATTTTCATTTGCTTATCGACTTTTCCGTTCAGGATAAGAGTTCATGAAATAAGCTTCGCACTTAGTAATATTCTGTGTATTCACTGCGTTTCCTGGTTTTACCTGCATTTAGTTAAAGATTGATCGGGTATTGGGTCGAGTATATATAGTTGTTTCAATTAACTTAATTATAACATGGATTATTAGACAATTTTCATACTTGATATGCCCAAAATGTTTCTCTACATATTGAATGGATAACATCTCTTGCACTAGCAAAGTCGCTTAAAATGATTAATTCTGACTAACAACACACTCTCTTCTTTAGTTGACTGCACAAGAAATACACCCATCAGTATAGTATTGTTCAAGTGAGTCATGAAAAGAATGTTTTAGTAACATTTCTCCTTAAAATATGGTATTCAGTGCAACAATCAATTTTCATGCACAAATGATTAAGAGTTTTATTCTTGTACAACGAGGATCATTTGTCCCCAAATATTCATGTTTTTCTGTCCCAAACTAATCAAATCCCACCAAATAATATAACAAATTACTTTTTATTTTTATAATTTTTATTTTTAAATATGTGTCAATTTTCTATTGGACTAATACACAATTGACATAAAAATATGGGACACTTGATCTCCATTCCACAATTTTTTCTCTTCCCAATCCATAATCCACGTGATCTTCACCAAAGCCAAAATCTTATTGGCTGACCTGATTCATGTATTTTTGTCTCATAATATTGATTAGGTTTGATTCAACTCAAAACTTAAAATTGCTGCAAACTACATTATATTAGATCAAGCTACTCGGTTGAACTGATCATTGCGAATCAAAACCGAAATACATTCAACAGTCAGAAGTTTGAGGCACAATTATTTTCAACATGGTGCCTAATCCTTTTGTATTAAAAAATCGAGGGTGGAAAGTAATAAGAGCTGCATTTGAAAACAGGGAAACCCGAATGCAGTCAAAACAGATTTTTCCCATCAAAAGTGAGTTGGGTTCGGCCCATTATCCACATGTCCGAGTTAGATTGTCGTCCCTAACATGTAGTATCCAATCATTAAACTCTTACTTATAGATTATAATCGATAAAACACTTTAATTAATTCACAGATATTAAAAAAATAGGTAAAATCATCCTAAATTTCAAGTTTATTTAAGGTTATAGGAAATATATGTTATTTAAAAAACTTCCCTAAACACTTTGTAAGTAAAGTGAAAACATGACTAAGGATAAATAAGTAATTGAACGTGTATAATTTTTTAATTCCAATACCGTTCTTAATTATCCTCATTCCTGATGTTCATTGCCATTATTGCACATGGATCTGTTATCTATGAGATGTAATTTCCTCTTATCTTATTTGTCCTTTTATTAACTAAAATTATAATATTTTGTTGTACAATAAAAAATATATTAATAGAAATTAGAAGAAGTTACATACACCAAAAATATCAAACAACCAATACAATTTTTAATAATATTACAATTTATTATTATATTTTTTATCACTAAAATTATAATATCTATTCACTCAATATAAAGGATGTAGCAGGAAGGCTGCATCCTATACAATGTAATATTTTTTAGTTTATTACATGACTATTATTAAACTAAATACGATTAAGAAAACACCTATACTCTAATGACATGTTAATGACGCAATGCTGATGTACATTTTGACACAAACACTAGGAAGTGAGATTACTCCGTGGGAAACAGCTCACATGCCCTAATTGCTAAACTATTGGCTTTTACTCAAATCTGTATAGCTGTCTCATGAAAGTAGCTACACACATTACCCTGTGATCAAGATCATAATGCAGCGTGTGTTATCTCTATTCTTCATAATCATGATAATCAACACAACCTTTTCATTGGGACATGGTATCTGACTATGTGTTAGTGTAGCTTATTAACTTGTGCTTTTTTTTAATGCATATGATCTTAAGCATTTGGTTTACAAATATTTTATTAAAATATTTCAGTTATGAGTGTAATATTTATATTTTGTTAGAATAAAAATTTATACGTAGTCATTATATCATGCATAATTTATTTATATTTTTTTTAAAGAGAGTCAATTAATTACGATTAAACATGAAAATGACGAATGATAAAATAATTTAGTTATTTAATGAATTTAAGAATTCATACTTAATTAATATATTAATATTGTTTCGTTACGGCTGACAAAATCCTCAAAATGAGATTTTTGTGGTGTTTGAGGAAGAATGATTTGGGTCACAGAAGTTACTCTAGAATTATATGTGACACTTGTGTAACATTATGTAGCATTATTGCATTATTCGTCTTAATTTTCAACCAAACACAGATAGAGGGAAAATAAAAGTAAAAAAGAAGGGAAAGAAAATAGGAAATAGCGAAAAGAAAAGGGAATCTAACCGCTGACTTCTTCATATGGTTTTGTAATATCTTGCTTTTTTATATTGTGATGGCCAAAAGCTGAAGTAAAGTGATTCAACTGCACATTTTGTTAGTACAAGTGTGTTCTTTCACTATCATGGGTTTCCCTAGTGTCTTTCAAACTCAGTCTATGTCATACCAGCAATATGGTAGACAAAGACTTTCATGTCCATTATCTTTCTTACTATAACCCGAGATATAGTGCCCAACTTCATTTTCATAATGCTTGGCGTTTCTAATTTATTTCATTTCTGTAGTTACAATTATTGAAACTTACTATTTCAATATTCAAAATATGATAATATTATCACATCCTATATCTATATCCTCCTGTCTTTTTGTCTTTTTATATAGTTTCATGCACATAAAGAAAGATAAAAATATCATTAAATTTGTTAACGATTATATGTAATTTATTAAAATTGACATTTATTGATGACACAAAATTACTTTTTATTTTTACTCAAATTATTTAAATAAATAAGTGTATTTTTTGGTAATAAATTCATTTATGACAGAGAGAACTTTGAAAAGTATCTACACTATAACAGAACAAAAACTTATTAAAAGGACCCTATATTACTTACAATGATGTGCCATGCTAGTGCAGGTATGTCATATTTAGAATATACAAAGAACATTTCCTTTTCTTACCCCACCCATTATTTGACTGTTTCTTATAGAGGACAAAGTGCCAAACAGTATAATTATAATCATTAACCTTTTTTGAATCTTAGCATCATTATACAATAATGGAAAAAATATGTGTATAAATTAACTAGGTTAATTCTATGTGTATAAAATATGTGTTCAAAAGTGATAAACTCTAATGGAAAATGATATATTCTTCTACTAAATCTTTCTACTAATCCTCCTACTCACAAAAAAGTGGCATATGTCACAAAGTGATACTTTATTTATTATTGATTGATTTACAAGTGACTCATGTCACTTTTTTGTGGGTAGTAAGATTTAGTATGAAGATATAATATTACTCAACTCCAATATATTAGAATGTGAGAGGAGATATAAAATTATATATTTTAAATTTATTTAATTAAAAAAACTGAACCTTTAAAAAAATTGGTACTACGTATCAGTATCTAGGCCTAATATTGGATTCTCTCCTTTATATGGTGGAACCTTTATATGAATGAATAAATTTTTGACTGCAGTGATGTTTTTGTTAAGAAAGGAAAGGAATGTTGCATGAACGAGTAGAATTTGCAATTGTTGAACTTTTTCTCCTTTTCTTCCCATCTACTGTGACCACTCAAAAATTTCAAACGTGCATGCCACTAGAATTTGTGGAGTTTACACTGGAAATCAAGTGACGGACAATGGCTGGACTTGAAAATTTGTTCAGTAGATGCCATGACAAATTTTTGTTTGCTTTTACCAACAAGACTCATTACTAAATAATTGAACTCCTTAACCATTACCTTAAAAGTTCATTTTCTATTAAAACTATGTTGGTAAAGAAGAAAAAAATCACCCTCGTGATCCCTGCTTTCAGATACTAATGTCAGCGTGGGGCAGTGACACTAGCACTTGATACATCTAGGCAAAATTTTCTTATATGTGATGTGAAGTGAGAATGTATATGTTGTCTATGGACAATGTTTTAGTTTGTTATGGTGTGGTTCACTTAGCTTATGAGAGACAGGGAGATGAAGCTTTTTTTTTTCTGGTGGCAAAATGACACTTTTTGGAACAAAGATTATATGCTAAAGAAAATTCATATTTCTACACAATCTAATTTTAATGATTAATATAAAAATATTAATTTATGTTTTTTATAACTTTTTATTATCATAATTTGGTTATATGTGACAATTCTCGAAGTTCCACAATTTGATTGTGTGTACTAATTCTAGTATCACGGAAATAAAGAGGGAGAAAGTAAACCAGAAAGGCTTCAAGAGAGAGAGAAATTTTTTTGAGGAAATGCTCTCAACTAGGACGAAAATTATAAAATGGGGATACCTCTATTTATAGGTTGAAACCCTCAACAGATAAGTCGATCTGACAACCCATAAGGAAGATCTCGTCCCAAACAACTACTTGATCTAATAGTCAGGAGAGAGTCCCACAGTCACACGACCGTGACTTCCTCCTCTTTGACTGATTCTCTCCCCCATTTTTCTCACTCTCCAACCTTATGCTTACTCAGTCACACACACGTGTCAAACGTGTGTTGACTTGGTGAGCCACACGTCTAAAAGGAAAGAAAATATAAAAAAAAATTGTTAGGTGCGAGCAAGTTGACCAGTGAAGGTGGTGCACACGCATGGAGTGGTTTTTGTTTGTAAGTCTCCACTAACGACAAAACTCATTGTACCTCTTAAGACACGTAGAGTACTAAAGGATTACATAGCATTTGCAAGTAGATATTCCATCCTATATAAGTCTTAGGATTTTTTTATTTCACACACAAAATCCTCCATTAATTTGCCAAGTTCCAACAACCCTAGTTGGGTTGAATTATGTTAAGCTCAAAATTCACTATGTACACTTCAAAGATTGAAACCTTAAGATGGTAACTAAAGAATGTAAAGTTATATTGACAAATCTAAAATTTAACTAAATATCAGCCATGTTATTTTTTTGCATTTTGGGTTGTAGTCTTGTAGAGAATGCTAATAAGTATTTAAAAACCTTCTTTAAGAGTGAAAATAAACTTTTATAAGAAAGTGATATGTTTAATTAAGTGTTGAAAAATGATTAATCGTATATATTTTGTCTTATGTGTTTCCATCCTTAGCTAGGTGGTGTTGATTACTGAATCATGTGAGTCAAATTGGACGCACTAGCTTGTGGGGTTAGCTGCACCTTGGGCCAATATCTACCCCATATCCATTCACTCCAATCTAGGTTAATGCCCCACTACACACTACACACTACACACTACACACTACACACTACACATATGCTACTATCATCTTTCCAACCAAACCCTCTCCTAATAATAAGGTAATAAATCCCAAAAGTTGCCCGTAAAAGCTTCCTTCGGTGTTGATCTGCGTAGTGAGAATATTACTTAATTATCTCTAAACACAAATTTTCTATCCCACAAACTAGCCACGTGCACATATGCAGAGAAGCAAACCCCGTCAAACCCTCTACCATTTATCTTTTTTGATTTTTCATCCATCAACAAATGAATATGAAAATTCCAAAAGCATTGGAAACCGAGTTAGTGGAGTTTTTTTCATTCCCCACGAACATGCTCTTAACCACTTTAGACCAAGAAGTTCAAGTTTTCAACTCAGCCATTTTTCCCTGTATTATAAATGATAAAAAATTACAATATAATCAAAAGCTAAAATTTCCTCAATATAGATAAATATTTAATTTTAGTTATCTATACTAAATATAAAGGCAAAACATAAAATAATTACCACAATGGTGTAATTTCTATTTCCTATTTCACCCATATATTTTTTATTTTCTACAAAAAAAACATATAATCATAAGTAATTACCATTAACACATTAATCACCTATCTCACATTAAATTGAATTATAATAAATAATTTTTTTAAACATAAAATACTTTTAATAAAAACCTTCTTTTAAATTGAATTATGTTAAGCTCAAAAATAAAAATACTTTTAATAAATAATTGTATAAAATAAAATATATACAAATTGAATACTTAATACGAATGCCGGGTTTGCAATTGTGTCTATCAACATGCTAGTATTTTTAATATCAAAAGTATTGTTCCATTATATATTAAAGGATAAAAATGTATTATGGTCTTATATTTTACTTGGATTTGTTTGTATAACGAGGAGGATAATTAATCTTTATATATGACCCATGACATCCTTGTCCCTATACTTACTCTCCCTTTCAAATAATTCTTCTAAACCTTATAGCATATTATATAGCTCAAGATATAGCTTTTTGCCATTTCCATTTTTGAGCTTTGGTTAGCTTTGTTACTCATTCATAGCTTTTCCTTGCACCCACATCCATGAATTCTACAAGGGAGTCTCCGAAAGTTCAGTTAGCGACGGTGACGGAGGATGCTCGCTCCGGCGTGGACCGTGGCAGTGTAGGGTGGAAGGGTTCTTCTACAAAGAAGAACCAAAGGTGAAGATGATGAAAGAACCAACATGACACAGGCTTTGCAATTACACTCTCCGAGTTTCTAGCCCACCATCAAATATAAGGTGCAGAAATGGTAGAGTGTGATCATTGCATTGCGGGGAATTGAGGGTAGTGGTCCGAATTACCTTTAACTTTAAGTACTTATTTCTTGGTTTTCTATTATGTTTTCTTTAATTTCTTAAGTATTTCCCACTGATTTTATCTTTGCTTTTTTGTTTTACATTTCAATATAATTATGCTTATGTTTGATTAAAGCATGGGATGTAAGAGATGCATACGAGGTTGCTGGGGTAGGTTATGGTGTGTTTGGTCAAAGGGGTAGCATGATAGTTTTGTCTTATGCTTGGAGGGTTAATTTAGGGTCTCAATGCAGCTGGCATGCATCATTTACACTCATCAATGTAGCTTTGTCATGAGTTTGGTATAAGGGAAAGTGACTTTGGTTTTCTAAATTTCGTTCTTCTTTATTGTGTCACTCTTCAGCTTTTGATTTCTCTTCATTCCATAGGAGATGCAAAGTAGACAATGATGATAAGTTACCAAACGACCAGAAGAAAATAAAAAAGAATGAGAAAGAGGCAAAGTAATTCAAAAAAGCAGATTATGATGCTTTTTTGGCCAAAGAAAGGTGTACACTTTGGACTTTAACATCTATCTTGATTTCAAAGTTAATAGAATCAAACAATTGATAAATGAGTATCCCCAGCATGAATTGGATCGTAAGAAATGAATCAAATTTATGGATAAAGAAATGAATCAAAATATATACATGACAGTGTCCTTAACCTATAAAGCAAAAGAAAGGCATATTGTACAATAAGTGGTATTATTGTATAAACATAATTTCGCACTACATTTTGACTATATGGTTAGATATCTGATAAGAAAGACAGGGTAATGATGTTGAAAAAGAACAAAAAGAGTATCTCTTTTCTAATGATGCCCGGGACATATTGTACAAACGGTTCTCCTAGTGCAGGTAACGGAAGGTTAAGTTGACAAATTTGCTTTGCCTTAACCTATAAAGCAAAAGAAATAAGGAAAATGATTTGTGAATTTTAGAGGAACATATATACAAAGATAATAAATGTATGTGAGAAATAGGTATAAAAAGTTTGTTGTTTAAAAAATGAAACTCAAGAAATAAAGTGTCTTCAACAATAGTGGAGATGTATATCGCATTAAACATTAATGAAATCGGGCAAGCAAATTATGATTGAGTGTTTATAATGTCTTTTTTTACCTAAGGAATGTGGAACTAAGGTTAAGAAAGAAAATAGTACGGCAGCAACTAGTAGTCCTGGTAAAACCAGAAGAGAAACAGCTTGTGGGAATTGAAGTAAACTCAAAAAAAATTCGCTTTGTTAAATTCAATTTTAGAGACTAAATCGATTTTTTTTGGGCAAGTAAAATTTATTCAATGGATGTAATAAGAGAATTACTACAATAAAAAAAACACCAGAATTCATAATACTTACAGAACAAAACACAACAGTAAATGGCACAGGTAAGAGACTAAATCGATTAACAGTCGTAGACTGTTGTTTTTCTTCATAAAGCTAGGGACTAATATGTGCTATAGTGATAATTCTAAACACTAAATTGATGTTACAAATGATGTCATTTCAAACATGGTTTATCACATATACGGCAAGTAATGTGTCACATGAAAAATTCTCGTCCAACTATAATTAACGCTCATTAACACGATAGTTATTAAAGTCATGGAGTAATCTGTCTTTTTCATGAAATCAGTGATTAATATGAGTAACATGACAATTTTTTAGAACTTATATAACTGTGCTTAGGATACCACAGCTGTCATGGCACCAGAGATTCACCAGCAATGTACAAAATGGGATCAGGGGAGAGTGGCATATCATAGAGTATTTTCTTTCATTTTTGAAGCAATTGTCTCTCCCGACAAGTCTTTAGTGTTAGCAACTATATTTAGGGGTACATCATCATTCATAATGGAATTTTGGTGGTCCATTTTGGTCCTGATATTTCCTTGTAGTTGCATAGCTAGCTTACAGATTCAAGTGGCCCACACTGTTAATTGGATCATTTCATCAATTAATTGGCTCATATGACATCACATGGCACTAAAAACAATCTTATGAACAAGTCCTTGTTTCACTAATCAACAAACATGCCACATTAGACAATGAGTCATTGTTTTAGCCTCAACATTTACTCATTGATGCTGATATGAAAATCTTCCCAGAATCAAGAATGGTTATTCTGTTTTTTCTTCTTATTTAAATTAGAGCTTTCTAAATTTTATTGCATCATAGTGAACCGACCTAACTCAAGCATAATTATCTTTGGTTGGTATATGATACATTTGGTTTGAACCAAAAAAATTTACCAGACCATTTGTCCTGCACATTTTGGGTCCCTTTGACTTCTTCTATTTTCTCAAAGCATCATCTAATTCGGTACATTTAACATCTATCATCGATTATCTTTCCAGAGAATGAAAACAAAAAACAAAAATTACTTTTTTTAGATTTATCCAGAGATTCTGAACAGTTTAGAGCACTTTCACTTTTGATCGTAGAAATTTTTGGAAGAGAACTTTTTGGTAACGTGGAAAGCAAAAAAAAGTATACTCTTATTGAAAAATTATGAAGTCTAGTCGATGGAGATTCTTTCAAGAAATTAAATTATTCCATTATTGAAAAAGAAAACTCAAATTCTTTTTATACACAGCTTTAAAAAGATAACGTATTCCGAAAATCTAAAACACATGTAACACCCCATGTTTGGCTAATTAATGTTATATTGCTATTTTCTGTCCTTACTATACGCAGGTATGACAGTTAACAAACCAAATCTTACTTCTGTAACGAAAAGAGTCTATTTTGGACAGTTAAATAGGGAGAAAATGTAGAGTACACTCAAGTTGAATAGTAAGTATAGTCTAATAGATGTAACTTTAAATTCAATACTAAGATGATTTCAAAAGTTTTCTAATAAAATATTTGGAGTTTGGTAGAAGGTGCGCAATTTGGTTTGGAGTTTGGACAATGGGTTTTGGTTCTTAATTTTTGGAGTTAAATAGAAGAGATGGTCATAACTTTCTATAATAGGGATATATTGTTGATAAGTTTCAATAAAACAATTGGTAAATTTATAATTTATGGATAACATAAAAAAATCATCATATAAAAATGTAGAGTCCCATCAAGTGTCCCAGATTTAATATCGAAATAAGGGGATTGATCAGAAACTGGCCAATTCCACAGTCGCGGTCATTGTGTCATTATAATTCCTTTTGATTAAAGGTAAATCACATGGCCATCACTTGCCCAAATTCACTATGTGGTGCACATGAAAAGAACCACAAAACCTTTCGAGGTTATCCCCCACTAATTTTGAGCTTCATTACCATAAGTTGCAAAAGGTTTTTAGTATAAAAAAGAATGTAAAAGTTAAAAAACACTGTCAATCATAACTACTATTAATTCCAGGCTTTTTTATCCACCTTGTAATATTCTGGTACATATTTATCATTATCTTCAGCAGATGAATACATCATCTGGTCCGTTGACCTTTTTTCTTTTCATTCTGATGTCGGGGACAACCTTTTCCTTTTCTGTAATAGTTAATCAACAAATTTTTCAAATAACTTTACTATCTTGTTGTCAAAAAGCTAAAAGTCAATTAAATCTCGAATTGGATTATTGCTCCTCTTTTTTTAGGTATTACTGAGTTAAATTACTAAATGTGCTCCACTTTTTTTACATTACAATTTTATTTAAATTGAGAGCATGTAACTAAAAACAGAAAGTATAGTAAATCAGGGAAATTATACAATGTTCTTAATAATGTCTCCAATTATTAACCATAAACAAAGGAGTCCAAAATTTACAGCATAAGAAGCACCTTCAAAAAATCCCTTCAGCAAAAATACTCCAATACCATTTTTTTATAAAAATCTATCCTATTGAAAATAAACTAATATTAGAGGAAGAAAAAACCGTAAACTCTGCAGAGTGAAACCCACCGCGAAGGTAGATAAAAGCGGATGGTAAAATTGGAACAATGGAATATTCGGTGGATAATGGTGTCATTTTGAATAAATAAAACGACGGCGCATCACCGCATAGAGAACCAGGAAACAAGTTCGCGACCGACACGTGCCTCCGTGAGAGCCATGCGCTCGTCGGAGATAAGCGCAGAACGACAGAGTGGGCAATTGAACTTGAGGTGGTGGAGCCAACCGTCAAAGCATCGGCGGTGAAAGACGTGGCGGCAAGGAAGCATACGAACCTGGTCGCCATCCATGAAGGTGTTCTGACAGAAGACACAGTCGCTGTTGTTGTTGTGACTGTCGGCGGTGGTGGAAAAGGTGTAGAAGAAGTGGTTGTTGAGGGAGAGCTGATCGGAGAGGATGATGAGGCCGGCGAGGCCGGATCCGACGGCGGAGAAGAAGCCGTCGTGGACGATCTGGTCGGAGCGGAATCTGGAGAGACCGAGTGATTGGAAGAGGGTGAGAAGGAAGGAGCGGAAGTAGTTGAAGTAGGTGGCGATTTGGGCTAATAGAAGCAGAGGAATCGAACCTGACGACATGTCGTTTAACTGGTTTTGTAAACCCATCTCTTTCTCTATCTTTTTCCTCTGTGTTTGGTTTTGGGATTATTGTCTTCGAATGGATGAAAGTGTGAAAGAAGGAAGAAGAAGAAGAAGAAGAAGAAGAAGAAGAAAACGATGAAGATAGGTGTATCTGTACTGTGTGTGGTTTGAGAGAGAAGTAAAAGGTTCTCTCGCACCTATAAAAAGGGCTTTTAGTTGAGGAAATGAGAATATGAGAGGAAGCTGACAGAAATGGGGTAAATTAAATTAAAAAACCATAGAAGATTTTAATTTTTTATTTAATAACTCCTAACAATAAATTACAAGCATATTTATATATTCTTAATTTAAAGATTCATACGTAGTTAATAGATGAACGATGATTACATTATTTGCACTATTATTTGTGTTGAATATTAAATAATAAATGATAAAGTATAATATTCATAAATGATAAGTTTTCTCTCTAAAAAATAAAAGAGAAGCCATTATCATCATCTTACATATGAGTTAGACTCCTCTCCACTAATTGAAAAGATAATGTTTTTTTCCTTTGAATTTTAAGGGTTAAGTTGTAATCTCACTTTAAATAATAAGTGTATATGGTCATATCATTTTAAATGTATATTGTCTTTTGTTTGGAATTCCACATCACTTTCCTCTCTATTACTAGGAGTCCCACTCCTTCTATAGGGCCTCAAGTTTTACCCTCTTGCAATTCATTCAAACCAAAAAGAATAGAATACACAAGTCTCCATCATCACACCCCTCATCTCCTCTTCAACCCCAAAACTCTCCAATCAACAAGAACAAAGAGAATAATAAATGGCAGAGCTAAATCCAATTAGAAGTGGTCATATGGCAACAAAACATGTAGTTTCATTAGTGTCGTTATGTTAACCATACTTATTGAATTAAATTATTGGAGAGTTTATGTGGTGAAATTGAAATGTTAACGGTTGGTCGTATGGTTCACAAAATCTATATGAATTATGAGGTGCATGTGCTGTGGGTCCCTTTCTTCATACATGTCTTAATATTAATGTCTTTTAACTCTTTATCATTGAACTTTAATTATGAGATAGAATTATTGATAATCTTGATTCTTTGTTTATATCTCTTCTTTATTTTTAATCTTGAGATACAAAATTGTAATATTTATGTACTGACAGTTATAATTTTAACTTAATAATTTTAAAATTTTATATACGAATATCATATTATCTACCATTTATTTTAATTACTTTTATTTATGAATTAGTGATGATTAAAAATAAATAGTTGATAACGTAATGATAATATAAAAACTGTTCCACTATAGAAATTTTTTCTCTTAACAAAATGTTATAAGAAGGTAAAACCCTAACCAATAAATAGAGGATTAATCCATTCAGATGGTATCCCTCCTAACACCAACAATTAATTTCTCACGAAGCCAGACGCCTTGAGATCGAGCTTATCTTGAGGTTACAACCTACAAATTGTTGGTAAAATTAATTAAGACACAATTTAAATTTTATAATAGGGGAGGGATTCACTTACTCCGAGAGTAAATGGAAAAAACCTATTTCACATCATGATTATTTATTATTGGAAAATCCAATGATTTGAATTTGTGAATACATCTAAACCATTGGATTTTTCAAAATTGGATGACTAAGATGTGGGGTATATTTTTTCACTTACTCTTGGAGTAAGTGGATCTCTCCCATTTATAATATTTTTAAAGTTATTGTTAATATGATGAATGTTTTTATATATAAAAATCATATTTATTTTGTAGTGGGGATCCACTTACTCCAATAGTAAGTTTTTTAAACTCACTCAACATCTTAGTCATCAATTCTAGGAAAATCCAATGGTTTAGATATACCAATTAATTCAAACCATTGATTTTTCATATAATTGATGACTAAGATGTGAAATAAGTTTAAAAAACTTACTCTTGAAGTAATGAATTTTTCCTCTTTATTTTCATATGGGAATACATATTTAATGAGTTTTTTTTTATTTTAATGTACGAGATAATATTCTTTTCAAATAATTCATCACATATCATCCACTATAACTATAAAAGGGTGATGATCTCAATATGGGTGATAAACTAATAGTCATATTTAGTTGGACGTATAAAAAATTGGTGTTTATAGAATATCAAAATTAAATCAATATGGCAAAATAAGGCACATCAAATTACTAAGTAATGTAAGTTTCTTAAGTATAAAATAAATAATCCTAACTATTGTATGTATTGTAATGTTTATTGGATTGGTAAAATCACATCTCAATGATTATTATCCTTAAAAAAATTAATCCCTTTGTTATGAAGGAATTTGTACCTTTAGAAATCTTTGGCATAACATTTTTTGTTTTCCCTATTTAATTGCTCCTCTCTTTTAATAGGAGTGCTTTAAGATTGTGCATCAGTCGTACTTATTTATTTTGAGCGTTTTGCATGTTTATCCTCACTTTAAAATCTTTGAATTTTGACCTTTGTAGAGTACATCGGAAACTATTTGACAAATTGTGTTGAGAATTGATGGTTACAAAGTGAAACTAAAGCATATTAATAAAGTTATTAATGAGGGAACTTGGAGTGTGAAATTCAAAAAATCTCGAAGTCCTGGAGGAAGGAAGGTGAAATGCTATATAAGTCTTAAAATCCTACATTGAGGTGTGCCCCAAGGGGTACAATGAGTTTTGTGAGTGAGCTCCATGCGCGCACGCACCACCACACCAAATTATCTTAGTCAGTAAAAATTATCTCGTGTCACAACAAATTGTGTACTCAGATATATATTTTATATCAAAAGTGGGGTATTTTGAAAGCTTTGCACCAAATATTGGACATTTTAGACCTTATCAAAATGGGGTGAATTTTGCCACGCCTTAATTATCCCAAGTTATTTTACTTTCAATTGTTATGTGGAATGTCTCAATCCATCAAGCACATCATAGGCATCACATGTCACTTCTTAGTACATGTCAGATCAAGTAATGTTTACAATAAGCCACATGGAATAGCACAATCCACATGAGGGCAACATGTGACAGTAAATAAATTATACACTAAAAAAAGGTAAAGAAAGTTGTATCTATCATGATTCAAAGTGGTGAACATCTTATATCCTAAAAAAATGTATTATTCATATCATTACTTATGATTGATTAAAAATAATTAATAATTAATATTTTAATTTAAATATATTTTTAATCAATGAGAGACACAATTTTGTGGGATAGATCCATATACAAACCTAACAACTCCCCAACGTTAGGGACATGAATAGCCACTTGCTAGCATGTTGCCTGTAACGTGAAACATGGATAGATGCATCCTATGTGACAATTCAAAAAATAAATTTGGTACCCATCTCATTTTAATATAAAAAAAGTAAGTATCCCATATTTAACAAATAGTTTTAAAAGCATTCCAAATTTAATAAATCGTTTGCAAAATACCTCCTTTTAATAAGTAATTTGGGTTTAATGGTGACGGGTGAACTATAACTTCATCCATTTTCTAGTTCAAAGAAAATGACTGGGTGTATATATTTTCTCCTTTTCATGTGAAGATTACTTCGCGTACTTTTTGTATAAATTAAGTTTTTAGTTTCAGTTCATAAATTGTGGGATTATTAACTCTTAAGATTATAATCTATTTATGTTTGGATACCTTAGCTGGAAATTAAATATAAATTAATCTGTTATATTTGGGTATGGTAAAAAAATTGTTTTTTACATAGTAAATTACAAAAAATGTATGAGGTTATTTTGTTTATCTTATGATTATTTTGATTATTTGTTACACTATTTTTTAAAAATACATTTTTTAATATTTATTATCATATATTTTTACTTTAATTTTATAATATTACATAAAAAATGCTAAAAAATATATTAAAATAAAATATAATATAAAAACTAATATTAATATTAAAAAATAATATAAGATCAACATAAACAAATAATCTCATACATAGTTAAACATAAACTAAAAAAATAAAGCAACCCATGATTTTTAATATTGCATAATAACAAAGGCTAAAAATTATTAAAATAAAATACAATATAAAAATCAATATCAATATTAAAAACAATATAACACATAAATAAATGGAAGTTGCTAAATTTAAATTACATAATTCACAAAATAAATAATACATAAATGTTAAATTTTATAAAAAAGTTGTACGGTTTATTGAGTTTATACATAATTCACAAAATTTTAATATTATATAACAAAGTTTTATACATAATTCAATGTTATGATGAATTATGGGGTTAGGTGGTTATAGAGAGGAAAATAAAAGTTATGGAGTTTGGTAGTAATGATGTGAAGAGTTATGGTGTTTGATAGAAGAGTAAAAAGGATGAGAGAGATAAAATTATGATGGGGTAAAATAGGAAATATAAAAATTGGGAAAAAATAAGCTAAAAAAAATAAATCAACACCTGATTTTGGAGCTTCTACCTTTGCCTTATTTTTCTAGGAAAAAAAACTGAATTTATAAACTTCATTTAGTTGTCAAACATACATAGTTTATATTTTCAACTTGTATTTCAAAAAAATAAACATAAACCATAAATTTAAACTCTTCCAAACATGCCCGTGGTAGACCTAAAATTAATAGCCAAGCTTAGAGACATGTTGCACTCTGGGGTGGCAACGAATATATAATAAATTTAAACAAAACAGGCAATCCATATGCCTGAATTATTCTATACAGTTTGCTAATAGAAAATACTACTAATTAATTATTATTAGTTAGGGAGGTTATCATGCTTGTGTATTCATTTTGTGATACCAAGATGTTTTATTGGCTAGTTGTTGTTAAAAATATACGAAGGAATCTCTTTGTCAACTTTAATCATGTGTTTTTTGTAACTCAATTAGTGAGCTAATTAATTAAGAGAACGTAAGGAACTTGGAATTTAAAAAAGAGAGGATGAAACCAGAATTGTCACTAAGATTCGCAACAAACACAGATCTTGCGAGATCTGCGATGGGTCGGTGACTTGTGTTCAGACTCTTACAAACTTATAATAAAGGTTTTAGAAGTAGTTATATCTATAAAAATTAGTTTAATATTCCTATACTATTAGTGTAAAAATTTATATACAACACATTTGCATTATTTATATTTAAGATATCAATAATTATTAAATATAAATAATTAATGTTATATTAATAATATAAAAACTCTGATATATACATTTTTTTAAAAAGGTAAAATAATTAAGCTAAGGAATCAAATCATATAAAAGTAAAACTGATCCACATTGATACAATCCACACCGTCTAATAAGATCCGCGTATCCGCCGACCACACTAATAGTGGTTTAAAACAAGTGTTAGCAACACGCCAGCACCTACAACTTTATATTTTTTAGTATTTTATTTTAGGATTACGTTGTTATAAACATAAATTCAAACTGACTCTGCCAGGATTCATAAATTAGATTGATTTAATAAGTTAAAATAGGAGGGATTACTTACCAATTAAAAGTTCGTAATAATATTAACTCGTTCTTAAAAAATGTATGATAAAATAGTTATGGCTATCTAATATTTCTCTTTATTTTAATGCAAAATCGATACGTGGATTTCTTTTTCATTGTACGTGTTTGTGTTTGTGTTTGTGTCAAAACTTGTTACCTAATAACAAAAGAAAATCTTCAACGTATCAAAGTAGATTTGCAATAAGTGGATTAGGCATTATATTAACTCAAAATTTTAAGATATTAGGGTAATGAGTAGGACTCAATAACTAGAGATACCTTAAACCATTAGGTCAAAGTAAAACCAAAATAAACGGGTTGAATACTGCATCTTAACCAATAAATTTAAAGCATCATGTTCACCAGTTCATCCAATTATTTGTTCCACGTGAGTGTCACCTCATTCACACTTATTTCTAATAAAACTCTTTCGACCAATTGGAATCTAACTTAATTAAGAGAAGAGAGTAGTTATGAAACCAACATATAATATTGGGACCAAAATTGTTGTGTTTGTGTAGCAATTTTGTGATTGATCCAAATACAAAAAAAAAATAGGCAGAATAAAAAATAGCATGTTAACTAACCATAAATCTTTGAGAGATTTAATAAGAGATGAATGGATATCTTAATTTGTCCCAACACCTTTACATGTTAGACAAGTTGATAAATATAGATTAGAAGATGGGCAGGTTTAAATGAGAGTAGTGGTTAAGGACAATTTATATTGTCTTGTCGTCTAGAATACAAGTCCAATCTTATAGTGTGTGATAATCTTAATATCTACCATGAAAGCAATAAGTTCAATTATTAGACTAATAATTCAAATACAAACCTTATACTTAATTAGCTTGTATGTGAATATAACTGGAGAGAGGACTCATTTACTCAAAGAGTAAGTTTTTTAAATTTATTTCACATCTTAGTCATCAATTCTAGAGAAATCCAATGGTTTGAATTAGTGGGTAGATCTAAACCATTGAATTTCCCTAGAATTGATGGCTAAGATGTGGAGTAAATTTAGAAAATTTTGTTGTATTAAATAGATCCTCCTCTAATATAATTATATAATCCTCCCAAAATATATTGTTTGTGCTTGTTTCTAATATAGTCAATTTTGGAATCACAAATCTGGTTTAGGTACAACAGCCATACCATAACTTTTCTTAATTATTTCTTTTGTGTCTTACCTCGAAATGCAATTTGCTATTAATATATTACAGCCATATAGGCCCTACGCTATAAAAAAAAGTGCATCCAAGAGAGGATAAAAAGAATTTAAAAGCACACTTTACTTAATAATAGTGCCAACACATCCAAATGGAGAAGGTAATATTTTTCAACTTGCAAGTATAATAATCCTATAATTGATCCCTCTCTTAGTTACTATATGATTCGCGACACATCCAACTCATTAAATATATATGGGTCCTGAACTGTAAAATAATTCAATACTTCTTCCTCTTAGCATTTGCTGCATAATTTTGCATGACCTTAATTTGCATTATGCTTCCAATTGCATAACGTAATTAACCCTGGGAACAATTATGGATGGGGATCACCTATCCCAAAATGGTATCCCCATCCATATCCCGACTAATTAGAAAAAGAGAAAGAAATGTAAGAAAAAAAGAAAGAAATGCAAATGATATGAATTTTTTAAATGAAATTGCGATATCTAATTGGTCGGGACAGAGATGAGGACATCATTTTGGGACAGGTGATTCTTAGGTTTATTAAATCTTTTCGATGATCTATTAATTTAAGTTAAACATGTTTTTTTAAGAAATAATTATTTATTAAAAAGTTTGATTTAATCTTCCCCGTTATAAATGAGGTGACAGATATATAGATAGATACATTGAGTCAAAGTTTGGTAAGAGACTAATGTGATTAGGCAGTGATAATTAGTTCAACAAGGGATAGTACTACCTTATCTCATTTTCATAATAATTTGTAGGAGATCATTCTTTTCAAATCTCTTAGTATATTAATGAATCATATTAATAAAACTTTCTCATTGCTTAGCATGAAAGAGGAAATAAATGAGATATATAATGTAGTTTCATAAAATATATTTATTGTTAAAAACGTATTTAATGAAATTAATTGTATTAAATAGTTTTCTTAACTTCTATTATTCAAAAGTTTATTATAACTTGTAACAAGGTTTATATATAGATAGCCCAATGACAATTTCAACAATGTTATTAGAATACTTATTAATAAAACATTAATTTAGAAAAAGATAATAACAAAATAGCCTAAACAATAATTGCAAATTTCTATGCCCGAAAAAGCATGTATGCTCTTTTGAAAAGGGCATCATTCTTTCCCTCGACTGTTTTGCTTACCCTTCATCATGTCGTCACCCTTTACCTAGCTTTGTTTATGGTGTCCACCTGTGCCATAAAATATAATGTGTCAATAACTAAAATATGCACCGACAATATATGAATTTTATATACTATTATTATATTTTCTATTATTTATATTTAATCATTATTGACTTTTTAAAAAAATCCAAATAAATAATAAATGATATAATATATCTGCATAAATCTTTACCCTCGCAATTTAACTTAAAGTTAAAATACCAAATGACCGCTTCATGCACACACAACGTTACTTTTGGCACTTTGACGTTGCTAAACACACGGTATTCCTTATAGTTATTATCAATTTAATGTGAAACGCTATAATAAACATGAAATATGCAATTTAAAGAAAGATTCATTTCATATCTATCTCCCTCGTATTATTTAAATAAATCCTTGAGTTGAAAGATATGCTTATTTTGATTTAAGTTTACTCATTGAAGTCTTCAATAATTGCTCTTGTGACAAATTTTCATGTATATCCAAGACCTTCTTTGTTCTTGTAGTTGTTTGCGTTAATTTCACCAAATCAGAAATATTTTAATTGTACGTTATTTCAAACACACCGAACTAATTCACGCATTAATTTATTCTAAGCTAATAAAAAGGAAGTCATAAAGTTCCTTCCTATTTGCCATCAGAGGATTCAATACAAACTATACTTCTCGTTCACTTTCATTAACTAAATTAGTAATGAACCCCTATTGTTTTCAACTTAAAACATGTTCCATTTTATAAAAAAACAATCCTGAAACCTGAATGTGCAATAGAGTGAGAGGAGAAAAGGGGTGGGGGCATTTCTACATGTCAGGTTGTCAACATTCCTATAAATAAAAAACTGTGCAAGCTCATGAAGTTGAATAAACTCACAATTTCTGTAATTCCTGGAAAGTAAGGACACATAATTAGTTTCATGGAATATGACAATATTATTAGTCTTACAAGTTTTCTTCATCTCGAAGATTTATTACCTCTTTGGTGGCAGCAATTGATAAGCGCTCTCTTTCCTTCTTTTTCCGTCGGCATTCTCCACACCAGCTAGAGAAATTTCTCTGATATCTCCTCGACTCTCGATACACCGAACTACAACAACAATGTTGATGGATGCAGATGTGATATACCACAAATGATGATCAAGATATAATAAACATAGGATAGAATGAAAAAACTGAGATATTCAGAACCTGATAATTAATGTTATTTCTTGATGATTGCGAAAGAAAAAACCATGGCGTTCTAAAGTCATATAATTTGATAAATAATTGATGTAAGGAGCTAGGCTATTTGATGCAAATACCTTCTGCACCAAAGAATTAAATTGAGCCGGTTCCCAGATGTTGTAGGTCTAGCACCATGCCGGTTACGACCACGGTGAAGAATAGCACGTCCCAGGACATGAGAATAATCAAAGATCTCCTACAAAGATTTTATTGGAAAGTGAATACAGAAAACGATGTCCACATCAAAGTTGTATACTTACATTAGGTCAATATCTATTATAGTATCACTATAATGCCATTGGGTATTTGCTGAATTTTATGAAATGAATAAATCAATTCATAATGATAATGTATTTGTTCATTCAAGTACTTAGGAAATATAGTATGTTGTAGTGGTGAGCCTGGGATTGAATTATTGACTCACCCTCATTTTGGATAATCTGAAGTCCCAGTTTGTATGCAACAAGCAGAAAAGAAAAACATCTTTTTATGAATAAACTGGTGAGAATTTCAAATTTCCCTTCGAAGTATAAAATAGAATTCAAATCCATGCTGGAGAATATACTGTTCCTAATTAAATTATTAGGCCTGAGATAATTGTCCCCATGCAGTAAAGTAGTAGACATACCTCTGTTTGGGTCTCTGTATTCACATGATCATCACATCGAACACCCCTGAAGAATAGTTCTCCACCAGAAAATTCTTTTCCTAGGCAAATATTCAGAGTTATCTCTGAGTCGTCCACATGGAAGCCTGCAAAATGTTGCACTTCAGATTTGAAGACAAATATATTATTGAAATCATAGGGTTTAGGTATAGGAGAAAAAGCTAGAGAGTCAATCACGGATAGCGAAGCATAGCAGTCGACCCCAAAATGCCATAGCGGGTAGCGGGGGAATGCAGGATGACCGCCACAGCTAAGGGGAAAATATAAGTAATTTATATCCTATAAATATAAATACACGAAAAATACTAAAACAGAAAAAGCATCAAAAAATAAGTGTATGCCTCTAAGGCTTTAATGTAAGTGTATTAAGGAGCTCTAAGGCTTCAAGAAATAAGATTAAGCCTCTAAGGCTTTAGGCAAAGTAATTTCAGACTTCAGTAGCCAATACTTGTCATCACTATCACCAAGATAGTCTTCTCATTAGGTCCACTAATGGTGAAATGATAGTTGCAATGAAGGTAGTCTAAAGTAGTTGGAATAAAAGCTCTAAGCCATTAACAACAACTGCAATCTTCAAATTTCATTAGGCAACAAAGCTTACCCATCCATGGCAGAAGCTATATCCAAGCGTAAACACCATGGACGGAAGATATAATCATGATAATATGAGATATCCTCTAGATATTCTCCAACAAATAATATAAGGTATTGTGAGATATTTCATATATTCCAACTTATATAAAGAAGAAAACAAAAGACATGTGGCAAAGAAAGTAAAGCAAGCAAAAGACACTTGGGAAATACTAACAAAGGAACTACATAAGCATCATGGGCAAGCAACTCAAGAAGGAAACAGATCTAGTATTGAATTGAATCCATGAGAGAAATATATCTAATTATCATGACAGATTAACGAGTAATGCTACACGAGTCAATTATTAGTTGAAAGCTGATAGAATAGACACATTCAGCTTTAAGAGTAGATAAGCAAAAATAAAGTAATTTGATAGTCATAATGAACTTCAATTAATTATAAAAATAGAGTAAAAATGGTGTGAACTTCAGCCATTTATGGGGAAGATAAGACTGTATCCTACTAAACATAAATTAAAAGACTAAAAGGGCCTGTGAGCCTGAAAATTACAACAAAAATGACCAATCGCGCTGTATTCCAGACAATGATGGAAGTCTAATGCATTTTAATTCCCCTTTAGTTTTAGTATATAAAAAAAGGAATCAAAATATACATGATAGAAGGTTAACAGCAAAAAGAGTGTAATTAAGCAAATTAATAAATAAAAAACATAACTAGCTACTTAAAGCATTAAACTCCATTTACCTTTCAAAAAAATTATTACAGATTCCAGGAAATAGCAAAGTCACATAACTAATGACATAAGTTTGAAAACCCTACCAAGTTCCACATCCCTATTGGTTCCGTATTCAACAACAAAACCATGATGAGAGTCCAGCGTGGATCCACCAACTTCAGCAAAGAAAACTACAAAGCAAGAAAAAAACAAAAAAAAAGATTCACTTTGTAGAAGCGAGTTCATGTTATTACATTAGTTTCTTTATCTCAGTCCTAAGTTTCTCCTCCACTCTCATTAGGATAAATAAAACAAACCTCGAGATATAGGCAATATGAAATCATTCATCAATCTATCAAGCACAGTTTCCATGCCAAAATCATCAAGAACAGCACCATATTGATTCATTGTATTAGGTCGCATGATTCTGAATTTGGTCTGATTGACCCATCTTTCAAAATGATCCACCTAACCAAACAGAACAGGATAAGAAAACATAAAACACTAACATGGAACATTTATAATGATATATGGGAAAGAAAATAAATGTGATACCTCGGATATTAACTTCTCACAAAAACTTGGTTGAAGCATTTGAAACGTAAAAATTCCTTTTACGGGTTCAACCATTATATTTCTAAAGCTTGCTTCTCTATTTTCTTTAATTGCTTGCAGAAATGATGGCACAAAAAAGTTTTCAGCGTGCATAGAATATATCTCCTTGTGCAGCGGCTACAAAAAGTGAATAATTGATAAGACTTCACATGATTGATATATAGGTGATACATTTGGAAAATGACATACGATAATTATTCTCATGTCATAAAATCCTTATATAAATGTGTTGATTCCAAAATCTCATGGATGAGCACCATATAAAAGATGCCTTCCTTCAAAAGTTATCCCAAAGACAACCATGATTTCCGAAATAACCATAAAATGAAACAATAGATATTCAGTATTCACAAATGTACAAAACTACTATTGAAAGGTTCATCACATAACTTACAGTAAAATTTGATATGATCTTCTTCCTGTACTCCTTGTGCTTTTGAATCTGTGTAATCCAAAACAGAACAGTAAAAGCTCAAAAAAGTGAACAAAAAAACCAAACCAAAAAGATAAAATACCAGGACAAAGAAAAGACACCCCACACGAGGAAGTGATTTGAGGACTGCAAAAGAACTTAAAAAATAACAACTTAGTGGTGCTTTCATGACCAAAACTATACTCGCTAAAATAATTGAAAACAGAAAATTCCGACCCTCCAGACTATTAGAGTCCCAACGGAATATTAAGCTTCCATAAAATCCATAATTTTATCTTCCCATTTCCAAATATATCATTTCTACAGAAGTTACAAGCTAGTAATTTTGACAGATAAAAGGGCATGCTTACTAAATATCAGATTGCCATCATTCTAAGAAGAAATGTAAGTAACTGGTTTGGGACAATGTCTAAGTGGAAGACCACTCGGTAAAATAGATAACATACTCCATTCATCTACTAAGCTTTCAGGAGCAAAATGGAGGACCAAGTGCACGAAGCTCCCACAGTCTTAGCCTCACAAATTGTTTTCCAACCAATTTTCTACTCTCGCAATTGCAAACTATAAATAATCAACATCATCCCACAGATTCTCAGTCTATCTAAGTTAAGCAACAGGTAGCAAGAATAATTCAAACAATTCATTCCCCAATATCCTCAGTTCCCAATGAACCTCATTGATCAAGGGAAAAATCAAAATCAACATTTTAATAAATAAAAAAACGAAAAGAAAAAACAAACCCACACAATAAATAATCAACATCATCCGCTAAATTCTCTCACTATTTATCTAAGTGAAGCAACAATTCATTTCTGCATGTCCTCGTTGATCAAGGGCAACATTAAAATCAAAATCAAATTCTTAATCAATAAGACACAATAAAATAATCAACATCAACCCCAAAATTCTCACACAGTTTATCTAAGTGAGGCAAAAACTACCAACCATAATGCAGCAATTCATGTCTACATATCATCGATGCCCATCAACATAATTAATTATGGGTAACATCAAGATCAATTCTTTACACAAATTAAGACGCACAGCTTCCAAATTCAAATGCCCTTGTGGGTATCTCAGGTATCCAATGAAATTTAAAAGAAAAACCATGAAAATAATAAAAACCGAAGAGATACCCGAACGCGTTCACTCTCAGGTAAATAGCGATGGAGAATGCTGGTCATGTAATTGGCTTTCTCTTCACGAGAACGATTGAGCAAGTGAGGAGGCAAGTACTGTTCGAGGGAGCTAAAGATAAGATGGTTGAACTCCAATCTCATGTCATCGTAGTTTTCAGGGTTATGGTCACGTTGGGGACTTGTAACGAGTGTGCTGTTAAGACCATGAGAGGACAGCGTAGGTGGTGGTGGTGTAGGGGCGTGTCCGTTGGAAGCGGTGGGAGGGTGGTGGAGGAAGGGTGTGCGGTCAGAAGAACCATTATGAGGGTGAGACATGGTTGATTGGGGTGATGAAAGTTTGAAGAAGGAGATAGAAAATATTGAGGGTAGGGCTCAGTATTTGCTTGAAGTGTATTAATCAGTCTAACAAGTGTGTTGGAATCTCTACTTTTGATTATATATATTAATCTGGCGGGACTTTACATCATTATATTAATACTAGATATGGTCCAAATAACCGAACCTGAGTATCGGTCAACATATCTACAATAGGTACTAAGAAAAATATGTCATAGGTGAAAATGAGTATCACGATACTCGTCCCACGAATACTCGAGTATATATTTTAATTAAATATTTTATATTTAATTATTATTAATTTAATTTTATTATTATTTTATGATAAAATTTAATAATATAACTATAATCATAAACTTATCATCATTGTAAAAAAATATATAAATATAATTAAAATTGAAAATTTATTAAATATGGATGTCTGCTACTTGCACAGGCACCTGCAAATAATGCAGATATGGATACGGGTATATACTACTCCTTTTCACCCGATTACCATCCCTAACCAATACCTTGTTGATAGTCTAAAAGTTCCAAGTTTGAAGGTGGAACACCTCTCATTCTCTGCATGCAATAAATAAAATCATGATAATATATTAAATTTTTATTCATAAATAATATTATATATGTATATCTTCTTGTACCAAAAAAATATACATGCATCTACTAGATATATTTATGTTTTTTCTCTAAGTTCTAAAGAAACTTTATTCCATAGATTTGAAGTCAATATTAAATTATAATGGTAAGTTTCTCCATAGACTTCTAATGTTATGTAACATTATCGTTTTCCTTATTTATTCAGTTGTTGACTAATGGAGAGATATTTTATTGTTTTTTAATTAAAATGGAAAACTATTACATTGTCATTTAATAATATTCAAATATTTAAAAAAAACAAAAGATAGATATCAATTGATTACAAATCTTATGCATAAAAAATGAAGTTAATAGAAATAAGTAAACATTAGTATAGTATAGAAAACACTTTCCAATTCATATGCATGATTTTTTCAAAATGGATATTACTAAAGGAGTTATTAGTTGGCTAATCTATACAAACTTATTACTATACATGAAATTAATAATTAGAGAATGGTTTCTTTTCTGTTTTATCCAAATTCGTATTTTCAATATACATCTTATTATCACTATCTCAAAAATTAAATTTATTATTATCAACACTAATAGATTTTCTTATAATATTTGTTTTTATTTTTTAATTATATAATTTTTATTTATGCTAGTATTAATATATATTATTAAATTCGTCAACTTAAAAAAATATGAGTTAGTCTCTAGTATTTATAATAAAATAATTATTAAAGCATAATAATGTTATTATATTGATTGGGGTGATGAAAGTTTGAAGAAGGAGATAGAGAATATTGAGGGCAGGGCTCAGTATCTGCTTCAAGTGTATTAATCCGTCTAACAAGTGTGTTCGAATCTCGACTTTTGATTATATATATTGATCTGATGGGACTTTACATCATTATATTAATACTAGATATGGTGAAAATAACCGAACCTGAGTATCGGTCAAAATATCTACAATAGGTACTAAGAAAATATGTCATAGGTGAAAATGAGTATCACGATACTCGTCCCACGAATACCTAAATATATATTTTAATTAAATATTTTATATATAATTATTATTATTTTATAATAAAATTTAATAATATAACTATAATCATAAAATTATCATATTATTCAAGTATTAATTATTTTTTATATATTAATCATTGTAAAAAATATATAAATATAATTAAAATTGAAAATTTATTAGATACGGATGTCTGCTACTTGCACAGGCACCTGCAAATAATGCAGATATGAGTACGGGTATATATTACTCCTGTTCACCCGATTACCATCCCTAACCAATACCTTGTTGATAGTCTAAAAGTTCCAAGTTTGAATAGGTGGAACACCTCTCATTCTCTACATGCAATAAATAAAATCATGATAATATATTAAATTTTTATTCATAATAATATTATATATGTATATCTTCTTGTACCAAAAAAATATACACGCATTTACTAGATATATTTATGTTTTTTCTCTAAGTTCTAAAGAAAATGTATTCCATAGATTTGAAGTCAATATTAAATTATAATAGTAAGTTTCTCCATAGACTTCTAATGTTATGTAACATTATCGTTTTCCTTATTTATTCAGTTGTTGACTAATTAAGAGACATTTTATTGTTTTTTAATTAAAATGGAAAACTATTACATTGTCATTTAATAATATTCAAATATTTAAAAAAAACAAAAGATAGATATCAATTGATTACAGATCTTATGCATAAAAAATGAAGTTAATAGAAATAAGTTAACATTAGTATAGTATAGAAAACACTTTCCAATTCATATGCATGATTTTTTCAAAATGGATATTCAATTAACTAAAGGAGTTATTAGTTGACTAATCTATACAAACTTATTACTATACATGAAATTAATAATTAGAGAATAGTTTCTTTTCTGTTTTATCCAAATTCGTATTTTCAAAATACATCTTATTATCACTATCTCAAAAATTAAATTTATTATTATCAACACTAATAGATTTTCTTATAATATTTGTTTTTATTTTTTAATTATATAATTTTTATTTATGCTAGTATTAATATATATTATTAAATTCGTCAACTTAAAAAAATATGAGTTAGTCTCTAGTATTTATAATAAAATAATTATTAAAGCATAATAATGTTATTATATTGATTGGGGTGATGAAAGTTTGAAGAAGGAGATAGAGAATATTGAGGGTAGGGCTCAGTATCTGCTTCAAGTGTATTAATTCGTCTAACAAGTGTGTTTGAATCTCGACTTTTGATTATATATACTGATCTGACGGGACTTTACATCATTATATTAGTACTAGATATGGTGAAAATAACCGAACTTGAGTATCGGTCAAAATATATATAATAGGTACTAAGAAAAATATGTCATAGGTGAAAATGAATATCACGATACTCGTCCCACGAATACCCGAGTATATATTTTAATTAAATATTTTATATTTAATTATTATTATTTTAATTTTATAATTATTTTATAATAAAATTTAATAATATAACTATAATCATAAAATTATCATATTATTCAAGTATTAATTATTTTTTATATATTAATCATTGTAAAAAATATATAAATATAATTAAAATTGAAAATTTATTAGATACGGATGTTTGCTACTTGATAGGCACCTGCAAATAATGCAGATATGGATACGGGTATATACTACTCATTTTCACCCGATTACCATCCCTAACCAATACCTTGTTGATAGTCTAAAAGTTCCAAGTTTGAATAGGTAGAACACCTCTCATTCTCTACATGCAATAAATAAAATCATGATAATATATTAAAATTTTATTCATAAATAATATTATATACGTATATCTTCTTGTACCAAAAAAATATATACCAAAAAAATATACACGCATTTACTAGATATATTTATGTTTTTTTCTAAGTTCTAAAGAAACTGTATTCCATAGATTTGAAGTCAATATTAAATTATAATGGTAAGTTTCTCCATAGACTTCTAATGTTATGTATCATTATCGTTTTCCTTATTTGTTCAGTTGTTGACTAATGGAGAGACATTTTATTGTTTTTTAATTAAAATGGAAAACTATTACATTGTCATTTAATAATATTCAAATATTTTTAAAAAACAAAAGATAGATATCAATTGATTACAAATCTTATGCATAAAAAATGAAGTTAATAGAAATAAGTAAACATTAGTATAGTATAGAATACACTTTCCAATTCATATGCATGATTTTTTCAAAATGGATATTCAATTACTAAAGGAGTTATTAGTTGGCTAATCTATACAAACATATTATTGTACATGAAATTAATAATTAGAGAATGATTTTTTTTCTTCTGTTTTATCCATATTCGTATTTTCAAAATACATCTTATTATCACTATCTCTAAAATTAAATTTATTATTATCAACACTAATAGATTTTTTTATAATATTTGTTTTTAGTTTTTTTTATTTATGCTAGTGTTAATATATATTATTAAATTCGTCAACTTAAAAAAACATGAGTTAGTCTCTAGTATTTATAATAAAATAATTAATAAAGAATAATAATGTTATTATATTAATAAAAGATATTATGTAAATCGTTTAGAAAATTTTGACAATTAACTAATAACATCTATTGTTGCAATAATTAAATAACATAATATATAAACATTTCAGAGTTTCTATCAAAAAAAATAAAAACAAAATATTTAGTTATTTAAAAAAACGTCACTGAATAATACTTACAGTAAAAATAAAAAAATATTACTTTATATCTATCTAAATCAATATATAAGGATAAAATTTTAAAAATTACTTAAAAAAATTCTTTTATCGTTGACTTTAATTTTTATTTACTCGTTAAAAATAAATGATAAAAGCATAATTTATGGTCAAATTTTCAACTATGCTAATTTTAGAACAATTGTTTCTAAAATATATTTATTTACATATCTGAAACATATTTCATAAACCATTATATATCTAATAATTTATATTTCAAACCTAGATCTCATTATCTATCTAATATTAAATTTAATATTTTATTATCTATTTAAGAATGATTTTATCATATATAAAGTCAAAACATGAAATAATTATCACAATGATGTAATTTTTATTTTCCTATATTGCCCTTACATTTTTTAATTTATAAAAAAAGACATATTATCATAAGTAACTACTATTATCACATTTACCACATATCTCACCTTAAATTGAATTATAATAAATACATTTTTAACATAAAGTACTCTTAATACAAAACATTCTAATTGTATAAAATAAAATATATAAATTGAATACTTAATATTATATTTAGTTATTTAAATAAACTTATAATAGCTTTATATTTTTCTTTTGTCTAAATCACATGAATCACCCACCAACCAAAGACAATCTTACTGGGCCTAAATCTCTCCAAATATTATAACATATAAATTTTATTTAAAAATATTAATTTGTAATATTAAATTTATTAAAGATCAGGTGTAACTTGACAAACCGAAGTGCATGTACACTAGTCTATTATAAAAAGAGAACACACGATATTATATCCATTTATTAAAATTACCTAACGTGAAAAAAGGAAATGGAGTTAATGGAAATAAATACAAATTAATATAATATAGAAAAAAATTAAGGGTTTCTTTCAAAAATCATTTTAATTCAAGAATAAGTTTCTAGACAGATAATAATTATATTAGTTTGTACAAGAAATAAAATACATAATACTTTTATATATTATTGTTATATGTATCCTAAACAAAAAATACTATATCATTTGATTAAAAATGGAAATTCTGTAATTCAAAAAAATATTATTTTACTAATGTTAATGTTTATAATTGTAATAATAATAATAATGAATAATGTATAATATTTTTAATTATTTATATATACAATAATGAAATCTTTATTTTATTAGGTGAGATCGCTATATATTATTTTTATTGACTTCCTTTCTTTTTATGTGAAATAAATTTAAACAGATGGTATAATATATATGTTTCTTATATATATATATAATATCAACTAATTAAAATCATTTAACTTGGAAAAATCAATAGAAATAATTAAATAATAAAATAAGAGTTTCTATAAACAATCATTTAACAAGGGAAATACAATCATTCGAAAATAGCTTTCTACATTTATACAAATAGATAAAGGCAAAACAATTTTTAACTGCTATCAATGGAGTAATTTTTTTTATTCCAATTTTAGCATTTATTTATGTTAAATAACCTCCACATTCTCCAAAGTAAAATTGATCCATCTAAATTATATTGTTAATTGTGATGTTTTTTATTCCAATTTTAGCCTTTATTTATCTTAAATAACCTCCACATTCTCCAAAGTAAAATTCATCCATCTAAATTATATTGTTAATCGTGATGGAGTAACTGCTATTTCAAATTTTACATCTTTATCAAGTAACTTCCATCTTATCTCACAAGAGCCAAATCTGAAACTACAAAAAACTGCTATTGGTGCTTCTTTATTACTTTTGTTTTGATAACATTTCTATTATATAAAGTCAATACATATATTACTTTTGTTTTGATTGCTTTTCTCTTTCCCTATTTTTCTCTTTCACAATTTCTTATTTCCATTTATTACTATCATTTATAAGCAAATGAGATTAAAAAAGTGAACTTTGAAAGATGAAGTTGAAAAGGGTATCCTCAAAATTTGAAAAAAAAAAGTGTGAACAAACTAGAATCCCCAAATGATGATGAAGCACAGATAGAAAAGTTGTTTGGGTGTTTGACATTTGTGAATCATTGGAAGAAGTGTTTTTTACGGAGGAAAAGGAATGAAGAAGAAGAAGATGAAGATGATGGAGGCGAAAGTGAAGAGAATTGGAAAAGTGAAGTCTCCATTGGTATTGGTATTGATGCTACAACACTTGTAGCTTCTATTCGCAATATCAGGTAATTTCTGAGTCTGTTTGTTTAGAATTCTCAAAAAAAGTGATTCACCAAAAATGATTTGCCAAACATGTGTTTTATGAGGATGTGAGAAGTTTCTATTTTATTAAAAGAACTTCAAAAAACTAAACAAATGAGCTCTTAATCAAACTAAAAATAACTGAGAATTTATGTTACGGGGTATTTGAACTATATAAATGTTTTGGGTTATTATTTGGGTATCATGTATTAGAGACTTTTTATCCAAAAAACACAATGATGCAACAAATTCTACCTATATAATAAAAATTGTCTTTTATTTCAAAAAAATTGTTTGTCCGTCACTATGAACATTAAACATGGAATGATACATTCATAAAAGTTATTCCTACTTCACCAATTTTAAATTAAAAGAGAAAGAATGTGATAACTGATGTATCTCATGTGTTATTGTATCCTTACTTGAAGGTTATATGTGCTCCTCTATAAAAGAAAGGATGACTCTAATAAGATCATGAAAGTTGTGATATAATATTTATGTGTCATATGATCAATGTTATGATCTATTTGTGATGCATAGGAATATACACTATTTGTAAATTGAAAAACTTTACAAACTAAGTGAAAATAGCACTGCTATGTAATTTGTTATCAAATACTATTACTTCTTTTGATGTTCCATTTTGTTGATATCATAGCAGAATCAAAGACATTACCGAAGTAAAAGGGGACCAAATCTTTTTCCCATCACGATAACTTCGCGATTTGAAGATGATGCTTTTATTCTAACTCCATTCAACATGAATTCATATTTTAGAAGATTAACGGTCCACTAGAACATGGAGCATTATCATTCAAGTGAGAAGAAAAATCCTCATTTTTATTCAAAGTTTATTCAATAGAACATTTTGAGGATTTTAGCAAGAGTAGTTTTTGTTGGAAAAATGATGTATTTATTTTTACTGAAATATCAAGTATATTTTTCCCATACAGTTATTTATAATAGAACTTTTAAAACGTGCTATTGAACATACATTAAGAAAAATCCTTAGTTTTTATATTGTTAATGACTATTTTAATTTTCAATCTTCCTAAAATATAAATTATTTGTATCACCTACATGTACGCTACATTAAAAACGATAGGAAAGCGGGTTGACAGGCACCGTGCCTGTCAACACTAGTGACTGATAACTATAATGAAAATAATCCATAATACTTTTATATTCTAATATGTATTTAAATATTTATATTACAAAAAACACTCATGGAAGAAAAGAAAAACACTGATATTAATTATCCATGATTGCATGAGGTTGTGCAACAATAATTTATAATGAGAAAATGAATGTATAAAATTCATCTACAAATTTAAAATTCGCCTATGGCAAACTTATTTATATGTAGTTATTTTTATCGTTTCGAACTAAAACTTTTTGATTGGTTTCATACTATAGTTTGTGTGGGCTTAACCATGATATCTTCCATGGAAAATAGTCTTGATGTTCAAACTGAGAACATTCATAATATTATTATTCTAATTGAAGAATAAGTATATCTCACTCCAATTCATACTTTGGTTCATAAAGATACAACAAGTTATTTTTTTTACAATTTCATCAATCGGATTAAAGACAAGAAAATGTTAAAATGAATTTTTCATTTGGAAAATGATATATATTCCTACTAAATCCTCCTAATAATTCTCATACCCATAAGAAAGTGACATATGTTACTTGTAAACTAACCACTAATAAGTAAAGTATCACTTTGTGACATATGTCACTTTCTTGTGGATAAAATGATTAATAAGAGGATTTAATAGAAAAATATAACATTATTCTTTTTATTTATATAAACAAAACCTTAATCATACGGGGACAGAAGAAAATCCCAACATCATAATTACAAAAATCAAGTATCTACTATATCTTTTTTGTTTTTGGGTTACTATTATCTACTTCTATCTTAAAAACATAATAAATTGCACTCAAATAAGGTTCAAATCTATATATTTATCATCCATAATTATAAGTACTTATCCTTATAAAGCTATATAAAGCTATAAGCTTGCCCTTATTATAATAAACTACTTAAGATGAGAAGCACCTAAAGTTTCAACGATAGGAGAGGCTCTCTAGTTTCTAGTATGAGAATAAATTTTGTCTATATTTTTATTTTTCAAGCTAAAAATATGATATGATTATAAGTAAAAAATAAAAGTATTGTAATATTTTTACTTATGCATTTGGTAACACTACACTCAAATTCATACTCATAAAAAGGTACATTTTTGTTGAAAGAAAAGAAAGAAGCAATAATTGGTTAGGAGTTATTTGGGGTAAGAAGTTTGGTGATTAGTTTTAGCGCATGTTAGTTGTCTTATTAGGATCACCTACCGCGGAGTGCCCGAGAAACCAAACCTTCGTTTTCTGCACCTTTTTCTATATAAACCAAAAACCCATACAAAACAAAACCTAATTATCATTCACCATATCACTTTTTTATTTCTCTCCTTTTCACTCTTCATCAACCCTTTCTCTCTGTTATATTCAATCGAAACCATGTCTTGTGCAAGTTTCGCAAAACTCAACATTTTGATCGGCAACAACTCTTTCTCTTCCCGCCGTGGCGGATCCTCACCTCTAACCGCCACTCGCCGAGTCTCCCTCCCGATCCGCGCTTCTTCTTACTCTGACGAACTCGTCCAAACCGCTGTTAGTCCCTTTTCCATTTTGTTACCTTCGTTTTTTGTTCATTCTTTCGATTCGTAAAATGGAAAAGTTGGTCATGCCCTTTTTGTTTACTTTCTATGTTTAATTCTGTTAGATCCTTAAGTTTTTAACTTTGCTGTTGTGAGACACTGGGTATGTGTATTTTGTTGCCTTTGATTTTGGGGGGTTGATTTGCATCTTTGTTTTTCATCTTAGCTACTTTTATTTTTTCGGAATAGTTATTACTACTTTAACATGGAATTTCCTTCAATTTTGTATATTGTTACATTGTTTGAATTTTAACTAGTAGTAAGTAGTTCCGGGGTTAGATTATCATATTCCCTTGTTGGTAGGACTGTAGGAGATATATGTAAATTACACTAATTCTTATTGTGGTTGATGTTCTTCCCGAGAATGGCATGGTGGCATGCCCTCCCTAATCTAATAAACTTTTATGTAGAAAATGTTGTCTTGGAAGATGATTTGAGTTGTTGTTGATATAGATTTTAGTTTAGTTATTAAGATAGCATTATTTTGTAACGCTTGGCTACCATTTATTATTGTTGGTATAGAAAACAATTGCATCTCCTGGTCGTGGAATTCTTGCGATTGATGAGTCAAATGCAACCTGTGGGAAGCGGTTAGCATCCATTGGATTGGACAATACCGAGGTGAACCGTCAAGCTTACAGGCAACTTCTTCTGACCACACCTGGACTTGGTGAATACATTTCCGGTTCCATCCTTTTTGAGGAAACCCTTTACCAGTCAACAACTGGTGGAAAGAAGTTTGTGGATTGCCTTCGTGAGGAGAATATTGTACCTGGTATCAAAGTTGACAAGGTCGCTGTTTGTCAATAATTTTTTAATGTAACCTTGTATCATTGCTATCCTTCTTTCACTGATAATACACCTGCTTGTAGTTATAAACATATTTTCTTTTCTTTTCAGGGTTTGGTACCACTACCAGGGTCAAACAATGAATCTTGGTGCCAAGGGTTAGATGGACTGGCTTCAAGATCTGCTGAATACTACAAGCAAGGTGCTCGATTTGCCAAGTGGTAAGTCATTCTTTATTGCCCTTTACCAACTTCCTTGGTAATAAGATGCATTGAAATTCAGTTGGTATTTTGGTTTGCTTTTGTAACATGCAGGCGCACAGTTGTTAGCATTCCTTCCGGTCCTTCTGCATTGGCTGTTAAGGAAGCTGCATGGGGACTTGCTCGTTATGCTGCTATCTCTCAGGTATTTTTTACTCATGAATCTGTATTTGTTGAAATTAGCTTATTCCTAGAGTAGCAAATGTATTTTTCTTAGTTTATCCTTTGGTCTCTTCACGGCACCCATCTCACGAGGGAGGTTCTTTCATTTGAAAGGATGGAACATTGGTTGTGGGTCATGACAGCAACATGTTTTATAAGCATATCTTTTATAGGTTGTGTCAAATTTGGTTGAAGCAGAACTATGTCATTTTTACTGGGTAATGAACTTTTATGGCTTGATGCTTGTTATTAGTTTGTACATAAAATAATTGTTTAGTGTTTATCTCAAACAAGGTTGTTCTGCATCACACACCCATGTGCTATCCCTGATCTCTCTGGTTATTTTGATTGGAAATAAGTTAAAATGGTAATGCAACGTACATGTGTTGCAATTTGTTTTCATATATAATTTAAAGAAAAAAATTACATTTCATTTATGGACACCTTTGTGTTCAATTTCAGGACAACGGTCTTGTTCCAATTGTAGAGCCTGAAATTCTTCTTGATGGGGATCACCCAATTGAGAGGACACTGGAAGTGGCAGAGAAGGTCTGGTCAGAAGTTTTCTTCTATTTGGCGCAAAACAATGTCCTTTTTGAGGGAATTTTGCTCAAACCTAGCATGGTGACACCTGGGGCTGAACACAAGCAAAAGGCTTCTCCAGAAACCATAGCCAAGCATACACTAACCATGCTTAGAAGAAGAGTTCCCCCTGCTGTCCCAGGAATCATGGTACTGCTATCGTACCTTCTTATTTCGTCCTCACATAAATTGATGTGATATATCAAACTTAATCTAAACAGTCCACTTATGACTTTGATAATCCAAACATTCATATTATTGATATCCTGTTATATTGTTTATAGTTTGTTGGTAGCCTTCGTGGCAAACACATCATGATGATAATTTTACTTTTTCTATTTAAGATTGTCTATAAGTTAGAACTTGAAGCTCAGAACGACTAATTGAAATCGTAAATTATGTCCTCTTCGAATTTCAGTTTTTGTCTGGTGGACAATCTGAAGTGGAAGCAACACTAAATCTTAATGCAATGAACCAAAGTCCCAACCCATGGCATGTTTCATTCTCCTATGCACGAGCTCTGCAGAACTCTGTGCTTAAGACATGGCAAGGACAACCCGAGAATGTGGAAGCTGCTCAGAAGTCTCTTTTGATTCGTGCAAAAGCAAACTCCTTGGCTCAACTTGGAAGATACTCTGCGGAGGGTGAAAATGAAGAAGCCAGGAAGGGAATGTTCGTCAAGGGCTACACCTACTAAAATGTCTTTGCCTTGTTAGCAAGGAATTATGAAGAAACTTACATGTGTTGTGTTTTTATTTTAATTTTTTTCAACTTCTAGAAATTGAGCTTGAATTTGAATAAGGTGTGCAAGAAAGGAAACTTTTTTGGTGCAACTGAGATTGGTTTGATTAGTAAGAAAATCAAAGAGGGACAGAACAAAAGTAACACAAGCCTTATTACTTTTTCAATGTTTATTTCTGCTGCATATTGGCTTATGCAATCCACTTCAAATTTTTAGTTTGTACCTTATTTACTATTGAAAAATGATGAAAATAGCTAATAGGGATTGCTTCTGCACTTACCATGATATTTGACACTCCCGAGGGATACTGCTTATCTTACAAAGTTTTTCAATTTTCAATGTGTTCTGTGGACTACATTATGAAATACTAATAAATATGTTTTTGCCATGAGAAACCAGGCTTTATTCCGTTGACTGTAGAATTGCTAACAAGGGAAAAGTAGCATGGTGAGAAATGGTAATTTGTTATTTTGCTTCAATCTTTGATTGAATGTTTCTTGCTTCAAGTTCTCAGATGATCCATAACTTTTCCTTCAATGAGAGATTAGTATCTTTCAACTTCAAAATGAATTTGTTTGAAACAAGCTTGATTAGATATGGCTTGGCTGTTGTCATAAACAAATGAACTGAGGCAGGACTAAGTACTAGAAATCCCATAGCAAATTTTCAAAAAAGGAGTTATAAGGTGGGTTGATTCTTAAAGAGGAGGAGTGAAGTGAAGGAAGTTGGGGGTCGAGTCTCGTCCACAACAAATACTAACATAACATACTAACAACTAACATTCGCCGATAAAAAAAAAATAGTAGAAATGTAGTCAACATACTTTTGTTGTGGCTAACAAACTTTTCTGTCCCTCTTGTCCCGTAAGAGAATGGAGGAGTAAGAATCACAAGATTTTGGTCAAGTACATTCATCTTGGGCTCAGAGACTCGGTTACCTTCCCAACAAGCTAACTACAATTGGTTACTAATTGTGACCCTTCTTACTTTACTTTTCTTAGGCAACTTAGACATGTGATTGATATACTCACTACCTGCTTTCCACCAATTAAGTCATTACATTGTCGTAGGGTACGTTTGCAAGTTGTGTTTTGGAGGAGAAAGATGAGAAAGAGAAATCTTCACAAATATATGTAAGTCCTGTCATTCATTTTTTTCATTCTCTTCAAAATCCAAATCGCAAATGTACCATCTGCAATCTTATTGTTACAAGGTTGACCCATTATCTGCATTCCCTTGAACTCAACCGTAATCAACTGTTGAGTTCTTTCCTACACTTTTTACATTTCAGCAATAGCAGGCTCCATGAAAAACTGTTAGTATGAACACTTATGACTAGATTAAAAGTTAAACTTATAAATATCAACCTCCTCTTTCTACTCAACCACACTGACCAGTGTTGTAGTTGGATCTAGTCTACGTCTAACTAGCTAGGTCGTATAAATTAAGGTATGCTGCTAGCATGTAACTAACACATTTAAAAAAAATGTTTGGACATGCATCCCAGATTCAATGAGATTTTGAGAATATCATTAATTTAATATTTATAAAGGAGACATTGATTATTGGTCAGTTTTTCTCTCGAAATGATATTCCCCAAGCTGGAATATTCTACTATATGATTCTTTTTTATCCACATCTTCATGAGAGCTGTATATTTGTTTGTGTCTGATACCATATTATTTTTTTATCTTTCTGCTTCAAAAGTCACCTCATTTTTTATATACTAATTAATCAATGATCTGTCTTACAGGTAAGAAGGGGATAGTCACTTCATTTTTTTATTTGTTTGTGTCTGTATATTTGTTGAGAATAAAATATCTTTTTATATCAGGAGATAACTTACCTCATCTAGCCAGTAAAAAAATAATTATATGTGTATTGTTTTGTTTTGATGTTGGAACAAGAAAGTGTGTCGTACTTATGTTCACTTCCCTCCTTTGGCGTCCCAATTTATAGTGCACGCTGAAAGACAGTTTTATTAATTTGTGTTGCATGTTTGATGGTGTTCCCTGAACATCATAATGAATTAATGATGCAAAACCAAAGAAAACAAGAGATACCAAATCCTGTTTTGTGTCGTGGCCAAAGGCGAAATGCAATTCCTTCCACGAGTGGAATTTCTCCATTATATAGTTTCCACGCAAAATATTATCAATTATGTCAAATTATTTCCCAATTATTACATATAAAAAGACAGGTATATAGTGGCTTATCATTGTGTAAACAGGTGGGGGCAATTGCCCTGGATTTTCTTTTTCACGTTTATGATTCTTTTATTTTTTTTAAATATATTTCTTTATCTTCTATAATTTATGTGATGCTTCTAAAATTTATAATGAATCAAATTCTCTTACATTTACAAATGTTTATATTGCATATAATATAATTACTTCATTTAAGTTCATAATGATTCTAAACTTATGAAATAGATGATGAGGATCGTCAAATTTTGTAGTAAAAGTCTTAATTAATATTCAATGAATTTTTATAAATAATTTAATATTAATAATATATGTATTTTTATGTACAAATTTTACCCTATAGATTTCAATGAACAATAAAAGATTAACTTGAGATGTAAATTTCAACATTTTATTGTTGACGTCGCTAGCCACTCATGTTTAAAAAACTCTCAGCCATATATAAATTAAGTGCAACTTTGATAATACAGGGAACGTGATGCATATTATTTATTTGATCAAATACATATATTTGGCTTATCTTAACTATTATGGTTTATTTCCAGCAACGAAAACAACCAAACAAAGTTATGTAGTAACATAAAAGGTGAATTTATTATATACAACATGATGATTTATATTGAAAATGAAATAGGTAAAAAAGTTATTCTCGGTTCAATCAATAGTGAATTTAAGTCTTTCAAATAACGAAAAACGATACTTTAAATGAATTTACATTTTCTTTAATTGTTATAATGTGTTATTTTAAAACTTTAAAACAATCATGAATATTTTATTATATTTATTACTCAATTAATATTAATTATAAATTGTTATCAACTTACCGCTACACCAATATAACATTTTTAATGATAAGTTTATAACATCTATTCTATTTTCTCACTCGAAATATTTTACTTGTATATAATAAAAAGCCTTACCACTTTAAACAATAATTTTTAATGCTAAATCCGTCAAGATAGACGACAGTATAAAAGGGACAAAGATAGTGCCTGTTATTCTTGTACGGTAGAAGACATTAGAATTTAGAACAGAGTTGGAACTTGTAACTGTAGGTACCCAAAATCCAAGTGAACCGTTAAACTTTATGGATCCGGACAAAACTCATTTAATTCATACGTTTGAGTTGTAATACATGCATTTTAAGAAGTCAATGAATATTGTATAAAATGCACATAAAAATGTATACAATTTCATTATATTATTTGTCATTGATCATCATTCAATTTAAATATAATTGATAAAAATAAACTACAATAATGTATTCATTGTATATAAATATTTACTTTAACACTACATAAATATTATACTGTAAGTCTATACTATACAATTGACTAGGACATTAAATTTAAAAATGGAGAAAGGAAAGAAAAAAAGAAGAGTAATAAAAAATGATATAATTTAAAGGTAAAAGTAAATTTGCACGTAATGTTTAAATTATAAAAAAATTAAAATAATATAAGAGAAAAATATATATACAAACAATATAAGAATTGTATACACTATCATTTTATTATCCACAATCACATTTAGAATTATTGGTTCTGCGATGGACTATGTTGCAGACTTAACTAACTAGAAAAGAATAGCACCAACATAATAGAGAAGAAGAAGATTGAGATGCTTATGAAGTGTATGTTATATGTTGCAGAAAAGATAATTCCTCATATTATTGAAACACTTCAATATTCTATTTATAGACAATGCACTTAACTAACAACTAAAAAACAGAAATAGAAAGTCACTTAATAAACTTTCAGCTAACTCTCCTAACTTTACAATTAAGGCTGAACTACAAGCCTTTTGATAAATGAAATTGCATTGTTTAGCCTTAATCCACAAATTGTTAAGATACTCAGATAAAACAAACATATACAAGCCTTTGACAAGTGACCAAACATTGCTAATATCCCAACGTTTATTTCATTCACCCTTTCTGTGCAAGACTATAATAACACGACTTTCTTTCTAAATAATTAAGGGACATGTACCAATACTAAATTAAGACCAATTAAACTGAATTAACCTCATTGACTGATTCACAAGTTCCATGCATCCATTATTTAAAACTCGATATTTAAGATTTGAAGGTTCCATTCACACACAAAATTCATATACATCCAAATGCTAGATGATCCTTTCCTCAAACTTTATTTTGAGATGCAGAGGATTATCATAATCAAACTGATAACCATCATATTACTAATGTTATGCTTTAACCTCTAAGCTAAGCTATGCAGAAATTCCAAATTGTTACCAATTTTATAAGCTATAAGCTATTGGGATCTTAATTAGTTACTTTATTTTATTTATATTAGAGTATCTTCCATTTATATAATATCATTTATATTATTTCATTTTGAATTTTGTAATAGTATTCAAATTATAAAAAAGTTTTAATTGCGTATAATTTTGGATTAAATTATAATTTATAGTACACTCTTCTTGTACGATAAATTTCTATCTTCTTGTACAATAAATTTCTATTCTCAGTTAATAAATGGGTTTTCTTTATAACTCACATTCTCATCAATGTTAGCAATAGTATTGTACAATTATACCTGGATATTTATTTCAGTACCAACCAACATAAAAACTTGGCCTCAAAATCTGAGTGGTCACATATTCACACAGGCACTAAAGCACAAACCAAAACGATAGGCTTTCATTTTCTTTCAAACATGAGCCATGCCAATCAAATTATAATAATTAAGTTGTTTTTTTGTTTTTAGATATTTTTTATATAAGTGTACAAATAAAAAATACAAATATAATAGAGATCGAGATAATTGAAGCTGTGGTAAAAAAATTATTAGATCTGAGTTGTTGAAATAAATCTACTGTTATTTTTTAATTATTTTTATGTCATTCAAACACTTCTAAAGTACACACCTGTTTGAAATGACATCAACATCTTTGCACCTCAAAAGGGTCCTATCTGACAGCTTTGTCAATTTTCTCCCGATTGATCATATAGACATTAGGTGCTAAAATTGTTGACTAGGGTCACAATCATGTGTTGAGAAATGAATAATTAAGCGGCCAAACATCGTACATGTATTATAATTAGTAACTGCAAAATTGGACAGACAGGCACCAAAAGCATGTCTGTGTCACATGCTTGAAGTGGTTTATGTGTTTATTAATCCAGTGCGTGCACGTGAACAAAGTCATTTGTTGGGTCGGAGTCTCCATCATTTGATTGTTAAAACTATGATGCATAGATTAGATTGATATTCTTACATGTGGATGTGGATGTGGATGTTACATCTATCTAATCATACTTTAATCATCTATCTACTCTAAATGATTTCCATTCATTACTATTATACAATACAAACTTGTTCACTTCGATGACACCGTGATGATACTTTTATAGTTAAGTAATTTGAGAGTCGATTTGAGTGAAGGAATTGTGAGTTTGATCATGCTAATTAAAAGACAAATCCTCAACAGGAAAAAATCACTTATCAGCACTTAGCAAGTCAGAATTCAAAACATACAAACATTAAATGATAGCAAAAACACAAACCACGTGGAAAAATTTATACCCATAGGCTTTTCAATTATTTCTCTAATATTTTGAATTTTGATTTCCTTTTGTCATTGGACCGTTTTTTTAAAAGATCTATACATTAATTACATATATATTATCATTAGTTAGAAAGTCCAAACATATATTATTTAAATCATTCTTATATTATATTGTAACGAATCGAAACTAACGAACAAATATTTGCTTGTATATTATTTAGATTTGTTTGTACAATATATTATATTTTGTTTAATTTATTCATATGTATCACACTTCTTTAGTTTAAAATATTATATTTATCTCTCATGCAGAGATAATCAATCTAATATGATTGTATATAAATTTGGAGTTTGCAAATGTATATAAAAGGGAGAGGTGATTTTAGTGATGAAAATGAAAATCGAACCTGTGAATATCCGTCCGAACTCAACCTCAATTTAACGAGTTAAATATATTACTTGATGTGTTTACAGTTATGTTATGTTGATACATTGACCACTTCATATACAATGAAATTTATGTCTCTATTATAGTGTTCATCCTAAATTTACAGGTGAATCTCAGAGCAACAACTGGAGTACATCTTGCATAATAACACTTGTTTTATATGCTTAGTTGGAGTACAAACATCAATCTAAATAGTTTTAAGACTATAGAACCCACATGCATGATGCTAGAGTATACAGTAGATATCAACTAAAGCCATATAATTTCAGAAGAGAAGTGGGATAGATCGAAGTGGAACAATAAACTAAAGTGATACTATATATAATATTGAGTAATTTTTTCAGGTTTTGTGTCGGGTTTGGGTACCCGAAACGTGACGAGTTCGGGATGATATAGTTAATTTTAACTTCGTTGAGTTCGGGTTCAGGTTTTGAATTTTGGTGTTGGGTAAGCATTAGCCCGACCCCAACCCACCTTGTTGACATTATTAGGTGATTTGTGTAATTTCAATGAAGCTTAAAGTATGTAAGTGCAATTTAGTCTTAATGTTTTCTTATATTTTAGTCACCCATGTTTTTCGTCCTTAACAACTTAATTCCTAATAATTTTAAACTATCAATTTAGTCATAACAATTTTAATGTGGAACCACGTTAGTCATTTCATCCATATCCGTTAGTTAACGTTAACGATTTGACTTATGTATAGTTAAATGTTGATATGACGTAAAATCTTCTTCCCACATGGGCCATGAGGTATATATTTTTTACAATTTTGATGTCATTTTAGGTTTTTTCTTCCCACCCCAATCTTCTATTCCATTGAACCCCAATTTCAACTGGTTTATTCAGTTCTCCCTCTTCTGCTCAAAATCCATCACAATTTCACCTCCACAGACATTTGGAAGGATGAAAATTTTGATGATAAGAACAGCTTCTTTTGGATTAAGTGCCACTAACATCACCTTGTCTTCTTCTTCTTCTTCTTTGTTCACTTCTTCAACTACATCATTGTTCCTCAAACACAACAATGTTTCCTTCTCTTCTACTACTCCATTTTGTAGGGTTTCAGTTTCCTACTACGCAATTCCACTTATACATGAAAACATTACTCCTTAATTAATCAATTAACTTACACATGCTTTTGAGGAACTGCAGCCATACACACAATCACACGGTTCTCTTCTTCAACATATATAGGTACTTTTAAATTAAATTTCAAATGCAATACCACTTGTATATATAGTTAACCACTTAAATTAATTTGAAACATGAACATTATTATGAGTGTTAGAGTGGGTCATTATAATCTCAACACAAATTTTTCTCTACCAACCAAATAAGTGTTAGAGTGGGTCATTATAATCTCTGACTACCAAACTCACGGTAAAACTTGGTATGGTTTAAAAAACACTCCTAAATGCCCTGTACTTGGTTCATGGAGTTATCAACATAATCACATTTAGTTATCAGTGTAATGTCTATAATATCATCCTTATTCATTTGTATTACTTTTATCTAAGAGTTAATAATGATTGGAATTTGGAAATGAATAATGACAATGTAAAAATTCTTCCATGTGTGTGTATATATATATATATATATATATATATATATCTTTACTTACTTGGAATTATAAAAAATGTTCAAATTCAAAACTTACCATAAAACTTAGCACGGTTACAGAAAACACTCCTGAATGCCCCTATATTTTGTCCACATTACAGAAAATCCTAAAGTTATCGACAAAATCCTAAAAATTGTTCAAATTAACCAAATGAAAAAACACACAATTAATTAACTTTGATATACATTTTGCATAAAAATCTAGTTTGATACATATAGGCAAGTGGTAAAATCTAACGATAAATTAATGTGTTGATTTTGTTTAAAGAATAGTTATTTCATTTAAATGCCAAAATATCATTTTTATGGATGTTAATCAAGTCGATACACAAAATATTTCAAATCGATCATATATGCAATCCTAAATTAATTTAATGTTTAATAAAAATACAAACACGGATGTGTATGTTTTCAACCATAGCTAGTAAATGTTGGCAGATACATCTTATTAAAGATTATATTAACTAACAATAATATTTTTCAAGGATCAATTTAGGTTAACAAAGATTTTCCAAAAATCATATAGGCCATTTCATTTTTGGGCAAGAAATATGATTCAAAATTTTATTATGCTCCAAATTTATTGTCACATAAGGACGGAGAAACCCTTGTTGATTAGAATTTAACTATTAAGATGAGTTAAAACGACTAATTTGACCTATTTTAATAATAAGATCGTTATTGTCAATCAAAATGTGATAAATTTAAGTTATCATTTAGGTTATGGATGATTTTTTTTTAAATGCGTTTAGATATAAAATATAAAGTAGAAAATAAAAATAGTTTTATTTGTTATAAGAAAAAATATCATATTATAATTGTACTAATACTATTACCTATGTTGATAAATTTCAGAGAATAAATGATATTTGAAGATATATTCTTCAGGCACTAAAATGTGGTATATATATTTCAAAACAGTTGATAACACCATTAAGTAATATATTAGCTTACTACACGAAACATAAGGTGATTGTAGGTAATTGCTAAAATGGACTTAATTCCATTAGCTTACAAGATTATAACTTCTTATTTGATATTTCCATATATGAAATAGTTTATTACTTTCATGCAATTTTTTCCCAGTCTGTTAAAAGTGAGGATGAAGAAGTAATTTCAAAAGAGACCATAATGAATGGATCAAACCCAGAACATTAAAAATATTCTATACTAGATGCTGCAATTATAGAGTTGTTGGAAGGGCATAAATGTGATAGAAAATAATTTGTCTTTCATGATATAGGATGATGAATCATGGTTAGAGTATTCAATAGAAGGAAATAATTTATTTTAAGTATCATTTCTAACAATCCTTATTTTGGTTATTCAATAAATCTAATTAGGTTTTAGGTTAGTAGATCAAAAGATATATAATATCATTTCTAAGAATTGATTCATTATTTTTAACTATTTTTTTTTGAAAAATTCAATGGTTTAAATGTTATCACCAATTTAAACTATTAGATTTTTCAAGAATGAATGAGTATGATGTGAAATATGTTTTTTCTACTAACTCTTGGACTAAGTTGATTCATCCCCTTATTGTTTTGATTATTCAATGTATTAAATCCTTATTGTTTTGGTTATTGAAGTATCTAATTAGGTATAATGATGAGTATCTTACAACATCTTCAAATCAATATATTTGACCATCGTACTTTTCCCTCTCTCTATTCCCCTTTCCCCTTTTCAATTTACTCTCATCATCACCCTTCACCTTTTCACTGTTGTTGCAGCCTCAGACGCTGTTAACAAAAACCAACACACAACACCAACATCAGAGTAATAGAGAGAGAGAGAGAAACACATAGAAAGAGACACTCATACACTTTCAAGTTTCAACAAAAATCTATCCATCTCTTTCTTTTTCCCCTTTCTTGTCACTGCCACTGCCAAAAGAAAAGAAAAATATATAAATATAAATTTTCCATCATTCATTAGCAGAAAAAAGAAACAAACACTTCTATTCTTCCCTTCTCCTGATTTAGATACCATACCCTTCTTTAATTCATTATCATAATTATTCAAACCTCTCACTCTCTCTCTCTCTATATTTTTTCTTCAACTCTGATCTGACGGCTGCGATCTCATCGTTTCTCCAATCGTACGACAAGGGGTCCTTTGTTCTTACCTTTACAACTCTCTCTATATGTACGTAAGTATCACTGGTACAATACGAACAACGAAATACACACCTCACTTTTATTATAAACTCGCTTTTTCATCATCAATCATGTTCCTATAATACCATTCTCTATGAAAAGTTCTGTGCTTTCTTTTTGGATTGTGCTTTGGTTCAGTTTTTCGAATCTAATACCCTCTTCCTCACATTCAGTGTACTTTGACTACTTTCCTTTTCCTATTTTTATATTTCTTATTTTTCCATTTTGGGTTTGTCTCAATTCTTGGATTTTTTTAATTTACAAAACAAAAGTTTGGTTTTTTCGGCCCATCCCACAAGACCCTTATACTCTATTCAGGTTTCAATCGTTTTTTATGACATGCACCAACATAGTTTTGAATTATGCGTTTTCCTGAATTGGTTTTCTTTGTTTTTGACTGCGGATGCCAGATTTAGTTCCATTATGCTGCTATAACCGTCATTGAAATATGCGCTGTATTGTAAATTTTAAATTTTTTCCTTAGTTTATAGTAATTAAATACACATGTAATGATTTCTGTATATCTCTCTCTATATATATTATTTCACTGTTTTGTGAAGTTCTTGTTTAAAGGGTTATCATTGGTTTGATTCGTTGTGATATGCATGTGGGTGCCATCTCATCTGTATTTAGATGCTGGTTTGTACTGCTCTGTTGTTTTTCAGGAATGACATCAAGACTGGCATAGTAAAAGTAGAATCCTATTATCTACTCTAGAATGTGAGTAGTTTGGTTCACAATTAATGATTTTAATGAAAAAGTGTTTTGAGCTCAAATTGTCTACTAGATACTAGCATAAAAAGGATAACCATTATATGAGGCTCACACCTACTATTGGGTCTAGGGAGAATAGATGTAGACAATCTTACGATCGCAAGCAAGATGATGTTTCCCGGATTTGAACCTATCTTCAAATTATCCACAAGATATTCCCCTATCTGTTACAAAAAATTTGTTTTTTATGTTTTGCATTCAGTAAATTTGGTTTTTTCATGTTCTGAATCTAGTAGATTAATTTTGAACCCTAAAATGAGTGGTTTTGTTTTGCAATCAGCTGTATATTTTTATTTCAAAAATTTGTTTGAGATTTCATGTTGAAGGATAATAATACATGTGGTCCAGTGGGAAGAAAATGATATAGGTGATTTTGGGTAAAACAAATTTGAAACTCTCTTCAGGTCTATGTTCACACAGAGTTCTCCTGTTCTCTCAATTGACAGTTTGTATTTATTATGCATGTATTGAATTTACCATTATGCAATGATATATGTGGACTTCTTTTAAGTTGTATGCAGCTTTTGTTCTTAGCTCAATATATTTCTGATTTCAGTGGACTTGAGTGCTCATAACATGTCACTTAACTGTAATTAAAATTGGTAATTTGAAAGAATGTTGTCAATGCTTTATATTATTTATGGTGTGCTTTTTAATTATAGAAAAAGAAATGGTTGGTGTTCTTTACTGATGTTATTTCTAATTGTTTTTGTTTCATTTGATTATTTTTACTGGTTTTTGTCATGACTGTTTTTCATTTGACTGGAAGTGGATGAATTTTCTGACCCTTTGTTGCACAAAGACCTTAGGGGCTGCTTGTCATAGTATGAGTAAACATTGTTTCTCTGATTTTGATTGCAGTTAGAGAGTAACATCTCTGGAAGAATAAATATGGCGTCCAATGGTCATAGAAGAGTAGAGAGACATGCCTATGTCAAAGAAAATGGTGATTTATTTATGTCCGATGATGATGATGAACATGATCCCTGGACAGCATGGGCTTACAAGCCTCGCACAATCACACTGTTACATATTGGTGCTTGCTTTCTTATGTGAGTGCTTTGCCTGTTAAACTATTGCTAGTAAGGCAATGTGTTCTTATTAACTTTGATTTTTTATTTTGATCGTGTATACGCTAGTTGGGCAAGTGGAGCACTTGATCCGGAAAGAGATGCATCTGGTGACCTTGTTACATCCGTTAAAAGGTTTGGTTGCTTTAGTTTAATTAGTTCTAATGATTCGTTTAACATTTTATTGTTCCTCAATATGCTAAATGGCTGCACAATTGTTTCTGTTTAGGGGTGTGTGGGCAATGATTGCTGTTTTTCTTGCTTATTGTCTGCTACAAGCTCCTTCCACGTAAGTGAATTTATTTTCTATAGTTGAGAATTTTGCATTGATTTCTAGTGTCATTGGATGTGTATACTATCTTGTAGCTTTTCGTATTCATTACAATAATTGTTTGTTGAATTGAGGATTCTAGATTTCTCCTGTAATATATTTTATTTATTTGTATGGATATATATTTTTTAACCTTTTGATTGTGGAAGCAAAATGTGAGGGTGGAGTGATAATATTAGTGGGGTTTTATTCAGCTAAGTTGTAGAATTTCATCATTTTGGACCACTTTCTCTATAATTTTGTTCCTGTTTTTATTCAGGGTTCTTATTAGACCACATCCTGCAATTTGGCGCTTGGTCCACGGGATCGCTGTTGTTTACCTGGTTGCACTCACATTTTTGCTTTTCCAGGTTGGTTGTCAGATTTTAATTTTTGTTATTGTGTAAGTCAGTATGTATAATGCACACATTTGAAATTTTGAGGTTAGCATTTATATCGTTGTAAAACAAAATTTGCAATTTGTAGTTCATCTGAGCACTAAATTATGTTTGGTTTTTGGACTTGCAATCTGTTAGGTTCTTCAAACAGTGCTATTGTCTTCAGTTGTATAAATTCTGCTAATGTTTCTCTGTTCTGCGATCTGTCATTTAAGTGAAAGAACATGAACTAACATATCCTCAATCTGTTTTTCACAGAAACACGACGATGCTCGGCAGTTTATGAAGTATCTTCATCCTGATCTTGGTGTTGGTAATTCAATTTGGTTCTTTTCGTTCAGCTATGAATTGGTGGGATCTATTCACTGTTGAATTGTGTTGTGCCTGAGATTAAAATAGCTTTGTTGGTTGGTAATGGATCAACTTGTTAGCTTCATTTTGAGAAATCATAATAATTTTGTATGTTTTAAACAGAGCTTCCAGAGAGATCTTATGGTGCTGATTGCCGCTTATATTTAGCTGATAACCCTACAAGCAGGTTTAAGAATGTTTATGTATGATTTCTTCTTGCACAACCTTTTTTCTGATTCTCTCTCTACATTTGTTCTCTTGCTTTAACAATTTTGGATTTAACATAACATATGCCGCGCTCCAATTTTTAGGAGACACTTTTTGATGAGTTTGTTCTAGCTCATATTATTGGGTGGTGGGGGAAGGCTATATTGATTCGTAATCAACCTCTTCTTTGGGTGTTATCAATTGCCTTTGAGATGATGGAGGTTAGTCTGGTCCATGATTTATTTGGTTTTGACATGGGTTTGTATGTCCTTAAAGTTTGGTTTTTTATTGTCATTTTTTTGTTATATATCTTCTGTATTGCTTATGAACCATACTATATTGCTATCTTCAGCTTACTTTTCGCCACATGTTACCAAATTTCAATGAGTGCTGGTGGGACAGTATTATTCTTGACATCTTGATCTGCAATTGGTTTGGTAAGTGCTTCGAATCCTTTTCTTATTAGGTTTTTTGGAAGATGCTTGACATCAGCATATTTTTTTGTTTAAAATACTTCAAAGATTGCATTTACAGTCATTGTTTTGATCTTCAATATATTGTCAATGAATTACACTTTGACTATGAAAATAGAACCAACTCCTTAGGTGCAGAAAACTTGTAGGACACAAACATTTGTGGATGTGTCTTAGCTGTTTCTAGTTTAAAGGGCATTTGAAAAATGTGTTTTTGCACTAACTTTGCGGGAGATGTTACATTCTTGTACATATGAAAAATTTCCTTAGGGTTAGAATTGTTACAGATGATTGTAACATATTTTACTTGGTTTAATAATATACAGGTATCTGGGCAGGGATGCATACTGTTAGGTACTTCGATGGGAAAACATACAAGTGGGTTGGTCTAAGCCGCCAGCCGAATATAATAGGGAAAGTATGTTTTAATGTTTATGATTGTTTTTTAGTATCACATAATGTTTGAAGCTAATAACCAATACTTAATTTGTCATAACTGTCTTAACTAAAATTTTAGATAAGGAGATTGAACTTGATTCTTGTGTTCTTCCCAAAACTTTTGTTGTTATCAGGTAAAACGAACATTAGGCCAATTCACACCAGCTCATTGGGACAAAGATGAATGGCATCCATTGCTTGGTCCATGGCGTTTTATTCAAGTGCTTTGTCTTTGTATCGCATTTTTGACCGTAGAACTCAATACATTCTTTTTGAAGTTTTCTCTTTGGATACCTCCACGAAATTCAGTTGTTATATATAGATTGATTTTGTGGTGGCTACTTGCAATTCCAACAATTCGGGAGTACAACTCATACCTTCAAGACAGGTATAATCTCTATCTCTCTTTCTCCCCTGTCCAAATAAATCATATTAACAAGTTTTAACGCATTATTTTGGCATATATTCATTGCAAATTATTCAGAAAGCCAGTGAAAAAGGTTGGAGCATATTGCTGGCTCTCTCTTGCTATCTGTATTGTGGAACTTCTAATTTGCATAAAGTTTGGACATGGTATGTGTCTCTTCTCACTTGCATATTTAGGTAGAACAAAACTTAGGTGGTGTTATCTAATAAAAGTACATGTGTAATAGCTTTTACATATGCTGTATTTTCATTTTTCATTCTATGTAGCCATTATTAATGTAGTGATGATATTGTCGTTGTGCTTGACCAGGGTTGTATCCAAAATCAATGCCTATGTGGCTGGTGATTTTTTGGTCATCTGTTGGAGTGGCCATTGTATCATTTCTGCTATTTTGGACATGGCAAATTCATCGAAGTCTAAAGAAAAAGAGGCAATAATTTTTTTTAACTATGGAAGTGCATTATTCTTTGATTCCTTCTTGATTTTTGTGGGGTATCAATTGCCATAAATAAATGGGTAAATACTATCTACCTCAAAATTTTAAATGTCTAAATAGTGTTATTATTCTCAGAGGGTAGTAAATGATAGTTTTTATTTAAGCGGCAAATATTAGTTTCAGCTTGTATAGGTTCCCCATCTTTAGAAAAATTGGTCATTTTCTTCCCTTATATATGCATTTGAATAAATCAGTCTTAAACATGTGTTCTCAGCTTTTGAATCAAGGTTTGAAATACATTCTCATTTTACTTGCTCCACAAATTGTTGATTGATGTTGGTTCCTAGCATGTGTCGATTCCAGTAAATGTTACTCCCTTGTTCTATAAAAAAATGTTCATTCTCAAAAAATAATATTAGTTTTTTCTTATTAATTTCATTGTTATAGAGATAAAAAATAATAGTGGAGCAAAGAAGATAAAAATTGAGACTGAGAAGTATAAAAATATTCCAAATTATATGATAGCTAAAACAGTGTTCATAAAATTTAATTTTAATGGTTATTTGGACCGCCCCCGAAATACTTTATCCACAATGATCGAGCCACTAGAGTTTAACAAAAATAGAAATTTGTGCGTTCAGAATAAATAATTACATTTCGATCTAAATAAATTTTAGGCATGAAAAAGGACATTTTTTCTCTGTTTTCAGAAAGTATTGACTAAACAAAATAGACATTTGAGCTTACAAGAATTTGGAATCATACCACATACATGTCTAACATGAAGTAGCCTACTGTCGTGCCCCTCAATCTATCAACTTTAGAAGGATAGGCTGTGTCAAAACAAACAACAAATTACTAAATTATTATGCTCATAACAATGATTGAAAGAAGTAACATATAAAGTAGGAAAGGGGAGGGATCCACTTACTCTTATCTTACTCTACGTCATAATCATTCATTTTTTGGAAATCTAATGGTTTGAATTGGTGAGTACATCTAAACCATTAGATTTTCCAAGATTTGGATGTACTCACCAATTCAAACTATTGGATTTCCAAAAAATGAATGATCATGATGTGGAGTAGGACTTTTCCACTTACTCTTGGAGTAAGTGGATCCCTCCTCTAAAGTAAAACCGAAAATGAAAAAATAAACCAAAATACGACCAAATGCTTGGGATGAAATCCATAGCATTCTTATTTTCCTAATGTGGAACATAAACAGAATAACAGTAGGATTGTTCTATCGGTCTACTTACAGGGCATGGCTGATATGCTCTTAGTCCTTGATGAAGTTCAGTGGGTGAGATTAAAAGCTTTACAGGACGGTATTCAACAGATAAACTATGTCCTCTATTGTCTGTGAAACATATTAATTCCCGGTCTATAAGATGTTCAAATGCCTGCATAAATCAAGTAAATATACCACTCAATAACCATAAAATCATTTGCTATAATGTTCACATTAGGAATAATGTAATATTAAATAAATCACTAAAGCAGGTACACGCACCCTCAAGCATACATTTCGTGCATAATAATCACTATTCTGGAAGGAATCATGTATACTTTTATACTCTGCAAAATCGGGTAAACACGTCAAGAATAATGTAATAAGAAGAGTGAAACAAAAACAGAATAGATGTTACCTTTCATCACAGAATGGAAATTGCACAAACTTTGCTCTTTAACCTCCAACCTCTTCATGCAAACCAAAATGTAAAGTTCCAAAATTGAACAATCTGTTTGACCAAGTTGCAAATACAACCAAAAAACAATTAATTTTTCATGAAGAGGAAAAGGGGGGGGGGGGGGGATTGAGAATGAAGTTGTTTTTATTTCTGTTGGGTTTGCATGAACAGAGAAGGCTAGTAATTCCATACTTCTTATACATTCCAGTTTGGGCTGCCTATGGATACTTGAAAATGCCGTTTCAAAGTTCTCACGGGAAAGAAACCCAGTCTGCAAATCCATATGAGAAATTGCACAGAATCTGGAAAATCATCAAGTTCACTTATGTCTGGAAGGATAGTCTATTTGATATTCAAGAAATAACAATGTGTTAAAAAATACTCACAGGAGCCTCAGTAAATGCTTCACAGAGGAGTCAAAACTTAGATGTTTATTGAAGGTTTCTTTCAACCTTTTGTCTTCTAAAATTTTCTGTAACTTGTCAAGGATTCCTTTACTAGGTACAGAAGTGTGAATGTTCATTAATCAATTACTTGTAGAAACACAAACATACTAAATGCGAAGAACTGAAAAGGTTTGTGTATATAGTCATTGTTTCCAAATTTCATTAACTCACATATAAGTAAGAATATGAACCCCTGGATAAACATGCAAAAATATATGTATTGTAGGTTAGCATCCAATTATTAAGCCTTCATTATATCAGAGTACAGCAAGAATGCAAACTCCCTGTGGCTCATGTAAAGAAAAAGTCTTTTGAGTGGCATTCCTGTTCATTCCGAATAACACTCAGCGTAAAAGGATACTTGGACCTTGCTATTAAATTCAACAGCATATTCATGTGGAAAGCTTGAATTCATTGGCAATGTCAGCACATGTGCCAACAACCTACATAGCAAGAACCCAAAACAGTGTCTTTAACAATCATATTCAGCATGAACCAGTGCAAAAGAAATTGCAATTTTATTACCTTTGCGTGTCTTCCATTGAAGGTGGTAAGAAGATCAGCTTTCTATGTGAAAAACGAGAACGTACCCTTTTCTCCAACAGCTGATCTGCATCCTGTAAGGTGGATTATCTTGCTTTGTGAAAGATTTCTCATGATCTACAATCACTTTGCGATTATAGATTATTTTCTCACTATATATACAAGTGAAGCAAACAGAAAACTCCTAATTCAATAATGATAATCTGTCAAACAGAAAACTCCTAATTCAATAATGATAATCTGTCAATCGGAAAATAATATCAATTCCAAGGAATATTTTTGTTTTCTTAATCACATATAGAAATTCAGATATGGTAATATTAATAACTTCTTGAAATTAATAAGAAAAAAGGAAATAACTGTAAAACACACACCAGTCGGCAACTAATGCCAAGTACAACAGCCTGAGATGTTATTGATTGCATTGCATCAAGCAAAGTATAAAGTAACCGCTGTTTACCCTGCAGAAAATCAGGATAGAGATAGTACCAAATGTACAATTATAGAAGTTGAACAAAAAAAATTATAACAGAAAACATTTTATACAAACAAAAACAGGACAATGATCAAAGCAGAAAAGAAAATAGATCCTTACCTGAGCAAAGAGGTCAAACTCATCCAGAATAAAAATTATTGTTTTATGTGCTAATCCACATTCCCTAGGAAACAAAGACAATAGATGCTTTAGAACTTCAAACCGTTTATTTGAATCAAGAAAAAAAAAGACTCACTTTAGCATGGCCACCATAAATTGGGAATTGTCATCAAATGATGCCTACAAAAGGTACACATCAAAATCAACAAACCATTGTTGCATAGTTGTAAATGCATAGTATAAATCAACAAATCATATTACCGCCTTTGAGAACAGCAATTCATGCTCCATACACAACTGCCTAGCTATTTCCTGGTTGATTATGAATTGCAACAAAAAATGAGACATCATAAAATAACAGGCAGTGCAACGTAAACCTACTAGTTTAACCAGTCTCTATAATAAGCTTTATAAATTTCACAATATGCATAATGTAATCCGGGTTGCTCTTTCATAACAAGAAGTAACCTGAGATTCATTCCATTGCTTAGCTTGGTCCATCACCATTCAATTCCTTTGTAGATTAAGAAATTCATAACACGAGAAAGATTTATTCCCCGTGTTTGAACAGAGAATGAGAGAGAACATTGTCATAGTTATGAAGGAGAATCTTTAATCTCCCTAGCTAATTCATTGCTGAATACTACCTTCTGTTTAATTGTCCTTGTAGAAAAATTGAGTAGTTAATCACTAAACTAAACCTCAATCTCATCATCCAATGTTCCTTTATTATTAAGGAGATAGTGAGAAGTTAATTTGAGTGGGAAATAACAATGTGGGTGTTTCACATGACAAGCTTATAGCTTATAGCTTATAGCTTATAGCTTATAGCTTATAGCTCATTTTGTAGATTATATCTTATTGACCTTTTAAGTTTTTAGCAAATGACAAATTTTTGCCCCCAACCAATAAAATAGTACAAGTGCTTTTAAGTTATTTAGCAAGTTGTAAGATAGTTTTAACAAACAAATGTAATTCAATTAGCTAGTTACACAACTGTAACTTTCAGCTACAATCTCACAGATTTTGACTAACTTCACAAGTATAAGCTATAGTCTTGCAAATAAAGAGCCTCAGAAAATGAAGTTAAGTTATAAAAAAGTAAAGGGTAATAAGAAAGGTGTTTGAAAGAGTGAAGGTAGGATTTAGGAAGGAAAAAAGTAACCTTGAATGCAGAGACATCATCAAAATGTAAAAGCCCATTCAACCTGATCTGCAACACAGTTCATGAAAATATGACTCAAAATGAGAACAAAAAGAGTTAATTAATGTGAATAATATCCAAAGTTTCCAAAATATATATAAAAAGAAAAAAGAAATGAGTAGAACCATTGAAATGGAGTCTGGGTATTGGAGGAACAAGTCTTGAATGACAAGGTCCAAAACCTCGGTTTTGCCAGAGCCACGTGGACCAAGAAGGAGAATAGAATTGTTGCAAGCCTCCGTCACTGAACTTGATATCATGAATTTCAACTTGCTAAAGTTGCTGTCAGCAGAATCATAGAGAGGTTTGAACATGAATTTGGGATCACAAATTCTAGTTCGGAGAAGATTCAGTGCCTTCGTTCTGTGATTCTCTTCCAACGTCCCCATTTTCTGTTTGAGAGAAACTGCAATCAAGGAATTAATATTAAATTTTGAAGCAAAGATTTGTAAGACCAAGACTTGTGGTATGATTTTTAGAGCGTCATATACTGTCTCAATTGGTAAAAAAAATTCCAACTCATGGGCTAGGCCGATATGGGCTTGGAATTCGTTCTTTTCTCCCCTTTTCAATGAGATTTTGTACACATTTTTCCTTTCTTTTTTAAATTCTCTCCTTTTATTAATACTGCTTCCTCGGAGCGGATTAGCTTTTGGATGGGTTAACACGGATACTTTTTATACATTTTTAAATTCCCTACACTTAGCTTCTCTCAAATTTCTTCTTATTAATGTAAGTCTTGTCTATGACCCATTGACCCATGACTGTGTTAAAGACTATTCTTCACTAAACATAAAATGAGACTCTTACCCCATGTGTTTTAGTGAAATTATATAAATCATTCTTCTAATTTTTATCATTACACAAATCACCCATAATTACATATGTTACACTGATTACTCTTACTAATATAAAATTGTAATATTTTAAACAAAAAAAAAAAAAAAACTTATTTGCATTGGAAATTCAAGTTTTGGGTTTCTCAAAATGTAAAATAGAATAATTTTGAATGTATATTACTATATTATGGTTAACAAGCGTATCAAATAACAGATAAAATCGGATCGAAAAGCAGAGAGTCGTGGAGACATGGGAACCACCACTGTTCCTATGAACATCGTTCCTCAACTAGACCTTCATACTCGATTCGCGTTGTACCGAAACCACCACCCCTCTATACGGTTCAACAACAACAACAACACCAACTCCTCTGTCTCAAAGAGAAGGAATAACAGATTCATTTGCTTAGCTATTGATGACGACTTCAAACAGAAGCAAGAGTTGAATAACACTGTAATTGGGGTTGGCTCAGCCATTGAAGAAAGACCTGGTACCTACACCATAACCCACTTTCTCAATTCCCATCATTTTTTTTTTCATTTTGTTCTTTAGAATAAAAGAAATAGCATTAGATTACCTTCCTTTAAGCGCTTTTTAGCTTATACCATAAACTTTTGTGATAAGCTTATTGAAATAAGCTAACATATCTTATTGGAAAGTGTGTGCATGATAAGATAATGCCACGTAAGCTCTTCCAACCTCCTAAATTTGCTAGTCATATGAACTTGTGGTGACAACAATTTTTCAAATGGATTTACATGTTGTTTTTCTTTTTACAATAAACTAATTTATTAGAGGGGGCGAGTCTTGGTGCAACAGTACGGATGTTGTCCTATCACATGGAGGTCCTGAGTTCAAATCCTGAAACCAACTTACTACCTTGTTGCTTGTGCGGTCAGGTTGCCTATATAATCTATCCAGACCCTACCGAGTGGGAGCCATATGCACCGGGCCACCTTTTATTACACTAACTTATTAATTATTATCACCTTGCACATCTACTTGCATACTGTTATCTACAGAACATAGTGATTGATCTGGATAAAGTGTGGAAATTTGGGTTGCCTTTATTGCATAATGTTTAATCTTCTATAAGGATGATGTAATAAATTCCAGATGTGGTTAGCAATATCATTTTTTGTATACTACTCAACTTAAATATCCTGGGGGTGATTTCTTTTAAACAATATGTTAATGTAGCTGTTTTTGGAATTATGCATATATGCTATCTTATAATCTTTTCCCCCTAATGTTGAATGATGATCAACTGTAATAGAGGTTAACATTCTGAGGCCATTTTTATATTTGATATACAGATCTGCTTGGTGGTACAACTGAAGAAACACTGGAAACTTTTAACCAAGATCGTAATGGAAGTCCTATCTATGATTTTCTTTATCCTGATAAAGAGCTTCTTCCTGATGACAAAGAAATGAGCATATTTGATCATCTTGAAGAGCTGCGACAGAGAATCTTTGTATCAGTTCTAGCAGTTGGAGCAAGCATTTTGGGATGCTTTGCATTTTCAAAAGAACTTGTCATGATTCTTGAAGCTCCAGTTAAATCAGAGGGTGTAAGATTTCTTCAGCTAGGTCCTGGCGAATTTTTCTTCACAACTTTAAAGGTGAGATTTCTTACATCTATCTCAGGGGGTATTACTTCCTTCCCTACAATGACTTGTGATATCATTTCATCTACGATTAAACTAGTGATATACTGTATGGCTATTGCACTTATAGGAATGTACAAAGCAATCTTAATTCTTGTCTGTGCCTTATTACTAGCTCTCAGACAAAGTTTATGGCATATGATGACTGAAATTTATGTGTTCTCAAAAAAGACAAATATTCAATTAGTGGTTTATAACTACAAGACTTATGAAAAGTTCCTTGAATAAAAAGCAAGGAGATGATGGAGACACTGACAACACAATGTAAAGTATGCTAAAAGCTGCACACCCCAGCATACTCCTTTAATTATTTTCTTCTGTATTTTAAGAATAGTTTTACCCAATTAACAGGGAATAGAAAGTGCAGAAAAATTATAAGACATGTTGTTCATGATCCTCCCCGATCTGCGTTCCAATCTAAATTCAGATCAAAATTATTACTAAAAATATGAGAAGCAACCATGTAGGAATTGATATTTTGCAATTTGGTACTGCAGGTGTCTGGTTACAGTGGCCTCCTCTTGGGAAGTCCGATCATCCTCTATGAGATTATAGCCTTTGTACTCCCAGGTTTAACAAAATCTGAAAGAAGGTTTCTAGGGCCAATTGTTTTAGGTTCATCAATTCTTTTCTATGCTGGAATAACCTTCTCCTACTTAGTTCTGGTGCCCGCAGCCTTGAACTTCTTTGTTAGTTATGCCGAAGGTGCTGTTGAATCATTGTGGTCTATTGATCAATACTTTGAGTTTGTATTGGTTCTTTTGTTCAGTACAGGCTTGTCTTTCCAGGTAATTATTTCTTCTTGGTTTTGTGCTTTATTCTTTTGCTCCTTATAGTAGCATACACTTTTAACATTTGGTGCACAAACAGAAAAGAACAAAAATGCCATATTTTTCAATGCGTCAAACATAGAGCAGATGCCAAATATTCTGTTTTGTCCCGTTCTAATATGTTTACCAAAACTTTAAATGCAGTTCTTTTTACCCTTCAGACTTAATAGTAGTAACATTGCAGGTGCCTGTGATACAATTTTTGTTGGGACAAGTTGGATTGGTCAGTGGAGACCAAATGCTATCAGTTTGGAGGTATGTTGTGGTTGGTGCAGTAGTAGCAGCTGCTATAGTTACACCATCCACTGATCCACTCACTCAAGTTCTTCTAGCAGCACCCCTATTAGGTCTTTACCTAGGTGGTGCATGGGTGGTCAAGCTTACTGGACGCTGATCTTAGCTTTCACATTTCTTAATATGTATAGTTTTGTACATTCATGAAACAATACACGTGATATTATTTTTGCTTGTACCAGAGCTAGTATCATTCTTGTTTTTTGATCAAATATAATTTTGTGACAAGTTATTTCTAAATCGGGTGAAGCAGCTAATTTGATTTGATTATGTGTAACAAATACAACCATGTTATCTTGGTGGAGAGTGTAAATGAACGAAGCTACTTGAATGTTTAGGAACAAGAAAGGATGTAATAAAAAATGAGGAATTAAACTAAATTCACTCATTATCTTTTTGCATTTAATCCAATAATTCTTTAATAAAATAACACCTGCTCAATCTTTCTTATGCTTGGAAGTTAAAAGCTGCAATATGGTACCTTGGGTGCATGAATTCTGGGTGGACTAGAATGCATGGCATTATACAAGTTATCAACAGTGTGATGGAAAAAATATGCACCAGTAACCTTAATCAGATAGAAGAAGATTTATGCTCATAATTAATAAAAAAAATTATGCTCATAATAAAAAAACAAATAATCTGTTAAGCTTTAACTCCAAACATGCAAAATTGAGAATAAGCTCAAAATCCTCGCCTTTTGAGAATTGTCCACATCTTTAGAAAATTGGCCTCAAGTCATTGGCTTCTCATACTATAGTTCATTGTCTGCTGCAGGTTCATCCTCTAATAACCTATATCTTGCTTTGATTGTCTGCATTAGTAAGATCACACAATTGAAATAAGATGTCTATACTATCTAATGGGATACTGCCTTCAACAACAACATTAAATCAAGTAATTTGAAATTTTATTTTGCTTAGAAGTGTTAGAGAATGTGACACAAGTATGAAATAAGCTATGTTATTCAGAGGATCTAGTAGTTAGGACATTTAATTGTCATTTAAAGCCTTACAATCAAGTATAGTAAATGTAAAGTTTGGAGTTTTAATACAAGAGGGTTAGAGGCCATACATGTTTTTCCCAATTTATTCTACTTGTTATGATAGACAGTAGAAGAGTTTGAACAACAGAACCAACTTGTATACCAATCCAAAGTCCTTTTCCTCTCAATTTAAACCAAAATGCCAAAGTGGCAGCAGCTGGAATCCCAAGGAGGTAGAAGGCCCCTAGATTGACATAAACACCTAAGTCCTGCCATCCACAACCTCTAGCAATGCCTACACCAAACAAAAGTTATAAAAAAAACTGAGAGAAACTAAGCTTGTCTTCTGTATAAAACTTACTACAAAAAAGTGAAGTTTACCTGAGAGAACACCTTGTATGCTGTCCAGTGTAACCGTTAAACAAATCAGAGGAGCCAAGAGAGTGACATAATCAACAACTTCCTTCTCATTGCTGAAAACATAACCAAAAATATGGCGACAAGCTAAGAGTGTTCCACTCACTACACATGCCTCCAAGACTGCAAGAGACATTGCAGCCAACACAGAAACACGGGCAGTATGCGGATTCCCAGCTCCTAATTCATTTGAAACCCTTGTGCTAAAATCAGATAGAAGAAAATAATAATAGTTGACATATATGCTCAAAGATAGCTAGATAGAGTGACATGTAAGATATGTAGAATGATTGAGTTTATGATCTAACCTTGCTGCAGCACCAATTCCAAAGGGAATAGTATAAAGAGTTGCAATGGTGTTGACACTTAAAAAATGACATGAAATTAGTAAAATCACATTAACGTTGGGGGGAAACTTTAAAAATGTAATTGGCATACCAAACAGATAGAACTGAAGTTTCAAGTTTTGGATTTGGTAACAGCCCAGACAGCAAAACAAGCAGCTCAAATGACCACCATTCAAGGCTTAAGTCATCCACATGCACAAAATATATTATAGTCAAGTTTTGCAAAACAATAACATATAGTACATAATATATGCAATTTCAGTTGAACAGAAAGATATATCACCAAGTCATTAGTGCAGAAGGTACAGCGAAGCGAAAGAACTCCCAGATCCCATGGAACAGCTCCATAGAAATTGGAGCGCGAGTTTTTGCACATGCAGAAGAGTATGTCATGTATAATCCAAGAAAAATCACATTTGACCAGTTTGAAATGGCAAGTGCTAATGCTCCACCAACATTATGCAGTCTAGTCTTGTATACTAAAGCCCAACAAAGAGGTATATGGATACAAAGAGCCACACAAGAACTTATGAGCATGGGAAAGAGCATACTTTGTATTTGGAAATATCGAACTAACGGCTCCATAATTGCATATGCAAAAAGTACTGGAATAAGCCAAATTATGAATTTCCCTGATTCATGTGCAATTAGAGGGTCCTGGTGTACTAAAACTAATATCTTTTCCATGTTGATCCAAAGTAAAGACAGAACAAAAGAAACCAATGTAAGAGATAATATAGCAGTGTATGTTTGTGTTCCAATTCTTTTATATTGCTTTGCTCCAAAAGCTTGTCCACAAATAGTTTCTAGTCCACTAGCCATTCCCAACTGTTAACATGTCAAAATTACCGATGATCTTATTTACTTGGTAAAGAAAATAATGATAGTTTTGATCAGACTAATTTGTTAAAAGTAGTTGATAGAAATATCAGCTCATCATTATAAATACAAACATTTATGTATGTACATTCCTTGTAGCATCTGTACACCAATATCATACTTGTAGTTAGATAATTAAAAGCACACCATATAAAAGTGGGACAGAGATCACATATCCTGGGCCAATCACAAAGCAGTTATATGAATAAAATATAAAATTTAAAAATTAAAAGTAACAAAAATCAGTATTACGATTGGTCCGAGACAAGTGATCTTTGTCAATAAAAGTGTGGGTAGTTTGTGAAATAATAATATGAGTAATATTATTTTATAATAAATTATAAAAATAATGTATATGTATTGATATGCATGCTGTGGGAACAATATCAGGTGTGGGCCAGAGGAGGAAAATATGTTTATTTCTTTCTTTAATCATAATCAGGCTGTTTATTCTTCACATGAAAATAAGAGTATATGTATCTAAATGCCATGAATATATATATATATGCGTGTGTGTGTTTTTGTGATCTGAGAAATAAAATGTAAAGAATATTAGTGAGAATATAAACTTACAATAAGACTGAAACCAGTGACAGAAGCAAGAGAGATGGCTAAGGCAGCACTAGAGAGATAAAGTTCACCAAGGTGACCAACCATCGTTATTGAGACAACCTGCAATAAGTATTGTGAAGATATCACTATCACCATAGGCCCTGCTACAACACAAATTCTCTTCATTTCTTCACTGAAACCATTCCATGTAACTTTATGCTTCTGCTCCTCCTCATTGTACCTCTCTGTTTTTTGCTCTACCTCCATTGGTATTACACTCTCTTCCATCTTCTAATTATTCAACACTTACTCCACCGATAGAAATTTGTGTATAACGCAGCTTCTGTTGGAGCCTTTAGAATGTTATAATATATTTAAATATTTGATAATGCATGACCTTGAACCACAAGACAAAGACAATGAATCTTAAGTCTAATTACATGGCATCTAATATGTTTTCTAATCAATGTTAAACTCCAGCCAGATATCCGTATTAATTTTAATCGATTTAAAGAGTTAAACAGTTCGATCGGATCACTTGTTTTTAAATATAATTAATAATTTTTATGTACAAATATATAAATGTAAAATTTTATATAATTAATGATTTTATATAAAACATTTTTTCATCTTTTTGGATCGAATTAAAACAAAACATTAGAGTAATGTTTTTAATAGTTAAACGGAAGTAATGTTCCATGTTTTAAATGTTAAGTGAACTGTTGGTTCACTTCCTGGGTTATTCCGGTTTAAATGAATTTAGTATAATTGAACCGTAATTTTTCTGGTTCAAAGCGATGAAACCACTCATTTTGGTTAAAACTATAAACAAAAGTCGTTTTTAAGTCCAGTCAAAGATCAGACTGGTTGGACCGTCCGGTCCGATTATCACAATACCAAATCTAATTTTGAATAAATAATTTACAATAATTTTTTGACCTCATATCACATGATTTAACATGAGACCGTCTAATTAAAAATCGACACATAAATAAAAAACATTTTATATTATTTATTAAAATTTGATTGGATCGGGAGAAAATTTTTTGAGAAAACATAATATTTTGACTATATTTATATATTTCTAACAAACTTAGGTGAATTATCAGCTTCTTTAATTTATTATCTTATTTTACATTTGAAATTAATGAAAAATATTATTTACATATTTATCTGTTTATCAGTTTCTAACTTTTTAGTGTACAACAGCTCATCATTCTATGTGTAATAGGACATGAATATGTTTTCAACTTGATTTCAATTTTCATGATCATTAATTCATTATCTTTCTGATTTTGATAATATGATTTCATATAATGTCTGTGATCTATAAAAATTAAATTAATTGGAATTTGATTGTATTAGTTAACTAGAATTCTTTAAAAGTTAATTATATTTCAAATCTACCTATATCTTTACAATCTATCTATAATATGATGTTCTTCCTAGTTTAATATGAGCTGAAGATGGAAAAAATTATATATTTGATTAAAAAACACGAGATTATGGATAGTTTTTTTTTTTATTTTTCTAATGTGATCAAAATAATTGAATTGGTGATCAGACTACCCTCTATCAAAGGTTTAATCTCATAGTATATAACATATTTAAATTAGTTTATTATAGACTCTTACTTAAAAATGGTTTTCTCCATAAAATTACCTATACCTAATAGTTATGAGCTTGTAGATGTGAAGTAATGAAAAACTTGTAGTTGTGTATATAACTTATTAAACAATAGTTATTCGATAAAAGTAGTTTTGCAACTAGTTGAAACTTAAAAATGATTAAAAAGTACATTAAACATTTATTTAGCTATTTATTAATTAAATGATTATTAATTATAGTAATTAAATAATATAAAATCATAATTTTCAATCTTTTATTTATAACTGGATATGTAAAAATTGTATTTATTTGAAGATAAGTAAGACAAGAAAAAAATAGATTATTTGAGGATGATTAATGTATTTTTTTTAACTTTGAAGGGTAAAATTGAAAAGCTAATAATTGAGATAATAAAATATGGACAAAGTTGATGTTAACATATTTCCATTGGGAGGTGTTTCATAGTGAATACTTGCAACAAAGTAATTGAGAGGCATATTGATATGTATTGTCCTAAATGTGTGTTTTTTGTCCAAGTTACAGTAACATTAAAGAGCCTCCCATGAGCATTATCATTTATTTATGCCAAACATAAAGAAAAAGAGTAGAACACATTCACGACATCGGATATCAACATGCCTCTCAATTAGTTTGTTAGAGGCATTAACTATATATAACACATCCCAATGGAAATATGTTAATATTTTTGTTAACATCACTTTTCACATGTATTTTGTTCCTGTTTGGCATGCCAAGTTTTAGTTTTTAAGGTGATTTATATATTTGAGTAAATACTCATTTTAATCCCTTATGTTTTTATTTGATCTAACCAGTCTGATTCATTAAAAGTTGTAAAACCTAAATAATTGCCAATAATTTCAAATTAATCATTTTAGGGGGCTATTTTGGGTTTTCAAATTTTGAGAGACTAAATTGATAAGATCGAAAAACATGATAGATTGAAATGAGTATTTTAGTGTATATTTTTTTTGACTGAATTAATAAACTCGTAGAACCGTTCACTAAACAAAATATGAATGAGATTATAACTTTTAAAAATGAGTTTGTAATATTTGGAAACTACTTTTTATAAAAATTCTTGAAAGTAAAGTGTAGAAAGTTAAAATAATCTATAATAAGTAACTTTTTAACTATATCCATCAAAAAATTTAAAAATTACATTAGTTATCCTAAAATAATTTTATTTTTTTGTTGATCTACTTATCACTGATCAATAATAAAAATATTACATATCTTATTATAAATAAAATATTAAAGGTTTTGATTTTAAATTATTAAGTATTTAATTATAACACTTATTAACTATTTAATTAATAAATAACTAAACAAATATTATTTATAGGGTTTTACTAACCTATGGAAAGTAGTTTTTTAGTTGATGTAAGTTAGCGTTGTGTACCAAAAATTTTGGACAAAATAAACTCTCATATTTTAAAATAAACTCTCATATACCTTAATATTTATGCATTGTTAGTATAAAGATTTTTATACGGCGCTAACAGATTCAATGATAATAATGATAATTAGACATGAATGATAAATGATATAATAATTAGACATGAATGATAAATGATTATTTTTTTGGATATCCATTTACTCTTAGCCATCCAATTTTGAAAAATCCAATGGTTTAGATATATTCACCAATTCAAACCATTGAATTTTCCAAGAATGAATGATCATGATGTGAAGTATGATTTTTTTACTTACTCTCCTCTAATAACAATATATAATAACAACAATAACAGCACATACATATTTTTCTAGTATCGATATATTAAAAAATACAGATAGAGGAATATTTATTCAAAATTAGAAAACATATATCAGATGTTGGCATGTGATTTGATTAGAGTTTGTTTAAAATAAAGATGAACTATTTATACTGTTAGATACTTAGATTAGATTAAGTGAACAAAACAAAAAGGAGCCGTGTACTACCTTTCTTCATCTTAGATTTAAGAGTCATTCATCTTTGTCCCGTGGTTCACGGTCATGTATTATCAAATATTTAAATATATATATATATACATATAACATTCTGAATCCTCCAACAGAGTCTGTGTTACACACAAATTAATTTCTATCTGTGGAATAAGGGTTGAATAATTAGAAGAACATGGAAGAGAGTCTAATACCAAAACAGGTAGAACAGAAAACAGAGAGGTACAATGAGGAGAAGCAGAAGCATAAAGTTACATGGAATAGTTTCAGTGAAGAAATGAAGAGGATTTGTGTTGTGGCAGGGCCTATGGTGATAGTGATATCTTCACAATACTTATTGCAGGTTGTCTCAACAATGATGGTTGGTCACCTTGGTGAACTTTATCTCTCTAGCGCCGCCTTAGCCATCTCTCTTTCTTCCGTCACTGGTTTCAGTCTTATTGTAAGTTTATATTCTCACTAACATTCTTTTCATTTTATTTCTCAGATCATAAACATATGTATTGAAGAAAAAACAGCACGCTTTTGAATAAATAAACAAACAAATGAGCATCTTTCAGCCAAATTTTTCATCTAAGAAAAAACCTATTTTCCTTCTCCATGACGGTGGATGGAGATGGCGGTGTGGTGGTTGGGGAATCGAAGGAGGTGGTGTGTGGTCATGGCTGTTGGAAATCCTCCGATACAATGGGGATTGCGTGGTTATTGTTAAGGCTAGACTAGGGTGAGGGGTGGGATCGTATTTTTACAAAAGAATTTTTTTATTTTTATTTCACAATAAAAATAAGAATAGCTTTTTGGGTTTTAATATCTTAACTGTGTGATGCATTTAATGGCCATGTTTTTTTCCCTTGGGTGTTTTAATATCTTAACTGTTAGATTAACCTTAGAGTGGTGGAGAATAGAGACACAATGGAGAAGTCTTTTATTTTTTTTATCGTTAGTATGTTATGTTAGTATTTGTTGTGGATGAGACTCGAATCCTCAACTTCTTTCACTTCACTCATTCTCTTTAATTATCAACTCACCTTATAACTCATTTTTTTTTTTTGAAAATTTGCTATGGGTGAGACTCGAATCCACATCCTCTTTCACCTTATTCATTACGTCTTCCACCTTAACCACCAGACCACCTTATGACTCCCTGGGAGAAGTCTTTATTTGTTGGAGAACCACCTAGGAAGCTTTCTAATCTAAATAAACTAGTGTTTTTTTGTTATTATTATTTACTTTTATGTCTGCGCTTTGTCCCCTATTTTTTACTCTAAAAAGCCAAAGAAAAAAAGAAGTTCTTTCCTTTTAATCTTGTTCATGAACCAAACATTGCTTTAACCTGTCCTTGTCAGGAGACCTTCCTTTTCAGGCCTCTTTTGCTCTTCAGTTCATTATTAATATTATTGTATTTTGGACAGATTCATTCATTGAATTTAACCATTTTGTGATCTTGGTGGTCCACTGGTTATAGATTTTAGGAATTGAATGATTTGTTGTTGTCATTAAGATTATTAATTAATGATCAACATTAAATGATGAGAAGATTGTAATGTTATAATATATATTTTTTAAAATGACTATTTTTATTCTAATGTAAAATCTTATAGACTTCCTTTTATAATGTTCACTACACTAAGGGGACAACAAAAAAATGAAAGTGCGTTGGAAGTTCTACATATGGCAGGAGACTATAGTAGCCAAGGAAAATATGCTTTTTCATTTTTGAAGTTTCTGCTGTTGTTTTCATTGCATTCTAGTAGGGACTTATTCTTGTATGCAAATATATTAACTAAATTCTTGTAGTGTCATTTTATAAACCAGAATATTGCATCCAATTTTAAGATTCATACTCCAAAATCAAAATAAAACAAAACAAAACAAGAATGCTCTGTCTGCTACCTTCTCATACACACACATATATACATATAATTAAATGAAATCTTAACTTATAGGGCAGTGTTTCTGAAACTCTTGCCAGACTATCCAAATATGTGGTGTTTTTTTAATTATCTAACTACAAGTATGATATTGGTGTACTGATGCTAGAAGGAATGTACATAAATATATGTTTGTATTTATAATGATCGGCTGATATTTCTATCATATATTTTTAACATGTTAGCCTGATCAAAACTATCATTATTTTCTTTACCAAGTAACTAAGATCATTGGTAATTTTGACATGTTAACAGATGGGAATGGCTAGTGGACTGGAAACTATTTGTGGACAAGCTTTTGGAGGAAAGCAATATAAAAGAATTGGAACGCAAACATACACTGCTATATTATCTCTCACATTGGTTTCTTTTGTTCTGTCTTTACTTTGGATCAACATGGAAAGAATATTGGTTTTCATAGGCCAGGACCCTCTAATTGCACATGAATCAGGGAAATTCATAATTTGGCTTATTCCAGCACTTTTTGCATATGCAATTATGCAGCCGTTAGTTCGATATTTCCAAATGCAAAGCCTGCTCTTTCCCATGCTCATAAGTTCTCTTGTGGCTCTTTGTATCCATATACCTCTTTGTTGGGCTTTAGTATACAAGACTAGACTGCATAATGTTGGTGGAGCATTAGCACTTGGCATTTCAAACTGGTCAAATGTGATTTTTCTTGCATTATACATGAGATACTCTTCTGCATGTGCAAAAACTCGCGCTCCAATTTCTATGGAGCTGTTCCATGGGATCTGGGAGTTCTTTCGCTTCGCTGTACCTTCTGCACTAATGATTTGGTGATATATCTTTCTGTTCAACTGAAATTGCATATATTATGTACTATATGTTATTGTTTTGCAAAACTTGACTACAATATATTTTGTGCATGTGGATGACTTTAGCCTCGAATGGTGGTCATTTGAGCTGCTTGTTTTGCTGTCTGGGCTGTTACCAAATCCACAACTTGAAACTTCAGTTCTATCTGTTTGGTATGCCAGTTACATTTTTAAATCCTACCCCCTACGTTAATGTGATTTTACTAATTTCTTGTTATTTTTCAAGCCTCAATACCATTTCAACTCTCTATACTATTCCCTTTGGAATTGGTGCTGCAGCAAGGTTATATCATAAACTCACTCATTCTACATATCTTACACATCACTCTATATACCTATATTTGAGTATATATGTTAACTATTATTATTTTCTTCTATATGATTTTAGCACAAGGGTTTCAAATGAATTAGGAGCTGGGAATCCACATACCGCCCGCATTGCTGTGTTAGCTGCAATGTCTCTTGCAGTCTTGGAGACATGTGTAGTGACCGGAACACTCTTTGCTTGTCGCCATATTTTTGGTTATATTTTCAGCAATGAGAAGGAAGTTGTTGATTATGTCACTCTCATGGCTCCTCTAGTTTGTATATCTGTTATACTGGACAGCTTACAAGGTGTTCTCACAGGTAAACTTCCCTTTTTTACAGTAAGTTTTATACGGAAGACAAGCTTAGTTTCTCTTAGTTTTTTTTTTACTATTGTTTGGTTCAGGAATTGCTAGAGGTTGTGGATGGCAGCACTTAGGTGTTTATGTCAATCTAGGGGCCTTCTACCTCCTTGGTATTCCAGCTGCTGCCACATTGGCATTTTGGTTTAAATTGAGAGGAAAAGGGCTTTGGATTGGTATACAAGTTGGATCTTTTGTTCAAACTCTTCTATTGTCTATCATAACAAGTGGAATAAATTGGGAACAACAGGTACATATAACCTTTGTATTAAAACCCCAAACTTTACATTTACTATGCTTGATTGTGAGGCTTTAAATGACAATAAAATGTCCTAACTATTAGATCTTCTGTGAAGAAGGTATCGGTTTAGATAGTATAAACATCTTATTTCAATTGTGTGATCTTATTAATGCAGGCAAACAAAGCAAAATATAGGTTATTAGAGGATGAATCTTCAGCAGAAAATAGTCTAGCATGAGAAGCCAATGACTTGAGGCCAATTTTCTAAAGATGTGGACAATTCTCAGATGGCGAGGATTGTGAGCTTATTCCCATTTTTGCAAGTTTGGAGCTAAAGCTTAATGAATTATTTGTTTTTTTTTGGTTAAGTATGAGCATAAGTCTTCTTCTATTTGATAAAGATTAGTAGTACATAGTTTTTTTTCATGACTATTCTATATAGAGAATGAACTATGTTAAAGTGATCATGTGTCAGAACATCTTTGTCATCACACTTGTGGTGACTTATATAATGAGATGCATTCTAGTCCACCTATAGAATTCATGAACCTAGAGTACCATAATGTAGCTTTTAACTTCTTAGAATAAGAATAATTGACTCAATGTTATTTAATTTTATCAAATGAATTATTGCACTAATTGACAATTGCACTTTCAGTCTCTGTTGAATTTAGTTTAATTCCTCATTTTTTTTATATGAAGACTCAAATTCATTTTTCTTATACTTAACTCTCACTTTCTACTTTATATCTTACGGGAATTGAATCAACTAAATTGTTTTGGACATTCTTTCGCTTAACACTACTAGCCAATCAAAACAGTAAAAATCTTGTACAGAGTAAAAATCTAATATAATTGTGAAAATTCATACTCAAATATATCCAATTTAATTTGTTCTCTTCCCAACACCTCGAATAGAAAAATAAGTCAATAATTAATGCACAATACATAGGCAAACATGAGCTAAGATTGTATTATCATTTGCTGTAATTGATTAAAGTTATATTTTGTTGTTAATTTTTTTATTGAATAATTAATTGTTGTTAACTAATGTACACGGAATCAGTTAAAAAACAAATGTTTACCAACTTAAACTCACATGATGCATTGATCCTATTAATCGATGAAAGGCAAGGAAGAGAGACGCAGAACGTGATAACTCCGACACTGTACCGTTGATTAAGCAAAACAGAGAACAAAACTTACTTTCCCATTTCTCTATTCTCTATCCTATCTCTTTCTCTCTCTTCCCCACCCTCCATGGCAGCGTCGCCGTCGCCATCTTCGGCGGCCACCACTAACATCATGTTAGCAATCTTCGAGAAGAAAACTAACTCCGTCGACATCTACCGTCCCCTTCGCAACTACATCTCCTTCCACTACTCCGAACGCGAAGCCCAAAACCTCGAAGACGATTTAGAAACCCTAAAACAATTCCGTTCCGACATCGAGCGCCACTCCGATCCCTCCCTCCCCGCCCGTCGTGACCTCTTCCAATCATATTATAAATCCCTCTGCCTCGTTGAGACCCGATTCCCAATATCACCCGACCCGAGCCACGTCAACACCCTCACCTTTACATGGTTCGATGCATTCAAGCCGAAGAGCAAATCCTCTCAGCAGAACATTCACCTTGAGAAAGCTTCCGTGCTATTCAATTTGGGTGCGGTTTACAGTCAGATTGGATTGTCTTATGATCGGAACACGGTGGATGGCCGAAGACAGGCGTCACACGCGTTTATCGCCGCGGCCGGGTCGTTTGCTTACTTGAGGGAGAATGCGTCTTTGAAGGCATCGGTTGGGGGCTCTGTCACTTTGGATTTGTCGGTGGAGTGCGCGGCGATGTTGGAGAAGTTGATGCTTGCTCAAGCTCAGGAATGCGTGTTTGAGAACTCCATTGCTAAAGGGAGCACCCCTGGTGTTTGTTCCAAGATCTCTAGGCAGGTCAGTTACTTCAACCCTCAGGGTTTATGATGATTGCTAATTTATTTTATTAATTTTAAATATGTATTGTGAATTGTCAATATGGAACTTTTTTTATGCAAATGGCGCCGCCGGTAATTGACATCTTTGATTAGTGATTGTTGTTAACTTGCACTTGAGATGATGTAGGTAGGGCTGTACTATGAGGAAGCATTAGCTGCATTGAGTGTTGCGCCTTTAACCCAGCATTTCGATAAATCATGGTTAGCTCATGTGCACTTAAAGGCGGCTCTATTCCATGCGGAAGCTTGTTATAGGTATGGATTAGAGCTACATGAAAAAGAAGAAATAGCAGAGGAGATTGCACGACTCAGGATTGCTATAAATGTGCTCAATGAAGCAAAGAAAAATTCGAAGGGTGCTCCAGCACAGATTCTAGATGCAATTAGCAAGTTAGAAGCCAATATTAACCGAAACTTGGAGAGGGCTGTCAAAGAGAATGATAGAGTTTACCTCATGAGAATTCCATCTCTTAGTTCCTTACCACCTCTTCCAGCATTTTCTATGGTGAAGCCAATGGTGATGACTGAAGTGCTAGATGCAAGTAAAGAGAAGATGTTTGCAAGTCTTGTTCCTGACAGCAGTACAAAGGCCCTCTCCAGATACACAGAAATGGTAGATGAAGTTATAAGAACACAGGCTGAGAAGTTACAGCAAGCTAGTGAGCTAACCCGAGTTAGGCTTAAGGAAATGGGATTGCCAGATTCTATTCTTGCTTTGGAAGGAAATTTTTCTCTACCAACAAACCTCAAAGAAGATGTGGAGGCTGTGCAGATCAGTGGGGGTCCTTCCGGTTTGGACGCAGAGTTGCAGCAACTTAAGGACCTGAGGAGGGTGAATCAAGAATTACTGGTCCAGATTGAGGAGTTGTTGCAGAAGGAAGCAAGAGAGGATTCTCAATTTAGAAGCCAATTTGGGACAAGATGGACTAGGCCACAATCAAGCACTCTGACGAAGACCTTGCAGGATAGGTTAAACAGGTTTGCAGGTAACTTGAAACAAGCTGCTGAGAGTGATGCTAGGATTGAGCGTTCAGTTAGAGAATATTCAGCACTCATGTCGATCCTTGATTCCCGTCCGGTAAGATGATGTCTTATTTGTTATGACTTATTTGGTTCTGTATGTTCAGAATACATTACTAAATCATTGAAATTCCTTTGTCTTTTACCAGATCGAATCTGCTCTTCCAACCTTGGCAAGACCAATTATGTCGTTTGATCAAAATGAAGATGCTGTTGTGGGGTCTCTCAAGCAGAGCTTGGTATGTTTGTTTTTTTGGATCTTTTAATCGATATATCATGATTTTGTGTTACATTAGCTGGTTCAATTATCCTTTTCATTTTATTCTTTTTATAATTCTAGCATATGTAGTGATCTTGTGATTACAAAATTTACCATTCTACTGAACATCTCATAGTTTTCTTCTCCACTTCACACTTAAGTAAAAATGCTTTATCAAAGCTCAGAAATTCAAATTGAATGAAATATTAATCGAAGCTAGCAACAAAAGGCATTTTAATATATTTTTGTGCTTACTAATGTAGAGGCAACTAGAAAATCTGGGAGCTCAACGGGCTGGTCTTGAAGACATGCTTAAAGAGATGAAAAGAAAGGTATACCTGATAAACATGATTTGTACTATTTTATTTTTTCAGCTCTTCCTATAGAAACTAATTTTTTTCTCTCATATATCACCTGCTGCTTTAAAATATGTTTGCCTTTCCTTTGAAACGTTTGTACCATCTCTACAATATTCTATCATTTGAATACAATATTCTCTACAAGTAGTGTAAAAAAAACTGTACTATAATTGTGAACGAGGAAAAAAATATATGCTAATTTTCTATTTGGAATTTGCATTTCTATTAACTTTTGGCTCAAGTGTAAATATGTGGTTTAGATTTTGGTTTGTTCATTTTGATGTTTCTTATGCTGTGGTAGTGTGGTTGAAGAATGGAGGTGCATTTGTTTCATCCTATGTAGTTTGCCGTTCGTGAGCTTGTTATGCACAAGAATTAACTTTGCCTATATTTCTAAAATTTCTCCAGGATGACATACTTCCCAAGTTGATGACATTCACTGGTTCTCATGAGGATCTTTTCAAAAAGGAGATATCAAAATATGACCATATTTGTGAAGAAATAGCTCAAAATATTGAGGCGCAAGAGCAGCTGTTGCTGCAGATCCAGGTATCTCTCTGTGCTCTCATGTAATTGGAACTAATACATATAAGAAAGGATATGCTTCTAAACTATCTAGTCCCCCAACTTTTTTCCCCTTTTTCTGTGTGTGTGTGCATGGGGGATACTCATTTCTTTTATTACTGTGAACTACCTTTTCCCTGTACAGTAGTTATTCACTTTGGCCTTTACTGTTGAGGTTCTTTTCCCTTTTAGAGGCAAGGGTGTGCTGGGAGCATCCCTTTCCTTGTTATTTTGTGGTCCCAGAGTTTCTTCGTAGGTGATTACTTCTGATAGATGGTACTTGAAACAATAAATTCAATGATTCTGATAATTGTTTGCCATTGTTCACAGGCTCAAAATGACGATTTCTCTGTAATCTTCAACCTTGAAGACTACAAAGGTCAGTTTTGTTGGGTTGTTTTTCTGTAATTGTAATCTCGTTTTCATTGTCATAATGTATAGAAGTTTATTTTACGATCATGTTTTAATAATGTACATAAAGTTGCAAGATTAACCACCTGCAAAAGAAATTTTTCTCAACTGTTGAATCTCATAAAACTTCAGTCTTTGATTCTCAGTGGTAATTAATGGAATGGCTCATTCATTTCATACAGAATGCACCATTTTAGTACACATTTCATGTATGGATAGTTGATATTTCTATTGTTTCCTGGTAACTATTCCAGTTTCATGTGAAAAATCGTACAAGCAGATTGAATCTGCTATAGCAAAGTTTCAAGAAATAAAGGACAACATCAACGAAGGGTTAAAATTCTATGTTACTCTGCAGGTAAGAACTTATCAAAATATATCCGACTTGGATTTTATCTGCAAGAACCTGACCCTATTTATTAATTGATCTTCCCCCTCTATGCATCTTGCCAAGTTATCATCATTGTTAATTTAAATCGTTACCAGTTATTTTTAAATGTATTTAGACGATACTGTTAATTTTGTGTGTGTAACAGTATGCAATTTCTTTGGTCAACAGGATGCAATCGCAAATGTAAAGCAGCAGAGTGATGACTTTGTAATGACAAGGAACATCCAGTGTAGGGAAATGATTGAAGATGTTCAGAGACAAGTAGCTGGTCTGAGTTTCCAGGATAACAAAAACACAGGTGCCTTTAACAGCAGCTACCCTTCAGTGGGAAACCAAAACCAAAGATCCAATGCACATCCAACAGAACCTCATCCTCAAACTCCTTATTATCAGTCAGCTGAGCAACCACAAGTTCCTGCCTATGTTCATCCCCCTCCCCCATATGGTCATGCACATCAGCCGCCACCTCCATACCACGTTCCATCAACGTCATCTGCTCCATACCCACCTTCTCAGGTCCATCAGCAGCCACCGGCAAACCATGACTATGGCCAGCCTGCTTATCCTGGGTGGCGTGGTCCATACTATAATAATGCACAAGCTCAACAACCTGGGTCTGTTCCTCGTCCTCCTTACACTGTTTCATCTCCATATCCTCCTCCTCACCAAAGTGGCTACTATAGGCAGCAATAGTGTTCATACAATCATATCCCCTATGATATAAGTAATATTCTTGCTGATCCCACCATCTATGGAATAGTTGGGATTCAGCCAGATCGAGCTATTTAAATTAAAACATTTTCATGGTGTGAAATCTTTTTGTTTCTTTGGATTGTTGTTGTACTTCTTTTTCTTATGGTTTGCATTATAATTGGATTGGGAATAAGTACAGCTTCTACAACAATGTTGCATGTATACTTCTACAACAATGTATAGTCCCAGTGAAAATTACAGGACAACGTAAAGCATGGTTCCGAGGTCATGCCATGAACGTTGTTCCACTTATTAATTTCGGAATATGAAATAAAAGTTTATTGTTTGATGAATAACAATATAAATTCGGAGGTCCCCAAAGGAAACCTATTAAATTCTAAACTGACGCACTTTAAATTTGTGGAAGGTCAGAGATAGTTTACCTACACTTTAGGCTCTCGTGAGAAGAACTAGTTTTACCTTCTCTGGGTTCATGATGTCTAGAAATGCCTTAACCTTTTCAAGTTAGGCGAGTGTGAATTCCTTGATTAAGCATTAGTTAGATTTCCACGTTAAGTGTTAATTATTTTGGATTGACCCATCCTCATCCATCAGTTATGAATGGTGATGTCTTTTCGTTGCGAAGGAAAATCAGTTGTTGACTTACTAACCATATAACTAAATAATGAACGAGTACTGGTTCAAGGGAAATGCCTCTCAATGAGTTGAGAAACTATACGTAAATTCAGCCATGTGTTGAAAATGACATTGCACTAAAGTGTACTTGCACCTTGGAAACACTCAACGCAACGCGCATTCTCAAGGAAAGAAAGTCTCATCAATCTACATTCCACTCACAGCTACACTGGTCAACAATTCTCACACTCGATCTCTCACACGCACGTGGTATTAATTCATAAACCATGTGTACCTTCAAATATTATATTCATTCATCAAAACATTCTTGACTTACCCTAAGAAAATTATCTTCCCCTATATATACCTACACACACCTTCACAACCTCCCACATAAACCAAAAGTCTCATCAACTTCCATTTATTCTAGCTTCTCTTTAATTTCATCATCAACCAACACCCCATTTTCTCTTCCACGAAAAAGATTCTATCTTTACTAGTTTCACGTAATGGGCAATTACATTTCATGCACTTTCGTACCATCTCTAATGAAGAACACAAAGGCCGCAAGAGTGATCTTCCCCACCGGTGAAACGAAGCAATTGAAGGAGCTAGTTAAAGCAGCAGAGCTCATGTTAGAACACCCTAACTATTTCTTAGCCAACTCTCGCTTTCTTCACATTGGTCGCAGGTTCCACGCTCTTGCTGCCGATGAAGAATTAGAATTTGGAAACGTTTATATTTTCTTTCCGATGAGGAGAGTCAACTCTTTCGTCACAGCGGCTGACGTGGCACTTTTCTTCATGGCGGCGAATTCGGCCACCAAGAGGATAACTAACGGTGGCGGAGTGCGGCGGCAAGTGGAGGAGAGTTTGCAAGAGATTAATAATGATCGAGTTGTTGCAAGGTTGAGTTTGGAAAGAGTGGAGTTAGGAGGGTTTCATAATAGGTTAAGTCATTATTGTAGAACAAGGAAGCTTGTGTTGGAGACTATAAGTGAGGAACCCATAACGTCAAAGTGAAGGGACAATAATAAGAGATGAAGGATGCAATAGTTAGGTTAGTGTGTTAGCTACATTGTTGATGTTCATAACTTAAATCGTTATGTGCTCAAATAAGAAATTAACTTGGTTAATTAAACTTAACCTGCAGTGTTGCCAAGCCTTAAACTTTATTAAATACACTCTTCTCCAAGATGTATATTCCAATTTTGACATCCAATACTGTGCTAAAAGTTATTTACAACAAATTATTACTACAATGGACAGTGATTATCTCCGATTAGATTATGACACGTAGCAAAAGTAATCCTCCAACAAATACGCTTTCATAATATTTTTAAATAAAAAAATATTAATAAATTTTCAGCCTCATATTTTAATACTAACATATGCAGAGGAGTTGAATTACGAAATGGCATAATTTATTAAATTCTATGTGATTATGGTCATGAAGATCACGTTTGGATCTCAAAGGTTTGTCAATTACTTAGTCTCAATTAGTACCTACGCAAATAAATTAACAAACCTCAAACAATGTATGTACCCAAAAAAACCTCAAACATATCGTTTTTGGTTGTGAAACTTTATTTTCACCTTTAATGGTAGTTGGAGATATTTAGAACAAGTTTGACAACTCAAGTTGAAAGAAAGGATTTTGTGCTTTTGTATGACCTCCCATGATACTTTTAATTTTTGTTTGCTTGACATGCGCCCTATATATATAATATAATAAGATGTACTAATTATAAAATATTTATATTATTTTTTGAAAAGTCAATAATAATTAAATATTAATAATAAATGATATAATAATAGTCTATAAAACTTATATGCTAATAATATATACATTTTTATTTAATAATTAATAATATAATGAGAATATAAAAGATTGTTACATTAGGGGAGGAATCTAATTACTCCAAGAGTGCGTGGAAAAAACCTACTTCACATCATTATTATTTATCTTTGGGAAATTCAATAGTTTAAATTGTTGAGTACATCTAAACCATTTGATTTTCCAAAATTGAATGACTAAGATGAGAAGTAAGTTTTTTACATTTACCATTGGAGTAAGTGGATCACTCCTGAATATTATCTCTTTTTTCTTCTAATGTATTTTTCAAATCATAAAATAAAGAAAAAAAGTGAAAAAGAAGTGTGAAAAGGAGAAATAGAGAATAAAGAGTTGAAGATGTTTGGTGTTTAGAGTTGAGACAGGACTCAGGTTCCATCATCCACAAATCGAATCCAAAGTAAAGTAAAAGTAATTACTTTCCGGTTCATGAATCCCTTCATCATTGGCTTATGCCTTATATATAGCATCAAAATCAAATCAAGCCAAATCCCCTTTAACCCAAAATAATAAATTAAAACTTCTTTCACAATAAACAACAGAATAAGAGATCCATTTCTCTGTTCAAAAACCCAACCTTTCTTCATATTTCCCCTATTACCAACAAAACCCTATTCCTCATACACTCTCCTGTGATCTTTTGTGATGTATTCATATCTGGGTCTGCTTCTGTTCATTCTTTTTGTGTGTTCTTCTGCCACTCCATTTTCATTTTTTGGATCACGCCGTTCCATCCTTCGTGAGGTTAGCGACATTGATAAAAGTGATCATCCAGATTATGCCGTTGAGCTCAATTCAACGAATTTCGATTACGTTCTTAAAGATACCCCTGCTACTTATGCCATTGTTGAATTCTTTGCCCACTGGTTAGTCATCATAAATTCTATAATTTTTTCACATTTTTATGCTTTTATTTGTTGAATTTATTGAAATATCTACTGGGTATTGAAAAGTATGGATTTTTATGTACTCTATTGTGATTATACGTGTGTGTTTTTATTCAATTGGATCTATATAATTCATAGTATAAAGCATTACAAGGCTTTCGGGAAATTAGGTTCACTGGCTTGTTGAGTTTGCTTGTTACAGTGAGGTTTCTTTTTCTAGTATTAGTATTAATTCAGTTATAGACGGTTGGGATTGTAGATAAAGATTTGGGAGAGGTTATGGTTCATGTGATAGATGCTACGAGCAGTGAAGGGGGAAAGAGGAATATAATTGGAGACTTAGCTTGAAAATGACCCTTTGTCATTCCATTACTTTATGTCACTCTCCTTTACACCTTTGTATGTTCCAGGAGCATTCTACATAGTTCACGCATTGGTTAAGACACTAATCCATAAACAGAAATTTGAAAAGGAAAAATATTTTGTTCTTTTTCTATCATGTAATTGAACATAAACATTTCCATTCCTTCATAATAAATATTTCACAAATTATTTTCTGTCATAACATGTATATTTTTAAGCATGAATACATGCATGACAAATTCTAATTTCCCCTTGTGTCACTTAATTTTTTTTAGGTGTCCTGCCTGCAGGAATTATAAGGTATTGTTTGCTCAAGAGTAATTAAATTTTTGGACTTTTTTTAATGAATGTTTCAACTCACCATCATTATCTCACTGAATTTATGTTGCAGCCTCACTACGAAAAGGTTGCAAGGTTATTTAATGGACCAGATGCAGTGCATCCAGGAATTATATTAATGACAAGGGTAGATTGTGCATTGAAGGTATGTGCATCTTCTAATATTTTATTCACAAGATGTGGTTTAGCGTTTATACAAGACATGCCTTGGTGATTGGTACCTCCCTGTTCACTTTTTTGGCAGCACAGATAAATAATAAACTCTGTGATAAATTTTCTGTTGGTCATTATCCTATGCTCTTTTGGGGGCATCCTTCTAAATTTGTTGCTGGTAGTTGGGAACCTAAACAAGAGAAAAGTGATTTACGTGTGATTGATGATGCACGTACAGCGGATCTGTTGCTTAATTGGATCAACGAGAAATTGGGCAGGTATGAGGTATACATACATTCATTGTTAGTGTGGCTAAAATATCGTAGCTGAACATTTATTTAAGCTAGATGTTGGGTTTGAATTTAGAACATCAATACTGTGGACTTGTAATATATTACAAATTAAGCAGTAACTGCGAATGTCTAGAATTTTGAGGAAGCTTTTCAGTTGCAGCTGATGGAAACAGAATTTGTCATCATACATTTTGCTTAAATTTGATGTAAAATTAACTTGAGCTTATTTTCTTGTTTTTGACTTATATTGTTCAAAATTTACAGTTCATTTGGCCTTGATGATTCAAAGTTTGATAATGAGTATCTTTCATCCAATATATCCGACCCTGGGCAGGTCCTTTTCTATACTTTGTCTATATATGATTTGCTTTTGTTTTATATATGTGAATATTCAACATTGACATATGTCATGCACGAATTTGGGATGATTGTAAAGGCTATCAACGATGTTGAAGAGGCAACTTCTACGGCGTTTGACATCATCTTAGAGCACAAGGTAGCTTTATCATTTCTCCCTGGCCGGTCTTCAGTTTTGTGCTCATTCTTTTGGATGATAGAACAAATTTTCTTTTCCACAGATGATAAAACCAGAAACGCGTGTTTCACTTATTAAGTTTCTTCAGCTTCTGGTTGCTCATCATCCTTCTAGGAGGTAAGATGAATCTCCTACTGCTCCTTTCTTCTGTGTCTGTCCAGTATTTGGTGTGACCAATTTTTTCTGTTTTGCTCATTTGTTTCAGATGTCGAAAGGGTTCTGCCGAATTACTTGTGAGCTTTGATGACTTGTACCCAACAGATTTTTGGTCTAATAATGAGCAGGAAGCTGATAAGGGTTCAGTTAGCAACTTAAAGATTTGTGGAAAAGATGTGCCTCGAGGATACTGGGTATGATCTCAATACTCATATTTAACCATTTGAATACTTCTATAAAGCACTTCTGCTTAGCCTGTTTGAAGTTTTTGTATTGTCTATTCACAGTAACCAGAACAAATTAACATTCTATTTTTTGTTCCTGAAAGTTACCAACTTACCATAATATGTTAATTGTAGTTGATATTTGAATTGTTACTGGGAGTAGGATTCCAATTGTTTCTTGTGGAGTATTTCAAGTTGACTTAATATATTTTTACAGAAAAATCATTCTCCATGTCAGTGAACCTTAATATTTTATATACGTGTGTCATGATTTGTCCTTGGTGACTTCCTAAATATTCTCCATGCTTGTAACATTTGCATAAAGTAACAGAATTGCAACAAAACTGTCCAAATTCTCCGTATATCAGTAGTAGAAATTACTTGAAACAACCATGAGTTGAGCACCAAGGAGAAGCCAAAATAACATTTTCCTATCATGTAAGGAATGTAAGGGAAAAATCAATGGAAAATACAGGCATTTCTCTCCAAATACAACATATAACTGTACAATGGATGAATAGATTGCACATGCTGCTTCTGCGTGGTAAATTGGCACCAGAAATTGAGTGCAGTGTAAATGAAAAATTGCATTCCAGTTGTGCAGTTACCCCAATGTTGCTGTTTATATAGTCTTTCTCTTAATCCTTAAGAAAAACAAAATGTTGTTATTCGGTCATCCAGAGTTGCTGTTTTCTTTATTCTTATGTTCTGTGGGATTTGAAGATACAGCTCAATATCTTTGTTCCCTTTGCTGACCTGTTATGTAAGTTTTTTGTGATGCAAAATGATTAAATTGAACAAAGAGCTCATTGCCAATCATTTCTTATGGCTTAAATGCACTTCGCATCTCTCATTTTTGCCTATGTGCGAAGTTTGACTCCCATCTTTTTTCGGGCACTTTAGGTCCTCAAGTTTCTCCTGTTATGTTGCATTAGTCCCCCTGTCAAGTTTCCATTCAAGACTAATAGATGACACTGGTGTGGTTAATGCTACTCTCAATTAATATTTGTTTTAAGGGACGATCTTCACATGCGAAAAAAATCAGGGATGAAAAGTGCATTCAAGCCATTTCTTATTCAGTGAATGTAGTTTTTGTGTGTTGAATTTCCTTATTTTATTATAATTTAACTTGTCTTGGTAGGTAATTTTTGTGTTCACTTATTATCAGAAGGTTCTTGATTATTTTGACTTTTCTTTGCTAGACGTTCTGTCGTGGCAGTAAGAATGATACCAGAGGCTTTAGGTAATGTTTCTATTCCAATGTTTTCCTAGTTCCACATCCAATCAACATATGTAACTTCAATATCAACTGCCCTAGTTGAGTAGTTTCACTATTTTGTCACTTGTGGATATTCGAGAGGTGTGAATACTTTGTATATACCAAAGTGGAGCTTTGCTCATCTAAGTAAAGCTTTGATTCTGCATTCACTACAAACTACCACTATGACAATCTTAACATTATATCCCTTATCTTTCTCTCTCTCTCTCTCTCTCTCCATTTTCCAGCTGTGGTTTATGGGTTCTTCTGCATTCACTATCTGTGAGGATTGAAGATGGAGAGAGCCAGTTTGCATTTAATGCAACTTGTCATTTTGTTCGAAGCTTCTTCATCTGTGAGGAATGCCGTCAGCATTTTTACAAGATGTGTTCAAGGTAGGGGAACTAAGAATTGGTAATGTCAGGATCATTTAAGCTTCTTATTCCCCCTTCTAATATTGAATTTAATTTTCAGTGTTTCTAGTACTTTCAACAAAGCTCGTGACTATGCTCTCTGGTTATGGAGTACACATAATAAGGTGAACGAAAGGTTGAGTAAAGAAGAAACATCTTTAGGTACTGGCGATCCCAAATTCCCGAAGACAATTTGGCCTCCAAAGCAGCTTTGCCCTTCCTGTTATCTAGTCCATGATCACAGGAACAACAAAATTGAATGGAACCAGGATGAGGTCTATAAGTTTTTGATTACTTATTATGGAAAAACCATCACTTCTCTGGACAAGGACAAGATTGTTGGAAATAACGGAACTGATGGAGCTGTTGAAGATTTAGTAGTTGAAGCAAGTAATGCAGTTGCGGTGCCTTTGGGAGCTGCATTGGCAATTGCTGTCGCTAGTTGTGCTTTCGGAGCACTCGCTTGCTACTGGCGTTCACATCAGAAGAGTCGGAAGTATTTCCACCACCTACACTCTTTAAAGAACATATGATAATTAGGAGGGTAATGAACTTTTTCTCCAAAATTAACTAACAACTGGGTCATGAAGAATATTAAAAGGGGGGTATAAGGAGTAGATAGATTCAATTCTTGAGGTGTTGGGATGCTTACTTATTTGTTTGTGTAATGTTTCAGGCCAAGGAGAACATGGAAGTAGGAGTAGCATACAATTATACAGAGAGACATATGAGGTGCATAGCAGCTTTGATAGGCATCCAATTTATGTTCCAAAGAGCATTTATCAATGTCCTTTTTGTTTTTAAACCTGTCATTCCTTAGTTGAATGTACAGAACATGATTCTTACTCTTGGAGATCATTACTGATCTGTGGTACTTTCTTTTTTGGGTTGAGCTTATATGTAGTCTATAGCCTATGAATTTGGGGAAAGGATCACATGACATGTAACATCATTTTTTGCTCAGTAATTTTGAGCTGTTTATTCTTTAAGTAACTGTATAAACTATAAACATGAATTACAGTATGTATGGTTCACTTTTTACAAAACATTTGAATTAAATCACAGTAGCCAATGGTAGAGTATCATTTGTTGGGCAAGAACAGTGTAAATCTTCACATGTTTTACTGAACTTTTAAAATTGGGAGTTCTTCTAGTCCCATGTTATTATTTTATTCAACGCTATACCATGCCCATGAATTTGCATGTAACTATAATTATGTACACGTGGTTAACATATAACTAGGCTATCTATCCCATCCAAAAGTGGTCATATAAAGTAAGGATCACAAGCTTTGATGAGCACGATACCACAATTTTAATATTGTAATTACAAAACTTCATAAGTCTGGTAAACAATGCACTAGGTGGGAAAGCCAGGTAATTATAGTCTCAACTGCTGTCAAGGATCCTATTTATCTGCTTTGTCATTTTCTATGTTTTTTGTTAAATAATCAGACAATGATACAAAGAAAGTATCTATTTTCATGGTAGTTTTACAAGTCATCCCATCTTTCATATGTATCCGTTTATGTTTCTAAAATTCTATATACAATGAACATATATGAATCTGATGAATTCATATGTATAAGCAGAAACAGTAATTTAAATGTACAACTTGGTGCTGCCTAGACTTCACACGGAGTGGCTATTTCAGAAACTTGGTAGTAAAAGTGGCAGAATTTCAGCTTCTTCTAACCAGCTTTATCCTCATTCCTCACCAAATTCAAGGTTTTAAAGGAAATTGTCTCCATCTAATAAGCATCATAAATGATTAGAGAAATTGCAGCATCTCATACATAGCAACTTTTCACACCATGTTTACTTCACTACATTTTTTACAGTACACGTATGATATGAGGCTGAGGCTGCAAATCCACTTCTTCGTTTTCGTCATCAGATACACTAACCAAGGAATCAGGATGCTCCTAATAGTTACAGATGGTCAAGCAAACTTCAGTATAAGCAAGTAGATTATTCCTTTGCACAGTTATTAATCATGAGAAGCAAACAAGATGTTAACCTATGGTAAAAACTTACTTGATGTTGCTGCCGATGCCGCTGGATTAACAAGACTGCTCTTACCATGAGGTATATTGGAAAAACAATTCCCACAATCCGAAATAATAACAGCTACCAAAACCCGATTAAATTGTCAGTAAGAGCATGATCAATGTACTTAGTGCTTAGTAAAATTATCTGTTGCATTAAGCATACGTACCATAAATAGTGGGAAAGAATACTCCATATTACCACTAATTGTGAGGGGAAGTGTATGCCTTAAAATTAGTAGAGCCATGAACTGCAATGAGAATAATGAAGATTGGTAAATAACTAAATATCATAGCAAGTAGGTGTTAAGACATAGTGGCATCCATGCACAAGAGAAAGAGAATTACAATGACAGCAACTGAACGACAGCATATCAAACTTCTTGTAGAAGAGGCTGAATACCGGTCATAGTCAGAGTTGATAAGGTTCTGGTCGGTGGGAACCATGCTAACCAAATGCGCTCTGTTCAAGTCTCTTCTTGAAATCTCCCAATTTCCCCTGATATAAAACCAACATGGGATTACATTGGGAAATGTTGGGAGGAAAACATAGTCTGCATATTAACATATGGAGGAAAAAGAATGGTGTATGGGAGTTTACCTGAAACTCATTGGAATATGCCCAAATCGAAATAGTGGAGGAGGAGCTGTGTAACCAGGCTTGAATTGCTGAGATTTATAATAATATAGGGGAAAATAATTAATCATAACACAATCAGGTGAAAAATGATATGACAAATATAAACCCAACAATCTAGATATACCATTTTCTAAAATCAATTACCAACTGAACAAGTATAGAAAGGAGATGATAACCAGGAAAAGGAACAGTTTTAAGTTACCTGGTGGCATATCTCACAGGTGGTATCACCCTTCTCATTACACCACCGTTGGACACATCTACGGTGAGCATACTGCAAAAAGCGATCAATATAAGTGCGTAAAATTTAAGCGATCAACTTACGGCAAATAATATTGAACATTGGTTGAATTTGATAAATATCTGAAGTTAGTATATGTGCCACATCTCTAAAATGAAGAGCCAGAAAAGAGGACTATAATGAAGAAACTAATACATAATTTTATTCATCTACAACAGAAGCCAGATACAAGGAATGGAAAGCTGGGACTTCAGGAATGGAGAGCACCTGCCCCACTTTTGGTGTCTCATTTGTGTAAAAATCCACTTAAAAATTGACACCTAATTAAAAATAAAAATTATAAAAACATAAAATAATTTTATTATATTACTCGGTGAAATGTGATTGGCTTGGGACACAGACACATAGTTTTTTTTGGGAAATGTGGTTCTTCTTTGGAATTCAGAATCCCTTACAAGTTACAACTACTTGCATTTCTGATGATATTTAAGCTGTGCACACTATTAGAAGCATGCAGACAAGAGGTCCATATTTAATAATTCATCTTAAATGTGACCATATACTAAGATCGCATCTGACTCATGTAATGAATATTTGAAGCATATCTAACATATGTAATTATTTCTGAAATTCATACAAAGTTGAATAGCTATCTATGGTCTACCAAATGATAGGATACCAGATAAATAATGATAGGAGCTTGTATAAAACGTACGTTACAGACTCACAGGTATCTTCAAAATCTAGTGCAAAATGAGTACTCTAATTGTATAAGAAAAAATAAACTGTGAAGGTAAACAGCCTTTAATTGATCCCTCCTTGTAAGTTCTCAACCCCCATCTTACCAATGACCTTTGTTCCCTCCTACTAGCATTTCACCAAAATCCTTTTTAAATTTAAAATGCATACTTAATGGGCTCAATACACATTAAAATATCTCAGTCACTTTCACATATCAAAACATATGAATGTAATGGTAGTAAAGAACAAACCTTCAAACTTCCGCAACAGGAACAAGGTGTCTCCATATTACAATCTTCATCCTCATCATGACAAATCTTGCATTCAACCAATTTTCCTGGAGATTTTGTACCATCTAGCCCCTTCTTCATCAAGGAGACATCAACTTTTGTATCATCCAATGCTGAAGATGCAGCCTGCATTGCACAATTTCTGCTTTCAAGTGTAGCTTCTAACGTGGATTCAGTCAGCAACCGATCAACCAGCAACACAAAGTGATCCCCCATCACTATATTCAAGGCAAGTTTATATTTTCTGTGCACGTCTAAAGTCTAAACCTCTTGGTGAAACAAAACTCCTTCAGAAATGTGTATGAAACCAACCTGCAAGGAAAAAACAAAAACAAAAAAACATGTTAACAACAACATCGAAAAGCATATTTAAAAAGGGTCAATTTTCATTTTTGGGTACTCGTAAAATTGGAGAATTTTATCTTCATGCAGAAATTCTCAGTTCCCATTACAAAAAAACTGCCCCTCGCATAATGGTTGGAGAGAACACGAGGAGGGTGTAAATTTCATAAACAGAAAGGTACAAAATTGGAACAGAAGCAAATGACAATAATTGAAATGAATTAATAAAAGCGAAATGTTTGAAAAGTTAAAAGAATTTGAATTTACGGTGAGAAACATAGCAACGAAAATAAAAGGGGTACAGACCCAGATGGAAAAATGGAACAAAATAACAAAAAGGCAAAACCTTTTAGTAAGAGAATGACTTAAAAGCGTGAAGAAGCATAAATTGAAGGGAAAGGGGTGGGGAAAAAGAGGGTAAAAAGACGTATGAATCTTAGAAATCATGTTGAAGCTAAGAAAGGTTTCAACTTTATGGGAAATGAAGACAAAAAAGGAAGGGAACTTTGAGTTTATAGAAACTTAAGGGGAATCTGAGTTTTGGGAATGAAGCAAGAGATTGAGTACCGTTGATGCACAAAATGCAAGCAATTACAAAGTGAGATGCGAAATTCGCTCTTCATATGTTGAAAGGGTGGAGAAGAAGGATGAGAAGAAGTCTTAACGCCACGATCGGAAATCTCTGAAAGTGTACCCTACCACTCTTTTTGTTTCAAACTACCATTACCCCCTCACATTACTGTGCCCGCCATGTCACAACAGAACACGAAAAACAATATTCAATTCCTTATTATTCATCAATAATTATTAAAAACAAACATAAACAGTTTGATTTTGAAGAGGAACAAAAAAAATAGAATAGTTATGCACTTAGGCCACATCCTTGGACTTTGGCCAACGAAACCATGGTCAAATTTCAGAATTGTTGCAGGTCATCTACTAATGTTAATTAATGGCGTTCCCGAATTGAAAAATCGATGGCTCAAAGTGCATTTGATCGGAAATAATTGTGATAGACACTTATCCATGCAAGAGGTCAACCATTGTTTGCTCTCTATTTGTTTATAGCTAGTTGATTTATTCAATACGTTTATTACTTTATATTAGTGCCAGAGTTTTATTAAAAATAATAAAATAAAATTTGTATTGCGAAATTATATTCATTAGTTTTCAAAGTATAACATTCATTACTTTTTAGATATGAGATTCCTCTTTTACTACATTAATTGGTGCTCTTAAAATACTTATTAACATTCTACTTCATTTAATTATCTACACTTATATCCTAATATATAAAGGGAAAACACAAAATAATTACTCATGGTGGTGTAATTTGTGTTTTCCTATTTTATCCTTACTAATCTATATTTTCTACCAAAAAACCATATAACATATTTCCTCATTTTATCATTTTATGTTCCATGTTTGTTTATGTAAGTTTTAAAGTTTTTCCATTTGAATACGACAATTTTCTATATGGATCAAGGCAATATTTGAACACGAAAGTTTATCATTTTCCTTTTTTAACATGCAAAATTGCAAATCATGTTTTGTTGATTTTGTTATAGTTATGAAAAATGTAATAAATATACAAATTAATTACAATTTACTCAATAGAAAAACGAGTTGACCACGTGCCCTGTGAACACGTTAGTATATATAAAGTGGACACATGTTAAGCTAAAGTGAAGAGAAAATTTGAAATAAATATTCTCATGCGAAATGGTGTTGTGAATATTATATAATAATATATGTGTCGATATGTCCCATATATTACATGACCTCACCTCTCTATATGTATATTTTAAATTAAGGTGTAGGTGAACAACCGAACTAAATTAAGAGTTTACGTAAATACGTTGCATGATGAGACTATAATTCAAACCTTTGAAGCCAAAACATTAAAAGGCCAACACGTCAAAAAACTATACGTGTTCAATGTATACATTATTTCTGGATTCACTTTGTGCCACAAATGTATACAAAGCTGCTTTGGCTGACCTTTATTGTTATTCAATATGCATCTTTTCAATAAATAAATAAATGTAGCTAAATAAAACCTAGAATTTCTATTTAATAAATAAATATGTTCCCTATATTCTTTTAAGGTGTTTTCACCATCATATGAATAAGGCAAGTAATTACTTCCATAAATAAAGAGCCTTAAATTTTACCCTTTATTAGATGTGGATCCAACATATCTAGTAACCATGACGTTTTATTCTGAACACTTTCTGTAAGGACACTACCTTTAGCTAATAACTACAAATCAAACTGCTTTTTCTTTATTTTACCGAAGTGGTATAGTACATTGGTACACTACCTTTAGCTATGCTCTTGAACATCAAGATGTAGCTTCACTCCACTTTTTTCTTCTCATTATATGGTGTACAGTAAAACAATAGCAGGTTACTTATTTTCATCAAAATTTCTATTGTAGAATATGTACTTGACTATTTTCATATGACAAAGATGAATTGTTGTTGATGGGATTCTTGCTAAATCTATTCTTTAGTTTTTGTGTAAAGGATAGCTTCACAAACACTTCTTCACTTCCGGAGCGGTTTGCATAAAGTATCCACAGAACAAGGCAGAGCAGGACAGCAACTGAAATGAGGCCTAGTCCTGCATTGATAATCTTAAGATAATTGTTTAATGGAGGACAGTAACTTGAAATGATTCCCGTGAATGTATCCCTGACAAAGTTGCAATTCTGAAGGCTAAGTAAAAGTGGAGTATAATGTTCCAATGCATAGCTTTCATTAACAGCAGCTACTAACTGCAAGTAAATCTCTGGTGTCACCCTACCAATAGTGGTACAAATCCCAGATTCAGACACCTCACACTCATAGTTCTTCCAAACCTATGAAGTTTAAACAGAAATTGAATGAGATTCCTGGCACAAATGACACTATAAGATCGTCAAAGATTTAGAACAGTTCAAGAGAAAAATTTAGAGATTCTTCTTTTCACCTGACTTCCATATGTTAATATATAAAATTTTAATTCAGTAATATGATTTGCAAAATATTACAGACAGTTTTCAGAAGTTTGATTTCCAGCAGGATGTGGATGTGTATATCATTTCTCAGTAAACATGTGATTTGTTATATGTAGTTCATTGGAGTCTAGTGAATTTCTCAGCAATGTATGCAACCAAAAATCCAAAGCCAAAAAGATGCACGGTTTCTCTCTACAGACTTAATATTTTTGGTTGGGGGAATGGGCAGATGGAGAAAAAAGGAAAACGCTGCTAAAAGCCACATGGTGGCCACAATAAATAAACGAGTTATGTGATGGGGAAAAATACCATTGAGGCATTGGCAGAAGTAACTTCTTGAGCTGTACATTGGCTTTCTCGAAGCTGAGAGTCAAAGGGATAGCATAAAGGCGGCATTGCTGGCCCAGACTGATTGTAGTAACCCATACTACCTTGTGATACATTTCTGTTTGCAGCTTCATAGATGAAACGGTTGACAACACTTGCTATATTGATGACGACTTGTTTACTTTGGAAAAGAGTTTTGTTTGTGGTACTTTGATCAACACATGGAAGGATATCACTAAGAGCAGATTCCATGTGTGGGTTTGCTACCCATTCTCCCATAGCCACACAAGTATCAGAAATTGCACTGTAATAGAAATAAGTCACTCATGTCAGGCCCTTTGGTTGGTTAGTCTGGACTTTTGAACAGGAGATGGAAATTTCCAGAATATAAAGATAAATGGATTTCAATTCAATATTATCAGTTCATGAAAGGTTTTTTATGGATTAAGTTACAAATCTGAAGAAAGCTAGTGATTAGGGGAGGGGCAGGGATCCAACGCAAAGAATGCAGAATATATTTCCGAGGGTAATGGGTGCCCATAGGGAGCCAAGAAAGATAATAGTTTTCACTTAAAGAGTATGCTAAACTGAAACGTTTAGAGATAATGCTTACTTATTAAGTATCATGAACACCCCACAAAGAATAAATGTGATTGCAACCAGTAACCATCCACTGAAAACAAATCTGCAATAACATAATGAAATTCGATAGAAAAACATGAAAAGGAATCTTCAGGTAGATAGTGGAATGATAAGGAAAGTTAATATCAGCAGACCATAAGCAAAGATGACTTACATGAGGATTGCATGTTGATGTCCCAGGATAGACAAGACTGCACAAATTATATGAATCAGTTATATGGCATAAGAGCAAGAGTTTTATAAATAAATATAAAATTAGATCAATTAATTAAAGATGCTATCATCAATACATACGTAATCCAATTAGAGCTAGGAGAAGCATCACTGCCGCCACAATAATCAAAGCTAGATGCCTACAAAATGTACACAATTTAGCATCATACGAGCTCATAAGAATGGAATATTAAATTCGCGAACAAAGAGTTGTCAGTTTAATGAATGCATACACAGTATTGAATACTCTTCTAATTTTAGAAGAATTTTCATTTGTCTTCTCCGAAAGTTTATCAGCTGCAGTTTTTAGATCGACATTTAAATGGTCAATATTATCCAAGACATCAGATGGAAGAAGCATCTGGGTGACATTGATAGTTTTTGCAAGGGAGAGATACTCTGTGACATTTCTTAGAATCTGAACTGAATAATCTGACTGATTGACAACATAGTGGAGAGTATCCAAGGCCTCTCCATGGAACTTATCTTGTCCAACAGAAAGGAGGATACATCCAGTCCTGTGTGATTAAGAGTATGAGACTTGTTAGTAATCCAAAAGGGATGCATGCATCTAAATTATAACTGAAATTGAAAGAAAATGAAACAATGAAGCAACATAATATTTGCCAAAAGAACGCTTTGAACTTGGGAAATTTCATGGCAAATAAAGAATAAGTAGGAAGTGGCAAGTAAAACATGAAGTTCTAGAGTCTGATTAACTTTTTATAATACTTCCTTTTTCAATGCTCTTTACTCATGCTTTCGAGATCAAACCAGTGTAATTACTTGTTAAAGTAAATTTGTGATGAGCAAAACTGAGCTTGCTACAGAAAATTCACTTGAAAACTGATTCTCAAAATTTCACATCAACTAAATGACACCATTACCAAACTATCATCAATATTGATCGGTACTCATTTATTCATTAAAAACTATAAGAAACATCCTAAACATGTGCTAATATATTATTTCAGATTCTGAATATCTGGAAACCAAACATAAAAATAGATGATTAAAGAACCAACTTTCTGTATCTATGTTGATAAAGTATTGCGTGAAGTAGTTCGCAAGAAGAACATTTAAAATAATCTTCAGAGAATTACGCTGCAGTCAAGGTGAACAATATAAGCAGTATAAGACAAATTCTTTGCGAATGATTTGATGCTTTGTCCTCGATGTTGATTCCCCATCCACAGCACAGATAAATCACAAGTGCCAAGCCAAAAGATACAAACCATATGACTGAAAGAATAAAACCCGCGGCACCAGTGAATCCAACTGACTGCAAATATAATTGTTAAGAAATGATCATTTGAAGTGAATAAAAGAAAGGTGAGGTTGTTTGGAACAGGGGGGGTATCATGAAGGTAGAGCAACAAAATGACTTAAAAGAAACAGAATTTCAAGGAGGACAAAAAACAAGGAATGAAAGTTAATGCTAAAGAAGTGCATCTCCGCTTGTTAATTATATAGCAGTGGCCATCACTTCAATGTGCAAAGAACTACACCAATGGAAAGTAGCCATATACTAAAGAAATTAAGGAAACGTCACTCATTCTTAGAATCACTTCAGTTACATTTACTAAATAATAAGTGTGAAGTACACTCACTAACTCATATACCCCAATGCCAATCAATGTAGTTATAAGCAGATAAATAGTTAAAATCTTAAAACATGTTGAACAATAGCAGTCTCCATTTCAATTGAATCAAGCAAAGAACAACGGTGCTTGCTAAGGCAGTGTTTGATGTGCAGACAATCAGGCTGCAACAAGACAACAGGACGAAAGAGAATTTTTGTGATATTCTCTTTAGTTCCGCAGTTCCACTCCTTTGAGTAGAACCAAAATGTTCTATTTATAACCTAATGTCATGTTCTGTGTATAGAATCATCAAACACATATATTTTGTTACATCCTTTTATGACATGTGTACCAAACTATACAAAAGAAATTTAAGCAGCATAATGAAAATTCAGATGTAATTTACATATTGGCATTGAAAACAGAATAAACCAGCCATTCATTAAAGAACAATTATGAAAGAAGAATGAACAATAGCACTTACAGCCCAATAATGGCGATCAACAATATCCCAACCACCTCGATAACGTCGAAATCCTTTTAGAATGTCAGGCCTTCTCGTCCTTTTCGCGGCTAGAACAAGAGCATCGTCACTTTGAGGCCCTGGTGCTGGAGCCATTTGTGTGACTTCATTCTCCCAGGAACCAAAACTCTCTTCACCTTCTCCTGGAAACAAATAGAAACAGAATTAGTCACCCACACTTGAAAGCAAAAACAGATAAATCCAAAATGAAATGGAAGGTATCCTACTTCTCCACTTTTTGACTTAAACATGATAAAAATAGCATATTTGAGCACATGAAAAGTTGACACAAAAATTTGATATTTCCTACAAAGTTCTTACCTTTTCCAAGATCTGAATCAAACCCATAACCATATTCACAAATCAGAATAAATGAGAAACACAAACCTAGGAGGAACTTAATGTGATGCTTCATCAACCCAGATGAAGACGAAGCTGAAATAGAGCTCAAAGACAAAAACATGGAGAAGAGGAGCAGCAACAACGGAAACCCAAAAGCCTTCATTGTTAGTTCCTTGCAGAAAAACTCAGTGGTCACTGCAAAAGTGGCAAGAACACCTCAACATGTTGAGAGAGAGAGTGAGAGGATGTATAGTTGGTGTAAGAAATTGGTAATAATAATGAATGTGTGTTAATAAGGATGAAGAATGGGATAGAAGAGATTTATGGGAAGAAGAAGAAGAAAGGGAAAGGAGATAGGGAAGAGTGTCACATGGGGACTGTAGTGTGATAAAAATTGACGAATTACGTTAGGGGAAAAAGGCGGGTGTCACTTAATTAATAGCATTATTGACTAGTACCAGTAGAAGATGTACCACTGACTCAACACTTCTCAATTATTTATAGTCTGATTGGGTTATATAAAATTAAGTTTAATTGGATCTAGAGTTAGATTTTGGTTCAAAAATTAAATTCGGTTAATATTTAGCATTAGGATGGGGGACAAGTATGATTCGGCCCGTCCCATCTCGTAGTCACTCATTTACCATGTTTGTGTGTTTCTAATAATGTACAAAGTAATGACACTTCTTTAGTCGAAAATATCATTGATTCTCTAATTTTTATGGTATATACATAATCATTTTATATGTCAAATTACATATACATAATAATAATCAATATTAAGAAAATTTTATCTAAAATAAGTATGTGCTATACTTAAACGGGTCTAGATCAAATTCAAGTTTAAATGATGACCCAAACGACATTTATGGTCGAGTTAGCTCTGGGTATAGGATCAGATCTGTGTTCAAAAAAATCAAACAAATATTTAAGGTCAAATAAGAAATGAGTTTTACTCGACCCATGCTCACCCCAGATTTCAGATTAGATGAAATATTTTATCGAAATGAAAATGTTATATTATTTATCATATTACAAATTAATATTGTATTTAATAATGATTAATTTAAAAATTACATAAGATTTTGGAAGGATTTTATAATTATAAAAATATAATAGATTTTAGTTTTTTTAAAATTAAAATAGATAATGTATTATTGTATGATGGTTTTTTAGATTGTCAACATGTTATTTATGTATTAATGGTCATTTACTATTAAATATCATTATTAATTCTAGTAATACCCTATACTAGTTTTATAAACACTTTATATCTTAAACTCAATTATAAATAAACTAATAAGTTTTAGCACATAAAATTGTTTTACCTAATTACATTTATCACCATTATCATATATATTTCTCATGCAAGGATAGTGAATGTAATGTGTGTATATATATATATATTATGGTATATATATCATTGAAATTTACTTATTTTTTCTATTCACTAAGCCAGACTTAAGTTTTTTCTCAACGGATTGGTATTGATTACTACTCTACTCAACACATCACAACTCAATGTAGCATCATTTTATTATATAAATTATAAATGCAGTTACATAAATAACATAATGTATGCATGTATGTAAAATAATGAAAATGCAAATAGGATCACAACTTTCAAAGCATGAAGAAGGACAATGTGGAGCTGACAGGGAGGAATTAATACTTAGTATGGTGTCCCCAAGTGTATGGAAACAAACAAAACATACCTATTTCTCAATCCCAAAAAGCATAACCTAATTTAAGCAATATGACAATTATTACAATAATAATTTAATATAAAAAACATTATGTAATGTGATTAGGTTAACTACCATCATTCTGTTAGAGTGGCCTTTGATTAGGTGAGAAAAAAACAGATTAGTTGAAGACTGGGCATGCATTTGCAAAGTAATTATTGCAATGGCTTTATGTTGGCCCATTGTAAAAGCAAGCCTGCAAGGAGGAGAAAAAATTGTGCTTCATGAATCACTTTAACCATGGGAAAAAGAAATGATAGCTAAAAAATGAAATAAATTTAAAAAACTTACTCTTAGAATAAGTTGATTCATTCTTAAAGAGGAAAAGAATAATCTTTCAATGGATTATATTATCTTTTTTATTTTTTGGTATCCGATTCCATCATTCATTTTTATCTTCAATTTTTGAGCTTTGAATATAAAAAGCGAGAAAAGTAATCTTGTAAACAAGAATACATTTAATTAATAGAGAACAGGTGAAGATAAAATAATTTTTATTATTTATTATTTTTCCTTAAACTCCACTCTATCAAATAAAACCTACGAGCACCTTCATATATGCATCCACTGCATTGCTTAAATGAACAAGATGTGCAATATTAAAAAATAATTGGGATGCCAAGCAACTTTTTCTTTATTTAAGCAATCACATTTGAGTAGATCTCAGGAAAAATAATAAAGGCATGTAAAATATAAAAACGTGGGTAGATTGTAAAATACTAAAATCAACTTAAGAAGCTTTTTGGAATAATTGAAGAAGTAAAATATTAGTTCCTGAGCTTAAATAATGACATTAAGAAAAATAAAAAAAAATAAAAAAAATTGTAAAAATTGAACGGAAGAAAATGTAATGAATAGTATAGGTAAAAAATTGAGTCACATATTCTATTCAAAATATTTTGTCCCACTCCAATGTCAACATTCAACGCTCAACAAGCAATTACATTTAATTGAATAGTCATCTATCTAGCATACACTTCAACAACAACAACAAAAGAAAAGTCTCATAACATAATAGTCAACACACGATTGTAGTAATCACTAACAGATGATGAATGAACAATAGGTAACAGACAAATATCAAATTGAATATTTTTATTTTTCCTGCTTCACTATTTGATACTAATAATCAACTACTCAAGTATCTAATCAGAAAATGATAATAATATCATTAGCATTGTAGTGCATAGTTATCTTTACATGTTTATTCATGTCTGAAGTATATAGACAATCCAAATGCATACTTGCAAAAAGGTGTCTAAACCAAAGATCAAAGGATTATTAGTCTTCAATCATAAAAATTTAATATGTAACATAATATTCAAAAATAGCTCTGCGATGTATTTATGATGAAATATTTCGGCGTTGTTCAATCCATAAGTTGACGTCACCTAGTGGGACTAAGGCTTAGTTGTTGTGATGATGTATGTTAGAAGCAGGCTCATGTGAGAAACAGGCATATGATACAATAATAAAGAACATAACAAACCTTAAGCAATCCGATTGTCTTGTATTGAAGTCTGGTGTTTTCCCATTCTCCATAAAATAGACCCAAAGATAATTGCTGATGCTATGGACATCTTTGCCCGAATTTTGTTTGTCAGTGGCTCGGTACATCACCGGAAGCCTAGTCAGCCACAGAATCATGGAGTGAAAGATAATAATGAGTTTCATTCCCCACACTACATGAAAGAATAAATTACTGGCTGCATCCAAAATAACTTACTAATATAAATCTTTTGTATGTTGTTTCAAACCTAGAAGTTTATCTAATACCTACCATAGGTGAAGAATTGAAGAGAAGAGATGATGATGTTCAGAAGGCGAGAAGCCTTTAAAGCAAATAGAGAAAATAAATAATTTAACTGCACCACATTCAAGAAGTGAAAGTGAAAACAATAAACAGTAATGCCACTTTTATGATGAGTAGAGACAAACAATTAAAAGGAAAATGCAGACCTGCATCCATGCTCATGTAAGCATCAACCAAAATTGCTTCCACCTACCTCCTTTCTTCTTTGCTACAGTTATCTTGGTGATTTTCTTTCTACTTTTCGAGAGATCATATGTAATTGTAGTTGCATATATTACTGTAGATTGTCTTTGAGAGAATGCACAACAAGACCATCAATCTTTTTCTGAGTAATAGAGTAATAGACACTTTCTGCAGAGCTGTAGTCTACGGATTTAAGATTGGCCAAATGCTCAACACAATTCACATGGTCTGGGGAGTGGTACCAGTTACATAAAAAATCGTCAACCAACTGTACAGAATTAACAGTAAAGAAGTTGGATAAAATTTTAAGCTACAATTTGAATGCGCAAATTCCTATTTCTTTCAAGATATAACAACAATCAATATGACTAAAGAAGTAATTATTTTGGGTTGAATGGACATATATGGACTGTTTAGCTTGAAGAGTTAGACAATGCAGAAAAATTCACCATACTATTGCAGAACATATTTTCCAATTACAGCAAAACAGAAATATCTACCAACTGCATAAAATTGGATATTCAGCAAATATTGAAGTTCGGAACATGGTGAAGTTCTTCCTCTCAAAATTAGAAATGCACATTATCCAATTACACAACTTATCACAATGTTACAATGAATACTGAGCAAAAACATGGTGTTATGCCGGGTTTTTTTTTAAGTAATTGGATAACCATGAATTAATTAAATATACACCGGAAGTATCTTAAGCTTGAAGGATGTGTAGAAAATTCAAGAAATCAGACCAGAGGCCAGGAGCAACTAAGTATCTCCCAGCTTAAAGTGTATTAATATATATAACAACAATACTAAAAGACCAGCTCTCTCAATGCAGGTTGCCCTAGAACCTGGATCGTCCAAACCTTTCACAGAATCTGAAATCTTATCTCTGTTCGAGATCTATCAAATGCTAAAAGCAAAAATCTATGCCCGTCAACCAACACGAACCCTTATACTACTTTGTGGTTAGTACAGGCTTTTCAGAGTATTAAGAAATATATCAGCTGCAAGATATGGATATGTTTTGCTTCATCTACCGATGGCATATGCATGAAAGCTTTGAATTGCTTCTAATGAGGAAGAAGTTGGTGTACGAAAATACTGACTAACTATTATTGCATTAAGTTCCTCTGATAAAGTAAAAGCAAAATCATCCATTACAGAATCTTGCACCTTAAATAGAAGTTTTGCTAGTTGTTAACTTGGTGAAACAACCAGTGGCTTAAAATGTCAACGAATAGATAACTACCATCTTATTCAATACAGACGCCAACAAGAAGCAATCTACCAAAAAAGACGCATAAAATATGAAAAAGTTGACAGTATTTGCAAAACCCTATTAACAAGAGCACCTCCAATCAGGGCGCAGGTGCAGACTTTAACAATTAATCTGGTTATTATCATAGTTAAAAAAGAACCAATGAACAGAAGTTGATAAAAATGATCACTGAATTGCAGATACATATTGATAACCCCAGAAAAAGTAATTTTGCAACTCGATAATGACCAAGCACAAATTATAAAATTCAACAACAGCAAATCAAAGGGTGAACAAGCAAAATCTGAAATAGATAATTTCAATATGTTAAACACTATCATTCAACAACAAATTGTGTAAAAAACTGATTCAGAACTACAAAACAGCCATTGTGTGAGCTGAATATTAAGCTTTCCAGCAAGTCTCAATTTTCTTTCTACTTGCTCAAACTACTGAAAAAACAAAAAAAAACAAAAAAAAATGGGAGAGAATTATGATACTTTCTCCAACAATTATATCCACCAATAATAGGATTATAAGGGGGAAAACCCTCTTCTGCAGTAATAAAAACCAACACGCTTTCCATTGATTGATTGAACAAATAATTGAAATACTACAACATATAATGTGTTAGAAACCCTTGTCAAAGTGTCAAACTTGACCAATTAAACCACCTCCAGCCTCCCCATTGACCTAACTTTATTTTTCTACTAATCTGGTATAAACTCAACTACTTATTTTTCAAGGTTAGACCAAATTCACCTGCAATAATAACAGTAGTAGCCATATCCAAGAACATTCCATGCTCCACAACCCCAGCAAGGTTCAAAATTGCATCACTTGCAACCTTCAAATCACCAATACTTTCCTTGAAATACAAGTCAATAATATAATTCCCATTGTCAGTGACAAAGGGTTCTTTCTTTTCCCCAAAAGTTCTCAGCTTTGCTTCACAACCAGACTCCTCAAACAGCTTCTGAAGCTTAGAAGCAGTGAACTTCCAACAAAACTGAATAACCTCAACAGGCATAGCCAAACCACTACCTCCAACATAGTTAACCAATTTGGACTCATCAACAATAACCACAAACTTCTTACAAGCACCTTCAACCATCTTCTCCCTCAAGAGGGACCCACCACGCCCCTTCACCAAATTCAAATAAGGATCAACCTCATCAGCACCATCAATTGCAAGATCAACAACAGGGTGAGAATCAAGATCCGAAAGGGGAATTCCAACAGACAAGGCTTGTTCATGTGTCATCTTCGACGTGGGTATGCCTATGATGTCCTTGAGCTTGCCCTGTCGGAGAAGCTCACCGATTCGGGCCACGGCGTGCTTCGCAGTGGACCCAGTTCCGAGGCCGAGAACCATACCCGATTCGACATATTCTACGGCCTTGTAGGCTGCGATTTTTTTCAAATCATCTTGCGTGAGAACAATAGAAGGTTGGGATGGGGAGGAAGGTAATATTAGACCAGCTTCCATTGCAGCTTTCTCGGATGCGATGAAATGGGGGTATGGAATAGCCATATTGAGAGCTTGAAAAAACAAAAAAGGTTTAAACTTGTGACCACCCAAAAGCTGGATGAAGGATATTGTAATTGATTGAAAGCGAAATCAGAAACCCCAGGACGAAAAAACAGAATTGGGTTACGGTCAATTAAGTCAATGTGGTGAAAAAATTAAAAAAAAATGGAAACAAAAATCTAGGGAGATATTTAAGGGGTGAGAGAGATAGGGAATGTGTGGTTGTGATTGAGTAAGAGGAAGATAGGGTTTGAGTGCAGAAGAGAGATGAGAGGATGCAAATAGGAGGCACGTTTGGTTGTGGAGTAAGGGTTGGGGTTATATAGAGGAACCAGGAGGGAAAGAAAGAAGGGTAGGGGAGGAGAGAAAAAAACCAGATTCATTTTCAACCCAAACATAATTTTTTTGTAAAGAACAAGAATGTGCTTACTTGTTTCGTGTGGTGTTCCGAAGGAATTTGATGCATGAATGGATTCTCAAATGTGACTTGAGCCGTTTATTTATGTATTATATTAAATATGGGTGGCTGAGATTTTGAAGAGGATCTTACCTTTTTTTTAGCATTATGGTCCTCCACTTTCACATGCCTCAATTACTTGTTACTTATTGTGTATCATGGTGGCGGCAAAGCCGTGAAAAAGAGAGTGGGATGACGGAGGTGGCAGGGATTTGAGGGTATAGATGGAAAAAAGACAAAGTTTGTGGACTTTTAAATAATTAAGAGAAGGCGTAAAATAATAAATATATCCGAGTTTGAAACTGGTTGTAAGAGGTTTTTGTGTGGAATACGCGTCCAAATCTGGAGATTCGAAAAAATATATAAAAAATGTATGTATAAGTTTTATATATTGTTATTTATATTTAATTATTATTAACATTTTAAAAAAGTAATATAAATAAATTATATATAATATAATAATTGTGTATATATTGAAGGTATATAGATACATGAATTGGATATGAGTTATGTACTGTATTTTTTCATGATCCTATTTAATTATTATTCAATATTTAAGGAGTTAATAATTATATATAAATAAATTTTTGCATAGATACTATATATAATGTATCTTTAATGAGTGGAAGGATACTATACAACTCATACAAGGTAGTAGTATTCATATGAGAAGTTAAAGGACGTGACTTTCAATTTCGTTGAAATAAAGAGATAATTAGTTTTATATTAATCCAAAATTTATTATCATTAAATAAATAGACAGATATCAAACAAATGCAATTCAAAATTAAATTGACTTATATATATAAAAATACTAAAAAAAGTATAAACATATACATACTTTTTATATCAATATTATATATTATATATATTAAATAAATACTTCCAAAACAAATTTATATAAAAGTCTAAATTTTCCTTATACATGTATATGTATACAGTATACACATGTGTGTAACAATTATCATCAATGAATGAGATAAATATTCGTAAATTCTAATTGATATAATATTGAGCTCAAAAAATAGCATTTTAAAATTGGACTTGAGTTGATCCTCCTCAACAAGTGGAGCCCAACGAAACTCAATTCAATTTATTTCCACCCATTACTATACATGTAAAAAAACCTTATATATATAATCGGACACAATAATGAGATTTCCTTTAAAATATAGTAAATTACATTGATATTATTTGAGTTTTAATAAAATTATATAAATTATCATTCCAATTTTTATACCTGCAAAAAATCTATAATTCATATACATACATTACAATGACATTTATATCATTTTTATTTAAATAATATTATATTTTTACCCTTATAATACACATAAAAAAATCACTTCCATTTATATTAATGGAGATGAATCTTACTCGACTAGAGGAGGTCCAATGGAAGCGACGTACTATTATACCACTTTGCTTGTTTGATAAGGACACAAGCATATGCTGCATGCAATTTGTTTGGTTCTCAAAAAAAGATTTATCTTTGCATAGCACTTTATTGGTCCAACAACATCTTATTGGAAAGGGTCTGGCTGCCAAAATTTATTCTCACTTTTGGTCCATATGCTTGACTGCATCTTCAATGGTGTAGAAACATCTAAGGGAAATTGAGACTTGGATGTCAATAACTACCAATATTTATATGCTTGTATACAATTAAGGCAATAATACCAGATAATATTTAAAAAATAATGTGTAAGAATAAGATACATTTTTATATCCAGTGTTTTATTTCACAATAATGACTAACAATATGTTGGTGTAGTGATGTAAAACTCTACTAGATAAAATATTTAATTTAAAATTAGATTTATAAATATATGGATATTCATGAGACATGTATCTTAATATTAGTTATAAATGTTAGAACTTGGAAGTTTGTATCCAAAAAACCAAAGTAAAACCAGAACTTGAATAGAAATTACAGAGAGTGTTAACAAGAAGAAGATGATTAATAGTGATGTTTTCTATTATTGGAAAATCTGTTAACTAACAAAACAGTCACTTAAGTTATATAAGGCAAGTCACTAATTGAACAAACTAAAGTCCATTTAACTAACAAAACACTAAGGCCCAAAGGCTAGTTAGAATTAAACACAACACCCCCTTAATTCAAACTAGCCAAGCTAACAACTCCAAGCTGATTTCTTTGTCTCTCAAAGTCAACTTTCTTCAATGGTTTTGTGAGTATGTCGGCTTGTTGCTCCATGGAAGTGCAATACTTCAGTTCCAAGTTTCCCTTCTCAACTTGATCTCTCATGAAGTGATATTTGGTGTCTATGTGCTTACTTCTACCATGGGAGATTGGATTCTTGGACAGATTTATGGCCGATTTATTTGTCCACGAAAATCACCATACACTCTTCATCACACAGCCTTAGTTCTCTAAGCATTGCTTGTAACCATAGAGCTTGGCATCCACATAGACAAGCTAATATGTATTCTGCTTCACAGGTGGATAATGCTACAACTTCCTGCTTCTTTGAGCTCCAACTGATGGTAACATTTCTGAATTTGAAGATGTACCCAAAAATGTTTTTTCTATCATTTTTATCTCCACACCAATCTACATCAGTGAAGCCATGTATCCATCTCTTGATTGCTCTTCCACATTTGGAAATAACACACCAAAATCTAGGCTCCCTTTAAGTATCTGAGTATACTCTTGGCTGCTTGGAGATGTGAAGCTTTTGGTTCTTCCATAAATCTGCTAACTAGACCCACTGCAAAGGCTACATCTGGTCTTGAGTTGCATATGTATCTCAATGAGTCAATCAATTGTCTGAAGAGAGTTGAGTCAACTGCTTTGTCACCTTGATTGCATTGGAACAGGGTTGCTCCTACCTCAACTGGTGTTGCAAAGGGATTACACTCAATCATATCAAACCTTGTGAGCACTTCTGTGATGTACTTTCTCTGATTCATTACTATGTCTTGGCTTGTTCTAGTGAACTCAATGCATAGGAAGTAGGAAAGTGTTCATAGGTCATACATTTCAAATTCTTGCTTTAATCTGACCTTAATGTGCTCTATTGCTTCTTCACTGCCACTTGTAATAAGTAGGTCATCCGCATACAAGCAGATAATGATAGATGTCTCTCCCCCATTCTCTTGTATGTAGATACCATGTTCACTTTTGCATCTCATGAGTCCTTGTTTCAAGAAGAAGTTGTCTATCATTTTGTTTCAAGCTCTAGGAGCTTGTCTCAGCCCATAAAGTGCTTTGTTCAACTTGTACACTTTCTGCTCTTCACCTTGAACCACAAAACCTTCTGGCTGAGTTACATAAACTTCTCTATACAATGGACCATTCAAGAAGGCTGACTTCACATCCAATTGGCTTAGGGACCAATGCTAAGAGCTTGCTACAGCTATGACCAGCCTTATTGTCTCAATTCTGGCTACAGGTGCAAAAACTTCATCAAAATCCACCCTGGTCTCTGTAGGAAGCCTTTAGCAACCAATCTTGCCTTGAGCTTGCCCACTGTTCCATCTGGCTTCAATTTCAGCTTGAAAACTCATTTTGCAGATATGGTTTTCTTGTCTTTTGGTAGAGTAGTAAGTGTCCATGTCTGGTTTCTCTCAATGGAGTTCAGTTCTTCCTTCATAGCTTCAATCCAGCAAGCTTCTTTTGAGGCTTGACCAAAGCTAATGGGTTCCATATCAGCCAACAGAGCCATGTGCATAAGATCACCTTCTGAAGTGATGGAAGTATCAAGGAAAACCTCATAGTCTCTTAGTCTGGTGGGCAAGTTTCTTTGTCTTTGAGGTCTGTCCTCTATTCTTGTCTCTATTGTTGTTTCATGTTCAGTGATTATGCATTCATTCTGAGCTTTCTGACCTTCATCAATATCCATTTGGCCTACTCTTGTAGACACAACATTATTAGTTGAGTTCCAATCCCATTCCTGAGTTTCATCAAACTTGATGTCTCTACTATGAGTGATGAAATAAGTTTTTGGATGATAGACTTTGTAAGCCCCTGTAGTGTGATAACCAAGGAAGATTAGCTTCTGACTTCTATCATCTAGCTTCTTCCTTTTGTTGTCTGGTATGTGTCTGAAACAAATTGACTCAAATACTCGAAAATGATTCACACTAGGCTTCACTCCAGACCATGCCTCTTCTGGTGTTACCCCATTAAGCCTCTTAGTAGGACTTCTGTTTGCTATGTAGGCTGCAGCAGCTAAGGCTTCACCCCAAAACTTCTTAGGTAGCTTCTTTGTTTTAAGCATACTTCTTACCATGTCAAGCAGGGTCCTATTCACCCTCTCTGCTACACCATTGTGTTGAGGAGTGTAAGGTGTTATGACTTCATGAGTAATTCCTTGTTTTGTGCAGAAATCATTGAACTCATGTGAGGTGTATTCACCTCCTCCATCACTTCTAAGTGACATCAATCTCTTGCCACTTTGCACTTCTACTGCAACCTTGAAGCACTTGAATCTTTCAAACACTTCACTATTTCTTTTGATCAAGTAGACCCATAGCTTTCTTGTGTAATCATTTTTGAATGTCACAAAGTAGTTATTTCCTCCTAGAGATTGAACCTCCAATGGACCACACACATCAGTATACACAACTTCAAGTGCTCTTCTTGTTTTGGTGGGAATCTGTGTGCAAAATTTGTTTCTTGTCTGCTTGCTTGTGAAACACTTTTCACACAAGTTCTCATCACTACTGATTGCAGGCAAGCCAACCACCGTCTTAGTTCTGCTCAGTTACTCCAAGCTTCTCAGATTCAAATGACCAAACCTCTGATGCCAGATCTTGGTCTCATCTGCTATAGACTTGAGGCATGTGTGATTTCCTAAGTGAATTCCAATCTTGAAGGTCCTATTGTTCGAGAGAGGAGCCTTTAAGATCAAACTTCCACTTTTATTGAAGATCTATAGCACCTTGTCTTCCATATTGATCTCATGTCCCATCTCTAGTAGTTGGCCAAGGCTGATTAGGTTATTTTTCATCCTTGGCACATATAACACATTTGAAATGCTTGACTCTGTGCCATCTTTCTTCTTGATCAAGATTCTGCCAAGCCCTTCTGCACTAATGAAGCTATCATCTGCAAACTTGACCTTTGTTTTTACTGATTCATCAAGAAAGCTGAACCACTCCTTGTGTCCAGTCATATGATTGGAGCACCCTATGTCAAGATACCAGCTCTCAGATTCTAGTTGTTTTGCAGATTTTGTTTCAACCATCAACACTGCATCTTTGGCTTCTTGATGTGAGCATTCATTAATTGCTTCATTTTCAGTTGGTTCACTTGTGCTTGAGGGTACTTCTTCTGCCAAAAGTAGAATTTCTTCTTCAGACTCATCTTCTTTAGCCAATCTGGCTTCTGCTTCCTTGTTTCTCCTCTTAGCTTTGCATTCTGATGCAAAATGACATCACTCCCTATAATTGAAGCATTGAATTCTACTCTTGTCTTTATTTTTCCTTCCAGCAAGGTTGCCTCTGTCCTTGGTGAATCTTGCTTCTGAGTTATGTCTAAGATTGGTGGCTTCATTCTTGTGAGAGTCAGGTTCATCCAATCTTGCTTGTTGTGACTATCCCTTTTGACTCCTAGTCACTTGCCACTATTCTTGTTATGCCTTTCTTGATTCAAGAAAGTGTTTCTCTTCTTGAATTGAGCAACTAAAGCATGCTGGGAGTTTCTGTCTACCATTCTTTCAAGCAGCCTTTGTTCATGAGCTTCCAATGAGCCTTGAAGTTCATCAAGCCTTAGGCTATCCAGATCCTTAGACTCTACGATAGACACTATGACATGATCAAACCTGGCTGATAGAGTTCTAAGCACTTTCTCCACCACTCCTTGTTCTCCAATTTGATCACCACAATTCTTCATCAAATTGACCAATCCACGAATTCTTGTGAAATATTCAGGGATTGTTTCATTTTCATCCATCTGTAACAGCTCATATTGTCTGCGAAGCATCTGTAATCTCACATTCTTCAACTTTGTGCCACCTGAATAGCTTTTATCAAGAATTTCCCAAGCTTCTTTAGCATTAGATGTAGCTGATATCTTCTCAAAATTGGCTATATCCACACATTAGTGGTATCAAGAGCTACGTTTCGATCAATGACAGTGTGGAAAGAAAGGCGTGGAAGTACAATTAAAAATTAAACACAACAATAAATATATGGATATTCCTAATACATGTATCTTAATATTAGTTATCAGCTGGAAACTATTATTATGCATACCTATTATCAGTGTTTTCGTGAATACTCACATATGGGTAATTTTCTCATGCTATAAATGACACATGTTTTCCATGTGTAAATGAAATGAAAAAAAGTCCAACAATTGGGTCTTGGTCAACATGATGACAAAATCCTTTGTAGATTTAAGTTTTCTCAATGTCAGAGCTTTAAGTGGATTTGAACTTATGTTTGGAAATGAGTATTTTTGAAACAATAAATATTGTTTGAATTATATCATTCAAATTGATTTTGATATATGTTATCAAAATGCATATATAATGGTAATGTATGAGTTTTATATATTATCATTATATCATTCAAAATTCATATTTAATTATTATTGACTCTTAATAAAAAATCAAATTAATAATAAATGATATAATGAATATGTTACATTTTATAGTAATAGTGAATATATATATATATATTACACTCATCCCATTTAACATTTATTTGTTCATCTATTAAAAAGTTAGGCAGTGTTGTTCTCTGGCAAAGTGGTGTATGGTTTTGGATCCAATCTGAAAGATGGAATTGGGTAGAGTCTGTTCTAGCCCAAGACGGGCTACTGGACTCTCAGTTTCAGATTTAAACCCCACATTGTTACATACATATTACACTTTTTTTATTACTACAAAACAAAAAAAAAATGTTGCAAAAGTAAAATATAAGTTTTAAATATCAGTTATAAATAATTTATAGAACATAGATGAAAAACCCAAAATGATATTTAAAAAAAATAAGATTTCGTGTGGCCCACTATGCCCTTACTTTGGGCCTGTGATGTTATCAGTAATTTGTTATCATTTAAATATTGAATAATTAATTATAAGAATTTCTTTTTCTATCAATCAAAATCTATAACATAAAATCATGTGTAGGTAATTAGGATAGGGTATAGATATTCTATACCATTATTTCTCTATCAATTTAGATATTTATATAATGCTAATAAAATTATACCAATTAAGAATTGAGATATTCTATTCCATTTTCCTATATCTAATCATTACTACCAATAAAAGAATTAGGATAAATAAGCCTCTTCCATTGAAAGTAACCTCAAATCTGAGTGATGTCCAACAAATAAAAAAAATGCATTAAGATGAAAGAAAGAATGACGTAGATAAAGGAAACGAAAAGACAAGAGGGTGGTGTGCGAAAAAAGATTCCCTTTCATTTCTAAATACAATCACAAATTTAAGGCTACAAGACTGAGTGAGACTGCCTGACAAGTCATCAACACATCAAAGAAAAGGGTTTCTGTGTCCCAAAATTATCATGTCTTATTGTCCTTATCCAATAGAATTGTATCATATAATATAAAATATTAGATTTTAATTTTCTTATTTTTTTAATTAAATAACATATTATGATTTGTCTGGGACACTATTGGGAACACCAATAAAGACATCAAATCTCCCTCCCACATCAACCGTACCAAATACCAACCACCAAAGCTTCTCGGTATGATGACAAATTATGTACCTTTATTTTCTTCTTTGCGAGAGGGGTGGTACTCTTTTTATTTTTTGAAATATTGATTTTTTTTACATCGTAACCTGCTTCCTTTTTTATATGAAAAAAATCATTTTATTTTATCAATTATAACCTATGGGTGACTTATATATTCAAGACATAAAACAAAACATCATATAAAGTTAATACATATAATTAAAAAGTACATTTCTATCTGAATACAAAAATATATTTTAAATATTACTTTAGACCAAAAATACATTTAGACACATATAAATGTACTTTTTCATATTTAGTATTGAGAACTACACTCTAAACTTAAAAGGAAGATATATTAGTCTCGCCGATAATTAAAGTGTAAATTGGTCGGATCGGGTCTCGGCATAAATAAACTCGATCTGTTTGACATATTTTAGTGTAAACCTAAATATATTTGATTGTTCAAGATTTTTTCATGCACATGGTCGGTTTAAATTTTGGTTTAACATGTTTGTTTATTTAAAAGTTTATGTAATATAAAGAATATAATGTATATGTATTGATAGTTTAAATATCTATATTATTAGTGTATTACATATTATTCTTTTGTATTATTTTAATTTAAGAAACAATGATAATTGAAAATAAATAGTGGATGATACAATGATCATCTAAAAATTGAAAAATATAAAACTCTACTATCAAAATGCTAAGATTTAAATATTTTTATCTATTTATTTTATGTATATATTATATAAAATAACTAATAAATTTATATATACTGATATATTAGTTTTAATAAGATTTTTAAGATGTTATAATCTTTAATCTAATTATAATTATGTTAAATAGAGTTTTTGAGAAATGTTTACACCCTTAGAATAATGTACATATATAGGAATTTTATTTAATAATGCAAAGCATGTTCCAATATTACAAAAAAACAATGACCACCCAAATCTATTTTTGGAGGAGATTTCACTCAAGTTTGTGAGTGCACAGTATTCCCGGTTCCCAATATATTTGTAAAAGTGGTAAATGATTGAACTTGACTGAGTAGGGGTTTTACATAGGTAGGAAAATGAACTATATATATTAAGGATGAAGAGTATGGTTAGGATAACTAGACTTTCGTATGAAACTGGTTTCATTCAGAAATGAACATACTAGTTGTTGTCTTCAAATTGAGATTGTAAAGGAACCAACCAGGTTAGATTTGATGAGATAAAATAGGAGTTACCTATTCCCCTCTGACAAAACATTACTGGTGACACTATTACAATGACCTTGGATTATGACTCAGGGTAAGGCGTGTCTAAAACAATTTCCAAGTTTTTTGGTTTATGAGGAAACTAATTGTTTAATTTCTTCAAAATCAATTGGAGAGGGGATCATACCCACTCTCTGCAAGTTTTTTTGGTTTATGAGGAAACTAATTGTTTAATATTAGTGTCCGTCGATTGTTATTATCCCAATGTAATCCCACAACAAAAATTTATTAGTATAAGATGTAATAATGTATACATTATTAATTTGAAGATTTATATAAAGTCTACGTTAGTCATCAATTATTTGTATTATCATCAATTACTTGACTGAGTATTTGTATTACTTGAAACTTCATATTATTATCACCTTTTCACCTACATCTTATCTTCATTTTTTCTTTTAAATCACACCATCAACTATTTTATTGTATTATTATATACTCCCACTAAATTGTCCTATAAATGATCCATAATAGGAAAATATAACATTTTCTCAATAATAAATTAATAAACCTAATATCAGGGGGGGAAAGGTTAGAAGTTGTATTTTGATTCAGTATAAGACTATGTCAAAAGTGTACAGTTATTCCTAAAAAATGTAAAACTTGTACAGTCAGATATTCCGAACAAATGTAAAACTTGTAAAACATTTTCTCTATATATTATTACCTAAAGGGTATTATATGCGCCAGATATTCATAACAAATGTAAAACTTGTACAGTCAAAATTGCTAGAAATTATATAGATCAAATTCGGAAACATCAAACATTCATAAATAATAAGTGAAATAATATATAAGAATAAGAGTCTAAATAAATAATTATTTTTCATATCATATTTTGGTAAAAAATAATATATTATACTTATGAATTCATTTATTTATAAGTCACTCATATTATCTAGTATTAAATATTGTAGAACTTATTAGCCATATCTACACTTAAAAATACTTAACAGATTTCCTTCACATGTGAGTCCTTCATAGATGGTTACTCCCACAAGACTATAAATCTCTTGAGTATTTTCTCGCGCGCCTTGGATTGAACATCCTGCATAGCCTCTATACAAAATTTGGAAGATTTTCCATACATGAAATCACACAAATAAATCAACCAGAAATTTGTCTATATTAATGAAATATTTTCTGTACAAAAAAATGTAACATTTTATAATTAAGAAACTTGTAATGGGATTAATACATTAATTCAATTATATCTATATCTATACTATATATAAATTTAAAATATAGTATAACTATCACCATGATATAATTTAACATTCATATTTTACCCATAATATTTTTTAATTTATACAAAAAAAAACTATATAATCATATGCAAGTATCACATAAATATTAGTTTCAAGTTCAAACTATATCTCTTACCTTAAATTGACATTACAAGAAATATAATTTAAAGTATATCTAATAAAAATATATAAAAATTGAATAAAATAAAAATTGTGGACCGATAGGTACGAAGTGTCTATCAACATACTAATTATAAGATAATGGAAAATAATTTTTAATAATAGCGTTCGGATAATTAACCATCATTGGTGTTAGAAGAATTCAATTAATCGAGTGCTTGAAAGTACAGTAATTATGTTTTTATAAAATAAAAAGTACATTATTTAGTTTCATGGGTTATGATGAAATTGTAGGGTCCAAAACCCTCTAGTCTAACATGAATAATATTTGGCTTGAATTGGGCCAGTTATGCTTGACCCTAGCTAGGAATGCCTACACATAATGTTAAGGCATACAGCTGTTTGATTAGATATAACCAGGTGTACGGTGTTAAAGGAGAGTTGTCTTCATGAATTGAAAAGGCCTCACTTCAATATTACTTCAGCACCATTTTCATCTCAATACCTGCCCCAGAATCTCAACCTTAGCCTGTCTTTAGATTTGCATGTCCTAAAATATTCCTTTCATTGTGTTTATTTAAACAACCCCATAATATCTCTCTCACACAGATTTGTAATGTATGCCCTAGACGTTAGTTTCTTCTTTTGTCAGATAACCAAGAGTTTCTTTATGCACAAGATATGTTGCTCATGACTGTATATATATTGCTTAGTGGATGGTGCACTTTTTGTGTAACCAATGTATAAATATAATGGGCAAAACAATGATATAATCCCTGTTTACTTGTTTTGTATGTTTCAATTATATCCTACAGCAGTATAATTGGTCTCTCATATATGATTTATCATTCCAATGCTGGCTTTTCTCTGATCCGATAATTCTTTATTTAATGTCTATTTGTGCAAAGTAAAACAATTAAGCTTTTGTATTTAGTCGTATGGCAGATTGTTAATGGGGTAGGTGATATGGAACGTTGGGGGAGAGGAAGAGGCTCACTTCGGTCCAGTCCGAGACAGTTGAAGAGGACTGAGACTCAGCTGCTGACTCGTTGGTTCGAGAGCTCATCATTAAAATGTAGTAACATGCATGGTGTGCTTCTGATCCAACGATGCGGGAGCTGTGTTCAGTTATCACTGTCACGTCTTGGACTGAAGGGGCCTCTTCATTTCCACTACCACATGTCACTTATTAGATTATATGCATGTTTATTTAGTGCATGCAGTTCTTCTTTATGTGGAAATATAAGGAACGTATGTGATCTTTGCCCTTTATCCCTTGACAATTGTAATATATATGAAATTATTAATTATACAACTTTGCAGATCAATGGTTACGCCCTAATTTCATGGAACAGTTAACTCGTTTTGTTTTCCTGCAGGCAGCAAACATGTCTCCATTTTATATTGTTTGAAGAATACCTTCATGATCAAACATTAATTATGGGCTAGGAACCTAGTTTGTAGAGAGAAAATTCAGTAGATGTTGTGCAAGTGACAGAAGTTGCAGCAAAATATCACTTTCAAGTGCAAATCTGCTTCAAATTTGGATTAGATGCATCATATCGGGCATTAGCCTCCACAACAACTACTTAACTACTTCTCTTAGAAATCCCCAGTTGAGAAATATTTTAAAAAATGTTTAATCATTATTACTATCACAAATGACCTACATCCTCTTCTGATCATTGAGTTTCACAGATGTGTACGGATTGCAGTATTCTGGGGTGTGCAGTGTATTGCTACCTTGTTGGTGTGTGTGAACCAAGGAGTGGGCCAGGAGCATTGACCGAGCCAGGATGCAAATCGTGACCGGGCCAACCTGTGTGTCGTCACCGAGGAGTTAGGTCACTGACCAAGCTAGACTCGCGTAAATTGGTTTAAGGTCTCAGGCCAGGTCAAGGCGCACCAGGGCCTCGTTGGTGCATCAGACATACCCAGTTTTCATTACTTGGGTTTTCAAGGACATTTTGGAGATTCAAGGGAAAATCAGCAGGCATGTTAGTCACATGGATTAATTGGGATATTTTGAGTTAATTAGTTGTCAGTTGGTTAGGATAGTTAGAAGATTTGTTTCCGAGGTTCCTTGTTGTGTAAGCTACCTCATACATATATACATATATACATATATACATATATACATATATACATATATACATATATACATATATACATACATATATATATACATATATGTATACATATATGCATATATCTTTTCTTGTAAATATCAACTTGATCATTCTTCAATAAAAACAAAATCATTTTAGATTCTCATCCAAGGCATGAATTCAAATCATTAATCTCCCGTCAGTACCCATAAGGAAAATAAAGTATTAACTTTCAAATATATTAATTTAATCAAACCTACTTCATTCCAAGTTTCCAACTAATGTATATATAACAAATTTGTTTCTATGAAAATATGATAATAATATTACTGTTGTTGCCGACCAAAAAAATATATATATTACTGTAGTGTCGCGCTCAACCTCATGTAAACATAGTGAAATTAAATAGTATGTGGATGCAATGCATAATCAATTGCAGATGATATGTATAACAAATTGAAACGAATGAAATGGTTTTTGCAAATATCAAACCATTAAATCTATACATGTATTTAATATACAACCAAAATATCTAGCAAAGATGAATCCCAGCCAAAGCAACCTTGGTAAAATCCACCAAATGAAACAAAACCAAAGCAGTTGAAGTTGGGACACTTAATGCAACAAGAGCCATGACCCCAAGAGCCAAACTAGGCCTAGTATTCATCAATTGGGTTTGAAGAAACCCCATAGATTCACATATGATAGAGTCATAGCTTGTATAGTAACGTTTCTCCCAATCCATCCAATCAGAAGGTGCCTCATAATTCCTCTCTATCATGTTCATTTCATGGATCCTCTTTCTCAGCACAATCATGCTTTCATCCACTAACCTACCCCCAAAGTTCTGATCTGCTTCTCCTCTATTAGATCCCATCACTATAGTAAAGGACCTTGATTTTCTGCCATTAGAGATATGATTATTGGAGGATGAAAATGGATGGAATAATTTTGAAGAATTGATCAAAGAAGTGGAATTCATATTGACTTGGAAATAATGGTAATGGAAGATGTATAGTGTGTTAATTTGGTAATGGAAATACAAGAGCAACGATATCTCATATTTATAAGCACGGGGTATAATTTGTTTTCAGTGATTATTAAATCATGAGAATAAATTGTGTACTTGTATCGTGAGATCATTTATCTATTTAAATTTACTTATTATTTAACATGCGTTTTATTTTTTAATAATATATTGTAAAATGAAATTTCTAAAAAGAATATAAATACATACATGCATGTCAAATGATAAATATATTTAAGGAGATAAATTATCTCAATAAAGATGATATTATTAAATAATTTGGTAATGGAAGGATATAAAGTAGAAGTAACGTCTCAATCAAAATTGTTTTGTTATATTTGACAGTTAATTGTCCACAGTAAACCGTGTTTTTTTAATTTATTCTGTAGTGATATTCGGGGAAGGAGCAATTTGTCAAAAGTATGAAAGTGACGCATGTCTCTATTCCAAATAAATTATTAGTTCTGTCACACTACTCTACAATATGATAAATTAATGTTATTATTAAACATTGTTCATATATTCTTTTATAAGTAATTAAATAAAATAGTTGAGATTAGAAAAATTATGGCAACTGAGTTACTTTTATATATAGCTATAAAAGTATCACAAATTTGAGTAATATGGTTAAGAAAAAAGTGGTGTTCACTCTAGCTTCTGATTGATTATGTATCACAACTTTTATATATATCTAGAGCCTAGAAAGCTCAACCTTTTAAGTTTTGAGATTTTTCAATTAAAGAAAAATGTCTAATACCAAGTTTTAGGCTACTTGTAAGGTTTTATTTTTTGGGGTACTACAAATGTTTGTCTCTCACCCATGAATAATAAATTAATTTTTTGAAGATATATGATTGTTCATTCTAATAAATATCATTCATAAAAATCAAACACTTGATATTTTGGTTACCATGATATAGTGAAATATGATCACATTAATTCATTATCTTATCACATATGAAGAAAGATCATAGAGAAGATTCCATTGGTTAAATATAATAATATGAAAAAATATATACAAAGGAGGTGTGGGGCACAAGATAGACTTGACCTTTTTGTTAAAGAGAGAATAAAGAGGACGGCACTTTTGCTTCAACTTTCAGCTTAAGATTCTCACCTCCTAATTAGTGTTCCCTAAGTTACACAATAACCATAAGAAATGTAATTATATTGAAATTTAAAAACAAATTATAAGAAGATAATTATTTTGAAACAAAGGATAATATGACCCATTAACATCTAATAGATTAAAGATGAACTTCTTAATAGGATTAATAGAAATATTTATTTGGATCTTTCATATTTCTTATGAGTATTAACTCAGTCCCAAATAAATTTAAATTAACAGTTTGGTGTATCCAACTTTTAAAACATAGGAAAATGAATTGATAAAGACTTATTGAAAATATATTATACATCCGTAAAAACTCACATAATTTTGTAACATATTTCTTAAATATGCATAAATAAAATATTAAAAATAAATTATTGACAATACTCAAGCTCACTATTTTAAAATTATTAAATATCATAAAATGAAAATTAGACAGTTAAGGTCCAAATTATTATAGTCTAATAAAATCTTAAATTATGATCGTACTAAGTTAAATATTTGATTTTTGGTAACCAGAATGGATGTTTCAACATTTTGAAAAATATTAATTATTTATAATATCTTTATCTATATAAAAAAGCATAGAAAAGTAGCTGTTCCAGGAATATTGGGAATAATAATTACTACAAAATTAAATATTGTAGAAGAAATTTTGAAAATAATATTGAAGAAGACAATTTGCCGTCATGCTTCTAGACGGCATGAGCTGACCTCTGGTTTGTGCGCGTGGCAAAGCTCAACAAGTACAGTGTACAATACGTGTTTTAACATAGACAAGCATCTTATGTTCTAAACCATGTCCATAACTCCACCCCGCAACAAACAAAATAGAATAATAATATAAAAAATTATCAATGTTTAATTTTTTTAATTAACATATCATTTTTTAATTGATGCATGACGATGTTAGAAACGGGATTCGGGATAGCATATCTCCGTCCTTTTAACATAACTTTCTACTATATTTTATTTCGAGCAGACTCAATTTTTTATTTATAAAAAATAACATGTACCATTTATAGATTAACTATCAAGAAATAAAGCAGGACATAACTTTCTACTATATTTTATTGGTGTACATATATTAGCCTCTTAATTGATGCTGTGAGAGAAAATATATATCGGTAAATGGGTGTAATAAATATGACTTTAATATATATGTATTTTTTTCGTAATTTTTTTATAATTACCAGAAATATGCATAATTGATTTGCATTATTTTTGTTTGAGAATCAATAATAATTAAGATATGAATGATTAAATAATGTAAAAAACAATTATATTTTTGATGTAGACATATTAAATCCAATAAATAATAATGTATAGAAATATTATGATACAAATTAGTATTAAAACCAGTTGCAGAAATTAACACAAGTTCACTTATATCCGACGCGGGCACATGTCATTCCTTGAGAAATCAGAATTATGGGGTGGGCAACAACTGAAGCACATGGATGTTCATGTGCATCTATATGTTTAGTCTGTGTTAGGTTTGTGTGAGGCTTCTAGTTCTAGCAGTGTTATTCTAATTCACAAGAAATCAACTCTTGATTCAAAATGGGGCACAGAGTTATAGCCATGTTGTCAAAACTCTAGAAAGATCGAACTTTTCACATGATTGTTACGCCATTAATAACTAATGTGGCAAGAGGGCTGATTTTTCTTCTCTAGAAGGAAAAAAAACTTAGCAATCTAGAACAATAATGAGAACTACACTTTTACATCTCAGATTAGTCTTGTTGTATTAGTTGTTTGGCTTGTTGTTTTCACAATTTTGTGCACTTCGTTATGACCATTATTTGCACCACATTTGATCATAGTGAAACTTGGTTAATTGTCTTGGGAAGATGTAGTTTTCACCTTTGATTTTTAGGGGTTATAATTGAGTAGAGAAGAAGATGTTGAAAAACATTACAGTAGTTGTTGCTTAAGGGAATTGAGTTGTTGTCTCGTATTTCCAAAGATATCATTTTTGGTTCAATCCTATTTTATAATTTTATATTAGGATTTATTTGGTGAGCAAAATAAGAAAAACATGACAAATAAAATTTTAAATTTATAAAATAACATTTTCTTAAATCTAGGTATTAAAGATTCACATAATTAATGTCTTATAAATTTGAGCCCCTTTGTTTTTTTTCATATTGGACCTCATGATCGTTGACTTTATTTAAAAAAAATTCTAACCGCCTCGCGGTGAATAACACTAGGCTTATAATATATGTTTATATGCCCCGCATAATGAAGAACCAATATATTGGTGTAAGATAACGTATGAAATATGAGCGAATAACAAGTTTCTCTTTTCTACTCAAACCTATGAAGATATACATCATTTTATCACAATCAATAAATATTTATAATAAAATATTTGTTTTACTACTACAAATTGATGATGCCGTGCCACCTTTGAATATTCCTAATGTATTAATTTCCAGTCGAGTTTGATGTGTAAATTTACCCAACAGAACGATACTATATGATTCCCTTAGTAAATTCTACTACATGAAACACAAGTTGCGACATGGACATTGACATGCTTAACATAAGCAAAGCCATCATGCCCAAAGCCAAAGAAGGTTTAGTGTTCATCAACAATCTTTGCAACATTCCAATAGCTTCACATACATCTGAAACATAATCCACAGAATAATTCTTCTCCCACTCAGTCCAATCTGAAGGAGCTTTCATCTTCATTTCCACCATCTCGATCTCACGTATTCTCATTCTAAGAAGGATCATGTTCTCATCCACCAATTTACCATCATAATGTTGCCCATATGAGTCCTTTTTTGATGCATAGATACAACAACTCCTACTATGAATGGTGGGTGTAGCACTTAATTGCTTGTGAGGAAAAAATGATGCATTTTTTGGGCTGAACAAATTACATGAAGGAGAGTGTGATAAAAGTGCAATTGAGCATAGAGATGTCGTTTCCATTTTCTTGGAGTAGAGAAAGATTTAAAGTTTAAGGTGATGAAGGGTTGAAATAGCTTTTGATGAAATGTATTTTATGATTGACACATAAGGTTGGAGGATTTTATAGACGTTGGGTATATAAATATATTAATATGGGTATCGTCGTTATGTTGTTAACTGATTATTGTCGCGTAAGGAAATTAAAAGAAGGTGGAGTGGAAGTTGGGGCATGTTGGATTCCAAGAAAGGGTTATTGTGGATTACGACAAACTGAATATTTGGTATAAGAAGTTGCGTGTAGATTCATTTAATTTTGAATGGTTGTTATCCGGAATTCTCATAAACGTACACTTAGATCGACCACCGATTCAACTGCAAATCAGACATTTTATTAGTCAAAATTCTTCATCTAACCAATTTTATGTCAAAATCAGATTAACTCATTTTAACTAGGTCACTTTAAGTTTAAAACTAGTGACTCGGAAAGTCGGATCGGTTGGACTAAGTCAATAAAAAATAATTTTACAAAACAACTAAAATGATATTATTGACATGAAAAAAATCAAAATGATTTTAATTTATTTGTAGTTATATTTTTCATTTATTAACTAGGGGAGTGATTTACCTATTCCAAGAGTAAATGGAAAAGATCTACTTCACATTATGATAATTCATTTTTTGGAAATCTAATCGTTTGAACGGGTGAATGTATCTAAACAATTGGATTTTCCAATATTGGATGGCTAAGACGTGGAGTAGATTTTTTTCATTTACTATTGGAGTAAGTGGATCCCCTATTAACTTATATTATATCAAAACTTTCGTTGTTGAATTAAATTTTGAACTTATTATGTGTTTTTTACCATTAAAGCATATCCATATGATGTTTGACAATATTTTTGATTTATTTGTGACATTTTATAGTATTGAATAATCTTTTTTAAATATTTAATTATCAATATAATGTTAGCTAATATTATGATTTTTTTAGAATTTAATGTAAACCGAGTCAACCAGTCTGACCATTAACCCACTGGTCTAATCATTGACTCATCAACTTAGTGCCTTGATCGAGTCATTGACAGGTCCAAGTTTAATAATACCTTCGACAAGAACCTTCTTATCTTTCTAACATCACTTTAGAAGATTTCCTCTAAGATTGGATCGTTATGATTACAAGTTTATAACCTTATCTATACTAATATATAAAGGAAAAATACAAAATTTATCCATGATGATGTAATTTATGTTTTCCTATTTTGCCCTTACTAATCTATATTTTCTACCAAAAAAAACACATAACATATTTTATCATTTTATATTCCACGTTTGTTTATGTAAGTTTTACAGTTTTTCCATTTGAACACGATAGTTTTTCCATATGGATCAAGACAAATCATGTTTTTTGATTTTATTATAGTTATGAAAAATGTAATAAAAATATACAAATAAATTATAATTTACTCAATAGAAAAGTGGGTTGATAGGAACACTCTACTAACCATAAATGGAAAACGTCTAAATTTTTAGCTCAATATACATATTTAATCAAATCATGGGGAACAATACGTTCAATATAAATTATTGGATATATGAAGTTAAATGAGTTTTTTTTATAAGTGAAATTTCATTAATAAGGAAAAAGAATTACAACCAAATAGGAAAAAATATACAAGAAGCAATAAGGTAAAAGGAGGTTTATATCTGCAAATTAGTTGTGAGATACTCCTCGTGGAATAAAGAATTCATGCGATGTCATCAAGTGACAATTAATATAACAAGTTACGCAACCCGTCAAATCAAATTATATATAAATCAAAATGTAACTAGACAGATTCAGACGACTATTATTATTTTGCATCTGGAAGATTTTCTAGTCAACTCGTTCTAGATAAAACTTCAGTTAGAAGGTTCTTTTTTTTAGTACAAAAAATAAATCAATTAGTTATCATAATTCAAATATTATAAATATAACATATTGTATTTCAAATTTGATAAATTTTGACTCAATTTTCTCTTATTTAATATTTTAAATTATTCAACTTTAAAATTTTAAATATTTGTTTAAATCTATGTTTTAAAAAACAGAGAAGGGAAATTACGTAAGGTTGAAAGGGATGAAAATAAAGAATTTTTTTAAAAGAATAAATATAATAAAGGGTTAAAACTTAAATTTAGGAAAAGAGGTCTCAATTGAATTGTAGTGGAAGAAACGTTAAAGTAATTATAAGATTAACCTTTATAGAGAAGGTAGATATATAAAATAAACAGCCTTATTCGAAAATTATTTAACATGGAATATCATTATTTAATATAATCATTTAAACAAAACATTAAAGAACAACCATGAAATTAAAAAATTAATAGACTATAATGAAGAAGTTAACTTTTATAGATTGTTCTTGCAAAAAAAGTTTAAAGAAAATAAAGATCATATTTGATCGAATTTTTAAGAGTAAATAAGGCTACAATTTTATTTGCAATTGTAATGCAAGTCTCTCCGTTTTTCCATGGCAATGTACAGTTTATATAGTATCATCAGTAGAAAACGGACAATGTACAGTTTATATAGTATCATCAGTAGAAAACGGACAATGATCTGTTGTCCCCAACCATGTCTCCAACCACATCATGCACCAATTAAAATGGAGTAAAAATAGAAAAAATTATAAATATTTAATTCTTCTAATTGATATGTCATTTTTTGATTGGTGCGAGACATGGTTAGAGACATCAGCTCCTTGTCAATTGAAAACCATGCAAAACCACTTCTCAATGCGCTCCCAATAATCTTGCAAATAAAGAACACTCAATAATGCAACAAAAGGGATAGACTAAGTCAAACAAGATAATTTGATATCATAGCATTTCCACTGTTGGAATGTTCCATTTTAAAGTATATAATTAATAATATTAATTAAATAACAATGAATTGGTCATAGCATTAATCAAAACCAAGGGAAAACATCTCAGGGGATGAACTCCACTTAAACTGATAATTGAACAAAACTAGTTGCTATAATGAAGACGTGATACAGCCCAAGATTATCCAATGTCAATGTTATTACTACAAGTAACAAAATATGAAAGATAAGCTCATATTTGATGTCCAATAATCATATCATAATTGTGGTCCTGTGTTCTACGGCTTCCTGCCTCAGTAATTGCAGGAGATCATCCTTTGCAAATATATCTTTACTTAGCACCTGTATTAGATAAATAAATAAATACATGAATACTCTGATAATAACAGCATTAGTGCCCAGCTAATTACAAACCTTCTAGGACAAAAGAACCAATTGGATCATCTACTTCAGGTGATTCAAGGGGCTGGTTGGATTCATCTTCCGTGGCCGGTGGAGATTCAAGTCTCTGATGAACTTGTTCGGTGTCTAAATCCTTTAGTTCTTCTAAATGTGGTTTGTTGTGGTCAATAGAAGTTGGCTCAAATTGCTGGTATTTGGGTTTGTTTTTCTCAAGGAGAAGGAATGTGGCGCAATACCAAAATAACAGTATTCTATTCTGTGCTACCAATGTATCCCTAATCCTACTGCCTCCAAACGAAATACGCTCTAGTGCCTGTTAAAAGAAGGATAGGAGGGGATCAGAAAGTTAAATGGATCAGCATTTAAGAAAGCAATACACGAGTAAACTACCACTTTTTCCACATTTCAACAGTGGAAAACCAGAAAACCATATCAGTATTTTGCATAATCGTGTATAGTATTATCCAAAAACGTTGACAGTAGATCACATTCATTTTAACTTAACTGAAACAGAAATGGCAGAATGAGGACATAGGTGCAACAATAAACATGCAAAGGGAGTGTTTCGAAGAGCTAAAAGAGAGCTTATTTCGACTTACGAAAATAGTGTATAACCTTCATATAATTTTTAGCTTATTGAATTAATGCTTAATTAAGTTGTTTTTCCAAACGTACCCATTTGACACATCATAGAGTGAGCAAAAGCACAACTACTGGAATATACTAGCAACATACAACATCAGTAAAAACTGGATGGTGATTAATCTCTAACTTTAGACCGGATTACAGGTTCAAATTTCCCACCTCACTTATATCATACCAAAATAGTTCCATCTTTTCCAGCTTGGTTTTGTTCCCTTCAAGTGTTATTTAATACTTGAAATATTTTCTCAATAAGCCAATTTGTTATTCAATTGTATTGATCTTGATCTTAGTTCTAGTTGAAATAAAACGATTCATGCCTCTGCCCTTACCTGTTCTCCAGTTTGAATGTCAAACGGATGCTGATGATCAAATTGAAGACCCTTAAATTCATTGACGCAAAGTCCCTGAAAGGCCCTGAAAGTGCACATATAATTAGGTAATGGTCCATACTAGAGCAGGAGCCTTGACTAGGATGTTTAGCAAAATAAAGTTCAATTTCCTAGTAAGTGTATATAGAGTAATCCTCTTGCTAACTCAAAAATCCAAATTGTGCTTACCATCTAATCAGAGACACACTAGGAATCCAGCGGAAGATGATTGGGGTATTCTCAGGATTGGCATAGTAGCCTCCAAATACAATAAAAACTGTCATAAGAGATGGACCTACTGCCATTGCTGCTTCTGTGGTTGGAACCATGGCACCAACGGTGAGACCCATTGCAGATGCAGCAAAAGATTCCACAGTGACAATTCCACAGAATTCAGCAAATCTGCAATGCCAAATTCAAATGTCAATGATATATGAAAAGGAAAGAATTAACAAGAATAAAGCCCTTCAGAGGATATAGACAAGAAGAGGAGGGAATAGAGATCGGCAAAGATGAACTTTTCCCCCATTTCACTTCCACTTTTATTTGGTTTTTTCCAATGAATATAATCAATATACATATATAGGATGTGACTCAGATGAGAACAATTCCTATTGTGGTAAATAAGAACACTTAATATGGCTATTGGATCTTATTTGAACAGCCAATATTAAAAGAAGTGGTCATGTGACAAATAAGTAAATTTTAATCCCAACCATCCATGTACAGCTATAAGACCCAGATTTATCACCTATACATATATATATACACATACATATATATATACACATACATATATATATATATATATATATATATATATTTATACACCCACAAACACATTCTCACACATAATCCATGGAAATAAAATGGGTATTTATAGTGCATGGATTGTGAAGGATGATTTAGAAGATCATTCACATTTCTTGGCATTTTAGGAAATCCTTATCGGTTTGCATACGATTTATTTTAATAACCATGCCCGAGAATTGCTATAAATAATTTTCATAATATCCAGCTTTATTTCCTCATTGCATACAGCATTAAAAAAATCAATCTACTACCAAAAAAAGCATAATAATAAAATGGAAAAATTGCAAATTGCTTCAAAGTAGCTCAGAGGACAAGATGGGAATCTAACCTCAGCAAAGTAGGATGAAGACGTGCCATGGGGTACAAAACAGCACCAAACATCAACGGAAATGCTGCTCCAATGGGAATCTCAGCCAACAATTTCGAAAACAGATAGGGACCCAAGGCATAGGAGCCTTTTGCCCGTTCTCTATTAACAATTGCCCGTTCCTTTGGAAACACACCTACTGTCTTTGTGAGAGCAGCCATAGCGGTGTTTATTGCAGCAACCTGTGAGAGCCATCCATGAAATTTGATAAGGTACAGTTGGCCAAGTGAAACTGTCATTCGAATAACATAGCAAGATTTTTTATCAAAAAATAAAAATAAAAACAGCATAACAAGATTTGGATCTAAACTACTAAGAGAGTTTGTCAAGATAATTACAAAAAAGGACGAAACTAGTCAACTGTATTTAAATTTTGGATAAACTATAACTGCATGGTTAATTGATGGTCCCTATAACATTTAGGTTTCACTTTAGGATAATACGCAAAAATTTCAATGATGGTCCCTACTAAAACCATATACGAAATAATAAGTCAAATAAGTAGAATACTTGATGAATGAACATTTGATAAAGAGTTATAAAATTGAACATTTTTCGCTTTATCCTTTGATCTTATTTGTCCTTCATCATGAAAAAGTCAATCAATCATAATAAAGGTTGGTTACCTTAGGTTCTCCCCCTATGTCCAGCTTTTCCTACTTAACTATTTACAACAACCAAACCTTAATCCCACAAGGTGGGGTATAATTCCAACCGGTGGGGTCGTTCTTACCTATTTAAACTAATAATTAATTCCTCAAGTATCTAATCACAAAATAATAGGATCACCATAAAAAATTCTCCATTTGAGAGGGTAAGGTTGCGTACTTTTATCCTCCTTAGAACCCCAATAGGCAGGAGCTTCCTGCATTGAGTCGCCCTGTTTTTATCAGCACTCTAGTGCATAGTTTTTAATTATTTATATGAATTATTGTGCATACTTTTGTTTCCATACTTATTCAAGTGAAGTACACAAAACACACAAATACATACTAGCAAAAAGGTGCCTAAACCAAAAATCAAAGCTTTAATAGTCAAAGAACTTAGTATAGAAAGAATCTTAGCTGATGTCAAAAAATTTAGAGTAACCTCAAAGAAGATCACTTGAATTACACATAATAAATTCCACAAGCAGCCAACAACATGCATAAGTTTACATGCAGACAGTTTTCTTTCGACCAGAGAAGAATGAAGTTGAATATATAACATAAGAAACATTTCAAAATAGTTCTGCAATGTATGCTAGAAGTAAGCCAATGTGAGAAACAAGTATGAAGCCTAACGGAATACAAAACATAACAAACCTGAAGCAATCCCATTCTGTCTTGTATTGAAGTCTGAGATTTTCCCATTCTCCAAAAAACAGACCCAAAGATAATTCCTGATGCAATTGACATCCTCGCCCGAACTTTGTTTGTTGGTGCATCTCGGGAAGCCTGATGAGCCAGAGAATCATGAAACAAATAAAATGAGAAACATAAGTTTCATTCTCCTCACTGCGTAAAGAAATAAATTACTACCAGAACTCTTTTTATGTTGTTTCAAAACTAGAAGTTTATCTGAATATTTAGCAATTATGGATGAAGAATTGATGAGAACAAATGATACAGTTGAAGCCTTAAGCATAAAGAGAAAATAAATAGCGAAATTGCACCACATCCAAATGTGAAAACAATAAACAGTATTGTCACCTTTTTAATTATGTCTTTCCAAGTGACTTCAGCAAGCTTCATATGTATTTTATTAAAACTAATCCAACTTGTCATGGACAAAAAGGATACCTTTATCCATGTCCTGCCATCTGATATAAATCACTAGTATAGATCTCTTGTACGTTGTTTCAAAACTATAAATTTATTTAATATCTAGGGACCAGGGATGAAGAATCGAAGAGAATAGAATCAATAGATGATATTGCTGAAGCTTTAAGCAAGTAGAGAAAATAAATAATCAAAATGCAGCACATACAAAATGTGAAAACAATAAACAGTAAAGCCAATTTTGTGATTATGTTCTTCCAAATGATTTCAACAAGTGTCATAAATCTTTTATCAAGACACGTCAAGTTTGTTATTGATAAAAAGGAAACTTTTATTCACGTCCTGCCGTATGAGTAGAGAGAAAAAATTAAAAGGAAAAGGCAAACCTGCATCCATGCTCGTTTAAAAAGCAACCGAAATTGCTTCCACCAACTTCCTTTCTTCTTTGTTACAGTTCTCTTGGTGATTTGCTTTCTACTTTTTGAGAGATCATCTATAGTAATCGGAGTCGCATATATTACTGTAGATAGTCTTTGAGAGAATGACTCAACCAGACCATCAATCCTTTTTTTAGAGGAATAGACACTATCTGCAGAGCTGTAATCTATGGATATAAGATCGGCCAAAAATTCAGCGGGATTCACATGTTCTGGGCAGTGGTACCTGTTACATCAACATATGTCAAGCTTCTATAATAGGGATTTCTTGGCTTTTTCTGCAAGCCTTACTGCTACTTCGTAAGATTATCAAATAATAAACAGAGAGTGACATGCTATTGAGATATTATATTTATAAGGAAATCAGTTACAATGAAATGGGTTATTTAATAATATATGAAGTTAACTCAGCCATGGTTTCCTAAATAGTATTTGAGAGAATTCCCAGTGCAAAGATTATAAGATGGCATAATATAAAGAAGGTTAAGATGATGACCCAGATTTTGAGAAGTAAGCCAATGGTTCATCACAAGCAGGACCAGCATAAACAAGTGAACCATGTGTTAGCAACACAATGTCATCGAATTTACTGTACACTGAACCTCTTGGCTGATGAATAGAGCAAATTACAGTGTGACCATCTTGTGCCAGTTGTTTGAGGGTTTCCATGACTTTCTCAGCCTGGAAGGCATCAAGTCCTGAATGTACACCAAGTAATTGTATGACAAAATTAGTGGGAAAAACAGAGAAAAAAGAAAAGTTATAATTGTCTATACATTTGAAAGAAGCTAATGGCAACTAAAATCCATTCTTGTATTATCATCAATAATTTACAAAGAAAACAAGAGTTTTACCACAAATATCATAAATGCAGAAAGCGAACCTTATCTGTGCACATTATTACACTATATACTCTATAGCGAGGATGGCTATGCAGATTGAGTGCATGGTGAGTAATGGTAATGGCTAACAAACATGATCAAATATTTACCCTTACCCCCACAAATAAAAACGAAAAAAAAACTACTCATGTTTTGAATAGGACCCTATATTCTGTTTTGGAATGGCATGACATTTGACTAGACCCTTCTTAGGGTTTTATTTGGCTCATTGATATTTTGGTTTTCAAACTCAAGTTGTTCTACCCACAATTGAGTTCAATGGGGCATGTTAGTATTATGATTAATATCTTATTTGATTTTGGTTTATTATAATTTGATAATGTTTTTGTTTAGATCTGATATGATCATGCCCATTAGCTTAGGGTTTTTTTTATGACTAAGCTCATTATCACTTGATTATGTACCAGTCCTGAAAATAGGATACATACTGTACAACAGAACATAATACAACATATCGATAATATATTCTAGTTTAACTTTCTCCAAAACCCAGATACCCCTTCTAGCCTTTTTGTTCATTTTTCTATAATTCTCCTATATTTCTACCTGATTCTGTATCAGTGCTTATCTAAATATAATTCATACAGTTCTTTATTTTATCAATGCCTAGAGTAATACAATCTGTGTATGCAAAGCTATATTATCATTACTATTTTATCAGCCATACACCAGCTCTATATTGTACCCAAAGTTCAAATCAACTGCAAAGCAATTTTACAAGTGTATGCTTGCCTGTTGTGGGTTCATCAGCAAATATAACAGATGGGCTTGCAAGCAGTTCACATGCCATAGACAAGCGTTTCTTTTCACCGCCACTAATTCCACGAACCTTTGCATCACCAACATTGGTATCAGCACAACTGACCTTTTGAAGAAAAAACATTGTTGGCAAAGAGAGTAATATCAGTAAAATAGGACTACTATCCAATGTAACACATTTTCAGTCATAAAACTGAAAGGAATAGGTGAATATAATTAGATGAAAAAAACTGTAATTCCCAATGGTGATTCTTATTCTAACCATGAGGAGACTGGAGGGTGAGCATCTAAAGTAGGGAAGCAAAAATCTGAAAAACTAATACCTGTAGTAGAGGACAAAATCTTACTTAAAATTCATTCTTCATGGAAGTATAAAGGTTTAATGAGAATAACTATTTAAAATTATTCTTATTTTCCAATATATAGTCATCAATAACTTTGCCAATAAGATGACTTATAACATACAAGGGGATCTCACCAAGCCTAGTTTGAAAAGGAGATTGTTCACGTATTCATCCCTCTCTTCTGCAGAAGATATGTTGGGAAGCTGGAGTTCCGTAGCAAGAGACAGAGTTTCCCGTACTGTGAGCTGTGAGAAAAACAGATCCTCTTGTCTCACATAAGCAAACCTACATGGCAATTGCATTGTTCTCCTCAGTGACTTGAAAGAAACATCAACAAAGTATTGCAGTAAGCACAATTTCCTAACAAATAAGCAAGCATACTTGTAAGGGTTATTGGAAGTAGGCTTTCCATTGAACTCTAGAAGGCCAGACAAATGCAGCCGTTGCGACGCTGCCAGCTGACCTGCAAGAACATTAAGCAATGTTGTCTTCCCTGAACCTGAAGGCCCCATTATAGCTAATAATCTTCCAGGTTTTGCTTCTCCGCTCACATTTTTAAGCAAAAACCTCACCTATTCGTTCATTTAACATCAAATTTCCATTATCATTAAACTAAAACAGAAGAGTAAACGAAATTCCCATAAGCAACATGATAATCACAATCAGAAATGTCGAACAAAAATGAGCAGGTAATTTATGTCCACACTTTCTAAACTACTGAAATTCGAGAAAATCAGATACTAATAGCTTACTTAAAAGTCAAATAAATCCAAAGCTAAGAGTTGCTTTTTTCCTCGAATATTTTCTAATGTACCTAACAAGAATTTAGCATTCACAAAATAGATAAAACAATGGAGGAGAGAACATGAACTCACAACATTGGAGGATTTTTCAGAAAGGGAACAATTGATGTTGCTCCAACGGATTGTAACCGGCGTGACCTTGCCGGAGGGAGGAGCTTCACCTTCGTGAGAATCATTCTCCGGCACGTCGCCATTATTGTCGTTTTCCGGCAAGAGAGCGGGGCCGGGAGCTGTGAATAAGCGGACTAGGAAAGATACGGCGACGGCGGCTAGGACCTGTCCAAGGCCATTGCCGCCGATTCCGGCGACTATTTGGTGCAACTTTTTCCCGCCTTGAACCACCATTATCGTCTCTACTCTACTGAACCCAGAGATAAGAAGAAATGTAAATGAAAAAAATAAAAATATCAGTATAATAATAACGGGGAAAAATTCAGACACAACGACGGCGTTTTGTCCATGAAGTAAAGAGCATGGGTGACACGTGTCCGTTTGTGTAGATAAGATGGGTAGAAAATGTTCCTCCGGGACAAAACTATAGGCTCCTTAATATTTTGTTTAGTTGGTGAAAGCAATGTTCTTATCTTTATGTAATCTCAAGAGTGTCACTTTGTGTGCTTCAAGCCAAATTAATCCCATGATGTGAGATTTTGTGACGATTATTATATTATCATATTGTCTTATTTTTTAGTTCAAAGAGAACCGTTAAAGTGGTTATGGTAATAGATACGAGGTGGAAACAGGTCATGTCAGATCAGACTTTGCCTTAAACAGACACAACCTATATAGCACATAGAAGTCTGACTCTCACGTGTTAGTATGTTTAAAAAAATTCAAAACCTAGAATTAAAAAATTAAAAGTCTATTTAAAAGTCTGGTCTAACCTGTTATCCTGTTTAAAGGTACGCTAAGGTAGGAAAAATTAAAAAAAAAAAGTAAAAAGTTAAAAATTATAAAATTTAAAAAATTATGTACAAATTAGAAAAAAAATATTATAATTATAGCAATTAGTGTAAAAAAAATTACATTGTTATCACAATTATTTCATCATCTCCCAATATTACGTAATGTATTCGAGTTGTGCCTTTGAGGTTAAAATATACAAAATAATGTCTTTTAATATCATAGTAAAATATGATATTGTTATAATATTTAACATGAGTTGAGTTATGTACTTAAGCTCAAATCTCAACAATTAAATATCTAATTATTAAATAGCTTAATCTCAAAAGTCTTAGTGAATTTACATTTTTTTATAGGTTTTTTTGAACAGGTTATAAAAATAATTTATAAATATATAATAACATTAATAGGTCGGTTTGTTATGCTTAATAGGCTTTTTAAAATGTCTGAGTCTGACCTATTTCGGTTAAATATGCTTTTGGAGAAGTCTAAATCTAACCTATTTAGGATTTTACTAAAAAGATGTGACCTATTATAGGCCAGATAATAGACTCCAGGCGATCTGATTTGTTTTCACATTTAGTAATAAATAAGGAGTATAATCATTCTCGTCTGCGTTTTTTGTGATTGATCATGTATATACTGTAAAAATTTATTCTAAGGTCAATATTAATTAAATATAAGTACATGCATCAATTTCTCTTAAAAAATATTGGTAAAATATTTTGAAGGACTAAGGTCAGCCAAAGTTTTTATGTTAGGTAACATTAATATTTTGTTAAAGGATGTGGTTTGAAACTTTGAACATCAAAACTCCCTTATCATTCTACTTAGTATATTTTATTACCTCAACTTGACTATCTTGTTAGAGTAGATTTAGCTGAAATTAATCAGTAGTTTATCAATTGTGAGTATAAAATTTTATACATATTCATTTATATTATTATTATTATTATTTTGTAAAATTATAGTGTTGAGTGGTAGTGATTTATGCATATTCATGTGTTACGTTTCTCAGTGTAGCATAAAGTTATTACAGTCTAATCTTCATTTAAAACTACCACAGTTTGAAATCCAAAATTGAGTTTAGGGCTGAATTTTCTTCTTCTTCTTCTTCTTCTTCACTCTACAGTGTTGAATCCACTTGCGATCTATACTCTTCCACCGATTGAATTGAAAGTTGAAACCCGGAGCTCATGGTGTGATTTCCTCCCAATCAATAGTTTCGATCCCATTCTCTTAATGAAGGAGAAGACTTATCTCTATATTCCTGATACACGCTTCTATCCTCTGTGTTAGGTTAGTTCTGCATCATTTCTCTGTTTCATTCTGATTCAACTTGTTACAATTTTAATTTTAAACATTCTTAATTAATAAAATTAACTTATTTTATATGAATTCAACAAAAACAGGTTCCTGCACATTTATTGTTTCCACGATGGCCAACAAATCTAAAGAAGAGCCCAAAACTGCTCCTGATTCTGGTCGGTGGTATGATCTCAGCCTAGGACCTTCATTCAAAGATGAGTCCTCTAGTAAATACTGCACTTTACGATGTAAGTCAGTTATTGAATGAAAAAAAAACCATTCTGTTTTGTTTTGTTTTGTTTTATTTTTGTCTATTTTGAGTTTTAATCTTTGAAGTGTTGAATTTTGTGTAGATGAATTTAAGCCGGCTTCGGTCGATAAGTCGAAGTCAGCTTGGATGCACAAGACCAAAGAGAATAGAGTTTCTGTGGAATTCCAGAACAACCAAATAGGAAAACCCAAGGTGATATTTGAGGGGAATAGTGAGGAATACAGAGACAATGATGCGGTTTTGTTCTTTGATGGTACTACACTTCGATTGGAGCGGCTTCATAGTGCTGTAAATCAATTGAGGCACCTTCGAATGCCTGGTGAATCTGCTGCGGCCGCATCCGTGGTTGCTCCATGTGGGCCAACGTCAGATCCTCGGTCATCCCCTGTTGGGAAGTCCGTGAAACCAGCACCTATAGGCAGGAGCTTGTTTCAGGCTGTGCCGGTAAGTGCTCACTAACTATCTAAGCATGATTGTTAGTTAAGTAGTTGAGTCCCTTTGATCATGAAAATGTACACAGTTGGAGACTTCCCATTATAATTATGGTTTGTCTCCGCAATATATTGGGGCTTTTGCTGCTTCTTTTATGGAAGCTAAAAAGTGGTTGTATGTTGTAACGACGAGGGATGGATCTAGAAAATTTCATAGGAACGGGACATGTATATTTAATGGATAGTTTTGGCAAGGTATATCTTATAAAAAAATATAACATCTATATGGCTAGTTTTACAAACTATTATGCTGAGGGAGGGGCCGGCATCCAATGCTCACACTGCTTGGGTCCGTTCCTATGTGGTAGTTTGTGGATGAATATCCACTTGTTGTCATTATAGGTTATAGATATATCATAGATCATATTAACATATTGGAGAAGTGCAATAGAAATATGATTTAAACTTTCTTTTAAACTCGTTTTTGTCGAATAATACCTAACTCTTGGGCACCAAAGTTCACCTAAGAATTCGGGTCTTTTACTTCCTTTTGTTACCTTTCGGTACCATGAATGAAGTTCAAAAGGCAAGGAAGGTAGTAAAGATTCAGTGGGCCCTACTGGGCCAGCTTCTATTAGTTAGGTCTTGTTACGATAGTTGATTAATCTAGCATACTATAAATATGGAGATAGAGAATGTAAAATGGTTATCATTTGTATTTGAAAGGAAAGGGAAGTTAGGGAGAGTTCTAGGTCTCTGGAATATCTGGAGTAGAGAGGAAGAGAGTACTGTAATTCTCTAGTGCTGTACTTCTTGTTACAGACCAGTTTTCATATCGATTAACACATATTTTCCATTCATTCTGGTCCAGTTCTTACAGAAACCTTAATTTATATTTTTAGTTTGGTGTATGTGGGTTAGTGAGTGAAGCATAAATACCCTTCAAATCTATTTTCCAAGATTTTGAGCATATTTTTCCTTTTGGTCTGAGTCATTGCTTCTTAGGTAATGGAAGGAAAGTAAATAGTTTGTTTGCTTTTACTTTTTCTTATCTGTCTATTTTCCCCAGTACCTTCAATAATATATTCACCGATCCTACACAGGTTGAGGTGGAGCGTATCGATATTGGTGAACCTGAGAATCCTGGTATGCACGGTATGTTCAGAAGGTGTCTATAATTGCATATTTTGACTGTGTTGGAGTTAAATTTATTTTCTTGTGTAATAGTTAAATAACATGAGAGATATCGTTAACAAGGTATGAGTTTTGTACTCTTGTGTTGCATTCTCATTTTCGGTTCTTTATTTTCGTTTGCATTTATTTTTGTCCACATGTAACCTTTTCCTCCAGTTAGGGGAAGGGAGGATGTCATAAGCGTTTTATCTTTATCAATATGATTTGATAGCGCACTGCTGGATATAGTATATGAATAATTTTGTATCTTTGAGATTCAATCCAAGAAAAAAATCAACTTTATCACATTCTATTAGGAGTTATTTATTATATCAATTACTATGTAATTGTCTTCTATGCATGCTTTCCAACCTGATGATTTTTGCATTGCCCTTGCTGCTTGCTAATTGCATATTTCCTCTGTCTTCTACAATTGTTTGCCTAAGCACACAAACAGTTTTTTGCTGGATATTTGCTTTGTTGTGACTGCTAATTTCGGAAGTGGGTTTTCACAATTGATGAAATGGTTTTTAGTGGCTTTACTAAGTATCTAGCTGTCTGAGATTAATATGATGTTTTACTTATCATATGACAGACATCAAATCCGATTCTAAGAGGCCATCTGATCAACCAATTGAACCACCCATTATTTCTGCTACCTCACCAGGTGCCGAAAATGAAGTTGAGGAATATCAAGATATAGATCTTATTGACATTCTCGGTAGTGTAACACCTGAGGATGACCATACTGCTGAGGACAAAGATAATGTTGGATTTGACATAAATGTTCCACACACAGACGACGAAATCGCTGATGTGGATGAAAGTGGTGATGAGGTGGACAAAGGACCCAATGCCGCAGAAGCTCTCAGAGCCCAGGTGAATGCAGAGGGAAGGAACGAGCAGACTTCTACTTCTAGCAGTAGCAGTGGGACCGGAAGCAGCGAAAGCAGTAGCGGCACCGGAAGCAGCAGTAATAGTGAAGCCAGTGATGAAGATTCTGTTACCTCAATCTAAGATTCTAGAACTGTGAGGTTTCTTCTTTTCCTTTTTTACTTTATTATTTTTGCAAATAGTCCAATATATAGAGCAAGTCTGTATTATTAAGCGGGTGACACTATTTTTTACTCTCACAAGTGATTAACTACACTATTTACCTACCAATCAAAATTTTATTTTATATTTTTTGGGTGACTAATGTGGAATGTGAATAGATATTGAGTGTCAATCGCAACTGGCCCTTATGAAGCATGGCTTACATGAATGCAATAAGCAATAGATAGTATGATATATTTGATGTGTCTGTATAATGTATTCATAAACATCAGTACCAAAATATCATCGCATCAGCTTAAAAAAAATATCATTATATTTTAAGTCATCCATGACTCTTTTCAAATATAATATTCAAACTATTAAAAATCATCCAGAGACCATTCAAACATGAAAAGATAAGTGATGAAAAATAGATTATTGTAGAAAATGACATAAACATGCTCACCTGTTTTGTTTACCTTAAGTGCAATTAGTCAGATGAAGACGAACGCAAGATTGAAAGGAGTTTGTAACAACTCATCACCATATGAAGATTTAAAATCTTCCATCACCTCATTGTTCCTCATGTGACTTAGACATCGTTGAAAGTGATGGAGAAATTCAGTAACGTTATACCCAGATTCTATATACCTCCCCATTTGTGAATGTAATCCCTCACAACGTGATGTAGTATGCAGACCAGCATAGAACTTTCCCCGAATGTAAGACATCGCCCACATACTTCTACAATCAAAAATTTGAGCCACCCATGCATTGTTATGTAGTCCATGCTTGTTAATAAGTTCCTCCCACATCATATTAAAATCTTCAATCTCTACATCCGCATACATCACTTTTTGGAAATCCTTATGAAAATTATTTTTCTTTATATTTTTCCCAGGGTTGTTACAAATATGCCAAGCACACAACCTATGATGGACTTCGGGAAAAACTCTTCTAATTGCATTCTTCATGGACAAATCACCATCAGTTATAACACACTTTGGATGTTTCTCATTCATTGCCTCCAAAAATTTCTCCAAAAGCCATACTTATGTTTCCTCTGTCTCATTTGACACAACAGCAGCAGCAAACACAGTTGTTTGTTTGTGATGATTAACACCAGAAAATATAACAACTGGAAACTTATATTTGTTTCGACCATAAGTTGCATCAAAAGCAAGAACATCTCCAAAAATTGAGTAGTCAAAAATACTACATCCATCTGCCCAAAATAATTGTTGCAACTTACATTCTTCATCTACACTATGCCTCCAATACATTGCACAATCTGATTTTGATTGCTCCTTTAGGTATTGTAATGCAGTTTTCGCATCTCCATTTCCAATTTTTCTTTGCTTCTGAATTTCATTATACATGTCTTTCTTAGAAAACCCAATATACTGATAACCCCACATTGACCAGCAAAAGACCCAAATATCTTTCCTGTCCCAATACCCACTTCTCTCATTGTGTTCATCTCAGCCACGTCTGTCTCTGTCATTCTTCGGTTAGAAGCTATCATCGCACCATAATATTCATCAACGAGTTCATGATTATGTTCATCAACAAAATAACTAACATACCAATCTCCTTTCTCCTTATCAATGTGGATTTTCATTCTTGCTAAACAACCACATCCAGTCTCTTTTCTCGGCGCCCTCTTCCGAATCAGATCATTTTTTTATCTCTAAATCCTTCTCTATCACAAAAAAAGGATTGCCACAAAATCTCACCATCCTTGTCTCGCCGAGTATTATATTTTCTAATGCCAAATCCTTTCTTCATACCATACATCTTATAAAATTTGTATGCAATTTCATTGTTTAAAAAACTATATTTTTTCACTTCATCTTCATTTAGTAATCGAAAATCAATCTCTTCAAAATCTAACCCCTCTATTTCATTCACATTTTCTTCTTCACTACCATTACAGTCATCTAATCCCTAAAAAAATATAAACAAATCTACATTCAATATAAAATACATATTAACAAAAACTAAATAATATATCACATTTCATACCTCTAGTGTTTCATTATTCACGTTCAGTTCTTCTTCCATCTAAAAAAATTATTATTAACAGTAAATCTATCATCCAAACATATAAGAAAGAGACTATCATAAACCAAAAACAAAACTTTTAAATTAAAACTTACCTTGTAATGTCTCCAATGTTCTGCTATAAAATAAACTACTTGTTCTTTGTTTTTTAACTAAGCAAAGTTAGTATTAAAGGAAAAAATGAACATTGGAAAGTCGGTACACTATAAACCGACTTTTGTGTGCCAAATCCATTTTATCAAATCAATTAAATATAAAAAATTACAAAATGTTAGGAAGTCGGTTTCGTACAGTCTAGGGGAGGAAAAAATACATTGGAAAGTCGGTACACTATATACCGACTTCTGTGTGCCAATAATCAAATCAATTAATAAGTCGGTTTCGTAAAAACCGACTTCTGTGTGGGCTATTGTTAAGTGTCCAAGAGCCATACCGACTTCTGTATGGGTTAAAGAGTGCCAGGCCCAAACCGACTTCTCTCCTATCAAACAACCGGTCATAATCTTAACGGCAAAGATGAAATCGGCGGCTAAAAATGAGTTAGCACTCATGCGTACTGAAATACAGTACGCATGTTAGAATCCGCCATAAACATATTAATATGTCATGTGGTTAAACTTGCATTGTTATTGCGGATGATTTTCACTTTTTTTGGTTTTGTGGGGTTTCATGTATTCTTACACTTGTCTTTTTTATTTTTCTTGGAAATATTGTAGATTAGGTTAGTGTTCTGTGTAATTTTCTCTTGTAATTAATGTTATCTCTTAATACAGAATTTACTTATCCAAAAAAACTTTCTATTTCACCATTTGAACTTTATTCATACCTCTCATCATTTTCTCTATTTATAAAAATATTGTTAAAAAATAATCATTTAATTTTGAAATAAATTTTTATTCTCCAAACGGATAACTATTTTGAGAGGAGGGGGTACATGTAGGATTTTTGTTATCATAATTTTAATTTTTTAATTAATTATTACATTTAATGAGTATATGTTTTTATAATGTCAAACATATTAATTATCGAGGAGAGATCCATTGATTCCAATAGTAAGTTTTTTTAAACTTACTTCACATTTTAGTCATCAATTTTAGGGGAATACAACAGTTTGAATTAGTGGTAGATCTAAACTATTGGAATTCCCTAGAATTGATGGTTAAGATGTGGAGTAAATTTAAAAACTTACTCTTGAAGTAAGTGGATCCTCACCCTTAATTATCATTGATGTGACTTTAGGATAATATTTAATTACTTCTAATGTCAAATGTTTTATGGTTAGAAGTTTCCATAAGCAGGTTTATTTATTTGGAATATAATAACATTAGGCTTTCGTATTTCTATAATTATTACTATTCTATTATTATAATATATTATATATCTTGTTAATGTGAATGTTTTAATCAACTTCGACCTCCAGAACATAGCTATTCAAGAAATTCTTGTTATCTCACGTTGTAAACAAGCGTAGAGCAGAACCTCACGCGCTTTACATGACATAGAAAAAGGTAAACATCTTCTATATAAGTACTTGTATTGAAATTCAACAACAACTATACATGACATAGAAAAAGGTAAACATCTTGTACTTGTATTGAAATTCAGCAATAACTAATAAAAGCACTAATAATGAAATCATACTTCACCTTTAGGTGACCGCAAAAAATAAGAAGCACTTTTGCGTAAGTTACGAACTGTAATTTAATTTGTATCGGTGTAAACTTAATTTTAATCGTTGAATGAAAAATGTGGTAACCTGTTACTTGAAGGAAACCTTTTGGAAGTCGGTTTGGTTGGACTCAACTTCATATTGAAGTTACAATGGTGGGTACCGACTTCTACATATAAGTCCATTTGGAGGAACATTACTCATAGAAGTTACCACGACCCATACCGACTTCTATTCAGAAGTTACTACGGCCCATACCGACTTCTAAGTGTAATTTACCATGGCCCAAACCGACTTCATTATTAATGTGATTTTGGGCCAAGCTGAGTCAGAAGTAACCATGGCCCATACCGACTTCTACGTGTAATTTACCATGACCCAAACCGACTTCTACACGACAACAATTACCCCGTAACCAATCCAACGGCTCAAATTACACAATAAATATCTAACGCTTAATACAATAGATCGCATCAAAGCGCACTGCAGCTAACAAGTTAGTTGCAACCTTAAACTAATTTATTATTTTTTAATTCTACGTTCCAAAAAATAAATCTGAAATTTGACATAATCAATAACATGTGATCTTCATCTCCTTCTTACTTAACTCCCAACTACCAATCAAACCTTGAAATAAATACTGTAGCCCTTCCAAACCAATCACAATTCATCATAAGGATTCTAAAAAAGTTGGCATTTTGTAATGTTATTCTCTTGTTATTTTCACACAATTCAGTATTTATGTATCAAAAGGTTTGATCTATTATTTTTCATAATCACCTAAAACTATATTTTGAAATACAGTGGGTGCAAATCAATAGGCCTCAAACTTTTATTCATAAATAAATTTGTTAATAAATTTTAAAAAGTTAACCTTGTCCACCAAAACATATGGCCAACCAAAAAGAATATCAATTCAAACCCAACACACTAAATGTTTGATTAGACAGAGGTTAAAAACCTACAATGTAACACATCAAGGTTGAGTTAGTTTTGTAGCTACCACACCGATCATCACCAACCAAAGAAGAAAAGCCAAGATCTTCAATGACCCATTAAACCAAAATAGTTTCAAAACCTAGACTTTGGCCACACCCACCTCTCAAAATCACACCTTTCACCAGAACAAGCCATAACCGTATGCCATAATACCAATCACACAACAATATTCACTCCTTTTATTATTATCATTATTATTATTAGTTTATTACTATGAGAGCTGAAAAGAAATGGCTTTTGAAGCTATTCACTGCAGCATTTCTATCCCTAATCCTATTGTTATTCTCTTCTTTCTCTGTCTTTAATTCCCCAAAAACTTTTCAAACTCTTGTTCAACACTGTTCTCACAACCCTCCTTCTTTTGCATACTTCATTTCCGGTGGAGACAAAGATAAAGATCGGATCTTGCGGTTGTTGCTGGCAATTTATCATCCTAGGAATAGATACCTTCTTCATCTCGGGAAAGATGCTAGGGATGAAGATAGACAGGCCTTGGCTACTGCGGTGAGGTCGGTACCGGCGATTCGGGCTTTCGGGAATGTTGATGTGGTTGGAAAGGCTGATTGGGTTACTTATTTGGGGTCCTCTAATGTTGCCATTACTCTAAGAGCTGCTGCAATTATGCTTAAGTTGGATAATTGTTGGAATTGGTTTATCACTTTGAGTGCACGTGATTACCCGCTTATCACCCAGGATGGTATGTTCTGAATTTCTTATTTCTGTTTGGTTCTTGGATTTGTTATTTGTACTGAGAATTTGACACTATGGAATTTGGGTGATTCAATATGAAAAATTGGTGTGGTATTAATTGGAAACTTGATTTCTCTGGGAACTAGTATTTAGATCAATTTACTAATAAATAAAAATGTAACAAAATTGAAATCAACCAGCTTGGTTTTTTTTTCTCAATATTATGAAATTGGTTTGTTCTATACTTCTATAATATGATTGTGAATTTGTCTTCGGGTGGTTCTAGCATTTATGGTCCTGAAGCTCAAGTTTAATTTTGAGTGATACTAAAATGTCTTCAGGTTATAAGATTTTTTTGGTTGCTGTGGTTAAATTGGACTGATGCCTCTCCATGTATTACTTTGAATTCCAATTTGTGTTTATATATAAATTTACTGTTTACTGTGAGCTGACCATGATTTAGGCTATAGTATTGAAGTTGCATAGAACACTAACTAAAGTGAAAAGAGAAATTATACAGCTGACTAGTTGTTCATACATAAAGCATGCGTGGCTACAATCAAGATGAAATTAGAGAGGGGCCCCAAATCAATTGTACCGTGCATGTTTGACAAATTGTTTTTCATATGGATGAGATTGGTTTTTATCTATAGTTGTTCTTTATGCCTTAGATGGTTGAATATTTGAGTATCTTAACTAATCGCCAACATCTGATAAGGGAACAAGTCAAAACCTTCTGATTGTGTTGCAATTTCTGTGATTTTTCATATTTGCTCGTGATGTGATAAGTTTAAATACTGATCTTGTTATACTGATCTAATAAGATTAGAGAGCTATTGGCTTCAGATTGGAGGGAATTTTTATTCGTCCTGACAAAGTGGGTTTTCAAGGTTAAATGAAGTTTCTAGTGGCCAATTAGTAGGTTGTCTGACTAATATGGTGACTAGAGGATGTAATTTACCATGCTCAAGTGTCGCAACAGTTTTTCAGTCCGAAAAGTTACAATAAATAGCAAAACTGTCATTTATATGCTGGTGAGCAAAGTGGAAAAAAAATTCCATTTGTTTCTCTCTGATATACATCCGCTTCTGGGTACTGTTAGTTGTACATACCACTCTTATGAAAAATCGTAGACATCATTTCTTGGAATATCGATCTTATGAAGTGTCAGATATGTCTTTTAAAGCGAACTTGGCCAAGGTAAGCAGTAACAAAAGAAAGAATAAAGTAACAGTGAAATATGATTTCACAAAGCATAAAAATGTATTAGGGTACGCTGAAAGAGCAATTGCTAGGTGGTAAAAATGGTTGAAGACAAATTTTCCAAAAAAACTCGTCAGATGTACTTTAATCTTTTCTTTCCTATTAATATCTAATTAATCTATAGACATTTACAATAGTTTTGTTGCATACGTGCACTATCAGACTGGTTAGTTCTTCCCTGCTCTCTGTAATGGTGGCTGTGTGTGCTCTTAGCCTCTTAGGACAGATGGTTTCCAACATTCCATTCTGTAAGTTGCAAATGATATATAAAAATGCTACTTTTGCGGAATTGTTATGCTCAAAAAGTTGTTTGAAGAATTTACATTCTTATCTAATGTCTGAATGTCGTTCTGATATGCCCTCAATGGTTGAGGTTAGTAGGGCATTCAACCTCAGCCAGGCTACTTTACTAGAATCTCTGCTTTACACTTACAAATCTCCCAAGGCATTTGAAGTTTTACAAGTTAACCCAGAACCCAGCTCGGCCATTGGGGCAAGTGGCCACATTCTATTCTGCATTGGTTTTCCTTGTTCTGAATTGGCCCTGTTGATAAAAAAGTTCCAGTCTTCCTTGGATGCCATTAGACTTGGGTGTCTATATTGATTTTTCCTCTATATTATTTTTGTACAAGAACATTTACTGTCATTATATTATTTTATTTCCTCGTAGGCGAGGTGATGAAATACTCATGTTGTTCTGAACTTGTCTCACTGAATTGTGCTTGTTTCTTAAGGTCATTAGATTTCTCAATCATATTCTCATATCTCAGTTTCATGTTTGACTTCTTTCCAGACTAGATCTAATTTAATGATGTATATTCTGTTATCTTTATCAGATCTATCCCACGTATTCTCTTCTGTTGGGAGAGACCTCAATTTCATTGATCATACCAGTGACCTTGGATGGAAAGAGTACGAAAACTACTGCTAGTTATTGTGGCTACTTTGTGGCACTTATTCAGCTAGTCCTAGATCATTTATTAATGTATTTATTTTCCCATGCAGGGGTGATAGATTTCGACCTATTGTAGTTGACCCAGGGCTATATTTAGCAAGGAGAAGTCAAATTTTTCAAGCTACACAGAAGCGTCCAATACCCGATGCATTCAAACTCTTCACAGGCAAATCTTTTCCTCTTTTGCTATCTGTGCAACACAATCTATGCCTAAGAGGTTTCTTTCTTTCATTTTTTCCTTTTTTATGTTGAACGTTTTCCTTGCCATTCAGGTTCGCCGTGGGTGGTCTTGAGCCGACCCTTCCTGGAGTTCTGCATTTTAGGTTGGGACAATTTACCTAGAATTCTACTGATGTATTTTACAAACATCAAGTTGCCTCAGGAAGGGTACTTTCACTCGGTCATTTGCAATGCACCGGAATTTAAGAACACAACAGTAAATGGCCACTTACGATATATGATATGGGACAATCCTCCAAAGATGGAACCACTCTTTCTTAACTCATCCGTTTATGATCAGATGGCAGGAAGCGGGGCAGCTTTTGCGAGGCAGTTTGAAGATGATAACCATGTGCTGGACATGATTGATGATAAGATCCTTCGACGCGGTCGCAACCGAGCTACTCCGGGGGCATGGTGCACTGGGAGATGGAGCTTGTGGATGGATCCATGTTCCCGATGGGGTGATGTAAACATTGTGAAGGCAGGTCCTCAGGCTAAGAAGCTTGAAGGGTCTATTTCTATCCTTGTTGATGACTTAAAATCACAGACCAATCAATGCCAGTGAATATAGAGACTCTAGAATAGAAACATTATAGCAAGTTGTGCAATGTATTTTGCACCTATTCATCTACCAGTGGAAGTTGCCATTTACTGAATACACATTCTTTGGTCATCAAAAGTGTAATTTGAATCTTTGGAGGAGTGTTTATCAGAGTTGGAGTCTGGGGAGGGAATACAGATTGAGGTTTTGGGCTGTATTTTTTGGATGCATAATATTTGTGGTAAATCCCTCAAAACTTTCAATCATAATATTTTATTATTTAATTTATATTTGAATTTTGATTTGATACATATCATCACCAGATCAAATTTAAATACATAATAACTTTTGGACCTTTTTCCTCTTTCTTCTTCTTCTTTTTATTTTACTAATTTTCATTAGTGTGTTAAGATTTGCTTTTTGTTTTTACCATTCTTCACCCTTCTTTATTCATTCTCTAAACTAAAAGTAGAAATATGTATAGGATTTTCATCATGTCTTTGTTCTTCTTATTTTATTACTAATTTTCATTATTATTATTTTTGGATTCACGATTTTATTAATTTTATGCTAATAATCACCATCATGTTAATACACTCTTTCTTCATCCTTCTTTGTCAGCATAGGATACATATTTCCCAATTTTGAGAATTGAGATCTCATTGTTAAAAAAGACTAACATACAAAAGGTTAGCAAAAATATTACTTAAAATGTATTTGTTACCTTTTGAATAACCTTATAGTTTTTCTTTGAAAGCAAATGGGAAGTGTATTTTTTAATATTATCTCGGTTTTTCTTATTTATCATTCTCTTCCATTTCTAAGATTATTTTTTTTGTTTATTTTCACATTATTCTCATATAATACTTGGCTACGCGTTAAAAGATATATATCCTTTATATATTGCATTTTCATATCACTGCTTGCCACTTCTCATATTCAAACGTGCATCCTAAATCACCCTCATATTCCCTTCCTTCTCACACCTTCATTAACCTTGAACTTTGTCTATGTTGGTATAAGATTTTATTAGATCGTCATATTTTTTAGGAGTGACACTCAATAAAGGAGAGTCAAACATATCGATAGGAATTAATAGTTCATTACTCATAACTGTTCAGAAGAGTATGATGATTAATGGAAGTAAAGATACTGCAAAGGAGGAGAATGACCACATGATTGCTCTTATGTTATCACAAGAGTAGGCCAAATTGGATGGTACATTTGGTAGTTATATTTGCTCTTATGTTATCGTAAGAGTAGGCCAAATTTTATATTTTCTTTACTTGTAGGGATCCATTAACTCCAAGAGTAAGTTAAAAATTTTCACTCTTGAAAAGTAGATCCTATTTTCTTTATTTAGTTCATATGGTTGACTATAAGTGATATTTGTTATTAAATTATACATATGTTAAATAAGGATGGAATACATATGAGAAGTTCCGATTAATATTTTCCTCCTGAAAAATCAACTTTCAGAAGTTTATTTCCCTGTGACTATATCGATTTCACTGTGATTCTTCATCAATGGCTTTCACACGATCATTGAAGAGATTCACCAATTCACTCTTCAACTTCCCCAATCTTCTGAGAAGAACCCTTTCATATTCACCAACTTCAAATTTTAATCATCACTATTCCACACACTCCAACCATCTCCTCCAAAACCACACATCCATTATTGAACCACAACCACTCTCTGAACCCAACAACACAGTTAATGCCTTAACCGCTGAAGCAATTTGTAAGATCTTATCCAACACTCGTGACTCTAACATTGACATTTCTCTCGGTGGCGGCATTCCACTAGAGGTGTCGCCGGAACTGGTGGTTGAGGTCTTGAAGAAGCTGAGTAATGCCGGTGTTCTTGCTCTCTCTTTCTTCCGTTGGGCTGAGAAACAAAATGGGTTCAAGCACACCACAGAGTGCTTCAACGCTTTGATTGAGGCACTTGGTAAGATCAGACAGTTCAAGATGATTTGGGTTTTGGTCGATGACATGAAGCGAAGAAAGTTGCTCTCTAGGGACACTTTTGCATTGATTTCGCGGCGTTACGCAAGAGCCAGGAAGGTTAAAGAGGCAGTGGAGACGTTTGAGAAGATGGAAAAGTATGGGATGAAACCTGAAGTGTTTGATTTCAATAAATTGCTTGATGTTCTATGCAAATCCAAGTCTGTTGAAAATGCACAAGAGCTGTTTGATAAAATGAGAGAGAGAAAGCTAGTGCCTGATTTAAAGTCTTATACTATTATGTTAGAAGGGTGGGGCCAACAGCAGAATTTGTTGAAGTTGAATGAGGTTTGTAGAGAAATGAAGAGTGAGGGTTTCAAGCCTGATGTTGTTGCATATGGCATTATTATTAATGCATATTGTAAGGTTAGGAAATATGATGAGGCAGCTGGATTCTATCATGAGATGGAAGCAAAGAAAATGATTCCTAGTCCACACATATATTGTACTTTGATCAATGGCTTGGGTTCTGATAAGAGATTGAATGAAGCTCTTGAGTTCTTTCAAAAATCCAAGGATGCTGGTTTTGCACCTGAAGCACCAACTTATAATGCTGTTGTTGGGGCTTATTGCTCTTTAATGAAGATGGATGATGCATATAGGATGGTTGGTGAGATGAAAAAATGTGGAATAGGTCCAAATTCTCGAACATATGACATAATATTACATCATCTGATAAAGGCTCAGAGAAGTGAAGAAGCTTACTCAGTTTTCCAGAGAATGAGTTGTGGTGAGTTCGGGTGTGAGCCAAGTGTCAGCACGTACGAGATCATGGTGAGGATGTTTTGTAACGAAGACCGATTGGATATGGCAATGGCAGTTTGGGATCAGATGAAAGGCAAGGGAATACTTCCTGGAATGCATATGTTCTCCACGTTAATCAGCGCATTGTGCCATGAAAGTAAGTTAGACGAAGCTTGTAGATACTTTCAACAGATGTTGGATGTGGGTATTCGACCTACTGCTCAGATTTTTAGTACATTTAAGCAAGCTCTAATTGATGATGGGAAGGAGAATACTGCTATAAGTTTTGCTCTGAAAATTGATAAACTGAGGAAAACTCCATTAGTTGCTTGAAACAAAGTCATATATATCCCAAAGGTAATTCTCATGGGATAGTGGTATACTTGAGGTTGTCAACAGGCTCATCTATATATTGGGAGGCATATTTATAGGCCAAAACAACTTTAGAGGGCATTTTGACTCTTCCTATAACCAATGACAAAGAAGAGGTTAATCCTGTGGGTGAGGGAAGTGATTCTAACATGGTTGAATGTATGTGTTGCATTCTCTTACATTTGGACCCTCAAGCTGCATCCATCATGATGAAATTCTTCTCTTGAATTTAGATGTGTCATCCAGACATATCAACTCTTCATAAACGTTTTAAGTATTGATGCCTAAAACTAAAAAGCTTTGTACGTTGTTAACTTGTTATCACTATTATTTATTTTGGTTTATTTTATGTTTTGCTGTTAAGAATGTTGGCCAAGGGAATGCCGTTGACCATTACTGAGCATGTAACTTAACTATTTTTTTATTATATGAAAATGTGTCACGGAAATATTTATTTGTTTAGCTTTTATTTATTTAGGGGAGAGATCTATTTACTCCAATAGTAAGTGAAAAAAACTTACTCATCATCTTAGCCATCTAATTTTGAAAAATTCAATGGTTTAAATATACTCACAAATTCAAATCATTGAATTTCCAAAAAATAAATAATCATGATGATTAGTAAGTCATTTATACTCATTCTTTGATTAAGTGGATCTCTCTCCTTTAATTTATATACATTCTTTTGAGTTAGCTACAACACATTAAGTAACATAATATTCAGATAGTAAATGCGCTCGAAGGAATAGTTATGCCTTAGGTGGGATTTATTCTACTACGCTGGTTGGTGACTAAAAACTAATTTCCTCAGGAAATAAAACACTAATTTCCTCGAGAAATAAGTTATTACATGTTGGTCTTTTTTTATATAAGAATTCACTAAATTCACGTATATATATCTATACAATTAATAAAGTCAAAATCCAAAATAATTACTCACCAAGATAAATTATTAATTTCCTATTTTGCCCTTATTATATTCTAATTTCTACTAAAACATTATATAACTCAATGCATCTATACTTCTATACTATTAATAAAACCAAAACCCAAAATAACTACCTACCATAATATAATTATTAATTTCCTATTTTTCTCTTACTATATTTTAATTTCTACCAAAAAAAATCATACAACTCAATGCAAATTATAATATATTCAACCACAATTATAATATATATATACTATTAATAAAGTCAAAACCCAAAATAACTACCCACTATGGTATAATTATTAATTTCCTATTTTGCCCTCATTATATTCTAATTTCTACCAAAAAACCATATAACTCAATGCATCTATACTTCTATACTATTAATAAAACCAAAACCCAAAATAACTACCTACCATAATATAATTATTAATTTCCTATTTTTCTCTTACTATATTTTAATTTCTACCAAAAAAATCATACAACTCAATGCAAATTATAATATATTCAACCACAATTATAATATATACTATTAATAAAGTCAAAACCCAAAATAACTACCCACTATGGTATAATTATTAATTTCCTATTTTTCCCTCATTATATTCTAATTTCTACCCAAAAACCATATAACTCAATGCATCTATACTTCTATACTATTAATAAAACCAAAACCCAAAATAACTACCTACCATAATATAATTATTAATTTCCTATTTTTCTCTTACTATATTTTAATTTCTACAAAAAAAAAATCATACAACTCAATGCAAATTATAATATATTCAACCACAATTATAATATATATATACTATATATATCCTATACTATTAATAAAAATTAATAGTCAAAATCGAAAATAATTATCCACCATGGTATAATTATTAATTTCGTATTTTGCCCTTACTATATTCTAATTTCTACCTAGGGATGGCAATGAAAACCGAACTCGTAGGTACCCGCCCGAACCCAACCCGAATTTAACGGGGAAAATTCGATGTGATTGGGTTCGGGTTCGGGTTCGGTATTGTTAATACCCTACCTCGAACCCGCCCCGAACCCGATTAATATATATAAAATTATAAAATTACACATAAATACATATATAATATATATATATATATATAAATTTCACGCATATACATATATATATATATATATATATATATATATAAATATATGTTTTGGTTTGAGTTATTTTCGGGTTCGGGTTATCCGAAACCCGACGGGTTCGGAGATAGTATTGTTATTTCCAACCCCGCTTAATTCGGGTTCGGTTTTTGAATTTCGAGTTCGGGGTTGGGTAAGCACAAACCCGATCCCGACCCCGACCCGCCCCGTTGCCATTCCTATTTCTACCAAAAAACCATATAACTCAATACATCTATACTTCTATACTATTAATAAAACTAAAACCCAAAATAACTATCCACCATGTTATAATTATTAATTTCCTATTTTACCCTCACTATATTCTAATTTCTACAAAAAAAACCATATAACTCAATGCAAATTATAATATATTCGACCACAATTATAATATATATATATATACTATTAATAAAGCCAAAATCCAAAATTACTATTCACCATTGTATAATTATTAATTTCTTATTTTTGCCATCAATATATTCTAATTTCTACCAAAAAAACTATATAACTCAATGCAAATTATAATATATTCAACAACAATTATAAATAATATATAATCAGGTTGACAAACATGGCTGTGCCGATCAACACGCTAATATTATATAAAGCCAAATATTATATTGTATAAGGCCAAATATTAAATATTTAATTTATGATAGTAAAGTGATAATCACATACCTTAAAAATATTGATTTTTTACCATATGATCATGATGAAATATCATTTGTTATTCAATATGAATTAAAAATATCTCACAATATCACAACTCTTATAAACAGCTGGTGACAGCCGGCTATTATGATATAGAAAAAAATTAGGCAGTACACAGATTTGGACTTCTGGCCCATCGTATACCATTTGGACTTCAGGCCCATCGTATACCATTTGGATCTAGCCTATAAAGCCAGGACTAATTCATACCGTTCCATCAATAATAAGCGCAGCCGCGATTTCTTCTTTCGCCACCCTTTCTCTAACTGTGGAGGAGCATTTGCACAAGATACCTAACCTTTCTTTCCTTCTTTCTCAGTAAGCTCTCTGCTTCTCCACAATTCGTTTTTTCCCTTCTGTTTGTTGCATATTAATTTATTTGGTCAAAAGAAGAGTCTACTAAATAAGAACATTTTGTGTGTCCGTGCTTGCGATCTATAGATTTTAACTTCTGATTTAATGAGAATGAATCATTTTTGAGGGGTTTTTCGTGAATTTTGGGGTTTACATATAAATACAAGTGAGTCATATTTTCATCTTTTGATTTATTATATTATATTTTTGTGCCTTCAATAACCTGGTTTTAGACAAGTTCCAAAAAAAAGGGAAAACTGCAACACTATGGTAACGGCAGTAGTGGTAACTGCAATAGTGCAGGTTAATGATTATTGCATGTTAACTGCACAGTGCACTATGGTATTATCAGTTACAATAGGTAACTGCAACAGGCAAAGTGGGAATGAGAGGCTTGAAAAAAGAAGCATGATATTATATTCAGAGGGACATTGAGTTATATGTTTTTTTATGTAGTTTACACATATATTCTACATTAAAAATGATAATTTATGAGGGCAAATAAGGCAAAACCGCACATTCACAAATATTATAATTCATCCTATAATGTATATGAATATGCAAAATTTACCATGGTGCGCACAGAAAGATAAGGATAATACTTCATTATTCACCATATATTGAATGATTATTCGTCATTGAATAATCATTCGTCATATTTTTTTTTAGGAATTATTAAAAATATATTTACACAATAGAACAAATTATGACCAATATCATATACCCAATATATGGTCTTCCGGGAAAGATGTATTTTTAATAATTATATGATTTTCATTTAGGTCATATAGTATATGGTCCTTAACAAATTATGACCAATATCATATACCCAATATCTGTTAAACAATAGAACCTATATGATCATCTCCTAATATCATATACATGTTGCGTACAATATCTATCATATACATGTTGCCCTTTTGATGAGGATTCATATTAGGCAAGTGGGTGTATGGTCTTCCGGGAAAGATGTATTTTTAATAATTATATGATTTTCATTTAGGTCATATAGTATATGGTCCTTAACAAATTATGACCAATATCATGTACCCAATATCTGTTAAACAATAGAACCTATATGATCATCTCCTAATATCATATACATGTTGCGTACAATATCTATCATATACATGTTGCCCTTTTGATGAGGATTCATATTAGGCAAGTGGGTGGTGCGCTGAGCGCACGGAAGAGACAGTCGGAGGTTCGCGGAACCCAGTAACGGTGCGCTAAGCACATAGGACAACACCATAACACTATTTAAGGAAAATGTATATAAATATGACGTATAAATATGATATTCCAAAATTATAAATTTTGGTGGAACACATAAATTTATAAATATTGTATTTATGGTGCGCACAGAAAGATAAGGATAATAAGAAATAGTGAAAGTGAATGGTAAGCAGACCCAATGATATAATTAACCTCGAAAGTTTAGTTAAACGTATATAATAGTGCTTAACTTTTTAGGAGATTAAATATATTGGGACCAATATCTTATTATAACCTAAATAAGATATTGGTCTTTAACTTCAAGAAAGTGCTTAACTTTTTAGAAAATTTATATTCACTCTGGTGGTCAAACATGAAATAAACACTATCATGATATAATTTATATTTTCTATTTTGCCCTTACATTTTTTAATTTTTACAAAAAAAACCATATAATTCTAAGTAACTACAATTAACACAGTAACCACTTATCTCACCTTAAATTGAATTTTAATTTAACATAAAGTACTCTTAATACAAAAACATTTTAATTGTATAAATAAAATATATAAAAATTGAATACTTAATATAATAAAATAAAATGTGGGTTAGAAGACACGAAGTGTCTGTTGACACGCAAGTTCATATAATAGTTAAATGTGTATATATATTTTAATCTTATCAAAGATCTAATAATTCATTAATTCGTACATTAACAAATTCCTATAATCCTTTGTTTTCTCATAAATTTCCATATTCACTTTATAAAACTCTCTCTCTCTTTCTCTCTCTCTTTGTTTTATCTTTCCTTCACTCCGCGGCGTAGATCCGAGGAGTTTGTGAAACCCTAACTGTTCTCAACCAACTTTTTCATCTTCATTCTAAGGTTCTTATTCTCTTTTTCTTCTTCAATCTTCGCTTTCTCTTTTCACTCATTCTGTTCTGTCGTTGATTTTTTTATTACAAGTTCATTTCATGTCGATTAAATTGAAATTTTCATGAATTTTTTTGTTCTTACTTTTCCTATGTTTATTACTAAATGTTGAATCTGTTAGAAAAATGTTTTAATGATTTTTTTGTTCTTAGATATGGCTTTTCTTTTTCCTTTTCCCTTTTAGGCTTATGTTTTTTTAATTGTGTTGGTTATCACTGGGATTGAGTGAAGTGATTTTTGTTTCGAAACTTTTATCTAAAAAGTGATTTTGTTAACTATTCTAATTTTTTTGCATTGTGTTTATAAAAATTAATATTGGATATGTTATTACCAAGAGGGGAATGTGTTATTCCCTTAGTTAGATTGGATCGAAAATAAATTGATGTTTCAAAATAGGGATTGTAAATAGATTTTGAAAGAATTTCTATTTTTTGGTATTGTAAAATAAAATCACTTCTGGAGTATATAATATGTTCAAAACATTATTGTGTTATAGTGGGCATTTTCGAAGTTTGAACACTAACTTAAATGTGTTTTTCCTCACAGAAAAGGATCATAACCAAATTTTGGTTCTAGGAAATTCATAAACCCTAAATCTATTTACAATTCTCAATTCTCAACAATGGTTCTGATACCATGGTGGTGGTTATTTTGTGTTTTGCCTTTATTAGTAGTAATAGATTATATTTTTGTGCCTTCAATAACCTGGTTTTGTCATTTTGTTGAGCCAAGTAGTATTTGGTGTTTTTTTAGTCAAACTTAAAAGCATGTTTTTATGTGATATTTGCTCATTTACTGAGCCTTGATGTTTAATTGATATCCTTTTCCTTTTCCTTTTTACAGGGGATTTAGTTAGCAAGAGGCTTCTTTTGAGTTCTATTTTATATTAATATATAAACGTTTGAAGTGTTTTTTGGAATTTACACAATGCTGGGTTCGTTGCCGATACTGCCTCTCCCTGCCCCTCCTCTCGATGGGAACTTGGGTCCTCTTCCCGAGTCTCAAGTGACTGATGAGGAGATGATTGAGAACTCTTCCAATGAGGATCAGAACAAATCAGATTCAGCGCCTGCAGTAATTGCTACCCACACTAGAACTATTGGAATTATCCACCCACCTCCTGATATCAGAACCATTGTTGATAAAACCGCTCAATTTGTGGCAAAAAATGGTCCAGAGTTTGAAAAGAGGATTGTTGCGAACAACACAGGCAATGCCAAGTTTAATTTCCTGAGCGCGTCAGATCCATATCATGCATATTATCAGCACAGGTTGGCTGAGTTTCGTTCTCAGAATCAGTCTTCTGGTGGGCAACCCACAGACTCAGCTGTTCCTGAATTAGCCCCATCTGCAACTGCCCCTGACAGCAATGACACAACAGGGGCAGCAGCAGCAGCAGAAAAGCCTGATATTTCTGCCCAGTTCAAACCTGTAAGGAAAGTGCTTGAACCCCCTGAAGCTGAGCAGTATACGGTTCGGCTTCCCGAAGGAATTACCGGAGAAGAGCTGGATATTATTAAGCTCACAGCACAGTTTGTTGCTCGAAATGGTAAATCTTTTTTGACAGGATTGACAAGTAGGGAAGTTAATAACCCCCAGTTTCATTTCCTGAAACCAACGCACAGTATGTTTACCTTTTTTACTTCCCTTGCGGACGCGTATTCTAAGGTCTTGATGCCTCCAAAGGGTTTGACAGAGAAGCTGAAGAAGAGTGTCCCTGACATGACTACTGTGCTTGAAAGGTGTGTGAATAGGCTGGAATGGGAGCGTTCACAAGAGCAAGCTAGGAAAAAGGCCGAGGATGAGGTAGAGCAGGAAAGGGTACAGATGGCTATGATCGATTGGCATGACTTTGTAGTGGTTGAAACAATAGACTTTGCTGATGATGAGGATGAAGAGTTACCTCCTCCTATGACCATTGAGGAGGTTATAAGGAGAAGCAAGGTGACAGCCATGGAAGAAGATATTGTTGAACCAGGAAAGGAAGTTGAAATGGAAATGGATGAGGAAGAGGCCCACCTTGTTGAAGAGGGCATGAGAGCAGCTAGTTTGGAAGATAATGACGATGAAGTGAGGAATGAAATCAGGGTTACTGAGGATCCTGAACCACCAATGAGGATTGTGAAGAATTGGAAAAGGCCAGAGGATAGGATTCCTGCGGAAAGAGATCCAACCAAGTTTGTTGTGTCTCCTATCACTGGTGAGCTTATTCCCATTAGTGAAATGTCAGAACATATGCGTATTTCTCTCATCGATCCCAAGTACAAAGAACAAAAGGAAAGGATGTTTGCTAAAATCCGAGAGACAACACTTGCTCAGGATGATGAGATCTCAAGAAATATCGTTGGACTTGCCCGAACCCGTCCTGATATCTTTGGAACCACGGAAGAAGAGGTCTCAAATGCTGTCAAGGCAGAGATTGAGAAAAATGATGAGCAACCTAAACAGGTTATATGGGATGGTCACACTGGTAGTATTGGCCGTACTGCAAACCAAGCTTTGTCACAAAATATTGGTGAGGATCAAAATGATGCTTCTAATAATGAAGCAATGAACCTTCCTGGTCCTGCTGCACCTCCTCCTAGACCAGGAATGCCTTCTATTCGTCCTCTTCCACCTCCACCTGGACTAGCATTGAATCTTCCTCGTGGTCCTCTTAATGCAGTCCAGTACTCTGCTCCTAATAGTGGCGGCTTCCAAATCCCTCAACCTAGACCTCCGGTCATGCACATGATGCCATCTGTTCGCCCACCTCCACCTCCAATGCAAATGAATTCTGGACAGCATATGGGTGGTCAACCACAGCTAATGCATCCACCATATCCTATGAATAGCCAAGGAATTCCTATTCCTCCACCACCGGGATCCCAGTTCACACCTATGCCTGTTCCCCGACCTTATATTTCTGGTCCACCATCAGGAATGCCAATGATGCATCCGCCACCGTTGCCTCAAGGAGTGCCACCACCGCCACCACCTGATGAAGCTCCTCCACCACTCCCAGAAGAACCAGAACCAAAGAGGCAGAAGCATGATGATTCCACTCTGATCCCTGAAGATCAGTTTCTTGCCCAACATCCGGTATGGACTATGGACTTAACAATTACCTTTCTCTTATATATTTATGTATTTTAGGTACCATTATATATACCATCAACTTTGTAATTTAGGATCTAGTGTCTGTTTGTAGGCTTATTATGTTGACATGAAATTTGGGAAATAATGATTTTAGTACTTGCTGAGTTTTATTCTTGACCTTCCGCTAACCTCTCTGTGCTGTTTGGTAGAGAGAAAATTCTCGTCCTTTTTCCTCCAATAAGATTTTTTGTACACACCACTCCAACGATTTAGGCTGTTAATACTTTTTGCCATGTTCCATTTTAGACTTTGGTTCGTTTTTTTGGTATTATGTAATTTCTTATTAAAAATTAAGTCAACTTGTCAGTTATGATTCTAGATTTCTTATATTTTGATGTTATTGTTCTTGTAGTACCTTTTCAGTTCAGGTTCTGTCGAATGTGAAGTTTTTTTATTTATTTTTGTAGTGCTGCCTTGCAGATCTGAATAGTATGGTATTGGCTGGGTTGACTACTGTATCTGTAACCTTGAATGTTAGCTATGTTTATTCTTACTGGTATTTGTTTTCTTCGTTCCAGGGACCTGTTCAGATTTGTGTATCTGTTCCTAATGTTGATGAAGGAAATCTCAAAGGACAGGTTCTGGAAATTACAGTGCAGTCTGTTTCTGAAACTGTTGGCAGTCTGAAGGAAAAAATTGCTGGAGAGATCCAGCTCCCAGCTAACAAGCAGAAATTGAGTGGAAAACCAGGCTTTCTCAAGGATAACATGTCACTTGCCTATTACAATTTCAGTGGAGGAGAAACACTGACCCTAACCTTAAGAGAGCGTGGTGGGAGAAAGAGATGAGCATATTACTTGCATGGCCATTCAAGAAGGTTGTTGTAAACTTTGCCCCATAATGAGGGTTATGAGGCATGGTAGTCAAAATCGCGTTCCTACTCGTGAGATCGTACGACTTTACGATCCTCGACCTCCAATCCGTGCTCGATCTCAGTCTTGGGTGCGCCTCCATAGGATCGGGTGGGATCGTCGTGCAGGTGCGTAAAACCGGTGGAATCGACGAGCTCATCGATCCCTAATTTTTTAACCCAATTTTTTAAGCCCACCTTCTTTTTTAGCCCCATAACTTATTACAATTTGAGCAGTGGCTGTAACACTAAAACCATCTTTTTTTTTAGTTATTTTATTTTTTTGTTATGAAGTTCTGTCTTTTTGTTACCATGTATGACCTATGAAATACTTGAATATATATTACTTTATAATTTATATAATATTCCTTCATAATTTATATAATATTATTTCCTGATTAAATATTTTTTTTATTTTTATGATTATCTTTAGTATTATGACTTATGAATATATATATATATATATGATTTTTTATGAATATATATATGGGTGTGAATTTTTGTGCAAATATATATACATACTAATAAGTAGGATCTTACGAGTCGTATTACGATTTTACGTTTACGGTTTTTGACTCTCTTCCCGATCCTAAGTAGAATCTCGATTTTAACTACTTTTGAGGCACATGGATTCCTATACTATTGATAGACTGTTGCCATCTTCATGAATTTTATGTTGAATGCTTTCTGTCTATTTTATTCTGTGGTTTCTTTTGAAGTTTTTATTGTTGTCTTAAAAACTGATGTTAATTCTCAAATACAGATTTTGGCACCTTGGGGCTTGTCCATTGAGGGCGATAGGAAGTTGTGGAGTTCCTTTATCTAATTTGACCAACTCAAATTATTTACATTACTGATTATTGTTCTCTTTTGACACAGTTGATTTGTTCCGGAACCACTGTTTTGTTTTTATTCGAAGCTCCTTCGCTGTCGGAGGGACCAGTTTACATTTTTCCGTTTTTCATATTTTGTTTATTCATGCTTGCAATTATCATCACGGAGTAGTGATTTCATGTTTTCTGTCTTATGTTATCGGGGTATGTTCATACGTCTCCACTGCATCTTTAACTTTCCTGGCTCTTGTGTAACGTCGTGAAATCAATGCAAAAGTTTCCCGAGAGAGCAACTTTCTTCGCTTCATGTCATCGACCAAAACCCCAATCATCTTGAACTGTCTGATCTTTCCAAGTGCCTCAATCAAAGCGTTGAAGCACTCTTGGAAAAAAGAGAGCGAGAACACCGGCGTTACTCAGCTTCTTCAAGACCTCAACCACCAGTTCCGGCGACACCGAGAGAAATGTCAATGTTGAAGTCACGAGTGTTGGATAAGATCTTACATATAGCTTCAGCAGTTAAGGCATTAACTGTGTTGTTGGGTTCAGAGAGTGGTTGTGGTTGAATAATGGGTGTGTGGTTTTGGATGAGATGGTTGGTAGGTGTGGAATAGTGATGGTTAAAATTTGAAGTTTGTGAATATGAAAGGGTTCTTCTCAGAAGATTGGGGAAGTTGAAGAGTGAATTGGTGAATCTCTTCAACGATCGTGTGAAAGCCATTGAGGAAGAATCACAGTGAAAGCGATAGTCGCAAGGAAATAAACTTCTTAATGTTGATTTTTCACGAGGAAAATATTAATTGGAACTTCTCATATGTATTCCATCCTTTTTTAACCTATGTATAATTTAATAACAAATATCACTTATTGTCAACCATATGAACTAAATTAAGAAAATATAAAATTTCTTATAAAACAAACACCAAAAGAACTTAACTAATGCCTTATGATAGAAAAAATTCATAAGAATGAATCATAATTAATCTCTTCCAAGGTGACATTGTCTCCCCATTCTCCACATTTGTTCATTCTCTTGCAATAAATTTTGTAAATTGTGGTAACATAAGACTCATACAATTGGTTTTGATGCTTGAGTTATTTCATAATCTTGTCTCGGACACACATGTGGTGTTTAGTAGACCCATATATTTGTTGAGAGAGTGCACTGAATTGACAATTTCCATCCCCACGTACTTTAACTTCACATAGGCCATGGATCCCAAGAAGACGAGATTGATAACACATATTGGGGTTGGAAATGTAAGTACCAAATGTACCATCCAATTTGGCATACTCTTGTGATAACATAACAACAATCATGTGGCCATTCTCCTCCTTTGCACAATCTTCAATTCCATTGATCATCATACTCTTGTGATAACTGCTATGAGTAACGAACTACTAATCCCTTTCGAGATGTGTGATTCTTTTCTAACAAGTATCACTCTTAAAAATATGGTGATCTAATGAAGTATTACATAATTCATTATGTTGGACAAGGGGTGAGCAGGACCCGACCATACCCGCTCACCCGTTATGGCCCGATCGTGGTCGGGCCTCAAAATGGTCGGATCTTATCGGGTCTAGGGTCGGGTTCAAAAATTAGACTCATCCAATATTTAGGGTCGATAGGGACAAAACAGGACTCGTCCCGACCCGTCTCATTTTCACTTTCTCATGATGTTTTTATGTGTCTCTATTCAAATATATACAGAGTAATGATAATTTTTTGGTCGAAAATATCATTGATTTTCTAATTTTTCATCATATATACATGTTTAATAATATGTATACAAATATATTATTTAATATGTTAAATTACATATTCAAAATAATAAATAATATTTAGAAGAATTTATGTAAAATAAGTATACGTTATATTTAATCGGGTCTATTGATTCCCTAATTTTTCATCATATATACATGTTTAATAATATATATACAAATATATTATTTTATATGTTAAATTACATATTCACAATAATAAATAATATTTAGAAGACTTTATGTAAAATGGGTATACGTTATATTTAATCGGGTCTAGGGTTGGTTCGGATTTTAAGGCTAACCCTAAGAATATTTAGGGTCGGGTTAACTCCGAGTCTAAAGTCGGATCCGGATCCAGAAAAATGGCCCGAACAACATTTCGAGTCGAATAAGAACAAACCTTAACCCATCCCAACCCGGTTCAATCACCCGTATGTTGGATTATGATAGACAAAGTTTGAGGTTATTGAAGGCGTGAGCGGGAAGGGAATATGAGGGTGATGCAATAAATATCTATCTTTTAACGCGTACTAAGGTTATGCGCGTTTTAATTTATTGGAATCGTTTGTTATCTTAGTTTTTTTATTATAAATCAAATCAAAACATGATGGAAAATCTTCCTTATTCTCAAAAGTGGGAGAATACATTTTCCATGATGGAAAAAGGACGGGCAAGTATTATAAGAGAATATTGCTTTCAAAGATAAGTTTAAGGTTATTCGAAAAAAAACAAATACATCTTAAGTAATATTTTTGCTAAGCTTTTGTATGTTAGTCTTTTTTAATAATGAGATCTCAATTCTCAAAATTGGGAAATATGTATCCTATACTGACAAAGAAGGATGAAGAAAGAGTATATTAACACGATGGTGATTATTAGCATAAAATGAATAAAATCAAAAATCAAATATAAGAAATCAAGAATCATTACTGACAAGTTGACTTAATTTGTTATAAGAAATCACATGATACCAAAAAACTAACGAAGGTCTAAAATTAAACATGGCAAAAAGAATTAAGAGCCAAAATGGTTCGTTGGACTAGTGCGAATAAAAAATCTTACTGGAGGAAAAAGACTAGAATTTTTCTCTCTACCAAATAGCACAAAGAGGTTAGCAGAAGGACAAGAATAAAACTCAGCAAGTACTAAAATCATTATCTCCCAAAATTCATGTCAACATCATAAGCCTTAAGCCTACAAACAGAAACTAGATCCTAAATTACAAAGTTGATAGTATATATAAAGGTACCTAAGATACGTAAATATATAAGAGAAATGTAATTGTTAAGTCCATAGTCCATACCGGATGTTGGGCAAGAAACTGATCTTCAGGGATCAGAGTGGAATCATCATGCTTCTGCCTCCTTGGTTCTGGTTCTTCTGGAAGTGGTGGAGGAGCTTCATCAGGTGGTGGCGGTGGTGCAACTCCTTGAGGCAACGGTGGTGGAGGAATAGGAATTCCTTGGCTATTCATAGGATATGGTGGATGCATTAGCTGTGGTGGACCACCCATATGCTGTCCAGAATTCATTTGCATTGGAGGTGGAGGTGGGCGAACAGATGGCATCATGTGCATGACCGGAGGTCTAGGTTGAGGGATTTGGAAGCCGCCACTATTAGGAGCAGAGTACTGGACTGCATTAAGAGGACCACGAGGAAGATTCAATGCTAGTCCAGGTGGAGGTGGAAGAGGACGAATAGAAGGCATTCCTGGTCTAGGAGGAGGTGCAGCAGGACCAGGAAGGTTCATTGCTTCATTATTAGAAGCATCATTTTGATCCTCACCAATATTTTGTGACAAAGCTTGGTTTGTAGTACGGCCAATACTACCAGTGTGACCATCCCATATAACCTGTTTAGGTTGCTCATCATTTTTCTCAATCTCTGCCTTGACAGCATTTGAGACCTCTTCTTCCGTGGTTCCAAAGATATCAGGACGGGTTCGGGCAAGTCCAACGATATTTCTTGAGATCTCATCATCCTGAGCAAGTGTTGTCTCTCGGATTTTAGCAAACATCCTTTCCTTTTGTTCTTTGTACTTGGGATCGATGAGAGAAATACGCATATGTTCTGACATTTCACTAATGGGAATAAGCTCACCAGTGATAGGAGACACAACAAACTTGGTTGGATCTCTTTCCGCAGGAATCCTATCCTCTGGCCTTTTCCAATTCTTCACAATCCTCATTGGTGGTTCAGGATCCTCAGTAACCCTGATTTCATTCCTCACTTCATCGTCATTATCTTCCAAACTAGCTGCTCTCATGCCCTCTTCAACAAGGTGGGCCTCTTCCTCATCCATTTCCATTTCAACTTCCTTTCCTGGTTCAACAATATCTTCTTCCATGGCTGTCACCTTGCTTCTCCTTATAACCTCCTCAATGGTCATAGGAGGAGGTAACTCTTCATCCTCATCATCAGCAAAGTCTATTGTTTCAACCACTACAAAGTCATGCCAATCGATCATAGCCATCTGTACCCTTTCCTGCTCTACCTCATCCTCGGCCTTTTTCCTAGCTTGCTCTTGTGAACGCTCCCATTCCAGCCTATTCACACACCTTTCAAGCACAGTAGTCATGTCAGGGACACTCTTCTTCAGCTTCTCTGTCAAACCCTTTGGAGGCATCAAGACCTTAGAATACGCGTCCGCAAGGGAAGTAAAAAAGGTAAACATACTGTGCGTTGGTTTCAGGAAATGAAAGGTGATAACTTATATGAAAATGTGTCACTTGAAAATATTTATTTGTTTAACTTTTAATACAACAAAGTTACCTAATTTTTAGGAGAGTAAAGGGCATAGCTATGCTTTAGGGGGGGTTCTACTAGGTTGGTTGGTCACTGAAACTCCAATTTCCTTAAAAAAAAGTTATTATTAAGATTTTGATATTAAAATAAGACCTCACTAAATAAATAAATATATATATATATATCATATTAAGGCAAATATTAAATGTTCAATTTATAAGAGCTTTAAAGTGATAATCACAAACCCTTAATGAAATCAATTTCTTACTCATATAATGATAAAATATGATTTCTTATAAAAAAAGAATTAAAAATATCTCACAATGTCATAACTCTTGTAAACAACCCTCCTATGCGGTGACAACCTACTATTATGATATAGAAAAATAATTTAGGCAGTACACAGATTTGGACTTTAGGCCCATCGTATACCATTTGGACTTTAGGCCCATCATATACCATTTGGACCCAGCCTATAAAGCCAGGACTAATTCATACCGTTCCATCAATAATAAGCGCAGCCGCGATTTCTTCTTACGCCACCCTTTCTCTAATTGTGGAGGAGCATTTGCACAAGATCCCTAACCTTTCTTTCCTTCTTTCTCAGTAAGCTCTCTGCTTCTCCACAATTCGTTTTTTCCCTTCTGTTTGTTGCATATTATTTTATTTGGTCAAAAGAAGAGTCTACTAAATAAGAACATTTTGTGTGTCCGTGCTTGCGATCTATAGATTTTAACTTCTGATTTAATGAGAATGAATCATTTTTGAGGGGTTTTTCGTGAATTTTTGGGTTTACATATAAATACAAGTGAGTCATATTTTCATCTTTTGATTTATTATATTATATTTTTGTGCCTTCAATAACCTGGTTTTGTCATTTTGTTGAGCCAAGTAGTATTTGGTGTTTTTTTAGTCAAACTTAAAAGCATGTTTTTATGTGATATTTTCTCATTTACTGAGCCTTGATGTTTAATTGATATCCTTTTCCTTTTCCTTTTTACAGGGGATTTAGATATCAAGAGGCTTCTTTTGAGTTATATTTTATATTAATATATAAACATTTCAAGTGTTTTTTGGAATTTACACAATGCTGGGTTCATTACCAATACTGCCTCTCCCTGCCCCTCCTCTCGATGGGAACTTTGGTCCTCTTCCCGAGTCTCAAGTGACTGATGAGGAGTCTCAATGATACAACAGCAGCAGCAGAAAAGCCTGATATTTCTGCCCAGTTCAAACCTGTGAGAAAAGTGCTTGACCCCCTGAAGCTGAGCAGTATACAGTTCGGCTTCCCGAAGGAATTACCGGAGAAGAGCTGGACATTATTAAGCTCACAGCACAGTTTGTTGCTCGAAATGGTAAATCTGTTTTGACAGGATTGACAAGTAGGGAAGTTAATAACCCCCAGTTTCATTTCGTGAAACCATAACACAGTATGTTTACCTTTTTTACTTCCCTTGCAGACGCATATTCTAAGCTCTTGATGCCTCCAAAGGGTTTGACTGAGAAGCTGAAGAAGAGTGTCCCTGACATGACTACTGTGCTTGAAAGGTGTGTGAATAGGCTGGAATGGGAGCGTTCGCAAGAGCAAGCTAGGCAAAAGGCCGAGGATGAGATAGAGCAGGAAAGGGTACATATGGCTATGACCGATTGGCATGACTTTGTAGTGGTTGAAACAATGGACTTTGCTGATGATGAGGATGAAGAGTTACCTCCTCCTATGACCATTGAGGAGGTTATAAGGAGAAGCAAGGTGACAGCCATGGAAGAAGATATTGTTGAACCAGGAAAGGAAGTTGAAATGGAAATGGATGAGGAAGAGGCCCACCTTGTTGAAGAGGGCATGAGAGCAGCTAGTTTGGAAGATAATGACGATGAAGTGAGGAATGAAATCAGGGTTACTGAGGATCCTGAACCACCAATGAGGATTGTGAAGAATTGGAAAAGGCCAGAGGATAGGATTCCTGCGGAAAGAGATCCAACCAAGTTTGTTGTGTCTCCTATCACTGGTGAGCTTATTCCCATTAGTGAAATGTCAGAACATATGCGTATTTCTCTCATCGATCCCAAGTACAAAGAACAAAAGGAAAGGATGTTTGCTAAAATCCGAGAGACAACACTTGCTCAGGATGATGAGATCTCAAGAAATATCGTTGGACTTGCCCGAACCCGTCCTGATATCTTTGGAACCACGGAAGAAGAGGTCTCAAATGCTGTCAAGGCAGAGATTGAGAAAAATGATGAGCAACCTAAACAGGTTATATGGGATGGTCACACTGGTAGTATTGGCCGTACTGCAAACCAAGCTTTGTCACAAAATATTGGTGAGGATCAAAATGATGCTTCAAATAATGAAGCAATGAACCTTCCTGGTCCTGCTGCACCTCCTCCTAGACCAGGAATGCCTTCTATTCGTCCTCTTCTATTCGTCCTCTTATGTTACCACGCATTACAAAATTTATTGCAAGAGAATGAACAAATGTGGAGCTTCTCTAGTATTCATTACAATTCTTTGCATCCTATTCAACATAAACCAAGGAGGAAGTTTTGGTTGCTTTAAGAATGGCGCAGAAGATTTAGGAGAGGTTGATTATTGATCCATTCCTATGAATTTTTTCAATCATAGTATAAGGCATTAGTTAAGTTATTTTGGTGTTTGTCTTATAAGAAATTTTATATTTTCTTTATTTAGTTCATATGGTTGACTATAAGTGATATTTGTTATTAAATTATACATATGTTAAATAAGGATGGAATACATATGAGAAGTTCCGATTAATATTTTCCTCCTGAAAAATCAACTTTCAGAAGTTTATTTCCCTGTGACTATATCGATTTCACTGTGATTCTTCATCAATGGCTTTCACACGATCATTGAAGAGATTCACCAATTCACTCTTCAACTTCCCCAATCTTCTGAGAAGAACCCTTTCATATTCACCAACTTCAAATTTTAATCATCACTATTCCACACACTCCAACCATCTCCTCCAAAACCACACATCCATTATTGAACCACAACCACTCTCTGAACCCAACAACACAGTTAATGCCTTAACCGCTGAAGCAATTTGTAAGATCTTATCCAACACTCGTGACTCTAACATTGACATTTCTCTCGGTGGCGGCATTCCACTAGAGGTGTCGCCGGAACTGGTGGTTGAGGTCTTGAAGAAGCTGAGTAATGCCGGTGTTCTTGCTCTCTCTTTCTTCCGTTGGGCTGAGAAACAAAATGGGTTCAAGCACACCACAGAGTGCTTCAACGCTTTGATTGAGGCACTTGGTAAGATCAGACAGTTCAAGATGATTTGGGTTTTGGTCGATGACATGAAGCGAAGAAAGTTGCTCTCTAGGGACACTTTTGCATTGATTTCGCGGCGTTACGCAAGAGCCAGGAAGGTTAAAGAGGCAGTGGAGACGTTTGAGAAGATGGAAAAGTATGGGATGAAACCTGAAGTGTTTGATTTCAATAAATTGCTTGATGTTCTATGCAAATCCAAGTCTGTTGAAAATGCACAAGAGCTGTTTGATAAAATGAGAGAGAGAAAGCTAGTGCCTGATTTAAAGTCTTATACTATTATGTTAGAAGGGTGGGGCCAACAGCAGAATTTGTTGAAGTTGAATGAGGTTTGTAGAGAAATGAAGAGTGAGGGTTTCAAGCCTGATGTTGTTGCATATGGCATTATTATTAATGCATATTGTAAGGTTAGGAAATATGATGAGGCAGCTGGATTCTATCATGAGATGGAAGCAAAGAAAATGATTCCTAGTCCACACATATATTGTACTTTGATCAATGGCTTGGGTTCTGATAAGAGATTGAATGAAGCTCTTGAGTTCTTTCAAAAATCCAAGGATGCTGGTTTTGCACCTGAAGCACCAACTTATAATGCTGTTGTTGGGGCTTATTGCTCTTTAATGAAGATGGATGATGCATATAGGATGGTTGGTGAGATGAAAAAATGTGGAATAGGTCCAAATTCTCGAACATATGACATAATATTACATCATCTGATAAAGGCTCAGAGAAGTGAAGAAGCTTACTCAGTTTTCCAGAGAATGAGTTGTGGTGAGTTCGGGTGTGAGCCAAGTGTCAGCACGTACGAGATCATGGTGAGGATGTTTTGTAACGAAGACCGATTGGATATGGCAATGGCAGTTTGGGATCAGATGAAAGGCAAGGGAATACTTCCTGGAATGCATATGTTCTCCACGTTAATCAGCGCATTGTGCCATGAAAGTAAGTTAGACGAAGCTTGTAGATACTTTCAACAGATGTTGGATGTGGGTATTCGACCTACTGCTCAGATTTTTAGTACATTTAAGCAAGCTCTAATTGATGATGGGAAGGAGAATACTGCTATAAGTTTTGCTCTGAAAATTGATAAACTGAGGAAAACTCCATTAGTTGCTTGAAACAAAGTCATATATATCCCAAAGGTAATTCTCATGGGATAGTGGTATACTTGAGGTTGTCAACAGGCTCATCTATATATTGGGAGGCATATTTATAGGCCAAAACAACTTTAGAGGGCATTTTGACTCTTCCTATAACCAATGACAAAGAAGAGGTTAATCCTGTGGGTGAGGGAAGTGATTCTAACATGGTTGAATGTATGTGTTGCATTCTCTTACATTTGGACCCTCAAGCTGCATCCATCATGATGAAATTCTTCTCTTGAATTTAGATGTGTCATCCAGACATATCAACTCTTCATAAACGTTTTAAGTATTGATGCCTAAAACTAAAAAGCTTTGTACGTTGTTAACTTGTTATCACTATTATTTATTTTGGTTTATTTTATGTTTTGCTGTTAAGAATGTTGGCCAAGGGAATGCCGTTGACCATTACTGAGCATGTAACTTAACTATTTTTTTATTATATGAAAATGTGTCACGGAAATATTTATTTGTTTAGCTTTTATTTATTTAGGGGAGAGATCTATTTACTCCAATAGTAAGTGAAAAAAACTTACTCATCATCTTAGCCATCTAATTTTGAAAAATTCAATGGTTTAAATATACTCACAAATTCAAATCATTGAATTTCCAAAAAATAAATAATCATGATGATTAGTAAGTCATTTATACTCATTCTTTGATTAAGTGGATCTCTCTCCTTTAATTTATATACATTCTTTTGAGTTAGCTACAACACATTAAGTAACATAATATTCAGATAGTAAATGCGCTCGAAGGAATAGTTATGCCTTAGGTGGGATTTATTCTACTACGCTGGTTGGTGACTAAAAACTAATTTCCTCAAGAAATAAAACACTAATTTCCTCGAGAAATAAGTTATTACATGTTGGTCTTTTTTTATATAAGAATTCACTAAATTCACATATATATATATATCTATACAATTAATAAAAAAGTCAAAATCCAAAATAATTACTCACCAAGATAAATTATTAATTTCCTATTTTGCCCTTATTATATTCTAATTTCTACTAAAACATTATATAACTCAATGCATCTATACTTCTATACTATTAATAAAACCAAAACCCAAAATAACTACCTACCATAATATAATTATTAATTTCCTATTTTTCTCTTACTATATTTTAATTTCTACCAAAAAAAATCATACAACTCAATGCAAATTATAATATATTCAACCACAATTATAATATATATATACTATTAATAAAGTCAAAACCCAAAATAACTACCCACTATGGTATAATTATTAATTTCCTATTTTGCCCTCATTATATTCTAATTTCTACCAAAAAACCATATAACTCAATGCATCTATACTTCTATACTATTAATAAAACCAAAACCCAAAATAACTACCTACCATAATATAATTATTAATTTCCTATTTTTCTCTTACTATATTTTAATTTCTACCAAAAAAATCATACAACTCAATGCAAATTATAATATATTCAACCACAATTATAATATATACTATTAATAAAGTCAAAACCCAAAATAACTACTCACTATGGTATAATTATTAATTTCCTATTTTTCCCTCATTATATTCTAATTTCTACCCAAAAACCATATAACTCAATTCATCTATACTTCTATACTATTAATAAAACCAAAACCCAAAATAACTACCTACCATAATATAATTATTAATTTCCTATTTTTCTCTTACTATATTTTAATTTCTACCAAAAAAAATCATACAACTCAATGCAAATTATAATATATTCAACCACAATTATAATATATATATACTATTAATAAAGTCAAAACCCAAAATAACTACCCACTATGGTATAATTATTAATTTCCTATTTTGCCCTCATTATATTCTAATTTCTACCAAAAAACCATATAACTCAATGCATCTATACTTCTATACTATTAATAAAACCAAAACCCAAAATAACTACCTACCATAATATAATTATTAATTTCCTATTTTTCTCTTACTATATTTTAATTTCTACCAAAAAAATCATACAACTCAATGCAAATTATAATATATTCAACCACAATTATAATATATACTATTAATAAAGTCAAAACCCAAAATAACTACCCACTATGGTATAATTATTAATTTCCTATTTTTCCCTCATTATATTCTAATTTCTACCCAAAAACCATATAACTCAATGCATCTATACTTCTATACTATTAATAAAACCAAAACCCAAAATAACTACCTACCATAATATAATTATTAATTTCCTATTTTTCTCTTACTATATTTTAATTTCTACAAAAAAAAAATCATACAACTCAATGCAAATTATAATATATTCAACCACAATTATAATATATATATACTATATATATCCTATACTATTAATAAAAATTAATAGTCAAAATCGAAAATAATTATCCACCATGGTATAATTATTAATTTCGTATTTTGCCCTTACTATATTCTAATTTCTACCTAGGGATGGCAATGAAAACCGAACTCGTAGGTACCCGCCCGAACCCAACCCGAATTTAACGGGGAAAAATTGGGTTCGGGTTCGGGTACACATATACATATATATATATATATATATATATATAAATATATGTTTTGGTTTGAGTTATTTTCGGGTTCGGGTTATCCGAAACCCGACGGGTTCGGAGATAGTATTGTTATTTCCAACCCCGCTTAATTCGGGTTCGGTTTTTGAATTTCGAGTTCGGGGTTGGGTAAGCACAAACCCGATCCCGACCCCGACCCGCCCCGTTGCCATTCCTATTTCTACCAAAAAACCATATAACTCAATACATCTATACTTCTATACTATTAATAAAACTAAAACCCAAAATAACTATCCACCATGTTATAATTATTAATTTCCTATTTTACCCTCACTATATTCTAATTTCTACAAAAAAAACCATATAACTCAATGCAAATTATAATATATTCGACCACAATTATAATATATATATATATACTATTAATAAAGCCAAAATCCAAAATTACTATTCACCATTGTATAATTATTAATTTCTTATTTTTGCCATCAATATATTCTAATTTCTACCAAAAAAACTATATAACTCAATGCAAATTATAATATATTCAACAACAATTATAAATAATATATAATCAGGTTGACAAACATGGCTGTGCCGATCAACACGCTAATATTATATAAAGCCAAATATTATATTGTATAAGGCCAAATATTAAATATTTAATTTATGATAGTAAAGTGATAATCACATACCTTAAAAATATTGATTTTTTACCATATGATCATGATGAAATATCATTTGTTATTCAATATGAATTAAAAATATCTCACAATATCACAACTCTTATAAACAGCTGGTGACAGCCGGCTATTATGATATAGAAAAAAATTAGGCAGTACACAGATTTGGACTTCTGGCCCATCGTATACCATTTGGACTTCAGGCCCATCGTATACCATTTGGATCTAGCCTATAAAGCCAGGACTAATTCATACCGTTCCATCAATAATAAGCGCAGCCGCGATTTCTTCTTTCGCCACCCTTTCTCTAACTGTGGAGGAGCATTTGCACAAGATACCTAACCTTTCTTTCCTTCTTTCTCAGTAAGCTCTCTGCTTCTCCACAATTCGTTTTTTCCCTTCTGTTTGTTGCATATTAATTTATTTGGTCAAAAGAAGAGTCTACTAAATAAGAACATTTTGTGTGTCCGTGCTTGCGATCTATAGATTTTAACTTCTGATTTAATGAGAATGAATCATTTTTGAGGGGTTTTTCGTGAATTTTGGGGTTTACATATAAATACAAGTGAGTCATATTTTCATCTTTTGATTTATTATATTATATTTTTGTGCCTTCAATAACCTGGTTTTAGACAAGTTCCAAAAAAAAGGGAAAACTGCAACACTATGGTAACGGCAGTAGTGGTAACTGCAATAGTGCAGGTTAATGATTATTGCATGTTAACTGCACAGTGCACTATGGTATTATCAGTTACAATAGGTAACTGCAACAGGCAAAGTGGGAATGAGAGGCTTGAAAAAAGAAGCATGATATTATATTCAGAGGGACATTGAGTTATATGTTTTTTTATGTAGTTTACACATATATTCTACATTAAAAATGATAATTTATGAGGGCAAATAAGGCAAAACCGCACATTCACAAATATTATAATTCATCCTATAATGTATATGAATATGCAAAATTTACCATGGTGCGCACAGAAAGATAAGGATAATACTTCATTATTCACCATATATTGAATGATTATTCGTCATTGAATAATCATTCGTCATATTTTTTTTTAGGAATTATTAAAAATATATTTACACAATAGAACAAATTATGACCAATATCATATACCCAGTATATGGTCTTCCGGGAAAGATGTATTTTTAATAATTATATGATTTTCATTTAGGTCATATAGTATATGGTCCTTAACAAATTATGACCAATATCATATACCCAATATCTGTTAAACAATAGAACCTATATGATCATCTCCTAATATCATATACATGTTGCGTACAATATCTATCATATACATGTTGCCCTTTTGATGAGGATTCATATTAGGCAAGTGGGTGTATGGTCTTCCGGGAAAGATGTATTTTTAATAATTATATGATTTTCATTTAGGTCATATAGTATATGGTCCTTAACAAATTATGACCAATATCATGTACCCAATATCTGTTAAACAATAGAACCTATATGATCATCTCCTAATATCATATACATGTTGCGTACAATATCTATCATATACATGTTGCCCTTTTGATGAGGATTCATATTAGGCAAGTGGGTGGTGCGCTGAGCGCACGGAAGAGACAGTCGGAGGTTCGCGGAACCCAGTAACGGTGCGCTAAGCACATAGGACAACACCATAACACTATTTAAGGAAAATGTATATAAATATGACGTATAAATATGATATTCCAAAATTATAAATTTTGGTGGAACACATAAATTTATAAATATTGTATTTATGGTGCGCACAGAAAGATAAGGATAATAAGAAATAGTGAAAGTGAATGGTAAGCAGACCCAATGATATAATTAACCTCGAAAGTTTAGTTAAACGTATATAATAGTGCTTAACTTTTTAGGAGATTAAATATATTGGGACCAATATCTTATTATAACCTAAATAAGATATTGGTCTTTAACTTCAAGAAAGTGCTTAACTTTTTAGAAAATTTATATTCACTCTGGTGGTCAAACATGAAATAAACACTATCATGATATAATTTATATTTTCTATTTTGCCCTTACATTTTTTAATTTTTACAAAAAAAACCATATAATTCTAAGTAACTACAATTAACACAGTAACCACTTATCTCACCTTAAATTGAATTTTAATTTAACATAAAGTACTCTTAATACAAAAACATTTTAATTGTATAAATAAAATATATAAAAATTGAATACTTAATATAATAAAATAAAATGTGGGTTAGAAGACACGAAGTGTCTGTTGACACGCAAGTTCATATAATAGTTAAATGTGTATATATATTTTAATCTTATCAAAGATCTAATAATTCATTAATTCGTACATTAACAAATTCCTATAATCCTTTGTTTTCTCATAAATTTCCATATTCACTTTATAAAACTCTCTCTCTCTTTCTCTCTCTCTTTGTTTTATCTTTCCTTCACTCCGCGGCGTAGATCCGAGGAGTTTGTGAAACCCTAACTGTTCTCAACCAACTTTTTCATCTTCATTCTAAGGTTCTTATTCTCTTTTTCTTCTTCAATCTTCGCTTTCTCTTTTCACTCATTCTGTTCTGTCGTTGATTTTTTTATTACAAGTTCATTTCATGTCGATTAAATTGAAATTTTCATGAATTTTTTTGTTCTTACTTTTCCTATGTTTATTACTAAATGTTGAATCTGTTAGAAAAATGTTTTAATGATTTTTTTGTTCTTAGATATGGCTTTTCTTTTTCCTTTTCCCTTTTAGGCTTATGTTTTTTTAATTGTGTTGGTTATCACTGGGATTGAGTGAAGTGATTTTTGTTTCGAAACTTTTATCTAAAAAGTGATTTTGTTAACTATTCTAATTTTTTTGCATTGTGTTTATAAAAATTAATATTGGATATGTTATTACCAAGAGGGGAATGTGTTATTCCCTTAGTTAGATTGGATCGAAAATAAATTGATGTTTCAAAATAGGGATTGTAAATAGATTTTGAAAGAATTTCTATTTTTTGGTATTGTAAAATAAAATCACTTCTGGAGTATATAATATGTTCAAAACATTATTGTGTTATAGTGGGCATTTTCGAAGTTTGAACACTAACTTAAATGTGTTTTTCCTCACAGAAAAGGATCATAACCAAATTTTGGTTCTAGGAAATTCATAAACCCTAAATCTATTTACAATTCTCAATTCTCAACAATGGTTCTGATACCATGGTGGTGGTTATTTTGTGTTTTGCCTTTATTAGTAGTAATAGATTATATTTTTGTGCCTTCAATAACCTGGTTTTGTCATTTTGTTGAGCCAAGTAGTATTTGGTGTTTTTTTAGTCAAACTTAAAAGCATGTTTTTATGTGATATTTGCTCATTTACTGAGCCTTGATGTTTAATTGATATCCTTTTCCTTTTCCTTTTTACAGGGGATTTAGTTAGCAAGAGGCTTCTTTTGAGTTCTATTTTATATTAATATATAAACGTTTGAAGTGTTTTTTGGAATTTACACAATGCTGGGTTCGTTGCCGATACTGCCTCTCCCTGCCCCTCCTCTCGATGGGAACTTGGGTCCTCTTCCCGAGTCTCAAGTGACTGATGAGGAGATGATTGAGAACTCTTCCAATGAGGATCAGAACAAATCAGATTCAGCGCCTGCAGTAATTGCTACCCACACTAGAACTATTGGAATTATCCACCCACCTCCTGATATCAGAACCATTGTTGATAAAACCGCTCAATTTGTGGCAAAAAATGGTCCAGAGTTTGAAAAGAGGATTGTTGCGAACAACACAGGCAATGCCAAGTTTAATTTCCTGAGCGCGTCAGATCCATATCATGCATATTATCAGCACAGGTTGGCTGAGTTTCGTTCTCAGAATCAGTCTTCTGGTGGGCAACCCACAGACTCAGCTGTTCCTGAATTAGCCCCATCTGCAACTGCCCCTGACAGCAATGACACAACAGGGGCAGCAGCAGCAGCAGAAAAGCCTGATATTTCTGCCCAGTTCAAACCTGTAAGGAAAGTGCTTGAACCCCCTGAAGCTGAGCAGTATACGGTTCGGCTTCCCGAAGGAATTACCGGAGAAGAGCTGGATATTATTAAGCTCACAGCACAGTTTGTTGCTCGAAATGGTAAATCTTTTTTGACAGGATTGACAAGTAGGGAAGTTAATAACCCCCAGTTTCATTTCCTGAAACCAACGCACAGTATGTTTACCTTTTTTACTTCCCTTGCGGACGCGTATTCTAAGGTCTTGATGCCTCCAAAGGGTTTGACAGAGAAGCTGAAGAAGAGTGTCCCTGACATGACTACTGTGCTTGAAAGGTGTGTGAATAGGCTGGAATGGGAGCGTTCACAAGAGCAAGCTAGGAAAAAGGCCGAGGATGAGGTAGAGCAGGAAAGGGTACAGATGGCTATGATCGATTGGCATGACTTTGTAGTGGTTGAAACAATAGACTTTGCTGATGATGAGGATGAAGAGTTACCTCCTCCTATGACCATTGAGGAGGTTATAAGGAGAAGCAAGGTGACAGCCATGGAAGAAGATATTGTTGAACCAGGAAAGGAAGTTGAAATGGAAATGGATGAGGAAGAGGCCCACCTTGTTGAAGAGGGCATGAGAGCAGCTAGTTTGGAAGATAATGACGATGAAGTGAGGAATGAAATCAGGGTTACTGAGGATCCTGAACCACCAATGAGGATTGTGAAGAATTGGAAAAGGCCAGAGGATAGGATTCCTGCGGAAAGAGATCCAACCAAGTTTGTTGTGTCTCCTATCACTGGTGAGCTTATTCCCATTAGTGAAATGTCAGAACATATGCGTATTTCTCTCATCGATCCCAAGTACAAAGAACAAAAGGAAAGGATGTTTGCTAAAATCCGAGAGACAACACTTGCTCAGGATGATGAGATCTCAAGAAATATCGTTGGACTTGCCCGAACCCGTCCTGATATCTTTGGAACCACGGAAGAAGAGGTCTCAAATGCTGTCAAGGCAGAGATTGAGAAAAATGATGAGCAACCTAAACAGGTTATATGGGATGGTCACACTGGTAGTATTGGCCGTACTGCAAACCAAGCTTTGTCACAAAATATTGGTGAGGATCAAAATGATGCTTCTAATAATGAAGCAATGAACCTTCCTGGTCCTGCTGCACCTCCTCCTAGACCAGGAATGCCTTCTATTCGTCCTCTTCCACCTCCACCTGGACTAGCATTGAATCTTCCTCGTGGTCCTCTTAATGCAGTCCAGTACTCTGCTCCTAATAGTGGCGGCTTCCAAATCCCTCAACCTAGACCTCCGGTCATGCACATGATGCCATCTGTTCGCCCACCTCCACCTCCAATGCAAATGAATTCTGGACAGCATATGGGTGGTCAACCACAGCTAATGCATCCACCATATCCTATGAATAGCCAAGGAATTCCTATTCCTCCACCACCGGGATCCCAGTTCACACCTATGCCTGTTCCCCGACCTTATATTTCTGGTCCACCATCAGGAATGCCAATGATGCATCCGCCACCGTTGCCTCAAGGAGTGCCACCACCGCCACCACCTGATGAAGCTCCTCCACCACTCCCAGAAGAACCAGAACCAAAGAGGCAGAAGCATGATGATTCCACTCTGATCCCTGAAGATCAGTTTCTTGCCCAACATCCGGTATGGACTATGGACTTAACAATTACATTTCTATTATATATTTATGTATTTTAGGTACCATTATATATACCATCAACTTTGTAATTTAGGATCTAGTGTCTGTTTGTAGGCTTATGATGTTTACATGAAATTTGGGAAATAATGATTTTTATACACTCCACTCCAACGATTTAGGCTGTTGATACTTTTTGCCATGTTTCAATTTAGACCTTGGTTCGTTTTACGGTATCAGTTAATTTCTTATAAAAAATTAAGTTAATTGTCAGTCATGATTCCTGATTTCTTATATTTTCATGTTATTGTTCTTGTAGTACCTTTTCAGTTCAGGTTCAATCGAATGTGGAGTTTTATTTATTTATTTTTGTAGTGCTGCCTTGCAGATCTGAATAGTATGGTATTGGCTGGGTTGACTACTGTATCTGTAACCATGTATGTTAGCTATGTTTATTCTTACTGGTACTTTTTTTCTTCATTCCAGGGACCTGTTCGGATTAGTGTATCTGTTCCTAATGTTGATGAAGGAAATCTCAAAGGACAGGTTCTGGAAATTACAGTGCACTCTGTTTCTGAAACTGTTGGCAGTCTGAAGGAAAAAATTGCTGGAGAGATCCAGCTCCCAGCTAACAAGCAGAAATTGAGTGGAAAACCGGGCTTTCTCAAGGATAATATGTCACTTGCCTATTACAATTTCAGTGGAGGAGAAACACTGACCCTAACCTTAAGAGAGCGTGGTGGGAGAAAGAGATGAGCATATTACTTGCATGGCCATTCAAGAAGGTTGTTGTAAACTTTGCCCCATAATGAGGGTTATGAGGCATATGGATTCCTATACTATTGATAGACTGTTGCCATCTTCATGAATTTTATGTTGAATGCTTTGTCTATTTTATTCTGTGGTTTCTTTTGAAGTTTTTATTGTTGTCTTAAAAACTGATGTTAATTCTCAAATACAGATTTTGGCACCTTGGCGCATGTCCATTGAGGGGGATAGGAAGTAGTGGAGTTCCTTTATCTAATCTGACCAACTCAATTTATTTACATCACTGATTATTGTTCTCTTCCGACATTTCTGTTGATTTGTTCCGAACCTACTGTTTTGTTTTTATTCGAAGCTCCTTTGCCGTTGGAGGGACCAGTTTACATTTTTCCGTTTTTCATATTTTGTTTATCCATGCTTGCAATTATCATCACGGAGTAGTGATTTCGGGTTTTCTGTCTTATTTTCTCCTAGTGTTTAGGTTGTCTTATGTTATGGGGATATGTTCATACGAGGGTACAGTTGGGTTGCTTAGAAGGCCTTTTCAGTTGCAGAGCATATGAACCTGCAACTGGTGCATCTTGTTTGGGGTGCTAGTTAAGAGGTTGTTTTATTTAGCTGTTACTTATCCTTAACTTATATAATTACAAGTAGTGGTTGGGATGGTTGTGGTTTTTTGATTTTGCTGTTTTGTCATAACAGAAATCCTACTTGGACTAATGGGAAAGGGCTGTGCAGCTTAGCCTGATGTGTCTTTGATTTGAGAAGAGGCAGGTAGTATGGTCTAAAATCTTCTGTACGCTATAGTAATCTTCTGTGCCAGAACGGGGCAGGTTTGGTATTTTAAGAAGGCATGATTCATGTCTTCATTTTTGTTGGGATATCTTATGAAACTTAGTTTAAGCTACATGTTGTTTATCTTGATTAAGAATATATCTGGCTATGTTTAAATCCTCTTCAGTTATTCCTCTGTCTACTTTTTATAGCATTTAGATGGGGCAGCTCCATGTGATGATTTAGTCAATTCACCAAGAGAACCACACCTTTCTTCCACCACCTCTACATATCCATGAATTGAATAGCAAAATGTTTACAAAATAAACAGAGAAATTGTTTATTTTAAATAGAAGCAAAGAATAATTGTAAAGCCACTAATTGAACACCTCTTCAATTTTGTCCCTTCTCAAAGCTGCTTCATCTGGCATTGTTTCCACTGTTTCTGAAACTGTGGTTCTCTTACTTTCAGGCTTCATCTGGCATTATTCTAGGTTGGAAATTAAATTTTACATTATTCTCACAATAATAATGATAAGAATATTACTAAAAAGGAATATTTAGTATTGTTCGAGAGAGAGAAAAAAACACTCCCAACTACGGTTGTTTGGAACTTCTCATTCCAAAATTTTCAAATCTTGATAAAAATTTACTAAAATAATTGATGCACGGTTGAATTAAAATTGAGTGATACCATATTATTTTATAAGAGTGACACTCTTAAATATAACCACTAACACAAATAGGATTATGATAAATTGACCTATGCAGAAAATTATAGAAGTATATCTTAGCGATAGATACTGCTGCTACAGGGGTGCCATCGAAGTACCAATGCTTGTTCCTAGGCAATTGACACACACACGTATATAATTGGATCGTGACACATGGATACATAATTGCGTTAAACAAAAAAGAAACTTAGCAACAACCATGGAATTCAATGGATTGAGGCCAAAAGAGAGTGATGACAACTAGATGAGATGTATATTCATATCTGAATTGCATGATTGCTTTCATCTCTTTCTCTCACCTATAATGGACGGACTCATCTAATTATTTTTAACAACAATGGATTTTGCTAGCAATAAATCTTGGTTTGATTTTTATTTTTAATATCATGATATATTTTCACATTTTCATTTGAATTGGCTTTGGCATTTTCTGAATTTGTTTCAAGTCTCTAAATAGAATGAGTAAGATTGTTTTTGGCAATTCGTTTAATGATTTTTTTACAGCATTACACTGTGTTACATATATCAGGTGCAGAACATCACACACACCTTATCACCATGGTGTGTCCCTATCACATGGTATGATGGTCAACCTTGAATTTTATATATAGTTTGCTGTTTTCCCAATAAAATTATGAAAGCCACTATATATCAATTTGAATATACATACAAGTTTTTGAACATACAAGTTATGCATGATTTTCTATAGTTTCTCACTATTGACATTGCAACATTGACAATTCAAATTGATCCTTCACATTCATGGATGCAATGATGAAAATAATTATTAAGAAGTCCTTTTCCTTTTTTCGGTGGAGAGGCTTTAAGGTTAACTTTTTATTGATTTTAATATGGTAATCTATAAGTTTAACTATTCTTTGACCTTGATAATCCCCAAGTATAATGAGTTTTAAACTATACAAGAATCTCTCAAATTTTAGATCACTTGATTCGCCATTTAGAAGAATTATTTCTACATCTTTCTCATTCTCTTGCCGTGATTGTTGATAACAGTTAATAGATACTATGTACCCTTGGCCTTGTGAATCATTATCAAATATTTAACTTATAGAGCCAATAATTTAGTGTGTGTCTGCCATGATACTTGGAAGAGATAAAAGTCATTATCTAAGCACTATTATGTACATTAAATTTTAACACAACTTGCATGCTCAACTTTTATATATGAAGGAAACCATTTCCCTTTTTAACGTATAATTTAGCAATCAAAATTTGTATGCTAGAACCACCATTCACCCTCTGTGTACTTTTTGTGTCTTTGCTAAAAGAAAAAAAACAAAGGAAATGGGTGCTCTTGATTTCCTTTCAGATTACTTCTCAGTTTCAACCCCGAAACAGAAACTAAAACCAATGCAGGTTTTCATTCTAGATCCCATTTAATTTCCCCTTGTGTTTAGGTTAGTCTCAGCTCTAAAGCAAAATCTGATTTTTTTTCTTTTTCTGTTTTGTCTTATAGACAGTTGAAATCAAGGTGAAAATGGACTGTGAAGGGTGTGAAAGAAAAGTTAAGAGTTCTGTTTCCAACATGAAAGGTTGATCTCTCTCTTTCTTACTCTCTCATATTTTTGACTCCAGGAGTTCTTTGTCAATTTGTTCATGAGAACCAACTTTTAAAATACTTTGCTTTTGTATGTGGTAAATTACACTTCCATACATCACAAGGCTTAGTGATTTTTCATGGAAAAAAGAAGCTAGGGCAGATAAATCAATAAATCATAGTAATCTATAGTTCTCCTTACTCTATCACAATAAAATTCTTATATAGTAACTACTATTCCTCTTAAATGTTGCCATTTTTTCTAGGTTCATTAATTTTATCCGCGATGTTAAAATTCTAATAAAGGCTTCATCCAAATGTTGATGGTTAGATATAAAACAAAGAATTGATTATAACTTAGACTAAATCATTTTGGAACAATCCAGGTGTGAAGCAAGTAGAGGTGAATAGAAATGAAAGCAAGGTAACAGTGACTGGGTATGTGGATAGAAACAAGGTCCTAAAGAAAGTGCAAAGCACAGGAAAGAGAGCCAAGTTTTGGCCCTATATTCAGCATAACCTAGTTGCATATCCATATGTAGCACAAGCATATGACAAGAAGGCACCCTCTGGTTATGTGAGAAATATTATCCAAACACTCCCTAGCCCAAATGCAACAGATGAGAAGATCACCACCCTCTTCAGTGATGACAACCCTAATGCATGTTCAATCATGTAAAACAAAGGCTTGCATGTTCATGTTTGCAAACCCTAATGTAAAATTCACAATCTGTTTAATAGTTCCATGACCTTACGTACATAATATTATCCTTTCTTCATGTTTCTAAATAAACATTGATTCCCAATAATGTGTTTCATAGCTATTATATGTTAAAAAATGTAGATGCCTATTAATTAGCAAAAGATCCCCTCGCTGGGGAACAAGAAGCGCAACTAAATCATTTTGTTCTTTTGGCATTGCATGAGCTCATTTGTTAAAGCAAGTAATGAAATACTGCTTTTTGAAATGTTGTAATGGACTGTTGAAAGGGTTGGTTACCCTCGTAATCCCTAGTTTAATCAGATTCATTTTGATAATAAAAAACTGAGAATATTAATCCCCATGGAATACATTTAATAAGGGAAACGGATTCGTGTTAATACAGCCATTCGCACGTATATGGATATTGATACAAAACCCCGTTATTATAAAATGAAAGTTGATATATAATTTGTAAAACCCCGTGGTAATGTCATGAAATTGTAATCCTTCCACCCATTTCCAACTTAATGGTGCTAACATATATGCTGCTATATGAGGAATCGACTTAACAATTCCGCATTTCATGCTTATGCTCACCTATAGAGCTCATAAAGGATCATGGCTAAAAAACCTACCAACTTATCTAAGGGATTGTAAGTGAACAACACTACTTTAGTGTCTAAGCATATATGGAATAGATAAAAGATGATAAAATTATATCTTATATGATTTGATCATGTGTGGAGGAGACCATTATAATCCCCTATAATGAGAGTGCAATCAAGTGGAGGTTAGTCAAATTTCTAATGGGAAGAGAATTGGTTCCCTTGTATAATTTCTAATGTGTGGAGGAGACCATTTAAGCATCAGATGTGTTTGTTTGATGATCTATGACGACTTACTAACAAACCCACCAGATTGTCTTATAGTTCTCTCTTAATGTTTGTATGTATTTCCATCTTTTTTTTCCATTTTTTTTTGTTCATGTGTAACCTTTTAAAACCTTTGGTACCAAATTAATAAAAATTCTCTTTGTGGGTAAAAAAAAAGAATTTTTAGAGAAAGATAAAGGTCAAGAAAATACATAGGCAAAATCATTTATATATAAATTATTGTCAATAAACACGATTTCTATAGAATGTTATAGGGTACGTTCAATTCAATAGCTTACCTCTCTTATTAGTATAAAGACTAATTATCATAATTGCTATAAGAGGTGTGGTTACTAGGTTTGTAGACTAGAGAACGAGGGAATTAACTTCAGGTGTTTATTTCAAGGAATCTTGGGTTATTTATAGGAATGTGAATGTGAATATGAGAATAATATGTTCCCATATTTCTTTCAAGTTTTAAAAAACATTGGAGAGAAAAGGTTATTCACACGAAGGTAATTTATTCATATGTTACTTTCTTTCTATTCTCACATCTAAAGGTGAGTATATTATATTCTGAGTGTAATAGCATGATCACATATTTATAATACATAGGAAATATAGATTATTATTTGATTTGATTTGTTTTTTATCACATATTTTGTTTTATTACGGGAGAAAAATCCCGAAAATCTCATCAGTATTCCTTGTCATTACAAATCCCTCTTTTTATAAACCTCAATAGATAGATTAGTATATTAAAATATCCTATAGGCATAGTTATATTCCAAGCATTTCGTTTGAGGAGATAGATGAAAAATAAAAACTTCGGGTAAATTTTACGAGGAGATGAAACTTGGGCGGAGATGAAACTTGTCAAAAGAGGAGTGAATAAGGGTTATCATGTAAAGGCCAACCATAACTACGGTGGTTAAGGTGAAAGACGTAAGGAATAGAGTGAAAGAAGTTGTGAGTTGAAGTCTCACCCATAACAAATTTTAAAAAAGAATTATAAGGTCTTTTTGTGATTAAAGAGAATGAGTAAAGGGAAGTAGATTGAGGATTCGAGTCTCGTCCACAACAAATACTAACTTACTAACAACTAACATTTGTCGATAAAAAAAACTATAAGGATTATATCCGACTTTAATTGGGATTAGAGATTTTAAGACTCCCTGTTCGATGGTTGTTGGTCCAAATAATAAGCTATTCAAATCAAGTGAATACTAATATTATATTATTAATTCATAATTATAACGTGATGTTAATTCATAAATATAATTATTATGTTGTTAAATACTAATGTAATATTGTTAATTTATATTTATGATGTAGTAGTTGGTTGAATAAATTTTCATTTAAATAATATTTTTATCATAATATTGAAATAATGATTTTTATTTTTTATTTTAGTAAAATGAGTTGCGTTTAATAGTCAATCTAAATTGTGTTTAAGTTATGTCTTATAATTTTGTTATTATTTTTTCCAGTCTAAATAAAATATATGATGATAGGAAACAAACACACAATTACAAAAATTACGTTCACTTACAAATGGGAGCAACCGGGCATGTCAGGATAATGTTATGAGAGCGATCTTTTAGGTGATTCGATATACGAACAACTCTATTTTGCGATCTTAATCGAATGAAGGTTGAATCGTTTTGGATCATGAAAATTCTAATTCGATCGACCGTATTGAACCTGATTGAATCGAAATAACTCATAAAACAAGACAATTCATTTAATTTTTTTTATATAAAAAGGTGAATATAACTCGAATATTTTGAAAAGCTGAATATAGTTTTTTTTTATCCCACCAAACAATTTAACATTTTAAAACAAATATGGGACCTCTTTAGTTTCATCTTCAACTCCATTTCATAAAATCCGTGGGAACATCTAATGATGAAAATACCAATTGATCATAGTTAATTCAAGTGATTCCCCTTATATAAAAAACAGGTTTAGAAAACTCCATTTGAACTGAAAGAGCTAACACATGTGGCTACATGCCTACACCAGTAAAAGTTGTAAATTGCTTGGAATTTGAGATAACAACAAAAGAGAAGGTGCTAAGAGGAAAAACAAACTATTAAAACATTGTTTAGTGAGCACCAGCTCCTTAGATCATCCGCCCCTGGTTAATAAGAAAAAACAAATCATAAAAAAACATACAAAACAATGTCTGCATAGAAAGTGCGAACGAGCACGCGTTTGTTATTTGTCAAAGTCTGAAACTGAAATATATGAGACATCTTTTTCTGTTTGTTAGTTTTCTTTCCAGGTTCCAATGTCTCTCCTTCCACATCTACTTCAACTTTATTTTCTCAAATAAAAATGTTATAATTTATATAATATACTATATAGTTTGTCCAACTTTGAAATTGAGGAGAGATCTTTTACTGTTTGTTTGTTAGTGGACAATTAGTCAGACGATGACTACTTCGCATATTAGAAATTGGAATGGAATTGAAAGAACACCAAATTTCATTTTCCAGATTCCAATCCTCGTGCGTCCACATCTACTTTATAGTTATTTTCTGAAATAAAAATGTTCTACTTTTGTAGTCCTAGTCTGAAACTGATTTTGTGCCGAATCTTTTGTGTTTTTCTTACTCCAGGCTCCATTGTCCACCCACATATATTTTATCTTTATTTTCTGGAATGAAAATGTACTATTTTATATATATAGTTTGATAATTAACTTGTGGGATGCACAAGCTGCATAATTTTAACTTTTGTTGTCATATTGAGAGTTTATGATGATATTAACTACGAAAAATTAAAGTTTTATGTGGTTATCATGAGACTTCATTTGTTGTCTATTATGGTTGTCATCGTAACCTCTTCCTATTTATGGTTTTCAAAGCTCTTCATAGAAGTGCGAGTGAACATGATATATGGAATTGTAATAATGAGAATCTGATGGCTTATTTAGATTATATGTTTTTTATTTGCAACGATATTGATTGGCGTAAAATCCATAATAAAAGGGAGAGAAATGAAGTGTGCAATTGATTTTGTTAGAGAAAAGAAATGGAGATTAACCTAAACAAGGAAGAGAGTATGAGAAAAGAGGATAGAAGAAATATGTTATATTTTGAATGATGATGAAAATAAATGCATTGAGTGTGTTTCTTGAGAAAAAATAGGTGGACATTATTAATATTAAAATAAAAATGTTAATATCACAAATATGGTATATGATCAAAAGTTGATGTCCAATTATACTGAGTCACAAACATTCCTGGAGAGAGTGAGATATTACCAAAATAATTAGTTTATTACTCATAACAAATATTAATTTTTAATATAGAAATATAAATAAATAATAAAGATATAAGAATATAAATTTGAAAAAACGCATTTATTTTAGAAAATATAGACCACGCGATTTAGTGTTTGGGGAGTGAGAACAAATTTTGAGCATTATATTTGGACGGGATTTGATTGATGAATCATATAAAGAATTTTTTTATATATTTAAAGTATATCATCCAACTGTATATTATTTTATTTAAAATGATACAATAAAATATAAAAAGCTCTTAAAGTTTGCATGTACACTTAGCATAGATTATTCACTTCTTTATCTTTCTTTCCCTTACCCTTCTACTTCTCCTTTCTGCTATATATATATGTGTAAGTTCCTCTTTCTCAATAATCTTGAGCAGAGATCAAGTTACATCTTAGACATGGAGACAACAATGTTGTTCCACAAACTACTCACTCTTTTAGCTATTTTCGGAGCTCTTGCATATTCATCATCAGCTTCAGCTAATATTCTAGATGCATCCAAACTTGAGATGTTTGTTGATGAACTCCCTGATATGCCCAGAATAATGGCCTATCAGATTGTTGGTGGCGCCTCCAAATCCAAGTCTCTCAATATTGGCATGTTCAAGAAGAAATGGGTATGTTCGTATCTCTTTTCCTTTTTATCCTTTCTCTCAAGACCAACATTTTAAGCTAGCATTTCCATGGTTCTGATTTTTAAATGGTTTAATACTTATTTTATTTTACAGGTTATATAAATAACCTTAGTGTAGTCCTTAAGCTAGTGGTATTGCATACTCATATGTAAATATTTTATAACCTTAGTGTAGCCCTTAAGCTAGTGGTATTGCATACTCATATGTAAATACTAATTTATACATTTTTTCTTCTAATACAATACTGATCTCCGTTCCTGTCCAATAGTTTCAGCTTTCTATATTCTATATGCTCTCAAGATCGAGTTGTTAGTACTAATTATCCAAAGAATTTGCTCTCTAACTTTCAAAGTGTCATCTCATATAAATACACAGATAATATGTATATTCTTTTTTGATAAAAAAATAATATGTGTATTCTTAACAATGCGACAAAAAACAGTTCCATACTAATACATGTATAAGTTCCACCCATGCACACATATGTAATGGTCTACTCACATTGTAATTGTTTACATTATAAATTAATAAATTAAGTTGTTCATAAGTTTCTAAAAATGTTTATATAAAGTATTTGTGTATTATGAACAGAAGGTTTGTTTTTGCAGAAATTTCACAGAGACCTCCCTCCAACACCTGTTTATGCTTATGGACTAACCAGCCGTACAGCAACAGTTCCAGGCCCAACCATCGAGGCCCACTATGGAATCCAAACCTACGTGACGTGGCAAAATAACCTCCCTCCAAATCACATACTTCCATGTGATCTAACCATCCCCACTGCACTAACCAACAAAACAAGTGGTATCCCCACAGTTGCTCATCTCCACGGTGGTATCCACGCGCCCGACAGCGACGGTAACCCAAACTCATGGTTTACTGCTAGATTTGAACAAAAGGGTCCCACTTGGACCAGCAAGGGTTGTCACTATCCAAATAATCAACAACCTGGGAATTTATGGTACCATGATCACGCTATGGGGTTGACCAGAGTCAACCTTCTTGCTGGCTTACTTGGTGTCTACATCATTCGTGACCCTTCCATTGAGGACCCACTTGGGTTACCTCATAGTAACGAGTTCGATCGACCATTGGTCGTGTTCGATCGTAGCTTCCGATCCAACGGTTCTCTTTACTTGAATTCCACTGGAGACAACCCTTCCATACACCCACGGTGGCAACCGGAGTATTTTGGCGACGTTATTATTGTTAACGGCAAAGCTTGGCCACGGTTAACCGTGCGAAAACGTAAATATAGATTTCGTATAATAAATGCTAGCAATGCTAGATTCTTCAGATTCTTTTTTACCAACGGTTTAAAATTCATCCACGTGGCATCAGACTCTACTTACCTTGAAAAACCAGTGTCAACGAATGAAACTCTTCTGGGGCCATCTGAGATCACTGATGTTATTGTTGACTTTTCTCAGTCAAATAGTAAAGTTGCTATTCTAGCTAATGATGCAGCGTATCCCTACCCTTCCGGTGACCCGGTTGACGGAGACGAAGTTACTAGCAAGGTTATGAAATTCATTATCTTACCTAATCAAGAGGTTGACACGTCACGTGTCCCGAAAACTTTGATAAAATACCCTGCTGTGGATTTATCCAGTGTGACGCAGACACGATACATTTCTATGTATGAGTACGCTAGCAGCACTGACGAGCCAACTCACTTGTACATGAACGGGAAACCGTATAAAGCACCGGTTACAGAAACACCTAAAGTGGGGTCTACTGAAGTGTGGTACGTGATTAATTTGACAGAGGATAATCACCCATTGCATATTCATTTGGGTTTGATAAAGGTGTTGGATCAGACAGAGCTTGTGCAATTGAAGGAGTTTAAGACCTGCATGACAAAACTCAATGATGCGATCAAGTGCAACGTGGGGAATTATACACGTGGCAAGAAAGTAAGTGTGCCTGATCATGAGAAAGGGTGGAAAAATGTGTATAAGATGAGTCCTGGGTTTGTGACCAAAATTGTTGTCAGGTTTTCTTACATACACACCAATGCATCATATGCGTTTGACCCAACCATAGAGCCTGGCTACGTCTATCATTGTCACGTAAGTCTTTTTAATTCTTTCATTTTTTTTCCTTAAAATCATGCACACACATGTGTATATATATATATATATATATATACATTCTAACGCATGACACATAAAACTTTGGTGCAGATATTGGATCATGAAGACAATGATATGATGAGGCCCTTTAAAGTCATCAAGTGATGTTTCAAACAAAGATAACCGAGGAATGGCATGTCCGCAATTTAGTAATCATATATGGAGTTGTTGTACTATTGGTGTAAAGAAGTTTACACCGTCCATCAATAATTTATTGTTATGTCATTGAAAAATAAATGTTTGAGTCTTGACATAATTAATGAGTGAAATATATATATACTTCTTGTTAGCGTGAAAAGAATTAAATGTTCAATAAACTATTTGTGATGATAGATGATGTGATATAAAAAACTCGTAATTAATTTGGAAATCACCCATGTGCAAATGCATAATGGGTTGATACTTGATAGCTTGTGAAGATTTTTTCACATTATGCACCCGTATTTAGAGCAGGAATTAATGTAAAAGTGGAATTGGGATAAAGAGCATAGATGGAGATCGAATTTGCCATTCATCTACTTATAAAACTAAAGAAGTAAAATAAAATATCTTATCATATTATGAGATAATTTATTTCCTTAATTTACTCTTCATCTAACATGTGTCTTATTTGACTCATCTCTAAACGTTTTTAATTTAAATACAGGTCCTATAACGAATAGATTTAAGGAGATAAATATGTTACACTATAGGTTCCACTCTCCAACAAGGGTGTTTAAAAACATTGACATGAGTGACTTGTACGGCATCCTATTTCAATGGAGTTTGGCTCATCTCCTGTAATGGAGAGGCCAGTGAGCCCTCAGATTGCGACACGTGTAATATAAAAAATGAACGGCTGAGATTTAAAATTGTATAACGTGTAATCGATTACCATATGGTGTAATCGATTACACCAGTTAAACAATGTAATCGATTACACAACTCTGGTAATCGATTACATATTTTAAAAAAAATAGAAAGACATGATTCTGATAAGTGTAATCGATTACCACATGGTGTAATCGATTACACCAGTTAAAAATTTAAAATACAAACTCAACGGCTTTCTGTAATCGATTACAATGTGAAAAATGCACATATTTGATGCTTTTAATATGTTGTAATCGATTACATCATGTAAAATGCACAGGTCTGATTAGTTTTTCATCATGTAATCGATTATCAGAGTTGTGTAATCTCGATTACACTGTTTAACTGGTGTAATCGATTACACCATATGGTAATCGATTACACGTAATACAATTTTAAATCTCAGACGTCCATTTTTTTTATTACACGTGTCGCAATCTGAGCGCTCACTGGTCTCCATTACAGGAGAGGAGCGAGACCCATTTCAATGCAGTTTCCATTTTATCAACCAATCCAAATTCTCCTCTCCCTCCTATGTTCCTTTCTTCTCTCAACCCTCTATCTCTATATAACCGTCCTCCTCAGAGTTCAAAAAACAAAACCCAAACATTCATGGCTCTTCCACGTATCCCTTTCGCTTTATTGCTTTCAATCACGTTTCTCTCTCTCTCATTGGCCCTCGACATGTCCATCATTGACTACGACGCTAAGATCGCCGAGACTCACCTCATGAATATGTATGAGGCTTGGCTCCTGAAGCATGGCAAGGCCTACAACGCATTGGGTGAGAAAGAACGTAGGTTTCATATTTTTAAGGACAACGTTCGGTTCGTCGATGACCATAACAAGGCAACAGAGAGAACGTACAAGTTGGGGTTGAACAAGTTTGCTGATCTCACCAATGAGGAGTATAGGAAGATGTATTTGGGTACACGGATGCGTGGATCATTAGGGTTGATATCCACGTTGAAGAAGAGTGATCGTTATGTGTATCATTATGGTGAGGATTTGCCTGCTTCGGTGGATTGGAGGAAGAAAGGTGCAGTTGCTAGTGTTAAAGATCAAGGCCAATGTGGTTAGTTTTCTTTCTTACTTTCAAATTTGTTATCCGCAATGTATCGATATGGTTGTTGCATGTTTTTCCTATTGTCTTCAATTGACGAAGAACAAATAATCATACTTCACGTCAATTCTTATAAATATTTGGAAAATATCTGAAGCTTCAGATTAAATCAAACATAACTATATCAATAAAAGTTTTCCAAAACTATTGATAGAATACAATCAATAACATACCCTCGCCACTCTTTGTCAAAAAATAAAAAAACACAGGCGTGTTAGGTTTTATGGAAAGATGACACAAGTAGTGACGGATTCAAGTGGGTCAACCATTGATGTCAGCACTTCTTCATTATATGTTTCACGTACAAATATCTCCTATCCCAAATAATGTCATCAAAGAAAATATATTAGTTCAATTAAAAAATTTAACTATTCATTATTTTTCTTAATATTGTGGAAATGATTTGGAACTTTGGGACAAAATATCCTTCTACATTCTCCTTTGTGTGTTTTGATCTCTCACATGATCTTATAAGTACGCCATATGGTTGCTGCCTCATTTTTTATTTTTGCATAAAATTGAATTTCTGACCAAATAATTGAAGCTACTAAGAGAGTTATTTATATTCATTTCTTTGCCATTTGAGTCAATGTTTTTAATTCTCTTAATGAACAATATTACAGGAGTTTTTTGTTTATATTTTAAAATCATAGTATCTTTCTCTTTGTGAAAGTCATAACATACAAGATGAATTCATGGACTATGTTTTTTGAAGGGAGTTGCTGGGCGTTCTCCACGGTTGCTGCGGTGGAAGGTATCAATAAAATTGTAACCGGGAAACTAATACCTCTATCAGAGCAAGAGTTAGTTGATTGTAACAAAAAATATAACATGGGATGCAATGGAGGTCTCATGGACTATGCATTTGAGTTTATTGTCAATAATGGTGGCATTGATACAGAAGATGATTACCCATACCGTGCTAGTGATCGTACATGTGATCCAAAACGGGTATGTTATACTTATATCTCATGTGTTCCAATCCTCCTTAACCCCTTTTTTGAGTTATGTGACTGACACTTGAATATAACTATCTTGTTTTGGTTTTGTCAGAAAAATGCTCGGGTAGTTAGCATTGATGGATATGAAGATGTTCCACCAAATGATGAACAATCATTGAAGAAAGCTGTTGCATATCAACCTGTTAGTGTTGCCATTGAAGCTGGTGGCAGGGCATTTCAGCTTTATGACTCGGTATTATATCTTACCTATGTTTGCCTTTTCTAATGCTCATTGTCTAATATTAACCACCTTACCTAATTTCAATTACGTCATTATCTTGGTATGGAATGTTTGAAGATGTTGATTTCGAAAGACGACTTCTCAAATATTTCTAACTTACAATATTGTTTGATTCAGGGTGTTTTCACGGGCATCTGTGGAACAGAACTAGACCACGGTGTTGCAGTTGTCGGATATGGAAGTGAGGATGGTAATGATTATTGGTTAGTGAGGAACTCTTGGGGATCAGCATGGGGAGAAAATGGTTACATTAAACTAGAGCGTAACATAAAAACAACTAAGAAAGGTAAGTGTGGGATTGCAATGGAGCCATCCTACCCCACCAAGAATGGTCAAAACCCTCCAAAGCCTGCTTCTTCACCTCCAACTCCTGCATCTCCTGCTTCAACTGTGTGTGATGAATACTACTCTTGCTCTGCGGGAACCACTTGCTTCTGCATGTTTGAGTATGGAAGCCTTTGCTTCAGATGGAGTTGCTGCCCCATTGAATCTGCAACTTGCTGTGATGATCGCTCTAGTTGCTGCCCTCATGAATACCCTGTTTGTGATGTCAAGGCTGGAACTTGCCTCTTGGTAATTATCATCCGTTTTCTTCCATCACTTTTTGCTTTTAAGTTATACCACTCTTTTGTGAATTTTTGGTAGTGTTTGGCATGCCAAAGAATATAATGGAACATGATGTTCTATTCTACTTACTTTGGTTTGGTAGAATCAAAATTTTCTGTTTCTTAATCTTCTTTATATTATGTTCCTCCTTATTCTAACATATCCACTCACCCAATGTTACACTCATGTAACTTATAGATTTTTTAACATCACTTTTCCTTATACTTTTTGTTTTATTTACTTTGTAGTTATTGTCCCAAAAAGTTCCATTTCAGAACTACAAAGAGTAGTTCCTAGATGATTATGATTTGTGTAAAAGTGATTTGATAAAAAATGAGGGAATGAACATTTTGCTTAGTTATATCAGTCTATTGTGACTTTCTGTGTGTTTTTGTTGCTGATAATGTGATGTTCTTCCATGCAACAGAGCAAAGACAATCCTTTGGGAATCAAAGCTTTTAAAAGAACTCCTGCTACAAGTACTTGGACCCAAAGGAAAGCTGCCATGAAAACTAAGTTTGTATGAGAAGCTAGTGAAACTGTGGAAGCAATGCTGATGGAGGCTCAACATCAATAATCTTTACTTCATAAGTACCTGTAATTGAGAATTATGGGAGAGAAAACTTGCACTTGTGCAGCTAGTGGAAGCAGTGTTGCTTGTGAGGTTCAACAACAACAATCTTTAATTCATAAGTATCAGTAATTGCGAATTATGGGAGAGACCTTGCACTTGGTCAACTTGCTCAACTATATGTTGGTGTTGGTCTCTATTAACTGTCTAGATGATACTTTAAAAGTGCATTAACATTTCCAAACTAGTTGATGTAAATAGTTCAGGAACTACTCAAGCAGCATACATTTCGGATATTGTTGCTTTTAATCCATCGATTGTATATACATTTACAAATTGTTGAATTTATGTGTCTCTTTCATTTTCATTAATTGCATTAAAATGCTAAACTGTTTCTTCTACAACTCACAATATATCAACTTTGGGAAAACTTCTAGCATGGCAACAGATTATTGGTACTTTATAAGAGACAACTTTTGCAATAACATTGGGCTTTAGAGCATCAGCAGTAACAAGAAAGCTACGGTTAATTGGGAAAACTTCAAGTGTATACAAACATATAACTTATAAGAAGTTAAAATCTTAAACATTTTGGTGTTCTCAGATTCCTATTATTGTATTATGTATACACTAGATAGGGGTACTTCAAAACTTCCTATAAGTTATATGTGTGTGTTTCATAGCCTTCTCCCCACTTGATAAAAATCTTTGGTCTGAGCTACTGACACAAATAGACATTGACTCTATGGGTAATTGGGGACAAGTGCTATGTTTTTTTAAGTGATGAAATACTTTTTTTAGATTCGTTCCAGCCATTGTATTTTCTGCTTTCCCGCAATTGTTTATTCTATACTTTAAAATTCCTAATATTCGATCCCCAGACAATAACCTTCATGAATCAGAAAAATAATATTAAGCGTGCCAATTTCCATGTGGTAGCCTATAGCCTTATACTCTTATTATATTTATCATCATGATTTTTTTAATAGAACTAGAGATTTTCTTTTCTTTTTATGAGGGAGTGTTATTTTTGGTGGTCACAAATGAAGTGCCTGGTTATAAAAATTGGATGTGCTTGGCAAGACACCACACACCCTAATCGAGAGAAGCATGCAACTAATCCAACAAATAAAACTCTAGATTTATTGCTTAATTAGGCAATTAATCATGAGTATGTTTTCTTGTGGAATAATCATGTGTGTTACTTGAAAGCATGATTGTACATTGAGTTGTAATCCCTTGATGTAAGTGTATATATTGAAGTTACACATTACAAGAACCAAACTTTAATCTCATTGTATGAGAGCTACACATATCTACCTTGTATATTTTCACATTAAGAAATTCAGTGATAGAGTCCAGCCCATTCATTAACTAGAGAAAAAGGGGAATGGTGTCAATATCTTATGGCTCATTGATTCTCACACCAATCCCCCTTTCTCTCTTTTTTCTTTCCCTTTGATTAAATATAGCAAAACTCTTGCACTTAAACAAAATCGTATTTAAAATACGGTCAGAATATAACACTCGCTGAACACATCGATATACGTAGACCAGCTAGAATGAATGTACCAATACGAGAGATACGAGATAGAACTAGTTTGTATATTGAATGTTAAAATTAAGTGAACTTAAATGAAAAATGATTTCACGAGTCTGTTTCGTCACAGAGGTTTTTTTTATTAATAAGAGGTTGTTTTCGTGGGTCCAGCTTGGTGTGTGTGCCGTTAGATTTCACCATTGTGCCCGCCAACTAAACAACATCCCGAAAGAACTAAAATAATTGCCAAATAAAATATATATATATATATATATATATGATATTTTATGAGCTTAAATATATTTTCGGTTGTTACATCTGTGAGTTATATTTATTTTAATTTTTTATGCTTTTACGTATCTCCCTAAAATTAATGTATCTCCCTACATTTATGGATTAAAATCCTTAGTGTTTTTTTTATGTATTTTGTTTTTAAATATTAACATTTTTTAATCTAAAGTTAATAATTAGGATGAAAGACATTAAAATTTAAATAGTTATGAACATAAATACAATCACTAAAATCAAAATCACTACTTTATATAGTAATAAATAAATGTAAGAATAAATACTTATAAACATAAACACAATCACTAAAATCTAAACCACTAGTTTGTTTACTAATAAATAATAAATGTAAGAATAAGAAAGAGAGATGGGTGTGAGGATCAATGTTTTGTTCTTATAATGAACAAAGGACTACACAACCTCTTCTTCCCCGAAGAAGATGGCAATCCAGCATCATCAAATGAATGACCAGTTTGAACAACAACAACAACAACACAATGAAAATGTCTCCTCTGTCCTTGATGCTCTTTACTGTGATGAAGCAAAATGGGAAGATGAAGAAGGAGAGTTATCTTCTGAAAACAGTGATGTGACAACAACAACAAACAATAATAATGCTTCTCTTCTTTTCCCTCTGTTCATGTTAGAACAAGATTTGTTGTGGGAAGATGAAGAGCTAGTCTCTCTCTTCTCCAAAGAAAAGAATGAACAAGAGACTTTTCACTTAAAGAATCATAATAATAATGATGTTAATATGAGTTTAGATGACTCTGCTCTCTGTGTGGCACGTCGTGAAGTAGTTGAATGGATGCTTAAAGTGAATGGTCATTATGGTTTCTCAGTCCTCACTGCAACATTGGCTGTTACTTATTTTGATAGATTCATTTCAACCTTCTATTTTCAAAGGGAGAAGCAGCCTTGGATGATCCAACTTGTAGCTGTTACTTGCATCTCTTTAGCTGCTAAAGTTGAAGAAACTCAAGTCCCTCTTCTCTTAGACCTTCAAGTATATATGTTAAAACTACTCAAAACAAACCTTGTTCTTTATGTAACTTATTCATCTTAGATATGTTTGATTAATGGTTATTATGTGTTTGTGTTTCAGGTGGAAGACACCAAATATGTGTTTGAGGCAAAGACCATTCAGAGAATGGAGCTGCTTGTGTTATCCACTCTTAAGTGGAAGATGCACCCAGTTACACCACTCTCATTTCTAGATCACATTATAAGGAGGCTGGGATTGAAAACCAATCTTCACTGGGAATTCTTAAAGCGTTGTGAGAATCTTCTTCTATCTGTCCTCTTAGGTAATCAATCTTCAGATCTCATTATTGTTGACTAAAAACTTTTGACTTTTCACTAAGTACAAAGAATAAATAAGTACACAGTGCTTGTATTGATTTTTTTATCATTTGGTATGTTTGTGTTTTTTTGTTGATTCTAGATTCGAGATTTGTTGGTTGTCTTCCTTCTGTTTTGGCCACTGCCACAATGCTGCATGTTATAGACCAGATTGAGCATAAGGATGGTGTAGAATACGAAAATCAGCTTCTCAGTGTTCTCAAAATTAGCAAGGTTAGTACTTCAGAAACTACTACCTGCTTGGTTGTTCATGATTTTTTGATTAATACCAATTTTGTATTAACTAATTATTAAGGAAATTCTAATCAGCCCAAACAAAACTTGCATTTAAAATGTTTTTGCATTCAATAACTTGAACCTTCAAATGTTGAACTAGCTAGGTAGCATGATCCTTACTATTAGTAGAGTATTATTCAATGAGTATCTTAGGTTAGGTATAAGTGGTGTCATTAATGCACATCATATGCACATAATTTGACCTTAATTAAGATTACTGACATTGTTACAGGAGAAAGTGGATGAGTGTTACAATGCCATTCTCCATCTTAATCTTAAGGACTCAAATGCCAATAATTATGCTCATAACCCTCTCAAGCGCAAGTATGACCAAATCCCTGGTAGCCCAAGTGGCGTAATTGATGCTGCTTTTAGCTCTGATGGTTCTAACGATTCTTGGGCAGTGGGGTCATCATTATACTCATTACCAGAGACAGAACTTGTGTTAAAGAAAAGCAGAACCCAAAGCCAAGGACAACAAATGAAATTGTCACCACTTAACAACCGGGTCGTTGTCGGAATTATTGGCACCTCTCCTTAATTCCCCTTCCTTTTTTAATGTCCTTATATCAAAACAAAGAACCCCAAAAAAGATTTATATTTATTTACTGTGGTAATTTAATTACTCTTTCAATGCATGTTGCTATAAACTACACTAGCGAGCCTTGTCTTTCCATATATTATATCTTCATTTCCAACAATGCCCATCATCCATATAACATCCCTTGATGAGAAGATACAGGCAAGAAGCAATAGCTTATGAGGGAAGAGGAGGACAAAGTTGGCAATGAAGACTATTAGCAGAAGCACTCATTATGTTCAAGGCACTTTATTTTTCTTCAATTGTTCTCTTCTAGACCATACTAAATTTGGACATATCCATATCATATTTCCTATAATAAATTGGGAACAATTTTGTTTATTTGTATATGCTTTTATTCACTTCCTTAGTGCTTGTTGAATCTTTGGTTGGACTGTGGAACTGTGCATAGAGATGGGTACCAAATGGTCCACACAAAGCTTTTTACCACAATATTTTTATTAGTGAAAAAGTAAAAAAATGCTAAGAATAGAACTAATAAAGAAGGGTTTTTTGGATAGATTATGAAGAGGGATTTGTTTGCATGTGAAGGGAGGAGTATTTTGTCAGGCACTGGGGAGAGTTTTGGTCATTGGGGGATTCAGTCTTTTGACCTCGTAACAAGGGCCAACACTTGGTCTTTTATTATTGAATTATTGAACTCACCCTAATACTCTCTACAACCTAACCCCTTATCTAACTCTTAAGAACACCAACTATTCCTTTCCTCTTTCTTATACTAATTCTAGGCTTAGCTTGCCTCAAATACTGACCATAAGCTCATTCTTCATGTTCCCATAGGTTATGTTTGCGTGTTGAGTTTCGAAAGAGAAAGAAGAAAAAAAAAAAGACTTATGAGTCATGTGTATTTTTTGACTCTCAAACCTTTCATCTATATTCATTCTCCCCTAAACTCAACTGGGGATTAGACCATAGAAGGGCATGAACAATTAGCATGGGTAGTAGGGCTCTGACCCTAAGAACATTATCTTCTTTGTTAATCATACATGCAAAAGATTCTGGTAAGATAGCATTAATTATTGAGGAAAAAATGTTTTGGGAAATAAAAGAGTTGCATATTGTGAAATATTAATTGCAGATTCTTGGTTAACAAACTATCATAGGTCGAGGCATGTAGGACGAATTCAATACTAGGTTTTATATTAGTTTCTACTTCCTAGCCAGCTCAGTGTAGTCTGTTCATATAAAATCTCTGACAGTTCAACAATCTTATTGCAATATGGTTTCGATGTTAAAGTTATTTAGTTCAATAAACCAATCGAAACTTAGTAAACACTATTGAGTGTCTTTCTAGTAATAAAATAAGAAAATGCTCAAAATATTCTACCCTCTTTGCTATTTTACTTGTCTCTGGTCCGAGTAAAATGTGTTGGATATTTCCGATTAATCCTAATCGTATCCCCGAAATCGAATAATTAGGACATTGTTCCGAAATCAAATGTTTATGCCCATGCATAAACCCTAATGGAACAATTTTAATCCAGACCGAAGAAAACCCCAATTGGTTTCGTAGTGAAGAAGAAAACGCATACCTTGGTTAGCCATTCCGAATGCTCCGAGGTATGTAGGTTGTAGGATGTTCCGGTTGCTAGAGCCTGATGGTTTTCCGTTCGCTCCGCTAGAGGGGAATTCAAAGAGAACGAGAGTGCTTCTGATGTTCTTTTGCAAAAGTGAGAATGAGAGTGTTTGGTACCTTATGCCTTTATCTTTTTCTTTATATATGTTGGTTTTGTGACTTAAGTCACATATCCTCATAAACCAATCCTTATATCATCGGTTACTCAATAAACCCGTTGCTCTACAACTGTAGACCATAACCCATAAAGGTAACATTAACGGTTACCACTTAAGTTGCAATATTCTAATTTAGTCCCTTCATCAAAATAGAAATAGAAATTGTCCGAAGGTATCTACACTCATAATATTTCATGACACATATGTCATTAGCCACCAAATTAATCCATAAGACCATTTTATATATATTGGCCAAATAAATAATGGCTATAACACAATTATAGAATTATATTTGTGACCTATAAATTGTCAGAAATTCCAACAATCTCCCACTGGTCACATATATGATTCACCGTATTGTTATCTTTATTGCGCGCTTAATATACCATTATGTCACAGGCATACCCAAATTATCCCGTCCATTATGTCTAAAATTTCTAATAGTAGAGTTTTGATGAATTCAATATTTTATTCAGAGTAGTCCAACAAGTATTTAAATCATTTTTGAAGGTTTCATCTCAAAATCAATTGACAATGAGATGAGTAACCTAACAATATTTAAACCATTTCTGAAACAATAATATAGGCGATGTAAGACTTACTTCCTAACCATACTATTAGCGAGCAAAGAACATGGGGGAAAACTTTAATATTTTTATTTATTTAGGAAAAAGACAGAAAACTATTCATTGGAAAAACTTTAATATATAATTCAAGGTAGTGGGATATATGGCATAAACTTTTCAATACTTCAGCAAAGTCGTGGTTAGTTGGATTCGACAAACTATTATTAAGTGCACACACTATTCAAAGAAACAAGAAATGTGGCATATCCCATGTGGATAACAATCCCTACATCTTTCCTTTCTCTATTTTGCTTGGAGTTTTTTTCCTTCTCCCAACCCTTTTTCTTTTATGATGCAAAGATTCATGATGATCACTCCAGTGGATTCACTATAGTGCATGCTTCACCTTTTGGTTTTTTACTTTGCTTTTTCTATTGCTTATTTTTGTCTTTGTTATCGTGTGAAAGTAAAAAAAAATAAAGTTCGTTATGCTTTTTTCACGTGTATAAAACAAATAATTTATATAAAGATACGAATATAAAATGCACTGTATCTGTAAGCAAAATGGAAAAAAGTTTAAGCTTCTTGGTTTTGAATTTTAGACCAGTTTTTCTTGAAGCGGTTTAAAGGCATATAAGAATGCCATATTGGTTTGTCTCTATTAAATGAAGTGTGGGAAGTAAACTAGAAAAGTAGCAAGTAGAACCAAAAATGCTTTTGGTTTTGTGGTAGCTTTGACAAAACACCCACTAATGTTAAATTATGATCTAACGCATAAAGGTGGGGAATTTTATTATGGGGGACAAAATCTGATTTTGTAGGGAAATTATCTCTGGTTCTATTAATATGTTCCTCTACTTTAAGTTTGGTAGATTATAGATAGTACAAGATATAAGGTAGTGATTATGACTTCATGAGTCACAGGGAGAAAAACTCAAAGAGGAAAATTGTTTTTCCAATAGGAAACAGCTTACTTTGAAGGACCAAAGCTTAAAGAGATCAGTAATCTATACCCCCACACCAATAATTGTAACATAATATGAAATGATGCACCTTGTGGGTTAGTCTTAGCTTGATTATTTAATTTGAACTTTCTTTTTTGACCTAGTCTCAACATGTGTATTCAATTGACTAATATATTCATTATAAGTTTGGACTAAAGCCCCCAAATGTAATTTCCTATGGTTTTTTCTTGCTTACAGCTGTAAAGTCTAACATAGTAATAAAAGAGGACCATATATGTTTGTGGCCCCTTCCTACCCTATTCCTCTGTCTCTCTCTTCTCTGTCACAATTCTGCATGGCAAAGATTTTTGAATCTGAATTGAGTAACTTCACATTTTTGTGCATTTGATGTAGTGAGACCAATTCTAATTAATTATTGGTAACATAGATCAATATTATTGCACAACTGAAATTAGGTAATTGGATTCAAGATTTATCAATTATATTTCATATTGCTTTGATTACAGCAAATGTATCAAATTGTGAAACAACTGAATCTAGTTCCATAGTTTTGGTGAGACTGTAAGAATGTATATATGTTGTTATATAAGCAGTATGTAACCTTCATTCCACAAAGACACTAATGATATTCATTAAGACAATATGATGATTTAAATTCTTCTTGAGTAGTGTGTGGAACTAGAATACATTATAAAACGTAGTCTTTAATGAGATAAAATATGTTTGTTTTTTTACATTTTATGGCACTCTAAGTGTCAAAGTGTTAGATTTGTTCAATGAGTTTTTCTTACCAAGGGAATTGAAGAAGGGAAGAAATTGACTTTTCCAACTTCGAAGAAAAAAATTCAAGACAAACACAGGTAATCCAGATTTCCAATATTGGAATTTCTGACAATTTATGGGTCACAAATATAATTCTATAATTGTGTTATAGCCATTATTTATTTAGCCAATATATGGCTAAGGACATATGTGTCATGAAATATTATGAGTGTAGATACCTTCGGGCAATTTCTAGTTTGATGAAGGGACTGAATTAGAATATTGCAACTTAAGTGGTAACCTTGTTACCTTTCTGAGTTATGAGTTAGGGTCTCCAGTTGCATAACAATGAGTTTATTGAGTAACTGATGTTATAAGGATTGGTTTATGAGAATATGTGACTTAAGTCACAAAACCAACACACACATATATATATATATATATAAAGAAAAAAGAGAAAGGCATAAGGTACCAAGCCCTCTCATTCTCAGTTTTGCAAAAGAACATCAGAAGCACTCTCGTTCTCTCTGAATTCCCCCTCTAGCAGAGCGAACGGAAAACCATCAGGCTCTAGCAACCGGAACATCCTACAACCCACATACCTCAGAGCATTCAGAATGGCTAACCAAGGTATGTGTTTTCTTCTTCACTATAAAACTAATTGGGGTTTTCTTCGGTCCTAATCATTCGGTTTCGGGGATACGATTATGATTAATCGGAAATATCGAACACAATATACTAATAATAAGGCAAGTGTCGCATCATTATGCAATAATTTTCCCTATTATGTGCAAAATCAATTACTATAAGAGTGAAGTCAACATTTAAAATTGATTAAATTCTTCAAGCATTTGAAGAAAAGTTTTGAAATTCCCATCCTCATTATCTCCTTCACAATTGAGATTCGTTTACCAAATCTCTGTGGTACCAGTCATCATTACAAGTTATTATATTTGTTTCACTTATAATTCAATTCATCGCAGATTACAAAATTTCCAGGCTTCAACATCAGGGTATGGAAAAAAGAACAGCAAACAACATTAACATTCATACAAATTCTGATTCTTTTCATTTAACACTACGAACTTTATTGCAATTATGTGTCATACTTTATGATTAGTCCATCAATTTAAATAAATAAATTCGTAACTAATAATAGCATCTTTTCAATTTGATGTGAAGCTGCTTCTTGCAGAGACAAATTTCTACGTTTTTATCCCAAGTCTTGATGTGTGTATCTCAATCTCTAAAAAAACTATACAAGATTCATATGGTCCCAAATACTATGGTGTTGATGCATCACCATTCTGGATGGCCCCCACGGGTTCAGAAATGAAGGCCCCAAAACTTATACCAACTAGCATTTCCACACCTAATGCGTGAACCAAATTATTATCATAACGTTCATTTTTCTAATGTTGCACCAGTAATTTGCATCAATCATATTCTAACTGGCCACACCATCATCTCAAGCAGAGACAAAAATAACATCCATAAAACCATAATTAGATTTGGCCATGTATACTGAAGTTGTAAGAACAAATTCAATAAAGACATGTGAGTATCATTGTATACGAACACAATAAATATCGTTGTCATATTTAACTAAACCAAATTTCAGAGCTTCCATTCAAATTGTGGTCCAAGCATTGCTCCAATGTAAAATTTAATTCAGCTTATAAATGTGCTTGGTACCATTTGAAATATTGTTCATACAATTAGAATTTAGAACTATGTTAGAATGGGAAAATTTTCCAGCTTTTATGAATCCTGCAAGTGATAACCTTTTTTATTATTCTAACAATCTTGGAAGTTTAGTAACCAAGATTGGTTCTAAGCTATACTGAGACAGTGCCAAGCTACTTTTGGAATTTCTGGCATCTATCCATGCGATGGTTAGCAAGTTATAGTAATTGATGGACAATAAACGTTAGACTCAAACTGAGTCTCATTCCAAGATATTTTCACATGAATAAAAAAAATTAAAAATAAAAAACAAAAAGTAATATTCTGATTAGTATATAACAGAAAATAAGACATCATTTAATATATTTGATCTATACCCTGATTGATAAACATCTCATTCTTGAGGTGGACAAGTATAATAAATGAGGAACTATCAGCAGCAATTATTAAACGAACTGACCACAATGTATGAGTATACATTTTCTATAGATATAAAATTTTATATACAATTAATACATTATTTATCATTCATATATATTATTTATGTTACAAAATTTAATGATAATTAAATAATAATGATAAATGATACATCAAAAAAAATCTTATGATACATACATTTCTCTTTCTTGAATTTATTACCTACTTAGAATATCAATGTCCAAAGATCATTAAATATTGAGCGTGCTACCTTCGGACTCAAACATAAATAACTATCGTACATATTAAGATAACTTATTTAATGTTCTTAATTTCATCTAAAATTCTTTCCTAAATTGTAATTCATAATATTTAATCCAGTGAAACTTTGAAAGCCAAGGGTTGAATACATTGCAAAAAAATTAATCAAATGACTGGTGCTTTAATAATGACAACATTTAAATGATAAAATTAGTGAAAATTTAATTACTTTCAAATAACAAGTTTTGTTTTTCCTTATATTTGAGTTTGAATAATAACAAATTTTAGATAAAACTACTGAACATTTGAATAATTCCATATATCCTAAATAAAAGCTAGTCTGGTGTACCGTGATCTCATAAATTCATAGCGTATATGAATACAGCGGATTAAATTGTTTCTAAAATTTGAATTGTATAGATTCGTATACTACACAATGACTATACATAAATTGTTGATTGATGTAATCTACACAACCTATGCAAACATGGCCTACACAAATATTTCTTCTTAGTTGGAAGCCTCAAAGAAAACGTTTAACTTCTTATATGGAAAAGAAAACGTTTACAAGGGATATGAAGACGGGTAGTGAATAAAGATTATCTTTCTCATTTTTGTGTTCTAATGGTATTCTAATCCAATTAAAGAGTGTCACCTAATTAAAAAAGAAAATCATAAAAACATAAAATATTTTTTTATATTACTTTGTAGAAAGTGATTGATTTGGGACATAGCAATATCAATTTTTTTTGGACATATATCATTCAATACCTACAAAAAGGCAGAAACAGTAATAAGTCTAGTGGTCCAGTGATAAGACACAGGGGAGCCATGCTAATTCTACTATCTCCCTCTCTTTTAACAAGACAAAAACTGTTATGCAAACAGGATCCGTTTTAGGTATCTCTTTACAAAGTCAGAAGAAAAGGACAAGTGAAGTTTTCTTGATGTTATCAAGGCCCAACCTTGAGCCCATGGCATGGCTTGTTCCAAATCTGTTCAACTTGGTTGCAATGATACAAGCATGTCTGGCTTATCAAACAAAGATTTGAGTATCTTTTGACAAGCAAGAGTGACCCAAGCATTGTCACTAATGAAGTCTTCAAAAGTTTAAAATCTTAAAAACTCTCTCTTAAGACTAAATGAATGGTATGTGCTACAAAACGTTATTGTTATATAGAGACAAGTATTTAGGACACAAACAAATACACAAAACAAAATATGCATGTCTTATTTACGTACGTAGATGAAAAGTCGAAATTTTGTGGCACTAATTGTTACAACTTAGAAGCAAAAGTATCTCGTACATAGAAGGTTGTTTCTGTTCCAACAAATGAGAGAAACAGTAAATGAAACAATAGGCAGGACAGATGATCACGCGCAATTAATATTATTTTGTATGTGTAGTGTATTGTGTGTTTTTTCTTTTAACATTAAAATTCTGATACAGTACAATGATTATGTTGTTTAACCATATAGCCAACCTGAACCTCATTGTTATAAGGCTTTGGGTATCAATAACTTTGCAATTGATGCTTTTTTTAGTGCATAAACTTTGGTATGGCATTGCAATTTCTCAAATCTTGTAATAATAATTAAAGGCAGTAATTATTCATATGATCATAAAAGGAAACTATGGAGGACTTCAGATATGATCCAATAAGTTTAAGAACAATTAATAAGGCTTGTCACTTCATATATACCAGCGTCTGCAAATCGTGTAGCTCGACCCACATGACATATTTTCATCACAGAACCCGTGACTCTCTCTGCATGGTACATCTTTAGCTGGTGTGCACCTTGGTGGGTCACTACAAATTTCAGCTATGATTAGTTGGGTAAATAAGTGCACAAAGTGAAAAGTAAATGATTTGATTTTGGTTCAGTTCTTCCTTATATCTTGGGATGTCGATGGCTCCAAAAGTAACTGCAGCAAGATAGGAACAGACAAGCTATATAATCCTGAACAGTAGCTGAAACAGTCCTGCTTCACTAAATTGACTAAAAATTTGTTAGAACTTAGAATTTAGAATTCAACGTGTTTTTTATTCTTATTGTCTTTGCTATCTATTAATCTCAGCTTGAAATACCAGACTTGGCCAATGATAGAGTAACTGTTGTAACTTTCTCCTTTAAGTTCCTACGAATCCTTAATTAATTTCACCACTGGATCCTTAATAAAAAAATGTCACTTTGTTCAAAATAAAATTATTAAAAACACAAATTAATATTTTTATATTAAATTGAAAATACTAAGCTAGGAACATGAAGACATAGTGATTTTGGGACAGTTTCCCACTTCCACTACTAATTTGAATCTAAGTTTTTTTAACGTTGGTTTCAACAAGTCCAGAGATACCCCTACCTTTTTCTTTTTTCATCACTTCATCATCTGAAGTATAACCCTATTGCTCATGCATCACAACTAAGGCATTGCACTCCAACGATACCAATGTGGCCGTGTTAAAATTTTAGTTTATATTTCATAAATTTATTTAAATAAAAATTAATGAACTTGGACAGATGATTGAATCCTGAAAGAAAAAAAGCAACTTTCTCGTTGTAGATGGTGAAATAATTTCAGTAGAATCTTCTACTTAAAAAAGAAGTAAACACAGAGCTTGATAAACATGTTAACAAATTGTCCATTTTATATTACTGTGGTTCTCACATTGGTGGATGTGGTAATGGAATCTTGCAACATGGTTCAAGCATGAGGCATCCATAGTGAACTTACAGCATAACCAAACAATTGGAACTTACACCAAGACTTGTTCAATCATTCAGGCATCCTGCAGTGTTCGGTTACATCTCAATTCATGGTCAAATTACTTCAGCTTTCGCTTCCAGTAATAGTATAACTGACTAACTGAGCACCAAACCAGACCTTGTCAACTACATCTACTAGCTGACACCAAAATTTGCAGTTTTACTTGTACCGTACTTTTGTTTTTGTTTTTTATTGACTCAGTCTGACCATCTGAGTCACCAGTTTTAGGCTTAAACTAATTGAATCAATCCAATTTTGATATAAAATTGGTTAGATTGGATACTCGGACCAATTAGATGTTCAGTTCACAATTAAATCGATCGGACTCACCGATTCGAGCCGAGTTTTAAAACACCGGTGTCAATTTATCACATCCCAACATAGCATGCAAAAGATAACCACATTCCACGATTGATTAATTTTTGTTACAAATCAATTGATTGACTTATGTCTGGTCAGACATACTATATATGGATAATTTATTTGGTTTATGACATTATAACAAGCACCAACTATTAATCTCACTAATTTCACAAGGTAAATATTGACTATTAAAGTTAAAGATATTATAATGTTTTCTTATAGGATAAAGCACTAATCTCTAAATATTTTCTAATTGTTTCACTTATGTTTCTTTTGACTATTTTTCAGCATCACATAAACCAGCTCCTCGAGGTACCTTCAAATTTACTTGTAAATCTAGGAAGAAGATATTGTGAATGTGTCCACCATAATTTAATAAATATGCTCAGCTTTACATTTTGATATGTAAAATTGTCTCCTTCTCTTCAAGAGAACGTTAGAATACTAAAATTGTGCATAACAATCTCTTGAATATCTTGAGCAGTGTCAAGTGTGATGCATATGGCAGTGGATCAATTGTACAGGCAAGAGAAGACTGACTTACTGGTAAAGTGACCTTTTTGCTGAGCCTGTGTATTTCAATATAGAAGCATTCGTAGCCACCCCATTTGTGCTTACTTTTGATATATCAATTAAGGGTTCTTAGAAAGTTCAGAATGGTTGCTACTGATTAATTGGCGTTTACAACTGATTTGTACTCCAGGTTTAAGTATTTCCCTTTCCAGTCTAAGAAAATGGCTCACTTGATTTTGGGAAGGCCATCTTCGTGTTTGTGTAATTTTAGGTGATTTTGTTAAAGGAATGAGAGCAGGATCATATATGTCTTACCTGGTTGGAAATGTCATGCATCATATGTCTCACATACTGCTTCACTAGATTGTTTATTTATGATAATATACCTGATCTTTTCCTGCTATGATGCTGAACGAATGTAAGCCAAGTTAATCATCCAATATGAGAAGTTAGTACTTTTTAGTTCAATCTGCAAAAGGATGCATGAGGTAAATCTAGGTCACATTAAGTACCCCGTATAAGTTCTGGTTCGCACATCATCAAGAAGGTTGATGAATGTAAGTATGAAGCTGTATAATGGGTCACCTGGGTGAATCTCATTGTTAACATGAAGCAGAATATATGGTATATGACATTGCAATATGACATATTATACTCATACCGCTTAGAATATTATGGAGTTCATTTCCACCTTCAAATATTTTAGCTGTCCACCCAAAATATAAGTCCATTACTGTGTTGTGAAACCAATGTTTCCACAAAGGCGTGATCTGCATTCTGCAGTTGTACTTTTATATATTGGATTGCCAATATTTTTTCCTTGATCTGCTCAGTGAGACAGAATCAGTAGTTATAGTCATAACATTGACAGTAAAAGTTGTGCCAAAACACATCAGCTTGCAGGACCATCAATTTGATACACCATCTGAGATTTATTCTTTTATGCTTAAGTCCATTTTGTGCATCACTTTTGTAAGTTTATTTGCAACGCATTATATACTGATTTCAAACTCTTCACATATTTAAGTTAAGATTTCCTACTTAATTCACAACTACCTAATGCAATGGGGACAACAAAATTCAACAAATATATATATATAGGCTTCTATAAAGGCAATGGTTAAGATGGGGACTTACTTTGATAATCAAGGCTTCCATTACATTGTCAGGCTTCAATGCCAAAAATAAAAAATTACAGCAACAAATGATGAAACTTTATTTTGGAAAACAGTAACTACAGCACTACCAGCCTAAATATGTTATCAGTTCTTTGAAGCTGACTGGAAGATAAATATTGCTGTCAAGACACCCACCACTGCTGTTACTCCCAAGGCAACTGTTGGCAATGGACTTATGACTCCGAAGTTCTGCAAAATCAAGGTACAGTAATATTATTATTCTTTTGCAAAGATTCTTCTAATCATTGATCACTAGAATGGGTGAAAAGGGAGGTAGTGATAGCTCATAGGAGGAAGGGGTATCACAACTGCATAAAGCCTACTGTTAACTGTGGTTTCAGTGAGTTGCATTCATTTGGAAACTTAAAACTTGGGATGATTCTACGCAGATTAGATACATCAGAAAGTTATATGAACCTATATGCTTTGTTTATGAACTCAATAGTAAAGAACATGAATAAATGGCCAGAATATGGAATCTACTAATGCTCCCAATAAAAAGCTTTACAAAAAAGTGTCATAAACACAATAACAGAGAGAAAGATTAAAATATTACAATGCAAATATGTTAGAAATCACTGCAATTTTCTATAGAATTCTGGAAGTACCAAAATCGATGATAATTGTTTAGGAGTCTGTAGATTATTATATTCTGGGATCTTCTAATTGCACTAAGTAGATATCTTGAGATGTATATAGAAAATTTATATGAAGGTGGTGTGACCGTGTGAGCCTATAAATAGGCATTATAGGATGCAATGGCAATGTATGATGTGATGGAGGGTGATAATAGAAACACTATGCTATCATGTTATGCCTTTTAATTTCAATCAACCCACCAAAATTACTCTTCAAAGTATTACTCCATTCTATAGTATTTTCATCTATGATCAATCTCCTCCCACATTCAACTATGATTTCTATCTTCTCTAAAAAACAACAAAATATCACAAGCAAACTTTTAACAGGGAGGGTGGATATAAAAAGGTGGCAAAAGCCAATCAATCATTTGATAGAAATTATAAATTATATCATGGTTCTAAAGATGGAGACAAACACATGTAGCCAAATCATGGCTGAACTGCTGAAGAAACTCATAATTATTGTTTTACCTCTAGGAGTCCCTTCCCAGTAGCAACTTCAACGGTGAGGGCTGCTGCAAAGCCAATCATGGCTAATCGGCCTAGCCATACATCCAAACCGTTCCCTTCCTGGGAACTTTGCTCACATCTTACTGAAACAGGCATTGCTTTGCATGCAGGTTTCCTTTCATGACTTCTTCGAATCACTAGAGACAAGGCAAACATCACTAGCTTCTTAACTGAGTCTTATTTCAACATTATTAAGTTCCAGATTCCACCCAAATCCATAAAATGGTTGATTTTAAGGATTATTTCCAAGAAGTGACAAGAAAATAATGGTGGAACAAGCAAGGGAGAAAAGTGACTGTCCAAACAGATAATAGTGTTATAGCAAGTTTAAAAACAAGAATTCAGCAGCAACATTTTCAGATAGCATTTGTATCAGAAGTTAAGAGCATGGTTACACTTGAGAGCATTTGTATCAGAAGTAGCGCATAGTAATCCTCACGCTACAAAACTTAAGAGCATAGTTAGCAAGTTCTCTCATTATCCAAATCTACCGAATTTACCACACCTTGTAGGTCATGGAATGAAATTCAAATAAGGTAGTATGGTTCTATCCAATCTCAATTTCCAACAAAATGACGCAATTACGAATAAATTATTTATAATTAGTGAAGGGGGTAAATTATCATTAGTTGAATGCAATTAATTTTCAGCATATGATAAAGTAGAGTTCTTCTTACACAGTGAAGAACCAAGAACAAAGGATGAGCGAGTTGGAACCAAATTGGGTTGGGGAAATCGAGCAGAAACAGGGGATTTAGGTGCAGTGAAAAGACATGTATCTGCAAGAAAAGAGTGTTGAATTGATGAGGATAACTCAGGAAAAAGGTAAATACATAGAAAAGAGATAGAGGGAGAGAATGGGTAACTTACGACGAAGAGTGACAGAAAGAGAAGCAGAGGTTTGAGTAAGTGGCATAGACATGGTGAATGTGTCTATAAACTTCAACACTCACTGTATGGTGCCAACAAATTTTGAGTTCTTTATCTATTGCAAGCTGTCATATGCTATTTCTGATTTCTTCCACCGTCACCGTTCATATTTCATACCAATCACACATTCACGCTCATACGTGGCCTATTTAGTGTTGGATAGTATTTTCACTATTTTGTACACATTAATTTTTTTTTGGGTATCCACTCAACCCGTATGGCTAATCCTTTAGGTTGAGTGTTATTATCATTAAACATTTGATATTTTCTAGTATGGTTTTACACTAATAAACCAATACAATGTTAGTTTCTATACATTAGACTGATACAACTAATACAAAGTCATATAGTCATTTTAAGATGAAAAAACATAATATTTTATTGTGTGGAAATATATACAATATGTCATATTTAAAAACAAGTGTATTTATGTTTTTTGTACTATCATTTGTCACTAAATTATTTAAATATTTTTTCAGTTTTTAAATAGTACTTTAAATTGGAACAATTTCACATATATCATATGTTTGACTAATAATTGTAATTTTTTGGGTATGTTTTCTATTAAATCAATTATTTGATTTTTAACTGATTTTAACAACATGTGTGAAATTAGTTAAATTTGCTTATAAAATAGATCAAATAAAGAATGTAATATGTTCTTTCTCCAACCGTTTAAGATATTTGAAAATAAAATGTATTAATTTTTAATGTGAACTTATGTTTTGGATCAATTACATAAAGCCAAAAGAATTTAAAAAAAACAAATATTAATAGGTAACTGGATAAACAACTCAATAAAACAGGCTACCTAATTGCATCTAGCAATATTATTCTTTTCCTCATACCACCAAAACTACCGCTACACTAATCAGATGATTATGCATCAAAATGGGGAAATGCCCAACCCAAATTTAACAAAATGAAGAAGAAAAACAAAAAAAAAATCAAAAGTCTACTAATAATTAAGTAGCAATATTGTCTTACAACTTCAGAAAAACGAACTCTTCAATAGCAGGAATATCTCCAATCTTCTTCAAACTTTCTTTGCGAGGTTGTTCATCCACCCCAATTGCCATTACAGCTTGCTTGCGTGGGGCAATCCTTCCAACACTCATAAAGCTGACATTCACATTCTCCTGACCCAACACGCTCCCAACTTTTCCGATCATGCCTGGCTGATCTACCTGCCTGCAGAGTATAATGCTACCTTCCAAACTCACATCAACTTCAAAAGATCCAACCTTTGTCAGATGTGGGACACCGTCTTTCACTCGACCCTCAACCTTAATCTCCCCAGAATCTGATATAGCACTAGCAAATCGGGATTCCACGTTATCAATTTGGACCTGGATGTACTCAAGCGGATTTTCAGGTGAACCATCAAGAATAACCCTCTCCTCAGTTATCCTGAGTCCTCTTTGCTTAGCAATAAAATCAGCATTGACCAAGTTCACGAAAACACTGGATATTGGCTCAATCAGACCCTTGGTTATCATAGCACGAAGAAGACGAGTGTCAAGATCATCAGGGGCCCTTGAAGAAGCATAAGTCACTTTAACCGTTTTTACACCATTTCCTCCTGACACTAACTGGACAGCCAGCCTCCCCAATTTCTCAGCAAGACCAACAAATGGTTTCAACTCTGTTAATATCTGCAGTCCAGAAGGAACGAGATTGAGGTTAAATTTTGCTCACACTAATGCCAAAGTTGTAAACCAACTTTAATCTATGAATAACATAAAATTATGATATGCTCTGGGTTTTTTATACTTAAGTGGGACATTTCATCAACTCCTGAGTTTCAATTTTTGATGAGATAGAATCAAGTAATAACACTAACATTTAAGTTCCCTGTGTTCTTAATTACTATAGCCAGTCTCTCAAACCAAACTTTGACATTAAATTAAGCCATTAAGTAATTATTTTAAACCATCAGAACAAATTACAGTAAAAGTTAATAATTTAAGAGAATAACCAATATTTTTCAAATCCCATTTTCAATTATTAAGTACGAAGAATTTAAAACAATGATCTTCTCAAGCCAAACAGCTGCAACAGAATAAGAATGCATATCTTGAAAAGCAAAAGGACACACGAGTTTTTCACAGTACCTCAGCTGGAACCATTGGTGCATTGACTGCAGTAGCAGCAAGCTCCCCTCTCAATGCCCCAACAACCGCTTCTGCTATTTCAATAGCAACACCTTCCTGATCATCATTTTCAAAGGCTATATTAAACAATACAATGGCAAGAGAATAGGAGGTAATACTCATAAACAATAGCTTTAAGTAACATACTTGGGCTTCCATGGTACTAGCACCAAGATGAGGTGTTGCAGTAACTTGCTCATGCATAATCAACTTGCTGTCTTTTGATGGTGGCTCCTCAGTGAAAACATCAAGTGCAGCCTGAAATAAAGAGACAAAACACAACAATTACTTCTTTGGTGGTAAGAGACCAAATTATTTACTTTACTACAAAAGTTTAAAGGGCAGTGCTTCCAAATAAGAATGTTATGAACCTGAGCTACAATTCCAGCATCAAGTGCCCTAACAAGAGCATCCTCATCAATGACTCCTCCACGAGCAACATTGACAATTCGAACTCCTTTCTTCATCTTTGCAAAAGTCTCATCATTAAGAATCTTTGAAGTAGCAGGTGTAAGTGGCATGTGCAAAGAGATGAAATCTGCAGTAGAAATGGCCTCCTCAAAGCCCACAAGCTCCACACCAATTGCACGAGCACGATCTGCAGGAGCATATGGGTCATGTGCAATGACATGCATACCAAGCCCCTTTGCACGTCTAGCAACTTCAGTACCAACCTTCCCAAATCCCATGACGGCAAGCCTTTTCCCAACTAGGGAAACTCCAACATACTTATTCCTCTGCCATTTCCCTGTATTAACCACGATTTCAGTAAATCAAACAACATGATACAAAATTCACACTAAAAATTACAAGGAAAGCAACATAAAAAAAATTAACCAGAACTTCCATGTCATAATCGCAAATAAATAAATCAGATCTCAACATAAGGACAAAAAAAAATCAGTCACGCGAATTTAACATATCTGGAAATAAAAGATTCCAAGCTTTATCAAGAAATATTTAATATAACATATATAGTTCTATAAAAGGAAGATTCATATAATAACCAAACTCAGCATTAAAATGACTCACTCACCAGCTTTAACAGTTGCATCGGCCTGAGCAACATTCCTAGCCATAGCAGCCAAGAGAGCGATACCATGTTCCGCAGCAGCAACAGTGTTAGCGGTGGGAGCATTAACGACCAAGCAACCAAACTCAGTGGCAGCAGCGAGATCAACATTGTCGATTCCAACACCGGCTCTTCCAACAACCTTCAATCTTCCAGAGGAAGATTCAAACACGTCACGTGAGACTTTTGTTCCGCTACGAACGATAAGAGCATCGCACACTGAGATCTTGTTGCAAAGCTCCTCAGGAGTTAGATTATAAGAGCAATCCACGTTAGCAAAATCCTTAAGAAGCTTAAGACCCTCTTCACCGAGCTTCTCGGCGACGAGAACGGTAGGCTTGGCGTCGAGAGAGGCAGAGACAATGAAGACAAGAGAGCGGTGGCGGCGGGGGAAGGGACGGAGGGAGAAGGCGGAGGAGAAAGGGAGGTTGGAGGAGAGGGAAAGTGAAGAAGAGAAAGGAGTAGAGAGAGAATGTGCGGTGTGAATAGCATTAACCATATTGAAGATGAATGTGGAAGGAAAATGAGGTGAAGTGAGTTTGAGAAGAGAGAAATGAGGAGTTTGTGTTGTATTTAATATTAGAGGTGTTGCGGTTGCTCAGCCTCAACATTCGGGCTTCTTCTGTAGTTGGAGACTATTCCAAAATGAGTTTAATATTCATTTATACACACTTATTCGATTATTAGCCATTTATGTGTTAAATACAATCAAATAATAGATAATAATTTTAATGTATAAAATACTCTACATTAACAACGTATATATACTACATTTTTCTTCATTTAAAGTTTTAACAATGGCAACAATCAAACCTTTATATTAATAGGAGATGTGAGTAACATGAATTAAACAATGCTATAATGTTGTACATAAATCATGTTCATTTAGCAAATAATTGATATCTAAATGATTTTGCCCACAATTTTCCAAACCTCTATCTTCCTATTGAAATTGGATTAAACTACATTTCATTCAATTTCCTTAGAGGGACTTATAATGGTTTTCTTTACGGATGTCTAATTCAGGTAAAGCGAGATTCTATTACCTTTTATACAATATAAATATTTTCAAGATATTTTAGGGATTATCACATATCACATATCACATATCGTGAATATACATGGGACGCCTAAAGGATTACAATTTTTACGATGGATAAAAAACTAAAGAAACAGACAAGGGACGCCATTATATATCCATAATTTTTATTTGATGCAACACTTTTATGAGTGTGATGGTGTGATGATACCTTATATGCTTTACCCAATGTTATCGAGACTGGACAGTGACCATCACTTGTTAACGGAAATAATCCTGTACCATTATGATAACCAGATTGTTTTTCTAGCCTTTTCTGGCCATGATAAAACCGGGTTAGACCAGATAAAACTAAAATAACTGGTAGGTTAAATTGGCCGGCTTAAAATAAGAGAGCAGCAGACGAAGCAATGAGAAATATAAATGCAAACTCAGTAAATTTTCCAATTTTATTCTGCCACTACAACAGTAACTCAAACACTTATTCAAGTTGTTCAACCCCAATCCCACAGTGCCACCCACACTTTTAACCTTCATCACAAATTCCAAACAAGCACAAGAATTATAACATCATAATTCAACTTCGGAAAAAGAGGGTTCAAATTGGATATTTCATGCCTCAAAATGAGTAAGATAGGCCTCAGCCAGCATTTGACCCAAATGAACTTGAGCCTCAGTGGTTAAGTGAAGATTATCTCCCTTCAATTGCAATCCTTTTGCATCCACACAAATCACATTAGGAAGATCAATCGATTTTTGTGCTTCTCTTACTTTGTCAATGTATTCAGACCCTGATGCTATTGCAACCTGCATACCACAACACACTACAATTAAACATCATAGTTAAGTAGCAGTGTTACATTTTCAGAGGTTATTTTGTTCCAAAATGAAATGAAGGTAATTTTGAACCTGAATTATTGGAAGAGATGGGAAATTGAGGTCTTCACGAACATTATGGATGAGATTCTCCATGTTGATCTTGTAAGCTTCTGCGTCATGTTCAGATGACGTGTCACTCTCTCCTTGAAACCAAAGCAACGCTTTGATCTCGCTCTGTTCAACGCCCTTCACGCTCTCTTTCGCCCTCTTCACCATGTTCTCATACAACTCCTCCCCACGCGCCCACTCCTTTATTGCAGTGCCACCCACAGCACATGGAACTAGCCCCAACGTGCCAACCAAGCGCCCACGAATCGCGTTGGCGAATGGCATGCCGGGACCCACGCCGCATGCCTTCTTGGCGTCAATGTCGGCGTGGAGGGGATCGTGAGCCGGTTCCCACTTCAGGGCGGCGCTGAGGCGGAGGATGGAAGGATCTGGGTGGCACTCCGATGGAACGTCGCCGTTCCATTGCTTCTTGTTGTGTTGGTTCTTGATCACACCGCCGCGACCAGCCATGTTGCTTTGACCGGAGAGGATGAAGATCTGTTTTTTCTTGTTCAGATCTGTGTTAGTTTCCATGGATATTTGGAATTTGTATCTTTGAGTTATTGGATATCGTTAAGAAAATTATTAATCCCGGAGGAAAATAGCTATAGCTATTATTAAAAGAGAATCACGTTTTGGACATTAAAGGTAGAGCAAAGCATTTGTGAGAAGTTTTACAAGTTATCTTTGCCATAACTTTAATGGAACAAGGAGCACGAGGATAAGATGGGTAAAGAAAACGGTGGTGGGGTTACCGTTGGCGGGGTGTGACCTTGTTGCTAGGGTAGTTGAGGAGTTTATTAAGTTAGGCTTCGTTTGTTGGGCTTTATATAGGCTTGTCCCGTTTCTTTTGAAATATTATTCTAATTACAAGGCATAGTCCAATTCAAAATAGTGATGCATGGTTTTGGTTAATACTAGCATTTGAACTTCACTCATGTGTGATGTCTCATGTTTTGCTAATCTTTTTCTATAACAAACTATCTCTTAAGAAATTAATTTCTTTTACAATACTTCATAATTTCAACAAATGAATATTTGACATTTTAATCTAATTGAGGATTTAGTAATATCTTATACTATTATATTAATGTCTTCTCGGTGATGTTAAATAAAACATCATAAAACATCTAGACCACATTATTCCTAGCACTCCATTTGAAAGGTCATAATGAAATATGTACAAGATCATCATTTCACCATTAGTCGTTAATTAAGTGGCATGGTCAATAATGATAATGTTAGCATCATCATGTGTTTGTATGACTAAAGGCAATTAATTCCATTATAACATAACAAATAATAATAGAGATTATTGAATAATTCCATTCAATGACCTAGATAAATACTTATTAATATATTTTTCTCTAATCAAATATTTTTATTATTAATAACTAATGTAATTAATTCAAACAAAATATTGTATATTATAAAGACAATTCTCAATGATAGTCAGTGTAATACAATGTTTTAAAAACCGTGCCGTACCGGCCGGTTCAATCGGAAAACCGGTGAACCGGACCCATAAACGGTACGGTACGTATGTTATACCGCATATGCAATAGAAACGGTTAAAACCGGTTGAAAACCGGTCAAAACCGGTGAAAATCGGTAAACCGGTTTAAACCGGTCGGTTTGTACATTAATTTTTTTTTTTTAAATTTCAAATTTTCAATTCCTCACCAATTCTTCAACTTCAATGATTGATACTTGGGTCATTTATTTGTATTTTGCGTTTGTTAAGTGATAATTTTGGATAAATATATGTTTTGTACTTTTGACTTTGATTTTATTAAAGACTTAATGTTGTTTGTTTGTGTGAATTTGAAGTAAATTATGAATATGGATTATAAATATGAATATCTACTTATTTGAAATTTTTTGTTATAGGTTTACATATATATATATATAAGCAAGTATGTCCGGTTTAACCGGCATGCGGTTTAATTACTGAACCACTGGTTGAACCACTGTACCACTATATCAGTACCCTAACCGGTTTGATAACCGGTACGGTTTTAATAACATTGATATAATATACCTATATAATTATAGGTGGTATGTGAATGATTAAAAAATAAATAGTAATTTATATAATTTCATTAAAACTTAAGAAATATCACTCTATTATTTTTTTACGGAAGGCCCAATAAACAAGAGAAGGGGAAATTCTGGTTCGGCCCACTAACAATCCAAATCGAAGTCGGCATTGCAGTGAATAGCAAAAGACCGCAAAGAAGAGCATCGTAGAGAAGAAGAAAAGACAAATATCGTCTCTTTTGATTCTCTTTTATAAATACAAAGCAATGCAAACGCTACTTCCGCCGGCTACACGCGCCGGCACCTCCGTAACCTCAGTCCCTGCCGTTCCGCTGACAGTCTCTGCCATCTCCGCCCCTCGGCTCCCTCGACTAATTCTCCGTCCGAATTTATTTCCCTCTCTCTCTGTCAAACCTTTTCCGTCCTCGACTCGTTTCACTTCCTCTTTCAATTACTTCCTTGATCGTCAACCATGGAAGCTTCCCTTCACCGTAACCGCTTCTTCTCAAGTTTCTCCAACTTTCACTTCCTCCAACGACGAATCAGAGAAGGCAAAACTCGATCAAGTACTCCCTCTATAAACTATCACTGAATTCAGCATTCTAAATTCCACAAGCACATTCATCAATTTCACTGTTTTGTGGTTCTAGAATATTAGATTGCCACGTTGACCATTTTATAGGGTTTTAAACTGTAGTTTTAATTAATTCGATCTGTGTTTGACGATAGCGGTTATTTATTTTTGTGTTTGTTTGAGTTGTGAAGGTATCAAAGAGATTGGAGAAGACAGCGAGGAATTTCAAGCGTTTAGGTAGTTTAGGTTTTTGGGGTCAGCTAGTGAGTACAGTGGTGGCAGCTGTTATACTTTCGTTTTCGGTTGTTGTGACCGGAAAGGTTACATCGCCGGCTACGTTTTATGCTACCGCCGGTGGAATAGTTGCTGCGTTCATTTCGGTGTTTTGGTCGTTTGGGTATATTCGCCTCTCTGATAAGCTTCGAAGAACTGCCAATGAGCCTACCAAGGTACGTTTATTTAACACATCGTCTTCTGATTATAGGTTGTGTCACTTTGATGAATTTGCTTAGTGGACTGAATGAAATTGTTAATTGTTAATTGCCTACATTAATACTTAAAAGGGAAAACTATATCCCGATATTTTACTGTAATGATAACTCAATCTCAATGGAGGTGATAGCCTTTTAAGCATATGTAATGGTGTATTTAATCAAACCTTAAGGAGGGTAGTGTGTTCTCTGCTATATAATTCTGCAAATGTTTAACTGTGAAGTGTTCAAAAAATGTCATGGTAGATCTTAAAGTGGACATTTCAGGTCGTTTGTGTGATATGTGTAAGAGTGTGTGTGTGCATATATTATCTGTTAAGTGGATTTTTTAGGAGGCAACTTCATGTTTTACTCGTGCTTTCAGGCTCCCCCTCGTGCTGATGTAGTGAAAAGCCTAAAAAATGGTATAGTGGTGAACATTTTGGGAATGGGCGCTGCCATTCTTGGGATGCAAGCCACAGTTGGGTTGTTGGTCGCAAAGGCTCTCACCTCCTCTGTCAATCCATATCAGGGAATTTCTCCTGGTTACAGCCCTGTTCTTGCATTAGATGTATTTTTGGTACAGGTAAAATATTCAATTTCCATATAAAGTTTCCTTTTATAGATTAAATTTTAGTTTATTATCTTGTGGATTTATACTCAAACACATCACGTGAATGTGCGATTTTAGAATACTTTCTCATTTCTATCAACTTCACCTCTTACTAGTGTCCTACTTTCCTCTAGGCTGCAAATTTTTGACCTGCATGGCTAGTCTAGCAGTATATTTATGTCTTGGCTGACAAATCATTTTCTTGAATTTGTTGGCTGACTCATTGTGAAACTCCATTTTCCTTGTCACAAGTGACGTTTTTTTTATGCATCTGATCTTTGTATTCCAAAATATGACCCAAGTGTGCTAGCATCAAGAGATTAAATTAAGGAAACACCTTTAAATTTTTAGAATGAGTAACACTACTGAACTTTGTTATAATTTGTTTCAGGCTTCTGCAAACACCATTCTTTCTCATTTTCTTGGGCTTGTTTTCTCACTGGAGTTGTTGCGATCGGTCACATTACCTCCTTCAGAAGTTGCTCCACTTCCCAAGTTTGCGTAAAGTGTGCCTCAAGGCTATGTAATGAAATCACCCGCACAGAAAAATGTTTCTCATTTGTAGTGCTTGTTTTCTAAGGCGATTGATATGCATTTTTAAGTCTTAAAAAACTCACGGGTATATGCTAATAAGTGTTGCTATGAGAAATTTTAAAACAATTCTGAAATGATTGTATATTTAGACGTGACATGCAAAGTGCGGGTTTTTGCTCCATTTTCAAGATACTATCTTATTTGTCTCTTTGATAGTATGATGTGGGCTTCATGTTTAAGGAACAAAGTTTATACCTTTAGGTGCCACTTTTTGCACATAATTTTGCATTTTACCTCTTTTATATATCAAAATCATGAGTAGGTCAATTTTAGCTCATGACCTGGATTCACATACTAGTGAGTTTATTGTGAAGAGTTTGATCAAAGTTTGCAAAATTGAAGAGAAATAATGAGTAAAAACTGCGACAAAGAAAATGGAATTACTTACCACGTTCCAGAGTTTCACTTGTATGATACCTTAGAAGAATTAAAAGGTGGTACTGACATATTGTAGTGGCAAGCAAGCATTTCTAGCAATATATCAGATAAAGAAATCAACGGAATTCCTTGTGGTTAAAACTTAAAACCATGCCATGTTACATTCCTAGAGAAACAAACCACTATGCCAGTTCTCCTTTTCCAATTTTCCTTCCCTCTTCCTCTGGTAATCTAGTTCAAAGTGATGCTTAACAAGGGTAGCATACCCAATGAAAACAATTCATAGAAAGCATCTTCCAAGGAGTACATAGATAACCAGAGGAGAATAATCACCTATGTTCAAGCTATTGGTTAATCCTGCTTCTGTAGAGTTACCAAACCATCTAACCACCAACTAGAACGACAGCATCCAGCAAAAAGATAACCTCAAGCACTCCATATGTAAAGCACCCCCTTCGATTATGCCCCTAATTAGACTTCACTTATCCAATTGCACCCTGAATTTCAAAAAAAAAAAAACCAATAGTTCATGTAAACCATTATGACAATGCTATTTACATTGCTTAGAAAACTAAAAATCAATTTATTAAAGGGGAGGGATCCACTTACTCCAACACTTACTCCACATCATGACCATTCATTCTTGGGAAATCCAATGGTTTGAATTGGTGAGTACATCTAAGCCATTGAATTTTTCAAGATTGGATGACTAAGATGAAGAGTAAGTGTTTTTTGGAGTAAGTGGATCCCTCCCCTTTATTAAAATATGAATTTGGCTGGAATTTGCAATTTGTACAAACATCATATGTGATATAACCATCACAAATTCATAACATATGAAATGAAACATTCATATGCACAGCATTCATATCCCATAGGGTATACCGAATTTGCCTCATTTTTACACATTTCTATGGTAGCTAACTAGTTATTTCAGTTTCATGGTAGATAACTACAATGATTACTTCTCCATTGTCATGGAAACTTATCAAAACCTGACATAAGAGAATAGCATATGTTACCAGCAAATATACACATGAGTGAAAGTGTTAAATATATGTACGTGGTATTCTATCAGATATCTTGCCTCAACTTTAATTGCTTTCAGATGTAAAATAGTTATGCCTTAAATAGAGACTTACTACAGTAAAGATTTCTAGACAGCACTAATATGCACAAATAGCTACCCAGCACAATCCCTCTCTACTGCAACCACAATTAAATAAGATTATGTTGCTTAGTACAGTAATGGAAACTGTATCATCAATAGACAAATTGCTTACAGATATAACTGAAAACAAAGTTCCGCATTTGAGAAACTATTTGCATCAAACACACGAATAAAGAAATCGAATGCTGACCTACTGAACCTTCTTTTCTTTGGGAATCTTGCTTAAAACAATAGTGTGAATCTTTCTATAGTGTGTCTGAATAATACCATGTACCAAATACAGCTTTTCATCAATTTGATCTTGGTACTTATCATACAACAGAGGAACAGACAAGCTAAGAAGAACACCTGTGAGGAAAAGCATTGAAATATTAGAAGAAAACTAATGCTGACAGAAATTCAACAACTATAATGGGAATGCATAAAAGTTACAAAAGCAGACAACTCACTGATATAGATCAAAGTTAGGAAGTTGAATAGACTACCAACATAAGATATCACCCACAATACACCAGCAACCTGTCAACAAGTTCACATAAAAAAGTGTCACCATAAAATTCTGTACCTGAATAGCTTGAAGATAACAAGAAAAAAAACATAGCTACACACCTGAAGGCAAAGGACCAAATTCCTCTCGATTGCAATGTCATGTGCAACTGACAAAACTCGATTTATCCGAATTTGCATCGCATCAGCAACCTTGGCAATTGTTTCCTCTGAGATCTCCAGATCAGGGAGAGGAGGGAGAGGTCTGTGATAAAACAAACCAATTTCAAGTTAGGAAAGTATAATGACAAGTAACACCATAAATTAAAATCTCTTTTGCATTTACTCAGGTAATTATAAATTTCTAGAACGGATAATAATGCATGCATGAGCATTTTCCCCGAAATTTCTCCGTATGTAGAATAATTCTAGCAATGAACAGTTTAAATGCCAGAAGGATAACAATCACTCGCAAGTGAAATTCAAATACCTGTTGAGAAGATTAGCAGCTTTAGCCCACAGAAAGAGAATAACGACGAGTAGCAACATAACGTTGGCGACGAACGATAAGAAATTATAACCAGCATGCTCAAAGAGGTACCATAACGTTGTAGCAGAAACCAGAACCGCAACTCCACCACACCAATTCTTCCAAAGAAGCACATCAGAAACTAACAAAATCCAAATCGAAAAATGAACAATACGAATAATTCTATCGCCTAGATTATTTGCTAAATATATGACGGAACCATTCGAAAGTTAAATTGATTTTGTAAATGAAATCATAGATTGCGTGAAATGGAAAGAGAAGGAACCTAAGCCACCGCCGAGAGCGTGATAAACAGAGATGCGTTTAGATTCTGCCATGGTGATCAGGGAAGTTATGCAGTGGATGCACACAGATTAGTAGCAGTTTAGTTCAGTTATGTTATGATGGCTCTTTCTTCTTTCCGTGTTTGGTCATGTGCGCTACCACTGCCATGGGCTCATTTTGGCCCATCTTTCGACCTAAATATTCTGCCCAATACCCATGACTATAATTCTATAAATATAATATAATTTTAATATAAATATTTAAAGTATAAGAAAAATGTACCGTCAAAATTGGCAAATTAAAGTATAAGAAAAATGTACCGTCAAAATTGCAATACAACAAATTGTCTAATCTCCATTACTCTATGCACACACAAAAAAAAATATAATTCATCTTATTTGGTCACTTCATCCCAAAAGTATCTGGAGTAATTTCTTTAGGTTGATCTTTGGGTCTTTTGGTACTACCAAGGCTGACGAACTAATCTCGTCCAATGTATATGTATGTTACTCCCAACAAATTTTGCCTGATTAGTCCCAAAAATTTTAAAATTAAAACTAATACTTAAAGTAGATTGTGAATATAAGTCAAAATAATATCTCTTACCAATCATAAAAAATGCTAAAAGAAATTGATCCATATTTATTTTTGGGAATCATTTTGTTTTAAAAAATTTAAGGGACCAAATTAGTACACACAACAATATTGTTGAGGAATCAAAATTGGTCTTTACTCTTTTTTTTAGGAATAAAATTACAGTATTGCTGCTTCACATCAAAGAGAATAAAAAATGGTGGAAATGCATACATGTCATCTCTAACACGGTTGTGATACTTTACGGTGAGGCCTAAAATATTTTGAAGATTAAAAAAATATTTAATTGAAAACAATTTAAAATCTACATCATTAAATTTTTTATATTACTATCTTAACCTATACTGGAAGGTCCGTACAGATCCTTATTCCTCTTAAACTTATCATCATATTGCCGTACTCCTCTATTAATTCTTAAAGTTCAATCTTAATATGTAGTATCAATTTCCCTCCTTCACTCAGAAGTCAGAACAAACCGCATAGGCTCTCAACAAATACTCCCACCTTAATCCTCTATTCAATTAAAATATGAATCATCCTAACAGTATATAAAAAATTTGTGGCATTTCTCAGATATTACATCCTTATTATAAATCTAGAGTCATTTTCATGATTTTTATTGTTGATGTGACGCTTCAGTTTAGTATGATGGAAAAAGAGAGTAAAGTATCCTCGTACCCGTAGATAATTTACCTCTTTCACCCAGTAAAAGACTGACATTAAATATACACATGTCACAATTTTAATAACTGGAGAAAATAATTTATTTTTTTATAGCGAGAAAAAATAGGGGTAATAGTGATAATGACAGTCAACAGCAAATAATGGATTGAAGCAATGAAAATGTTTTATTCAAAGTTCAAGTACACTAATTATGGTTCATATGGATTGAAGCAATGAAAATGTTTTATTCAAAGTTCAAGTTCACTAATTATGGTTCATACCTAACCATCACTTCATTGTCCCCCTCTTCTGGTTTCTCATTTCTTAGAATTGGGTGCATGCATTGCATGCTTTGGAAAATTGGAAAATTGACGTTCTGGTTCAATAGGAAACCTAGTGTCTGTCTTTTCAACTTTCAACCTTGTATTTTAATTTGTTCTAAAATTCCTTCAGCTTTAACTACCACAATCATTAAATTCTTCTTAAAGTTGGTGATGCAGAATATCTGTATTTATTCTCTTGGGTGGAATTAATCTCTATTATTAGGAGTGTTCAGAATTGGCAAATACTACATGTTTTTGTTATGGCCAAACCCCAAATTGTGAATTATTTGACTTCTTGCATACGAGGGCTCTCATTAAAATATATTCCAAAGCATGCCAATATAGAAAATCCAACAACTTACCCAAAATAAAGAACATAACATATGAAGAGGAAAAATTATAATCCAGCATGTCTATCCTGTGGAGGTAAGGCAATAATAACCTCCAGAGGATAGACATGTTGGGTTGAAAATTACATGATTAAATTTTAAAAGGTAGTGATCTATCATGAACACAGAGAAATTATAAACTAATTTGACTTTTTTATAGGATTAAACAAAATATGAGAAAGATTGTATAAGGAGGGAATGAAATCAAAATCCATAAAAAATAATCTAATATTAAAAACCTGTCATAAATACTCACTACACAATAATCATAGCTAATAAACAAGAAATTAATCACAATCCAGACTCCAAATAAGTTTTATTTGTAAGTGCTATCACTATCAAAACATTTATTTTTCAAATCAGGAACCTGACTTGTGTATGAATTGAACCAAGATCTGGCTGAATCTCACTGTTTGTATAGCTACATGGTTTTGAATAGTTAAAGCCCCTCTTCATAGAATCATAGCTGCAGGGTTTCTTTCCCTATAAAAAATAGTATATATCTCTATGATACCACTTCAGCCATATAAACTAAGATACGATTCCTAGAGTCACTAATTAATAAATAAATAGCCTTAACTCTCATTCAACATGGATACAAAACTCAAGTTTGTTGTCACGTTTGTCACTCTTACTCTTGCATCCTTCTTTGCCACTTTGCTTTCTGTATCAGAAGCTCGACCTTTTCCATGCAAAGATGGCATTATTAGAGAGGTAGATGGGGTGTTTAGGACATTGAAGAGCTCAAGTGCAAGTCCTGATGTTGGAGACGGACATAAAAAGCTTCAAAACTTTGGAGGGATGAAAGATTCTGGTCCAACCCCTGGTGTAGGCCATGGAATCAAAACTCTTCAAGTGAATGGACCAGTGAACTCGGGTCCTAGTCCTGGTGAAGGGCACAATTACAATATCAATAATCATTCATAGATTACTCATTCCACATAAAGAGAATTACACATTTCATGCCTCCTCATTCTTTTATGCATTACACTACTGGTGTTCTTATTTTAGCTTCAAATATACTTTAAGAACTACTATTGTAATATGTCATATATGAAATTAGAGAATAATTCTGAGGTACTAATTAAGATATAAGTTAATGCCTTTATTTTAGTGGTTAAAAATATATATTGAATCAACAAGTTACAATGTAATATAATTAAGATATGCGTTGAGATAAAAAAGGTGAAGTAAGATAACAAAATTTGATTGGTATAAAGTAGAGTATAATATCTAGTCAACGTTGCTGTAAATATTTATTTATACTCAAAATATTATCTATTATTTATTTGCATTATTATTATTTTTAAAAACAATTATAATTAAACATAAATGGAGAATGATATATTGATAATGTATATACATGCATATATATTTTTGTCAAGTATGAACTAAATTACAATGACGGCCTGGAAATTAACTTAATTATACTAAATATATCATGTTTATAATATTATACTCACATCTCCCTAAGGGGTATAGTATAATTGCACAAACTTATATGTACATATTTTTATATTGCTAATTGTATTCCTTATAAGGAACTAATTATAGTTGTCTCTCATAATAAGTGTCGCTCACAAAAATCAAATTTTTGTACTTTTAATTTTTATGGAGATATAATAAAGCCTTCGACTATTAGTAACCTTTATGTGCATAACTTAATGTGTGTGTATATATTTGTGGATTTCTTAAAAAGAGATGAGTCATATCTGCAATTTTACCAAAGAAAGAATGTAATTTATTCTAAAGTGTACTGAAAACAATCAGCCTTTTGCAACCCACTTGAAGAATGTATATCGAATAATGAAAAACATTTTTTTACTATATATAAAATGGGGTTTATTTTGACTTTCTTTTCTCAAAATATTGATTATTATAGGAGGGGAAAATAGAATTCATTTTTTTATTTTTTAGGTGTACAATTGAGTTTGGTTGATTATAATTTTATGAATATAAAATAAATTGCATTAATTCACTCCCATCTTCTTAACGTCCCGAAATAAATAATTATTTTGATGTATACTGCAGCACAACACAGACAATCAAAGAGAATGGGTCTGTGTCTCTCACTGATATAATGGGTAAACTAAACATAAATAGGCCCAAGAGAATCTTAAGGGAACATTTAAGCATTTTTAAATGTAAAAATAAGGTAAACATTAAATAAAAGTATTTGGGAAAGGTGAAATGAAATACCTAGTCTATTCTTTAACTTGTACACTATAAAGGTCAGACGGAAAATAATTTGATAATTTTTAGGTAGTTTATTTATCTTGTTTGATATTTTAGTATTATTTAGAATGATGAAGCCGAGAATTTTGTGAAAATGACTTGTAAATAAGATGAAAGAGTTGTAGAAGTTAAGAGATGAAAGTATCTTATAGTAAAAATATATATGAAATTTTAGCATTTTAGGGCATTAGTCTAGAAAACTCAAATCAAAACGAAATATAAAATAAAAGTAAAGGACCAAGATTAGGTCAATGATAAAACTTTATGGGTGAAATTTTATACTGTCAATTTAATCAGATAAAACCCTTATGTTTAAATATCCTCATCCACATAACCTAAGTCTGGCCTTAGCAGCAATGGAGCACCATGCTCCTTCTCCCCCAACATGAGAATATATAGATAGAGATATAGAAATGTCTCCATGCTCCTTCTACTATATTAAAGTTTGTCCTGCTTCATATATTTCTTATTTCTTATTAACCAAAAAATTAAAACATGAATTAAATAAATATTAAATTTATATTTTTTTTACTTATGAAAACAAAATTGTACATGGAATGATATATATATTATGAGGGAAGATGTATCTCCTTAGTCTATTACATAACTCGTACATCTAACCAATAATTTATGGGATAGGTAACACCCTTTCTGCACGTGCCTCCGCTCACTTTTGTACTCAAATTTTTTTGGTACAATTTTTTTGGGTACTCAACTTAGTCTAATGAAACACAACTGTTGCAACTTACATAAAGGAATCTGAGGTGTCAGAATGAATTATAATACATAAAAAAACCATTAAGCAATACATGCCACTTAAAATAATACATGCCAACTTTAAGTGAATTGAAAATGATACATGTTACTTTGCTATAAATAAGAGTATCTTTTAACTAAAAACAGTTAGAGATATACAACATTTTTTCTTTTCTGAAAACCTTTTGTTTTTAGTACGAACATGGTTATATGCCCTCGTTATTCTAAACATTATTGTTCTATACAAACATGAATTAATTAAAGAATCAAATCGAATATATTATTCTTAAATGACTTTAGTTTCTTTTATTCTTATCATCATGGTCGGTCCAAAGGATGGGTGATGACCTTCGTCCATGGTGAATGAGCCAAAAAAAAAAGTAATAAAAATTGTTACCAGTAATCTCAATTAGAATATTCTATTTACCATTTAGTTATTAGAGGATAATAAAAGTAAATGAAAAAGTTTAGAAGTCCTGAAATACAATTTTAAATTACTTTTAGGTCCCCGCTTTATTTTCATTCTTATCTAGAAACTAATTCACAAGTATTGTCCACGAGTTAATTTTTAGAGGAAAAAATGGATGTTGAAGATTTCAAAAAATTATCTTATAATTATATTGTATCACTCTCAAGTTTTCTATTTGAAAATTCTATGAAAAATTATTGATTTTATTTTTATTTTTTATATTCTTAAGATAATAGTACATTTCTTTTCATTTAATATTTGTTGGGATAGTACGAAGAAGATCTTTAAAAAGATAGAGTAAAACACTTTTAACATAGATATCATATTACTTTTTAATTCAACTCGAATTAATCCACCTTATTAATTTTTATCAGCAAATAAATTTATTAATAGTGAATTAAATAAAATAGCAAAGAAATTTATTAGAATCCATGGTTGTGAAATTAAGAACTTTCCTTTTCCTTCATTGGACATATATCTGTACAAGACAGAGCTCAGTTCCTACCTTCACCCTCTTCTCTACCTTCCAATGTCTCTCAATCATGTATGCAAATTTGGACCATCTATAACTTCAATTTTTTTGTTATTATTATTCCCATGCTGATGCATACGCTTACGTCTAGACAAATACTTTACAAGTGCTAGCCAAGCTGGTGTCCACAATTCTTTCACTTACGGCGTTCATGGGTCATCTCATTCTCATGTCTCAACCAGCGAAGAAGTAGAAATTTACTTTAACCTTACTTTAATTAAAAATAAGATTGCCACAAGACACGGATTAAAAACGTGATTTTTTATGAATCATTAAAATTTTGAGTTTAAAATCTTTAATATTAAACCGACAGTGGGTTTTTTGTATATTAAACTCCTGAATTTTTTAAACATATAATTGAATAAGATACAAGATGTAACACATGGATATAAGTTTATTATATATATATATATATATATCAGTCATTGTATGATAATATCCATAGCAGTAGTGTTGGGACTTTCTAAGCCACCCATCAAAACTCCTAATCCTTATCCCCATATAATTCATCTCCCGCAGTGTATGTGGCATTATTGAAATCATGGCTTTTTTAGAGGATGAGAATAAAGAAGAGGTTCGTGTTTTGTTGGTGGCTTTTTCAGCCCAAGGCCACATTAACCCCCTACTCAGGCTAGGCAAAAACCTCCTTAGTAAAGGCCTTCATGTCACACTTGCCACCACCGAATTAGTTTACCACCGTGTCTTCAAGTCCACTACCACCAGTGACGACACCACCACCGTACCCACCTCCATCACCGCCGATGGAATTCAAGTAATCTTCTTCTCCGATGGCCTTCAAACTGTTGAAGATCACAAAGGTGGATTAGACGAATATATGGAGGTAATAGGAAAATTCGGACCCATCAACCTCTCCAACATCATCAAAAACCACTTCGTAGGTGGTTCCAAAAAACTAGCTTGCATTATCAACAACCCCTTTATCCCATGGGTTGCAGATGTAGCTACAGAGTTCAACATCCCATGTGCTTGTCTTTGGATTCAACCTTGTGCTCTCTTTGCCATATACTACCGTTTCTACAACAACCTCAACAATTTCCCCACTCTCACTGACCCTGACACGAGTGTTGAATTACCAGGTTTTCCCCAGCTTCAAACACAAGACCTTCCAACTTTTGTTCTCCCATCCAACCCTTTTGGAACATTCCCTAAGCTATTGTCAGATATGTTACAAGACATGAAGAAATACAAGTGGGTCTTAACAAACTCATTCTATGAGCTTGAGAAAGATGTCATAGATTCTATGTTTGGAATATTTCCTCTAATGACGGTGGGTCCATTAGTTCCATCATCGTTATTAGGGGAAGATGAAAACTCAGACGTTGGGATTGAAATGTGGAAGCCACAAGACTCATGCATGGAGTGGCTTAACCACAAGCCTGATTCCTCTGTTATATACATATCCTTTGGAAGCATCACTATTTTATCTTCTACCCAAAAAGAGAGCATAGCCAATGCTTTGAAAAAAACTAAACACCCTTTTCTTTGGGTTATCAAAGAAGGAACAGAAGACGAGCTTCCACTACCAAAAGAGTTCATGGAAGAAACGAAAGATCAAGGCATGGTGATTCCATGGTGCCCACAAACCAAAGTCTTAGCTCACCCTGCTGTTGCATGTTTTTTAACACACTGTGGTTGGAATTCAACGTTGGAAGCTATAGCTGCAGGGACGCCAATGATTGGTTATCCAAAATGGACAGACCAACCCACCAATGCAAAGCTTATCACTGATGTGTTCCATACAGGGATTAGGCTCAAACAGGATAGTGATGGATTTGTTGCGACAGAGGAAGTGGTAAAAGCTATTGAGCAAGTTCTTGAGGGGCCGAGCTCAGAGGAGTTTAAGAAGAATGCGGCGGAGCTGAAACGGGCTGCAAGGGAGGCCGTAGCTAAGGGTGGCTCGTCTGACCGGAATATTCAGTCTTTCGTTGATGAGATTCTTGGTAATTCAAAGATTCATCATTGATGATACGAGCATTCAACTTTGGTTTGTTCAGAAATTATTTCATATAATATTGGTAGGACCAAAAGGGCTTCACTACTTTTACGTTGATTATTGAAGGTTGGGTTGTTTTTTCTTGTTTGGAATTTTCTCATAATTGTAGGTCACATGATTATGACTCCAAAGAAAATAAAGTAGTCCAATTGAAAACAGTGACTATTTAGTCTTCACACATTAGCACATTCTTAAGATAAGTCTAAGATTTTGATTAAATAGGATTATGGTGGAGCAAACGCTTATAAGTTAGTTTTCGGAACTTAGTTAACTCTAACCATATTAATACTGATATTGGATTTTGTGAGTTTCAGAATAATTTGAAAATTTAAAAAATTACTTTAATTAAAAATAATTTAAAATCTGAACCGTTAAATAATTCTAAATGACACATTTGTTTCATATCTACCTGTACAGTAGGATCCAGTAGGCAAAGGATCCATTATATTCAGTTATATATATTCACATTACATGTATCTAGTTTTTATATACACTCAATAAATTTTCTACAATTAATTTATATTGATTTTTTGGAGGTCAATAATAATTAAATATCATCATATAATAATATCTTATAAATCTTGTAAAATTTCATTATATATTTTTTGTCATAATATTATTATAATTATTATTGTGTCACGGACTATGTCTAAAGCACACTTCACAGTGGTTGTGTCAGAGCCGCGACTGCGACTGTGCGAGTCCAATGCACGTTGCGTGTGAGGTATTTGCAAGGAACAAATATTCTCTTAATTAATGTAATGTAGATGATAGTAAAGATACTAATTTCCTAAGGTTAGATTGTTTGATTCGCTATTAAAAAGACATAAAATTGTTCTGTTGTGAATAAGTATGTTTGTGGGGCTTGAAGTTCAGGTAAAAAGTTACTTCTCGATTGAGCTTGGACAAGATATATCTGAAAAGTTGTTCCAATAATGAAATAATTGATGACAGTAAGTAGAGAGCTAATTACTGTTGGAGACTGAGAATAATAAGAATAAAGATAATACTTATGGAATTCCCCTATTTACATGGGATGTTGGGTTGGCTAGGGTGTAAAACATATTTTTAGATTAAAGATTAAATTGGTATGAATAAAAAAAAATTGGCGAAAAAGTTAAGAAGACTTCTATTGAATCATTAGAAGATGGAATAATTTTTGGTATGCCAATAAGTTAGGGAATAATTTAAAGGTTTGTCAATATCTCCATAACCACATATACCTTGTCCTTTTGCGTTGATGTATACCATGTTTCCTTCACAGCCCAAAGTTCAAACTTGTATCCAATTAAATAATGTCACAGAAAATGGTTACTTGTAGAAATAGTGTACGTACCAAACAACAAAGAAATTTGATAAACCTAATGCTCATTGGATACGACTCAAGCACAACCTCAACACTGATAACCTAAACCAATAATACTGAACGTGGCAATATTTTAACCTTAACTCATACGAGAAAGGAAAGCCAATCCATATACGTAAGATTACCTAATAGATAATGATCAAGGGAATGCTTTTGCATGTTAAACTACGTTGCTAATAATTTGAAACTCCCACGTAATTAATCTCCCACGTAATTATTTGGTTAAAAATGGCAAATCATTTGAAATCTCTCTTTAGAAAGCTCGCCTACATATATACACAGTATACATTAATTTTAACCTTATTATTACTGTGTCGACGGACACTTCGTGTATGCCGACTCGCATTCTTATTTTATTATATTAAATATTCAATTTTTATATATTTTATTTTATACAATTAGAAGATTTTTCTATTGACATTACTTTATGTTAAAAAATGTATTTATTATAAGAGGAGGGATCCACTTACTCCAAGAGTAAGTGGAAAATGACTTACTTCACATCTTAACCATTCAATCTTGGAAAATCTAATGATTTAGATGTACATACCAATTCAAACAATTGGATTTTCCAAGATTGAATGATTAAGATGTGAAGTAAGTCCTTTTCCACTTACTCTTGTAGTAAGTGGACCCCTCCTCTTATTATAATGTTCAATTTAATGTGAGAAAGATGGTTAATGTGCTAATGGTAGTTACCTATGATTATAATTTTTTTGTAGAAATTAAAAAAATATAGGGGTAAAATAGGAAATTAGAAATTACACCATGATGGTAGTTATTTCATGTTTTGCCTTTATATATAGTATAAATTACGCTATACAGTTAGTAGGAGTTAAACACTAAACTCCTTCCCGGTATGACAATATGAGGAGGATATTTTTTTCTTTAATTTTATTATTGAAAGGTTAATTGCGGAGAGGATCTCAATTCAATTAAAAGATGATGACCCTGAGAAATTGAATATAAAATAAAAAAATTACACCCAAATTGGTGCTTAAGAGTATTTTGAAATGTTATGTATTGGTGTCTAGGCTGAAAATTAATTTTCACAAAATCAAATTCATAAGGGTGAATTTCAACCGAGACTTTGTCTTGTGAGGAGTGGAAGAACTTCATTGTGAAGTTGGATCTATTCCTTTCAAATTTCTCGGTATTCTTGTTGGTGCTAATCTTAGAAGGCTCTTCACTTGGTCTCATATCATTGACTCTTTCAAGAAGAAACATTCTCTCTCGAAGTATAAGCTACTATCCTTTAGTGTACGTGTAACTCTTATTAACTCGGTATTATGCTCTTTACCTATCTATTTCTTTAACTAGGTATTATGCTCTTTATTCTATACTATGTAATGAGGTTAGAAGAGATGACAATATGGACATCAAAAAAGTTTGGAAATGCAACGTGCCATCCAAGATGAAATGTTTGGTGTATAAAATCTTTTTGGGTGGAGTCCTGACAAGGTTATGTCTTACTCAAATATGTGTTTTAGGAGCGCATGTTATACCGTGTTGTGCTCTTTGTGGAGAGGAGGAATAAGACATAAGCCACATGTTTTTTACTTGCTCGAGGTCTTACAATGTTTGGCAATATCTCTATTTCGGGTTGGCATTAACTCAATTCTACACGATGATGTTAAGGTAAAGTTTTCTTCTCATATTAATTTGTTGAGGTTGACGAACAAGAGTAAAAAAATGTGAATGTCCTTTGGTTCATTACTATATGGATTATTTGGCATGTGAGAAATACGGTTATTTTTTAAAATTCGAGATTTCATCTTAATGAGGTGATAGTACTTATTTTCCTTCACTCTCCCAACATACTAACAACTTGTTGTAACAATTCATCTTCTCTTTTTTGGAATGGATGTTGAATCCATCTAAGTATCTTTATATTTGCTAATTTTGTATATGTGGATAGGAGGGAATTGAAGTGTACATTGGTAGTTCATAGACAGTAACAACATCTAATGAGTGAAATCAATTTCACATCTTTTCAAAACTCCACTAATTATTTATCTAAATAAATTTGGTTCATAAACAAAATAAATTGAACATAAGTGAAAATTAATAATTTCGTTAAATAAATGAGTTCAACAAAATCCTAATATACTAAATCAATTCGAACAAGGGATTCGAACCGAACAATTCATGAACTAAAATCGAGTCGAATTCAAGTTAGAGAAATAATTCGTACTGAACTCAAATTGTATTTCAAGTTGAACTAATTACTATTGAGTAGAAAGGAAATGATGGTTATGATTGAGAAGAGACTTTAATAAGAAATAAGCATGTTAAGCTCTTATCATGTCAATTATGTAGTGCATACTAGATAATAATGTGATAGTGGATGGGGTGATTAGGTTAGATTGTGATAATGACAACAATGTCCATCAAGGAGGGTATGCGGGGAGAAATTGCACTGCCCTACTCATTTCCTTCACCCGATATAAAATACACTAGGTGAGCAAGATATAATATACTAACAAGATAATTTTATCCTATGTTGTTAGCTTACCAAAACATAGATTACAATAAAATAAGACACATTATGTTATCTAGTCTATTTTATTTTCTTCACAAATAACTCATTATCTAATTATTAACTTCATAGTAAATGATACATTACAATATATTTTTTTACAATTATACTGCATAACTACTAAACCCATATAATTATATAATAATATCTCTATTATGATGTAAAAAAACATTCGTCTTGACAAAAGATGGTTAAATAATATAAAATATTACATTATATTTTTATAACATTTTTATTCCAATTAACTAATATTTTTTTATTAATTCGGTATACCATTGGAGACACTAAATGGAATATCATATCTTCATCACATGCACTAGACTTTCCACTGTCGGAGACCATCTACTTATTTATGTCTGTATAGATCGCAAATGAATTCACGTGCTATCTGCCCTTCAAATTTAAATGTGAATTTATCAGATCATACCAACCACTGCATTTCATTTAAATTTTTATAATATTAATCATATGTATAAATTTTATTCATAATTTAAATGGTGAATATATTATAAACATTACAAAATTTTAATATCTGCAACATTAGTTTTTATTACATATGCGCTTATCTAATTCCATATGGATGAGATTGCATTGCCCATCCCCTTTTATCATGGCTTTACCTTTTGATTTTTAATTTGTTCAAAAAGAAAAGTTAACGTCAATTTTTAATTACAATAAAAAACTATTACCCCCAAGTAGGAGTTTGTATTTTATTATTTCACATCAGTTGATTTTCTCTCCAATAATATAATTTTTTATTTGAAAATAATTTAAAATTTGTATCATTACAACTTTTTAAGATCATATATCATAACCTCTTCCAGTATTTTCCTGTATATAAGATGAGAATCCTCAGCAATGATGTACATATATGGCTATCTTGCCATCTTGCCATCTTGCACGAAAAGAAGTTTCTATTTCAAATATAAAACAATTTCGTCCCACGTGAGGCAGTTTGTACTATTTGTCAAAAGAGATAGTAGGTTAACAATAATAGGATCTCTTCCTGTAGTGAAATGTGAGATCAATAATAATTTAAAAATTAAAAAAATTATATTTTAATTAAAAATTACTTAAAATCTACCCCATTAATTTTTTTTAAACACTACATGTCATTATCTCTGAATATTTAATGTGATTACCTACATTAAACCAATCAAATATTGAGAGGTGGATAAAATAAAAATTTAAAATGTGATTGATGGAAGACATGAGATACCATTAGAAACAAGTGGTATCTGTTGTTTCAACTTATCATTAATGTGATCATGTGGGCAGCTTAAAAATAAACAATATACTAGTAAATACCATTATTTAATGTATGAAAGCTAGCTCCTAAAAAACAATAGCACATAAAACTTAGAAAATGGGATCCGAAGCTCCCATTAATGTTCTCCTAGTGTCTTTTCCAGGACAGGGTCACATAAACCCTTTGCTTAGACTAGGTAAGTGTCTTGCTTCAAGGGGTTTGTTTGTCACCTTTTCTACCACTGAAGAAACTGGCAAAGATATGCAAGCTGCTAACAACATCACTCAGAAATCAGTTACTGCAGTTGGTGATGGTTTCCTCAAGTTTGAGTTCTTTGAAGATGGTTTGGCACCTGATGACCCCATCAAGAAAAATCTTAATGACCACTTAACACATCTTGAAGTTGTTGGGAAGAAATTTGTGTCTCAAATGATAAAAAAACATGCAGAGGCTAACAACCCAATTTCCTGCATCATAAACAATCCCTTTTTTCCTTGGGTTTCTGATGTTGCTGCTGAACATGGTATTCCTTCTGTTCTTCTCTGGGTTCAATCTTGTGCTGTTTTTACTGCTTATTATCATTACTTTCATAAACTAGTACCTTTCCCTTCACATTCTGAGCCTTTTATTGATGTTCAACTACCTTCTATTGTCCTTAAATACAATGAAATTCCAGACTTTTTGCATCCTTCTAGTCCATTTCCTTTTCTAGGAACAGTCATATTGGAACAATTTAAGAACTTGTCGAAGCCCTTTTGTATATTGGTGGATAGTTTTGATGAGTTAGAAAAGGATTACATCGATTATCTTTCTAAATACTTTCTCATAAGGTCTGTTGGCCCTTTGTTCAAGAACCCAAAAGCACCATTAACCAACACTATCCGTGGTGATTTCTATAAGAGTGATGATTGCATTGAATGGCTAAACTCAAAGCCCCCATCTTCTGTGGTGTACATATCCTTTGGTAGTATTGCATACCTGCCTCAAGAACAAGTAGTTGAAATTGCTTTTGGCCTTGTTAACTCTAAGGTTTCATTTTTATGGGTACTAAAACCACCTCCTAAGGAATGGAATGTCCAACCTCATGTTCTACCAAATGGGTTCTTGGAAGAAACTAGTGACAAAGGCAAAGTAGTTCAGTGGAGTCCACAAGAACAAGTACTTGCTCATCCTTCAGTTACATGTTTCCTTACACACTGTGGATGGAATTCTTCTATGGAAACACTCACTTTGGGTGTGCCAGTGTTGACATTTCCAGCATGGGGTGACCAAGTTACAAATGCAAAGTATTTAGTTGATGTGCTTGGGGTAGGGATTAGATTGGGTTATAGCCAAGCTGAGAATAAATCAGTGACTAGAGATGAAGTGAAAAAGTGCTTATTGGAAGCAACAGTAGGGTCAAAAGCAGAGGACTTGAAGAAAAATGCACTCCGGTGGAAGAAGGCGGCAGAGGCAGCGGTGGTCATTGGTGGTTCATCTGACCGGAATCTTGATGCATTAGTGGAAGATATTAAGAAGCGTGGCAATCTTAAAATCTAAGAAGATTTTGTTGCAATATCTTTGTTATTTGGAATGGACTCATTGAATAAATGGGGATCCTGTCCCAAATAGAAATAAGTGCACGTAGACAAGTAGAAATAAGTGTAAGCACAAGGAACTGTTCAATTATATTTATTAGGTAGGGAATCTTCCACTTAATTTGATTGTCCTATTTCTCCAAGCATATATAAATATGAATTTCTGTATAAATCAGACATTATGGATATATAGATGATTTAGCCATTGCGATTTTTCTAAGCATAGAAAATATATCTATTGCATTAAAATGTACTCACCTATATATAAATAATGTAATAAAACACTGTCCATGATTGATGTAATGATGTATGAGATAAAATATGAGATACAATATGACAGTCACATGGTGTCAAAACTATGTATCAGTGCTGCATACTAGGCTAACGTGTCAAAACTAGAAGTGTATATTTTGTGATCAATGATTGTGACCGTTGAATTTGTTATTTTATTGTTTTGAATGGACCGTGTGAACTATGAAAGATGATATAGGGAAATTTACGGAATGTTTGGTTGAGATGAAAACTTAAGGAATGAAAATGAGGGGAAGAGAAATAATGTATTATATTATTTGATTTGTATTTATAGGAGAAAAGGAAAGAAAAATGGTGGGATCCATACTTTTATATTTTATATTTTTTCTTCAATATTGGGACAAAATTTTTTAAGTAAAAAGACTAATGAGGCATTATTTCATTATTAACTTCATATTCATTTAAAAGAAAAAATGTATACATTGATAGTGTATGATTTTAAACATTGTCACTATATTAATAATTATTCATATTTATTATAATTGACTCTACAAAAAAGTAATACAAATGAAAGATTGATAATGTGTTGATCATGTATAAATTTTTATATTAACAATGCATAAATATTATATATACTATACATGTAAAAAGTTCGTATTTCATGTTGGTCACACTCATAAATGTCAATAATTTACTAAAATTCTAAGAAAATAAACCAAAAAATGTATATCAATGTCATTATTAATAATAAATATATATTCTCTCTCTCTTTTCTTCTATTTCTATCATACCAAACAATTAAAAAATAATTACATTTTCTATTCATTTTTTCCTCTTAACTTTTATTTTATAAACCTAACATAGTGACAACATGTTGCATATTGACAAAAAAATCCAAATACTACAACTTCTTCTATAAATAGAAAAATGATAAATACTCTTAATTAATTTTATAAATTCTCTCACTTACAAGAAGATAGTGAATATTATAAATTGATATTTTGTTTATTAAAGGTTGATTTTTAAGTAATATATCTTTTCCACTTTCTTATAGTTATGTCATTATTCTTACCAGCATTGTCCAACTAATGCAAATTACATTAGCTCTCATGTGACTTTCCCTTAACATCTATTTCTTTAATTGTTTTTAGCATAGTGGTGATTGAATTTATCAACTCAGAAACAAAGTGTGCAAACATAAATAAGTTAAAAATTAAAATAATAATGAATATTATGTGGATCACAATATTAATATCAAAATTATAAAATTAAAATATATTTAATCAAATAAATTATATTTTTCATAATTATCTCTACGTGATTTCATATTTTAAAATGACCAACTTATTGTCAATATTATTGAACACTTCTCGATAAATATGAGTCACTAGATAATCAATCATCTATATCTCTCATTCGATTATACAACCTATTTTTTACAATTTTCATTGTTGAAAAAATGTTTTTTTACTATTACATTACTAACTTTAAAATAAGATAAACTAATGTATAAATAATCTATATTCCACTTTAAACTAATTTATATAAAACATTCATTTCAAAATCAAATTCAATATTTAATGATGTAAGTTAAGTTGTTTATCAAAAATCACAAAATTAGTTGAACAAAATCACCTGGATAAAACTTTGCAAATTCAATTAATTTTGTCATATCAAAATTAGAGAAGAATTCAACTAGACTAAAAATAAAATATACAAATAAGTAGCTCAATGTTTATCTCTGAAAAACGATCATGAAGTTATTAAATAAAAAATTCAATGTTCACAAAAGAGGACCCTGCTACTAGTATTAGATCACAAAAGAGGACCCTGCTACTAATATTAGATCGCAAAATAGCTTAATGGTTGAGCTAGTAACATGTGGTGTTCAGTTTGCTTTTAAGGAATGTCCTACTCCTCATAATTGTGCAACTATGATGTCTTTCATTCAAGATTTTGTGAGTGGTAGATGAAGTATAAAAAATTACCTGGTGTACTGAATGCAAGAGAGTTGTAGACTGGATTTTCACTCATGTTCATGGCTTTCCTTTACATTGTGTTTTTTACACACACAAAAGAGATAGAAATGAAAGGAATCAAACATAAGAGTTATCATATGTGTATATTTTATGACTCCAAAGTCAATTTTGCAAACACACCCTTAGGTGTTCAAGTGTTGAATCACCATGATGAGGGGTGTGTGTGGGTATTCTCATAGATGATTTCTTTCTTCTTTTTTCAGGTCCCAAGGGCTCATAAATGACTTCAATGTACCTAAAAAAACAAGTAATCAAATAAATAGATATGTTGTACTTGCAAAACAGCTTAGCATGCCTTACAGCTTACAAACTTAGTACCACATGTGAGAAGAAGAATAAAAGATAGCATTGAAGAAATATCAACCATATTGTACTTTTTAGGTCCCAATCACATTAAATGTATGAGTAAGATTTACAATTTTTTCTTGGACGTGTAAAAGTTGGGAAAAATAATATCTAAACATAAACAAACCAAAACCAAACCGCAGTAGTACATATCAATATTCATTATCATATGATTATATGTTCCAAAAAATTCATGTCTCATGTTCCAAATTAATCACATTTCGCCAAATAATATAAAAAATTTATTTTCTATTTTTTATTATTTTTGTTTTTAATTAGGTGCTAATTTTAATTGGACAGATATACTATTAAAACATAAAAAATAAAACACGTTATCTCAATTAGATAAAAGATCTAAGTGGACAGCCCACCATAGTAATAATATACCAACTTTACAGAAAGTGTAGTCCAAGGACCAATGTTGCATTAAATCACATCCATCATACTGTCAAAACTTTGAAATACTATTAGATTTGCCCAAAGAGTTAAAAAAAACAAATCATAGGGTCCTTTTGCTCGCATACTCAAGTTCGGATCACCAAGTTGGGATAAGTGATCTTCATCAGAACATGACCATATAACCAGCTCCCCCGTGTGGATGACAGTTCCTTGGGACTGCGCTGGAAATCAGTTATTATCTGCTAAAGCATATTTTCCCCTATGCCATCCACGGAGCAATAATTTTTGTATGCAGCTAAGGTCAAACTTTGGAGGTTTGGACTCGCCATATACTTTCAGTTTTTTGAGCTTTCCATACTCATACTTGGAGAAGGTACCTTTGCGGATAATTGGTAAACAAATGAGGCCATGAAAGACAGAACCATTAAGAATCAACAATAGCCTGTTTATAGACATCATGTGAAAAATAAAAGTAGATTATCAAACTTGAAATGTACTTCCATTAATGATTGAATGGAGTTCAAAAAACATGCTAATGGAAAAAAAATCAGATATTTAGTAAATAGAAGACTTTCTGTCCACCATCTTCTGTTTCACAACTAGCCAGAGAAGTGATGGCAGTTTCAAACTAGTAACTAATCATTGATTGTGCAAATGTGGCCTTTGGCAAGATAAAGTATTTCATGCACAAATAAGCATCTATTTCTGGATGGTAACAGGATATATATTAATTACAAAGAAAATATAGTAAATATGCATAACCAATCTACTTGTGAGCTTGAAGTTAATACTGACCCATTAGAGGAAATCATCCAATTCATCTTGCTATTTAAGAAGAATACATTTTTTTTATTGGCAAAGTTTCTGTAAGGGAAGGGGAAGAGCGTAAGTGTCAAGGTTTGAACATGCTTAACATTTCACAGTTCTACGTGAGGACCATAAATTTATATTGAGCATGATTTTGCTGGGTTCTCCCATTAATGGAGAGACAAGTACCAAGAAAAGAATATGAAAATATAACTTGTCTCTCCATTAATGGAGATAACTCACACTCGATTTTGTTGCATTTTGCTAAGTCCTAAATTTGTTTGACGATATAAATAACAGATAAGCAATACTATGAACTATAAAATAGTGTTATTAATTGAACGAACAAACAAACAAGAATTAAGGTTGAAATTCAGACAAATTTTCCAATTCATCTCCCTGGCTTATGTGGGCACAGCAATTTCTTCTCCCGTCCCTGGAAGGGCCCTCTAGCTATTTCACATCATGGAAATGCTATGATCATTATCATACATGATAAAATGAAAATCTTTGACAATAATAACAAATAGTAAAATTCACAAGAGAAACAACACCATCAAAGTATGATTGGTAGCTTTAATTGCTGCTGCTTAAAAACATCGGCATATATATTTGAGACTCACAGCACAATTGCCAATCAAGGCTACCAAATGAAGATATTGGAGCATACTCTGGAAAAGGTGCCACAAGATTTTGGAGGATGACAGGCGAGGTTCTTGTTCAAGGTAAATAGGTCACACGCCACTCATTGAAACAACAATGTAAGTTATGTAAAGTTCCTTATGATTATGAGTTTATGAACACACAAAAAAGAAAGAGACGAGAACAACACATGAACAGTTAGTACTTAGTAGTAGACTACTCCTAATAGCTAACTGATCCAAATGACTAGGCCTTCAATGTAAGCAGATTTGAACAGTTTGATCACCTTATTTGAACTAATTGCAATGGGAGGAATTATTTTCAAGGGAAGGCACTATTGGATTATTTATTTGTTTATTTTCCATACTTATTATTACTCTCTTTAGCCGACCCTAAACTAAATCTTGATTCTTGTTGTAGTTATTATTACAAGAAGAATGTTAAACTCTGATCTGGTGCACCAAGAAATTCCATTCCGTGAACTTTGCTCCACATATATAATAAACACAATGTTTTTGATTAGTGTTACATCCCGGTTCAAGAGTACTCATCATAACCAGTGAGAGGTGGCAACTATCGACCTATGACTGAGCAAAACAAGTATGGTCCAAGCACTCTCATACCTCAGCCGGACAGTCCAGCGGTCCGAGCCACCAGGTATTAGTTAGACATAAACGATAAGATAGTACGCGATCATTTCTGGCACCCTATTGTCATGCCGCCTGCAGGACACAGACCACTGCTACATACTGTATGTTACCTACGCCCTAATGTATCTCTCAACAACAGGACAAAATGAAGCAATGACCTCACAATACATACTAATATGAACAAAAGTCAATTGTTCACAAAGTACATATATGCCAAAGCCTGACTTGAGAAAAGAAACCTTCATTTGTCTAGTATAGACCCGACAACCTGTTTGATCGGCCAGATCAATAGTATCTACAATGGAATATTACTCAAACTTCTCCACTATAAACCGGTTCTCCCCTTAGGAAAGTTTATTTACTACTTAGGCACTTACTTACTCTTTCATTCTATCTCTTACTATTCTCAAGTTCTTAACATATTTTTTTGATATTATTCTCATATTCTACATATATATCACATATTTTGACTTATTGTCGGATAACATTTTCAAGTAGCTCCCTAAACATGTTCAACCACATCTTAAGCAATAATAGAAAGTTTTTCATTAGATTCCTATAATACAAATCCACCTTGTCAAGATTAAAGAACAATTACCGTATTAATATCAAATGAGTGAATGACCATTTATAAGTCCAGATCCACAGCATCTACAATACAATGCCACTGTTTTTGCCTTTCAAGTATTTCCTAAAATATTGAAGGAATAGCTTAACTTCTACAGTAGATTCTAGCTGCAAGTCAAGGACTGCGGCAAGTAAAGCAACAGTAAACTAAAGATACTTGCTTGACAGGGCTTTTAATCCGCTATCATATCCTTGACAACTGTTCCTACCTAGAGGATATGGCACTTGGAACATCCTAGGTAATGCACATTAGGTGTCATACCCAAAATAAAAGTCCAATGTTGTATTTGGAGGGGGAAAACAAAACGCCCACAATTAGAGAAAAGTATTATTATATTTTAATTTTTAACTAATAATAGTTTTAATTACAGGTCCGCTTGAGGAAAAGATAAGAGAGAGAAAAATCCGAATACACAGCGTAGATGGTAATCATAGATTCGTGTCCTACATAGCTGGTCCGTTGATCACAATTCTGACCAGATTCATTGCATTCCCACTCTTACCTCAATAGTCTTTCTATCAAATCACCCAGTAGCGTTTTTTCCTTCAAAAGTTAAACGCACTACAAAACACAAGATTCCATTCTTCCTCAAAACCCTTACCACTACCCTCTCCTTCCTTCAACCCTTATACAATGGCTTTCACTGAGTTCCGACCACTCGATGAGAAGTCGCTAATTGAATACATCAAATCCGTGCCAGCACTCTCCTCCAAGCTCGCCAACAACTTCAACAACATAACCATCAAAGAAGTCGGAGATGGCAACCTTAATTTCGTCTTCATTGTCTCTAACTCCTCGGGTTCTTTTGTCATCAAACAGGTAATAAATTTCCTAACTTTTCATTCCAAATAATCGTGGGAAAACATAAATTCCCTTTCTTTTTTAACCCATTTCTCAAACTTCAAACTTTTTTTATTTTTGAAGGCTCTTCCGTACGTTCGATGTATAGGAGAATCATGGCCCATGACAAAGGAGAGAGCATATTTTGAGTCACTGGCTCTTAAAGAAGAGGGTCGATTGAGCCCTGAGCATGTTCCAGAAGTGTATCACTTTGATCGCACTATGTCTTTGATCGGAATGCGTTATCTTGAGCCTCCACACATAATCCTTAGAAAAGGGTTGATTGCTGGGGTTGAGTACCCTTTCCTTGCACGCCACGTCTCTGATTTCATGGCAAACACACTTTTCTTCACCTCTCTCCTTTTCCGTTCAACCACTGATCATAAACGGGATGGTACAATCACCTAACTCTTATCACAAACCCTCAATCTTTTTACTGTATTAGGTAGTTCATCAAAATTTTATCAATCTGACAAGTTTATTTGTATTCTTCAGTATAGTATGATACTTTCCCTAGAAGTTATTTTTGAGGTTTAGTGGTTATTTAAGTTTGGCTTTGTAATGGAAAAATTGATTTGTGTTTTTGCTTAGATGTTCTTAATAAAACTTTACCTCCTTGTGGAACTCTTCATTTGAAGGGAACCCCTGGCGCAATTGTTAAAGTTGTTGCTATGTGACAATGAGTTCACAAATTTGAGTAATGCAGTCAGCCTCTTGCAAAATGCAAAGTTAAGGCTACCTATTGCAGACTAACATAGTAGATTCGGTCCTTTCCTGGGCCCAACTCATTGCCGGAGCTTAATAGTACTAGGATCCCCTGCACTTTTTTTGTTTTCTTTTTATAATTAGGCTCTTCATTTGAAAAATGGACGGAGCTAATTATATTCAACTTTCGTAAGTATGAGAAAAGTTCCTACCCAGAATATCGGTACTCTTGGTATGATTATCTATTGGTGTTACCGTATAATACATGTTACCATTAGCCTGAATTCATAATGGTTTAATGCAGTTGCCGAATTTTGCGGGAATGTGGAGTTATGCAGGCTTACTGAGCAAGTTGTTTTCTCTGACCCATATAAAGTTTCTGAATATAATCGTTGGACTTCTCCTTATCTTGATGGTGATGCTGAGGCTGTTCGAGAAGACAATCTGTTGAAGCTTGAAGTTGCTGAGCTGAAATCTAAGTATTATGAATTATGACTCACACTTTTTCTTTGTCCCATTATATGCAGTAGTACTGTTATTAGTTTTTTCTATCTTCAGTAAGAATTTATATTCCTGTAGGTTCATTGAGAGGGCCCAGGCACTAATACACGGAGATCTGCACACTGGTTCTGTGATGGTTACTCAAGAATCAACTCAAATCATTGATCCCGAATTTGCATTTTATGGACCAATGGGCTTTGACATTGGAGCATTCTTGGGAAACTTGATTTTGGCTTTCTTTGCTCAAGATGGGCATGCTACCGAATCCAATGATCGAAAAGTAGGTCCTCTTTTTGAAATGTCTGCTGTGGCCCTTACTCATATTATAATTATTTGTTTTCTTCATTTGACTATTTTTTATTGTATTGTCCATAATTTTCTATTTCAAAACTTCTTCTCTATAATGTAATTTATGCCCTTCAATCCTCTCTTCTCTGTTGTCGTAGTTTATTTTTTCACTTTATTTATGGCAGAGCCAGAGCCTAAATAGCCTTAAGTACTCTGTATTGAAAAATATCAAGGCATTTGCATCAGCAATTATGTTTTCCTATGTTTTGTCTGTTGCCAGTAATTGGTGCCTTCTTATAATAAATCAATAGAAAGATTTCGAAGATTGCATATTGATGAGCTATCAAAATTTTATCATGTGAAATCTGAGAAGTCTTTAGAGATAGTTTCGGAACTATGAGTCTAGAAGCTTAATTCAACACTAGTAATAAGGGAAAACATGGTTGGAATTTATTCTGTTCTAAGCTTTAATTAGCATTGGAGTGTCTGTCTATGTTGTAACTTCACCTCAAATGGCAGGGTTTTCTTTTAGCCGAGTTGTTGCTTTGCATTGCAGGGCGAGTGAGGTGGTGGGAGTTGGCTTTTGAATAATTCTTAATAATTACTGAAGACCGTTGATCATAGGGTTAAAAGAGTGTTATTCATTCTCTTAAAGTAAACATACTGTATTATGCAGGCATATAAGGAGTGGATTCTGAAGACAATTGAAGATATTTGGAATCTTTTCCACCAAAAATTCATTGCACTTTGGGACGAGCACAAAAATGGTGCTGGTGAGGCATATCTTCCTGGAATCTATAACAACTCAGAGGTGCAGCTGCTTGTACAGAAGAAATACATGACAGATTTGTTTCATGACAGCATTGGATTTGGTGCTGCCAAAATGATAAGGTTAGACTTTTCTTATAGTTATTTTTTCCTCATATAATAAACATTAATTAGTAAGTTCGCCTTGCATCATTTTTACTAGAATGCTATGTAATTTATGTGTTTATGATTGTTGGAATATTTTTTTGTTCACGTTAGATTTTATAAAACCATTTATGAAGTTTCACCTAATAGCTAGTCATTAACATTTTATTATAGCGTCTTTGACCTAATGGTTAGGAGTTAGATCCTTACCCCACACATGCTTCTAATAAACTGTAGAATTTGAACACAAAATGGTCAAATAAGCTTGTGCTTTGTTCATGCTTCAAGCCCAAATTGCTCTTGCACAAGTGGCGTGCTAGTTACAAAACCATTATGAACTTTCACATGATAGCTTTAGCTGTTGGGATACTTCTTATTTTACAGGTTCCATTGTAAAATGTTTTAAAACATTAAGCATATGTTTTTGTATTTAAATTTTGGTGATCTGTAATATTGATGTATTCATCAAATAGACCTTGTGTCTTCTCCCATCTTCATTGCTCTGAGTTCCATTTCAACATCTCACTATTGCACTCACTTATTTTCCAAGCAAGAATGACTATATGTATTTGGAGTTTAACTTCCTAAAAAGTTTTGGACTTTTTGTGTGACTAATTTAACAAGGCTTCATCTCTGAGTATTATACATGGATTTTCAGTTGGGTGGGGGTTTCTAATTGGATATTTGATGTTAGATATGTATGTTAGTGCATTTATCTAATGTACACGTGTAATAATAGACAAGAAAAAAGTTGATTTGTTAAATTAATTTATGTAACATGATTTGATATCCTTCACATATACATGTGTTTTATTATTACTAAAGCTTTTAAAAAACCCTTTGCCTTCAAGTTTGAGCGATTTTCTTTATATACAATTATTTTTAAAACAAGCTTCTCTTGCACAAGAATGTTTGGATTCCCATGTTACATGTGAAGAGTCATTTAAGATAATTTTTCAGTCATGTTCAGTTCTGGTAGCCCTACCTTTAGAATTTTCTTCCCACCTATAACCATATTGTATTGCCATGCATTCTTTTACTGTGCCATGAATTTTAAAACGTGGGCCTTTTTGGTGTTATAATGCTCTTATAACACTCGTTAATGTCTAGTTCAGACTAGCTTTGTGCATGTTCTTAGTTGATGAACAACATGAGTCTGGAATTAGATATGAGAGCTGATTTGTATTACCCCTATTCATAAAAGGACACAGTTTATTATTTGAGGTTGCATGGCTAACACTTTGATTTTAATTATTTGATTGACAGGAGAATTGTTGGTGTAGCACACGTTGAGGATCTTGAATCCATTACCGATGCTGCCAAGCGTGCAGCCAGCGAAAGGCGAGCACTTGATTTAGCTAAGACCCTTCTCAAGGAAAGAAGAAAATATGAAGCCATTTCTGACATTATTGCAGCAATTCGCCAATTCTAATCATGACAAGGTTTAATTATATGGATATCTCCATCACGCGTTGTGTTTTACAATATATTATCTCTGAAATTCTGGTTGAAGCTTATACCATTAGATGACTGTCAGCATTATGCCTGACAATAATAAATTTTATTTCCGCTCAAATTTAAGGTTGTTTGCTTCTGACTTTGAAACCACGGGTTTAAGTCGAGAAATATCTTTTATGCTTGCACTATTTATATTGGGGAGGGATCCACTTACTCCAAGAGTAAGTGGAAAAACACTTACTCCACATCATGACCATTCATTCTTGGAAATCCAATGGTTTGAATTGGTGAGTACATCTAAACCATTGAATTTTTCAAGATTGGATGGTTATGATGAAGAGTAAGTGTTTTTTGGAGTAAGTGGATCTCTCCCCTTTATATTTGGGTGGGGATCCACCTAATATAAGAGTAAGTTTTTTAAACTTACTTCACATCTTAACCATCAATTTTAGGGAAATCCAATGGTTTAGATCTACCTACTAATTCGACCATTGAATTTCCCTATGATTGATGATTAAAATGTGGAGTAAGTTTAAAAAACTTACTATTAGAGTCAATGGATCCTTCCTCTTTATATTTTTCCTCGCCAGACTTAACTTGGTGGGAATGGCATCTTCTATGCCACCATTTCTTCTCCTTTGTGTTGTTACTAGTAAAAGTTTCTAGCGAGTGTAGGTTTCATATTATTAAATGGGTTATGGGTTTTGTGTATGAGTTTTGTATCATTCAAAATTATTATCTCAAGTGAGTCATACTTCCATCATCACCATACAATTAAGTCATTTAGTACTATTTCAAAAACCATATCACAGTTTTAGAACTAACACATATCACAGTTTAACGAGGACCAGCCACCACACCCCTGAATTGGGTTTCGGCCTATAGTAGAAAATAGTCTATATACGACTAATCATCACATTTTTTTGTCTAAGTAATCCTATTTTAATTGGGTAGGATTATTATGGCCAATTGTTTTTTACTAACAAGTATTCATTCAGTTGCATTCCAGGTAATTCAAACTCCATACATCCAAGTAAAGTTATAACATTTCATGCGTTGATTTTTCATTATACCAAACTCTATGTTTGAATACATAGAGATGGATTGCATTCAGTTTATTACTGTTTACTTCCAATAGGGGAAATAGTAAAACTAATAAGGAAAAAATAATGACACTCAATTAATTAAAAATTATTCACAAATGTTTCTTATTCACAAATAAAGTTTTATTAAATTATTATCTCGCCCCAACTAAAATTAAAAAAAATATTTAACATTTTATATTTTTATAAATAAGAAATTCATTCAAAAATTTGGTTTTCATAACATTCAAAATAAATAATGTATTCTGTTACAAAATGAATCAACAAAAACGTGAGATCTTTATAGTGATCTCTCATATAAAATATATAGGAGGATTAATTTATTCATATGAAGTTAAATTGCTCCAACTTTTATATTGTTAATATTTTTTGGGGAAAAATATAAAACTTCTTTAAATTTTATGTCGTTTATGAACTTTTTCCTTAGTAATTACCTCTTAAATAAATTACTCATAAGTCAACAATGAAGTTATGATAGTGATTGAATTAAAATATGAACTAAAATTTGATTAAAATTAAAAACTCATATCCTCTATGTCTCCTATATACAAATTTGCAAAAAAAAAAGTAAAATTGTTTATAATCCATTTATATACATTAAAATTAACTTAATATATTTTAAATATATGCAAATTGAATATAGTTGTTTATATATCTGTTGGAAATTTGACATTGATGATCAATAGATCAATATAAAATATATTTTAAAAAAAAATCAACAATTAACGCCTCTTAAAATTTAATGGAAAAAATCTATCTAATTATATATATCATCTCTATTACTGAAGAGATAAGTAGTTGAGAAAATAACATAAAAACAACATGACATGACATTTATACTCTCTTATATACTAGCGTGTTGAGAGACACTAACGTGTCTGTCAACCCGCTTTTTTATTGAGTGAAATGTAATTGATTTTTATATTTTTATTACATTTTTCATAACTATAACAAAATCAACAAAACATGATTTGCAATTTTGCATGTTAAAAAATGAAAAGGATAAACTGTCGTATTCAAATATTGTTTTGATCTGTGTGGAAAAAATTGTTGTGTTCAAATGGAAAATCAGCAAAAATTACATAAATAAACATAAAACATAAATTGAGAAAATATGTTATATAGTTTTTTTGGTAGAAAATATATATTAGCAGGGGCAAAATAGAAAAACACAAATTACACCATCATTGTTAGTTATTTTGTGTTTTCGCTTTATATATTAGTATAGATATATTGAAATTACAATTTTGTCACGGAAAAACAAAGAGAATACGTAACTTCTCTCTCCACTAATGGATGCGATATTGATCACTAATTCTAACAGGGAATTGATCCACTTACTTCAAGAGTAAGTGGAAAAAAAAAACCTATTTCATCATCATAACCATCCATTCTTGGAAAGTTCAATGATTTGAATTAGTGAGTAGATATAAAGCATTAGATTTTTCAAGAATAAATGTACAATAAAATATATTTTTCCCACGTACTGTAAGTGGAACTCACCCATTCTAATATATTAAATTAGAATCCTCACTCTTGTGGGTAATTTATGTTCTACTCATTGAACCATGTGCCCGCTGTTAAATACATTTTCAATTCCAAATATGCTTGCTTTTGTTTTTCATTTAATTCTTTCCTTTTCGAAGGCAAAGTATAATTATTAAAACCACTTACTTATTCCCAGCTATTTTTTAATACAAATATTATAATTAATACATGCAACGCATTTAATTTCATAAATCAACTTTCCTTATTTCAAAATTTCCTTTTATTCATTTTCCATTTCTTTCTTTTCCTAAGACAAAAATGAATTACTGATTGAAGTACTAATTGTTCAATACGTACTAACTATTATTTTGAATTTAAAAATACTTGTAAAGTGTATGGTAGATTTTTAAGTGTATATAACTAATTTTTTACCACATACAGTGCACATGTTGTAATACTTTTATATTAATTTTATAATATCTGTTTATTCAAAGTTACATAAGTAATAATACAATTGATTACAAACGATATTGATTTTTAGCACATGTTATTTTATTTTTTAATAAATTTAATATTTATTCAAATTATATTTATCCTCATTGGTAAATTTCCTTAAATAAATTAATACATTAAAAAGACATTTAATATATTTTTTATTTTAATGCCACTAATGTCAATGTTATTAGAAGAAATTTTTTATAAGTAATCCAAATTTTAATAATATTTTTTAAAATTATTACCTTAAGCGCATGCTATTTTATTTAATACATTTAATATTTACTCAAATGAGATTGGTCCTCATTTGTAAATTTTATTATTTAGATTAATACATTAAATCTATCCAATAATATTTTTATATTTAATTTATGGATGATATTATAAATACAATGGCATTAGAATAAAAATTCAGATGACCTTATATTAAAATAATATTTTTAAAATTTTACTATGTTTTAGTAAAGTTGTTATTTTTAAAATTCTTACCACACTTTAGTCCATAAACATTAAGTAGATGAAATACTTTTGTTTTTCTACCATTTTTTATCTTTTTTATTTATACGTTATTAGTACCTAAAGGGGATTTTGTATACACTAGATTATAGGGACTTGCTTAATCACTAATAATAATATTTATAGTGGTCCAAATTCGTCCATAATATTTTAGTTAATTAAAGATTAAATTTTTTGACATTTTTATTTTGAAATAGTAAGTTTTTTAGTCTTTGGGACCAAAAATATCAACGTAATTTTTTTCAGTTTTTTCGGGACCAAAAGTATCAATACATAAATTTCATCAATTAATAAAAAAACATATAACTTGTCAAAAAAATCTAAAACACTTGATTAATAATCAAGACTGATGTTTTTTATAATCATTTTTCAAAAGCCAAAAATGTTTTTTCAAATGGAAAAGAAAAGCTTGAGAACAAATATAAACCAACACAACAGACACTAATCCCATAATTACAAACTCACAAGCCGACCAAAATCCAGGTCAATTTTACAAGGGAATAGTGGGGCTGTTGTACTCCAATCTAAATCTTTTATACTAAATATTCTCAATACCAATTAAATAGGATTTTGTAAATAACACATCTCATTTAATTTTTCACTAATTATCATACTAACATATTTAGGTATTTGGTAAAACATCACTGGGTTGGTATAAAGTCATATAAAATTTTTAACATATAGTTTTGTTTGGTTGTTTATACTCTCATCTTTATTATTAAAACACCAAAAAAAAATATATACACCGAAAATATTATAAGTTTTGTACACTATCATTATATTATATTATATTTATATTTAATCATCATTGGTTATTAAAAAAAGAGTATAATATCTATGTAGTTTTAATATAAAGATTTATACACAGTCAATACATTATATATCAGTCAGTACATGAATGGTGGATGATGCAGTGAAAATGTATAAAACTCATACGTTGTCAGCGCATATATTTTTTCTCTTCAAAAAATAATACAAATAAATTGTGGATAATGTATTGATTGTATATGAACTTTTATACTCACATTCACTAACCTTTATCTAAACTTTAATTGCCAACAATATTTAATTATAATTTATAACTAAGATTAAAAAGTAACTAAAAATATAAATCATATATGATTGGATAAAAATTAAAAAAAATATTATTTATTTTTCAATATAAATCACTATGTTATATGCAATAAATTCATTTTTTATCTTAATGCAATTTTGTTTGGTTGTTTGCATTATTAAAAATAATATTTATGTTAGCTGAAGTACAAGATAAGAATAATAACTTGATAAAACAAGATATGACTAATGATATGGTTGATAGTGTTTTAAATCTACATGACTAACTACTGACACTAAGCTAAATGATTTATAAGCAACCTTATGATATATATTATCAATACATACATAATATATTTCATCAATGTAAAGTAATTATGAAGTCAAATGGAGTAATATTATTGTAAGCAACATTGACATCTACCTATGTAATAGAACTTGATCCGGTGTGTATATTTTTTAAAAGGATCACAAAAGTTGCACTATAATTAAAGAAATATGTGACCTCTAATGAATATCTTAATAAAAACGTCACCAAAGTAAAAGGAGTATATTCATTGTTCTAAAAAAATTCATTCTATATGTCACTTATTATGATTGGTTGAAATAATGTATTTTATAATTTAAAATTTTATATAATGTATTTTTTTAGTGAACCATATTAAGTAATACACTTTATGGGACAGCTTATACTTTTCCATAGCTAAAATGATAAAAAAAATACTTTAATAATTTGTTTGGAAAATAAATTAGCGGCAGCTGCCCCCACCTGTCCCTCTAATGATACGTCATGTATTAGATTTGAATAACAAATTTTCATGGGACTCATTAAAATTAGAATTTGGATTATCTCTATTATTACATGAGAATTTAGTACCATATTGAAATTATATTTTTTAAAAATAAAAAACTAACAATCCTATTTTTAACTTATATTTTAATAAAATAAATTCTAATCTTTATTTTCCATTGTAATCCACTACTAAACTCTCACCGAGACGAGTAGGAATGGCAACGGGGTCGGGTTTGTACTTACCCAACTCTGAACCCGAAATTCAAAACCCGAACCCGAACCCAAATTAAGTGGGGTTAGAAATAACAATACTATCCCGAACCCGTCGGGTTTCGGGTAACCCGAACCCGAAAAAAAACCCGAACCAAAACATATATTTATATATGTATATGTATATGTGTGAGAAATATATATATATATAGCTTTTATATATGTATTTATGTGTAATTTTATAATTTTATATATATTAATCGGGTTCGGGGTAGGGTATTAACAATACCAAACCCGAACCCGAAATTTGAACCCGGGTAAAACCCGAACCCAATCATATCGGGTTTTCCCCGTTAAATTCGGGTTGGGTTCGGGCGGGTACCCGCGGGTTCGATTTTCATTGTCATCCCTAAAACTCAGTCACTATTCTAATTATAAAAAAACTAAGATGGGTCTAACTATTTTTATATATTTTGTGTGAAATGTTGTACACTATTAGACGAACGTACAAATATTACTGGGAGGTTGCAACAAAAAAAAACACAGAATTTATGGCTGTTAAAATATAGAATAGATCCAAAACATAAACAACTGCCTAATAATATTTAAACTGTTTCACGCCAAGGTTATCAATTCGCTCAATGCCAGTTATGAATTTAGCTTGACACCGATAAGGGTATTCCTTTTTTGGTGCGTCACGTACTGCTTTAAATTTGATCTAAAAAATATCCAGCACTACACACATCTATTGTAATGTTAAGATTTCATCTGTAAATTAATTGATGCAGTGAAAAGATTAGTCCAACAATTATTTAAATTATTTCTTAAACAATTAGTTAGACAATGTGAGATTTACTTCCAAACAACTTCTTTTTATCAAATGTCATCGATTGTCCTCGAAATTCTGATAATCCAACAATGCTCTTTGATTTGTCATTGAGAAAAAATTGTCTAAGAATTTTATAAATTGATAATTTATTATCTACAATTTATATTTAATTATTATTGAGTCTTCAAAAATATAAATGAATAATGAATAACATATTTAGTGTATATAGATTTTTACAATAACGGTAGATAAATATTATAATATAATAAAATCTTTAAATTCAAATTCTTCAAATGATGTATTTGAATATTGTGATCAAATGACAGTTTTAAATGTTTTAATCCTTATATATTGCATGTAGTTATTATAAATACATTTTTTTATATTTCATTCACCTTATTAAACTATTTTATTATTCAACCAAAGATAATATTGACTGATCCATGAATTTTTTCTAGATACACTTAATCTAAATATAAGATACGTGTATTCTAAATTTCATTGTGTATGGAAATTATTTACATTTATTGAAGTTCCTACCATATAAGTCCATCCAATAGGATTTAATCTAGGAAACCAAAAAGAATACTAGCCACATGTGGAATAATTTGCATTACCAAACACAAACTGTAAGATTACCAACCCAGCTTTGTCAAATGCATATAAATTGAGACCCCTTCACGATCTATTTCTTGTGCCATTCCTACCCTATAATATAAACTGTGTCATTTCTTCTTCACATTCCATCTACATTCCGTAAGTATCCATTTCCATTGAGCCATGTCAAACCCTATGTCAAACAACCCTAACCAAAAGAGGAGTAAGGGTCGCCGAAAGGTTGAAATGAAAAAGATGAGCAATGGGAGCAACCTTCAAGTAACCTTCTCCAAACGCCGCAGTGGACTTTTCAAAAAAGCTAGCGAACTTTGCACTCTTTGCGGTGCAGAAGTTGCACTCATTGTTTTTTCCCCTGCGGATAAGGCTTTCTCTTTTGGCCATCCTAGTGTTGGGGAGATCATAGACAAGTATAAGATGAGGTGTCCCCCATACAATCAAGATTTAGGAACCATACAGTTTATAGAGGCTCATCGCAATTCCAATGTGCGTGAACTAAATGCTTTGTTAACAAATATTAATGCAGATTTGGAGACTGAGAAAAAGTGCAGTGATGAACTGAACCAGCAATGTAAGGTGGTTCAGGAGCAGTGTTGGTGGGCTACTCCGATTCAGGAGATGAACAATCCTGAGCAACTTGATCAGCTCAAGTTGGCTCTGGAGAATTTGAAGAAGAACGTTCTTAACCATGTGGAAAAACAGCTTTCAATTCAAGGTGCTGCTGCTAATAACACACCACCTCAATTTTTTGCAGGTGGTTCGTCCTCTTCTTCAAACAACAATTTGCAGCTATCTCAGTTGTTTCCAGCTCCTCCACCATCCCAGGTGTTTCCGGTTCGTCAACCTCATCAGATGCTTCATAATCAGCCTATGATGATGCCTAATCATCTTTTTGATGGAGCTGGAATGATGCATCACTCTACCTTCAGTAACAATAACATTGATAGATTTGGACCACCCAGTAGATTATTTTGATCCGTTTCTTCCCTGAAAGATGCCCCCCCCCCCCCATCTTAGTTTCCAATCTTTGTTTTTTTGGTATTTTAATTCCCATCTCGGTTAGTTTCATTTGGGAATGATATGGGTTTGAATTTTGATTTTGTAGCTTCTCTTGTGTTCTTATGGCATCATGTCTGTCATTTGCTCTTCTCTTTTATGTACCAATTGGGTTGTATTGCAATTTGGATGCTTTGCAATTCTCTATATATTGTCAAATAAAGGGCATTTTTTGGTATATATTTCCATATCTCTTTAAACATTTCATCTTTTGAAATCCTATAAATCACTATGTGATAAAATTTTAAGGATAAGGTGTACTCATTCGTGTCTTATATTGTGTATCAAGCCAATGAAAAGGTTACATTCAATTAAAAAGAAAAATAAAAAAAATCAAAATATGACTCTTTGTCCTGAAGAAAGTAGTGGAGAATGTTATACTTTAGTAAATTTTTGTTTGACCTATTTGGCTTATGAGGAATAACGTAATCATCTTATGGAATAAATTAGTTATAACATTTTCCATTTCATTCAGATTAGTTCTCAGGTCTGGTTCTCTTCTAGTGTGGGCTCAAACTCTTTTATCTATTTTTGTTCAGTGGTGTAGTGATCCATAATAATGTATTTAGCAAATAACTGATTTTTAATATATTTGTACTTATCAAAACAATTATGAACCGACGTAAAATGAAAAAACAATTATTAACGTACCTAAAACCAATAGGTGTGATTAAATCATATTATGAAATATACTATAAAGTAATTTGTAATTAAGTTATGTTCTAAAAAACATGACTCTTCACTATATAGTGTCAATATAAATTCATGTGCAAATATATGAACAAGTCATATATTGTAGGATGGTATGGATAAATATCGTTGAGACCTTTCAAATTAACAACTGAGAAAAAATTGAGATGGGGATGGGGATCCTTGTTTAAGTTAATAATAATTTATTAAAGTTTTTGCCCTGGTCTAGAATTGTATAAAAAGAAAGCATTAGGGATACTCAAATCAAATAAAAATCAATGCATAATACAGACTCATATGAGTTCATACATAACTTTACAAAAAAACACCTCAACTATGACCTATGCAATTAAAGCACTGTAAAGCACGAACCTTAATCAAATTCATTATACAAGTTCGGGGTTGTGGTTATGATGATGGTGGTGGAGTAAACAATGTTGTTTCAGATTTTGAAACTAAATTGAAAAAAACATGGTCATAGAAGAGAATGTTATTAGTGAAAGAAGCAAAAAATGAAGATATTCCAAGAACTAGTGGTAGTGGAGATTGAATAGCAACATGGATGGAGCATTATAATGGAAATGGAGGATGGAGAGAAACTGAGAAGAAGGAACTACGTAATTAGATGTTATGTCATTATACAAGTTTGGAAATAAATATATATTTGATTTTAATATTTTTATTTTATTCCTTTTCCTATTCAATTCACCACACTGGATGCATACTACTCTATTTCACAAGTTGATAGCCGGAGGAGACAAAAAGAAGTAATGGAAAAGACGAGACCGTGGAATGAGAAGTTATGGCATTCTACAAATTTGGAAGTAAGTTTTAAGATTTTTTATTTCATTCCTTTTACATTCAATTCATCACACCGGATACATAATTATATACCACTGTCTTTGAAAAGTCGACAGCTATAGGAACAAAAGAAAATTGAAAATAAGAGACTTTGTAATGCGAGGTTATGGAAAGTTATTTATTTTTCCCTCTAACTATTCAATTCATCACACCATATACATCCCACTGCTCTTAAAAGTTGATAGCTGATTATAATAGATAATTCAGTGGTTAAAATATTTACAAACTTGGCACTCTTAAATTGGAATCGAACAAAAAATATGAAATCTGATTCTATATATGTTGATAACAAAATTATTTTAGAAGGAAATTTTTTTTGGGAATAATTAAGAAACAAAATTTATTAATTATACGATTTTTCTTATATTCCTTTATTTTAATTATTAAATTTATCATGGTCCACATAAAGTTCACTGATATTGGTCCGCCCAAAGGGACTGCAATGGATATACTCTTCTGAGGGGGATGAATTGCTACAAGAGGTTCGCTTTGAGCAGGAAGTACAGAATGAACCAGGTCATGATTCTGAATATGTTACAAATAGATTGAAATAATGGGAGAATTCAGCATTAAGCATTACCCTTTGCATACTACAAATTCTCAATGTATTTTCTAAATGGGTGGGAATTCTTTTCCTTCACATCATAACCATTAATTTTAGAGAAATCCAATGGTTCAGATTTACCCACTAATTCAAACCATAAAATTTTCCTAGAATTAATGACTAAGATGTAAAGTTTGAGTCAATATATCATTCCTCTTTGTAAATAGATGTGTTGTAAGATTTCCACAAAAAAGAAATTGGGGTTTAAAATTAAAACTTGAGGACCAAGAAGTGCATCTCTATATACTAGGATAATTTGGGCCTAGAATGGGAAAAAATAAGCAGGCTGTAGAATTTGGGCTGAAAGAATGGTCCATTCTCCAAATGCATAAGCATTCCTTGCTGTAGCATTAGTCTTATGGTAAAAGAAGTTGCCAGCACTTTTGGAATAACTTAGTCTAATTAGTAAATATCTAAACTTACCGAGATTTACAGAGACAAAATATTTATATTAAAAATATATGGCATCCTAGATACCCAAGTTAAGACCACACACCCCTATATCCTACATAGAATATTTCTTTCTTGTCTTCCATCTATAGAGTATAAAGATGTCCTTATAAACGGACCCTCCCTAAAAACAGATGTTACACAATTAAAGACAATCATGACCTTTCATTTGTACCCCACCTACGAATTTTGAACTAACTCTACTTCATAGTTATCCCTATTAACCTTTTTATTATAGTTTAACTTCTCATCCTTCTATCTCCAAAATAAGCTGTCACATTGAGTACTAGTTCAATTTAGGCAGACATAGGAACCCAATTCAAAAAGTACGCATAGTTTGAAAAGGATTCATTGATGTATGTTTTTTCACTGCATAGTTGTTGATGGTGAAATATTGTTCCCTATTGCAGCAGGTGACCAGAAATCAGCACCGTTGCTACTTGCCACGTGTACGGTGCATTCCATAGGGATCAGGCAAAGACCCCTGCTCCTCAAATCTTTCGTCACTTCCTCTCCATTGTTATCTCCGCCCCCCTGAAATAACGCATGCGCAATAAATAAAAAAACTTGTAAGAGTTACCTTTAAATAGCAAAGTCTCACACTTTGACTGTGATGTGAGTTTCACACTTGGATCAATATTTTCAAGTAAAACACTCATGTATTACTAACTTTTGGGTTCTAACTTAAAAAAAAATTTAGGAATAGCAAAATTGTTAATTTGGGTTCTAACTTTTGCACAATTCACATTCATCCACGTCTGAAAGACCCATAACAATGGGAAATAAGTTGAGTATAGGAATAATCAAACATATACTTAAATCATTACCGATACAATGACTAGGCGGTGTGAGACTTACTTACATACATCTTCCCTCTTAAACATTGATTTGTTGTAAATTTTGTTTCAAAAACGAAATGATATTTAGAAAACAAAAATATTAAGCAGAAGAGTCTAAAAATGAAAAGAGATAGGACGCACAAGTTGGTGGTGTGAATAAGGCAAGCGTTGCAGGTAAGGGGAGCAAAGGACTTGAACTTGGTCTTGTAAAAATTTGATGTACCCCATTGCCTCGTGAAGCACTGAAGCTGTATCTGTCTGCACACATGCAGTTTCAATGTTTAAACCTCAATTCAATCAACACCATTTTCGAAAATTATCATTAATCAAACACATTAACAAACTCTAATTCTATAATAATGGATTAAATTCACCTTTCCAAATGGAGAAACAAGCTGTTGTAATGCAGCAATTCTTTCCCCAAGTTTCTCCTTTCTCTGACATGCCACCAGGTATTTCAACAAACTCCAATGATAATATATAATGTAGCTTAAAGCATATTATATACTTCCATTTACAAAACCATGTTGTAAAATATTTTAATTGAAAAGGGACAACATGTGTACTGTTTGTATAAATGTTTGGTTAAAGGGAAGAAAGAGAGAGACATGCAAGCACTCCATTGTTGATTTTTCTTACCTTTGCATGTCCAGTTGAAGTGGGGTTATCTGCTTTGGTCTTCTTTGGTGGTCTCTGGCTTCCAACCTCTGCTTTTGTAACAGGTTCTTGTCCAGACACATTTCGCTTTTTCTGCAAACTCTTCAACTAAAAACAAAGAAAGGGACATATTAATCTCATTAAAGTCACAGAACTACATATAAAAAGAATACTATTGAGAGACAGACATGGGGCTTAGATAATAAGGAATTGAAGGTGGTAGTGTGGTTGCAAGAAGAAGCAGAAGAAGAATCACTAGAATTAGTGATGACAGATTTCTGAGGGGTTAATGCATTGGTAAGGTCCTCTTCATTTTGATAGTTCCCAAAACATAACATTTGTGGTGCAATGTGAATGGGGAAAATAGGAGAATAGTCGGTAAGGTTGTTGTTTTTGTTGTTGTTGTTTTTGTTTTTGTTGTTGTTGTTGTAAGTCTGGTCCATACCAAGACCCAATGCATTATCATCTTCATTATCATCATCTCCCAATAGTAACTGAGAGAAACTGGTCCCAGTGATTGTTGTGTTCAAATGTTGGTCCACTCCAAATTCCTGCTTGGCTTCCATTAAAATTACTAGTGAAGTTGGAATTGGAATGGATGGGTTGGGTTGAAAGAGAGAGACAGAACAAATGGGGGAAGTGAATGAGTAAGTATGTTGATGTCACTGCTGATAAATGTAAAGTAGAACTTTGAAAGAAAACAAGGGAGTGAAGTAAATAGAGCATCGGTTACAAATACTTGGGCTGAGTGTGAGTGACTGGGCTCTTTCCAAGGACGGCTTCTGTTTTCGGCAACCAATGGTCAAACCCACCTAGCCCGAGAAAACCGTGGTTGAGTCCTCCAACGCACACCATTTCATTTACATTATTATTATTATTATTATTACATTATTTAACATTCATATTTATTAATTATTGACTTTTAAAAAAATAATATAGATAAATGATAAATAATGTAGTAATTATTATAAATCTCTACACTAAAATATTACACTCATTAGTTGTTTCCTTTTGAAGTGTGAAACAAATCCATTTAAATATATAAAAATAATTTAAAATATCTTAAATATCTTACAAATATTATTCATAAAATATTTGGATAGCAAAAGAATATTATTACTATATATTTGATTAGTTTAAATAGGATATATTACTTTGTTTATGGTTTGTTTTCTTGTTATCTAATTAAGATTATAGTATTAGTATAGATATGCTTTTATATCAAACAATGATTACAATATTTTATCATTCTATGAACCCATCATAGAATGCACAATGATAAGTAGGTCACCTAAGCTTGGGCGCGTCCACAGAGAACAACGAGAGAATGCAAATTTAGAAGAATAAATACGAAGTCGTGGAGGAAAACGAAAACAAGGAGTTGGAGAAAGGATCAGGATGTGGAAGGGAATGCATACATGTTTGACATTATGATAACGCAATGAAGTTGATTTGCCTCTAATTCATGGAAAGGTAACACCTTCACTTCATCTCAATCTCTTCTCACCAAATTAACAATAAAGAAAGGGTTTAATTACTGCAAATATGTTCAACTAGCTTATGACTAGTAAGTAACACTATATAGGTTTTGCTACATAATAATATACACTACATTGTTATAATTAAGTGTTTATATACAAAAGGAATTTGTATCATCTCCATTATTGGAGAGTCCATTATCATATTAAGATTATGATATGTGTCTAAAATAAAAATCCAACAGTCATGTTTTTAACTTATATTTTAATAAAATAAATTGTAATCCTCATTTCCCCTTGTAATCCAGTACTGGAGAGGAGTTGAGCTCATACAAAAGTCATTGTGCATCAATCCATAAATAAATGCTTTATCTTTATGTCTAGTTTTATATTATTTTTTCAGTTTAATTTATGTACATCAGGATATGGTATCATCTCAATCCGTAATACATGATAAGCTAAGTAATACGTAATTAGTATGTATTATTATGATTTACTCATTATTTATTACATGTATGGCAGTTTTTTGATCTTTTGATATCAAACTCAGAAAATTTGGGGTACACTCGTGTAAACAATATATCTTAACGTTAAACTTGAATTTGATTATTTAGACAAACAAAATTTATCAATGTTTACTAACCGAGATCTAGAAAATAACTTTCTTAATATCTCACGGCTAAATTTTATTTTTAATGACAAAAATGTGATTTCATTATAATCAAAGAGATAATATATCATTGGATATTATATTTCCTTTTGATTTTTAAAGCAATTGTAATTAATGGAGAAGATCCCAACTTACCATGATGATGTTAAGGCAAGTGTTAATATACGGTATTATTTTACTCTTATTAAATATTTTATATTCAATAAGATTATAATTTCATGTTATATTATTCACGCTTTGATTCTCCTTGATAAAAAACGAACATAAAAAGGGAGAATATGAGAATATAAAATGTATGGAATATTGTTTGCAGGAGTGGCGATTCACTCCATTAATGTACAAGTAAGTGATGTGTAAAATAAGTTAAAGGAGAAAATAAAATAATAATTATATTATTCTATTTACATATATAATGATATTTTTATTTTTATATTAAATATAAAAATATCATTTGTCTATGTTTGCATATAATAATTAATAAACAATGTTGGTGGTATGGAGTGACAGTCAGAGGTGCAAAGGTTGCAACTCTTACTCGTGCATAATTTTTGAACCCCGCGGAGATGGAAATAAACACTCCCGATTCTACCCTCCCCGATCCCATATAATATATGATGATTTTATGGTAATATAATACTAAGCCACATGATTCATCCAGGAGAGAGAATTTATTGATTATACTAATCTCTTTTGAGAGAAATGTCATATATTTATATTTTAAAGGTAGAAATATTATATCACATTATTTCTTTCATGTACTTTTGTTGCATTTCTCTCTTCTTTGATGGAGATAATTCTCACCCAATACTAAAGGTCAGATTTTGAATGTGGGCCTCAATCTCCCATGACTAAGTTGAAATAAATAAATAAAAGCCATGTCCCATGGTAATGGTTGTCTTGGGGCCATGGTTTGAGGTGGTGTAACATCAGCGGTTCTCCACCTCAATGGTAACGAATCTTTTTGCTTTATTTGATTTCAATTTCATTCACTGTCTTTGATTTAATACAAATACAATGCTATATGTGGGTACTCTAATTTGTTTTCATAAAAACTCTAACTACCACCTTGTTAGTTCATGGAGCCCAAACACCATGTAAGAAATCACATTAGATGGACTTGACATATCTTATAAAAAATCTAAAGATAATATATCTATGGGTGAGAATGTGAGTTCATTCATTTATATGTTGCTCAATTTTCCAGTCATCATCAATTCAACTTGGGACTTATTTCACTCATTCTTGAAATTCTTGAAATGTTACGAACCTCGGGCATGATAATTTTAAACTATGCTTTATTTTTATTTGGACTCTAAAAGCCATTCGTTATTACTTATCACTTGTTTGGGACATTGACTGTGAAAAACACATCATATAGTCACGTTGTTAAGAAGACAGACATGTGTCCTCTATTTTACCACCAATCATTTTGTGTTTCTTCTAGATCTTTGTTGGATTCAATGTTTTGCATATAATGGGCAATACTGTAGGCATTTGTTGTAATCTGTAAGTTTATGTAATTGAGATTTCTGGGATGCTGCATTTTGCATAAATAAATAAAAAACAATCAAGGGTAAGTTTTACTAACCTAAAGCCTAAAACTTGTTTCATAGAGGAATATACATCAACTGATTCAGAAACACCGGCAGAAGAAAGGAATAGAGAAAAGAAAAAACTTTACGGTCATGAAATATACTCTGAGATGACTTTGAAGTCTTTCTTTTCCATTTTTTCTCCTCCAAAATTGAATCAATCTATTTATCATGTTTTATGTGACAATTCTCGTATGGATCATCTAAGTATTTACGAGAATAGCTAAAAGTGGTTGGTTGTAATTAGTTTGTATTGTGTTAATAGAATAACTTTAGTGGATGTAGTGGATTCAATATTATGGATTTACAGTTAGTGATTTTCAGAGGATTTCACTTAGTTATTTATACATTGAAGTCTTTAGGAGTTTGATTCTACTGATTCTCATTGATAAGTGGTTTATGAATTTTAGTAATAACAATGAAATGAACTAATTGGATGTTGATTTGAAACTTGGCTTATTAATTTATTCAATAATATTGGGTGAAGAATGTGAGTACTCAATTTTGTCCGACCCAAAATACCTTCTCAAATAAATAAACAACAATATCAATGTATTTCTACCTCAACTACACAAGTTTAAAATTTGGCTTTGATATTACTTTTGTCATATGCTAGAATTAAGAACATGAATCAATTGTACAACATTTGGTAATAAATTACATTCGAATTTACAACATGCAATACAATAACTCAAGCCGTTGGCCATATGCTTAATTCAAGCGGTGATTGAGATTTGAATAACACTGCAATAATGCAAATCAATACAATTAAGGCAGTAACAACATTACAATAATGCAAATCAATACAATTAAGGCAGTAATAACACTAATCAATACAATTAAGGCAGTAATAACACTGCAATAATGCAAATCAATGTCGTAATAACACCACAATATGCCTCATTCCAACCAGAACTTTCTATGTGCTACAACTATGCTTCATTTGGCCTTGAAAGAGACCGCATTCAACTTTTAAAAAAGGAAGAAAGAAACATCTCTCCTTTTCTTCAGCCAATACTTTAATAGGATGATTCTCTCATTATGGTGCATAAAGAGCCACATTTGTAGCATATATGGGGCATGGTCTTCTTCATAGAAGAGATGGCTTTTCTAAGCACACTCTCTCACGTGCACAACCAAATGGGAGATTCCAATGATTCTTATTCTCTTTCATCACATGGTGGAATGGTAAGCTTGTCGTATATAACATCAATGCTCTTAAAAATGCTTCTTATCCTATTTATTTTAAGAATTCATTGTACATTCACTAAACAAAATTTTTGCACTACATTTCCTCTCATCGTCACCATCCTTCTCACTCACTCCAAATCCTTCTCTTTCATCCTTGTTTTTCCATGTTTTTCATAATTTATTTTCATTTGTTATTTGTCTCTATTAATATATGATTTGATAACCACTATTCCAAATAAAGTAGTTTATTCTGTTGGTTGTTGCAATTAAGTATTCATTATATTTTATCATTTTATTCATTTGATTTGATCATTATATCATAAAAAGTAAAATTTATTGAATGTACCGTATATATTTTAACTATTTAATTAAGAATTGAGGTATTACCTTCATATTAATCATTACGTATTTACGCCCATAAGCATAAAGTAACTAAGGTTTTTTTCTTATAATATAATAAAATAATTTGACTCTTTAATTCAAAGATATCTTTATTTCGGAAAACTTCTTTATGATTTGATGCGGTGCGGACATTAGCTTCTACTGCTTCGTCTATCTTAAAGATGATGAAATTTTAACTATATTTCAAATATGTTCTAATTATTTTAAAACCTCTTTAAGTTTTGATGCGGTGCAGACATTAGCTTTTGCTGCTTCATCTTTTCTTAAAGTGGATAATATCCCTTTTTTAATCAAATAAACCAATCCCAACCGATTTTCAAACTAGAACTACGTAGTCTTGATTTCCCTATTGCATCTGGGGATACGTAGGAGCAAGATAATATATTGTCAGACACAAAAATAAAAAATAAAATAATTTGTTTCAATCATTGAATGTTTAAATAATTTTTAAGGGTATAAAAAGTCCATGTTATTAGCGAGGGTACCGTTTTAGTACGGGCGGACGGGGTGCTAATACCTTCCCCAATCCGTAATCGACTCCCGAATCCATATCTCTGATTAAAAAGACCATTTTATCCAATTTGGGCTCAAATTGAGTTTTCCATGTTTTAACCGCAAAAAACATGGTGACGACTCCGAAAGAGGTCGCGTGGCTGCAAATCTGGGCGCGACAATGAATCAAATGAATTAATTGACAACTTTTAAAACTTGTTTTCACAAACTTTTTTTTATAGAAAAAACTACAGGTAGAGAAGATTTAAAAAATACAAGGTGTTAGTGCTTAACTTATGCTCTAATTAGTGAAAGATATGATGGATCTATTGGAAGCATTCTATGTGTCTAACTTTAAAATATCTATCTCTTGAAGCGAGGGTACCGTTTTAGTACGGGCGGACGGGGTGCTAATACCTTCCCCAATCCGTAATCGACTCCCGAATCCATATCTCTGATTAAAAAGACCATTTTATCCAATTTGGGCTCAAATTGAGTTTTCCATGTTTTAACCGCAAAAAACATGGTGACGACTCCGAAAGAGGTCGCGTGGCTGCAAATCTGGGCGCGACAATGAATCAAATGAATTAATTGACAACTTTTAAAACTTGTTTTCACAAACTTTTTTTTATAGAAAAAACTACAGGTAGAGAAGATTTAAAAAATACAAGGTGTTAGTGCTTAACTTATGCTCTAATTAGTGAAAGATATGATGGATCTATTGGAAGCATTCTATGTGTCTAACTTTAAAATATCTATCTCTTGAAGCTTGTAAGCAACTTGAAAAATTGTGTAGTATATTTTAGAATGAATAAATTACATCAACAAACGAGTTCAATCAATTATACTTCGTGCGTTAAACTAAACAATTAATGAACTTTAATTAAAATGAATTAGATTGAAAAAAAATTCATATTAATTTTGAATTGAATTTTGATTAGAATAGTTCCTTATCAGAATGAATCAGATCATGTTGATTTGAATCCAATTTATTTTTCCTTAATCTAAACTTTGTTGTGTAAAAGTGATCTCAAAACTTAAATGCTAAAAAGTATATCCATTTATTTTTGTATTATAACCAAAGATATTTCCGCACCTTATGAATAAGTTACTAACCACTTTCAAATTGTGTGATAGTTCATCCCAATAATTATCGCTCATATGAATTATTAATTTATTATTGACCTTTTAATATGTATAAGGACATCCAATAATGCCTTACACACCATTAGATCAACACCTTATTGGTTTGTATATGATCATTAACCTAAAAAAAAGCAGAGTAAATATTTAAATCTCAACAATTTAATAAACTCATAAGATGTCATAAAAAACAGAAAAAAAAATGAATATAAAAGAGGGTTGAGTCTTGTAATAATGTAAAAAAAACAGAAGAAACGACATCGTTTAAATGTATAATGATAGGCATAACTGAACCCTGACAAAGCCCTGAAACTTGTGTTTTTGAATTGGCAGCTCTCCTCTGAGTTTCAGTATAGAAATGGCTTCACGCGTAGGATCTGTTTCTCGCTCTTTCATCTCAACGGCTAGGGCTTCTCTCCGACCGTCATCGCCTTCTCATCTTCCCGGCATACGTCCGCCGCCACTCGCTGCACCTCGCCTCCAGTCCCGCCGCTTTTCCATCCCTTCTTCCAGGTTTCATCCCTATTCCACTATTTCCTTTCCATAACCATAGCGTATCATATTTTTTATTGGTCAAATTATGATTTCATGAAACAAAATGAGATTCTTTGAGGTTTAATTTTTCTACATATATGTCCTCTTAGAATCGATCTTTGACCTTTGGCATTTGATATTGAACTTTCAGCTTTTGTTTTACTTTTATGTTTTCATGTTGCTGCTGAGCTACAAAAGTATTGCTTAATTACTCTGGATAATGAATACCTAATTTCATTAAAATAATTACCAATTTATATGTCATTTTTTGTAATAATTATTTACTTTCGTTAATTCCTACTCTATTTAATGCACTTTCTAAACCGTTTAGATTAGGGTTCATTTCTTTAGGATTCTTACAAAAGTGGTTCTCCAAAAACTGATTTCAACCTGTTTTTTTCCTGATAAACAATTTTTAGTGAAGTATAAACATATAGATGTCAGAAGTGATTTATCAAAAAACAAATTTTAAGTTCTTTAAGCAAAAAGCCTAAGCAAAGTGTAGGCAACAATTGTATTATTTTCTTCCGAAGTTCTCTCCCTAACCTTTTGATTATAAGATGTTATGGATACACAACAAGTTAATTCGAAAAGCTTCCTAGCGTATAACTGATTAAACGAGTGAGAGAGATGTAAATTTCTGCAAGGAATTTTTTTTTTTTAATGCCCCCCCCCCCCCTGCTTTAGCGAAGTTTTTCTTATTTAATTTACTTCCAGATTTGATATTTAAATCATGAATGTATCCCATTTTATTTAGAATTTTGTTTTTCGGTGCAGGAACTTGGGGCAGTTGGGCTGCACACAATCGCTGTTGCCTCTGCATAGTCCAATGGTTTTAACCTGTCTCACTTCACACCTTGCTGTCAGTGCCCGGGCTTGCTGCGAGCTGTTCAATGGTACCTTCCGTCGTTCTTGTCAAGATCGCTAATAGTCTCTTTGTGAGTCTTGCTGGTTCCAGCATACATGAAAAAGAGAAAACAATTTATTTTTGTTTTAGCATATTGATTTTCAGGCCACTCCCAAAAATGTATTTAAAAAAAGTCTTCTCTAGACTATGGAGAACCTTAAATTTAGAACTAATAAATATAAAAATCGCGCTATAGTCCTGTCTTAAGATGAATTAGGTAGAACTTTCTGAGCCTGCCTAGTTTCGTTGATAAGAAGGTATTAAGATTTAAATTTATAGGGAATGGAAAAGATGGGTGATGCGCGTGGACATCGATCATTCAATGGCAAGAGAAGAATGCTACATAGTAGGTCCCTTTTATTCCTTTATTCAACATTATAAATTCAATAATACTTTGAATCAAACCATATACAAGTGAGAGATTGATGGTCCTTACTCCTTAGAGTTAGAGATGAACTGCAACTATAGTTGATTTTCCTAGACATACAAATTATTTTTCTTCGGAACCAACTTTGTTTCTCCTGGGAATGCACTTTGGCAATCTATTGCTTCTACCGAATGAATAACTAAGATTATCTACTTGCTTATTTTTTGTAGCTTTTCATTTTTTTTTCAACTTCTACATCATGTATGAGGCTATTTACTAAACTATGAAATTGTTTATGTTTTTCAACAAGAAACACGGAGTTCCCACCAAAAGTCACGAGGGTGGGACAATTTTGGGCATTTGTTTTCAATTTATTCCATGCATAAATTTGCTTGCTTTCTCAAAATAAAATCCTTGCCAGAGTCATCCTGAAATGGCTGTATGTCAGCCCTTTCATCAGGCCTTCTAATACTACTAATGAGTAAACTACATTCCTTTCACAGGTGATCCTGATTCCTGAGGTGAGGTTCTAAATCATCATTGATTTATTATGGTTTAACTTTAAATGACCTCCTTGACCCACTCCAAATCATTTGCTCTAAAAGATTTGAGAATTTTGTGCTATTGAAGTTGCTCCCTGCATAAAATTCTTCCCATGAGGACAATTTGAAAGCTTCAGGCAGCTAGGCATATGGTAGTCATATGCTAAAGTCTGCCCCTTCATGCAAAGGATGATTACAACCTTTTTGATGTTAACTCTTCTATAAGTGATTTTATCATAAAAAGAAAAAGATCTTATATCAGCATTGCTTACTACTATTTCGATTAGTTACAGTCTTACCAAGTAAAACAACCTGTTGGATAGAACTGTTATCAAGTGTGATGCTATTTAGAAATAGCTGTTCTTTTGTCGGTGTCAAATTTCATTCTAAAAGATGCCATGCATGCCCACAAAGATATAATTTGTGAAAAGTTTCCTTAATGTAATGTAAATGTGTGAATTAAGTGATCGGATTTTGGGTTTAGTAAGAATTGTCTATAATCTTTATGCCATGTAGTCTCCTGATCTTCCGATGCTTTGTTGCTGCAGGTACGTGAATAGTCTGTTATTTGCATAGCTGTCCTCAAGATTATGAAGGATCAATTTCTTCGGTAGTGTTATCTGGGAATAAACTGTTGTAGGAATTTTGAATGAGACTCTCATCTCTTGTACTATTTTCATTAATTTTGGCTATTTCTGATCCAGGAGGGTAGAACCTTCCTTTGTTTTTTCTCTCTAAATTGCAACAGCCTCTAATATTAGGCTTGAATCTGGTTTTTTGGTTTGCTGTACATTTTTCGCGTTTCTTTCTCCGATTTGGGAATAGCATTTTGCTAGAAAACTTTAGGCTTTGCACAAATTGGTGGAGTCGTGCTTATAGTGATTTCAGTTCTAGGTAAGGGAAGTTCGATAAAATTTTGACCAATACAACTTGATTGAAGATAACTCAAACTCGTAGTTTAATTAGTGGGGGTTAAGTTGTAATTTAAAATTTTGATCATTATAACTTAATTGAAAACATGATATTTTTAAACTGCATTTTTAATAACTATGGCTGTTCAAGAGTCTGAAATGAATGATTTTCTTAAAACTGGAGAAAGGTTTGCATGTTGCAGCATGGTTTTATTTTTTTATTGAATGATTTTGATCAATGTTTTGGACATAAACTAGATTCAGTAATGTACCCAAAAAATAGGTTAGGTATATCAAATCAAAACTGATGTACTTAAAAAACCAAAATGTATTTACATATATATGATGAAGATTTCGGTACATAAGTTATTTATTACTGAATGTCAGTTTGGGACTACATTGTTTCTTGTTTTTTTAAAATCAGTCCATTTTAATTAAATCTTTTATTACTAATTTACTTCTAAATTATATTTGAATTATTATGTATTAATGGATTGAATTATTGTTATTTCATTCATTAATAATGGAAACACTTAAGTTATCAAGATTAAATCAAGTCTTAGGATTGATATCAAGAAAATCGTTTTTATGGATTCAATTTCAGTGCGCTTAACATTTTATACTATTATATTAATTATTAAATAGGTACATCCTTCAAAAGTTTTTCATTGATATGCAATGTATGACTAAAAACTTATCCATCTCCAATTTATACTACACATAGATGAACACTAATTAGTTGGCGATGTGTCTTTTTCAGTAAACTGTTTCAGAGAGAAAGTGTGTGAAGGATAACAATTTTTAATTAACAGGGGCACTTTGCAATTTTCCCTTGTTGTGACCCAGATAAAGAGAAGAGCAAATAGATCCTTGATGCATTTCTGCAACTGTAGATATACATTATCCACTACAACTTTGTAAAGCAACACTAAGAAAAGCCCCAACAAGAAAACACCCACGTAGACACCGTGGTTCGACATGGAAAACTGTTCTAAAATAGCAACAGAACTAGTTTCTAACTTTTACCCACAATTATTGGGCATAGGGAACGTTCTTCCCCCACAATAAATCAAATCATAAAGAAAATAAAAAGCTAAACGACCCTTACAGTGTTGAAGAGACATATTGATGTGAGGATAAGACCACTTTGAACCGGGAAAATTTCAGTATGACCGTATTAAATCAGATAAACATGAAGACTCAATTAAGGTATAGCAGATAGATTTGTTACATGATGGGGTAAGATACAAACAGGCAGTTCAAATAAATTGAGAAATGATTCTGGCAAGAGGGATGAACTGATTTTAGTATTACTAACCTTGTATTTCTATATCTAAATCCTAAGATAGCCTAGAACAGTTGGAACCAAGGAGGAAAGAGGAAAAAAAGTAAGATGATAATGGGGAATCTTAAGCTTGAAGGGGCAACAGTGATGATGACATAAGCATTGTTCCATAGAGCACCAAACATCACTTGGTGGGGTTACCTATTGCCTATTGGGATGACATGAAATAAAAATAAAAGATATTCCATCTAACTTTCATTACACTCTGATACCCATATCCATTTAGTTTTCTCTACTTTTGATCTAACCTACAAAAGAGAGTTCATCTAAAAACTTAGGGGGGGAATGATGACCAAGGAAGATGAAACTAATGCAACAGCCAAGTGAAGTGATGACTGGAGACAACAACAATGATGGGAGCAAAGGCAATAATCCAGAAGAGTGGTTGAACCTGAGCTTAGGAGGCACTTCATTCTCAACATCAGGAGATGCTGATTCAAAATCAAGACCTGCAACAACCAAAGTTTTTTCATGCAACTTCTGCATGAGGAAATTCTTTAGTTCACAAGCATTAGGAGGTCATCAGAACGCCCACAAAAGGGAGAGAGGTGCAGTAAAAAAATATCAGACTCAGAGGACGATGGCACTGACGGGTTTCTCCATGAACAATCGTATTTTTCAATCACTTGGTTTCCAGCCCCATGCACTCGTGCACAAACCATGCAGAGGAGTTAGATCTATGATAGCACCAAGCTTTCATGATGCATATGCAATGGCATGTACATCTTTCATGATTGATGAACAAACTGATCTGGTGTGGCCAGGCAGCTTTCGTTTAGTTCCAGAACAACCTGAGCCACCACAGGAGTCACTGAAGCTTGATTTAAACCTCAGACTTTGATAGAGAATTTGGCTTCATCTGGGTGGTTAAACAAAGGTAGGGTACCCTTGACCTGGAAGGCTCAATAACTACAATGATGGTACTGCATAAATAGTGATAGCAGAATTATAGTTTTCACTGCCTATACATGTTAACAGCCGGGCTATGTATATTACTTTTAGTTCATTGATGCTTGGAATAATTCCTGATGTGCAGTGCTCACTTGGCATGGTACTGACTTAGGAAGGAGTTTTTGCCATAACCTTGACGATCTTACTTCTTCATGCATGTACTTTCAGACCACATGTTATTTATTTGAGAAAATGGTGAAAAAATTATGAGCAGTGAGTCATTGACTACCGCAACACTTTTCCTTCCAGGATTCTATGTACAATAAAAGACTGGATGCTTCTAAGATTACATGATACTTTGATAGGGTTTTATTTGAAATTGATAAATCCAAACTCACTTAGTAATATTAAATAAATAAAAATGACAATGTGATGCTACAAAGCTCTCATTATGCACACAGGGTCCTGGAAAGAGTTAAACAACACAGGTGAATCAGGTACATTGTTCCCTAAACAAATATATAGAAGTGAGTCAGTGACAAATAATTGGATATTAAGCTTTTCAGAAAGCTCCTCAGCAAGTGTCCAACACCTGTTGCCCTTTTATCTTTTATTCTATAAACAATATATATTGTGTAAGTACAAAACGTGATTAGTACACATCTCAACTTGACTTTACCTCATACGGAGCATCTGATGGTTTCAAACAGCCATGATAGAAGTTTGAAGATAATATGAACAAGAGTTTATCAGAATCCCTTGCATCAAGAGAATTCATAGCTGGGGAATCACAAGCTTTTGGGTCCTTTGCATGATGATGGGGAGCCTTTGGCTGATGATGCTTGGGTCATCAGTATACACATCAGAATCAAAAGGGTGCCCCTTCTGCTTCAATCAATCAGAGAATCAGGTACAATTATAGAAGCATTCAACACTAAATTCTAACTAAAATTGTTAATGGTAATTTTTTTTAAACCAACTACTTAAGGATAAATAAGGGCAGTTAAAGGATGAAAGGAGAACAGTAAAGAAAACCTAAAACTAATATCATATGAGTTTATCACCACCATCAATCACTGAGATGGCTATCATTGTCTAAGAGCATGAACAATGATGTTTTTAGTTGGCCATATTTTAAAGGATAGGATGATAAATAATTGAAATTCCATATCTCCTTTAGTCTAATCCTAAGATAATATGCAAAGGTAAGGACTATAACTATAGCACATACTTCATCCCAGCAAAAGAAGAAACATACAAAATTGTTTCAACAATTGAAAATGAGATGATCATTGGAATTAATGCAAGGAGCATAGAATGTGCATGCATAGCACAAACATACCGCAGACAAATCTTGAAATGAAGATTCTCTCCAGCAAGTCTCTCGAAGTATAGTGGGATTTGTGCTTCCACCAAATATACAATGCATACGAGTTTCTCTCAGTCGAATTAACGCTCCATCAACTCTAAGCTGTAAGAGTAACAGATCAACAAGTAAAACTACAAGTTCAGGAAAACTCGTAGGGAGAATAAATGTGATGATACTAATATCCAAGTTTGCCAGGATCGTAATAGATCATTCACAAGTACTTCAGTATTTTATATCATTAAGATTAATTAAAATGCATCCTAAAGAATAATAATTGCTATAATAGAGAAATCAAACTGTGATGTGTAGCTTCACTTAGATAAAGAAATGCACTGATTTAGTATATGAAGAGGGAGTATGCTAACCCAGAATCGCAAGAGAAGAAACCAAGAACTTGGCATGACTCTCTACAAAACCAAAAAGTGAAATCATCAGTGATTGGCAATCATATTAATTTGCATAATAAAAATGTACCCCCATCAACGGAAAAAACAATTTAGTGATTACCACTTTTACAGATAGAAGAGATACTCCACTATCAGCAAGTTCATCCTCATATAAGACTACCTGTTCATGGTCAGGATTTATTTGTGACGAAGAGAAAATGTCATCAAGGAATAGAATATGGGCAATTTACTACATGAGACAAATAAAATGAACACTTCTGTTTTTGTCAGTGGAATATAATTTATATACAACAGCGCTGACTAGAAAATTTGACTCTTTGCGAAGATTACAGCACAATCAATTTCGGAAAGTGGAGCATGAGAGCAAAGATCTGATGAGGACTTACCTATATGCCTATTCTTTCTTAAACTTCAGCTCATTTTTCTTTGGCAATGCAAAAGATTAATTGCTTTGCCCAGAAAAAGATTTGTAGGCAAAAACAATTCTGTACACACAAGTTTGCAAGGTAATAATTAAAGGAACTTACTACTCACCTCATCATAGAATAGTATAGGCTCTTTGGATGCCAGTGTAGCTACATCAATTTGTTCCTTGCACTCTTCCCAATGGAGATTTCTGTTTTCCTCAGAAAATTCTCTCCCATTCTACCATACAAAAAGTATATGAGAATCAGGAAGAACAGTAAGAGTAATGCAATTTCCCAGTTTTCATCTAACAAGCACCATTATGTAGTTGCGGGTTATTAAGAAGCTACTTTAAGCATTAGAAAATCATACTACAAAAATCATATTGTACAAATGACTCGAATAAGTTAAAATGGTGGATTCAGTCAATGGAAATGAAAGAGAGAACAAATACCAGTTCTTTATCAATCTCAATTGTGCCACTTCCACAATAAGGCGTTGTAAATGTATAATCATAATCCAGTATTACTTGCTTAGAGGGCTTCCTGCGCATTTTTTCCAAGAGAATGCGAGATTAAGCAATGTCAAATTGTCAGCAAAGCATCATGCTTGAAAGAAAACTTCCATAATTTCATTGATATCCTAATCAATTACAAGGCAGTTGCATAACAAATAAAAGGATTTAAGCAAACCCAACCGAATACTATAATAAAAGGCTTTTGAGCTAAGCACATTTGTGACAGGGTGTTAAACATGAAGGTGCACTATTCATCCAACAATCAAAAGCTTACGTTCTAAACTTCCATTTAGCGGCGGCAGGAACTTCAACAGGTGGCAAAGCTTCCTGTTTCCAGCCAGATAGAGCATCAAACGCATTGAAATGAATTTTGGTGCCACTAGTCAAATGTTTTAGAATTAATGTGTTTTCCCCAAAAACCATTTCTGGTAAGTGAGATGTCTCAAGTTTCTGTTCCCACCTGCGAGCCACATTCACCGCCGAAACACAGTAAAATAATAACATCACTAACTAAAATGCATTCAATTGTGCTCCAAAAAAATCAATAAGAAAAAAGGAAGATAAATGTAAACTAAAAAAAGAAAGAAATGAATAAGAAGAAAATAAATGTTCTAAACGCATGGAAAGTGAGAATGGTTCCTGAAATTTATAAATTAGAGGAATGAGGGGAACTAGAGTTAAGTGTGATGAAAAAACTACTGACTGTTGGACGGTCGATGAGTTGAGAATGGAGTTCCTGCGAGTCTCGATGAGCCAGCCATGGATGCGAACGCCGCGACGACCGCTGTCAAAGAAGACCTCAGCGCCGGCGGCTTTCAAGTCGTTCTCGTCGATCTCCACTTCCATCTTCCACTGAATTTGGAGTTAGAAAGACAGAGAAGCTCGTACATTGAGGTGATTCGACCGAAAAGTCCACTTCAGAATCGGGTTCGGGTTTCATAGTTGGTTCGTATAGGACCCTTGGGTCAGCCCGTGCTTTTTTGAGGCCCACTCTTTTCCAACTCATTCCCTGACTCATCTTTTTAACGAAATTTACAAAAATACCCTCATCTCACCCTTTTTGACTCATTTTGTTATTGGGGTTTGAACTCAATTGTTCATGTTTTATGTCTCATAATTCTACCAATTCAACCGCTTTCTGAAACAACTTTCACATGCACTAAATGTTTCTTTATGCATTCATTATTATTCTAACCTAAGTATGGCTACAACCATATGATAAGTGGGGTATGTATAGTCTCATATGGAGGTGCTTATAATTTAGTATTAATTTTCTCATGCTATAACCTTAACTTAATTGATGATCTACAAAAAATTTCCTTTTGTATTAAGGTTTGGCCTAAACTCTTTATAAGTTGTTTACTACATCCTTTGTATTAAGGTTTTTCCTGATAATGATTGACAACTATTTGACATGAGATTCGCACACATTATGAATATTTGCTCAAAATGGTAACAAAGTTTTGGAAAAACACAATGCTCGCCAAAAAACATAAAAAGTCATGTTCGAATGCAAAATTAGGTAATATTCTCCCGTCACATGCTTGTGAAATGGGCTTGTAAAATTGTTTGAAGGCCTATGGATTTGCTTGGTTTGATTTATGAGTAATGACTAATGGGTGGGGAGTATAAGTGTGTCTGTGTGTGTGCTTCCGTACAAGGGATGAAAAACATGGAGAATAGGGCCTCCGCAAATGAAAAATCTTTCTAAAATAATCTAGAATTAGTAACTGACAACTAATTTTGGTGTTTGAATTCGGGGGAACGCAAAAATTAACTCACCTGAAAAGAATAACTAGAAAACTATTGTTCTAAAATACAAAGGCGCACATTTTAAGATTAACCCCCGAATGTGAAGCAAACGCACCAAGACCCCAGCCTCAATCTCACAAAATGATACACTTCAACTTGGCTCCCTCAGGAAAAGATTATGCTTGACTTCTTAATGAAGTGTCATTTTCTTTTCCCTGTCTTCATTTATGACCTTTCTGCATTTCCTGAGCATTTGCAGGACTCCCTGTTCCTGCAATATCAACATCTGTAGGTGTTTCAGATGCCAGGGGTTAGGACATATGCTTCCTTTTTCTAGTGTTTGGGGTCTTCGTTTTTTCTCCATTGCTCTCCTGGGACACTAATTCACAGTCCTTCTCCTCACCACCAAGTGCCCCTTTATTTTCAACCATGGTATCAGTGGCCTGCAGTGAAGCATTTCCACCAGCGCTGGTTTTTGTGTGTGGTGAATGCCGGAAACTCCAACGACTATTGCCAAACCATTTGTCAACCTGGAAGCAAAAAAGAATGGCAAATTCAGAAGGTGACAAAAGAAAGCTGGAGATGTAGACTGCATAAGAACACTGCTGAAAAAATATGACCTGCCGAACAGTTAGTCCGAGTTCTTGCGCCAAGGTTTCCTTTGTGTTTCGGTCCGGATACTGATTTTCTTTAAACGATTTGTAAAGTCTCTGAAAATACGTCACTATAAGGTAATTTTTTTGCCAAATACGAATTTAAATATGTGTCTGTGAGTTGAAATCCACATGCATGCAAGATAGAAAAAAACCATTTATGGTGAGACAAATATTACCCTGATTAAAATAGAATGGCTTATTTAAAAGAGGAGCTCGATTGAGGGAAATGTAGAAAGTTACAACTATAAGTAGTTAGAGGGTCGTGACTAGACAACTAGGAGACAGGAGTACCAATATCTCCAATATTGATAATCCGCATGTATCATGTTTTAGATAATATATAAGCAAGTGTAATACTATTTTTGATAAAACTTAAATGACAGGAGAAACAAAAGTAAAACATGGATCACAAATCAAGGCTTGCCACAAGGGATGATGACTAGTATACTCATAAAAGGACATGTATATGCAGTAAAACAAAAAATGTTTTGTCATCATTATCGTTCTAGATCTGAATTTTCTACTAAATAAGTTCCAAGTCATCAAATATTAATCCCCCTCCATACACAGAACAAAAAGGGGAAATACCTTTAAAACTTCCATTTTGAATATAGGTATTGCGAATGAATCTAGAGGACACAATTAATTTGAAAGATAGTGGAGGCTAAGCATGCAAACTGTAAACTTAGTTGAAAGGATCTTCTGAAAAATAAATAAATTTACAAATCAAATTTAGAAGGTTAATTCACCATTACCTGAACTACAGCTTCTCCAAGTCTTTTTTTGGATGCTGAAAATCCAGGCTTTTTATTCCTGGAACTAAATTTTCCAGAGCCTTCAGGTGATTTAGCTGGAGAATTATTTGTATTGTCAACTCTATTCTGATGAGCATTCCTCCTAGGATTAGATCTGGAATTATTTGAGACTTTCCCATCGGGTGACACTGATGTCAGTTCGCCACTGACATTCTTTTTTCTACTAGTAGTAGCAGTCCAATCCTCATCATCATCACTGGTATCACTTTTGTATGTCTCCTACAAAAGGAATATATATGAGTAAAATATTGGGAGAGAAAAAAACCAAACAATGAGACCATAAATAACTTCGACTCTACACAAAAACCAAACAATGATGTGCATATACAGAAGTAGCTGTACCACAACATCAGAATTATTTAAATGCTGAGGTTAATATGAAAAAAACATTACAAAAAGCACTCACTATGTAATTTGTCATGCATCAACTAGTTCAATGAATTACCCCCTACTTCAAATAAGAAAGGTTGACCATGCATGCAGAATCATAGAATAGTATTTAAATCCCTATACCATGAAAAGGAACTTACATCATACAGCCTTTTGTAGTCCAGCCTTTCCACATTTCGTTTTCCAGAAACATGAGCACAGCCCACTTGGTCAGGATCTGACTCTTTTAAAGATGATAGTTCATCAGTTAAAGATGGCTTCTTACCAACTTCACATTTTTGCTTGCTAGAACCTTTAGAGGTCTTAAAATCATCCAACGATGCAGATGTAATATCTTCACCCTGTCCAGGGGACTTGTTATCTTTATTTATAATAGCAAGATCCTCAGAGTCAGATGTGAAATCAGAGCTTGAACTTTCTTCTGTGACTTTATTGTCACGATCTGGAGCATTAGGATTATAATCATCATCCTCTGAATCTTCAGAAGGAAGGCCCAAGTATGGATCCTCATGGTGTGAGTCCTCCAATTTCTCGGAAGCAGAAGCATATTGAGATTCATCAGAACTTGGCTCACCTCCTTCAACCTCCTCATCTTGTGGAACATCAGGATTATAATCATCACCAGAATCGTCAGAAGGAAGTCCCAAGTTGTGATCCTCGCTATTTCCAGCAGCTGCTTCAGGAAAAACACTCTGGACAAGGATCAGTTACATGATCAGGAGAGGAAAGATCCAAAAAAGTAATGATTATGTAATGGAAAAGATACTAAATTTCCCACTGACCTCCCAGGTATCACTAAGAGTGAGTCTTGTTCCTAAGGAGTCGTTAACAAGGTCGATGCAGTCATCTTTGCAATTACACCCTGGGCATAGCCAACCCTCGTCACCAGATGGAACTGTAAGTCACAGAAATAAATACATAATTGATTGATAAGTTGGAAGTACAAAGCTACATCGGTCAATCAAAATTAGATCCGAGATTACTGTTTTCAGTTAACAATGGAGGATCCAGACAAAGCTGGTGAAATCCACGGTCACATGCACCATCACAGAGAATTATGTCATTATCCATGCTCAATTCTTTGGACTGGCATTTTGCACAGAATATCTGCACCATAAAATTTAAGATTAGCATCCACAACTCCCAAAGACTAGAAAATTGGATACTTCATTAAGAAAATAAAATTGAATACTTCAACCTACATCCTCACTGTCAATCTCCCCCTCGGAATCAAACAAAGATTCTGGAAGCCTTCCTTCAGCACATAATGAATCCAACTTTTGAAATAGATCCCTAATTTGTGATTTACGTCGAAGTATTGCAGACTTTGCTCGTTGAAGCTCCTTCTCAGGCTTTAATTTTTCCATGCTGCAAAATTATCAAAATCATACAAATAGACACAATTTATCCACCTCAAAAAGAAATATATAAAAATAAAAGAAAACAAGCCTAGGGCATTTGTAGGTCTAGCAATCACAAATCCATGATAACACTTCTGAAGTAGTACACTAGTACGCTATCACCTAACAGATGTTTCCCAGCTTGACAAGAAAACAAAAGAAAACGAAGTCCTAAAAAAGAGTGCAAACAAAAATGATAGAATGATCAAATCTAACGTTGTAGGCAGGAATTGCAATTGTGATGCACAATCTAAAACGATGAATAAAAAATAAAGAAATAAATAAATAAACGGAAAGCATATGATCCTGATAAAAATAGTGAAATGAAGGACTCATAAGTGCACACAGCAGAAAACTGCAAATGGATCAAAGTATGTGTTCAGAAGACCATAAGCATACCATAATTGTTAGTTAGAACTACGAGCACAGTAAGATCATAAGCATACCATAGTATTGTAACACACAGCTAAATTTATTCCAACATAGGAAAAGGCAAGTTATAGGGCATCTAATCCTGAAATCTTAAAACAGGGCCCATTTCAATTTTTCTAGTTAATAACATATAAATTGTGTTAATAAAGATCCAACAATATCATGATGCAAACCCAAATATAAATTACAAGTTAACCAAAGCACAAAGTGTTATACAATTTACAGACCTGTATCCTTTCCAGCCCTCACCAGAATAAGCATCAATCAAGCTTTGCTCGTAGCTTACTCTGTTCAAAAAATATCTTAAGTGAGCTTTGATTCTAGAAAACTCATCAATCTTTCCCACCTCTTTTCTATCTTTCCTCTTCCTTTTTTTCCTCTTCACACCATCATTATTGACATCAACCAAATTACCACTTGATTCAGGTGCTTTAGGTTTTTCTACTGTCCTTGACCGCAAAGATCTGTCACTGCTTCCTATTGACCTAAGCATATACTTCTTCAAAAATTTTGAGTTTCCTTTACCCTTGTGCCTTAACCGCGCAGGAGTTGCACTTTTAGACTTTCTTTCCAGACAATCAGAACTATTATTTTTTGCAAAATCTCCAGAAGGTGGATCCACATGACTCAAGTTCGCTTGTGTTTGAGTTTGGTCGTCAACAAGAATACCAGTCCCTGCATCACTTTTATCTACCAGTTCATTTTCAACATTTTGAGAGGATAACTGAGATTTGTTCTCTGATCTATCACTTGGTAGATGAACAGGGACTTTTCCAATAATGCACTGAGTTTGGTCTTCAACAAGAATGGCAGTTACTGCATCACTTTTTTCTTCCAGTTCATTTTGAACATTTTGAGAGAATGACTGGCATTTGTTCTCTGATTCGTCATTTGATAAATTAATAGGGACTTGTGCAGGAATATATAGTGTTTGGTCCTCAACAAGAGAGCCAGTTACTGCATTGCTCATTTCTTCAAATTCATTTTGAACAATTTGGGGAAGTGGCTGACTTGTGTTCCTTGATTTATGATCTGATAAATGGACAGGGACTTGTGCAGAAATAGATTGTGGTTGGTCCTCAACAAGAAAGTCAGTTGCTGTGTTGTTCATTTCTTCAAACTCATTATGAACATCTTGGGAGAATGGCTGACTTTTGCTCTCTGAATTATCATCTGATAAATGAATAGGGACTTGTGCAGAAATAGATTGTAACAGCTCACCGTGAACATTTTGAGAGAATGGCTGACATTTGTTTTCTGATTTATCATTTGATAAAAGAACAGGCTCTTGTTCAGAGATACTTTGTTGAAGGCACAAACCTTCTCCTGTCTGACAATTTTTTTCTAAGTCATGCTGTGGGGGAGCAAGCGGTTGAATTACAGGATTCTCATCCAAAATGTCAGAAACTTGATTTGATTTTTCATCATCGAGAGAATTGTTTAGCGCGCCATCAAGCACCTTTTTTTCACTATCTGAACACTTAGAGCCCATCTGAGGTGCTTTTTCAGACAACCCAGATTGTTCCATTCCAGAATCAAGGATGTGTATCTGATCACCAGTATCGTCGTTATTGTTTGTCAAATTTCCAGTTGGACTAGTCATTGTTCTGAGCAAACATGCAAGCCCACAATAGTCCGAGAAAGGCAGCACTAACAACTACAAACAAAAGAACCAAATCCTCTTTGAGCTTTAACACGATATATGTTGAACATTTAACATCAATATAGATGTAGCCATGTAGGAATAAAAACCACCACAACCAAAATCCTCACTCATACAATTAGTATTAAATCAAGATGCCCAACACAACAAATATAACAACGCAAAGAACAGTGTCGTGGATATACACAAGTTCGTAAATTTTTTATTTAATTTGACTAAATAACAATGAAGTAAGTTACAAGAAAGAAAGTAAGATAAATTAAGGGCAGGGAAGCAGCTCAAATCAAGAACTTAGAAAATGCTACTCACTCTACTTTCAACCTTCCCACTTTTTTCCACAATACCAAATACCAACCTAAATATGAAGTAATTGTCAAAACCCTACCGATTTTGTTCACAACTTAACGTACTCAACAACACAAATCCAACAGCAAAAGAGAAATTCCCAAGCTATGAATAATTAGTTTATCTCTGAAGCTGAAACATGCTTTAAAAAGAAGGTTAACATAAAACAAAAACATCGAAGCCCATAGAAATATAGATTTAATTGGCGGCAGAAACATAAATAGTTAACAGGAGAATGAAAAGCAAAGAGGTGGTGGTGTAAATGAGAACTTACTCGGCGTGAAAAAATAGAAAAATGAGCGGCAAAAGGGAAAAGGGGGTGTAAGGTTATATGGATTTGGATCTAGGACAAAGACGATGAGGTGTGAGAAAGAAAGAGAAAAAAAGGAGTAGGTTTGGTTTGGTTTGGTTTGGTTTGGTTCGTGAGAGTTCGTTCCTTTGTTTCTTGAGAGAGAAAAACGGTGCTTTGTTTACACCTCCTTCAAATATGGGCCACCATTACTTGCTAATTCCTATTAAATGATTTCAAACCATAGGCCTTGCATTCATTCATTCAATTACGACTCGGGTCACATTTCGAGTATATGCACTTTTATGGGCTTACATACTTGGTCCGTTAAAAAAATGAAAATAATATTGAATTATATTTATTTATTATAATTTTTGAGATCATAAATTGTCATAAGATTTTGTTTCTTTATCTTTTTATAAGTTTTTATAAACTCATGTCATTATCTAAATATGAATAGTTTATCAAAACTTACAAACCCAAATTAAACAAAACAACAATTTATATGACCCCTGGAGGGAGATAGGAGCCTAGGGTTATGGAGGAATTAGGATCTTATCTAGTAATAGAGATGCAAAGTACACCAAAAACAAGAAGAAAGATAATATAATTTAATACTTTTATCTTTGAGATATAATAAAATTATATTTTTATACTTTATATTCAAATGCAAAAGTGATAATGTGTATCTTCAGATCAAATCCTTTCCCACCATGGAGAGGCGCGGGAGTGAGCAACAGCATTTAGGTGTTACGTTTTTTCCAAGTCTAGATTTAATTTAACATGTTAATTTTACTAATGTTTACTATTAAAATTTCGTATTTATCAACAACAAAAAAATGTTATTGATTACTTTCACATATATATATATATATATATATATATATATATATATATAATATAATATAATATGATATGATATGATATATAACGTCAACAACATGATTTCAAAAATAAATATAGAAAAATAGTAATTGAAAACTATTTTGAATTAATAGAACTAATTTCATATCTATCCGAAAAATAGGTAAAGTTAATCTCAAAATAAGGGATAAATAATCCCTTACCAATTTCTCTCCATACAATCATGCATATCCTTATTAACACTAAAACTAATTAAATCATGTATAGCTGTGTGCTTCTCTAATATTGGGACAATATTTTAAGTTTAAAATAAGAAACTTAACTCGCTAGACCTTTAAATCACAAGTTTATTAAATTCACAAATTCAAATATTGATTTAAAATAAAAAAGAGATATTTCTAGAATCATATTAAAAATCCAAAATTGCATTGTAATTTTTGTTTTTATCTATTAACTTTAATATAATGTTTACTATTTAAATATCATGTTTATCACAATACTCTTGATTCTTTTCACATATATAATACATATATATTACATCAACCTGATTTTCAAAAAGAAATATAACAGAATAGTAATTGAAAACTTCAGTTCAAATTTAGAATTTTGGCAGCTTATTTAACATTGGTATTTGAATTGAGACAATATAGCTAATTTTATATCTACCTAAAATATAGATAAAACTTAGCCCAAAATAAGGGATAAATAATCCCTAACTAATTTGTCTTCATTAAATCATGTGTAGTTGTGTTGTTCACTAATACTGTTGGAACAATATTTTAAGACTAAAATGAGAAACTTGAACTAGTAGACCTTCAAATCATAAGTTTAATAAATTCATAAATCAAATATTGATTTAAAAGAAAAAAAATAGATACTTCTATAATCATATTGAAAATCCAAAATTGCATTCTAATTTTTAATTGTTTCATAGAATCATACCGTGATTACAATCCATAAAAAATATAATAATATATACTATTGTTTACAAAAAAAAATTAAGATAATTGAGTCTATTAGTACTCATCAAATTTGAAATAGCATATCTACTAGTGATCTCTAAAATTAAGATTGGAAAGGATGTTAATCTTTTTTGTCTTACTTTATATTTGATGATAATGAAGTACATTATCTCCACAATTTAATTTATAAATTTTCCTAAAAAAGTTGTTAGTTTATTAAACAACTTTATAGATTATTATCTGAATTAATCACAATTCAATCTTATTTCAAACTCGTGTCGTATAAATTCCTTGTTGCATGATAAACTCACCTCAAAATACTTCAATCTCACTACACTATACTATGTAACATTTTTTTGTTTCTCAATGGAACACAATAATATTCCACTTTCCCCATATAACCACGTTCATGCCAACAACCGCTTCATGCAAGACCCTCATATTCAACATGGCACATCACAAAGCCATGTTTTGAATAATGACCCTACTATTGTTCAAAATCATAATTACCGAAACCCCATACTTGTGGCACAAGAAACCCCTGAATCTTTTGTTCCACCAAGAAACTTTCATGGCTATATGGGTTTTGGTAATAGTCTTCCTGGACTTGATGATCTTGAATCTACTCTGAGAAGACTCAGCTTGAATTACCCTTCTAGAAATAGTATTGGATTTAAGCCTAACAACAATTTCATAAGCCAACCTCTATATGAAAATTTTGCTTCCAATGACAATGGGTATGACCATGACCATGATAAGATGCAATTGCAGTTGCAGATGAGGATTCATGTTGCTGCTGCTGCGCGAAGGGCACAAACGACTATGAATAATTGCAGTATCCCAAATTGCTCAAATTCAATGTCTAATAGATATTTGAATCAGTCTAATGGAATTTCTTATGTGCCAAATGGGAATAGGGTTAATGGGCAAATTATTCCATGTCATGATTCTAGTTTACTTGAAGGCTTCAGGGAAAAACTAGTTTCAATGGCAAAGGATCAAGGTAAATGTCGTTACCTACAATTCAAGATTGATGAGGGGTCAATCGAGTTCATTGACATGATACTCTATGTTGTTAAAGATCACATCTATGAGCTTCTGACGCACCAGTTTGGAAATTACTTAATTCAAAAGATTTTTAACTCAACAAGTGTGACTGATGAGAAGAAGGATTTAATTGTATTATCAATTATCCAAGATGTGCATATGCTGAGAAATGTGTGCATGGATATTAATGGGTATTACTTTAACTTCAGCATTTTTTTTCTTCAACAAAAAAAAAGTCTTGGTTGAATTATACGTAATGCATTGCTTAACTATATCCACTTTTTTTTTTCTCTCTCTGCCTTACAGAACAAGGGTTGTCCAGAAAATGCTGGAGAATGTAAAAACTCGTATGCAAATCGATCTAGTTATAAATGTAATGAAGCAAATCACTGTCCCATTGATGAAAGATGTGAATGGGGGTTATGTGATTGAACAATGTATCAAAGTTTTCCCCGTGGAATATCAATGCGTAATGTCCATCACATTCATATTTTACATTCTTATACATGTTAGCTATTTATCAATATCCTGTGTTATTATTGACACTCTCAATCGATGACTGTATTTTTTCAGGAGATTTTGTATGTAGTAGCAATGAATTGTGTCGATATTGCAACAGATAAAAGAGGATGTTCTGTCATTCAAAAATGTATGAAACATGCTCTTAGAGATGCTATAGTACCGCTGGTTCATGCAATCATCTATAATGCAGCACTCCTAGCTGAAAATCCATATGGGTTTGTGCTCAACTCTCATGCTTTTACGTTGATAACATTTTACAAGTTAAAAATATAGAATAGTATCTCACATGCAAGATAGACATAAGTTTATTTTTTATTTTGTTATTATCATATATCTTAGGTTCATAACTGCATAATTTTTAGAAAGAATGTCTTTAAAATTGTTCAGATAGTGTATTTCATTGAGTTTGAATGTTCCTTCTTTCTTTATAAACTAATTTTCTTTTGTTAATTATAACCACAGAAACTATGTGGTGCAATATTTAGTTGAAATGAAGATAGTTGAAATCAATGGAATGATAATATCAGAGCTTGGGGGTAAATATGTTCAACTATCCAGGAACAAGCATGCTAGCAATGTGGTGCAACATCTCTTAAAATATTCTGAGGAGAGGGATGCTATGATTATAATTCTCGAATTGATGAATAGCAATGAATTTCTGAGTGTCCTTCAAGATCCGTATGGAAATTATGTTGCTCAGACTGCAGTGGAATACTCCAAGGTATGAGGCTACTACTATGTTTATGTGTCTTTATATCTTTATTCATGTGCTTATCTTTTTTTTCCCTTCTGTTTATTGCAGGGCTATCTGCATAAAAGGATTGTAGATAGCATTGTGACCAAATATAGAGATCTGTGTAGCCATCTTTACGGGAAAAAGGTGTTGGCTTTTGTTGAGAAACAGCACAGCATACGATATTAAGGGACAAAGATCATTTGTCTCAATCCATGTACTAAACCAATCAGAATGCTACAATATGGAGAAAAAAATTAAAATTAAAATTAATAAAAATTAAAATTCTAATTGGTCTGATACATAGAGTGTGACAAATGATATTTGTTCGGTTTTAAGGGAACATAAAATATGTTATGGTGCTTTCTTCATGTAATTAACATTCGATGATTCAGTGTTACATGTTGGCTTGTTTGTTATTTTTTTAAGTTTGAGGATTATTGTATTGATAGAAAGTTTGATGATTCATTGATTGTTAGAATAAACAGGTCAAATCCTCACAACATTCATTTTTTCTTTATTCTGAAGTGAATTTTTTAAAAGAAAATTACATAGATGGTTTGTTAGGAGAGTGTCCATGGTAGTTAGAAGAGTGAGACGCAAAGCATTGGAAATTGAGGCAGATTTATAACACTGACATGCGACACATCACGTTCCTTTAGATTTTGAAGTAGGAACCATAGAGAAGAATCCTAGGCATAATAGGGAATCATGTTCATAAAGTATTGTTTGTTTTGTAAGCAAGTCAGAGAAAATGAGATAAAAAAGCAACACTACCACAAATTTATGTCATCAATGTCAAATTTATTCCTCTTCAAATCTAGTACTAACAACCAACAGACATGGGAATACCAACAATGATCTAACATTACTTAGGAGTTAGGAACCACCATTCTGAGTGGGGGCTACAGGCTTGGTCTTCATTTGAGTTCAAGGGCATTTGGGCTTGCCCTTTTTGTTAACTTTGTCCCTGTAGCAAGGGCATTCATGCTTGTTCCCATAAGTCCCAGAAGGAACACACTTGCACTCTGTGCAGCATATTCCACAGTACTTCAAGCACCTATCCTGAACTCCTGCAACAGAGCACCTATCCGAGCATTTCTTGCTGCAATAGGCTGCCACAGGGGAAAATATATAATCACTACACCAACCAAAGAACTAAGCTCAAGTGAAAAGGTATTTATTAAACATATCACGAAGAGTAGAAGAAAATCTTACATGCATCTTCATATGCTATGGCTGACTCCAAGAAAGAGAAGCTTAAAAGAAGGGAACAGAACAGCAGTGTGGCAAAGACAGGATTCATTTTTTGTATGTTTTGCTAATATTGGGTGATGGGGTTAGTGATGGCATATATATAATGATGGAGTTTGTGAAATGGTGGCAAATTGGGAAAAGCAATAACAAAGTTGGTGACAACAAAGGAATAGCCTTAACAAAGTTGGTGATAATAATAAAATAAAATGTAAACCAGAAGGCTCAGTCTGAGTCCCATGGGGGTTAGAATAAACTATTGGTAGAGTCGGTGGCTTGTACCAGCCAAGAAGAGACAGCATGTAATGGTTCATGCACTTATGCCATTAGTTTTCTGCACCAATGAAGGTTTCTGGTGCCTTCCTACCCCTTTGTCCCTATGTGATTTTTGTTATTGTCCTCTCTTTAGATACATTTCACGTGTGTTGTTCTTTTGTTATTATCCCCCATGTGTTGTGCAACTGCTCTTGATTCCAATTGGCTTCAATATATTCCCAACAGTACCTTGGCTCAAGTAATTTAAAGAACTACAACTGAATCGAACTAGGACACAATTTTTACAGCGAATGGTGTGTGATTAAGGCAAACATTGAATTATTACAGATGCTTTCCTTTATCTACACTCATTGTATTATTAAAATTAGCTACCTGTAGGCAAAGCTGAACTAAACAGTTTTTTAATACAAAAATTATAATTATAACTCTTCAAAACAGCAATTGAAATTCACCTATACATACTGTACGGTACATATATAATCTTATATCAAGCTCCAAGACTATGAGATGGGCAGGGGCGCTCCTCATCAGGATCATCATTGGCATGGCCACTAGATGCTAGTAAGTTAATCTGCAAAGTATAAACACAAAAAAGGTCTAAATTTGAGGAATTTACTCCACCGCTGAGCAAAGCTCTAATTGAATATTTCAGCTCTCATTTTGAATCTTCCATAGGCATAAATGAGTAAGAACACAATTTTTTCCTTGGAGGATAATGGAAGTGAGCCACAAATGAATAAGGAAAAGAATAACATTTTACATTATAATTTTAAAGAAAACGAGGGAGGAAATCTCCACAGATCAAGTGCTAATATATCTCAATTGTATCTGTAAATCATATGCATTTTTATTTAAAGAAGGCGCAAAACTACTCTGACCAGTGCCCTGAGGGCATTGTTTAAGGAACCCAAGATAGAAACTGTACATTAAAAAGTGCTACATTCATTACCATGAAAATTTAGAAAAAATATTTCCTTAAGATATTTGTTAACAGGACCCTTAAATATACAGCATGAAGTCAGAAACACTTTAGATGAATGTATCATTGAGATTGTGGTGCTTTAGAAGAATGCAGTAAAGAAAACAAGGTACCTTGACAATTTCAGACTTGGAGCCAGGACGCATGTAGGCTGCTAATACACTCATATTGAAATCCTGCAAACATCATTTGAAATTCATTTTTACATAATCCAAATCGTAATAACAATGAGAAGAGAATAGAAATTCACAATGTTGAACAACTGAGTTTCTTTTTATTTTAAGCGAAGAAATGAGTTTCTTAATAAGGATAAAAGTATAAATAACTATTTCCTGCTTTTCAGCAAAACATTCACAATGTGTAAGTATCTCATCCACACAATTACTTTAAATTATGTCCAGTTCAACAGTAATTTACATGCATATATCAATCAGCAGCAGTTTCAAGTTCCATGCCATGAATGGACTCTAAGGAAACAGATATGTCAATCACATTTCAGGACACGTTATAAATGGTTATACAAATGAGAAACAAGAAAAAGGATCACATAAATGGGTGATTTGTGTTGTAACACCAAGCATGACAATGTCACTTTGGCTTAACCATAACAATCAGCAGGTGTCAGGTATCTCCAGTTATGAAGACAAAAAAAGGTTCAAAAAAGTGTAAGACATTTAACATATCACATAAATGGTATGTGAGAATATGGCAAAGCCAAGACAACAGAAACAGCCCGCCTGAGTAGGCAGAAATTAAAATATAAGTGCAAAGAAAATAAACAATAAAAGAGCAGCTCAGTGCATGAGGCTCCCACATAGTGAGATCTAGGGAGGGTAAAATTATGCAGCCTTATCTCCAAGCAAACAGATATATGCAGCCTTAGTCACTAAACAGCAATCTTATCGTTGTGCCGAGACTCACCCTCTAGCAAAGAAAAAACTGGAGAGAAAAAATAAGGCGTCCAATAAAAATAAGGCTTACCCGGAAAGGATCACCCCTCAGAGACTGAACAAACATGGAACTTCCTAAGCTTTTTCCCTGCATAGAAGTTGACAATTAATCTCAATACAATGGAACAATAATTCAATGAAATGAAAGCACAATTGCCAGATATCAGCCACTTGTGCTCCTCTCTAAGCACAGTGGAAAAATGTGACAGACTACAAACATACAAGGTTTGAATGTGCAGATTAGGTTCATAAATAAAAGGCCCAATCCTATCATACAGTTATATAGTCCCTTCATATTTCTTACGATGGAATAGAATAAACAAAGTCCTGAAATGCATCAATTAGATGATTGACATACCTCAAGGGATACATCTCTTAGGCGTCTTCCGGTTTGAGCACAGCAAACACGGACAACATGTTCATCACAACTACCACTAATAATGTAGTCCCTCCCATTCATGTAATAAGAACGGGTGTAGTTCTGAGAACTTCCAGTGGGAGCTATATCAAAAACCAAGTGAAGCCTACCATCAGCAGCCGAAATCTGTCTAACCTGTCAGGATTATGCATGTTAGTTTGGACACCAAACTTGTACTGTTAACACAAAAATTTCCAAACAAAGAGAAAGACTAGCAAATTGGCAATAAAATGAAATAAATGTACATAGATAACAAAAATCTGATGGTGATTGTTACTTGCTTTAAAGCTGAATCAGAATTCAAAAGGGGTGCATGGCCTATCCCAATTATTACACTCGGCATAGTGACCAATAACCAACACACTATTAAGTAAAAATTACCTCATTATCAACTGCTGATGCTAGAATATATCGGTCATCTGGAGAAAAGCAAACCATCACATTTCCTTTTGAACTTGAAGTAGTGAAGCAAGGATATATTGGTTTCTGTCTCAAGTCCCACATCTTGACATCCTGATCAAATGAAGAAGTGGCAAAAATTGACGGGGAATGATTTGCAAATTTGACTACATTAATATGCCCAGAATGCATATCTGTGAACACTTGTAAGCGCTTTCCATTGTTGATGTCATACAAAGCAACATTTCTTGAGTAACCACTTGCAAGAAATAATTCATCCGTAGAGTTAACATGAACAGATGTCAACTGGTCAAACTCATCAAAGTTGACACAACCAGAATTCCTATATGCGCCAGTACTTTTTCTTGGTATATGGTGGATGTCATACAATTTCAGGGAACCATTGTCTGAACCTGCTATAAGCTGACATGCAATAACGAGAAAGAACAGCATAAGAATTGTTCAAGCAAAAACACTGGAGGAGCAAATGCTCTAATACTAACTGTAGAGAATTGAATGCTTCAATGACTCACTGCCTTTCTTATCTAAAAAAATCTATACTGCCATTCTGATACTGAATTATTTCTACTTCCATAAAATGACAAGGCCATCTCTCTCTGTCTCAATTAAACCCACTTAAGCCTCAACAAAGCTATGGCAACGTTTGGTCCTAAGATAGAGCGTGACAGACAAGATGGAAAATGATGTTCTATTCTGTTCTTTTTGGTTCCATACCACTTTCAATGGAACCAAAATGTTGTAACTTTCTAATCTTATTTCATGTTCTATTCTTTTATTAAATAAACCAAACACAGAATACAACTTATTTGCTTTATTCCATCCTGTTCTAACATGTCTAACAAATGCTACTTATGTATGACAAAGAATAGATTATGTTAGTTGATGTAGAGCGCTAGGATGGTGATTTCAATAGTTGCCAATACATATATATGTAGGCATGTAGCTGCTAGTATTCATCAACTAAAACAATAACCACTATGAATGGAATCTCTACAGAATTATTTTCATGAAACATGACATACCTTGGAGGGATATTGTTTGAGCCAACAGAGACCCAAGACACTATTCATTGCTCCAAGTGATGGGATATAACTCACAATATGTTCATTCTCATGGTTGATGACAATTACTTCACCATCTAGAGTTCCAAGGACCATCAAGCTAGAGTCAGAAGGATGGTACTCAAACTGCCTTGGACGAAAGCCCCTATCCAATTCACATCCTAAAAGAGAAAGGGGGTGCAAGGAAGGCCAAGTTGAAGACCCCATTTTAGCAGCAGATAGAGACCTGGTATAAAAGTATTTGGACTCTCCAGAAGGATAGGACGGTCTAGACTTGGAAGTTCCCACCTTAATGTGGCCTGATTTTATTTCTCGCTTAAGTAGGATACTTACCAAACTCTCTTTTTGCTTCCATCCATATGGAAGATATTGAAAGTATTGAGAATATATTCCAGAAGCCCTTTCCCTGTCACTATTTCTGATAGTCAAATTATCTAAAACTTTCAGATTTGATAATGAAGCTATCATGAACTCTCTGTAATGTTTCTCATAGCATATTGGTGATGCATGACAAGACATATACTTCATAGAAACATCAGTAGTATGCTCTGTAAAGGCACCTTGTGATGAATCTTCTCCATCTTCATTCTGTAATGTGAACATCCAAAATTGAAGGTCGAAAATGATTTTGAAGTAACAGCTTGAATAATATGACATAAGAATTTATATAATATATAATAATTTAATAACATGAGTCACATTTATGGAATTTAACATTAAGCATTTCACCTATGCTTTCCTTAAAGCATTCAAATCTAAGGCATGGAGTCACTCACTAAACTCTGAAAATGCAATATGACCATCAAAACAAGGTGAAAATAGCCAAAATACAAAAGCATGATACTCACAGTTAATATGACTATTTCAGTATCCAAGCTATAATCCCTACCACAACTAAGTACCTTTTTATACAATAATTAAAAGGATATAAGATTTATTTTACCCTATATTTGGTAAGGTAGAGTTAGCAAAGAGAGAAAAGAGGGAGAGACAAGTTAAACAGAAAGCAGGATTTTTTTCATGTTTGGTTGAGAAGAGAGAAAGAAGGGAGGGAATAAAATAGTGTATGAGTCCCACAAAAATTCTTTCTTTCCACTTATGAGAAGAAGGCGAGAGTAAAGAATAATTTATGGAAAATGTCAATAATACCTTCGAAAATTATTCTCCCAAATTTACCTTTTGTTTTCTATTTAATTCATAATAATCATTGTTATAATTATTGATTGGTAATTAAAAATTAACGATTAGAATAATATTTATCATGATATTTAAATATATATATATATATTTACTAATTAACAAAAATCAACGTTTTTTATCTTATATTTGTTTCAATGATATTTTTGACATTCAAAAAATAAAATCATTTCTCTCTTCTCCTTTTCTACTCAACCAAACAAATAAAACAGAAAAGAAAACACTTCTCTACTTTTTTTCCTCTTTCTCTTGTGCCAAACAATAGAAAAATTCATTCTATTTCTCACCTCTTTATTTCTTCACACTATCTTTCTTATCTATTTCTCTCTTTTCACTTCTCTTAGACCAATAATTTTCTACTATTAAGAATGTGATGAGATGATAGAATTCATTAGGAAAAGGTGCAAGCTAACACCATAGCCTCACAAGTCCAAACTTGCAATGAATATGATAACTCGGGGAAAAGGGCCAAGTTGACTACCTCGTTCTGAATAGGCACTTGAAAATTCCACCCAGGAAACACATCTGACAACCAGAATCTATGATGATGACTAGTAAAGTCCACTTCACTATCATCTGATGAATCCTCATCCATGCTTTGAACATCGTGATTTATAACTTCTTCATTAAATGAATACAAATTTATCAGTGGATCTTCTGCACTGAAGTTAGGATCTGTCAGTACCCTTGTATCAGTGAAAGATTCGCCAGTAAAAGGAACTCTATTAAGCAGGCCAAGATCAACAGTGCTATCTGACTTCCTACAGGATGAGATAAAAGATGTCCCAGCATCATTGCAGCATTGCCAATATTGAAACCTTAGTTCAACCAAAGAAGGGAGCTTAGACAGAGCTGCAACAGTTGTCCAAAGATTTGTAATCCGTGTCTCGCACATTGAGAGGCGCATTAGATTGGGCATGCAATTAAAGCAGTCCTCCTGGAAACTGGTAAGAGATGAACTAAAATCAAGATCAAGGGTGTGCATCTGCATGAACTTCCCAGTCAAATTTAGCTTCCGGAAATGTGAAGACCTCAATATCAAAACTTGGCATGCTAAACCTCTTTGTGAGATATCCCTAACAATAGAACCTGATATTAGTCACACAAAAACAATATATATGCAATAAAAACCTAAGGCCAGAAAGTGAATCAATGAAGGTAAGATCTCCCCATGACGATGAACTTCCCATATGTACTCTTGAAACAACTAAACCAAAGCTAGAAGTTATAAATTACCATCTTAACATTCTAGGTGTGAATAAAAGTGACTACTACCAGAAATTATGTCATTTATACAAAGATAATCCATAACAAGCACCATAGTATACCGTAAGAAGTCTTTTCCAAATGACAGATCCTGTAGATCAACTACTCGAAGCTTTTGGTTAATAGCACGCATCAATGACAATGCAAATTCTCCATTTAATGCGCATGTCGATTCATTACGTAAGTCAACAGCTTCTATTTCAGAAGTATCAAGGTTCATGCATACGTCAAGAAGTGGAGCACAATCAATATCGTTAAGGTCATCAATAAAAATCTCCAGGGTGCACAGCTCTTTGCAGGACTTTTTGATCTCAGACTGCATGGTCATGATCAGGTTTAGCTTCTTACACCCATGAAAAGGGTAAAGTAGAAAATGGAATAAAATCACTGCCTTCTATGCGAGGAAAGTAACTGCATGAACAAATGGAGTAAAAGGAAAAAAGTGCATGCTGAATAATACAGCGAAAAAGTGCTTTAAGACCAAAGTTTGGTGTAAGTATGACTCTCTTGTCCATGTCTAGTTGTGTACTGCATTTACTAGGACGCAAGAGTAAAATAGTAGACCTTAGCTGCCTTAGCTGCAAAATTTGAGATGGAATAAACAACAGACCTTGAAAAAGCTTGCCAAAATAGTAGTATTAGGCACAACACCATGTCTCCTGCAAGAAGCAATATACCTAGAACCAAAACCGATGTTATATAATAAGGACGCAGCCAGAATACAGAGAAACAACAAACAGTTATATAATTACCAACTATAGGATCTGTCTTTTGAACTATGACCAATGAATTTAAATTTAATCAACAGCCTTTGCATAAACTCGTCTGTTTCCTACTGTTATATATTTCTTTACCACCCAAAAATCCTTATTCAACAATTTCCAACAAAAGGGAGTAGCACTGAATTCAGGTACTGTTCAATAACCATGGAAAGGATAATCAACTATGCATGCAGAACCTCGGCAAGATGAAAATTCAGTATCCTTATGGAAGGGAAAATTTCCCATAACCCCAAAAAAAATTGGGAGCATCATCAAAACAAAACTTGATTGTGAATATTAGTTCAATTCCATAGAAATCAAGATGAAATGACCGAATCTAAGCAGTGTATAGGTTTTATATAATCAAAAGCAATAAAAAATTAAGAATAAATAAATAAAATATAAATGAAGTATCTCTTCAAATACAATTTCGTAGTGAAAAACAGAGAACAAGGTGGAAGAAACGTAAAGAGCGGATTTTGAGTTGAAGAAGTATACCTGTCTTCCAAGGTTTGAACGGTGATGGCCATGGAGATCACAAAGTGAATAGAAAAACTATCCGTTGAGGAACCAAAAGGATAACAAAATTTCACAATGCAAACTACAAAGTACGGATTCAGATTCACACTGTTTCTTTTGTTGGTTTTTCAGCTTTTCTTCCCCATCGCACTGATTCATTCATTTGTTTTCTCTTTTTCCTCACTTCGTTTTATGGCTTTTGGGCCTTCCTTGGAATTAATCCAAGCCCATGATTCCAATGTAGCACTGATAATTGATGGGTTAAGCCCATGAACCCAATATTCAATGAGTTTAAGCCCAGTTTAAAAGTGATAAAAAAGTTTGTTCACATTTTTCTTGTCATAGTTTATGGGTTTGAGTTAATATAGATTATTTTTTTATTAGTCATTCTAGTGATTAGTGAAGATGAAACGTTAACAATTACAATGGAATTTAACAGTCAAACTTATTAAAAACAGTCATTTTTATTTTGAAGGAATTAGAGGTTAAACTGCTTTGAGAACTTACTTAGCCACTTAGAGTTATATATTCATGATTTTATGTTCAACTCAATCATAGGCAAGTGCAATGGTCATACTATTTCAACAACCGATGAAAAAACTATGATATAATGCAGCATATGTTGTTGGTGTTTTTTTCTCTTAGTAGGTCTTGTGAACTAAGAATTACATAAACTCCCTAACACATTTAAATATCACACTCATATTAAGTTACCATCCTTTAATTTCCCTAACTATTATTGAAATAGTAATGCTATATTCTCATACTAATTCTTATTTCAGAAAAAATGACATATGTCATAAAATGATACATTATTTATTAATAATTGATTTACAAATAATATATATCAAAGAACTTGAATGATTAATCTCTTTAGTAAAACTCTCAAATCTGAATACCAATTATGTCACTCAAGGCCCACTCCTTTCGTCGTATCAGGCTTGACAGCTACAAAAGTTGGAAGTGGAAAGAAAAAATTAAAAAAAAAAGTTGACCACAATCCACTTTTAAATTAAGTCCTTCTTCAAGCTCCTTTTTTTCTTATCCTAAGATTATTAGTTGTAAAGCTGAACCCACACACATCCTCATGAGTCAAAATCAATTAGATGACCCAGTTTAACTACGTTCTTTGATATCTCTGTGTCATTATATTTTTCTTTTGGAGCACAAAATCTGCGATGCATGTGTTTTGGCGCGTAAGAGTGAAGGTTGCTGGCTAGACCATATAAAGTAGCATATGCTATAGGGACCCAATAAGAAGGAGAAAGAAAAAACTATGCTTTAATGAATCAACTTATTATATTCATAAATTATTACAAAACATTGATTCAAAGAGCATAATTGAAGTATGACATAGATGTTTTTTTGCTGTTCTAGTCAAAACAAGAAACATAGTAGCAACAAATGGGAAATAATATTTTAGGAACTTGGTAGCTGCAATGTTACTTTAAAAATGAAAAGGAGAAAATTAAGAGTATAATGAGTGACTACTAGCGCTTTTATCACATTTACTTGGAGTCCATACTTGTATAAAACCTCCATTGCTAGATGCCAAGAGAGAGAGAAGTTAAATTAAAATAAATTTTGACAGAGCTTAGACATAAGGATATACTCATTCTATTCAATTTAGCTAAAATAATTATTCTTGGATAGAGATAAGAGTGTAAATAAGTGGCTTCCGATTTTGTTTTAAACAGATAAATCAAGTTTATAATATATATATATATATATATTATTAGTACTAATAAAGTAATCCCTTAAAAAAATCAAAATTTGAGTTTGATTTCTTTAAAACTCTAGTTTATTTTGTTAACTTGTTTAAAAATATTATATAAGGCTTTCAAATAAGCCAATTTGTCTTTAAATAGGCTAAGAGTCATAATGTTAATTCTAACAATATTTAATTATATTAAAATAATATGATATAAATTATGTATTTTAGTTTATCTAAAGTCTGACATATTAAATTAAATAAGTTTTTTTAAAGTCTTAGTGTGATATATTTAAGAAAAAAATTACAATCTAATTTAATTTGTTATATGTGATGTAATAGAATACAGGTTGACAATCTAATTTGTTTACATCCCTATATACAAAACATGATAACACCATAAGTTTACATGATTCAAACTTGAAGGAAGAATGAATAACTTAGAACAAAAATGTACAAATGAAATTTAATATTAGTAAGTTGCATTACACAAAAGTCCTAGTTTAGTTATCTAACTAAAGTCAATTAATAGCCAACAATGGTTGGTACATGCCTAATTGTCCTCCAGCGACTATGTATAATTAAGTCCCAAACCTATATGATGTTATTGTCACAAAACTAATAGGAATAATCCCTTAATTAATTAACTAAGCCATAAGATACTGTGGTAGATTATCATTTAAGTCAGCAATTGAAGAAATCTTCTGAAAAGAGTACAGCAAGTTAATCAAATTGTGTACACCCACCAAACTATAATTAATAATTATATGTTCAAGTGGACACAATTGGATTTGGATCACTTATAGTTAATTAACTTTCTAATTGATAGTGACAAGTTAGGGTTCAATTTTCTGAAAAAGGTGAAAAGTATTGCAACAGGTGCAACATCAAATCCAATTGAAGGGGGCACTGCAAAAAATATGTTACCTCAATCTCTTACGTTTTGATAGTCCTACTAACAAATAAAATATTTAAATGTGCTATGATGTTTATTATAAAAATAATAGACAAAGAAGAGAATTAATAAATAATAATATAGTTAGAAAATAAGGAACAAATGTGAATTGTGTTCCTAAAATATTAAATGATTTGAAATAATATAACAAACCTAAAACATTAAAAGATATAGAAGATAATGAATAAAATAAGCATACTTTTTATCTCTTAATTTTTTTTGGGTAAGATGATTTCAGTAGTGCATTTTTTATTTTTAAGTATTTATTCATTTAGTAGTAGTATTTTTTATGGAAGGTAAACAATGAGAATGGAAATCAATATTAACTGAAATTGAGGGACTAAGTAGTTAAGTAAAATAATTATAGGAAACTAAAATGAATGGCACCATAAATAAAACTATACACACAAGATGATTACACGGAGAGGGGTGGATGGGAAGAGAGAAATACCTTTGTCGAAAACTATTTTTGATCCACTAATCAGTAATCACCCCTTTCCTCACGTTGAAATTATCATAAATATCATTAATTTTTTTTTGTATTACCAGATGTATTTTCTCTGAGCAAATAATTATTTATTTTTAGAGTATGTGATTGATCATCTCAACAAGTATCAGCCATATGAATCGAACTTTTGACTTTTTGACTATATCTAAGCATCACATCACTTCAAGTTGTACATATGATACATTAAAAAACATATGATACATTATTTATTAATAATTGATTTATAAGTAACATGTATCATTTTGTGTGGCTAGGAGGATTAGCGAGAAAATTTAGTTGATGACATAATACTACTCTTTAAATTTACATATGGTTGATTTATATAAAAAATGAAAATATCATGTATGCATTGACAATTTAATTTTTTTTATATTTATATATAAATCTTTACCATTATTATAATAAAAAAATAGCTATAAGAATATTAAATTAAAAACATTAATTTTGTGGAGGCCCATGCCTTTATGATATCCGAATGAGTTTGATGATCATTCAAACGCCAGAGGCATGGAACTATATATTGGTTGAGTTTTATGTATTTTTAGTATAATTGTTTTTTATATGGATAATATATTATTCAGCAATCAATTATATTATTTTATTTATTTAATGGTCAATACTATTTATTATATGAATGATAGATAAAGATTTACACAATCAATACATATATATTAAATTCTTTCTTAATTTGGGTCCTAAATAGGATTTCATATACTTCCATGTTTTTGGATGATTGAGCAACATTCTGATCTAGGAATTATAATTATTAATTATAATCAAACTAAGCTGCCCCGTTATTGAGACTTGAGAGTTGAACCTAGTGATCAGGAACCATATCAGATACCAGCTGATACACAACAAAATCCTATCATGAACATCTTATGTATGTTCAAGATTACACCCCAATATATTTCTTAGTAAAGATTAAAGAATAAAGTATCTCTAATCCTTTCTAATGCCATGAACAAGTTGTTATTAGACGAGAAGGATATTCTTGTATGAATTAAAGGTAATGGAGGAGAACCAGACCTTAGGTATGGGGTTCAGAATAGATAAGGAGACATGTACACAATAACAAATTGGATAGTAATATTTATATATTAACAATGTAAAAATTTATATACAGTTAATTAGTGTATTATTCATTATTTATTTATATTATTTTATTTAATAATCAATGATGATTGAAATTAAACGATAAATAATGTGATGACAATATAAAAAACTCGTACAAATGTGAGTGTATATATTTTTTTGACAATAAACTTTCTATCTCTTAAAATAATACATCACTACTAAGCACATATAAAAAGGATATACAGTATAAATCTTAAAGAAGATAAATAATTTGGGGCGAGTGTCACTCCTCCTTCCTTAATGATTAAGATATTTTTCTTTCATGATCATTTATAAACTATGTTAAACATTACTACAATAAATATACATAATGGTATGGTCAATCATAATTAAATTAGAAAATATAAATAGTACATTTATCATAAAAAGTATTTTAGGTTAAGATACGATATAATGAGATATTTTTCAGATATTATGATATATCTTTATTACATATTCTAACATTCCATATCAAACTGAAGGTTCCCAAGATTTAGATGTTTTACAATTTAAATGATCACCTATATAATATTTCGTATTTCTAAAAATAGAAAGATAAATAAATATCTTCCGATAATTCAATGTCACATTAGTTAGTAATTAAAAACAGTTTTTATTGCAATTTGTTTTAGTTACAAAACTCAGTAGTAAGAATGTAAGAATAAAACTGTTGATATAATTATGCTTATGAAACTTTATCAAGCCCTATTGGTCTATTAAGATTTTGTAGTAATAAATAGTTTAATTAACTGCATTAAATACAAATATGTAAAAAAACATTTTTTATACTAACAAATGCATATTGGTTAGTGATGTAAAGTTTTGCTTAACAAATGTATATTGGTTAGTGATGTAAAGTCTTACTAGATCTTCAATAACATTAAAGGATTAAGAATTCGATTTTTATGAACGATACTTATTGAAAGAAACAATTACAAGAGACTAATTTCTTACCCCTTAATCAAATGGTGAATAAATATTGTTAGCAGTATCAAAAACAAAAATAAGAAAGTTACAGAAAAAAAAACAATGCAGTCCTATGATACTAGTATAATATATATTCTCACACACCCACCCTTCAGTGTTCCAATAAAACAGCAGCAAAGTATTGTTACAGCAGCACATACACACTTTCCTCTGTTTCCGATTTTCCATCTTCGAAAACCGTGCGCCTACAAACCCCATTCCTCACTCACACTCCTCAACTCTCATCACTCTCCAAAACCGTTTCTTCTTCCCTTTCACACCACTTCTCTTTCTTCATATTCTCCATCCATGAAATTCTCTTCCTTTTCCTCTTATTATTAGCACTCACCCTCTTCCCTTTCACTCTCTTTTTCTCTTCTTGTTCCTCTGATTCTTCTCCCAAAATGGAAAAGGAAAAGAAACAGGGTTTCTTCTCCGCTCTCAAAGAAGAAGTGGTTCGCGGTCTTTCACCTTCTCGTTCCCGGTCCAGTACCCCAACCCGAACCGGTTCACCCATGTCCGGTCTACTTCGAAGGAAGAAACATTCAAACACTAACCAAGTCCCTTCCGTTGCAAGATCCGCAAGCCTTACCCCAATAGGAGAAACTCTTAGTCCCTTGATCGAAGGACCCGACCCGGACGGAACTGAAAATGGAGACCCGAAGAGAAACGGGTCGGGTTTGGGACAATGGATGAAGGGACAGTTGTCACGTGCGCCGTCCGTGTCATCATTGTCGTATAAGAAATCTGATCTGAGGCTTCTTCTTGGAGTCATGGCTGCTCCACTCGCTCCTCTTCATGTTTCTGCTTCTGACCCATTGCCTCATCTCAGTATCAAAGATACTCCCATTGTCAGTTTTTATCACTGTTCTTAATCCTTGCCCATTTTCCAAGTTTCTATTTTTTTTACCACAGATAAATGTTTGCTGTGTTTAGTTTTTGTGCATGTGTTTTTGAATTTTATTTTCAGTGTCGTTTTATGAGATGGCGGAAAATTAGTATGCTTTTCTTTTGAATCCTTGAGATTTTGGTTTTTCTAATAACTTTTATGGTGTTTTTATGCAGTTTGTCGTGTTTTGACTCTTTTGAAGATTTCAGTTTTAGTTTGTATTTAAGGCTTAAAATTTTAGTTTTATATGATGTTGTGGGTTTGTGATTGGGGTGAAATGATTAACCATGAAAAAATGAATAACGTGCAGCTGTGTGTAATTCAAATTTTAGTTCAAAGAGTGGCCGCCGAGGAAAAAAATAAGAACACGGATATGTTCTATGATAAATTTAACTGGTTAAATGTTCTGGGATAATTTTGGTTTGGTAACTCAAATAATATGTATACCAATGTTCTTAAATTGTTGCCTTCAGATCTAATTAAAGTTCATTTATCTTTCATGTAAAATGTAATTGATATCTGTTTTGTAGTTAAAAAGGTTGTTCCGTTGAGCAAAAAGGCTACTTTAATGGATATTTACTCTAAATTACTTCAGATCATTTAATTTCATCAAAGGCGCTACTCACTTTTTGATTTATTATTGTTGATGGGTTTCATTGCAGGAAACTTCATCTGCCCAGTACATATTGCAGCAGTACACTGCGGCGTCAGGGCTGAGGTTGCAAAACTCAATTAAAAATGCATATGCAATGGGAAAGGTGAGAATGGTGGCTTCTGAATTTGAAACTGCAACTAGGGTGGTGAAGAACCGGAGTGCCTCTAAGTGTGCAGAGTCCGGTGGATTTGTGCTCTGGCAGATGAATCCTGACATGTGGTATGTGGAACTTGCAGTTGGTGGAAGCAAGGTTCATGCTGGATGCAATGGCAAACTTGTTTGGAGGCACACTCCTTGGCTTGGTGCCCATACTGCAAAGGGTCCAGTGAGGCCTTTACGGCGTGCGCTTCAGGTTGGACTTTCTTTTTCAATTTCCACACTGCGCATGTGATGTGCCCTTTGTTTTTATTTTTGTTGTTCTACCTTTTTCCTTGCTGCTTCTAAATATGCTTATTTGTTTAATTAGGGTCTTGACCCGAGAACCACAGCCAGTATGTTTGCTGATGCCAAATGCACTGGCGAGAAGAATATTAGTGGTGAAGATTGCTTTATCCTTAAGCTCTGTACTGACCCTCAGACATTGAAGGCCAGAAGTGAAGGTCCTGCTGAGATCATAAGGCATGTCTTACTTGGCTACTTTAGCCAGAAGACTGGACTTCTAGTTCACATTGAGGATTCTCATCTGACCCGCATCCAATCCAACGGCAGTGATGCAGTTTATTGGGAAACCACAATCAATTCATACCTCTATGATTATAGGCCTGTGGAGGGGATCATGATTGCACACTCAGGGCATTCTGTTGTAACTCTTTTCAGATTTGGGGAGACGGCTATGAGCCACACTAAAACGAAAATGGAAGAAGCCTGGACGATCGATGAGGTTGCGTTCAATGTTCCAGGTCTTTCACTGGATTGCTTCATTCCACCAGCTGATTTGAGAACAGATTCTGTGAGTGAAGCTTGTGAACTTCCTCAGGATGAAAGAGGAAAGAATTCACTTTCAGTTCATCGGGCCAAAGTCATTGCACTGGAGAAATCGCATAATCTCGGCATCGAAAGCATGATGTGGAAGATGGAAATCTAGCAATGTGGGTAGGGTCGATCAATTCAAGGCAATTGTTAATAGCAGTGACTAGTTTCTAATTACTAACGTTTTAATGTTAGAATAGGGGTTTAGTTGGTTCTTTGTTGAAGTTTGTTTATGCCTCTATGCAATCTGTAAATAGAGCATGAAAATTCACAGGTGTTATAAAAGCCTGAGTGAATGTTTTATACTCGATACAGAAACCAACAATGGAGTTGGAGCTCGGGTTTCCACATAGGAATAGAGCAAATGGAGGTTAAAGGTTTTAGTTTACCTTCCATAAATGAGGAAGGTGGAGCTTTGGTATAGTAGAGTAGGACCATCCAACTTTTTTGCCTACTTCATAGCTTCTCAGTTTTGTGTCGGTGGTGGTAATATTAAAGACTCTGCCACTGACCACAGCATGTTTGAGTGACACTAACAGTTTTGTTGGTGTAGTAGTTGTTCATTTCTGTTTGGAAAGGTGAGAGACTAAAAAGGGTGTTTTTGATATTCAAGAGATAATGTAGTAGGGTATTACATAGATAATTGATGTACCTAACATTTCTCTAGTGTTATGATTTCTGTTTGTTATAATTATGATGCTATATTGTCAGTGCTCCTTAAAATCAAATGTATACATTCTAATTATTCCTTTCACTTCTGTCAGATAATGAATGCTCGTGGTAGATTTAAGTTATCAAATGTATACAGTCCAATTTGTGTTATAATTACACTCTTCGAAATTATTCTCATCTGATATTTTATCGAAATATGAAACTCATGAAGTTAAGCTTCGTAGTGGAATTTCATTTTAATTGTATTAATATAGTATTAAAAAAAACCGTTAGATGGTGCATCTTGTGAAACTCTGCAACTGGCGTTTATACATACTAATTTAATTGCATGTGTGGAAGCTTCTCTCTTTTTTCCATGGTCTTGGTCAAATGAAGATTTAACAGGGAATATTACTTTATTTTATGTAGTGAATGGAAGCCAGAGGGATTTGAGAATAAATAAAGTAAAATGAGTTGGGTTTCTGATGCTACTAGGGAAGGCCTGCGTAAGTGTGTGTGGGAACGTGATTATGGAATGACCACGAGGTTTTATGCTTCCAAAGCAAGCTTTCTAGCTCAATGCTCACTCACCTCATTTTTTCCACTTCATATATATTGATATTTTTCTTTTACTTTTTCATGTATTGTCTTTCTCTACTTTATCCACTTGCACTATACTTTTTTACGAAGATTCTGATGGCTAGTCAAAAAGATTTAGGATGTTGTGTGGTTTTGTTTTTTAATATTTTGTATTTTTTTTTATCTTCCGTTGTAATGACTAATTGTATCTTGATGTCTATAGGAAAATGATATATTCTCATACTAAATTCTTCTATTAATCATATGATATATGTCACAAAATGATACTTTATTTATTAGTGATTGATTTACAAGTAACATATATCATTTTTTGTGTGGGTATGATAATTAATAAGAGAATTTAGTAGGAAAATATAACATTATTCATTAATGTATTAAATATTAATATGATTTTTGGCTAAAATTTCAATGGTATTGATTTGTGATTTTAAAGTAATGAGTTAATCTGTAAATCTACCTCTGGATATTATCTGAATTTCAGCATCCTTTTTTTATTTTCATAAGTACATTGGACTTTTCACATCTTAGTGGGGACACAGTCAAATGTGTACACATTTATGGCCATCACCAACCCATGCGGCTAAATTAATTGATTATACAGTTAAGACGTAAGAGAACACAAATATAACCATTGATGAATAAGTTTAACAACTGTAAATGTGTACCTTATTCTTTTATTGATTTTCATATGATCCAAATCTTAATATTTATATGTACAAGCAGCAAAGTTGAAAAACAAATTCTGCATTAGATTCCCTTGTATGGAAAAATTAGATTCACATGTTTACTTTAGGCCTGTTTTTGAGTTATTTTTAAGAGGTAGAACTTGAAAATCTGGAAATACAATCTAAATCTTCATTTCCAATATCTTTTAGAAACAAAATATCATTCATTTACTTCTAATTTGGTACTATATAACTGTAGTCTTCCCAGCAAATCCCAAAAGATCTTCCCTTCCTTCAAACGATTTATTGAGCACTTTAGCCCAATTGTTCAAAATCTCGAAACAATAAAAAAATAGAGTAATGTCTTCTACTAAATCTTCCTACTAATATTTATATTCACAAAAAAATGATATATGTTATAAAATGATATTTTATTTATTAGGGACTGTTTTACAAGGACATATAACACTTTCGTGTGAATATGAAGATTAGTAGAAAAAAATACCTATGAATTTAATTAGGTCCCATTATTAAAAGTAGCAATAATTTAGAAGGTCAACAACATAAATGTAGAATACCCTCGTCAAAGGCAATTGCATTGACTTTGTGACCACAATATCTCTGACAGACATAGCATAATAATCCTGATAAATAGGATATGGTTTTAGAAGTTGTTCTTTATTTGATTGACATGGTGAGCATATCAAAGAGATGCATGTTCGGGCCAAATGAGGAAATGTGAAACTCTAAGTTGTATTATCACTCTATTCTAATGGAGTATTGTCTAGTATCTATGTAGTGTTAGGCGGGGGAAGCTTCCCCTTCTTACTTTTGATTGCTAGTTTGCTACCATATGAAGTTTAGGATATCAATAAAGCTAGTTTAATAGTGTAAAGATCATGAAAAGCTCAATATTTCAATTCATGACATTAATTATGATAGTCCCTCTCGTAGTTATTAAAACCATTTCGTGCCGGCCGATTGAACTGGTAAACCAGTTTCAATATCGGTACAATATAATAATTATACCGGTCATGCAATCATAACAGTAAAATCGGCTAAAACTAGAAAAATCGATCATATCGACCGATTTTCAATTGAATTGTACTGGTCATACCGATGGATTTTCATTTTAAATTAAATTTTTAATGAAAATAAAAATAATTATTGTTTTTTATTGATTTTTAAATATTAATATTAATATAGTATATATGTATATATAACTTTATCAGAATGCGGTTTAATTAGTGAACCACTAGTTAAACAATTATATCACTATATCAGTACCCCTATCAGTTTGATAACCAGTATGATATTAATAACATTAGTTACTCACATGTTAATATAAAAAATTTGTGGTTTCAGAATTTGTAAAAAAAAGTAAAATAGGTTAAATTATTTTTTTGGATAAATTAAACTGCCTTTAAAAAATAGTGGGACCAAAATGTCAAACCTCGATCAAACATGTTCAAATGGAAGCCCAATCTGGACAGATAAACATGAATTCGGATCCTCTTGACATTGGGCTTCATCCAGTTTAATTATGTCCGAGTTACTCATTCAAGCTTGTCATCATCATCGGTTCATTCGGGTCTTGGGAAGAAGAAATGTGTTGCTAATTCTATGCAATTGATAGTGTGGGATATTATTTATATGGTATTATTATCGTTCTTCACTCTTGCTCATTCATTCAATCTTTATGTGAATCTTTGTTCTGATGCTGGGAACTATTGGCTTCTGCACTGATTACTGCTAATAATAGTTATTGCAATTGTAACACCATAGGCATGGTGTGATATTTATGATTTTCATTGGCAAACATGTATAAGAAGTGGCATTCAAGCTTTTCTACTGCATAGCCACGAGGGAGATAAATTGAAGCCATGGAAAGAGATTAATTCATGCTTATCATTTCATCTCAAATTCTCAATGAAGCAACTTATATATGCATGGAGGGAGAACATGACAGATGGGTCACTCAATGGAAAAGAGATGATTTTTTTTAATGTGTTTGTTAATCAAAAGTGTTCAAACATGTGTTGTTTTGTGCCTATTTGTATTGGTTCAGATGATCTTACTATTGATAAGTTAAGTCTTGAAATTTATCAAATAAGGTTGGTGTTGTAAAACTGTATATGCATCCACGGAGTTATCCTTGACTGTGAATAGCACTAGTTTAATAAAAAGATTAAGCAGAAAATAAAAGGGAAGAAGAAATAATCAAATAGAAGGATACATATAATAGTGGCATACAAAATAACTTCCCTCAAATACAAAGTCTCCCAAAGAATACAAGCGAATTAATATATAGACCAAATACAAATAATAAAGCCTGATATCATAGCTAGAAAATAATATATGTAGTGGCAAATGGTAAATAGCAGCAATCAGAAGGAAAATCTGAGATCCAAAGAGATCAGAAGAAAGAGATTAGAGATCTCTAGAGCAGTTGTGACAGAAGAGCACATCCGAATGCAAAGCTTCCAACAATCAACTTATCTACCCCACTCTGCAATGTCACAATGTACATTAATTTAATGCTACTAAGTAACAATGCTACCATAAAATTTCTTATAAGTTACGTTAGACAAAAAATACGTAAAGAAATAAGGACAAAAATGTGGGAATTATAAGAATGGATGATCGAATAACTGCAATTTAGGCATAATTGGAGTTGTTATGCTACTATTATCTTTTTCCATTAATAAAATATTTTACTTATCAAATAAAAAAATTAAACCATGTATAAATTTTTAATTAATAACATTTCAAATGAAAAATGTCAATTTAACATGAGTGAAACTTATCTCCATTAATAAAAAGATAAATGATTTTTTTTAATTTAACATGTGAATCCTCCAATCCTCTATCTCATACAAAATAAATATTGAACATATAACAATTTACCGAAATGTTTAAATATATTTTTAATGCAGAAAATATATCGAATTTTGTTGTTAGTCTCTATACTTTGTTTTCTTGAGTCTTATGTTTAAATATATTTTAAAATTTTGTTTTTAGTCCATAATAATTTGACTCCAACATTATTATAGGACATATGTCACAATAATTAGCGAGGTAATCAAGTGTGATATAGACACATCATTTAACCAAAATAAATTCACTAAAATAAGAAGAAAAAATTGAAAAACTAAAAACAAATTTGTGTATATTTTTATAGAGTAAAAAGTAAAAACATATTTAAAGATGAAATAAAATAAGGCAAGGAAACTACTATTCACACTTTCAGATCCAATTTATGCGGTGAGTACAGTTCTGCATCTAATGCCCTCACACAGTAGTTAGTAGTTGTGTGAGGGCATGAACTCTCTATTCTTGATTTTTTTAGTCGTGACAAGAATAAATATGAAAACTTTATATTTAGAGACCTTTTAAAAATTTAGCGAAACTTGTGTTAGGAATATTTAAACAACGGAGGGGACTTAGAGTTAAAGTTGGACTGTGACTCTCTGTATCACGTTAAACAACAATGAAGAATAAGAGTAATCCAACATTATTTAAACTATCATTTTAAATTTTGGAACTGGGTTATCTGATACTCTAATATCACCAATGGCATCATCACACCATATTTGATTTATGGGGTGTGACATTGAAAACAATGAATGATTTATACTGTTTTAAATTGGTGTTGCGGGGTCGTGGTATTGCAATTGCGGTTATTACGATACAAATTGTGTTTGTTGCAGTATAAATTATATTCCGATTAAAACAATATTTGTGAATCTGATGACTGATGCAGTCTAATGCAGTTGACAATTTAAATAACTGATAGCTCATAATATAACAGAGACTAAAATGGAACTTACATCATCACCAGCAGGAGCGACAGGGGCCAAGGAAGGAGTGGGAGCATCAGATGCGGGAGAAATAGGTCCTGGTGCTAGTGCTGGTGCCAGTGCTGGTGCCTTACTCTTCACCTTCTCTGGTGCCGGAGCTGGAGATGTAGCTGGAGGAGATGACAGAGGTGTTGGCGTCAATGCTGGTGGTGGGACTGCAGGTGGTGGTGGTGTAGCCGGTGGAGGAGTTGCTGGAGGTGGAGATTGAGCTGGTGGAGGTGTTGCTGGTGGTGGGGAGCTCACTGGTGGTGGTGACTGTACTGGTGGTGGTGATTGGGCTGGTGGAGGAGAGGATTGAAGTGGTGGGGGAGAAGATTGAAGTGGTGGAGGAGAAGATTGAAGTGGTGGAGGTGAAGATTGAGGAGTGGGAGGAGCAGGGGTGGTGGTGGGTGTTGGAGTAGTTGGAGTGGGAGGAGCAGGGGAACCGGTGGGAGAAGCGGTGGGAGATTGGGCGGTGACACCGGAGAGAACAATGCAGATGAATCCAACAAAAAAGAGTGTTTGTGGAGCCATTATTATTATGATCACTTTTCCTCCAAGTTAAGAGGAAGTGAAAGAGGGTGAGTGGCTATGTGATTATTGTAAGTAATAGTTGTAAGTTGTAAAGAATGAAAGATAAGAGTTTGGATGGATTGGATCAAAATATGAGGAAGGTTCAACCTTTTTATATTGCTCCCATTACCAAACAGATCTGTGGAGTCTGATTGCACATTGCACTCACACTTATGGCATTGAGATATATGTTGCCGTTCATATTTTTATATGTGTTCCGTAATATATCATTTACTTAAATATTAAAATTATAAAAACAAAATTATATCATTTAGTATAAATTTATTGGGTAAAGACAGAGTTTTTGGGATGGATGATCTGTATCCACACTTATTATAAACATTAATGTTTTTCCAAAAAATTATATTTCATTTCAATTTAAATTCACCCTTAATTCCGAATTTTTTTATGCATTTATGTTATGCATGTTAAACACGATTATTTCTTGAAAAATATAATTCATAGAGTAAATCGTTATTAGTGTCTACAATTTATGAAAATGTATATTGTTTTCCTAAATTTTCAAAAAGTTATACCGAATGATTAAATAGAAAGTCAAATTACACAATTGCACAGATTTTACCCCATAACTCAATAGACGATTCAATATCATGATTTCCATACCTAATAAAGTGATTAGTCCTCAAGTTTTACTTAGGAACACCCTTGATTTGAAAATTTATTGGGCGATTTTGGATTAATATTTTAGCTATTCGTGATTAATATTCATTGTTGGTTTAGTATAAGTTGAAAAAGATTGACTTTATTAATTCATGCGACATATTTATATATGCTAAAGTTCATATGTAAAGTTCATTTTATATGTAAAAGTTGAAAAGTCATTGTGAGTACTGACCACACTTGTGATCACATTTAATTACATCAAATATTCTTATTTCGACAATGAATTAATATAACAACTTATTTCAAAAAAATCAAATTAATTGATCTTTACTTTTTTCTGTGCATACATGCATCTTTATTTGCTTAATAATTAATTCAATATGAAAGAACTTTTCCATATAAAGATTATTTTAATTGAAAATGAAATAGAGTAGTGGTGGGGGTGGAAAGGGCCTACCATGAATTATGATGGCACTGCTCTAACCACCAAAAATGATTCTAATAGACATTTTTCCAACTGAAGCATAATAATATATAGCTGGATATATAAAGGACCAATGACATCTATACTAATAGTATAAAGGGTAAACATAAAATAATTATCAATGATGGTATAATTTGTGTTTTTCTAATTTGCTCTTACTAATCTATATTTTTTACCAAAAAACCATATAACATATTTCCTCATTTTATCCATGTTTATTTATGTAAGTTTTACAATTTTTCCATTTGAACACAACAATTTTTCCAAATAGATCAAATCAATATTTAAACACGACAATTTATCCTTTCCATTTTTTAACATGCAAAATTGCAAATCATATTTTATTGATTTTGTTATAGTTATGAAAAATGTAATAAAGATACGCTAGTATAAATAATTAGAAAACGTTCATATAAATTTATGTTCAAGAAAACTAGGTCATAAAGCATTCTCCATGAAAATTGAAAAAAGTACATATATACTACAGAATTTTTTTAAGCAACAGACAAGAGTTAACATACTATGGAAAGTGAGTTGGGATCTTCACATCTTGGACAGTCCAGTACAGAAATGTGAGACCCAAATTAATTTCATGATTTAAAAGAAGACATTAATTAAAACTAATTTAAAATTTAAACCATTAAAAGTTTTTAAATGTCATATGTTATGATCTCATTCGGTACTACACCCCAAGAGAGGATATCGAAATTGATAGAAAGTATATGACAACTGTGGTTCAACCGTTGAAGTGTGTCTTCATCTTTGTACTGGACACCAAGGCATGTGTGATTTGTACGCTACGTTGAAGCTAATAGAAAGAAAGTTAAGGGACTGGTTGGTAAAGTGGGGCTGAATGGTCCAATATCATAGTATAATTAATATATATAATGTGATATATTTATGTACATTTTATAGTGTAATATATCTTTGATGAGTTACAGCCATGATCACAGGAAAGTGGGGACTCGAGTCTTGTGCTGGTGGAAAACATGATTATTTGGATTCACGGTTTTGTTTGCTTTTGATGAATGCATGAAAGTAGTTAGGGGCAAATCTCAAAATGGAAAGAATGGGGATTAATTAAGGAAGAAAAATTGATTGCTATAGTAACTTTGCTTAGTTATCACTCCAAATTTCATCTCACCTTTCGAAACATAATCACTAGTATAGTAATTATCATCTTAATTATAATAGACTCTATCCTAATTGTACTTACCAAAATAAATGTAAATGTGGAAAATAAAATAAAAAATGAAATATTTGAATTGTCTTTAATTTAAAGAAGTTAAAGTAACTAACCTTTCGATTATTAAATTTTCTTAGGTCACCACGGTCAACCGTTTGTTTGAACTTTGAACAATTGAACTTCTATTTCACAAAGTTTCTTGCACTTCACTGTATGATTTAATGACTGCTGCTTTTGTATGTACTTATAATGGTGACTTTTTAATAATTATATATTTCTATGTACTTAAATTATTATTGATAAAGGTATTTTTTTAAATTGATGTATTTTAGTATAATTTCTTTATAATTTAAATAAATGTTATAAATTATATATAGCCAGTTAAGAATCATTAGTCCTCCTCAATTACTCCTCTGAGAAAGTTCTTAACTTTATCCTTTGTTGCATGAGAAATTTGGCAATGGTGGGTACTTGTTATAATTGCAATAATTTGTAATTTTGAAAAAACTACCTAAAAAGTTAAGTTTAAAAGTTGACAGCACGGGGCTAGGTCCATATCTCAATAGAAATTAGTTGCACACCAAAGAATGAAGGGATAATATTTTGAAGTGTTTAAAAAGTAAACATGTCGAACTTGAATTTAATATTATCAATTTTTTATTCTTCTTCTTTTAGACATTATCTTCGAAAACCTTTTGGTAAAAAAAAAAACAAAGGGACAAAAATAAGAAACACATAGAAATTTGGTAGGGTTAGTTTGTTAAAGATGGATGCTTTGCAATCTGGATGATGCTACTTTTCAGCTCCCTCTTGTTACATTGTTTCTTTCCCTTAATCATATTATGACATCTATTAACAGCTTTCACTCTTTAATTTGACACGACCTTATAGGTTTAGGAGCAACATCGTTAACATTATTGTTCTTCTGTTTCTTTCTCCTTGTCTACTTCAACCTATTCTTATTGTTCGCATTGCTTAATTATGGCATGAATATAAAAAATTGAAAATTCCAATTAAAAGAATGTATGAATGATAAGATTAAGATACATGTAGTTAATTATGGACTAGTATTAAACCACAAGTTAGATTCATAGTAATAAAAATATGCAAGAGAAGTTAAAACTATTTAGATCTAACTAAAGTGGTTGGGAGGTAGAATGCATGATGTGATTAAACAAGAAAATTAAGTTCATATGTTTGCTGGTGGAATATAGATATCATTGTTCTTCTTCGCTCTTTTCTTTTAAAAATAGTAATCACAACTCATATTAATGCAATTAGATTTGTCTGAGTATGTAACTCGTGTTGGATAGTGAAAATAGAAATCGCAACTAGAAGGGACTTAAGTCGGTGATATAAGATAATGACAACTCATTATTATATTTTTTCCCCTGTTACAGGTTACATTTTTTATGAAGGGTAAAAAAATATGATTTAAAATAAAATTAAAATAATCAATTTATATCGGTCTTTTTTTATTGGTCACAATTCTTTTGGCTAGTGAATTGTAGTTAACTTAAGCATGCATAGATCAATTGGAGTATTCCTAGATTCTAGTTTTGAGTTTGAGATTTAGAAAAAATACAGCTACATCAAATACACAATAAGAAGATTTTTGTAGTTCCATGCTAATCTTACTCGACCCAAATAACATATGCGAATAATAGAGAATACATCTATTCAAATTAAAGTAATACAATTCAGTACAAGTTAAAATAGTAAACTCAAATGTTTAAAATGTGTATGACATAAATTATGATTGTATTCACCCTTTTCTTTTTATTTCCTCCTCCCTTTCTCTTGTGAACCTCTCTTGAAATAAAAAATATAAATAAATAAACATTTTTCCAACTTCTTCAATTCTCCACGTTCCTGGGCCTCCTTGCCAAAAAAAGTTTGCTTCCGCAATTCCCTCATCGACTTTTATGGACAAAACAAAGGGAAGTGCAGTTCAATATGTTTATTGTTTAATGGTTTTTGAATCCACCAATTTTTTTTTTGGAATCCAGAGAAAGCAACGTAAAAAAAGGAGGGAATAAGTCCACAAGAAAAGAGGGCCCATACCACGAACCAATGTGTTGTTTGAGATAAAATAAGAAGGCCCATCAGATGTTTATAACTAAGAATATGCACAAAATTTGTGATGTATAACTTCCACCACTAACTTTAATATAAAATGAAATGGTTATCTTTGTTAATTTAAAATGAAATAATTATATTTGCTTCTAAGTAAATAGTTTGTTTTTCGTTAAAGCAATATCTTGGATTTGGGTTGTAGTACAAATAGATTACTTTGTAGAGAATAATACAATTTCACTTTATTATTCTCTCCTTTTATTTACTATTAGTTGTATTAGAAGGTTTGATCAACTTGTCATGTGGCTATATGTCATGTTCTCATTTCTTTATACATGGTTATTTCCATGTCATGCTTAATGTAACACAAATTAAGTTAAATGATACATGGCATAAAACGTGGCATTTTCATTAGTCAATTGTATTTATCAATTACGTGCGAACCCTATCCATGTTTTTGGTAAGATTGATAAAAGCCAACTCAGCTCTGAACAAGCATATCAAAAAATGTCTACATGTTAAGGTAGAAATAGATTATGGCTGACACTTTAGTCCACAGTTATAAGTTGTAACCAAGACACAGACCATGCCATCACAAGTGTGCTTATGAAAAAAATCCACTTGCTCATGCAGCTTTTAAGCTGGTGATAAGTCACAAAAGCTTACCTGGTCCTCATCTTTCATGACCAACAAAAGAGGGATATATCTAAGTCATGGCAGTCAATACAAACTTTATTCTCTTTCTTTCCAAAAACAAAATTTGATAATTAGATATCAAATCCAAAATAAGAAACTTCCAAAACTATACATATGATTATCTGCATCAGCAAGGCTCTGTCATCAACTTCCAGTTTCTATCTATACTAATGTTCCCCCCTTCGTCTACTAATAATATTCACTTTCACCTATTAATAATTTTAACCGATACAACGACAACATTTGACCCTTTGAAGCAATTCCAGTCTTTAGCCAACTGAACTAAGCATACTCTTCTCCGCTTCTGCTTCTTCCGCATTTAAGGAGAAAATATCAACAGGTGCAGTTGTGCACCCAACAGCAGCTTGCTTAAATCTACCATGAGAGGATCCCTTTTGGTGATCAAGAAAGATAACAATAGCAGTGATATCATCGTGGAAATGTCGTCTTATTCCTTTTTCAATTTTCTTTATATCATCATATCTCATCTCTCTCTTCTTTGCAGCTTTCTGAAGGGCTGTTCTAACTAGTCTCTTGGCAATTCCCTACACATACCAGGACCACAAATCAGAATCCATGTAAAAATCTACAAAGTCAATCACTCTAAGCAACTCGCAAGTAATAGAAGAAACTCACAGCTCTAGGATATTTGAAAACAATATTAACTGCTGCTTCATCACTTAATTGTTCCCAAAGGCCATCGGATGCAAATATCAAGAATAAATCTTCTGGCTCCAGCTTCCTGATAATGATTGATGGTTCAGCTGTCACTACAGGACGCTTCAAAGGAATGCGATTTCCATATTGCTGAAAAACTGGGTCTCTATAAAAATCGGGTCTCTTCAAATACACATCGCCAATAGATCTTGATACCTGCAAAACCAAAACTCTTTTGATCAGCTTCCCAACCCCATTTAAGGTAAACACCCTTCTCATACAAGGGAGGCAGGCATGTAAGGAAGGCAAAGCAAGAGATCATGGATTAGAGATATTGGTACTAACTTTTAAGTTTAAACCAAATACAGGAAAGCTCAGTTTATATATCACTTTGACATAGAATGCTATAAATACATCAATTTCATAGTATGTGAAGTAAGGCTGGAACTTGAAAGGAGAAAAATGTAAAATAGATAAACTGCTTTTACTCAGACTGTAACTGTAAATTGCCGCATTAACACTACAAGATATTTTGTACAATGGGACAAATTTGGTTACAGTATGGATATATGAACAGACATTAGCACAATTTTGTTAAGCAGAGTAATGAATAATAAATAGTAAAGTCAGGAAGATACTAAAGGTGGAAAAAAAACCAATGTATTACTATACCTGTATAATACCCTTAATCCTCCAAACTCCACGGGTATAAACTACAATATCTGAATCATCAGGGTGGAGGGCTTCAACTTCTCTTCTCACCTCTTCATCAGCTACATTATGATCAGTTGACAACCGCTCTGCCACTACTGGAGAACTCTTGCTCTCAGTATACCTCCTGCCAAGAACAACTCTAGAGTCTCCAAGGTTGGCAACATACAACACATTATTTGAAATTGCACCAAGAAGACAACATGATCCTACCGTAGAAATTTGGGGACTAATGTGGATTGACAGCTTCACCAAATGACAGAAGTCTTCCTCTGTGGCGCTAAACGCCTTTTTAATCACATCCACCGATAATCCCCCTTGTTCAGTGGTAAATTCTACAGGTCAAATTAAGAAACAGGTGAGTATTTGCAGAATAAAAACATAAGCAAAACATGTATTTCTATTCAGGAATCTGACCAAACATAGCTTTTATGCACAAACACAGAAAAACCATTCAATCATACAAAGATTATAGTAACTGATTTCCTAACAATTCCACTGATTAAGAAATCGAAAAAAAATAGAGTTTCTTTATTGAAAAACTAAAGGCTTCTCAATTATTAAATAAATCATTTCAAATTAAAACAATGCTTTTTTTTAACGGCAAATATTAGTATGTTAATATTTGTTGTGCTGAGACTCGAACTCTCAACCTCCGTCCCTCCAACCTTTCACCCAAATCAAATCACCTTATAACTCATTTTTTTATTTTGTTATGGGTGATACTCGAACCCACAACCCTTTCATTTCATTCCTTAAACCATCTACCCTAACCATTAGACCACCTTATGATGAAGGCAAGTACTAACTAGGGGTGAACAGGACCCGACCCGACCCGCTCACCCGGTATAGCCCAATTATGATCGGGTCTGAAAATGGTCAGGTCTCATCGGGTCTAAGGTCGGGTTCGGGTTCAAACATTAGACCCAATCAATATTTAGGGTTGGTTAGGGACCAAACATGACCCGCCCCGATCATCCCATAGTCACTCATCATTATGTTTGTATGCGTCTCTCTTCAAATATATACAAAGTAATGATATTTTTTGGTCGAAAATATCATCGATTCTCTAATTCTTCATCATATATAGATGTTTAATAATATATATACACATATATTATTTTATATGTCAAATTACATATTCACAATAATAAAAATATTTAGAAGACTTTATGTAAAATGAGTATACGTTATATTTAATCGGGTCTAAGGTCGGGTTCGAGTTTAAAGGCTGACCCTGTGAGGGTCGGGTTCGTGTTTAGAAAAATGGTCAGAACAACATTTAGGATCGGGTAAGGACAAGCCTTAACCCAGCCCATGCTCGCCCATAGTAATAACTGATATCCTGAATTAGAAAATACCGTTTTAATGAGAAAACGATGTATTTAATTATTGCAAAGTGATATTTCTCCTTAAAAACTTCATTTTTATTGATACTCAACAACTCCCTTAACATAATTGGGTGAAATTAACACAGTTAAGTAAACTTTGTTAAACTTTGTTTGCACAATTCATCCATTACTCAAACAAGTTATACTATTCCATAATTATCGATGACCACTCAACAACAACAACAAAAAACAAATTTTCAACACGGAGAAGGGTAAACTGAAAAAGAGAGAAAACCAATTACTGTGCAAATAAGAAAAGAGATGTCTGTTGACGAATCTTGAAGCTTCAGGTCCTCCGTGACCGTCGTAGACACCGATATAAGTGGCGGAGGGGGACGTGAAGACTTGACTCTGATCTTCGAGACTGTAATTGGCTTGAGCAACAGCAATCGAAAAGTCGCCGGAGGCATGAGGCTTCAATTCCGTGTGCCAGAGAAGTCCGTCACCGCCGCCGCGTCGGAAACAACAATCGAGAGGACTGTAGCACAAACGCATCATGATCCGAAAGTGAGTCAGATGATAATTAATTTGTGTTGGTGAATTTGGGTTTAATTTGAGTTTGAATTTGTGGAATTAGGTTAACGTAAATGGAGAATAGAATAAAGAAGAAAGAGAATGAAATTAAAGTAAGTGGTAGATGGCGCGTTAGAAAGAGGAAGTAGAAGAAGGGGTAATGAAAAATAAGTGTAATGGTTGTTGGTTATACAGTTATATTTGACGCGTATTGCCATTAATTATACACAAGTGGGTGTTGTTCTCTTTTCATTTTTGGGTATAATAATAAGTGCGTGTCCTTTTCTTTTTTTCCTTACTTTTAGATATATTATTACCTCGTACTTATCTTCGAATCTATATTTTTTATGGGAAATCTGCGTCTCTATATTGTTAATTAAATAGTATTAAAATTATAATTAGCTTTAAAGTATTAATAAATTGTTTTAATATTAAAAATACAGTTTGATAGGATTAATTTATTGTGTCTGTCACTATTTAATATTGCCAATGGCAAATTATTGGAGACAACTATTTAGAAAAGAAGACGTGGATTTATAACGTGTGTTTTGCATTTTAGAAGTTGAATATATACATTTATATTATGAGAAAGGATCTACTTACTCCAAGACCAAGAGTAAGTGAAAAAACACTCACTCCACATCTTAGTCATTAAATCTTGAAAAATCTAATGGTTTAAATGTACTTACCAATTCAAACAATTGAATTTCCTAAGAATGAATGATCATGATATGGAGTAAGTATTTTTCCACTTACTCTTAGAGTAAGTGAATCCCTCCCCTTATATTATTGGATTGATAAATGGTCAATTAAAAAATACAAATGGTGATGCATTATATATCAATTGATGAATTTATGTTAAAATTGATTTGAATTCATATAATATAACGATCTATAAAATATAAGCTCTCGCAAAATAACATAGGAGAAGAAAAAATCATTAAATAATAAAAATCAGAGCTGAAAATATACATTTACAGAAGCATTTTACACAATCAATTCATTATATATATTTCATTTTTATATTAATTTTATTTAAAAATGAACAGTAGTTAATACATGAATGATGAATTATTGTGTGAAAATCTCTTATATTATAAATATTATTATTGTATGTATATTAAAGTCTATATATTATGTTATTATCGATATGTAATATAAGGTCATGTGGATGGAAGCTTCCGACTCCAAATCAGCAATCTATCTCCACTACCTTCCGTAATAAATAATCTATGTATGAAGTCTATTTCTCAACTCTATACACCTAGTCTGAAGATGACAAGATAAATGCGTGTTATGATGTTACTCTTAACATATACTATTATCTTATTTCATTAGGATATTCTCATCATGGTTTTAATAAACTCTTATTCACTGTTAACACTTTCGTTTTAAGTATAATAATGTGGGTATGAGTCTTGGATAAAGATTTTGAATTTGTTATCTATTTTTTAAGACTCTGACTTGAAATTTTAGTACGACCCATCAAAATGAGTTATACAATCTTGTTATGACACAATTTTATTTATAGTTCATTTTTATATTATGGTGTAAATTCTCACGAGTCTTACTGAGTGGAAGTTTTAAAAGTTTTAGGGAGTGTAATATGATCTTAAATATCTTAAGAATTTTAAGGACTAGGATGCTTTTCGTTTAATATATAGAAACATCTTCTCTTATCAGTGTAGTTGTTTCGCTTTGGGTAGCAGTAGGTTGTTGTGAATCAAGGACACTGCTATCTTTTACGGGTCCCAGGGTGGGACAAGACATTGTTTCCTGCCAACATTTATGTACACAACAAAGGATATTAATTTCCTTCCACGTCCTGTAATTTGCATTCACATTGCTTTCTATAATAAATAAAGATTGACTTCATTGATTTAGTGTTACACAAATTGTATACACGATATTTATATCATTAGACAAGAATCATCCACAAACATTAAAGAGTTTTCTGGTCGATGGTTTTGCTACCTTAAACATACCAACTTAACAAGGTTTGTCCGTGACTAAAGGAGCCATAAAACACTTAATCAGTGAAAGCCAACTCCATTACAACATTCTCATCCTTTTATACAAGCACGTAATAAAAGAAATTCAACCTATATAGTAGAAACCATTCAGCCTCTTTTTTGGTAAGTGACTATTTACAACTATACCTCTTCTACAGTAGGGACAGTCTCCACAACTGCGAACCCAAGGATTCAAACAAGCAGAGTGAAATTTATGTCCACATGGCAAACATATCAGCTTATCTCCATCCGTGAAAGATTCTAAGCATATGCTACAATCCTGCAGTACTCTGGACACCGATGCTGTCAGCCTGCTGATAAAAACTTCCAGATGCAAACAGTCAATGGCCTCCTGAGTGAGTCCAGGTGGCTTTTGGTCTAGTTCTTGTAAGAGCTGCGACCTTCCCATTTGGGAAGTCAAGTCACTAACTAGATAGCCCCCAGTTGGAACATCATTTGATATTTCGCTAGCTTGATCTCCAACCGTTGAGTCTCTACCATGTTGCCTATGGAAACAGAAAACAACAATTCAAACTGAATCAGAGATTTGGAAGACCTTCATGTGAAAATGAACATACCAGGTGAAAATTCTATCCCAGTTTCTAAATGGAATTCATTTTAACAATGATCAAGGATGCAAAAATAACATGGACAACAAAATCAGTCAGTACAACTATTACACTTCACGAAACAGCCAAACCATGAAAGAACAACAAAAAAGTCTGATTATTAGAAGCAAGAGTAGCATCACCATGAGGATTAAACAAGTTTTATATAACACAAGTATTGTGCTATGAGAAACTCAACAAAATAAGTACAACTAATAGCATGTAACATTACCACAATATCACTTGAATAGGAGAATATATAATAACCTATAGGGGATATTGAAGAAAATATTGAATCCAGATCATGACTGGGTGATAATATTCATTATAGAATGCACTGTGTTCTCAGTGACACAAAACACAATTAACTCAGTCACGCTATACAAGTAAGATCTTGACTCAATAAAGGCCCTAAAGTAGTATGACATTATGTTATCCACTCAGGTACCCTTGGGTGGAGAATTTTGGACGAGAGGGATAAAATTTCATTTCTAAAATCTAAATTGATAGAATTTTAAAATGTTTATGAAAATGAATATTAGGTGTCTATCTCACCATAACCACTCATTCAATCCTCTCATGTTAAAAATTCTCAAATAAAAGGAATGTTTACTTAAAATGAAAATTTTCTCATATGCTCCTTTCCCCTCCAAACTCCTCTCCATTTAAACATTATTATTAAGATTTGAACACATGACCTCTTGGTCACTGAGCTTTGGAGTCACCTTACCAGTGTATTTCATGGCTCCCAAGGCTTCCCTTTCTCTTCCCTCCCCTCCAAAATCCAACTCACAAACTCAGCTAATGTAACAACATTGATATTTAACATGATAGCATCATTTATGTTTCAAAAATAAAGTAACACATCAACATTTCTTAAATGGAAAACCTGTTGGTAGAGAAATTGTCCCCTCTCAGCCTCTCAAGGAGTCTTTCCCTTGCAAGTAGCACTTCAACAGGTAGTACGTCACTACCACTCACTCTCATATCTCTCCCATTTTCTGCAGAATCGTCGCTATCATTTACGACAGACCAACGATTCCTGCGATGAACAAACCTATCCGCTCCACGCTCCTAACAAAATAATCAACAAACAGAAAACCTCAACACAACACACTATTACCAATTTACAATTTACAATTTATATTATTATCATTACAAGTATATAACTTCATCACTAGAAACCCACTTAAAGAAGAAATGAGCTCAATAATATTAAGCAAGTGTTACTTTTAGTGTTTTGTGAGAGTTGAGTTTTGGAGGGGAAATAATGAAGAAGAAAAAAGACTTTAAACATGAAATACATATATTAATAAAATAAAGGGCTAATAAAGCATAATCATGCATAGAGAGGGGGTAAATAAAGGGCTAATTGATTGATGAAATAAAATAAAAGAGAAAACAGCAGGAAAAAAAATAAGGTGTTGGAAAATAGGAATAGTAAGTAGTACGGTGTGGGAGGAACGGTGGCGGAGACGGCGAACATGGTCGTGGCGGCGGAGAGAATCGGCGTCGTGGAGACGAAGGTGAAGATCTGGAGAGGGAGAAGAATCGAAGGTTGGATCGAGAGAGTATCGACCAACTCCAAGTCGATGATGCCTTCTGTTGAATAACTCGGAAGCGCTCGTCATGCACAGTTACACACGATTTTATGTGTTTAATTACTGTTTCTTTCAGACACAATGCGATGAAAAAGATATTTTGAGTTGAAGAATGAAGAAAGAGGAAAGTAAAAGATAAAAATGAAAGAAACAAAGCTCAATGGTAACTTCAACGAAGAAACCAGGCAGTCACGCGATTTTTTCCCAAATCCAACCCACTTCTTTTGTCTTTGTTTATTTTCTAAGAAATTTCGAAGAAGCACAAATAAATAAAATTATGGATTAAATTGAGGATTTTCTGTTGCTACACTAAAATATATATAGAGAGTAAATATCATCTTACCAAATCTTCCTACAAATTCTCTTAATTTAGTAGGAATATAATTTTCCATATATATATATAGGTACCTGGTGCCAGGAACTTGATCGTGGGAAAGGGAGCAAATGAGAATGGGTGATTGGGTGGGATGGTGACTTAATTAAATTCAATTTAATTCAGGTTAGGATGAATGTTTCTTCTAAGAACATCCTATGTTGTCGAGGGTAATAAACTAGAATTAAAATTTTGACATTTTCATTATCCTAAAGATCTAACAAAGACATTATATCATTATAGTAATATATTATTAGTGGTGAAGAGCTATATAAGTTATGTTTGGTATGGATGAAAACTTGTTGAAAAATAAGCTTAAAATTAAATTTTATATATTTGGTAACCATATAAAATTATAAACTCAGATTTTTTCTTGGAAAAAAAACCAAAGTAAAAACACTAAAATCATGAGTTGAATTATTTAAGGTTAGCTTTTTTCTTTCTTTCAATTTTTCACTTATTATTTTACTCTATCATAACTTTATTTCTCTCATGATTTTTACATTTTTACCAAACTCCATAACTCTCCATATCATCAACATCAAACTCTATTATTTTTATTTTGTGTATTATTTATTTTGTGAATTGTGTAATTCAAGTTTAACAACTTTTATTTATTTGTGTGTCATGTTGTTTTTTTATATTAATATTGATTTTTATTGTATTTTATTTTAATATATTTTTTAAAATTTGTTATACAATATTAAAATTTGAAAAAATTATAGCAAAAATATATATGATGATATTAGTAGCCTTTTTGTTGAGGAAAACAACTTCCAATAAAGGCATGCATACTTTATTTTTCATTTACACTCCTTATTTCTTCATTTCCTTTTATTTTACTTTCGAATGTATATTAAATAATCATATTTTAGTCAAACTGTATCAAATTTTTACATCATGTAATAATTTTTTTAAATTATATATAGCCTTACATATCAAACGAGAGGAAACAAAATAAGTATATAATATTATTATTGTAAAGATTTATACATAAGTAATATATATTTCATTATTCATTTGTACATCATCATTTGTATTCGTAGAGCTCATACAAAATCGATCTGAAGGAAAATCAAGTTCCTCTCTCAATTCTTGGTATTAATTTCTATACCAATGCTACTACTATTTGGTTCAAAAAGTTTGGGGCATTAATTTGGCAAAAAGACAAAACTTATATAAAGTACTATATGTATTAGCGGTACAAGTGACCTATAGTATAAAGTACTATTTGGTTCAATGATATGTAAATTTTGGGGCATTAATTTGGCAAAAAGACAAAACTTATATAAAGTACTATTTGGTTCAATGATATGTAAATTTTTTGTTTACTTTCAAGTTATATAATTAGTCACTTATATCACTAGTGCTATAGTATTTTACCTTTAAGTTTTGTACTTCGGCAAAATGGTAACTAACTAAGACTTAGAGGCTTGATGTTTTCGCTTAAAGCCTTATGATAATATCTCTCTCCTTTTTAACAAAATGTCTCATTTTGTTAAGCCATTAAAAAATATATTAACAACATTAGATTTTAATTTTTTATGGATAGAGTTTGAAACTTTAATTCGAATCGAAGTTCGCACTAGCCATTGGGCATAAATGCTCTCATGATTTCTTTTGTTTTGTAGTTGTTGACTCTTAATAATATTCTGTTCAAAGGTTGAAAAGCTATCGCCTAATGGCTAATATAAACGGTGCAACAAATAAGAATCTTCTCTGTTAATAAAGAGATAAGTGAATTTTTTATGTGTATTATAAGGGTAAATATATAATTATTTTTTAAATAAAAATGACAAAAATGACATTACATCTTTTACTTTCTTTATTTTTTTTGGGTACTTGTTTCTCCATTAATGAAAAGTAATCTTCCTCAACAAATAATAATATGCTCCCAAACTACCCTTTCCTACTATTAAATGGTGCAACAAATAGTGATATGCTCCTATACTACCCTTTCCTACTATTGCTTAATGGTTTAAATTATATTATTGGGAATAAGACGATTTTCTTGTACGGAACTGATATCGGTACATAGTTGCACAACCTGAAATTTTTTAATTATTTATTTAGTTGAGTGTATCTCTTTAACCCTAGAAAGTGATATTGTTGACTCCTCTGGCATACAGATAGCAAGCTTAAGCTTAATAAACTTGTTATAATCATGATATGCATCAAGCATAAATGTTAAAAATCACTTGTTTCACCATTTAAATAACCGACTATAACCTACTAGTTTTATTCTCATTGGCAACTGATATTACAAAGCTACACCTGGTACATAACCCTTGAGGATTGAAACTCACAACTAATATTCCAATCTTGGTAGATATATAATATTGAACTTTATTACTGATATCCCATTAATGGGAATGTGGTTGTGGAGAATCAAGGTTTGGGGTTGGAACTGTCCACACCATCAATATTTCTGAACCAATAATTCTGAGTGAAACAAGCAGCACCTTCTGGAACATCGTCCATTACCCACTCATGACCTTTTGGGAAGAAAATTCCTGTGCGTGGGTGTGGAACCCAGCATGCTGCACCTGAATCTTCTATCTTCCCACAGACTGTGCCTGAGAACTTACCTACCCCACTCTCTGATCGCTTAGTTCCCCTGCATGGCTTTCACATTTCATTGTTATCTATTACAGTTTTCTCTCTCAAGTTTCAACACTAGGAAATGATTTACTTAACAAATACATTTCTATGAATTAATAAATGAACTAAGATATATAGCAATTACTTTCCAATGGATAATGTTTCATGAATATTAAAACAGGAACGTTATGTTTGTTGCCCATTGATTTTTTTATTTTATTTTATATATGGACCAAAAGAGTCTCATGCACTCAGCTGCATGTTTTATATAAAATAAAAATGTGAGACTTGGATAAATATTACATGACATCAAGTATATGATGTTCAGAAGTAGATGCACAAATAACAGAATACCCCTTTTATAATTGATCATTAAGAAAGTTATGAATGATAATTAGTTTACCGGAGAAGCAAAATCTTTGCATTATTGGTGATGCCACCTCTAACCATATAAGCAGAGTCAATGAGAATGAGGTAGCAGCTACTATTGAATTTACGCAGTACGTTGCATGTACAATGTTTCAAAACACTGAATGTATAATGTATATTTATAATGTTCTAGTGTTTAAACTTTGAAGTAATGAAAGAATATAATAGAGGAATAAGTTCTGTCTCAAATTTGAAGCACAAATTCAGATATGGAGGGCGACTTTTACATGTGAGAACACTATATATAATGGAAAATGAATCTGTGCTTATAAACCGTTGCTTTTGAGGCACAGTTAAAACTGTTTCTAGAAATGGTTAGAGAGAGGCCATTTTGGAAATTATGAAGCTTCTTTGTTAATTGAGGGTTGAGGCCACTGCTACTACTGTTGCTTATTCTTTCAGGTACACTGTTTTTCTCCTTTTAAACAGATTTTGAAGTTTGTATTTTCCTGCCTCGTGTTAAATACGTGTAAGAATAAATACCATGAATCTTATGATGTTATCCCTTTTCTCTTTTCTGATTAAACAATTTAACACCATTCAAAAATGCATCAAATTTTTTTGTAGGCTGACCAACTTTGGGAACATCTAGAACCATATCATATTTATGATAACTATGTAAATAATGTCTAGATTCATATTATAGGCTAACCAAATTATGTAATTACGGTAATTTGGATATTTATGATCTCTGTACTTATTATAAATATACTAACTTTCAGCCTTCATTGTGTAACTCAGATATCATCATGTCTCTCTTTTCTCTTTACAGTTAACAGTATTCCTCAAATTAGGGGGCAGGCTAACCTAGTATAACAGTTATTTTTAAATTGCAAGATTTGCACCCCCACTTCTCCTTATTTTTTTCCAGAATGATTGTAAGTTTATGGTTGGAATTCGATAATAACAAAGTTAATGTGGTACTTAAGTCATGACTCTTCTCATATACTTAAGTTTTAGTCTTTCATTGAGAGTTATGCTACCTATAGGATGGATTAAATCATTGAATATAATAGGTGAATAAAGCTATCAAAAAAGAAAGGGAGAGACAATATTAGAAGTCCATGATAGTGGTAAGTGAAAATATGGTGAATCTAAAATTAAGTATTGTTTGCATCTATCAAAACTCTCAGATCAAATAAATGTTAGTTTAATTTTCAGAAGTAAATAAATGTTATGAAAAAATATAAACGAAACTATTAGAAATGATTTAGTCTCATGCCATAATTGAGAACTACTAGTCAGAATATATTTTTTCTTATAATAAAAAAACAAGGAAACAAGAAACTGCTGCATATGACTTACAGCAGATTTAAAGTAATTATGCCACCTTTGTTCAAATTTGAGTCCATTTGTCTCCACATGGGAATCAAATGGATGCATTTTTAGTTTTGGCATCTCTATTAAAAAAAACATTCACAAAAAAGTTTATTATATATTACATGTAAGTGATACTCAATATTTTAAAAAATTTATACTAACAATATATAAATATTAAAATCTTATAAAAATATAGTATTATTATACATATCTAGCTATAAAAGAAGCAACAACAAAAAGGTTTATACAGCATATTGTTGGGGTCACATTATTGCATCTTAGAAAAACTAGAAATTTTTAAATCAAATCTATTTTTTTACTAGAATATTTTTTCTTGTACCAATTTTCTTTTTTCTAATTAGAAAAGCAAAAGGTCAATATATTGTAAATTAAAATCAATCCTTCAAATATTCAATTAGTAAAATGATTATGATTTGTTTTTTTAGTCAAAATGAGTAATAAAGAATTACTTAAATTGTCGTTACAAGGCCTTACTGTAACGGCTAGTTTTCATTTCCATTGATGAAAAAGGGTTTGCTTGTAATCTTGTATTGTGTCTCTGTTTTTCGATTGTGAATCTCTTCTCTCGTTTAAAGAAACCAAATTATTTCTGCGCAGATCACTTCAATCTTTCTTGCTCTTTCTGAATCTTTGATTCTCACTCTCAGAACCAGTTATTAAAATCAAAGGTTAAAGTCTTCTTTTTCTCTCCTCCTGGCTATGGATCTTTGCTGCAACGATGTCGATACCGTTCTTCATTCTGAAGCTGATTCTCTCTCTGCCAATTCCAAGATTAGAAAAGTAAGCCTTCCACGTTTATTTAATTTTCATTCTCAATCTTTATATTCGAGTGGCATCTTTCTTGTTTTTGAATTTTTGTTTTGTTTTTTTGTTTGCTATCTTTGTTTAATGTTTAGTGTTTTACTGATTTAAAACCCTAATTTCATGAGAACTTATCAACAAGTTATTGTTGAAACCCTGAGTGCGGACAATAACTGCTATTAATAGGTATTAGACAAGGCCTTGATGAGTGCTGTTTTAGTTTACAAGGCCAAGTGCATAGAATAAGTCTTAATCCGGAGTTTCTCTCTTATCAAGATTTATCTGTTTTTTCTGGTTATTTGTAAATTTATTCATGTAAGTATGTAACAATTTTATTGATTAATGGTAAAGTTGTTTGGCTTGTAACTTGAAAGTCGTGAGTTCAAATCGTGAAATAAGATAACTCTATTTATTCCCCTGTGAGGGTGAGATTGCATACATCTAATACATCTATTCTTCTCAAACCCTACTAGATAAGGGGTCGTGTGCATTGGGTCACCCCTTTTTAGCATAGATGCAACACCACCGTGAACTTTGCTTTAACCTTTGCAGTCACGAATCATATACTATAGGCTCTTACATAAAAAGTAGTCTTGCAGCGAACTTAAAAGTACAAGTAGCAATCACAAAATAATTTGAGTGTGGACTGATTATGGTATGATTTGTTTTTCTACATTTCACTCAATAATTTTTTATGCTTTGCAGGCTCTTTAATCAGTACTATGAATTTAATGTTTAGTCGAGTTTCTAATATTTTTGTTTTTGTTTTATTGAATGGTGCAGAATAAGTTGACCAAAGATTCTGGCCAATCTTCATCAAGTGCTCTTACCAAGTTGACATCACAAATCAAAAAGCCTCCTCGTCGTAAAACTTCTCCTGTAAACTGGTTCCCGCGCAAAAAAGGGGGTTCCTACTTAGAGAGGAAAATTAAGATGCTTCAGGTAGTGCCTTTATATGTACATATTCACTATCTGTATTTAGCTTATTAATTCGAAGCTTAACTCATTTGACCATTTCAGGAAGTAGATGGTATGAATTTGACACTTGATCAAACACTAGGCAGTTCTAACCCACATTATTCAAGGGTACTGAGAGAGAAAATGGCTGCTAGGGATGCGGCACACAATGCAATAGAGGCTCAAAGAGCTGCATTGGTGGAAGCTTGTTGGTGCCGAATTTTGCGTGCTGCCAGGTAAAGTTCTCTGCAAAGAACATATGTTTGTTTCTCGTTTTTTCTTTATTGGATTTTTGGTTTTGTTGACCTGTTAGTGTTTACAGGATTCCTAGTAATGATGCAGAAGCTCAACTCTTGAAGGCAGAGAAAAGTGCAGCAGAAGCTTTTGAGGCAGCTCAGGCTATGGGAGTTATCATGTTTGACTTGCCAAATTGCCCTAGAAAGCATTGTCAAGTAGAGGCATCCTCGGTTAATGGAGAGGGATCGTCTACTCATACTGTTACTGCATCTTTTGAAACTGCCTTTGAGGTAGACAAAGAAGTAGCTGCAGCAGTCAAAACTGCTTTTGTTAGGCTTGCTAACTGCCCTTCATTTAATAAAGATGAATTCAAAGAACTGCTAAGAAAAATTAGTGAAAACCCAGATGCAGATGAAAGTGATCAGGGCTTGTCTGAGTTTTCTTCAGAGTATGAGTCTCAGTCTGAGTATGAACTTGATTCAGTTTCTGAAGACTATAACTACCAAGACTTGGATTCCAAAATGCCATTGATGGGGGTGAGTCAGATGAAAAGCAGGAGGGACAACAGAGTAAAGCTTGTGGATATGATGATGGAGAGGTTAAAATGTTTGCAAGAAGATGAACTTTCTTCTCTTGCAACTATTGTAGCAACTTATGGTTTAAACGCTGCCTTGGCTGAACTGCAGAATATCAAGCTGCACAATACAGGCCCTGCTACTGAGCATACCTCCTCAATTAATTTTCCATCAAGAAGAATGTCAACATTGGTACTCGGAAAGGCAGCCCTGGATGGGAAAATGAGAAAGAAGCAAGTTGAGCCAGAACTACCAAGCTTAGATAAGTTTTTGGTGAAGCACGTGACAAAACTTGAAAGAGAGGTTTGCGAAGCCAAGAAAAACAGAAGCAATGAGACAGAACCAGTTAGGGATAGCTCTCGTAAATCTGTTGACGGAACTCCGTCAGATGCCATACCTGATTTGGGAAGTATTCTTGTGAAGAAGAATTATAAAAAGTTAGGAAAAGACACCCAGGAGGCAAAAATTAAGTCAGTAAATGAAACAGCGGGAGTTCCAAGAGGCATACGAAACCGACAGAAGGATTACACAGAAGTACCAAGCTTAGATAAGATTTTAGTTAAACATGTCTCAAGATTAGAAAAGGAAGTCCAAGAAGCAAAAAACAGAACAATCAACGAGCGTAATACAAGTTTGAAGAAAAATGTTGTTGATACTTCAGGTGAAATGAATTCAACTTTCTATTCTGATGAAGCATTAGAGGGGAAAGAAAACATTCATCTAAATAAGAAGATTGATACCACTTCTAAGTTATCAGATGGTTCAAATGATGATACTGAACTAAACAGCGATGGGTTAGAGAAGATTCTGAAAAGGCCAGTGCACAGATTGGAAAGAGAGAAGATGCAGGCCATGTCACTGGAAAGCCGAAGTGAAAATTGTAGTCAACAAAAGAATCCTGTTGCAAAGGATGGTACAGATTGTGAGAGCTTGGATAAAATTTTAGTAAAGCATGTCTCCAGACTGGAGAAGGAGAAAATGGGGGTCAAGTCAGGCAAAGAAAGAGACGAATTTAAGAGAAGTCACAGGAACACTTTGGAGACAAATGAAGGTGGTGGCCTAGATCAAGTTTTGGTTAAACATAAATCTAGACTTGAAAGAGAAAAGATGGCTGCTGCTCAGCAGTTGGAGAAACCTGTTAGTCATTCCACAGCTCGTCGTGAAGCAAGGGAGAGAGAGTTGCAAGATGTGTGGGGAGGACTGAGCTTAGGAAACATCCATTCAGAGACGAATGAAGATGGCGGTCTGGACCAAGTTTTGGTTAAACATAAATCTAGACTTGAGCGAGAAAAGATGGCTGCCACTGCTCAGCAGTCAGAGAACCCTGTTAGTCAATTTATGTCTCGGCGTGAAGCAAGGGAAAAAGAGATGCAAGAAGCTTGGGGAGGCCTGAGCTTGGGAAATTCTATGAAGCTTAGCCTCTCTAAGCTTGAACGGGAAAAGGTTAGTCTTTGTGTTACTTGACAGACACTCTTAATTCTTATTCTTTTTATAATTTTTATGATGTTAGTTACTGCTGCAAAGAGTTGTTAACTCTGTCTAAATCTGTCTGTTTTTCTTTATATAGGCTGCCTGGACCAAAGCTGAAGAGGAGGAAAGGAAGCAGCAAGCATTGAAAGCAATATGAAATGTATTTTTTTCATAAAATTACTTATTTGTGTGGTTTTGTAATCTATATCAGCTAATTTGAAACCTCGATGTTACAGTGATATTTCCAATAATGACCTCTGTGGAACAATATCAATAGATGGTCTCTCGAACTCTGTGGAACAATGACCTCTGTCGAACTCGTAATATGGTCTCTCGAACCAAGTATGTCGAATTCCCATTGTTTGGTAGTCAATAGGTAGAGTATAGTGAAACCAGGACCTGTCTTATCCCAACATGAAAAAACTGGGCATCAAATTCCTTCTTTTACTTCATCTGCATAAATTCCTAAACAATCACCAAATTAAGCATCCTAATTCCTATCAAGTACCACTTCAATCTGATATACATTATTACCTCGCTCTAAATTTTGAGACACAAAAAACCAGTAACAAACTCAATCATGAACTAACAATCCTTGTACTTTTCAGTCAAACGAAACAAATAATTACACACGGAGTCTAACAGTAACGAAACAACACCAAATTACCAGTTTAAAATTTAAGGATCTCCATGATAACTACTACACCTGATTTACAATTAAATCACATTAACTAGAAACAGAATGGGGAAGCATGCATTCTTTTCACTGTTTATTTCCCATTTTGTTGGGTGATCATATATTTCACATTCTAAGTTATTAGTAATTGATGTTAATTTATGGTAAAAATATATATTAGTACTAATTAGTTAATGTCTTTGTTGATAGAATTTAAATTTATTGTGATTAGTTAAATTCATATGTAATCTTTATTCAAAGCACCAAATATATACTAAATATTAAGAATGTTTTGTGATTTTTAAACATTAAAAAATATGCAGAAATCATGTTGATTTTGTTGAATCTAAAATTTAATAGTGGAGAACTAAAATTGTCTCATTTAAATTTTCAAAAGAACATTATTTTGCTAAACTATGTCCATGTTCCCAATTCCACAATCTGAGTGCCTGCTCCTATTGAAGTGTATAGTCAGTGTTGTTACATTCCCAACTTACCCCGTCCTAATATAATAAGTACTAGTTTCCATCCACCATCAAATTAAGTAACCAATTTTGCAAGGGTATGTGTACCCCACACGCCAAAGACTCAGTCTCTATCACTGTTCACACCCAACTCATGCATGACCTTTTTCCTCTCTTCTCCAATTAGGACCAATTCCACTCATTCATCTTTTCCAACAGCTCTACCACTAGCACTTAGGTTGGTCCACTCTTCCTTCTTTCTCACCTTTTTCCCATTTTCCAATTCCAACTTCTTCCTTTATTCTCTTTCTCTCTTCTTCCTTTCTCACAGGAGAAAAAAAGAAAAAAAATGGCACCTTTTAGTTTCATTCCTCTCTTTTTGTTACTTCTCCTTCTCCAATTTCCTCTCCCATCTCTCTCAACCAACTCTGAAGGTATGTTTGTCTTATTGGCTTAGTTATGTGTCCTTCTTCATTCAACTTGACAGCCAAATTTTGGTCACATTTCTTATGTCTAGATCATTTGTTGTTTGTGTTTCCTTCTTTTCATATTTTGAAAATTAAATAAATCAATCAATTTGGCCTTGAAAATTTAGAGGTCAAATAAATGGGAAAAAAACTCTTATTGATTATCAGTTTTTTTAAATAACTATCAAACTATTCTTTTATATGACAATCTTAGGAGCACTTCCCTGTTAGTACTAATTTGACAATAGTTTAGGATTAAGAATTTGTAGCAGCAATAAGGAATAATTTGTGTTTTTTTTCCTTAAAAAATGAAAGTACATATTTTTTTTCTAAAACTAGGAATTTCCTTTGTCCCCTTGTTGGCTAGCTAGCAAAAGAAAAAATGTGTTAGGTTCCATAATATGCTTAGACATGATGAGGCTTTTGCTTGTAGGGAATGCTTTGCATGCTTTGAGAACCAGGCTTTCTGACCCAAACAACGTGCTTCACAGCTGGGACCCAACTCTTGTTAATCCTTGTACTTGGTTCCATGTTACCTGTGACTCCAATAATCATGTGATCCGCTTGTGAGATTCAGATTCCCTCCTTCTTTTTTATGCCCTTACTTACTTTATTCCTATCTTCACTACTGGTTTTTGTAATTAATGTATTTGGGCTTGGGCTTGGGCTTTGTAATCAGTTTTGTGATGTTTGAATTTCAGAGACTTGGGCAATTCTAATATTTCTGGGTCTCTGGGCCCAGAACTTGGCCAGCTATACCATCTGCGATACCTGTATGTTCTCAATACTGCTGAGATGAGCTTATTATAATTTTGATATGTTCTTTAGTTTGAAAACATGTGCCATCTAACATGCTGATGTACCAAATTATGAACTATTCCTAAAATAAGGAGTAATACCTTATTTTGGTCTCTAAAATATGTACTAATTTACGATGTAGTTCCTTAAAGATTAATTTTATCAATTTGGTTCTAAAGGTTGAAATCCTTAACTTTTTTACATCCCTGCTAATTTGTAATGTTAAAAAATGTCATGACATGATCACATGCCAAACTCAGCCTATTACACCAAAATGAGTCCCTTGGGGCTTATGTGTGTGTCCATGATGTTTTATTTTGGAGTGTATATATACTTTGTTAGATACATTTTGACCATCTCATTCACTGTATCTATTTAGCATATATACTTTATTAGATATTCTGTAATTCTTAATTGCAGGGAGCTCTATAGCAATGACTTTATAGGAAAAATTCCTGAGGAACTTGGTAACTTGAAAGCACTTATTAGCATGGATTTGTATGGTAACAAATTTGAAGGGAAAATCCCTAAGTCATTTGGCAAGTTGAAGTCACTTAAATTCCTGTAAGCATATTTATGTTGATTTGCAAACGCTTTTGATCCTTTGTTCTTAATTTCAAGTGATGTATAAATTGCTGCCTCATTTTCTTACTCCATTGCATTGATAAATTAGGAGGCTGAACAACAACAAGCTAACAGGACCAATCCCAAGACAACTCACGCGTCTCGCTAATCTTAAAGTCTTGTAAGTTTTTTCATCTCATTTTTTTCCTGATCTTTATTGGGAATGTGAGTTCAATTTCACTCAGTATCTCTCTTTAGCCTTATCTATTTACTTATTTGTTTTGTTTTGTAATCCTTATATCAGCTAATTTGAAACCTCAATGTTACAGTGATGTCTCCAATAATGACCTCTGTGGAACAATACCAATAGATGGCAACTTTGGATCTTTCCCAGTGGAAAGGTAGAACAATTATGTTATGGTTTATCTCATTACTCCATTTCATACATTCTCAACAATGAACAGTATATGACTTATCAATCAAAACATATCTTGATAAATATGCAAGATTTAGCCATTTAGAACTCGTAATATGGTCTCTCGCACCAAGTATGTCAAATTCCCATTGTTTGGTAGTCAATAGGTAGAGTATAGTGAAACCAGGACCAGTCTTATCCCAACATGAAAAACTGGGCATCAAGTTCCTTCTTTTACTTCATCTGCATAAATTCCTGAACATTCACCAAATTAAACATCCTAATTCCTATCAAGTACCACTTTTATACACTATAAGGTACTGTCCATCACTCCAGGGCCTAGCTTATTTCAAAACAGGATTAGAAAGCCATATTTGACATGCATGAATGAGAGTATGAGACTGATTTGAATGAAACATCCAGAGAAAAATAGACTAATGTATTTGCAATCTATCTTGCTTGTTAAAGAGCCATTCAGGAACTTGAGTTCTTAGCAAGTATATGATGTTGGCATTTTTAATTTGAGGCTGAACTAATTTAGATACCTTGCTAATGTTAGATTTATTATATGTTTTTCCTGCTCTTGTTTCAGTTTTGAAAACAACAGACTTAACGGTCCAGAGCTGAAAGGACTTGTTCCATATGACTTTGGATGCTGAAATCCTTCTCACAGACTGCAATGAATAGGCTTACTTAAGTAGTTAGTATCACAAATGTAATATGTGACCACAAAATTAATCTATATGTTAATTGCATGTCATTTACCAATAAAAGTTCTGTAGTAAGATGGACACACATCTCAATGTTTTCGTCATATTCATCTGCTTATTGTTCCTAATTTTTACACAAGTTAATCATAAAAGTGAAACTCAAATCAATGAATCATTCAAATACAAGGGTAATGACAGCTTGTGGTGATGGATGAGGTTCACCCGTGTTACTAGTGAAAATGGGGTTGATATATAATCCAAAATATCATAGCATATCACAGTGACATAATACTAAATACAGTGCTTATTAAAGTCTGAAGAGAGAGTGGGAACTCTTGTGTCAAATTATGTAACCGTGTATATAGTTGAGAGGTATCAAATCTCCTGTGTGATCAAGAGTGAGTGTATAGGAAAAGATTTTTAAAGTGAGTTGCAAGTATTTGCCGCAGTTATCAAGTCATGACTCAATGTGCTATACTGTCAGAACAGGGGCATGTCTGACTAGAAAAGTCTATATAATTCATAAACTAGGGCTCAATTGACCTATTTATGGATATAGGTTTATTGCCCAATTTACAAATGAAATTTGTTAGACCTATTTACACATGAAAACTTATTTACAAGCCTTATTTAATAGGCAGAACTTTGGAAAAAAGTTAACTGGACTTTAAAATTTGGCCTATAACAGCAAGCAATCTAAGTTGAAGACACAGGTCAAATCGGTTCATATCGAGGTCTAGGAAGTAGGAACAGAACTAGGTAGATTGATATGTCTGACAGGTAGAGCAAACTACACAGCCACAATGTTGAGATAATTTAATTGAATTTTATTTCAACAAAAATTGAGTTGAACTAAAACAAAAGAAAACAAGAAAAAGGAAGACAGAAACAAGAATGAGAGAGCTGCATATATTGATTGATTGAAGAATGATGTCACACAATTCATTCTTGAAACAATGAACTTCTTAACCCAGTCTAGATGTTCACATAATTTTGTACAAATATTTTCGCTCCATCGCAATCATCAGATATCTCTATATCTAAAATGCTATGGCTTATTCTGTTTTGCCAAATGTGTGTCTTCAGGAAAAGACAAAATTTGAAGGATATGTCAGCTGAAGTAAACAGTTAAACATTCAAAGCTTCCATCTATTAGTAAATTTCTGATTTACTGATAACAAAGGCTTCATTCTTCAGAAGCAAGCATGCAAATCTTCTCAAACTGTATAGGCCAATCTGGTCCAAGAACTTGTGGATTTAATTCCATTGCAACACGAAAGTCTAAGAGAGACGTACCAGCAGATTGTGTTGGTGTATGCATATATCTTCCAGGACACAATCTGTTTGAACCAGTCCTCAATCGTCCATGTATAAGCTCCTTATTTCTTGACCTATCTAAACTAATATAGGACTCAATCAACCTCTTCAGATATGAATCCAGTGCATTATTCAATACATTTACACAATCCACAGAAACAGTTAAACCCTCCTTTTCCAACTTCTGCTCCAAACGACTCTTCAAAGATCTTGAATCAGGGAGATGCCCACAGCTGTGACAGGTTTCTTCATAATATTTATTGCACAGTGACACATTAGAAAGAAGCTTACGGCCGCCGCCAAAATTCATGGATATACCAAGAGGAGCTCTAACTGGGCTCCTACTCTGGATGCTAGGGCTTCCAGCCATCTGTTCAACCTCTTCTCCATCTTCAACGGAAACAGGAGGTCTGCTGCCAAGGGAATTCAGTTCCGTTGCACTCTGCTGCACTAGTGTCTTAGAGATCAATTCTTCAGATGCAAGGCTTTGTGGCTTGCCCAATGGCCCTGCAGCATTTTGGCGGCCCGTATTAAACTTATGGTCTCGAACAGGCAAAGAGCCACGCCTCCGTGGGGAAGGAGGTAACACATCCCCATTTGAAACTTTTTCACGAAGGATGGACCCTGTTTTCGAAGAACCTCTCTGAGGTGGAGTTTTAGCCAGACAAGTATTCATGAGAATTCCCTTGATGAGTTGGTTGTGAAGCTGGATATTTTCCTTCCCGATTGTCATGATGCAAATCTTGTCAAACTCAGTCTTGTTAATCTTTGAACTGAACAATTTTACAAGCTGGTTAAAGTACTTTTCAGCTTTCTGATAACCAACCTTCCGAACAATCAGAGCTTTCAGCTCCGCAAGATCAATTCGAGCAAAGTTTCTTTTGGACATCCTCATCCTACCCAATATTCTCACAATTACTGAACCAGCAATGTAAACCACAATCTCAGATTCACACGCAAAACCCAGATGATCCAACAAAAAAACCCTAATTCCCTAACAAAGACTCCATCTGCAATTCATCAAATTCCCAATCAGAAAATATCACAAATCCAAAGCATCAAATTCACTAACCATACATCAATTAGAATAACAATTCAGACGACAATTAACCAGATAACATTCTTTTTTCATGAAATTGAACATTGAACACCAAAAACGGTATCAATACATAAAATTGAAGTGATGAAAGACGAGAAATATAAGCAAGCGATTAGCAAAGACGAAAGAAAACCCATGTGAGGTATTGAAGAAAGTATGGTAATTTAATGAAAGTAGGGCAGAAAAAAGTAGTACCAAAAGCGATGAACAGAGACGTTGAATTGACTGGGAAGTTGGGTAGACCAAAGTGCTATTTTGGTGTTGCTGTGTATGTTATGAATCTGAACAACGATGAAAAATGAGAAAGACAAAACAGAAACAGATGCAACGTAAGAGGCGTGCACTTTCCGAACATCTCCAACTCGTGTGTGTCTGTAGTCTTCACTTCAAATGCGCCGTCCACTAAAAACAAAAAGAGTTTCACTTTATGGACCCACTTTGTAATTTTTTATGCCAATATTTTTTTTAAAACTCCATAATACCCTCAATTATTTCATAATTCTCTTTCTACTCTTCATCTCAAATTATTTCAAAAATAGTTTGTTAATCATATAAATGTGCATGGGTAACATGCCTATTCAAAACCATGCCACAAACAAATATTGTCATGGGCGAATGTTAGTTCTAAATTTGTTTAAATAATATTTCATCTAAATTAAATGATATACTATTTTTCATTTAAACAAATTTATTGTTCACAATATAGGAAATTAACTAATATATTTCGGATGTTTTATTATATCTTCCGATAAGTGTCGTTTACCATAATTGAATAATTAAATTTTTGATTGTCTTATAGGTATTAGTGAGGGAAGTTACATTGAAAAAAGTTATGTAGAGTAAATATATGTTATATATGTAGATGTTTCATCTCAAGAGAATAATAGCAACTTGATGGGTGTTATAATGAGTGTGAATTATGTGTGATAAAGAATTACCATTGTAAAAGCTAAAAATAGCATATTGAAGTTAAGCGTATAATTACACGTTTATTTTTGTACTATCAACTAGTATCTCTCATATTATGGCTATGGGTAAATAAATAATCCATTTCAAAGTGTGTGACAATCAATATGAAGGAATGTTGTTCACATGAATCAAACACTTAACATTATGGTTTTCATAAGGATCTAACAAGACTCTATACCACTAAACAAATGTTGTTGATGTATAATTACATGTTATTTCAATGCCATATTTTTATATCACAACAATTGAGTTTGTAAAATTATAAATATTTATCCCATAATAAGAGTAACATGAAAAAAAATATATAGTTTATACATTATTATTACATCATTCACTATTAATATTTATTTTTTGAAAGTACTTAAAAGAATGATAAATAACATAATAAGTGTATTAAACATTTTGTATTCCACTAGTTATATTATGTATGAATAGTAGAAGTAAGAAAAAGCAAGATCCATTAACAATAGCCCACAAAAAACAAGACGAGGACAACTCGGGCCAAAATTTGGCCCAATAGATATTTGACCCGATTTCTTTTTTGGGGAAGAAACCCTAATAGTATATAAATCTCTGTTTACCGCAAGTGCAGTCTTGTCCATATTCTTCTTCAACCACTGCGCCCTAAGAGCTAGACTTTGTTTGTTTCGTTTCGAACTCATTCTAAAGCAATGGGTCACGCCAATGTTTGGAACTCTCACCCCAAGAATTATGGTCCTGGTTCTCGCACTTGGTATGTTACTCTTTCGACTTTTTCATTTCCCATGAATCTTTTTACTAGTTAATCTTATGTTTAATTTGTTCTTAATTTATGTGCTCTCATTTTTTAGTACTAGTTTTGTATTTTTACCCTGTAAATATATGATTGTTGATTCATTGCTGAATATCTGTTTGTTGTTTCCGTAACCTTTTTCCGTCATAGAATGATTATGTTAGATTAATTGTTGTTTAGTTGGTCTTTATTGCAATCTGTTTTGATACTTGTAAAAGATGGCCTTCTGCAAAAAACAATGATGGTGTAAAGACGCTGAATCGTGAATTATAGAAAATGTAAATTTTAGAAATTATAAAAAGGTTGTTGCTTTCCATGACTATTTTTTAGTTTTGTTATGATATGTTCTATGTGTTAATTTTTAGGCCTGTGCAACTAGTTTCTCTCCATTTATGAAATGATACAGTTATTTGTCTTTGCTAGTTTTCTTACTAAGAATGACCCCGAAAATTGAAGAAGTTATGTGTTAGCGATAGCTTGCAGATTAATCTATTTTAGATAGCTGTCTATGACTGGTTAAAAGTTATTGAATGCATTTGCTGTATTAGCTTGTGTGTTTTGTTTTATGTATGTGGTTTAATCATGTGAGCTTTGCTGATTCTGATTGTTGTTTTATACTATGTTCTAGTCGTGTGTGCGGGAATCCACATGGCTTGATCAGGAAGTATGGCCTTAATTGTTGCAGGCAGTGCTTCCGTAGCAATGCTAAGGAAATCGGCTTCATTAAGGTAAATTATGGAAGTCCCATTCTCATTTTTAGTCTTATACCAACACGGTTTTCCTTGGATTAGATAGTTTTGTTCTGCCATAAGTGAGCTATTGTTTTGCCATTGGTTCTCAGTATTTTATTTGTTGCTGCAGTATCGCTAAGGAATTATTGGCACACAACCACCTGTCCTGGAATTAGGATGGGTCTTGGATCTTATGTTTGAAGGAATGTGAGACTGTCTCTGATATCTAGTTATTTATCGAATTTTAGTTGTGGAACAAAATATTTTGATATTAATTGTCTTGAATGATCAATCTTCATGTATGGCATCTTCAATTCTAGTTTTTTTTACTTGTCACATTTAAAGTTGCATTCTGTAGGAAAAACTAAAATTACGTATCAATGGCCCAGATTCTAATTTCTTATTTCTGTAAAAAAAAAAGTCACATACAAAAGCTAGGTTTTCTCATACAATCAGGCATCTTTGTTATCAAGCTATCATGTGACCTTACCCAAAATTGAGAAATGTGCATGCCATGAAAATGGAACTTATTATTGTATAATGTCTAAGGTAGTAGTTGTGTCTGTCATGCAAGTGATACTACTAATTTTGCATTGTCCTGCAAAGTTCCTGATATTATGAGCGTGTTTAGAGTGGCCATGTGGAAAATGAGGTAGGAACCGGTCTCACATTTTTCTGTTGTGTTTTTGCGCTAAAACACTGATGAAAATGAAAAAATGGCCCCCACAAAAAATATATTTTAAACAATGGGCTTGTCACCACGTTTATCGGACTCACTCTACTACATGTCATTTCAATTTAGTCATGTGTATAAATAGAAGGACAATGCTTATAGAGTTGTGTTCTTGTTGATATTAAAGTTGGTATCTGGGTATTGGTGGTGACAGAGATTTTGTCAAAGACCACCAAACCAGCAAATTAAACCGGTAATATGTACATTTCTAAAAGAATCAGTCTATTAACATGATCAAATTCATTCCTTACTTTTAATAAATAATAAATAGATAAATAATATATCTGTGTGTATATACAAATATTAAATCTCCTCTACCTCATTAATCTTGATTGTCATGTCAATTGTGGTCAGCTTTCAAAGTATGAATGAATACCAAAATGTTCATTTCTGACTTAAGCTATAATATCGAACCTTTGGCTTCAAGGATTATTAACCCCAAAGCAATATAATAATAACCACATTTTAGTAGGGGTGGCAAAATGGGTCAGCCTGACCCTGTCTGGGCACGCCAAAATATGGGTTGGGCTGGCCCGACCCTTATTACTAAAAGGCTCAAAATGTCAGCCCAACCCATATTTGGCAGGGCTGGTAGGCCAGCAGGCTGACACATTTTTATTTTTATTTTCAAAAACACATTTAAATTACACTGATATTCCATTAGTTTTAGTGAAATTACACAAATTATTCTTCCATTTTCTACACTTACAAAAAACCTCTTAATTTATAAACATACATTACATTGATCAATCATGTATTACATGTGTAATTGTTTTAACAAAAAGTGATAAATGTAATTAAGGTAAACAAAATATGAAATATGATATAAATTAAACACTAATATGTAAATGTCTTGTAATGTATATGATATAAATTACATTGATAAGTAATTTACTCATAAATATCTTATATATGAATAATAAATTGGTTGCACACGGTAAGTGAAAAATGTTCGGTTGGAAAATAATATTAAATTGACTATATTATTGGAATCACGTGTAACCTTAAAATGATAAAACAATATTAACGTTGGCCCGCAGGGCTAGCCCGACCCAGCTCGGCGTGGCTCGTCTAAAAAGTGGGCTTCCAAACCGGGTTGAATATGGGCTTTTTGACTAAAATCTCCCGCCCACCCTGCTAAAAAAGTCGACCAAAACGGGCTGGCCTGTCGAGCCAAGCCCATATTGCCATCCCAACATTTTAGAGCATGCATAATAACCGCCAACACAAACACAAACACAAACTTTGAGCTCGAAAGTTGTGTAGATAATAATCACTTAATCACATACTTTCCATTGTGGGGTTGAAATGGAAAGAGACATGAGAAGCAATGTTGGAAAGCTATGGGGACAGTTGCAAAATTGTAGTCTATAATCACTTTAAGCAAACTAATTAATACCCTATAAACGGATATCTTTTAGTGGGTGTTTACCTTTGAACCGATTAATATTTTGTTGAGTGTACCTTAAGTTATATACTTACATGCTTTCGAAGCATTATGTCTTTCTCATCATTCCATGGTACATTTGCCAAGGATTCCTTAATCACTCTGTTCAACCATATCTCTTGTCTTCCATTGCTAGATGGGAAATTACAATTTATATTAAAAAAGAAGTCTCACATCTTATTCTTTCATTGTTTAAATATTTTCAGGATATAGTAATTTAATTGCTTAGCCATGGACTTTAACCGAGGTCCACATGGGTTTTTCAACTACTTTATAAATAATTATTGTGAGTTAACAAAATCATTTAATCAAGCTAGTTGATTAAATATGGGGAACAATGGTTATTTCCATTAATGAAGATATAAGTGTATGATTTCCTTTTATTTTTAATAATAATAGTATAATTTTATTATAATTAAAATGATAATTTTATTATTGAAAATGTATTTCTTTTTGTTTTTTAAACTACTTATCTCTCTATTAATAGTGAAGATCATAAGTAAACTACCCCTAACAACCTTACCTACTCTTTTTTATAACTGTATATTTTTTACAAACTATTTTTTTTTTTGTTTTAACAAATTTATTATTTTCCCTATTACACTTTTCTCAATTATTTTCTTCACAATATTATTTGTTTTATTCACAGTACATATATATTAGAAAGAAAAGTGAAAGAAAAATTTAAAACATTTGGAACATTACATTTAAACTACCGTTATTTTTTAACTAATTGGAATATTTACCTTTTTTATTTATTCCAGTGAAAAATTATTGTTCAAAATTAATGAAAACTCGGTAGAAGATACAGGAAGAAAAAAAGGCCAGGTGAGAAATAAAGGTTGGAGAGATTACAATGTTAATATTAAGAAATCATGTATAGGATGCGTTCAAAGCTTGCAAAGAGTGGTGTAGATAGAGAAGGACAGAAAAAGAAATGTCAACTTAATCTAGTTATAATAATAAATTGATTATATCTTAGCTTGCAAAAATCACAATTAAGCAACATTGCCTTTATGGTTGATAATGTTTAATCATTTTGAGCCATTTCATTGATAGCTTTCATCACAGTGTTAGTTCATTCATCTCATTCCAAATGAAGTAATCTATCTATTTCTCACGTCACAAAGAGGCAATTCTCAGTATATACTTATTACACACATTATTATTACTTCAATTATTATATACATACAATTTAAACACGTTGAATCTAGGAGACATCATAGTCTTGTAAGGTAGTGTAGCTTGATACACTTGTTGTTTATGAAATAAAACAGTACTCTGCTCATTATACGTCTAAATTAATATATATTTTTAAAACAGCATGAAAAAAATAAATTATTTAGTCCTCATGGATAAATATCTAGATTATTATGCAATAGAGTCAATGCACAAGGTTGAAATCATGGAAATATAAAATATAAGAAGGAAACAAGTGAAAAGTACTTTACAATAACCTATCAAATATAGAGAATAGTCTTAAAAGTTTATGAATTTAATAACATGTTCTTAAAAGTTTGGAAATCTATTTCTCAAATACTTCATGGTCTTCAAAATAATTTAACACTTAATTTAAATCTAAATATATAGGGAAATGCTTTCTTTATTTCAAACTTTTCCTAAAAGTTATCGTTGAACTAAGAATTCCGTGAAAATAAAACCACTTTAGTGAATGTCTAACAAAAACATAAGTTGATGCATTGAACAAACCAAAAAACACTCCGTCAATTGATTACGGTTTACGAAATCTATAATGATATAATCAGAAGGTAACCAAATACAACTATTATGGACAATTGTGTTTATTTGTTTACATTATTCTATATGATTATGTGTTTTGACATATAAAAAATGTAATCTCCAAAATAATTCATATTACTATCAAACTCTTCTACTCATAGACATCTTATAACTGGATGATAACACATTAACTAACACTAAAATGAAAACTGAATCTATCAAATAAATCAAATAAAATCTTAAAGATTCAGATTGATCATGAATACTAACTTCTTACACCATTCTATTATTTATGTGGTTGAATAGTTGTAGGTTTTATTTATTATTTTCCATTATGAAAAATTTACCCCTTGCAAGTCTCTAATACATTACATAGAACTAAGATACCAGTATTATTTATTAGCTTGTAGAAATAAAAACAAAAAAAATTGCATATTGAGGGAGACAAAGAAAAAGAAAGAAATAATAAATTGTAATTAATTAATTTCTTGTAACATAACGTTCCTCCAAAGATTCACCAAAACCAAAACCCAACGTTCACTCACCCTCACCTGCAAAACACTCTACTCTACTCTCTTCTTCTCCACTCTCTCAACCAATGTTGAATCTGACTCATACCCATTTCTTGATTTCGCACCCTTACCTATACCCCATTGATCCATCAATCTCCCATGGTTAAAGCTCAAATTTTTTCCCATTTCTTAAGAACAAGGTTATAGTTCTATAATGGTAGTAGCTACCATTTCAGAAGCTTCAAGACAACAACAACAATCTGAGAATAATGGGAATGGTAGCAGCATACCCAGAAGAACCAAAGGGAGACAAGTTTCTTCAAGATATATGTCTCCTTCACCTTCTTCAATCTCCACTTCAACAACAACTACTGCAACTTCTTCTTCTAGAAGATTCCAATCCCCGCTTTTGTCCCGGTCCACCAATTCGACACCTTTAGTTCCGACGCGGTCGCTATCGGTGGAACGGCGGCGACCTAGACCCATGTCTTCAGTCACTGGCAATGCCGCCGGCGAGGTCTCCACCGCCGCGGCGAAGCTTCTGGTGACTTCTAGTCGGAGCTTATCGGTTTCGTTTCAAGGGGAGGCCTTTTCGCTTCCGATTAGCAAGGCGAAGACTCCGGTTTCCGGGAATGCGAGGAAAACGGCGGTGACGCCGGAGCGTCGGAGGTCGACGACAGTAAGAGGAGGAGATCAAGGGGAGAATTCGAAACCTGTGGATCAGCACCGGTGGCCGGGTCGGACCCGGAATCCGAATTTGGGTCCGAATAATTTGACTAGAAGTTTGAATGTTGGAATTGGATTTGGGAAAGTGGTGAGAGCATTGGAGGGTAGTGTTAGTGTTAGAAGGACTTCTTTTGATGCAATTGGAGGTGGTTTGAATTTGGGTAAAGATAGTAATAAAGATGAGTTTTTTAAAGGTTCTAATGGGAATTCTAATTCAGTGAATGAGTGTTCATTGCCATTGACACCTTGTGATCTCACTGCTTCTGATACCGATAGTGTCTCGTCTGGTAGCACTTCAGGAGCACAAAACTGTGCTGGTGCTAGTAAGGGATTAAGGGAGCCAAGTGGCATTGTTGTGTCTGCAAGGTTTTGGCAGGAAACCAATAGCCGCTTGCGTCGATTGCAGGATCCCGGTTCACCATTATCAACAAGCCCTTGTTCGAGAATGATGGTTCTGATGAAGAATAATGCCGCTCAGTTGAAAAGGTATACTAGTGATGGTCCTGTGTTGTCACCACAAACTATGACTTCTCCTAGTAGAGGGCATTTGCGGCCTGCTTCACCAAGTAAACTTTGGGCATCGTCGCCATCTAGGGGGAATCCTAGTCCTGCCAGGGTGAGAAGTGTGGTTGCCAGTTCGATCAATAGTAGTTGTAGTAATACACCTTCAATTCTTAACTTCTCTGCTGAGGTGCGGAGAGGGAAGATAGGGGAGGAACGTATTTATGATGCACATACATTGAGGCTTCTGTATAACCGATATGTGCAGTGGCGGTTTGTAAATGCAAGAGCAGATGCTACCTTTATGATGCAGAAACTGAATGCAGAGGTATGCTTCAATTTGTCTTAGGTCACAACCTTTTTGTTATGGTTTTTGTTGCTGTTGATACGAGTATCTCAAATTGCATTTATTTTTTTAAATTGTTTCATTTAACACTCATGTAATGTGGTGCATTTTGTGAAATCATTTGGAGTATAACATTAGATATAATGTGCTCCCGGATGATTTACGAAACAATATTTTAGAAACCTTATTCTGGAAGTTTAGGCCTTTAGGGTGCAAAGCTCTCAAGGCGAGTGATGAATGGCCATGTGGCTCAATGTACTTTTGAGGCCTAATTTTCAAGGGAACACACTAGGTTTCAGTATGTACATTGACTAAGATAGTGAAACTCATTAGGCATCATGTATTACTTGGACTTATCATCTAAACCTAGAAAGTGCAGATAGTATTGGTCATCCTTAGTTCCTTGCTTGTAAGTACTTGGATATTTCAACAATTTCAACCATTGCATAGCATCGTTTTAATTGATGATAATGGCAGGCTCATTAGATAGAGGCTTACATAGATTGTAAGAAATTATGTTTTGAAATTATTTACTTGTAATATGTTTACCATGAAAATGGCAGTGCTATTGGCTGATAACAACACTACCGCATACTGTAGGCTAAACTAAATGCTTTTCCTTGTGGCAGAGACATTTGTGGAATGCATGGGTAACAATGTCAGAACTTCGGCATTCTGTCATACTTAAAAGAATCAAACTGCTATTGTTGCGGCGAAAGTTAAAGCTAACTTCTATCCTAAAGGGACAGGTATGATTCCTAGCTTACAGTTAAAGTAATGCCTGTTGTGCAATGCATGTAGTCATGAAAGGTGATAAGCCTGATAGAATTCAAAATTGTATTTTGCAACATTGCCTCCATTATAAATGTTTGTGAGTTGTGTCCTTGCTGATGTGCCTGTTTATACCTTTGATGCACAGTCTGGTGTTTGGTAATATTTTAACAACTGTGTTACTTCCAAGGGTTTATTTTAAAAAAAGGATTTGAAGTTATATTTACATGAGAGTTATAAACTTATAATCAACAATGCTAATTATTTTCTTATAATGTCATAACTTCAGTTTATTTTGGCTGGCCATAGATTTCTTATATGGAAGAATGGTCCCTTCTAGATAGAGATCACTCCAGTTCTTTGATTGGAGCAACTGAAGCTTTGAGGGCCAGTACTCTCCGTCTTCCAGTTGTTGAAAAAGCAATAGTATGTGCTACCTTTTCATTTTCCATATACTCTGCACTATTTTAAAATAAATTGTCAAATGCTAAACTTCTATTCTTTATCAGGCTGATGTACCTAATCTAAAGGATGCATTGGGGTCAGCAGTTGATATGATGCAGGCAATGGGATCCCCAATATACTCTCTTTCATCAAAGGTGATTTTCTATTTTCTTCTTTAGGTGCTTTTCAGTAAGGGTATGTTTGCGAGTTGAAATTTGGAGGGAAGGAAGGGAAAGGGAAGACTTAGGAGCCATGAAACACACTGGTGAGATGACTCCAAAGTCTTCTCTTTCCCTTCCTTCTCTTCCAAAACTCAACTCACAAACAGACCCTAGGGTGCATGTGTTATTTTAACGTCGGGCTTTGTGTATAATAAGATGTAGATTTATATTTTTCGGAATTTTCTTGGATAGTTTGGATTTCGGTGAGAAGTAATACTTTGATTGATTTGTTCAATCACTGGTCCACATTTTGTCAAACCATTTGAAGCTATTCTACCATATTATTATCAATCATTGTTACCCAAGTGGCCCATAAGCTTGTTGGTTTTCCATGCATTGCACATATACACGGTGACACTACTGAGTTGTGACATTCATTTCAACAAAAAACATGAAATTTGGTATTTTATACTTGATTGACCTACTAAACATTTTTTATACATATTGGGCTACTAGCCGTATTTAAGGTATAACATTTTCATGGTGATATGTAGTAGTATAATTTTTTATTATTCACATCCCATTCAAATTCCATGTATTTCTAGAATCTGTTGTGTGGCATGTTTTTACTTGTACTCTTTCCTGTATATATGTCAATCTCCACCTTATGCTTTATGCCTTACTTCCTCCTTTAGGATAGTGCCAAGTAAATTTTCAGTGTTAATGTGTTACAATGTAGCATACCAATTACATTTTTTAAACCTGAAATAAATGTTCAAAATGCACATTATAATCCAATTTTGAAATTTTTGATGATTGTTTCCTTGAACCACCCTTGGATCAGCATTAAGAAGCACCGACGCATGCTTTGTTTCTTATGTGGCACTCATTTCAGAATTCTGCTACCACCAAGGATATATATATATATATATATATTTTTTTTGCTTTCTGTGGTCTTCATTTGAATAAATATGACGGAAATGAGCTGATTAGTTGTAGCAATAACAACTAAGCTCATTAGGTGGGGTCTTAATTATGTAACAGTCAAGGTCAATTATTTTTTTGTTCACTTGGAACTGAGTTAGGGATAAGTGCATATTTGCACTCCTAGTAGTATATCTATAATCATGAGTATCCAGCAGGTGGAAGAAACAAACTGCTTGGTGGCGGAAATGCTGAAGATCACCTCAAAGGAAAGGTTTTTACTAGAACAATGCAAGGACTTTTTGTCCGCGTTAGCAGCCATGCAGGTAATATCATACTGTCTGAAGCTTTCACACACTATTATTACACTAATCCTAAATCAACGTTCTTATTCCTATTTTTTCTAAAAAATTCTGGCAGGTTAAAGATTGTAGCTTAACAACACATATGTTACAACTTTCTAGTGTACCAAATTCCAGCACCTGACAACATATGCATGTAGAATTGATTTTACTTCAACTCACTCTTGACGCTAACACTACACCCAACCTTTTATTTTCCACGGGGTGTGGAGATAACACTTTATGACAGAACATTATGGTGTCGTCCGGTCCATGTAGCCGACCCCCACCCATTGATTAAGGCTTGATTATTATTGGTGGATGTGGAGATAACACAAGGTAAAAAAATGGCATGGAGTTAATAGCTGTTTTTGGTGTTCCTTTGACATTTTTGAAACCTGTTGTAGTCTTGTATGTCCTGCCTTGCGTGTAGTATATCTTTCTGTCTGAATATTACAATTTACAAAGGAAAAAGGTAGCTTTTCTCTCATTAGTTAGGTAGTAGTTTGTATACAATTGCATTCTCATTTGAGGAAAAGCAGTGTCTTTGTATATATCTATTATATGTAATCAACTAATCATTGTTTGTTAAGTAGTTTGTGGCCTGGATCTACATTTGAATCCTTGGTATATGCTCTGCTGCATTGGTTATTGTTATGATAGTTTTAGCAATCACAGGCATGACTTTGATTATTGTCAGAACAATTATTCATTGAGAATGTAAATTGCTAGAGGGGAGCACTGATGATTGGAGATGTGTTCACTTTACTCAATGTAAATAATTGAAAAGTGATCATGATAGGAACAAATGTACCTAAGAATAATCTATTTTTCAATGTCATTTTCATCTTATGTAAGTGAAAAAGCAAAAGTGGTCATTTACCAAAATTAGAAATAATGAAAAACAAATGTATTAACGAAGGGGGTATAAAAGTACAGTATAGGTGTGACCAGATGTTGTTTCTTTTGATGTATTATGCTAGATACAAGAGTTAACTCTCTCACTTTTGCACTAAATTGAGTTGTTTTCTCTTTTTTGTTTAGGGGAGGGATCCACTTACTCCGAGAGTAAGTGAAAAAAACATATTCCACATCTTAGCCATCCAATCTTAGAAAATCCAATGGTTTAGATGTACTTACCAATTCAAACCATTGAATTTTCCAAGAATGAATGATCATGATGTGAAGTAAGTTTCTTACAGTTACTCTTTGAGTAAGTGGATCCCTTCCCTTTTGTTTATTCTACATGTTGGAAGTCTCAAACTTTGGATTACACTAGCATCTTCAAAGAATCTATAGTGCTGGTTTAACTTCCGGCTAAAATAATGGAGTAAAAGTTTGCAGTTCTACAAAATGCAGATACATGTGCTATCAGGCATCCAACTATACTCATATCCTCCAAAATAATAGTAGTATATTTATTTTCAATATTAGATAAATCTAGTTCTACTAGCACATTTTTATATAGAGCACACTAAGTTTGGGTAATAAGGTATTACGCAAGAATAACATCACATGAAGTCCTATTAGACTTCCCAAAGAACACTTGACAGTAACTGATGTTATTATGACAGGTCAAATTTAATGCTTTACACCTTTAGGTTTGTTCTATAGTTACTTTGAATGTTAATTTCCATCCTTAAACCCAATTCGTACTAAGTGGAGTTACCCAAAAGATGGATTGCAATATGGAATCTAACAATTTAAGTGCATAGGACCATTTTAACAATTACCTTGATAGGATGGATGCATTGATTACATGTTTCCATTCTTCAGAATTGCTGCTATTTAAACTGTATGTACCCTAATGTTTTTATTCATAGAAGGCAAGAAATGAATCAAACAAGTTTAGGAAACGGAATGCCTCCTATTTCTGGATGGAGTAGATTTAGCTTCTTCAGGGTTAGCAGAACCAATACTCTCTGATGAGTCTGAGCCACTATTTTCCCCTTGTCCCCATTTGCTGACCAAAAGCTTCAGGAATGACTTTTTTGACTTAAGCAACCCTTTCACAACCTTGTCTGCGCTCGATTTAATATCTTCATCTTTGAAACTACCACCAACTCCATTGCTTAGTCTCAATGATGAAAGTTCCTTTCTCAATGCCTTTAGCTCCTCAGTTGTGGCCACAGCATCCATGTCATCTTCGGGGTTAGTTGCCCCGGACCTTGAGCTACCATTGGATCCGTTGTTCAAATCCTTCATTCCTTTAGGTATGTCAGGAGTACTAGTACCTGATGAAGTTGCAGTCCTTACCTGCTCAAAATAGAGGACCTGCACAACTACACGCATCGGCAGCCTCTCGTTTTGCACTGCATGCATGCACGCGTCAACTGATAGCTTTCTGCAATTCATCAGCTTGCATATCCTCTTCCTGTCTCCTTTGCTGATACCAGGGTGCTCCTGCAGAATTTTCAAGCGAGGTTAAAATAGAACGAACACATTAATACAACTTTATCAAAGGGTATCAATTACTATCGAACAGCAAATGCTAGTGATAGAACCATAACGCATAAGAGCACCTAATTTATATTGAAATATGCAAATTGAGTCAAAGAACTAACTTTCCAAGAACATTTACCTTCAGATACGTGTCAATAGCCCTGTAAAGCCCATCATGAGCAGGACGAGAGATGCCAGATACTAATTCAGCAAGATCAATAAAATCTGACAAAGGTAAATTGTGATCCTTTGCAATTTCAGCAAGGTATCCATCTATGAGTTTTGCAACCATCAGCTTTGAAGCATCTGATAAAATCCCTGTCTTTCTTATCCCCTCAACTTCACCACCCCTAACTGATTCAATCTCGGCATTATCATCTCTATTAAGAAACTCTCTTACCATTGTTTGCACTACACTATTATCATGGGTTTTAGTCTCTCCATCTTTTGCTGGAATCAAAATATCAGTTACAGAAGCCTCCTCTAGTTGCTGCCCAATTTTCCTTATTAGCTCTTCTCTAGTCCTTTCTTCCGACTCTACAAAAATGGCAGCTTTCAATAACCTGAGTAAGAACCTACCAGAAACACTGCCCTTCTCAGCAGGCAGCAACCACACAATAGTTTCAACTATCAAACGGTGCTTTGACATGCCCCCAGTCTGGATCATACTCTTGCTGAAATTTGGCAATTTTCTGTAAGCATAAGCTTTCAAAGCTTCACCAATTACTTCATTAGAATGAACTGCCTTGGTTTTAATATTTGAAATTACAGACTTGTACAAATCAACTTCGAGCTCACATAAATCTTCAACCCACCAGTCTTTCGGCACCAGTCGAGTTCTTATTTCATTCTGGTTTGAATCACTCCCATTTTCCTCTGGAAGCTTTTTCCGGTTATAGGTGTAGGACCAATCAACTTTGGATACATCAACACATGCCTTATTTGCTATAGATTCAATGCAATGACTTACCACCTTTAGGTCCTCAGCCACAGGTAACATAGACTTGGAAGTTTGAAGAAGGATGATTGAATCCTTCCAACTACGGAAAATACCAGAGCTAAGGAAAACATCAATCTTGTAAATGAGGTTCCCTTTTTCAATGGTCTCATTCATTCCAAGGTACTCAGCTGCACATCGAGCTGCAATCACATTGTAAGCGTTGAGGGTGACAGTCATGCCATAGCAAAACTTAGCGCATATCTCAAAGGCACTTGTGCCACCAGGAATGTCAGAAATTTGAACTTCACTCATGTTTGCTTCATTGCTCAGGGAGATCAACTTCTGTAAGTGAGCACTCTTCAACAGAAGAGGAAACTTCACAGAAGAATTTTCAGAATATCAGTAAAACAAGATGAGAAATTACAGCCACAGAAAGGTTGACTTAACCATTTATTTGTAATGGTTGGCCCAGCCACATTTTTCTGAAAATCTAACCAAATGTATGAACTCATTCTGAATGAAACTTTAATTGTTCATTTCAAGCTTTGACAACCAAGTTGTTATAAGTTAATCATAGCTGATAGCCTAATAGTTCTTATCCCTATTAAGGTCAAGCATAATGACCCACTTTTATCATAAAGCATTATGCATATAGAGAAGTAGCGGAGTCTGATCTATTGAGATTTTTGTCACATTTATCTAACTATGAAAATATATGAAGGTATAATATCTGATAGTAACAGTGAAAAATTACCATAAACAATTGAGTCTCCTACAAATCATTGAAAACCAATATAGAAAATCTTAGTTGGAGACTAGATATGTTTACCAGGACGAAGCATACCTTATGTAAATAAAACTTCACATCCCCTATGCTAACAATGATATCAGATGCTAAATCACTTGCCACATACCTGCACAGAAAAATCGTCTTGTTAAGGACTATCTGAAAATAGTGTAACAAAATGATAAATAGACATAAATGAGGGGGCAAAAATCAAGTTTGGTGGCAAGGTGAAGAAAAAAATGATTCAGATTTTTTTTTTCTTTTACTAGTTCTTAAGTTTCTTTTGAAACTCGTTTTTAACTATCCTATTATGAAAACGTTGAAATTAAGATTAACAAGAACTGTGGAAGTGAACTAATGAAAGAAACCGTTCGTAGGACGAAAATCATGCTTATATATGTTTTCTTAGAGAAAAAGAACAACACATCAACAAATCTAATTCACACATCACGGTTAAAAATACAAGGAAACTAGAAATGAACAATAATGTGTAAATTAAAGAAATATATAATCTCACCTAATATTGTTTCCATCACTCTGAAAGGTATCGGACTTGGAACCAAGTTTCATAAACTTCATCCTGACTATAAGATCTGCTACCTCGATGATGATGATAACTCGAAAAGGAAAATGAAATCTTCTCCACAACTCAACAGCAAATTGCTAAATCCAATATGTCATAGTTAGCCCCATCACACAACCCTGCATAAATAGCAGACCGAGTTCGACGTAAATTCCCCTGAAAAAGACATAAAAGGGGACCATCCTAGCTGTGAAAACAACCAACTCACAACTGAAATGTATCCAAGTTTTTTGGCTTTAAGAGATAAAAGAAAGGTTTTCTAAATCAGCAAGGTTAAATAGTGGTGACCGAATCTTGACAGCAAACAAGGCTGAAACTGAATCCTAGAAAGAGAGAGAAGAATCAATAGACTAAGATGGGATTGTCCAATTTTTTAAGTAAAGGTTCTCTTAAATGGTTAGAGTCCCCAACTAGAGATTGTTTCCTTGGTTGGCAGCAAAGTCCATGGAATTCGCGCGCAACAAATCAGATCAGGGGACATTGCCAACCCACTAGTAACACTAAACAATTCTCATACCATAGACACACCACACACAAATCTGAATCCACATCACTTCCCCATATTTCTTTATCTTTCACTCTGATAACTCTGTTCCTTTGTTTTTTAAAGCCAATAAAAATTCATAACACCAACACATTCTAGTACCTTTAAAGATCCAAGTTCCAAACCATATACTTATATATATTATCTCTACAATTGAAATGCACAACCAAACAGCCAAACAGCAACCAACACTAGTTGCAAGAATATATCATAAACAAGATGAGATTAGACCTGAGAGAGGAATCCACCAGAATGTATCAGATAAATCTATTAAAATAATAAAGGCAAGATCATAACTTTATGGCTGTGTGGTCTGAAACTCAACCCCACATGTAGAAATATGCCTTAAATCAAAAGGCAAAATCACAAATGTCAAGTACCAAAGTTCACTCTCCGTTTAGCTCCCAACACCACCCAAGACAGCATTTTTTCAACAAATACACACAATGTGGCACCCAAAAGAAAATCTCACATACACACAACTCTAAAAAATAATAGTTAGAGGAAAGCACAAACAGCAAAATAAAAATGAAAACCCTTAAGGTGACAGTGAAGCAAAGATCTTACTTTACTTTTACTTACATCACAATGGGAAGAGGATGGTACGGTGGGAGTTCACTGAAGTGGTGCAGTTTAAGCACATTGTTATGTGCATGAGCATGAATATGTGTGTATAATAATCAGGAGCACCAAACCAAAGAGTCTCAACATTCAACATTCAACACAGACTCACTTACTGAAGCCTAAAAGCTTAGTTAGCTCAATAGACAATGAGGTGGTTTTGTTTCCTCATGTGAATGTTTCTGCAGCTTCTAGTTCTAACTCAAACCAAAGTACAGTGCTGAATGAAGAAAGTAGTGAAAATGCCAAAGTGTGAGAAATGTTTTATGAGGCTTTCAATCTTTAATATCACTACTTTTTCTTTTGCTTACTTGGTTACACTTTCCTAATGCATTTTGCACTTTAATTCTTGGTGAAAAAGTTTGTACTACACCATTCAATTTCGAGGCTGCAGCAATACACTTATAATATATTAAATGAATGCCTCGGTTCTGTTCATAGCAGTAGCAGTGTGCAGCCTACTCAGTCCTAATCCCTCCTCTACTATTTTCATCATCACTCACTCCTTTTCCTCTATGGAGAAAGAACAAACTTTGCTTGTACTGTTGTAAGTGTCCAAATTCATACTAAAAAATCATATAGTTTAATGATAATATGTTTTAGGAAGATTTTATAACAGAATAAGAGATATATCAAAATTCCTTTTAATGGCATCATTTATATTGAGCTATATTATATATTCATATTATTTATTTTAGCCTACAAATATGCAATTTACATATAAAAATTACATGGGTAGGGATTTTTGTTGACTGAAATTAAAAATGTAATTCCATAATGTTCTGTTTTCTCATTCAAAGCCAACAGTATTGACTCAACTATAACACAGTAGGTAGCTTATAAATGAAGGGAAAATGTTGAAAATTCAATCTGATAATAAACTATTTTTCACTTGTTTTTTTAGTCCAACATAATTACATGGGTAAGATTAGCATGTTGCATAGAAATGCTAATAAAACCTCATTCCCATTAAACAGACACATTAAGAAAACACATTGTATTACAGAAACAACCAAGAATATATCATATCCCAATTGAACACATCCCTATATTAGGGCTACATTTCCTTAAAAAATAACTGAACCTTGTTCGTGCCATGATTAGGTCCCCATTCCTTGTTTTCCCTAAAGTCTTAAGAAGGTGCCTGAACTAAACTCTTACACGTGATGCTGACTGTATGGCCACAAATACTAAATATTCCACCACCAAATACACATTTATTATATTCCTTGATTCCTTCATCCATGAGATTGTCGAAGTTTGGTTGATTCATATTCATATTAGTAATGTTATATTCTCCTCCTAATATTTATACCCACACAAAAAAAGTGACATATATCATTTGTAAATTAAATAGAGTGTTTTAATTGAACTTGTCCAAACTCATTGAATACCGGTGAGATTCCCAGCATGGATTAGTCAACGGTTTATGCCAAAATGTGCCCAACATTGCCTAATTTTAACCATTCGCTTCTCAAAAGATAAATACTATACCTCCTTCTTAATTATATATTCATTCGGAAAAAGCATTATTCTTAAAAATATGACAATTCTGTTGATTTTCATAATTTCTATTGTTTTTTATTAATAGTATATTATTTTTATTTTAATAATCATTCTTTGTTTCTACTACATATATAGTAAATAAAAATTGTTATTAAAATTTAGATAAACATTGAGAATACCGATAGCCTGCATTGACATAAAAGCTCAAAATAAATAAGAGCAAAAAAAACAAAATAAAAAATAATACGATAAAACATTATTATCTTTTAATATATAATGAAATGGTACTTTTACCATTAAAAACACAAAGAAAATCTAGTATTTGTGCACAATCTTAACTTATTTGGCTTTAGGAGTATTTATGAATTACAACTTACTCAACTAACTTCTATCAAGAACTTAGAGCATTTATATTAATATGTAAAATATAATACATGTTCGGTTTGGTTGCATAAAGCTATATTATGTCAACACGTTTATTTAATAGCAAATGAGGCAAAGTCTTGTGTTTGGTAAAGGGTATTTTTCAAAAACACAACTTTTAAGCTTTGATTTGATAAATTAGATAGAGTGATTTATGATTTTTAACTAGAGCGGTAAACCATTTACGCTTAGAAATTACTTAATAGGCTAATTTTACTAATCATGCATAGCTTTATCAGTCATATATTTCTAGCTGTCTACTTTCATTCTTGTTTTAGTATTTTACACTTTAGCTAGCTTTTTAACTTATTAAATTATAATTATTTGATAAAAATAATTATAAAACTAGCTACAACATACAAAATAACTAAAGCGGACATGCAATAATTATCTATTAATTAAGTACTTAGATAATTAATTATAATAAATAAGTAATAATTGATATTTTATTAAGCATATAAAAAATAAAAAAATAATTTTCTGCTCTTGTTTTATTTATTTTTAACTCAAAGTAATACCCGATTTGTTTTTCTTTAGATTCGGATATAAAAAATGCAAGTTATTTCTTTAGATGACTTTATTTATTTGTTGGCAGAGGAAAAAAACTATAAGTTACTAGAAACGCTTGGAAAATGGTATGATGATCTTGATGTTGATGATTTATTGGCACATAATGGCGTAGTGTCCAATGACTTTATAAGAATCATTGCATGGTAGCATGCGTTTGCTGATTGATGCATATGACGTGTTTTTATTTGTGCCTCTTTCACTCAACGTGTAAATGCTGCCAAGGAATATAAAACACTGGATTACTCATTTAAGTGAAAATGAGAGTAAGTTACTCTACCAGAAATGTTTCTGCATACTTTGTAGATAAATAAAATAGCAGCCAACCGAAAGAATCCATACAAACCCAACAGGACCAACCACATGAATTAATCGATATAATGATATATCATAAATCATATTTATTGATAAAATATTATCTTTAATATTTTCCTAATTATTTCGTCTAAGGTTATTTTGGCCTTTAATTACTTCTACGAATTGGAGTAACATTCAATTAGTCTAGTGATATAATTCACACATATTCAACACACCAACACATGTCTTTACTATTTATTCTACAATGGGAACTGTCTAACTTTCTCCCTATTCATTCATAATTTTATTTTTCATTGTGCATTTATTCCTAATATATATATTCTATGATTAAAATGCAAAAAAAATAGTAAAAAACTCTAGCAAAAGAAATTTCAGGCATTTCTATTCCTGATAAATTCTTTTGGGCCTGAGCCCTGTTGAAAATTAAAAAACGCAGTTCAAAATTGCCTCATGGAGCCCAATTGTAGTTGTAACTGTGGGTCCTCAATTTACTTGTTCTAAACAACTTTTTGGGATTTATTTTCATTTATAAGCCTTGTAAATTGTAGAGTAACAATCTATCTCTTATTCGATCCTAAATATTGGTTGAGTCATTTTTTAAATTCAGACCTACAATTAACCCTAAATGTCGATCAAAATAGCATTTGAACCAGAATCTGACCTGAGTCCCGATTAAATATAATGTATACCTTTTGTGATAAAGTATTCTCGATATTACTTATGATTATAGATATGTAATTTGACATATGAAATAATATATACATATATATTTTTAACATGTGTATACGATAAAAATTAGAGAATCAATAATATTTTTTACCAAAAAATGTTATTAATGTATGAAATTCAATAAAGATATATGGAGAAAGATAACTGAATGATCATAAGAGGGGTCATGTCAAATCATATTTGTCTCATACCCAACTTTTAATATTGATCAGATCTAATTTTTGATCTGAACCTAGTCATAAACCTTATAAGACTCGAGTCTGATCATAATCAGATGAAATTGAATAATCTAGTAGAGTGAAGTCGCTAAGTGCATTTTATACATAGTTTCTTTTGTTCTGTTTTTTTTAATGAGCTGGTAGTTATTTGTAGTTAAGTTAATCGCCTCGTGTTAACTAATTTATTAATTATATTATTCAAAAAGTCAATAATGTGACGGTTTACGCAGATAGTACACACTACATTACGAGTTAAACTCCTCTCCATACTGGAGAGGACAGTGATTTTTCCCTTTAAATTTTAGGGGTTAAATTGTAATATTACTTTAAATAATAAGGATACAATTGTAAATATATATTGTCTTTTGTTTGAAATTTCACAGCACTTCCATCTCCATTACTGGAGGAGTCCCACCCCTGCACTACACACACGAAAAAGAAACGGCGCCTTCTAATATGCGAACTCATGTTTAGTTCGCATGCATGCGAACTATTGTGGTTGCCGTTGGATTAAAAAATTCAGATCTCCACTGTTGATGAGGTTACCGGGTGAGGGTTAGATAGGAAGTCGGTTTGGGCCTGCTATACGTTTAAACTGTATGGGCCATTTCCTCATAGAAGTCGGGTTACATGAGTGTAACATATGGATCTTCAGAAGTCGGTAATGGGCCGACCGACTTCTGTGTAGTGTTGATTTTTTTTTTTGTTTTTTTGTGTATGGGCCGAGTTTTTGTGTAGTTTAGTGGGCCTAGTGATTTTTTTTTGTTGATGTATGTTATTTGTTAAAAAACTGTATTAAATGTGAAATTCAAAATGTAATATAAGATATTTATAAATAAATGATATTAAAAAATGTATTAAATAATTATTTAGAAATAAATGATTTTTTTTACAAATTCCCTAAATGACCACCCGTTCCACACCTAGGAGGTTGCCTAGGACGTCTTGACCTCCCTCTATGTTCAACCGTTTGAGGGTCTTCAGTCGTATTTGTCTGCCCCGTTGGGAAAATATTATCATTAACCATGAAAGAGCTTGGTCCAGCACCATCTTGATTGAAGTTGAAGTCGATATGATTAAGATGCATGTTTGCCGACTCAGGTGTACCGAGTAAAGTAGTGAAGAAGTCATTATGGTCGGTAGAAAATGAGTGGCGTTGAGGCATCAAATCATCAACTCGATCGCGATGGTGTTGCGATGGTTCATAATGAAAAGACATTCTCCCTGGCTGAATATTGTAAGATGAAGACGATGGTTGAGACATTGGAAGTTGTGACGTCATAGGTTGGTTCATCATAGGTTGGTTCATCATAGGTTGGTACATTTGTGTTTGAGTTGTGGGAGTTTGTAAATTTATTTGGCGTGGGTCTCGGAGTTGTGTTTCGGAAGATAAGAATAGTTTAGAATTTATTCTATACCAAATATTATATTCTTGTGTGTGGATAGGATATTGGATTTCAGGTCCTCGTAGGACTTGATCCCTACGTTGACTCCAATATTCAATCCAGTGTGCATGTTTGGTAGCCCAATTTGCATCTTGATTACCCCTTTTGTCAACTCTATGTATGGCATCAAGATTCTTTGGTTCTTGTGGTATATCTTGGACTAATCCAAATTGCAGTCTTACTCGATCTGTTTGATGCCATTCTACAATGGAGAAACAAATCAAAGCTGTGCATGCACTCCACACCTTCTTATCTTGTTGGACTTGACGTGGGAGATTGTTGATATAAGTCTGATAAGGGAGCCATTTAAACTGCAAATTTGAGAATAAATATTGTTAGGAAATTGATTTTTGTGTTAATTGTTATTGATAAAGAGTTTAAGATGATTTACATCGCTGGCTTCCATATGATCCAAGCGTGACCTATAACCCGTCAAGTCTCCACGTGAAACTCCTTGAAAGATTAATTGTGTTTGACCCCACCTTCAAATAAAGAATTATTGATTATATAGTTAAAAGTAAGAAATATTTTAAGTAATTGTTAATGATAATTAAGAATTTATATTACCTTTTAGCAAATGGATAAGTTGGTAGGCCATTAAATCTGGGTGCTAGAAAAGGCAGTCGATACCATGCCCAAGATTGTAGCAGCATCAAACACCCACCCATGGCCTTTGCATTTGGTTTTGTTGCCCGACACAACTCCCTATACAAGTTTGCCAAACAAGCTGAACCCCAGCTATATCGGTTAACTCTTGATAGGTCTCGAAGTAAATGTAAGTACATTAGATGTACTCTACTGTTGGATTTGTCGGGCAACAATTCACCTCCTAAAATATATAGGATACGTGCCCTACAATACTGTTGTAATTGTATTTGTGTAGGGTTAGGGGGAGTTGACTAAAGTTATCAACTAGCCAAGCTAACTTTAACTCACACCCCCTCATATCTTCTTCAACTATTGGGACTTTTCCCAATAGTTCTCCACACATTTCATCCCAATCAAAATATGTAGGTCCTGTTATCGGCCGACCGTTAACATTCAGTCCTAGTTGTAGTGAAACATCTTCTAGTGTGATTGTACATTCACCACATGGAAGATGAAATGTGTGTGTCTCTGGCATCCATCTTTCAACTAGAGCAGTTATTAAAGATGGGTCTATGTTGAAACATCGGAGGCTAGACAAGTTAGAAAACCCAGCAAGTTGCATTAATTCATCTAGTAATGGTTCTTCTTCGAACAAATTTGCATGTCTCATTCTAAGAACATCTTTCCAAGGTTCCTGTGAAAAAAAAATATTAAGTAGTTATCAATTATTAACTTAAAAATACATGGGCCAGAATTTTTTTGTTTAGGCCAGAAGTTTTTTTGGCCCAAACCGACATCCTAGCAGGACCAGAAATTTTGTTTAATATATGGGCCAGAAGTTAATCTGGCCCAAACTGACATCCTACAACGTGCTATTTTTCACCTAATGGGCCAGAAGTTAATCTGGCCCAAACCGACATCCTACAATGATTTTCACCTGATGGGCCAGATTAAAATATTACAACAATTTGACATCCTATCTCAAATCCAAAAAAAAAAAAATATACTACAACAATTTGACATATTTAAAAAAAAGATATATTACAACATTTATAAAAAACATATATTTTATATTTTCCTTTGAGAAGTCGGTGTTTTTAAGTACTACACATATATGGGCCAGAAGTTAAACTGGCCCATCACGACTTCCGTGAGTTTTTTTACTTGGATGCTGCACCTGATGGGCCAGAAGTTAATCTGGCCCAAACCGACATCCTATCTCATATCTAAAAAGAAAATATACTACAACAATTTGACATATTTTAAAAAAAGATATATTACAACATTTATAAAAAACATATATTTTATATTTTCCTTTGAGAAGTCGGTGTTTTTAAGTACTACACATATATGGGCCAGAAGTTAAACTGGCCCATCACGACTTCCGTGAGTTTTTTACTTGAAAGCTGCACCTGATGGGCCAGAAGTTAATCTGGCCCAAACCGACATCCTATCTCATATCCAAAAAAAAAATATACTACAACAATTTGACATATTTTAAAAAAGATATATTATAATATTAATATTATATTTTAAATCCAAAATTAAAATATACTACAACAATTATAGTAACATTCATATTTGAAATTGATATATTATAATATTAATATTATATTTTACATTAACATTCATATAATAATATTAACATTATATATTAATATACCAGTAAGTTTAATATTAATATTCACATATTTTATATATTAACATTCATCCATATAACATTACTACAAATATAATGAATTAAATGAACTAAAAAATAACCGAATAATGTAGGAATGATGATCTATGTTGATCTTCTAGCCTAAGCAATTGTGAATCAGCCATTAGAATGAATTTTTTTTTGAGTATAGAGAGATGTGGAATGTAGTGAGTAATGATAATGAGAGTTTTGTGTGTAGTGTAGTTGTAGTTCTAAACTTCTCAATTTAAAGTGTAGGACTACCTACTCCACCTCTCCAATAGCCAATCAGAAAAACAAAAAGAAGAAATTATTGGGCTGTCAGTAGCAGGCTTGCGTGGGCAGTGTGAAACAGGCTTGGGCAGTGAGATGCAGGTTTTGCATTGATTTTCTAGTTGGGAAGTCGGTCTGGGTAGGAAATACTTCCTAATGGGCCTGAAGTTGATGCGGCCCAGACCGACTTATGTGTGAAGTAGGGTATATTTTTTTATACTTTTTTAAAAATTATGTGTAGAAGTCGGTCCAGCTTAGGAATTCATTGTAGGCTATATTTATTTATATTTTTAGGTTTCAGCTTTTCAGATTTCAGCTTTTTAGGTTTACAGGTTTTTAGGTTTGCAGCTTTACAGATTTTCACCTTGGGAAGTCGGTCTGGGTAGGAATTACCTCTCAATGGGCCTGACGTGAATACGGCCCATACCGACTTCCTTTGCAAAGTCGGTCTTGCAAGGAATTACAACCTAACCGGCCTAATGTGGAAGTCGGTTTTGAAGTGAATTACATTAATATGGGCCTAATGTTGTTGAGGCCCAAACCGACTTCACTATGCTATTTTAAAACTCCGTTATAAAATTACACGTTTCAGTAATTTTACAACCTAGCGGGCCAGACGTTGATGAAGCCCACACCGACTTCCTAGCTTTACAATTTTGCCCCTCTTAGGAAGTCGGTTTTGAAGTCAATTACATTAATATGGGCCTAATGTTGTTGAGGCCCAAACCGACTTTACTACACTCGCTATTTTAAAACTCTGTTATAAAATTACACGTTTCAGTAATAAATCCTTGTCCGTAATAACTCCACTCCTTAATAAATCCTTCTCCGTAATAACTCCACTCATGAATAAACTATGCCATTCCTTAATTATTCACATGGATTTTAATGCGGAAGAACACACGGTAAGAACTGTTGTTTATTTATTACTCATTTGCTAATAACATTTGCTAATTAGTGAAACTTCATTATATTTGCTAATTATGCAGGTCTACTCCAATAATATTATTACGGATAAAAGTGAAACTTCATTGGTTGAGGTACTGATTGTAAACTATATATATAAATGTTACTGGTTATATAAATATTTTACTCATTGTAAACATATATATGTTACTCGTTATATAAATATTTTACTCATTCTAAACATATATATAAATGATACTGATTATATATATGTGAAGTTGAATGTCACTGATTATATATATATATATGAATGTTATTGATATATATGTACATATATACAATTTACTCATTGTAAACATATATATAAATGTTACTCGTTATATAAATATTTTACTCATTCTAAACATATATATAAATGATACTGATTATATATATGTGAATTTGAATGTCACTGATTATATATATATATATATGAATGTTATTAATATATATGTACATATATACATTTTACTCATTGTAAACATATATATAAATTTTACTGGTTATATATATATGAATGTTATTTATAGTTAACATATTTATTGTGATATATGTTATATAATGCATATAAATAAAGTATGCATGTTAATATGTATATGAATGTTAATATATAAACATGCATGCATTAATGTTATTTACTTATTATATAAATATTTAATGCTGTTAACATATTTACTTATTATATGTATATGAATGTTAATATATAAACATGCATGCATTAATGTTATTTACTTATTATATAAATATTTAATGTTGTTAACATAATATAAATTTTAGTACAGTCTGTCTATAATATAATATAATGTTAACATATTTTATTGTTAATATACAGCTGTTGATTGAACGTGTCGAATTGTTGGAGGAAGATGTTAGAAAACTAAAAGTACAAGTAAATGATCTTACAACTGGACGACAACAACTTAAAAATATGAATTTAACACCCGCTTCTAATATCGTCACTATATCCGATGATGAGGATAATATCGATAAAAGAATTACTACTACTTCAAGAAGTCCATATCAAAGGAGTGAGAAGGTAATATTTATTTGTAAAATTTAAAACAAATTATAAGTTAATAATTATATGATAATTAATTATTCATTCATGTAGGGTAAATCTGTCATCAACGAGGGTAATGAATTAGTGAAGTCAGGAAAAAGATTATTTAATACACCACCGTCGGCCCAAAAACCAATTAAAAAGAGTAAAGCATCCAGTTCTGTTTCCCCTACCGTGAAAAAATACTGTAAAAAAATTATGACTCAGGCATCCAAGCCTAGAGGTCATACTATCCCAAAGGTATTTATTATTTCCCATTCACCATTGAAATTTAAGTCAACTTTTTTAAAATTTCTAATTTTATTACTTCTTTCATAGGAAGTGAAATCTTGTTTTAGACCTTCTCCTGTTATGGATCTGACATTGGAGGAATCCCGACTATCTGCCTATATCTTCAATGACCAACTTGACCTAAAGTAAGACATTATATAATTTATTTTAATTTGATGTTTTTTTTTATTAACTAACATTTTATTTTTTGTTATTTGTCTAGCGAGAATTTATTCATGATTGGTGACGAAACTGGTACTCGACGTGAATTTCTTTCTCTTGCTACCGGGAGAGATATCAATGATAAAGTCAATTTCATACCCTTTATAATTAACTTAGGATTTATAAACTTATAAACTTATTAATTTTATACTATAATAGATTTTCATATTGCTCGCCAAACTACGAACACATATACAAAGACATGCTGATTCTACAATAATAACTTGGTATTTACCTCCAACATTTTCGGTAAGTAATTTTGAACAAATAATATATGAATTTGTGGAACAACTAAATTTATTTAAATAACTATATTGATTAATACATTTGTTTAGATTGAAGTCCTTCTTGGAAAATGTGAAGAAGATATCATTACATCTTACATGAATTTGTGGATGCCCCCGTCTCGTGATCTGAAATATGTAATAATTTAATATTCTCGTTTTACTAAATTATATGTGATTAACTATAAAACCTATAATTTTAACATTTTTTTATTTTTCTAAAAGATTTACGTGCCCATAGTTGAAGACAATATGCATTGGTATCTAATAGTAGTGGATATTGATGAGTATGCAATTTATAAAATGGACACGTGGGATATGAAAACTTTCAGGCACAGACGTCACTCTGATATAACAAAACTGGTTTGTATTATTTTAAATTGTGTTATAATTTAATCATTATATTATAATTGTATAGTAATAAGCATTTAATATGTACAATTTCCTCAAATTTTAGGCTTCCATCTTCGATAAGGTTCTTGATCAACCACAATATGAAATGGAAATGAAATATTTCCCTAAAAATTTGTCTTCGTGGGAAATAAAAAATGGAGATGGTATTCCAAATTTATGGAACAGGTAATGAATTTTACAAATTAATAATTTTATTTATCTATAATTATATTACAATATGACATTTTGTAATTTATCATAGTCGGAATTCTGCCACGTGGGTTATCCAATGGCTCGAGATGGAGGATTCGTTTATGTCAACGGTTATTGGGGAGGTATAAATAAATGAATAATTTTAATGTAATTGTATTATTAACAACCTCGAACTAATGATTTATTTAATTGAAGTTACACGATGAAACGATACGCATGAAGACTGCTGTAAAATTGGTCATGCACGACATGAACAAGATGAAGAAAGAAGTAAAGACCCAAACTACGTTGATGTGGTCAAAACTACCCTTCATCTAAAGACAACATCCATTATTTTTGGTTTTTTTGAAACTGAAGTTATGTTATTAACTTTTTGAAAATTATGTTTTATTATGTAAGCTTGATATGGCCGTGTAAGTGTTTCTTAATTATTTGAACAGGACTTACACTTTTGCATGAATTAGCTATTTTTGCTACTCCGAATTTCTTCAATGTTTGCAACAGTTGTTCGGACTTACACTTACACTTTTGCATAATTTTTTGCTACTCCGAATTGCTGCTCTGACGTATAATGCAGCAAACAGCAATAGTTGCATACATAAACATACAAGATCAACCTTAGATAAAGAATAGACAGTGAAGAACATTTATTATGTATTTGGAGTTGAAAATTAACAAATTAGGTGAGACAGCTAAAACTATTGGAGATTTTAATGGAATAATTACTCTAATATAATTCATTAGTTACAATGTTATCCATTATATTATTATCAACATCATGTTTTGTTTATTACTCATCATTATTCATCGAAATTATACATTCAAATTATACTCAAAATTATGCATTTAATATGAACCATGACACAAAAAAGAGAAAAAATATTACATAGAATTATACGTTAAAAAGTAATACAATCATTCTTCATCGAAATCATTATCAAAAGTACGACTACAACTACCAACAACATTTGGACAACTTGCCCTATTGTGGCCAATTTCTCGACATATACCACAATGATTACCTCGCTTGGGCCTTGAGGTAATCCCCGGTACTCTTCCTTTAGCACGCACTCGAACTGGGTCTCTTACTTGATCTCCAGTGGCATTGTCAACATTTTCCATCGCACTAGAGTGTTGTTTTGATCGGAGTCTACTACATTCGTTATAAACTTTTTCCAGCATCTCAGTAAAGTCTTCATCCGTTTTGCAAGCAAGATTACATAACACCCTACAACCATCACTCAAAGCTCCATATCTACTACTTTCAACTGATTCTTTACTTAGGTTACATTGCTGAAAATTGAGACGTTGAACATCCTTTGCTTTCTTTGTCCATCTGTCAAGAACCAAACAAGATGGCAATTGTGATATGTCCAAAATTAGTAAGACAAAAACACTATGACTACATGGCATACCAAAAGATTCCATTCTTTTACACGAGCATTTAATGTCCACGATACTGCCATTGTCATAATGTGATACATGCCATTTCTTGTTCGGACTGTAATGCTTCCCAATCTTGTATATTACATGAGTCGATGTTTGTTGGGTAGAAATAATCCTTAATTTTGCAGCTTCCAATAAAACTGCACGAAATTCTTTGAAAACAACCCTAGTATATATCGAAGCAGCATGACCCTCTAAATTATGATAAGGAGTTTGTAACAACTCATCACCATATGAAGATTTAAAATCTTCCATCACCTCATTGTTCCTCATGTGACTTAGACATCGTTGAAAGTGATGTAGAAATTCAGTAACGTTATACCCAGATTCTATATACCTCCCCATTTGTGAGTGTAATCCCTCACAACGTGATGTAGTATGCAAACCAGCATAGAACTTTCCCCGAATGTAAGACCTCGCCCACATACTTCTGCAATAAAAAATCTGAGCGGCCCATGCATTGTTATGAAGTCCATGCTTAGCAATAAGTTCTTCCCACATCATATTAAAATCATCAATATCAACATCAGCATACATAACTTTTTGGAAATCCTTATGAAAGTTATTTTTCTTTATATTTTTCCCAGCATTGTTACATATATGCCAAGCACATAGTCTATGGTGTGCTTCGGGAAAAACTCTTTTGATTGCATTCTTCATCGACAAGTCACCATCAGTGATAACACACTTGGGTTGTTTCCCAATCATTGCCTCCAAAAATTTCTCCAAAAGCCAAATGTATGTTTCCTCTGTCTCATTTGACACAACAGCGGCGCCAAACACAGTCGTTTGCTTGTGATGATTCACACCAGAAAAAATTACAACTGGGAACTTGTATTTGTTTCGACCATAAGTTGCATCAAAAGCAAGAACATCTCCAAAAATTGAGTAGTCGAAAATGCTGCATCCATCAGCCCAAAATAATTGTTGTAACTTACCTTCTTCATCTACAGTATGTCTCCAATACATTGCACAATCTGATTTTGATTGGTCCTTTAAGTATTGTAATGCTGATTTTGCGTCACCATTTCCTATTATTCTTTGCTTCTGAATTTGATTATACATGTCCTTCTTAGAGAACCCAATATACTGATATCCACCACTTTAACCGGCAAACGAACCAAATATTTTTCCTGTCCCAATCCCCACTTCTCTCATTGTGTTCATCTGAGCCACGTCTGTCTCTGTCATTCTTCGGTTAGAGGCTATCATTGCACCGTAATGTTCACCCACCAATTCATGATTATGTTCATCAACAAAATAACTAACATACCAATCTCCTTTTTCATTGTCAATGTGGATTTTCATTCTTGCTAAACAACCACATCTAGTCTCTTTTCTCGGCGCCCTCTTCCGAACCAATTCATTTTTTTTATCTCTAAATCCTTCCCTATCACAAAAAAATGATTGCCATATAATTTCACCATCCTTGTTTCGCCGAGTATGATATTTTCTAATGCCAAATCATTTCTTCATACCATACATCTTATAAAATTTGTAAGCGATATCATTGTTTAAAAACCTATATTTCTTCACATCATCTTCATTTAATAATTGAAAATTTATCTCTTCAAAATTTAACTCCTCTACTTCATTCACATTTTCATCTTCACTACCATTAAATTCATCTAAACCCTAAAATCATAATAAACAAAAACATAATTTCAATATCAAAAATAATAATGAACATTAGTAATAAATAAGAAGAATATACAAAATTTCATACCTCTGCTTGACAGTGAGTTTCATTATTCATGTTCATTTCTTCTTCCATCTAACAAAACAAAATGTAGAACCTATAAATTTAACATCACTAATATATAACATTAAATAAATATAAACAAAATTTTTAAATTCAAACTCACCTCAAAAATCTGTTTCTAGAAAAAAATTAGAAAGTTTACACTGTGTCTCTGTAAAAAAATTTCGCAATGAACCAGTACTGTCAAAAGTTTATTTATAATACATGTCCTATTGGAAGTTATAGTGCAACACACCGACTTCTACAAGGCACTAAACCAAATAAACTTTATTTACTTAAGAAGTTTTACTGAACCACACCGACTTCTACAAGGAAGTGGTATGGTAAGTGGTTTTCGCACACAAGTCGGTTTACAAAATTATTTCACGGAGTCCTTCACAGAAGTCGGTATTCCTTGTACCAACTTCTTCTCTTTCTGAAGTTGTCACCAGCCAGACCGACTTCTGTATGCAGTATGGGGAGTCCTTCACAGAAGTCGGTATTCCCTGTACCAACTTCTTCTCTTACTGAAGTTATCACCTGCCAGACCGACTTCTGTATACAGTAAGGGGAGTCCTTCACAGAAGTCGGTATTCTTTGTACCAACTTCTTGTCTTACCGAAGTTATCACCTGCCAGACCGACTTCTGAACTATTTTCACTTCCCGGTTGCCTGTAAAACACATTTTAAATCCAACGGTTATCATTCAGTTCGCATCCATACGAACCAACTTAAGGTTCATATGTTAGATTTGGCCAAAAGAAACTTCCGTGATTGTTCCATAGATTAATTAAAATGATAGTGCCAACAATGTGAGGGAGGGATAGCATCATATACAGGTTATAGCTATAATTCTATATAATATTGTACGTATGTTTTTATGCCACTACATATTTTAAGTTTTACATCAATATTTAGTTTTGTAGGTTTTTTCCTCTAACTTACACTCTTAATATTTTCGAGCAAAAACTACCTATATTATTAATTGTTACTCATAAAAAATATATATACTTTCTCCCACTCTATTAATATTTTCTTTTCCATAATCACTATAAAAATATAGTTAGTTAATTTAATTGAGGTAATAGAATATATGACAAAACTAAAAATAATTAATGGTTCTTTAATATTTTTTAAGTAGTAGATAACTGAGACACCATGTCATTAGTTGGACATTTTCTATATGAATGGGACATGTTTTATTGACGAAAGCAATAACATCTATATCTTAATATCTCCAAAAAAATAGTTTTCATACATACAAACAATCAATAATGTACATCAATATAATTGGTGTGTCTTTTCACGTTTGTCATGCCTTTCTTCAAGGGCGTTAGTTCATTTTCAAATTTACACCTTATTTCCCATGAGTTACTTAAATCATAATTATTGAGCATTGGTTTGCTTATGGGGAAGGTTGTAGTGAAATGTCTCACTATTTGACCTCATAAAACTTGTTGTCCAAAATGTGTGTCATTTCTTACTGTGAATAAATTAAAATATCAAATTACAAGTGTTTAACAAATACTTATTTATTATTTTAATAGTTTTTAGTCAATCAAACAAAATCACATACCCAATGACATACTTTGTGATACATCATATTTTATCCCCTATTAGTTTCTGTACTACAAGTATAGATTCTCTCAATTAATAGAAAGATAAGTTTTTGAAAAATCAAAGAAAACCTAATATATAATGACATGTCTATATTTGTTATTAAAAATATAATAAAATTAAAGTTATTGTCTCTCTACTATCGGATAGAATCTCTATTCATGTACTACCTAATACTAGTTTTCTTTTCTAGAAAGGCCAGTTAAGGATAAAAGTACGCAAGGGCTTGCATCATTTTCTTCCTATAAGCAAAGGACTCAATTTCCTACTTGTTCACATCTTATAGAAGCTTTTACAGTTAGCACCTATTTTCCCTCTCAAGTGTTGTAAACAATCAAAAAAGCAATCTTTCAAGCCATGTCATCAACCCTTAAGTACATCCAATAATAAAGAATATTATAAATGTTGCTTTTGGATTTCAGTCTTAATTTATTTAGATACATCGGAAACCATCATTGTAAAGGAGGCCATTTTTTTTGCCTTTTGTAGTTTATTATTAAGAAAGAAAAGGAAAGAATATGAAAGAATCAGCAATTTCTTTTTCCACAAGAAAGGAACAATTTATTTTTCCAGACATTTATTAATCTTGTTGAATTTGACTTAATTACCATGATGATAAATAATCCAACTTAAAATTCAACTCATATGAACAATTTTTATAGTTGGAACTTGTGTCTAATTGAGCTTAACATTTTTTTAGTTCAATATGTGAGTTTCAAATTATGTAAGTTACATGTTAAACTAAGGGAAAAAAAATTAATTACACTACTCTTGATTGTGAATTATTGTAAATATATATTATTATGAACAATAGTGTATAAATGTATAATATGTATTTTGAGAGTGTTGGCATCAAAAAATTTCTTTTCAGTTTAACGAGAATATCGAAATCCTGTTACGTTAGCCCAATTTTTGTTACCAAGTTACTGGAGATGCAGTCAAATTGTGAAATAGTTAGCTTACGAATAAAATAAATAAATAAATAAGTAGTGAATTAAGTGATATTTAGAGGAACCCACTTAATTTATGTTTATTACATCTGAAGTTCCAAACAAAGCACAAAGTAATCATAGATACACTTCCCAACCCACAAAATCTTAAAGGATTTACTTTTGTCATTTCATTATTTAATCCATTTTAATGTTAACTTTCAAATAAGAAAGAGAGTATATACTTCTCAAAGTCCGTACTCAAAACATCAACAGCATAAAATGTGAAGTAACTCTCAAACAATTTACCAAAAAAAACTCTCTCCCTTCCCTTCTTTAAAAAGCTTCCAAACAAATTATTGCCCCCCACTAATTTTCAGTCAAACATCCTAACAAAACAAACATTATGAGTTAGCCTATTAGTTAAAAATACATAGAGAAACCAAAAGGTAATTATAATTTTATTCATTTAACTTATATTAATATTATATTTTTACTTTTAAAACTATACTAAAAAACCTAAATGTCATATCAGTTAGTAATGGAGAGGAGTCTGACTCGGACATTCTTCTTGTACGTTTAACTTGGCTAACAAGTTATTTACGGAAGGAACAATAACGTATGTATTTTGAGTTAGGCTTATAATGAGATAATGCATGTTAGTGAAGGCCGTGTTTGAAGGAACCGACTTTGACACTGTGACACCCATAGCATAGGATGCACATTCCTTCAAGTCATTACTTCTTAATTCTACCCTCATCATATGGCTTGCAATCTAGCCACATAACGCGTAATGCTACTTTTATTCAAAAACTTATAAACACTTACAAACTCTATTAACGTAGCTTAGTTGAATTGATGCATTATTAGTAACACGTTGAAGCATTCCCTACACGTCTTGCCAGATGGAACTCGGTCATAAGATAATTATAAAGCATATTCAATCAATATCTTATTATACCCATCACTCTTTTATGGTTTGTTGAAGATTATGATTACTTTATAGTCAAATTCAATCAAATCTATTTCGATAAAAAGAAAATGAAAACTATCAATATTGTATGAAATAAAATTGAGAAGGGCATATTTAATGACTGCTTTTTTTAATATAAAAAAATCGAAGGTGATTCAGCTTAGGCCGATTCTCAAACTTTTAAAGAACAATTATTATTAATGGTACTTATATTGGGCACTTTTCCATTACTAAAAAGGTAGTAAAGTTCAACATCTCTAACCTAATTCCACCTTCTAGATCCACACAAAGTATAATTATTAAATGAGTTCTATATTATATGAAGTGTTAGTTTCATGATATATCACTCACACACACATACTTACTTACATTCATATATATATATATATATATATATATATATATATTATATATTACACCTGAACATGGTGGAGAAAGTAATTAAATTAAAGTGTATATATATATGTATTGGATAAGTGTTATATGATGAGTGACTGAGTGTTAAAAAACAAAGTATTCTACTACTAATAGTAGATAAATAGAATTTGGCAACCCAATAACATAATGAGGAATTATATTACATGTATAGTAACCATTAATAATAAATTAATAACCTTAAAAATATTTTTTAATTAAAATTATGATAGATATTGCTCTGAAACATGTATGGTATACTCAAAACATATAATAATTATGGGTAAGTACTAGAACCACAAGATAAAGCGGTTGCTAATTCGGTATAATGATACCCAGCATGTGCATTAAAGGCAAGAAGCACATGGGAGGGTTGCATTTCAACCCACCTTACCCATTAACATGACATTGCACAACTAATTATGTTTCTCATTTCTTTTTAGTCCTCTCATTAGCATATTGTTTTTAAATTTTCATTTCATATTTTTCTATCTAATTTATTGTATGTGGCAGATATTAAAGACCTTTAACAGATTTAGCAGAAATGAGATCACATTAGATAGTGAAAATATGTATGTACCTATGGTATAAGAGCTTTTTACATTATCAATGTTTTATTCATCTTATCTTTAATTATTATTTAATCTTAAATAAAACTAATATAAATGAATACTGAATAATTCACTTATTATGTATAAATAGTTACATTATCAACCCATAGATATTAGAATATTCTGATATTCTAAAACTTGGATAAACATTAATGGAGACAGTTGGTTTAAGCTGTCAAAATGAGTTAATAACAAAAACAATTAAAATAAATATGTATCCCTCTTGCTGTCCTTGCGTTGTTCACTCGGCATAGATGTTTTTGGGTCCCAAAAACAAAACCATTTTGGATATTTTATCAGACATGACACTGACTTAATCCAATCCTTCTCTGCTCAATTAGTTTTGAGTTTCTGAACCTCCCACCATTAATGAACATACTCATATTTACTTCTCTCATACCATCATGCATTGCATAGTACGAGTTTTTCATTGATAATTCATATATTAATAATTATTCATTCTTTAATAAAAATAACATATATAAATAATATACTATTTTACATGAATGATAACACATGTTAAAGTCTTTTTGTTTAATGGTGGTGGGTTTGTGGGAGTTTGGCAGGAGACGGCAATGTATGCTTAAGATTTTGATACATAGCAAAATCAAAACTTAAATGGTTTAGATTATTTATATTTTTTAACTTAAATTTTTTAAAAAGTATCCTCTCTCACAAGGCATGTATTGAAGAATCCAGTATTTAAGAGGAATCCTATTCGGTTTGTGGGCTTTCAACTACTTCTTTAGACGTGTGAATAAGTGTGATTCTTTCCTCATGAACTTAACAAGTGTGATAATGATATCATTTAAGAAATAGAAAACTATTTATCCTCCTAACATATCAACTTACATATACCTTTATATTCCAGAAAAATAACACCGTGTAAACCAATTTTGCAGGATGATACAAATTAAAAACAGGAGAAACACTTCTTAGTTAAAATCATCATTTTCAATATATTTTGTATTAAGCAATCTTAAAATACTTTTTAAAAACAAAATTTTGGATTAAAAAATTAAAGGTTGCTAATCTTTATATAATAAAATATTATATAATCTTCAAGAGCAGGCATCACTCAAATATTATACATTTTTAGTTTACTCAAAAGTTTCATAAGTGCCAACTATTGGTTTTGTGTGCTTAAAGGTATACCAGCGAGGAAGTCAGCAAATTTAATTTGAGTCAATAAAATTTAGTGTAAATTTTTTAATATATTTTTATAAATATATCAATCATTAATATGAGTTAAGGACTCTACACCTTTGTAAAATATAAATCATACAAAAAAATTCCATCATTATAATATTTTAATATAATAATGGATGAGATAATTATTATTTGGTAGTTAGAATAGACACTGAAAAAGATATATATATATATATATCTTTTGTACTTAGATAAGCAAATTATTTCATATAAATGAATTCAACCATGAATGATGCATATAACTTCCACTCTTAATATATAATATAATATAATATGCACACACCCGATTTAATCCCACTCATAAGTTAAAAAAGATATTTGGATTGAATTGATGACACAGAAGATGTATACAGTCCAAAAGTAATGAACAAATTTTGTCTGTACAAAGAACCAATGAATCGTTAAATAGGAACAAACGATGAAGCTAATCCAATCTTCTCAATCCAAGTAAAATAAAAAATAACAATAAATGGAATCCAATTAAAAGAGGAATATGTGAGATTCATATTCACATCACTATGCTTAATAAATTCAATCAATCAAATTTTTCCTGAACAAAGCTAACACCGTTTCATTAATTCATTCATCGTCTTCACCAGAAAACAAACGCTGCCTCTTCGCCGTTACCGGCAACGGACTTTCCACCTCTTGTTCAAATATCTTCACTTTCTTCTTCTCGCCGTCGAACCTCACCGGCTCCAAGAATTCAGTCAACGGCGCCGGCAGGTTTAGGTCAAAGTCACGGTGTCGATGGCTGGAAGCGCCGCCACCCTCTGATGATGTAATAGCAGTTACAGCACTGCTGTTATTTGTGTTGATGTTGCTGTTGTTGTTGTTGATGCCACCTTCATAGTGACACCGCTTGTGGCCACCGAGAGCCTGACCCGTAGGGAAAGACTTGTGACAGATGGAACATTCATGAAGCTTTTTATTGGCTATGGCGGTGGAGGTGCTGTTGTTGGTGGCAGCGATGGTGGTAACCGCGGTACCGTTTTCAGATAAGGACTTGCGGTGACTGGCTTTGTGTCCACCAAGTGCTTGATAAGACGAAAAAGCTTTGTTGCAAACGGAGCACCGATGACTCATCACCTTAACAACCGGTAATGATTCATGTTCTTCCTTTTGTTGTTGTGGTTGCTGAGACTTCGAAGATGTTGATTCTGTTTCATTGTTGTTGCCACTTTGTGCTAACATGATGAGACAAAGAGCAAGGTACTCTTCTTCTGTAGGTGGAGTATCAAGACGAGGTCGTTTTGAACGTTTTCTCTTGGCCCACGCTTCACTCATATGAACATCAATTTCTTTATCCTCTTCTTTGTAGCTACTAGAGAAGGGTGTGGGAGAATTAAGAGCCTCTAAAGCCATTAATAATTAAAATTCACAAAGATGAATAAGTGAGCTAGTTATTATAACAACGAAAGTGAGTTGTATAAAATTTGTGTTGTGTTGGGTTAAGGAAAGAGAGTGGTTTATATAGGGAGGGAATAAGTGTGAGTTAAAAGGGAAAGGAATGGATAGGAAAGAGGTGAGTTGGTGAGTGGTGATGACTTGGTGGGATAGGAAGAGAAGAGAGTGAGGTCGGTCAACTAAAGAAGAGAGCAGAGTAGAGGACTCACTTAACTTGCTCACCAATACATAAATGACCTTTTCCAAGTCAAAACTATGCTACGTCATACTATGCCCTACCCTTTTTTTTAATTTGCTTTATTCTTCTTTCTATTCTATAAACATTAACCCACAAAAAGGTAGTAGTCATGGTTATGGTCATGAATTCTCAAACTATGGGAGTGAATCGGCGTTGTTAGTGTTATCGTGTGTGAGAGTCTCACCGTGAGTTTTCTTCATGCGTGTAAAACACGTTTTTTTAATTTATTTCTGTCTAGAATTTTCTGTGTACAATTTGGATTAGAAAACGTGGGCATCTCTAGCTCTATGCCTTTTACCATTTTTAGATTCCGGATATTTTTCTTTTATTTATCCTTTATAAAAAAAATTCGCAGCTCGGTCTTTTAAATATCGCGTCATTTACCATGACTTGTTCCAAATAATAATTCTTGATTTCTAGTTTGTATTTAAACTATTCTCATTATTATGATCATCACGTATTGCACATAACCGTAAGGATTGTTTATATTATGTATTATTTATATTTAATTATTAGTATAAAAGTAATACCAAATATTATAGATCTACGCACTGTATTGAATGTTGACCAAAAGAAATTATCTTGGAAACAAAATTCGTTTGTGCATCTTTTATTTACTAGTCCATGTGTGCTGTTGGCATAGTGTGGTTGCGCGGGTATAGTAATGGAACGTGATTGTTGAAGTGTCCTCTGCGTCATGGCTTTGGTCACGATCATATCACTCTCCCATTGGTTTGGGCAACCACTTCTCCTACTCTACTCCCATCATCACTTATACTGTATATGATTCGTGGCTAATACTACCATGCACCTGTTTACTTTTCTTTTTCATCTTTTAATTACCAAATTTCACAATTATTACTTTCTATTCAATCAAAATAATGCATAATGTCATGCAATATAAACAATTTACAAGTTAAACCACCTTCCAAGTTCTAACAAATATTAAAAAATAAGATCATATATAAGTTAATCAACCTTCATGTTTCATCAAGTTCAGTGAATAATAATTGTTTTATATTTTTTCATTAAATATATATAAATTAGATCAGTGTGATCTTAATCATGGTGTGGTTATGGACTTGGGAATGCAGAGAATGAATGAGCATTGCCAAATTAATGATAAATGATCACAAATGACTGTAGCAAAGTTGGATGTTGGTAATAGTGCCATTAAGACTGAAGGATAAAGAAAAATATTAATATTATAATGTCATGTATATATATATATATATATATATATATTAATTTAACATGTCCAGTTTTTATTAAATATTAACTCAAAAAGTAGTTTTTTCTTTGATTCGTTGTTAGTTGTTACCACTTACCACATACCATACAGCTCATGTTTGCAAGAACCCTCGACACTCGCCACCTGTTTTATAATATTTTTCCTGGAACATTCTATATTTATAATTTACCTGATTTTTAAAGTTATTTCAACTTTCCAGTATATATGCTTCCTCCTTATCTTACCTGATTTTTAAAGTTATGGTTGATATGATAATAGGTTTTGAGAAAGTTTTAAATCGTTGATTATTGTATAATATAACTTTCAACTTTTATGTTAGTTTAAGATTGATTATTGTTTTGTTAATAAAGATGATCTATAATAAAAACAGCTATGACTAATTGAATTATGTCTTATGTATGAAAGTGACATTATAAGAAAGGATTTTGTTAATAGGTATTTAATATAATAAAAATATGACTGTATGAGTTGTTAATGTGAAGATCCATACCCAACAAATAATTATACATGGTTCATTTCTGTTACAGTATTAGTGATGATGTAATGACATCTTAAAAACTCTCAAACTATTGGTGATACATTCCCCCTAAAAATTAATCTATGTCCCAGATTATCTTTATTAACATATGGAATGGCTTAAGAGACTTTTTAACTCAATCTAGTAATAAATGAAGTTTTTGAATGAAATAAATTTTCTACATAAGTTTGCCAAAATCATTAACCTTTTTAGTGAATTGGGAATTCAGAAAATAACATTAATTAAAGGAGTTATTTTGTATTTTATGTTTCGCATTTTCAGTATATTTGTATGCATACCAGTAATATAAACTCATGATAAAGGTTTTAAATTTGGTCCCTAATAGGTAATAGCATTCAAGATCCCAACATGAAATTTTGTGTTTTTTTATAATTATATCATGATCATAAAATATATTACACTGAATATAATATCTTCATAGTAGTTCATCACTATAAACTTGTCAATTTACTTCTCAAAATTACAACCTCTCCATCACAATTTAAAATCTTGTTCATCACTATAAACTTGTCAATTTACTGCAAGGAAGTTGTTACCACTCATATACGCATAAATCTTTACTTATTTCTCTTCTACTAAATTCTACCTTAACTTGGTTTTAAGTTTAATACTATTTGTGAAAATTAAATTATAATTACAATCAAATGTAATTATCTGATTATAAGTTGATTTTATTTTTTATATGTTAGGCAAATAAAACTTTTGTATATGATAATTGGTTTTCTTTGAATACTGTAAAAAGAATTGCAATTTTATAGCCATTAAATTATGAAACAGTTATAAGTTTGTTTGTATAATTTTTTGAAATGTATATCAGACCATGCAATAAAGTAAATATGTGAACCCGATGTAATAAATTCTCACGTAAATACTTGAACGTTCCGTGGCCTTAACCTTAACAACAATGTTAAAAAGTAAAATAAGAAACAAAAGAAAACATTACATCATCCTATTGTTTATGATTAAAAAAAGATTACAATTATAAGTTCCACAACTATATGGCTTAAAAGTTTTTGAAATGTGTGTCGTGATAGTCTTTGTTATCTACAAAAAAAATAAAAGAAAAACGAAACGTATTAAATGGCAAGTAAGATAGAGTGCAAAGTGCAAACTGAATTCTGAAGAAGAGTGTGGTAGTGGAAAGAAAGGAAGTGTAGTTGCTTCACCAACGCAATAAAAACAGAAGAAAAAAGTGCCATAGACACGTTGACACATAACACAGATAGGTTCAATTGGTGACACGTTGCTTTTGAATTAAAAAGTGACATGTGAATACTCCACAAGCATACACTTGTTCTACGAAAATATACAATTATTAAATTTAAATAGAGTAGATGGGAATTTTCCCATGTTCACATTTGATTGACTTACTTCTATAGTTCCACATGTTCAGGATAATAAACCAATTTCATCACAAATCTTTATAACACCTAAATATTAAAAAAAACATTTGTTTTTTAGGAATATATTTTTTTGATCGGCAAATGTTAGTTGTTAGTATGTTATGTTAGTATTTGTTGTGGATGAAAGTCGAACTCTCAACCTTCAACCCACCTTGTAACTCTTTTTTTAAAGTTGTTATGAGTGAGACTCGAACCCACAATCTCATTCACCCTACTCCTTTAGGAATATTAAACACTTTAAAGGGTATGAAATGTTTTTATTAGAGTTTGTGATTTATTTGTTTATAAAAAATTGCACAATTTCTTAGTAATTGGTATTATACTCAAGTCTCCACTAACTCAACTAAGAATTACTCCACTTAGTTGACAATTTTGTTGCTGCCAATTTTGGTTGTTAAGAACAACTTTGGGTATAGAATAATAAAAGGAACATTATGCATGCCACGTGTTAATAAATTTAGATTTGGATTTTAGGTATAGGTACTATTATTGTTCTATCTGTTATAAATGAAATTCACTTTGGGGAAATATTATTACGATTTGAATGAGTTGTCATGTTGGAAGAGAGGTTGAGCAGTGATCTGGTGGTATATTATTCTTAATTTTGTGACATTATTATTTACATTTAGCATAAACTCATCTTAATATTAACCCCACTATATTGAATACAGTTGGTGGGAAAAAGAAAGAATTGGCATGCTTATGACATGACATCCAAACATGTATATTGATCACTTCACATTAACTAATCTTATGACCATGTTTACAGCTTGGATCTTTTGATATATTGATAATGTGAAAAACTTTACATTATTGTTGGTGGACATATTTATTCCATTAAACTTATAGTATATACTAAATGCATACGCACAGTGCACTATTCATGAATGTGGAACCATCAATATCTTCAATTTTGACATGAATGTTGTTACTTCAATGTTTTCATGCCTCTTTATGCCATGATGAATAATAATATTGGATCTTATGCAATGTTTTTCCTCAATACCTAATATTTGTGGCAATTAATTGAATGGGGAAATAAGAGCAAAAGGATGAAAGAGCTTACTTAAGTCTTGGATGCATATATAGCAATTTGTAATCCATTGGGCCTTTATGAAGCTGTCCAATTAAAATTATTATTAAATAAGATGTAAAGTCCGATATGATTTATGTCAATTGTAGGGTTATCTCATTGATTCACCAAACCATAAAAATTACAATAGGATAACTTATTTCATGTTACCTTTTTATTTTACCTCATCTCAACATCAAATACTATTATTCAAAATTTGAATGTGAAAAAACAAGTAAAAGAAGAAAATAAACAAAATAGTGGATTTTGGAGATAATAATGCGTTGTGAGGTAGATGAACCATACCCGAATCCATTTACTATTGGATCATAAGAAGAACGAGGTTGTTGGATATCACCACACTATCGTGTTGAAACAAAACCACATTCTTCCACTGTTGTTGTCTTGTACCTCCTAAATTTATCTATAGGAACATTTGTTCCACTTTTTTCTTCATTTTTTCCATTTTCCAATTAATACCCATGGCTTCTTCTCTCTTATTACCACTCTCTACCCCTTCTGCATCTTTCTATCTCTTCGATAATTCTGCTGCCAAATCTTCTTTCCTTCAAAGTACCACAAAGTTCTTTCCTTCTTTTCCCAAATCCACGACCAAAGTGTCATTCAGGTGCTTCAACTCTCCTTCTGCCAAATCCTCCTTCGACCATATCCCTAAGCAGTTCAGGAAGGATAATCTCAAGGATGGAAGTGAGTTTTTTTATCTTTTATTTTTCCACATTTCCTCCACTTTCATTTGAACTCATCATTTATATGCTTACTAATGCTAATTTATACTCTTTTGATTTGGGGCCCTGAATTATTTGTGGTTTTTGAGATAGTTAGGGTAGAAACATGAAAAAGATGAAATTTTTGTTGCCGGGTCTGAATTTGTTTATTGCTTTTTAATGTCAAACTATATGTTCAGCTGGGTGTCTTCAATCATGTTTGCCATGTATTTGAAACTGAAGTAGTATTAGGTCACTAAACAATTAAACATGGCCGTGTTCACTTTTATTTTTTTATCATAACCATTGTATTTGGCTATTTGCCCCACGTGTATTTTTTGTGGAGTTGCTTAGTAGTTCAGGCATTTCTTATTGCTCATTGCTGAGTATATGTCCCTGGTTATTGTTGAATGCTGAGGTATGAACGTCCCCTTAAAAAAAATTAATACATAGTTTATGAACAATGATACTCACATCTCCATTGAATACATCGGGACTCGTCTCGGTTTCAGCTGAGGATTTCAACACCTCCTTTAGAAAGATGAAATACTTAATTTAATAGCAAATTAGCAATATTAGTCACACACTTACACTCGCATCACCTCACCACAGTTTTCATTGTCTCATTACATCTGGAGTAATCTCCCTTTCTACACATTTACACTCTGATTCTTTCTCTCACAACAACAATCAAGTCTTAAATCCCACTAGGTGGGGTCGGCTACCTGGATCGAACAAAGCCATAATACTCGAGCATAAGTCATGTCCATTGACAAAACATTAATCTCTAAATATAGTTTATCTTGGTCTCCCTCTGTTTCTAAAACTATTTCCACTGCCAGTCCCAACTAAATTGTTTCAGTGTTTCAAAACCTTCAAATGAGTAAAGTTTGTTTTGAAACATGAAGATTGAGGAGGAGGGTAGCATTTTAAATTGGTACACAAAAAATAAATTTGGACGATAACTTCAGAGATCCCACACACACATTTTTTTGAAGAGGTTATTATAATCTAGTTCGATTGAAGATTGAAAAGTTAAATTTGGGTTCTCAAAATTGACCTCTATCTTCATTGCGTGTAGTGATGGACAACTACAAGAATGCACCTCAATATCTATATGGCCTCAGTCCTTCACAAATGGACATGTTCATGACAGAGGACAACCCTATCCGTCAACAGACTGAAAGAGTTACAGAGGTTCTCACCGTTCATACCCTCTTGAATCTTGATATCATCTAAGTGTATGCGATATTATAATAGTGGAATTGCCTGTTGATAACCCAATTATTGATTGGGAAGTTAATTTTGCAATGCACCCAAATTTTATCACAACATATTGTGCTCTTTGACAGTGCTCTTAATTTTATTCATTTTGACAGGAGAGCATCTCATCTGCCAAGAATTATTTGGATCATGGTGGCATGTGGTCTAATTCTTGCATGGTCAATAATGGTCCTTCAAAATACAGTATGAGTGTTAGTATGTATCGAGGAGGAGGTAGGGGAGCTGGAAGGCCAAGAACTGCTCCACCAGATCTGCCTTCTTTGCTCTTGGATGCTCGTATATGCTATCTGGGTATGCCGGTAAGTATCATGATGTTTTTCATTTTCATGTAGCCTGGTTCTGTTGATTGCATATTATTTCACTAGTTTCTATATATATACACATTTAATCTTTTATCTCAATGATCTTGATATTCCTGTTTATGATTTGTATAGATTGTACCAGCTGTGGCAGAGCTTCTTGTTGCTCAATTTATGTGGTTGGATTATGATAACCCTAAAAAACCTATATACTTATATATTAATTCATCTGGCACTCAGGTAACCGATATTACCATTGTTCTAAAAATTTCCATTCCATGAGTTGTTGACTTATATAATTGATTTCCCTTTCCCTTCTCTGTTTAGAATGAGAAGAATGAGACCGTGGGATCAGAAACTGAGGCATATTCCATAGCTGATATGATGTCTGTAAGTTTCTGTCATGAATCATTTTCCCACTTCTAAACCCACCCCGAGTCTGTGATATGGTTTATCTCTTTGAACTTATCCTTTCAATCCAAGGTTTTGATTTATCATTTTCCCCTTTGCCTGAAGTATGTCAAATCGGATGTCTACACTGTGAATTGTGGCATGGCATATGGTCAAGCAGCAATGCTCCTGTCACTTGGAACAAAGGGTTATCGTGCTGTACAGCCAAATTCATCAAGTACGGATCATATCTCTGTTAACCTTTGAATCTTTGCTTGGTTGCTTTCACTCATTTACTGTGACCTTTCTGAATTTCTGATAAATGCTTCCTTCTGGAGCCCTTACTCTGTATCTGGTTCATGAGTATATTACGGGATGGGATACTGAATAGTGTCTGTATTGAAATTGTTAATTTTTTTCTGAATTTTACAATCATCCACGTCGTTGTCACATATTACTTCTTTTGATCAAATGGCTACTAATATGCCTTTTAAGAAATATTTTCTAGAAGATTTGTGTATCAAATTTTAGTTCTTCTGGAACCCTAGTATAAGGAGGGAGGAGTTATGAATTAAACCTCAGTACTTGATAGTGTGCATTGAAATTGTTAGGCTGCCATAGGACTGATGAGAACTTGGGAAATAACATTGAAATATGTCTTGTTTGGACTGCATACAAAGCCTTCTTCGAGGTTGTAAATTTATATGTTGGGATATTCCCTCATTTTAATTGGTATTTTTGAAATGGAGTAGAAAGATTTCTACCAAAAACAGGAAGTTGTATGATAAAGAATGGGATGATTTGTATGGATTATGTTGAATGTCATCATGTGTGATTTTTGGGCATTACCTTCTCTTACTGTTGCTTGTAAACTGCTTTCAATTGCAGCAAAATTGTATCTCCCAAAAGTCAACAGATCAAGTGGTGCTGTTATAGATATGTGGATTAAGGTACTGTCCACCGATTCCCTTCTCTGACTGTCTCTAGCATCATTTTCAACATTCCGTTCATCAGTTATATTGGAAAAACACGTACAGGCAAAAGAGCTGGAGGCAAATACTGAGTATTACGTTGAGCTGTTAGCAAAAGGAATAGGGAAATCAAAAGAAGAAATTGCTAAAGATGTCCAGAGGCCTAAATATTTTCAAGCACAGGAAGCCATAGAGTATGGTGTTGCCGACAAAATCATTGATTCAAGGGATGCTACATTTGATAAGCGGGTAATATTTCATTGTTATTCATGTTTATTCTGTGTAAACATATCACTGCATATAGTATACTTATCATAACTTTCTGGATCAGAATTATGATGAAATGGTTGCTCAATCAAGAGCTACAAGGAGACAAGCTGGTGGCAATCCTCAAGTTGCTCCTTCAGGATTTAGGTAATCATACAAAGCATGGATTCACTTATTGTGCTTCAAATCCAATGCCTTAAAAGGGTCTTGTTGTCAGGCATCAATCTTGTTCTTATATAAACAAGGCCGAATGGAAAAAAATCCGGATAAATGTATAAGCTTTGTACCTTGGCTCTTGGGGTAGTTTGTAGTATATACTTAAATGGAATTACTTATGCTTAGTTTCAACAACTAAAGAAAATGACCAGGGCTCAGGGATTATTTTCTTTTGTTGTAAATATCGAACCGTTACCAACGAGGTAGACTTGATCGGATCACTGCATTGTCTACAGCACTCCTTTGTTTCGTTTTATCTACAGTACTCTCTAGTACACACTCCCCCCACATTTACCCGTTTCATTGCTCATTACCTTGCATCCCACCTGAGTAACTTTGTGGTAGTTCTTTTTTCTATCTATTTTATTCATTGGTAATGCTATATTTGTATTGAGATTCGACAAAGTTTGAAGTTTTAAATTGGTTCTTGACTCCTAATACAACATTTACTTTTTACTTAGACTTCACCCTAGTTATGTATAGTGCCTTGTAGTTGACCTTTCATATGATGGGAAAATGTTTAGTTCTGCATTGAAAGCCACATTTACATTGATTGGATTCAAGCTAGTTAGTCAATCACACATATGTTGGCTTCAATGGTGGAGGCTAAGTGTCTTTCTATAACGTTGAGTTGAAAATTGATGTTGAACACAACGCAGGTGATTAGTCATCGAGGTTCTTAGCATGGAATCAAAACTTGACCGTTATGGAATGCCTAATCGATTTTCTTGGTCAGAGCCGGACGATTAAAAGAAGCAGGGATGAGATTACAAGACATGCCTATGAAACGGAATGTAGTTTTAAGAGGTCTTTACTAGGAGCAGCAAGACTTCATGGTAATGTAAAGATATGAGAAGTTACTCAAAGGAGCTAGAACCATATACTAGTGGAAACTGTGTTTTTATCTTAATATGTATGCCAACATTGGTTGGTGGAATGATGTGAGAAGAGTAAGGGTGATATGAAAGATCATGGGGTTAACAAGTTGCCAGGGACTAGCTTAGTGTAGATTAATGTTACCATGCATGAGTATCTCAAATGTGACACAACTCATCCATTTTGTAAAGAAATATATTTCAAGCTTGGGGAGATAAATACAAGAGTACAAAAATATGGTTACAAACCAATAACATGCGATGTATTGTATTCTCTAATTTCTAAGTAAGCACATAATTACATGACAAAGACATCCATAAGATGCATTTGAACACACAATTCACTATAACTATAATTAATCGAATTGTATCTTATTTTCAACGCTATAGATATTTTTTATTTATTTATCTCTTATTCATGAAACACTCGGCATTCAATAAAAAGTTTGGACTTCCAAGATTATTTATTTATTTATTCTAAATCTGGTACCTAAAACATTACTAAGCAATATGTATCACCTTTTCTATTTTTATAACCAATAATAGATTGCAAAAATACAAAACTTAACGGGCCCAATAGCAAGGCCTTTGTTTACGTTTTTTTCTATTTCTATTTTGTGTTTGATTTGATTTGTCCCGTTCTGGAATTAAAGTGATAAAAAGGGTAAAATTCAACCCATTATTATTATTATCAACAAAAATAATCTCTCGGTGAATAAAATACTGATCAATTTTCTTCCATGATTGTTTGATTATATGATCAAGATCTTCGCTTCAATCTCTACAAATCCATCTGAATTTTTCTATATCTTTCAGCATCACATCAGATCATACTAGTGAATGCAATGGTGGTCTGCAAATGTCGCAAGGTTTCGCTCTTTTCTCTTCCCCCACTTACAATTATTGCCTTTTTCTTTTTCATTTCAAGACCCTGAATTTTATTTAGATAATTATTCTTGATTTGTTAGATGGGTCATGTAGATCGAGTTGAAAATCTAAGATTCGGATCAATCATGTGTGATCTAAGAGCTTTTGCATTTTGTTTGATTTGATATTTTCATGTGAATGTGTGATGGAAACTTGTGTTTGAGTTGTGTTGTGTATCCATATGGTTATAACTTAGAACTTATTATTAATCTTGGCATGGTTTTTTTGCAAGTGAATCTTGCTTCTTGAAGGGTTTCCCATTTTGTTTGCTTGTAATTATAACTGAACTAATGGTATGTGATGTGTTTCCTATTGTGTTTTATAGGCTACTAAATTGTATTGTTTCGTGCACAAAGTTCCTGTCTGTGGAGAATGTATCTGCTTCCCAGATCACCAAATCTGCGTGGTAATTTTCTCATTTTGTGTATTCGTTAGTATCCTTGTGGCTATTTTCTCTTGCTCTTTCCTTCTTCATTTGTGCCCTTGATATGATTTTGCATTTTATATTATTGAAACTTGTCATTCATTCGTGATCGAAGGATTTGATTTGATTATAGCTTTGACTTATTTTTTCCGCGGAACGTGTTGTGCAGATAACTTTTAGTTTTTTTCTTTCTTTTTTATCTTGGTGATATAAAAAGGTCAAAGAAATTTGCGAATGAATCTTGACTTGATATTATACTCATACATTGGTCAACAACATTTCTTTATTTCTTTCCTCGTTTAGCTTGAACAAGCGATATGGTTTGTGTTTTTTCCAAACCATATCTGGGTTTAAGCTTTATTTCTGTGTTTAAACTTTGTTTGTTTTGTCATCTTTCACAGATCCGTACTTATTCGGAATGGGTTATAGATGGCGAGTATGATTGGCCCCCTAAGTGCTGCAATTGCCAATCTGTTTTAGAAGAGGGGAGTGGATCTCAAACTACCCGACTGGGTTGCTTGCGTATGTGTTTTTGCTTATGCATGGCTTTGAATTAAATTCTTTTCAACTTGAACTGAATTACATATTATGATGTATGAATTCAAATTTTTTACGTAGATGTAATCCACACAAGTTGTTTGGTCTCACATATCAAGAGTTTTCCTCCACATACTGCTCCAGCAGGATATGTGTGTCCTTCATGTTCGACACCAGTAAGATTTACCTTCAAATGTCTTCCTTCTTCTTCAGTATTTTTTTTGGATGAGAGTAGTGTGTGTCTTTATTTATGTTAAACTAATGGTTTACCTTAAAATTGTCATGACTCATGACTTGTAATTCTTGTGGAATTATTTTAAATGAAAATTAGTCCATTGATTTTATCTAAATATGTTGTAAATCAAATTTTGTCTCATGGAACATGTTATGGGTGCCTAGAGCATTGTACAGACAGGGGGGACAAAATAACTCTCAGGCACTCCCGCACTCCCTCTACCTTCTCATCTCAAAATCAGTAATTAATAGCTTTGTCCTTAAGGAACTTTTCGTGAAAATTTCTTAGTCAAAAGAAGCAAAGGGTATTTGAAAATTAATATTCTATTAGCGACATGCATATAACTTATTAAACTTGTATTGTGATTATGCCTTCACTTTTGAGATCTTCCCTGAGGCACTTGTATGGCAAAATCTCTCCCTTATTTTTTATATCTAATTTTGGTGAAATAACTCATGCAGATATGGCCTCCCAAAAGTGTGAAAGATTCAAGCTCTCGTCTTCATTCCAAGTTGAAGGAAGCTATCATTCAGGTATTTTATAAAATGGATACTCAGTTGGTGGGATCACTTCTTTACTATTTTATTGGATAATAACTAGGGAAGATATCTTGACATGCATATGTACTAGAGCAGTCTTGTAGTCATAAGTGGAAGGTTCCCAGTATTTGTGCTGCACCTCTTATTTATGAGTATAGTGGTTACTGGTAATTTGTGTGATTAGTTCAGCCAAAAAATTTGGTGTTGCACCTGTCGTAGAAAAGATTGTAGAATCTCACTTTAGGTGGTTATGGCCTGTGTGGAGAAGACCTGTAGAAGCCCTAGTAAAAGAGTAAATCAGATGGAGGGTCACTAGTTGCTAGAGAGGCAGAATGAAACTAGCAAAAACTATATGGGAATAGGTGGTTTTGGTCTGTGCGGAGAAGTCCCGTAGAAACCGTTTTCAAATTTTTTTGTGATACTTTTGTTTTCGTCTTTGTGCAGACTGGTATGGAAAAGAATCTCTTTGGAAATCATCCAGTTTCATTGCCAGTGACGGAATCCCATGGTCCTCCACCTGCTTTTGCTTCCGACCCGTTGATTGGTAGGGAAAATCATGGAAACTCAGACTCAGTAGATGGGTTCTCACCTGCAACTGGATCAGATCCTTCTAAATTATCAGTGACAGATATTGTGGAGGTAGATGGTCCTAATTCTGCAGGAAATTTCATGAGAGGCTCAAGTCCTGTTGGTGTAAGGATTTTACTGTTGTTTGCTAAAAATTAGATGTTTCAGTTTACCTGTTCTCTGTTTGTATTGTTCTGCCCATTTACCATTTAGGCCTGCATTCTCTCTTGTTTTATTTCTAATGTGGGTTGTATCTTATTGCAAATAATTTAGCCTGGTGCTACCACAAGGAAGAGCCCGATCTATGTTGAACGACAGAATTCTGAAATCTCATATTATGCTGATGATGAAGATGCAAATCGTAAAAAGTATACAAGAAGAGGTGATGTAGTCTTGTTGAATGAATTTTTAATATTTTAAAAGCTTAAATATGTTTTAGTCCCGGAAAAAAAAAATCAGAAATCTCATATAGGCTTGTTGAGTCCGTTCAACCTAGTTTATTTTTCTCCTTCCCATTAGTTAAGATTCCGCAAGTGATGACATGGCACCAAACATAGATGACACATGACACCACACGAATATGACACGTCAGTACTTAGTGGAGTTTAGCTAACTGCAAGGACAAAAATCAAAATAAACTAGGTTGCATGGACTCAATCACTCAATTTTTTCCTTTTCGAGGGACTAAACTAAATGACCCTGCTTTTACATATATTTAATCCTATTTCAAAATATGTGTTGTGATTGTAACGTTTTTTTCTTCAATAGAAGTTGGAAAATGCTTACCTTCTGATGACATGCCTGCTGCTGTTCACGTAGGCTTAAGGCTTCCACTGCTCTTGCATGCTGAGGCTTGTCTAGTTCATTTATTAATTCAAATTTGCATCTTTGAAAATGCAGGTCCATTCCGGCATAAGTTTCTTAGAGCATTGCTACCATTCTGGTCCAGTGCTTTACCTACTCTACCAGTGACTGCACCTCCAAGAAAAGATGCAACAAACGCAGCTGAAGCCTCAGAAGGCCGTACACGGCATCAAAGATCATCAAGGATGGATCCAAGAAAAATTCTTCTACTCATTGCAATTATGTATGGCTCTTGTTTCCTTTCCTGTATAATATAAATTAGTCAAAGTAGGAAATTCAGAAGAGGAGAAAAGCTAAGACTTCGTTGCAAATAAAGTTCTGTCTGCCTCTCTGGTAATTCGTAAGGGGGATAGAAGAATAATATTTAGGATAGGTGGGGAACAACCTGGTAAATGAGCTGGCATATTATTGCAGCAAGTGGCCTATATCCCTGGATTAAAGCAACTTATAGCTTGCTTTAATGTCAGTTTATACTTTTCACTACTTTTCACTACTTTATCTAATTTATTTGTTCTATTGTTCACCTTTCTCTTCTTGCTCTCGGAAGAAAAAGAAAGGTATCATATCACAAATACGACTTTTCTGTATGGAGTTTCAGTAGTGGTATACAGATTGCTTGTCTTTAATTGATGAAGTTATCATGATCGATATGCAGGGCGTGCATGGCAACTATGGGTATATTGTATTACAGACTAGTGCAACGAGGTCCAGGGGAAGAGTTTTCTAGTGATGAACAAATTTGACTAGAGCTCCCATTTTCTATATTGCTGGTTACTGATGCTTCTGCTGCTTATCTCTTTGGCTTCTGTATTTGGACCAGTCACTGTTTTTTCCGTGAACATTCAAGTAGCTGATTTATAATTTTCAGTTGAATGCCATGACAGTGAGGTGTTACATAAAATCCTTGTCAGCCATCTTTTTGCTCTTTGCCCTCAGTTTTGGTATCCATTTGGAATGTAATTGCAGATTCTGGTTTAAATACTGTTTTCTTAATTGGTTCTAGTTGTAATTATCTGGAATCCTTAAACCTCAGAAGGCCAATTTGTCTTCACCATTTCAAATATAACTGTCACGTTATTAGCCAGACCCCATTTATCCGCAGATTATGCGAAACAACCTTAATCTTTTTTGGTTGAGGATAGGACTTCTCTCAGAGTCTTATTTCAGTTTTATTGGAAAGCAAGTAAAAGGAAAGTGCTGAAAAAGTTGCAGCTTGATAATGTATAATTTTTTGTTTGACTTCTACAAATGAAGGAGGCAGTAAAATAAACAAAAAATTATCTTGAGAAGTCAAACATTTGACGACTAATAAAATAAGGCTGTGCCCATTTGCACACTTTTTTCGCACATCATGTATACATTAAGTGATTCATGATTGAATGATTGGTGTCCAAGTTATGCAGTGACAGACACTATTACTTGAGTAAGACTGCTCTCCATTAATGGAAAGGCAAGTACCTAAAAAAATCAAAGAAAGTGGAAGTTGCAATGTCCCTTGATATGTAATGATTAGTGGTGGTTGATATGCAAAAATTAAGTAATTGGTTTTCATGTGGTGGCCCAATCAGCAGTTATTAATATTTTATTCATTATCGCAAGTTATTTACACATCAATCACCAAGTGGGTAAATGGTGAAAAAAAGTGTACAAGTACACTTTTCCCAGGCAGAAATATTAGTGTAGTTATATGTGTAAAATGAAAATGTTGCACACCACGTTTTTAAGTAAGATGGTATACGAATTAGAAATATAAGAAGATATGAAAAATTTATTCATATCTCTTTAGTCCAAATGGCAGTGCATGGACTTAGATATGTGATTGTCATTTTCATTGAAGAGTGGGCATTCGATATGTGATATATATCATATGAAAGTTTGCTTCAAAGGATCCTCATCCTATAGAGTACAAACAATTTTAAGATGAAGCATGAAGATATTGCGACTTTGATTATTGATCTCTATTTTTCTTCTTCTTAAAGAATCACTATATGTTAACATTAAGATGAAAGCTCAGTGGTTGCACATGCCAGAGAATATTAGTTCCCCCATGTTAATCTTATTGACATTTCCGGAGTCAAATACTCAAATTATAAAATGAAGCAAAAGTCTAAATGCTTTGTTTCATAAAAGTCATCTTCTATAGTTTGTTGAATACCTGCTATTGTCAAAGTTTGGAATAAATTAGAATTTTAAATTGACACACCATAAAGTATATAGTGTCAATTGAGTTTTGTTAACTATTGCTCTTAAAGTAATGTTTTAGCAATCCAAAATTAAAGTCAATTTTAATAGACTTAAAATATTAACTCTTAATTTATTAGTTCTCAAGCTAAATCTTACTTTTTTTTTTGGTTTTTTTAAATATTGTACTTAAAATATGGTTAACAAAAACCCTTATAAGTAAATGCTTTAAAAAATCCTTACAGTAGTTGACATGTTACATTGTGGTATTCCCTAGGGTCTAAATGCATTCGAAGTAAATTAATACAATTCAGTTTATGCTTTGGATAGTGACAATTCATCCTTTTCTTTTATTTGATTTAGCTTTAACAATGGTTTTTCATAATGAGAAGCTTGTTTGGCTTGGATAGTCTTATAAGTTATAAGTTATCGTTACACAGATTAAAAAAAAAAGCAAATGTAATTAATAATTTGAGTAATTGATTTTCTACTCAAAACCTCTTTGTTAACTATCTAAACAAACCTAACATAATTTGAGTGTTGTTGCTTAACAATTTGTTGTATGTGATTTTAATATGTACAGTTTTTAAAATTTTATGTGCCAATTAAAATGGGGCTGGAGAATAATAAGGAATTAAATTCTCTTTTGACTTATAATGGAGTAGTTGACAATTGGAATCTTCTAATTAGTATAGACTTAAGTTGTTGAGATATAGAAGTCAAATCTTAAAAAAAGCATAGGAGTTCCACTGTTGCAAGGTACTCTATTAAAGTCAAAATGCATAGTATAATCCCCTTATAATAAAATAGTAGCCTCCATTGACTTGCATGAAAATTTTGATTGTTTCATTTTATCCAACAACTACCCTAACCCACAAACATATAGAAGAAGACAATAATAGAACATTCCATGGGGCATGGGTTGTGTTTGGTCGTTATTCGTTTGTTGGATCAAATTAAAGGATTCTGAATTTCCATTACCTTAATTATGTCTTTGCTACTGGAATAGTTATTCATAACTTGAGATTGTTTTGCCCTTGCAGTTAGAACTTATAAGTACTGTTTGAAATGAAAATGACTTGTGGTAACTTAGGGAATAACTTTATTATAGGAAATACACGCCACGTTTATTACAAAATCAATTGGCAATGAGAGGAGTAGCCCAACAAGTATTTAAATCATTCCCAAAATAATGAGGTATACGATGTGAGACTTACTTCCCAACACTAAATGCATAAACCAATCCTTTGTTACAGCAAAAAGAGGATCAGAATGAAAACTTGAAAAGTGACAACATTGTTAGCAGGAAAGAGATCCATGCTGGCTTATAGTAATTACGTATTAACCTATGTTTCGACAACAAAAGCTATCTAATATTATCTTATTGAATCTTAAGGATGGAAAGGGTATAGAATACGAGATGACAAAAATGTAACATTAAAAAAAAAGAGAAGAGTAGAATACAAACCCTAAGGGTTGTAACTTATAAACAATAGTGCTGAAAGATAAAGTGATTCAAATGATAATGACAAAAGGAGGGATTATTCTGAAATGATAAAGTGAGAGAAAGATTAATGGTAGAATTAATTACAATTGAATTAAAATTTTAATTACTTGGCATTTTCAAGCAAATTGATTAGTTGTGAAGGCATTTTATATTTTTGTAGCTTAATCTTAGGCTAGAAAACCATGTTATTGTTATAGTAGTATTTCATTACATTAATGATGCCCTCAATCGTGTGTTGGTTTTAGCTATTAAGGGAAATTTCAAAGAAAAAATCCTGCCTATAAATAATGCATTCAATTTTTTTTTGGGTGAATTATTGATTTCAGTTTAAGAAAGAAAAAATTTAAACTAATATTTCAAGCCACACGTGATATTCTTATGTCCACATAAATGCGAATTTTGTATTAATTGCGTAAATAATAGGTATGAGGGCTATTAAAGAAATTTTTGTGATCTATTTTATTTTATTTTTTAATTTTAGAATGATTGGAGCTCCCACTGTTCAATAGTGGACATCACGTTTCCATACTTACCTACAATACTCCAATTCTCCACGCGTCTTCTTTCAGATTTCAATACCAAACTAAGTGTAGCTGTTATTATTGTTATTTTTCAGATTACTTGGTGTATTTAAATGTTAGTTTAAAAATCTCCATCTAACCACATAATAAGTATAATAATGATCAAAGAATAACTATTAAAATCTAACCTTACATCTTTGTTTTAATATTGTAATACTTATGCACTACCAATTTAAATATTTATATACAATAATAAGATAATTCATCATTAATTTGTATTACTTTTATTTAAGAGTAAATAATAAATAAATATGAATAATTGATAATATAGTAATAGTATAAAAAACTCTTACATTATTCATGCATACATCTTTTTATATTATTTTAATACTGAAGGTAGTGACATAAATAGAATTCTATTGGATATTTGGAGTAAATTAAGGTTTCTCTTTACCATTCAACTCATCTTTTTGTGAACTTTTGCATTCCTATACCTCACTTTTATTTTTACTGTATATACGGTTCAAGATAAGGGTGAATATGACCTCACTCGTTCAATTTACAATTAGGCTCAAATAAGGTCGTGTAGAGATAAGTTTGGGGTTAAAAGTTAGACCAAAATAATATTTAGGGTTAAGTAGAGGATAAATATAACTCACACCGACTCGTCTCATGTTCATTCAATTATCATGTTTGTACGTGTCTTATTCAATTAAAGTAATGATATCTCTTTGATCGAAAATATCATTAATTTTCTATTATTTATTATATATACATGATTAATAATATATATATATACACTAATATATAAAGAGAAAACACAAAATAACTATCTATGATGGTGTAATTTGTGTTTTCCTATTTTGCCCTTACTAATATATATTTTCTACCAAAAAAACCATATAACATATTTCCTCATTTTATGTTTCATGTTTGTTTATGTAAGTTTTACAGTTTTTCCATTTTTAACATGCAAAATTGCAAATCAAGTTTTGTTGATTTTGTTATAGTTATGAAAAATGTAATAAAAATATACAAATTAATTACAATTCACTCAATAGAAAAGCGGGTTGACAGACACGTAACGCGCTAGTATATATAATTTAATATGTCAAATTTCATAGTCATAGTAAGTAAAATATTTAAAAAATTTTATCTAAAATATATATGCATTATATTTAATCAACTCCAATGTTATATTCACAATGTTATATTCACGTTCAAAGATTGTCCTAATTAATATTTAAAGTTTGGTTAATTTTCAATATAGGATCAAGTCTAAATTAAAAAATGATTCTATCAATATATAGAATTGGATACCCCGCTCATGCTCACCTAGGATGCATTTTTTCAATTATATCTGTATTTTCGGAAGCATTAAGGTATGAATTAATTACAATGACACCCCATGAGTTTTAGTGAAATTACACAAATCACCTATCCATTTTTTTCCTTACACAAACCACCCTAATTTTATAATATATTACATTCACCACTCATGATGAGATATAAGTGTAATATTTAAAAAAAAAAACTTTTGGTGAGTGTAATTAAATTAAATAAAATATTATATATTGTGTAGACAAATCCAAATAGTACAAAACTGAGTGTATTTTTATTATTTTTGCTTCATTACACAATATATTAACAATTCTAATGAGATGTTTATATAATCCTTATACTATTTTGTAATGAACAAGATAACAAATATGCATTGACTCTTATATTATTTAGATTTGTCTACACAATATACAATATTTTGTTTAACTTAATTACACATTTCACATGTTTTTTAAACATATTACACTTATATCTCATCAGGGGTGGTCAGTGTAATATATGTACAAAATTAGGGGTGGTTTGTGTAATGACAAAAAAAGGAAGGATGATTTATGTAATTTCACTAAAACTCATGGAGTGTCTGTGTAATTAACAATATGGTTCGTATGTCTCAAATGGGGAATCGTTGCCAATCATTGTTTCCACAATTATGGATAGAATGGCAACTAGCAAGGCTCACGTTGTATCAACCAATCAAATAGCCAAAATATATTTTATTATAAACAATCACAATAATAAAACAAATTGCTAAAATTGGACCCTTTCATTCATTTGCTTCAATCATTTTAAAAAGAATGAAAAATTTATGCATTGTCTGTATAAAGATTTATATACAATTAGTAAATTATTCATTTATATTAATTTTTCCAAAAAGTCAATAATAATTAAAAAATTAATGGTAGATGATGAACTAACAGTATGTAAAACTTATATACCGCATTTATCTTTTTTTTTCTTTCATTTTTTAGTCATGTTTGGTTGTTATTAACTTATATTATAATATAACATTAGCTTATAATGCTAATGTATAATGTAATGGTCTTTATAAAAATTATAAATAATAAATACAATTTCTTACATTTGTAGATGTTGATATTGCTTTGCTTATAATGTTAATATTTTTATTTGATTCATAATGATTTTAAACTTATAAAGTAGATTATGGGGATCAATGATTGCTTTTGTCAAACTTTGCAGCAAAAGTTATAAGATCGTAAGGAATTTTAGAAATAATTTAATATTCATAACACATGTATTTTTGTCCAAAAATTATACCATATGCATTTCAACGAGTAAGATACAATTAACTTGATCAATTTCAATATTTTACTGTTGATGTCATTAGTCATTCATATTTAAGAAACTCTCAACCATCTAATTAATTGTAACTTTGACAATATGAGGAAAGTAAATGTATATTATTTACTTGATTGAGTTGTTCCTCTTATATTAATTATTATGGTTTAGCTACTACAGAATTTTCAGCAACAAAATCAATCAAACAAAATTATATAGTAAGATAGAAGATAACTTTCTTCCACATAATATGGTTATTTATATTGAAAATGAAATAAGTGGAAATTTTACCTCTAATTCAACCATTGATTAGTTTAAGACTCTTTAATAAATGTATATTTTTATTTTAATGTTTTGATTATTATTATTTAGAATTAATATGTTACTTTGAAACATTGAAACATATATACTTCTTTATTTTTTACTTATCTTAATTATAAATTGTAATTAAATATTGTTGTTCCTTTAAATTTTGCATTAAGATTTGTTATATTTGGAAGTAAGTCTCACATAATTCACCTCAACATTTTTTTAAAATGCATTTTAGATTTCTCTACGCTGCCAATAATTTGATATATAACATTGTTAGGTTGGATTCCCTGATAGTCAATTATCAATCAGCAAATAACTAAAGTTTCCTGGAAAAAATAGGGTGAACCAAAAACATGAAATTTGGTTAGTACATCAATAAATAACAGAAAACATTAATATTCAATAATAATTAAGAAACGTGGAAGTAAATTAATGCATAAACGTGTGTTGTGCGGTTAAGAACAACAATTTCGATTAACCACCTCTTGCAAAAAAATAAGATGAAACGAATTAGTTATTGATGCCTAAGCTATGAAATTAATAATTGATCGTTATTAAATAAATTAATATTTAGTTTCTCAACATAATAAGTTTTCAAGCTATAACCAAGTGCCAGCAATTTCATAATATTAATCTGCTGGCAGATAAATAAACACGTACATTATTAAAAGCCCTTTTTCTTCTTAAAGTCGTGTGCCTGCCGGCTTTTTAATTATTTACTTGTGTTTCAACTTTAAAATATCAACTATATTGACATAATAAATACAATCGCAATCAATGCCAGAAACAAAATCCCTTATATATTTTTAAAGTGCTTTTAATGTAAGAATTTTCTAAATGCATTCCAATTTATTAAAGTTATATTAAAACTAAGTCATTTTTCTATTTAAATTGTTTGAGTAAATTCGAATATTTTAGCAATAAATTCATTTATTGTACGTACAAGTTAAAATTGTATATAAATAAGACCAAAGCAAAAACTCTCAAATAGTCTTACAAATGATGGGATGGAGTTTGTTATATGACACATCTTAATTTTCTCAAAGCAAAAAATTTGCATTTATAAAATTTATATACATTGATGAATGTGATTCATCAAACTCCATTTCAAAATTATATTTTTAGATAAATTAACATCTAACGCAGATTTGAAAATCTTAAAATTACGTATTATTAAGAAGAATAACTCTTGGAGTGCCATGATTTGATTCCTCTTCAAAATGCTTGCTATACTCTAGCAAAGGGTGCATGACCCCATAGATAGCTGCCTCAAAGTGCAATAAACAACAGGCATAATATACCCACCTTTATCACTATTGGCCGATGGTTAAGAAAAATTAATTGAATATAAGTATTTAGTTTACTCTTCAACTAATGAATAGACAATTTAATGCCAGAAAAAGAATAATATCTTGGTCTTAACAACAAAATCACACTCCCCTATTTTCCGATATTAGTTCTTTATCTATCAGATGAAGAGATATTATTGATTACACAAAAAAAGAAATATATGTTTGAATGGTATAAATAACAAACAAAATGCTAAAAAAAATACTTTAGTTTACCGAAGATATTATATTTCTGTTTCATTAACTTTCTCTATGTTAGTTGAAGAATAAACTATTATTCTTTCCGTGTCATTAACATTGTCTCTTCGTTAGTTGAAAGAGTAAACTAAATATTTATATTTTAATTTTTGCTTAACTCTCAACCAATGATGATAAATTTTAGTTTAATTTTAAAATCATTCTTAATAGAGTTTTCTTCCTTGGTCTCTCTTTCTTTAGGGATTGAGTTACATCATTTAATCTATTCTTCTTATGAAAGCTTCATCAATCTTATTCATATATCTTCAAATTATTTACTTCAATTCTCTCTCTGAATATTCATTATCAATCTTTAATGCATTCACTCATTCAAAGACAATTCTTATTTTCGGGTATCAACTTTATTTTAAGGATGATCCTAGCTCCCTATAAGAATAAGCAACAGTGATGTAAGTAGTTCAAGTAATATGTGAAAGGTATACAAAACAAAACGTGATATGGGAAAGACGGAAAAGAGTGATATTGTGAGGTGCAGGGTAAACAATTGAATAATGCTTTATTATGTAAATGTTTTTGGTACAATTAATCTCGATCAAACAATAATATCTGGTGGGAAATGATAAATTATCATAAAGAATTTTCATACAAATCATCCTACTTATAATAAAATGATATATATTTATTTATTAATAATTAATTTATAAATGACATATGTCATTTTTTATAAATAAGAGATTTATATGAGAATTTATTAAGAGAATATATCATTATTTTATTGATTATTATTATTGATAATATATGGATGGGGTTTGGTGGGGAAATATAAGATGCAATGTGAATATGTTGATTTTGTGGAGTTGAAACTTCGAGGAAACTTCTTTAATTGCTATCTCTAAAGATATTTTAAACATGAATGAAATACTCTAAATTGTTTTTGATGGAATCAAATTTTAAACTTATAATATTGCCTTCTATAATACTAATGGTAAAAATGTAGTCTATGGTGAGTGTTTAGGATAGTGACATCCACCCTCTCTAATTGATGGAAAATATATTGGACAAAGTTGTACTTTGTACGCGTAAACTCAAGCGTAGAAACTAGATGCATCATTGGTGCGTGGGACATACATGTTCATTCCGCACGTACTAATTATTTGTGTTCATTATATCTATGTCGGGTTGTTGCAGCATGTGCCTTATTTTATATGAAAGTGGGTGTTGCATCCTTATATAATAATTCATAAATCTTACAGAATATTTATACTCTATACGACAAAATTATGTTACCAAAACCTTGCAATAAACAATAAAATATAAGAGCTGAACTAGTTATCACCTGCACAAATCACAATCAAGCCAACTTTTTTATCAACATAAAACTTTTGTTTATATGATACACGTTTCCAATTTGATGGCAAAGCATATAAAATAATTATAGACCAGTATTGGATTATTGTATATGTTTTTATAGTTGTTAGAAATAAATACAAGTCGACTCCACCAGATAAATTTGATCTTGTCATCTAATAAAAGAAAATAGACAGTGTATAATTTTTTTTATCAGCTCACCAATCCTAATCAACATAAAAAATCGACATTGGTTTTCTGGCTCCATTGGTTGAATTAAGTACTTATTGTTAGCCTAAAATAACTTATGACAATAATAAAACTCCATTTCTTTTTAAAATTTTAATTTTAGAATTGCATTGAGCATCACTTGAAATGTGAGCTTATATATGTCATGTTAAAAATCTATAATGATAATACGATAAAACAAGTCTACCGAACTAGCATCTGCTAACTCAAAGAGGCTCAAACGCTTCACTACCTATTACATGTACCAAAAGAAAAATGATTCATTATTTATAACTTAAATGATAAAAGTTATAACAACACATCAAAGTACTGAGGTTCCAAATGTTTGTTATCCTCACAGCTGTTCATATTTACAATTCTCTTGTTAGACGTTTTATAATGACTAATAATTGTAAGAGTAATACAAATGAATGCATATAAATCTTTACCCTCAATAAATATTGTACTTAAAATTTATCCCCGTAAATAATTTGTCATTATTATTTTATTTTAGTAATTTTCTAATTGTATTCATTTTTAATCCCAAAAAATATTATCCATTTCAATACATAAAAAAAAAAAATTAAATAGGACGATTCTATTATTTAGTAGGGTATGAGCCTATGAATGGAGATCATCTGTCCCACTTTTGTTGTCTCATGTGTGTCCTAATCCAATTAAAAGCTGTCACATAATTTAAAAAAATTAAAAAAACAGAAAACAAATTTTTTTATATTACTTGGTGCACTGTAATTGGCTTAGGACATGGAGACACAAATTTCTTGGGATGATTGTTAGCATACGAGGAAGGATAAATGTTATCGGGCAAGTGGAAAGACTATTATTATTATTTGGAATAAGGGTATATTATTGGTTGTTGGTAGGTATTATGGGTATCTGCACAAAGAATGTTGGTTGGTTGGATAGTTCAATCTCAGCAAAACAGAATCTGTAGTTGAAGGAACAAGTGGTTTGTTTTTTAACTGCACAAAAAATCAGTTGGCAGACAACACTGTCTTTGTCAGATTCATATTAAACAAGTATTAAGAATATGTGACAGATATGAGACACCACACCTTAAGCACAAGCCCTTGCATTGCCCATGTCATTTTCATTTGTTCTGTCTAACACAAACAAATCGTTCATATTTGGGACCACCCCCCACGTCTCAGGAATAAAAATTGACACTTCTCATTCTCCTTCTATATCCATTTTTGTAGTATATTGGTATTATTAATACATTTTGATGCTGTTGCTCTCCTATCATGAATGAGATCTTTTTCTATACTTAAATCCAATCCCTATTTGGCATTACCTTAGATTGTTGAGTATATATATCAGTAATTCTCTCACATTTCCTAGCATTCAAACATATCAAAGCTTCTTATCACACTAGAAAACAAAAGGACCTTTCCCTCTAACAAGTTCTCAAAAAATGGAATCTACTCAGCTTATTTCTGAAGAGTGGTGTTCTCTTAGTGGACTAAACACAGCTGAAGAAGCTGACTTCATGACTCAGTTGCTTGGTGGAAATTCCACCCTTTGGCCAAGCCATGAATCCACAGACACCAATAATACCAATTCATTTTTGCCTTCAAATGTTGCAAATACTAACTTATATTTTTCCCATGGGAGCACCTCTAGTGCTGATAGTGGTAACATATTTTCCACTTCAAGCACTATAACATACTCCCTTGAACCAGCAACTAATTTTGACTCCATGCCCATGGATTTTTGCTTAGGAGATTCCAAATTTAGTCCACATATTCTAAAACGGAATGATAACTTAAGCCAACAGATAAATGTACCAAGCAGTGGTGAAGAGCCAGGCCTAGACCAAGGGGGACAGGTTCTTAATTACTACAATTTGCATGCTGAAGAGGATAAAAACAGAAACTTGGTGAACACAGCAAAAAGATCAAGAAGGTCAATAGATGAGGTATATTACATAGAATAATAAATTAGATTTTTTTTACCTGCTAGCTAGTGCTATATATATATATATATATTTAATTATGTGGGATTCTGATAATGATTTTATCATGTAGGTATCAGAGAACATGAGGAATGCTAAAACAAGGAAGATTCCAAAATCTGCTTCTATGAGCAACTTCAATGAAGAGGATAGAAGTGTTGGACTCCAAAGACAAGGCTCTAGCAGTTGCATTTCAGAAGGTGACTCTAATCCTTCTATGGAGCTAAATGGAGAGACATCTCCAAGTTTGAGCCCAAAAGATCCTACACTTCCCAATTTTAATAGAAAATCAAGATCTTCCACCTCTCCTCCCACTGATCCACAGACCCTTTATGCAAGAGTAAGTCCCCTCTCTAAAGGTCAAAATTTCAACATAAAATCATGATCAATTCTTTTCCTTCCATCTAATTTTTTTATCTCTTGAATTATGCAGAAGAGAAGAGAAAGAATAAATGAAAGATTGAGAATACTGCAAAGCCTTGTCCCAAATGGAACTAAGGTAGCTTCCTTGAAGACAATTGAACTGTTATTAAACATTTGGTTAAGGTGCTCAAATTCTAAAGTTTTCTTTATTGGTGAATTATAGGTGGATATTAGCACCATGCTTGAAGAAGCTGTCCAATATGTGAAGTTTTTACAGCACCAAATTAAGGTAACAATTTGAGAACCAACCTCACTCTACATCTAAATTGATAATTTCTCATATTAAAAAAACAGTGATTTAATCATTGTTTAATTTGAATGTAACAGCTTCTGAGCTCTGACGAATTGTGGATGTATGCACCCATTGCTTACAATGGAATCAACATTGGACTAGACCTCATTACAACCAAAGAACAATAGTATAGTCTATATAGCATAGTAATTAAAGACCAATTCAACCACTATTAAATACCTCATTAACCCACCACTGGGCGGGGTCTAATAAAAATAGTTAATACTACTATACATCAATTTATTAGCTTAGACTGTCACTTTATGTTTTTGTTCATTTGTATATCTGCTGAAATGTGGCCTGAACTTATCAAGCAAACAAGCACTGATGTATTTTTGAGCAATGAGACAATAATTTGAGTTAATTTCCTCACTCTTTATGACATGGAACACTTGACTGTACTGATCATCCTTCTTTTTTTGTGCTAAGTGAGTTAGTGTAATACTAATCCTTTATAAAAGCTAATGTGCATATGATAGCTTAATTATTACAGATTTTAACTAAATACTGGGTAAACTGTGAGTAGAGTTCATAAAAGATAAGGAAAATTAAGCAATTCAAATAACAGCAACTTAAGAAACTCAATCAAGTCATTAAACACTAGCCTAAATAGTTCAATCAATGGCTCCTATATAAGACACAAAAACAATCTCCCCAACCTTCCAGCTTTTAATTCTCCAAATGACAATGTTATTAGTATAAGAGAAAAATATGTAATAACAAATTTGTGTAAGAGTTTTTTATATTGTGACTTTATCATTTAACATTCATTTGTAATTATCATTGACTTTTGAATAAAAGTAATACAAATGAATAATGAATGATATATTAACTATATATATATAAATGTATATTTATATATGGGGAGGAATCCACTTACTCCAAGAGTAAGTGGAAAAAACTTACTCAACATCATATACATCCATTCTTGGAAAATTTAATGGTTTGAATTAGTGACTAGATCTAAACTATTGGATTTTTCAAGAATTGATGGCTAAAATGTGTAGTAATTATTATACGTTGATAATAATTTTGACTAATATGCTTAGAAATGTAGAAAGTGTCCTATATAAAAGGACCAAAATAAATCACTTAAAAGGGCCATATAAAAAGGATCACAGAGTAGAAACTAATTAGTTATTTTTTGTTTTGTACAAAACATAATTCTTCTCCTAATTAGTTATTTTAGAGCCACTCAATTTCATTTTACACATAACACAATCAATAAATAGTTGAGTTCTTTAAGTATGATATCATATATTCGATTTATAACATTTTTATGGATACAACTTTTTTTAGCGATGGTATACTCGTTTTAATGATTTTTATGCCTCTAAAAAAATTAGTCTTTGATTTCAGTCCTACGTGAAAATATGTTGTTGGATCCACCTCATCTAACCTGACTCGTTTTAGGGATAAATTTAAGTGTTTCCTATTTGTGTTTCAACTTATGGAAGAAATATTACTTAGTAAGTCTGTAAGTGATAAAAATAATTATTAATTGACTTCTTTTGTTTTCTGTTTCGAAAACACAAATTCTATTTTTGAAAACTATGAATATTAATAACCAACAAAAATGGAAATTTTTTATGGGAATATAAAATATACAAATATTTTTGATTTCTCATGTATACACCCTTTCTGTTCTTTCATAAGCCTCTTTGTGGTTCATTATTATTCTTGATCCCTTCCACTAACACAGCTCATCTCTTAGACTAACATTAATATATGAGACTAAATGTCTCTTGTGTTTGTGCCTTTGATTGTTGCAAATTATAACCTGGATCAATTATAATCCTAATTTCATTTGACTTAACCCTTAAACATGTGTAAGTGTAAGTAAATGTGCCTTCCTCTGAAATCAACTCTTCTAATACATTTTAGATAATACTCTTTAACACAATTATTCAAGTATCATGTGTACCCATTCCTCTAAAATGGGATTTTATTATTAATCATACTCATATATTATTACTCATAAATAACTCATTTAATGAAAATTTAGATACAAAGAATTGAATTAATCACAATTATGATTATTTGTAAATAACACATTTCATAAGAAAATAGATTCAATTAATAATTAATTTATCAAATCAAATAATTGTCACATTTGTACAGAAATAATTATCACTAGGTTTTCTTAGAAATATAACATAAAATAAAAACCAAGAATGGGTCCCGTGCAACACACACTAGAATGCTAGTTATTGTAAAATTATTAATATCATACTATGGAATAAAACTACAATCATTTGTCCTAAAAAAATTATGTCTTTATGTCCTAAGTCAATCACACTGCACTTAATAATGTAAAAAATATTATTTCTAATTTTTTATTTATTATGTGACAGTTTTTAATTAAATTAGTACACCTTGAAACACCAATAATAGGACAAGTGATCTCTATTATAAGAATACCCTACATTAATTTTAAGAATAAGAATATCATTGTATTTTAAGAGATAAAAGTATTATATTGCATTGTTTTTTTCCCTTTATTTTTGTTAATGGAGTGTAGCTGTCACTGCCCGTGATCTTTCACTTTAATTACACAATTTATTTAATTTCAACGTTAATTGTTAGTACAGGGACAGCGCGTGACAGAGATAGCTTACATCACCAGCCATGAGCTCAATGATAGTACAATGTAAGAATTGAGAACAACATGTTGTACAGGTAAGAACAGTTACTTTCGTGTTATTCCATTGTTTTTTAGTTCACTCATTAGTCATTACCCTTATCTTAAACAAAGGCTATAATTATATTTGTTCAAAAAAATATCAAACATATCCAAATCAACTGCATAAATATACACAAGTAAGTAGGTATATAAAAAAAATACAAACATGAAATCTTATTACAGAAATGTTAGAAAGAATATATTGTGGCCCATTCCATATATTTCATTGGCATAAATACAATAAAAAATATATCACTACTCACAACTAAGAAGTTATCCTCATACATAATTGATTAATTTTGTATATCTGGATAATGGCTCTGATTTACCAACTCAACATGTACCTTATAAAATGCTTGGTCAATAAGATTACCTACTAATGTATCTCCATGATCAGTTTATTTTTATTGTTCCTATCCACGTATGTCTGAAAAATCTAAAGTGAAACCTGAGTTGAAATCTTTAAGAGAATGTGGTAGGTTTTTAACAGTTTTGAAGGGAACAAAATCCAGTTAACAGATAATGCTGTCTAGCCTGTTTTCAAACCAGTTTTAGAATGTAAAGACTCATTGCCACGTTCTCATTTATTACATCATTTTCATTTTTGTCTAACTCCACCACACAATTTTTATATATATAATAATCAAACAGGGCCAACACCACGTTCTTCTCACAATTAACAATTGTATTTCTCTTCAGAAATACTTCAATATTGTGCTTCTCCCTCACCTTTGGAGGATTATTCAAAACTTAGGGTAATTTGTATAATGCTTAATGATTAATACTTAATACAAATACTATTCTACTGTGAACTAAGTACTTGAGCGTGTTCCTCCTGAGATATAGGTGGCCCAATCAAGGACTTGTGCATATTGATATAAGGGTATTTGGACTTTGTCAGAAACTAATTATTGGCAATTATAATTTTAGATCTTTTTATATGAATTAAGTCAATTCATAGTGGTGTATTTGTTGTATCTGTTGGGTATAAATAGAGTTTTGATCTCAATTCTCATCCAAGCATTGAAACAAAGTGAAACTTCTTTACAATATATAACACTTAAAAAAGAAGACCCTTTTAGCTATAAGCTTCCAAAGAAAAAATATGGAGCCTGCTGAAGAATGGAGTTCCCTTAGTGGGTTATACACAGCTGATGAAGCTGACTTTATGAGCCAGTTGCTTGGTAATTGTTCAATCCCAGAGCAGTTCTGTGGAAATTTCAATTTGGAAATTCCATCTGTGTCATGGCATGGCCATGAATCAACAATAGTGAGCGTGACAAGCAATAACTATAGAAGTTCATATTATCCTGAAAATGCTGCTAATACTAATTTTTTGCATAGTAGTAATATATTTCCTAGTACAAGTGGTGGCAATTGCTACTTGAATGATCCAATAACCAAAAATGGCTATGTTCCTATTGGTTTTTCCTTGGTGGATGCCAAATTCAGCCCTTATGGTTTTCAAGGGAATGAGAACCAATATATAAATGAAAATATTGAAGAATTAGGTGTAGAAGTTGTTGCTGACAAGAATTTGCAGACTCACAAGGAATGTGCAGAAGTACTGGTTTCTGAGCCACCAGAAGAGTTTATAACCTGTAACCTTGAGAATTCAGGAAAAAGATCTAAGAGATCAGTGGAGGTAGAATAACACTAATCATTTTTTTTTCTGCTATTGATTTTTCCAAGTCTTAGTGATAAGCATTTTCTTTTCCTGCAGTGTTTATGCAAATGTGTTTGATTTTTTGTGATTTGGTCATTTTGCTTTTATAGGCCCAAAAGAACAAGAGAGATGTTAAACCAAGGAAGAAGCAAAAATCTGCTTCAATAAGCAACACTGAAGAGGATAGTATTCAGGGGCTGAACTTGAGTAATTGCTGCTCAGAAGATGAATCCAATGCTTCTCAAGAGATAAATGGAGAAGGGTCTTCATGCTTGAGCTTGAGCCCAAAAGATCTAAAGTCAAATGGTAAATCAAGGTGTAGTAGGGGTTCTGCTACTGATCCACAGAGCATCTATGCAAGAGTATGTCCTTTGCCAACTGCATTTTCATTAAAACATCCATGTTCCATGTACTATAAACTGTGAAAGGATTAGAACTCAAGAGAATTTTACTTTTTCCTTGTGCAGAGAAGAAGAGAAAGAATAAATGAAAGGTTGAAAATCCTACAAACTCTAGTTCCCAATGGAACAAAGGTAACTTTCTCAATTGCAATCAATATATATATATATATATATATATATATATATATAATTGGTCTTGGTTATTTAGAGTTCATTAGGCTTTTTTTTATTCAAAAAATCATTTTGACAGTTAAAAAAAGGTAAACATATGGTCTAATACTCTCAAGTTTGGTTACTGAAGGTGGATATCAGCACTATGCTTGAGGAAGCTGTGGAATATGTGAAGTTTTTACAGCTCCAAATTAAGGTAACAACTTGATGGTCCTTCATAAATATTTCCCATATAGATTTGAGAAAGATAGTGACTGATACATGATTTGCCACATTTTAACAGCTTCTTAGCTCTAATGATCTATGGATGTACGCTCCAATTGCTTACAATGGAATGAACATTGGATTAGACCTCAATCTTACCCCGACCAAACAACCATAGGATACATATCATAGCAATTAAGCTGAGAGTTCCATTTTGGCAATTTATTTTATGTTCCCCTTGAGCTCATGAGTATTCATTAATTGGTATTTAAGTGTAAGATTATTAATCAAGAAACCTTGTGTATTTTTAACTATCATGCATTTGTTTTGAATTGATTTTTGTTGTTGGGTTGCACTCATTCAGTAAACTCAAGTTATTGACACCTTACCTTAAATAGTAGTACTAAGAGATTCCAAATGTAGTTATAAACCACCAACACAATATAATTTAGGTAAAAGTAACCTTAAATAAAATAAAAAAGAATGAAATATTTTATGTAACAACAATCATTTCTTAATAAGTTAATTACATTAACACCTCTGAGTTTAGTGAAATTACGCAAACCACAATTTTATACATATATTACACTGACCACCCCTGATGAGATATAAGTGTAATATGTTAAATAAAAAAATACATGGTGAGTGTAATTAAGTTAAACAAAATATTATATAGTGGGTAGACAATTCCAAATAGTACAAAAATGTGTCTTTTTATTATTTTGTTTTATTACACAATATATTAATAATTCTAATGAGATATTTATATAACCCTTATATTATTTTGTAATGAACCAAATAATGAAGATAAATTGACTCTTATATTATTTGGATTTGTCTACACAATATACAATATTTTGTTTAACTTAATTACACACATATGTTTTTTGTTTAAAATATTACACTTATATCTCATCAGGGGTGGTCAATGTAATATATGTATAAAATTAGGGGTGATTCGTGTAATGACAAAAAAGGAGAGGTGGTTTGTATAATTTCACTAAAACTCAGGGGTGTTAGTGTAATTAACTCTTTCTTAATCCAACTACATGAGGTCGTCAGATACATGGATCGAACATTATAATATTCTAACATAAATCATGTTCATTAACACAACATTAATCTCTAAATCTTTTCTGAACATTTTACCTATAAATCTTAATTTCCCTCTTCTTCTAGGAATTCAGTTAACCTTCATTTATTGGGGCTTAGGGCAACTGTAACATTTTATTGTGCACATGATACAGTCCATTAAATTCAAAGCTCGGGGCTTTCTAACAGCTCAAAAGGGTAACCCATGATGCTTCATATCATACATGGTTATACCAAGAGAATGACAATTTTTTCCTTTCATGCTCTTTCTTCATTAACATGATTTACAACTCCTTCTTGGTTGTCCAAGGGCATATACTGTGCCATGATGGCTCTGATTTCAGAATCCATGTATGACTGCATAGAACACAAAAAAATACCAGTAAATTGTTAAAACTTCTATAGCTTTTTTACCGAAGCTGAAATTAATGAATGAGAAATGTTGATGTAGCAAACAAGCGAAACTTTTTTGTTCAATATGTTATGTTCTCATTTTTCGGTTTCCAACATAAGTCTCAGGTGATATGAAATTTAGAATTAAAGGCATCATCCAATAAAATCAAAGTTACCCTTATTCTATATTTGTACACGAGGTATGCTCCACCAGCAGCCACAACCAAGGCAATAAAAATGACCCATAAAGCAGTCCATGCAGATTTTCCCTGCTGACTGGCAGTTTTACCTGCAGAATACCATCCAAACATAAGGCATGTATAAGAAGAAAATGTCCAAGTGTATTCAACTCACTTATGCAAGTGTCATGGTCCTTGATATACAGAAGATCCCGCTCCCCCAAGTATTCTTGCAGCTACATTCAGGGCACTGACAAGCTTTCTTCTCTTTACATTCATCAATGTCTGCAAGTATGAAGCAGAAGGAGTTCAAACACAGATATTTATCTTCTTTAGTTATGATGAAAACATTCCCAGTTATCAAGAAGTACACAACGTCAAGTAAAAGGACTAAGAAGACTATATGACTACTAAAATTGTGAGATGAAGTTAAAACCCAGTTTATTATCCAGTAAATTTTAAATAAAAGCTTAAATATTTTTATTGATCTCATGGCTCCATTGGATTAAAAATGTTGTGTATTGATAGTAAGAGAAAAATATTATAAAAAAAACATAAAAAAGATATATTACTTTGTTTTATCTTTTATGATTTGTTTCCTTATTTAATTAGGAGTCTAGTGTTACTATAAATAGGGGTTAGTATTCCTTTGTTTTACAATATCATTACATCATCATTCATAATATTATCAATACAATTATGAATTTGATGATTCCTTTTTCTCCTTCCACATCTAAAGCCCTATAATTTCAACAATGGTGAATGTTGTAATCACATTACTGTTCTAGATAACATCTATATACAACAAGGGTTTGCTCAGGGGAAAACTGAATAAAAAATTATAAATGTATCTCACCTTCGCAACTTTTGACACCGTCTCCTTTAAATCCTACAGGACACTGGCATTTAACCTTTCCATTATCCTGTTCATGAAGCAATGGTAATTTATATCACAATCCAGCATCCATTATGGATTTACAAACAAATAGAACCTCAACCATTAAAGATTTGAAGGAGATACAACAAGCAGGTAGAGAGTCAAGGATCACAGTCACTACTAACTGAACAAGCAGTGAATGCATGTCCATTCCGGGTTTCATGCCAACAACCTCCATTGTTTATCTTGCACCGTCCAGGCCCACTAGCTGCAAACCCAGAAGAAACTAGATGAACATACCAATTTAAGAAATATACAAATGTCCTAAATCTAAAGGATCATGACATTCTCTTACAGAAAGTCACAATACACTGAGGTTACCCTTTTCTTTTTATTCAATTACAAGTAACATGGTCTGATGGTTTTTAAGCAAAACAAAAAAGTGGATATATTGCATTTTGACCTTCACAGGTTGTATAACCATCTCCTTTGAATTGCACACCATCTACCAGGGGGCACTCACATAATCTCCCACGGAATGTATCCTGAGAAAATATTCACATATGTAAATAGGAATATAAAAACGGGAATCCACACACTCTCCACTTAGATAGTTAATTACACTCAAGTATAAGGAAAAATCTTTTCTAAAGTGACAAAATAATAGTATAAATACCTGCCAACAACCACCATTGTTGTTCAAGCACTCATTTGTCTCCACATCTGCCAAGATAAGTTCACCACTAAAAAAGAATCAGGTCCAGAGCTAACAAGTAAACGAAAATATGTTCCATGAATACTAAAAGAAAGTAAGCACTTACCACTACTCAAACAAACAGCTGGTTCAGTAGTTTCTTCAAACCCAGAAAAAATTGCTTTTGCGACAGCACCTTTCTCCAGTTTTCCTGGAAAAAGTATAAATAAAAAATTAAGAATTAGAAATCCATATCACTACCTAATAGAGAAGAATAAAGTACCAACCTCGATATTGCCGATTATTGACAACAAGAGTGGGCAATATGGTAACATCACCTCGTGATCCTTTCCCAACCTACAAAAGGTAGTTTGTTAAACATATGTGCATAACTATCTGATACGATCAGTTAAATGATAACATAAACTGAAGAAAATTATAAAGGTGAGTACTTGGACATCTTGCTCTTCTTTCAATACAGGATTTTCAGAATCAGCATTAGGATCTCCCATGCACCTTTCAATCTTTTTAAGATCAAGACCTTCATATGTAATCGTATTTCAAAAGCCATTGTCAACCACCCGAGGAAAACTTAATAAGCAATAATGACTCACTCACCAAGTGAATTAATGACAGCATCTGCACATTCCTTGTTGTATTTTTTCTCCTTCATTGGGCATCTAATTTGAAAATCTGTTACATAGTCCCACCACACCCAAGGCTTTTTGGTTTCATTAGCCACCTTGAAAACACATAGCTGCCTTAAATTTTCAATAACCACATCTTTCCCATCATAACCAGAGCTGAAGTCTTGCTCAGGATCTGGAGCACAATACCTTCCGTGATTTATGCACTGGGACTTGCACTGTTTGCTTAATGTGAATGCATGAGGACAGTACCAAGTTATGTAATGGGGTGTAAATTGAGTGTAACCTTCTTTCTCTAGTATTTGTGCTGCACACTTAAAATCTTTCAAAAATTCCATCAACATATCACATTTAACTCCACACTCATCATTGCTGTTGGTCCACAACTCATACTCTACACGAGCGTCTGGATGGGGGACGGTATTGGTCCACAACTCATACTCTCCACCACTTATGGCATTCTTTAATTTTTCGCCAAAACTTTTTTCAATGAGAGCAGACGGTATTGTTATGTTCTCTACGTATTTTGCGGCTGATCCATCCTCTTCAGGTGTGTCCATAGTTATTAAGTTCTCGTCAATATTATCTGCAACAAGAACAGCAGAAGCTCCAGCTTTCTGGGCATTCCAGACTTTCAAAGCAAAAAAACAATCTACAATAACACAAGAAAAGCATTAAGAATACACCCAAAAGAACATCTGAAGACTTAATCATACGTACTAGAATAGCAAGATACTGAAATTCTTAACCCAAATGTAAAAAAAAAAAAAACAAAAACAAACGAAGTCTTTCCCACTAGTTGGGGTTGACTATGGTCTAATCCAAAATAATTAGAGCATCACTTGTGCAAACAAAACAATCAAGTCGAACTTATGAACCCAATCCCAAACATAACTGAGAACTATGTCAACGGATGAACAAGGAGAGAAGAGACACATGACATTAACCCAAGAAGAAATGAACATGCAACAGCAAAACATTGAAACTACATTGACAAAAGCAACCAACTTCAGCTAAATAACAAGAACAACAATCAACGAAGTGATAAAAACCCAAACAACATAAACTGAAAATAAAACATGAAATTAGTGGAAGCAGATGAATCTTACTTCCACGATCGAGCAAAACAATGACGGGAAGAGCACCAGGCTTGGATTTGAAGGAAATCCCAAACTCATCGAACTCCTTGCAACCATTTTGATTATCCTTTGGGAAAACCACGTTACCAGCCATGGTACCTCCGTATTGGGGTATACCAAAGTTCCCAATTGAATTTGATGAAGACCTGAAAATGAGAGCTGTCACTCTTCCCAAGTAATGCAATTTTTTTTGTTGAGATTAAACTTCGCTTCATAAATGCATTTAATTAAACTTTGGTATTATATTTCCTAAATGCATTTGAATGGCCCCAAAATATGATCAAGCCGAGAAAATAATATGAAGACAAAGAAATGAAATATTTATTAGAGAAAATTGGTCGCTCCTTTTTTATTTTGTAACACTGTAGTGTAGGCTTGTAGCTCATTTTTCTTGAATAAAAGTAGCAGCAACCCTTCAAAAAATAACACATATATTTTCCCCGTGGTTTTGGCAGCCAGGTATTAGAATTAGATAATACAGTGAATAAGATAGTTGCACTAAGATTTGGACATTATGTGTTTATTTATTTGTATCTGATTTCTAAAACAGTTACACTTCCTTTTTAATTTAAGCCTTTTTATTTTTCATTTAATATTATAATCTTTGTTTCTGTGTATATTCTGTGGTATAAATTTTGCATAGGCATAGAACAGGTAAATCAAATACTCATATCAGTAAAATAATAAATATAGAAAGATAGTAGAGCATTATTATTACTATTTTAATTTTTTAAAGCAATCTAAATTTTTGATAGGTATGCAACTCTTCCTCACTAATTGTATAATAGAAACCATTAATTCGATATAGTGAGATATATTTGGTGTAAATTTTATACTAATTTTACTTTGTATGCATTGAATATCCAATTATTAATTATATTTATAACACACTCCAGCCTTATTATTTAAAGAGTAATAGTAATGATTTTTCTATAATTTCACATAAATCTAAGTAGTATTTTAATAATTTTGCCGCATAATTTAGCCCACTGCAATGATAACTATTATAATTAGAAAACCAACTTCAGTCCTTCTTAATTTATTTATTTTCTTCCTCAAACAGATATAGTAAGAACATTGATTAACATTCCTCTTAAAAATCATTCTTGTTAAAAATTAAAAAATATAAAATCCACATAAAAAAAGATTTCTTCAACATTAGTCCAATCTTAGTTGCTTTTTTCTTCCTTTCAAAACTCTGATTCAACTTGGTATATCATGCCCTTCCTCTCCTAACATAAACAAATTATAAATATCAATTAGTTAATTGAACATATCTCTCTTATTAATGAAAATAATTAAGGGATAATTACCTCTGCAAACGTGCGCCTTTTATTCAACACTTTTGTCTTTGATTTGTCAATAATTGATTGTCTCTGAAAATATTAAATGTAAAAGTTAACACAAGTAGACAAGAAAATTAAAACAGTCTTCACCCAAACAAAATAAAAAACATTACAAGTTCAATCTAAAGCAAAATGTAAATTACTAAGTACCAGCTGTCGTTCTTGCTTCTTCTCTTTTCTAGTTAATAACTCACTATCTCGTTCTTCAGGTACATATATAGTGTGTCCAATCTGTTAAGAATTAACAAGTTAAGAAACAATTTTAATTTAATATAGCAAAAATTACAATCACTCAAAAATATGTGTGAGTGAGCCTGCAAAGAAAAATGTACATGTAGCCCAGCAAACGGAAAGACTATTTTTAGAATTAACTTGTGACCGCATAATAGATAACAATGAGAATAAGAAACAAAGAGGAAACTACACTACCGACCTCTTCCATGGTTGATTCATAAAGAGATGAAGTGTCATGCCAATAATTTGGTGTAAAGTCAAATAAATGATGGAAGAGTTCATTTTCCTGTTTCAATAATAAAGAATAGTTCAAATATTTTACAAGTAAACTTTTTTTTTTGTTTTGTTAATCTCATGAAGAAAATACAAGTGAATATAGGAGCTAACCATCATATGTTTGGAAAACTCTTCTTCCCCAATAAATTTCTTCATGAACTTGAACTGCCAATAGGAAAAAAAATATTTATAATGGATAAATGATATTTTAAGAACATGAACACTAGCATTTGGAGCAATGAAAAATAACCAATTAACTTACTTGTATCATTGAAGACCATGATGATAGATTTAATTTATTTCCATTAATGCTTTTTGAAGTTTGTGGAGATATGCCATCCTTCAAATAATTCAAGACATGGGTCAGAGAAATCTCACTCTTTGCTTTTGAAACATTCTCCAATCGCCGTAGAATAAAATCTTTAATATGTTCCTTAATTTCTGAGTAGGTCAATGCAGGTTTGACTTTCAAGAACTTGTTTATTTGGCCACTATTGTATATCATAGCCAATGCTTCAGCAGCTGGAACACACAATGAATCATCATTTGATTCTACCATGTTCAGAAATATAGAAATTGCCCTGCATCATTATCAAAATCAACATTTATGTTTGGTTAGAATTATAGGTAAACATGGATCAAAATGTCAACATTAACTTCTATATTAATATTAATAATTCACATACCCTTTCCACTGGTAGCTTAGTTCCCATCCCTCAATTTTTGTAAAAAGGAATAACCAAGCTGAAATTGTATATGGCATAATGACAGGAACATGATTTCTTACATGCGTCTGAAAAGAAGAAAAAAAGATGTCATTCTCAACCATCTTCACAAAAGTGTGACAATGTGTAAGATAAAAAAATGATCTCAAATCATAGTATTAGGATAACCTTACTAATTTTTTATACATAGTGAATAATAACAATAAGTAAATTATATGCACCAACAAGCAAGACATGTAGTTGTTACATTTGATTAAAGTACTTACATCAAGATTTGATTCAGGAGAAATGAATTTCCATATTAATTGCATAGTTTCCTGAGTCTCTGCTGCATTACTGGCACAAAAGAAGGTAACTATTGCCAGAGAGTACAAAAGATTGATAAATACCCAAGGGTCCACCACCTATGTGAATTTTCCAATTGTTAGTCTTTAAATAATTTCTCAAATAATTACATAGACTAGTAATTTTAAATAATAAACAACTTCAGTGTAACATGAAGCTCTGCATGATGATACCTTAGTAGTAAGTACTTTGGTAAATACAAGTATTGTTTCTTTGTATATTTCTTGTGCATTGTCAGTAGTAGAGAGTGTGATTGCCATCAAGCCTGCATTTGTTTACAATTTATAAGATCAAGCTTGCTTGCACTATAGGATAAAAATATATATGATGATAACTAAAATTAGGGACAAACCAAGAACTTGAGAAGCTAGTTCCTTTTCCTTGGCAGAACCTTTTTTAATGAGACCCAAAATTTGATACAAGGTTGTAGCAAAACTGGAAAAAAATACATTAATATAAATAGTTGTAGACACTAAAAAAGAAAGAATTATATTTGTGCAACCAAACATATAACTCTAAAGTAAAAGGAAAAAATAAAGAAAAAAAGTATGCATGGCCTTACTCTTTTTCCAATCTATCATCACGTTCTTTTCCTTCATTCAATATCTTTATAATGGATGACAGTGCATCCACTCTAACATGAGCCCTACAACAAAATTAAAAGAACATGACATTATTAGAAAAATAATGAAAAATTCTAAAACACACATGTTCTCTTCAACACTTTTTCCAATACACATGACACATGCAATTTAATAGAGTGTGAGAAAGAATGTATTGTTATTGTTATTGTTATTTTCCTAATACAACAACAAGAAAACTTACTTTTTCTGCTCTAGTTGTCGAAGATAATCAGAGAATGTCTTAGGTTGTCTATGACGAGTTATTATATCACACTTTTCATCATCAATGCTGATAGCACTTCTGGTCCGTACTCCATACTTTGATCCTCTTCCCATTGCTTGATTGTGATGTGAGCCTCTCTGTTCAAAGGCAATATATATAGATCATATTTGATCCATAAATCTTATAGAATCATCATTATATGTTATTACTTTACAATATTTTATTTTTCTCAATCGTTTTGATTTTTATCACTTTATCTCTTTTTTAAATTAAATAATCAGGTAGTTAGGATAATTCTTAGGAAATGTTTATGATATATTGTACATATTATCAAATATAATTAACATAGTTAAAAGTAGAGATAGTCATTACCATAAATTGTTGATATCAAATTAAAAATTCAAAACTTGTTTAACTTATTGTTTATTTATTAATTATTAATAAATTACGTTTTTCTTCATAAAAAATAGTATTATAAGTTGGGTTTTGAAAAAATAATATCTTGTCAATATCTTATAGTTTAGATTTCAGATTCAATATTTAAAGCAAGCAGATATAGTTGTAAACTACTTTTAATTAAAAATTGAATTTAAAAAGTCAATGTCTTAGCGTTATTTAAAACGATGCATGTATAATTGAAAAATAATTTAAATTAAAAATTGAATCTCAAACCAATAGTATACTTCTCCTGCCTGGGTTATCTTCTATTATTTTGCTTTATATTTATATATTTGTACACCATATCACACAATTTGAATGGTCCATTCCCCATTATCCAATAAAATTATTCAAACACCTGTCTGAAAAGTCAAAAGGCCCTAACTTTTGTTATAAGCTAAATTCCTTTGCACCATCTAAGGCCATATATAAGTCCTCCTTTACAACATTGTGTTATACAATAAATCAAACATTAAGCAATCATTGAAGCAATGGAAGGTTTGATTCCATATCTTATTCATGTAATAAAGGAATCTGAGTCCATAACAGGATCTTCTCACAGAAGAACCAGGTCTGAGTCCTTAACAGTTGAGTTCTTAGAGCAGAGAAATGGTATTGATGGTTTCTTAGTAAGTCCCAGAGGCCCTGCTACTGTTGTTCCTCCCACTGCCCCTTAACAATTTCAACTGAGTTATATGTCTCTTCCAATGTAAAAGAACGTAAAAGGATGGGGCATTCCGAGAATCGAACTCGGGACCTCTCGCACCCAAAGCGAGAATCATACCACTAGACCAAATGCCCTCATGTGAGCTCTATTATACATTATAATATTAGAAGATTTCCCATTATTATACATTGTAACTTTTACCTGCTATTTTTAGATGGCACACTAAATTGTAGCAGATATTAATAGTGTTAGGATTGTGATATAGTTTATTGAGAAAGTATTCCTAAGACAATTTGAAGGGGTGGTTTCATAAGGACCTCCTCTATATTAGCTCTTGTTTATTCCAACCATCCGCAATTCACTGCTATCCACAATCCTCCTCACCTCTCATTACTTTCTTTTTTATCTCCTTTTCTCATTCTCATCTCTCATTAGAAGGGAGAAAGGAAATTAAAAGACCAAGTTTCCTCCCTCTCTTTCTCTCTTTTGCTGTTGATCTTTCCCTTCAAGAAGCCATGGCCAGTTTTGGATCAACCACACAAAAGTGCATGGCATGTGACAAAACTGTGTACCTTGTTGATAAGCTAACCGCAGATGGTCGTATCTATCATAAGGCTTGCTTCCGATGCCACCATTGCCGCAATACCCTTAAGGTATATATATTGAAATGCCATACCATCCCATTATAAGACCAAATTATCTGAATTTGTTGTAAATGTGTTTGCAGCTGAGCAACTATTGTTCTTTTGAGGGCGTGCTCTATTGCAGACCTCACTATGATCAACTATACAAGCGAACTGGTAGCCTTGACAAAAGTTTTGAAGGTAAAAATGACTCCAAAACTCTAATCAGATCAAATTAGAGTCACTAATATTTTCTTTTTTGGTTCTTATTCTCATTATCACAGGAACACCCAAAATTCTGAAACCAGAAAGGCAGCTCAGTGGTAATGAGGTATAATTTCAAATGTAATATATCATATTATTTTATGTTTTCATTGATTTCAATGGTTGGTTTGTTAAAGCTTACATCTAACAAGGACTGACTTATTTTAACAGAATAATAAAGTAATGGCAAACGTGTTCTTGGGCACCAAAGACAAATGTTCGAGTTGCAAAAAGACTGTCTATCCTACTGAGAGGGTAAACAATAGCCTTTCTTTCTGATTGTTCTCCTACTGCTGCTACTACTACTACTACTCCTAAGCAATTATTAATAATATTTAAACTAATGCTATTTATTATTCTATAAAGGTTACAGTTAATGGGACTCCCTACCACAAGGGCTGCTTCAAATGTACCTATGGAGGTTGTACTATAAACTCAGCAAACTTCGTTACACATGAGGGGAAGCTCTACTGCAAACACCATCACATTCAACTTTTCAAAGAGAAAGGGAATTACAGTCAGCTTGAGAATGAACAGGAGAAAAATTCTGACTGAAAACATCACTACACTACCATGGGAAATGTTGCTTAATCTAAACGTAGAAGAATGTTGCCAGTTCTGTTGTAAGCAGCATCTACTTTCACAAGAGCAATGTTATTATTTGTACAATATTATAATTGTGATGTGTTTGTTAAATAACTGTGTGGATACGTTGTGGTTGTGGGTGACGATTGAAGAGATCTCCAATGTAAGCACCTTAAGGATGCTTATAACTAAAATCAAAATGGCCCCTAACAAATAGTTAAGGGTGGAATAGGTTGTTTAATACTTTTGTCCACTTCACTAACAAATGTATCATTCATTTTTCATTTATATTTCTTAAGTTTTTTAAGGGTTAATTATAATTAAATATAAATGATGAAAAATATTAAATATAATATTCCAGCAACAATTACAATTGTGGTCAATAACCACCAACTGGCATCCCCAGGAGCCAGAACATGAGTCAAAATCAAAATCAAAATCAAAATACTCAAATCCATAGCTCGAATGAAAATTGATTACGGTAACTCATTCATGGGTATCAATAGGCAAAGTATAAAACGCATCAGACGAAAACAAGAGCAAATATATTTAAAAAAACTAGTTTGATATTTGGAAGGGACAATGACAATTCATATTCACTCAGATGACTGATAAAAAAACTAAACAACCCACAAGAAAAAAAAATAACAATACTGTATTCAAAAGTTAAGATAGATAGACATGTAACTCCAATTTGTGCACGCTGACGATAATGTTATCTCAGAAGCACGCATCCAACAAACAGCAGCAGCAAAGAGCAGCCAAACTGCAACAAATTACAAATTCAAACAAATTAGCATAGGATAGGTGTCAACTAAATAAGAAGACAAGTGAAAAATAATAATAATTTCATAAAGCCACAAAGTTTAGTAGTTTACCAACAAAAGAATACGAGGCTGAAAATTCAATAAGGTAATTGGTAATCTCCATATTAATTAGTTACACTTACCCACCATAATTTTGAAATTCTATAGGATAAGAATCAAGTATATTCTGTTTTGTTATTCCCAAAAACTGAGTACAATATTTTTTTCAATTTTTTGGTACCACTGGATGTACCTCCTCAGTCCTCACCTAATTTTGGGTATGTTACCATCCTCCCAACAACAAATGTTGCTCTCGAACATTTATCCTCTTCTTACTTCAGTTTGGAATTATTTTCCATTTAAAACGATGAAAAACACCCTCAACCAAAGGAAAAAGAAGGTTGAAAAGATTGGGCGGGCCCACCATAAAGAATGGGGCATCAACTTCGAGTAGTGTGCGTACTTCACGGAAACTCCGAAAAGAGATAACAATAAAACAACTAAAAATAAAAGAGATAGAAGCAAACAACCGCCGGCGAAAAATAAGGCGCAGTATAGCTAAAAGTGCGCCGGCAACACCGAGTGAGTCAACTCGCAGATCGGACCCGATCTGACTCACCGCCCCCAATTCACTCATTAATATTCATTTTATATATAGAAAGAGAGAGAGGACTAACCATCCTTCCAAGCAGCCAGCGCTGGATGCATTTTGTTGTTGTTGAGGAGGTGGCTGAGCGTACTGTGGAGCATACGGCGGAGGATAGCCTTGAGCCGGATACTGCGGAGGCGGTGGATATCCTTGCGGCGGATATCCAGGTGGAGGATAAGCATCCTTTCCATATTCTTGTGGATAACCTATTTTAATTTCACAAATTCAATCGACTTATATTTCTTCAAAAAATTAAAATAAAATAAAATCGAAGCATCCTATTCTTTTAATTAACAGATCACAGATCCTTGAAATCCTTATAATTAAGAAACCTTAAACCATAGATTCAGGAAGATCCAACCCGGAAACATAGACATGCAGAGAGTCTAATTTGAATGCTTATGAATCAAGATAATAAAGTAAAACAAGAAAATTAAATAATAAAGAAAAGTTGATAATAGATAGAGAAAGGGAGAGAGGAGGCGGAAGACGACGGACCTTGGGGAGGAGGAACTCCGACGGGTGGTTGTTGCTGGTTGTAGTAACTCATTGTTGCGGAGAGTTGGTTGTGGATTTTGCGTCAAACAGAGTGATATTTATTGAGATGGGAACTTGGGCTTTCTTCGCCTAGAAGCTGCTAACCGATGCTTTCTTACTTTTCTCACTTATTTTTTATGAACACTTATTTAATTTTTTTACAAATATTTTGACCTGTACTTCAAACAAATATTTTTTTAATGAATATCTGATATTAATTTATTACATGGATTAATTGATCATTTAAGAATTTATTTATTTTTTAAATTTTCCTAATTCTTATTTTGAATTTCAAATTTGTTGGACAATTTTCCATATTCTTACTTTGACTTTCAAATTTCTTGGGGCTTGGTATTTGGTTCAGGAGAGTATAATAGGAAATTTTACATGTAGAAAGGAAAATAATGGATGTGATTTGCAAATTCAAAATTTTGGAAAATACAAGAGGATAACTAATATTATTTTAGTTATATTTCCTTCTCTAGAAAACCTTACTATATTAGAAGAAGATTTTAGTTATTGTTTTGTTTCTGTCCTCCCCTCCAAAATATGAACGTAAACTATAAATTTTAATAAAAATCTCACATATTTTCATCTATCCAATTGGGAAAATTATTTTCCCTCAAACTTAATTTGGAATAAATCCAATAAGTCCTTTACATCTTATCCTCTTCAAGACATAGTCACTTTCTCCATTGCATTCTGATTAAAAGTAAAAGTAATTATTTAAACCCATTTTTTCAAAATTGAATTCTTCTAATCCAATAATTCATTTTGGTTTTAGGTTTGTTTGATTTAAATTAAAATACTCGACTGTGATTTAGGTTAATTAAACAACAAAAATTTGATAGATTTTTCAATAAAAAACTAATTTAAATTAATCCAATAAAAGCCCCTTTTAGCTTTTAGGTTGTCAAGGGAAATTCAATTCTCATATTGCATTAGAACTAGAGACATTTGATTAAACTAGAAAACCGAACTTGATGTATTTATTTGAACGAAATTGATATGAATTAACTACTACCTATATTTGATATTGAGCAAAGATGAAATAGAGCAAACAAATCCATATTATTGGATTAATTATGTTCAAATAATCCTATAGTTCTGCTCATTTTCAAGGAAGAAAGTTTTCAGTAATCCTATATTTTACTATGAGAACTAATAAGTCCAATCTCAAAAAGAAGACAAATTAGCTTATTTCAATTGTATTTTGTCATGACTGTTTTCGTGTAACTCAACTCATATTAATTAAATATGCATAAATCTATCAAACATAAAAATAGACAAATTAGCTTCTCAAAATTTAATTATTTTGAAAGGTCCAATCTCTATAATTAAAATTCGTCTATTTTTAACAGGTAAAATATCTGTTATTAAAACAACGTGTTGCTTCAAATTACTGTTAATATTTTAAATTATTTATTCACACTTTTTGTTAAATAATTATTAGATTACACAAATCATTTATCTTTCTTTTTTTGGTATTTATACAGCCACCTTTTATCATATGTCAGCATCTATATCATCATCAATTCCTCTAAGAGATGTTAACTCTTTTTTCTTTTCTTTTTAGAAGCACGCATCCAACATGCAGCAGCAACATAGAGTAGCCAAACTGCAACAACAACAACGGATAAATTAAAATCAGTATAGAGCACAGTGGTTCAGAATTCACTTTAAGAAGAAAAGAAAAACAATTATTTGATAATCTGTTTTCCAAAAAAATATTTAATGACCAACCACAAATTTGGATTCCAACTTTTTTTAATGTTACATGAACATGAGGAAAAAAAATCAAGTGTCAGGATCATTATTTTAAATTGCGATTGCAGTCACGATTGCAATAAGGATATTGTGGTTAGTGTCATTGCCGGCCAATGTGGAATGCAACTGTTGTGGTGTGAATTATTTTGTTATTAAAACAATATTTTTTAACCTCATGCAGTCTGACTGATGCGGCCACATCAGATTCTGAGTCACACCGCAATTGTAGTGTGATGTGGTTACGCCATTCACCGCAACCACAATATTATGGCTGTATCAGGTGATCCGGTACGCAATTTAAATTGAGTGGAATATATATGAGAAAGAATATTCGTCCACTCCATGTCATGCAAAAATTAATAACTTTTTATAACTTTAATTGTTATTCAAAGAAATAGAGAAGAGTACGGACCAGGGTCCAAGGCAACCGGAACCGGAGCTAGAATTGTGTTGAGGAGGCGGTGGGGGACTGTATTGAGGAGCATAGGGTGGAGGATAGCTTTGTGAGGGATACGGTGGTGGAGGGTAACCTTGTGGAGGGTACCCTTGCGGAGGATACACGTAACCTTGTGGAGGATACACGTAACCTTGCGGCGGATATCCCTGTGGTTGTGGTGGGTAACCCTCCTTTCCATTCCCCTCAGGTGCCGGATAACCTATTCAAAAATTACACTCACATTATAACAAATAAATAAATAAATAATAAAACAAAAAAGAAAACATTGGGCTGAAGACGACGGACCTTGCGGCGGTGGTAAGCCGACGGGCGGTTGATTCGGGTTGTAGTAACTCATTGTGTTGTTTGTTAATTTTGTTTAGCAAATGGATGATAGTGTTTATATATTGAAGCAGACAAGCTGTTTTAAGTTTCTGATCTGTCATTTTGAGTTTGATGAGGTTGTAAATATTAATGATCAAGGTCATTTTTGTTGTATCATTAACATGAGAATAACTCATCTCCATTAATGGATACACAAGTGAATTTTTAACGTGTATTATAAGGGTAAATGTGTAATCTTTTTTTTAAGTAGAAGGACAAAAATGACATTGCATATTCTACTTTCTTTAATATTTTTTGGTACTTATCTCTCAATTAATAGAGAAGAGTCTTACTCCGTTAACTAAATGTTGTTGTCACGTGATAATATGAATAAGTTTCCTTACTAGTTTAATTTGTTATTTACTCATACGAAATTAATGTATTGTTTAGTTATTTGTTATTTACGTCATCACTACGGATTTAGTTAGCTTAGCTAACCTTTCTAAATGTATGAATAACTTATATGCTAAAAATGCAGCCTCACAACTTGGATAGCTAAGCATCCATATTACTACTTTCACTTTTTTAACCTTTTCCTATCTTCAGGAGTAAAAATGTTTCCATTAATATATGTTATTTTAAATGTAATTACTTGGCTAATTTTATCCTTACTGAAATTTGTTATTTATATTTTATTTCTATTATCTTTAAAATTAAATCTGATGTCACTAATATTATTATTATTAATAAATTTTATATATTATATTTAAAATTTAATCTAAATTTTATATGTTAATGATAGTGGTCTTAGTATCAGTGATGCTCGATTCCACAAATAACTAACTTATTTGAAAAGTTGGGATATGATTCAAGAGGTAGTAAACTTTAGTGTAAGGTACTTAGGGGAAAGTATGTTGGGGATTGTTGTATGATTTAGCTCCCAATAGACTCGTTTTCTCACCAGTTTGGGACAGTATTGTTAAATTAACTCTCTCCATCTCATGATACATATGTCAACATCTCCTATGTGCTCTCAGTGTAATTCACCTACTAAGGATCTTCTTCACATTTTTAGAGATTGCTGCAACTCTACTCTTTATGGCATCCTTTGGGTTTTAATAATCAGGGCTTTTGGGATAGTCAGTCTTTGCAACCTTGACTGATTGGTAATGCCAAAATTAGCAATGTAAGGTTTTTTCTACTAGAACTTAGTGGGTTTGGCGATGGCGTAACAATACTATTATTCTAGAAAGTGATTGTTTTAAGGCAATCCAAATGGCTAGTGAGAAAATTCAAACTCGTATGCATTAGCTATGACATATTCTTCTAAACATTTCTGATTTGCTTAGCATAAATTGGAAAGTGAGTGTAAAACATACCTTTAGAGAAACAAACATGTTGACTGATTGCTTGACTAAAATGAGTTTGAGTCAAAATGTCCCTTCAATTTCTTGGAACACTCCATCTATAAAAGCGGTCAACATTATGAAAAATGACCTTCACCCCATCATTTAGTTTCTTTTCTTTTCAGTTGTAAAAAAAAATTACAATGACACTGATTTTATATTTATTTGTGTAGTGATATGGTATTTATTTCCTCTTTAGTTTTGTAGGCCAGGAGATATTTATTACCATTGAATTTTTTTCCCACTTTTTTGTCCAAATTTCGTTGGCAACAACTTTCCACTACAAATTATTGAATGTTTGTATTTGGATGTATTTACTTTTTCATATGATAATTCCTTTTCACTGGGGAATATAGTCAAACTAAAAAAATGTGATACTAAAAAGGTTGCAGGGAAACACTTTTAATTGCACAGCTTACATTTTACAACTTTTCTCTCTGAATTATTTTAACATTTTCTCCATTATCTTTCTTTCTTTACATTGTCTATCACATTTTTCAATTTCTATTCCTGTACTTTTCTTCCCCACATTTTCAACATTTTTGTTTTCATTCTCAGTTTGCAATACATGACGTACCATTTTGGTGAATATATAAAAAATACTGGCCCGCAAGTTACACTCTTTCGTACTTTCAAGGAAAAAGCCATATTCTTCGTGGCCAGACTCATTCTAATCTCGTAGGCACAGCCTTTTCCATTTTAGAATGCATCTTTTCCATTTTTTTTGCTAATAAAGTTTTTTTATTCATTGCTAGCTAATAATAATGCCTTGGGTGCGGTGGCTAAACCTTTTAAATTACAATATATTTAATTTAGGTTGATGAAAAAATAATTTGTTATAGTCATATAAAAAATAAAAAAAATCAATCCCACCCCTATTAAATATACTTAATGCATACAAAAACCTATAGGATTCAACTTTTTTTTTTAAATTACCGTGGAAGGTTCCTTTACTTCCCCAATCGTTTTGGCCAACGACTATTTATTATTCATGGTTGATTTTTCTTTTGTTTTATTTTATAGGAATACATTTTTACTAACTTTCCTGGGAGTTTGGTTGATTCTTGTTTGAGAAAAATGGGCAACAGGAATATCTGAGCAGATTAGGTGATTAAGCAAGATAGACAATTAACGTGTGCCTTACCACCCATTGTGATTTCCGATTCTAAAGAAAAAAATGGTTGTCCAAGATTTTATAATACGGCTAATTTTTATGAGAGCGCTTTAAGGATATTTTTATACTAAAATCAATTAAAATGCATAGAATTTTGAAAATGATCATGAAGAAAAAACTAAAATTAAAAGCTCAAGATAGTCTTATATAAAGTATTGAGTATAATTTTTTTACTTTTAATATATTAGCTTAGAAGAAGTACTTTTTTAAAGAATTTTGTTTAAACAAAGAGCAATTGAAAATCAGGTGGATGATATATAATAAATATGAGTTATGAGTAAGGTAGAATAAGGTGTATTGAACCATGTCCAACTAATATTCTATACCGATAAAAATATGTTATATTAATTAAAAAATATTCATTTTTTTAATATTTTTATTTCATTATTATCGTAACAAATTGCAACTTGGTTTCTGACATCATTTGACTAAGGTAACCAAGACAAGCTCATCAAAATTCCAAGAGCATGCAAAAGTGATGATCACAATTCACATTACAATATCATTATTCTATATTTGGTATTCCAACATTTGACCAATACTAGGAATCAGCAGGAAAACATAAAAAAAGAAAAGACACAAACAAGGCAAAACCAAACCAATAAGATAGAATAAGGCAAAAAAAGTAGTATAGTAAGCTAAGCTACCATTACCCACCACAACAAACCAAAACTTGAACTCATAAAATGACATTGTTCTCTTAAGCTCTCTCCTGAAAAGCGTTGCACCCACTTTGCTTCATCATCACATTACTCTCTCTCTCATCTTCTTCTAAGCTTTTCAACTTTCATATCACACAGAGAAAAAGAGAAGGAGTGAAAATGGCAGTAGGAGGAGGGAAGGTTGATGAGTTTGATCCACATCCAGTGAAGGAACAACTTCCTGGTGTTGATTTCTGTGTTTCTAGCACTCCCCCATGGCGTACTTAACTTACTACAAAAATTTCCTTTCTCACTTTCCTTTTTTTAATGCCTTGTTTTGTTGAATACTTGAATGGTTTGATATATGGTTTTCAGCTGAAGCAATTATGCTTGGGTTTCAGCATTACATAGTTGTGCTTGGAACTATTGTCACTACTTCTACCGTACTTGTCTCTTTCATGGGTGGTGGCAATGTAATAGTCATTTTTCTTTTGATCTGTTTATTACGTACATTTCTTAGTTATATTCTTTTATAATCATTATTTATTTATTTGTTTCATATATAGGTGGAGAAGGCTGAAATGATACAAACCCTGCTTTTTGTTTCGGCCATTAACACATTGTTGCAAACTTTGTTTGGAACTCGGCTTCCTGTTGTTGTTGGAGCTTCCTATGCTTTTCTTATTCCTGCTACTACCATTGCCTTCTCTTCTAGAATGACTATATTCCTAGACCCCCACCAGGTTACTCTATATTCTATAAACCACTCTCTTGTTGCTGTTTTTACTTGATGAAAGAAACATATAGAAACGTTGGTTTGTTTGTGAGAAAAGTGTTGGTCTATATTGATTGATTTTTGGTTGGTTACTTGTGTGAATTTCAGAGATTCAAACAATCTGTGAGAGCAATGCAAGGGGCCCTTATTGTTGCATCCTTTGTCCAAATCATAATTGGCTTTTTTGGATTTTGGAGAATTTTTGCCAGGTATAGTATGCATTTGACACTTTGAGGATGCATATCTTTCCATCATTGTTATTTTGGTTCTTCTTAAGTTGAAGAAATCTGTTGTGTTGTGTTAGGCAATAACTGAGTTAAACTTATATTTAATTGCTCATGTGGCAGGTATCTCAGTCCCCTCAGTGTGGCTCCTCTTGTCACTGTCACTGGACTAGGATTCTTTATGATTGGCTTTCCAAAGGTACATACATATATTAATCGCTCTTTTTCTATGGATATTGGTATTGGTGTTTAATCTCTTTCATCTTAAGATCACTTGTTTTATTGTTTAACAAACATAGTAACTCCCGGATTTCTTTTCATTCCTGTAGTTGGCAGCTTGTGTTGAAATTGGACTCCCTGCATTGCTTATTCTAGTAATCTTGTCACAGGTATGTTACTTAATCATTTTATCTCTAATCCCTTTTAATTGTACCCTTTTGAAATAATTGAATTGCAGTAATATAATAAGCCCGAAAATAAAGCTCTTTTTTTTAATCTCTCATCCAAATTCCTACTTGGTATGTTACTTCTGTATGACATGTTATATAGTAATTGAGATGAAGATTATCTGTGCACCTAATATATCATAATAGCTGCCTTCAATTTAAATTGATCTTTCTACTTATGTTAAATCAATATCCTTGCAGTATATTCCTCAAAGCTTGAAATCAAGAGGAATTGATCGATTTGCGCTTGTTGTATCAATTGGAATTGCATGGGCATTTGCTGAGATTTTGACTGCAGCTGGTGCATATAATAAAAGATCACAGAAAACTCAACTAAGTTGTAGAACAGATCGGTCTGGATTAATTAGTGCTGCTCCTTGGTCAGTCCTAAGCGGATTACATTTTTTTAAGAAACATTGTGCTTGCAAAACTATGACACACTTTATGACATAGTAGGTGATATCTAAGGTTCCAAAGCATCAAAGTATTTTTTGTGTGACTGTACTCATCTTACACAATTACAACTTTGGCAAATATATGTTTTAGAATTAGTATCCATGGTAATTTCTTAATGCTAAATTCGTTTATGCGCATGGCATTAAAGCCTTATTTTTCAACAATATTTCACTCCACTTATGCAGGATAAGAGTTCCATATCCATTTCAATGGGGTCGCCCTTCTTTCAACGTCGGAGATGTGTTTACAGTGATTGCTGCTTCTCTTGTCGCAATTATAGAGGTTTGCTTTAAAAAAATTTATGTAGCCAAATTTGTCTGGGAATGCTTATTTTGTTATTTTACAGTCATATGGTTGTGACTTTTGATTATAACTGACCATGAATTCAAATGTTAACACTGGCAATATGTTGAACATGATAGTGTGTAACATAATCTGTATATTGACTTTATGGGCTAGACATTTGAACAAGTGAAAATTCTATGCAAACTAATCTAATTAGAAAGTAAATGACTGAAGTTCTATCTGTATAGATATTGTTGGAACTTGCTTACAGATGTACTTTGATATAAACTAGTCCTTTTGATTCTCTGGGACAGTCAACTGGGGCATTCATTGCAGCATCAAGATTTGGGAGTGCAACCCCTATTCCACCCTCTGTCCTTAGCCGTGGTGTTGGCTGGCTGGTATAAGTGCTTCTTTGACACTACACTTGTATGAACATGCCTTTCTACAAATTTAGACTTACATGCTCATTTTTTATGATATCAGGGTATAGGTACTCTTCTGGATGGCTTTTTTGGCACAGTAACTGGATCCACTGCATCAGTGTACATTTTTTTAACTGAAAAAACATATATCATATGCTAAGCTATTGTCAAAGTATTCATAGGCTATAACAACCAAATCAATGCTATTATGCTATTATGATTCTAACCAAATCAATGCTATTATGATTCTTGTGGATAGGAGGATATATGATTACTCATATTGACATTGTCTAATTGGATTTTTCATTGATTTTCTTGGAATGTAGTGAAAATGCAGGATTCTTGGGTTTAACTCGAGTTGGAAGCCGGAAAGTCATTCAAATAGCAGCAGTTTTCATGTTTTTCTTCTCCGTATTAGGTGTTGCATCCCTTACAAACTTATGAACGTTCATATATATTGGAGAAACATGTCAAACTTTATATTTTGTATTGGACAATTTGTTAAAATTTACTTGGCTCACATGTTTCCTTTTGTTAGCCTTACACCATCCTTGTTTGTGATTCCTATTCAGGGAAATTCGGAGCAGTTCTTGCTTCAATACCATTGCCAATTCTTGCAGCTATGTACTGCGTTCTCTTTGCTTATGTGGGTATGTGTGACTTATCTATTTTGTGGTCAACTGTTCAAGTTTTTATATATGCATTATGATCTTGATGCCAGAAACAAACGAAGGTGATTGCAATAAAAGTTGGCATGTCTTATGTATTTACTTTTGATCATGCTGCTTTCAGGATTGTTCACACCTCATACTATAAACTGGTCTAATAGAAGCAAACTTAATAAAACTTGGAACTTTTTTGATTTGTTTGTTTTTTGGTGAACAGCATCATCCGGTCTCAGTTTTCTGCAGTTTTGCAATCTGAATAGCTTCAGGACAATGTTCATCCTTGGCTTTTCTCTATTCATGGCATTTTCTGTTCCACAATATTTCAATCAATATGAATATCCATGGCTACCTGGGCATGGCCCTCTTCATACTCACTCCACTGCGGTTAGAATATCTTAACATATCTTAACATAGTTATGGTTCATTATATACTGAATCTATCTATTCATTCTGGTTTTGCAGTTCAACAATATAGTGCAAGTGATTTTCTCATCTCCAGCAACTGTGGCAATAATAGTTGCTTACTTTTTAGATTCCACTTTGAGTCTTGGACACAGCTCAACTCGCAGAGACAGTGGAAGGCACTGGTGGGAAAAATTCAGGAACTTCAATCAGGATACTAGAAGTGACGAATTTTATTCACTACCTTGGAATCTCAATAGATTTTTCCCTTCACACTGAATCATTGCACTTCTATTAAGCCCAACCACACCTATGATATCGTTGACAACAATACAATTGAATGGTGATAATGACCATCTATATGTAAATATTTTATATGATTATGAGAACAAATTATCGCAAATTCAAAATAACATGAACAAAGAAGGGAAATCCACATATTTGATCTCAGAAAAGTTAAAGTATACATATAACAGTTAATGTTTAAAAAAATCTACATTGATATATTGTATAGGACTATACTATAAGAGGGATTTAGGTAGATGTGCATTTGCATGTGCAGATTTGTGTATGCATAAGTGGAAGGGGAACCTTGTATATCTATATTATTCACACGTGCATACATGGCTATGTGAGTCCTCTTGGAGTAATTAATTCTTGAAAAGGAGAAAAGAAGGATTGTGAATGTGATTGTATGGATTCATAAAATCTCAGTCAACTGCACCCTGTCCCAAAATCTTTAGTATTTTACTGTCTCTACTGATGCACAAGCCAAATTAGTTTTCAACTCTGTTATTTGAACATTTTGATTTTACAATTGAAATATTTTTTTATATTGATCATTTACATACAATATACAAATAATAAATGGGTAGTGTGGTAATTGTGTTATTTTTCTATGGAGGATGAGGTTGACATAAATAAAGATAACTAGTACAATCTGCATAAATGGTATAGTACAAGGTACAGAAGAGGGCCATGTTTCCCTTCAAGGAAAATAGGAGAACTCGGATACCTAATAATGTGCACTTTGTTTATGTTCAGAACATCATGATTCTTTTCCACATTTGATCACTGAATCATATTTATGGTGTACTATAAAACCCATTTTGGAGACTCATTTTTACTCCAATTTTGGTCCAAATACAAACACCATACTTTACAATAACAATACCTTACTATTCCTCCTCATACTTTACATCTCTCATATTAGGTGTCATCAAATCATAACTTAGATATTAAAAAACAGAAAACCATTTGTAGAAAATAGTGCAAATATAAAGTAACCTTTGCAAGAGTAGCTAAGAGACAAAGGCTCTATAACTCAAGGGATAGTACAGTGGAAGGGAAATTGACGTGTACCCTGTTTTGTTAAGAGGGTACTCAGTGCCTCGCTGTCTATAATCAGTAGCATGTGAGGGGTTGTGTAATGGTCTCTCTCTTACACATGCACCCTTTATTTTATACATTTTAACCTTGCAGATTTCTTATTTGAATAACATATTTCATATTCTGTATATCTATTTCTATCTATTACTTAAGTTTTATTTTAACATATAGATATCATAAAATATAAAGTTTAGACAGGAGAAGACATTCTCATGCAAGGTCAAGGAATAAAAACCAAACCCAAGTCACACAAACACAAGTATATGTGCAAAATCTGGCCATGAAAGTCCTACATTAACCCAAGTCACACAATTATTATTTTTCAAAGTGTTTTACTTGCTTAAGTATTTAAAAAGAATATAAAAACAGAAAACCTATTATAATACACTCAACTGGTATTTTTAAATTCATTCGCATGGAGAGTAAGGACAAATCTATTCTAGGATTTGAGTCTGATTCTCTTTGATTTTTCTACACCTATCTATTTTACTTTGTGAAAACCAAGACCAAAACTAGAGACACATTGCTATACAGTTAAATATTGTGTGATTTTCATAAAAAGTCACATTCTTTTCATCCCTTTACTACTACTACTACTACTACAACTACTCTTTCATCATAAATTGAAGAAACTAGAGAGAAAAAAGAATAGAAAAAACATTTCTGATTTTCTTTGAGATAGAGTGCTAAGGAAGATGAATACATTGGGTTCAGAAAACAGCAGTGGTTGTGAGTCTGGTTGGACTCTATACCTTGAGCACTCTTATGGAGGTTCTCAGTATATAGGTGGAAATGATGGAATTTATGAGGAACACTTAGACAAAAGAATCAAAGAAGAGGAGTATGAGGAAGAAGACATGTCCATGATTTCTGATGCTTCTTCTGGGCCTCCACAATTCCCATATGATGAGGCTTATTTCAATGAACAAGAGTACAATGGTTTCTCTTATCCAGAACCCAAGGTAGTGAAGCTGGCTAAGAATGGTATAAAGAAGCAGAAAGTTAAAGAAAATCAACAATATTTGCCTTCTTTTCTTCATGACACTGCTAGCTCTTGTGTCTTTGATTTCTCCACTGTAAGTTTTAGATATTCAATGTGAAGAGTGCGAACTTGCATGCTATTAAGCTTTCTCCTCATTCATTTTTTGAGTATTTTAAAAATGATATTTTTGCAAAAAAATTTTGCCACTCGTGACAAATTTCCAGAATGAAGTTGCTGTGAACAACCAACAATCTTCAACAGAGAGCATGCAAGATTATTCACAGGGTTTCTCTTCAAATTATTTGAAGGTACTTGTTTTGTTTGTTTTGTATTTATTTTATTTGAATATTTTACACTTCATTATAACTTAGAAGTTAGAGCTAAGATAAAATCACATACTTTCTTGCAGGGTAGATCAACATTCCATCAGCACTTAGGTTTCATACAACCATCTCTATCAGCAAATGAATATCAAGGCAATGAGTAAGTTACTTCTTTTATATACCACTAGGAGAATTTTTTACTTGGTATAAAAGTTCAACCTGTTCTAATTTTTGGTTATGAATTTATGATCATTCATTTGCTTTCATTCTTTAGCAGATGGTATGGTGAGAAAGGAATGGGTATGGGGTCAAGATGAGATCATTAATACTAATAATTGCTGTTGTTGCTGTTGAAGTTACTGAAGATCAATGGAAAGAGAATCACAGTGCTGAAAGAATTTGATTTTTTTTTCCTTGAAGTTATCAATGCAGGGGAACAAGATGAAAGGATAAGTTAGAAATACTTTTTTAGCTTTCAAATTTTAATTTTCTTGTCAATGAATAGTGCATACAAGCTCTGTACACGCATGCTTACTCCCTTATAAATGCATAAATTATGGTCCAAATAATATTGTGGTGTGAAAGATGGCAGTGGTTTATTTCTGCAACTTACCAATCCCTTTAAACCTGATAAGTTGCTACTCTCATCCCTCTATACTTTTTGTGTTCAAATCCTGGAAATAACATTAATGCGTAAATTCTTGTATATACTTACTAAGTGAGAGTTCCGTGCACTTAAATATTAAAAAAAAAAACAATGCCTGAGTCCAGATAGGGCTCCATTTGATTTAAGTTCTAGTTATTCCAATTAATGTACAAAGATAAGGAGGAAATGTCAATCTTGATTTAAAATCAATGATGATAAATATGAATAGTGAATGATATAGTGATAGTGTATAAACATTACTATAGAAAAGGTAATGTTGCTTTCTAATCTCACTTCTCACGTGAATAATTCTACTTACTGTTGGAGAATATTAGTAACTTGTATTTTAGAAACTTGTATTGTTCAATCTTGGACTTCACATGTTGGTGACACAGGACCATCTGTGGTTCATGAAATTTGATAGCTCATAAAGTGAATAAAAACAAAATAATGAAGAGAGATCCATAAATAAACAGATAAAAACTGCTAGAGAACATGGAAATTTAACTCTTCAAACAGAGTTCATGAAGTTATGTTACCACAGAAGATCTCACAGTAAAAAGCTGATCCTGAATTGCCAGCTAAGAGTGACCAAGATAATTGACTTTAGCTTTTAGGTGACCAATTGTGAGATAATAAGATTTCATATGGTGGTTGGTAAACTTCAAATAAATGTTTAGTCACATTACCAAGTCATTCCATAGTTCAATTACTTAGATCTTCCATGTTCTTGAGGGTTGACTTAAGGTCATTACCTACCAATAATATTTCATTGCCCTTCAAACATATTAATGCTATCTCCTATTCATAATGTATCAAATTTCTTGACACATATTGCATGAAAGAAACTATCATCACCATATACAGATATACTATTAAAGAATGTGATGCCAACAAATTCCTAATTAAAGTGAATTTACTTGAAATGTTTGTGGTTGGTAGAGTTCAAGGATACAGGAAATTACAATCTACCTAGTTATGTGCATAGGTACATCTAATATTCTCATGTACAATTTTTAAGACTGGGAGCTACAGTTTAGAGAAGAAAACTCAGTGCTATCAAAACCAGTTAGATGAGTGACAAATGGCAACTTTAGCAATTCAGAAAGGCAGGTTCACTTGGACTTGTTATTTTGAAGCCAATCAAGGATTCCCTTTTCCGTAAAGGATACAAATGTTTCAAAAATCAAATGAAAACATATTTTTTATTGATATATTTAGTCTTCTAATTACAATAAAATTATATTTTTGTCATTAAAAAAATACTTATCTTTTCATCAACGGAGAAGATCATTGTTCATCCTTCCACTTCCTTCATTGATTCAAAGTAATCCTTGTAAATTACGCTTGTAATAACTCTATAGCACAAATTGATTGAAAATAAAACATAGGAAAACAGCAAAAAAATGCACATCATTCAATGCATACCCTGAAGACAACATGTTGAACTGGATTATTACAAAAGTCCTGTTAATAAGTGGCTAAGGCACTTGTTAAGGAATTCAATTTTTTAGAAACAATGTATTCAAAATCACAACTTTCAGACTCTTGATGCATTTGATGCATTGGAATTCACTCTCTCATACAAGTTTGGATTATGCATACTTTTTTACTGTAACAGTTAGTGCTATCAGCATGCTATACCCTATTGAACTCATCTGATACTTCATATCAGTTTCTTCTATCTAGCTGTTGTTACTACAACCCCTAGTTATACTTAATGGATAACCAAGATGAGCCAAGCCAGCACATGTGGCCATTATATCAACATAAAAGGACAGAAGAAAATTGCAATTATTCATGATAAGGAGTAAAGTTTTAGTCTTAAAATTACATTAAAAATCTTATCACGCTGTTTGAAGCATATTATTCATAAAGTTGGCAATTACAAGATTAACACAAAAGTAATAGACATGAGAAATACAAGGAATAGAAAAAGGTGAAGTGTAAATCAAGAGAATTGCTCCAAATTTTGTATCTCAGACTGAGTCACCTGTTTTGAGACTACATGCATCTTGCATGTCACCATAATTCTTCCCATTTTCTCACCTCAACATTGTATCTCATTCTCATTCTATTATTATATAGATCCATACCCCAAAAAGGGTTGTCTTTCTCTCTGCCTATTCATAACAAGTCTCATTTCATTCCCTCCATTTCTGATTTGCACTTTTCTCAAAAGCTCTCTTCCTTCTTCATTGCCATTGAGGTTATTAAAACTGTTATTAGTCTTAACCTTTGGCAAGTGTGAAATATGATGAACAGAAGGACTAGCAGCACTATAACCATGCCCTCCAGCACAATCCACAACACCCTTTATGTATAATTGCCTTACTTTCTTTAGAATTCTTATGGGGGCTAACATGTAATGCTTCAACTTACTTTGCTCATTATGCACTTCCTTCATAGTTGATAGCTATTAAACACTAGAAATGCTTCTGATGTATATATCAAGAGTGAAGTTTCTAATTCATTATTATTGAACTTGTCTGTTGGAAATAAGTTTGTAATTTAATTTGCTCTGGACGGCAAGCTGGGAGACTAGTAGAACACCCAAAAGGACGTTGAAATTTTTGAAAACTATTACTTTAACTCAACTTAAATGAATAGTTTATTAGGTGTCATAACCTTTTCATAGCAGAATAGGCCATGAATCAGGACTTGAACAATAGTGAAATAGTCTATAAGAGCGTTTTAAAGGAATGATTGAGGCCACAAGTAATTATAGAATACTAATTAATAAAGATTTGTTTTTTTAAGTAATCAGCATCAAGCAATCAATGAGACATTTCGGGTATGTTGCTTATTTTCACAGGTTGTGACAATTTTAATTTCTCCCCGTTTTCTGAAATGCGTGCAAAGATAAAAGAGAGAAAGAAATAAGATAGATAAAAAACAATTCAACTTATTATAGGAAAAGTTGATAAACATAACTCTTTCACATAGCACTAGTGAATACGAAAATCATTGAAATATAGCTGCATATGGAGAACAACCAAAGGTTACCTATGTATTTTACTTAAAAAAAATATTTGTAACAAAGGTTACGTATAAATCTCAATTGCCTCATTTATTATTTTTCCAAACAACTAAATCAACAAAGTCCAATTGCTACTTCTCTGGTTTATTCTTGCATTATTATTGGGAGTTTCGATTTAAATTAAATCCCAACTTACATGTTTTAAACTTCATTTTTTAAACAAACCTAAAAATACCGTCAAATACAACAGTATATGATGCCCTTGAGGAATAATAAGAAGCTTTGAGGGAAAAACATGTATGATACTTGAACTTTGTTAACATGCAATTGGGTGATGTTTGGACAATATTTGAGTGGGGTAAGATTTGATGGGTGTATGGTGAATGGGTGATTGAGTAAGTGAGAGATGAAGAAGATGCGTGTGAGGAAGAATAGGTTTTGGTTCAGTAAAATGATAGTTCTGGGTAATGGGGATAGTTTTTAGATTTTGAAAAAATATGGACTTCAAAACTTGTAAGTTACCTTTTAAAACTATTTCTCTACATAAATCAATGTCTATATTATGCAATGCTAGTATATTTTTCATGTAGAAAATGTTATCTCACTTTTGAAGGATCAATGTAGTTCTGTCTTCAATAAATTCATTAACATCCTAACCATCTCATGACACTAAAAAACCTGCTCACTTTTTAGGTTGTTTTATATGACTTTTAGTTTTTAGAAAATCTAAACTAGTTTCTTTAGATTTTCTTTTAATATTCTTTGGTATTTAAAAATTTGTTGTAATCTTGCAGTCTTGAAGAAATGAGTTTGATAGAATGTTAAATTAATCAATCTGAAATAATTTATGAATGACTGAGCTCATCATTTACACTTCCTCGTATGATACATGTTTAAAATATGATAATATTTATTATAGGCCACATCTATGCAAACTAATAATTAGTTCGCACGAGTGCAAATTAATGCAGAAGTCGGTTTGGGCCTGTTAACTTTGACCCGTATAGAAGTTGGTTTGGACTTCACCGACTTCTATATAAAAGAAGTGTTTTCTGGAACCGACTTCTATATAAAATTTGGTTTGAAAAATGTTAATGTTAACACTGCAGCACATCCGTTAAGTGAAGGAAATTTTGTAGTTTGTGGAGTGTGGGTTCGCATGGCCTTTATTATATACATGATGTACACACTAAATGTATAACTAAAATATTTATTAAAAATAGTATTGAATCTTAATGCGTCCACTATAACATAACAAATAATAATAGAGATTATTGAATAATTCCATTCAATGACCTAGATAAATACTTATTAATATATTTTTCTCTAATCAAATATTTTTATTATTTCCAACGTTCTTTAGTAATGCACGTGGGCCACAATCTTTAAATATTCAAGTCCGTACAATAATCATCGGGGACAAGGAAGAGGGGGTGAATCGGTGATTGCCTCATTTAATAATTGAAATGGTACGGTCTAAGGAAGAATTCATGGTGTCGAACTGGTGCAAGAAGCGAAGAAGGTTGCAAATCAATAGTGAAATGTTTTGTGTATTTCTGTGTTATTATATCTATGATCGAGTTTATATTGAAAGTAAAATAGAGATATAAAGTGAAAATGTTAATAAGCATCAGCATTTAATACACAAATATAGTGAAGAACGAAAGAAGAGTAATATGAATTTTAAGAGATGGCGTGGTTGCCTGGGTGATCGGCAGCTTGCAAAGTCTTGTTGATGAGGTTTCGAGCTTTTCTGCTACGGATCTCTACTTTCACGCTTGCGCTTTTGTCAATCTGTGCATAACTCTTCTTCTTTGTTTTCTTCTTTAACTTTTTCACCTTTGATTTTATCGATTCCAACAACTTCTCCATTTTCGATTGATTCTCTTTTCTCACTCTCTTATTTTACAACTCCATCCTCTTCTTTATTAATGGACTTCATTCAACAAATGCCCTTTCTTATCTCTATAATTACTAACTCTGCCATTGCATTTTTCTGACTTTTTATTCCTTTACCCTTCTATAGCGGGATATCGTCACCTCTTCTTCAATCTCATCCGTTCAATCTTTACAAAATATTATGATTATTAGTGTTGTTTTCATAAGTACCAAATAATTTTATTTCATTTAATGCATTTCCCAAATCAATAATTAGGTCGGTGCCGCCGGCTAGTTACATGCACTTCTGCTTGTTGACTTCGAAGATCCATAACCTTATTTTATTTACATGTTAGGAATATTAGTTCTGGAAAATTAAAATCAGCATTTTCAAAATATTAAAACATTACTGCATTTCTTAACATTTTATTTTATTTCATTCATGATTTTCCCTCAACCAAACCTCCATGCTCATTGAAAAGGAAAATGTTGACTAAAACCACTAAAGTCATATTCAGGAGGGGGGCACTTTTTCATAAGTGGGAAAGCCAATTTAGAGTCCGACCCTTATTTACTGTGTTATGCCAGATTCTAGAATCAAATTAGAAAATTGAATACGAAAATAGACTTTTCTTTTTCCGCAATTTTCTTTGTTTATAACAGTTTAATCTGAGTGTTTGATACCTAAAGTTAGATAGTAGCCTAAAGTGATGATGCATTAATGTGAAACCGGAAGGATGGGTTTTAACTTAAGAAGTTAACTGATTAAGCCCATATTTTCAAGGATATCAATAAAATAAGCTGTTAATAATACATGCAGCAACCTTGCTAAATGCACCATTTCAGTACATATAACAACGCACAAATTCCTAGTATTTGATTACATCAGTCCTGTTAACCCCAACATATAACATGTAGAGAACCGGGATAATAATGAGTTATTCTAGTAATCTACTATTGTTCCGTTAACCATAATCATATATGTTAACTAGGTATTAACCAATGTAAAACCAGTATAAGAATTTTGGTATGTAAAAATCCCTTGTATACTAAATCCAAGTTTACAGCTATATATCCGGACCCTTGTCAGAATTTTAACTTTCATCCTAGTAGCAAATTCTTAATTAGAATACAAGAAGTTTACTACAAAGTTTATAATCATATTTAAAACATTTGAGTTGCATAATACATATATTGAATAAAACAAAAAGTAACAGCAGGAGTTAGGATAGAAGAAAATGACTACCATCTATCCACCACATCATCACCATGCTCCCCACCTTCAAGATTTCCATAATCACCTTCTCTGTGAGAATTGCTGTTGTGGTCTCTCTTGTGTCTTTTGTGCCAACTTTCATCTGATTCATGACCATGCTGCTCCATTTGTCCCATAAAAAAATTAAAAAACAGGAGACAATCAGTGAAAAGTAAAACCATATGGGATAATCAAATTTGTAGAACAGCCAAGTAATAAATCTGCATACCCGTCTTGATTTCTTGCGGCCGCTACTGTGCCCGTGAGATTTCTTAGACCTCTCTTTATCCTTTTCATGAGAAATATCCTCAGGACTTTGATGCTGCTTCTGCCGTTTTCTATTACCATCTTCAAACCTATTGTCTGCACCATCACTCTCTGCTTTATCCTTCACATGTGCCTCCCCTTTCTCTCTTTCACGCCCTCCCTCTTTTTCCCTTCTTTGCTTGCCTTTCCTTCTTTCTATTTCCTCCTTATCCTTTTCCTTCTTCGCCTGCAGATATTAGAATTCAAAACGCTTTTCTGCAAATTCATGTTTTATAGTGGTATGCACTTCATACTTCATTAGAAATTTGACTCATCTTTAAGGAATGAACCCAAAGTATCCAGCGTCCAATAATAGTAATACAACAATTTACAGTCAACACATTAAAGAAAAAAACACCGCAAAAGTTTGAGAACAATAACATTCAGTAATCTGTCATAGAAAATATTATACATTTAGCAAGATGTCCAGATAGACGAATGGCCAAAATTTATACCTTCTCCTCTTTCCGTTTCCGCTCATTATCTATTGTGTCTTCGCTCAGTTGTATAATGTGCTCCTCAAATAATCCCTTGCAAAGGTTCTCATCTCCAATAGATCTGGGGGGGAATACACATTAAAAGAAAATCAGGAACATCAATTTTTGGAAATAATTCCAAGACACGTACGTTTGTTGCTGAAAAGATGGATATCAATCAGAAGCAATAATAGTACGGAATTCACTACCCATAGCTTATACACCAGCTTTCCATTTGCCTATTATTAAAGAAAGGAGGTTGTGAAGGAGTGTGTGCACATGGACATCAATTCAACTAGCTTAAGAAAAAATTATTTATGTAAAATCCCATTATTTATATACAGATCACTGAAATTACCCTGTCTAAGAACCTTAAGTTGCTAGCACAGAAAGATAAAGCCTGACACCTCCAGGCCTACACATCTAAAAATTATGCAGCTTGAGAACATCAAACAATTATAATGAGAACATTTGTTTCTTTTCGGGGGCGAGAAAATTTATTTCATCGAAAAGGCAAAACGATCATTTTAAGTTTCACACTTTAGTTTATCATGATACAGACCTGAACTCTTGACTATCTTCGATAAGCGGTCTATAGTCCTCCCACTTTGAAGATGAAGTGATGTCCTGCAACAAAGTAACCAAAACAAAACCATAAACAATAATCCTTATGCATCACCAATTAGTTTATGCCCACAAAACTGCACCTTAATAGAACATAGTAGATGAAAGAAATCATCTGCAAGCCGTTTACGCTTCTTAGCCTCCTTCTCCTCCTTCTCCTTTGCCCGTTCCAGTAGCTCATCAAACACTAGCTGTAGGATAGCACAGCATTGCACCAGATACAGAGCCATATATTCGTAATGAACAACAATTAGAATTAATACTAAAACTCAATCTTATCAACAATATGATACTTTCATCATTTATCACCAAAATGAATCAAAAGAAAACTGAAGACGGACACTCACCATGGTGAACAAAGTATATCAATAAAAGTCAACTTTGCCATATTGATTGGACAACATTCTTATTTGAGCTAATTTCATCAAAGCCCAAGAGAAAGCAGTTTGATACTGTCACGCTCCCGATTTTCGGTTACGCGACTGATGCCAAGTGAATAGTCTAAGCATTTTATACAGTCGATTACCATTTCATTAAAGCATTTTATTGAGTCTACTAGCATTTCATACTATTAAAAAAGATGCAAGAGAGGGCGGTGAATGCAAAGAAATTATGACATAGATATTTGCTTGTATAGAAGCTTAAAATATAAATCAAATCAACCTTCCATACTGGAATAAGGTAGGCATCATCTACCATGTCCAATCGGAACATAAATGTGCTAAACTGAATTAATCCACAATGGTAAGCACAAATCGCTTGAGTAAAAGCAAGCCATGTATTTATATGGCTGATTTATCTCCTGTTTGCCTAACAAGTAATAACTAATTTTAGGGTTAGCTTGAACAATAAAGTGAGCAGGTAAGATTGTTGGTGTGTCAAAAGGAAGCTTCAAACTAAGCAATATCATTTACCAAGTGAAAAACAACTTTAGACCATTGGAACATAGTTCAAAAGGCGATATTGGACCAGCCGGTTGAATAGGTTAGACTAGTATCTAGCCACCAAACTCAAACAAGTGAAACCGGTTGACAAATTAGGACTGTCAATTTTGTATTAAAAAATTTTAAGCCCAGCCAGCCAACAAAATTATTGAGCCAGAGACCAAAAAGCAAAAAAGAAAGGCACAAATATAATAAAAGGTTGGGACTTGCAGTAGGTAGGTAATGGGATGACCCAATAGCAAACAAAAATATTATACATGATAGAGCATTATGGAATTGTTCGATAAATAAATACTGGAAAACATATAAACAAACTAGCAAATAGCAATTAGTACACAGACACGTAAAGAAACTCAATATTGGAAAGCATATAAACAAAAGATGAATAAATATGTGCCGCTGATGTACCCACCTTTAAGTTGAACTCGGATACAGGTGGAGAGCTAATGTCTTTTGATAAAGTTGATTTGAAGTCCTCTAAATTCCAGGTTGAAGACAAAGTGATCTGAAAAGTACAATAACATTGTATAGAAAAATATTTTTTTGTTAGCCCCATGACGCATGGGTTTTTCAATTAGTATATTTTTCAAGCAGAAAGCACGCGGTTGAGACATCATACCTTAGCCAACTTCACTGCATCTTTTATTCGGCTCTTCTCTTCATTATACTGAAACATACAAATAAGAAGATTTCCATTTTGTATGAAGGAAGTGCATACCATTGCTGTAAAATCATTTAAATATATAATGAATAATGAATTTTCTTATTTGAGTCAACCTTTATTTTCCATTGCTGTACAGCTGTAGCAGGTAGATATAAATGCTTATGGATGCACATGCTTCAAATGTTTTAACAAGTTGTTCAATGTCCTCATGGCAAATATTAAAACTTAGAAGTATCAGCAAAAAACAGCTATTTTTCGTCAAAAAAAGGTGTCTAATCAATAAATTTAAATTGAAATGCTTGGCTCCTAAATGACCAGATGAATTTAACTTGTTAAGCATTTTGAAAACCAATCATGTGAGAAAAAGAATAAAAGGACACTTCAACGTCTTGCATTTGCAAAGCAACCTTGCCCATGAAATGAGTAAACAAAGTTCAAAACCAACCAGAAAGACAATTTAGCATACTGACTTGTTTCTCTAGCTCTTCAACAACATCTTCAAACAACTCTTTTGGAATTGAACCTGAGGTATTTGATGCCGCTGCTAGATAAGCAGGTAAATCCTTGACCTACAAGAGCACCCAACACAACATCATCATCGGCGTCAGAATCAAATATTTAATTAAGACAACAAAACAGAAGACAAAAGACAAGTTAAGAACTTCATGTAAGTTAGCAGAAAGTTTAAGTTTTTCACCACGAAACAAAAAAGATTAAGAGAAATGACCATAGAGATGGGCAGTTAACCTTTGAATGATAATCACGCCAGTTAGTTTTTGCTGTAAGAATGCCTGCAGCAATATGTTCTTCCATCAATTTGCGAAATTCATCACGGTTTTTACGTTCTGTCTTTCTCAATTCTTCCTATTTTGTTTGAGAACAGAGATGAGATTAATCAATAAATAGAGGTAGGAGTTAAGGTCCTATAGAACACTTAAAGAATAGAAAATAACATCACCTTCTGTATCTTCTTCTGCTCTTCTTCTTCCTTCGCTAAATCATGTAAATAGTCCTAAAAATAAAGCATAAATCATATTAACGGTAATATTTAATTTTGCCGAAGTTGAATTATTCAGTTTGACTATCAGTTGAATAAAGAAAGTTACTTGGAATATTTCCAAGCGATCAATTTTCTCAAGACGAGAACATCTTTCATCAGCCTCTAAGCGGTCTTGAATTTTCCGCCATTGTGTGCTAGCCTAAAGAGAAAGTGATTAATGCATCAACAAAATTTCTAAAATAAAAAAAATATCTGAGGAAAAATAAGGGATAAAAAATGTACCTTTATAAAGTCACAAGATTCCAAAAACTTCCTGAATTCCATTAAGTTCTGCTTTCGTTCTGCCTGTGCCCTTGCTCGTTCCTATTAAAATTTGCAAAAGTCAATACTCACTAAAAGCATTTCAAAAGATCACAAGTGTAATAAAATGATAAAAAAAACAAAGTTTCGTTTGTAATACCATACGCATTAAAAAGGAAGTTAAGTTTCACCATTTTTTTCTAAACTGTACAGCTCAAATTCTGAATTCCCTAGTTTTCCTACCCTTCAACAGATTTCACATCGGCATCCATTACATAAATTAGCAACAGCTCAAAATCAGTAATGTCCAATCCAGAAGCTTATCTCTACATAAAATTTGGCGATGGTTTGGACCTGGAGAACATCCAATATAAACCAAAACCCACAAACACGAAAAACTGCAGTCATGGAGTATCTGATTGGGTAACATGCATATCACCTATGAAGATAACATGCACGTGTAGGCTAAAGTTTCTACCCAGAAAGCAATGCTAACATGCTTGACACTGACAGATATCTGCATATTCCTATATATAGGATGTGAAACAGCCAAAACGTGTACGTAAATTCTATAAATGGTTAAACGAGTAGAACCCACCTTGTTAACAAGGTCCTCCATGAAGTTATCATACAAATCCCTGCGGTCTCTATCACGCTCAACAGCCTTGAAACGTTCGTCATTTTCAAATATAGGCACTGCTTTGCTGAGTAATTGTACAAAAATCAACAAGGAAGAATATTGATCACAAAGTGTATCAACTAAAGTTTAAGTTGGGCGATGAAAGAAAAAAAATCAAATTTAAATATCAAATAAAAATAAACCTCCATCTAGTGGATGAAGTCAACTCTGTGGATTCCTGGAAAATAATTGTACATATTAGCAAAATTTGTATACAATAAAAGGAATCAACATATTGCATAGTTACGAAGAAATGTGGAAGTAGTAAAACATACTTCTAACATTTTCTTAAAATCTTCCCGAGCTTTCTTCTGTTTCATACGCTTTTCTTCCACTTCCTGTTTTTTTCTCTGATTTAAGTACTGAGAAATAAAAGATTTGTGGTGAGAACACATCATCAATATATAAGTTAGAACACAAGATATTCTAATAAAAAACAGAATAAGAATATAACAGTGAGAAGATAATTTCTCAGTTTCATGTAGAACACAAATTTAGAATTTAAAGGGAAGCATCAACAATTCAAGATACCTTTCATATATTAATTAGATTAAATCTTAATTCAACACACTTTCCTTTTTATAAAAAATGTCTGTACACTGGACATATGAATATGTTGTAACTTGATCATAAGAAAGAATGTGCATCAGTGGCAATACAAAGGGAATACCCTAGTAAGAAATCCCGAATAAAGGCTGGGAACAAGGAAAGAGAAGGAACTCCCAAGATATGATGAGAATAGTTTCTCCAGTACAGCATACTACCCCATGCATAGGCGGTATTCCCCATAGTATATACCCTATCAACATAGGTTACGACCCACTAGAAGACTTCTTGACAGAGCCGATGCTACAAAGACAAATTTTGCCCTTAGACATTACAAGGAGAACCTTACAAATAGCATGCTGTTAAACATTATTAGCTCAGTGACAATATTAACATTTGATATCATCCAGGTTTCTTCCCTTAGTTCAATATCCCTCATCTATCCAACAAAATAAACAGCTAATTAAAAGCTTACTAATAAGTAACTCTGTATAAAATTTAGCTTTTACAGTATCTATCTACACACCTTACAAATAAATATGAAAGCAGATGGGCACTCACTAAGAATCTTTACTAATAGAATAAATAACTGAGGATTGCTCCTCCTTACAGATGATACTCGTGAGGTAAAGCAATGAAAGATGAGAGAGGAAAAATAAGGGTAAACATAAAAGGAATACAAGCCCTGTCAATGTTCATGTATTATGATTTACTTAACATTGCACAAGAATTACCTCATTGAAAGCTTGCTTCCTTTCTCCAAGTGTTTTCAAGGCACCGTACCTTTTGTCATTAATTATTACTCGCATAGTCTGAAGGATAGAAATGTATATGTCAAACAAATCAAACAAAAAAGAGAAACATCTAATTTAACAAATGAAAAATGTTATAAATAGGTATAGTAAAATATATCAATGAGATAACTCTACCCGATCCCAAGTCCAGTCAGATCCAACATTTACAGACTCCAGTAGTGCTTTGAATGCATCTTTAGCTCCCTAAAAAATAAAAAAAGTTCATATTGAATGCTCAATGACCAGGAATGTAACAAGACAGGCAGAATATTGACATTTCATTCTCATACCATCTTATTCACATAAACTAAGGGCTCCGGCTCAACTGCTTTTGTTTCTGAAGCCACATTGTCAGTTTCCTCTCTTGATGAATCAGTTTTACCATCCTAAAGATTGAAGAGTAAACAGCTTGTTGACCACCAATAGCACAAACTAATAAGAGATACATTAAGGCCACAATGACAGAAACATACTTCTTTATCTTCTGCTGGAACTCCATCCGCAGAACCTTTAGTATACTGAACTGAAATATTGTTGGCACCATCCCTACAATAATCACAACATACAAAATGATAATGGCATGCCACCAGAAATTGAAATGAAATCAAAAACTTGACAACAAAGTAGAATAGAAGATACATTAGTGTTTTAGCAGTATTAACATCAGTAAGAGAAGCTCCGTCCCTTCCCACACCAGTATCTGATGGTTTGACAGTATTTCCAGGTGCCTCAACTTCTTCCACCTTTGTTTCAGTTTGAGGGGCCACGGAAGGAGAGGCAGGTGATCCTGAAGTAATCTCAGGTTGAAGATTATTTGTAAATGTAGTACCAACAGGAGCAACAGAAACAGGACTTGTTGGTCCTCCTGGAACAGTAAAAGATGAAATATCTGCAACAGGTGTTGCTTCAACCACGTGAGAAGATGCAGGCAGTTGAGTATGAGGAATCAGTATAGTTTCAGGATATGTTCCATTCGCAGCAGCCTTTTCAACTTGCGCACGAGCCAACTTTAAGCATAAGAAATACAAAAAACAAATGTGAGTTCAAAAATAAGAAAAATATAACTGAAAATGTTAAAAACGATTTATTTTCAATGATAGAAACCTTCAGTTCCTCGGGAATTAACCACTTTGATTCCTTGGTGACTTTGTTGTAGTAATACCTAGAAAATATTCATTAAGTTCATTAAATAAAAGAAAAAATAACCAATGAACACTAAAAACAGAAAAATAGTCAAGCTAACAGAACAGAGACACACTTTCTTCCATCTGGACTAGAATACTGCTTCCAGTTTGTTGATGCATCCACCCTCTAGCAAAAAGACAACAACGCAAAAAAATGGATAATTTCTCATTAGAGGTTTCCTTCCAAGAGAAGAATGGCAGCTATCTGGAGAATGATAGCTATCTAATAATAGAAATTGGAAATTCAAATATCCCAAACTAAGAATGTGAAAGATGGAATAGAAAATCCAAGAAATAAAAGGTCTCAGTAAAGGGTCAATCACGACAACTCAACTCACATCAAGCACTAAGAAAACTAACCCACGTAAATTTCCTTCTTACATTTTCATCATTTCTAAGGCAAAAAACTGTTCAGTGATATTTTATGAATTTGAACTTCCGATGACTCCAGAACTCAGTGACAACCTATCGAATTTGAGGAAACTGGTTATCTATGATAGAGAAACTTTAGAGATCATATATTGCATAAATTATAGCTTTTAAACATTATTCTTTTTTATAAGAGCTTGTAAACATTATTCTTGTATGGAAAATGTCTAATTTAGGAGAAACTTTGAAGTTGTAGTACCAGTTGGAGTTGAGTCATCTTCCACATTGGCATATTATTAATGATACTCCTAGCAATAAATTAATAGAAAATCCAAATGAACTAAACCATTTCACTGGCATCGTCATGCTCATCTTGCTACTTACAATCCTCCCAGCAAAGTATATTGTGTTGACAGGAATGCCAAATGATCTGTAGGTACTGGACACAATGATCTGAACCTTGGCCATGTAATTATACCTTAACTTGTACCAAGAGTTAATAAACAGATGCAACTATGAAGTTCTTCTATAACAATCATTTGCAGCAATTATTCCTAAGATCCTAAAATCAGAAATAGAAAACAACCTGCCTGATTGCCACAACAGAAACCCAAGCTCGAATGTATAAGCCAGAGCAGTACAAAAAAAGTCAACACCCATACTAAATATTGCATTTATTTCAATCAAGGAAATTTGCAAGTATTCCTTTCGATGGAGTATTTCACTCAGACATTCACAGCTCTTCTAAATAATCAAGACACGTGAAACTGATATAGAATCAAAATTGTGTCGAGGATTAGAAGCAAGTGACATGACTGGCTATCACACTCATTGATAAATAGAGGAAATTTCAGATAAGGAACTAACGATCAAGACAAAATACAATGACGGAATTTACTAACATTCAAGCGATATAGTAGAGTAGCAGGCAGTTAAACCCCACAGCATATACTACCTCACAAAAGAGTAGCACAACATGTACCTGTAAGCATCTTAACACTAACGAAGTCACACATGTAGAGTTGGATAAAGTAAAATTGAAATATATCAAGTCCTAAAGAAATTAAAAAAATCACCAACTTTGAGGAGCATGGAATGGCACTAGCAAAAAACAACCATTCATATGCTCAAAATCTTTACCAAAATTTATCTACCTTCTTGCTTATCTTAGAGTATATTAAATTATATTAGCCTTGTAAAGATAAATGTGTGTCAAAAGAAATGTCCTAAGCATTTGTCTGACACCATAATAGAAAAGAATAGGATAAGAGGCTTATCTTCTTTAGTCATACACTCCTGCAGTGTATAGTATCAACATGATCTATACATTGTCCACCAATGCTTATGAAGCAAAAATATAAGACAGTAATCGCCTACTCTCGAATTATATTAAATAAAAATGCAAATAACACACATGAAGGGGATAGAGGAAGAGAAAGTGGAAGACCACTCTCTTTTATAAGATAATCTAAACAAATAAACATAACCTTTCTATACAAGGGGCATGTGAGCGACCATAAGAAAGAAGTCACAAAATGGTAAAAAAAAAATGTTCTATTTCTGTTGTTCATTACGATTTATAGAGCATAATGTTTATTCACGATTTAAAAAATCAAATACATGCAATACAAAATTCTCATACCGCAGCATCCAAAGAAAGAAAAAACTGATATCAGACAGTCCAACCGACAATTATCACAACACTGACCTTACAATAAGACGTAAAAGTCAAGATTCATGGTTGCTGCCTGAGAGAAAACCCGTTCAGTAATGAGTGAGCTAACAGAGCGGCATATTTTCACCAGACATAGCACAATAGAAAGCATATAACAATTAAACTTAAATATGTGGAACCCATCTAATATTGAATAAGACCAAAAGAGATGCACATATAATAGCATTCACCAAAACCAAAATAAAAAATATAAGATCCAGTCATATGACTAACAAGTCATTAAACAACATGAAAGGAAAATTAATTGCATGACTCACCTCAATTAGTGTCATCAATTCATAAGGCTTCTCCCAGCTAGATAGTTTGGTCTTCTTATTATAGTAAAATCTGCAAAATTAAATGAAATCTTGTATATGTTTTGTAAATGAATAAAACAGCAGCTTTCCAGACAAGCAACCAGCATTACTCATAGAGAATACCTAAATCATTATATAATCATCAAGAACGTTAGAAATAGAAACAATGGGCAGTAATCTAACATGAAGCAAAAGGGAAAAAATGGGGGATCATTCTTCATAAGGAATATTAATGATATCTCCTTTTATATCGGGTTCAATGAATTAACTTTTACTTATTACATCCGAAAACGAGAATGAGAAAGAAGTAAAAATTATAAATTAGCAGCAAGATCATTGTCATGATATATGGTCAAATTTGAGTAAAATGAATTGATCAAATTTCAATACGAAGACAAGCGCTACATACATCTACAAGAACTAGTATCTTTATTAATTTCAAGAGGTTGAGAGAAGGAGAGAAATGGAAGCCCGGTGCTACGAAGCTTTAGGTATGCAGGGTCCAGTCAAGGGTCGGACCCACAGTGAACTAAAACTATAATCAAATAGTGATACCATTAGCCAACCCCACCTAATGGGACTAAGGCTTGATTGTTGTTGTAAATAGTGATACCATGTGGGGAAAACCAGGTACATCCTACGTATACTAGGAGCTCATATAGGAGGTACAAGACACGAGAAATATAAAAAAATTCACCCAGCAGAGTGGTAACAGGCATACAGCTCAAGAAAAAAAAATTCAAACACAAGGATATGTGCCCAAAGTGTATTATGCACATGGTTATCAAATTATGAATATGGCCCATTTTCTGAATCAAACATATTATGAATCATCAGATTCATCATCAAGATTAATTATTAAAATAATGAAATATAGTTTTAACTCAACAAAAAAGTAAAATTATTTAGAGAAATATAATAATTTCTTTATTACTTAGTTCCCTTTCTGTGTACATCAATTATTGGGGTTTTCATTATTTTCTCGCTCTGAACATTTACTAGTATTTATTAGTAATTCGCAATACTCATTCTTTTGGCCGCCTCCACAGTTTCTCTTTCCTTTGTCGTTGCCCATATTAGATCTATAAAATGAGGTGTGATTTACCCTATGTAGCACTAAAGCGGCGGCTTAGCCCAGCGTCCAAGATCCAAGCCATGTCCTAGTCGAATACATACACACATGGGCCGATCCATCATCATCTCATTTGAGCCTTTAAGGTTAAAGAAAAATGTCAGATTTCAAATTCAAACTCTAGGGTTTTCATCACCCATTTTGACAACCCATACACCAATTTTGTCTTCAAATTTCAACACCCCTGGTTCGTCTTTGTTGTCAAATTTACCCTACTAACCATTTTTTAGTACTTTTGTCTCTGTTTTCATTTGTTTACTAGTTCGTTCTTTACTCATTGCCTCGTGTATTTTTTCGCTATTTGTGAAGCGTATGCAAACACCAGATAGCAGATGCAAGAATTGTGGCTATAAAGAAGCGAAATTTGTAATCCTTGACGTCGGAGACAAGAGGTTAGTGGCATGGTGTTCATTTCATTTTCTGAAAGATTGAGAACAGAGGAGCATACTAGGAAGAAGTGCATTCGCCAAAATGTTAATATTAAAAAGGGGTTAACATTAATGTGCCCCAACATTAATGTTAATGTTAACTCCTATTTAATATTCGCCAAAATGTTAATGTTAACTCCTATTTAATATTTGCCTAGTGTAGCTGAAGCCTGGAAGAGTTTTTAATTCTAATACTCCATTCATTGGAAAGAAGCAACATAGTGCAGAGGTTAAAAAAGAGTACATTTACATCATTTTGATCTATTTCATGGTAGGGTAATTATCTAGTCATTATGCTGCTTAAAAGCATTGGATACCAGTATGTATTTTGTTTGTGTTTCACAAGGTTTTACCTTGCATTATCAAACACAACCAATGCCAGACAGCCTACAAAATCTCTGAGCATCCATGTGCCCCAACATCCAGCTTGTGCTGATATGTCTAGCCCCTTTACAGAAATTGTCTTCACAAACAGCCCAGTTGATGAGATTCAAGCCACATCCACCCATATGTGCTTCAGTTCGCCAACCTGTAATGACTGTTTGGCTCCCTATCCCTTCTAAATCTGTATCCCGTAGAAACACAACAAACAAAGTTGACATATCCGGTGACAAAACGAAACCCCGCCCTCTATGTATGATGTATAGATGGAATCAGGGCTGGCATCAAAGTGTGACTCATGTGATTCAAAGTTTCCAACAGCAAACGAGATAGCTGATAGCATATCAGGTATGTTCATCTTAATCCTCACCTAGTACTTTCCCACTCAACCAAACCCTTATTTATTTTGAAGTACCATGGATACCACATCGAATAAGTATACTGAATTCCTATACATACATCATTTTACCACTTATATTTTCCTACGTAAGAAAAAACTAGCTTTTTCTACTGCACCTAGCATCACTGAACCAATTATTTTATAAAAAAGACATGCAATAAATATGGTAATGTAACCTAGTATGAAAAGCAAACATTTGAATCCTTTACCTTCTCCCAGTTGCAGAAGTATGCTCGATCCAATCTGTGGAATCATTCATAGCAGGGGGAGGCTGGAGACTGGTTGCCTGAAAGAAAGAAAGAAAGAAAGAAAGAAAGAAAGAAAGAAAGGAAGAAAGAAAGGAAGAAAGAAAGGAAGAAAGAAAGGAAGAAAGGAAGAAAGGAAGGAAGAAAGGAAGGAAGAAAGAAAGGGAGGAAGGAAGGAAGAAAGAAAGAAAGAAAGAAAGGGAGGAAGAAAGGAAGAAAGGGAGAAAGAAAGAAAGGAAGAAAGAAAGAAAGAAAGGAAGAAAGGAAGAAAGAAAGAAAGAAAGTAAGGTGTATAAGAATTTCAGTCATATAAAAGACAAAACACATAATACAAATGTAGTTGAAAATATGTAGGACACATACTGAAGCCATGGCATTTGTAACTGAAGGTTGTTCACCGTTGCTCTGAACAGTTGTGCCAGAGGTAATGCTCTGAGAAGAACCAGTGTTCACATGGATGTGAGGAACAGATTGGTATTGGCCGGTAGAAACAAAATTAGTTTGCATCTGACCATAAGAGGATGGTGCAAACTGCAGAAATGCAATCCATAAATCAGTACTTGTATATCGGAGTCTTGATCTATTCATTACAAATACAAGCCATAACATTACCGTATATGATGAAGAGAGTGGCGTTCCAGGGCCACCTAAACCTGGTGTGTATCCATTTGGAGCTTGAGAATCAGCCTGGGCCATTTTTTGTTCTGGCGATATATGCATGTTTGGCCTAGCAACTGGCAATGGAATTGCCTGTGGTGGGAGTGGCATCGGCTGACTGTGTCTTGGAGGCAACTGTTGAATTGGCTGAGAAAATTGGGGATTTGGATTTTGAGGAGGCATTCCAACATTAATCATGGGAACTCCATGGCCAGCGGATTGGTAATGTTGAGAAGGCATGGGAATGAACTGTTGTGACTGCTGAGTAGGAACAACATGGTGGTACTGCATATACAAATGGATTCATTAGACGTAATGATAAAAAAGATTTGATATAATCGCAATAGGAAAGAAAGATGCCTTACTTGAACATGCATGGGTGGAGCAAAATTGCGTTGAGGATCCCCAGAACCAGCTATGGGAGGCCGAAGGGGCTTGCATAAAGAAAAAGAAAAAACATCAAGATGAAAAAGCATTCATTTTGCATGTGAAGTGGAACATTTCATAAGATCTTCGACATTATAATTTAAACAAAATTTTCCACTTCTGTATACTCTACCTGTAGGCCCGGAAATTGCGGATTATTGGACATCTGAGGAGAGAATCAGCAGACCACTGCAATCAACAAGGGTTAACGTTAGACAAAGATGGACCACTTAATCCACGGGTTAGCAAACCCCTGAAATTAAATAATAAAAACCATTGCAGTTCAAGCATGAACAAGAAACATCGTGAATAGAATCAAAAGTGATGTCACTGAAATTGGATCAATAATACAACAGCCTTAAAATTGAAAAGCTAGGGACTTAAATCAAAGTGATTGCTGAATCAAACTATGGTTAACCCTGAAATGGAATGGAAAATGTGGAGAAATCTATAAAACCAAACAATGCGCCTCAAAATATAAATCTCAAGAAAGAGGCTCAATAATTCAAAATCAACCAGCCACAACTAAAAAGAAACCCCAAAGATTGAAACTTTGGAACCCTATATAATAAAAACTAGTAGGGTTTCAAAGAAAGAAAAAACTCCATGAAGTGAAAATAGTTAGGAAAATAAAGAGAGGTAACATTTGAGGAATAGATGGTACCCATGATGAGACATATAAAGAACATACCAATGGGAAAGAGGGGCACGTGAGATTGGAGTTGGTGGTGATTGAACCAGGTCTGAAACCTGGGTTCAGTTGTTGTTGTGAGAGGAAAAGAAGGGATTTAACTTTCACACCGAGAATGGGACAAGCAACGATATACTCAACACTCACGTTATATATCCCTCCTCCTTATTCTTCCCAATTACATTTCTATGTATTTTTACTATTTTGCTTTTTGGTTTGGGCCTCACTTTTAAGTTTATTCAACGAGTGAGACATTATAATTTCTATTTTTTTTATGGATAACAATATAACTCGAACATATATACATACTCATCCGAATCTTGCCCCTTTGACAATAATTTGATTTGCTTGGATTTAGATTTATTTTTTCAACCTAACTCGGGATAGTTTAATGATATATGTCTTCAACCTTCATTTATATTTATATATATTAGTGAAGTTAACTCCATGTATGAGGTTAAAGTGGGTTTGGACTCAAATTGAATAAATCCAAAATCCAATATGGATGGAGTTCATTTTTCAACCCCATGAGTTAATGTTTAGGATTTCAGATTTTGGTTAAGGAAGGTGAACTACAACTCCAGCATGTTCCATCAAACTAATGTGATTTGTATGTTAAACTAATGCTAATGATTAGAGTCAATATTTGATTGGTATGTTAAACTAATGTGGTAGTGGTTTTGAATTATTTTGTAAAATCGGTGATTTGTCGTGCATATCTAGTTTAGGTTTTCATCATTCTCCAATAATAATCATTTTCCCATCACGATTGAGGATTACTCCATAAAACCAAAAAATTAAATAAATCTAATGTAAGCCTATTTCAACTGATTGGTGAACTTTTTGGATCTTATGTTACTTTACTTTGTAATACATTTTCGTTTGGTCTAAGATATACTAAGATATTTTGGGAATTCATAAAGTTACTTACTGACATTTGTAAAGTAATTAATGTAATAATAATTACTAAACATGTAGAGTCACCTTCCTTACTTTCCAGTTCCTCTCCTCTTCTCGTACTGGATTCTCTAGTACTCGGTATATAAAGGGATGAATTTTTTTAAAAGTTTGATTTAGAAAAATATGAAAAAAATGTGCACCATTTAAATTTTATTTTTGCCACATATCAATATTACAAGTGTGTATTGCCCTCTCCATCAATGGGAGGAGCTTTCCTGCCATGGCAATTTTACGGTGTGTCAAATTATATTTAATGTTTTATCCTCTCTTTCATCTGTTTGCCGTTTAATCTTATTTTATCCTCTATTTAGAAGAATTGGTTATCTTGCAACAAAAGCTATACCCATAAAATATCTTACATGATAGGTTTTATTATGAGGGAGTTTGGGTCGGTTTGGCACAGATTAAGACTTATCATTACCTGACCCTAAATGTTGTTTGAAACATTTTTCTGAATCTAGACCCAAACTCTATGATTAGAGTTAATTCAACCCCAAATATTCACATGATCAACATTTAAGCTCGGATCCAACTTTAGACCCGATTAAATATAATATATATTCATTTTACCTAAAGTATTTTAAATATTTTAAATATTATTTATTATCGTGAATATGTAATTTAACATATAAAATAATATATGTGTATATATATTATTAAACATGTATATATGATGAAAAATTAGAGAATCAATAATATTTTCGACCAAAAAAATATAATTACTCTGTATAAACATCATGAGTGAGTGATTATGGGACGGGTCGGGACGAGTCATGTTTGGTCCCTATCTAACCTAAATATTGAATGAGTTTAATTTTTGAATCCGAGTCCGACCCTAAACCTGATTAGACCCAACCATTTTCAAACTCGATCATGATCGAGTCATACTGGGTGAGCGGGTAGAGTCGGGTCCTGCTCACCCCTATATTTTATGAAATTGGTTATTGGGCTTAGCCCATTGTTTGAAATGCTCCACGGACCACGATAATCTTGAATCGCGTAACGGAAAAACTACACAGCTAGACTCAATCGTGGTCGAGTGAAGCGGCAACAAATTAAATTTAAATAATAAAAAAAACGAAACCGAAAGTAACCATGGTTAACCTAATGCCAACCATAGACAGGCTAGTCTCAACGACTCTTTTGCCGTCCACCTCAGATTTTGAACTAACCATGGTTAGGTTAATGACAGCAACCCTTAACCTCAAAATAACCCACCCTTATCCCAAATCCTCTTATCTCCTATAAAACAAACCCAAATATCGCTCACATTTCCCATTCACTATTTTTTTTCTGAAGAAAGCGTCTTCATAAACGCTTTCGTTTTAAACCTCTTCATTCCTTTTCAAATTTGAATTTGAATTTTCTTTTCTGTTTAATCTTCGAAAATGAGAGAGTGCATTTCAATCCACATTGGTCAGGCTGGTATCCAAGTCGGAAACGCTTGTTGGGAGCTCTACTGCCTCGAGCATGGCATTGGGGTAATCATTTCTTCCATTTTCATATAGACCTGTTTTTTATTTTTCTTCATTTTTGTTTCGATTTAACAGATCTACGTTATGTGCAACATTTCTAATTTTCTATAGTTATGCTTTTTTGTTGATTGTTTTCTTCGATCTGTATTTTAACCTCTTAGATGTGGCTTGATTTTATACTATTTATATGATTTTTTGTTTAATCTAGGTATGTTCAATTTTACATTGAATAATTTAATCTTCTTAGATCTGTAACATATATGCCATACGATCTGTATATAGACGTTGATTTCGATTGAGAATGTAGTCTTCATTATGTCTCTCCGTTTAGCAACTAGATCTATGATTTTGAATTGTAATAATCTGTTGTGTTGTCATTTAACGTTTTAGCTCATGATAGGAATCATTTATATTTTTAAATTCATATTTATGAAAAGTGGTTCTATCCTGGATTTTTCATGAAAAATTGCGCAACTCATATCAATGATTGAACTCTAATTTTAACTAAACGCTGATCTAGCATATGCTGTTATGTTTTACAAGGATTGTAGAACTGTTTTTGCTTAGTATAGCTTCAACATAACGATGTTTGAACTGAACTTTAAATTAATGTTCAGCCTGATGGACAAATGCCAAGTGACAAAACTGTTGGTGGAGGTGACGATGCTTTCAACACCTTCTTCAGTGAGACCGGTGCTGGAAAGCATGTCCCACGTGCTGTCTTTGTAGATCTTGAGCCAACTGTTATCGATGAGGTTAGGACCGGCACTTATCGCCAGCTTTTCCACCCTGAACAGCTCATCAGCGGAAAAGAAGATGCTGCCAACAACTTTGCCCGTGGTCATTATACCAGTAAGCACAAAATCACTGATTATTCAATCTGGCATGATTTTTAAATAACCAATTAGTTTTTTTTTTTGTAATTTATAAGTTTCTAATGTTGTTTGTTGTTCTCAGTTGGGAAAGAGATCGTTGATCTGTGCTTGGACCGCATTCGGAAGCTTGCTGATAACTGCACTGGTCTCCAAGGTTTCTTGGTTTTCAATGCTGTTGGTGGAGGAACTGGTTCTGGTCTCGGCTCCCTTCTGTTGGAGCGTTTGTCTGTTGATTATGGAAAGAAATCAAAGCTTGGGTTCACTGTTTACCCTTCTCCTCAGGTCTCAACCTCTGTTGTTGAGCCATACAACAGTGTTCTATCTACCCACTCCCTCCTAGAGCACACTGATGTATCCATTCTGTTGGACAATGAAGCTATCTATGACATTTGCAGGCGCTCACTTGACATTGAACGTCCCACATACACCAACCTCAACCGTCTTGTTTCTCAGGTAACTTTCATTTAGTAGGTTCATGGATTTTTCATCATTCTGATTGTGCATTATGTTATTAATAATTGCATGTTGATTTTGATAATAATAATAATATCAACCCTATGTTGTGGAATGCATAGATGATGGTTTTACTTAATAATAGTATCTATCATTTTGATGTACACTATCTTGCATTGATGTTTATATTTGTTTGGGTTTCAGGTGATTTCTTCATTGACCGCTTCACTGAGGTTTGATGGTGCCCTCAATGTGGATGTGACTGAATTCCAGACCAACTTGGTTCCATATCCTAGAATCCACTTTATGCTTTCTTCCTATGCACCAGTCATCTCTGCTGAGAAGGCTTACCATGAACAACTCTCAGTTGCTGAAATCACCAACAGTGCATTTGAGCCTTCATCTATGATGGCCAAGTGTGATCCTCGCCACGGAAAGTACATGGCATGTTGTCTGATGTACCGTGGTGATGTTGTCCCCAAAGATGTCAATGCTGCTGTTGGCACTATTAAGACCAAGCGCACCATTCAGTTTGTTGATTGGTGTCCTACTGGTTTCAAGTGTGGTATTAACTACCAGCCACCCACTGTTGTTCCTGGTGGTGACCTTGCTAAGGTGCAGAGGGCAGTTTGCATGATTTCGAACTCAACCAGTGTGGCTGAGGTGTTTTCTCGCATCGACCACAAGTTTGATCTCATGTATGCCAAGCGTGCTTTTGTCCACTGGTATGTGGGTGAGGGTATGGAAGAAGGTGAATTTTCTGAAGCTCGGGAGGATCTTGCTGCCCTTGAGAAGGATTATGAAGAAGTGGGTGCTGAGTCTGCTGAAGGTGGTGATGATGACATTGAAGACTACTAGAGTCTCTTTCTGATTCTGGTTCTCTATTGTTTTCTTGTATTGATTTTTCTCTATTATCTGCACTGTTCAGATTGTACCAGAACTACGCCTTTGTGGTTTGTTTGTTTATTTTGCATGCATTGTTTTGTTGCTCCCTCCTTGTTTCCGAAATCTTGTTAATGACACCTAATCTGGGTTGTTATGTTTTGTGTTTAAATTTGTTACGTTTTATGGCTCACATCCTCTCCTCCCGTACCCCTACTAGTGGGTGGCACTAGTTTTATCCCATCGAAAAAATCATCCGATCTGTCCAACTATTATATGCAGTTTGGACTGGATTTTTTTTTATAAAAATTGAAACTTTACGTATAAACATGATTACAATATTAAGTGTAATAGATTTTAATAAGATAAGTTTAAATGCATTAATATTAATATTGGCATTGTTACAGTACAGTTTATTATTACAAACAATATTAAGTAATGTGGTAAGAAAATTATATTCATTAAAAAAATATCAATTTGATATGTTAGCTGTTTATTCTTTCGTTGTGTTAAACATTTAAATGTGCCACTTTTATTTGTACATATTCCTAACTATTAATTAGTTAATTAGTTTGGAACAATATTAAGTAATGGAACATTTGGTTTTATAAAAATCAATCCAAGAGAGAGTAGCATAGAAAATCTAGTACTTGAATGTGATATAAAGATGTGAGACATGATTTATTAACATTTTGAAGGACCTTTGTTATTATCTTCTATCTTCGTTTACTACTGGACTTTCCACTAGTATAAATATAAAAGATCTAATTTCAATGTTTCTCTAAGTATATCAAGCTTTGCTCTATTATAAATCCAAATATAAGGTCCGTCTGGTAAAAGCTTAAGTACTTTTTATGCAGCAGAAAATCGCATTGAGCTTTTCCACTGGCCATGATGCCATGAACAATATGTCATTCTTCCCTTTTTCTCTTAATATATAGTACTATATAAAGACAAAAGGATGTCTATATAACTAAACATGCTTAAAGGATGTCTATATAACTAAACATGCCTAATTTCTATATTTCAACTTTGTCCTTACTAATAAAATAAAACATGTCTAAATAATGTTTAGGTAATTGAACTTGTGTAATTACATTTAATTCCATTTAGTAACCACCACATGATTTTCATATTTCAATTTTATCCTTTTATAACATCTCAATAATATATACAAGAAACTTCCATGTTTTCTTATTCTTTTCTATCGACGAACACATTCTCTAATTTCTATTTTCTCTCTTCATCACCTCAAGAATTAGAACTTTGATGGACATGAAAAACATCCAATGACACACTTAACATTTTTAGAGTCACAAGTTTAGAAATTTATAGAAACTTTATGTATAAACTTGATATCAGAAAAATAAAAATGCGTGTCGACAGACACAGAGTGCGTTCGACACACTAATCGATATAATTGTAATATAATTTTAACCATAACTCTAATGTTATATTATTAATTAATAATTATAATATAATGTGTATTCATGATCTTATAGTTATATTGTTAAATAATGATGTTGTCTTGTTAAATAGTGATATTATGTTGTTAATTTATATGTGTAATGTAATACTATGTTGATTAACAATTCTTATTACATAATTTTTTCATCATAATGTTGAAGAATGAGTGACTTTGTTTTGTATACTAGTTTGAGTAAAATGAGTGAGTTTAATAGTAAAATTAAATTATGTTTTATAACATATTTTTTGGTGGGGAGGGATCCACTTACTCCAAATAGTAACTAGAAAAGACTTACTTCATATCTTAGTTATCCAATTTTGGAAAATCCAATGGTTTAGATGTGCTCAACAATTCAAACCATTTGATTTCCCAAGAATGAATGATCATAATGTGGAGTAGGTTTTTTCACTTACTCTTGAAGTAAGTAGATCCCCTTTTTTGATTGCCTAAATTACATGATTATAGGAAATAGACATACAATTTCTCATAATTGTTTTTAATGTTTTCTTAATTTTAGGTACCAATGGATCTGTTGGGGTCAAAAATGAAGTAATATGGTGAGTTCGGATAATGCATTAACTTTATTCATTCAGACTCATTGTCATCCCTAACACCACTACAATATTCATCTATCTATATAAAAAGCTGATATATTATCCTCATCATTTATTATTGCATTAATTATTTTTAATGTTAATAATAATTATATATACGATAAATGTTATAATATGTATGTAGTTAACATTTTATGATGTTTCAATTTTTAAATAGAAGTACTAATTGTGTTTTGGTAAGGGAGTTGGACATTTGCGCATTCACATATGTATAATTTTTAAGATACTTGATCTATGGATTAGATTACTTCAATATTGAGCCATCGCTTATAAAATTGCCCAATAGTTCGGAGAAACATTTGCAAAAAAAAAAAGATCATGGAAATATGTTAGAGTGTTGGATAGGGGCAGTCTGACATATGGAAAAATCAAAATGTACTAGATTTTTTCTTAAAAAAAGTTAAATTTATATTATTTTTTAAATCATAATTAGCTTTACATATTAAACTTTATGTCATCTAAAATCGTTATTAATCCCAATAGACTAGCTTATTTAATTATATTAAAATAATATTTATGTTATATTGTTTTAATATATATATATATAATTAAATTGTTAATGTTAGATAAATATATGTGAGTGAAGTTGACTTTTCAAATAAAGCTCATAGAAATTTATCTAATTCGTTTTATTCCTATTTCGAGACTTAACTAGATAAAATAGATCTGTTCTATAAAATTAGTCATGGAACTAAATAAAACTTATTAAATAGCTAAACCGTACCTGTAATATTATATTTATTATGTATGTAGAGTTTATATATATATATAGTTAGTGTTATTAGAATAATTTTTATATCCTTAATACATAATTCATCATTCTTTATATTATTTTTATTTATAAGTTAAAGATAATTAATACTAATCAGTAGATGATATGCTGACAATATAAAAAATTATTATGTTGTTAGTATATAAATATTAAATTTATTTATTTATATGTTTATTTGTAAATTAATTATACAATTACTTATTTATTTCGATATATAATGCTATCTGGTATAAAATTTTGATATGGAAATTTAAAAGCTCTTATAGTTCTTATACAAAAGTTATTTACTTATTTTAATTTTTGTTGACTCTATGACCATATTCAATGGATTGAAAAAAAATTAGACTACCAAAACTTAACTAATAATACCGTTATCAGCTTTGAAGTCCAAAATATACCTACCCAAATGTTAATATAACTATGTTTACATAAACTAAACACAAACTATGAAAACATTGATTTAATAGTCTAAAGTGTAATTGAATCCTTAACTAAAAAGGTACAAAAAATGATTTATGTAAATAATATTTATTGGGAGAGATAATCACATATCGTAAAAAAAATTATTTCTTTATCCAGTGTGAATAGATATTTTTGGTTATAAAAAATTAACATCAAAATAAAGGGAGTGAATCAATTTACTCCAATAGTAAGTTTAAAAAAAGTAATTCACATCTTAGAAATCAATTTTTTGAGAAATCTAATAGTTTGAATTAGTGAATAAATCTAAACTATTAGATTTTTTTAAAGTTAATGGCTAATATATGAAATAAGTAGATATTTTTTTCAAAATAAATGATCAACTCTAATTATCATGCATTGATAGTCTTTTTCTATGGGGAAAATTAAGAAAAAGATGATATGGACGAGGGTCGACTCTCTCGGTGTGTGACATGGAACTTACATTCAAAACTAAGAGACGACATGGGGTTTAGTGCACATGAGTAGTGATTACTTATACTAATACATACACTATTTGTGAGTACTCATGTAGGTAGCGAATATATGTTGGTAATATATTTTTTTAATTTTAATTATATATTTGTAATAATCAATATATAAAAAATAATTATTAGATGTATAATTAGATATCTATATAATACATTTATAGTTATAGTTCAATGACTAAAATTTATTACAAAATTATAATGAAATATAACCTTAAAATAATGATAAATAATTATAATATATATAAAAATGTAACTAAAAAATATTGATAAATAGGCGAGTACTACTTATATCATAAAGCTCGTTCTTACCCATAAATTATTATTGCGAGTATCCTTGTGGGTATTTTTACAAATACTAATTAGTTGAGTTTTTTTTATCATTCTTATATACAACTAACATACGTTAAATATGCTATTATTTCTATTTTCTATTCCTTTTTTACATCTTGTGTTATCAATACTTATTTTTATATGCATAAATTTATTCAATGTTTTGTTTGGTATAATAATAATTTTTTTATATTATTGTGTGATTGATGTATAATATAAATAATGTCTAACGTGAGGAAGTGTGATATTGCTTAAGGCTCGTTAAGAAGTTGATCTAAAAAAATATATTAGATTCAAGGCCCAAAAAAAAAGTATATCTTATATTATCACAATTTATTTGAAACCTATTTTGTTAAAATTTATAGTAAAAATAATATTAATTAGATTCTCTTGATATAAGATATGTATTTAATCATTCTCTCGATTATGAAATCCATGAAGGTAGACAAATTCAACTAATTATCCGAAGTAATGCTCATAAATATCCTTAACCAACCATTCTCTCAAATAGAAAAAGTTTAAATTGTGTCTATAGATGCTTTTTTTCCATATTGTAGCGATAGAAAAAAACATATATTTTCAAGAAGTATTGCAATAAATATTTTTAAATGTACAAAAAATAAATAAATATTTCTAAAATAAAATTTATAAGTTGATATAACTTCCCACAAATTACTAAAATAATTAAATTTTGTATGAAAATTAAACATATTTTAAAAACATATTCTAAGATTTAATTATTTCCACAAGGGTTAATTATAAAAGATTAAAATTTTATAGGGGGGAACTTATTGTGACTACACTTTGAATAATACTAGCACAAAATGATGAATTTATTTTATAGTATTTGGACTTATACAGTAATTATTAATTATTATGTGGATTAATTAATATTTCATTTTACTATGTATCATTGACTAACTTTATCCATTTAATGTTGTCAATTATAAAACTTTTGACTAAATTTTTGTCCATATCATATTTCGAGGTATTAAAATGGTTGTCGATTTCAAATTACCAAAGTGTCAACTCTTAATTAAATAATATATTGATAAAGATGTTAGTATAGAAATATTCACTTCCTCTTATTCTAGAGCATATCCTCAAACGAAATCTTAAGTCTTTATTTGGTAGAGTAGAAAAAGAAGAGAAAGATAATGAGAGGAGAGAAGTTATGGAGAAATAGAGTTTTTCTCTCATTTGGTTTAGGGAAGAGTTTGAAAGGAGAGGAAAAAAAGGTGAGACTCATCAAATTTGTTTCTTCTCCTAAGTGAAGAGAAAGTGAGAGGAGAAGAAAGACAAATATTTGTTGTCTCAAACTGTGTCTCAAATCATATCCCATAACAATGATATCGAAACAAAAAATAAAAAATAAGAATATTATAATTTTTTTAATTAACATGAATGTTTTCATTAATCCGGGACATGATTTGAAACATACTTTTGGACAATAAATCATTGTTCAGGGAAGACTAATGAATAAACACTATTTTCCTTCTCTTCTTTTTTCATACAAACAAACAACATTAAAATTCAATTTATTTCTCATTTCTTTCTCTCTTTTCATTTTATATCTCACATATTTTTCTCTTTTTATTTTCTTCCTACTACAACAAAAGAAGCCTAAGGAGAACAAGTTCTAAGATATGGGAGAAATTTTATATTAATAATGGGGTGGGAGGATATTGGTATGATAAAACCCAAAAAAAATGTCATGTATGTTTTTCTCACCATGAAGATGTGATAATGTGAATAATTTAATTATTATTAAGTTTTAAAAAGATCATGATATACTTGTTGAATGAGGTATACAAACCAATGAAAATATTGGAAAAAGTTACACTGAAAAAAAAAACAACTGATAAAAATTTATTATAATGTTATTATAATATCATTTATTTATATCTAATTGAAAGAAATGAATCTAGAAAAAATCATAAAATATAATTATTGATAAAATTAATATTAATAATTATATTGCCTAATTTCCTTATTTGTTATAAGACAAATTCGGAAAAAGGTTTTAGAAAAGTAGATTCTGAATTATAGATGGAATTCAAAAAGAATTATGGTAATAAACAAAAAAATGGATATTAGTTGGATTCAAGGAATTTGATAATTTAATTTTTTTATTAATTGTTAAAAATATATATTAAATTAATACTAATCATAATGAATAAAATAAGTAAGAATTCTGATTATCATCTCAAAAGTAAATGCTTGTAAGTCTTCGAATAAGTAGTAATATTAAAATAAAGAGTTGGAAATATATAGTCTCTTTCATATATCTTACTAATATAACTTACTCCTTTTTCATTATTTAAAAAACATTATAAGACTATAATTTCACCTTCATTTAATATCATGCCTTAATTTATGATCTTTAATGAAGAAAAATATAGACGTTGCATAGAAAATATAAAATATTTATTATATAAAGAACATCATAATCCTATATGAGAAAAAATAATTCAAATAAATAATTGATAACAAGGTAACTATGTATAAATATTTAACTTGTTAGTACATAAATATTTATATATACACACACACAATGTTTTATAAGATGTAAAACAATATTATTAAGAAATAGAAGAGTTTATAAAATAAGAAGGAGAGTGAGAGTACATACAAAATCATTTGGTAAAGAAATAGAGATATCTCAATGGCAATGCCTGGTAACACCTTTTCCGTAGATACCTCTACAAAATATGATGATGATGGTCGCTTAAAACGTACAGGTATCAACATTATCCTTAAATCAAAGCCATAACATTATTTCTACCACTATTCTTTCACCTTATTCCTATTATTTTATTTTATTTTCTTAAGAGTGCTTGATTCATAATTGTTTTTAATCATCAATAGTTTTTAGATCTATGGAGAAACATGTTTTAGATATTATTGTGTTCATGATTGTTAGTGGAATATTGATTTAACATATATGGTGTTTGTGTTTGAAGGAACATGGGTAACAGCAAGTGCACACATAGTAACGGCAGTGATTGGTTCTGGTGTGCTTTCATTGGCTTGGGCTGTTGCACAATTGGGATGGATTGCAGGACCAATTATTTTGGCCATATTCTCACTCATTACTCTATACACTTCTTGTTTGCTCAGTGACTGTTATAGGTTCCCTGACCCTGTTACTGGAACCAGAAATCGAAAATATATGACCATGGTCAAGAATATTCTAGGTAATTACAAATACTATACTTTTCATCATTCCTCTAGGAATAAGAATCATCTTCTTCGTTAATGAAAAATGTATATTTACTCTTTGTTTAAATATCAACTTTGACCATCAATTTTGTGTAAGTCAAACTCAGCTTTGACTAAGGACTTGACATTAATAGGTACATGAATTTAGAACGCTACACATGTATTAATGATATATATCTTTTTATTTTTTTCTAAATATCATGTTTTCAATAACAAAAGTGCAATAATATTCCTTTCAACTAGTGCGTATTCTATTTAGATATAATATTAATCCATGACCCATTTATATCTGATAGTCACCCCAACTATCCTTTTTTAAATAATCTTCCTAATATAAAGATTTATGAACCACTCATTTTTAAATTGTCATATTGTTTATTTTATAAGCAAATTTAATTAATTTCATGTCAATTAATTAAGGACATTGCTTAAAAGTCAATTAATTGTTTGATTTAATAAAAAATGCATACAAATAATTACAATTATTATTCATAATGTGATACATGAGAAACTGTTTAAATTAAAAGCGATTGGAACTTTTTAAATGTTGATGATTTTTTGCTTATAATTAAGACGTGATGAAGTAACTATTAGACCGAAAAATTTATTGTTAATATTTTTTCTCTCTTTTATCTAACTGTTTACATTTGTATCCTAACTTTTCTCTTATATCCTAACTTTTCCCATGTTTTAAATGGTTCATCGTAACTCAACATTGACATAGTATATCGCTATATGCCCCAAGACCTTTATAGAAAAAGAGATAATGGATTTCAATCCTATGCTTTAGTTTCTGTCCTTTTATCTGTATACTGTACCAGAAAATATATAAAGTTGTAGAAATTTCACTCATTATAGACTCGTGTAACCATATTTACACCTTTTCAAGCACATTAATAATATGTGGATTTCAATCCACTGATTAAAAAAAGGATATCTACCCCTCAACAACTTTTCACAAAACAAATGAATGCAGAAAGTCCAATCTTGATTTTAAACATTGTTTTATAAAATTGTTAGGAAAATGATATATCCTCATACCCACAAAAAGTGACATATGTCACTTGTAAAAGAATTTAGTAGATCATATGTGTGTTCTCATTTGAAGTTGTTTGTTGCTTTACTTTGTAATGTTTCTGTATCTATCTGTTTAGGGGGAATGCAATATAAGTTATGTGGTTGGGCTCAGTACGTAAATCTTGTTGGAATAACCATTGGATACAGTATCACAGCTTCCATCAGTATGGTGTAAGAACATACTAATCTTTGACTTTAATATATTTATCTAAGACTTAACATACAATTATAATACATTGTTTTGTCTTTTTTTGATTTACACTATAAAATGTTAGTTAGATAATGTTTGATTTTTATTAACATGCAGAGCCATAAAAAGATCGAACTGCTTCCATAAGAATGGGCACCTTGCAAAGTGTCATACACCAAATTACCCATTTATGCTAATATTTGGGGTTTTTGAGATTTTATTAAGCCAAATCCCAGACTTCCATGAACTTTCATGGCTCTCTATTCTTGCTGCTATCATGTCTTTTGGTTATGCTTCCATAGGAGTTGGTCTCTCCATTGCCAAAATTGCAGGTTTGTCATTCAACTTTTAAAATATTCATACAATTTTATAATAATGATAAAATAAACAAAAGTAAAGATAAAATGTATATGTTGTGAAATATAGAAAGTTGTATATTGACTTGAATTGTATTATTTTGGAACATGAAGGAGGAGGACACGTGGATACAGGGTTGACAGGGGTCCGTGTTGGAGTGGACGTGACAAGCAGTCAGAAAATGTGGAATACCTTCCAATCAATTGGAAACATAGCTTTTGCATATGCCTTCAGCACTGTCCTTGTTGAGATACAAGTAACCCATCTTATTAATCATGAATTTAATAACTAAATATAATCACCAAAACTCAAACTACATTACTTAAGAAAAAATAAAGAAAATAAAACATTCATTTGATTTCATTTTTTATTGACAGGACACACTAAAATCAAGCCCACCAGAAAATAAAGAAATGAAAAAAGCAACAATAACTGGAGTATCAATAACCACAACGTTCTATATCTTATGTGGTCTTTTAGGCTATTCAGCATTTGGGAACGACGCACCCGGAAACTTCTTAACAGGATTTGGTTTTTATGAACCATTTTGGCTTGTTGACATTGGTAACATTTTCATTGTTATTCATCTTGTGGGGGCCTACCAGGTAACTTCATCTGTGAACAAAAGTTGCTATAATTTTGGTAATAATTTTACTCATTTTGTGTCTACCTTGTACAGGTATTTGCACAGCCAATTTTTGATCTTGTGGAAAGTTCTTGTACCAGACGTTGGCCAGAAAGTGAGTTCATCACAAAAGAATATGTTGTCAACTTTCCAATGATTGGTTCACTCAGAATAAACCTCTTCAGGTCCATATGGAGAGCATTGTATGTGGTGTTCACAACAGTGTTAGCTATGCTACTGCCCTTTTTCAACAGCATTTTGGGGTTATTAGGAGCTATTTCCTTCTGGCCCTTGACCGTGTACTTTCCAACAGAGATGCACCTGGTACAAGCTAAAGTGCCCAAGTTTTCTATAACTTGGATAGGATTGAAAACACTTGCTATGTTTTGCTTGGTTGTGACTCTTCTTGCTGCAGCTGGATCAATAGAAGGAATTGTCCATGAGCTTAAAACCTATGCACCTTTCAGCTAGATGTGCCCTTTCCTTCCCTTCGGTGCCTTTTTATGCACACAATTTGATGGAGGAGGATCATCTCTATCAGAATTTTCTTATCCCTGACCGATCAAACTTCACAAAATAATAATAAAAGGTTAATTACTTTTTTTAATTAAATGAATCTGTTTATTTGGTTTAATATACAATGTAGAACATGAATGAGTACATGCGATCCTGATACCTCTTTCGTCAACCATTTAATGGCTTTTATTGTCTCTTTTGGTTGCAATACATGTGATCCTAATATTACATTGTGATGCCCTTTGCTTATCAATATATAAATAAATTTCATTTTATTGAATTTGTTCATATTATGTGGTTCATGTGTGTGTGTGGAGGATAAGTAGAGTTTCAAACTTTTTTTGTGAGCATGCTTCTACAAACCTTGATATGATATGATAATCATAATTTTAATATGAAAACAATACAGCCAAAATTTAATATGGCGGATAGAAATTTAGGCTTTGGGATTGAGGTTTACAAATTATTTTGAAGTGTGCATTATACTAATTTTCCTAGAGGTGTGACTTAATCTTGGTGCCATTATACTTAACCTTCTTTTTGGTTTAATTAAAGATATTTTCTCACTCAATGGGTAAGGAACTAATATGTTTCGGGGTGCTTGATTGCCTCTCAACAAGTATCATTTCCAAGAATCAGACATTTTGCCTTTTGGTCTACCTGGGGATCCAATAAGGCCTTACACCACTAACCAATGTCTTGTTGGTATGGATCCCCTTTGTTTGTGAGTTGTTTTTTAGAGGACAATGGAGAGAGTGAGTCATGAAATACACTTATAAGAATGCTCTCAAGCCTCCCATTTGCTTCCCCCCTATAAAAATCAACTCACAAACATACCCCCTAAACTATGCTTGGGCTTATTGCTGGAAATTAGTCGAACCAGAGCTCAGTCCGATAAGGATTTGTTGAGTTCTACAAGATATAAGACCTTCATTACTTGTCAAAAGTGAGATGTAAAGAATTAAGTCAGTGATCAATGCAAAATAGATAACAAGCTCCTCAACTGTGATATTTTACAAAGAAATAAAATCATGAAGGTAAACATAAATTTGAAATATGTAACTAGATTCCTAAAAGGGCTAAGTATGTGAATATTGCCTTTAATTTAACTGAGGTGACATCTGAGATATCCTTTCATCTTCTAGGAGCTCATAAGGGTCCACATACTGAGGAGGTGATAGATACATCTTGCTTGCATCATGGACAAAACTAGGTCCAAAATACTACAAATAGTAAATAAAAAGAATCAAACTTAGAAGCTGTTATTTAAGTTGATAATATACAACTACAAGTTAATGGTGGAAAGAAAATTAATGGCATCATGGTACATATATAAGCCGGCCAAGATGCTATCTATATACATTACATAAATGCAAACAGTATGGTTTGATAGAACAACAATGACAACCAAGTCTTACACCCACTAGGTGAGGTCGGCTACATGGATCGAACAACGTCATAATGTTCTTTCATAAATCATGTCTATTGACAAAATATTGATATATAAATCTTTCCCGGTCGTTTCACCTATGGATTTTCTTAGCCTCCCTTTGCCTCTGAAAATTGGATTAACCCCCATTTGATATACTTTCCTTAACAGGGCTTCTAATTGTCTCCTCTATATATGACCACACTACCTAAGGCGTGATTCTACAATAGAGTTACCTCAACTTTCTCCCTAATGCATTTACTCCTAGTCGAATCTTATCTAGTGTGTCCAATCATCCTACACAACATTCTCATATCCACAGTATTGAATTTATTCACTTGTTGATATTTTACCACCCAATATTTAGTTTCATATAACCATAGTTTGATTGGACAAATAAGAAAACCAGGTAAACATGTCTGGAAAAGAGCTTACTAAGTAGAGAGCAGAAAAAAATGCAACAGTTATGAGGATCAGTGGTCCAAATCCGAAGAAGAATGTTCCTCCGATTGTCAACAGAAGTTTAGCACGAGGGACCAAACCCTGAAATGGATAAATACAGAAGTCATTTTGTGAATTCACCCAAAAAAATGCAGGTTTATTAGATTAAGCACCTAAGCTACCTTCAATATAATACATTAACAGGTCTGATTCAGTGGGATTTGATTTTGTAGAAGAGGAGAAATGTGAATATGTGATGAACATTTCTATCAGCCAAAAAACTCTAGAGGAACCATGTAGCGCTAAAATTGCTACATTCTCTTTCCAGCAATATCCAGTCCAAAAGAAAGAGCACCAATGTCTACTACGGATATCATGTTCATTTGTTTATGCATAACCTCTTAATCATCATCTTTATTACTACAACAGAGTACCTGCTGATTGTTTTCTCCAAGTAAGTTATGCACATTTCACACTTCAAGCACTAACAAGAAACAACTACCAAAAAAGGGTGCTGATGTCAATCATCAATGAAATTAGATCTATTGCTATACTCGGTGGCTCATAAAAGATAAAACAGAATAGAATGTTTCAGGTATGATTTCGAAACCACAGCCTTGTTGTAATTTATATAAGTGAGTTTCTGCATTCCTGTTCCTGTCTCACCGAGCCTCTTATTTCCCATTAGTCAAAAAAATTGAATTAGTATTCTTCACGTTGGAACACCATTGGAGCAGCATAAACAATGGAAATGCAGACTAAGTGCTAGCAACAAAACCTTAGAAACAAAAACAGTGATGTGTGATATACAATTCAAGAAATATCAACAATGGACCAACCTCAAGACCTTCACTGTTTAGTGCCATGGATTGCTCCCTTTGATTGTACAGAGTCCTCTTAACATCGGTTGAGACAGATTTTCTGTCTGGGAAACTTCGATAATCTTCATTCACATACACCTCTTCATCAAGTCCAAAGTTGCCTTGCTTGTAATCCTCAAGCAATGTAGGACTCATACCCCTCCTCTTCAATTCCTTCATAAATAATGACTCAGGAGGTTCTTCTCCTGAACAACAGTAAGAGAATGAGCAACAAAAAGTGAAGTTAGTCACTTGATGTTTCTTTTAACACCTTATGAATTATAAACTCTTCAATATTCTCATGAGTTGTATACTTATCTCACAAAGAACAAGCTGAATGCACATGAGTTTTAGCACAAATTTCATCCTACACTGAATGCGTTGAAATTGAAATGAACATTACAACACTGAGCATCACACAAAAAGAGCTCAGAAAGATTGTAATTTCTTTTTTATCCATAATTTTACAAATAAATAACAAATGCTAGCAACACAGTAGTACTTTCTTTTCAATACACTCTCTGTTATTGCTCAAACTAACATATATAAATATATATAAAAATCTTCAAATCATACTATTAACATTCTGAATACACAATTGTTCATATCAAGAAATGACACGAGTAAAAAACAATTAATAAAAGAAACAAACTTGCCATTGTTTTGGTTGTTTGTATCTTGAGATTGACAGAAGACCCTGAACAAAGTGTTAGACTTTGAACTAGTTAAAGTTTGCAACTTTATGATCCTTTTATGGAAATAGTTTTGTGAGGGATTCCATATTGATTTTCCAGGAAAATTGAAATGAAAAAGTGAAAGTTGAGAAAGGGTTGGTCTCAGAATTTGCAAAGAAGCCATAACTAACAAATCTAACTCTAAGAGAGAGATTTCATTGGGTCCCAAATGGAAGAAACGTGTTTGGTGGAAGAAATAACAAAAGGGTTCTTCTTCTAGAAGGGAGTAGAGGCTGCAGCACTTGGAGAAGCGTAGTTTAGATTCAGACAACAAATCGTGGCTAATGTGCGCCAGGGATGACTCAGTTTTTGTGGATAGAACTTGAAGTAGTGGATTTTGGGTTAGAGGCTGACAAGTGAAGTTATGATGATTTTTTTCCCAAATGAAATGTCTTTTGTTCATTTTTGCTCTTTTGGGTCCACTCCTATGATAAGACACAACCTCCATTCATTCTCTTCCTTTCACATTTTTTCCCAAACATGTTATGTTAAATCACTCTATACCACTAGAAAAAAATATATTCTGGATTGAGTAAACAAGTATATATGCTTTTAAATCATGAATTTTAGCCGCATCAGTAAAAAATGAAGCTAAATATATAAATGTTGTGGTGATTAAAAAAACATTGATTCATCAATTATGGATTGAGTGTAGTATCTACGCACTGTCATATTAGATTTAGGTTCATTTGTTATGGTGAATTGATAATTGAAAACCTTTTTTTAAGAACACATCTTACAAAGACAAAGAAAGCTTGGGATTAGATTGGCATGTAAGGTGAAGAGTTCTATTCTATTGTTGCTCAAGGCAAGCAACTCTATTAATCATAATCATAGTAAATATTGCAATAAAGTTGTGTAAAATGGTTATTTCACGAAGCTAGGCCTAATTAAAAATCATGTTTTAAAATGAGTTGCATGTGTTGGAGGAACATGTGAGACCAATAGATCTGACCAATAATCCCTTAGATTGTTAGGTGCACAAATGAGTAAACTTTAATAATTCATTTTGAGCCACTAAGCAGATTTACTACTGTAATCAGAAGTTGTAAAAAGAATACACATGAAGTGCCCATTTCTTCAACAACACTGAAGTTGCATAATTGTGGTTTCTATCTCTATCAAATAACAATACTGTATCTCTCCCCTGCAAAATAGTGTTTCAGATATATACCAATTTTACCATACATCAATTGAACCCATAAGATTATTGCCATTGATCACCACAATATTTGGAGGAATCATATGGAAATCAGATTGGATTGTGTTCAATTATTTAACGATGTTACAAATAGTCTACCTTCACACATTTAAGTAAGTGGACATTAGATTGTGTTCCCTTATAATCTATTTGTGAGTTGATTTTGGAGGAAAAATGAAAACTTGGGAATCATGAAATACAGTGTTTGATGGCTCCAAAGTCTTATATTTCCATTTCTTCTTCTCCAAGACTCAACTCACAAACATACCCTTAGAGTCGATGAAACCTAGTTCAACCAAGTTAAATTGGACCTGAGTCACTGGATGATAAGTTTTTTTTGTACCATATCCTTTTATCTTTTAGGTAATGAACTAATTCATTTTGGAGTGTGTACTGCTCCTCCCAAGAAAGTGTCGCTCACAAGAATCGAATTATTAACCTTTTGGTAATCCAGATGATCTTACATAGTTTTATACCAGTAGTGTTGGTAGGTAGTCTATATACTATCTAAGAAAAAAAGGTCCTCAATGTCATTTATCTTACACGTGTCGCTTTCTCATTAAAAAAATTCCCGCTTAAAACAGATTACTCTTTCTACATGTAACTGCACACACCAGATTACATTATTTAATCTAAAAAAAACATCCACCCACTTTAGAGAAAAAACAAATAAGTCTCGAGATATAGTGCATGTTTGGGCAAATTTATGAGTTAGTTGGACTTTTTTTATTACTAATTTTAAATAACTTTTGAAAATATTACCGAATAAGTGTACATTTTGGAAAATATTACCGTTATCGGTGGATCAAATCCACATTTTGTGGCTTCTTTAAGGAAACCGTGACTTCAGTCCACGGTTTTCCCTTAATTTTTTTAAAATTGTTTATTACTTGTTATGGAACAGTTTCTGTTTGCATGGGAAGAGTGCAGAATCTGTGATGAAGGACGGGACATTATGAAGAAGAGGAAAAAAAGAACACAAGAGTTTGTGATGATGGTCATGTTAATTATAGAATGTTATGGCTATCTTTCTTTGCTTCTCTCTTAGCAAAGTAGTCAAACTCAAATTTAGATGGAAGAGTTTTGAAGATGGTGAGAGGGATTTGTAGGGTTGGTGACCTCTATTGGTACAATATGTGACACAAGAATGGCATGTGATGGGGTTGCAGATTTCTAGTACATTTATAGGTCCTCCTTTTATTCCAGGGGTAATAATTAATATACCAACAGTAATAAGATATAAAAATATAGAGCAAATGTAAAGTTATTTTGTGTGCAACAATTTAAATGGTGAAAGTTTATATATTTCTCACCCGCAGAAAATGAAATCATATAATTTAAATGGTGAATGTTCAACAAGTAATAAACAATTTAAATTTTTTAAGGAAAACAGTGGACTGAAGTCACGGTTTCCTTAAAGAAGCTACAAAACGTGGATTTGATCCACGGATACTGCAAAGAGAATAAAAAAATTAAAAAAACGTGCACCCAAACCACGATTTCTCCAAAATGTACCCTAATCTAATAATATTTTCAAAAGTTATACCAAATGTGTAATAAAAAAGTCCAAATAACCCATACAAGTAAATTTGCCGCATGTTTGTTATAGATTAAAAATTTGAATTTTTGCTTATTTTTTGAAAAATAAACTTAAAATGTAAACTATATATCTTTTACAACCAAATGAAATTAAAAACTTATTTTCTCCCCAAAATAATAGGTTGGTTTATTTTTGTTGGTTTAATATTTTTTTCATTTTTTTTAGTTCTCATTTTAACCATTTGTGATATTATTAAAACATTTGTATAAAATTTGATATTTGTGTATTATTTATTTTGTGAATTGTGTAATTCAAATTTAATAACTTCTATTTATTTGTGTATCATGTTGTTTTCTAATATTGATATTGATTTTTATATTGTATTTTATTTTAATATATATATTTTTAGCATTTGTTATGCAATATTAAAAATTAAAATTTTTATAGTAAAAATATATATATATGATGATAAATATTAAAAAATGTATATTTAAAAAATAGTGTAAAAAACAACCAAAATTATCATAACATAAATAAATAGTCTCATACAATTTTCTGTAATTTACTATGTAAAAAATAATATTTATACCTTACCCAAACAAAAGAAATTATTTATATTTAACTTTCAGGTAAAGTATCCCAACAGAAACAAATTATAACATGTTAAGATTATAATCTCATAATTTATAAATTCAAATTAAAAAAATAATCCGTACTCACTATCTCTCATCATACCACCAAATCTACGAGTGAAATTAGTTTTTCAATATCTATATTTTTATTTGAGAAACAAATATTTGCAATGATAATGTAAGGATTTTTATAATATTATTGTATCATTTATATTTCTTTTTTAAGTATCATTGACTCTTAAATAGTAATAATTTAAATAAATTATATATAATATACTAATTGTGTATAAATATTTACGATGTTGATATATAAATATTATATTCTTTTTATTTATCTCCTCATTCTCGTCTCTTAACAAAACCCTTAAACTTAAATATAGTACAAAGAGAAATATGTAACCAGAGTACAAGACTATTAAATAAGCTCTATTGAATAAATCAATTAAAATATACAATCATGTTTTTCATCGATAAATAATATAAAATGATACATAAATTTCAAAAGTTTAAAACTTGTAAATAATTTTATAAATGATACAAATAAAATAAAATTATGTCACAAAGTTTACTTTTTTAAATTGTTTCATAAAATACAATAGTAAGAGGCACTGATATTATATGAAAATTGTAGATGAAACATAGGAGATTACGTAGTAAATATTATAATATGGAGTTGGTAAATATTTGATTTCTTAAAGATTAATGAATACACTACAAAAATATCAATTGTTTGACTTTTACAGTAAACTTTAAAAAAAATAAAAAGATCAAGTAAAATACAAAAGAGAAGACAAATTTTTATCCATCACTAAATCATGGGACATAGCTTTATCTAAGTCCTAACTAATAAATCTTCCATATCTCCTTCTCTCTGATTAATATTGCTGTCCTTCTCATTATTACGTTCCTTATTATTATCCTTACTCAACTTCACATTCTCTACGGCAAACAAGATAATATAAATTTTAAACATTTTTATACTTATATAATGCCTGTTTTATTATTATTTTATAATTTATTTTAATAATAAAAATATAATGATATATTTAACATATACATAAATTTATTATTAATGTAACAATTATTTTATATATTAGTTATTATAAAATACATCCTTAAACTTTAATCCCCACAGATACCTTTAAGATAATACAATTACAGACACATAAAATTCTTAATTTATTTTTTACGGATGCATCCTTATCACTGTTTTAGTACGGTCTTTATTTATTTATTTATTTATTATTTTCACAAATTCTTAATAAACCGAATTTCCAAACTTAACCATCTATTGTTTCTATATGCAAAATGAATATTCCCCATGAAAACCTTATATATGTTGTATATGTATATTTCTCTCTAATACCTATGCCTATGCTACTCATATAAAATGGACCATTAGAGTAATTAATACTTATTATTATTCTTCTCTATTTTCCCATCGCTTTGGTCTCTCTTCTTTATTTGCAAGATTCACAATTTTCATTTCCATATTGATCGTCCTTGAAAACCCAGCTGCGGATTTCACTGCATAAATTTGAAAGAAAGAGATAAAAAGGTTTGATCTTTGTATTCGGAAAGCGCAATCATGAGGCTGGGCGGAGAAATCTCAGAAGAAGAACGAAAAGAAGAGGAAGAAGTTGGAACGACGGCGTTTTCAGGTGGCGAATGTTGTGGGCAGAATAAAGTGGTGGTTGGTTACGCCTTAACGTCCAAGAAAAAAAACAGCTTCTTGCAGCCAAAACTCACTACTCTTGCACGGTACATATATAATATTCATGTCAAAGGAATAATATTTTCTTTCCAATTTCCTCAAATGGATTCATTTTAATTTTTCCTTTCCCCCATTGTTTTGTTTTTTATTAAAGTGGCTTTTGCAGTGGTGGGGTTTATGGACACACGTAGTGTCTTTGTCTATGTTGTATAATAGAGATAATGGAGCAGTTTTTCACCATGCATAATAGTACCCTATCATTTTCATGAATGGAAACCGGGCAACTATGTTTTTATTTCTGTTCAATTTGTACAATATTGATTTGCTTCTTGGTATGTGGTATCTTGGTCTTTTCTCTATTCTAATTTAAGTCAGAATATGCCACCATGTATGCTCATACCTTTGGACTTGTCCACATTGATATAACCCAATGTCAAATCTTTGTAACTTTTTTTTGCCTGCCTGTATGGAATGTGAAATTTACATTTTTGTCCACAAGTTTTGATGTCTTTTCACACAAAAGTTGTTACCAACTGGGCTTCAGAACATATAATTTGTCTATATGTACACATCTATAGTTTCAAAATTCATTATTACCATGAAATCTATTTGAAGGCAGTTTGTAATTAAATTAATGTCATTTGATTAACTAATCTAATAACCTTAGGGTTCGTTTGTGAGTTGAGTTTTGGAGGGGATGAAAGGGAAATAGAAAGCTTCAGAACCGTCTCACAAGTGTATTTCATGACTCTCAAGCCTTCTCCTTCTCTTCATTCCCCTCCAAAACTCAACTCACAAACGGATCCTTAGATGAGAAGGTTTGGTCTCTAAAGCGGGCAGAGGTGTATCTACAGTAATCTACCTTAGATTATTTAGTTTGTTCAGGTCTATGCACTTCATCAAATCAAGGGTGAATATGTCTTACATGCTCACTTAAGTGGAGCCTTATCTAATCTTAGAATGTTGATGCTTTGCTGATAGTCTCAATAGTGATCCTTAGAATTTGTTTGGTGCAGGAACAAGGGAATATACTTTGTTGCTATTGATCTAAACAAGCCGCTGCTAGAACAAGGGCCTTTTGATATTGTTTTGCATAAGGTTTGTGACATGAATTTCAGAATTTTATCATTATTGCTGTACGAAATTCTTCAAATGTGGCTGCCGTTTTTTTTTGGGTTGGTTTTGGCTTATGGTTTTGCTGGTATTTTAATCTGATATGTTCTTTGTTCTTTCCAGTTGTCTGGGGAGGAATGGCGTGAGATTATTGAGGTTTGTGAACTCTAAATGCTTCTACCGACTTTAACATTCTATTAGCAATCATTTTGTTTTAATTTTTTTTTGTCACACTCATTCATGGCATTTCATGAAATCTTTAGCATCTATTGGTGAGAGTCAAGTATGAAATGGTGGTGATTGACTGAACAACCAAATGTTCTGAATTCTTAAAAACTTATTATTGTCTAACATAATTTGCAGAGTTATTGCTCTCGTCATTACGAATCATGGTCAGATAGTTGAAATTGGTCATCCAAATATTTAAACAAGTGAGGTTTACTTTAGTGATTAACCTAAATAATTTATTCTATTTTCATTCTCAAAAAATCATTTTCATATTCTGCTTTTATTGAACTTGGAAACATGTATGGTATTGATGTTTCCACTCCCAATTTAGGTGTTGAAATCAGTGGAAACACCCAAGCGTCCAATTCTTGTATAGTGCATTTCCAAAATTTAGAAATGAAAATGATGAACCAAACTTGTTTTCTCTCATGTTTTTACTTTCTGTGCATGTGAAAACAAAACAGTAAAACCTGACACTTGGCAGATTATTTATCTTTAGTATTCTGTTTCATTTTTTAGTTGAAAGTTTTGTTTCTTTTTGTTTTTTTATAGTGACTGTTACAACACTGTGATATTATAGTTTTGAAGTCAATAACGCTGCATACCAAATGCAATCACGTCCTTGATTTTGTAAATTGAAAATCCCAGATAAATGTAATGACATCAGCATAGAAGGGATAAAATATGAAAGCTTCTGACAAATGGTTTAATACGTTAAGTGCATGATAAGTCTGATTAACTTCTTCACAAATTTGACTTCAAGAAGTTTTCTATCTTTTTCTTTGGTGTCCTTAGAAAGTTTGGTTGATATTAGTATAGTGAGATGATAAATTACAATATTGGTCTCTGTAGTATTCTGCTAAAATGTTCATAGCTGACTGAAAATGTACACTTGGGGACTTCATCCCTTCTAATTTCTAAATAATCTGCAGTTTGTATTTTTGATGACTGTATTTCTAATTTTAACCCTTTTTATTTTATTTTGTGAAGGATTACAGGCAAAAACATCCAGAGGTCAACGTCCTTGATCCTCCAGATGCTATTCAACATTTACACAACCGCCAATCCATGCTGCAAGTTGTGGTGGATCTAAACTTATCTGACTGCCATGGTGACTAGTTTACTACAGTTTATTGCACGAATAAAACTAGAAGTAATAGAATCATCAACACACATCTTGCTCTTGAATTGGGCTACTTACTCAATTATTTTATTTATTTATTCTAATGCACACAAAAATTATTGGCCTTTTAATTTTATTTCCAAGTCTAATATGTATATTATGTAGGGTAAACTAGGAATCTGCAATGCTCACGAGCATGTGCATTTATTTATTATGTACTGCTGTGTTTTAGGCAAGGTTGGTATTCCGCGACAGTTAATTATCACAAAAGAGAAAAATCCATCCGATATCCCTTACGAAGTCAATAAAGCTGGGATGAAGTTGCCATTAGGTATGTATCTCTATGTAGTTTTATTTTCCAGTCATTGTCTCTTGGGATGGATCTGGTTATTACTTACCATTTTTTGGTACATGAGATTGTCATGCCTTCAGCCATCTCTGTATTGCATTCATGAATGTAGACTGAAAATTGCTAAGAATTCTTGAATTGGGCTTAAAGAACCTTGTTTGTATCTATTGTACATTCCGTTTTAAAGATGTAATGTTCAATTCATGGAAGATTGTTTATAGTTAGTAGACTAATGCATTTTCATGATTCGTTTGATTATCCTGATTGGGTTACTTTTTTTCACTGTCATCTCTCTTGTACTTTGTTCTGACGAGTGACGGGTATCCTATTTTTCAGTTGCAAAACCACTACTTGTGGATGGTAGTGCAAAGTCACACGAATTATTTCTTGCTTATGATGAATCCTCTCTTTCAGAGCTTGAACCTCCACTGGTACTACAAGAGTTTGTCAATCATGGTTTGTGAACAGATCCTTAGACCTTAATCTTTTTTTATTCAAATCACATTGTTATCTTATCTTATTCAAATCGCATTGTTATCTTATTTATTTATTGTGGGTGGTGTTTTATTGCAGGTGGTATTCTCTTCAAGATTTACATTGTTGGGGAAACAATAAAGGTTGTGAGGCGTTTCTCTCTGCCTAATATCAGTAAACGTGAGCTGTCAAAGGTTGCAGGCGTCTTCCGTTTCCCAAGAGTTTCATGTGCTGCAGCTTCTGCGGACGATGCTGATCTAGATCCTAGTATTGCTGGTGAGACTCAAAGAACTCTCCCTTCTCCCACTACTCACCAAAAGATGGACCAGTGTTTTTACTTTGTATGTCCTTATGGATTATCTTTTATGGTTTTACAAGGAGCTACTGAATGGTGGAGAGCTGTGATTAAATCCTGTATATTGATTCATTGCTGAGTGAATCACTTTGTCCGTATGTAGTTAGGTGATTGTGTGAGTTGCCACATGCAAATAACTGCTTTGGAGTAAGGGTTCATGTCAAGTTTTAAACTTACTTTGACATTTTTGTGACAGAACATCCACCAAGACCATTGTTGGAGAGGCTTGCAAAGGAGCTCCGCCATCGATTGGTATTTTCATTTATTATTTTGCTTTCTTTTGGTAGTCACTTTTTATTTCTAAATTTTATATTGAAACTAAACCACATCGCCATCTCTAGGGACTCTGCTTGTTCAACATAGATATGATTCGGGAACATGGGACGAAGGATGTGTTCCATGTCATTGATATCAACTACTTTCCTGGCAAGTATAACTTAACTTTTTATTAGTCATTGATAAGATTCTCTTTATTATTATAGCAGCTACAGGTTTTACATTTACGACATTTTTGCATAAATATCTGACATGAGTACATGGCATTTTTGCATCCGTCCGTCAGTTATCTCTCTTGATTATTCGGTTTATATCAGTGTGCAGCTGCGTGTTCTTTTGTCATTTTAGCGATGTATTGTTCCATTTCTTTACAGTGCACATGTTGCATATGCTGGTAGCCTGCTATGCTATACAGGCTTAACATATGTTCTCTTATTTTACTAACTGCAGGGTATGGAAAGATGCCGGAGTATGAGCACATATTCACAGATTTTCTACTTGGCCTAGTGCAGTGCAAGATTAAGATGAAACCTGCTACCTAAGCTTATAGAAGTGAATAGATACATTAAGAATATTGTTTTTTCAGGAGGCTTGTTTCCTTGAAAAACAAGGAACATTATACAATGTCAATGAAGCCACTAAATTGTTCAAAACAGGTTAAATATGAGGGTCTAATCTCTCTCTTTCAATCGAGCAAAGAAGTCTTTATTGGAAGTTTATGTTATCCAAATTAATGCATATTGTGTTGACACGTAATAAGTTTGAATATGGTCTCATATTGATAGCTCACTTGATAGAAGTTTGTGAACATGTAGTGAGAGGTGTAGGCTTCAGTTTGGCCAATGTTTTACATTGCAGATGTCTTTATAGAGATAGTTGAGAATGTTGAAGAGGAGGAGAACTCTATTCAATGGAAGCAATGATTATATGTATGTCCCTCTCGTCAATGCTAGGCTCCTTTTATGAAAAATATCACAAACACATTGTGATTAAACTAGGGGACACTTTCACTAAATTCCTAAACCAATAGGGGCATAGATTAAGGGTAGGGAATTACACAGACCTACCTTATTATTAGATATGGCAAAATGGGTCGCCCATATCGTTTTCCTCATGCCTGTAAATGCTCATAAAATTTTAAGTAGACATGTGCATGTTCATAATGTCCTAACATACAAAATGGTATGTCCTTTCCGTTTTTAAAATGGGCTAACGAGTATGCAGATGACTTACATACATTGATAAGGAATATAAAGAAGAAAAAAATTGGGTTTGAAATCTAAATGCACGTGTATATAAAACATTTGTCTTAAATAAATCATTGGAAATCTCATATTGATAGGATAATTGGTAAGAGTTTTACACATGCAATAAGATATGGATGTGGAATTCAATCTCGGCAATGCATCTACAAAATTTAGATAGTCAATATATATATATATAGCTGTTAACATTATTAATATTTGATCACAAAAACCATCCCATTTAATAACAGGTATAGCAAAATTGGAATGAAGCTACTAGTCCTTAACGTAGAAGGTCGTTCGCTATCGTTTTAATAAAAAATAGATATTCGAGTGAATAGATATTTTGTTGCCAATTATTATCTCCATCAAAATTGAAAAACCAATTTTGTAAATAAATCAAGAATTTTAAAATATTTGAAGGTGTATCTTTCTTTAAAATTTATTTTGATTGAAAATATCTTATCATAAATCAGTTTTTAGGAAATCATTTTATTGAAAATGTTATATAAAAGCCTACACAATAAAAAAAATTAAGCAAGGCTGCAAAATTTACCTGATGCTTAATATCCTTGAATAGACTTTTAATATAAAATTTAATTTAGTACAGTTTTGATATCAAGAATTAAATACAGGGAAGTAAAATTCTTTAACAATGGCAAGTAATATATAGGAGGTTTCATATTTTAATCATGTATTAACATGAAAGATTATATAACTTGTAATCTTGGAGTATAAATAAAAAGTAATAAAGACAAAAATGGAATATTAATTGGTTGAATGATATACACCAAAGATTTAGCAATATATATACTCATGTTAGTTTCCACTCCAGGAATTCACAACCAAAAAAGTGTAGCTTAGGTCGCCAGAACATTCGTATTGAGAAAATACCAAAAAAGAGTCATTTACAAGTTACCTTTTCTAAGCGTCGTTCTGGATTATTCAAAAAAGCTAGTGAGCTTTGTACTCTGTGGTGTAGAGATTGCTATTGTAGTTTTCTCTCCAGCTGATAAGGCTTTTTCTTTTGGTCATCCTGAAGTTGAGTCCATAATTGGAGATTGAAAAGAAGCGAGGAGAGGAGCTAGATCATGTGAGGAAAGCTAGGCAAAGACAATTTTGGTGGGAGAGTCCTATTGATGAGATTGGCTTGCATGAATTGGTTCAATTGAAGGTTTCAATTGAGGAGTTGAAGAAGAATTTGGGAAAACATGCTAGCAATATGAATTCAACAATTTTGGGGCTAATGGATTTGGACAACAAATCTGGTGTTGGGATGAATATTGCTTCCACTCTTTCTAATAATGCATATTATCTAGGTTTCAGGCATGCATACCTTTGAATATTTTTCCATCAAATTTGTGTTTTGGGATTTGGAGATGAGAATTACAACTAGTACCTCACTAGTTGTTCACAGTTTCCTATTGTGTGCTGCTTTCCTTTTTAATAAAATTTATTTCAATAAATCTTTTCCATTGTTATAGTCGTATTGTATGGTAATTTCTAGTAACATGTGGTAAGTAGAAGTTTTTAAAGGCAATTATTAACATGTGGTAAGTAGAAGTTTCATATTAAATATAATTAATTTCATATTATATTGTTGTAATAATAAGTAGAAAAAACTTCCCGGATGTCATATTTCCAAAAGTCAAAATATTAATTGGTATTGATTTTGCATTAAGATTATGCATTAAGCTTAATATTAATTCGTACTGAATTTGCAAAAGTCAAAATCTTCTCATTACTCTGACAAAGGAGATTGGGTTTTTCATATATAATGATTAATGAGGCATTAAGATTAAAGATTACTATTCCTACCTGTTAGTAGTTATATTATAATCACCCACTAAAAACATTATATAATTTTCAAAGAACTGATATTCTACCTTATTCAGCATCTTTGATATGTTCCACACTTCCACTCTAGTAGTATGAAGAAAGAAATATGATAAAAAGAGAAGTTAACATAAAACCAAAGTGAACAATAACAGTTCATAGTGGAAAGTAGAAATAAATTATACATATCAAGACCTTGATAACTAAACTACATTTGTACCTTTGAAGAACTTTTCTTGACACATTTTTGGGTCAAGCAAAAGTTTGTAACAACTCGGTGGATCTCCCGTACAAACACCAGGGTCAGAAGAAAACCGAAAGCACTTTTCGAGCACTAAACAACCAACCATCTTCCATGTTTACTCTGCTGCAGCTTCGTCATCCGCGTTATCACCTTCATTTCTAATATCTGGCAATGTATCAAGATCGGTTTGAACCTCTGTCACATCCTCGTGGATATGAGAATCAGAAGAATCATCATCATGTTCAACTGAATCTGAAGTTCCGTTGGCCAAGGAAGAGTCCAATGTTTCATCTGTTTGAGTGGTACCTTTGAACATCTCATCCTCAGTGGCATCAATATTCTGAGTTTCATTTGTTTCTCTAATTTCAGTATTACCTTTTGACTTGTCACTCTCGGAGGCATCAGACCTCTCATTTTCATTCGAATTTCTAGAGTTGTTCTCAGTTTCATTTGTTGCTACAGATTTGATTGTTTTCTCTAATTCACCAGCCCCCAGTTTTGAAGTTTCTCCCACAGCTGCATTTCCATTATCAGTTTTAACAGAGACTGTTGAATTCATATCAGGTTGGCTTCCTTCAGAAACTCCATTGCTAATCAGCTCTAATCCCTCTGTTGGGACATTTTTTACATCACCAGTGACCATTCTGTCTGCCATAGTATTTTGACCATGGTCTGATTCGGATAGTATTGTTGTTTTATTCTGTTCAGGTGAACTTGATGTGTTAGAGCCAGCTCCTGTCAAGTTATTGCTTGCTTCAGTGGTCACTGCTGTCATGTTACTGCTTACTTCCAAGTGGCTGTCAGAATTTGTCGCAGCTGTTTTATTTAGATATGAGCTATCCAGTGAGTCGAACAAATTGTTGGTTTCAGTCTCTTTACTAGCAGTTGCATTTGAAGAAGTGCCGTCCATCAGTTCACCTTCTGCAACCTTCAAATCTGAATAGTTTTGATTCCTGTCACTTACGTCTGTATAAATTGTCTTGTTTTCTGGTTTAGTGATATTCTCTTTTGATTTTACATAAGTGTTTTCCAAACTTAATGTCTCAGTTTCAGTGCTAGTTGTATGAGTATCATGTACCACAGCACTGGAAGCATCATCCCCCTTGTACTGCTCCTCCCGAGCCTCATGAGCGTTGTGGTTTTCAACAGAACCCCCCTTTTCCTCACCCTCACTGCTTTCATTCTCCTTATCATTACCATCTTCCTTTTCTTTCTCTTCATCCATGAACTCCTCATCACGATCAACATCAACCTCTGGTTTCTCTTGATCATTTTCATCTATCTCATCATCTCCTCCACCTCTTCCTTCATCTTCCATTTCTTCACTTTTGCTTTCGTCCTCTTGTTCTTCTGCACCATGCTTATTTTCTTCTTCCCCTTGTTCTCTCACCCCATGCTTGTTTTCTTCGCTCTCTTCTGTTTCTTGCTCATTTCCCTCATTTTCTTGCTCATTGTGTTCAGGTTTATTTTCTTCATCCTCTACAATATTTTCATCTTCCTCTTCTTCACGCCCTTCGTTCTGATTTACTTCATCCTTAACCGGAAGGTCTTTTCTACCAAGTTTCAGAACCTTATCTGTCCCTGCTCGGGTGGATAGTATTGCATCATTCTCATCGAATTCTTTTTTCTTATCGTGATTATGCTTAACCTGGTAGATCAACCAGAAGCAAACACCAAGCAACACGATAACCTGTATAATATGCTTTACCTTGAAGCCTTTGGACCTATAGTTCCTACTTGGAAGCCTTTTTATCATGCTTAACTTCCCCGGAAACCCTGATGGACCACCTACTTCGGATAGGAAATGCATTGTTAAGGAACTGAGCAAGCTATGATCACCAATGTAAAGATATCACAAAAAAGGTAATACTAATAATAAGCTTAAAATAATCTAAACATTTGTATCAGAAAATACCTATCAGATCCATCATTGGCCCTTTTAAGAAAATGTCAAAAAACTATAAGACCATAAAATGGCAAACAAGAAAGCACTATTTAAATGCTTTTTAGGTTTGGAACAAGGAATACATATTCTAAACAATAACAAACCATTAGTTATCGTGCTATCTACACTTTCACCACGAAAATCTACATAATTAGCAAGACAAGTGAAAAACCAGCAACTATAGGGTTTCTGGAAAACAATCAAAGAAGGGAACAAAATGAAAAGAAGACATAGATAAGAAATCTCAAGAAAACCCTAGAAAAACCACAGAAGCAAAATAAAAAACTCACCCACATCAGTCAACAAAAAATTTACTATTTTTTTCTTCAAAAAATGAAACTTTATCACAGATCAATAGCAAAAAAAGCACAAGCCCTAATTTTCCCTATCCCACTAAAACCCCGTTCTTGTAAAAAGCACTCATAACCATTTTGAAAATGCAAAGCTACTTCATACAGTAAGAAGGAAGATCCAATTTTGAATAGAGATTGAGCATACCCTTTATCTTAAAATAAAGAAAAACTAGTGGTTTGGGTATAAGATTGGAATTTACCTGAATGAACAGAGTAACAGACAAAGAAGAGCAAAGACTGAGAACCAGTGAAAAGAAGTTGAGATAGTGAGACTAAGATAAAAATAGTAACATTTAAGGATTATTAAGGTGTCAAAGTTTTGATTTGGAGAGGACGGGAACAATTGTGAATTGAGGAAGCAAAAAAGAAGTTATCTTGGACCTTTTACCACATTAGGAATATCAACCGTACACTTAACAAATTTAAAGCCTTCAGCCATGCCCTTTTCTTGATTTTTGTTTTCCCAAAATATTCAGAAACATAAATAGTTTCCCTCCTATTTGTTTGAGACAGTAAATATTCATTGTACATAAATTTTTGGTAAAAAAGTAAAGACTGTTTACTGTTTCTAAAAAAACTCAATAACCAATAAGAAATGTTAGATGAAATTATAGAAGTTTTTCGGCATTTATAAATTTTCAGATTTGTTATATTTTAAAAAAAATCTAAACTTTGTAAATTAAGTGAGATGTATTGAAGAATAAACAATTTGAATTAATTTTGTTCTCCGTCTTTCTTTCGACTTTTGTCCTTTGCAAGGTTGGTTTTCTCAGAGATTTTTCAATTGCTGAGTCAAACTTATTGTTTCAGTTTTCATTGTGAGAAATTTTTGCCGATAAATGAGTAAAAAGTAGCATGAAAACAACTTGATTTTTCTTTGAATAAATTATTGAATTAACCCCTACAATTTTTTTGTGGAGAACAAATTCTTCTTAAAAAAATTAACCTATCATTGGTCTCCTAATATTGTAAATTCACTCCAAAATAGCCTTTGTGGCAATGTAAAGATGAAAATTTTATTTACTAAAAAAATCAAAAGGTCATGGGAAATGTGATAAATTTTAAAATGAACTAATTTGCTCTTATTTTTTTGGTGGATCTCTGGTCAATTTTTTTTTGAAAAGGTAGTTTCCAATATCCTTTCCTGTATGAGTATAAAGATGATACAAGCTGTTCCTGTCAGAAAAAAGGCCAACAAAGTCAAGGAATGTATGGATTGTTGCTAGGCAGTTTAATCCACCAACAAATTTTTTGTTCAATTGTTGAATATGAGTATTTAATAGATTCTACTTTAATAGGACCATTTCACTGATAATTTTATAGAAAACTTTCATTAACATCAATGATGAGTTGGTATAGTATAATAAAGTATACTAATATAATAATATAAGATTCATTCGATCCTCCATCTTATTCAATTAGTGAAAGTGACATTTATGGGAGAGACAAACTTGAAGGATTAGTTCCTTTGAGGACATTTGGTTGTATAAAAAAAATCATGAATTCTCAGTCCTTGAATTGTTGGTCACAACTCTGTGGTGCAAGTTTGCAACTCTGCTTTTGAGTTTAAATCCTATCTGCAATATCTGAGTTAATTACCTAATATCCACTGTTCTTCAGAATACTCACTGGAGTAATGAAAGCAATGCATGCAGTTAAATATGAGTTTAGTATAAATTTTGCACTCCAATAAATTTTAAAGTTTTAATATGCCTAACTCAATAACTTTTGTACAAAAGGAGGAAAGGAATAAGTCATTTGAAGCCCATGGAAAAATGGAAGCTTTAAAACAAAGTTATCCTGCGAGAAAATCTCCTTAGGAAAGAAAACAAATATGTAGTCGGCTTCTCATTTTGTAAACTTTATGATGAGAACAGAGGAAGAAAGGCTTTTCTTGACAAAGTCTCAGTGAGCTTCCAAAGATTGGTATATATTTTAATGCCATTATTTTATCATTATGATTAAACTAAGTATCATTGCCCAAGTTTAGTTGGATTAGAATTTACACTTAAATCATTAGTGTGTTCCTTGGTTGGCTGGTAACAATTTAAGCAGGTTAATTTTTCAGTAGCCACCAGTTTAATGTGATGATTTTTATCACTTTATGAGTACCTTCACATTTACTTATGTTGTAATGTGAACTCTTAACAAACCCATTTACTCCAATGATCCAATCTATGAAGATTCTTAGAGCTAAATTTTCCTTTGCTTCCTTGTAAAGATATTCTTGATTTAAAAAATAGTGATTGCCCTTCATTTGCATTTTTGTCACCTTTTCATGCAATATCTATATCTATATATATATAGCTTATTCAATATGATTACAATCCTCCTCAAACATATTTTTCCACAGAAACCATGAACAACTTTCACACAGCATTCATCTTCTTAGTTGGGTTTGTTTCCTCAAGTTTGTTTCAAAATTCTGTTGCATCTATTGTTTCAACAGGTGACTTCAATAAGGACTTCTTTGTGATATGGTCACCTAACCATGTAAACACATCAGCTGATGGGAAATCAAGAAGCTTGAAGTTGGATCAAGAATCTGGTGCTATGCATAGTTTAACAGAAATTTTATCTACAATATCAAAGATGAATGTTCCTTTCTTAATTATGAGCTTGATTTTATTGCAGGGGCTGGTTTTGCTTCCAACCAAATGTTTTTGTTTGGAAAAATTGACATGCAAATCAAACTAGTACCAGGACATTCTGCAGGCACAGTCCTGGCCTATTATGTAAGGAAACCCTTTACTCTTCCTTTTTCTGTTTGTTTTGTAATATAAAAACACAGACAAATTTATTTGCTATTGGTTATTGCATTGCAGCTATCCTCTGATCAACCTAATAGAGATGAGATAGACTTTGAGTTTTTAGGCAATGTCTCAGGGCAGCCATATATTCTTCAAACAAATATTTTTGCAAACGGGTTTGACAATAGAGAAGAGAGGATTTATCTTTGGTTTGATCCTACAAAAGACTTCCATACTTATTCTGTCTTATGGAATCTGCACCAGATTGTGTAAGCCATATTTATAGCCTAAACTGCATTGCTCTTATTTCTAAAAGGTATAAAAGTTAGTTAATTTTGGGTTTTGCAGGTTCATGGTGGATATGATTCCTATAAGGGTGTACAGAAACCATGCTGACAAGGGAGTAGCATTTCCTAGGTGGCAACCAATGAGCCTGAAAATGACACTATGGAATGGTGATAACTGGGCAACAAGAGGTGGTAAAGATAAGATTGATTGGACAAAGGGTCCCTTCATAGCATCATTCAGAAACTACAAGATTGATGCTTGTGTGTGGAAAGGGAACCCAAGGTTTTGTAGAGCAGCTACTACAAACAATTGGTGGAACCATTACAGCTTTAGTTCACTCACATCCATACAGAGAAGGTGGTTCAAATGGGTTAGGAAGTACCACATGATTTATGACTATTGCCAAGATAATCAGAGGTTCCAAAACAATCTTCCAAGGGAATGTTCTCTTCCCAAGTATTGACCACAGAGGAGGGTTCATTTGTTTTCCTTTTATGATGAGCTTTCCCACACATATTAGCATAATGTATATAGGGAGAGACTCACACTTGATTATTGTAGATCATTTCATCTTATTTAATCTTATTTGAACGTTTAAAATTAAAAAATATATGTACGTGAGTATATGTATTAATAACTAAATTTTAATCATAATAATAATAAGATATAAATTTATTACTTTATAATTTTTATATGAAAATTATTTTCACTTAGATAAACGTAATTGATAAAAAAAATAGAAACACAATTCAAACAATGTGAATCCAAGTAATGAATCTTAACAACAAGCACTATTAACATTGAGTTGTAAAAAAATGAGATAAAACAATTTAAAAAGATGAATGATTTATTGACTCAAAGAGTAAGTTTTTTATAGGAAAATCTAATAGTTTGAATTAGTTGATAGATATAAATCATTGATTTCCCTAAAATTGATGACTAAGATGTAAACTAAATTTAAAAAATTTACTCTTGGAGTAAGTGAATCTCTATCCATTTAAAAAATGGGATAAAATTCTTGGTGTCTCAAAATTTAAAAATAGGTCTCATAAGCTCACAATAAAGGTCCAAAAAGACTATGGTTGGCTGTAATTTATTTAGTCCATTCACCTTTTTGAGTAATTAATTTTTGGAATTATTAATAAACGTGAGAATTGAATATTTGAAATGAAAATAAAAGTAGAAAGTATTTTTTCCATTAAACCTATTTCTCTCTGGACCATTACAAGAATCCTTTCCTTTAAACCCTGTTTGGAATAATGAGCAGCTCCAAGAAACAGAGAGATATGGCAGAGAGGAGCAAAGAACTTCTTCACTTGGAGCACAAATCCACGCCCCTTTCATCTTTAGGTCTTTATTTTCTCCATTTAATTTTGTTTTCTATTCACTTTTTCTTTGCTCTCTAATAATGAATAACGAAAATGGTTTTGTTTGTGCAGAATCCGCTGTTCTAGTTTGTAATAATAAGAATAAGAATGAAGAATCAAAGATTGAAACAAAGAAGCTCCCTCCTCCTGTTGGCACACCTTTCACTGCCCCACTTCCCCCAAGCCAACGTCTCCTTTCAATTTCATCTCATCTTTTTATTTATTATCTGTTTTAATACTTAACCATCGCTCTCTAGTTTGTTCTTATAATGAATTAGTTTAATTAGGGAAATCAAGACTCAATGTCTTATGCATCATATTCGTATTCCAATCCTTTCCATATATATTGTGTACTTTTATATTTTTGAACCCCACTAGTTGAGAGTTTCGTGCATTGGGGTTCTTTTAATATACATGTTGGATGAAAACCCAAATTCTTTACTACATAATGTTATTGTTTTGCAACTACTGTATGCAACTAGTGCCTAAGAGTCTGTTTGTGAGTTGAGTTTTGGAGGGAAATGAATAGAAAGTGAAGACTTAAGGGCCGTGAAATATATTGGTGAGATGGCTCCAGGCTTCCTTCCCCTCCAAAACTTAAGTCGCAAATAGATCAATAAGGTTCTTTAATGAGTAATTACTATAGTATGAGGGTTTGCATTTTTTATGAGATTTCATTGTAGAATTGGGTATAGCTCTTGTGTGTGCATTGAAGTAGTTATTGTTCACTGATGCAGTTATGCGGAAGCTTAAGGACTTCCTAGGAGTGATGTCAGAAGCAAATAAGGCTCTAGAACTTGATGCGAAGGTTAGAACTTGCTTTCTTATGGGAGCTATAATTTGTACTGACTTGCAACCATTGTCTCTCTCTATTATATTTTATTTTTTATATTTTCTTATAGTTTCAGTTTTAAAAAAATTGTAGGACCATCCCGAGAATTATGATATTGAAGAGCTAACTGGAAATGAATCTAAAGTTATTGAAATGGTAATTCAGTCTTCTGACTATCTTTCTATAACAATGACTCTTGCACCTACCTGTTTATATTTATATAATTATAAACTTGCAATTGGTGAATTGCATTATTGATTTTCAGTTTCATTTTCTTACAGGATTTGATGCTCGGTGTTGCTGATCTTCATACACCTGAGGCTGTGGCTGCTGCTGAACATGCTATTTCTAGTGGTCAGAGTGTGGTTCCATTGGCTGCTGATGATAGCGAAACAGATTCAGATGAAAGTAGTGCTGATGAAATGGAAAGCAGTGATGTCGAGCAAGAAGATGGAGACAGTGGTAAAAAGCCTTTACTGCTTGTTCAAAGAGCTAGTTCTGGAGTAGATAATGTTCATGAAAAACAAAAGGGAAAACATCATTCCAAAAAGTGTCCTGGGATAGTTGAACTACCATGAATTGTATGCATGGGATGCAGTAACGAGAATTAGATGTTTGGATGGTGTTGAATTGTAATATCAACTTAATAGATGATTGCAACCAGAATTACCTTAGAATTTTACATCTGGAGTTGGAATTTAATGTATGATTTTTCCTACGTTGAGCATACAACCCACATCAATGAGAATTTTTCCTATGTAGAATTTTTCCATTATGAGAATTGAGTGCGGTACTGTGGTAGAATTTTTTTCAATAGAAGCCACACCAAACTACAAACAGAAAAGCCATAGCATACAAACATAAACAAGTTACAGGACATCTTACACATAATATTGTCTCAAGACTAAAAAATAATACTACAAACGACCAGCTTACATGAGTTCCAAGACAAATGTATTTTGATTGAAGAATAGATCATGTTTATTTGAACTGGATACATATGAATATCATCACAATGATCAAATCTAACGTGGAAATAACTCAGAAATTGAAGCTTCATTGACTGATATTGGAGCTGATGTATTTGTGGATTCCCTTGATCTTGTTGGGTCTGAATTATGCTCCCATGACTGCATATCTGGAAGGAATCTATCTTTGCTATCCACAGAAGATGGAGGTTCTGAAGGTACTGCAAGACTTACAGAATTGTTATTATGCATCAAAATAATGGCACCCATGGTTGGTCTATCAGCAACATTTTCTTGGATACAAAGTAACCCAATATGGATACATCTCATTATTTCAGTTTCTGAAACATTGGTCAATGTGGAATCCACAATATTGGCTACTGTCCCCGCCCTCCAGTTTCTCCATGCCTGCAAGAATTTGCTCAATTGCATATATTATTGTTACAAATATATTCCACTTCTACTGTAACACAGCACATGATATTTTTCCTTATATCCCTAAGGTAATCAAGATATAATGAGAAGTGAAGCATGACTTACAAAGCTCAATAGATCCTCTACATTCTCGCCATGACGAATGCTGCTTCTCTTCCGGCCACTTACAATCTCAAGAACCAACACACCAAAACTGAAGACATCTGACTTCACTGAATATTGTCCACACAGTGCATACTCTGGTGCCATATATCCGCTACATAATCATATGGGCAAGCTTCACTAAGCATAATCTTTTCACAATTATCTTCAAACTTTTCCTAGTTTCAGTAGCTAAGCTCTATGATATTAACAAGCTCTACTAGATTTGAATACTTACTAGGTTCCAACAACTTTATTTGTTTCTCCTTGAGTTTGATCCACATCAAACAGTCTTGCCATACCAAAATCTGATATCTTAGGATTCATCTCTTCATCTAAGAGAATGTTGCTTGCTTTGAGATCACGGTGAATAATGCGCAATCGTGAATCCTCGTGAAGGTAAACAATACCTCGAGCAATTCCTCCAATGATTTTGTAGCGGCTTTCCCAATCTAATTGTCGTTTCTCGGTTGGATCTGTATGACAACCAAGTCATTTTAATTTTACAACTATGTTTGTAATTAAGCTTTTGTCTTGAACCATAACTGAGTGAAGTAGCAAAGGTAGTAATTTTCTAATGTGTGCCGTAAAGCACATATTAAGGATACTTCAAAAACTAAACTTACATGGGAAAATAATTTATTTAATACTTTGGAATGTAATGTTTTTAGTTTTCTCATAAATGTTAACTCATTCAAGTCTCCTTAACATGTGTTAGGCCACACATTAGAGAACCCCCCTAAAGGTAGAGTCCAATTGAGCAAACACTTAAACTTACCAAATATGAAGTGGTCAAGGCTTTTATTAGGAACAAATTCATAGACAAGTAACCTTTCTTTTCTCTGTATGCTGAAACCAAGTAGCCTAACTAAATTTCTGTGTTGAAGCTTAGCCACCAAAAGCACTTCATTCTTGAATTCAATATCTCCTTGCCCAGAATCTCTTGACAACCTTTTGACAGCAATCTCTTGTCCATTGGAAAGCCTACCCTGAAAATGTATCCGGGTTAGTAGTAGTAAATTCTGAGTTATGCAACCGCATATAACATATTATTCTAAAGAGGTATTGTTTAGCAGTTTTATCTTACCCTATAAACAATCCCAAATCCACCTTGTCCAAGTTTATTAGCATCAGAGAAGTCATTTGTAGCTTCTTGTATGGCGTCAAAGTCGAATTGTAATGAATCAGCGGTTTGAATTTCATAATCATCTTCTTGAGCTTCACATGAGAACAGGTTTAAACTAGTCAGTTTTTACACTCAATAAGATAAAATTGTTAGATTTACTTACTAGAAAGGTTTAGGCTTCCCCTATTATATTTTTCCTTATTCTTAGCAGTTATTTTGTAAAGCCTTAAATCATTTGAAATAATTATGTTTTCAATCTGCAAAGTGAATTGACTGATAGGATTTTCCTCTTTAAAATTCAGTGCAGCAATTTAGTCCCCCTCTAAATAGAAAATAACAAGTCAGAACAAATCAATACTTCCACTTACCTTCAAAACTTTGCTTTGGCTTCCTCACTCTTAAGTAGATGATGATAAAACTAAGCAACAGAACAACAACAACAACAGGTAAAGCTACGGCGAGAGCAACTTTTAACACATTGCTATTTCCTGCACAAATCCGAATTCAGATGGGATAATTCATATGTATAAAGGTAAGTACAATAACTAACTACAAGGTTCACCATGGAGTCAACTTTGTTCAGGTTTAACTAACTACAATAAGCATAAAGTGACAAGTACCTTGTGAGGAAGTGTTATTGTTAGAGGGGGCAGGTGGTGGTGCATCTGCTTCAGGATCATAGAAAAGGGTATTGGTTCCATATCTCAAAATACAACTTGGTCTAAGAATTCTAGCACCTTTCATATTATTACAACAACCCGGGAGTGCTAACATTGACTCATTCAAGCAGCCAGAGCAATCTGTCCCAGACAAATCAGGCCTACACTGAACAAGACCATATATTGTTTGATGATTATTAGGACCAACAACACTTGATGTAGCATATTTACGACTAGAGTCACCTAATGCTGCTCTTGTTATTAAACTATCCATCAAATTTATGAGAGATCTATTGAACTGAACTGCATCCACCACCATTTCATTTTCTCCATCCCAAGAATAATCCCATGGTTCAATTATAAGGACACCATATATTAAACGGTCTGAGTAATACAACAAGCATGTTTCATCATCATACCATGCATAAGCCTCTTTCTGATTTGGACAATACTGTGTGAGATTGACTATGGCATTGTTGAGACAACTATGGCAATTATCTCTCTTAACATCTCCTCTACATAACCCAATTGCATATACTTTGTTAGTGTTTTGGCCATATGAAACATTGTAGAAACCATTGTAGTTGTTGGTTTCTGTGTTGGAAGTGAGGTTGGATAAGAGGGTGTTGAGGTTTGTATGATAGGTGCTATTGGTTGTGTAGTTACCACTATATTCACTTGGATTGCAGTACTTTACTGAAATTATTTCTGAGCTGGTTTTGGTTAAGGAAATGATTATGACAAGGATACAATAAACAAAGGATAAAGGTCTTGGAGAAAGAACCATCATTGTTGTTTTCCCTAAGAATAAGGAGAACCAACCCATGATTTTAATTTTTCTCAACAAATAAATGAGACAAGACTACTTACAACAAGTCAACAACCATAATGTACAAATAAATGATACAAGGCTACTTAGGACCACATAATGTTTACCTACTTGATTTTTTTAGAACACTGAAAAAAATGGAAGACTTGCAAACTGTGAAATTTACTTTTCAAAGGAAATGTGTAAGGGAAATTACATTTTTGTTTAGGATAATTATATTTCAAGGTTGATACTGGATGCTGTAACTTGTAGGGATGGGAACCAAACTAAATCGTATAAATTGGTTAATTATTAGGTTGGATTTAAGAACTATATTGTATACATTCCATGTTTCACAATAACACTTTAGTAAAAATTAAATTAGTTTTAATTGATGAATACAATTGAACGGTGGCCTGTAGAGGACAGTTTTGATAAGCATGCATCTAGGATTAGCTGTATAAGATTTTCAGTGGGCGAAGCGGGATAGTGCGTGTGACCTTTACATTTTTTAAGCCCGATATTAGATCAAACTCCACCATTTTTGTCTTCATTCATGATTATTTGAGTAGTGTAAAATCCAACATTAATCATGATTTGAAGGAAATCGGATTAACCCTATATTTTAACATAGTTTATAAATATCAACATTATACACGTATTTACATCATAATCAATGGGGTGATTATGTTTTTTTGTAACCAAACAGTTTTCGTCTTTAAATGAAATTATATATATGATTAATGATATATTATCTTATTAAATCTTTTTACGAATCCTCCTACACATAAGAAAGTCACATATGTTATTTATAAATTAGTCATTAATAAACAAATATATATTTTCTTGTGAGTAGAATGATTTAATATATAATTTTCCATATATTATTACTGTTGATAGTCTTGGCAAATGCCAAATGACATTAGTAGAGGCAGGGGCAGGAATTTTGGACTCACACGTTAGCAAAAAGGTTGTAGTAAAGATGACTCTATTTAAGATGTCAAATAATTGAAATTATTTTTTAGATACATATTACCAAACAAATAAAAGTTCAATGCATTACCAAAAAGGAGAGAATAATTCTTCAAGTATGATTTCTGATAGCACATTTCCATCCTAACATGCAAAGTAAATATGAAACCGTTCACTATATACCATCTTTTAAGAGATTATTTTGTTGCTAAACTATCATTACATTACAATGTTTATTAAACATGAACCCAGTATGTGGTACAAAGAATTTGGTATGCAACATTTATCATGTAAAAAGTAATGTGTTTATACAACTAACTCATCCAATTATTCAAAAAAAGTTTTCCTAATCACATAAGATTCAACTGTCACTTGACTCACTCCTATCATTAAATTTACAACGACAAACAATCCTTAATCCAACTATCTGGTCGAATCGAACAATGTCTATCACTAAATTCTATCGAGGGTAATTCCGAGTTGTTAAGTCCCCACTTGAGTATGCTTTAACAGACTTGGTAGACTCTGTTGCCTTTGAATTATATTCCCATGATTGAATATGTGACATACCTCTACTCTGCATAAAAAATGCAGGCTCTGAAGGTACTGGGAGAGTGGTAGAGTAACTATTAAGCATGAGTACAACAGAAGCCATGGTAGGTCTATCAGCTAAATTTTGCTGAACACATAGTAAGCCAATGTGGATGCATCTCATGATTTCATTTCTTGAACCATTATTTAGAGTAGGATCTATCAAATTTGATGCTGTTCCATCCTTCCAGTTTTTCCAGGCCTGCAAGGATTTACATAATTGCAGAAAAGGTTAGCTAACATATTTTTTTAACTTCAAAAATTGCATCTAAACTAGTCTATGTTTGTGCATAACTTCCAATCTTATAATGCAAATTTACAAAGACAAAGAAGACTAAAAATGTAAATTTTGAAAAGAAGTAAGAGACTTACAACGCTTAATAGATCCTCTACATGCTCTCCGTTACGGAAGCCACTATTTTTCTGGCCACATACTATCTCTAGAGCCAGCACGCCGAAGCTGAAAACATCTGACTTGACAGAGAATTGTCCTTGCATCACATACTCAGGTGCCATATATCCACTATATAACAATATTGTTAAGCTCAATTAGCACAATATTTACCTATGTTTTTATGGGTAAAGACTTAGTAAAACAATTAATGAACCTTTGCACATCATGGTACTTACTAAGTTCCAACAATTCTGTTTGTGTTTCCTTGAGTTTGATCCGGAACAAACAATCTTGCCATCCCAAAATCTGATATCTTAGGATTCATCTCTGCATCTAAGAGAATGTTGCTTGCTTTGAGATCACGATGAATAATACGCAGACGTGAATCCTCATGAAGGTAAAGAAGGCCTTTGGCAATGCCTCCTATGATTTTATATCGCCTTTCCCAATCCAAATGCACACGCTTAATTGGATCTACAATGTCAAGCCAAGGTATCTTTTGAAACTTGTTACAGTAATTATTTGAAGTACTTGGCCATTCATAAAAACTGAAATTTCAGTGAAGGACTAAAGGTGCAAAGTATAATCCAATGAAGAGAAGTTTTAGTTTACCAAAAATGAAATAATCAAGGCTTTTATTGGGAACAAACTCATAGACCAGTAACCTTTCTTTTTTTTCCAAACTGAAACCAAATAGTCTGACTAAATTTCGGTGTTGAAGTTTGGCTACTAACTGCACTTCATTCTTGAATTCTGTATCTCCTTGTCCAGAATTCATTGACAACCTTTTTACAGCAACATCTTGTCCATTGGAAAGCTTACCCTGAAAATATAACAGTCAATGAATACCACAATCTGAAAATTGATTATTATTTAATAAAAAGAGTAACCACATATCTTACCTTGTAAACAGATCCAAACCCTCCTTTTCCTAGCATATTTGCCTCAGAAAAGTTATTTGTAGCCATTCTGATATTGTCAAAGTTGAATTGCAATGTCTCAATCTCAACAGGTTCGATTTCATTGTCAAGTTCAGCTACACATGGGAAAGGAGTTTAATCAATGTTAGTCCTTGAAACATGGTTTAAGATTCACAGAAGCAAATCAATAAAGTCATGATGGCTAATAATGAATTTCCCTTCTTCATCTTAGCAATTCAATATCTTGTGTTAGATGTGTAGAAATTACTTCATATTTTTAATATATAGTCTGCATAATCAATATTCATATTTGTATTGAGGAAGTTCACTCATGTAAATACTTAAAGTTGATAAACTTCTATCTTACTATCAAATGATAAATCACACACAAAAAATAGTCTTACTGTCAGTGTCAATATTTTCCCTTTGCTTCCTTGCTCTTAAGAAGATGTAGACTAAGATAATCAGAACAGCAATGGCAACAACAGGAACAACTACCGCAACGACAATTGTTGTTGTGTTGCTATTTCCTACAAAATCCGGAATTCCTTGTCAAGCACTGACTATGATATTCAAATGATATATTGAAATTTCAGTTGCTGTGTGTAAAGTATTACATTTTAAGCACATAATAACAGGTACCTTGTGTGGAAGTGGTATTGGTGAGTGGAGGAGGAGGAACTTGTGGTGCTGAAGGTTGAGAGTTATTAACTGTAGAGTCATAGAACGGCGATGTATCGAATCTAAGATTGCAACTTGGTTTTCCAATTCTGCCATTTATTCTGCCAGAACAACAACTTGAGATATCTGTGATGCTACCTACCAAGCAATCATTGCACTCTTGCTCTGATAAATCAGGTGTGCATTGCAAAAGTGCAAATATAGTTTGAAAACTTGGACCCTGTGCACTTCCTGCAGCATACTTTTTAAAGGAATCACCAGATGCAGCTATACTACTCAGATTATCAACCAAGTCCCTAAGAACATCATCAAACTGATCCATATCAGTTGCATTGGTTAATGGATAAATATAGAACTTAGGATCAGGTTCCATAACACCAAATATTGAGCGGTTCGAGTAGCGTAACATGCAATTATCATACCATACAATGGCCTCTTTCTGATTTGGGCAACTCTCTGTGAGAAAGACTGTTGAATCATTGAGGCAACTGCGACACACATCTGGTGTAACATCTCCTCTACACATCCCAATTCCATTAACTTTGTCAGAGTCTTGACCCTGAGAGAAATTGTAGAAACCATAATCATTTTGTGTGTTGGAAGAATAACTAGACAAAAGGGTATTCAGATTGGTCTTGTAGGTACTGTTTGCAGTATAGTTGCCTAAATTATCATTGCAGACATTGGACAGGAACCTTTGCTGGGCTATGGCATGATTTATGAGTATAATAACAAGGAGACAAAGAAGGAAAATCACTCTTGAATGTGTCATAGCCTTTAAACTTGAAGAATATCCCCTAGACCAGTTCGGTTCTATGTACTATGTAGTAACATACGAAGTTTAAAAAAGAATGGCTAATTTTTGTATACACGTTTTTTGAAACAATCAAACCAAGGTATAGGTACAATAAAAAAAATACTTTATTTTATCTACTTCTTATCTTTTAGCTTCCGAGGGTAAGCTACATATATCTTTCATCCACACCGTTACTTAGGGTCTCGTGCAATGGCTCACCCTTTTTACATATTCTTGGTGCGAAAGTCCATGCACTTAATGCTGCTTATGTCCTTGAGTTTTATTTTTCTTCAGGCACAAATCAAATCATATGAATTGATAACTTGCTAGAGCTTATACCATGGTTACTAATTCACTTGTGTTTTTTCTTATAAAAAATTCACATTTTGTAAATCCAACATTTGTTCTAACTTGTTTGAAGAAACAAAAATGTCTACACATACCATTTTGTATCCAATGCTAATCTTTGTTGAAATTTTCAATTCATGGTCAACGCATAAGCTCTGGTTGGCTGATTCAAATTTTTTTAATAAAGTCTCATAGTCACATTTGAAAGCTGATCAAGCCTTGAAATGGTAAAATGATAACTTCATTACAATTTTTTTTAATGAAGGTTGACTGAAACTTGAGTGGTTGATGACAAACGTGGAAATCTCTCCATTGAGTCTTCATGGTCAATTTTAATGGCTTGCCACAGTCAAACGCATAAATGATTTTTTTCATTAGTACATATTGGGAGCATGATTTGCACTTTATTTTATAGTTGCACAGTCAGTGAATTAAATATTAATCAGCATGACAAAAATAAGTATGTAAAGGATCTATATTAATAAGGAAAAATTAAATAAAATACAGTGAATGCTGAATTGTTCAATGAATTCAATATTTTCTTTCTTATGCAGTCAAAGAATTCTGCGTCAATATATATATAATTAAAACTTAGTATATCCTCTCAATTCTCCCTATGATTCTGGCCACTAACAATTCACCAAATTAAATAGTACTTCCAGTTACATAATTCTCTCATTATCCTATTTGTTGTGTACCGAATTCACAGTACCTCATCCATATGCTGAGTTCTTAATGTCTCAAAAATAATAATTTAAAAACTGACAAAGTGTATAGAATCATGTACTAGTACAAATGAAGAGGTTTAACTATTTCAAGACATTTACACAGAATGCAGAACATCATTCTACCTAGGCATAGACAATTCAGTGAATTGTATAGAACCAGAACTTGACTCTCCTGCTGTTACTGTCTTTTGCAATATTTGATTATTCATAGAATTTATTGGTTCTCCAGGAAATGGCAACTCAGTTTCAGAGTCAGAGTTACAGAAATAAGAAACAACTTTTGCCATAGTAGGTCTATCATCTGGTTTATCTTGTACACATAACAAACCAATTTGAATGCACTTAATCACTTCACTTTGATTGCAAGATTCTTTAATATCTTGGTCTAATAATTTTATTGGTGTTTCATCCCTCCATTGTTTCCATGCCTGCAACAACATGTTCAATTACATATTAGCATTCCTTATTCTTCTCCTGTAATATGTATCAACTAAAATAAACAAACCACAAGCTAGAAAAAAATAGTATACAATTACTCACATAACTCAAGAGGTAATCAACATCATCTGACAAAATTGAACGTGCATTTCGCTTTGCACTAATTATCTCCAGAAGTATGACTCCAAAACTAAATACATCTGATTTTTCTGAAAATTGTCCATACATTGCATATTCTGAAGACATATAGCCACTGTAACAAAAGCAAACTTCAATATTAGATTATATATTAAAAGTTCATTTTGAATACTTCAGTCTTTTCTATTTGTTTTCCTACAAAATGCACACTTATCAATTTGGAGTGCATATTATAATATAATTTGCCATTACCTTATTCTACATGCTAATTTAAGAATTAAGTATGGAAGGAAACAACTTTAACTTAGAGTATGAGAAGATGAAAATGACAATAAGGATTTCAGGATACTTACTATGTTCCAACAATTCTATTTGTATTTCCTCGATCTTGATCTAAACCAATTATTCTTGCCATGCCAAAGTCTGATATCTTTGGATTCATGCTGCTATCTAACAATACATTACTTGCTTTGAGATCACGATGTATAATTTTCAACCTTGAATGATCATGTAAGTAATGAATTCCTTGTGCGATCCCTTTAATAATTTTATAACGCTCCGACCAATTCAACAATTTGCTCTTAAGAGGATCTACAACACGGGAAGTTCACTTAAATTAAGAAAATTAATTTAATATTTTATACTAACATATTGATAAACATATATAAGAAAAGAAGTTCATTACCAAATAGAAAGTAATCAAGGCTTTTATTGGGCACATACTCATAAATGAGCATTTTCTCTTGTGCCTCCAAGCAAAATCCTAATAAAGCAACCAAATTTCTGTGTTGAAGTTTGGCTATCAATAAAACCTCATTCTTGAATTCAATTGCCCCTTGTCCTGAACTTTGGGAGAGTTTTTTTACAGCTATTTCTCGTCCATTTGAAAGAATACCCTAAGGAGATCATAACTAATCAATTGATTGTGAAGAAGAAAAAATGAGCATAGATATATATATTTTTCATTAGGGTCTATTACCTTGTAAACTTCTCCAAATCCTCCCTTGCCTATTTTGTTTTCATTTGAAAACTTTTCTGTTGCAGCCTCAATTGTTGATAAATTATATTGTAATGATTCCAAAGCCTCACTTTCATCCCCAACTGAGACAATAACCATATAGGAGGATAAGCAAGCTGAATAAATGTCACTCCTTTAAGCTTTAAAGAAGTTAGAGGTGACTTATTTCATGTACTTACAATTTTCTTTTAGAAGAGTTTTATATTTCTTCCTTAATCTTCTTCTCAATAGAAAACCACATCCCAAACATAACAGAATTATGGAAAAGACAACTAGGACAACAATGATTACAATTGTTTTTGTCTTGGATTTCTTCTTTCCTGCATAAAGTATTGTAGAGAAAAGCTCTAGTAAATTCAGCACAAAGTAAAAAAAATGAATAAAGTAGATTAATAAAAGCATGATGGAAGAATTTATCCCTGGAAATTTTTGTGTGAAATGATGAATATAAAGACAAGAAAGACTAAGTTTTCAAAAACTAACCCATGACATCAGCACTGCTGAGCTCAATAGTTAGAGAATGAAATGGACTTAAATTATATGATGTTGGAAGCACCAAACTTTGAAAAAAAAACCAGCACAAGCAATACCCTCCATGTTTTTTATTCTGAAATTCTAAAATGTGAGTTTAATGACAAATAGTATAGATTTTTTTTACAGTATCAACCCACATCACAGTACTAAAATGTGAAAAACCGTGCGCATGAGTTGTGCATTATGTTCAGAATTTAGATAGCAACAATAACATACTAATGCTTTAGGCAAATTCAGCCACAAGTAGCATTGGTTGAGTAAATTACCTGAAGGAGGAGGAGTAGAAAAAAGTGGTGGAGATTCAGATGTTTCAGTTGTATTGTAAAATTGGAACAAATCGTATCTGATATTACACCATGCAAGCAAAGCTCGTGCACCTTGTTTTCCTTCACAACACGTAACAAGAGTCCTAGAAGCATTTACCAAACACCCCTCACACTGTTCATTTGTCACACCAGGAAAACACTGTGCCAATCCATACACTGTTATCTCCTTCGTGAAGTTCCATTCCCCAGTTGAAAATCTCATCGATGACTCACTATTCGAAGCATGTGAAGCCAAACTTCCCAAGAAGCTTAAAAGCATTTCGTTGAAGTTATCTACATCCAAGGTGGATATGTTTTTGTTATCCCACAAATTCAATCTTGGGTCAATGCTTAAAGGGTTGAAGTAAGTGTTTGAGTAATGCAACATGCACTCATCATACCATATTATGGACTCTTTCTTGTTTGGGCAGAGTTTTGTTATGTTTGTTACCACTGCAGCTATGCACTCTGAACAGGTTTTCGATGAGACATCGCCGCGACATAGGTAGAGGCCGTTGAAGGCGTTGCTGGTGCCCATTCCCATGGCGGTGGTGTAGGAGCTACTGCCTTGGGTGGCGTTGGAGAGGAGAGAAGAAAGAAGGACATTGAGATTGGTTTGGAAGATAGTGTTGTTGTTGATTTCGTAGGTGATGTTGTTTGGACAATATATACCATTGTAATTTGGAGATGCTGAGGTAAGTGATCCAAAGAACATAGAAAATAACAGAAATGAGGTTATGTGGTTGTTGAACTGAAACATCTCTGTGATCATAACAGTATTGATATGTGCACCTTTGTTTTGTTTTTCATTCATATTTTATTCTCCTTTCAAGAATATCAAAACACAGGAACTGGTATATGCAAAGATAGCAATTTTGAAAAGCCAATTAATGAATTGTCCTTCTTTATTTGCTTTAATAATTACAATATTCCTTATGCTAAAATTAGGAAGTATTTGTGTTTGAAAGTCAAATTGCAACATGGAATGTTGAAATTTTGCCCAGGCCGCCTAAGGTTTATTAGTTATAATGGAAAATGTTATTTGAATAATCAAACTCCTATAACTTTTTCAAAAACTTTCATGTTGGATAAAAAATTATAAGGAAGAGAAGAACTATCACCTTTATTCTTTTCCTCAAAGTTGTTGAAGTTAGTTGTTCAAATAATATAATTACTCTAATAAAGAAAGAAAGAAACACCCCCAACAGCTTCTTATGGAAACAATGTCAAATGATAGTGAATAATCCAAAAGATGAAGCTGCTGAAATAGAATGATAGGGACCACATTTTTGTGTAACCATGTATGTCAAAATATGGTGATTGATAAGGAATTAAAACTTGGTGAATTTTTTATTAATTCTCTTCTCCCTTCTCTGATATGATAATATTGGTTTTCCTCATTGGCAGTGTATAAGTGAAAACATTGTTCAGTAAGTAACTATTCAAACATTGTTAATGTCTTAAAAGTTCTGTGGTAGCACAGCATCTATTTATATTTATACTGTAGCAGATGGAGAAACAACTGAAATGAACACATGGTTTTGGGTCAACTAGTAGTAGCACCAAACAGACCCCTTCATTAGCTTGTCATTTGTTACTACTGTGAGCTCTTTGAAGGCTCATGGAGTGCCCTGACCTTAGAATGTGGCTTTTCCCTTCCACTTAAACTTGCCTCACCAAAATATTATATGGTTTTAAATTTCGTCAGAGACGGCCCTTTGAAATATAGTGACCATCAAAACAGGCATATTGATGTTTAGTTTCTTGTATTGGGATAGCCATTAGCACCTACCTGCACATTGTGCCGCATTCCGCATTAGAATCATAATTTGTACTTTGAAGTGATCTGTACTGGAGAACTAGATACTTGCATTTATCCACACTTAGTTTAGCCACTATACAATATCCATTACAAAAGAATCCCACAGGAAATCTTCGGAAAAACCAAAATAATCTGCACTCAATGGTCATAAATTACCATTCGTCAAACCAAAATTAATTTTTAATATTTACAACATACATGGACTAGGTTCATGTGACAAGATTTGAACATACACCGGCTGTTTTGGAGTATGCATAAAAAGTGATCCTTTATCGAGGATGTAATTCGGTAATGGATGCTTCATTTGTAGACCATGGAATTGAACAGGTGGTAGACTGACTAGAATCAAGGCCATCTTTTAACCTGGTTGGTGTTCTTCCACGTAGGAAAGAAGTTGGTTGTCGAGGCAATGACAAGGTTACTGAATAGCTGTTCAGCATTAATGCAATAGTCGCCATTGAAGGCCGGTCATTTGGATTTTCCTGCACACACAATAAACCAATATGGATGCATCGGATGACTTCGTTTCTTGAATAAGAACCCCTCAGTGTTGGATCTAACAACTCCAGAGGTGTATTCCCTGACCAATTTATCCAAGCCTGTGATAATACAATGTTAGTATTTAAAGTTGGAACCTCTATTTCATTCCATACCCACTGAAATATTGTTTAGCTGAGCATTTGCAGCCAGGCCCGGAATCAATAGAGCATATAAAGAAGTTAACTTGCTTATACTCACATAGCTTAAGAGGTCATCAGCATGTTGTGATTGAAAAAAATCAGTGTTCTTCTTCCCACTCACAATCTCCAAAACTAAGACACCAAAGCTGAACACGTCTGATTTTACAGAGAACTGTCCGCGCATTGCATACTCTGGAGACATGTAACCACTGGAAAAAGAAAATAAAAAGGCATTACTAATCCACATATTAAAAAAGATAATAACATTCTAGCAAAGAGGGACATGATTTTTTTTCACAGAGCATAACTGACTATAAGTTATAACATGAGCTACTATATCTGTAAGAAGAGATTAGAATTGTCCTCAAACTTACTATGTCCCAACTATCCTTCCTGTATTTACTTGAGTCTGATCTGCCTGGAAAATTTTCGCCATGCCAAAATCTGAAATCTTCGGGTTCATATTTTCATCTAATAGAACATTGCTAGCTTTGAGATCACGATGTATAATTCTAATCAGGGAATCTTCATGAAGGTAAAGAATTCCTCGAGCAATGCCAACTATAATTTTGTAGCGAGTTGACCAATCTAACTCTATTTGCTTCACAGGATCTACAAATTTTGTCAAAATGATAATATCCAATATTAGCTATAACTATCAGCCTGTTCAGGAAAATCAATCATCTAATACTAATTGAGATGTCAAGTAATAGAAGAGTTGAAAAGGTTCAAACCAAATAGAAAGTAGTCAAGGCTTTTGTTCGGTATATATTCATAGATAAGAAGCTTCTCATGCCCCTCCAAGCAAAATCCCAATAGCCTTACTAAATTCCTATGTTGAAGCTTGGCCACAAGGGAAGCTTCATTCCTGAACTCTAATGGACCCTGCAAGGAGGTTACGGACAACCTTTTCACAGCTATCACCTGTCCATCAGGGAGGATACCCTAAAAACAAGCATGGAAAAAGTCCACTTTACTTAACTTAGCACATAAAAGTATATGTCAGTATTTTGCATAAACATGTTTCTGACCTTATAAACAACACCAAATCCACCTCGGCCAATCTTGTTCTCATCTGAGAAGTTGTTTGTGGCAACTCCAATTGCAGCCAAGTCAAATTGCAAGGACTCTGCATCTTTAAGATCATCCGGAACTACATAGTAAACAAAGATAGTATTTATCAGTATACAAAATTACTAAGAAGGAAACCAGAATAATCACATTATGACTGAAAATGAGTGATTACTTGAATCCTGGATGAATGTATTATAATCCTTCCTTGCCCTCTTACACAGGAACCAGCAGCCAAGAAGGAAAAGTGCAACAGCAACAACAATTGGGACAACAATGGCAATAGTTATAGAAGTATTGCTTTTTCCTACAAAGTCATCACTTCTTCCTAAGGCACCTCAAAAATAAGCTTTAAGCCAAACCATAACATAAGACAGTGAAGTGATGGTTTTAAATTGCAGTTGCATAATTGTGGGAAAATATAATCAACTCGGCCACAATTGCAACCATACTACACTTGTACAGATTACACAAATCACAATATTACTACTACTACAAGTCTAAGTTACTGCATACACAATTTAAAACCCACGATGCCGATAAATTAACAGAACAGTTTTGAATACCTGAAGGAGGAGGGGGTAGTGGTTCAGTTATGGCAGAGACATTGTAAAATGGATATAACTCAAATCTGACATTACAACTTGGAAGAAGAGATCTTGCACCTATTGTTCCATTACAGCAACTTGGAAGACCACTAATAGCGCTTGAGAAACACATGTTACAATCAAAAGTGCTTAAGTCAGGAGTGCACTGTGCCAGTGTGTACAGCTTCTCTGACATCCTCGTTAACTCAACTTCTTTCGTAGCAAATTTGTTACCCGAACCAGAATTTGTTGCACTTCCTGTTAAATTTGTCAACGTTGTTGACAGTAGATTACTAAAATAATCACGGTCAAAGTCAGGGACGTTATTCACATTCTTTAAGTTCACGCTAGGGACTATGTTGTTCAAGAAAGAAAGGTTTGTGTAACGAATCATGCACTCATCATACCAAATTATGGACTCTGTTGTGTTGGTGCAATGACTTGTTATATTTTCCGCTGCGGCGGAGACACAGTCCTCACAGACAGTGGGGGATATATCACCGCGGCAGAGGAAGAGTCCCTTGACTTCATCAGGGGATCCTTTTGCCACCGAAGTGCGGTAGAAACCTTGGCCGAGGGTGGTATTGGATACAAGGGAAGAGAGGAGGAGGTTCAAGTTGGTTTGGAATGTTGTGTTTGGACTGAAATAGGATCCATCTGTGCAGACATGAGCACTGTATATGGGAGATGCTTCACTATCACTTGCAAAGCTTAGAAATCCAATTATGTAAAGAGATAAAAGTATGAAGTGGGTTACAGAGGATTTCAAGATACACATATTGGATCCTAAAAATATGAACGCCTCTTTCTTCTCCTAGATAAGTTTTTTGTTTGGAACTTATTCTGTGATAGATGGCCAAATCCAGAAGCTACAACCTTAATCTGCTTTAGTCAATATAGCAACTTTTCTTAAGTGGTTGTGATGTCAAACTTTAGAATAATAAAGAAAAGTCAATATCTGTGGCTAAATAATTGGTTAAAAATCATGAGGAGTTTGTACCGGAAAAAAAATTAATAATTCCTGAGGGGTAGTCCTGCAAAACTTGATAAGTGCAAAATTCGAGCATTATTTGGCATTAAGTGTTAGATTTTTTTGGGAAGGATTTTTTATTATACATAGAATGAAAAGTGTATTTCAGGCATATAGAAATAAGAGACCCTCTCATTAGTTCTAATAATTCTAACAAAAGTGAAGAAATATCTTCATTTCTTGATTAACTAGAGGTTGGTTGGTTTATATTTAGTCAACATTGATGGCTTACCTGTGAATGTCACTATATATCATGACAGTATTTGTTTGCATCAGTTGATGTGTGGACACACTTAGCATTAGATGTTCTAGATCACTTTATCTTCACATTAGGAGTATGAGTACCAAAGTAAGAGTATAAGACAAAACTCTGAAGTTTTTCCTACAACAAATATCAGGCTCTTCTATCTTAAGGCCAATGTGCACATTGAGTGGCAAAAGTCCTTCATAGAATTTGGTTATCAGTAATCTTTAGTTTCAAAAAGCTTATACTATATATACACAAGAGAAACCAATTAGTAGTTGGTTGCAGTGGAAATAGACTGCACACTGGGCAAAATACAACTATACTTATGGGGTTTCCCAGTCAAAGATCACAAAAATATATACACAAGGAATTGAAGGTAGCATAAAGTGTTCAAAATTTAAACAAAAAAGTTATCTTTTGATCACTAATTGCAACATCATACTATCGAGGAAAAGATTCAGTAATAGACATTTCATTGATAGAATATGTAGTGATACTCTTGGCTACATGGCCAAATTTTAATTCCATTGCAACCTTGTTTATTTCCATTCCACCATGTATAAAAAACGCTGGCTCCCGCGGTAATGGCAATTCGATTGAAGAATTGCTTAGATATGAAACGACTCCAGCCATTAATGGCCTATCATCAGGATTTTCTTGAACACATAATAAACCAATCTGAATGCACTTCATAACTTCAGTTTCAGAACACGATACACTCAGACTTGGATGCAATATTTGAAATGGTGCCCCATCTCTCCATTGTTTCCAAGCCTGAAGCCATTTGTGAAATTAAATAATCAGGATCATGTCCTACATATACTTTGTTTAGTTAATAGAAAGAAACTACATGTTTTTGTACTCAGTGCTTACATAACTCAATAGGCCATCAACATTGTATGGTTGATAAGAGGTAGAATGTTTTCTCCCACTGATTATCTCCAAAACCAGAACTCCAAAGCTGAAGATATCTGATTTCTCAGAAAACTTTCCAAGCATGGCATATTCTGGAGACATATAACCACTATAACCAAAACAACCAATATTAAGGGTAGTAAGCTATAGAGAAAAGACACAAGGAAGGAAAGTAATTATTAACATTTTGGACTTTAAACTCAAAGTAACTATGGTTTCTGTATACCTATAGAAACCATAATATTCATAGCTACTTGAAAAGTACACAAACATTAGATTCATTACTATTTAACAATATCCATAACTATGTTTAAGTAGAAACAGTTAAACGTAAATGTATCAACATGTATTGTTCTAATAAAAAGACAGAGAATTTGAAGCTTACTATGTTCCTACAATTCTATTTGTCCGTCCTTGTTCTTGGTCTATAGCAACCATTCTTGCCATTCCAAAATCTGAAATTTTTGGATTCATTTTGTCATCTAATAAAACATTACTAGGTTTGATGTCTCGATGTATGATTTTAAGACGAGAATATTCATGTAAATATTGAATTGCTTGAGCAATTCCTCCTATAATTTTATATCTCTCACACCAACTTAACAGCCTTTGCTTTTGAGGATCTGCAAAATTCATTAGACACAAAAGTGAGACAAGTAGAAAATGTGAAATGGATTATAAACATAAAGTACAAGTAAATGTTAAAAGACAAACCGAATAAAAAATAGTCAAGGCTCTTGTTTGGAACAAACTCATAAACAAGTATTTTCTCATCCTCTTGTAAGCAAAATCCTAATAATGCCACTAAGTTCCTGTGTTGAAGCTTGGCTATTAGTAAAACCTCATTCTTGAATTCTGCTGCACCTTGTCCAGAACTTTTTGAGAGTCTCTTTACAGCTACTTCTCGACCATCATGAAGAGTACCCTAAATACATAACTTATTATTATAAGTTAACTATGAAAAAGCATCATAAGCATATTTACATACATCTTATTTCTCTCACCTTGTAAACTTCTCCAAATCCACCTTGGCCTATAAGGTTCTCATCAGAAAACTTATTTGTTGCTGCTTCAATTGCAGCAAAGTCAAATTGCAGTGACTCCAAAGTAGTACTTTCATTTCCAACTAGGCAAATACATAAATTTTAAATATGTAGGAGTAAACTACTTTATAAAAGCTTAGAAAGTGAAAGTATATCAATTGATTTTGTTTTTGCCACATTATTACTTACAATTTTCTTTGAAAATAGCCTTATAACGCCTTAGCTCATTAAGCCGTCTGATACGATTGGCGAAGAAGAGCATCAACAAAAATACAATTGGAACCATGGCTATGTTGATCAATCTTAATGTGGCCTTTCCTGCATTAATCAATGCATGTTATGCTGATAACTGAATTGATTAAATAAAGTGTTCAATACTTCATAATGATTTTTCCTCCATTTCACTATACCTCAGTTCATCATAAAAAATCTCGCCTTACACACTTTAAAAGTTTATGTGTTGGTTTATTTCTCTCAAAAGTCAAACCTAGAAATCTAACCATACATGACTCACTCTAAGAAAAATTACTATAAGTCAACCCACAAGACTGAACCTACCCATAAAATATGCGTTTAGCTAATGTGAAGAATTTGAACCCAAACGTTGGTAATTTATATCTTAGAGACTGCATATTTACTTTTGTTAGTTAAGCTAGTGAAGTTTGAACCTTAGACTTTTTAATAAACAAGTTACTCAAAACATTAATTCTAGCTAGTTTAAATAAATCAATCAATTTTATACCTTATATATTTTCTCAAAAGTGAAATTTGATATTCATTTGTTTGGCTCGGTTCATGCAAAGTTAATATTTTGTGTTTTTTATAAACAAAAGTGAACAAAGTTTTGCACTTACGTGAAAGTTTCTTTTAAAGTTATCAACAAGGTGAGATCATTGCAAACATCATCTTATATCGTTTTTTATATCCAACCTGCTCCAAAAGTCAAAGTTTTGGAAATAAAAAGGAGTTGTGGACAGAAACATTTACCTGAATGTGATGATTGTGGTGGAACACGAGAAGATGGTGCAGGGTGCATGCGTGCAAGAGCAATATCCCTATAGAATTGATCTATCCCAAACATCAAACTGCAACTTGGATATAGAACCATTCCACAATCCTTTCCAAGACAACACAAAGGAATATCACTCATTATATCACTCAGACACCTATTACAATCTTGGCTTGACAAATCATGGGTGCACTGAACAAGAGTATACACTTTCTGTTTCTCAGACCCAGGCAAAGTAGCATTTTTCGTTGCAAATTTCTTCGTACCTTGAGGGCCAGAGTTTGCAGCTTCAGCAACTGCTTCACTTAAAGTGTTAGCTAACAACCAACCATAGCTTCCTTCTTTGGTTGAATTTGTAGTCACGCTATAATTCATGAACTTATGCCTTGGCCATTCATCCACAGTGGAGAAGAAACAACGGTTGGAATAACGAACCATGCACTGGTGATACCAAATTATGGCTTCTTTGGAGTAAGGACATTTTGATGATATTTCTAGGGTTGCCTTTGCCATGCACTTTTGGCACGTCTGGTTTGTGACATCACCACGGCATATGAAGAGGCCATAGATGGTTTCGCTTCCAGCCGCCACGGTGGTGTTGTAGAAATCGGTGGCGGCGGCGTGGGAAGATAGGGAGGTGAGGAGGGTGTGGAGGTTGGATTGGTAAGCGCTATTGGTGGGAGTGAAGGTTTTTTGGTTTGAACATGTGTGCTTTAGGTACATAAGATCATTTGCTAATAAGGTTGTGGGAAAGTTGAAGAAGGTGAGAATGAAAAACAAGACAATACCCATTTGCTAAGGTTGGAATAAAATAGTGAAACATGTGTTTGTAGTGGAAGTATACTATAAAACAAGGACGAGAATGTCCAAAACAAGACAATGATCTTAACTCATAAGAACACCAAATTACAATACTCATCAAAGTATGAAAGCAGTTAATGTTTTCTTCTGGTTTCAGATGATAAGATTTAATCAACATAGAATTGGAGTATTGTAAAATTATATTTCTATAAAGATATGTATATAACTAAGTTAAGCGTACGTAGAAGTAAAGTAACAAGAAAATTTTCCCGTGAATTAGTAAAAAAGTAAGAGGAAATTTTGAAATATATTTCTCAGTTTAATTTTTTAGGCTATGTCAGTTTTAGTCTATGTAATGAAAATAAAAGTCAGATGTCAAGTCAAAGATGCGTTACATGCTCAATTTGTACTGATGCAGACACAACCACAAACTAGTAGTCAGAATAAATAAATACGGGTACATTTCATATGCCACAAGTTCTTTATGCTACTTCTATGTGTCACCAGATATAAATTGATATGTCACTAACCAAAAGTTAACAAAGCATAACTATAAATTTGTAATTGATGACAAATAAAAAAATAACATAGACAACTTACGCCGCACTGAGTACCAAATAATTCAATCACTAAAAAGTAAATAAATGGGTGACTCAATTCTGAAAATAAAAACCTTCCTAGCTCTAAGCCTCTAACAGACTAGTCTCTGGTTTTTTGTCCACATTTGTAATCTTTTAAAAATATAAGGTCTCAAATATATCTCTCATGTTTATTAAAGTTTGGACATGATGGTTCATCTGTCCCTTTTCATCGATCAACTTATTTGACCAAATGATTTTACATGCATTTAAGGATGACCACGTGTCCTTGTTCTTGTCCAATGTGTATTTTTTAAAATATAAAAAGAAGTAGAAAACCTTAGGTTAAGCAAGTATATATATGTACGCAATCATGTGTAACAACAATATTATGTAGTCTCAAATTTATATATTAAACTTGTAAGCCTTCGTTTAGAAGAAGAAAGTTTTTCTTGTGTCCAAATTTGATGTCTAAAATATGTACAAAATATATTTTTAATGAATAACCACGAAACTCTGATGGTAGTTTAGTGTTACTAAAAGTTTGTTTAGTCATTTTAAGTGAAAAAATAGAACTTCTTTGGTTGTAATATATTGTTTTGAATTAAATACTTCAAGTCAGAGCTCTTAATTGTTGATAATTACCGAATATTGTGGATCATAGAAAAGATGATATATTAAATATTAATATTATAATTAAAACAAAAAACAAGCATGGTTCTATGGTGTAGTGGTTAGCACTATGGACTGAATCCAGCGACCTGGGTTCGACTCCCGGTAGAAACTTTTTAGTTTTCTTGATTTCTTGATCTTTTTAGATTTCTTGATTTCTTGACTCTTGGTTTCTTGATTACTTTCTTTCTTGTATTCTTGATTTTTGATTTTTGATTCATGATTATTTCTTTCTTGATTTCTTCTTGGTTTGGTTTCTTGATAACTATATTTCTTTATTATGTCTCTTCTGTCTCATATGAAGTGTTATCATTGTTGATTTCTTTATTTCTTGAATTTTTTAGATATCTATTTCCTTATTTTGATTATTTTTTAGAAAAGGTTGTCTTTCCCATCGCATATTACCTTGTTTCTTCAGTCTCCTATTAAGATTCTGTCACCGCTCTCCAACGATGCCGAAACTTGGTGATTGCTAGTATCCGAGGAGCTTGCACGATGGTGCCATTCATATTATAACTACCTATAACATAAGGTTTTTGTACCAAAGATGCGTTCTTTTCACTGAAAAGAGTGGGTTTGCCACTTGCTGCTTATCTTGGAACTCTTCAGCGATTGCCTGGAATTGAGGGGTTTGACAATGCTATGGACTTGGCATTCAATGAAATGATAAGGTGATCTAATGGTTTCGGTGAAGAGTTTAAGGAATGAAATGAAAATGTTTGAGGGTTGAAGTCTCAACCACAACAAAATATCAACCTACTAATATTTGCTGATCTTAAATGTTTTAAGACGATGTAGAGGTTGACGATGGTTTAAGGAAGTCTCATAGACAGAAAAGTATGGGAAATAAGACTTTGATGGAGGATGTGGTTTCTAATTGTTGTTGTTGTTGACATTAAATACAATATTATATGGGTTTGCTTAAATGACGTGACATTATGGTAAACTATGGGGAAAAAATGTGAACAATTACTTTAAGATAAGAGATAAAGATGCTCCTATGTCATATTCTGCTTGCACACCAAATGCTATTTTAAGAGTGTCAAGTAACAACTACTCCTTTAAGTGGAACCAAAAGATAACAGATTAGTAGTAGTTAGGACACTTGGTTCAGTTAGATTCTGTGTCTCCAGACCAAACTTTACATAACAATAACAAATGAAACCCTTTCTCATTCAGTTTACATAAATATCAGGTGACGGATGTTGATTCTTCATACTCACACACACATATATATATACTCTTTTCAGTTTTCACTTTGTTCTAATCACTTTAGGTTTACCTTGTAAAATGCAATTGCCTTTTCATTACAGCTACTGCTATGACCTATTGCTTGCCTTCTTCATGCAAATGCTACTACTGCACAATGCTCAAATGCATTTTCATTTGATTCTATCATTATGTCTAGGGACCTATATGGATTATTAGTATCTATAACATTTTCTTCCATTGCCAGTTCTTTCTCTTATCTCTTTACCCCGTTCTGCTTCTTCTCTCTTTCTCTTTCTGCTTGTTATTATTTTAACTTGTGATTTTGGCACTTTCTGCCATGTCCCACCATGCAGTTGTTGGGACAAAAATAGTGTTGCTTAATCATATCTTGGAAAAATTATGGACTTGCAAGCTTCTTCTATTGCTGCTTATAGCACCTTGATAAATAAACATGAGATATAATGTTGCTGAAGTACAAAGGTAGTGGTTATGATTAATCTTTCTCAGTGTCATTGTATACAGTATTTATGCATTACTTCATATCATTTGTTGCCAATTCTCTACTAGGTGAAGACATAAAAGATACATCACTACTAGAGTAATATACTAGCCTTGACTATCACATTCACACGATGTATAAAAGAAGTTTGATATATTTGACATACAACATAGAGCAACACTAGAGCCACAAACTCAACTCTTAAACAAACTTCATTATTGAATGAATGTCATGTGTAATAACTAAATAATAAGTAGGGTCATATAATTTTGTCTCATATGAATATGTTGATAATATTTTTAAGTTGAAAATATATTATTGGAAAGAATATTTTTAAGTTGAAAAATAATGCGCACGTTGAAGGAAGCATTTGCAGTGACCGAGTTTTTAGCTTACGTTGCAAAGGGAGGAATTAAAATGGGGCTAAGAGGTGAATTATTTAGAGAGAGAGAAGGGTATGGATGGTCATGGAGAGAAGAGAAGATAGACTTTTTTTGGTATAAAAAGAACATAGACTTTTGAAGTCCAGAACACGGTTTGTTGACCAAACTCAAGATTTGTTTTTCTATTCTGGTTCATTAGTCATGGTCTTGGGTCCTCAAACTTCTTTGAGAATGTCTCATTTGTATACGGCCATACATTTCGGGACATTTATGAAGTGTCGGCGCAATTCACGGATTTTATTCATTTTCTAACTTCCACTCCATATATTTTTTCTTTACCCTTTAAAAGGCTAAAGAAATAACATAAAAATGAATGTAGTTTGGTTACCTAATTAATATACTTTGGAAAATTGAATTAAAAATAATAAAGAGAATGTTGATATGGTGTAAGACTCCGCACATTTGTTGGAGGGACAATCACGCATCCTAAAATGATTAATTTTGTATCCATAAGGTGTGATGATATTATTGGTAGTATCAAAAAATAATCGGAAAATAAAATATTAAATACTTATTGTGTTTATAAAACACTAAAACTTATAGAATAACATCAAAAAGTAAAAGTTTTGGAATGATGCAAAACCACCTAAGTATGAAATTTGAATTTAATTGGAGTTCACTATTAACAAAAGGTTTTTTTCCCACCACATTTATATTATCAAAAACAACTTTATTAGGAGTTCAAAACAAACAATTTTCTTGGGTGAGTGATGTCATACATCCAGAAATTTTTTCTATGGATGAATGATGTGTTCTGTGTGCACTACACTAGTATTATAATTGACCACTTTCAAATATAATTATAATTGATTGATGTATGTGGAACCCAAAATATATGCTTTTAATTTCTAATAATGTATGTATATTACTTTTATTTAAATATCAGTAATAAATAAGACATCTATATAAAATGAATAATACTGAAATCCCTACAATTTGTGCATATAAACTATTTTATCCTATTAAAGTGCAGGTAAATGCGTGTCAGGGAAATATATTACAATAAATTTATCTTGGAGATTGTATTTCTAATTTTAGGTATATGTGAATAGAAAAGGGGAAAGGAGTAGAAGTAGTCAAAGAAAGAACCAAAGTATTAAATTGATGATTATTGAGTCGAGAAACGGTAACTGCTGAGAAATTCCAGCTTTGAATATCGTAGAAAGAAAGAATTTGGTTTGAAGAAGATAGCAATTGATCTATAGTTTTTTTGTCATAGCCATTGGCCACTGAATTTGAGAAAGTTTAAGGATCAAAGATAAGAAAAGAGTAGTAACACACAGAGAGAGAAGAGTTTGAATCCAATTGAATTGAAATAAGATAAAGATGAAGATTTCTTTGAGAAAATTGCGAGGTGTTGTGGCAGTTGAGAAGCATGAGCGGAGCAATAACCTATTGCCATTGTCGCAGTTAGAGGAAGAGGAATTGGCTCAAGCTACACAGGATATGCAAGATATCAGAGATTGCTATGATACCTTGCTTTCTGCTGCTGCAGCTGCTGCTAACACTGCTTATGGTTTTTTTCTATTTCTATTTTCAAACCTTTTTTTCCATTTCCATTGATTTTAGATTATAATCTTACTTTTTTACTTGTTATTACAGAATTCTCTGAGTCCCTGGGAGAGTTGGGTTCTTGTCTTCTTGAGAAAACCGCCTTAAATGATGATGAAGATAGCGGTACACGTTTAATAACTAACTAACTAACTGTCTTCCTTTAGTGTAATTTTGATGCATTGTTTACATGTTAAAATCCTAGAAACAACTTTTCCGCTTGCGGGATAAGGCTGTGCGGGGATACTCTTCCCTAGATCCAACTTTTATGTTGTGGGTATACACCATCAACCAATCTATATTGCTGTATATTTTACTTTTGGAAAGCCAAATATGATTGGAGAAAGGCTCCCCAACTGTGAATTTGAGTGTAAAATGAAAAGTAAAGATGTATCAAAATTGATTGGATAAAATGGATTTGCCCCTAATCAAGATAAGTACATCTTACTTTTTCACTTTACACTGAAGCTCACTATGTTTAATGATGTGACGATACATAATTAAATGACGTTGTAAAGAAACGTTTACAATTAAGTGCATCCTATTATTATTTTTTCTTATTTCTTTTATTCATTGTATTATATGGAAAGATATGATGAATTCATGTTAATGTGAAATTGTAAATGTAATCATTTTGCAGGAAAAGTTTTGCTAATGCTGGGTAAGACGCAGTTTCAACTCCAGAAGCTTATTGATAACTATGTCAGTCAATCCTTAGTTTGCATCTTTGAAATTTTAACAATTCCCTTCCATTTTCTGTGATGTTCTAAACTATTGCTTGTGGTTTCAGCGCTCTCATATATCTCAAACAATTACCATTCCATCACAATCTCTTTTGAATGAACTTGGAATTGTTGAGGTTTGTCTTTCACCTTTTTCTCTGTCCTGCTTACTGAAATTTGATACTTGGTATATAAGGTTATCTGCGCAATTTTTTTGGTTTATGTACTGCATATTTATTTAAGCTTTGAGGGTTGGAAGTATGAATGGCGGGTGGGTTCAGTTTGATATTCATGAATGAAAGATTTAGTCAGAATATCCCTTTAATTAGCCATCTAGAAGGAACATCTGGAGCTTTAGAATCCTGATATCTAGAACTGGTAGTGGAATATGTGCTACCTGGCCAGCTGGATCAGGGAACTTCTAAATTAAAATCTTATATTCCATTTTTTCATTTCTGTAATGCCTTAATAAAATCAGTTTATTTTTTTGGGATATGGAAAAATGTAGAAAAATTATTATAGAGACATAATAAGAAGATTGACAAAAGTAGATGCTTCCAACATCTTGGAGTCTTATCTTTTTGCTGGCTAAAATTACTATAGTCTTTGTTATTTGTTATATAACAGTATGACCTAGTAGTAGATTTGTTTTAATGCTTGTATTTCATGTAAAGAAGATTGATAGTGCGTTTGTTGTATCTACACTATGTTGTTTGGTTTATAGGTGAATTACCTTTTCTTATTTTTGTCAATAATTTTTTTTGGTCTTCATGCTGAAGCAGGAGATGAAGCGACACACTGATGAAAAAAGGTTTGGAGTGTTATATTGATTTTAGTTTTGTCTCTGAATGTGATTCATATCTTATCATTTGGTATATGATCTGTAGAGATGTATATGAGCACATCTTAACAAGATATAGAGAAAGAGGTAGATTTAGAAGCGGAAAAGCAGAGAGTTTTTCCTTGCAGCAGCTGCAAACTGCTCGTGATGAATATGATGAGGAGGCTACATCGTTTATTTTCCGGTTGAAATCTCTAAAGCAAGGACAATCGTGGAGTCTTCTGACACAGGCAGCACGTCACCATGCAGCTCAGGTTTTGCTTACTCCCAATATTTCATTTTGTGAACTGGGACTGTTTCCATCCTTTTTATTTAAATTTTGACTCTCAACTATTTTCTTTATTCTCAAAACAGTTGTATTTCTTCAAGAAAGCAGTTAAGTCTCTTGAGACAGTAGAGCCACATGTACAATTAATAGCTGAACAGCAACATATTGATTACCACTTCATTGGCCTTGAAGGGGAGGATGAAGGTGATGACATAGATGATGATGATGATGATGATAGTACTGATGAGAATGATGATGGGGAGCTTAGCTTTGACTATGGAGAAAATGAACGCGAGCAGGATGTTTCTACATCACAAAACTCATTGAAGGTGACTATATCATGAGCAATTTGTAATAATTTTATACCCCTTTTCTGCATCTTAATATTATTTACAAATGGGTGTTTTGAAGATTGAGCAATTATCCCTACAAATAGGCATTGATATGAGTAGGGTACCAATTGAGCACACATATGGCAACAGATTTTGAGTAAAATCAAATTTAAATGGTAATTGATTTTATGAGGTGGAAAAGATATTTTGTACGTGGAAAATATATTTTGTACGGGGAACAAGGTCCATAAGAATCAGAGTTCCTGGCAGAGCAGTTGTTGGCTTATGCGAAGAAACTTCACATCCTTATTTGTTCAAATATGATTTATTGATATACTTGCATAACTAATTTGTTTTGGCACGAATGCTGGAAGGATGGAGTCAATGAGATCCTCTTGATGAAAACTATGGAATATTAACTACTCTGCTCTATGCATAAACTTACCTGGAAGTTGTTATACACCAGACTTCCAATTTTAAATGTTTTGGATATGATCCACATGTTTGGTTTTGAAGTTTCATTTATAGAAGTTTCTATGAGCTTATTTACTCTCATTATGACATGCTTTTCAAAAATGTATGGTATGCTTCTCTGCAGTTGGACCTGGTGAAATTTACATTTCCCGAAGGTTCAACTCTGAAAGCTTTTAAGGTGAAGCAAACAAAAGCTTCACTTGTCTGGATTAGGGGCTGGATATATTTCATTTGTTGATCTGATACACCTCCTAGACCAACGCTTCTTGATGCATTTGGAAATGAGATTGTTTAATTTCTGTCTAATCTAAAACTTTGGAGTGCTATAATGAGTCTCTGTTGTTTATAAGCAGGATAACTTAGATATGCTTCCCAGGATTTCACTCTCCTTCAGGGATAAGTCAAGAAGTCAATCGGCTCCACTTTATGCTGATAATAGACCTGATTATAGTGGAAAGCTGAAACAGATGCAACCATCTTTATCTCGGAAGTTCAATTCGTATGTGCTACCCACACCAGTTGATACAAAGAGTTCAATGTCTTCAAGGCCAAGTAACCAAATACCTACAAAAAGGAAGACAAATTTAAATGAGCCTACAAAGAATTTGTGGCATTCATCACCACTGGAGCCAAAGAAATTTGGAAAATTTCTTGGAGATGAGAGGTTTTCTGGTCCTAATGTTAGAAATGCACAATCTGTACTCCAGGAGAGTAACCACAAAACTGTTTCCACAACGTTGCCGCCTCCTTTGATTGATAGTATTTTATCCTCAAATAATGATTTTGTTGCTTCTTACTCTAAAAAGATTAAAAGACATGCCTTTTCTGGTCCAGTGGCAAGTAATCCATGGCTGCCAACCAAGCCTGTATCAGTAGAAAGTGTTCAATTGTTTTCTGGACCTCTTTTTCGGACTCCATTTCCACAGCCTCGATCATCTTCTCCCACCCTCACATCACCAACTCCACAGCCTCGATCTTCTTCTCCTACTCTTAGACCTTCACCTAAAATAAGTGAGCTTCATGAACTTCCGAGGCCTCCATCCAGTACACAATCGAATTCAAAGCTTTTAGATTTGGTGGGTCACTCAGGTCCATTAGCGTCCAGAGGTCAAAATCCTTCTGCTGCAAATAATTCGGTTATAACAAGTCCAGCATCTCCGTTGCCAATGCCTCCTCCGGCCATGCCTCCTCCGGCCATGCCTCGTAGTTTCTCCATACCATCTGGTGGTACTCAAGATGCAGCAGTACTTGGGTCAAGGCCAGTGGGAGGCCCTCGTAAATCAACTATATCTGAGGATATTGCTTCTCATCCTTTGACGCCAATTGATTTATCTGATAGTCCGGTGTTATCTGATGGCTGAGACTGTTCTCAGATTGTTTAGATTGGAGGTAATATTTAAACATGATAGTTTGTTTAATTTGAATTTCCTTTTTCTGCTTTTTTGTGTAATTACTTGGGTATTTGTTATGATGAAATATAGACATTCTGGATAGAGCTTGAGTTTCATTTATAAATGATAAAGCCTTTTTCTCTAGCTGCCTGGTCTCAAATGACTTAGAATGCCCTTGAGGGTTATTACTCAATCCTATAATATAAAGTACCTGAAATCGTTGAGGGTCAAATTAGTCATCCAAAGATGCAATGGCGACTAATAAGTCTCCAACATATATGGTCACTGAATAAATCATTTAAGTTTAAAATGGCCACCACTTTGGTCCTTTTAGGGACTTAATTGGTCAGCATATTTGAATCTTTTTAGGACTTAATTTTGCACTACATGGTGGTCATTTTATTTCGAGGACAAACTTGGTGGCCATTGCATCTTTGAAGGACCCATTTGCTGATTTACTCTAATTTATGTAGTTGAAACAAGCTAGGTAATCTCCACAAAATTACATCCTAGAAATGTGCAATGGCCCTGAATGTATTATGGTGCAATAATAAGATCCTTAATTGGCTTATATTTAACTATGTTCTTTACAATTTCTGCAAATACTTGATATGTATTTTACATCATTTGATTAGTTACATGTCCAGTAAGTTAGGCTTTTATTTTCAAGTAGTAGGAATTTAATTTAAAACATGATATGGGAGTTACTATCGGCAAAGGAAATGGTTGAGTTAAACTTAGGTTATTGAAATTGTTATTCCAAATGATTAAATATTGTCAACCTGTCATGTTATTAATGATTTGATTTACAACATGCCTTATTGTTTTCTTTGCTCTTTATACTATATTCCTGTAAGAAAAATCGATTTAACATAAAGACTAAATCTTTACCTTCTGTTTTCAGGGATGTACATATTAGTAATATGCAATGAACCCAGGTATGGTGCTTAAGCAGATTAGTTCCTCTTACTTTCGAAGGTTTACAACCTGGGACGGTCCATTTTTGCTTCTTAGTTTGATTCAGTTCCAAATCTGTAAATTTTCCTTTTATCTTTCTTATAAACTTCTCATTGTTGATTCGGCCTTACAATTTAGGCGCTTTTCTTCAATTTTTGGTTTAGTGGGCGTTTAATAAACCCCATGTATTGCATTGTTGAATTTTGCATTTAACTAATTGATGCTAAATCAGTTACTAATCAATAACACTCCCCTTTAGTAGGATCTGTCCTTACCTTCTTTCCTATGCTTTCAAATTTTTATCTTATCTTTTACTCTGTCTCTTAGTTGAGGTCCACATTATTATTGTGATAATCTGGTTGTATTAATTTTTTGTGTCATTCTAAATTTGTTGATGATTTATAAATACAATATACATTTATACTTTATTTTCCAACTTTTTTTTTTATTTATTACTCAAAGTTCTTCATTTCCTTTTAATTTAGTTTCAATTATTTTAGTTAAAGTATATTTAATTTTACATTATTTAATAATTTTTTAAAACTATATATATAATCTTAAATATTAAAAGTAGGGATGACAATGGGTCTGGATGGGTCCGGGTAATGCATTACCCAGACCCGCTCCATTACTGTATTTTTGGACTTAGACCCGCCTCATTGCTGTATTTTTGGACTCAGACCCGCCCCAGACCCATGCTAATACCCACTGAGTATGCTACCCACGGGTCCTTGGGTACCCAACGGATATATTGGTATCCATAAATTCAAAAATATTAAAAATAATTGCAAATAATTTATGCATTTGTGCATTTGTTTCATACGATCTTATATGTTATTTAGACGATTAACAAGAGAAAAAATTATAAAACTTAATTTAAAGTTTTAAAAACAACTTAACTTTGACTATTAAACACAACTCATTTCATTATAACAAACATTAAAAACAACTTCAACACTATGATAAAAAATTCATTTAGTAATAACTCTTCGATTAACATAACATCACATCATACATATGAATTAACAATATAATATTATTACTTAACAACAAAACATAACATTTTAACAACATAACAATCACATTTATGAACTAATATGATATTATAATTATGGATTAATAAGATATTACAATATACACATGATATTATAATTAGATTGTTATATATATATAGAAAAAAATAGCGGGTCCGGGTACCCACGGGTCTAGATACCTTATTATCCAAACTCAGACTCATCTAAGAGTGGGTTTTAAAATCGCGGGTCTCAATTACCCACGGGTTCAAAACATAGACTCAGACCCGACCCATTGTGGATATTTTTTGCAGGTATCCGCGGATCCGGGTAACCATTGTCATCCTTAATTAAAAGGTATAGGACGGGGTAGGGGAACTATTCTTATCATAATACCATAAAATTTCAAGCGAATTTAGAAGTTGATTTTCAAATATAGTTTTGATTAAAATTTATATTTTAAAATAAAAGTGGTTGGTGATGATGGAATGGTGCTAGGGCCTGTTGTAGTTTACCACCTTATTGCCAACAACTTATAATTTATTGTCCAACTTGTTGTAAGAGCACGCCCATCAAGCCATGCTATTGCAATTTTTAAAGGCGATTTGGTGAAACATGATATTCTGCATTTAAAGCTTTTCATGCTCATTATGTTTGCCTTTTATTCATTAGATGCGACTTTGGAAATTGTATTTACTTTATAGTCAGGAAATAAGAGTAATCAACTCTTAATTTAATTGTGTGTATACAAAATACTTTACTATCTATGTATCCTCAATGTAATTTTTTTATATAATCATTTATATGTATAGTGTTACTTTTATTTAAGAGTTGTTGATGATATGATTAATACATGAATGAGATAATGAGATAACAATGTAAAAATTCTTATACTATTGGTGGATAGACTATTTAATGGTTTACTTGCTCAATTTAAAGAGATGAAGGAATATATTTAGACTAGGAGAAACTTGTTTCTGTATGTGTTTTGCCATGGAGCACACTGAATGAAACAAACCTCTTCCTCCTGTGTCCTGGCATGTGGGTAAGAATTTTATTTGATAAGATTATTTCATATTGATAATAAGAAGTTCCTGACCATAAAATGATGAAAATTCCATTGCCAAAAAAGGAAAGGTGAACTTCTAGATACAATCCATGATTTTCACAAAGTCCATCACCCCTTATGACCGTTGTGTTCCAAGCGAAAACTAAGAAATAGAAGCAGAGAAAAAGCTTCCTGGAATACAATAATATAAAACTATATGGAATAAACATGTTGAGTTGATAAGGAGTAAGAATCAGAACAAACAAGTTATTCAACGTATTTGCTTTTATAAGCTAATGAGTGACAAATGAGTCAAAAAAAACATTCTTACTTTCTTAGCAAGCCATTGATCTATATTGATTGGCAGGTAATAAACTAATGTAAATTGATGACCCTGCCTAATATTAAATGAGGCTACTTCTTTTAAGCCCCCAATTAATGTTTATCAACTAATAGAAATACATTTGATATATTGATAATTTAAGTTATTAGGTGTTAAATTTTATTGTTACATTAATTATGTGACATTTCTTAAAAAATACGCGAAGTGATTGAGTCATAAAAGTAGGTTTATTAAAGGATAAAAAAAGAAAGAAAATAAAAGAGTTAAGTGAAGGAGTGATGGAAGTAATTAAAGAGAGAGAGAGAGTAATAATTATTAAAGGGTGTGTGGAAAGGATTGAGAGATCTAAGAATTGGGAAAGAAGAATCAATGGAACGAAAAGGAAGTAGTGAGAGTCCAGTTACTATCCCTATTCGACGCCAATGGAGTGGTGATTCTTCTCAATTACACTCACGTACTAACGCTCATTCTCGTTCTTCATCTCTCACCGGAATCTCAACCGTCAAACGAACTCAGAATCTCGCTGCTAAAGCCGCCGCTCAACGACTCGCTCAAGTCATGGCTTCACAAACTGTCGCCGACGATGACGACGATGACGATGATGATGATCTTGATTTTCGTTACACTGCTCCTCCGCCTCTTTCTCTTTCATCTCATAGATCTCACCCTCCTGCTTCTGTAAGCTACTTATTCATTCTGCATCGTTCATACATTCATCACTAACTACCTCACTTTGATTTTTCAGTTAGCTCGGAATGTTATAGAAGATTCACCAATGCTTCAACCAACTTATCTTCGTCCACCACCGCCACCAGTAGCAGTTGCTACTAATAGTAATGTTAATAAACCACCTCTCACTTTGAGGTCTCCGCCAATTGACTCTTCTCTTCATCTTCTTAATAATAATAAGACCAATAATAGAAGGTATAATCTCTATCTATATCAATGCTTTTCATACCACCGCATTCTTGTTATTTATCCTTAATATAGGCATGGACTGTAAAAGTTTTTCTCTATTAGGTTTGGAATTTGGAATATATCGATGTTGTTCATTCTAGTTATTTGCAACTTACAACACACTCACAATTGACAAGTTCTTCTGCATTATTACACTCTTAGGTAGTATTTGGTGTGCACAGAGAACATAATAGATGTGTTGTGAGGAGCGTTTGTTCTGTCTTATTTATAAAATATGGCAAACATAGAATAAAACTCATCTTGTGTTTTGTTATGTCCTGTTCTGGAGAAATTATTCGATGGAACTGGAACAGTAAATCAGAACACGTTTGTGTTGTTGGTCATGGATTTATCAGTTAAAGTTATATGATTTTATTCAAAAATGAAAACCAATGAAAACATGTGTCTGGGACGATCCAATAATTTCTCCATGTTATGGGATGTGTTCCAAATGCTATTCTACCTTTTTTTTTCTTTTTTTTACTGTAAATTTTGATGGAAATTTTGCAGAGTTCCATTTGATACTAGACTTCTTCAACCAAAAGATTCAATTGACCAGCGTGAGTCTTCTACACTTCGTGATGAGGTTAGTTGCTTTTCCCTACCTACTCATGTTTTCATAAAGAGAATTGAATATGTTAAGAATTCAGGGCAGGTATATATATTGTGCCTTTCCAAATTCTCGAGTCTTGAAACAAAACTCTTTCCTATCTGCAGGTTGAAATGCAACAAGAAGAGAATGAAAGCCTTCTTGACAAAGTAATATAATCTTCTTTATATTGTCCTGGCTGTGAATGTACTAACTAAAATCAGCTATAGGTATTGAAGTTTTTCTAAAATGTGCAGCTCAGACTTGAGGAAGAGAGATACAAAGAAGCAGAGGCCAGAGTTAGGGAGCTGGAGAAGCAGGTACTGGCTTTATTTATTAGTTGGTATATGGTATTTTGTAAAGGGTGAGCTCGGCACTGCCTTGTGTCCTGGAGATCATGAGTTCAAATCTTGGAAACAGGCTATTCGCTAGCGAGAGTAAGGCTACGTACATCTACCCTCCCTAGACCCCAGTAGGTAGAAGCTCGTGCACTGGGCCACCCTTTTTATGGTATTTTGTAGTTTCCACAAAGGTCTTCTGAATTATTGTTTGCTTCTTGTTTGACACAAGACTAGGAGCCTGTATCCTTGGCTTACTTTACTATTTAAAATATTCATCTTGTTTTTTATTTGACAGTGTCTAAATTATGGTTGATCATGCTTCATTCATTTTACATGGATAGACTGGGATTTGTATTTGGGTGCCCCTTCATTTGCTATTCCAATTGACTATGCTTCAGTGGTTATTATTGTGTGGGCCATTGGGCTAGGAGTTTGGGTCGTATCCCATTATCCCCCGGGTAACTGAAAATAAATATTGTCACAGTTGAAGAGTGTTTTGATAACTAATAAAAGTTTTGTTTTTACTTCTGAAGTTTTATTACTCCACTTAGATGTTCATGTTCATATACATATCTTATGAAATTCCAGTAAGTTATAATTTGCAGTGTTTAATCTTTTTTTTAATCCGAGTCTGCAGGTTGCTTCCCTTGGAGAAGGTGTATCTTTGGAAGCTAAACTCTTGAGCAGGTAAGTGAGTTTGAGTTAAAATTGTCCCAATTTTTTCCCTTCATTTATTAATAGTATGTCTGACACCCCCATATTACTGAATTGCAGAAAGGAAGCAGCATTGCGTCAAAGAGAGGTAATGTGGAATAACTTGAACCTGTAGACCTGTTATACAAACTACTAATATAGTTATTATTTTATACTACGTTACAGAGAATGGACTAATTATTCAACAAAATAGTAGGATCTGCCGTTTATTGTTTAATAACCTTGTAAAAAATGCCTGCAAGCAAGTTTTTGGGCCCGTTTGTTTAAGATTAAAGATAAGTGGTTTTAGATTGTATTAATTAAGTGGTTTAATTTTTTATATAGATTTTGGTGTAAAATCCAAAGCTATTTTTGTTGGGTTAAAATAAAAATTAATCAATTTTTTATTGTGTTTCAGGTTTTGTGCTCCCTTTCTCTCTCTTCTTTAACACCAATTATAAACTAAAGCTACTCCAAGTAGATTACGAGATTCTAATTATAAAAATAATCTTATTCAAACATGTTTCATTCTGTTACAAGAGAATTTTTCCCCCAAAAAATGTGATTTTTTTGAAAAATAATCTCAAACAAACACACTCTTTATATTTCATAGGCTACACTTAAAAATGCTAAAGACTCTAAGGATGGAGTTGATAAGGAAATCACATCTCTACAGGCTGAAGTTGAGGTGAATATGCTGTCTTTCTATATTCTCAACCTACACTGCTGTCTGAGAAGTATCCCTCTCTTGCTACCATATATATTTAATTATTTCCTGTCAAATAGAATGCAAAAGTTGAGACTGCGGCTGCAGTGAGACAACTTAATGGAGCTGAATCTGAAATGAAGGCTCTCCGATCAATGACACAAAGGATGGTGTTAACTCAGAAAGAAATGGTATGTACTTCCGCAGTTGCAGGCATCAGTATTTCAATTTATTTGGAAAACTCATCATATACACTTTCATATTTTCAGGAGGAAGTTGTTCTAAAGAGGTGTTGGCTTGCTCGTTATTGGGGTTTAGCTGCAAAATATGGTAAGCTACTGCCTTGTTTAGCTTCATGTTTCTTTTCCTTTGTGGGTGGGGTTGTGGCATCTCTTCGTAAGACGATTAACAAGTCATGTTAATGTCAACTGGTTCCATATATTAATCATGTTTGGCAGAATCTGAATGATCAAGGTTTTCATTATGTTCATTTTTTCATTGCTTTTTGCACTCACGTGTGTTGGGATACAGCTGCAAAAATAAACTATGCCGCAATAGGTGGTAGTGTTGTATCGGTAGCCCGCAACAATGACACGAGATAATCTTTACTGGCTGAGTCACGACCAGGTCGCTCTCTTTAAGACGTTTCGTGGTACTGCCTCAAGGTGCAAGCAGACTATCAACAACGCTGTCCCCAGGATAAAACAGCCCAGGAACCCGGACCCGAACCCGAGCACGGTGGCGGAGGAGGTGGTGGTGCGCGCGTGTGTGGGGTTTTGTTTGTGTGAATCCTCACCCACTCACAAAACCTATTGTACCCCTTGGGGCACACCCCAATGGTAGGACTTGAGCTTTATAAGGCCTTTCACCTTCCATTCTTCAACCAATGTGGGACTTGGAGATTTTTTTGAAATTCACACTCCAAGCTCCCTCTTTAATGACCACTTTAATGTGCTTTAATGCATCTTAAAACCAACAATTTTCAACAGGTAGTTTATCTTCCTTTTTGTTTTTACTTTGGTGGTTGGCTAAAGGTATATGTCTTGGCAGCACTAGAGTACACTGTCAGCTTTTAATAATCAATTTTGCATGATTGTAAGCATATACAGTTATATTTTGGGTGAGTAAATTTTGTATTGGTTTATAGGCATCTGTGCAGATGTTGCCGTCTCAAAGTATGAACTGTGGTCATCCCTAGCCCCTCTTCCATTTGAGGTCGTAGTTTCTGCAGGTCAAAAGGCTAAGGAGGAATGCTGGGAAAAAGGCATGAAATAAAGATTCTGACTCTGTAGTTCATAACTTCATATTAATATTTGCTTTATGTTATATCCTTTCTTAGAGTGATGGTTTTCACTATTCTGGTATGCATGCCTATGATTTTTGCAGACATGATTGTTATGCTTTTTAAGCAGGTGATGATCCACCCGAGAAGAGGAGCAAACTTGTCCCAGACTTGAATGATCTTACCGGAGAAGGAAATATTGAAAGCATGCTTTCAGTTGAGATGGGATTGAAGGAGCTTGCTTCTTTAAAGGTTTTCTTCAAATGTTTGGTGGTCTTGTTTTACTCATGTTCCTCTGCTGCATGTTTTCATAATTAGCCAATTAAAGCTTTTGTTTTCTTAGGTTGAGGATGCTATCGTGCAAGCATTGTCCCAACAGCGACGTCCCAGTTCTACACGACAATCGGTCTCAGGTATGGTTTCCTGCTTTCATCACTGTTCTTGTTATCATTCCTAACTTGAGTGGTACTGTCAACCCATACCATTCAATTGCCAGGAAATGGCAGAAGTACCAGCAAGACTTACAGTGGTACTTATAGACTGATTCATATGAAACAAACCACTGCTTTGCTCCCTTCAAATCATGCGCCTTCTTTATATATTTTTGCTTAATTGGCATATATTATGGAGTTTTGTTGAAACCTTGCAGTTAGAACATTATGGAAAAGTATTTATCTTACTGTTTAATTACTTTTTTTGGTGTACAATCTTTTAATTACTTTACTGTTTATATTTTTATGCTTATGTATAATAAAGCCTATCATAGTCATACCCTACTTTCTAGAAACTATCATGCCCTGTGCTGTCATGAAAAATACCAGCATGGCAGTACTCAAACCCTTATTCATGCAACTATGCTTATAGATTACCTAGCAAGGGGGTTTCCTTGCAGAAAAAATCAATCCTAAGCCTTGCAAGGGAAGTGCTTCGTTCCTTAGCAGTTGTCTTATAGTTTATGTTAACCCTATCTACCTGGAAATATGGTTCCAATCAGTCATACCCTGTTACATACATATTTAAAGGAACACGAGCAAAGTATGTGATCTTAGTGTGCACATCTGACTTCCATCTATGGCCTGTTCTCTATACATATTAAAATCCATATTTCGCACGTACTAATAACATTCTATATATTTTTGGACATTATTGCCAGATCTTAAATCACCAGGAGGGGACCCTAAGTTCATGGAAGCCTTTGGTAAGTTTTCTCCTGCCTATTATTTGCTGAAAAAACTGTACAATGTTCCTTTCTGCAAATGATAGGTTAAGCTATGCTAAAATCATTTTTCATGTAGATTTGAGTCCAGAGGAGTCTGAGGATGTTCTTTTCAAGGAGGTATCCCATGCTCTTGTGAACTATTCTCACTCTTTACTATTGACAGCTTCTTGAATGTTGTCTATTGTAGTACATTTGTTTTTTTAATGGTAGAGAATAGTTGTTTGGGTATCATGTGTTATTGGGCTCTGCCAATTTTGTTTTGCACTGACTGATCAATACTTCTTCGTGTGTGCATGCATGTGTCTATATATAGGGAATCAAATAGATTATGTTAGTCATTCCCCTTTCTGAATTCGTCTAACTTCTGTAATAACTAATAAGGCATGCTTTTCTAGGTTCTTAATCACATGATCCTTTGAATTTGGATTTTGTAAGATGGAGTTTGTAATCATTTGCACCACCCTTCTGGCCGTCCTCCATTTAAAAAATATTGGTGTCTTTTAACTAGTTTGGATTTGTGGTCTGTTGCTTATTCTTTATCTGTCTGACAAGAAGCGTGGTTTGTAATACTATAGCAATGCCTTCTGAGTGAATCTAACCTTCTTGGGCAGGCTTGGCTGACATATTTTTGGAGAAGAGCCAAAGTTCATGGTATAGAGGAGGACATTGCCAAAGAACGTCTTCAGTTTTGGATTGGTCGAAGTAGTCATTCACCTACCTCACATGATGCTGTTGATGGTATTAATGTTTTTATTTTACTACCTACTAAAAAACATAAATCACTGTTCTTTATCTCTGCCTTCTATTTTCCATACTCTGTAGTTTATGTAGTTTTTTGCTGATCTTATAAAAGCACATCAGTACATAATAATGCTTTAGTTTTCCTGATGACTGTTAGGGACGAGTTATTGCATTGTATTCTTGATAGGATTTCCATTTAGTTTACTTACGTGAATCATCAAATTTCAGCTGAGCGTGGACTACTGGAGCTTAGGAAATTGGGAATTGAGCATCGACTTTGGGAAACCTCAAGAAAAGTTGATTGCTTGGCCTGAAATTTAAGCTTAATTTCGTTTGACAGGTTTGCTGATTTTATACATATGTATTTTGAATTTCATCTTCCTTCTAGTAACTCTCACCTTCCACTGTTCCGCATCGCTTTCAGAGTGTTAGCTCTAGGTATGGATAGTAACTGCTGTAATAGTAATGAAACTTGGGAACTGATGAATCTTTAACTCACACCTTTCTTACGTCGGATGCCACAAATAATAGTGATAACCTGTGAGAACTGTTATCATAGAAAGGAAGTTCAGCAATCATCACATATACCCTATGATTGCATCGTTTCAACCAGTTGTATGATGTAAAAAGAACTTTGGTTTGACCTTGCAGCAGCTTCTTTTGGGGTATACCAGGAATTCAATGTGAAGTTTGTGCTTTTCCTACATCACTTAATTAAAAATACACTATCTTCATATGACCCTTGAGGATATAATTTTCGTCTTTTAAACCCTTGAAGTTATAATTTTCAAAGTTTTATGTGTATTAGCCTGTGTTATTAAAATATTCTTATATTAATTGACAGAGTAAATTATACTCACCCCCTGAGTTTTAGTGAAATTACACAAACCATCTCTCACTTTTTTGTCCTTACACGAACCACCCCTAATTTTGTACATATGTTACACTGATTATCCCTACATAATATAAAAGTGTAATATTTAAAATAAAAAAAACGTATGATATGTGTAATTAATTAAACAAAATATTGTATATTATGTAGAAAAATTCAAATAATATAAGAGTCAATGTGTCTTCATTATTTGGCTCGTTATAAAATAATATAAGAGTTATTTAAACATTTATTTGAAATTATTAATGTATTTTTTAATGACATAAAAATAATAAAGAAACATTCGCTTTTGTACTATTTGAAGTGTTACACAATATACAATATTTTGTTTAACTTAATTACATTCATCACACATTTTTTCTTTAAAATATTACACTTTAACAACATGCAGGGATAGTCTGTGTAATGTATGTATAAATCTAGAGGTGGTTTGTGTAGGAGGGATGGGTGGTTTGTGTAATTTCATTAAAACACAGGGGGTGTGAGTGTAATTTACTCTAATTGATATTGATCATATTAATTAGCTTTCATATTCACATGAAACTACCTACAAATATTTTATTAATAAGACAGGAGATAATTAATAAATTATTAACTCACCCCGTTTGCAGACCATAGGTTTTGGATTGGGCTACTGGCTTGGTTTTATTTGAAGTCTGCAATACTTAATTATTATGCTTCATTACCCAACCACATCAGCTATAGGATGATCCATAATTTATCTTTTTTCATTAAGCGAAATGTTGTGTGCGAGTGTTTACAGACTCAGCACCCTTCACCAAAATAAAGCAACCTACACAAACAAATTCCTACAGCTTAACGCAACACAGCCTCACCACAAAAGGCAATAACGAAAGTAGACAACATATTACAGAGCCTGAGTTGATGCTATCAGCACAACAATGCTCTTAACTCAGACCAATGTGGTCAATCTTAAATTACAAATCTAAATACTATTTGCAGAAGATAGCCAAGGGGGCAGGCATTCCAACCTACCACTCTCCCTTTATGACCCCAAAACTTGTCATATTTCTTTCCAAAACAACTTTCCATAATCTATCTTCCATAACTGATGTAATATACTTGGAACTCCGGAAATTCTTTGCCTCTACCAATGTTTTCCATTCGAATCAGACAACAGAGCAAGGACCTCATTGTCATCAAATGACTGTGCAGCAAGCTCAATTGGGGTTCTTTCCTCCTCATCTACCACCCGAGGATCAGCCCCCCTGCTTATTAATAATTTTGGTAGCACTCAATGAACAATGGCTAAAAAATATAAATAATATGAACCCAAAATAGTAAGTAAATCAGTAAATATCCAAGTACCTTAAACAATCACTTAAATGAATAAGTGACTATACCAGGATTGAAGTTCATTTTACAGTTTTTTACAGAATCAGTTAAACTATTATGATTGTCAGGCGTACCTTGAAAGAAGTAATCTTGCAAAAGCAGATTTTCCTTTGAGAATACAGCGATGTAGTGGTGTTTGACCTTTCAAATTAGTTGCATTAATATTTGCACCATACTGTAGGAGGAGCTCCAGCATACCAATATCTGCAGTTTCGCAAGCAAGGTGAAGTAGGCTGCACCCGAGTAGAATGTCCACTGTCTGGCCTTCTTTAATGCTCACTGAGTTCAAAGAGCTGGTAGAGGATAAGTCAGACGAGCTGCCAGCTAATGTAGAACTGTGATCCCCCTGCTCTTGTAGTAAAATATCATTGGCAAGGGTTAAAGAATTGCTGCAAGTTTGCTCATAAGAGGCATTGATGTCAACATCAGAATTAACAATGTAGCGGTATACAGCTTTTATGTCATTAGTATGAACAGCCTCCCAGATATGTTGTGACACCTGGAGATGACATTGATTGTCCTTTGGCTTGCGAACAAAAATCTTCTTTGCATACTGCATAAAATAAATGGTGGCAGTATGGATAATATCAACTAGAATGTGACACAATGTTCAGTACATAAAAAATAGATGTCTGAGTAGTGATTATAGTTAACAATGTAAATGCATCTCAAAATGTTTGAGTTTGGAGTCCAAAATGCAAACAAAACACTTTAAATTGAAAATAAAGTAATACAAAATTGTGTTCTCAATTAGGCCAGACTACACAATGACATAGTCATAAACACAAACTATCGGGCATGTGGTGCATCTCTTCTCTTCCATACGATACCAAGAAATAACCTATGTTCTTTTCCTCTTTTTTTATTTACTCGTTTAAATTCTCATCCAGGTGTTTGTTGTAGGCTTGCAGTAGTTTAAATTAGTCCAAAATCAAAAAATTAACCCATAACCCATCCTCCTCCTTCGTTTTCCCTAAACTTGTCAAAATCCTAAAGTAAAAGGATCCTGCATATCAGAAAATTATAATCACACCTTTGCATGAATGAATTTTTCCTTCATGGATGGAGAATCAGATTGACATGGTTTTCTGATCAAAAGCAAGAAGTAAATATCAGCGATAATTGATAAAAGAAGTAACAATGATTGGTCGAACACAAAGATATGATAATGGGTGTTCTTTACCCTGTGGAGACAAGATCAATCTGAAAGGCACTTCTTGATTGCAGTAGTTCCTCCCAGATTGAATTGGCAAAAGTATTCCCAAGAGACTGAAACAAGCTTATCACAGAAGGCTCCCAAACTTTAACATCTAATGTAAGAGACCTGACCTGCAACAAAAGTGAGAACAAGCAGTAAGATGAGCAATCTATGCAAGCCTTGTCAGTTGTCACCAAAGCCACAGTTAATACTTTAATGTACAAGTAGGAGAAAGAGCCACAGTTAATACCTTAATGTACAAGTAGGAGAAAGGAAAAAACACATTTTTTAGGATTTATTTGTAATCCCTTTGTAATTCTCATAATTTCTCACATTTTTTACTTTCTTCTTTTGGTTATCAAGACCATTAAGAAATAAGTATTTTGGCAACCCTAACCAAATATATTTTGAAGTAAAAAAATAATTTGCAGATGTAACATAAACAAGGATCAAGAGAGGCACTTGTATTATCTACCTTTGATATGTGTACACCAAGGTTTCGGTGAACACCAGAACACTCTATGCAAACAAGGACACCGAGATTTAATGATGCCCAATCAGGTTCTGGGGCACCACAATCAGCACATTTATCATTCCCGGAAACTCTTCGCAACATGTCAATTGTCTTCTCACTTCTAATACAGGATCTTTGCTGCTGCAAACTTCTTGAAGGGCGCTCCAAATGTACAGTAGCGAGTCTTCTATCTGCTGCATATTCTTCAGCAGCAGAGTGATCAAAATCTGAACTTCCAAGAGAACTACTCTCACTGGCACACCTATGATAACCACTTCCCATCGGACTTGACGGCAAATACTGCTAAAATTGGATAGCATTAATCAAGTTGCTTGTGACATTTTATTGCCACATAGTCAGCAAAAAATATTGGCAGTTACCCTTTCTGGAATCTGAGAACTCAGCAATGAGGCAATAACACCTGTTATCTTCTCAATCCAATCCATTTGGTCCAGAGCACTCTCTGCCTGCACTGACAAGCATAATTATGTACAAATTAAGGGATTAAATTACAAATCCTTTATAACTATCCTTCTGGTATCACGAATAACAAATCCTAAAATCAAATCAAATAACCTGCAAAGTGTAGTTCTTTGTAGGCGAAATGATTCTGAAGCAAAACCTCAAATCTGATTGGTCTGCATCAACTTTGATTGTTGATGTGAGCAGGTTTACAGTGTGATGAGCAACAGATTTCTCATCATGTACCCCGCCATGATAATGAGAAGAGAGCCATCGACTTAGAAGTCCAGAACCGAGCTCAGAACTATTCCTCTGACCAGAATGTTGACTGCTAGGCCCCTACACATGATAAGTAACCACAGTATATGTGAAATTTGATATGGAGAAGCATATTAGCTATAGTGCGTCATAAGCCAACTAAACTTTCATATTTGCTTACAGAAGATTTGTTGTGCTGTTTACGATAGTAATACAACATTCCTCGACTATCAAGAACAAAGAACCTCCTTTTCCAGTCCCCCCTTAGGTTTGAGGAACGCTTTGAGAGATACCCTTGTCGAATAGTTTGAACCTAAAATGATTAGAAGATAACAAGATTATAAAATAAACCATTAGCAAAAAGTAATTACTTCAAACAACAATATCCAGGCCTCCTTTCAACCTTTCCCTTTGCAGCAGATTGCATAACTGCCTCTATCATCTTATGTGAACTTCTACTAATGGCTTGTATACGATCACCATTTGGAGGCCCCGTAGAACCATTTGAAAACCACCTCTCTCGATCAATCTTCCGTTTGTACTCTAGCATTTTTTCATTGAGAGCTGCATGCTCATAGTTGGACCTTTCTCTTGATTGCTGAGCATAAGTCAAGACCTGAAAAATAACTAGCTTGGAGTTAACCATATTTTTCACTTTCACTCGGTCTCATCTGCTTGCCAATTGACCACCCACGATATACCACTTGCTCAATAATTTTATCAATGACATAAAGATCCAATTTCACAACAAAAACTGGTGTTTAAAGACGAAGCTAATGGTGAAGCTGATCACAAACCTGGTTAATATATGGCTCCATTTGGTGCAACAATTCATACCCCTATATGTGAATTTCATTATGAATAAGCATGTCAGGTCAAAGGACTTGTAAAAGATTAATGAAAAATTATGATCTACCTGTTTGAAGTAGCGAAGATGAGCGTCCATGGTCCCACTGACTGCTTCTAAAAATTCAAATCTCTTCTTTGCTTCAACATTTGACAAGGCAGTAACCTGAACAGAAACTCAAGTTTATATTTGTAAAAAAAAGCAAATATCACAGTAACATTATTTATTTATATATACATCTGATCAAATGAATTCACTAACAAGATTAAATCGAGCTTGGTCAAATGCATATCTTGCGTTATGAAGTTCCTGAAACATCTCACAAATATACCAAGTTAAAAAATGTCATACATCATTACATATCTATGATGACCAATCACATAAGAAATACAAAAACTAACCTCTTCTAGGGCAGTAACAATATCACTTTTCGTGCCTTTTCTCAATGACAAAAACTTTTCACGCGCCTGTAGCAAAAGCAATTTTAGCAATCATAACTAAGCAACTTGATTTTGAAGCTTACAGCCCAAAGAGGGCTGTTCCAGCCTTGCAACTGTATTTTAATAATCAAGAGATAAAGCAGCAATAGCAAATCCAATATAACAGTAAGTTGTAGTTTTATGTCACCGGGCCCTTTAAACTTCTGCTTTAGCACAGACATAGGCTTTGATTCATCTTAATCCCTAGTATTCAGTATAAATTGCTATGTCCATTATGTATCCAATGATTTAATTCTGAGTGAATCATAACCATTGAAAATGTTCCAAAGCAGGAGAAATATACCACTAATGTACGACGTGAGAAAATTAGAAAGAATTTATGATTGAGAACGCACCTGGTCATAAATAATGCTAGCCTTGTCAAAGCTTTTCCGCGATTCCTGCAATAACAGTGGATTCTTAAAACAGAAATTAAATGTGCATAACAACTCAGTAATTTCGATGCTCAGAAGTAAACATTAAAATAAACATGACATCATCTGATATTTGTTAGAACTTAGAAGGTGTTAGGGTTGTTACATTTGCGGGATTTTGGTTATACACCTAAGCACTGTTTACAATACCAGAGAGACTGGCAAGTTGGACTGGAATGACCTGAATCCTCCAGCTGATCCAATCAACCTTTTAAACCTGGTATTTTGAAAATCTGCCCTTGACCCGGTCTCAAACCACCCAACTGGCATGAATTGCACTTAGGTTGGGCAGGTGAACCAGTTTCTTTTACTAATGCATAAAAAATTCCAGAATTCCATCATCAAGGTTCAAACTTAGGATGGCCACTAGAATTTCTCCCATCCAAAGCATGCATAAGACTCCTTCAAAACCTTGAACTAATACCAAGTCATTCTCTCCATACAAATCTGAGCGACTTGAGTACACAACTCTGGCAGGGTCCCTTGCACCGTGAAGTAAAACTCAAACCTAGACACCCATCATGCTAGGTCGCCGCACTAGAAGCCAAGTAGCTCGACACGCTTGTAGGTGTGTTGATAATCAGCGTTTTCACTATAATCCCAGTCGATAGGATGACGTATTAATTAGTGTTAATGGCTGGAGTTCCAGATGGTTGATTCACATGACCTCTGTTATGCTATTCACAACTCGGCACTTCACAGCAAATCTGCGGGTCATTGGTGACTATGGAATCCTGCTCTCATCCTAGCATAAATTGCTATGACGCATCTAGGGATTTCATTGACACTAATTATCAAGGAACTGAGCTTCAACGAGCGTTCCAGCTACTGAGCAATGTGCTCTTTCAATTTCAAATCGTGAGTGTGTGCACACCAATTACTCCTGATTGTGCAGCAGTATCTCCTGATTTCGGAGAAAAGACTCGACAGCTCCCACACTAGCTTCCATGGCTTCATACCTCAGCAACGACATTCTACTGTGCATACACTACAGTCTTCCAAATTTGCTCTCAACTAGAGCACCAGTTTACAGGATTCAATTACTATCTACTAGTATCTAGAAGAAGAAGAAGACTTATGAATGTAGAAAATGGAAAGGAAAACTGAAAACCCAAATACAATTCACATTCGCCTTCCCGTTTTGAATTTACCATATTTATCATATCTAAGATCTGCTGTGTCTCTCTCCCCTAAGTAACTTCCTCTCATCACTGCTCATTACATGCCTTTGCCTCCTAATTAGTCTTTGGGGCTAACCTTAAAACATAACGGCCCAATATCCTATCAAGCTCATATATAGGACCCTGTATGGAAAAATTCCAGGAGCTACATTTGGATGGACAAAGAAAAACATTGGGAAAATAGTTTTACTAAAATACAAATTATGCACTTCCATGATCCTTCCCACTCTACTTGCCTCTTAATAACATTCAGGTAAATGTAATTATAAGATTCCTTAATGCTCAAAGCAAATGTCCCAACAGTTGAATTCTTTAATGCATAAAAGAACCAAATGGTTGACAAGCTTCTACATTAGTGACGCTCGTCCATTACTTTTTCCTCAGATTCAAACAAGAATGGGAATAACTCGTTTCACAAGGGCACCATATTCTTATACAGAACTCTTGTTGCTTCCCCTCCCCAAAAATATAAACACTTAAAGAAAAGTCTATTAAAAGAAAATGTATATGCATATATTGTTTTTGTAAAAAAAAAGAGCCTGACATTTTAGAGATAGGCATATATTATTTTTGTCACACAAAATAAAAGACCAGTCTATTATTATTTCTGTACATATCTAGCTCACGAGGGGAGAAAACATTGTGTGGTGGTTAAAAAATAAACATTACCTTAACCTCTTGCAAATCAATATTGACAAACTTAAACAACCTGTCATTTAAAATATGCTCCACCTGAAGAAGAAAAAAGCAATCAATGTCAAAAGTGTAGCAAGCTTTGTTGTATGGAAAGCAAACAGTAATTTGATAAGAGGCAAAAAGCAGAAACTCAGATGCCTCGTCCAAATAGCAAACTGCTAATTGCTAAAGGTAATGGTTGGAGTTAACTTCAAAATCTTATGCTTTGACCTATTACTGATGACTATCATGTTACTTTTTCCCCCTGAGCAACCACATTTAGAAGCCTGTCGCCACTAAGAAAAGATTCAAAAGTGTTTACATCACAATCTGATACCTTGGAACGAAGGACTTCCTTGTATGTCCCAATTTCTCTTAAGGCTATAGTGAATTTGGTCATAACAGGACCTGAAGTACAGACATAAAAACTCAATCAGTAAAGCCAGAAATTTTTTTTTACTGCTGTTTAGAGTCGAATAGTCCCAAGTACAATAACATTGCATTGCAGAGAGGTTGCAACTTTGCAAGCATACAATCTAAAGAAGAATTTAAATTTTTATATTTAAAGGATAACATGATTAAGTGCTGCATCAGATATCTTAGTTTTTATATAATTGACAGTTTATTGGGGGCAGTAAAATATGGAAATGTTGTGACAGGCACTAAGCAGGGAGTAATATTAATTACCAGAACGAAGACAGAACCTTTTCATATATGAGCAGAAGAATGGTGTCCTAGGTAAAAAAAAAGTGCATACCTCCAAAAGCCACACTGAGAGGGTCATTATGCCCTCCACCAAATATTTCCAGGGAACTTGCAAATGCAATATCTTCATCATATGCCTCCCCAAGTCCTTCACTGAAAACCACAAAAGTGGAATTAATTAGATTATCTCACGAGAACAATATATAATATCTAAAATCTTCAAAATCAATGTTCAATGTGTTATCATAATCTGTGAGAAACTTCCACAACAGATTGTAGGAAAAGAAAACAAAGACGCTAATATAGAAAATAAACACAACAATCCTCTTCTTTAATGGATATCCCTTTTCTATAACAAAAAATTCAATATAAAAAATGTGCGTAGCCTTATCCCTACAAGTGGGGAGCCTATTTCCAGGATTTAAACTCGTGACCTCTGTCACTAAGCAGCAACCTTACCATTGGGTCGAGGCTATGATATGGGTATCTTATCCTCTTTTATCTCTTTGGTGTAGAATTTTTTATTGATTCATTTTCCTCTATTGATGTTGTTTGGGATTGAGTGACTTTTTTAGATTCACGCTGGAGCTCTGAAGTCTGCACGTGGGCTTTTTGGTGGTGTTTCTTATTTTCTTTGGTAGACATGCAAAGGGATTGGCATGCTTTGTTGCATGGCCCATTTGATTCATTTTAGGTGTTTCTTTTTTTCAAGCTGAATGGGTGAAATGACAAAGTGCATTAAGTGTCATATGTAATAGAAATGTACCACTCAAACTCAATTTTTATTGTACAGTTATAAGATCAGTAATGTGATGTGGAACTGAATGTTGGGCGGTAAAATGTCAACAAGAGAATAAACTCAATATAGTTGAGATGAGAATGTTGCATTGAATCATTTGACACAATAGACAAAATAGGATTAGAAATGTTGTCTGAATGATTAAATTATTGGGAAATCATTGTAAAACAATTAAATGTTCCAATGTTCTCTTTAACTAATTTACTCATTTCTTAGTATGATGTAGGCTTGTTGGCACCTTTATCTACCTTGCATAAACATTGAAGTACAGAGGAATTCAATAAAAAAATGGTGGACAGCAATTTGCATTACAGAAACAAGCATGAGATATGAGAATTGTATCTACTCCACCAAAGCATAAAAGAATTAGGAAATGATAGAAGGAATAAATACGTGTATTTTCTACAACCCTTGTAGAACTTCAAACTTCTCTCTCTCAAAGATTCAGCACTTTCCTCCTGGCATAGTATCTGCATCACCAAATAATTCAATGAGCAATAGGTTACTAAACAAAAGGATCAAAGAACTCACTACGGATCTAAACAAATTGGAAACGGTTACTATAAAATAGGCATGGCAGTACATAGAATAAATAGTACATTGAAATAAAGAGTGAGATGAAGAAAGATGCAAAGAAAGAAAAAGAGAGTAACCTGTTTACGGAACATAGGAGAATCATCCAACTTTGAGAATTGCATTTTATTTTGTCTGATCTAACTAACAATAGCTGCAATGATTTAATAGCATTTCATCACACCAATTAAGAAACCTTCATTCCTTCATTCATTCATTCATTCATTGTACTTGTTCACTCGAGATCTCGCATTGTACTGATTTGGTCTTAAATCAAAATCAAAATCAAACTGAATCGAACACTATATAGTATCTATCTATCAGCGTTGCTACTTGAATTGTATTTGATGATCCAGAAGAGTCAACAAGAGAGTATCATTTTTGCATGAAAATCAGAGTCCTTCTTTACTCTTTTCTTAACTGCCAACTCTAAACCCCACAAACATCACCACATTCCAAAGCCCTAAAACCAAAGCCCACCCACAAAACATGGATCTTTCTTTTTTTTTCAAACCGCCTTGGCCTTAACGTTACACATGAGCGCTACAGAATATTCTTTTTTTTTTACTTCCTTTTTTTTACTAATGGATAAGAATATAAAGGAGCATGAAAGAAATTACACCTTAATAGTTCATTTCTTTCAATATGCATTAAAATTTTAAAATGATATGTTCATTCTTGAAAACAACTTCACTAAAAAAAATCTTCGTTAAATTAAAAAAAATTGTCCACCTAATTATGAAATGGTTAAATGTTGTAAGTAATTTGGGACATTTTAACTAAAATGTTCTCTTTTAATCCTTATACGTTTTCAATAATTATGAAAGTGAAATATAATCTGAAAAATGAATGCAATAAATAAAGGTGTAGTTTAAAGAATATAAATTATATCATGAATTTTTAAGTGGAACAGATAAGAAAACATTAAAGTATCAATTTTTAGAAAACCGAGGGAGAAGTAATATTTTTGGGATTTTTTTTTACAATTTTGATTTACAGTTTTGGGAATGTCTTTTACAATTTTTGTGAAGGATACTGATTGAATTACAAGATAACCTGTTATGAAATTCAAATAGTCATGGGAATAAAAGTACAGAACATGGGAATAACCTTTCTAAGAATCAATAATGGTACAACATGTTGTATAGCAGACATATGGAAATGCCATGCCCTCAAATTAACTTTCCCAAAAACAATTTAGCAATCCTTCAAACAAACACTCGACATTAACTGTTATATCATATCTAAAAGTTGTATTAACAATTATATGCATATTTTAAATGTAGTGGTGTAAGATCTCACTAGATTATCAGGATGACTAAAATGTAAGATTTCGATTCTTGATAATGACACTTGAAGAGTTCGATTCTTACGGGGTGATCCATGCATTGCTTTCGAGTTTGATTCCAAAGGTTGTGGTCCTTGCCGCATCAGACTCCTTAGTATTGGATGACATTGATGTGGAATCCACTAAATATACATATGATATAGACTATCTATTTCTCATTTAAAAATGAGCAAGTAATAAAAGGCACCCAACTAATAAAAATACATCTTAATAATGAAGGTCATATCATATGTACAAGTGTACAAACACTTTTATTGGCCAGGGAATGATTCGTATAACCTCTTGTATATAGCAGTGAAAATAGAGAATAATTGCAGTAACTTTCAATGTCTATATAACATTCTAAAATGACAAATAGTTATCAATAAACCACAAAAATATGGCAAGTCCAGAAAGGAAAACAAACATGGGAACATGTGAGAGAGTTATCTTCAAGAAGACATCCTGAGATAAATGACAGGAACCAGAAGTATCTACAGGATTCCAACTGTTATGTACAGTGCATTCTGATTGCTCTTGCACTATAATTTATCAGCAATTCTCCCAAGAGCATTTGCAAGCTTATCAAGTACAGCAACCAAGTTATTCGAATGATCCTTCCGTTGCTGGCAATCCAACTGGAAATTTATATTCTGAGCTTCAAGTTGGGTATTTAGCATTTTGCCATTTCTTTCCAAGACATCAATCAAGTGATATTGCAAAGTTTCCTCCTCTCCATCAGATGCTAAACGCTTCCTTTTCCGTTCTCTTTGAGATGTAGAGCCCATTTCTGGATTTGAAGCTGGCTGTTTCCCGTTGGTCACGCCTACAGAATGAAAAGAATGTCAAAATAAGTTAAACGTATGAAAACAAGTTAAACGTATAATTGTGCCTTGGCTAACTCCTTCACATTGCAATTGTTAAACCGTCACATTTTCTCTTATGCCTACCTAATATGAGGAGGTCCAGTTGAAAACAGCTAATGCTAAAAAAATGGCACAACCAAAGCTTGTGGCTAAGGAACAGTTATGGCAAAATCCTAAGCTGTATTTTTGCCATTTATGAATAACGAGCTTTTGAAACATCAGTAGTAAAAGGATAATTGGTTTATTTGCCCATACTGTAAGCAGCATATGCAGAACTTGGACCATTCAGAAAAAATGCTATGGCATAATTTAATATCAAATAACTTTTAGAGAATTGAGTGAGTGCATGTATAAATAGCATTACATGCATGAACAACATACCAGTGGACATTAAATATGTAAGGAACTTCGATCAAATTCATATTCTACAAATACATGGTTCATACCCAAGTGAAGCACTTTCAAGACCATGTTAACTTCTAAGTCATCGATCACAAGTCAGGTCACAGTGTCCTATCAATAACTAATCCCATTGACAGTATCATAAGGTGGCTTATTGCAAGCAAACCTATTGCTATTTTTTACTTTAGGACATCAGGTAGTATTCGTCATTTTTATTTGTTTATTCAAGTTGATTATTTTGAAATACAACAATGACATTTATGATTTATGTGTGAATGAATGAATGAAACTTAGTATGAGCACAGTAAATACAGAAATGAGAAAATAAAATAAATATATATTGCCAGCATGCTTCAAATGCAATAGCAGAAAAGTGACAAAGAAATAAGAAAACAATGGACTTTATTTGCAGGCACTAAATTAGCAATGCAGCTGCAGCAAGAAAAACAAAAGCATTGGTATAAATATTGATTATTGAACAAGGTAGTAAGCTGCCACAGATTAATTTTAGGCTTTTAGGAGCTGACTTGAGGTCTATATGCTCCAAGTTCATCATATTCTGGACTCTGAAGATGAGGTCAACAAAAATAGTTTTCATAATTTTGGGTTAGCCATCTTTTCATCGATTGCAATTTAACTATAATAGGCATTAGGTTAAGGGCTCACTACATCAAAATGATTAAACGACAGAGCTATCTTCAGACAGAATATAGAAGCCTAATTAGACCAAAGAGAAAGATTAATAAAACAAATTGCTGCAGCTAATGTGTTTGCTAATGCGGTGATTACTGTCATTTGAGCGTTAAAATATTAAATTGATCTACAATCAATCATTAACTCAAATAAGTCTACAAGGGCATTCACATTCAGATAATCTACAATCACAAAAATGAGATAAACAATAATTTTCAAGGCCATGTGGCATTACCTTGAGCATTACCTTCGCCATGGGAACCGTGGTAGACTGGTTGATATCGCTTCTCTGTACAGCAAAACAAAACATGAAGGAAAAAATTCCTTACGATAATCTGACAGTACATGTGCAAAATTTTAAGAGACAGCTGGAAGAAACAATAAATGAAGACAGCAAGAAGCAAACCTCATGCCAGTAAGTGCCTAAGACAGTAGTAACTCAGAAAAGCCAGAAATAAGAAAATGAAAAAAATAATAAGGAAGGAAGCCTTAACCACAACCAATTAGTGTGTTAGGAGCCATTAAAACAGAGTTTGGAGAGTCCATACTTCATTTTGAATTTTTTCCAACAATGTTTGGCATCTTTAGAAAATGAGTTAGTTATATTCAGAGCTCAAATCTTGGTTTAAAAGTGAAAAGCTTTCACTCCCCTTCATCAAAACTATACTATTTTGACCATAACACACATAGAAAATTAATACTTGTCACATCCTTTTTCAAAGTTCAAACCACTGATTTAGTAATTAAATGTCCAAAAACCATTTTGATTAATATATTATTATCTAAACAATGTTCATTCCACAAAAATCAGTAACCAGTAAGTATAAACCCACTTTTAATCAAAAGTAAATTTATGATTTTTATGAGTTGAAATTACACATGCATTAGTTAGGAGCAAAGAAATTGAAACCAAACCTGGGATAGGAGTAGCAGCAACAGGAACATCCTTCTTCTCAGAACTGGGACTACCACCCACCTCGTCATGTTCAAAATCAGAAAACAACCCACCCACACTCCTATTACTATCATACACGTGAGTCTGCGGTGGCTCACTATAACCCTCCGGCGACGATAGAGCTAATACTAACGCCGGCGACAGAGCCGTTACCGGCGACCCAGAATCAAGAATATCGAAAACCTCCTTATCGAAAAACCCAGGCAATTTTCTCTCTCTCCTTAAATCATTCCTCATAACCCAATACGATTCCGTTTCATCTTTTATCTGAGACTCCCATTCTTTGATCTTCTTATAATCTCCCGCGAGATTACTCCACCTCTTTCTGCACTGAACCGGACCCCGGTTCACCCCATGTTTTGAACAGTAAGAAGAAACTAATGCCCATTTGGGTTCAATCTGACCCGAACCGAATGATAAACCGGCGGTTCGACCCCTTCTGAATTTATTCTCAGCATCTCTCTTTCCCTGTATTAAAACAACAATCTCTTGCCTTGTCCAACGTGGCAGTCTTGGTGCTTTGCCTCCGTCATCTACGCCGTTAGTTGTAGCGTCAGGTTCGCCGTCAACGGGGTTTGGGTTGTGATGGAGGGATAGTGGTTGTTGTTGAAGAGCCATGAAAAAGGGTCAGCACATATTTGGAGGAAGGAGAGAGAAAAGGGGTTTTGCGGCGTTGCTCAATGTTAGTGCCCAATGCCTTTCAATTTTTTTTTACTGCCTCTAGTGTACATTAAACAGCTATTCACCCTTAACTCTTAAATATATAATAATGCTTATTTGACCCTTAACCCCTCAATAAAGATTTTTGTTGTTATTATATTGTATGTGATTTATGTTCGGTTAGTTTAGTATTTTCCTTCCTTCATTTTCAATCATTATTGACTCTTCAAAAATATAATATAAATGAGGGATAAATAATATATTTACTGATATAAATGTTTATATTGACAATGTACATATGTTACACTCTATTATTTTTATTGTTTTGTTAATATTACTTAGGGTAAATAACACTCCATTACTTTAACTTTTTAAAATAATGATAGCAACATCTAGGTGATTATGATAATCCACAGGTTAATTTTTACATAATCATAATGATTTTTATGTCAAGGTTTTATTGGTGCTTAGTTAATAGATAAAATTATATTGAATCAAGAAATAATGAGATGATTGGTATTTCACATAGCCAACTAGATAATAATGAGATAATTAGTTACTAAGACATAAACTATGTACAAATGACAGCAATTATTTATGCCACATAAGCAAGAGAATATTTTGCTCATGATTTTAGTTATATTATTATATTGACAAAACTCTTCATAACAATCCAAAATTCCCAGAAGATATGCTAACTTCCTGATAAATATGCTTGATTTTCACTTTGGGACATTGCTTAAGCAAACTACTAATGCACTTTAGGAGTATTATATCTTTAATTCTACTAGCTTTACTCATCACCGAGCATCCAACAAGCATAACAAAATGAATATGCCACCTTCTACCTCTTTAAATCCTTTGTTTAATAACAAATAAGTCTTTCCCAAACTCTTCATAATTCTCCTAGAACAAATATCTTATTCAATAACAAATAGATAAATACTTATTTTTCATTTTATTTTTAATGACAAAAATGTCATTCAAATATATATAAAATGATAAAAGTATTTTAACATATTATATTTTATTTTAATTTTTGTAGTACTTAAATGGAGAGGATGTTCCTTGAAGTGATCCTAAATTACAATTTACAAGTAAAGCCATAAGCCACTCACCTAAACTCCTATTTGAATTGACTTGTTGGGTAACAGCATTGTGTGATTCACCATCATCAATGTTGTTTAAATGGATAAAAATAAACATTAAAAAAATTCAACAAAATGGAAAAATATAAAGTCTTACACAACTTAAAACAAAAAAATAAATGTTTGGTTCAAGTGGTGTATATTTTATCTTCCATAACCATGATCTCTGATTTGAGTTTTGCGTATAGAAAATATGCATGTAGGGAAAGTTTTATAGATAATAACATATTTAAAACTTGAGGATATGAGGTGCCATTTACATTAAATAGTCCAAAGTATTTAGCAATAAGACAAATATAAACTTGGGTGCAACTAATATTAACCATAAAAGGGTTATAAATATAAACATTTTGTCTTTCATGAGAGTTTGGCTCCACCAATTATGAATGTTCTCGGCTCAGACAAAATTACCTGTTGTAGAGGCATACCTATATTTTATTCACACACACAAAAGTAACCTAAACTAGTAGTATGTCAATAAAAGAGTGATTTACCAAACTTTTGGTGGATCAATCCATTAAAAAAACTACCAAAGTTAAGACATTATAATAAGATTTACAACCACATTACAATATGGAAAGATAGTGAGCATTCAACAATGTCAATTAGAATATTGTAATCTTTATCTAACATAATCTTTGACCATTCTTTATCTTTAACAAATTTAAGTTTTTCTCCAAATTACATAAAACTCATATAATATTGGTAATGATAACTATGAACATATAATAAACCCAAATCACAATACATTCCCTTCGTCAATTCTGAAATTAATCTTAAGTTTTTTGTGATAATAGAATAAGGCACCGTTACTAAGTCATGAGATTTCTCATTGCTGCCATTTTCACTAACATAGTTATATGGTTCTCTCTTTTAGACTATGCATCATGTATCAAAATATGTCATCGATTGTCCTATGTGTTGGCTACTTTGATCAAAACAACGTCGTTTTGTGTACACTTTATCTAAAAAATCAAAGACTTTGACGTGTTGGTGCATTTGGGGTGTGAGTTTGAGAGAGACGACAAATGTATAGAGCAAGTAATGGCGACAATGACATAAGGTTTGAGATAAGAGGAAAACTAGAGATTTTGAAGGGAATTGAAGGAAATGGGGTGAAGTTGAAGATGTAGGGACAATGGTAAAAGATAATCATGACTCTAGATGGCAACTAGTTCTACTAAGAAGGATGAGAAGAAATGTTATGTACCACAAAAACAAAGCATTTTTAAAATATGTCAGTCATCAATTATAGGAAAATTCAATGATGTAAAAAACTTATTTTTGGAATAAATTGATCCCTACCCATTAAAATATTGAGTAAGAGAAGGACAAATGTGAAAGCATAAGAAAAGTTGGAAGATGAGTTGAGAGAATATTTAGTAGACTAAATTGAAAAAACGACTTAAGGCAACAATCTAAAATATATGAATAAAGGTTAACTATATAGTAATTCTAAAGTTGGTTGAATGGTTTTTCATTTATAACATTTTTCAAATTATTTTAGAGTTAATCTTCTTACTACACAATCAATTTATGTGCATTTTTTGTTGTTGAGAAAGAAGAGAGTAGGTGTGGTATATTTTATGATTCTGACTTTTTAATTTCCCTTTTCCCATAAAAAGCAAACTTGCAAATAGATTATTAGAATAACTTTCCTTTTTTATAATTGAGTTAAAAAGTTGGTAAAAAAGAGGTTTGGTATAAAGTTGGTGAAACAGTGAGGAAGCAAATGGTTGAAGTTGTGGATCTGTGAATTTAGCAAACTGAGGCGATGGCTTTTGCACTTAGACCTAATCGCATAATTTCACTCTCTTCTTCTTCTTCTTCTTCACTCAGAAAACAAAGCTCTGAATTAGGGTTTGTGAGAAGAAGAAGGAGCAATTTCGTGTGCGCTATTGAACGCAGTAGCAACAACAGCAGTGATGGAAAGAAAGGAGGAACCGTATCAAATTCCAATTATGCTGTGCCTTTGGACAAGTCTTTCAGTTTCTCAAATTCATCATTGATTACTCGTCCTTTGGCTGAGATTCTCCGTGATCTTAATAAACGAATCCCCGATACTATCGCTAAATCCCTTCTCCCTGGTTCCGATTCATCCACCTTAATCCCCTGGTATCTACCTCCTTTATTTTATTTTTAATTTGTGCAGAATTTTATGATGATTAAATTAAATTATATGTTATTTGTTGATATTGTTTCATAGGTATCATGCTAATAGGATGTTGAGTTTCTACGCTCCAGGTTCATTTCTTGTTATTCATGTTGTTTTCTAATTAAGGAAGATGCTATTGCTACCTATTGTTGATGATTGTAAATGTATATATAGGGACCTTAACTTTGTAAACTAATTTGCAGGATGGTGTGGAGAGATACGTGATGTCATATTCTCTGATAATGGGAGTGTCACTGTGGTTTACCGTCTTACGGTACGAGGATCTGATGGAGAGGTAGGCTTGTAATAGTTCCTTAGTCTTTGACTCTTTTTTGGTTGATTTTAGGTTTCTTATGTTGCAAGCTGCTTTCTTTTACTTGATCTGATTTGGACATTCTTGTTCAAATTTTCAATTTCTTGCCAAAATTAGTAATAAAAACATTTAAGTTTGTATGTTGTTTCAACCATGGTAGTACAATGACGATAGTAAGGGAGAATGGTTTGCAGGGTTGAGTCTTAAGACTGGATTGAGGATCATTATATCCTATTATTATTTCATAAAATTGAAGTGATGATTATTCTGCTTGTATGTGGAAGGTCAATGTGAGTTTAGTAAAATTTGTGATCTCTTCAAAGTTTGCATCATATTTGTTTAGTCTCTGAAGTGCTGAAACTGTGAGATTATGACCCAATTTGATGTGATTATGCAATGAAGAATGCATAAAACTCTGATACCTTAAGCTGATCATTGTAATGGAAATACAAGTATATTTGAATAGGATATCGGCAACCCTCTAAAGCTAAGGGGACGGGAATCATTGCTTGCATGGGGAATTTTGCAGAAACATGAGATGCAACTATAGTAACTTATCAAAAAACACACTAGCAACTTAATATTCTTTAATTATGGGGTTTATGGAATATCAAATACCATAAGCCCAAGCTGAAATTCAACCTACGACGAGGAAATACTAAAATGATCTCATAACTGAAAAATGTAGAATGAACTAAAGAGTAGCTTCCTAATCCTAAATGTCCAAAATATTGTAGCCAAATATGATGTTTGAAATCTTACAATAACCCCCATAATCATTAAACGTAGGTATATTTCATGCTAATGCATATTGAAAAATGAGAGTTTCCTTGATCTATTTGGTATTCATGTGTCTAAGCATGGTTAAATTTTCTCTCTTGATAACAGGCATATCGTGAGTCAACTGGGACAATATCACCTAGTGATGGCTCCATTGGTGATCCAGTTGGAGCCGCTGAGGAAGTTGCTTTCTGCAAAGCATGTGCCCGGTTTGGTCTTGGCTTGTATTTGTATCATGAAGACCAGATAGCCAGTATTTAAGCTTCCAAATATTTGTTTTGGTTTAATATCTAAGTATTGGTTTCTTCTCATGGATGTGAATAGAAAAGTGGACACTAGACAGTTGGTGGCTCTTCAGTACTCATCAAATACTGTTAAGTATTGTGGAAAACTACAAGTGATCATCTTTGTTTTGTAAAGATCCAAATGCTTATGCCAAATTAAGTTTCTTTTATTGCTCTGATTTTATGGCTTTGAAGTTTGTCAGTTAGGGACAATTTTGTTATCTTTACCTTGTTGTCTCAATGAAGTGCCGTTTTTTGTCACAATGGGCAAAAACAACGGAACTGTTATTAAATTTAACAGGATTTCTGAATATTAAGTTAATCATATACAAACCTTTTCCCAAACAATTTAAAATTAGATGCATATTATGAAAAATGGTTGTCCTGGACAAGATTCATGTTTTTGGTAATTTTCATGTTTCAAAAGGGATTAATATCTGATTTTTGACTGAAAATATCCTTGATGTAAAGAAAAATTAGGTTCGTATTAAAATTGATAGCTTAATTTCTTCTGGTAGGGAAAATTTGTTGTCCATTTGCTGCTTATGTGCTATGCTATAAAGATGTGTTTGGCTAAATAACTTAATTAAATCCTTACTCAACAAACTTTTGCAATAAGCTAAAATGTTACAAAGACAGGTTTATTTTTATGAATCCTCATAAACTTGACATTCGAAGTAAAACATCTCGATTAATAATTTTCATTTAAGCAGATCCATTTGTTCCTGCTCGATGATGGTTGTTAACAGTAAAAAAGTTTATCATAAGCCTACAAATTAACCACATAATACTCCTAACTTTGGTACATATGTAGAGGTACCTCAAGCACTGTTCACGGAAAATTACTAAGATTCTGACTCCTGACCCTACATTAAGGAGAACAAAATATGCTTGGACTTCTCCGAAATCTCCACTCTACTCCTGCAAAATTGTAATGAAAATTGAGCATCAGATACAATATACACTAGCATGAGAAATGAGATAAAGGTGGTGCAAAATATTAACAGATCTACAGAAAGATAAGACAAGAACACCAACAATTGCACTATCTTTAACTGGCATACAATTCACAGACAACTGGAAAAGTAAAACATAAGAAATACATTTGTCCCGCAGCTTAACTAATTGTGTTTGAATCTTCTAAGAGACGAGGTTGAAATTATTAATCAAATAACAGAACAGACTTCTTACTGCGAGGATGGTGGATAGCGTTCTTGTAATCCTCTCTTACATAAAAAATATTATTATTGCATGGGCTGCAGCCTGCAATAGGTCTTAGTGTTTTGGAAGACATGTAAGAATCAGGCTAATAAACTCCTCTATGTCGACTTCTTACTTGGTTTGTACTTCATTGAGAAGGCCACAACCCTTGAAATTTGAACTTGGTTTTATTAAAATTGTAATATGTAATGACATTATAGTTCACTTTGATGCATTAAAAGACAATTAGTTAAAATTATAATAAAACAATGGTTGTGTTCTTGGAGCAGCTGTTTCATGGTTGTGTTGATGTTTATATAAGAGATAACTACAGGAACTAAGCCAATCAGAATAAATAAGTATCATGGGGGGAACTAATGATTTGTCAGAAGATGGAAAAGAAAAGTTTCACATATATATGAAAAATTGGACTTATACCTGCTCCATTGGAGTAGAATCGGTACTCCTTTGCTCCTGTGTATCATTAGATTCATCATCCGCTTGACCTTTGCCATCATGAAACATGTCCCCATGCTTTTCCGCAACATTGTCCAACACCATATTATCAGTTAAGCCTTTTAAATCTTCAGGAAGCTGGCCAGACTTCAGTGCCTGCGGTATGCACCCCATTAAATTTACTGTACTAATACCAATCTTATTATAGTAGAAAAGAAATTTAAATTGGTGACACACAATTATCTTATGATAGAAGATATCCTCAAACTAAAAAAAATAGCCAGAGAAAAAATATCATAACAAGGCTCCCAAGACACCAAATTGTAGCAAGAATCTTAACAGTTTCCTTTCATTTTGTCCAAACCACCACCAGATAATAGAAGAGGTACTCCTGAACTTGTGGCAAAGCGAATCCAATCCTCGCCAATTGGCAAACAATCCAGTCCACATACTCTAAGCCAGAAAATGCATGTATAAACTGAGAGTGAGTTCTAAACTCCAATGACAGATGACATATTTTATTGGAGAGCCCATCAGATAAATCATCTCTCTAACAACAGGTCATTAGTAATTATCATATCATCATATTAAAAAGCGCGGCTCAGTGCACGAGGCTCCCACTTAGTGGGGTCTGGGGAGGGTAGATGTACGCAGCCTTACCCCACAAATAGAGAGACTATTTCCAGGATTTGAACCTGTGACCTCATGGTCATTAAGCAACATATCATCATGTTATGCAAACTAATTTCAATATATATTAAGCACGAGTTTGAGGAAAACAAAAATTAAAAACCAAGAAGTGATTGATGGATTTAGAAAAACAAGCACCTTTTCAAGTCTTGCAACCTCTTCAAGAGTCTGTGAATTCACAATGGCAGCCTGCACACAACAGAAACATGTGAAACCATAGGTAACCAGAAGGGAGCATGTTACACAAGCCTTTAAAAATCAGTACAGTTCAAGAAGGTGATTATTTGCTATAATATAGAATGGAGTTGATATCTTAGCTCAAATGATATTATTTTTTATAAGACTTAGCTCAAATAATATCACTTGACCATGCAAGGTGATTTATTAGAAAATTATTAACAAGTAAAGGATTTACCACATGGACCAATGGAACAGCAAGCATAAGCATCTTACAGTATCATTCTAGCTTACAGAATCAAATAAGTTGCTCTTTCAAAAAAGGAACTCTAAAATGCATTTAACTTTGAAGCTCCTAGTATGTATTTTAGAGTTGGGCTAATTTAATGACATTAAACACTACACATATAATCATGGAATTTATACAAAAGAAACTGAGCAAGACTGATGCTTTTTCTTTCACGTTTAATATATAATCTTCTATAGTTCTATTTATTCGACAAATCAAATGAGAGCCGCATTAATCAAGAAGCAGAACAACTGATATGCAATGTCAAGTTTTTTTTTTAGTAACAGTACATATTAGGACTAATCCAAATGACTTGTCGCATATTTTTAGGCATCATCCCAAGTACCGGTTCAGAAATCATAGACTACTTATTTGATAGGGTGACTAATTTTTATATTGGACAATCTTTATTGGGTTTTTGGTTATCAATGAGTGAGACCATTTAGGATGGAAAGTTTTGAGGGTTTGCAAGTAAAGGCGTAGGTAATCGTCTCATCACCTACAACTTTTAAGAATGCATTTCAAAGGCATAAAACACAGAGTGCATTAATCATATATCTTAATTAAATACCTTTATAGCAATAATTTGCTCTGGTGTAGGAGCAACCACTTTGGGTGTCAGTTGTTCCTCAGTAGCTTCTGTAACATTTGGAGTTTCAACCGGTGGAGACGTTTTCACTGGCACCTTTTGAACTTCTTCAATAGCTTCTTTTGAAGCAAACAAATTTTTGGCTTCCAACCGTTCCTATTAATATATAAAAACTGTCATCAGATGGCCATATAATTCAAGAGGATGCAGAAAATGGCATCCATAAGAGAGAGATGGGGAGAAATAGATCCAATAACAAAAAACATCATATGAAACATCTACTAATACAATGAAACAACCTCCCCATGCATACACAACAACAAGTTCAAGAAAAAGCTTTTCAACCAAATTCTGGTTTGAAATTCAAGTCATTCAGGTTATAAAAGGTTATATTCAAGCTATATGCAGTAAAATTTCAAGTTAGTTTTCATGTTCACTATTCAGTAGTATGCTCTGTTTTTTTATTATTTCAAAATGCTGATTTGTTATTAACTGAATGCAGACATTACCAGAACATCCTATGTTTCATATTTTAAACATCAATCCCATTAAAAGATAAGAACAGGTGGTGGAAAAAAAACCTTACCTTAGTCTTAATTTTCTTGAAATCAAGAACCAGGAGGGACTTCAGCCTGTGAATAACATAAAGCCTATAATTTGGTTTCTTTGTAACATTATTGTCAAGAAGACTAAGGATGTGCAGGTTCGGGAGGGACACTAAGGGGTCAATTTCTACTAGGTTAACAATCCTGTTGTTTGTGAGAATCAGTGTGTGTAACTTTGGCAAGAACTGTGCAATGTTAGGGTTAATTCTAGTAATTCTGTTATTGTTTATGATGAGAGTACCCAAGCGGTTAAGGTAGGGTAAATTATCGAGCTTGACAATTTCATTGTCAGACAAATCAAGAGTGTCAAATTGGTCCTGCATGAGAAAGAGGAATATATATATATATATATATATATATATATATATATATATATATATATAAGTAAGTATATAATTGAAATAGAAAAGGGGGAATAAGATATAAAAATGAAGACCTCGGTAGCACCCAAGTTTTCGATGAGAGGAATCTTGTTGCCTGGGATGATAAAGAATAGGAATGAAATGAAAGAGAAATGAAGAAAAAGAGGAAATTGAAGTAAGAAAAAGAGTACCTCTGAGATCTAACTCGCGTTCATTGATGGGATTGAAGAAATGAGGGCTTTTCCATATCAATTCGGCATTCACCCTCACCATTCTATTCTAGCACTTCTTTTTTAGGGTTTCCTCAACAAAATCAATTACGTACTAATCAGAGTTGTAATGTGATTTTATTTCCCTCAATAAGGCATAGCCATAGTAAAAGTATGAAATGAAAAAGGACAAAACAAATTAGGTAAAGTACGATAGGTGGTAAAGGTAAACTATTAATAAACATTAACTGTTAATAATAAAAAGCACTTTTTGTTTATCTGTTACTACTTAGAAGAGTATTATTCATTTTCATTCATTAATCATTTGCACCCTTTTCAGATTTTCCCTCCACCCTATCTCACTGCCCACTTATATACTGAGTCCGATTACCATTTCATTTGTGCGAACTGCAGAATACCAATATCAACATTCAGCAAAAGGTCTCATTTCTAGGGTTTTTATTTTTCTCTTTCTGCTTTATTATATTTCTTTCTATTATTTCACTTTTATAGTGTTTACTTCATTCTTAATCTCGCTTTCTCTATTGTCTTTCAATTTTTCGTTTAAAGTTTGTACCTTTGCGGTGTCTCATCAGATCTGCTGCATTTAAAGCTTAAAGATAAGTTTTTTTGTTAGTATGGGTTTGATTTTTGCCTCAACCAAATTATTTGTATGTTATTAACTGTCAACGATTTTGTGGGTTTTCTTTTCTCCGAGGAAACAAACTTGTAATCCATGAAATGTTTTACATTGTTGCTTTTGTAAACTCCTTTGTAGTTTCACTTTGTTTAGTTTATCTTATATTATTACAATAACATGTTATGATTGAAATGGAAAGAAACATTGGCTACTTTAAATTGCAACCTATTTCGGGTATATATGAGTTGTGACATTTGTTATGGCAATTATTTTTTGGAATGAATTTCTTTTGCTCTTTCCCCACCTCCTATTTCCCACCCTGCTCTGCAAAACATTATTTTTACCCCTTTAATTAGAAAATTCTATGTTAAACTCATATTAAGTTCTCCAGACTAGCCATCAATAGTGTTAAACTTGGAGAGGAGAGGCTTTAATGACATTAACAAGTGACTTAACTGACATAGATGTAGTTCTTTCTCTGCACTCTACTTTGCATTTTCAGAATGCTATGGATTTAAAATGTTTGAGTCCGTTTGTTTAATCTTAAAAAGTGTGCTTCTCCAAAGTGATTTTACCTCGTATGAATGTATTTTTTTGTAAATAAAATTATAAAAGCCCAACCAAACAAGCATATAAATGTCAGAGGTGTTTTTTAATAATAAATAAAGTGCCTTTTTAAGAGGAAATATTTTATACAAATGGGCCCCTATTCTTAATGACAATAGCTGTTAGCGTTATTGGATATATACATCCATGGATGCCACTGCTTTACATTTGTTTTTTGTAGAAAATTTGCATGATCTATTTTTTTACTGTTATTCTCTCAAAATATTCCTTTTATATGAACTACTATATCATAGTTCTTGTAGGTTTCACTGCAATGGATCTGAGTTCACAGAACAGACCGTTTTCAATCAAATTATGGCCTCCTAGTCAGAACACCAGACAGACACTTGTGGAGAGAATGACCAACAATCTGACAACTAAATCTATTTTCACTCAGAAGTATGGAACTTTGGACAAGGAAGAGGCTGAAGATAATGCAAAAAGAATTGAAGATGTGGCTTTTGCCACAGCAAACCTATTCTATGAGAAAGAGCCAGATGGTGATGGAGGTTCTGCAGTCCAGTTTTATGCCAAAGAATGTAGTAAGCTTCTCCTAGAAGTTCTTAAAAAAGGGCCTAATAAAAAGGATAATGGAGAAGTGGCGGCAACATCTGATAATATCACTGCACTTCATGAATCTATTTTTGATATTTCTAAAGGCCAAAGGGCCTTCATTGAAGCAGATGAGGCACAGGAACTTTTAAGGCCATTGAAGGAGCCGGGAAATTCTTTCACTAAGATATGCTTCAGCAATAGAAGTTTTGGACCAGGAGCAGCACTAGTTGCCCAGACCATTCTCGTTTTCCTCAAGGACCAGTTGAAAGAAGTAGATTTATCAGATTTCGTTGCTGGAAGACCAGAAGCAGAAGCTCTTGATGTCATGAGTATATTCTCAACTGCTCTAGAGGGTTGTGCCTTGAAGTCTTTAAACCTCTCTGACAATGCTTTAGGGGAGAAAGGTGTTAGAGCATTTGGAGCACTATTGAAATCACAAAATATCTTGGAGGAGCTTTATTTGATGAATGATGGAATCTCAGAGGAAGCTGCCAGAGCAGTTAGTGAGTTGATTCCATCCACAGAGAAGCTCAAAGTTCTTCATTTTCATAATAATATGACTGGAGATGAAGGCGCACTAGCTATAGCTGAGGTTGTCAAGCGTTCTCCTTCACTGGAGGATTTTCGTTGTTCCTCCACAAGGGTAGGTGCTGAAGGCGGAGTTGCCTTGTCCGGTGCTTTAGGGAATTGTACTCGTCTGAAAAAGCTTGATTTGCGAGACAATATGTTTGGTGTAGAGGGTGGGATTTCTCTGAGTAAAGCTCTTACCAAGCATGCAGGGTTAAGAGAGATATATCTGAGTTACCTGAACTTGGAAGATGATGGTACAATCGCTATAGTGAACGTTCTTAAGGAATCAGCTCCTCACCTTGAAGTTCTGGACTTGAGTGGAAATGACATTACTGCTGATGCTCTTCCTGAGATAGTAGCCTGCCTAGAAGCAAAGCAGTTTCTTGCCAAGTTGATCCTCGGTGAGAATGAGCTCAGAGATGAAGGTGCCATTCAGCTAAGTAAGGTTGTAGAAGGCCATACTCAGTTAAAGGAAATCGATCTTAATTCCAACCAAGTAAGTTGGTCTGGGGCTCAAAAGTTGGCTCTGGCTGTGGTGCAAAAGGCTGATTTCAAATTTCTGAATATTAATGGGAACTTCATTTCCAATGAGGGCATTGATGACTTAACAGATATATTTAAAAACTCACCCAACAGGCTTGGTCCGTTAGATGATAATGATCCTGATGGAAAATATGATGATGATGATGAAGGAGGCAGTGAGGATGAACTGGAGTCCAAAATGAAGAACCTTGTGGTTGATGATTGAAACCGGAACTGTCGTAATCATCTACTTTTCATGTTCTGATGCACAAGTAACTCTTAGGACAGCAGTGAAACAGAAAATATCCAGACCATTTTGTTCCTAGCACTTTATATAACTTTCAAGATACATTAGGGGACACCAGTCACTCCTTGAGGTTATGAATTATCTGGATTTGGTGTGCTAATCTTGTTTTCAATGTTCATTTTTCCTTTCATGAGATTGTAGTTCTATTATTTCAAGTTGCAATCCTGGAGTCTAATTATTAGTGTACCACGTCTTGTAACCATTGCTGTGTTATTTTTATTTTTATTAATTCACCTATGGTTCTACTTTTAGTAGGAGTTATTTTCATAGTTGTTTACAGCATCCCCATTGAGCTTCAATATGAATGCTCAATGCATTAGTATGAAATTTACAAGCCTAATTCTATTTGTACTTCAGTGTGTTCTTCACGTGACAAGCATAATATATTCCATTCCCCTATGGCATTTCTACATCATCTTGCTTCTTAGGTTTCAGAGTCAATGAGAATAACATAACTCATTTTAACAAAAATATCTTGCTACATGTCTAATTTTTCAAAATACTGGTCCTGATATTTTTTTTCTCAAGCTTTTAACTTGTTCTCCTTTTTTGTTTGTTTCTGAGATTATCTTATTTGCATCTACAACATGTACTCATTCAAGAGGAAGAGACTCCCATATCTCAAGCATGTGATTCATGATATGGAAAAAATGTGTAAAGATCATTTCCCCTGTTCATTTTTTTTCATTTAATTGTTATCATTTTAAAGCCTGGTATAGTTGAACATTTTAATTTATTGATAAAAAAATTATCTGCTGTAATCTTGCTATTTTCCTAAAGAAATGGGGAAAAACTGGACTAGCCAAAAAACATTGTCTTGTAAGGGATCAATGAAGGATTAACTGGTGTTAGACAATATCTCAGAAAGATTAGGTCCATATGTATTATCTTAGGTGTTAGACAATATCTCAGAAAGATTAGGTCCATATGTATTATGCGAGAGGAAAATAAAAATAATATCATGGTAGACAATAATAAATGAAAGTCGTTTAATCAAATATACAAAGGATCAATGAAGAAAAGTCAACAACTAGGCATGGTAGAGAATAAATAGACATGGTTTGGAGGGGTCATTCTTGAATATTAGGATAATTGGTGTAGTCTGAATTACAGGTTTGCATGATGAGCACAAAGATCAAGGCTTTCAGTGGTGTAGCTCAATAACCACTCTGGTAAAAAAAACTATTTGTTACTTCAACCAACCCCTATGCTTTCCCTTATCCAAATTATCCATGGAGATGGAAGCATATATATAAACCAGGAAAATATAGTCCATACATTGATTGGTTTTACACTAGTGCTGATCAAACATGTCACAAATACCAGAATAAATACGACCATATAATCATTTGTTCACTGATTTCAAAACTACAAACAACAACTACAAGCAGTATCACAATATCAACAGTTTTGTGCAGGAATCAGTTCCAGTTTGCTTTTCCATTTGAGTTCTGCCCTCTACTATCAGATGATGAACCTTGGCCAAGATAGCTCGACCTCTTCTTTTTATGAGTATTCCAGGATAATATGGGCTGATTCAAACCACTTCCTCTGACATCATCGTACGCATGGGAACTTCTTCCTTCAGGCTTGAGTCTCTTTGAAGCATGAAAACTATCTTCACTTGTTTTCTCATCTGCCACGGGGACATTTTCAGTCCTTAACTCTGAAAACCTTTCTTCTGCCCCCGAATTATCACTGGCTTGTGCAACACTGTCAGATCGGAATTGATCTCTTCTTTTCCCCTTAACCGAAAGAGTTGATATGTCTACCCCACTCTCCACAGCCTTCGCCCATTGTAGATCACTTAATGTATCTGCATATACCACATCTTTTCTTTTCCGCTTTCCAGTAACACTAGTACTGTTGAAAGCTTTGGCCTTGTCATCCTTCTTGAGTGGAGCGTACACCCAATCTGGCAATTCATGCTCTTCCAAGAGACGAGTTCTGTAATTCTCCTTTTGCCTTCTTTCTTCATCCATTTTCTCAAACAGCCAAAATTCCTCTTCTGATCGGGCTGCAAGGCGGTTAATTTCTCTCTCACTAGGTACATCATTCCCAAGTGAGCTTGAACCTCTACGCAAAATCTCCTCTAACATTTCTCTTCTGTCCTGGGCTGCACAAATAAGAATAACTCATGTTCAAAAGTTTTCATTTTTTAGCAAATATGGCCTAAGGAGACTGACATGTTAGATTAGCACGGCGACATGGAAAAATTTGAAGATTCACATTAGAATATTAAGGATAATTTGTCCATATGAATATTAATCACATTAGAACATTAGGATAATTTTTCAACATGCAAAAGAAATGTTATCCACCCTTTTTTCCAAAAGATAGCTGTTACTAAAAGATATTCTCAGGACTTATCACAAGTATGAAGAACTACAAACCTGTCGAGGTTGTGTTGAAAAGTCCTGCCTGAATGACTTTGGCATCAATGCCCATCTTTTGTTTTGCACGCTCTAAAATCACCTCTTCAATTGATCCCACGCTAACCAACACAAATACCCTAACTTCCTTTTTTTGTCCAATACGATGTGCTCGATCCTCGGCTTGTTGATCCATCTGGGGATTCCAATCGCTGTCAAATATTATAACAGTATCTGCTGTTTGCAAGTTCAAACCAAGACCTCCAGCACGGGTGCTCAAGAGAAACATAAAGTATGGGGAGTCAGGAGCATTAAATTTCTTTAACAGAGAGCCTCTTTCCTCAGTTTTTGTTGAACCGTCAAGTCTAAGATACTTAAAATCATGAAGTCGCAAATAAATTTCGAGAACGTCCATGAGTCGAGTCATTTGTGAGAAAAGGAGGACTCTGTGGCCTGCTCTGCGAAGTTTTGGGAGCAGACGGTCAAGAAGTTCAAACTTGCCTGATGCCCTGACAATCTCTTCTTTACGCCTATACATATCGTAATCTCCCACGAAGAGGTAGGGATGGTTACAGCATTTTCTAAGTTGCATTGTTAAGTTCTGTAGACTTTTTGATTTTCCAGAACCTACAATTCGTTACATATTTTAGTAAAAAGTTTGTAAACCAACTTCTAAAAAATCAGGTAAGCATACAAGGATCTAAAAATCAATTTATATTACAAAGTTATTTAAATGAAAGGAAGACACATGACACGAACAACAGGTGATTGAAAACCATATTTTAACCTAGCAAATAGTCATATTTTGCCAATCCATACCAAAGTTGCTTTAAGGAATGGACCCTCTAGTGAATGGATATAATCATGTGGAGGAGAGAGACAAACAGATTATAAAACAAATTTCACAAATGTTTACTGGGCCGACTAATAAAATCCGTGTCTATCTGTCTCTCCCACGTGGAAAAAAATGACACATGAGGATCCATTCTCAGTGTAACTGGTAAGAAATGGATCATCTCATGTGAGATATGACAATATCATGTGATGATAGGCTCAAAGACTTCCACAAATTTTGACAGGGTCACACCACTGCTGTCCACTTTAGTCTTTTTATGGAAAAAAACATTACATAACAACCGTTGTCTAAACAGTGCGAGCTGGGAATAAATACAAACAAAAGTGTTTCAGGTAAAAACTGCATTTTTATGAGGTTAAAGGGAGAAATGGGTTAAAAGATAATTGGAAGACAATAAAGTAGATACAAACCATTGTCTAAGCCAACTCTGCCTACATCAGTAACTTGTTGATAATATACTTTCTGCCAGGCTGACATATCACATTTGAGTATGACCTGAGATTTCTGAGGAAGATATTTTTCCACCTCATCTTTTTTCCTTCTTAATATGAAGGGCCTTATTACCTAAGCGAATGAAATGCATCAGAAGTTAAAAAGAGCAGAAAAACTTGAAACCAGAAGACAGAAACCCACCTGATGTAGACGCCGAATGATCAACAGTTGTTCTTCATCTGAAAGAGAGACATCAACTCGGTCTGAAAAGGGGGCATTAAACCAGTCCTCGAAATTCTGAACTGAGTTGAAAATGTTTGGAAGGAGAAAATTAAGCAGGGACCACAATTCCTGCAAACTGTTCTGAATTGGGGTACCAGTCAACAGAAGTCTGCGTTGGATGTGATAGCTGCACACAAGTATAAGTTAGAGAACAGAAGAGCTCAACCACCAGACGGGTGGTACTATACAGTCAGGTAATGAATTATGTTGACTATTGACCTTCTGACTGTACTATCCACATAGATTTAAACCTATTCCACTTTGCTTTCATCATAATATTTTCTTTGGCTCAGTACAGCCATCAGGCTGTCAAGTATTTTTCTAAATAAAATAGAAGAATCCCATAAAAAAGAGTTTACGGAAGTAAACATATTAAAAATCAGTGTGTCGACAGGATTGGTCATGTCGAATCATACCCTCCAGAGTCCAGGGTTCTTGCTAGAGCAGACTCATGATTCTTCAACCGATGCCCTTCATCCACAATCAAGTAGTGCCAGTGAATTCTCTTGAGAAATGCTTTATCTCTCATTATAAGATCATAGTGCGTTAACAGAACATTAAACTTCCCCTCCCCTGACAATTCTTCCTTCATTGCTTTCCTCTCTTCAAGCCGTCCATCATAAAGAATGGCTTTAATGCTGAATCAGAAAATAAAAAACAAATAATTCAAAAGTGAATATGATGTGCAGAACTCACACATACAGAGAAAATTCTCTCCCCTTCCCGCCAGGAGAGCAGGGGAGAAAATAATTTACATTGCCTGCGATGGACATACCTCGGAACCCATGTTGCGAATTCATGGACCCAATTTGGCAGAACAGCCTTTGGAGCAACAATCAAGTGGGGACCTGCCACGCCCTTGTATTCGATAAGATACGCTATCAGTGAAATAGTTTGTATGGTCTTCCCAAGCCCCATTTCATCAGCCAAAATTCCATTTAAGTTGTTGTTAAACAAAGAAAGCATCCACTGGAGCCCTTCTATCTGGTATTGTCTTAACTCTCCACCTTGAAGAATAGATGGTTGCTCAGTTACCTGTAAATAACTTTGTTATAATTCTGGGACACGACATTCTAGAATCAACTAATGAAGAATGCTTTTTTTTCCCTCTAGATAAAAGAATAAACTGAATAAGACAAAGAGAAAAGATTTCAATGAATTTGGATCATAAGGAATCCTCCTAAATATAAGAGCTAAACACAAAGAAACAGGAAATATTAATGGAACAAGGCTGTCAAACCCTCCACATATCTGTAATGACCCCCCTCCTCTAAAAAAGACCATGCGATTTACACGAAATAGAAACCAATTGTTATCCCAAATCAGCTGTTACGGAAAATGTCTAATAGGGAAAATTTTTAATAGAGCAAACAATTTGTGAGGAAAAACTTCAGTGCATTTTTAGCCTGGAAAATGCATTAAGAGACTCAAGGTACCTACCTTCTCTTGAATTGAATGTATGGCAGAATTATATTGCCGCTGACCTTCAAGTAAATCACTAGAATCATCATTATGATCAGAATCTACCACATCTTCATCTAGAGGAGATTCCTTAGAAATTCCATTCTTTGAAGTGTCTGGCTCAGGTAAATTAGCTTCAGAATCTTCCAAGGGTTCAATACCATCTGAACGTTTGGAGTCCTTCTGACGTTGAACAGCTGCTCCTAAATTTACAAGTAGTTTATTTGTTTCTTCAAGAAGCAAAGTTAATCTTTCATTCTTGCTCTCTTTCACCATTCTCATGTAAGCTTCTTGATCATCAGCCTTTAAGGCTTGGAATCTCAATTTTTCTGCTCGCGATGCCCGTTGTCTTTGCCTTCCATGCCATGCCTACAAAATTATTTATGAAAATTCATAAGCTATACTCAATCAATGATAAATTATCCTTCAACCCACAAAGAAGAACAAAAGTATTATATAAAATCACATGTAAAGTTATAAACTGCTTAGGAGATTAAAAAGGCACTCAAATTCTAATATTCCATCATATTTTGCAAATAAACAAAGTTTTTGTGAAAAAGAGTAAGAGCTCCATGCAACCAGTAAAAGCATTAACAATTGAGGAATATAAACCCTCTATTATTGAAAGAACATAGACATCACTGTAGAGTTGAAAATACTCTGACTTTATTTACATTAAAATTCTTGAAATTTAACTCTGCATGACTGCAACCCTTTTTTATCTCCTTTTTTCTTCCCATAACCACTTCTTCAAAATTCTTCATGCACATTAACATTTGTCACTTACATTTTCAACTCATGTCATTATGTGCAAACCATAACAAGCCTTTGAATGTTCTCTATGCCCCCTTATTTCTTCTTTGATTAATATCTTCGACTTATCTCTCATCTATCCACATCATTGAACTGTTTTCACCTCAACGAAATCTAACACATAAGATCTACCTTGCTGATTTGGAATTAACAATAAGAGAAGTTTCAAAATCCATTTGGTCCAGAATAGAAGCACAAGGAAACGAGAACAATCTAGGAGACACTAAGGGAGAGAGAGAGAGAGAGCTACATCAAATATGCAATTGACACTCGTTTAATCATATTCACTGGGTTAAATTGAATAAAAAGCTCTTTTAAGTCCATGCGTAAGTTATATGTGCATACCTTCAACGTACCTAATTCTCTTAGAGAAGTTAAGAAGAACTTCTAATTCTAACAGGCCAAAAGTTGTGTAAAATAATAAAACTGTTTCCCACATAAACGTACATAGTATATACAAATGAAATATAGGAGAAGAATCAGCCTACCTGGACACCGTCATTCCTCTGTTTTCTCCGCTTCAAAGAAGCTTGGATTTGTAATTGGAACTCACGAACGGTATTAAGTATTTCTGCAAAAAATCTTCTTTTTCTAGTCTCTATTTGATTTTTTTCCTCCTCTTCTAATCTTGATAATCTCTGCACGTGATGATTGTATGAGTTAAGCAGTACAGAGAAATTCATTCCATATTCCGATACTGTAAAGTAATACACAGACCATGAAAAAGAAAGAGGACCACTACACTAAATATTTGGTATGAACATGTGTGTATGTCATGTGGTCCATATTCCGATACTTTAAAGAAAGAATTGATGAAGAACATCATAAGTACAAAATATTGAAAGAAGAAAAACCATAAGAGACTCAATCATAGGAGCTTAAGACCAATTAAAGGACTCGATCAATAAGTGAAGGGCAGTAATTGATGAATAAAAATAAAAAATCACCTCAGCATCCCGTTTCTTCCTCAGTTGATCATCTGCATCCATAGCAAATGGATCTCCAACACCATACAGTGGACGTTGCAATCGCATCATGCCCCAATCAAATAACTGTTTGTCGGGATATGCACATTTCACATTGAGCCAGTATTCAGAACTCACCTCAGACCGAATTTTAGACTGCAACTCTGCTAGCTGCCAGAAAAGAGGTCCTTGCCAACAAGGACAGAATTCATGTCATTTCTCGGTAGAGTGATCCAAGCGAAAATATAAAATAAAAAAATCAATTAATTTCCACACTAGAAGTTATTCTTCTGTCCCTTTCATATAATAATGAGTAAAGTACAAAGATTATGCATCTGTAGGAAGTTTGCTGTATTATACTAGCCAAACTTGGTCACACTTTGGGGCCAAACACAAAAAACAGAATAACAGCTATCTGTTTTATATCTCAGGCAGAAAGCAATTCTGTCTACCATCTAATATACTAGCAAAACCTATTTATGAAATTATTTCATCTCCGAAAAGGGAAAGACAATTATGTGCCATACAAATAGTATAAACAATTACGCGACCAATTTGTGAAAGTTAGACATGACCTGAAGTTCACAAACCATTAAAATTAGACATGACTCATAATAGAGTAATAGACAAATCATTGAAGAAAGATTCAGGGGTCAGTTTCACCTTTAGCCCATAAAGTTCAAGCAGGCATTTTGTCTGCAGATCCTCTCCCCTGCTTGAAGGCAATTCTGGTTCAAAACAGTAAGAATTCTTCAGAAAAATAGTCAAGAATCCTACATAAAGATCATTCTCACTAAATGGATATGTTCATGGGGAGAGACAGCATGTTCAGAAATCTACTTGGTTTCAGACTGATAACTTGGTTTCTAAAGGATACTACGTCCAATTATCAGACCAACAAGCTTATCAAAAGATAAGTGGATTAGGAGAAACATAAAGTTGTCTTGGGGTGCCTGATACAACTGCATAGGCATTGAAGTGGGCTTAGTCTGAGATACTTGACAATGCAGAGAAGCGGCCGTTTCTCCTTGAAATGGCTGATGCACTGAAGCAAGTGATTCAATGGCGTCATTAAAATTTGAAATTTGACTAAATTATTCTCTCTTAAAACACTCAATAGCCACTTGGCATCAAATCTAAAGGTATTTAAATCAAACTGAATTATGGTTAGTACAACCAAACTTGTAAAAATTAGCTATTACAATGTTGAGGTAAACCATTAACGCAATTGGTTGTGGAATAATTGTTGTTTTGCTCAGAAAGTTAATATATAATCAAGTTCCAAACCTTAAACTTTTTGAACTATACTATCTTCCAATATTGAGTTGACTTCTTTATACCTTAATGGCCAACACACAAGAGAAACAGACTTAAGCATAAGACGCTAAAAATATCTGATTTTGACCAAATAAAATCAGGCAATTAAAACTCAATGATTGCCGAGATGTGAATGGTAAAATCCCTAGTAAGAGTGAGTCTGTTGATGCTCCCAATTGCCTATCCACTATCCTCAATAATCATTCATTATTGAAAATATGAGAAAAAATATGATTGGCTTTTAGTGAGTATGGACAGGCAATTAAGAATGCTAGTAGCTTCAGCCTCCTCTTAAAGAGACCGATGACTGCAACGAATGGTTGCTTGGAAGGTGGATGGAGCAGCAAAGGAATCAATATATGGTGATGGTAACTTGACATGGGGAATGTTGGTTGGTGCAGTAGCTGGTGTTGGACAGCCTGTAAAATATACTAAGCAAGAGGTCAACATAAAGGAAAGAGTGGAAAAAGAATTTAAAAAGTACAGATCTAGTGACGGAAATGAGAGAAGTCATTATAACTTATAAGAATGACATATAGAGATGTGATGGTGAATTGCTCTATTAAGAGTTGGGACATAATAGACATAGGAGAGTTGTTTTGTTATTTAGACATGTGTCATTATGAATTAACTAGCATTTAGTTGGTTTTGAAGTGATATTATTATGTTTCTATTATGGTCTGTTATATTCCATCTTAAAACAAGTAGACGTTAAGTGGAGAAGGCAAACAAGTATATAAGCCACACTTCGGGAATTGAGGTAGGCGATGTGGGACATCTGACAAGTTTGCCGAACCAAGCTATACACAAAGGAAAGGACGGAAATCCTGGAAGAACAGAGATGTACTAGAGGCTCTAATACGTACTCGAAACTGAATAACGACTGAGATGGTTCATACATGTATTTATAGACATCATAACAGAATTGATCACTTAAAGTTTAGGGATAAGAATAAGCTAACTAAGGAAACCTATATATAACATAATCATGTCAAATCAGAATAATGTCATTAAGGTAATTTCTGATAAATATCTCAACTTTGTCTATTGTAAATATGCCATTACTTAATCTGCATTTAAATCTTATGTTTTAGATGACTCTTTGTTATATGAATTATTTTATTTTATTTTTTTAAATATTCACATCATTACAATCATAGGGTCACATTGCCTCATTGCACCAAAGTGGGGTGGCAAGAGGGCTTGCTTGCCACCTCAACCCTCTTTTTGCCTCTTAACAGCACAAATATAAACAAGCAATCAATATTACCCTTTACCACATTTTTGAAATGTATACATGCCATAATTCTAGCTGCTTCAGTATAAGGCCTTGCACAAGACACAAGCTATGCCTAAAAAGATCATTAGTAGTGTAATAACATTTTGCAAGCATATCAATCCACAAGGGCAGCCCAGCACACGAGGCTCACACCTAGTGGGGTCTGGGGAGGGTAGATGCACGTAGCCTTACCCTTCCAGAATTTGAACTCATGACCTCTAGGTCACAAGGCAAACAACCTTACCATTGCGCTGAGACTCATCCTCATGCACGCATATCAATCAATGGTAATAAAATGAAGTAAGCATATACAAATTAAACCAAAATTATATGCCTTGCTTACATCGAGACAAGCATAAATAATATAAATGTAGAATACACAAGGAGGCATTTCCTTTGTAGTAAATTTTTTAACCTTCAAGTTGTTTTAGTCGGTGTTGAATCTGACTTTGATAACGGTTTTCCCTTGCTTTCGCCAATTTGAAACCTGATGCACAATTCGGGCGTTGCTTCGATAGTGCATCTTCAAGATCTGTCATTAAATCTTCTTTAGAATCCCCTACTTTGTCCTGCATAATGATTAATGAACAATAGAAACATCATTGTACGATTTTGATCAGAACTTTTAGACTATATGCAAAAAAAAAAATTGTGGCATACAAACGACAAATGATAGTCTAAGGTCAAACAACAATAGAGTGTGCAGTTAGGTAGATAACAACGCTAAGTGTAGTTGAACATGCAGGGATCATAATGATTCAGAGTATATTCCCTGTACCTTTTCAAGGCAGGTTTACACAAAACCCATCCAAATAAAATATGATTGAGAAAAAACCAAATTAAAATAAGTGCTTTTATATAAGTTTAGAGCAGGCTCAACTCTTGAACATTGGAAGTTATGTATCCACGCAAAATGCAAAGAGAGAGAATTCCCATCACGCTTCATGAAAACTTAATAATGTTTATACACATGTACCAAGACTCTATGGAATTTTACCATATGATATCATTGAATACAGGTTCAAGTTGTCAAACATCACAAGTTTTGTTACATTGACATAATACCTCCTTCCTCTTTTTGAAAATTAAGTTTAAATCAATAACTTAATCACAAACTGATTAAAACTCAAAGTTGTAACCTTAACCTGGAAACCGAAAAGAAAATAAACTGATCAGAATACATGTCGTGAGAGCTAAGAGTACTAGCTGGCAATTGTATTAGAAAAAAGGCATCCTATGTGCATGAGCCTCCCACCTAGTGGGGTCTAGGTAGATAGATATATGCGGCCTTAACCTCGCGAAAGAAGATGTTGTTTCCGGGATTTGAAGCATGAGGTCACAAAGCAAACAATTGCATGAGACAGAGTCCAAAAAGGACAAGGTGAGGAAACGTACTTATCCATGGAATTGGAACAGAAAAACAAACCGGCAGCTATAACATAAATCACCAAGAACATCATACCATATGAACATTAAATCCAGTCACTAAAATAAACCCAAAAAAATTCCTGAAATTTCTACAAGTAATATGGCCCAAAAAGTGGTGGGCAATTAGGTTGAATTCAGAGAAAAGTAGAACTAAAAAATGAAACTTGAAGAGAACCCAACTGCCCATAAACATTAAAATTAAGCAGAAATTGAAATCAAGAAGTAAAGGGGCACTATATCAAGAAGTGATAACGGAAATTTGCGAAATTCACAGAAAAAAAGGAACTTGAAGAAGACCCAATTAGCCAAAAACAATGAGAAAGATAAAAATAAGCGTGGAAATCAAAATAAAGAAGAAAGGGAGGTACATTGAGTAATGGGTTTTGATAGATATTGTTAACGGAGTTAAGGAGGTGAGGTGGAAGAGGGAGATTGCGAGAGAGAAAATTGACGGCAGAGATGAGAGTCTTAGCGTCGTGGGCATAGCCATTGTTGTTGTTGATGTCATCAAGATTGGGATGGTCATGGTCTTGGTCTTGTTGCTGGATGAACATGGCGGGAGGGACAGCGTGGCAAGGGTCCCTTTTTATTGTTTCTTAATATTTGATTTGAAAAGAAATGGAGAAATTGAAGAGAGAGAGAGAAAGAGAGAGAGTGAGTGAGAGAGAGTAGTAATTTGTGTTTTGTTTGGATAGTTAGGAGTGTTTGGTGAAGCGAAAGATCAAACCCTTTCTCTCTTCTCTTCCCTTTGGTTCGTTCGGCGCATTACTTCTGAGTCATTGCGGATCCCTCTTTTATTTATACCTAGCTATTTTCTTCAACCTCATCATATATTATACTAGCCTCTAGAGAGTTACATCTATTTTTATTTTTTTGGTATTTATCCTCCAACCTTTTTTTTTATTAAAGAATTAATCATCTTTGGAGTATATGATTGTCATTCCCAACAAGTGTTGTTAATAAGAATAGAACCTTTAAACTTTTTTCATCTTAAAAATCTAACGGAGTCTTATACTACTAGATCAACGCATTGTATGAGTCGACTCACATCTTACTTTATTATACTAAATACTTAATATTATTTGGAGAATAAGAATTTCATTTTGTATTAGGTGTATTTTATATTAAATATATTTGGTATTATAATTTTTTACATCAAAATACTTTATATTATAATCTTTTTTGTATTTATTATATTGTGTAATTTAAAGTGACTGCATATTGATTTGCTTTTATAGAGCATGTAAATAAAAGTATAGATATAAATATTTAATGTAGATTGCGTTTACAACTTATATTTACATATGATTATTATAATACACTAGATTACAAACTTAGAGCAAAAAGCCAACCATCAAAGGAAAGAGACAAACTCTACTTCCTTTCTTGAAGTATCTTTTTTATTTTGTTTTTTGGATAATATATTTTTTAAGTTTAACGTTGATAGGTCAATATAATATTTTTATATCATGGACGGGGATTAATAATTAGATGACATAAATTTATACTGTTGTATCTTACTCATACTAATTATTTATATTTTTATCTTAAATCATAAATCTATTTAAAATTACCACTAATAATAAACGTTATATTTTTTAAATTTTTTATGCTTTATACCTACATAGGTTTTACTTATATCAATATTAATTATAATAAATTTATTAAATTAAAAAATTCGGCTTCACAAGGGGTCTCTCTAAAAATGCTATCTTGATATAACGGGAGTCTCTACTCTTACAAAATTGTTATATAATTTTTTTTGTGGCCACTTTGCTCACCATATATTATATAATATTATATTTTTTTATCAAATTACTCGAACTATCAGCCAAATATCATTTGATTATGCATGCATATATCAACACCACTTACACATAAACCCTTCTTGGCTTTTTTTAAGGTAACCAAACCTTAAACTATATATACTTGGACCTTCAAAAAACCTTCACACAGTCATATATAACATTACAGTACACATAGCTAAGTCATACAAAACTACTTTATACATGTAATTCCTTCAGATACAATAGCATCATCCAATAGAGTTCATAGCAATTCTCAATTACATATATAGATTAGCATCCAATACTGTTCTCAAGTTACACATTCTCCGTATATAGAGTACCAAAATTTCCCAAAGAGTCTTGATGCAGAACCTGCAATGGCATTAAATTGTGACACGGGTATATTCGTTTACTGCAATTCTGAAAAATTGCGAGAAAATTATGGCCGCAATTGTGATTATAGGCTGCAATCTAAAACAAGGGGGTAGGTTGGGATGAGGCAGAGGGGAAATATTTAATTCTGGCTATGAAATATTGCCTGTGTCTTAGTTTCAGCCATAATTTGGAGAATCAAGGCCAGAACTAATACAAAAATGTTGATAAGGAAACAACTACCCATGGGAAAAATGATAAATGAATATTAGACTACCACAATATTCAACTCTGCAATGTTCGGCTTATAGGTTCTTGGAAGTACTGAAGAGAGATTAAAATAGCCTCCTATACAAAAAGACAAAAACTTAGCATTGACTAAACTGGATAGACAATAATTTAATGTAAACAAATTGTCTAGGGAAAGATTGGGAAGATGGTACCTCTGTTCGAATTGTTCGGCTCCCCTGATGTGGACATGTATTTAAGTATATATTAAATGCATCCCCTGCATTCTTTCCCTGTATTTTTTGTGTTGAGCAAGAAAATATGTATTCAGTACCACAGTTCCTCCTTTTTCTTAAGTAGTAGACTCTAAACAGAGAAAAATGGCCATGATAAATAATTAAATACTACATATAGAGTATGAGGATTAAAGTTTGGTTGTTGTTTTATAAATTAGGAGGATATTCAAAATTGCTTAATATTACAATTTCTGTGAACTAGATTAGGAGTGCTGAATTAGAATGAAATTAATACATCTAACATGACAAGAGAAGCTAAGAAAGAAAATTGACTCAGAAAAAGGAGGCCAGATACATTGAAGAAAACTCATAATTATATTCAGGATTATTAAAGAATTGTAAGTTTTCCACTTCTAATCGGTATATCAAACAGAAATGCAACAACGAGAAAAGGCATGTAGCCGAATATATGGCAAATTTATGGAATCTCAGAATGGCAGTAAAAAATGGGACACATCTACAAACACCTATAAATAACTAATTGAAAGATGCATTTACCTTCAAGTTTTCATCTTCTTCTATACTCTCTTCCAACCCAGCCAGTCCACCAAAGGCGATCAGTAAATGTCTACCAATTTAATGAAACAGACTATTAATCAATCACATCCAGACAAAATACCTTGCATCACCACAGCATTTTTCCATATATAAAAAACATCATATTAGAAATTCAGTGAGTAAGTGAAGCTCAAAATGAGTAGAAAATACAAAGAAAAGAAAACCTAAACAAAGAAATCCTTTATATCTCAGTGTTCAGTTACATTTAAGTTGCAAAAGTCCATATTAAGATAATAAGAACATTTTCACAACAGGCTAAAGGACAAACACCCAACACAAACACACAACCGTATAGAACTCCCTAGTCCATGTCAGACAATATTATTTTTCAAGCAAAGCTACAGAAATAACAAAGTCATGAATGGCTGATTTTGAGCCATTGACTTCCAATAACTTCATTCCCATGGGTACTCTTGGGAGCATGCCACAGTTTGCAATCCATTCAATGTTTATTATTTTAAAATAATATATAAAGAATTAAAAAGAAAAAAAATTAGTAGCAGGAAGACACGGAAAGCAATGGCTTTCCAAGCCCATATGTTAAAAATTAAAATCGATAAGGTCTATTCACTTAAGCAGCAACCTAAATAAAGGTTGAAATCAGCAGTGAAGTAATTTAAGACTAAGAACTTTGCAGCCAATCAAGAGTACCTGAAACAGGGTATTTCAAGATCAGATGATTTAATAATTTGGCCATGCTCAGAGGTCCCAATTATATAATCATAGCCACCCTGTCATAATAACAAAGTAGAAGAAAGGACTGTGAGTAGAATATGGATAATAAAATGCAGACTGCCTGTTTGTGCATGTTTGGGAGCAGGGGAGGTACCTTGTATGCACAATCCTTAAATACCGAGCTAATATTATGTGCATAACACACTTGATATCCCCAATACATTCCTTCTTCTCTTGGCTTGGATGATGAGACAACTTGGCGTGGTAAATCTAGATGAAGTACAGAGTTGTAAATTAGCTCAAATTCATATGGCCAAGATGTTGAGTGTATTTAGCTCTCATCTTTCAACAATCTGTCTGGCTACACCACCTCAATAATCACCTTACTCTTCACTTTTCTCTTGCCATAAATGAAACTTCTTCATGATAGTTTAATAAGTAATCAAGTTGTGATGTTTCTTTTAGGTCCATAACAATAGCTTAGGTAAGTCCTGCTGAGAAACAATTCTTTCAAATTGACACAGTTTCTGGCCGAAATGAATATAACAAATTTCACTATTTTTTCAAGTATATCTAACAGGGATTTGTAATGACACCCAAGAAGTGATAGGGACATCCTGTGCTATGATACAGTAAGAGATCCCACTAACCATGTGGCAGAAACTTCAAATAAAAAAGGTTTTGCAGAATTTCTTGAATGGGTTTTAATTGTTAAAAATATCTTGTAGCAAAAAAGAGCCAGAGTAGTCAATACCACACTACAGCGCTGGAAGAGGGGCAATATCTCGCAGGAACTAAGACATGACATTAAGACAAACAGAAAAGAGTGAAGTTTGCACAATCTAAGTATAGTACTGTTTATTGCTAACATCACAGGGAACAATTTAGATTATAAAAGATGTGTAACATCTTAAGCAGTACTGAACAAAAAAGATAGCAATGTTTAACTTGTTACTAGAATCCAAATTGCGGTTGGTACCCATGGCAACAGTAACTCTCCTTCCTGGTTCAAGTATTTGATCGACTAAAACATGCTGCATATGTTGTGTACTCGATCAGATTATACATTTATATTCAAGACTACTTAATAGTCATATTAGTTAACACTTTACAAGGTGTATTTGAAAATAAGCAGATATCATAATTATTTTTATTTCTAAAGAAAAAGCAAAAAGTTTAAGCTGCAAGCCAAGTCAAATATGTCACGTATAATCATACCTTTGCTAAACCAACATCAACCAGTGTTGCGCCAGAGTTTGAATCTCTTTCTTTTAATGTGACACCTATGAAGTTATTGCAATATATCAAAACCTGGCCAGAGTAATCATGGAGTAAAACAACAAACATGTAGCAGCAATGCCATGCTACAATATTTCTGCTTTAACAGTTATTTTCATAAAAGAAGAAATTAAATAAATGTGAAGAAAAAATATGAAATAAAGAGGATAAGATGTCCTCTTTAAGTAACAAATATGTTTGCCAATACAATAAAGATAACCACATATTCATCAAGGAGATCCAACAACAACAATAACCAAACATAACAATGGCCAACCATTATCCCACCAGGTGAAGACAAATAGTGGATAAATCGATACCATTTGAATCCACCAAAAACAATTAGGGAAGGTCCACCATAATGGTTTGTCCAAAAGCTTTCTTAGATTTTGCTCTGCCTCTTTTAACATAAGTTTCTTCCTTTTGATAAGTTTTTCTAACCCAAGCCTCACTTCTAACACAAGCAAACCATCTTATTAGATGAGTTCCTATTATAAATATACCATGATCAAATCTAAATAGCAAAACATGGCTCTCAGGGTGAAGCACGTTTTATGTTGCAATAGATTGCATTTTCATACTAAACAACACCATATGGAGCACAACATTGATGAAATACTTCGTTTTATGCATGTGATGGGCTAACATCTTCCCAACAAAAACCAACCCAGAAGAATGAAAACTAAACCCTTATTTGATTGATAGAAATATGAGTAAATTACACTGACATCTCCCAAGTTTTAGTGAAATTATACAAATCACTCTTCCCTTTTCGAAACCTACATAAACTACCCCTGGAGAAGAGATAAGTGTAAATTCTTAAACAAAAAATAGTTATAAGTGTAATTAAATTGAACAAAATTTTGATATTTTGTGGAGACAAGTCCAAATAGTATAAGAGTATACATCTTCATTATTTCTGGTTCATTACAATATAATATAAGAGTGATTTAAACACCTCCTCAGAATTATTGATGCACTTTGTAACGAACCAAAAAAATAATCAATAGAAATTGATTTTTATACTATTTGGACTTGTCTCCACAAATATGATATTTTATTTAACTTATGGGTGATTTGTGTAGGTACAGAAAAGATATGAGTGATTTGTGTAATTTCACTAAAATATTTGCGGAATATTTGCGGAAAAACACTTCTCATCTGTACATTAAATATCATGTGAAATTCTACATGAATGTTAATTGCTACCTTCCCGATATGAACCCCACTCATGTTTGCGCAAATGGTGTGGAGCATCAAGGGGTGGCAACAAGCCCTGCAAACAAATAACTATAGTGAAAAAACTATAACAAACTTGAGAAATGCAAATGGAAAGAAGCATTGTAGTGAATTGGGCGAACCACAAATCTGAGGTTATTGTGCATTGGAAAGAGAGCCTTCCTCAAAACTCGTATAAAAAAAGCAGCACTACTTTCATCATCTGAATTATCCAACATCGAATCATGTTCTCAGATACTTTTATTATCAAATACAACCACCTATGTACATAAATAAATAACAACGATCAAATAATTGTACACCATTGAATGCAATAATAAAATGAAGATAGCATAAGTAACTGAAAATTAAAAAAGAAGGAAATATAAAAGTGAGGAATTGTAAAAAAAACTAATTTGATCATATTTAAAAAATTTAGAACCATTCTGAATTTCACAACTAAAAAAAAAGAGTGTGAAATTGATTTGATGAGAGTGGAAATCTTTTGAACCTTTTTCCTTTAGATGAAGCCCAAGTCAATGCGGCCTATTAGCACGAATGGTATTTCTTGTACTTTCAATAATCCGACAAGCACTATTACAGTGGGGGCCACAATCCCCATGCTCATAGTCTCTCTCCTTCATGAGCAATTCCCCCAAATCAAAAACCCTAACCCTAGTGAAAAAGTGATCTTTATGTACTCTCAGAATCTGATACTCCATGAGCAATGAAATCATCGCGCAGAAGCTTCCCCCTTCGATTCTTGTGGGTCGCTTCAAGGCACTTCTCAAGCAACGTGACGATGAACTCAGGGATTTTCCCGGTGCCCCCGTACCGCCACCTACCACCGACGAAATAGTGCAGATTTACGAGCTGCTCTTGTCGGAGCTCACGTGCAATTTGAAGCCAATCATCACCGATCTCACTATCATTGCGGAACAGCAAAGGGAACATGCTAAGGGTATTGCTGATGCAATTTGCGCTCAGATTCTTGAGGTCCGTCTCCGAAGCTGCACAAAGTTCTTATCTTTTTATTTTTCGATCCCACAATTTGTAAATTATATCAGTGGATTTTGATCTAAGCAATTCTTTCTAATTTCTTTGAGAATAATCCATCTCTTCTTATTTTCAGTTTCAGTTTCAGCAATTTTTATCGTGGTAACTTAGGTTATAATTCTTCTAATTTGTTTTTTATATTTTTGATACGGAGAGGGAGGATTATAGTTCTGCAAACGGTTCTGGCTCTTGTATCTTATCAGTAAAGAAAGACAGAAATGGATTATGGTAAAATTGAGAATTAATCTATTATGTGTATTATTATCATCCAACTAAAACAATCAGTTGCTATGGCCATTGTAAAAAGGAACTGTACAATCTCTGAGTAGCACTAGGGAGTACCTTACAAATCAACCATACTATTTGCACAACTTGATAACTTCCCACATTGGGTAAAGAATAAAAGGTTCCATTTCTTTTCTTTCTTTCATTCTTTTATCCAAAAGGAGAAGTTCACCTTGGCTGTAGAAAATTCCTTTCTCCCTTACAATTTGTGAAAGCTTAGATGAAAGCCTGCGAAAAATTCATGAATACAAAACTAACAGAAAATATTTTAAGATGGAAAAGCTCAGATCACACAAAATGATGTAACTATAATCTATATTCTAAGGAGAATAACAACTTTTAATGATAGAGTTCAATTTGTGTTTTTGTAATTTTAACAGAAAATAGCATTTTTGTTCTTTTATTATTTACTTGTTAAATTATATGTTTGGCCATGCCACTGCTTAAATGGGACTTCAAGATATCCTTTTGCAGGTTCCGGCAGATCAGAAGCTTCCTGCACTCTATCTTTTGGACAGTATTGTGAAGAATTATGGTCAAGAATATGTTAGATATTTCTCTTTACGTCTGCCAGAAGTATGTTAATCAGAGTTTCATTGTTATTTTATTTATACCATTTTTTTCTGTATTGAAACTCATATTTCTATTTTCTGCCCAGGTTTTCTGTTTGGCATATAGGCAAGTCCAGCCTAGTTTGCATCCTGCTATGCGCCATTTGTTTGGAACCTGGTCAAAAGTCTTTCCACCTTCTGCCCTACATAAGATTGAAGCTGAATTGCAATTTTCTCAAACAGTTAATAATCAATCAAACACCATGAATTTCCTCAGGGCATCTGAATCTCCTCGACCTAGTCATGGTATTCATGTTAATCCAAAATACTTGCGGCAGTTAGATCGCTCAACTGTGGATAGTGTAAGTTTTTTGATAACATATGTGTCTTCCATACAATATGCAGGGACTTGACTGAGACTTGTTTAATAACTGATGTCCCAAGCTTGTATTTTTCTTTAAAAGGACAATTTATGGTTTACATGTAACTATGAGCAGATGTAATTTTTGTGTCAAATATTTATTTCAGATGCTAGGAATTCTCTGTATCCATCGTTCTCTTTCTTTGTCTCTCCCATGCAATATTTCCTTTATTTATTTTTGTGTAAATCATGTTTTCCGAACTCTATATATATACCTATGACCGGAATTTTTATCACCAGTTTAGCTATGGAGGAGAAGCTGACATGTTTTGGTGGCTTGTTAAGGGTTGCTATGAAATTTGTATTCTTTTTTGCCCTTCCCTCTTGGCTCAGCTCCCTGTTGATACCAGAATCTACTAAAATTTATTTATTTTTCCTTTGTCTACCGGGTTTGTTTTTCCCTGAGTTCCCGGTCTAAAAATTATGGGTTTTACTGAAGTTGAGGGAGAAAGACCTGGGTGACAAATAAATGTCTTTGATTGTGCCTCCATACAGACTATCTAATTTGCTTATTGTTAGTGGTTAAAATATCCTATTTATTTCTTAGCATCACCAGCAGCATATTAGACAGATATAATTTGTCCTATTTTCTCTATTGTTTCTCATTTTTTCTGACATCTGGGGATTTGACACTCTGCTATGTGATATTATTTTTCCTTTCCCTCAGTTGTTATTTCGTTTTCCCTGCCTGTATTATGTCTATGGTTGAGGTAGTAAGAAATGTATTCTTTGATGCTACAAAGGGATTGCTGCTCAATATTCAGCAGTTTATAGAAAACATTTCCAATCCTGGAAAATTCCTGCACATATATACAGAGAGTGGCTTTCTGACAGATTCCTGGTTTTATCCTTGCAGGTTGCTGGTGAAAAGTTAGACTCATCAGGAAAGGCTAGTAATACAAGTTTTGGCCTTGTAGCTAGCAACACACATCAATTTGTATCTAGTAGGGTTGGAACGCCCTCTTCACCTTCACGAATTGGAGTTGGTAGGCCTTTGTCTTCATCTATAGATGAATATGCAGTTGACAATTTTGCTACCAGGATAACTGAGAGAGAGTCTCCTCGTCCTGCTGTTGATTATGGAATAGTCGAAGCATCAGGTAGAGATGAAGAGTTGAGTGATTGGCATCGAAAGCAGTATTCTGGTGATGGTCGAAATCGGTTTCAAACGTCTCTGGCATACAGACTTAGTAATGGACATCAGCGTCAAAGTCCAAGAGCACTGATTGATGCATATGGCTGTGACAAAAGCCAAGAAACTTCAAGAAATAAGCCTTTGTTAGTTGAACGGCTGGACAGAAATGGTAAAGACAACATGTTGTCAACATCATGGCAGAATACTGAAGAGGAGGAGTTTGATTGGGAGGATATGAGTCCAACATTAGTAGACCATAGTAGGAATAGTGGTGTCTTCCCATCAACAATTGATTTCCCCAGGGAAAGGCCTGGTATTCTTGCAGCTAATGCAACTTCGCTAGAGCAAGATATCAGGAAGGGTTGGTCCAGCGGGTCTCAGATTCCTCCGGTGGATGATTCTTCTGTTATAGCAGAAGATACATTTCCCTCTTCAGCTGTATGTTAACTCAACTTTTATATTTTACACTTTTGAATATGATTTATGATTTTGCATTGTGCCTCTAATAAGATATGTTGTTGTTTATGGGTCTAATGATAATTTTTCTGGTGATGAGGATTTTTATAGCTCTGGGAGGCAATATCAAATGCCTCACATTCATTTTTACTTGTCTGGCTATTGGTCTTTAATTTTTTAGTTCACGGATATTCACTAGTGCCCTATTATGCACAATAAACTAATGCTTTTTTAAATTCCTACATCTGTTGCTAAAAGGGACCTTTTGTGCAACAATTTTGATGTTTTCCTTTGTGTTATAAATCTGATTTATTTTTACTTGTGTAATTTGAAAGGAAATAGGACTCTCCAGTATCTTCCTAATGGATCTAAAAGTTTATATATTTTTTCTGCAGTACGGTCATCTATCCATGGGTCAGGCATCTCGATTTCAGAATCAAATAAATCAGAGTCTAGGATCTCGTCAACCTCATGAAGCTTGGAAGATTTCTCATCATCCATCTAATTCTTCACAACACTTATTAAATATTAGGGGAGGACTAAGGAGTCTTGTAATGCCCCCGATTGATAACATTCTCAATACAAATGCAAACTCATTTGGGATTCAACCCTCCTCATCAAGGATTTCTGGTCTTCTCTCTAATATGGAGACTCGTCCACCAATTTTGCCTGCATCTTTTGAAATAAGGCCTTCAGTAAATGTGTATGCCACTCGTCCTCCCACCTTAAATCCAATGTTTCCATTGCAAAGACATGTCAGGAGTCAGTTTGAAGCTATAAACACTAGTAATCCCATCATGAGTCATGGTCCAAATAAATCTTCATATATGCCTGAACAGTTGTTGGACAGTGTTGAGAACAAGGATACAGCTAAAGCAAAGACACATCAGTTGCCTAATCATCTTGCTGGACTACCACAGCTACAAAATTTTCCATCTCAGGATCCATCTGCCCCTCAATATAGTCATGGGATCTCTTTGCAAGGACATGGTGCTTCTCTAACTACAGCCATGTCAAATCCGCTACCTGTTACACAATTCCCTCTATCAACCCAAGGTATTGGAAATAGCTCTTTTAATTTTCAAGGGGGAGCCCATCCGCCTCTACCTCCAGGTCGCCCTCATGCTCCATTACAAATGATTCCTCATCGAAATGCTAGTCCATTCATGCAAAGTCAACAGCCAACTGTTGCATATACTACTTTAATTAATTCACTAATGTCACAAGGCATGATCTCATTGGCTAACCAGCCCCCTATACAGGTATCTATCAAGTTCATTTATTTTTTCTTTTTCCTTTGCTGATTTGATTATGCAGCCGAAGACTGTAACTAACATTAAGTATTTGTTTTTAGGATTCTGTTGGAATTGAGTTTAATCCAGATATTCTGAAACTTCGTCATGAATCTGCAATCAATGCTTTATATGGTAATCTCCCAAGACAATGCACCACCTGTGGGCTCCGTTTCAAATGCCAAGAGGAGCACAGTAGTCATATGGATTGGCATGTGACCAAGAACCGGATGTCTAAAAATCGTAAGCAGAAGCCATCTCGTAAGTGGTTTGTGAGTGGCAGGATGTGGCTTAGTGGTGCAGAGGCATTGGGAACAGAATCAGTTCCAGGTTTTTTGCAAACTGAGATAGTAGAGGAAAAGAAAGATGATGAAGAGTTGGCAGTTCCAGCTGAAGAGGACCAGAATACATGTGCATTATGTGGAGAGCCTTTTGATGAGTTTTACAGTGATGAAATGGAAGAATGGATGTATAGAGGAGCTGTATACCTGAATGCACCCAAGGGAACGACAGCAGGCATGGACAGGTCACAGTTAGGCCCCATTATCCATGCTAAATGCAGATCAGAATCTAGCGTGCCCCCCTCTGAAGATTTTGGACATGATGCAGGGGTATGTGTTTCTCAATCTATCATCTGCTATGAATTTGCCTAAGTTTTAATATTAGGTGATTGTTATGTATCATTTTAGTTTCTTTGTTCTCAATCTATCATCTCCTATGACAAGCAACATATTTCCATGGTGATTATGCATATGCTTTTAAGCCATCCTCAATAAATAATGTTCATACTTCCTACTTGTTTCCTCTGTATGTAGGGTGCCAATGAAGAGGACAGTCAAAGAAAACGAAAGCGGAGTTGACTAAACTCCATCAGTTTTGTGCTATACTTTTAATTTTCAAGTAGTGTATGTTGTAACTCTTATACATGTTTTAGAGTAGAGTCAAATTTACAATCCCATGGCCTCCTGCCAAAACCTTGTACAAGTATAGTTAGGACAAGTTTCATGCATATTTCTTGCAGCCAATTGTTATATTGTAACCTGCCATTACTGTCCCCAAATAAAAAAGTATCTACAGGTACTGTGTTATTTCTGGGATGAGGCGCAGAGTTTTATATTAGAACAGTTCAGCAAGATGCTATCTCTTAATTCAGCAAATTGTGTTTAATTGCTTTTATCTTTGGGTATAGCCTCAAATATTCTGGCACGAGGCTATCCTGGTCGAGCCAAGAATATATACAGTGTAGTGGGACTAGCTCTCTTAATGCTAGGTTTTCGGTTCGATAAGAATAATGTTTTACCCTCCTACAAAGTATGACACATATCACTTTCTCATGGGAATGAGGATTTGTAGATGGACTTAGTGGGAGTATATCATTTTTCATCTCATAGTCAGTTAAATCTTCTTTTAAATTTTCATTATCTGGTTTCCCCAATGATTATAGATTTATATTTCTTGAAAAAGTGTAAATCCCTTTTGCACGCCTACATTGGCCAACTTTTGATACAAACAAAACACTGATGAGAAAGTGTGTGATGTGTTGATATTTTTTGATTTTTTAAATAGTTGGATATATCAATATCATTGTAATTTGTAACTAAGTTTTTATGGTCCCGAGAAGATTGACTCTAATTGCCGTTATGTTCGAAATCCTTGACTTTTAGCAGTAAGCAGGTCCATGTTAATGGAACTTATGTTCTTTATACTTCATTCCTATGATCTTTTAGGTAAATCAATAAAATCATTTGAGTTTTTTTAAATAAATTATTATTGTTTTTCTATTATATCTTTTCATTTTACTTCATAATTATTTTTTATCTTCACATAATAAGTACACCAATTAATATCATCTTGAAAATTTTGAAATTAAAAAAAATAAGACAGTGAAATGAAGAAGGGAATAGTGGTTACCGTTTACTGCAATTAACAGATTTAGGTGGAGTAACTTTCTCATTTAATACTACTTCAATGTGGGATCCCTTGGTTAAACTCTGATATTACTATTAGCATTTATTTGATAGATTTGGTAGAATGTAAATAGAAAAGAATGAGGGGAGAGAAATATTTCTCTCTCTTTTGATTGTGGGGGGAGAGTTTAAAGGGAGAGAATGAAAATTAATTGGGCCTAGAAAAAAATTCTCCTATCATATGAGGAGAAAATTTGAGATGACATAACATGTTTTCATTAATCCATAACATGATTTGAAACACAATTTAGGACAACAAATCATTGTTCGAGAAAGAATGGAGGAGAAAAATTACATTTTCTCGTCTTTTTCTTTAAAATCAAACAACACTAAAATTCATTCAATTTCTCATGTTTTCCCCTCTTTTCACCATCTCTTACATATTTCTATGTTCTTACTTTATTATTTCTATGTTCTTACTTTATTTTTTTAATGAGTATTTGATATTTATTTATTACATCCATTAATAGATCATCCGTGTATATTAGATTTTCAAATAAATAATGATTGAATGACTATTTTTGTACCTTTGACTTGTTCCCCTCTTTCCATGTCAAAGAAAAGCTTCCTGAGTTGCTTACTTGTCATCATTCATGAAATTCATAAATTGTCCCTAGATGCTATTTTCCATATTAGAATAATCATTGAAGATGTGTATGAGAATGTTAAAGGGTATTTATTTATACGACATTTATAATAACAAGTTTCATAATGACTACTAGTTCAAAATCGGAGACAAACAAATAATATTACTATATTAAGACTTTGTATAATTGTATGAGTGGAATACATTTTAAAAAAAACTACATCGAATTACTCATCAATCTCATACAAGCAAAAAGTACATATTAATCGAAGTCCATATTTTATTTTGATCATATTGTACAATATTCCATCAGCTCATAGTCAAACTCCGTAATTTAATGAACTATAGCATCAGTGATTAAATTCGGAGTACTTAATAAATAGCATTGCTTGATTGCAATAAATAATTAAATGATGCATAAATGAATACTAGGGTTAAGACTTAAGAAGGAGTGCATAAATATGAATGACCCATTAAAAAATAAAGCTGAAGCATATTGCACTATGTTTCATAAACTACCTAGTTGCAATGCAGTGTGGTCCTCTAGTGGAGAAGCATAAATGTGATTCATGAATGAGTAACACTAAGTTGCAGCAAATATTTAATAACATGAAAAATACCTACCTACTTCTCTATATTATTCATAGCAGAAACCATGCACTCTCATGTCCCTTTTCTGAATAAATGCATGGTAGGGATATTAGACCCATAACATTATACCCAAACAACAACCAAACACATATCTATGCTATATAACTAGCATGTGCCACAACCACCACATTTCAATATCTTGGCATTCTTTTTGCATGCTCAAAGTTTCATAAAAGTGAAATCCAATACCACCCACCTATTTATTTATTTTTTTGCAGGATACAATATCAAAGGTATGAATCTATAAAGAAAATACCATAAAAATTTACTTCATAGATTTTCTTGAGAGTAATAAGCAAATTGAAATATTGAATAGGATGCTCATTCAACTACTAATAATGAACAGTAAAGTCATGAATCAGTGAGGGTAATGTCAAAATAAAGCCTACAACTTTGAATCCTAGTCTCTGGCTTCTAGCATTCTAACTTGCAAGTATATAAAAGAGTGTTGATAAATAGCATTCTACACTTCTACCTTAAGAATCACAAATTACAAGCATAGTGCTCTTGTTAAATGATAATCTATTAGTAATAGCCTTCACCATGTCTATTCAATTTAATCTGGAAAACTGACAATGCAACTTGTGAATTTAATGTCTGCATATGGTTCAGGGAAAAACCAAACACACATGTTCCAATCATGAAATAATCACCTCATGTTTTTCCACTCTCTCATTCTATGCCTTTTGAGTACTTGGTGTTCTACTAAACACTGGGAAAACTTACACACCAATTTGTTTCTTCTGCAATGACTTTCCAGATATGTGCATGGTCTATCTCACTATCTTCACATCTTGAACCTGCTACACTTGAGCAATTGGTGTTGCTTCTCTTTCACTATATCTAGCCACTGACTTTGCTGTTCTTGATGAAGCAGAAAGCGATTCAGAAGAGGAAGTTGACTTAACCTTTTTCCGCTTCGGCTTCTTTGGAACATGAGGAACCCCTCCAAATGGAATGCCTTTGTAAGTGTTTTTAGGTTGGATTCCTGTGGGCTCTTCAAAATCTGTCCAAATGGTTCAAGCAAGAAATAACTATCACTAAGAAGAAGTAGCATATAGAAGCAAACAAGGAATAAATTGATAGCACCAGGAAACAAAGCAATATCAAATTTACATTTTGATAATTATTACACGCGGCAAAGAGTCTTATCGAGGTTATGAAATATATTGTGCGAATTATTCATGACTCTCGCCCTGGAACTGGCAAGAAATGTAGTCACAAACAATGGAAATAAATTAAATTATTTCACACAAACCATAATTGCAGTTTTTATGACCAAAGGTAATGTGTAGAAAAATCATAGAACTTTCAGAAAATGAGAATCCAATGAAGATAAGCAGCCTATGAACACAAAGAGTTGTGTAAAGTTGATTTATTAGCATTTTGGAACTACTGCTTCCTTGCATAGAGTGTTTTTAGCTTCAAACCGGGAATATCACTTGCGTCAGTATTATGTTTCTAGTTTACTTTTTAACTGTGAGAAGTGAAATACTCCAAACTTGGCACCAGACTCACCCTTGAACATATTGCTTTCACAAGAACACAGTACATCGTATGGTACCTTGGGATGTCTAGGGTGAGGATACTTTTCCCTTCAATAGTCATACTAAGTCACAAGACACAGCTAATATGTAGAACAATAAAACTAAACCCCAAACAGGTACATAGTTAATTTGTTCTTGGTTAGACTGATAAATGATCCAACCATGATTCCCAATGCCTAAGGTTTCAAGAACTACACGTCATTTACGTAATACAATCATAAACATAGTTGGCAAGTGATTATTGGATTATTTCCTCCTCGACATTACAAAACATTTTAAATTGTAAGATCAAGTACAAAAGCATGAGTGAAAGTAAAAAAGGCTACAAAATTATTCTGGATAGATCTATTAAGACTTTGAAAGAGGCTATGAAATTTGTTTTTCGTCGTTGCGTTATGATTTTATTGTGTTGCCCTAATATGATATCTAGAAATTTGTTGCCATATATTTGTATATGAATTTGGTAGAGATTGTGAAATTTGTTAAATCATAAGACTTTACAGTGTGTTCACACACATTGAAAAGCCTTGTAATCATTGAAGAAAAAAATTAACCAAATTCTTAATATTTATGTGTGTGTGTGTGTGGCAACAAATTTATGGAAATTATATTAGTACAACACAAAGTAAAGTCTTATAATATAACCATGAAGAATAAATTTCATAACCTCTACTAAATTATTCTTGATAGACCTATTCAAAATAGTTCTGCTTCTGCAGCCTCATTCCATTTTCTCTAAAGTCAATGCAAATTAGGTTATATTTTTTTCTACAACGACAACTAAGTCTTAGTTTCACTAGTTAAGCAGGATCAGCTACATGGATTGAATTACACCATATTGCTCTATGATATATCATATTTTTTCTACAACAATCAAGTCTTAGTTTCACTAAGTGGAATCAGCTACATGGATCGAATGACACCATACTGCTCTATCATATATCATGTCCATTACACCTATCTATGTATGCTTCATGCTATACATAGCCAGTCAATTGTAAAGCCAATAGCCAATAGTTTCCCCATATTGGAGATGACTTTGTGCTCATGACAGAATAGCCAAACTCTTTCTATGGAGACAAAATCTAAATAGGTTTTGCAAGCCTCGGATTTTAGCTAGAAACATTCAAGAGACACAATAATGATCAAATACACACTCCCCTTTTTACTAACTGTCCCGTTAAAGGTCATGTGTTTGTATTATTCGGGTTAATTAGACTCATGGTTGCACATGAATACATGATATCAATATTTAGTAGCACCACATTTGGAAGCCAAAAACAACAACAGTTGAGTCAAGCATACCTTGGGAGGACGATGATGTAGACATAGCCAGAGGATTGGGATCCATTAGTCCACCCAAGTTGGCACGCGAAGTTGTAAAATCAGGAGCTGTTTCAAAATGACTCATCTGCATAAAAGATAATTCCAACAAAAAAAATAGACAAAATGATGAAACATATGATCCTAGATATTTGTAACATAGATGGAGAGATAAAGTACACGGCGACCATATAAGCTACATACCCAACTGGGTTTGCTTCCTGAGGGGCCATCCCATCCAATGTGAGTCAAATGCTTAACATCTGTCGGGTATCCAATTTCCATCTCACGCTCCTTCGCAACTGCAACAACAACAACAACCACCACAACCCAACTTAGTCCCAACTAAAACCAAATCCACCAAGTACCAGAAAATGGGAAAAATGTCATTTTGGTCCCTCAAGTAGATCTCAGTCAAAAATGTGTAAAACTCAGTGACTAAATTCACGTTTTTTACAACTTCGTGGTTCAAATTGAAATTTTACACATTGGGAAATAAATACAAGGATGCATAAAAAATCACCAAAGATTTGAGTGATATATTTGAAACTCTTGCAGATTCCTTTAAGCTTGGTTGCCATGGTTGACATCTTAAACCCAATAGTGATGTATGGAACGATTTGGCCTGTCACAAAATGGAGTTTTGTCATATACAATACTCAACTCACAAAAGGTGCAGAGTATCAGCTAAGGTTTCATTGCATATGATTCAGGAACCACTAAATGGTTTCCTGTGTGTGAAGATTCGCATCTGAATATACATTTGATAAAAAACAATTTTTTATTGATCATGAATATGAAGACTTAATTCTCAAATTGATTTGTAATAATGCTACAAAAATAAAATAAAAAACTTGGTTGAGAAGTTCCATAAAGAAGGAAAGAAAAAACAATACGGTACCTCAAGAGTATTATGATGAACGTTTCTGAGCTTTCATAATCACTTTGGAACTCTGTATGCAAAGTCTCTGTCTTTGTCTAATTTCCTGGTAGAACTATGAATATCAAACAGAGTGAAATGAAGAAAATAGAAAAATGGGTTTATGAAAAGCTAAGATTTTAATTAATGGGGTATAGAATGCAGGTAGAAATGAAGCAAGAGAGAGAGTCTAAGTGGAGGAAGAGAATGGAAGTTAGGTATCCATTAATGAAAATTTGAAAGCTTTGAATGAATGAAGAGAGAAATATATAGAGAGAGAGAGAAGAGAAAGCTTGGTTGAAATAATAAGACAGAGATTCCAGAATTGAAGAATATTTAAACAAATAAACACGCTAATTTTAATTTTGTCCCATTTTCATAAGTTTTAATTTTGTTCCTTTTAATAAAGTTTTCATTTTTTATCTCTCCTTCATTTAATGTAAAATAATTAACCTTCACTGAAGTTGGACCCGAGAGAGAGCCAACAAAACCATAAATAAAGAGTAGGGATCCCTCCATTAAAAGAAGTAGTATTTTTATACTTAACTTTAATTATGAAAATACTATTACATGTATAAATAGAATCACATAATTATCTTTTTGTTTTTTCTTTTACCTTGTTTTACATATTATTTGTCTCTCCATTAATAGATATGATTTTTATCTATAAAATCAATACAAATTACTTCATTCCCTCCTATTTCAAGATAAAAAGTCATCAAATCCAAATTTTAATTAGTTGGATTAAAGCATTAAATAACATTGAAAAATGTATGTATTCATATTATATGAATTTTATACATTATTCATTATTTATGTTTAATTTTATTTATTATTCAAAAATGTAATCTCAGTAAATGGTGAATAATATGATGACGGTATATAAATTTGTGCACTAATAATGCATAAATATTACATATTTAAATAACATCCAAGATTAATAATGAGCCATTTAATTAATAATTAAAATTTAATATCAAGAAATGAATAGTTAAGAAAAATAATGATAAAACAATATAAAAACAGTAAAAAAATTAGAGATTAAAATGAGGTAAATTGTCTTTTAAAAATACCAATAAATATTGTTTGACCCTAATAGATTAAAGTGTAAATTAAATTAAACTTTCATTTCATAATAAAATAGTAAACAGACTAAACTAAGTAAGCTATCAAAATATTAAGTAATAAAGATAACTAGAATTGAATATTTATTTACAATAATAGGAAATAATAAAATTACCTTTTTAAAATAACATAAAATAAACACGGGGTAAAATTTAGCATGAACGGGCAATATTTCAAATAATAATAACTATTTTTTACCAAAAAAAAACCAAATTTTTTCATTTATTACTGTCATAAGATTAATTTGAAAGATAAAAATAGACTTTTTATATTAAAATATAATTAAACATTGAATTTAGTGAAATTTATAAACATGTTATTGAGGATGTATATTTTTTAAACAAACCATAAAGCCTTAAAAGAGTGACAATTGCAATACTACTAAGAGACAAGTTTTGAGGATATAAAAAAAAATAGGGGAAGAATTATTTCGAATATTAATAATATATAGGAAATAAACTAAGTAATGAAATAATTGTTTAAAACAATAACAAAATAATAAATAAGTAAATGGGGATATATTTTATAATTAAGTCTTTTAATAACAAACGGGGATTAGTCGCGATCAATTAAAAAGTAATATTATTTTTTAATTAGGAAGGTATTACTTATTCCATATAGTGGTAACTTTTAAAGTATTTCAATAAACTTCATTTAAACAATTAATTTAGTAAATTTTGTTTAATAAAATATAATTATTTGAATTGACACTGGTCAATATAGCATTAGTTATAAAAGTCAATAAATTTACTAATTCATAGAATTATAAGAAAAAATATATGGGTTGTGCCAACTTCCTTCCACTTGTGACATCCCTGAGATGCAGATGTATATTTTAAACAAAAAAAACATGTGGAAAGTATAATTAAGTTAAACAAAATATTTTATTATAATTGTTAATATATTATGTAATAAAACAAAAATAATAAAATGGCACACATTTTTGTACTATTTGGATTTGTCTACACAATATATAATATTATATTTAACTTAATTATACACATCACATCACATGTTTTTTTGTTTAAAATATTACATTTATATCTCATCAGGAGTGGTTAGAGTAATATATATACAAAATTAGGGGTGGTTCATATAAAATGGAGGGATAGTTCATGTAAGAACAAAAAAATGAGTAGTGATTTGTGTAATTTTACTAAAACTCATGGGGTGTCAGTGTAATTAACTATATTTTTTATCTTCTTTCATTTTATTTTTCTCAAAACAAAAATAAAAGTTAATTATCCTTTGTTATTAGGATTGCACCATAAAATCATAGGTCTAATCTTCATTATAATTTGTTATTGGGACACCCTCGGTTACAAAAGTAAGTTTGGACAAAAAAATATCTGAAATGTTCATAAAATATGAATATGAACTAAATAAATAAAATAATTATTTATTCAAGATTTGTATACATCTAGTAGGAATTGTATCTTATTGGATCCTAAATATTAGTTAGGTTATTTTTTGAACAGTATTCGACTCTAAACCTAAAGATAATCCGACACTAAATATCATTTGGGTTAGCCTTTGAATCTGAATTCAATATTGACCCGATTAAATATAATATATAATCATTTTAGATAAATATATTCTAAATATTACTTATTATTGTATATATAATTTGACATATAAAATTTTATGTGCATATATATTGTTAATCATGTATATATGACGAAAAAATATAGAATCAACGATACTTTCGACCAAATAGATGTCATTACTCTGTACAAGTTGAATAGAGACACTTACAAACATGATGGGTGAGTGATCATGAGATGAGTCAGGTTAGGTCATGTTTGCCCCCTACCTGACTCTAAATATTGATCGAATCTAACTTTTTAACTTGAACCTAACATTAGACGCATTGAGACTGGATCTTATTCGGACCCAATCATGATCGGACCATCCGAATGAGTGAGTAAAGTCGTTTCATACTACTCCTAGAATTACTTATAAGCGGTCGATCCTTTTTAAATTGGGGCCAAATACACAAATAAGCGTAAAACATGGAACATAATCTAAATCATGATAATCATTTTAAAAGTGGATAATTAATTTAATGATAATATAGAACAATAAAAAAATATGGAAAATAGGCAAACGTTGGAAAAAGGGAAATAAGACTTTTTTGGTAATAGTAAATGGGATTAATTGAAATGAATTATGAAATAATATTAATTTAGAAAATTAAGAAAGTGTTAGTTACTTCTTCTATCTTTTATCCTTATTTTAATTTTATAATAAAATATGAAACTAAGAAAAATGAGTAATTGTTTCAAACAATGATAATTAACACACAATAAAAACCTATTAATTTTAATAATAATATTAATTAGTAAAAGTTCTACCAAAAAAATAATAAAGATAAAATTAAACAAATAAAGAACTATTCATAAAATAATAATAAGGAAATATAAGATGAAAGCCAGCAAGAAGTTACCATCTACTTTCAACAAAAAGTTAACATTTAATAATAATTATTTGTCATTTATGTTTAGTTATTATTTACTTTTAAAAAATAATATAAATAAATGACATGTAATTTATTAATTGTGTATAAATCTTAATAGTGATAATATATACCTATTATATAATAAAAAACTAGTATATGACATCTGTGTTTGCGTGTATTGCTTGAAACAATTCATTCATATGAAATAAATTATGAGATAAAAGCTAAAATGACATCTTAAGCAAAACTAGCCCCTTTGAATTTCAATACATATTAATAAAAGTTGGTTTTCTCACTTGGCCTGAGTCACATGATCCATCCCTATATGACATTTCTGATTTATACTTCTATACAAAAAAGAGGTACTTTATATCATAGCTGGTTACCCATCTTTGTTTAATATTTCACAAACTTTATATCATAGTTGGTTACCCTTCTTTGTTTAATATTTCACAACTATAATTATTGAGATGGATAATCATACTCCCTAAATTTATAAAAAAAAATCATACTTATTAAAAAATCAAGCTTTCAACTATAATTGGGATATATATATTATATTATATTATATTATATGTGGTTTGAATCAAAACAAAATAATTTAAGGTAATTACTGTAACACCCTAAATTTACGTCGTTAAAATTATAGTATCAGCCCTGGGATTCTCGCTTGAGCGAGTGATTCTCGCCTGGGCGAGAAAGGCTCACCTGGGAGGGTGAAATCCTGGGTTATACTGAAGGGAGCATTTTCAAGAGCAAAAAGTCTTGTGAGTCATTTAGAAGCTTGAGAATAGGTAAATCTCTTAATTCTAACTCTCTTCTTCCCTTTAAAACTTGTTTTGGGTATGTTGGATCTCTTCTCAAAATGAGAGAAACCACGGAAACTCATTCTTTTGAGTTATGGTTCGTTTTATGTTATTTTATCTTGTAAACTCTTGGTATAGAGTTAGTATTTCAAGAAATGAAAGGGTTTGTGAGTTGATTCATGAAAACCTCAAACCCCTAAAGTGAAAATGTGGTTAAAGAGGAAAATGGGTAAAATACTAGAAGTAGAAGATGAATAAGCTTTATAATGTTGAAATATGAAATGAATATGTATGTTCTAGATGTTGTAAACTTTTGATGAAAGTAGTTTAACAACATGGAAAATGTGTTAAATATCTTGTGTGGTTAAATAATGCAATATGAGTTGTTTATGTGATATTTGGAATAAATGACTAACATTGTGTTGTATGGTGGGAATGGGAAAGATCCTAGAGTTGGCGGCGGTGTCGGTGGAACTAGTGCAGTCACCAAGAACCCAACCTAACACTCACAAAGGTAAGAAGAAGTCCTTAATTTGTACTTTGAATGGAAAATATATGTATTTTTTGGTGGTGCAATGATTAATTGGTGAATCACGTATTTATTGTAAACATATATGAGTGTGTTTGTAATAAGAATCGCGTGGATTCACTGGGTATGATTGATAGTGAAATCAATGAAAATGAAATGTATTTTTAGCCGACCATAAATAGTTAGCGACTTCGGCTCGAGTTTATGTAGCAACACTTCGGCCCGAGTTTATGTAGCAACACTTCGTCCAATATGTGGCAACACTTCGGCCCGAGTTTATGTGGCAACACTTGGGACTGAGTTTATTTGGCATGTTTTCTTTGTAAAAGAGATGAGAAATTGCTTTTAGCTAACCCTAAGGGGTGTAGCGACTTTGGCTCGAGTAATGCAACAAAGAAAATGAATTTCAAAGTGGTTTACTAACCTTTTCTAATGTGGATTATCTTATAATGACGTTTATTGAATTAATGATTTACTCCTTTATGTGTTTTGTGTTTTTGTCATTGATAATCTCATTGCAGATAAACAGGTGGTATGAGGTGATCTCATTTTTTGAAGCTTTAGGAGCTTTATGTTTTGGTTTCATTTATTTGCACTATTTTGTACCTGAGTGCATATTGGATTAGTTGAAATATTTTGTAACTATGGATATATAAATTGCACGATTTAGTGTAACTCTGGATACTTGTTACTATAGGTATTTTGGAAACGCATAGCTAGTTATATGCGGTTGTTGCAGGACATATTGAAATGAATTATGATTTTCTGTCAAATAAATGTGTATGTCATTTTGACTTATGAAACGAGTATGAATAGGAAAGTGAGAGTCAAATATGGTTATTGAAATTGTCTGTAAAATTTATAAAGAAATGAATAGAAAATGAATAAGACAAGAAAAAATAATTTCAAGTTTGGAATTTCGATCCTTACAATTACTAGATGTAAAAAAATTAAGAATGCTATTGCTAATCTGTTCTAATAAATTTGCCACCAATCTTAGTAAACTTATCGTTATTAATTAGCTTGCATGATTTTTTTGAGAAAGGGAATTTTTAGAAATCGAATAAATAATTTAAGAGATTTTTTTAGTCATTTTAGGTTGTTGATGTACATTTTTTTTAGTTTTATACATAAGAAGTTGAGCATTTTAACTTTGATATTAATACAGATATGGCTCTTGTGAAGTTAACAAAAAAAATAATCATTTGTTTGACATTTTTCATCCAATTGTTAATAATAATAATATAATGCTAGTAGAATAATAATAGTATGTGTTTTCTTTTTAAATAAAAAAAAATAAACTCTCATGGCATATCTGTCAGAATGGTTGGAGGCACGTTGGTACTCCAGTTGTTTCTTGGTAGGAGGCAGAGACCACATATATATGTATATAAAAATAAAAATGGATTAATTGAATTTTATTTCAACGATTAAAATTAAAAAATATACACACATAATTATTATAAAATAATAATTAACTTTTAATTCTAATAATTTATCAGACCAAAAAATTTATATGAGAAATGTATTCCCCTGTATATTGTTACATAAAAACAAATGTATCATAATGAAAACAATATTTATTTTCTCTTCATTAGAAATGCTATAGTCATAATAGAAAATAGGAGAAAGGAGAATCTATATAAGACACAATTTTTCTTGCACCTAGAATGGTGGATAAGAAACTCCCACACAAGTTTAACAAAAAGTGACATACTCCACGATTCAAGAGAATCTACACCCATGTTATTTTAAATAAGCTAATATTATTTTCCAATATTATGTAATATAAGATAAAAAATGTATACACCAATAAATAATAAAGATCATTTCAAAGGTGAGATTCATGCACTTATGAAAATCAATATTATTTTTCACAAAATTACCTAATATACTTAAAAAAAACATAGGCTTACAGTTGAATTAATATTAATTTTACAAATTTAATTACTTCAACACAAGGCAAGCCTTCACGATCACAGGCATCTTGAAAGGGACGTTATGACCGAATCTACATATAGTTAAAAATTGAAAACCACCTGTGAAAATGTATTTTTTCTTTCTTTGATTTTGCCTAATTCACCAACAAAGTATACATGTATATAAAATAATTCTGAATCCATCCACTACTAAATAAACAATTATTGAATACTTTTTATTAAATGTAATACAACTCATCGTATATATGTCTATATACCTTCAACCACATTTAATTTGTGTAGTAGAGAATAAGCTGTACTTAACCATCATTTTTGCATAAAATCAAAGGAAAATAAATTATCATTATTATTTGTGCTAAAATTTGGCATCTTTGGTTAAAAGTTATAAGAATATGCACAATTACTGTAAATATTTATACATCATTTACTATTTATTTCCATTATTTTTTTAAAGAGTCATTGATGATTAAACATGAACGTGAATTATGCAGTAACAATATATAAAACTCATACACTGTCAATACATATATTTTTTCAAGTTATAATATAATATACTAAACTTTCCATTAAAATTATTTTGTGTGGGGAACACTAGAGCATTAACGTATTTATTATATAGTTAGTTTAATTTTAGTTGAACTTATGTTATTGCACTCAGAATTTTGATTGAACATTGATTATACGACAATTTGGAATTACTATTATATTTTCATGGTTAAAAGATATAAGACCTTTAAGACCACTTTTATTAGGAATATGTTGGTTATTGAATTTGAAATTCATATTCATGAGTGAGTTACATAATGAGGATATATTAATACTCTTTATATCTGTAATAGATTGTACTCTCAATAATTGCTTGAACTCAAAGTTATTTGTTATTTTATTTACTAAAAAAATATATTTAATTTTTAAATTTTGTTGTGTGACAATATATGATTTTGTTCTTATGTATACCATGAGGAATAAGGAATCAATAATACATAATTCTTCGTAGAAATAGTTTGTTGGTTTAAGCAATATTTAATTTTAATATGTAATCCCTATTTAAATAACTGAACGAAAACACTAAAGATGAGAAAATTTAATTACAACTTTATCTTTTTATTGCTAAAAAGTTTTTTTATATTTATTATAAGGATTGAGTTGATAATTATTTATTTTTTAGTTGTCCATAAATTTTAAGAAAATGAAATATAATCCTAATGTGTGATATTATATCATATCTTAAAATTATGACAAATATGATTTTAATTATTGAATTAAAATTACAATAATATACTAAAAAGAGGACGAACTTATTTAAGATTTTTTATTTATTATTAAATATAGGGTGTAAAAATTAATCATTTCACTAAAGATAAAATATTTATCTTTGTTATTAAAAACAACTTACCATTTTATGATTTATTGTAATAATTGTTTATCATTTTATGTGTTTTTTCTCGTGTTTTTTATCATGTGTTCAAACCTCTACTAAGATTTTGACACATGTTCAAGAAAATTATTTCCTTCAATTAATGGGTTCAATCAATTAAGATAATTTTTTTATTTTTATTCAAAATTAAATATATAATTGATTGCTTCGGAAGTATCCAAAAAAAAAAATCTTAATAATTTTATAAAGCGTTAAAAAATTGATTCGACCTAAAGATTAAAATTATCCACATGTTATTTTTTGGGAGAATTTTTATGAAGACTTTATAAAATCTCAAAAACTTTTGCATTATCCACACGTGAGAAAAAATATTTGATTTTATAGTCAAATAAAATAACTAGAATGATTTTTCATATTTCTCTAATAAAAATGGAAAACATAGATGTTTTGTTTTTAACGAAATTCCTCCATTATCAGGTTTATAAGTGCCCATTAGGTCATTTAAAACTTTTTTATTTTTAGAAGAAAACAAAAGCTGGTGAAGATAAATAATATTTCATCACTATTGATTCAATTAAGTGCTACATATATTTTTATTCGTAAAGGAAATAAAAAATTAAGAGTGGAAATTACTTTGAATTGATGTGTCCAATAAATATTTATTAAGCCATTTAAACTTTTTTTTATATGAGTAGAAAATCCAAAAATATTTTATTCCTTAAATTACTTTTGGAAACAAAATCTTTGTTTTACTATTATTTTTTTGGAATGAGATCTAATTAAAATATTTGTATCGCATTAATTTATTTTACTATATATTTTTTGTTAGTTATTGTATTGTTAAAAATGTTTTTTTAAACATCATTATTCGAATTTTTGGGTCAGACAAAATTAAATACATAAAATTAAATGCATATATGTTTATCTTAATTTTAGTTATTACTAGTGGGATACCCGTGCATTCGCAGGGTGATAATGTATTTTGCATAAATTTAATTAAAAAATATCTGAATAACTTATCAATAAAATGTTAGGTGGGTTATCTTATAAAAGATGATTTCTATATGTTTTATTGTTGACGTATATGATATTTCCTATGTTTTTCCTCACATGATTTTTGGTACAAGGACAAGATTTGTCATTTTAGTCATAATTAATCTTGTACCATTACATAATCTTTTGTATTGATCTAAATTCCTCAATAGCATTATTAGAATTTCAACTTTCAACTTAATCTTATGATTGGAAAGAATAAAGGTTGTAACTTGTAAGTGAGTTTAAAAATTCTTGAATTAGTACATATGTTGAATGATTCAACTTTATTAATATCAGACGTATCTGAACTCACATATTCATTTTCCTTACCTATAGTTATACGTTAGAATATTTTTTAGTATAAGTTTAATAAATCTATTATATCGAACATAATGAAAATGTAAAGACGTCTAAAAAATTCACCTAAAATTTTATTTAGAACATATTCATTGATTTGACCAACAATCTCAATTGTTGATGCAAGTATTGCTTTATATTGCATAAATTTTTTGTCCATAGTGCATAATTTTGTAAGTTTTATTTTCAAAATAATAATTAAAAATAAATTCATTGAAGCACTATTAATCTTAAACTGTTAAAAATGAAGTCTTTATTGATTTCTTTGGCTTAACACCACTTTTAGATCAGTGAACTGAATATTTTGAAATATGTTCAAGCTTATTTGCCTGAAAACATCTTTCAGTTCGCTATTGATCTTATTTTTTCTTATAGACATAACATTTATTATTGATATCATTTTTTCTTAAAGGTGTTGTCTGTACTACTAATCTTAAACTGTTAAAATTGAGGTATTTATTGTTTTCTTTGGCTTAACACCCCTTTTAGGTCACTACTGAATATTTTGAAATATGTTCATGTTTCTTTGGCTCAAAACCTCTTCCATTTCACTATGGATCTTATTTTCCCCCGTAAAGAAGTAGCATTTACTATTGATCTCATTTCCCACTTAAAGTTGCAGTCTTTACTATTAATCTTAAACTATTAAAAATGAGGTTTTTCTTGATTTCTTTGGCTTAACACCACTTTTATGTCACCATTGAACTGAATATTTTGAAAATGTTCAGGTTTATTTGGTTTAAAACCACTTTCAGTTCACTAACATTTACTATTGATCTCATTTTTCTTAAAGATCTAGCCTTTATTATTAATATTAAATTGTTAAAAAAAGCGGCATTTATTGCTTTCTTTGGCTAACACCACTATTAGGTCTCTAATGAACTAAATATTTTTAAATATGTTCATGTTTATTTGTCATAAAACCACTTTCATTTCACTATGTATCTGATTTTTCTAAAAAATGTAGAATTCACTACTCTTCTGAAAGTTTGTTTTTTAAATTTCCAAGTTTACTTGGTTTCCCATCATATTAGTTAAGTTCACAATTGATCTGATTTGTTTCTTCTCTTCAAGATGTAGCTTTTAATATTGATCTGATTTTTTCCTTTTAGATGTAGCTTTTACTGTTTATCTTGAAAAATGATTTATATCTTACAAAATCGTATACATTATGTGATAATGTCATTTCTATTGAGTTTAATGTCATTAATTTTTTGATGTGTAAAGATTTGTAGATTTATTTAGGTGTATATTTTGTTGTTGTACATTTTAGTTTTTTATTCTATTGTATTTAAGACTTTTAATTTAACTAGAAAATTCATTCAAGATTTCAAATATATTTGTTCCATGATTTTTATTTGTTCCATGATTCTCATAGATTGAAAGTAAAAACTTATTGTAACCCTTTAAGCATTCAAGACCACAATTTGACCTTCAATTTAGATTAGCCGTGCGACAAGTGTATGGTTTGTCCTAATTCATATTATGTATTACCATTAAAATATTATAATGTTTCTTAATCAATATACATAATATATTTTTAGAGTTAATGGTCACAATGCAGGCATTACATTAAGCAACATTATAATATAATATTAAAGTCCACAATTAAATTTATATTGTTTAAGAAAGACCTCATTTTTAATAGTTTAAGCAACATTATAGTGCATCTATTATGTTAAATTTGTAACATTAGAATTATATTAGTGTAATAAAATAATTTCATAACAGTAGAATTGTAAAAAGAGCTAACCTTAGAATAGTAACCAACAGATTTATAAATTTTAAAATATACGTGTTATTTTAAATTTTCCTCTATTAGTTTTGAAAGTGACCAAATGTATTTTTAGTTTGGAAATGATTTGATATTTTATACATAAAATGACTAATTCAAATATTAATACAATTTCAATCTTGATTATTTATGATTCATTAATTTGAAATAGTGTTCATTATAAATAAAAATTTATATTTTTAGTTAATAATAAGAAATGTTTATAAATCATAACAAATATTTATTAAGAGTTATAAACATTCAATCATAGTAACAAATATTTATTACAATGTTACCATTTATGTATTCAATTAGTTCCAATAATAGGTGTAACATAAAAAGAATATTAATATATTTCTTTTATTAATACTAGCGTGTCGACAGACACTTCGTGTCTGCCGACTCGCATTCATATTTTATTGTATTAAATATTCAATTTTTATATATTTTATTTTATACAATTAGAATATATTTTTTATTAAGAATACTTTATGTTAAAAAATGTATTTATTATTATTCAATTTAAGGTGAGATAATTGGTTAATGTGCTAATGGTAGTTACGTAGGATTATATGGTTTTTTTCTTAGAAATTAAAAAAAAATAATGGCAAAATAGGAAAATAGAAATTACACCATAGTGATAGTTATTTCATGTTTTGGCTTTATATATAATATAGAAATATAGATTTAACATTAGTTATTAAGAATATTAAAAAAAATTATTTGTTTTCGGTTATTTTAGAGTCAAATAACAAAAATGTGTATTTAGAAATTAATCTATTTTTATTGTCAAATAATGAATTGTAAATTCATTGATGATGTTTTAATTATTTTAATAATGATGTGTTCCTTAATACTTTATAATGTCTCATTCCACTCATCTTCAAATACTACAATACAAAATATTACAAGGTCTTTATCTATCTTTATCCTACAAGTAAATTCAACCACTAGGAATAGAAAAGTAACCATTTGAAAATAACTAATCAAATATCATTACAATTTCAATCATAGTTATTTTAGATTTTTTAATTTTAGGTAGGGATGGCAATATGGGCTTGGCTTGACGGGTCAGTCCGTTTTGATCGACATTTTTAGCGGGCCGGACTGAAGATTTTAGCCCAAAAGCTCATATTCAACCCGGTTTAGAAGCCCATTTTTAGGTGGGTCGGGCCAGGCTAGCCCGGCGGGCCAACATTAGTATTGCTTTACCATTTTAAGATTATATGTATTCCAATAATGTAGTCAACTTAATATTGTTTTTCAAACGAACATTTTACACTTACCATGTGCAACTAATTTATTATTCATATATAAAATATTTATGAGTAAATTACTTATCAATGTAATTTATATCATATACAATACAAGATATTTACATATCAGTGTTTAATTTATATCATATATCATATTTTATTTAATTTTATAACATTTATCACTTTTTTATTTAAAAAATTACACCTCTCATACATGGTTGATCAATGTAATGTATGTTTATAAATTAAGAGTTTTTTTGTAAGTGTAGAAAAATGAAGGATAGTTTGTGTGATTTCACTAAAACTCATGAAATATCAATGTAATTTAAATGTGTTTTTGAAAAAAACAAAACAAAAACGGGCCAGCCCTGCCAAATATGGGTCGGGCTGACATTTTGAGTCCTTTCAGCAATAAGGGCCGGGCCAACCCAACCCATATTTTTGCGGGCCAAAGGTGGGCCGGACAGGGCCGGGATGGGCTGGCCCGTTTTGCCACCCCTAATTTTAGGCAATGCTCATTATAAATATATGTTTATAATTATTTGTCGTTTAATTCTAAAATAACTAATAAGGAATATGTATAACTCATAAATAATATGTATTCTAAATAATAGAAATGGAACTTCAATAAAATAAACTAAATTAAAAAATTGAAAAAGTTAAGTTAAATATGTATATTATAAAAGTTACTGCTTATATTATAAATAATAATATAAACAATAATAATAACTTCCATATCTAAATATTGATTTTTTTTAAAGTATTGATATTAAAATAATTTTAAATGTTCATATTTATGATTATATCAATTCATAATAATATAAATGTCAAAGATATAGTACAAAACACAATGAGCCTTAATCTAAAATAAAGATAATAATATTATTATTTTTAATAAAGTTACTTAATAATGGAATTGTGATAAAGATAATATTATTGTATTCATTGAGGATAATATTCTTTCCATAATTTAGGCAATGCTCATTATGTATATATAGATTTTAGAGTTTAGATTTGATTCTAATATTGTAATGTTACAATTGAAGTATTAAAATAGTAACAATAGACCAATGTTATACATATTCTTAAAACAAGATTTTTGTTTTCTATTAATTGCAAATGATTAATTAATAATAAATCAAACAACCCACAAAAGGATAGTAAATTGATAGGCTGATGTTATTTTGATTTCTTATTTATTTATATTGATGTTTAGTTTAACATCTATGTAATATTCAAGTAATTAATGAGTGAAGTATTATCGATAAAGTTGGGTTGTAGCTCTCAATGTTTTAGGAGATGAAGGACTTGAATATTTTTTATATCACAAAATAAATTAATTTTTGTTATTGGCTTTGGACACAATGGTGAAAATAAGATATCAAGAATACAATAATGATTAATAAAGTAAATAAATGTTACTCACTAACTAATTTAGAGTGTGTTGGAATAAGTTTTAATCGTGAGACATTAAAATTAAGGTTAAACTTCATAAAAAGTCATTGTAATTTTATTTATCTCAATTGTGTGTGTTCAATTTATAAGTGTTTATATTTTAAACAAAACATGGCGGTTCGTGATTTTAATGGATATTTTAGGGTTGTAACGTATATCATTGTTTTACATATAAAAGTTGTTATTAGTCTATTTTTATTATTATTTTGGAAATAAAAATATAAAAAAGTGTGCACATTGAAGAAAATTGATATATCTATCAATAGTGCTTCAATGAATTTTTTTTTAATTATTATTTTGAAAATAAAACTTACAAAATTATGCACTATGGACAAAAAATTTATGCAATCTAAAGCAATACTTGCATCAACAATTATGATTGTTGGTCAAATCAATGAATATGTTCTAAATAAAATTTTAGGTAAATTTTTTAGACGTCTTTACATTTTCATTATGTTCGATATAATAGATTTATTAAACTTATACTAAAAAATATTCTAACGTATAACTATAGGTAAGGAAAATGAATATGTGAGTTCAGATACATCTGATTCTAATAAAATCGAATCATTCAACATATGTACTAATTCAAGAATTTTTAAACTCACTTACAAGTTACAACCTCTATTCTTTCCAATCATAAGATCAAGTTGAAAGTTGAAATTCTAATAATGCTATTGAGGAATTTAGACTAATATAAAAGATTATGTAATGGTACAAGATTAATTATGACTAAAATGACAAATCTTGTCCTTGTACCAAAAATCATGTGAGGAAAAACATAGGAAATATCATATACGTCAAGAATAAAACATATAGAAATCATCTTTTATAAGATAACCCACATAACATTTTATTAATAAATTATTCAGATATTTTTTAATTAAATTTATGCAAAATACATTACCACCCGTGCGAATGCATGGGTATCCCACTAGTTTGTTCTAAAAAGTGTATTACTTGGACAAAGATTACATGTCTCACTTATTGTCCCGCTCCATGTAACAAGTCAATCACAATGCTGCTACATGAATAAAATAAAAAAATAAAAAGTAACAAAAGTTAAAATTTTGATTGGTTCGGGACAGGAAGTGAGATAAGGAATGAGACAAGTGATCTTTGTCCGTATCACTTCTGTTTTGTCAAAAAAAAAAAAAAAAATTATTAAAATTTTAACTTAAATAAATATTGTTTGAATCAATTACACAAGTTCTCACTTTGTAATATGATGGCTTTAGACCAATAGACAACATTGAATACTTTGTATTTTTTTTAACTGTCATATTTCATGTTTTTTTACAACTACATGACTCTGTCTAAAATAATGTCCGGTTTTGCAAGTTTACCATAATGGGTTTTGGTTTTTAAAATCCATAGACGTTAGAAAATGCAGTTGTAACTTACAGGAGAAGGTGTTTTGATTCTGTTAACGTCTGACCAAAATTCATGATCTAATTAGTATGAAAGCAGTAATCTCTCCTTAGAAATAGGAGCATAAAGATGCATTCAGTATAATCCAATAGTAAGTCACATATTATGACCATTTTCCTAAAGCAAGAGTTGAGTGAGCCATACATTGGATAGTATTAATAATTCCACAACATGGATGATGATCAAGTTCACATTGGTTCCATCTTTGATGACAAATATGCTCAAAAGTTGGATGATGATGATGTTGTTTTTGTCTCTGATGATGAGTATGCTCAAGAGTTGCAGTTGCAAGAGGCCCTCATGGCCTCTGTCATTCCGCGAAACATTACCATCAATCGCCGCTCATTATCGTCATCATCATTACCATCTTCATCCAAAGCTGTTCAAGTTAGCCTTGATTGCAAGAAGATAAAGTTTGCGAACAAAGAAACGGGAGAGTCCTCACGAATCATCTGCGAGATATGCGCAGAAACCAAAGACAATGAACAAATGTTCTTGAACAAGTTATGTGGCCATTCATTCTGCTCTGAATGTGTGATCAAACAAGTGGCCACAAAGGTTCAAGAGAACATAGCAGGTGTTGCATGCCCTGGTTTGGACTGCAAGAGTGTGTTGAACATTGATGTTTGTAGGCCATTGCTTCCAAAAGTACTGGTTGAAAGGTGGGATGAGGCACTGTGTGAGGCACTTTTTCTTGCAGTACCCAAATTTTATTGCCCATTTAAGGATTGTTCTGCTATGATGTTGGCTGATAATGAAGGGGAAAACATTAGAGAGTCAGAGTGTCCCTTTTGTCACAGACTCTTCTGTGCAAAGTGTAATGCTCCTTGGCATTCTGGGGTTGATTGTGATGTGTTTCAGAAACTGAATGAGGATGAGAGAGGATGAGAAGACCTACTTGTTAGAGAACTTGCCAATGAAAACAAGTGGAGTAGGTGTCCTATGTGCAAGTTCTATGTGGAAAAGGTTGCAGGGTGTTTGCATATCACATGCAGGTTAGTTTTTCTTGTACAACTATTTTTTCAGTATCTACTTCTCTGTAGAGAAACAAAAGACAATATGAATAGGTTATATATTTCATGTTAAATGTATTAAACTTGACATGTTAGTGAACAAGGGTTGTGTTTGCAGGTGCAAATTTCAGTTTTGCTATGCTTGCGGAGAACAATGGACAACTACTCATGGTGGCTGCCAAAGAGATTAGACCATGAAAGAAAGCATGATAATTGATATGGGGTCTCTGTTACTTCAATTTTCATGAAGACTGTTCATTTGTTTGTAGGGAAGTTTGTTGACATCTATGAAAGACACAATTAATATTAGCATTACCAAGTCTAGTTAGGGGTTGATGTTCATAAAAGCACATGCTGCATAATCTTGTGACAGTACATTATATTTTATTTGTTAATACATTTCGGGAATATAAAAAATTGACCACAAGGGGAAACAACATGATATATAACTTATATATTATTTTTATAAGAATGATAATGTACAAGTCTGAAAAGTTTTAACTTACAAATGAATAAAAAGCCCACCTTTGTTAATCTGAGACTGTAAACCCATAATCATGTGTTTTATGCTGTACGTTTGCTTAACCCTTAACCTGACAATTTTCTATCCTTCAAATTTGTATAATCTTGTATTGATGCAAACATAATATATACTTTAAATACAAATTTAGAAGTATAAAACTACCACTTAAGATTTAAGAATACTCATCATAATAAGTTTTGCAATGAATAGTACACAAAGAAATATAATAAAAGTATTAATGTAGTTCAAACCTACAAGATTTTTGTTCCGCAAGCAGCATGAATCATGACACTACATGAATTATGGAACTACAGGCGCACAATACCACTAACAAAGATGCAGCAAATTCTGAGACTAAGTACCCAATTCATTGAAAGAATAATGTAATAGCTAACCAGTACTGTATTTGGAGTCTACTGTTTACAGCCTGTCAGAGAACAAACTATTTAAATTGCATGTCTAAACTTCGTATTTTATTAATATTGATCCAAAATTTTGCGGTTAACATGGATAATTCTACTCGATCCAGTATCCTCGAACCTCCAACAGCCACCGATTAGAAATCAACTTGCAGCATTCCAATTTTAACTATCATTTGCAGTTTAGTTCAAATGCAGAATTAAAAGAAATACTAGTACTTTAAAAGCAGCTATCTTCTACGCTTTGATTCTTTTCGCATATCTGCCACATAGCTCTCCATCTTTGACTTCTCCCATAAGCGTCTTAGCACAAGATCTTCCTTTGTTGATTGATCTATTCATAACAGGCACTAAATCAGTGAAACTCAACAGGAAACGGACCATTGAGGTATAGGCTGGTAGGTTAGGCAATTCACATGTAGAATCCAGAACAATATAACAAATAAACATAAAAGCAGGATGATTCTAGCACAGGTAATTTCTCTACTTCAGTGGTGCCTAAAAGAAGAAATTTCACTGCGGATAAAGTGCTGTCACCTATGTTTATCCATCTATCATGAGGAACGCCAAGGGACCTTTGTGTCAGATATGAAGCATCTTCCCAAGAATAAGAGTGTTTTTTCATGTTGTATCTCCAAAACCAACAGCCAGACCACAACAGCAACTGGATTGAGGGCAGAACTAATTAGTACTTAGACATAAAACAATGGCAAAGACTCACTTTTGGTGCTTTAACTTATTTGTTTTTCTCATTTCGGTCCCTCTGTTCAAACTTTTGGTAACGCTGTGAACTTTACCTACAAAACTATGTTGTTTCAGTGGTGGTAGGGGGAAGGGTTGGGTGGGACCGAAGGTGAAACAACACCGTTTTGTAAGTGAAACCGATGGCGTTTCCAAAAGTTTTAATGGAAGGAGCAACATGCTAAGTGCTAATGTAAACAAAGTTAAGGGACTGAAAGGGACCAAAATGAGAAAAAACAATTAAGTTAGGGGACCAAAATTGCAATTTTGCCTAAAGCAATATTAATTTCAAGGCTCGGCACTACTTGTTGGAAAGACTTTAATATATATGTGCCAATTGAATTAAAATATAGCAATGAGAGCTTCATGGGAAGTAATTGCAGTTTCCAAGTGATTTGAGCTCTAACCTTGCTTAAAGTATAAGGTAAAAGAACAAAGCGCACACCAAAAACTTTCCATACAGAGGGCTTTTCTGTTCCAGTTATCTGCAGGTCAAACTCATTGCTGAGGTCTTCCTCCGCTTTCCTACAAATATAGATTCTTCAGGCTGTGTCGTTTTGTGCAAAATTAAAACAAATTACGCTGAATAAAGCCCGGTGTTGTAAATAAAAGATAAAGTGATTTAACAGAGGATGAAATAAAGTTTGACCAGAGGAAAATCAAACTAAATACAATATCATACTTGTCCACATTCTTTTGATTCCTCTTCTTGTTTGTAACCCCTCCACTACGTTCCAGTTCCAATGCCCTCAGCCTATTTTTATATGCAGGCGTCTTCTTGACCATGGCTACAGCCTAGACATAGAAAAGTCAGTGGAATGAATCCTGATGCTTTAGTCTTTAGTTTACCAATAACAAATAAAATGGTTTGCCCAAAATGAATAGTACATAGCTTCTAATGACAATGCATGTGCACAGCCTTTATGTATTAAAAATCTTTGCCACACATCTAAGATTATAAATTATATTAAAACACTTTACACGGCAACAACACAGGGATTAGCTGGTATTTTTTTCATATATATATATGATACATAAAAAATTCACCATAAAACTTGGGTTTTAGCAACCTTGAAGGTCGACCTAGCTTCCTTGCCAAGTTATGATCAACAAAAGACAACGAACACATATGAAACGGTTCATAACAAATCCAAAACCCTTACATCATTGTGAAGTTGTGTTGGGGACAAGTGGGTTGAACAGGAGCTGGATAAAAAATAAGTTTTTTTGTTGGTCCAATTGGTAGTATAAAAAATAGCTGGACGGATCATTAACCATCCATCAAGAAAAATGTCCAATTCATTCATTTATCATTTTCTTTATAAATAGATGGATTGGTCGGATTTCCTTATGGATGGACTTAATGGATGATGGATTGTTTTGCTAGCCCCAGTTGTACCCTATATTTAATGTTTAGCACCACAGGTACAACTCCTCTGCATTTAGCTTACCTAAAGCATGAAATGTACATTTGAGTATTCGTCACCGGTCACATCAGATATGTCATTATTGGAATAAGTCTCGGAGACTCAAATGGTGGATACGCAAGCAGAATATTATGTGCTGTTCTATATCTCCATGAATCTAGGAACTAGCAGTTTAGAGCACAGAATAGGATAAATGCATAATTTAAACAAACAAAAGTGAAACCTTGGTTTAATCATCGGTTGTCAAATGATTCAAATCCATAGCACAGTTTCACATCAAGAAAGCATCAAAACAAATCAAATGACAGTTAACATATCACAATACCTGATTATACCTTGTGGATTGATTTAGATATTGGAAAGTTGAAATAATAATAAGAAGACCGACCAACACAGCTCGAGTATCCTATCATATAAAAATGTATACGGATATTATCAAACAAGAATCAACAATAAAACATAATCAATAAATCAACAATCTGAATCAATCTCAACAACAAAAAATATCACCAGTCACCACAAAAAATGAAAGAAATCTCACCGTCTTGTGACCATAGTACGCACGATAATACTGAGCAGTGTTATAAAACACCTGTAACCAAAAGATAAAGACACAGTTCAACTTCAATAATAATTGTTAAAAGGATAGATATATAAAAATCTTAAATCTCATTACCTCCTCTGGATGAGCAATGGCATAATCGTATTGTTCTCGAGTGGCTTCATCCTTCAAAATCTGTATAGAAGTTAGCATAAACCGTTATGTTTATATTATTGGCATTCAATTAGAAAATGTTGAGCAAAGTTAATGCACCTCGTAAGCATTTGCAACTTTAACAAACAGTTTTCGTGATTCAGGATCAGGATTTTTATCTGGATGACTGGATCCAACAACAAGAACAAATTACAAATGGAACTTAGAAAAAGAAAAGAAGATAATGAGAACTGGAACAAGAAGAAGAAAATAAAACTAACTATTTGAGAGAGAGTTTGTAATAAGCTTTCTTGATTTCGGAAGCATTAGAATTCTGAGTAACACTGCAATTATATAATAACGGTAAGGGTTAGAAGAACGAATAAAGCAGATTTAAAGAAATGCAAGGTGAGCTTACCCAAGAAGATCATAGCAATCGTCTTCGTCGCAGTAGATTGCGAGAGAAGGAGAGATTGTGGTCAAAACAAGAACAACCACGAGGAATGAGAATGCGGTTGCGCGCGGCCAAATCGGTGCCGGCGGCGGATTCATTTTATTTTGCCGGGAGTCGTTGTCTAGGCTATGTCACACCCACCGATAGAGAAAGATGTTATGTGTAAATTTAAGAATAAAAATGTTATGTGTAAATTAAATAAATATAATTATCTTTTCATTTTCTTGCTTTTCTTTTTTTTTTAAACATCACTTGCTCACTAAAATGACAATTTTTAAAATTATTATTACAAAATAGGAAGTAGTTAAAATGGAAGTGTGAATATAATTTGTAAATGATTAAATATCTCATTTAATAATCCTCTTTTAAATAGAAATAGGAATGAATGAAAGAAGACTTTGAAGTCTAAATATCGAAATTATTATCCCGAAGTGTGGACGGCTATGCGAATTATGCAGTTATGTCCAACCATCATTCCAATCAGAGGCTGCACCCAAACCCAATCGGAAGGGGCTCCTCAGCAACCGGGTCGGAGGCCCAAAATTAGTCCTCAACTGAACCGTTGGTCAAGGGCTCGATCGTTTCGTTCAGGTCGAAAATTAGACCGTCCCAGTCTCCGAACCCCAACCCTTGAACCCAACCAACCTCATCCTCCATCTCCACTTTCTATTCCAGATGACGCCGTTAGTGATGACGGCGCTGATGTAAGGTTTATCAAGTCAATCTACATAGTCTCCGATGGAACCGGATGGACGGCAGAACACTGCGTTAACGCCGCTTTGGGTCAGTTCGATTATTGCTTGGTTGATCATGGCTGCCCCGTCAACACGCATTTGTTCTCTGGAGTATCATTCTTTTCTCTTTCAAAATTACTTTTTTCAATAACATTGTTTGAAAAAGTTATAAAGGTTTTGAATTCAGTGATTCCAAAATGAATTACATCATCATCTTGAAATTAGAAAATAATTTAGTGGACCGATACAACACTTCCCTTTTTTAATTATTATTATTATTATTTGATTATTTCTTTAATTTATTTTTTAAATTTCAATTGTTTCTATTCTAATTAAATTTGGGTCTTACCAAACAGTGAGCATTGTTCTAGTTAATTATTACTAACCAAGTTTTATTAGAAGAAATTAGAAAATTAAATGCATAACTAGTCAAGTTTCTTAAATATACTACTCATATGCAAACTTAACAAATTCACATGAGACCAATTTTCTTAATTAAAACTTACCTTGTTTAATTTCGTGGAGGGAATGTCTGTTGACTCACAGTGTGTCACAACTTTTGTCATGAATTTTGATAGGTCAAGAAACATCATCTCATTCATAATTATTGGATATTTAAATCAATTAATTAAGTATAATAAGTGTCACACTTTGTGTAACATGTCCAGTGTTCATGACACTAGTTAGTATCTTCCTTTGATTTTTTGATAATTTATTCCAGTTATGTTTTTTTTATTTAGATTGATGATGCAGAGAAGTTATTAGAGATCATAAAGCAATGTGCGAGGGAAGGTGCTTTGCTTGTGTACACATTAGCAGACTCTTCAATGGCTTCATCTGCTAAAAAAGCATGCAAGTTATGGGGTGTATCCTTTACTGATGTTTTAGGACCCATAACAGAGGCCATTGCTACTCATTTGGGTGTCTCTCCCTCCGGCCTTCCTCGCGGTGCCTCTGGCGTTCCCCTCTCTGATGATTACTTTCGTAGGATTGAAGCTGTTGAATTCACCATTAAGCAAGATGATGGAGCATGTCCCAAGAATTTGGCTAAGGCTGACATTGTCCTTACAGGTGTTTCCCGCACCGGTAAGACACCCTTGTCAATTTACCTAGCTCAGAAGGGCTACAAGGTGGCCAATGTGCCCATTGTGATGGGTGTGGAAATGCCAAGGACTCTCTTTGAAGTCGATCCATGGAAAGTTTTTGGCTTGACTATAAATCCTCTTATCTTACAGAACATTAGAAAAACAAGGGCTAAGACTTTGGGATTTAGTTCAGAGTCAACGAGTAATTACTCGGAGAGGGATCACATTAGAGAGGAACTTGAATTTGCAGGAAGACTCTTTGCTCAGAATCCTGTATGGCCAATCATTGGTAACATGTTTAATTATACTCAAGTTCACATTTCTGTCATTTTTTGTTTTGACATTAAAATTTAAACTATAACTTACATTAATTCATGAAATGTAGTTGGAAAATAATAGCTTCAAAAATTCAAATCAGTGCTTTAAACTAATGCTGATGAAGTATTACTTTATATTTAACTACAGATGTGACTGCAAAAGCAATAGAAGAAACTGCAGCAGTTGTATTGAGGCTGTACCATGACCGGAAACAGAAGTGCCTGATGCCAAGGATCTCAAAACGCTATTAGAAATGACACTTTTTTCTCATTTTGAACTGCAACTTGTAAACCACCAATGTTGTAAACTGTTACAATACAGAGTCCACAACTACTCATAATCATAAGCAGATGGCTTACTTTCTTGTACCACTACTTGTGGGGGTAGATTTTAGCAAACAGGTATGCTTTTTAGATGTCACATCAATCTAAACTTTGCATGATGGAATGTTACTACCAGTTTCGGAACTTTTAAGACATTAGTATTTCCATTCTAAGGAAGAATGTTTGTTAATGTGCCACAACAAAAGTTGAACAGTGGTTTAACTAGGCCCAGCTGTAGAAAAAGCTGTTTTGCTCTGGTGAACCTACTTGCTAATTGTAAAACCGGGATCTATTTGGTGAATGATGGTGTTGTCAAAATTTTCAAACTTTTCTGTTTCCTTCTAGGTATAGGACCTTATGTTTCCTCTAACCTTTATGGTTTGGTTCTCAGACTAATGAAACAACAGCAAACATTCAGGTTAAGAAAATTTGTCCTGTATGCTTTTTGTACTGCTCTCCTAATTGGCTTTGATAATGTTTTTTTATCCCATTTATGCTTATTATGCTGCCACTGTATATTCATTATATTGATATGTTATGTGTGTGATGATGTGATCTATTTACTTACCAAATATCTGGAATTTAAGATTTATGTTAGTGTAGTGTGGCAGCAAATACTTGTTGAAAATATACATGGCATACTAAAAATGTTGAAATATTAGATTCCAAGTACCCTATATGGTACATAATGCTGGAATTCTAAATATAGGCATCTAACATGTTTATATAGAAATGCTGGTATACCAAAACATTCCTATAGGCACAGAAGACATGAGTGGGAGGTTTGTGAGGGTATTCTCTGTATTTATTTCCCATTGAGAAGTTCAACCACAGTCACAAATTTTGTAGGTTTAGTGGATATTTTGTTCACCTAAGTGCAAGTTACTTATTAAAAACTTTACTGAAACCTTCAACAATTGTTTGCTCATCAACTCAGAATTGAACTTGATCCCTTATTATGGCTGATGATTAAATTAAATGGTCAAGTTAATTTTAGGATGTTCCTTAAACCCACAACTGGACTCACAAACACATGGTTGTTAAAGTGCCAAACACCAATCTTAATTGTATGGTTAGTTGATGGTTTTTTAGAAGAAGAAAAAGATCTAACTTTCACATGAATTTTTTTTACTTGAAGTACATTTGCATATGAAATTTGCCAAAGTCTTTTACTTAGTTTGTACCAATAAGCTTTCACAGACATAAATATTCTTCCTCCCTTGTGAATTGCACTGTCCCTTTCAATAAGCAAAAAAAGTCTTTGAGAACACACATGCGTTTTGTGCCTACTGTTCACACAAATACTTGTATAGCTTTATAGGTAGCTCTCATGGTAATAAATGTCTTTGCCCTTCCCTTTACCCTCTGCTAAAATGAAAGTCACATCAACTAAAGCTATTTGGATTGCGCATAAGAGCAAAACAGAACAGAAAGATAAAAGGGAGGAAGATGTGGACTGAGTATGTAGTAGATAGAAAAAAAAAGTGACTTTCTGGTATAAAAATAACACTAAGTATAGTAAAAGCACTCTTTTCCATTGTTGTACTCAGTAGAAGTATTCTTTCCCCTTCCCTATCTTTTGCAGTTCAGTATGTCACTGTATTTGCTTCTTGTAGTTCCCAAAGAGGTAACTGATTCTGACATCAATGTGGTGGAAATCTACTTAGCTTTCAACTTCTACAATATTGTTTTCTTCAAACCTTTTCTTTGTAGTTTTGTCTCATTATCTCAATATTTCCTTATAAGTTGGAACCATGAGTCAATCACCCCCATATTCTGCCATATTTTGCTTGCTGATAGTAAGAGTGAAATATATGAGCAACATAGTTCCCATGCTTGACCTGATTCATTTCATATCTCAGAAATTAAGGCACATATAACATTGTGAAGATAAAAGCAGAATGTGGAAGCATGTAATAGCTGAATCTTACAAGGTGGCAAAAAAAAGAAGAACCCTTTTAGGGTCAAGGAACCATGAAGATGGTCGTCTGAAACTAGATCTCCTAGTTATACTTTTACTTTCGGTGGTGGTGGTGGTGCTGCTGCAGATGTTACTAGCAGTTATAGTAATCTGGTGATGGAGCTGTGTGTTGGTGGAATGATTTGTGGACCCTACCGCCACCACTGCTGTCTTTTCTGCCGTGTGAGACTTAGACCCTACCATAGCAGCTGCAGTTCAATGAAACCCATATCAAATATATGAATATCAGAATATCAGAATATCATGTTACAATTTTTGGGTCCAACATGGAGTTTATTGTTTAAATGTGTTACAGTAAATATTTTAATTTAGCTAATATTTTATAATTACCATGAAAATTATTACATAGATATCAATATTTTTATTTTTATTTTTATGATTGATAAAATTAGAAATAAAAAAATATGGATATAACTCTAAATGAAAAACCATAGATTCATAATATTCTATGTGAATGTATTAACTCAAGCTTTTGTTCTATATTATTTTTTTGATGATTTGATATCAATCATCTTGACTATATGATAATAATTCAGTACCTTTTCAGAAAAACTCCCATGAGGTTTACAACTTTCCAACATATTACAAGTTGATATGTTTGGTCCAAATTTTATGATAATGGCACAGTATCTGTGGCCCCAAGTATGGGATACCAACATTCTATAGTACTATCATTGTAAATAGGACAAGCATAGCATTTAATTTCCTTTGGCTATATGCATCGTACGTGGTTGACTTGGGGATAGATAACGACATCATCACATATATTATTTTATATATAACTAATCTTCAACTACCCATAATTTCCAAATAATATTAATCCCAGTGAGATTACTAGTATTTAAATGTCATTTTAAAACCCGTATGCGTTGGACTTCAGATGATGAAAATGATATTATTATTATAATATAATAATAATATGCATCATTATTCATCATGGGACACCTCGTCTTACATAAGTACAAGGTGGTGAAATATTTTATGAGATATTGTCGTCAATGTCGACATATATTAATATAATATAAAATATTATCAATCAACATAAGTGTCAAGAAAAGGAAAAAAAACAAACTGTGATAATTGTAGTAAATTCCACTTTCATGTCTAGGTTCCTTGGAGAGAAAAACAAATAAATGTGGTTTGTTCACATGTTATTATACACACAAGAAAACAGAGTGTAATTATGAGTTTAGAAGCATTAGAATGAATAAGTTTATATGTTTATTTGAGAAGGGTACCTTTTGGTGAGCATGTAGCGGATACAGTGTCCCTATCATGAAGGGTGTCATTACCATTAACCTTCCTGTCTCCCCCACGTTGAGATCCTTTCCTTGAAAGGCTCCTCTGCAACTAGGAGTTATACAAAAAAAGGAAATTAAAAAATTAATCCAAATACAAAAATGTATGATGATAAATACATTCTCACAAAATTTAAGAGGGTATATTATTTAAAATGTTTGGTTTTATTTCTTATTATCACTCATTTTTTGTGTGGATACATAATTTTTTAAAAACAAAACGTAACATTGGAATATAGTACAAGGAATGATACACTGTTCGGGACATGTGATCTCTATCCATACCAAGAATTCATTAGTTTGACGGTGTCATATCCTCGTAGATCCCAAAATAAATTAAAAAATCAAATATTCAATTTATAATATTGACATTTGGTAGAATAATATTCACATACCCAAAAGAGAATGTTTCATTGGTGCCTTGATATAAGACTGAAGTCATTAAAATAAGAATAAAAACGTAGTGTTTATATAAGTTAAAGGAGAAAGAAGTGAGAGGTGGGAGTTGAATAATGTATTAATGTTTGAGAAAGACATTCACTTCTAACGGCAGGAAATGTTTGATGGAAGTTGATAACGTGTGTGCGCGCTTCCCTTTCAATTTCAATTCATAATTATCGCATTATTACTGCTCAAGGTCTAACATTTAAAATTTAGGTTTCTTTTTGCTACACACATTTAGATTTAGGTGAATATACTGTCTCCTTATTTTAATTTTTATAAAAAACAACCTATAAAAATTCAATGTAATCTTCTTTTTTTCTCATTTTTAGCTTAAAATTCAATATATTATTTTACTATGCATATATTACAATATTATAAGGGTCATTTGTTTGGAGATTTTTCCTCTTAAAAAAGGGTAATCATTGAGATTAGGCTATTGGTGAAAGGTTTAGGTAATGGGATGACTTAATTGTCATCATTCCAAAAAAAGTTTGTTTATTTATTTATCAATAGAAAACTAACTTCTGACATTCATACAAATAAAAAACAAAAGCAACATACAATTTTAAGGGAAGAAAAATTGAACAGAACAATGACCCTATTTTGGTTATAAGCAAAATAAAATAAAATAATTACGTATATTGGAAAAGTAAATATAATTAAAAAAAAGTAAAAGAATCTCACTGTAATTCTGGAATTGGTAATAGGGTCTTTGTTGATGATGTGGGGAGAGAAGGAATTCATATCAATCACAAAGCTATCAGCTTCCTCAGCTTTGTACTGATATGCGTTTCTCTGTTCTGAAACTAATATTTTCTGACTCTCCATCTTCTTCTCTTCTGATTCCAAACCCTCACTAGAACAACTTGAATCCTTCAACAACACATGATATTATATATGCTTTATAGTTAAGGCCACCGAATAAAGAAACATCAAGAATTCAATGGAACAGTTAATAAACATTGAAAAACTGAAAACAAATATTCTTACCAACTTTGGAATTTCTGCCACTTCCATTACTTTCTTGGTGAAGAAAAACTAGGAATCGAGGAAAAGGAGGTGTATGTGTTCAGGTTTCAACTTGAAAAGTTGCGTCTAAAACTGGGTCACCACCTGATTCAACATGAATATGAATCTTATAAGTCAAAAATAGTGAAATACTCAACTTTATATATGAAAGGATAACAAGAATTTAAAAGAAAATATATATAAATTAGAACATAACATCGTCAACCATAACCGAAAAGTTTCTTCTCTCTTACTTCTCCTGTTACTGGATAATTACGTAAAGCCAAAAGCAACAAAACAAAAAAAAAAACCCACTTACATATGCTGAAGTACTTTTATTCTTCCTCTTCAAAATGAGGTATTTTTTTATTGTGTATGGTCCAAATGAAAAAGAGGGGAAAAACTAGTTACCGAGGTTGTAGTGAAAATAATGATGATAGAAATGGAAGAGAAGTTGAAGTGATTTATAAGTACTGAATTTTTTGTCTTGTCTGAATTGGAAAGAAGAAAAGAGAAAGTGATGATGAGATGAATGTAAGAGAAAGAGACCGAGAGATTAGATTTGGAACATGAAGGCCATCATCATGTGGGTTCTCTTCAATAAACAAAGATACATAAAACATCTTCTTAGTATTATTAAACAACAGATAATACTTTTCTTTTCCTTTACTTCTAAGAAGAGAAATATCATTATATTTTTAAGAGGAGAAGTGTCACATTATATTGTTTCTTTTCTTTATTTATATATTTTTCTCTACATTCATAGAGAGATCCTCACCCTATACAAAATGATTTACACAACAATTCTTTATAAAAATTTAAGAAAAAGTAAGAGGCATATAACCCTAATATAATTATATGATGGCTTAAAAGTTAATATTTATCTTTTAATTACAGCATTCAAATAAATCTAATAATACAGGTTAATTGTTCGGTTTATCGATCAGCATAACAATTATTCGGACATTAGTTATGTCACATGCATAAATAAAATTTGGCTTCACTTGTGTCGGTACATCACATCTTTGATAGGAATTGCACAATTTCAAAATTTATATTTCTCTTGTTTATAGTTGTTTTAAGGTATTTTTTATTTAAAATGGTAGTGTGAATTTTTGTACACACCATTTTTTCCACTTTTACTCACCAATATTAATTTGAAAAAACAAAAGTGTATTGCTAATATTTTGAAGTATATCATCACATTATCTTGTCTTCTGCACTTTAGGACGTTTAGGCTATGTCTACATCCTTGTTCTCCTAATTTATTTTTCTCTTGATTAATAAAATTTCCATTGCTGATAAATAGAAAAAAGTTAAATGGATTTAATCCTATTAATATTTATAGTACGGAGGAAATAGAATCCATCAGTTGATATAGGAATATAATAAAGTGTATATAAATAGATACAAACATATTTCTAATTGAGATTATTATTAATCATTTAAACGTCTACATACTTATATATTTTAATTGTGCTATTGTTCAAGAATTTAAGATAACACAAAGTGCATAAATATTTTTTTAACTGAATGCCACATTATTTATTCCTCCCTGGATTATATTATTGTAAGCCCATGTACTGCTTATAAGTAAAAAGATTCAAAAATTAGGAGTTTGCCTTTATTATATTTACCACTTGCTATATTAACTTTTGATTTAAGTTGAAGATAATATAGTTAACAAAATATTTGTTGTTTGAAGAAGGACCACCTTCCATTGGTGCCTATAAATTTAATTCATGTGATGGTAGCATTGTGGATGCGTGTTAAACCTAATAATTCTTCACGAGATAATATAAGAAATAATACACATTGAAGGGTATATTGTTGGTCGACATGACAAGCTGACAACAAAATAAAAAATGTCCATTTCGATTCGGAACATAATTAATCAGCTTCCAATCAATTATTTTTCATTCATTTATATTTCCTTATTTTCTTAATGGGATTTAAATCATTTAACACTTTTCAAATAAGGTATTTTTGTAATCAGGATTTGGACTCTTCAAGTGATTGTTGCTAAAGACATTCATTCATCATTTACATGTAACGTATCTTTCTGCAGTTGCAATCACAATCTTATCCATGTGACTCTTACGAATCATTCATATTTTGACTTTCTTCTTCTGCAATTATATTTTAATATAGAATGATTGCACCATCAAAACTTATCATATAGTTGGTAAATAAGTGTTACTCATTAAAAAAACTTATAACCAAAAAAATACGAAGCCTGTGTTTCGATGGGTGACACGTACATAAAGGAGTTCATATTTCAAGTTGATCGAAATGAAGATATGTATTTTGGAAGGACAATTGGCTAGGGAACAATGCTCTTTTCAATAAATATAACCAACTTTATAATCTTAGTATGTATTCATATGCTCTTATAAGGAATATTGGAAGACGGTCAAATTAAATCGGAAATGAGAGTGAACCTTTTCTCGGAAAAGATAACTTTTGTTTGGGAACATAAGTTAATCAACAATTTCCAGAAGAATCTTTAATATTGTGTAATCCAGAGTAATACCTCATATTCGTATGTGTGGCCTAATGACTAAACCAACAATTATTCGTCAAATCTGCTTATAAGCTCTTGGTTAGATAGTCACACCAGCTAGTAGGAGCACATTCACTTGCCTACCAATCTTATGTGTGAATCTAAAGTACCTTTGAAGGTCACGACTTTGGCGTGACGACTTTTTCAGAATCAGTTGCCTACTATGAATGCCATGGTTAGAAGGGGAATCACTCATCAACTGCATTTAGGACTTTTTTTATCGACTTTGTAGTGAACAATCAGAATCTTCTCAACATATCTTTTTGTCTTGCAAATTCACTTATTTTGTTTGACATCTTATCTACAATTGGCTTGAGTTCAGTATTGTATTGCCCTTAGAACTTGCAAGTCATTTTACTACTCACATGGGTATGTCCATTCACAGATGGTGACAAAATCACCATCTTCAACTCAACGTGGATGTGTGTGCATCATCATATCATATTATAGATACAATGAAGGTGCAATCTTGACTTTGGATTAATTGGAAAATGAGCAGCTTGTAATGTCTGGTTTTAATTAAGTATCTAATATGTGCGAATGTATTATGAATTTGACTTGAATCTTTTGTACTTTCATTTATAATTTGTCACTCCCTTAAAATATATACTTTTACATTTAGTATACATCTAATAATATTACTTTTGTACTAAAAAACGAGTGAAGTATAAAGCTAAGAAGAGATAAGGAGGATGAGGATCACATGTCCTCATTCATGTATCACTTTGTGTATCAAGCCAACCAGAATGCTTCATTCAAATTAAAATAAAAATAAAAAAAAGTCAGAAATTAATATTTTAATATTATTTTGTGAAGGTTAATTGGTTAGAGACAGAGGGATAGAGAAATTCTAGGACATATGATCCTTACCTCAAGCCAAAAAAAACTAATTGGGACAAGATACCTAACCTTTATAAACATTAACTTCATCACATTCTTATCCACAATAAGGCTAAAGTTAAGTGACCCAGTGAAGCGCATAACCCTTTAACAACCACCTTATAATATAAGCCTACACCAGTTTTGTTTTTGAGTCCAACTTTATTTGTCCTACACCAGTTTTGTTTTTTGTTTTCAAGGTGACTTTATCAGTTACTTAAGTTGTTTGGTGTAATTTGCCAAAACAGACTAGCTTTCTAATTAAGTGGTTATAAAATAATTATCATTACTAATACACTTATATATATATATATAATAATCTTCTAATTTTTATTTAAATAAATCTTTTATGGAATCGGTTTTTGAGAAAAAGAAAAGTAATTGATTTGTCGTTTTCCAATATTTAAGAATTGTCTTTTATACACGCACTATACAAAGTGAGTCATATACTTTTTCTTTGTGTCTTAATATATTAATATTTGTTAATATGACAGATATAAACAGCAGAATCTGTGTGAACTGTGAATTAATAATGCAACATGCTTTTCAGAAACTGCAGAGTACACTAGCATCCAACTTATGAAAAATTTAGACATTGATTGTAAATTATAAATAATCAAATACTTGAAGAACAGATGAATAAATCTTCCATGAATGTTCCTTCCTACCTAGCTTCCAAGACTGGCTTCATATGCTTTCCATCTCTATGTTAGTCACAACTAAAATTGTTAATTACTTTTATGAATGAAAGTAAACTTCAAATACTAATCAAGACCAAACTTAACAATGAGACACGCATGGAAAACGATAAGGTGGTTTCATTGTCAATAATATTAAGAGCCTTTAATTTTTTGAATATTGGTATATGATAATAGTGTTTATTAGATTAACTACCTACAAAATACAAGACATTTGCATCATTTAACACTAATAAATTCATAGTTTAGCCTATTCATAGATTTTTATGGGTGCTATCATCCTCACATTATTGGTAAGGAATTTATCTATTTCAAAGTGTCTGACTCCTCTTCCCAATAAATGTCGTTCATAGGAATCAAATACTTGATCATTTAGTCTTTTTAGTGATCTAACGAAAACTTATAATATCGTATCAACGATGGTTATACTAATCAACTTTTAAATGAATAAATTAATTAGAAAAGCTATATTACTATAATGGAACAGTGCTATTAAGGATATGATGACACGTGAAAATGTTTTCCCACAAAAATAACCCACTAGCCTTAGTGCATGTTTTCAACTTCATATTCACACAGCTTTTCATGTGAGCTCCACAAAGAGCAGTGCCACTTTTCCATTTGTTATTTCTAGAACAGTTTGGTCTGCATGCAATAAAATCACAAAGTAGCTTGCTCTGTCACTTTGGTCGGTTCATCAATCCCCACCTAAAAAGTTAACTGCTCTGTCACATTCTTATCCCTCTATTTTTGCCTTAACATATATATTTTCATTATAGGTTCTACTAATTTTTGCTATCATACCTATATACAGTGCACCAAATATTTTCACTCAGTGACCAACTCAACATGTAGAGGACTTAGAACGAGGGAGAAAATATTAATAAACTGAATTTTATTGAAGTGGATTATTGATAATATATCAAAGGTGGAAGAAGAAAACCAACAAAGTGTTTCTCTAGTAATGTAAAACTTACTATTCACAGAAAACCCAAAATGTAAAAGGTTCGTTATTGAGAGCGACACTTGTTAGGAGAGAAACAATTATATATATACCTGAAAGTAATTAGTTCCTTACTAAGCTTATGGATATATTATTTGACACTACCAAAAAAAATACTATAATTCTAAAATTTGTAAATTACGCAATGCTTAAGGCGTGACTTGGGGTAATGCAATGATATAATATTTAAGTAAACATATGAATATGAGGGAAGTGGATCATGTGCTATACTGGACTCTCCGGTATATGCAGAGATGATGACATGTGTCATTTTAAATTTTTTAATTGTCCAGATTTTAAATTGTTTTTAATTAAAATAAATTTTTAAGTTTTCAAAAGATTCTGGACTTCACAATCTAGTACTGGACAGTCTAGTACTAGACACTAGTCAGGATCCCATGAAATTAAATGGACATACATACATATATATATATATATATACATACATATATATATATATATATATATATATATATATATATGGGTACATGACTTGATTTCTTTAACTGGAATTAGTATATACTTAATGCAACATTATACGAAACCTTTATACTTTATTTCCGTCAGGATAATTACCCATTATGCTTCCATCCTTTACCATCTTTAGAATACTAGTTGCAATATGTATAACATGCATGATCAATCAAGATGAAAAGCCTCATTACTTTTCTTTACGGGGAGAGATTCATTTACTCCAAGAGTAAGTGAAAAATGACTTATTCCATATATTAATAATTCAATCTTGGAAAATCCAATGGTTTGAATTGATAAGTACATCTAAACCATTAGATTTTCCAAGATTGGATGGTTAAAATGTGAAGTAAGTCATTTTTCAGTTACTCTTAGAATAAGTGAATCTTTCCTCTTTCTTTATAAGTTTATAATAGATAGATAATACAATTTCTAAACATGCTAAAAATTTAAAACTGCAGTTTTATATAATAGATAGATAATACAATTTCTAAACATGCTAAAAATTTAAAACTGCACTGCAAAAACTGCTCTTTGATGTGCACATACACCAAACCAATCACATTATATTAAGTAATGTAAAAATAATCTATCTCACCAACGTTAGTTTATTGCAAAATAAACGAGTGAATTTAATTTACACTACCTTCACCTTTTCACTGTAACAGACATCCCTATCATTTGTAAACTTTACTCTTTTCACTAAAAAAGTTAAATAACTTGGAATTTTGGAATGAAGATGAAATGTCTCACAATCATTAGATGAAATTTTAGGACATATGAATCTATTTTGAAAATATATTTTTTGACATAATTTAGTCCATGATAAGAATAGAAAATATTGGCTAGTTTTGAAGTTTTTTTATAAGACAAATAGATCATTGACATTTTTATCTTCACTTACTAAAGTAGTATGTAATATTATTCAAACATACTCAGTGATTCCAAACCCTTTTACCCACTACAATGCATCTAAATGAGCCTTTGCTCAAAGGTTTAATTAATTGAGTTGACAACACATAAGTAATCAGTTCATAAAATAAAATAAAAACACATAAGTAATCACACAATAACTTCCATAGAAAGTAACAAGAGTGAGTGAAGATGAGAATTGCCACATTACTTGTAACTAGCTAGCTGATAAAGTTAACATTACTTGTGCATCAAGCAATAACGCAAAGAATGTTTCAATTATAATCCTCAAAGGTGATTATCGATCACATGCAAAGGTAAAAAAGCTACAAAATATTCTTTTCTTCATCCATGCACCATACAACTCCATGTTCTCTCTGCAACTTAACTACAAAACCATGCACACAACGTAACCCTTCATCATTATTCATCATCATATCTCATATTCGATCATATTACATAAAACAAAAACAATGTACAACAACGACCACATTCACAATCCCCATGTACCAAATTCGAACCCGAAACCCCTTAAGCGCCACCACACAACCCAATACTACATGCAACGTGTCCAAGATAGCCTCACCACTCGCATTTCCAAGATATTCTGCTCTATTTTCTTGAGCCTTCTCTTCATCGTGGGCCTCATAGCCTTCATCTTCTGGCTCAGTCTTCGTCCCCACCGACCCAGGTTCTTCATTAACGAGTTTTCTATCCCTGGTTTGGATCAAGAATCTGGCTTCCTGAATCCTCAAATAACGTTCAAAGTCACTGCTCGAAACTCGAACCAGAACGTAGGGGTTTATTACGAGTCAATGTCCGGTTCGGTTTTTTATAAGAACAAGAAAATCGGGTCGATGCCGTTACTTTTTCCGTTTTATCAAGACCACAAGACTACGACATCGGTTGACGGAACTCTCGGTGGGGCCAGGTTAAACGTTAGTAGCCAGCGTTGGGCTGAGTTCCAGCACGATAGGGCGCATGGTAATATCGTGTTCCGATTGGAATTGACGTCTGTGATTAGATTCCGTATATCCACGTGGGACAGTAAACGCCACACGATGCACGCTGATTGCAATGTTGTGGTGGGACCCAATGGTCATATCTTACCTGCTTATAGGAACGTAAGGTGTCCCGTTTACTTCTCGTGAGGGATCCCATTATCTAAAATCATGTTTTTAATCTTCTTTCATACTAATAAAATATATTATATTAGTTAAAAAATTAAATATTTATTATTATTATTGTTTTTGTTTCTTCATTGATGGATATAATTTGGGACATCATAGCTTTATATTTCACACCGTGCAGAATGTAATTTCGGTAATTTGTTTTGTAATATTTATTAAGTTCATTTTTTCTTTATCTCGCACTTTTCTGATCTTTATTTTTACCCCAAATAATTCAGTGTTGTTTTAGATTGTGAATTGTGATAAATCTGTTCTCTCTTCTGTGGTGTAAAATAACAAAATTTAATTTTCTCGACTTATGTATCGTGATCGTATATCCAGATTATGAGAAATCAAAATACGATTTTTAGAGTTTCCTTAATATTCATTGGCAGTACTTTTTGGATTTTGGACTTAACCCACTTATCAAATCAATATTGTAGAATTGGGTCAAATTTCTGTCCTTTTAACAGGACTCGATGAAGAGGAAAATTATGAGACAAATAATTTGAATGTGACTAGACAATATGAAAAAAAAAATATCTAGGTGAGTTGTATTTGTGTGAGTTAGTACCTTTCAAACTCATTATCAAATCTTGTGGACAATAATATTTTTCAAAGAATCTAATGTAACATATTTTTTGTATATTGGATCTGGTCAAAATCTTTATATTCATGAAATTACCCACTATATGTTTACTGTTGTTAATTAATGTTTACTGGACCTTATATACTTTTCCAAATTGATTTACATTTTATTTATGTGTATTAGTATATTAGTGTTTTGTTTGGGAAACCCAGTGAATTAAAGACTGAAATATTAGTTGAAGATTAAAATTAACTCAAGGGTGAACACAATGGCAAAACAATTAAAGTGGCCTCTCCTCCTACAAGATCTCACATTTTTTGTATGATGTTTGATGAGATCATTTATAGTAGCTTTAGCAACCTGGTATTTTATTGCTCAACTCTCTCCTTTTACAAACTTTTCATTTCATATATTTGCTTTAACATGTGTTCTCTATCAAATAAGTAAGCCCTTTCAAAAAAGTAGCTTTAGGCAACAAAAAGTTGGTAGGATCAACATATCCAATATAAAAAGGATGGGCTAATTGAACAAAAAAAAAGGATGAACAATGTTAGTGAGCCCACAAACAATGCCCAAATTGCTATCTTTAACAATATGGTACTCTATCTTATTGTCCTGACTAATGAGTCACTTAAGATTCGTAGTAGGAAGACAATAAGAAAGAGATAAAAATTTTAGTGTTGTTTGATTATATAGAAAAAAGAGAAAAAGAAGTGATTTTTTCTCCCCCACTTTTCCCTTAATAATAATTTTTTGTCTCAAGTTATGTTTAAAATTATGTACTGGATCAACGAAAATATGTCATGTCATGTCAAATAAAAAAATTAAAACATTCATTATTTTTATTTTTTTGCTTCAATATCATTGTTTCTGAACTGCTTTTAGACACGGTTTGAGACAATAAATCTTAGTCTATTTTCTTCTCATTTGGGAAGAGAAAGAGATATGATGAGTCCCACTCTTTTTCATTTCCCTCTCTTTAAACTCCTCTCTCAACCAAATGAGAGAGTAACTCAATTTCTCTCCAACTTCTCTCATCTTACTCTATTTCTCTACTATACCAAAAAATATATATGCAATAAAAAAAAGTAATACAAATAAATGATAAATGATATAATAAGTGCATATAAATATCGATAAATCAAAAAACTGTGAGAGTATTAGGTGAGATGGGAGGATGTGGGGATAATATAGTAAATTGAAGAGGTAAAACGGTGCCGTTGATCTCATTCCATTTTTTGGGATATATATACACACGCATGCGCCCTAAATTCAGAAAGGGGATAATCTAATCCAAATATCCTAAGCTACTTCTTACTCTCACCAACAATGGCTTCTGCATTTTCAATCGCAACACCAACAACTCTGGTAATTTACCTACTTCATTATTTTCCTTTTTTCTTATTTATTTATTTAATTAATTATTCTATTTTTCTGTCAGAGAAATGTTCCAGAACTCACAATCAGAAACAGAGCTTGTTTCAACCGTAACCCTACCGTTTCAATTGGAGGGTTTCATAAACAACACCGTCTCAATCTGAATCTGAGTATGAATGGTCGTAAGGGTTTATCTTCTATGGTAGTTAGGGCAAGTAGTGAAGAAGCAGTAGTTCCACAATCGAAAGTGACTCACAAAGTATATTTTGATATAAGTATTGGAAATCCAGTTGGTAAGCTTGCTGGAAGGATTGTGATTGGATTGTACGGTGACGATGTGCCACAAACCGTAGAGAATTTCCGTGCCCTTTGCACCGGAGAAAAGGGTTTCGGTTATAAGGGCTCTGCGTTCCACCGTGTTATCAAGGATTTCATGATTCAAGGAGGCGATTTTGACAAGGGCAATGTCTGTGCTCTTTTCTTTTATATTTCTTCTCATTATCACTTCATTTATATATTTAATAAATATTGTTACATTTTTTATTGCAGGGAACTGGAGGCAAAAGTATTTATGGCCGTACTTTCAAAGATGAGAACTTTAAATGTGAGTTTAATATTTGGTTAATGAAAAAGTGATGTGAAGTCTGTGTCTCATGATACTCTTGTTTGGTATGGTGTTTTAAACACTTAAGAGATTATTGCTTCAAGGCTTGAATGTGTATTAACAGAATTTAATGACGAAAGGCTTTGTGCTGAAAGCACTTACTTACCTCTCCACAATGTTTCAACTTTCAATTTAACATTGTCTCACTTGTATTGTTTTTTTAAAAGCTATTATTGGACATTTCCTGTGCTTAAATTTTGTCATTTTCAGATGGAGGAATTTCTGTATTTTCTTGTATTGTCATATTAAATATTCAGGTGAAGTTTTATTGTCTCAAATATAATGCTGATATATAGAATATCTGTAGTGACTCATACTGGACCAGGAGTTGTTAGCATGGCAAATGCAGGCCCCAACACAAATGGTAGTCAGTTTTTCATATGCACTGTGAAGGTATCTTTCTGCTCTTAAATACTGTTATTTGTATATATGCTTGTTCCGTGAAAAACAAATAAGATGGTCTCCTCACTCATGTTTGTTGTACATTTGGATCAACTGTTAAACTTTCTTGACAACTTTTCTGTATGCATGTGATAGATGAGCCTGATCTTTAGTTCCCCTACATTTGCCAGCCTTTGCACATCTCTGTTTAGTAAATTTTCTGTCTAGTTATGGCTTATGATTGGATAAGATAAGAGTCAAGGTCGTTAGCAGCAATTTAAATTAAAGTGCAACTCGAGTACCACATGCTGTCTACTAAAGACATTAATTAATGTTTACAATGCAAACTTATGAACAATGTATCTGATAAACTAAGGGGCATTGTTTAATGATCTTTGGTTCTGACTTCTGACATTATGAACTTGTCTTAAAATTGGCAGACACCTTGGTTGGATCAGAGACATGTTGTATTTGGCCAAGTTTTGGAAGGCCTGGACATTGTTAGGTTGGTTGAGTCACAGGAGACAGATAGGGGTGACCGTCCTACAAAGAAGGTGGTTATCAGTGACTCCGGTGAGCTTCCAATTGCTTGACCGAGTTCTGATTGCAGCATCCTGATTGCTTCTTGCCGCCGAAAAGGGAAAAAAGAAATAGAAATTCCTGTTTTTTCAAATTCTTGTTTGACTATTCAGACTAGTTCAGCACTGTTTTGTTTTCATGCTGAATCTCCAAACTTTGAGTAGCCATCTGTATTCTAGTACAATTAAAATTTGAGTTGGTGTCAGGTTGGAAATTTTGGTATCCAATCTGAATGACATCCTTAAGCGTAGTTTCAATGTGGAAATGGGTGGTCTGGAATTGGAGGATTCTTTTACAGAATGCGTGGTCAATTATTAGAGTCAGTAATTCTCGCATATCACATGCTAAATTAACTTTTCTGCTCAAAGCCATTAGAAGTTTATGAACGAAAATCCTCTTCAATTCTTGGTATTTTCTTTATACTATATAATTTGATACCCATTTAGAATTCTATCATCTAGTTGATAATTGAATGGCCGGCACTGGTTCTACTCTGAGATTTGGATGTGATGATGATTTTGGGGATTCATATGGAAATCGATCTATATTTATGAAGAGAATCAAACTCAAACTAATTTGCAACGCATTAGTTACAAGTTACCTTATAGAGGTGCTACACATGGTGTCACATGATTAGGTTAACAAATTTAATCAGCTAGCTTCGTTGGTATTTTGCAAAGAGAACCGCATCATAAATAATGTAATATAAGAGGATCATCAAATAAATAATACTTCACTTGTTCCAATACCTTGGTAAAGATAATAAATCTACAAAAATAAGAGTTACCGTACTCATCAATACCAATAAATATTCTACTGATATTCGTATTCTTACCATTAATACAATCCTTCTCCCCATTAAAATGTACATACTTCCCACCAAATAAATCATGTGACACTATGTGGCAGTGAACACCAGATGATTCCAAAGTTTCAATTGCAAACTCTATTGCAGCTTAACATCAATGTGGCAGTGAACACGAGACACATAACATCCAATTGTCAAATTCCATTCCCGCTTATTTATTTTTCTGCAATATTACAGCTTACAATTATTTGCAATTGCCACTTGAATATTATATATCCATGAACATATACATGTAGGTGAGTAGTACCTTTTAAATTGGTTAGTAGTTTCATTGACTAAGTGAAAGAAACATATAAATTAGTTTGATACCACATATTGACCCAAAACCTTAAGTCATTTGGTCTAGGTCCATCCACTTGTATGTTCTTCACTTCATCCGCTTTTTACATAATGTGAGACTTTTTCATTCACACTTAAAATACCCAACAAATATTTATGCAATATTAGTCTAAAGATTTATACACATACACTACCCCATCCACAATTCATTTTAATTTTTTTTTTAAGAATCAATAATAACAAATATAAGTGTTGAACGGTGAATAATAATAATAGAGTATAGAACTCATATATGTTTTTTTTCTTTAATATATAACTAAATAAATTAGACCGCCACTGAAACAGTTTTTTTGAACCATAAAAGCATCGGTACCTGTCATGAGCCTTTTTTTTAACTTCAGAAGAGAATTATGTTTTGTATAATTTTTCTAGATAATATTATTGTTTTATTTGAATTATATGACTGTAGTAAATATCAACATCAAAATTTTCAAGGTAGAATATATATATAGAGATAGATAGATAGAGGTGAGTTTTTGTCTAAATATACTATAATGTAGTTATGTTAAATATTTGTTAGGAGAGTTTTACCACTCACAATAATTCTATTCTGCCTGAACAAGATTTTTTCTGGTTTGTGGATTATACAAAAATGTAAGTCATTCTCCAAATTGATAACTACCCTCTAAAATTGATAAACATCCAAATAATGGATGCCAACCCTCCTCTATAACAGATAAGGGATACATCATTGATGTTATTGCACTTGTGTAAAAAAATGCAATTGTGGAAGTTGAATTTGTATTCTCTAAAGTCTAAAGTAATTGATTCTGTAAAATGAGTAAGGGTGTATCCACATTTGATTTGATAAAAGCGTGTCCCGATTTTAACCTACTAAATAATTGAAGAGTGGATAAGTCCTTACATATTCACTTTAGAGAATCTAAATGTGTAACATTTTTTGGTATCCTTTCATAATGTCTAGTATCAAAGAAAACTCATTGCAGGAACAGGCGGTTACTATTTTTGACATTACTAATAGATTGTGACTTTCTATTATGTAAGATTGTGATAGTATGTGGTCAATTAATATGCTAAAAATATGCAAAATTGTGTGGCAACCTAATCCCTGGAGGCATAAAAATGTTTGGCATAAAATCTTTACTCTTCTATAGCCACAAGTAAGTTATCTAATAGGTTAATTTTGGAATATGATGATTGTGTTAGAAGATGAAACCACTAGCTCTTTTTATATGTTTGTTCTGGTTGTCATTATTTATCCACATTATAATATATTCGTATGATAAGATATGATATAAGTGTGGGTCATAATGTAGTAGTTTCATGGTCCTGGTATTAATTCAAGGCACATATGTTTGACCACACATACTTTAAGAGAGATGAATTAATGTCATGTAGACCACAAAAACAGCATAATGTACAGAGCGCACATGCAAAAGTACCATACTGGAAGTTACGCTTTCCTTGTTGGCAAGGCTAATATTCGATTAAAAAATGTGGTAATCGACTATTGTTTGGGTATTTTTTAGAAGTCGTTAAGCCAATGTATGACTTATATATAGAAGTTGTGATAATTTTTAATGACTTCTATATGGAAGTTGTGATGACCTTTTACGACATATATAGAAGTCGTGATGTCCTTTAACAACTCCTATATAGAAGTCGTGATACCCTTTAATGACTTTTGATCTTGGTGGCATTTTACGCAGAAGTCGTGTAACCATTTCACGGCTTTTAGGTGTGATTTTTATTTTGTAGAAGTCATTATACGAATATACGACTTCTATATACAAGCACTGATATCCTTTAACGGGTGTGATTTTTTAATATATAAGTTGTGATACCCTTTCAAACTTCGATAGTCGGTCATAAATTTAACGGATGAGATTAAGAACTATTCAATCCAATGACTATTAATTCAGTTTGCATGGATGCAAAGTAAGTTTAGCTCCCAAGGTAGTCACTACTCACTACCTTCCTTGTTAAGTTTCAATGATGGAAATATCAAATGAGGATGAAATGCTTCTTAGTGCTCTCCACCATGCTTCTTAGGACTAATAATGCAGTTTTTTTTAATGAATCTTACAACTTAGTATGTTATATTTTATGCTAGGAAACTTAGTCTAAAGTTTTCTTTCACTGCTACTCAGAATTACCCTACCTTTTGGGTTTAAGCACCAAAGAACTTTAGGTAATTAGGTTCTTTCAAATATAATGACAATTGACAAACAATTAGGAAGATGGTGTACTTGTCAATTAATAAGCACTAGCCATTGTAGTTGGATAATGATATCTTATGAAATATTGAATACGATTGGTTAAAAGAACTGCATCATGCAAAATTTTAAGTGGTCATCAAATTTACACCATTGGTCTGACCCTAGAGTTTGAGCTTTTAGTAATTGTGTAATAATATATATTTTTACAAAATCTTCATACACTATACAAAAAAGTGACACATATCATTCATAAATAATAGAAAACATTATAGCACATGTTACTTTCTTTAAAACAACAGTTACCTATTGCAATGAAGCTGCAGAGAGGAACTTTGGTGTTTGAATGAAAAGATATATACTATATCCCACACCCAATACTAAGTTGTATTATTCTCAACCACAAGAATCAATGCATGAGAAGGAACATGTTAAATTCAAGTTCTGTTTATATACAACATGACACACCAGAAACAAGAACTTACAAACTAGTATTTACTTAAAATGCATGCTTAAATACAACCCATAAAATGCACATGACATGTTACAATTGGACTTATAATTGATATGTGAAATTTATTTATATCAAATCATGAATGTAAATTATGAGCCTCACAGTTATATAATCTTGTCTACCTTGCACATGATCAGTTTAACATTGTTTAGGACCTACTTGTCGTTATGCTACAATTACATGAATGTTGCCATAGAATAGAAAACAATGTTTGTAACTATCTCTGTGTTTTTCTTGTTCTATCTGTTTGCACACATTAGTGGCTTCATGTAAGATTTTCTATGTTCCATAAACTAGCATAAATAATGAAAGAGTTTCTTCTTTTACCATATCCTCACAATTCAGCAAAACAAAGATCAATACTTTGCATAATAACATCCCAGGATGAAGGTAAGATCAATTTTCAATTATCAATTATGCATTGTAGAACCAAATTCAATTATACTAAGTTGTTTTCTGCATCTCTTTTATGCAGTTACTTGGCTGGATGCATAGAAAATTTCGCCAGAATAGCAATGAACATTTCAAAGACTTGGTCATGGGTAAGTTTTTATGCTGTTGATACATCTTTTTTCCCTCCAAAAGCACATTAACTATTTTATACCCATCAAAGTTGATGTGTGTTTAGACTAACTTATTTTGTCTTCAATCCAAAAAAAGTGATTATTTTCTAAAATTTAAGCTTTGCCAAGCATACATCAAGATACTACTGATCTTGCAGAATGTTATTATATAATTCCACTTCATGGTTGGTCTCACCATTACCTATGATTTTTCTATATTATTTGTTTGTGTCAAGCCATTCTTGTAATTGTCTTTCAGGGCAGCAAACATTGGATGATGAATTCAACTATGCCAAACCAAACTTTGGGACCAAACATGTGAAACAAACTCACAACCAAAGAAAATCTTTTGGTGGTTCTGAAGCTGCAAGAACAGAAAATGATGAGTATGAGGAAGAATCATCAGATGCTATGTATGACCTCTTCCATGGTTTCCTAACAATTGGAACCCTTGGTTCAGAACAAGGTGTTAATGATGCATCACAAACACCAACATTTGCATTTTATGTTGAGAACATAACTGAAAAAGAAGATGAAGTGACTGAGAATGAACTTAAGCTCATAAATTATGAGCTAGAGAAAGTGCTAGCAGCTGAGACTAAAGATGATTGCAGCAACTATGATTCATCTGCAAGAAGTAGCCTTGTGAGTAATGCTAGAAGTAGCTATGGAAGCACAATAACACTTAGTGGAAAGCCATTGGAAGGTGCTAATAATGAATCAAATGTGAATGGAAGTGCAATTTGTCCACTTCAGGGATATCTCTTTGGATCAGGAGTTGAATTATCAGAAACAAAAATGGTGGCAAAGAAAGAGAATAGGACATCACTTGGGGAGCTTTTCCAAAGAAGCAAATTGGAAGAGGAGAATTTTGGAGTAAAATGTGAAAAGGGTGAGAGAAGAACTGAGAGAGAAGCTTATAAGTCTGCCATGCAACTAGTGAAAAAAAAGCTGAAAATAGGAATTCTCCACACTGTTGATCCGGCTTCAGCAGAGAAAAAACTGCATAAGGTATACTATACTTAGTCTAATATGCTATATATGCATGATCTTAGTCTTGTGTGATGCAAGCTTTTTGTTTTGTTTTGTTTTTGTGGTTACAACTTTAGTTGATTTTTCCTAAAAATAATTTGATGGTTAATTGTAGATTATCCATATGTTCAACAAGAAAGTTCACCCTGAAAATTCAATAGGTGCACAAAAGTGTGATAAGCAGCAAAAGAATGAGAAGAAGAAGAAGAAAATAATGAATGATGGAGGGAACAGAAAAAGTGATGTAGTGCATCCAGAGGAAGATATAATTTTATACCCAAATGGTTCACTTGGGAAGGAGAACATGGAAGACTATAAGAGCCAATCAAATTCACTCCATTTTAGACTAAGCGGTGAAGAAAATTCCTATGAGAACCAGAACAAGGAGCATTGGATCAAAACAGATGCAGATTGTAAGTATTAGTCACTATGTGCATGAAACACTATTTTCTAACATTAACATAACATATGTAAGAACACTTAATTTTCAACACATACAAATGTAATATATATTACATGTCATATTTAATCTTTATTCTTTCTTTTCCTACCCTGACTCTATTTTTTGTTTTGTTATGCTATTCTATTGCAGACTTAGTCTTGGAACTCTAAAAGACAAAGGAAGAAATGGTGCTGAATTGAAGTTCTAGTCATGATTACTAAGAAAATAATATTGTGTTTGTGCAATTTTATTTCTCCATGATTGTAGCAAATATTGGACATGTTATCATATGATATGTGAAAAACAGATTAGGGTATGGAACAAATAAAATAGGTAGTTATCTTGATGCCTACCCCTCATTATTCTGTGTAAAATGTTTGCTTCCAATAGTAATCATAAATAATCATTGTAAACTGAAAATGACATTTATGCATACATAAACCACGAATCATGATAATGTACAAGTTCAATAGTGCAAAAAGAGTATTTATGTATATGGGGAAAATTGGTAATAAATTCAAAGTAGTTCAATAAACTAAGCATTCATGGTTGATTGTCTTAGTAGATTGTTGTCTAGAATAGTTTTATCAATGAGAATAATGAGATTAGAGTTTTGAATCCTAAAGTCATCCCCTATAAAAGGCCTCTATTTTTTATATATCTAAATAAGTAATCTCACTTCAATCTAAATGATCTACTATTTCTTTTATTAATTTGTATTATGTTATTATTGTATTCTATTGGTATTAAAATTTTGTTGACATAAATTACAATAATCCTGCTCACCAAAAAGACACATTAAGAAAAAGACGAATAAATATATCTGTTATTTAAATACTTTTATCAGTAAGAATAAGTTATGAAAAAATTTAAGTTCTCTAGAATTACATATGATTCTTTTGTCAAACTTTATTTTAAATCTTTTAAATGATTAAACTTATTTTTTTTATAAATAATAAATACTCAATTTTATTTCCAATTTATTTGAGTTGAGTTATAATTTCATTCTAACTTTGACATCAAACCTATAAAATATTAACACTAATTATATATACATGTGACATATCTATTAAAAACCAATTATGTATGATACCAAACTAATTGAGTATATTATCCTGACAAATTTTGCACAAACAAAATAAACAATTTGTTAGATAAACACATAATAATAAATACCATGTAACATTCTTGTCAAGTTGAGAGATACATATCTAAAACTTTTAAGTTGGATAATAAACATTCAATATTTTGATATGGGTCAACTTATATATTCCAAAGCAATATTTGATTTTATATAATAATCAAATTAATGTCAATGTTTATATATTTCTTAGCTTTTCTATTGAGAAAAAATATTATTGATGAAGGGAAATAGAAAATACTAATGAAAAAGTTTAACACCATTTTCACAAAGTTTTAATTTTAACCAATATCTCAAATAATAATTAATATTATTTATACTACTTAATAATGAGAAAACATAAAATAACAACCTATAATATAATTTGTGTTTATCTATTTTACCCTTTATAAGTTATGAGTATGTTAATATTAATTGGATTCTTCTGAAAACTAACCGAACAAAACAATTGTTAACTAAAACAATTTTTACATTTTGAAGTGAATATGGCATAAAACACAAAATGTGATTACTCAATTATGAAGAAAAGACATGAGTGAACTAGATAATCATGGTGGTTTTTCCTTTTTGTGCATATAATGGTTGAGCCTATAATAAAAAGTATAAAGTTATGTATCAATACTACAAACAAATTTTTCCTATCCTTTTTTTATTATATATCATCTTCCTCTAACTTTTAGACATTTTTGTTCTTTGTCCCTCTTTTCAATTATTATTTCAAATGAAACACTCGCTTAAGACATGTTGATATTAATATCATTATAAACATTTATAACATGTAAAATACACATTATAAATAATAGGAAAATATGTTGACAGACGTGAAGGAAGTGCCTTTAAACACGCTAATACCAATAATGGATGAGAAACAATTTTTATAGTTAAATGTCATCCATAAAATATGACACAAGATATGAATAAATACTTTATTGATGTTGCACACACTATATTTGTGTGGGTGCCAATTTTTATATCAACAACTTCATAGTTTTAAGTTGTGTTAAGGGTAGTTTAGAAACATATTAAATTAAATTAAATGAATACTTTATTAGAATAGAGTGGAAGAAAATTAAAATGGAAAGTTCCTTCCCTAATTTTTTAGAAAATACATACCTAAAAATATTAGCATTCAATTTGCCAATATTTTCTTCATGACATATTGTTGGAAAGAATAAATCCAAAATTTTAAGTCATGAATTTTAAATATAGTTATTTGGACCTAATGTATTAGCCAATAACCTTTATTAACTGCTAAAATATTATGATCTAAGTTTAGACCATGAGTCATCTATATTAATGTAGAGACACGTGAGGTATAAAACAATGAGAATGAAAAGACAATTCAATCATTCTATTGCACTTTTAATGACTTTTTTGTCCTTAAAACCAAATGTAATAACATCAATTGTCTCTTCATTAATGAAGATGATCTATACTCATCAGTTTATGACTATGATGATAGCTATAAGCATTCTCACACTCTCACCTTTCCATTGTGGAGAAGCATAACTCAATTGCTAGATCCCCAAACATTTTAATGGACAATTTATTTAAGTTACAACTTGCCTTGCTGATAATTCGAATAAGAATTAGAAAAGGTGGCTAAAAACTAATAATGAGTTGTAAAAAGAAGAAATTGTGATGATGATAATGTGGTAGGAGGAGTGAATTAGAATAGATTAGATATGAGTTTGAAGGAAGGATCATGGATTGTATTTTAGGGAATTGGGAAAAGAAGAGAAAGAAGTGAGGTTGCCATCATCTCATTATTTTAAAATAAAAACTACTAATACCAAATAAATAAATAAATTTAAGTAGATAAGTTATTTTATAGGACAAAAAAATAATTTATTGTAACTGAAAATGAAGGTAGCTTGGTAAGACACGGGAATGATGATACCCATTTTATTAGTTACTATACAGAGAGAGAATAAGAGACATAACCATCGCTCGCTCTTTGTCTCTGCTTAGCTTTCATCTCTCATTCTTATTCTGTAAGTTCAAACTCCTTATTCTTCTTACTCTCTACTTCCACACTTTCTAATATTCCATTGAAGATAACATATATCTATGAATTTTCAACCTTATTTTTTTATATCATTATTATATTCTGCTTTTTCTCATCTACTTCTACACTCTATTTACACGTTGTTTTCGAGTAATTGATGTTTTGTTCCTCTGTCTTTATTAATTTTGTTTAATCTAGTGTCTTAGGGCTATAAAGTATAAACTATCACTTTGCTTTGGTTGATTCTGAAATAAGTAAATAAATAAATAATTGGAATTCAGGTAGAGCATGTCCTATCATCAATTGGACGAATTTGATGAGATGACAGAGATGGAAGACTTCTTTGATGAATTAGATGATAACAATGGGCATGGGCATGGGCATGGATATGGATATGGGTATGGTGGTGCAGAGAGGGGTTTGGGTGTTGATGAAGATGATTATGAATATCAAATGCTCACTAAGGTCACCGATACATCTGCGGCTCAAGCCAGGATGGGAAAAGACATTCAAGGTATTCAGTGGGACAGATTGAATGTTACCAGACTAAACTATCGATTCACCAGGCTTCAACAATACATGAATTATGAAAATATTCCTCAATCTGGTGAAGCTGTTGACAAGGTTCTCTCATTATAATTCTTGTTACTTCTTTTCTGTTTTTTTCACCCTCGCAATTGCAAATGTTTTTTATATTTATTTTGGTCTCAGGAATGCAAACAAATGGATAAGGGTGGAAAGTATTATGAATTCTTCCATAATACGCGATTGGTTAAGCCTACCATCCTTCATTTTCAGGTTTGTTGCTTTTGCATTTGTCACTCCTCCTTAGCTTGGTACTCCTCCATAGTCAGTCTAGTGATACTTTTGCATTTGGGTGCAGCTGAGAAACTTGGTTTGGGCTACTTCAAAACATGATGTCTATCTTATCTCCAACTATTCAGTTATGCACTGGTCATCACTAACTGGAAACTTGTCGGAGATCATCAATTTTGCAGGACATGTGGCTCCTACTGAGGTAATGCATTGCAGTCCTTTGCTTGACACAACTTTGTTAATCAACAAAGTATGAAGGATAATGCTTATGTCTTTTTCATGGTTTATTGATGTAAGAGTTACCTACAAACCTAATTTTAGTTTTCTGTGAGATTATAAGAAGCCTGTGAAAGCTTGTTATACTTGTGTATATGAGATTGATCAATTTTGAATAGTTAACATTGGAACATGGTTCATTTGGGCAAATAGCTTTGTTGAGTTTTAACTAAAATTCAGTTTATACAAGAACCCATCTAATCTGACCATCATTGCTTTTTACACAGCTTTCAATTTTTTTATTTACTTATTATTATACATGAGTAGCTTATTGTTTATCTATTTTTCTTTTCTTTTCATGTAGAAACATGCAGGAAGTCTGTTGGAAGGATTTTCAATGACTCAGATTAGCACCCTGGCAGTCAAGGAGAATTTTCTTGTTGCTGGTGGTTTCCAAGGAGAGCTTACTTGTAAGGTGAGTGCACAATTTTTGTACCCAGTCACTACAATGTTCATTAGCTGATAAAACATTGAATTATGAGGATGTTTTATATAATTGTGGAAGATTACCTGTTTTCTTGTTTAAACTGTCCATATATAATGCAGAACTTTCTGTACTATCAGCTTATTTGAAATGGTGTTGGATGATAAACAATTTCTGTGTCTTACCCTTCACTTGATCCACAAGAATTTCATTAATCGTTTTCTACACTCCTTAACACTCTCAGTCAGGCTGAGGCTAAAGCTTCAACTTGCTTGTTACAGACAAAAAACAAGAAAAGTTCTCAGTAGATAAAATAATTTGTTGTATTGCAAATATAGTGGGGAATATTTCTACTACATAAGGGCTGTCCTTCTAGCATTTGAGATGGCTTCAACATGGTAGAGGAGGCCTCAGCATTTTGCATATGCTATTAATGTTTTAGGGTAATATTTGATGCTGCTCTTAACGTCTTTATTTAATGCAGCGTTTGCATAAGAAGGGAGTAAGCTTTTGTACACGGACCACATATGATGATAATGCTATCACAAATGCAATTGACATATATGATAGCTTGAGGTATTTTTCGTGCTAAGTCTTCATTAGTTGTTATGCAGCATTTACTTTTGTCTTTCATTCTGGAATGATACTTGATGTGGAAACTGTTGCAGGGGTGGAATTCGTTTTATGGCATCCAATAATGACTGTGGCGTGAGAGAATATGACATGGAAAGGTTTCAGCTTTTGAATCACTTCCACTTCCCATGGCCAGTAAATGTGAGCAGTCTTTTGGCACATTGAGTGATGTGGTTTATTATAGTTCTTGCTTATCATCTAATCTATATGTAAAATCGTTCCTCGAAGGTTCTTAGTTTTCCTGTTGTAATATTGGCTTGTCCTACACTAATTTCTTATTATACACTTGGTTACTTCACTTGCATTCATAGTTTATGTGTAGTTCAACTATTTTACCTATATCTTCTACTCTCTAATTTATTCAAATCAAATCCAGCTTTTGATTGGACATTTTAAGTTTTTATCCTATATCTCCTGTTGTTATGACAAACTTACCTAGATATTCTTATATCCACTACATAATTTGGATGCACAAAGGCTTAGCATTCACAATATAAAGCACAAACATGTGAAACTTCAAACATTGTTTCATCCATAACGTCAGAGGTACCCGACGATATCATGATTCTTCAAAAAGATGTTTCAATCATTCCGAAGTTACTATTTTTTCTTTCTTTCAATCATTCTCTTTTGATTTAGAAAGTTTTCAGTGCATGACTTTATGCCTTATATATCAATTGAGCAATCATTAGTCTTCCCCTGCTGGTTTAAACTTAAAGTTCCTAGATTGTAGAGTTTGCATCTATGATTATTTTGTTTAGTGATTTTGGAAAATAAGTTATATCATGTATTTTCTGAAAAAACAGAGAACTGAGAAGTAAGAAATGAATCCAAACATATATAATAGGGAGAGAGAGAGAAGTTATATCATACACACTAATAGTAATAAATTTACTTATGTTTTTTATTTAAATTGTTTGTGATTTTAATTCCATATAGACTGTTTTGGTTTCTAATGAAATTCTCTTGATGCAGCACACCTCAATCAGCCCTGACCAAAAGCTTATGACTGTTGTGGGAGATAACCTAGATGGACTGCTAGTGGATCCTCAAAATGGGAAGGTAGATAATTCCTCTAATTGTATAATATACTGGAATTATTTTTTGAGGTGTTTTGGATGTATTTTAAAGTTTGTGTGTTTGCTTTTCGGTTAAACCCTTGAGTCTGCCTTTTGTTTCTCCTAAATATATGCTTTTGATTTTGTATGTAGAATGATTGGCGGCATTATTGTCAGAATAGCGAACTTTCCTTTTTGGCTTATGTTTTACTGCAAATACTGAAAATATAAGGCTGCTTTATTTATATTCTTGGCTTATTGAATTTTGGTATTTATATGAATAATTGGTAGATAGCTGGAAAAATATTTTGCATTTTTGTCCATCAAAATTAACTAGCTCTTGATTTTCTTAGGTGGCAGTGCCTTTAAATTCAGGGCAGGTAATTGTTGTAGAATCCGTCGGTAATTGTTTTGTATTATTCTGATCAATCTGAAAATAATTCCTCGAAGACAGTTTATAATTTGTGTTTGCATGTATTGCTGGCCTATTTGTGTTTAATTCAAAGAGATCTATGAGGGAAACAAAACATGTATGTTTTGACATATGTTATCATTGTTAACATCTCAAAGGATAACGAATATATGCTAACATGGAAGGAGTTTAGAGTTGGGACATGTAGATGGTATTGCAGAATGCAGATGTGAGAAAAGTGATAGCACATTGGTATTCCACTAACATCTTTTGAACTTGTCTGTCTTTGTAGACTGTTGCCACTCTCGTTGGTCACAGAGATTACTCTTTTGCTTCAGCATGGCACCCTGATGGACATACCTTTGCAACAGGAAATCAGGACAAGACTTGCAGAGTATGGGATGCTAGACATTTGTCGTCTCCAATTGCCATTCTCAAGGGTAACCTGGGGGCAGCCAGATCAATTCGCTTTTCTTCAGATGGTCAATACATAGTGGTTGCTGAACCTGCAGATTTTGTGCATGTGTATAGTATAAAGGAAGATTATAAAAAACGTCAAGAGATTGATTTCTTTGGGGAGATTTCTGGGGTTTCTTTGAGTCCGGATGACGAGTGTATGTATATTGGAATCTGGGATCGAACTTATGCAAGTCTGCTACAGTATAATAGGAGGCACGCATATGGGTATCTCGATTCCTACTTTTGATATCGATTCCAACTTGTGTATTATCAATATAATTTACGTCAATTTAGAAAACTCTAGATCCTCATATTTTATGTTATGTAGTTCACAGTTTGGTAATCAATATGACAAGATCCTAAGATACTTCAGGTAAGCAGTCCACTTTTGTATAGTTTATTAATGTGAATGCCACCTGAAGGAACAAAATATTGCTGTTATAATATTACACTCTGTCTTTCCTTCATGTGTGACAGTCCTTTTATATTATTAGTATTAGTCTCTGTGTGGATTTGATGGTTTGCCTGTATTCGTTTATTTGAGTTTGAGACAGAGCAGATGTGTGGAAAATAAATGATATCTATAATGAATTGTTTGATTTAAATGAAGTTCAAATTTTCAATTTTGTTTCTCCTTCCTTACCCTGCCATCCCAAGAAAATAGCTACATGCTGTTTATGAAGCAGTTGCAATGTTTGATGCAGAATGAGTGGTTATGTATCATGTATAATGTATTACGTGTTTATTATAGTCACTTTGGATGTTGATTCGATCTTAGTTCTTATATTGAAATAGAAATGACTTAAATAAAAAGAGCTTGATAGTCAAACAAACTTTACTTGCAATGTCATTGAAGTCCAACTTAAATGAGGAGAGGATTTTGATCTCAATGAGACTAAAATGAATCTTTAAACAACTGATAAAAATTACTCTAAAAACAATTTCTCTCTCTGAAAGAATGCGCTTGTAAAGGAAAATTTACAGAAATATTTTTTAGAGAAAATAATCTTCTTTTACACTTTGTGTAGTAGTGAAAGATGAATCCATTTTATTTTTAGAAATAGAAAAATGATGATGTAGTATTTGTCCATTCCAACAGTCTCTTTCCTATACATACGACAATGTTCAATATGTGAAAATAAAATAAAAATGTTTGTTTGGTTTTAGATCTTCCAATTATGTAAAATGTTGTCGACATCTATTTTGGTTTTAGAGAAAATAAAAAATGATAAGTTAGAATTACGTGGTTCACCATGAAAAGAATATTGTTTAACCATCCCTCGTGAAAATACAATATCTTATACCACTAGATTAACAGCACCGTATAAATATGAAAGAAAGCAAGCGAGTCCTATAGCCGTTGAATCATAATCCACGTGCTAACTTGATAAAGATCTTAAATCACTCCCAATCCCAAATACCAATCTCTCTCTCTCTCTCTTCATTCATCCATAAAGAGTAACACTTTCTTCTTCCCATATCTGATTCTGCAAAACAAGAACAATACAATGCGTGCCTTGCACTGTGCTTCTTCACTCCAATTCCATACCCATCATCCTTCCATAAACCATAAGCTATCCTTATTCAAATTCCTCCATTCCTCTTCACCCTTCTTCTCTCCTCTTCGTCTTCGTCCTCTTCATCTTCATGCCTCCACAACCCAAACTCAAACTAGGTTACTACTTTTTTTATATATATTGTTTTAACATTTTCTTATTTATTCTAACAAAGTTCCTCTCTTTTTTTTGTTTCTTAGAGACGAAGAAGGAAACAAGAAGAATAATAGCATGCTGAACAATGGCAAAGTTCGGCTTCACGTTCGATTAGATCACCAAGTTCAATTCGGTGATCATGTTGTTATTGTAGGATCAGCTAAAGAATTAGGTTCTTGGAAGAAGCATATTCCACTGATTTGGACACCCAATGGATGGGTTTCTGAATTTGAGCTCAAAGAAAATGAACAGATTGAGTTCAAATTTGTGATAGTAAAAAATGATAAGACCTTAGTTTGGGAAGGTGGACAAAACAGGGTCTTGAAGTTACCCACTGCTGGAAATTATGGAACTTTTGCTATATGGAACGCAACCGATCAAAAAATTGAATTAATGCCTTTGGATCATAATAATCTTGATGAGATTAATGACTCTCATTCTCACTCTGAGTCTGAGTCTGAGGTTACTACTACTGCTCCTGTTTTTGAGGCACGGGAGAGTCCTTTTGTAGGACAGTGGCAAGGTAAATCTGTTTCTTTTATGCAAAACAACGATCATCGCGCAAACGAAGTACAAGGGAAATGGGACACTTCAGGCCTTCAAGGTTTGCCTCTCAAATTGGTTCAAGCTGATCAACACGCAAGGAATTGGTGGAGAAAGGTACAAAGAAACTAAATCTCCTTAACTTATTTCTTTCCTTAACTGCTTTCACTGTCTTTTATTAATATTATTCAACATATTATCCTTATCTATGGTTTTACCTTTGTAGCTTGACGTTGTACGCGATATTATAGAAGTTGGTTTGCAAGGGGAAGATAGATTGGAGGCTCTCATATACTCTGCTATATATCTCAAGGTCTTGTTTCGTTCTTTCCTATTCTTCCATATTTATTCTCTTAGGATTACATATGCGAGTGAAATGAGTATCACAGCGCGAAGGAGGGTTAGGACCATATAAGTGAATGAACCATGAACCTAATGCCAATGACAATTTGATATGAAATGCATTTATCATGGCTTGTTACTTGGCCCATAGAAGAAGATCTTCTGGTGCTTTATGCTACCTTAAACTAACATACATTCATGTATGCTCTTCTTATACCATCATGTCAGCCCTTCTGACATCATCTTATGCAGTGGATAAACACAGGGCAAATAGCTTGTTTTGAAGATGGAGGTCATCACCGCCCAAATAGGCATGCTGAGATTTCAAGGCTTATATTTCGTGAATTAGAGCGACATACTAGCCGAAAGGATATATCACCACAGGTGATTCATTCATATTTTTTTAACTATAAAATTGTCCTATATCATAATAGCTGTTAGTTTGTTAGCGATGTGCTTAGGTATAATAATGTCCATTTAATTGTCTGATCTACGTTACATGTCAATTGTCCGAGAAGTGGAATTTGTTCCACAGGTGTTCCGACAGTGCTATTAATGTAGTCATTGTTTTAAATTGCCGACCTTTATGTCCTGCTATCTTATAAAGTTGCCTTGCTTATTTCATTTACCATAATTGCATCAATGTACAGGAAGTTCTAGTCATTCGCAAGATTCATCCATGTTTGCCATCTTTCAAGGCAGAATTCACTGCATCTGTTCCTCTGACTCGAATTAGAGACATTGCTCATCGAAATGACATCCCACATGACCTCAAGGTTGTTTCCACCAAAGTACTTGACTTATGGAGTCTCATTGTAGTTCTATGTTATTAATCTGTTTTATGCATTGTTTATTTTCCAGACACAAATTAAGCACACAATACAAAACAAGCTTCACCGAAATGCTGGTCCAGAAGATTTGATTGCTACAGAAGCCATGCTTGCTAAAATTACGAAGAATCCTGGAGAATATAATGAAGCCTTTGTGGAGCAGTTCAAGATATTTCATCATGAACTCAAAGATTTCTTCAATGCTGGCAGGTATGACAAGAATATCATAAACCTGACTTATTATCATTCGTAATCACATGTCAATGTAGATCTGTTTTTGTTTCTTATTCGTATCAAAATCTCTTCTCATGATATATGCTATTTAAATTTATTTAAATGTTGTGTTATTTTCTCTCTAAAACTTTCTGGATGATCACAGCCCCATCATTTAAATACACAATCAGTCTGTAAACCAATAACTGATCATGAAACTTAATACATTTTTTGACAAGAAAACTTAGTGGGATAAGCCTTGGATGTTGTTGTTGTTGAAGCAGTCATATATTTCCTTAAGTCGGAAAATCATCTCGTTGAGACTAGGCAACAGTTTCTTCATCTTGGAGGTCAGTCTACTTTTCAATCCCATCAGAAGCAACATGCTGTGTTGACTCAGGTAAAAAGTTTGGCCAAGTGCATGCATCTCTGCTATTTTGGGGTCTATGGACTGTGATATGCATGCCCGTGTGTGGAGAGGCTGTTCCACAACAAGAATAGGAGCGCTGTGACCACCAAGTAACTAGACAACAATCTTACCATTGCACCAAGTATCACCCTCTATTGGGAAAAAAAAGTAGCCAACTTTATTTTGTTATATAAAACTGGTGGAGTACACTTGGAGTGAACTAAGTATACTAAATACTAACGGGATATTCAAATCCCTTTGACATGTAATTAACTTATCAGTGCCTGGAAAACTATAATTGTGATGATTTCACTTATGTATTTGTTGTGTTGCAGTCTTGTGGAACAGCTAGAATCAATTTCTGCATCTATGGATGAATATGGCAGTTCAGCACTTAATTTGTTCTTGGAGTGCAAAAAGGTGGATTTTCTTTTTCTGATGCTCTTGCATTTTTTATTTCTAAATTTGGTCTTAGGTTTTTTTACACTGGAGTGTGCTAGTTATAGAATAAGATTTAAGAGTTGAAATTGATTATATGCGTAAGTAATTTGATCAGTCTGTTATGATGCTTCTACTTTAAGGTTGAATTAATGCTTATTTTCTCCTCTTGGTCCTTAGCCTTGTGCTTGTTGCTAGTGCTGCATATATAATTATGAAACTCTCAGTATTCTACAGTCATTTTGAGTGATTGATAGATTTAAAGGAGAATGGCCATAGGCAAAAGTGGAAATATTGAAATTTCGGATCCTTCATTATCCTTTGATGGGGGGAAACTAAGCATGTGATGTCGACTATCTACATTATCCTATTCTTTCCCTTTTGCTTCCCCAACTAAGCCATATATTATAAAAACGAAATTTATCTTTTCAAAATAGCATCTAATTTAGGATGCTAACTTAATATCCTCTATGATGCATGGTTCTCTCAACCATTTATTCTTTATCCCCTCTCATTTTTTTCAAAATAGTTCCCCACAAATTATAGATGTGGCATAAGCATAATTTCTGAATATTTTATGTTCATCAGATTGGGCATGAAGGTAAAATATTATGGTTTAGCAAGTTATTTCTAAAAACTCCGGCCTTTCATTTCTTCGGGAATAAGTACTGTTGATCCTTTTCATTTGATTTTTGTACTTAGTTCTTATAATGTCATCTAATGCTAAGGGACAATGTATTGTACTTCTCCAGATCATGGATGCTGCAGCAGGGTCGATTGCGGATGCAGAAGAACAAGGGCTTAAACTTTTATTTAAAACCACGGAATCTTTGAATGCTTTGAGAGAAATTATTGCAAAGGGTCTTGAAAGTGGCCTCAGGAATGATGCTCCTGATTCTGCAATAGCTATGCGGCAAAAGGTGACAAATTTTATTCAATTATTTATCAAAAGCTCTGGATAGCTATATAAGGATGCTGGAACATCTTTTGATTCTTGCTTTTTTTGAGGTACAGTGGCACCTTTGTGAGATTGGGCTTGAGGACTACTCATTTGTTCTTTTAAGCAGGTTCTTATAGCATACTTTTTCCTAATTTGCAGTTTGAACAATTGTCTGATGTTGAACATGCTTTATGAAATAATTGAAGGTCACATCAATCTGCAAAAGGGATGTAGGACTTGATAGCTACCACTAGGAGTATAATGCATACTTACTCTACTTATATGAAGATGATTGTTTATTGACCTTGAATTTATTTAAGGAATTGCATCAATTATCCAATATTTTTAAAGGCAGAAGTATACCGAATTTTATGTCAAATTTAAATAATTGCAAATGATAGGAATGCATTGTAGTCAAGCTTCATAGATGCCACTTGATAGTGGTACAGTAAGCTTGAATCTTGTAGAACTTGTTTGATGGAGATATAGAGCTGTTCTAGCTACATGCTCCTTGTTAATAGTGTTGGTATTGCATTAACTTTTGAACTGGTATGAATAGATTTTTCAACGTGCTTGAAGTAAAAGGGGGTGCTCACTGGCTGGCTGCAAAATCACAGTCAAAAAATATAAACGCATGGAATGATTCACTCAGAGCCCTTATTATTGGGGTCCACCAGCTGAAGTTATCTAGTTGGAAACCGGAGGAATGTGATGCTATTGAAAATGAGCTAATTGCTTGGAGTAAAAAAGGCATTTCTGAAATGGAAGGTAGCTTTCTTAAATTTTTGCATGTATTGTGTTTGTGTTGTTAAATAATTTAGACGGTGCTGACTTTTTTCCATTTAAAATGTATCCCCCCCCCCCCCCCCCCCCCCCCCCCCCCCCCCCCCCCCCCCCCCCCCCCCTTCTTTTTCAGGAAATGAAGATGGTAAGACAATTTGGGCATTGAGACTGAAAGCTACCCTTGATAGATCAAAGAGGCTAACTGATGAATATTCTGAAGAACTTCTTAACATATTCCCTCAAAAAGTCCAGGTTAAAGAGTAGCAAAGGCCTGATATTTTTATTCCCAATGCTAAAAAGTACTAAATCAATAGAACATGTAGAAAAGCCCAAATACAACCAAAACTATTAGAATATGTGAAATATCTCACAATATATTATCTCTTGGAGAATATCTAGAGGATATTTTGAATATTAAGTAATTAGGAGTCTAATATTAGTATAAATATGGCTTAGTGTCATGTCTTTTGTATCGCATCATCAGTCACCATAGTGCCAATACAATTTACTATTGAGAATTCTTTTTTCTCCTTCTATACCTAAACCCTAAATGTCATTCGTAATCTACTATACTAGGATCTTTGAAATATTACACTCAGCACTGTAATCAGAAATAAACCAGAACATTGAGACAAATCCTTTTCAAACACAGGCAACCTTGATAGTAGTGCATCCTTTGTTTGAAACTGAAATAAGATATGCTCTGTAGTACTGAAGTCTGGTACTGTTTGATTTTGTAAAACAGATTGCTCTTCATGTGGTGCGTATATCTTGAATTAATCAAGGTGTCACTTTTAATGTTGCAGACGCTAGGAAAAGCACTAGGAGTCCCTGAAAACAGTGTCAGGACATATACAGAAGCTGAGATTCGTGCTGGGTATGCAACACATTATCCTTCACTTTTTATTGAAAGAAAAAAATCAGGAATTATAGTTTATAGTTTTTTTAGCAGTATCTGTGGTTTCTTATCCTGTTCATTCCTTGACTAAGGATTTCATTACCATAAACAAAATTACTATTTTGTCTAACTCTTCTTCCGCCAATCATTAGTGTTATTTTTCAGGTTTCAAAACTGTGTACACTTCTTCAAAAAGCTGTTAGAAGTGTACTAGGTTCTGAAGGTTGGGATGTTCTTGTTCCAGGAGCTGTTGCAGGAACATTGGTTCAGGTAAGTTGCATTTAGAAATATCATGTACAATGTCATTATTGTAGTTACTGAATTATTATTGATTGATTGTGAGAGAGATCTTCATAGAAAACCCTTAGTTGTGAATCTGTCTTTGTACTAATATTCCCAACACTATTGCAATATAGAGCATTCATAATTTAATATTAATGCCTAACTAACAAATATAATTATGCACATTAACATTATGTTTCTTTCCTTACCACAATATCAAATTTCCTTATGCATAAAAGGAACGACCTAGGTGAGAACACTTAATTATTGTGAGAAATGTAAATAATGAGTTTTGACCATTGAATATTATTTAAATGATTAAGATTAAAAGATAAATGTATATGATTTTCTTGGATATTTGACCACTAACCAATAGAGAGGGTGGCAGAGACATATAGTGCGCAAGTCGACTTTGACTGACCTGTATTTGTGTTTTTAACATAATTATGCACATTAACATTATGTTTCTTACCTTACCACAATATCAAATTTCCTTATGCATAAAAGGAACGACCTAGGTGAGAACACTTAATTATTGTGAGAAATGTAAATAATGAGTTTTGACCATTAAATATTATTTAAATGATTAAGATTAAAAGATAAATATATATGATTTTTTTGGATATTTGACCACTAACCAATAGAGAGGGTGGCAGAGACATATAGTGGGCAAGTCTACTTTGACTGACCTGTATTTGTGTTTTTAACATAGGTTGAAAGAATTGTTCCTGGGTCACTACCATCACCAGTGAAGGGACCTATTATCCTTGTTGTTAACAAAGCTGATGGTGATGAAGAGGTAATATTTATACTTCTTGAGAGTATACAAAAGCATTAAATTAAATATTTATAATTTTGACGACACTGTCAGGTAACGGCTGCTGGGAGCAACATAGTGGGAGTTATACTTAAGCAAGAGCTGCCTCACTTATCACATCTTGGTGTTAGGGCCCGGCAGGCAAAGTCTTCTTTCTAAGTATTCACTTTAAATGATTTTTAATATTGAATTTATACATATGTGAATAACATTCATGCATCTATTGTTTATTACAGGAAAAGGTTGTCTTTGTCACTTGCGACGATGATGAAAAGGTTTCTGATATACAAAGACTCGTCGGATCATTTGTGAGGTTATATTTTTAAGACAGTTGTCCTGTCAATGGTTATATTGTGAAATGTGAACAGGTCTAATGCTTTAGTGTTTTCCACTTTCTCCTTACCTACTTTCAGGTTGGAAGCATCCACAGCTGGTGTTAGTCTGAAGTTGTCCTCTTCAGGTGACACTGATGGAAATTCTTCTGTTAAAAGTGCTTCTGATGACAGTTCCCTTGCAGTTGCAGATCCTTCTTTTTCTGTTGGAAGAATTTCTGATTTTAATCAGGTAGAGAATGATTAAACTATTTACCCTGACTTTATTTTATTTTTTACTTTTTGGCTGAGTTGACATTTTTCCTTCAAAAATGAACTTTTAGCTTGTTGAATGTGGTGAGATCTAAAGTTGAAAAATTGGAATGATGTTTATGATGTGTCCTGCATTGGTAGAGATAAAAACCTTTTGTTAGCAATATGAAAAGAAGACCTAAGAAGGTTGAGAGAAATTAAGGTAAAATAGAAATGTATTCCACCAAAATGAATCTGGAAGTTTGAATATTATTGATACATATGATAATTCATAATACTTTCTTCATACTTCACATTATAAGAGCTTTAGGCTTTAGATTCTTGATTCCTTAACATGGTATCAAAAAATCTTCAACTAAACAAAGTAGAGGTAAAAAACAATACTACATCTGTGACAGACTTAGGAAGGAGCTTCATATGACAGCCCACAATGATGTTATTCGGCCTCAATTTCAGAGAGCCCGTCGAGATAGCTGACTATTCTACCCTCCACTTCACTAATAACATAAGCTTTTAGGTGGAATAGTTTTCTATGACTACACTGTTTGTAACCTTTATGTATTATCTGTTTGTTGTACCGCTTTTAAAATTGTGTTATTGTTAGAATATTAGAATTCTTATGTTGGATCCTTGTTTGGTTAGTAGACTTAGTGGGTCAGACTTGTACTGGTAGTACTACACTTGTACTTGACCTAATTATTAGTATTAATAGGTTGTCAAACCTTTTGTATTCAAATAATAACATTCTACTCTCATTATTCAGAATAATGATCTTTATGTATAGAGCATATTCAATTGTTGTTTTTAATTCTTCACAATAATGAATATTATACTCACATCAAGGTTGCTTCTTCCGGAGGAGTTATCTTGCTTCCTGATGCTGACATACAGTCTTCTGGTGCAAAAGCTGCTGCATGTGGTTGCTTGTCTTCTTTGTCTGCAGTTTCTGATAAAGGTAACATTCAATAAAAGCGATAATTTTATTGTATCACATAACCATCTCAGAGGATCAACATTGTAACCTCAAGTTCTATTCTCTCTTTCTAATTATATATTTCTGCGTATATGGATATGGTTCAATCTTCTAGTTAAAGCACTTATTTTGGGATTCCTAATCCAGACTATCTTTAGAGAATTTTACTGAAAACAATGTTTTAAATCTTGACTTTGCATAAAGATATTTATCAGTTGTAATATAATAACAATTCAAATGCCTCTTCCAATTTGTCCCATTTGGAGGATGTGTCATTCTCTCTTAAAAAATTTGGTCCACTCATGCTATGCCTTAAATACATGCTGTCACATTGACAATATTTTGATGTGTGTCATTTAGTTTAAACATTTTAGGTTAAAACACATGTTATCAAAGATGGTAGACTTAGTCACTCGCAACCTCTCAGCTCCATTTGTCTACGAATTTATGTGATTATGTATTTTCACTCAGCCCTTTTCGTAGAACTTGGCTTTTGTATACCGTATATTAAAATTGACAACTGGAGTGCTAACCCAGTAAAACCATACTATTTTGTCAAAAGATCTTGTCAATTAAAACAGATCTTAAAAGATGATGGTTAACATCATATCTGGAAGATGCATACACAATTATGATTATCAGTGATTAAATTCATAGACTAACTGATGATATGAATGATGCTCATTATTTTGATGGCAATTTTGCATTTTTTTCAAATCACATTATCAGTGAATTCCTTGAGATACTGTGTTTAAGTTTCTGAAAATCTGTTTGAATGACAGTTTACAGTGACCAAGGAGTGCCAGCTTCTTTTCGCGTTCCTTCGGGGGCAGTTATACCATTTGGATCCATGGAATTGGAGCTAGAGAAGAGCAACTCCTCTGAAACATTCAAGTCAATACTGGAAAAAATAGAAACTGCAAAACTTGAGGATGGTGAACTTGATGCTTTATGCCATGAACTTCAGAAATTGATTTCTTCCTTGAAGCTATCAAATGAAGTCACTGAAAGAATCGGGGAAATATTTCCCAACAATGCACGTTTAATTGTTCGTTCCAGCGCCAACGTCGAGGACTTGGCTGGAATGTCAGCTGCAGGACTTTACGATTCAATACCGAATGTCAGTCCTTCCAATCCAATAGTTTTTGGAAATGCAGTTAGCAGAGTATGGGCTTCACTGTACACACGGAGGGCAGTTTTGAGCCGCCGTGCCGCTGGTGTTCCTCAAAAGGAAGCTTCAATGGCAATTCTGGTCCAGGAAATGCTTTCACCAGATTTATCATTTGTACTACATACTTTGAGCCCAGCAAAGCAAGACAGTAATTGGGTGGAAGCTGAGATAGCTTCTGGCCTTGGTGAAACTCTTGCTTCTGGAACCCGGGGCACACCATGGCGCATTTCTAGTGGGAAATTTGACGGGCAAGTGGAGACGTTGGCCTTCGCTAACTTGAGTGAGGAATTGCTGGTCTGCGGTGGTGGGCCTGCGGATGGGGAGGTTATCCATTTGACAGTGGATTACAGCAAGAAACCACTGACAGTTGATCCAGTTTACCGTCAACAACTTGGTCAACGCCTTTGTTCAGTTGGATTTTTCTTAGAAAGAAAGTTTGGTTCTCCCCAGGATGTTGAAGGATGTGTTGTTGGAAAAGACATCTTTATTGTACAGACACGGCCACAACCCCTGTAGAAGTTTATTAGCCTGTAACAAATAATGGCACTATAGGATTACATCATATATATATATAAGCTGTTATTAAGCATATTTGAAGTGGTGTAATTGAGTATGTATGGACCACCTGCACCTTAGTTGCTGAGTATTTGGAAGATAAGACAGACATCTAACTAACAAAGGAAGCCTACTATATATGGAATAATGTTCTTGTTTATGTCAGATAATGAAGTCATTCCATTGTTGAGTGTGCTGGGTATAATGTAAGTTTAAATTTGAAGAAAAAAAAACTGTAAGAATTGAATTGAAAATAAGGGTAGAATAATTGAGTGGAGTGAATGTCACCTTAATTTATTAGTTTAGTTATTGGGATCTTATAATATGCACCTCATGAGATATTTTTATTTACCTAAAAAAGGGTTGATATTGTTAATTGATTCATTTATATACTCCATATGTATTTGTCAAATTCTAATGGCAACTTACCCTTTATGTAAATTAAAGTACGTTTCAGAGCACACATTACTTTAGGCTTTGGTGCATTTTTATATGAATAAATGGAGAGATCCAAATACACATCAAGCCTAATGTATCTTTCTATTGAACTTGAAAAACAAGAAATACATTGTAGCAAAAGAATAAAGCAAGAAACACTTGAGATTCACTCTCTGATGTTGATACTTGATAAATACAAGATAAGTCAGCATCAATCATTGGCTCATATTAAGATAATGTAAATAATGTAGTTCAAAGCTAACACGAGAAAAATGACCAAAATAAATGAAAGGTTGAGAAAGAACAGAAAGGTGGTGAGGTAAAGAAACGTGAAAAATGCACAAATGATGCCTTGGTACACAAGTGATGCAAGTTAAAAGGACCCCACTTTGTAATAAGATGATTATTATTTGAGGCCTAACATTGGAATAACACACCTACTCCATCATCATATATAATATATATTGTTCATTGTTTCACATACCAAACATGACTTCACGATTATTTCATCATGTAAATCATTGTAGCTTGTTCATCAAGACAAACAGTGACCCTAATATAAGCCTTCAATTAATAGAACCATGTATTGCATTGCACCTAAAATTTGTATTTGGTTTTGGAATAAATGAGAGACCACCGTATGAAAAAACTAGTAGTTCTTCCACTCTCTTTTGGCTGTGCTTCCCATTCAAGTGTTGAGTTAGGCTCACCAAGCAGCGCTATTATTCCGAGTAAGAGATTCTCTCTTTATCTCTAGTCGTACATTGATCTTTCTGATCTTAAATTATCGACCACATTTGTAACACAATATTGTGATTTTGAAAGTCTTTGAACCCGATTGTGGTTAACTAGGCCCATTTTTTTTGCAATAGTCCACAATTGCAGAAAATATAACATGACAACATTTAATACAATGATATGTTTTGAGATTTGAATACTATCTTTGATCTGAGTTATTTGTTATGCATGCAAGTAAGAAAAGCAGGCAGAGAAGGAAGAACATTGATGGCTAAAATGAAGAGAAGAATGCCATCTTCTTCTTCTTCAGGGTTTTTGGCTCTATCAAAGCCTAAAATAGCTGCAGGGGTACATTGCTTTATCAAGAGTTTATCTCAATTATTTTGTGAGTAAAGTATACATTAATCTTCCTTACTCCATGCTAGTTTTTCACTTGTTTTGTGAACAAGAACAAATCCACTACTATAGTATTAATTCAATAATCTCAAAATGTGAAAATTCTAAAAATTTACACATTTTTAACATACTGAATTGTCTTGTGTCAAATTCAGTTTTCAAAGAGGAGGATATTGAGAAGGAGATAGAGATGGAAATAGGGTATCCCACAGATGTGAAACATGTGACACATATAGGACTTGATGGGTCAACTGCAACAAATAATGTAATGGGTTGGGACAATCTTAAGGCACCTGAATTAATGTCTGTCTCTTCAATTTTGTTCAACCAATTTGAACTCTCTAATCATGCCTATCCAATTCCAACCTCTACTTCCTCCAATTTTGGTTAATACTCAAAAACACTTGTGGGATTGTTAGCATTCCTATGGTTTTGCTTCTAATTGTAGATTACTTGTGATCAAATCAAAGTTTCTCTGTATTTAGAGTTCAAAATATAAGTGTGCTAAGAAAAAGTTTGAAAAAAAAGCTTATCTAAATTAGACTGCAAGTAAAGGTTTGTCCACTATTGATTGTCTATTCTATATTTGTCATCTCTTGCTTATTGAGATTGCTTCTACCTCAGATTGTAACACTTTCTTTTAATTAAAAAATCATGTGAGTCTTGGATTGTAAGTAAGTTTTCTGTTTTCATCATTATTCAATTAGAGGTAGAGGTTTTTTTTTTCAAATATGTATATAAAAAAGGGAGTATATTTTCTATCCCAAAATATGTATTACTTCATGTACCATTTCAATTTCATCATTCAGAAAATATAAAGTTAATATATATTTAATTCTAATTTTATTTTTCTAGCTAATAAGAAATATGAGGTACATGGAGTGATACACATATTGGGATAGCTCCTCTTGAAATCATGTTTTGAATTATTTAAAAGGAAGAATTTATATTGGAAAGATTCATGAAATGAATGTGTTTCATCCATTTTCATTTGATCAATTTTCATCCCATCAATTTTCATCTCACAATTAATGATGTTATCCAAGTTCATCTCCACATGTATATACAACAAAATATAATTGACACATCATTGAATCTGTTGTAGTGGTGGTGAAGTGGAAAGGATTGTAGCAAAAGTATATTATATAAAAGAACAAAACTTACCTTAGCTTGCTAGTGGTACATATGACCTATTAGATGATGACCTTTCAAGGAAGGAACTTTTATTATATTTATAATCAAGTATTTTTTGACCTTGAAAATAAACAAAAATAAACAAAAAAGTCAACATGTCATCATCTAATAGTCGACTATACCACTAACACATGCGATACTTTATTTAAGTTTTGTCCTATATAAAAAAGTGTTATTGACTTGCGTGTTAAAGAAGCAAATGGCAACTTCATCATAGTGAGTAGGAGATACAACCGACGTCAATGTACAAATTAGTTTCATCCTTTTTCACTTCCTCTTCATGGAGTGACAGAACAACTACTCAAATATTATTAAAAATAAAAGTACTCAATTCATTCCCCCATGTTTTTCAACCTTCCCAAAAATTTTAAATATGGGTTAAATTTTTAAAATGGTTCCCTTATCTATAGTGTAAGTTCATTTACATTACTTTCATTTAAAAATCAATAATGTTTAAAAATGAATAGTAGATAATACAATGACTGTAAAAAAACTCTTACATTATCATTGTATACAACTTTTTCTGAACCCTTTCCCTCACCTCAAAGGCTCAAATAAAATGTCATGCCAATGATACTTTTATTTTAGAAACCAAATTGATGACTTCTATTGTCCCCCACGTATAATAGAAGCACAATGATATAGTGCAATGTCACAGCTTCTGAAGCATTAAAAGGAAATTAGAACAAAAAGGACATTGAACACAACAAATTCACCTTATTCTTCCCACGATATTTATATAAAGAATGGAGATGACTATTGTACAACATTTGCAATAAGCCACACTCGAATATCTTTTTTGCATACACCAAAACTCGGGACTATACTCTCAAAAATTATTATAACAAAAAATAATGTCACAAAGAACCATAAATTATCAATAATACAATTATTGGGGACCCTGATTTACCCGTCTATGTGACAGTACATGTACACATGAAACCATTTCTGAACACAAAAGGGTTTTCCATATATTGGAAAAGGATGAAACCTGACTCAAAAACATAGACCAAACAATAATATCAAATTCTCAGCCAAGGTTGGAGAAACCAGAGCTTCCTCTGACATTCATTGTGAGCTTGAGTTCACTGAACTCTACTGCAAAACTGTAAACTCTTCAAAGCTCATAGTCCAACTACAAGACCAATGAGCCAACAAATGCCTCAAATAAATAAGCAATCCGCTGCTTCTCTTACCAGTAATGAATAAAGGCAAGAACTTGAGGAACAAAATTAAAAAATACCAAAGAATTTGCATCCAAAAGCTTAAGCATTTGCAACAGCTGATGCATTCTCCAGTTTTTCCTTCTCAATCTCTACTCTTCTCACCTCGGCATGCTGGGCAACACCATTAGCAATAGCTTGATAAGAGAACTCAAGTGTCTGGCTGAGGTTCTGAAACCTTAATGGATCTGATGATTGAATCACTACATGCAAAATTATTTGAAGGACAGGTATGTCAGACAACAAAAAGGATAATGATGAAACCTTCCAACATTTTTTTGGGGGCGGTATCAGCTTACCTTTCATCGTATCCACAAAGAAAATAAAAGGATCGACATCGTCAATTGGGGACTGCAACTCTTCATCATCACTAAAGTCATCATCTGAGTAATCATCATCCTCATCATCAGGCCTGAATGATTTTGCCTATGGGATGACATTGCAAAAGGACAATTAAAATTTAAGAACCAACAAGCTATAAAAAAGGAAACAAATAAACAAATGATAAATGTATTAATATTTACACAAATTTTTACAGGTGAAAGAAAGATAAAAAAAAACTATTAGAAAAAATAAATTTGAAGCAATCAGATAAGAAGGAACATTAAACTAGACCAGCCCATTCAACCACAAAAATACCAAGCTGGATGGCTTGCTGGATTGGTTAAGCACCTTAAGGCTAACTGTTAATTGAATCAAAAACTGCCAAAACAAATGGCACCACTATGCATCGCTAACAAACAAACCTTCAACTGACTAAATCAATGGTTAAAATGCTAAAAGCTATTACATTTCATACTTATACAGTTATACTGAATTGTGATATGCAAAGTATGCAACTGATTTTAACACTAATAGCAAAAATATGTCAATAGTATTAAAAATCAATATACTAAAAATGACATGGAAGTTAAATATTTTACATTTCAATTGTTACAGATATAAGATAACAAATATTTTGCATTTCAATAGCCGGATAATTACTCTACACATGAATAATATCCAAAACAGTAATAGCCTTAATTAGCCAGGTTTGCATAATCAAATAAAACTTAAAGAGCGGGATAATGAAATCAGTTAGTTGTGAACTAGTACAATTTCATATAGTAAAAATCTTGTGCATACATACACTACAAAATTTCTTATGTTGTAAGTAAAATGATAAATTCAATATCCTACATTCAATTAATACACATGCATACAAATGTTTAGTAGATAGTCATATCCACACACCTGTTCAGCCAACTTTCTAAATTTATTACTATCAGCTTCATCCCCATCCTCAGCATCAACTCCCATTTCTTTGTCAGAACCATTCTCATCATCATCAGTTAGAAAGCCATCCATATCATCATCATCTTCTTCTTCTTCCTCTTTTGCAGTTTCTACATAGTAAGTACAATGAATTGAACAATCATAAACTTGATATAAGTAAAGAAGTTAATCTGCACTTAACCACATGTTATTGAGTGACAATTCAGAATTACAGAGAAAGGAAGATATAGAGACCTGCAGCTTGATCCTTGTATGCAACTAGAAGATCAAGAGTGGCCCGGAATACTCGGCCTAAAGCCTCCACTGGCAATTGATCAGCTGGAAGGGCCAGTAACGATGTTAAACCAAGGCAGCAAACTTTCTTGTCATGTTCCCTGCATGAAGATTGAACAAGTTTACAACAATAAGACCTTCAAAGTATCACATACGACTTCTATTGTTACAACACGGTATGTATTGTAGAGAACATTAGAGAACGTAAAGCAAAGAGAAGAGGTGGTGAAAGAGGCGACAAAAAAACAGACCTTTTAAAGTTAGCACGCACACCACTTTTCTTAACTTCTTGCAGCATACCGAACCAACGATTGAAGATATCCTCTGCAACTCCTAACTTTTGCAGTATGCTCAGAGTCAGTGCAGGATTGTAGTATAAAGCATCTGCAATCTGCGATAAAATAAGCAGGAAGTTACCTTATGATGTCTTTTCCTGACAATTTTTAGAAGCCTGATAAACTTACACTAGATAAACCATACTCATAGTGGTCAATCAGAAAAGGAATCAATCACATTCACATAAGAAAAGTAGTTCTTTGCATTCATTGTCATATTCTATATATTTTTTCTTTGCATTCACAAATTCAAGTCCTGGAAATAGTATCTCCGGTTGTGGGGGTAAGGCTGCATATGTTTACCTACCTCATAATCCATTAGGTAGGAGCCCTGTGCACAGGCCACCCCTTTTAGAATATTCTTTGTAAATTATAACTTTGTAAAGGAATCGATCAAGGAAGTGTAGTGTATTTCACCTAAACAAGGAGAACAAGTTTACAAAGAAGACCATCATACAAAATTATGCATATCCCAATTTTCATACGCCATCCACTTTCTGTAAGTTAAACATTGAAGTGTATAATACATCTTGAAACTCCAAACCAATGTAACTCTGAAGTGTTAACAGAACTCAAGATTCCAGAACACAAAGGTTTCTACTAAATCAACAGGAGTATGAATGAACCACAGAAAATCAAGCTGTTGAATGAATCAAAACATTGTAACCAAAGAAGCAACAGAAACCAATTTTTTGTTCATATCATTTGTGCATGTCAATACGGATTTTATTAACCCTTACCACTTGCATGAGAAGACATTTCAAATATGATCTTTTAGTTCGATGCAAGCGTTCAATTGTAATTCTGAGATATGGCTCAACCCAGTGATCCACCTGCCCTCTGCAGTTCTGGAAGACAACTTCAATAAGCTTTGGAGCTGGGTCGATATCACTGTCCTCCAAATTTTGGTCCGCCAGGGTCTTCAACGTTTAGAGAAAGCAATTAAGAGGCATAAAAAAGATAGAAATAATAATGGTAACAATCATTTTTAATCGCTGTGCTCCACTCTTAACAGGTGGTGGCTGAAGCAACTCTAATGCAAAGATAACTCACAGAAGAAATCATATTCCATAGACTCTGTTGATAGTCAGGCTCTTTGCAAGTAAGGAAATGGGCAGTTCCTCTTGAAATAAAATTGTCCAAGGGAACCAGAATATCTGCAGAAGTTTAGAACTAACCACATAAATATGTATCAAATCCAAATTATATAAAAGATATGATTTATATGTTGGGGGTGCTAATTCTGGACAAAGCAACCCAAAAGATATATAGTTGAAACTAAAGATATTCACTGTCTTTCAGAAGCAACATGGAAATCAGCTCCACACAAATGAACCCTTTTTTAAGCAATTGGGCAGTGACTGCTTAAAGGAAATAACAAAGATGTCCTATTATGTTCATAGCTCAATTTATCTTCAAGATCAATGGGAAACACCAACTTCTCTTGATCTTTATATTAATATATATGAAAAAGGTCCACCTAAAGATGATCAGAACAACATGCTTGACTTTAGCAGAGCAACAAAGAGAAAATAAAATCAATAGTAGCCAAAATGTATTTGAGCACCATACTTGGAAAGAAATCGATTGCCCAATCCGCTAGTGCTTCCATCATCAAAGGCCAAAGACTCCACATATCCAATGATATTGTTGGAGAGAAAAAAGTCATGTAGGATATAATCTCCAAAATTTCTTCAAAAACCTCTGAAGACATGAACAGAAGGTAATGGAAATCAATATAAGGAAGGTCCAATTAAAAATAAAATTTGAGAACCGTAGTCTTTATACAATAATCTAACGACACACACCTAACTCCAAGGAGTTTGAGGTGCAAAATAAACAAGTTGAAGCTGTTCTTGCCAACACATTATTTTCACACAAAATGAAGCACTATTAATGCTGAAAACTGTTAACACGGGATAAACTATCTATCAAGAACATGAGATGCATGATCATAAGGGCACTTTAATACATTCTTCAAATCTAGAGATATCCATCTAAAATACTTGTTCACATCATAATATTTTTAAGAGTAAACAACCTGCCTACAATTAGGCTACTGATTAAATGAGTGAATCGTGGTTCAAACCATTAAGTAGATTCACCTTTGCTTCAATAGGCATGTATACACAAACATTCACCCAATGATTCAAAGGGGCAAACATGTATACGAGAATATTCACACACAATAAAAACAAAAGAAAGCCACAAATGTCATCCAGATAAACACAATTCCAAGAGGCAAATACCTTGACCATCAGTAGTCAACATTCGACGCATTATGGGAAGCAAGGTTGGCTCGATATTAACATAGAGTTGGGGAAGACTGCTCACTGATTCAAGTATTGTGCTAATAGCACGCAAACAACCAACTGCAGCCAGGGCACCAGGATCATCAGCATCATCATCAGCTTCAGCAGTGTTCATACACCTCCAAAATGCAGTTGCCTGTTGAAAGATAAATTTGTGCTGTTATTATAGAGAAAAATACCAGCGCTCTAAAACAAAGGCACAACTTTATTGGCAGATATGTTACCAAATTTTGGCACAACCCAAGTGCATAAGGTGCCATTTCTTCCCCAAATTTGTCCACAATAGTCTCCAAAGTAAAAACAAGGTCCTCGTTCTCAACCTCATTCATAAGCTTGAAAAACTCTGTATATATTTTTATTTCAGTTAAACTCATTTGCCAAAGCCAAATAAGAAATGTGAAGTATAGTTAACATTGTTTTCACATTCACATACCGTCAAGGAGTTGAGGGAGCATAGGACGAATTTCATTCAAATCTGAGGTAACACATAAAAAGAAGAAAGAAGCATAATCAGCATTAAATTGAAGGTTTATTCACACAAAAAATAAGAAAATAATATATAGGTATAATAAACCACCTTTGCAAGCTTCAACAAAAGAACGCAGACCAAAAACAGAATCAACGCGTACGGGAAGTTCAGGATCTCGCATTCCAGATACAACACACTGCAGCGCCTTCCGGAAATTGTTCATATCAGAGAAGTTAATGTGAGCATACTGTCCTGCAACCCAGGCGGCCTGTTTTTTGAACATAAATCAACAGATTGTCAAAATTCTTATAGTGGAGAAATGAAAATTCAAATCAATCTTTGATTCAAATTATTGTTAAGTTACATCAAGTCAAATCAAAATATGAAATTGCAACACTATTGTTTAATTTATATAGTGTGGACAGTTTAGAAGGGATTGGATTGGATTGCATCATTCGTTCAAGTCACTGACTATCACAATTGTAGGAAAATTAAGAGAATATGATTAGTTTTTTCCAATGAAATCAAGAGGAGTGCACTAATCACCTATTCGATGAAGCAAATTTCATTGTTCTCATGAAGAAACTTCTATGTTCATACAAGAACATCCTAAAAAGTGATTGGACACAGGAAAGCAACAGAAAATTGGAGTCCTTTGACAGGAGAATGCTAAAGTCTATTACAAGCTTACCTCTCCCAAGATTTAGAGACCTTTTAACATCCAAGCTTTTTTAATCAGATATTAATATTAAAAGTAGGAAGTGATTTTTGTATGGTTATTATGCAATGTCAGCTTTAGGTTTTAAGAAACTTTTTGCTTGAACCACAAAAGGAGAAAAGGAATTGTATATGGCCTCATCTAAAAGGGAAAAGATTTAGATATGATATGTAAGGAGAACATACCTTGGCCCTAAGGTGGCCAACAGGACTGCTGAACTCAGGAAAGACATGTTGCACTAGCATACGCTCAAGTTCAGATTTGTATGGCTCAGTTTGCTTCAATTTGTCACAAAGTGTGCCAATAGCAAGAAGTGCACCATCTTTCTGTCTATAGGGCTTGTATTCTGCAGGTGCTTCATCATACCTAGCACAGCAAAAATCTAAATACAACATCCAATCCTCCAATCATCAATTCTAACAGAAAGCAAGAAAATTACCTTTTGAAAATTTCAACTATGAATTGAACAAACTTATGAAGATTATCTTTCCCACGTTTTCGAACCAGCTCACTCACAAAATCCATGGAGGCAGTCCTAGGACTGTACAAGTCTTCAATAATGTCTGCAACAAATATTTAGAGGCTATAAGCATGTGCCAATGTAATTCTTTGAAATACAATTTTCACATTTAATGTCAATACAACTTACCATAGCCTTTCCTTACATATTCATGTGGATCTTCGTCCCAAAGCTTTTGATCATCATCATTGAAGCACATAAGAGGGAAAACTATTTCAAAGAGAAGAACATCAAGCCGAGGTTGCAGAACAGTATACATGCTATTCTTTGAAATACTGCATAAGTTAAAAAAAATATAGTTTAGAGGAAAAGAATTAATTCTAGAATCAACCAATATATATCGAGATAAGTCAGCAGTAGCAGAAAAACAATCAGCAGAGCTAATAACATTTTCAATTTAAATATGCTCCATTGAATATTGCACAACCAAATATGGATTTATTTATTACACCCTTGCATGGCTTTCAAATGATGTATTGGCGTAAAGAATGATGTGCATTAGATGGAACATTAATGCCAAAGAGAAACAGGGAAAGCTATCAGATTGGTATTTCTCTCAAAAATATGATTGGCAAGATGGTCAAGCCGACACCTAAAAATTAAGGGAACTAACTAGTACCATAACATTTAACAATTAAACTATTCTATTCTCTTCTAATGAAATTATTTACTTAAAAAATTTAGTTCAGTGCAGACTATTACCATACTAAAGATGTATATCATTACCTACATAAATAAGAATTGGTGGAAAATAGACCTCTAGATACCAAATGGAAGCTTGGATATGATATGATTGAATGATATGGAATTACACCACAAATTAATGAGTATAAAATCATTGAAAAACACCTGTTGCTTAGATATTGAAGAACCAGATTTATAACTCTGTCAGGTAAATAACCACCAACTCGAATGACATTCAGCAGATTTAAGTGGCAGTCCAAGATCTTCGCTGCGTAAAGCTTCTGAAACATTTGAGCAAAGACTCTGTTTTCAGGGTTTTGCAGCTTCAAGTCACCAAAACTGTAACATGGCAGTTTAAACACAAATAAAAATTGAGAATCAATTGGCCCTTCAGCAGCAAAGCTCATATTTGTTAAGTAAAAACAACTCAAACATACCGAGAGTAGAGCCTATTTAGAATGTGCACTGTCCATTTTTTGACCTTCCACCAACCCCATGATTTTCGAAGCTCAGGATCAACAGGCTGACCTTCCAAAGGAACAGGCCTCTCCAGTACATTTAAAAACAGCCCCATCCAGCCATTGAAGACATTTTGATCAAGCAAATGCTTTGGAATCTCCAACTGGGTAAATTTAAACAATACACATGCAATTGAATATGTCAATTATGAGAACTTAAGTGGAAAATATTAAAAAGAAGAAGTGATGCAACTGAAACATATAAAGTCATAATCTGTTACTGCTAATTCTAATGTCAATTATAAAAGAGCTGTAGCAAATATTACTTAGATACACACATCACAGCGATCAGGACTTTGATTTACATGACCTTCATATTAGACATAGCATTTACTGCTACTTAAAATAATGAGGAAGGGAGGAAACGTACATATATGGAGGACCAGAATATTTTACAGATAAGCTTGACTAATTCTGCTACTTCAATTGATGGATTATCAAGATGGACCAGCCTGCTAAATATATTGAGAAGGTGAGGAAATGTCTCGTCAACAATGTGATACATTGGTGTTCTGTCCTCATCTGACTTGAACCTGGGATGAGAAAAGGAGATAGTTTTGAGAAATAAGATATATGGGAAAAGTCATTTTGGAAATGGAAAACATAAACTTACTCATATTTTCTATAAAGGATGCGCAGCACAAATAAGGCGGAATAGACTTGTTGGTCCTGCAAATTGTGCTTGACCCAATCAAGAAGACGAGGACACTGCTCTGGGTAATCAGAATGTATAATGGTTTTCAGGCACTCGCCAAGTTGTACCCTACAAAGAAAACGTGTGAGACAATGAGAAAAAATAATGAAATGCAAGGCATGTATTGTTAAGAGATTGTACCTCAGCAAAGGAGGAACTTGAGCCACGAACATGAGGATGTGATCCCTGACAATGTCTTTATCAGCAGGGGAGATCTTGTGTTGATGAGCATCTGGACCAAGAAGAGCATGAGCATAATGTATGAGGGATTGAGGGACCATTTGCTTAGCATGCTCGAAAAAGTGATTATACAGAAACACTATCCTATAAATATTATTCACAAACATATTTGATTAAAAGATTTCTTTGATTAACATTTTAAATAAAGCCCAACAAAACTATCTTTTAAATGTGAAAGGTGATTTCTTTGTTCGAAAAAGACTAAACATATGGGACTTCATTCTGAATTTCAGCTTCTTGTTGGACAAAAGTTTTCAGCGATGTCGAACGAAGCATAAGACTTAGTGTTGGTTTGGTATAGATTAAAGATTGTAGTTTTTGCTTATTTTGCAAAAAATAAGCTTAAAGTTGCAGCAAAAGTATCAAGTATGTTTGACAACCCACCTATATTATAAAGCAGCTTTTATTTATGAAAAATAAACAAAAAGTGAACTCTCTTTTATGGTGGGTTGTTTTTTTGTATTGCTTATTTATCATTTGTGGATTGTCTAATTCAAGTTTAGTAACTTTATTTATTTGTATGTCCAGTTATTTTTAAATATTGATATTGTTTTTTATATTGTATTTATTTATATATATTTTAACATTTTGTCATGAATTATTAAAAAAAGTTAAACAAAATTACAGTAAAAATATATATGATGATAAATATTAAAAATGTATACTTTAAGAATAATATAAAAAAATAATAATAACATAAACAAATAACTCAATAACATTTTTATACTTTGCTCTGTAGAAAATGTCATTCTTCCTTACCCAAGTGAAACAATTTAGATTAAATTCAGTTTCCAGACAAGGTATCCAAACATAAACAAATTATAACATGAGCATACCATTATTTGACAGTTTATAAACTAAAACTAAAAACAACGTAATATACACGAATGGCACGCTTAGATTCTTGTATTGAAATAAAAAGCCATACAGGTACTTGTTGTATGAATGTATATAAGAAGGAATAAGAAGCAAGCTGACCAGGATCAAGAGGAGACCAATTCCTGGCTATGAAGTTCTTGAAATGAATGCTACCAACTTGTCTCACTGCCATGTCACAGTTGTTATCAACAACTATTTGTAACAGCCTCACCAGATGCTGAGGCGCATACTGGATCTATTCATACATAATAAATGTGACAAATTCAATTCAGTTCAAAACTCAAGTAGAGTTGAATATATTGACTAATGATATTGATCGAACGAAAAAGGAAAATAGAAATAAAAAAGATGAAACCTGATCCAAGCTTTGCTCAGCAGCTTTGCGTTGATCGGGATTGGGACTAAGAGCAGATTGAAGAATGAGAGAGAGAGTTGGAAGATCCATTTATGATTCCCAATTCTAAACCCTATCCGCAGCTTCAGAACAACAAGGAAGAGTAAGACTAGGGTTTACAACATACACAAAAATTGACAACGTTGGACTCTATTTAAATCACAACACTACTATTGCTTCTTCGTTTTATTATTATTATTATTATTATTTTCATTCTTTAACTTTCTTGAACGTATGAATGTGTAAAAATATTATTTTCATTAACTTTTTATTCAAAATTGTAATGATATTTTGTAATTCAACCCGATATTACATGTGTTATTTTTTAAATTACACGCCAAATTGTTTTAATTTGTGAATGTGCATTTGTTATCCTAAACTTTTATGATTATGCAAATATAATCTTCTTGATATACTACATATACATAATCATGATCTAATATCTTATCCGATCACAATTTCATTTTCTAAAAACTGAATGGTATGTGCTCTCTAACATTGAACATGTCATTAACACTTGCACTAAAAATTGTGTAATTGTATAAAACATTTTTCACATATTTTTATATTTAATGTCCAAATAAAAATTGGAAGTAATTATTAAATGACTATTTGAAGAAAACTAAGGTTTATTTGTTCCAAGAAGAATATTATTAAATAAATATTAATGCTCAATATAATATTATTCTCTCATTTTTTTTATCTTTTAATATTTAGAATAAATTATTTTCTCAAAATATAACTTATCTTGTACAATTAGTTTTTAGAAATATTTTTATGAAAAATGATTAAATATTGCACATTTCATGATTGAATGAAAAAATTTATCTCCTTAAATCATAATATAATTTATTATCTTTAACATTTGTCTTAATTGGTGTTGGTTAATGGGTATTTGCGAGACAATAAATACTTCATATTGCATTATTATTATAAGGATAAGGTTCTTATTAAATTTTTACTATGTATATTGAAATGTGTACCACATTTGTCTGACCGTATCAAAAGTTGCTTATGAAAAATGGGGAAGTGAATTTTGAAACAATTAAAAAATGGTGACGGAAAATCCATTTTATAATTTTATATATCATATTAGAATTATATATGTAATGTTGTGTTGGAAAACATTTCCCATGTGAAATATATTGTTAGCATTTTAAATAGAATGTTAAGAGAAAAACTATTTTTTACACATAAAGCTTGGGTATAGAAAATAGCCACATAGACTAAAATGACACAATTGAAAAACTATCAAAAATGCATTTAACACGTTTTCTAAAACAAAATTTAGGTGATGTGTTGGTGTTTCTGGAATCATATTTCTCTACTATCATAATACTTCCATATATTTATGAATAAGATATATCTCTAGAAACATCAAAAAATCAATAGATATTACACTTCTCTTACATTTATGAACCAGACATTTCACTAGATCTATAAAATGATCAAAAGATCAATGATTTAATTTATTGGGATGAACAATTATAGAGCTGAAGAAATAGTTTTTTACCTATAAAAGATGAAGGATAGTCTTAATGGCACCAAAAAGATATTTTTTTTTCATTTCTAAAATAATCTAGAGTTGAACTTAAGTGTATACTCGTCAAATGGTTAAACCCTTTAAATATCGGGAAAAAGTTATAAATTTGTAAATTATATCATTTGTTAACGATTATTGTTTAAAACATTTATGTGACAAATTCATGCTTACAATGTATGGAATTGCATGTATTTTTATATAAATAATTTGGTGATAATGTTATAATATGGAAAATAGTTATTCATAATTATGTTATATATATATAGTATATAATAATTAGCATCCATTATAAATCTTACAAATCTTATAAAATAAGGAACTAATATCTATTTTAAGAAAAATAATATATTCTCTTACGAATCTTAAATTAATTCATGTCATTTTAACTCTTTTTTTAACAAACAATTGATTCATTAATTTAGAAAATGACATATATAATTTTCTTAAAAGTAACTAAATTTAACATAATGATATATAAAAGATGAATGCATTAAAGGAGTAGGGTTTTGCATCATGATGACATGAAGTTGATGTCATGAATATGATTGGTTCAACTACAATTACAAGTACACATAAATGAAAACAATAATATAATATTATCTCAGCCTCCATTCCAAATCCAACTAACCTATCTATCCATCTTTTCTGTAACTAATTCCTCTTCCTTTTCCCACTTTTATTAATTATCATTATCATTATCATATCATTGCTTTTACCTATAAATATATCCACCCCATGTTCACAACAACAACAACATACAAGAGCCATTTTCATTTTTTAAGGAAGGAAAAATATCATGTCTGATTCAGATCATTGCCCTTTTGACTCTCCTAGAATTGTTATGAACAAGGTTTTATCCAAATCTCAACAAGAAGGTGATGGAGCAATAGTCAGAAGAGGCATTGGAAGGTAGTTAGTTATTCTTGTTAATTTCAGTTAAACATATATTATGTCAAAGTATTCAATGTATCTCAGATATTCACTCATACTCACTTAGATCAAATTTAAATGGTGTTCCAATATTGTCTATATATGTATTATTGTAAACAAATTCATGTATCTTTTTTTATGTATATGTTGATGTGGGTAGTGATTGTTTATTCATTGATTAATTCTGCATCTGATTTTTCAGAAGCGAGTTGCCAAGGTTGGATCCATTTCTGATGTTGGATCACTTCTCAGGTTCAACTTTGTCCAAATTTGTTGGCTATCTCCTCTTTTTCTGTTGTTGTCTTTTTATGGCTACATTATTATATTTGCAGTATTTTAAGACCATGTTTGTTTGTGTCATGTTTGACTTTGCAGTAACCCCTCCTGCAGGGTTTCCTGACCATCCACACAGAGGTATAAATTCCACAAACATTCTTCATTCTCCTTTAAATTTGTCCAAGTTATTCAATTTATCATGCTTACATTTTGATCTGCAGGTTTTGAAACTGTCACCTATATGCTAGAGGTATAGTTACATTTCCCCCAGATAAAAAATATACTATATGTAATAGTATATTATGCTTTAACTAATGAGCTATTTCACATGTTATTTCTCTATGGACGCAATTATACCTAAAAGTTTAGTTTTTTGTAAAGCATATTTCCTTTACAGAACTTATATACTTGTATATAAATCTCAGGGAGGGATAACTCATGAAGATTTTGCTGGGCGCAAAGGTACAATAAAAAGTGGTGATGTTCAGGTTAGTAAAGTTAACTTGGGTCATGATAAATAACTATAATGCATGGTATTGACTGAATGGGTTATTTTCTTATACAGTGGATGACAGCAGGTAGAGGAATTGTTCATTCTGAAATGCCTGCAGGAGAAGGAACTCATAGGGGAATACAATTATGGATTAATCTATCTGCTACAGACAAAATGTAATATAATGTTTATAACTCATTGATATCTTATAGGGTTGAAACTTAGTTAAAAAATTTCATATTTTTCTTCTTTCAGGATTGAACCTAACTATCAAGAGCTTGTAAGTGAGGACATACCATCAGCAAAGGAAGATGGTGTTGAAGTAAGGGTTATAGCAGGAGAAGCAATGGGAGTACATTCACCAGTTTACACTAGAACACCTACCATGTTCCTTGATTTTACTCTCAGCCCTGGAGCTGAATTGCACCAAACTATTCCAGACTCATGGAATGCCTTTGTTTATGTGATTGAAGGAGAAGGATATTTTGGTTTCCAATGCTGTTCACCAATTACAAGTCACCATGTAATAGTATTAAGTCTAGGTGATGGTGTTAGTGTATGGAACAAGTCAACAAAGGCATTGAGGTTTGTGTTGATTGGAGGAAAGCCACTGAATGAGCCAGTGGCACAGTATGGTCCATTTGTGATGAATACACAATCTGAAATTGAAAAAACCATTCAGGACTATCATTATAGCAAGAATGGGTTTGAGAATGGAAAATCTTGGAGATCTCAATAGTGCTGGTAAAGTGGAATTACAATGATAAGTGTAACAAAAGTTCTAAAAATAAAAGGACAGCTATATGTCATTGTCACATCAATCCAATAAGTATGAAGTGAAGAGAATGGTTGCTTATTCTTTGTACCAAAAAGCTTCTAGAATATATATATCCAATTATTGTCACTTTTTAAGTCATAATGACCATGGGTTCATCACAATGTCTCATATGACTCTCCTCCACTATAGAATTTTAGGATTTGAAAAGCTAAGTTTGAGTATCCTGGAATACAACTGTGTTTGGTAAGGAGAGTTTTATTACTAATAATAATAATCATAATTGTTCAAACATGGTTGCCTCTAATGAGTAGAGAATATACGTGGTTTATATAATGAGTCTTCAGTAGCTTTAATTGTGTGGTAATATAGAGGCCTAAAAATGAGTAATGAGTTCAGCATGGTAAGCTAATTTAACCATGCATGGTACTAAAAAATGGGATGTATATTTTAGATGGTAAATTGAGTTCATAAATGTTCATAAAACAATCGAATAAATTATTAGACATATATGATTTACTATGTAAGTGCTTTTATTTTATAAAATCAACTTCAAATTTTTTAATCATCTATTACAATCTCACCATTTACTCTCTGAAAGGCCAAGCTACAATTTGAATCCCTAACTTGTAACAAAAAAGAAGCAAAATTCCATTCTAGAACACAAGCTGTGACAGTAGGACCACACAACCATTATCCGTGTGGATATCCTAATAGGTGCCTTCATCTGCAAGAAATGAACATGGGAATCAGATAGTGGTTGAGCATGATATTTCAGAAGGTGATTACACTAAAACATGCATAGTTGAATTTGGATGTAAGATGATTAAAGTGAATGTAAACTGGGAAATGCTTTGGATCAGTAAAGTGAAAATACCATCCCCATCATCCACATCATTATAATCATCTTCATTATCATCATAATATTCACCCTGCAAGATTCACAGTATTTTAGTTTTAGCATGAAATACTAAAATCATACCATACTTGGAACTGCATGCTTCGCATATCATAAACAATTCATACCATACCCACACACAAAAAAAGCCAAAGCAAGAAAAAATGCGAAATAACTCTTCCAACGACTACCATCAAACCCAAAATACTAAAAAATTCCATGAAAGTGACAGGTCATTCCCCTTTGCCCACACCATGACGAAATAAGCAAACTTCTAATCCAATTTTACAAACAAATTCCATTGGATGCTGAAATAAATTTATCATGCCACTAGATATCAATGGAAGGATGCATTATATGTTAATCATTTGAACAAATGCCAAGTTGAATATAGAACTCACTTGTATAATTTGAAAGGAAACTTACATAGATCAGCAAGAAAAATATAGACCAATCCCTCACCATTTTCACTTCCTAATTGTTTCTATTTTTCGATTTATTTTTCCCTTTTAGTTTTAAGGGTCAGTGTGGGGATAGTGTAATACGTGTAACCTTTAATTAACAAATACCAAGTTCCATATAGATTCAAAGAAACGTCACAAAGCATGGAGCAAAAGAAAGAGAAAGGTCAAGCCCTTGAGGTTTTCTTTTCCTACCAACTTTTCAATTTATTTATTTTGTTTTAGGGGTCAATGGAGGCAGGGTGGAGAGCTAATGTACTATAAGTTGGATCAGTAAGACCTTGCATCACCAAAAAGGCTGACAAGACCAGGTTATTTATGTTAATCGGACTTAATTTCTTCAACACTACAAAGAAGGGGGGAGATGATAAACTATTGCAGATATGAAACTTGCTTCCATTGTCAACTTAATAGGAGTTCTTGGTGTATCCATTTTCAAATTTTAAAGGTCCATAAACCCCCAGACACAGTTTAACTTAAAGTAAGGTTTCTCTGTGGACATGGAAAACCATTTCATAATCGTCGCTGGCTTAGTTTTAACTTTCTTTATCTTTGACTTCCATTTTGAAACCTGACTTACGGAAAACGATTTTGTGAATGCAATGAACTATTATTTAATCATGGACAGAATCACAGAAACAAGTGGAGTTAAAGAAGGGAATTATTAGAACATCAAAAGTTAGTGGAACCTTAATATAATCATCATCGCCAATTTCATCTTCATCTGAGGCCTCTCCATCTTCTCCAATTTCATCTTCATCTTCATCTTTCTTTTCCTCTTCACCTTTATTCACTTTTCCCTGCAGGTGAAAGAATAATCAACATTGATTTTCACTGGACAAGTGGTGATGTCACAACACTGCTAATAGAAAACTAAAATATAACATTTTTTGACGAAACATGCATTTACTGCCAAAACTAATGATCTAGGACTCAAAGCTTCTTGGTACTAAAAGGATAGTTGCAATAACGGTAGTCTTGGTGGTGGAAGTGGCAATGATAGTGGGGACACCAGCTGTGACGGAAGTGGTGGCAACAACATTGGTGGAGGCAACAATGGGACTAACACTGGTGGTAACAACAATGATGATGTTGGAGTAGGGAGGCAATGGTGGTGGTGATGTTAAGGACGAATGGTAGTGGTGAAGCTGGAGAAAGCATAGATGGTTGATGGAACATAAAATTAAGGTGGATGTAACTAATTACACTATATATTTGTGGGTTAGAGAGATTATTTTAATAGTTCTCACCTCATAAATTACAATCCTAAGGATCCAGATTAAGATGTGAGAATTTATTTAGCTATATCTCAATTCCCTGGAAATATTACAGGGAATTAGACATCATTGCCAGGTACAATGAACCTGAATTTTTAAATTGTAGGATTGTGTTGCAATTCCAATTCTAAGGTAACCAACAAGGTTGAACAAAGTTAGTAGATAGCCTGGACCCTTAAGCACCGTTAGAGTTTAATCCCTATTATGTATGGAAAAAGCTTTGTTTGTAGAGGCAAAACTCATTGTAGTCTATCTACACTTCCAAAGGGATTAGTCTACCCTTGGTGCACGCCAATTCCAATTCTAAGGTTTAATTCCAATCGAACTCCCCAATTCAGTTCCAAATGCCATATCCCCACTAAGTATACTGAACTAAATACAGAATCCATAAATGAATTGACCGAAACTACTAAGACTGTTAGGTTAACAACAAAAAATATAGGCAAGAATGGTAAGCATAGGTTCTCTACCTGGCCCTTTTTCTCTTGCTGTTCAAAGAATTCAAGTCTCTTCAGCCCTGTCAAACAAACATCTTAATCAGTATAAAGAAAAATAAGAAGGCTTTATGATCATCATTCTAAGTAAACAAGAATCAACCTCATAAACATGTACAATGAGTCAATGACATCCGATGTCAGTTCCGCAAAATGTTTCAATCCAATAAAAATGGTTTCAGCAGGAAGGTATCAGACATTTATAAATAATATTAATATAATGGTCAACAGGTCAAGCCCCATGTACATATAGTACTCAGGAGAACAGCATATATGTGATTCTTAAGTAAAGAAATTTTCAAAAAGTTCTTGAAAGACCTATTTAGGAAGATTAACCTTATTCTTTGCAAACTGTTAAACTCTGAATAACTCACACATACAGATAACTAACCAATAGCTAAAATGGACAGGCCAGTGCACGAGGGTCCCACATAATGAGATCTAGGGAGGGTAGATGTACGCAGCTTTATCCTCGCAAGCGAAGAGGCCATTTCTAGGATTTGAAACCATGACCTCTAGGGAGGTCATAAAGAAAGCAACCCTACCCTTGCGTCGAGACTCACCCTCAAGTAACCAATAGCTACGGCAAAACAAAAAGAGACAAGTCATAAGAAATCAGCAAACCTGACTCTGGGTTCCATCGAACTTTTTTCTGGCTTCGCATCGGCCCTGATTGACCTGAAATTACCAATTTAAGATCAAATCATTCATTATCAGGAACATAAAATTCATAATGAAAAATAGAAGCATTTTTTGATATAAAACTTAACAACTACCCAGAAACAATTTCTATTATTCACACCTTGAACCAACTCCTTAGCAAAGCCATTGAACACTAAAATCTGTGACAGAGAATCACGAGTAAACTTGATCTTCTTCTTGTCAGAATATCTTGCTATGTGCATGCTTTGGCTCTCTGACAAGAAAACAAAAAAATTAGTATACTTCGATGAAGCCTAGAAAAAATACAAAAAAGCTAATAACCTTGTTAGCGTGCGTACACATGACAGAATAATATAATTAGGTATTCCATGCCCAAAATTTTGTTATGACCACCTATAAAGAAATGGCATCCCACAATTCATATATAATGTAAAGACAACTAAATGCTTACCATCATCACCCTTTAAGGTTGTCTCCTCCAGAAAATAAGGAGAGGCTTTCCAATAATTCTGAAACTTATCACCCCACCTAAGCAACTTTTTCATATTAGGACCAATTTCATCGATTTTAACTTTAGGCAACTCAACATCCTGCAGGATCATATAGACAATCATGAGCAGTCGCACCACCTATACTAAAAAAGGAAACTTCAAAACAATAAATTGAACTATTCCGCACAGAATCATCTCCAATTAATCGTATAAGTTGTCTCTTAATTTATTTATTGTCTGTTTGTGTCTACAAGAACAGATAGGGTGAGCCTTGACGAAAAGAGCAGGTCTTGACATGGTGGTCACAGGTTTTGGTTGTGGAAATACCTTTCCACCCACGATACGAAGATTTTGTACATCTGACATTCTCTAGACCCCACGACGGTGGGAACCTCATGGCTCATGCAATAAGTCACCATTTATATCTACTAGAACATGAACATCCTCTCAATTTTAATTACTTCAACACACCTTGCAATCTTCTAAAGTTCAATTATACTTTTGTAAATAAATAGTTGAGGTTCAATTAACCGAGAATTAAAACTCCTCATAGTGCATACCACAAATCATTCATGATAGAGAGCAATTAGCATTTGAACGATTGGCAAACTAATGGACACAACCTTTTGTTTGATCAATGGAAGTCAACTAGGCCTATTATAAGACTAGCCATTTCTACCGTCCTTCCAATTCAAGTGGAGGTGAACTTATCCATACTAAAATTGAGTTAAATATCAGAATCAAGAGTAAATAAGCCACTCATTTTCTACACTAGAGGAATTGCAGTTTCAGAAGGAGAATAAATCTAACAAACACAGTACCGTCGTTTTCTTAAAGGCACATAGAAAATGCATGGAAATATGGATGGATCTAGTTACCTCAGGAAACGGAACAAATTCAACTTGACGGGCATATTGGAAGCTTCCTCCAAAGCCTCTTCCTCCTCGTCCACGACCACGTCCTCTGCCTGCCATCTCGATTGGAGAGATCTCTGTATCACATTAGATATTCCAAGTGCATCTGCACAAGAAGCATTTGACCTGCAAACAAAACAAGGCACTCGGTCAAGAAGCTAAAAAGTTATAATCACTCTGTTAAGGACAACATTTAGTGTTGTTCTCCAGCTTTGCACTCTTGACATAGCTTATTTTTATAACCAAGAATCACAGCAGAACGGCAAAGAAAAATTCTATAAAAATGAGTCGCTGTGGCGCTGCCAATCATTTATTAAGTAGGAAAAAGTATTGCATTGGGAAAAAACACTTTTATAAAGAAAACCGGCCTACAAATTGGAATAGGAAGGATACAGGGTATATAGTAGGGTATGCACATATAGAAGTGAAAAATGCATCACATAGCAATCTAAACGTTGGACCGATAACTTCTAAATTATTTCAGGATTGAATTAAAAAAAACGTAGCATTCAACAAAAAAATTGAAGATGGAGAGAGAATCTGGAACCTTTTTTTCCTGATACATAGAGGTTAACAAAATTATAGTTTACATTTCAACACACACAAAAAGAAGAGAGACCTAGAAACGTAAAAAGGTAAAAGAAAACACCGGAAAGCTAGAGTATGGAGCATCAATGGAAAGTAGACAAAGGCAATTGACAGAAATTTAAAATTATGCACACAAAGTCACTAACCATTCATCTAGATCGAATCAACTTCCAGGAAGGAAATAGTAGCAACAAATGATTTCGTAATGCAAATAAATAAATAAAACATAGATGAAAGATATATTAAAAGAGAAAGATGAATGTCAGCAAGTTAAGACAAAAAGAATAAAAAATAAAGATATGGAAGGAAACATGTTTTATATTTAAGCAATCACGAAAAGCACCATGAAAATTGTTTTTTAGAACAGTTCCATAAAAAAATTGAATTCAAAGTAACTGTGTGGTTCAGGCATTATACCAAACATATTGTAAGCGAAGATAAAAATAATAGACACAAAAAACGCAACTGTTTACATGAGACGCAAAAAGCACAGCGGTGAAGAGATGTTTAAAAGGTTTAAGAAGTTACAAATGTTCAGCGAATCCTCTTTGTGTTAGTTGAGTGTCCTTGGTATCGATGCTGCAGCACATTTCAGAAACAGAAGTGAAAACGTTAGGACCAGTGTCGATGAGAGTGGAGAATATACAGAAAACAGTGAAACATGGAATAGAGTAAGAAGAAGATGATGAACCATACCTGGAGCAGAGAAAGAGAGGCCACACCACGTTCACGTCGAGAGAGAGAGAGAGGGATATAGATTTTAAATATAAAAATATGAAATTTATACATGTCACATTGTCAAATATATCGGCTAGGCCCAAAATAAGTATGTTATCTTCTACATAGGGCTTGTTTGCACATTATAAAGTATTTATATTAACTAAGGTCGGAGTCACACACACTAAGGTCCAATAACATACATGATTTGTCAAACACCTTATAGTAATATTTTCATCACCAAAATATTACTATATGTGATTATTTTCATGTGATGCTTATGAGTAAGATCAAGATTTATAACAATGAATGAGACTTTAGTTTTGACAAATTGTTTCTCATATGAAGAGTATATCATCTAAGAAAGGTATATGTGGTTATTTTTATGTTATATGTGTAAAATATATTTATATATCGTTAATCCATATATGTTTCTTAATTTGCTTATAATGTAAATGATTTTCCTTAGAGGCGGGCTTTAACATTAAGCCTATTTCTAATAATCCAAGACTATATTAAATTAAATGTAGCTTTTCCATAACATGACCCGTTTTATTGTAGAAAGGAATAATCAGTCAAAAGAAGTTTTTTACTAAATATCCGCTAAATACAATTTCTTCATATATTTTAAAGTTGGAAATTTGGAATTAATATATAAAAGCACTATAAAACCGATGATTATTTGAGTCACATTACAGTCAATTGTCAAATTTGTATGGTAGCAAGTTCATATTGTTTCCACCTTCTAAAATGTAGATGTTCAATTCAATTATGCATATGGCCAAGTTGGTAATGGCATTATATTGTTCAAAAGCTGTTGAAGTGAGTTTACCCATTACATCACTGTTGGGATATTTGTTTTCCCATTTATGGCTGTGATGTACATATGTTTAAGTAACATTAAATTTTCAAATCTAACAATAAATTTCAACATAGGATAATTTGTCAAAGGGAACTCCAAGTTAATACAGATTATCTCAAATACAAGCATAAAAACTCAGGCTGTAATAATTAATACAAACAATTATTCAATAAAAATTGACACTAGTGAGATATTTACACCTACATGTATCATATCTTATAATAATATGGTTGACAAAAAAATTATAATTCTAAATTTTAACTTAAGATTATATTATTTTATTTCAAATAATCCCAATATTTTATTACATGGAGTGACACAAAAAATGTTTGAAAACATATATATGGTCCCCTTTTCTCCTAACTTAGAAGTTGTGTGCATTTCAGCTAGCACGCATATACCTTTAAGTGGTGGCTATGAAAATGTTTTGTAGCATTTGTCTTGGCACACTTTACAAATTCTAATGTCGTGCATGATTTTGAGGCAGAGGGGCCACAACCTTGGAATATGTAGCATATACTTATGGAAAATTTCATGGAATTATTCAGTGCTAGCTAGATGAGTTTTTGCTTTCATTTTTATATGATCATTTTAGATTATTTAATGAGACTTAAAAGGTTTAGTTGACTAGTTATTTAAAATTAATATATCTAAAGTTAGATATATTTTTATATAATTATCTCCCAATTTTCATTATCTCTTTCAAATTACATTCTTACCAATGATATAGAGTAAATATAGGATTTTTTTTATTGGAAAAATAATGTACCAATAGTGTAAAAGTTTTATATATTTTCAGTGTATTATTCAATATTTATATTTAATTAATATATTGTATAGGCCAATTAATAAAAGTTTTATATATTTTCAGTGTTCTCACATGGGGAACTATGCTTTTACTCATTGAAAAATAAAATATAGAGAAAATCAAGAAGAAAAGGGCTAATCAAGCCGTTGCTTTATATAAAAAAGTTAATTAATATATTGTATAGGCCAATTGATAAATAGTTACGTTGGCTGAAAAGTATAAAGTGAAGTAAGCCATTCAATTGTTATAAGGAATAATGAGAATGTGATCATATGGCATAATAATAATAAGACAATGACATCCACTGAATGATGACTATATAGTTCATAGCAACTTTATATTAGGTACCATTCTCAAATTATCTATATTCATTCTTGTTAATGTTCGTATGAGTAATGCAACTTTATATTTTACCCAAAAAAGTTTACATTATCTTTAAACTTACACACATAATATGGCCTATACATTTGAACGTTTACACCAGATATACATGGAGAGTCAATATTTGTTATTAAATTTATTAAATCAACATATGAACAAAAAAACTGCCGTTTATTTTGAGACACTTCACATTTTAATTTCTTTAATTACTTTCAGATCTGAACATATGATAATAATAAAGTAGTGAGAAGTTGCATGATGCCAAAATATGCCTGTCCAGATTATTAATAAAAAATTTCATTTTTTATGAAGGATATATAAGTTGACAGTGAAAGTTTAGCGAAGACTTTAAGCAGTGACAAGTCTTCCAACAAAAAAAACATAAGAAGCTTCCGATCTCGTATTATTAGAGAGAAAGACTTTTAAATTAAATGAACATAATGTTTAATGAACTCTGCGAGGGGTAAGATAAATATTAAATAATGCAGGTGGGGCAACAATTTCTCAGAATAATAATGGGAAGAGTGATGATACTATAATAATGTAATAGAGCTTCTGAATTATTAAATTTCCCAAATTAGTTTTTTTCAACACTTTATCTGAAATATCACATGAAAAGATTGAACTTGAATAATTCCTAGGGAGGATGGCAAACGCTCCAATCAAGACACATTGAATGAAAATAAAATGATAAAGATAGATGAAAGTAAAAAAATATATATTAGAAATGAAGTTGTTTAAATATATTATTGATATTTTTATTTATTGTTTTTTTAAGTGCCATGTCATTCCATAAACAATATATCAATCAATTCATACACAAGCTTCATTAGATCTAACTAAATATTTAATCTATTTCGATTTGGGTTGATTATTCCTTTTTTTATGTTATTATTACATACAGCCAAACATGCCCATAAATAGACATCTTCATATAGAAAACGACATCATAGCATGATTGAAAAAAATAGCATATACCAAAACGTTTGGAGAATATATACAAACAAAAAGAAATATCAAATGCCTTTACCATTCTAATTATGATAACAATTCCCCTTAATATGTAAAATTAAGTACAATGCAATGTTACATTTTTTTTAAATATTAAAACCAATTTATATTTAGCAATAGTTCATATACATATGGTAAAAACTAAAAAGTAGTAAAAAAAAGTACCCTCTTCTATTTATCTTCATAATGTGTAATTTCCCGTGGATCCCAGTTTATGGAATCGGTGGAATACAAAATCAATACCATATATTATGCAGTATTAAATAGTAAAATTGAAAAGTGGAAAAATTGGAATGAACTTGGATCAGATTGTGGTAGTGATCCTATTGCTAAAGCATTGAAAATAAAAATAGGACATTAATGTAAGATCAATATACTAACATATTTTCTAATTGAGAATTTTTTATTTATAAGAGGATGTGACAGTGAGCCCAATTTTTTATGTTTAAAATTTGAATCAAAATCTTACACTTCATGTCTTACAGTTTTATTAAATTAGTTCAATTTGAAAAAATAAATAAATTAATGCTTCAAACTTTTCAATTTTTTGGAGTCAGCATTAGGTCTCATTTCATTGTGAAAGATGGATGATGTGGAACACATCCAAGAATATTGATTATTTAATAAGTTCATAGTTCTAATTGCTTATTAATACACAATCAATTGTTTGAATGTGTTTTGGACCTTGCAATAATTATATCTTCTTCCATTGCTTGCTTTTAGGATCGATTATTAGGGCATCAATTATTTTCGATTCCACATACCAACAATGAACTTTATTACTATCTTCACAAAATGTTATATTTTGTAAATGAGGTTAGTATGTATGCAATGTTAGCGAATTTTTTTTTATACATTATCAGTATATCATTCATCCATATTTTATTAATATTACTTTTTTTGAATAGTCAATAATGATTGAAAATAAATTGTGAATGATTGAGTGACAACATATAAAACTTTTACATTGTCGATGTATATATTTTTCCCCTTCTAAATATCTTCTCATTGTATATTCATTTCACGAAATCGGCATAATTATGATCGTTTTATTATTTCAGCAAATAATGCAAAAGTATAAAGCTCAAATTGAAAGGTTGTTTGACGTTGGGAATAATGAACTTGTCATAATTATGATCGTTTTACTTGTCACTTTCTTGTGGGTATGAGGATTAATAGGAAGATTTAGTGGGATGATATATCATTTTCCTTTATTTTTTATATTTTTTTTTGACATTTATTCCAACTTTAACTTTAAATATTAAATTATCAACTTATTCAAAAATTGTAATTTTGTGATGTTCATACAAACTACTGTGTCTGAAATGGTCACTTAGGTATGCAAGTACTCAAGCATACATCTTGATAGATGGTCAAGGGATAGAATAATTTTATTAGAAATTAGTTTTAAAATTTTATTATATTATGCTCCTCATTTTCCAAAAAAATCATGTTTGATTTCTTAATCATTATTATCCTTATATTTTCAATCAATAAAATCGTCCTTGATATAATTAGTCAATATTGCCCATTACAGTTTACAAAAGGTTACAATACCTTTTAAACGTTTGGTTATTGTTCAAACTTACATAAAAATGTTTTGTGTTAAAAAATTACACTACCAACTAATTATATATTTCTATATCATTTCAAAGAGAATACGAAATAAATATTGAATAAAAAATAACAGCTTTCATTATATTATAGTCGACTTTGTAAAAATAAGACTTTTCAAATTATTTTATAAAGTAAAATTGTATTAAAAGAATTACAATGAGTAATTCATGCCAATATGCATGCATAAGAACAATAGTAGACATTGAATTTGGCTGAGAAACCATTTATACAAACACAACATTATCTTTGCCAACTATATTGCTCAAATTTTTATATAACAATCTGGACACATACATTATTTGGAAAATTTATTATTATAAAAAAGGGTAAAGTTAATAATAAGAAAGAAAATTATTTAGAAAATTTTAGGGCAAATAAAGCGCCGGCCCTAAAGTTAACACTTATATATACCCTAAGAATTAATATGTAGCTTGAGACTCGGGGGATTGAGGGGTCATTACCCAGGACAAAGTACCCCACAGACTCCACTACAAATAAGTGATAACCAACTTGTAATTTATATCCATGGAGTAAGACTCTTCTACATTTGAAAGTTGTATGAAAAAATAAAAATAAAAAAAAATAAAAATTATTCTTATATTTTTATTAATTATATTGAGATTATATTTTTACCCCTAAAAATTAAAAAAATAAAGAATTTTCTTCTCTATTACTTGAAAGGAGACACACTCTTTCCCATGGTGGGCCAGACGGCTAATTAGGGTGATGAGATCACTTATTTTAAAATGGTGTCTTAAATCCTGTCTCAGTCAATAAGAGAATAAAAATGAAAAGTCACATGAATAAATATTTTTTTAGTGAAGAGTGATGTGAATTTTTTAAATAACGTGACACAATATTATTGGTTGAGACATGATTGGAGACACCATTTTAAAACATTTGATCCAATCCGCAAGATACTTTGTTGTTTTCCCTCTCATACATCAATAGTTTTTTAGATTATAGTCCACTTTTGTTGGGTAGAAAAATTATTAGATTCGTTTTTATGTTACCAAAAAAGGCAACGTGTGTATATGTATCTATCTCATTATTTAAATAAAAGGGGGAAGTTTGAGTTTTATCTACAAACAAAATATTGGTAGGAAGAACTATTTTTTGTTACATTTTGAATGTTTTCACCTTGAACATGATTATAAATTCATGTGGCTAAATCAATGAGTGTTCTTCTTTTCTTGTGGCATGTGTTATTCCCCTTCTCCGTGACCAAATAAGATGATTAAATTATACATGGCATACTAATCTATATAAAACATGTGGGAAGTTCTGAAGTATCATCTGATTATTTTCATAATATGTTGTTATTTAATTTTTCCCAATCTTCCATAATCAAAAGAGTCACAAGTCACAACTCACTTAGAAGTTTCCAAGTAGATAAGCTTTTAGTTTGATTAGTTACTACGTTAAATGAGGCAAATATGTCTTAGATCTACATTTTTTAATCATTCGATGTTGAACATATATACTACAGAATTAGCAACTTTTTTATTCATTATCCTCAAGCAGAAGATACGTGATTTCAGGAGTCAATTGAGTGCAATGTAAAAAGAAGATACATAGTTGTTTTTTCTAAGGGATAAGAGGATATTACAATAACAAATTATGTGCGTATATATGGGATAATTGATATGATAGATTTGTTTATACTAAACTAGTACTTTAGTCCAGGTATAATTCACATTATCAATTTAATTTTTTTCTATAAATTTGATTAACGCATGATGCACAACTAGTCTCTGCACTCAAATCAAAAGATCCTTCACTAATCAGCTACACGTAATTAAATTTAAGTATTACTTGAGAAAAATGTTGATGAAGATCGAGGTCATGATTGAATGCTGAAGCGTTTACAAATATCTACAAATAATGGCCATTAATTCTTCACAGGTTAATGAGAAAAGATGATAATTGATAATTGAAATAATTATTATTTAGTGTATATATTACCCTCTACTATTATTATTATTGCTAGAATGATAAGAGGTTATTGGTATGTCAAAATTTGCATGTAGAGTGAAGCTGTATGCTGCCTTAAATGTAGCACAGCTTATCCCTTCACGGGAATTTTATGATGTGGGACTCTTCATTAACTAGCCTATATGTAATCAATAAGTTTTCTCACATTAAATTTGATGAATTTTCTTTATTTCCCAAAATGCAATAAATGTCTTTTATTTCTTATTCTTAAAGTTCAATTTGTTTTTGAAATAAATGCATTATTCAGGCCAATATCTTAAAGTTTTCTGACTGTATTTTTGGAACCTGCTTTGTAAAAAAGATAGATCCATATTCGTTATTAGTTATTTTTAATGTTAACTTATATACATTTCAGAGAAAGGAGAAAAGAATCACCGCATGTGCTTATACTTTATACATCATGTGAAAGTATAGATAAAGAATCTGATTTAGGAATATATAAAAATAATTGTCTAGTTGACAAAGCACCACTTTTCCACATCCTCATAAATGATCAACTAATTTGCATGTATCATGGATCATTTACACAGGAATGACACTGGCTATCAGCACATGCAAAAAGAATATGAATAATGGATTATTGACATTTTCAAGCCTAAAAATCCATAAGGCGTTCGTTCGTCTTAGTGTAAGGTACCATATATCTTCAGAAAGACTAAAACGTCAATAATTCAATTTTTGGGAGCGACAATTGTTAGAAGATACAATCACATATTCCAAAATGGATTAATTTCTTATCCATAAAGTGAAGGGATACCTTGTGACTACAAAAAAAACTTTTTACTCAAAAGATAGGTGAGAAACAAACTTTAATTGCTATCTCATTTTTCTTTTTGAGTAATGGCCAAAAATATACCAAAAGGAATAACATTGAAGATTTACTTTGATTCATGGTAAAACTAATGTAAAAAGTTTTACATTCCTAGGTTTGTTTCTTGGAATGTGACTTATTAATGTTTGGTAAAGATTAGGAAAAAAAATGATTCGCAAAATGAAAATGTAAAATGTTTTGCAAATTTTATTTTTGAAGACTGTCAACATCATGTTAGCAATCAAACTCTAAAAAAAGCAAAGTCAGAATGTCTGAAAAAACTAGCTAGGGCGAATTCTATAATGAAGTGTGCTCAATTGGACAAGCTCCTAGATTAATGGTTCGAGGAATATAACTTAAAGCTTCAGTTTTGTAACAACAACTTTTCCAGCACCACTATACCTTAACCTCAGAACAAAAGTGGTTGATGGAGTGGTCCTCCAAGATGACTTTAACATAATTAGCTGCCTAAAATAAAAAAACTATCTTCCCTTGTTTTTCGCTGTGATTTACTCCTATCATTCCTATTTTATAAGCATAAAAAGGGATTCATGTGTCCTACTTATTATTCCCATATCAGGTCACTGCCACTATCCAATATTGCTCTATTTCTAACTCCCCAGACTATGGCTACTACATTTCATTAACGAACCAATGTTCAATAATCTTTAAACTTGTCAAATAAAGATGACTTAATTTCCCTTAAACTCAATAACCATCACGAGTTTCATGTTCCATTTACAACTTAGTAAATCAGAGACGTTTTATTTGACTACCATAAACAATGAGAGAGAGATGCATGCATGGTGGCTTTTTCACATGGGGGGTGGTAGTTAATGAACACCAGATAAGGTAGTTTTGACAAATGGGGCATATAATTACAATGGATTTCACTGCCATCGACCTGTTCTTACCAAAACCCAAAAGCTACTATATTTCCCTTCAAAATAATGCATATCAAATCTGACCATGGCCCCATTTTACTTATTTCCACAGAAAAAAAGTTTATAAGGGAATCTTGACTCTTCAACAAATAATATCTACATTTATTTAGCACATTAGAGAAATGTACCTGATTTCCACCACTTACTGTGTAAGGCCATTTTTAATTGGCAAATGCTTAGTTGTCCAATCATATTATATTATCTAACACAAGCTAACATAATTTAATGAGGGTTCAATAATGTGCACGTTTCATTCATTTAGTGTTATCAGGGTAAAAAATATATTCACCGAAACTTTATGAATTTTATATAATGTCATTGCATCATCCATCGTTCATTTTCAATTATCATTGACTATTCAAAAAAAGTAATCCAAATGAAGGGAATGATGTACTGATTGTATATAAATATTTATGCTGTCAGTATATAAATATTACCCACCTCAAAAAATTGTTACAAGTAGACATTGATCAGATGCGAAAAACTATGCATCGATCAGAGAAATACATCATTTAGATTATTAGGATATTCAGAATTGCCGTTTTCCCAAGATTTAAGACATATCTAAAGCTGAAGGTAGAAGATAAGCTATTATTACCTCTTGCACGAAATGAAATTAATATGGAAGTAATTGATTTCCTTCCCCAGCTTACAGTCTCCTGCTTTTTCACCTCTTAAGTTTTGGTAGCACCAATAGCGTCCAAAGTAGCAAAAGCTGAAATTTGCACTTCATGTGGGTATTATTCATAACATCACATATCAATCTCTTAATTAAAAATCACAAGGCTGGGAAAATTCTTTAAGAAAAAGAAAGAAAAAATGAAAAATAAAAAGAGAGTACAGAGTACTAACTAGGGAGCCAAGGTGAAGATGAACGTGCATCACACTCTGTCTCCATTTTCCACATATTGCCTACCTCACTTGAATATACGTATTTAGATAGATTAGCTTGTTTTTGTGAAAATGTATAATTAATTATGTAAACAAATCTTACTGGGTAGATGGAATAAATGAATGATAATATAATGTATTGTAACCCCACAAGCAAGTAGCACCTGTAGCAAAATAAGGGAAATAATTTTGCACATTGGATTATTCTTTATCATAAACTGCCAAAAAGGTTATGTTCGAAATGTACAGAGAGGGATAATGAAAAACCAAATGTATTCATCCAAACACAGAAAAGGGTTGGACTCAATGGTTACTATAGCAGCCATCCAGAACTCCAACAATAATCATGAGCACTCATGGATCCTTGATGCAAAATGCAATATTTACTTTCCTTTCCTAAAAACAAAAGGAAAAAGCATTTTGGAATTTATTTTTCGTCAAGATAGGCAGCTCAGAAGGGTAGCTAGGAGAGAATAATAATAAAAGAATAGGGTGGTTCTGTATCTTGTATTGAGCTATAACAGAGGGTACAAAAATGCTGATTTATATTTTAATGAGTAGTTAGAAATTTGAATAGAGCCTAGTTTTGGCCATTTGGAGGAAAAATATACAACTGTGCTTAAAAAAAGTCACAAAGCCAGCTGGGGAAACATAATCTAAAGAGTTAAAATGAAAATAAAACCAATAGGATATTTGAATTTGCACCTTATGACAGCTCCTCTTGACGACTCACCTTCACTATAAGTATACTAGTGTTTTCTGCAGCTTTACTCATCATCACTGACACCAACCTCTTCTTTCTCTTTTCCCTTCTATCCATGATGGTTAGGATCAGCGACCCTGTAAAGGGTCGTCTTAGGCCACAGATGGCCATGGCATTGGCCATGGTTTTGATTTCCACTGCTGTGGTTTCTGTTGCTGCTGATGGTTACATTTACTCTTCTCCACCACCACCTTATGAGTACAAGTCACCTCCACCACCTTCTGCTTCACCACCACCTCCTTATGAGTACAAGTCACCACCTCCACCCCCTAAGGAGGAAAAGGCACCATCTTATGAATACAAATCACCACCTCCACCTTCACCGTCACCTCCACCTCCTTATGAGTACAAGTCACCACCACCTCCTTCACCATCACCTCCACCTCCTTATCAGTACAAGTCACCACCACCTCCTTCACCATCGCCTCCACCTCCTTATGAGTACAAGTCACCACCACCACCCCCTAAGGAGGAAAAATCACCATCTTATGAATACAAATCACCACCACCACCTTCACCGTCACCTCCACCTCCTTATGAGTACAAGTCACCACCACCTCCTTCACCATCACCTCCACCTCCTTATGTGTACAAGTCACCACCACCACCCCCTAAGGAGGAAAAATCACCATCTTATGAATACAAATCACCACCTCCACCTTCACCATCAACTCCACCTCCTTATGAGTACAAGTCACCACCACCTCCTTCACCATCACCTCCACCTCCTTATGTGTATAAATCACCACCTCCACCACCACATGAAAACAAGGCTCCACCATATTATTACAAGTCTCCTCCTCCACCCTCTCCATCACCTCCACCCACTTACTACTACAAGTCTCCCCCACCACCCTCTCCCTCACCCCCACCACCTTACTACTACCAGTCTCCACCACCACCAGTTAAATCTCCAGCCCCAGAGCCTTATTATTACAAGTCTCCACCACCTCCATCTCCATCACCCCCTCCACCATACTACTACAAGTCCCCACCACCCCCTTCACCATCTCCCCCACCACCTTATTATTACAACTCTCCACCACCACCAGTTAAGTCCCCAGCTCCAAAGCCTTACTACTACAAATCTCCCCCACCACCTTCACCATCACCCCCACCACCTTACTATTATAAATCACCCCCACCTCCTTCACCATCTCCTCCACCACCTTACTACTACAAGTCCCCACCTCCACCAGTTAAGTCACCAGCTCCAACGCCATACTATTACCAGTCTCCACCACCTCCATCACCTTCACCCCCTCCACCTTATTACTATAAGTCCCCACCCCCACCCTCGCCATCACCACCCCCACCTTACAACTACAAATCCCCACCTCCACCAGTTAAGTCTCCAGCACCCACTCCTTACTATTATAAGTCCCCACCACCACCTTCAGCATCTCCTCCGCCACCTTACTACTACAAGTCCCCACCTCCACCGGTTAAGTCTCCAGCACCCACTCCTTACTACTATAAGTCCCCACCCCCACCCTCGCCATCACCACCCCCACCTTACTACTACAAATCCCCACCTCCACCAGTTAAGTCTCCAGCACCCACTCCTTATTATTATAAGTCCCCACCACCACCTTCACCATCTCCACCACCACCTTACTACTACAAGTCCCCACCTCCACCGGTTAAGTCTCCAACACCCACTCCTTACTACTATAAGTCCCCACCACCACCATCACCATCACCACCCCCACCTTACTATTACAAGTCCCCACCTCCACCGGTTAAGTCTCCAGCACCCACTCCTTACTACTATAAGTCCCCACCACCACCATCACCATCACCATCACCACCGTACTACTACAAGTCCCCACCTCCACCGGTTAAGTCTCCAGCACCCACTCCTTACTATTATAAGTCCCCACCACCACCATCATCATCACCACCCCCACCTTACTACTACAAATCCCCACCTCCACCAGTTAAGTCTCCAACACCCACCCCTTACTATTATAAGTCCCCACCTCCACCAGTTAAGTCTCCAGCTCCCACCCCTTACTACTATAAATCTCCTCCTCCACCTTCACCATCTCCTCCACCACCTTACTATTACAAGTCCCCTCCTCCACCTGTGAAGTCTCCAGCTCCAACACCATACTATTACAAATCTCCTCCTCCTCCTTCACACACACCTTACTATTACAACTCTCCTCCTCCACCGGTGGTTTATCCTCCACATCCCTACCACCACTCATTGATTGTAAAGGTAGTCGGTAAGGTCTATAGCTTCAAGTGCTATGATTGGGAATATCCCGACAAGTCCCACAACAAGCACCACCTCGGAGGTACATTACAGTTATTTCTTTATCCTTTTATTTTGATCCTCTATCTATGTCATTTTTGGGTTAGGCTCATATGTTTTAATCATCTTGACTCTAAGCATCTACACAAACAGTTATTCTTAGTTGTCTCATTTCAACACTAATTATTTTGGTTTCCTATTATTTTTGGAACCCGAGCTATGTATAATCAAATCGTAACAGTTAGCAAGACATTGCTAATTGAAGTTGGAGAATAGTGTACCAAACTCGATTACTCTACCTTCAAACAACTTAAGCAAATAAATATATTCATATATTATCCTTTTTGCACAAATTAATAATACAACAGTCAGATTAATTGGTTAATATTAGCAATAGGGTTAATAGGCAATTCAAGCTAAAAGGTAAAACCACTAGTCGTATTATTACCTAACCAACATTTTTTTACTAAATATTATAAAATGACATACTAAATCCTATCTAAAATTATATATATTCAGTTAGAACGGCTTGCAGCCTGTAATTAATAAAGCAAGCAATGATATGACAAGGATAATTTAACTGGTTACCCTTAGTAACGCTGGCTAATATAATATCTTATTATATGATAAGGATAGTTCCACTCAGCTTTTATTTTAGTAATGCTGTCCATAAAAATATAATTTGTCGTAACATATATGATTTATGAATTGCAATTATTTTCATATGGAGCAGGTGCTGTTGTGGAGGTGAAATGCAAAGCTGGAAGTAACATTATTAAGGCTTATGGTAAAACCAAGAGCAATGGAAAGTACAGCATCACAGTTAAGGACTTTGACTATGTTAAATATGGATCCACAGTATGCACGGCTGAGCTCTATGCACCACCTAAGGGCTCACCATTCACCGTACCCACTAAGCTGAATGCGGCAACCGAATTGAAGGTGAAATCCAAGGACAAGTATGAAGTTGTGCTCAAAGCTAAGCCATTTGCTTATGCTTCAAAGAAGCATTTTGCAGAATGTGAAAAACCCAAACCTTCACCTACTCCTTATTACTACAAATCACCTCCTCCTCCATCACCAGTTTACATATACAAATCCCCACCTCCACCATCACATGTGGTTAAGCCTCCATACTACTACAAATCCCCACCTCCACCATCACCTTCTCCCCCACCTCCTTACTACTACAAGAGTCCCCCTCCACCCTCACCCGTTGTTAAGCCACCATACTACTACAAATCCCCCCCACCACCCTCACCCGTGGTTAAGCCTCCATACTATTACAAATCTCCACCTCCACCATCACCTTCTCCTCCACCACCTTACTACTACAAGAGTCCCCCACCACCATCGCCAGTGGTTAAGCCTCCATATTATTACAAGTCTCCACCTCCACCATCACCTTCTCCTCCACCTCCTTACTACTATAAGAGCCCCCCTCCACCATCACCCTCTCCACCTCCTCCATACTATTATAAATCTCCCCCACCACCATCGCCAGTGGTTAAGCCTCCATACTATTACAAGTCTCCACCTCCACCATCACCTTCTCCTCCACCCCCTTACTACTACAAGAGCCCCCCTCCACCATCACCTTCTCCACCTCCTCCATACTATTATAAATCTCCCCCACCACCATCATCAGTGGTTAAGCCTCCATACTATTACAAGTCTCCACCTCCACCATCACCTTCTCCTCCACCCCCTTACTACTACAAGAGCCCCCCTCCACCATCACCCGTGGTTAAGCCTCCGTACTACTACAAATCTCCACCTCCACCGTCACCTTCTCCCCCACCTCCTTATTACTACAAAAGCCCTCCACCACCATCACCATCCCCTCCCCCTCCATACTACTATAAGTCACCACCCCCACCATCACCATCCCCTCCTCCTCCATATTACTATAAATCTCCTCCACCACCATCACCTTCCCCACCTCCACCCTACTATTACAAATCACCTCCACCACCATCCCCATCACCCCCACCTCCCTACTATTACAAATCTCCCCCACCTCCATCTCCATCTCCACCACCTCCTTATTACTATCAAAGTCCTCCTCCTCCATCTCCCTCTTCTCATTCTCCCTACAACTACAAGTCCCCTCCACCACCTTCACCATCTCCTCCACCACCATACTACTATACATCACCACCTCCTCCATCCCCATCTCCCCCACCACCATACCACTACACATCACCACCTCCTCCATCCCCATCTCCCCCACCACCATACCACTACACATCGCCACCTCCTCCCTCCCCATCTCCCTCTCCCACCTACATTTACAGATCACCTCCCCCACCAGCTTACATCTATGCCTCTCCACCACCACCTAACTACAAATAATCTTGAGGCGCATAAGCTACAATTGTGATCAATTATGTAAGTTACTAATTTTTACAATGAAATTTATATATTATCATTACATGTATAAACCTTTTAGTAATGAAAACTCTTATTTCTTTCCAGATTATAATTCCCGTCAAGCAATAAAAGCAAGGTCCATTTGAGGCAAATTGAAACATCCAGCATCCGATCCATGTTCTTTGAATAAAAGCATGTGTCTTTATGAATCAGACGATACTAGTTCTATTTCTTTGATGGCCATAATAGGAGTCCTAATCTTATTCCAGTCAAGCCATGGACAACAAAACAAGGAAGCGAGATGCCACTGAAAAATGAAAATTACAGTCTACTTGTAGTGATTTCTTTATTTTATTTGTTGGAGGGTTGATATGGCTGTGTATGATTGCTTTTCTATTTATTGTGTAATTTTTGTACTTTACCCTGTTTCTGTGTTTGCAATGAGAGTATTAATAATATATAAGCACATTTAATTTCTGTTCACTAACTAGTTCAAGTTTCTTTCCTCCAAGTATACATGTGATATATAATATATTGCAATTTCAAATAGCTCAAATGAAGCATGAAATAATAAAATACACAGTGGAGGGTTAAGAGACTTAATTGCCTTGTTATCAACATTGACCAACATATCATACGATATTATGACAGACTTCTTAAAATATAAATTAGTTGCAAGTAACACCTGACATTACATTAGTAGGAGTTGATAACATGAATTCAACCATCCAAGTAGTAATTACTCCTGATTATCCTAATATTATGTTAATATTAGGGTCACATTAAGGGATACTCTAAATGAATATAAACATAACTGAAAATGAAAATGGCAAGGCATGTTAAACTAAACCCCTAACTGTACTAACTGAAAATGTTATAACAGTGAGAAAGGATATCCGAATCTGAATGTAATCTAAAAAAGCAAACAATAAAATGTTGTAATTGAAGAGAGTATCAAATAAGGAAGGAATGAAAATGAAAGACTATAATGATTCAGTAATGATATAAGAATCACAACCAAAGAGGCATAAAATCAAACAGTATTGGTAGTAATTACGAAATAAAGTATTGAAACTCAGGAAAAAGGTAGTTACCTAAGTCGCCTTATTCCGTGACGGTTATGATCCTCAAATCAGATAGAGTGAGAATGGATTCCAGACTCCACAGAAACGGAGAGCTGAGAGAGTTTTTTAGGTATTAGGAAGGGTATCCGATTTCATGTTTTCATTCAAATAAAACAAATATGCTCAAAACATGTTTATAGTGTTATTTTTATTTCATTTTCATAAATGTGATTTCGCCAATTTTAACACTTTTGTTCATTCGTTCTATATGTTTTAATGGTTTAACTTTTTCAATCATCTTTTGATGTTTTAAAAACTCTTAATAGATACTTATATTTTATTTTCCAACTATACTATTATTTATTACTCTTAATATCACCAATGTTAACATTTGTGATATAACTGGATTAAAAAGCCATATGTCCATGCGATTAACAGAGAGAATCCTAATTCAGTTTTGTTGCTAAGTTATTTGTTTTGTCCTAAATGAAACACTTAGTTTTGTTGCTGTTATTTGTTTTGTACTAAATGAAACACTAATATTTAACTTTCATTATATATCTGGCTTGGCTCAAAAGATTAATACTACAGTTTGTTGTATGCACCTCTACTACATAACCACTTTCTTAAGCTACTTAGATTTTTGAGCTTCCTGACTTGATTTCTTCACCATCTTGTCCTATTCTGTTAGAAGGAAAAGCCTCGTGATTCTCATCTTTGTCACCTCTGCAATATTATGGAACCATTACAAAATGTAACATGCCAGAACTAGATGAACGAGTTGCCATTATTAATTTTAAGAAAGAACAATTTATGTTTCTGAAATGTAAAATTACATACCCGGAATAGATGATAAGTCCAACAACAACAACAGCAAAGGCCACATAGTACATCCAGTCAACCTGTAACGCAAAATTAGCTTTAGAAACACATGATTTACGTCAACTAAGATAGTCTGCATGGAAAAATAGAGACAATAGAGGTTGCTGACAAACCTTCTCATGGTATGCAAAGATGCGAATTAAGACAGACCACATGTCCGAGGTCAACAGAGACAAGTTTAACATAGTCGAACCATGGATCTGTCACATAAAAAACAGAACATATTTTAAAATAGAAATGCAGTCATATTTAGATCTCTTATTACTTCCACCATCATTTTATTTCACTCATAATAACAAATATCTGACTCGACTTGGTGCAATAAAGATTTGATTTTTGTTGTTGTTGATGATAAAAAATATATTTACAAATAGAAGGCACAAAATTGGTTGAAGTTTGAATACACACCTTAAGCAGGACAGGTACTAAAGAGTAGAACATAAACAGGGCCAATGAAAATCCAACAAAAGGAATAGCCTGAAATCAACATTAAAAGAAATGAGCATAAATAATAATATTTCAAGTTCTACTCCCTGCATACTGCCATGTTGTAGAACTTATAAAACATGACATATATATTAGACAATATTAAGAGGTTATAGCAAAATGTAAAAATGCAAAAAACAGAAATATATAATCATTAGGCATGTGCCAGTATGCAGTTGAAGGTGGCAGGGTGGGTTTAAGGATCCAGAAATACCAGATGAATATGTTTTGAAAGATTTTACACAACAACTGCAATGTGTTCTATAATGTAGATTCCTAAATATCCTAAGGACCAAATTCATTATTCCATGATTGCAAAATCGACAGAAACCCGGGGTTTTGAACTTGAGCACCTAAGCATTCCTTTCATCAGCGCTTAAGCTCGTGATAAGAGAGCAAAGATCAAAGTTCTCTGGAGCACACATGCTTGAGCACTCAAGGTTCAAGATTTTCTAAAATAGTGCATCTGTTCTCAAACAAGATCGAAGGGCATGCAGGGTATATGCATCAAGAGCTGTGACGCACGAGGTCTCTTAACATCTATGTAAGGATATGATCCACCAACTGAATCAATTTTCTATCTCAGATATTTTTAGAAAACGATTCGCCAACAAATCATACATGTAAATATGAGAGTAGCAACTTGTAGGCATCTTAGCTAAAGTGTAAGTGTGTATGTTTGTGAGAGAGAGAGAGAGCGATTACCGCCCCAGCCGTCCAATGAATAGATTTGAGCTGATTGCGTTCAAATACGCTTCTGTATTAATCATCAAGGCCAAAACCAGAGAAAATGAAGATGATTATGACATAGCTTGATTTGTTTAATGGCAATATGATTATGACATAGCTTGATTTGTTTAATCATTGTGCAAATAATACACTTGAGTTATGCAACAAAATGAAGATGCATTGGAAGACCAAATAAATAAGAGACAATAAATGCTGGAAAGAACGTTTCATCCCAAGCAAATGACATATAAAAAATGGATTCCTCCATGCAAATTTCATATAGCACAAGTTTGAAGACACAGATACCTGGATAAACAAGTAGACATAAAGTAATCTAAGAAAATTTGTTCAACTAAAGAAACTTAGTTTCGATTCATAATAAAACCAATTTAAAGGATACATTTGAATGGCACCGAAAATGGCACCAAAGAGACCCAGCATTGCCATGAGCTCAACTCTATCAGCATTTTTCACTAGAAACTCCTGCAGTTGGAAAGAAATAATGGTGGATGAATCATGTGGGAGCATCTCAATCCTCAAGGATGAGTCCAAATGCAACATATTCTTATTTTTCCCAAGGCAGAATGAATTGCGATCAACTTACCTCACTGACATTGCTGACAGCATACAATGTAGCACCAGCAATAATAATAAGGTCCCCTTTCAAAGGATTGCTTCCTCCACCTATAACATGTACATATAAACATAAGATAACTACCACAGAAAAATGATAAGTATTGCAGGATCAAAATGCACTTAGGCAAATGATCATGAATAACAAAGATGATTCCAGTACACACACTTTCCCTCTTAAATGTACTCATGTGAGTGCAAATATGTTTTTATATATACCACAAAAGGTATAGGTGTCAATATCAAGTAAATAAAAAGCCGAAGCTACTCACTTGCTCGGTCGCCTGAGTGAACATCTGAAAACACAACCAGGACAAGGCCAGCAACGCAAAGAGCTACACCAGTTAGCTTCTTGTATCTATATTTTGTTTTTAAGAAAATCCATGTAAGAAGGATGACACAGGGAATTGACCAGCAATCGAGCAGCATCACACTTGTCACTGATGTGAATTGATACGACTTCACAACTGTTCATAGGATAAGAATTAGCTTCTAAATAATAAAAAATAATATCATCCAACAGAACAATTATTTGCTTCACTTAGATAAATAGTAAGGGTTCATCAATACATGTATGTACTAGGAAAAAAGGATTGAAGTCAAACTGGAATAATCTAGATTTGCATAATTAAATTTTGGACCCATGGCTTCCTCATGAAACCTCAATTCCTATACAAATACATTAGTTTCAACAATGTTCTCTATGTAATATTATATGCCTGCCATTAGAAACACTTACCAAGAAAATTTGCTTCAACATCAATTATTCCAAGAATTATGTAATAGTACCATTTTGCCTGCATAAGTACCATATGAATTTAATATAATTGTCTTAAACCATTTATATTGAAAACAAAAACAGAGATAAGACTAAAAAGAGCATGTCAGCATAACTTTTTCATGGCAGCACTCTGTTAATTTTTTTTACCAGATATGAAGTTAAGAAATTTCACAAACATCACAATAAAACTACATGTCACTCGAGTGTGGTGGCTTGTATGGGTTGCTCACTTTACTACCAGCATCACAATAATATTGTCAAATTTTGTAGATATTGTGTGATTTTATTTACTACTACGCCCATACAATTTCACCTAAAAAACTTCACTATACAAGCAAGAAAATCAATGGTTCTGCACAGTTGTTGCCTCTTTCTATCCCCTTCAAGTGCTGTTTCTATACTCTATAGTATCATCCTTTCTTCATATAGAGATCACAGTAGCACAAAGAAAGGGGTTAATCCCCTTCTGAGTCTGGAATATTTTCTATCTCAATCAATTTCACTTAAGCTAATAAAGAAAACTATAATTAATTGAAAAATGCAATGCATCATGTTTTATAAATCAGTGAAAACCTATTGACAAAATGTGTAACAAAAAGCATGATGGTACAAAACCTTGAGTGGTTTCCTTCTGTATATAAGGATACTCCCATAAACAATTGCCAATAAAGCATAGTTGAGAAAAGACTGTGCAGTTGGTGCATCAAGTCCTATATGAAAGAAGAGAAAGAGTATTATTAACTAAGAAATCAAGTTAGGTGAGTTGCATATATCTAAGTCTCAGTGATCAATAAAACATTGAATAACCTAAGAACACTAACTATAGAGTGCAACCAATGTGTATTATATATATAGTATATGTGTGAGTGAGTTACATTACATGCATACATGTATTATATGAAGATAATGAATGGGAAAAGAAAAAATTGAACCTTTCTTAGCCAAAAGAGAAGAGGTGAAACCGGTTGAAGTAATGAGAAGAGAAAGAAACTGTCCCAACCCAACACCTGTGAAAGTTTTATTGCTAAAAATTTGTTTCAACCCCATCCTCCTATTATTGATTACAACCTCAAAGAGATTGAAGTTGAAGGTTGAAGGTTGAAGAGAAAGGGTTCACGATGAAGAGAATGAAAATAAGATTATATCAACTTCGCTTGGTTTTTAGTACGTGTATTTATTATTATGTCACGTGTGTTTTTGGCGACAACTCACTTAGGTTGTCAAATCCATCATCTACTTGATTTGTTTCACTGTTATGATGTGATAACAAATTTTTTTAAATATAGGATAACAATATTTCAATCATTTCCGAAAGATTGATCAACTTATATGTTATATCCTAAGTTAATTGTTATTTATTTAATTGTTTTTGTTGACAATTTTTATGAAGAGGGTAAGAGGAAAAATTATATAGCTGTTGGGATTTAAATTGGTATGTTATTAGTTACATTGTTTTAATTTTATATGCGTATTTTAAGGTATGAAAAAATCTGATGGCAGCGGTGATATTGTTGTTTGTGTTTTTGTTAAAAAATATTTACAATTATTATATAAAACAACAAAATACCCACTTCTTGGTCAATATTATAAATGATATGGTTATTAATAAATAATTGTCCATAGAGATATGCTTAGATGAGAGATACACATCTTGGACTTACATATAATTATAAATGTAAAGATGTATAGACTAGTGATGGAGAATGTGCATATACATATATGGTTTGGGTGAATATACTAATAACTCATGTGACTTTACCTTCCGATCTAATCACCGAGTAAGATTTCTCTCCATTAATGGATAGGAGTCTTACTCGCATATAATATATATATATATATATATATATATATATATATATATAACATAGGATAGTGTATAACTAACTTTTCACATCCTTATTCATCTTCTACTATTCTCTGTCTGGGAACTTTGAACCCTCATAGGCTAGGGTTCCTTCACCCCTTCCGTTCTCAATTTCTCTCTTCATTCACTCAACCCAACTAATCTCAAATTTATGGATCGAAAGAGGGTAAGACCCGCTTCTGATTTCAACACCAACGGCGCCTCCAAGAAATTCAAGCCAGGTTCGTCTTCCCCCATTCTCTTATTTTTGTTATGTTATGTGCTTCTACACTGTTTATACTCATAAAAGGCTAAAATACTAAAAGACTAAAAGGCTATTCTTATGTAAAAGGCTAAAGACTAAACTCTTTCGTTTATTTTTTTTCCAAGATTCACAATTCACTTCTTTATCATCATATCATAAATCTTGCACTCCGTTTTGGTGATGTGTACTTGCTTTAGGGTTTCTTTGCTTCAGATTCCAAAATAAAAATATTATCATTTATCACTTAATCTTAATGCCCAAGAAATCAACCTTAAAAGTCAGTGTTTTTTACCCAAAAACACTGACTTTTAAGGTTTTGGAGCAGCAACATATGTTTCTCCTTAAAAATAATCTGAACCAAACAGCTTCTTAATTGAAATGTCGCTTGAAAAGTGAGAAGAAATGGTTATTGGATGTTATTTAAGCTGAAGCATAAAAAAGTCAAGAAATTTCAACTGAGCGGACTTAATTAATGCTCTTCAACAGAAATGGAGTCTTTTACAACTGGTTTAGGAAGCAAATCGAAGCCATGCACAAAGTTTTTCAGGTTCAAATCTTAACTTATCTAAAATTAAATCCAGATGCAATTCAATACATATGTATAAATTTTGTAATCTTCCTGAGAAATTAATTTGATACACAATCTATTCACGCAGAACCCATATCATTTCACTAATGAATTATTGGGAAGTTAAAGCCGTGTGATACAGGTTCTACTTCTAATCGTAATAACAAGACTATGAACAGAAATTGTTGGTTGTCAAGATCATTTCTTTAAGCACTTTTGCTGGGATATATATAAATTGAAAGCACCTCTATGGGATGCAAAACTTGAACTGCATATAATGGTTGTATACAATTTTTGCAACTAAAGAAGTCTGATGCAGATCATTGAAATGACTAAAGCTATACATGCTTAAGACATGATCTATCAATATAACAAAACATAATGGAATGATGTTCGGAAGCATCCATAACATACTTCATTCTTGGTTATCTTTGGAAACCTTGAAATTATCTGGCAGTTAAAAGTCTCCATCATATAATGATAATATTTTGATGTATGTATTCATTGTACTGCTTATCTGTAATGTGCTATTGATATGTTTGTTATTTATTTTGTAAGTGCCTCTTTTGTTGCTTTACTTATCTTGAGATTGCTCTTGACTGCTGATTAATTTTGAGGATTAACTCCAGTTTGGAGGCTAAGATCTATTAAAAGACATCAACTTTTAACAAGAGGTGGTTACTGTTAGCACCATCCAACGGCTATTTACGCAAGCACAAAAGAAATTTACAAGTGAATTACAAACCATTAGTTTTAGAAGGAGCATACTGGGATCAGGTTTTTGAAGTTACTGAAATTCTGTAACTTAGATTTGGATATATCCTTCTCAGCATAATTGTAAAACTCCTATCAGCTAATAGTCCTGTGTAATTAATGAGTATGCTCATTGTTTTAGGGATGGCATAATCTCTTATTATCTCAACACAGGCAGATACCTTAGCTTCTTTGATCTAGATATAAAAGTGCAGACGTGACCCATAAAATTGATCAGCTCACTACACAGTTCTTGCTAATCCCTGTCTTTTCTTTCCTGCCGGATTTTTAAAAAAATATGTAGTAATTCATTTTTTGAATCTCCATGGTTTACATGTTAATAAAGTTTTCCCTTTTATTCTGTAACTATTTATTCATGTCAAAGGCATGTGCTGAAAGATTTTATCTTTTCATGTTTAATATCACTGATGGCTCTGCATCTGAGGTTCTCTTACATTTATATTTCTATGATTTGATCATATAACTTTAGGAATTTCTTTTGCTGAAATGGTGGTGGGAGGTTTGATTTGATCATATAATTTAATTGTTGGTTCATCTTTTGATTGATTCTAAGTAGTTAGTAGAATATAGAGTTTGATATCCTTCTCCTGCTTCTGAAAACAATTTGAAGTTGAGAAAATCTGTGCTATGTTCATGCTGACATTTATGTTGATCAACAACATTAATAACAACCAAGCCATAACCCCACTGCGTGGTGTTGACTCTTACGCTGATCAGTTGCAAGAAAATCACCTTTTTATGTATGAACTCTGTAGTGATCTCTGATTGATGACAGCTTCTTAACATATGTATCTAGTTTCATCACTTAAGTACTTCTTTTGCACACACATATTCTGTTTTTTGCTTTTCATTAACAAAGTACTCAACTTTTTATTACTGTGTATGTACACTTGTACAGTTTTTGCATTAAACCTTGTTGCTGTGTGTTCGATTTGCAATTAACTTTGGTAAAGCATTGAGTTTTGGCATGTGGTATAAAACTGTTATGCAGTGAGATAGGAATTACATTTATCGGTGGCATGTAGTGTGATGGTGATACAAAGCATTAGGTTTTCTTTATTGCATATTATTGGCAGCAGTGAACATAGTATATGAATTTTAGCTTTGACCTAGAAGATTTTGCTATGAAATGAATAGTAACTTAAATTTTAAGCTACAATATATACATTTTAATAATTTACTACTAATTCCTATAGCTTAATTAAACATTTTAATTATTGTTATATGATCTGATTAAATGATGCAGAGCAATAATTACTTATTAGCTTAGTTCTAAGTTAAATGACATGCCTGTGGTGTTTATTTTATGTGACTGCCTCCCCTTTAGTTATTGAATAGTCCTTCATCTTTTGCTGTCTTTCCTTGCCTCCGTTTTGTCTGACTCCAAACTAATAGGGGTCCTCATATGCTTTGTCTTCTCTTGTTTGAAACAATATTGGTGAAAAGTTCATGATATTTTCACATGTTATATTATAACAAGAATGTAGTGGGCTAAGAGTGGTCATGAATGTTAGACGGTAAAATGTCAACAAGAGTATAAACTCTATATAGCATTGATGAGATGTTGTGTTGGATGAGTGTACACACTGGACAAGATAAGATTATAAATGAATGCATTGGGAAGAAAGTTGAGGTAGCTCCTATTGTAGAAAAGATGATTGAGTCATGCCTTAGGTGGTTTGGGCGTGGGTGTAGGAGAATGTTAGAAGCTCCATTAAGAAGAATAGACCAAATTGAGGTTAATTCAATTTCTCGAGGGCTATAGGGAGGCCTAGAAAAACTATATGCAAAATTATTAGAAAAGATTTAGAGATCTATGTTTTGTCAGTGGACATGATATATGAAAGAGTAATATAGTGTCGTTCGATCTATGTAGCCAACCCTATCTAGTGGGACTAAGGTTTGGTTGTTGTTGTATTTGAATTGCGGATGACATAATTCTTGTAATAGTATTGCAAGGATTAGAAGTTGTGTTTTTGCCCTATTTTCTTAGATGCTCTTTGCATCAGAAGATACTACTTGTGCTATAAGTGTTTGATGTCTGTGTTACGACCCTTGCATGCATGTGGTGCTATTGTTTCTATTAGTTGTCAACATTGGGAGTATCAAATGTGATCATGTGATCTTTAAATTTGTCTCACTAATCTAGTACATTTGGACATTGCAAGTCTAAGTTGCTTGCGAGGAATTAATGTTTGTTAGTTGTGTCTGCTCTCAAGTTTAAGCCGTTACTCCTAGACAGTCTTAACTGGCCACAGTGAATGCTTGTTTATGTTGTTTATCCTTTTACTGGAAGGTCCTTGATGCATGGAAAATCCGGAATAGTCATTACCTTCATTTCTAAACTAGAAAGAGAAAAGACGATATATTATATGTAAACTTCAACAAAAAAGGAACAGGGCTACGACTTGAGTACTTGGGATAAGATACATGCATTATATGGGTTCTCAATGGCACATTATCTTATGTTATGGTGTACCCTTTATCTTCATTTATTTAGTATTTAAGCTGTGGGAGTCGTGAACTGTGATTGATATTTGTAAGCTCTCATGTTTTCTGTTACTTTTATGAGAAATCATATGGTTTCAATGTTACTTGATGAATGGTTGCCTGGTATCTCTTTTGAATTAGATATGCCATGCCAGAATCTGTTTCAAATGCTTATCACTCTGGTAGTTGGCTATATGCTGTCTTTCATTATGTAGTGAGAAGACTTTAAATTTTCAAGGGTGTCATCTTATATGTGATGTACTGTCTGGGTCTGGATCTGGATCTCTTTCCTTTTATATTATGCTACATTAAATTTGCTGCAACCATGCAGCATAGGTTTTTTTGGTGGGTGGGGGATTAAGTTTTGGTTCATACTTGAGCAAACCGGATTGACATTATACTTAGGTCCATTATAATTTTTCTAATCTAATTAGTTGGCCATATGTTGTTAGTTTGATGTCTCATCTATTTTCATCTATTATGCAGTACCTCTGGCTGTCCATTTGGCGAGGGGTGTCATTTCCTGCATTATGTTCCTGGTGGCATCAAAGTTGTCTCTCAGGTGATCAATGTCGGTAACAGTCCTGCTATTCCACAAGGTGGTAGAAATCCAGCTGCTCCACCATCCTTCCCAGATGGGTCTTCTCCCCCAGCTGTTAAAACCCGATTGTGCAACAAGTATAATTCAGCTGGAGGTTGCAAATTTGGTGACAAATGTCACTTTGCCCATGGTGAGTGGGAGCTTGGCAAACCTACAGCTCCATCATATGAAGATCCTCGTGGCTTTGGACAAATGCAAAGCAACAGGATTGGTGGTCGAGTTGAGCCCCCACCTCAGACTCATGGAGCTGCCGCTGGCTTTGGGGCCTCAGCTACTGCAAAGATTAGTATCAATGCATCTCTAGCTGGAGCTGTCATTGGAAAAAATGGTATCAACTCTAAGCAAATTTGTCGCGTAACTGGAGCAAAACTTTCTATTAGGGACCATGACTCAGATCCTAACCTTAGAAACATTGAGCTTGAAGGCAGTTTTGATCAGATTAAACAAGCCAGTGCAATGGTTCATGAACTTATTCTAAATGTCAGTTCTGCTGCCACTGGACCTCCAATGAAAAACTTTACTAAACAGACTTCTGCCCCTGCTAACAACTTCAAGACTAAGATGTGTGAAAACTTTGCTAAAGGCTCATGCACATTTGGGGACAGGTGCCACTTCGCCCATGGACCAAATGAACTACGCAAGACTTGAATGTGATGTGTGTCTCTTCATTCTTGTTCTTTTTAACACTTTAAGGACAAGTTATGATTTAACTTGGTTTTAGTGAGGATTGAATTGTGCAGGATTTTCTAGCTCTCTAAATTTGTCACATTGTAACTAATGGTAAAAAGTCTTGACTTAGCTTCTGTAATTTAGTTATGTAATGCTATCAAGTATCAACATATTTTTTTAGAGTGACCGTAATAATCAATTTGATTATCCTATGTGCTCCTTTCAAAGCTGTTCTTATTGATTTCTTTTAAAAATGTGACCAGGGGCTTTTGTCTTGGTAGGGTTTCTTTCCTTCTGGATGGATATACAATGTAATGAAATGAAAAATGAAACTTGAAGATGTTAAGGATTTACCTCAAATCCTCCATTATTGATTTATGTATATGTTGGGAGTTAGAAAATAAAACCTTCCAATAGTAGCTATATAAGCATCAATGTGAATGGTTCTCAAAGTGACTACTCCAAGTGGCCCATTCAACCCCATGCTTTGTAAAGGACACATCATTTTAGGCATAATAAATTGGATCAGAATTTATTGTCTATGAATTTGATTATAGTGCAAATAACTAAGTTGCATTAATTTGTGATGTTGCTGATGATGTGATAACACAAGAAGTCATTCATTTAGTGGAGGCAAACAATGCATGTGATTGACTCCTAAAGTGAAGTGAAAGTATTTGCTTGCATGGCATGGCATGGCGTGACACTTGGCAGGAATACAAAATGTGAATCAATAATACTTCACATAAACTAACCTCTGCTGCCTTTGTAGACTTCTGAAATATAAAAATATAATTTGCACATACATCCAAATAATTACGATCAAAAGGTGTATTATATGGTAATCCAAAATGTTATTTGATTAATTATTAGTAAGTGATCTAATGTATAAGACTCTTACATAATGTTCATGAGTTGGATTTTGGAGGAGAACGAAGTGAAGACTTTAAAGTCATATTATAAATGTATTTCATGGTTCCAAAGTCTTATGTTTTCATTTATTTTCTTCTAAAACTTAACTCACATATTGACCCGAGATGAAATAGTGAGGGGTTTCATAGAAAAAAAAGTTTTTCAAGTATGCCAAATAGTTTGTATAGTGATGTGATTTAGAGGATCCTTTGTGGCACACATTTGATGGGATAAAGCAGATACCTAGGAACATGATGAATGGAAGAGTATGAGTGAACCATTGTATGGCAACCTAAATATTAGGCAAACAGAATATATGGGGTTGGTGAATGCTAATGAGGTATTATTAAGCTAGCCATTTGGGCATTAAACCACTAACACACTTTTTTTTTGTGTGGGGTTTGCATATTTCACAAAAGTGTAGTTGTCAAATAAGGAAAAAATCTTTTCTCCAGGAGAGACAAGTTCTTGATTTTGCATTTACTTTCAATGATAAGATTGTAATATTATTATCTTTAAGGGATAAAAATGTCCTACTATTTTATATTTTTATGTTATTTTTTAGGTAGTTGTCCATCCATTAATGAAGATGATACTAAATCGTCAAATAACATTTTGAATTAGATAGATTAAGATGGTGATTGGTGAGTGAGACCATGCTAGCTGTGACTTCCACAATCATGAGTGTTTCCGCATTCTCGGATGGATTTTGTGGACAGTACATAATCATCAGTGTTTTTTCTTCCTAGCTACTTCAATGTCTAATATAAATATGTGTTGGATATGAGATATCCACTCAGGTAAAATATTCTCATTTCCTTGAAATAGATTATATTAATATAAAATTGAGTGATTTTTAAGACATTTTCAATAGAAAGAGCCTACATTGACACCACATATAAAGTGGAAAGAATGGCCAAGCTTTATTTATTTACCATACATCAATCAAGAGATCCTACACAAAAATATGTATAAATTCCCCATAAAAACACATGTAATGATTCAACTAAAGTATAAATAAACAAATTAACTTGGTAATCATATATTATTGCATTACACATCCAATCCATTTTTCATCACTCAGTAATTTACATGGCTAAAGAGAATGTGATTGATTGAGACTCTTAAGATATTCATTAACATAGACAATCATTACACACTTGCATTGTTTAGCACTCTCAAACTTTACTATTCACACCATCATCCTCTTGCATTCCAATGTCACCATTATCTCCAAATTTGATGCTCTTGTACCACTTGGCACAAAATAAGTAAAGCACAAAATCAAAGGCAGTTAGTCCTGCAAGAAGGAAGAAAAATCTGTCTATGTGTCCTGTGTTCAAGTTATCTGGTATCCACCCTTGGCTCTGGCCTCTTGCAGTGATTCCCATAACCATGTTCACCAACATGCTACTTACATAGTTTCCTAGAGAAATTGAAGCCATGCAAAGTGAACTTCCAAAGCTTTTTATTCCATCAGGGGCTTGTCCATTAAAGAACTCTAATTGACCAACATACATAAACACTTCTGATGCACCAACTAGAATATATTGTGGTATTTGCCAAAATATGCTTAAGGAACTACTCTTTTGACCAGGAATAATATGTCTAAGCCTTAATATCTCAGTGGCACCAGATGCAACCATTGCTAACATTCCAATTATTAGGCCAATTCCCATTCTTTGTAGCTCAGTTAGTCCCTTTTGATTTCCACTTAATCTTCCTGCTAATGGAATTAGAACTTGGTGATAGATTCCGGTGCATACTAGGACACTGCATATGTCAAATGCAGACATGCTAGCTGCTGGTAAACGAAATTTTCCTATATTTGAGTTCATTACATCACCTTGCTCAACAAAAAGAGATGCCATCTGTGTGAATACAACCGAGTAAATTATGGTGCATAGCCAAACTGGTAACATTCTTAACACACATTTGGATTCCTCAACTTGTGTCACGGTGCATAGCCGCCATGGATTGTTTCTACTTTGCTTGTCTTTCAGTGTAATTGTTGCTGCCTTGTCCATGAATCTGCTCAACATTAAGAACAATGATACATAAAAGTTTCAATAATTATACTAATCAAATAGGTGCTCAATATCAATACAACCAAGTATCTAAATTGCAGCTTTATGTGTTCCAACTCATCATATGGTATGGTCCAAAAAAGAAACAAGTAACCAACATATATTTTATTAAAAATGTGATTTCTAATCATCTGCTTCTTTCGATGCGTATTTTCATCTTTTACATAAGAAAAGTTGTATATCTGTTTGATCCAAATATTATAGGAGAGTTTAATCGACAATGTAACGTAATTTTACACAAACAATCGATCATTTGAACCATGTCAAAATACTTCTCTCTTGTTATTAAAATGAAAACACATGTCAAAATATCAATACTTACTTAAAATCATCACTGTGAATAATCTTTCTACTCCCTTTGATAGCAGATTCTGAACCATCAACCTCAAAAAGTTCTTCTAAATTGGCTGGAGTAACACCCCATTTCCTAGCAGCAGCCATAAAAACCTGTGCAACCCTCATCACCGGGTTCCCGCATGGCTTTACATGCCTATATCTTGGAGTTCCTGCTAGGAATGACAAGAAGGCTATAACAGCAGAGGCCAATGAAACCAAGAAACCAAGAGTCCATTTCCCTGAATCCTCATAATAGACTAACACAGTATTGGAGAACAAAGATCCAACATTGAGAGCAAAGTAGAAATAACAAAAGAAAGCAACTTTTGAATTCTTTTCTTTTGGGTTTTTCTCATCATATTGGTCTGCACCAAAGGTTGCTAAGGTTGGTTGGTGCCCTCCATATCCAAATGCTACTAGATATATGGATAAGTAGAAGATGCTAACTCCAAATGATGGTGCAGGCATACATGGAGAGTTCCCATCACCACAACCACTTGGCTTGATCAAGAACCACCAAGATGAGAATGAGGACAGTGCCAAGCCCTATAACCACAAATATTCAACTGGTTAGAAAAGGGCAGCCTAGTGCACGAGGCTCCCACTTAGTGGGTCTGAACTCGTGATCTCATGAACAACAATCTTACTGTTGCGTCAACTATAGAAAAATTCCTGATCCGAAATGATTTAAGAAAACAGTTTCTGTTTTCAACTTTTCCTTAATAATTACAAGAATGCCATATTATTTTATTATTTTGTTCTGGTATTTCAGAATGTTGGTAAACAATTAAAGTTACAAGAGAAGATTAATGGTAAAATACCAGAACAAAAATGAGCTGAAAGATGGTGCAGGTTAAGAATCGACCCCAATAAGAATCACTGAGAAATGCTCCAATCAGAGAGAACATATAGACAGTTCCTGTCCACTTGCTAACATTATTAGCAGCATGAGCATTGTCTTGACCAAGAACTCTGCTCAGGAACAGAACCAAGTTCACTCCAACTCCAAAGAAAGCTAGTGTAGCTAGTGCTTGATTCACTGCATTCATAAAGTTACATAGGATTAAACAAACAAATGAAAGAGGTGAAAAAACAAAAAGGGTGCAACCAAACAAACAAATGAATTGCTCAATCAACATAGATTCTATAAAGAACCAAAAAAATATCTCATTTCTTATTCTTGAAAATTGAAAACTAAATGAACATATAATTTGTTTAGTACCTAGCAAGAGGCTTGCAACTTTGGCCCCTCCTCTTCTCTTTTCATCCACTTTGCTACTTTCCTCCACAAGTGGTTCTTCTCTGTAGCTACCACTACCTTCCATTACCTAATAGTTTTCAAAGCAAATACTACGTATCAGTATATCACTGATGAATTATTTGACACATAAAGTTACATATCTAGTAATTTTCAAAGCAAATACTACATATTCCAAACAATCACTTTAAACTACTACTACTCTGAACTCTGAGTAGACATTGTAAAAGATAATGCAGCATTTTAGTGTGCAAACATCACTCCTACCTTAGTTTCTGCAATATTGGGGGAGTAGACAGAGAATGAAGTTGCCATTCTTGGTTCCATCTAAAGCATGCAATACACAAAGGTGATTATTAGTTCAGGCAAATAAGTAGTACATGTACATAAAATATATAGGATGATATAGGTAAGGTATATATAATGGAGTAGACATTGCATGGGTCTAACACCTAATAGCAGAGAACTAAGAAAGGTTATGCAGATTGCAAATACAGAAGCACTTACAAAGCACATAGAACAAGTATGAAGATGAAGAAAATCTTGAAAGGTTGAAGAAAAGGGTTGATGAAAGTTGAATTATAGCATGCAATATATAGGGGAACATTGGGAGGTAGAAAGACACAAGAGATGTCACTTTCAAATTAAGCTTTATTATTGATATGACTAGGCCACAAGATAAATGTTACATCCACATCTCTCATACTTATTTATGAGAAAATTAGAGTGTAGATGTATAAAAAATGATTTGGACTCAACTTAGCTATAGTAAAATGGTGATATTTGTGAAAATGCTAGGTAATTTGCAAGTAAGTTGGTTGAAGTTCATGAACCAAAGTGGAAGAATGAGATGGTATTTTCAACTAAGAGATATAAGTAAAAACTTTGAGATATTAGATTCATAAATACACCATTTATATATTTTAACTTTAGTTTTTTTAAGTATGTGTGACTTTTTTAGTTGAAGAAATAATGGATTTTGATAAGACAAGAGAAAGTGACAATTTAGATTAGGATTGTGGTGAAGGGGAAAGAGGAGAAGTCTTAAACTTTCTAATCAATGGAGTGTCACTACAAAATATGTCACTTTTGCCATAAAAACTCACATTGGGGTGGAGACTTTGGGTTTCTCTTTCCAATGAATCTAATATCTTTTTAGTCCTTCTCATATTTCTATTTTCTTCAAATATTGGTAGCCACACTTCCATTTCACTATTAAATCTATGGTAAATAATTTACTATTTCATCAATTATATGTTAACATGTTCATTCATCTCAACCATGAAGATATATCCAATCACATATTTATGAAGACGTGTCAATTGTTGAAAAAGCTTATTTTACTTAGAACATATCTGTACACAAACTATTTGCTTGAATAATTTAAGCAAAATTCTATCCAATTAATACCTAACTTTAACTAGGACCTACCTAGGATATTTACATTTCTTTTGGGGTAAAAAGTTAACATTAGGGAAGACAAATATGTTAAACTTGTTAGCAGATATATAAGTTCTCAACCATGTTGATGAAAATGATATTTCTAATAAACTACCTCATTATTTTGAATAAGGGTAGTCATCTTTTCGTACTACCAAGTGTATCATCTCATCTTATGAGTAAGTGGCTCATCTCCCAATAAGTGTAGCTCACAAAAATCGAATCATTAACCTTTTGGTATTTCTGAAAATCTAGCGAAGCCTTATACCACTAGATCAATATCTTGTTGGTATATAAGGACAGTCATTTTGAATAATCATACAGGCTGCATATATAGCACATAACCAACAGTTTGGTGAACTCTTCTTCACATACAAATAATGCAAACTTTAAAATTGACATCAGTTTCTTGCATTGCCACACAAACCCTTCAACGAAAAAATCCAAGAAAGATAATGAATGATACAAGGCATTTATATACATACTGGTAGGTATTCATTCATATCCCAAAAGAAAACCAAATTTATGTAGCCACGTTCACATGCTACCTTTTTTAATTTCTTTCATAACTATATTCAATAACCTTGGTAAAAACAAAAATAGACACACCAAGTTGTGCATGCAGATAAAAATTCCACATATGAATTTGTTTGATAGTGTTCTATGAGTGAAAATGGTTAGGTTAAGTTTTGCTCAAATAACTTTAAATAATGTCTTGATATCTATTATATATAAGGTAGGTTGAAAAAGCTTGTTAACGTCAAAATGACTTTTTAAAAGCCTGCATTTAAGAATAAAGCTCGAGAAATAATAATATAAGATTAGAGAAATAAATGAGAATATTCTTATATTCTTATCTATTACTATATAAGAAAAGAAAATGTTCTTACACCTCATCAATCACCATATGTCGTATTTACGATCAAAGTTTTCTCACTCAAACAACTCCACGACTTACAATGCATTTTACCACACTGTAACATCTGTTATATTACAATTATTATCGACAATCTTCATTTACAATTTTATCCCAAAATATGTGTCTATGACCCAACTCATACAATAACAAGGTTAATAACCTTATATTCTTTTTCTTCTTAGGTAACATTACACCATACTTCAATTTTCTTCATTTCTCACTCTATAAATTTTTCATTATTCTGACTTTGTGATTTTTGTTACAGAGAGTTCATCATTTTTGGATAATGTGGATGAGAATGTAAAGAATATTGTTATTTATGTGCTTCTAAATATGCGTCAAAATCAATCCGTCTCATTGAAATGCACGAGCAACATATGTTTTCCTAACCATACGAATGCATGGATAACATGTGTGTTCTTAATCAAACGAATGCACGGGTAAAATATGTATTTTTAAGCACGTGAATGCACAAATAACATGTATATTCTTAATCATGTGAATGCACAAGTAACATGTGTGATCTTAACCTTGCGAATGCAGAGTAACATGTGTGTTTTTAACTATATGAATGCATGTGTAACATGTGTTCTCAACCATGTGGCAAAAAATATCGTTTTGTGCACGTGTAAAAAACCCTATTATGTGGATAAGTAGATAATCCTTCATATTCGAAATTTACATTTATTTTCCTTATGTGTTTGAACAGACAAATACACAACTAATACATGTATTCTTAAAAATGTGAATGTACGGATAACATGTGTGTTTTAACTATACGGATGCATGTGTAACATGTGTTCTTAGTAATACGAATGTACGAGTAAAATGTTTGTTTTTAACCATTAAAATGTACTAGTCACATGTGTTCTTAACAATACAAATACACAAATAACATATGTGTTTTTAATCATATGAATACACAAATAATATATGTTTTTAAACATATGCATCCACAAAAAAATAATATTAAATGTACGGATAATTTGCTAGGTGGGTTAAGTAAGAAGAAAATACTTAAAATAACTAATATGGATGCTGTTATGGAACCTCCATAAAAAACATCCTTTTCACCTCTATTTTAATTTCAAATCTCCGCTCTATTGAATTTCAATTCGAAAATTTTCCCTCTCCTTTCTTTCAAAATTAGGGTTTCATCGAAACAATGAAAGGAGGTTCAAAGCGCAAAATTGACGGTGGTAAAGAAGAATTCCGAGCTGCGAAGAGGGAACGGCTCAATGAAAACGCTGAGGAGGAAGAACATGAACAAGACCCCGCTACTCGCAGAATTATTCGCTCCCAATTCCTCGAACTCAAAACTCTCATCAACGGTTTTGCGCTCACCCTTACCCATTTTCCCTTCAATCTCAACCCTATTATTTCAAGTATCTAATGTCTTTTTTTGTAATGCAACAGATAAAAGGGATGACTTGATGAACACGGATTCGGATAAGTTCGATACAATCTTGAATGAACTCAAGAAATTGCATGATCAGGGTATTCATGCTTTCTATCTCATCTGTAAATATTACATATCCAAGTAAAAAATAGTTTCACCCACTTTAGTCTGTCAAAAAATGATTTTTTTACTAGGTTTCCAAGAATGTCAAATGTCAGTCAAAATAGTCTGAGATAATTGTCACTATAGTAATTTGTTAAAGAAAAACTATTTTGAATTATCTTTTAAAATTTTATGGATTAAATTGAGTTTTCTCGTTTTTCAATTACTATGTTGTGGAATTCAGGTGTTTACTCTTCAGAGTTATAGTTATGTAGTGCATTGTATTAGACATTTTGCTTTGTCATCTGATTTGGAGGGTTGAAAAGCTGTAATTTAGTAAATACCCATTATTTTGATTTGGCAATTTTCAGTTCAAAAGCCAAGAGAACAGGTTGCAGATGCTGAGGCACTGCTGGATTTGACACTCACTCTTTTGGGATCTGTGAAGTCTTTGCTTAATGAGGGAATTACCCCTGCTCAATTTGTTGGCTCTTTGCTGAAAGACTACGGCCAAGAGGGTACTGAAAATTCAGTCGACTGGAAAAAGCTTGGGATGGCTGTATCTCCCATCTTTATGAATGTTCATGGCTGTTGTACCATGTAAGATTTTCCCATGCATTTTTCTCCTGATCTAATGGTTGCTGCTGCGATATACTACTTTGTAAGTCTTATAAATTCCTGCTACAATTTTGATTTGAGTTGCTGATTTTAAGGCTTGGTCCCATGGAAAATGAGTTGAAGCAACCTAAAGTAGGAGTGCAGAGAAGACAAACAAAACCAACTGCTGAGAAGGCGAGGCCTGAAGAGGTGACTTAGCTTCCCCCTTGCTATATATTCCTTTTGGTTTATGTGCCATTAACTAACATACATTTGTAAACTAGTGGAAAAAGAATGAAGATTGTATTCTGAAGGTTATGTACTTCACACAATACATTTTTTTGGTTACAGAACAACAGGGTGTGTCACAGTTTTTTCAGCTTATTACTATTCAAGTTCACAATGTGCATGGGTATATGATAACGTTTTTAGTGTCTTGCATAATTTTAACTTGGTGAGACTTTGGTTGTTGTAAAACAGGTTATAGTTGAATTTAACTATTATCATATTCTTGCAAATATTTTGGTATTTACTTCGAGTTCTTGTTAATATTAAACAGCTTGATGAATCCAATGAAGTGGAAAAGGCTGATACTGACAAAAACATGATAACTATGTTTAATGTCATGAAGAAGAACACAAAAGGTGTTCCACTTGAAAGCCTGATTTTGAACAGGACTTCTTTTGCTCAGACAGTGGAAAATTTGTTTACCCTATCATTTTTAGTTAAAGAGGGCCGTGCTAATATCCGTGTTGATGAAAATCGTTTGCACTATGTTGGTAAGACATGTTCCCACCACAGTGACTAATTATTTCCTTCCTATTTTTCTTTTGTACCATAGTAAAATGCCATGTTCCTTTTCAGAACCTAAAAATGCTCCCAAGACGCAAGAAACATACACTCATTTTGTGTTCAGATATGATTACCAAGACTGGAAGGTAAGAACAGATCCCAATGCTCATAAACAGGGAGTCCAAAGTGCTTATTGTAAATTCAATCCAATCCTTGGTTTTCAAGCGGGATGCAATTATTTTAGGATAACTATGTCATTATTGTTTAAAATAGGAGAAAAGGATAACAATTTCAGTTTTATTAGTTCTTATAAGGGTTTTTTATAGTATCTTGTTTGACATATGTAGCATTCACAGGCCTTTAAATTCTGTCTGTCAACATTCTTTACAGTTAATGAAGGATACTGTGCCTGAGGGTAAGGAGTTAATGCCACATAGAGGTCAGTTTTGCACTGTGATAGACTCTCAGCCAGAGATGGGTTGTGACAATTCTCAACCAGCTTTGTCTGTGACACCTATCAGGAAGTTATCACGGAATCGAGGGCGGACTGTGCAGGAGGATGGTGTTGTAGAAGAATCTCCTCAATGTGATGAAGAAAATGTTTCCAGAGCAGTTGCAATCCGTCGGTGTAAACGTAAGCTTCATTAAGAAATAGCATATTAGAGATCAGATTAATGTGATTACCTTTTTTGTTCATTTGTTGATTTGCTTCTAGCCAGTAGCATGTCAAAATGAGTTTTGTGATGTCTGATGTGTATAGTGCCTAAATATTTCTACATTGGTGGTAGTAAATAGCTTGAGAGGAAAACTGTAGGTGAAACTATTAATATTTAGAAGCCAATGGTTTGTCTATAACCTTGATTTATGATAGAACATTATGATATTATTTGATCTATGTAACTGTCTCTAGTGGAGAAAGAGTTTATGGCGCCCGTTATTGTGGCGGTGGTGATAATTCACTGTTTTTTTTATAGCCGACTGTTATGTGAGTGCTTAACTGCTTATATCCATGTTACCACCCTATTTCCTTTTGTTCTTTCCTCCCATGGACACAACTTATTCACTTTCATATGGTACTCGTTCATTGGAATTATGACATCCACTATACCGAGAATACTTTCATATACAATACTTATTTCACACTGATTATATCTGGTGGCCATTAGCACACTACACAAACCATGTTCTTCAAAACAAGTTATAGCAAGCAATTTTGATGCCATAACTGTTTCATCCCTCTGGAACATGAATATTGAATTCCTTATAAGGCACTGGTATAGCTTTCAAGGGAACAGCTTTTCTTAGAGTTATTCCCATTCCTTCACTCATGTTCATCTCCTCTGGTTTAAGTCCATCTGACAAAGCCCAATCAAAGGAATGCAAGATGGAGCCTAGTGCCATGGGAAGCACACGAGAGGCAAGTGGCATAGCCGGGCACATTCTTCTACCAGAGCCAAAGGGTATAAACTCAAAATGGTGACCTTTATAGTCCACCATGGTTGGCTCCGAAAACCTTTCTGGCCAGAACAATTGAGGAGTATCCCAAGTTTTGGGGTCCCTCCCAATTGCCCAAACATTAACTAAAATTTGTGACTCTTTAGGAATATGGTAACCTAGCATCTTGCAAGAGTCCATGGCCATGTGGGGAACCAGAAAAGGAAGAGGTGGGTGAAGTCTCAGTGTTTCCTTGATGACTGCATTCAGGTAGGGAAGATTCTCTATGTCCCTTTCTTCAAGATTTCTACTTGGGCCTATTTTGCTCCTTAGCTCCATCTGCACTTTCTTTAATGTTCTTGGGTTGTGTAGAAGCTCAGCCATCGCCCACTCTAGTGTGCTTGTAGTTGTATCTGTCCCTGCTGTGAACATTTCCTGTAATCAAAAGTTTTTTGTTTTGAAACACACCAATATGATTAATGGTTATAAAATATTTGTCAAAAGGAATGTGTAAATATTTTATTTCATTAACTTTTTATCTTTTCTATATACATATTTGAAAAACATAAAAAAAAAAAAAAAGCTAAAGTATGATATCACATCATACTTTTTATCTGATCCCTTTTTACCAAACCCTCTTTTTTGTATGCACCAATCAACAAATGTGTCTCCTTTGATTCATATTGATTATTGAAATAAATTTTGCCTCCAGCAATAATATTTTTTCATACATAATGAAACGGAGATTGAAAACTTATAAAAAATGCATAAGGAATATACTGTCAGTTTTTACACCTAAATCAAAATAATTGAAAGGGGACTTACAAAGACAAGAACGTTTATAGTTCTTGAAGAAAAAGTATAGGGTCCACTTGCACCATCTCCACGAAACTCCAAGAGAACTTCCAAAAAGTCTTTGCTCTCTTTCCCATTATTACCACCATTTTCCATTCTTTCTTTGATGAAACACCCTGCTATCTCAAAGGCTCTGTCAACATGAAACTGTGTGTTCCTCCTTATACCTTGAGGATCAAACCACCTCAAAATTGGTAAAAAGTCTGCAGCATTAGGCTTCCCAGCATACTCCATAACCTTAACTGTGTGGTCATAAAATCTAGCACCTCTCTCCATTTCAGTGTCCAACAAATCCTTTGAGAATATTAAGTTCCCAATAAGGTTAAAAGACATCAAGAAAAAGAACCTCCTAAGATCAACACCACAAGTTCCACACTCACCAGCTTCTTCTATCAACATCACCATTCTGTTTATGCATTTTCCACGTACACCAGTCATAGCATCTAACTGGCTTGTGACAAAGAACTCAGTGGTGCATAAACGTCTCAACATGCGCCAGTGTGAACCATATTGTGAAGTTATGAGTGATCCTTCATGGCCATGGTTCCCTTTCATGGACTCATAGATTTTTCTCCCAGCAAGTACTACATCATTTGTTTTGAACATTTCACGTGCCACTTCACTAGAAGACACCACCACTGTGCACATGGAACCTAACCAAAGGGTCATGATTGGTCCATGAATAAGGGCCAATTTTGTGAAAGACTCATGGGGTGACCAACCAAGTTGGAATATGTTTCCAATCACTGGCCACCATGTTGGACCTGGTGGAAGATTACCATGTTTCTTTACCTTCTCATGCATACGTTTCATTACCAATACCCAACATATCCACACCAATATACCTAACACCACTCCCACAACCTTGTACTCCATTTACACTGTTTTTTGTTTTGTTTTGTTGTTCTATGTTTCATACTTCACATAAGTTGCTTCTTATATAGTTTTTTTTTTAATGTTTCTCAGTGAATAGCCGCAGATTGATACATTTTGAGGCAAATATTATTGAAATGATTTTTTTCTAATATCTATATAATGTTAGTATAAAGATTTATAACCGTCGTTACAACATCAACTATTCATTTGTATTACTTTTTTTAAAGAGACGATAATGATAAAATATAAATGATGGATGATGTATTGACAATGTATAAAACTCATACATCATTATGTATACATTTTTTCTCTTAAAATAATTGAATTATCTATCAACTCACTAACTATTTGTAACTTATTCATACTTTTTATATAGGAAAAATGGATACTATAAACTTTGTATTTTATCACTAGGTATTCTAAATTATCTTTCTTCTTAATTACCTCCAAACTTTATTTGTTAGCGAACTTGGTCCCTGTATAAAAATAATGTTAAATTACTACTAATTTAACAAGGAAATTGTTTTTATCATATCACGACAATAGCAATAGTCTCACAACCGACACCGTGAATGTTAGCCAATACTGATTGTCGAAAGAAAATATCGCTCAAATACAAATTGATTGAAAAGGAGAGGATATATAAATTTCAAAATAAAATGGATAATATATATTTGTAAAATATCTAAGTGTAATTTTTCATTATTATTAATTTAGTATTATCAAATCACTTTCAGAAGTTCCAGAAGATATTGTGTAATATTCCCTAAAAAAAAGTAATTACACGTTATTAGATTGAGGTTTGACTAAATAATATTAAGCACTAAACTTGTATAGCAACTACATTCCACCCCATTTGATACATATGAATATATTATATAAGATATAAATATATGAATATAGTAACATATGATATAAATATATTATCACCATCACAAACGTTAATTTGTGATTATGAACCTCATGCTATGTAATGGCGATATATACAAACGACATAGCAAACGTTGCACTAGGGACCATATATTAATGATAATTGTCATTATATCATAAAATACTATCCTAAATCTTGCATCGTACAAAACTTTGAAAACTCTAATACATTCTTTATTAATCATTTTTAATTTGAATCAATATTAGTTGGAATTTGGGATACATGATTGTCCTGCATCATAATATGATAATCCATTAATCCATCATGTCCTTTTCATTGACAGAAAATATTTATTGTTAAATAATGACATTTTAATAATAAACTTAATAAATGTGCTAAGAAATATGAAAAACGCTATAAACAAAACCAATCCATTAAAATGTCCTATAAAAAGTACTACAGAAAATATGTATGATATATTGCATGGTCCCAAAGTATATTGAGGGTCCATCTCCATCAAGATTGTTGACTAATTGAAATCAATAATAGATTTTGTTAAGAAAGAGAGGAATATTATATACCTGTGGGAATTTAAACTCAAACATTAACACTTTATATTATACAATTCTATTAATTGAGTTTTAATCTTTAAGATTTTAACATGTATTGAAGTTAGAGATCCACTTCAATGTCCTTCATCATATGACAATTTTCTTTTTCTCTATTTAAGTTGTTACAAATCTATGTTATTTCTTATATTACTTAACATGGGCAGATTTAAGTCATTGAATCCCTAATATTGAAAGGCATTTGTGTTGAGTTAGAAGTCCTAGTTAGTCCACTTCTCTAGTAATATAATATAAGCATATTACTCTTCAGAATTATGACTGATAGATAATAAGAATTATGAGTGACATAATAAACTTCAAAGATTAAAAGTCATCAAAAATAATATGGTGGGTGACTAATATTGCTAACAATTAGCCAATTAGACAAAAGAGAGCACATGTTTTTTCCAATTTAAAAATTGGGACAAAACCATATATTCTACTTATGTGCTATAATTCTGTGAATGGTCAACAAATTATTCTGTTAAATTAAATTATTAATTAAGTTGTTTTTATGTTTTGACTAATTACAAATTCTTTTTGGTACTTCCAAAAGTATCAACTATTTCTATCAATAAGTGTTGTTTACAGAAATCGAATTTTTAATTTTTTTAATCTTTATGTAGATATAATAAGACTTTACACTACTAGATCAATGTGTTGTTGATAAAGTGACAAGTAAATTAAAACAAATATCAACCTTTAATGATTGCCTTAACATTTGTTAACTACCTATTGGGAAAAGAGTTAAAGAGAATAGTTTACATTCTACAAATTCACATTTATTATTTCCTTCCTTTTTATATAGAAATTAGTCAAATTACCAAGTTATAATTAATTAATGTGCAAATGTTTATTGAGAAAGAAAAAAAAATGTATGCATGTAAATAATTTTATACATTATCATTGTATCAACAATGATTCATATTTAATAATTGTTCAACTTTTCAAGAAAATTAATATAAATAAATGATGAGTAAATTACACTCACACCCCCTGAGTTTTAGTGAAATTACACAAACCACCTCATACTTTTGTGTAATTTCATTAAAATTCAGGGGGTGTGTGTAATTTACTCATAAATGATAGACAAATATGTATGAATTTTTACACTAACAATACATAGATATTATAGCAATATGTTTATTGTCAATTATTCATACTATAAACGCATTAACTTTTAATTAAAAGTTTAACTTCCTTAAAAAAATTACTTTTTAAGAAGATAAAAAAAAAGTTGGATAAGAGTTGTACGTAAAACTCATTTGTAAAAAAAATAAATAAATAATAATAATCAGATTCATTTGTTGAAAGCAAACCCAATGAATAAGTCATGGATCCAATGAATAATTCAGATTTGTTCTGTTTAACAAAGAAAAATGTCAAATTACACAGTGGAGTCATTCACTGTGGAAAACAACACTAACAACGACGGTGTTAATCTCCGTACGAGGTTATTCAAGCCAGAATCAGGATCAGAGGGTAAAGATGAGAACTTTGGCATAGTTCTGGTCCACCCATATTCCATTTTGGGTGGTTCCCAAGGTCTCCTTAAAGGAATTGCTTCTGCTTTAGCTTCTCATGGTTATGTGGCTGTTACCTTTGACATGAGGGGTGTTGGTAGTTCCACTGGTAGATCTTCTATCACTGGCTTTGCTGAAATTAAGGATGTTGTTGCTGTCTGCAATTGGGTCTGTAATCATCTCTCTCTTAACAGAATCTTGTTGGTGGGTTCTTCTGCAGGTATCATTTTTTTCCTTTAATTTTGATAGTTCATGTGGTTTTTATTGCATGTTTGATACCTGTTCATGGGTATAACTCAGATATTTTTTGCCTGAGTTTTGAAATGTTATTAATTTTTAAGCAACATATTGCATGTTAGGGTTTTGCCTAAATTATATTGAGTTTTGATACTTATTTCCTTTAATTTTATATAAGGGATTGAATGCTAACCTAAAAATATCAAGGGGCCAATGTTAGGGTTTTGCCTAAATTATATTGCATTTGTGCTTGAGTTCACATGTTAGACTTATAGTGTTAATCCAAGTGGTTCTTTTTTCCTCAAGTCATTAAGAGATGATGCCATAGATTGCATTTTGCAGTATGTAAGGATTTTGAACATTTGTTACAGGTGCACCTATAGCAGGGTCAGCAGTTGATCAGATTGAACAAATCATTGGCTATGTAAGCATAGGTTATCCATTTGGCATTACTGCATCAATTCTTTTTGGAAGACACCACAAAGCCATCCTACAGTCTCCAAAACCAAAACTATTCATCATGGGAACAGAAGATGGATTCACCAGTGTAAATCAGCTTAAAAAAAAGCTTAAATCTGCGGCGGGGCGTGTTGAAACGCATTTAATCGATGGAGTAGGTCACTTCCAAATGGAAGGACTTGGTTATGATGCTCACATGGTAGACCTCATCATTAAATTCATTGCTTCTTTGTAATGGAAAAACAACATAGTGCTGAATGGTTATTGTGAACTGCTTTTTCCATTGGGGTCAGTTTGTGTTAAAATGTTTGACTACCTTGTTGATCCTGCAGATTAGACTGTTATCTGTGTGCCGTGTATGCCCCCATCTAATTTGTAGATGACAGAAATTGCAAGCATTTATGCTGATTGAATAATATAATACTATAGAGATGATTAAAAGCATACTAATAATATCATTCATCTTTAATTTACAATTCACATATCTCATGTTCCACTAAATTGGAGCAAGCTGTACCGGCTACACTACTTATTTATAAAAAGAACAAATAGAAAACATAGCTATGACAATGGTACAAGCCCACTGCAGTCATGTATGGTGATATGCTAAGATGGGGCACAACTCTTTCTTGGATAATTTGAACCTTCAAGTACTCTAACACCACCCAGATAATCATTCTATTGTTTTTTCCAGCCAATTTCTTGATCCATTGATTGCCCTTGTGAAAAGGGAGGTTCTCCATCAGGTTTGAGTTGAAGGAACAAAGTCTTACAATCAATGAAGTAAATTATGTTTGCTGGTTACTTGATAGACAGTGACAAACTATAGGGGTTACCAAATATTGCATTAGTCAATAAGAACACATGATGCATTTATTTATCCAAAATAAAGGGGGAAAATGCCTTGTGTTTCATCATCATATACTTACTATTGAGGGGGTAGTAAATAAGGAAAATTGCCCCTAGCTGTTGCTGGCTTACTTGCATTATCAGAAAATTAAGATACAACAGAATGTGGAGAAATTCCATATAATTCCAGATTAACAAATTTCTAGTAACTTAGTTATTACCACTTTCACCATCTGAAACATCTCCAAGCCTAGCAATGGCATTGACAAGGGCTTGTTCATGTTCCTGCATTTCAAAGGGAGGGGAGCCTCATCATGGTTGTAGAAAATAATAAAGGAAATTCAGAGAAAATGGTTGATCCTCACTTTTAGCACTTTCTTTGCTTTCTCCATTTCTACGGGATCGGGATTACTGGCACTAAAAATCCTCTCAACCTGATTTGGTTGCATTCCATTCGATTAAATAGTATCCAAATATTTGTATCCTTTAAACAAGTAGCCAAATCTAACAGTAACAGAAATATTAAAATTCTCAGTTGTGTATGATCATACCTCCTTGATAAGGGTATCTGTGTGGAGTATCTCTATATCACCTGTAGGCTTCTTCCTGCTCCCATTCTGAGACAAAGTGAAGTCTTTCTTAGGCTGAGCCTTTGTAATTCCCCTACCCCTTCCAGCATCTGTAATTGCACCACCACCGGGCACAGACTTCTTCATCCCTCTACCTGAACCAGGCCGGCCACCTTTATGAGATATTCTAGGATCAGGATCTTCACCTTCCCAATGAATATCTTCTGGTAATATCTACCATAACAAACACATAGTTCTGAGTAGGATATTGTCATTGAGCGAGTGATAATTAGTAATAACTAAGACAGACACAAACTATTAGTTGACTCTTGCTAGTCAAATTGATAAAGAACAATGAAGAGAAAAGCAAAGAGACATGAAGCAGACATATAGGAAAATGCTTCAATGGGATAAGAATAATAATACTCAACTTGCATTCAAAAAGAAGATAGAGCAGTGATAAATAACTGATAGGAGAAACCATAATGTAGATGTTCCATCATTTCAAGTGATGTATTTTTTGCATTTCTCGACATCAGTGCATGATTAAAATTAAAACTCATATCCACTGACTAAGGGGAGATTTAATGAAAGTAGAAGGATTTCTATATATTAACAATATCTCACAGTTGAACTGATTCTGAATTTAGACATATTACAATATTGACAGGCTAACATGCAAGTCAAACCATTGAATATTAGGTTATATAACTTCTTCAATACAAATTAGAGACAAGAAGCCAGTTACAAAGGCTTCACGGAGCAAGGGTAACAGTGCATCACAAAATGATTTAACAATTGCAGCATCATGCTTAATGAACATCCTGATAAAACCAAACAAACAAAAAATTGAGGCCAACACTCCAACAGTGAGGGCCAAAACCAGACAAGGATATCGATTATATGGCAATACCTTCAACCACTAAAAAAAACTACATTTTTGACAGAAATATAATGTTTATCTTATTAAATTCACAAGATGTTTGATGCCCATTGTGAGGCTTGGGATTCAATATATAAGACATATTCATCTCATTTTATAAATTAGGGATGTCAAAAAAGAAAAGACTCTGGATAGATTTGACAGGCAGAAACTATTCCTTAAAAGAAAGAGTCATGCTAAAACTAGATGGGGTACATAATTACAACAGCCGAAAAACATTGCAAGATTTTTTACCTCTTTAAGATTGACCCACTCCCATGTTTCATCTGCTGAATTAATATCATAGACCAAAGCATGCCGTCCCTGCCAAAAATTTAATTAGAGAGATTAGCTGAAGCCCATGTTTTACGAAGTGTTTGTAATCTACAATAACGCACCTCTACAGAATTATAATCCGTAATAACAGCTTCATAGAAGTGATTGTCATCAGGCCACCTTGTCCAAACTTTTTTCCCAATCAACGGATCATAAGGGCCTGCTTCAGCAGGTTCATTTGTTGCAATGGTACCGAAAGAACTCCCCCGGTTATTGACATGGCTTCTGCTAGTAACACCTGTAGAAGGTAACTGTATGGACTTCATTGAGGATGCACTAGTCAATATCTTTTATATAAATATAGGTTATGTTATTCAAGAATGGAAACCATTGAAAACTAGGGAAGTAAAAATCAGTATCTAGTTTTCATGATGTTACACAACTGAAACAATTACTTGTTTTGGCTTCTTGGTCTTTACTCCAGGTGGGAGTCCATTCCTCAACAAGGAAGATGTTGGTTGCATATGTGGATGAACTACCGGACATGTTGCACCCAAGGACAACGAAGCCACAGATTGGGGCGTTTTTTGTTTCTTACGAGATGCTGAAACGGCAGGGCTAGATATGTGGTCTTGAACTGGTTGAGCATTATTTATGGTGCCAAGGTGGACTCCTCCACTTGCCTTTCTCCAATCCCTAACAACACAGTTGGTTTAAACCCAGATAAAAATGTAGAAAACCATAGTTTGATCAATGATGCAAAAAACTGCTGAATACAAAACGACAAGACATAATATAACCTTATCCTACGGATGATGTCATCGGAATTTACTCTGGATAGAAGTTCTCTGTGCTCTTCATCTGATACTCTCAACTCCTTCCTGAGCTCTGTAATTAAACTTTCTTTTTCCTGGAGTATATAGGCAAAAAGCAACAAAAAAAATCAACTGTTGATTCTATCCAATATACTGCACAGACATTTGAACCAATGAATTAAGACAATGGTACCCAAGTAATTGCATCAGATTGAGCTTTAAATGCCCGCAGGATAGAGGTGTAAGCTTCTTTCTCAATGTTGTGGATCTGGGTTTCCATGTCATTCTGCATTCTAGGAAATGCACCAGAGCCTACAACTGCTGATCTTCCATTTCCAGCGATATGAACTGGTCGTTGAAATCTATTTTCATGGGAAGGAGGAAGATCATCATCTGTTCCTACAGGTTTTTCAGATATTGGAAATTAATGTGCAATCAATCTTTTGAATCCAAAAGGCATACAGAAAAGTGGACCAATTCATGCATGAGTGCATGAAACTTTACAGTCTTGCAATAAGCAATCATTCAAAGGAGAAAAACAACAACAACAAAAAGAAAGGAGGCTAAGGAAATAAAAAAAACAGAAAGAAAATGAAGAATACTGGGGAAATTAAAAGATGATTGAGGATTGAGCCTTGTTAGTAGGAAAGTGAGAAACAAAATAATAAAAAGAACAAAGGGCATGTACTAGTTATGTTTTTTCCAAGTCCTATCCTATTGTATAAAATCAGATAATGAACCCTTGCTGTAAAATCAGATTGAAAATAATAGAATTTAGGTCCTGAAAAGTAATAACATAAATAATATATCAGCATCAATCAGGTTCAATCGTGTATCTATGATTTAGGACACATTATACTTGACACCATAATTCAAACTTATAAGTCAATACTCAACCAGAATCAGTGTATGAGCTGAGGGGTAAAATGAAGTTACCCAAGTCCTTTGTTTAGTACCTGCATTTTGCTGTAAAGTGTAAACCAAACAAAACTAAAAGAACAGTGCTTTTTAATTTGATAAAAAAGATCAGGATCCTAATCATCAAATTAACCAAACTCATTCTACAAACTATATATTCAAACACTTCAACATCATAAAACAACAGCAACTAAACAATTTCAACTGCTACTTTAGTCCAAAGGCACTATAGAGAGTGACCCAAATGCAATTAATGTAAAGTATGTAAACAAAATTAGAGTGAAAAAACAATTCATCATAACCAAAACACAAACAAGAAAGCCAATGGTCCTGGAGAAATAGAAACCATACAACACACACTCCATAGAAAATAAAATAAAAAATAAAAGGAAAACAGTAATAAAAAAATGAACTTTTTGAATGACCCACCACTTGTATCAGAGTGATCAAATTCCATTGGAAAATTCCTGAGCGAAGTTAGGGATTGAAAAACGAGGAATTGGGAAACAATTCGGTCCCAGAAACCGAAGGAATATTTGAATTCAGAGAGCACGATCAATGTATCACTTCTTTCACGTTTTAAGTGTGTTTGGTATAGATATTGTGTTTTAGATTGTAATTATATTTATCTAGATGAGATTATAAATAAATTAAAATCTATCACCATGAAAAGATGAAAAAGTGCTTATTTTCTTGCTTTATCTCTCTTATAAACCAAGCTAATTTAGGTACATTGTGAACGGAAGGACAAGTTTCCAATTTCTCAAAATTCAGGGTCAAATTTTGAATTTTAGTATAATTTAGGCCTAAGGGATATATTTTGGTTTCGTTTAGATTTTTTCCTTCCCTATAATAATTTTTGAATATCCTAATTAATATATAATATATTATGAGTATAATATTTATGTATTGATATGTAAAGATTTATATATTAATAATGCAAAGATTTATACACAGTCAATACATCGTTATCACTGTATAAATCTTTTTCTCATAATTATTACACATCCAACCAAAAAGCTTTTTTTATTTTTTATTATCTATAATTAATAATTAATGATATCTGCCAATCAATATTTGTTGTATTTTATCTATTCTTGCTTAAAATTATATTTCTATGTTATGTTTTATTTCTATTATATCTACTTATTGCTACAATGAATTTATATAATTTATATCTATATAGCATTATTTATATTAGTATTGGTATATATTATATAATAATAAATTTTAAAAATGTGGTTTGAATACTTACTTGTTTTTGCCCTAGTTTAACTTTGTTTATATTAGTTCCCTTACTTTGTTTTAACTTTCACGTTAGTTATTTGATAAAAAAAATTTGTAATAACATTTATAGTAGTCCTACATGTCTCTTACTTTATCAATATTGGTCAAGTGAAGGCAACGACCCAAATACATGATAGTAAAGAGAGATTTGTCACAAATACAAAACACACAGAATATAAAGCAACAATAAGAAATCAATCAACTTGTAACACCATACCATATGAACTTCACTATAAAATATTAATTAAGATCAAGACACGTCACATTACATATGGTTTCTTGAGTTTTCTAAAGGAAAAAAACTCCACTAGGAAGATTTGCCAATAAAAACACTTCAATTCTTAAAAGGCTTACTAATTTTCTTCAAATTAATATTCAAAACATGAAATTCAAAAATCAAAACCCACTTATATAAAAAATACATGTACCATTGTCAACAACCTAACTAAACCTTTGTCTTCCTTAAACACATATTTACTACCATATTGAAATTGAGCCTTACTCCCGATGACAAAGACATTGACATGTATTTTGAGAGTCGAAATGCATGAATATATTTTGACTAATACACAATTGTTGTGGTTACCCATCTGTCAATTTTCACCTATAATCCCTTCAACCACACAATCTAAAGTGCAACCAACACAAAATTACTCAAGATTCATGGAGTTTTGCTAAGATGTCACAATAACAAATTGGGAAAATAACTCTCACATGTATGAGGTTGGAGATTCTAATTGCCATATTAACTTACTATATCAACACAGTAGTTCAAACATTTAGGCATTGTTCCACTAACTAAGTTTATAAGTCAAAAACTAAATTATTCTTGCTTTTTTATATTATATATATTAATGTTATATAATATCAATAGTATAAGAATATTATAAAATTATGTAACTTAATTACATTTTTGAAAAAATAATGAAAAAATATATATTAAATTTCAGTTAGTTATAAAACTAGTTTTATCTAATCTAATTTAATAAGCTACATGCACAATTATAATCTAGATTTGGTATAATAGTGATAATGAAGTTGACCTAATTTAAAACAAGGCAAGTTAGAAATTAAAAGTTGGTAAAAAATATGCATATTTGGAATCGAAAATAATTATTACTGAATTATTTTGTTAAAAATGTTGAGCGTACGTGTAGAGTAGGGAGTAGAGAATTCCGAACCGAAACCGTAGTCAACAAATAGAGAGAAGAAAAATAAAAATGGTAACGCTAATGCGAAGCCTCACCCTCACTCATAAAACCGTTTATTCTTTCTCCTTCTTCTTCCCCTTCTCTTCTCTCCGTACCAATTTCCATTTTTACCCTCCCTTTCTTCACACAGCCATTTCCATGGATTCTCATGGTTTCTCTTCTTCTCTCGACTCCGTAACCGAACACCTTCACAATCACAATCTTCAAACCGATACCGATCCTGTTCCTCGATTGAAGCTCGAAGATCTCAATTGGGATCATTCCTTTGTTAGAGCTTTGCCAGCTGATCCTAGAACCGATTCACTTCCAAGAGAGGTTACTTATTCACTTCTTATTGCTCTTTTCGATCTTTAATTTGTGTTTCAGCTTGTTATGTGTGTTGATGTTCAGTGGAATTTTAATTAGGGTTTGGATTTGTTGTTTTGATAGCTTGCTGCTATTTTCATCGTTTTAGGTGTTGCATGCTTGTTATACCAAAGTATCTCCATCAGTTGAAGTAGATGATCCTCAACTTGTAGCGTGGTCAGAACCTGTTGCTGATTTGCTTGATTTGGATCATAAAGAGTGAGTGTGTTATCTGTTATGTTCGTTTCTTAATATTACATGATTGATTCCTATTTGCCAAAAATGCACATGGTTCTTACCAATCATTGCACACTAGATTTAGTCAAAATTATGGAACAGACAAAAAGTGTTCGGATGAATATATTTCCATATTCTAACATTAATGACGATGAAGAGAAAGTAGATGCTGAGCAATCTATTCATTGAGTTATGATCAAAGGTATTGAAAACTCAAATTACCAAAATTAGGATTTGAGTGTTATGAAATAATATAGTTAAATGTCAACTTGGTTCTTGGAAGTTATAATTGTCACCAACTTGGTCCTCCAAAGAAGAAATGCACCAATTAAGACCCTGCAAGTCTAAAAGTGCACCACCTTGGTTCTTCTAAGGACTTATTTGGTGGCACTCTAAATATTTTAGGGACTTAAATTAACATTATGTGGTGGCCATTTTCATCTTTGAGAGGTTTATTTGTTGCACTTTTTATTCGGAGGACTAACATAGTGACACTTTTATCTTCCACGGACCAAGATGATGTTTAACTCGATAATATATGGGATGTGAGGAGGATATTTGATGATTAAAATTAGAGTGGGAAGTCATTGGCCTAGTGGGTTAGTGCTCACTATTTATAGCTACAAGTCTGGAAATTTTTTTCCTCTGCTGGTGCCTTCTGGTTGGCTGGGTCGTTGTTTTTTTATGATTTTTCAAACGAAATGCCTCTACTGTAAGGAAGGAGCTTATCTTGTATCAATATAATTTTTAGTACTTGTGTTGAAGCTTTTATCTTAATACTTTGGATGACCCGATCAGTAAGTTTTCATTCTATCTCTCTCTTGCACACAAAATCTTACGCATAATAGGTCTGTGCCTGAAAGGTTCACTTTGGTTACTAACTATTTTTGTGTTTGAGTTTCAGATTTGAAAGGCCAGATTTCCCCCTTATCTTCTCAGGTGCATCACCTCCTGTTGGAGCGTAAGTGTTGTACATATATGTCAGCGGATTTCTAGGTTGGTTAATGCTGCTGCAATTTGACATGATTGAGCTTCTGCTATACAGGTTGCCATATGCTCAGTGCTATGGTGGACATCAATTTGGTATGTGGGCTGGGCAATTGGGCGATGGTAGGGCAATTACGCTAGGAGAGATACTGAATTCAAAGTCTGAAAGGTGGGAACTGCAACTTAAAGGTGCAGGGAAGACTCCTTATAGTCGGTTTGCTGATGGCCTTGCTGTGCTACGGAGCAGCATCAGGGAATTCCTCTGCAGTGAAGCAATGCACCACCTGGGGATACCAACAACCCGTGCGCTTTGTCTTGTGAACACTGGGAAGCTGGTTACCCGTGACATGTTCTATGAGTATGCTTACCGAACTTTCAATATTGAATTTTACTCAAGATATCCCAGTTTATACTTTATACTATCATTAATATGTTGTTAATATCACACATGCAGTGGCAATGCAAAGGAAGAAGCTGGTGCAATTGTTTGCAGAGTTGCCCAGTCTTTTCTGCGCTTTGGGTCATACCAAATACATGCTTCCAGAGGTAATGAGGATCTAGGTATTGTTCGAGGTTTGGCTGACTATGCTATTAGGCACCACTTTCCACATATTGAGAACATGAATAAGAGTGAAAGCTTATCTTTCAGCACTGGGGATGAAGATCATTCTGTTGTGGATCTTACTTCAAACAAGTACGCAGGTAAAAAAAAAATTCCTTGGGATAATTGATGGTGCTAACACTTTTCTATAATCTTTATTTACGGACTGATATTTGGTTGCTTATTGTGGTTTTTTTTATTATAACAAATAAACTGTAATTTTGACTATCTATCATTTTTTTCACCATTGGATTCTCAGCATGGGCAGTGGAGGTTGCTGAGCGTACTGCTTCCTTGATTGCTAGATGGCAGGGGGTTGGTTTCACTCATGGTGTGCTGAACACTGATAACATGAGCATTTTGGGTCTTACCATTGATTATGGTCCATTTGGCTTTCTGGATGCTTTTGATCCTCATTTTACTCCAAATACTACAGATCTTCCAGGCAGGAGATACTGTTTTGCAAACCAGCCTGACATGGGTTTATGGAATCTTGTCCAATTCACGAAAACTCTATCAGCTGCTCAATTAATAAATGAAAAAGAGGCTAACTATGCTCTGGAAAGGTAGTGGTGGCACTTCTCATATCACTTTACCTTGAAGGATAATTATGTGTGAACTGCTTTTAAATGTGTCACCTTATGGTTGGTTTGTTTCAGATATGGAACAAAATTTATGGATGATTATCAAGCTATAATGACCAAAAAGCTTGGGCTCCCGAAGTATAATAAGCAGCTCATAAGTAAACTTCTCAGTAATATGGCTGTTGATAAAGTTGATTACACAAACTTCTTTCGCACACTTTCAAATGTCAAAGCAGACACAAGCATTCCAGATGATGAGTTGTTGGTCCCACTGAAGTCAGTACTGTTGGATATGGGTAAGGAGCGTAAGGAAGCATGGACCAGTTGGTTGAAAGGCTATATACATGAGGTGAGTTTTTCTTTCTTTTTTCTTTCTTTTTTCTTTCCTTAACTATGGTAATTGTGGAAAAGAATGCATCAAATTGAAGACCAAATAGAAAACTAATTTCTCTGGGCTGATTATGCAACATTTAGTGACTTTTCTTACTTCTTTTTCTCTGGGGCTTTCATACATTTATAGCTTTCTACAGCAAGTTTGTTGCCATTCTTAGAAACATGTTCAAATTGAAACTTATGTTCAATGTATCTATAATGACCCTCTGGATCTTTTCCAAACTTGCTTATGCTGTTATTACCTTTTAGTACCTGCCCATTTTCAAAGTCACCCCCGTCTATAATTGGATTGCTTTTTTCTTCTACAAAAATTCTAGTTTATCACGTAATCTGATGACTTTTGACTAGGTTCAACCTAATTGTGATTCTAACTTCATTCTCTGGCCCATCTAGAAGTTTCAAGTGGCAGTGTGAAATTTGTGGTTGATTTATCATTATTTTGCTGGAAACAGTCTCTCTGCTTGCGGAGGTAAGACTGTGTATATTTACCTTCCCCATAGTGCACTGGATGAGAGTCTCATGCACTAGGGCTGCCATTTTATTTATCTTTATTTAGTCACCTGGTTGCAAGATGTATAGTATTGTAGAAACCATTTCCATTCAGATTTCAGAAGACGAGCAAGTACACAGTTAAATTAGCTGAAGGCTTTGAATATTATAGGAACTGGAAAGTACTCAGTAGTATTGAACTTGAAAACTTGAACAAACAAGTACAGCTAAATGGCCGTTGTTGATTTTGATTTGTGGAAGTTATAGCACAAGTTGCAGTAATAATTTACCGTTGGTTAAAATCAATTGGCAGAGATGTGTAGCACGTTTGTAATCTCACATCATTGGTTTGGTGTTATGCAGGTCTCTACCAGTGACATCTCTGATGATGAGAGGAAGAGCTCAATGAATTCGGTGAATCCCAAATATATTCTGAGGAACTATCTGTGCCAAACAGCAATTGATGCTGCAGAAATAGGTGATTTTGGAGAAGTGCGTAGGTTGCTGAAACTAATGGAGCATCCATTTGAGGAGCAGGCAGGAATGGAAAAGTATGCTCGCTTGCCCCCAGCTTGGGCATACAGACCAGGTGTATGCATGCTTTCTTGTTCTTCTTAGGAGAAAAAGGATTAAAAGACATATAAACTAGGAATAAAAAGGACGAATATAGGGTGTGTTTTATTGTATATGGTAGTCAAATTCTGTTGTGTTCTGTTTTGTGAGAAGAGAGAAAGTGTAGTGGGTTACATGTATTTGTTTGTACAAGTAATGAGTTACTATAGCTGCTGTGCAGTTTAATGACCATTGCTTTCCCCCTATATGATTTGTATTACCATAGACTGTCCCTACTCATATTTAATATGCAAATTAATTTTAATGGATATTTTGCCCCGTTTTAACTTCATGTGCTCAATGTTTTATCCCTTCTTTCCATCTTATGTTGACCGGATAACAAATTAACAAACAAATTCAAATTACTCATCGGATTTAAATTTGAATCATCCATTTTAATTATAATTGATAAATTAATTAATTTTGCCAAGTTCTTTTTAAAGTAGGTATGTTTACGAATGTACTTCAATTTCCTATAATTAATTATTTAATCTATATAAATGGTAGATTATATTTTGAACATAAAATATGTATAGCTAGGTTTCTTTATATGTCCCTTTGTTCCCTCATATATCCACTTCCCCAATTGTTACGTTGTACTTGTGGTATCATTTTGAGGGGTATATAATCGCATAGCCACGGTTCAGTTATATTTTTTCTTCTTTGTACCTAAGAATAAAATCGTAAATCCAAGTATAAGAAGATATCATTGAAAGCATTCAGTATTGGTTTAAATGTTCTATTGATAAGACTGCATGTGATTGTTTATCTACACAGGCTGTTGCCACTGGAAAGTGTGGGAAAATTTAATGACGAGTTTGACTACACTATGCCACGTTTGGTGTAACTTTAATTTTAATTACGAGATTGATGTAGTTTTTTGAATGTCGTAGATGAGGTCAATGAGATTGGTGTAATTTATGAGATTCCCTTTTGAATGTCGTGCATAGCAGACACAACTTCTATTTTTTATAATATTTTTTAAAATTGTGTACTATAAATACGACTTCAATGTTAAATTATTAACAAAAATATTCTCTAGTCTAGTGGTAATTGTTTTATATTTTAAGGTGAATGTTCAAGGTTCAACACACATTGTTTATTTTTTATTTATAATTTTGACGCATATTAACAAGAACTCTAATATAATATGGTTATATTACATTATATTCATTACCGAATTTTACACATTTCTATTTTATATTCTATATTCATTCTTTATTTTGAGTTTTTTTAGTGTTATTATAGACAATAAAATAGAAATGACAATTATATGAAATGATACATTTTAAATTGTCATATGACACTCAAAATAAATAATGAATAAATAAAATAAAACAATTACCACTAGAATAGAGGATACTTTTATTAATAATTTAACATTGAAGTCGTATTTATGGTACACAATTTCAAAAAATATTATAAAAAATAGAAGTCGTGTCTGCCATGCACGACATTCAAAAGGGAATCTCATAAATTACACCAATCTCGTAGACCCCATCTACGACATTCAAAAAACTACATCAATCTCATAATTAAAATTAAAGCTACACTAAAGCATAGTGTAGTCACTACACTATGCACTAAAATTTCCGGAAAGTGTGCATATCTCTACTCTCCACACTTTGAGTTTGCAACTATGTGTAATTTGTGGTTATGTGTAGCTGTCACACAAAGGAAAAATAAGTGTGCCACAGTGTTATTTGTTTAAGTTGGTTTAGAGTTTGGTATATTTAAAATTTTATTATATTTACTATAAAATATATAACATACGGTTTAATTATTTAACCATCCATAATATATTAATAATATTTGCATTTAGCACCACTTTGAGGTTTGCTAAGAAATGTGGTTTGTGCACAAACGCTAGAATAAGCTTATGTGCATGGGCGTTTTTATTTATCTATTTAAAATGTTCATCATGTAAGTTTAGTTTTTGAAAAAGTTGAACCCTACTTTAACTTCACATATACACAGTTGATTACAATTCTCATAACCACCTGATAAAAGAAAAGATATATGCAAAAAAATAAGAATATTTAATAATGGGTATTTTCCTAATTATCAGTACCAGGTAGTGTTTTTATTTTATTGGTCTCACATGGATGGGATGCCATTAATTCTTGCCTAAGGTTGTATTCTAATAATAAACAAAAGAGTGTTAGGAACCATCTTTCTCCACAGTTATGGTATTAACTACCAAGCTCTAAATTAAGGTGGGGGAAGGGTTTGTTTTCAGTTCATATGTGATTGAGATGCAGAGTATGTAAGCCAAAGATAGGAGATTAGTTACCACTTTGTCACAACAAAATCATCAATTACAGTGAGATCCATGAGAAATACATGGAAAAGGAAGTTTCCAAATTTAGAGTTCGTTTCTGCTGTCTATAAAATATTTGACATCACCAACCTTACAATATTTATTCATCATACATTGTCTCCTAATTAAAATACAAAAAACTTGAAGTTCAATCAAAATCAAGTACAACACAATGTTTGATGTGGCAATGGACATTAAAGCTGGAATCTCCGGTTACTTGGACAAGCACACTGACCTCAGAATCTCATTTTTTTTGAACTCTCACATCTTTGCAATCACTTTTGCTGCTGGCATTGGTGGTCTTCTATTTGGCTATGACACTGGCATGTTTGAACTTTTATCTTAAACTTATGAAAATTTTAAGAAATTTTTAACCTAATATGCATGCATGCATGCATGCTTGCAACTTGTGTCTTTCTTCTCCTCTATAGCATATTCATTGATTTGGTATATATGAATGTTTGGATGCAGGTATGATATCAGGAGCACTTTTATATATAAAAGAGGATTTTGAAGAGGTGAAGAATAGTAGTTTACTCCAAGAATTGATTGTTGGGATGGCTTTGGCAGGTGCAACATTTGGTGCTACCATTGGTGGCATGATTAGTGATGCTTTAGGACGTAGAAATGCTATCCTTATAGCAGATATACTCTTCATTGTTGGATCAGCTATGATGGCTGCTGCACCAAATCCACATGTAATCATAGCTGCTCGTTTTATAGTAGGGTTAGGTATAGGTGCTACTTCAGTTACTGCTCCTGTTTACATTGCAGAAGTATCACCTTCTGAAATAAGAGGAGGATTAGTCAGTGCCAATAGCCTTATGATTACTGGTGGACAGTTTCTTTCATTTATCATCAATTATGGCCTCACAACACTTCCTGGAACATGGAGATGGATGCTTGGTTTTGCAGGTTTGCCAGCTGTCATTCAGTTAGCTTTCATGGCCTTTCTCCCTGAGTCCCCAAGATGGCTTTATTTGAAGGTAATTAATTCATTTAATAACGTACATTCAACCATGTCCGTGCGTAGAGCGCTGTTAAATGATAGGCATATGAAAATCATTAGGGTTTGGTAAAAGCAAGAGCTGTTGAATATGTACAATCAACAACAACTTGCTTCAACCAATGTCAATTTCAAGCATTGTTGTTTTGCAATTTTGAAATGTATGTATGTTTTCAGAACAAGAAAGATGAAGCCACAAGTGTGCTTTCCAAGATTTACCCATCACCAAGGTTGGAGGATGAGATTGAAATCCTTGAAACTCACATGGAGAAAGAGGGAGCAAGTAAGGCCAAAGTTAAATACAGTGATGTTTTCACATCAAAAGAAATAAGATCAGCATTCATTTTTGAGGCTGGTCTTCAGGCATTCCAACAATTTGCTGGTATCAGCATTATAATGTACTATAGTCCAACAATCATTCAAATGGCTGGCTTCAAATCAAACTCAGCAGCATTGTTCCTATCCCTCATTGTTTCTAGCATGAATGCAGCTGGCTCTATTCTTGGCATTTACTTGATTGATATTGTTGGAAGGAAAAAACTAGCTCTTGGAAGTTTATCAGGTGTCATTGGAGCCTTGGTCCTCCTTTCAACATCATGCTATCTCATGGGACATGGCCATACAAGTCAAATTTTTGCATGGCTTGCACTTTTGGGTTTGGCTTTATACATCGCTTTCTTTTCACCAGGTATAGCTATTATTTGGATTGTTATTATCTTACCGTTTGTAATAATTTTTGCCTATATAATAAATTACTTGGATTAACTCATATTTAAGTTTGACGAATCTTTATCATCGTAAACTTGAACAGTAACATGGGCTGCTAACTCAGAGAATTATCCTGAAGAGTATAGAGGTATTTGTGGTGGCATGTCAGCAACAGTTAACTGGGTTTGCAATGGTATAATGTCTACTAGCTTCCTTTCAGTTGTGGAAGCTATTGGACTTGGTGAGAGTTTCATGGTTCTTTTGTCTGTATCTTGTCTTGCACTTGTTTTTATAATATTCTGCATGCCTCAGACTAAAGGATTATCATTTGAGGAAGTCTCTAAAATTTTGAAGGAAAAGGCTTGTGGAGATTTGAAAGGAAATAATCAGCATCATCTTATACTTTAATTTCTTAATTTCAAAGGAAATTTGATAACTACATTATGTAAAAAATTAATGATGCAATTCAATCACTATTCAATTAATCTTATAATTTCTCACCCGTATATTACTTTAGGAAAAAACTTAGGTAAATTACCATAAGCTAATGGTACAAGTGATTTATTAGATAATGACAACTTTTTTGTTTACTTTCAAACATTTATTAGATTTGAGTTTTATACATTTTTTATCCATTTCCTTCTCTGCCTCTAAAATCTTAAAACCAGTGAGTGACATGCATATTATGTACCCAAATTTAGACTATAGAAATTAAAATCAAAATTAGTCTGCATGGACTAAGAGACACATGAATGACAAAAATTAAGAAAATACGTGATAAAATAAAAAGGAAGAAGTTTAAAGACCAAAATCAAAGTTGGATATATTTAAAAGGAAAAACATATTTAATCCATTTTAATATTAACAAGTGATTCTATACTAAACAAGATTATCATAAAACAAAAATAGGTGATATAAAATTGTTATTTTGAGAGAATGATAATAAAATTATTGCAAACAAGATAACCAAGTTTGGAGAGTAACCTTCTCCTTAAATGGAAATGATCCTCCAATATCCAGTTTCCATTTCCCTTCTTCTCCTCTTCATGATAATTTTCTGAACCAAATAAAAAACAAAAGGGGAATAATATAATCTGGGTCATAAATTTTACTAGGGAATCCTTCAAATTTCTTACTTTGATCATTGTTCTATCACTCTCTACTATTCCCCTTTAATTTAATGCATAAGAATGACATGATATTATTCTAAGCCAAACCCTTTTCTTGGTTTAAACATTTTGTTAATAAAAATAGTGAGGTATAATATAATAGGGGTTGAGAATTATCATGAGAATGACGATTCCTACTATACAATCCACCCCAGGAAGCTCAGGGTATTTGGATTTATATCCTGATAGGAAAGTTTCGTTTTTTAAGAATCTTTATATTCTGGGTCTCACTTTTGTTGCTGGCATTGGTGGCTTGCTTTTTGGCTATGATACAGGTATGTTATGTTTCATTTCTTGTTATTATATTACTATTTGTTATGACTATTCTTTTGTTTCTTTATATCAGTATTAGACCCTGCTTTATGTTTCTTGGAGATTGGTGCATCAAATTTGTTTTTATGTTTTAATTTTAATTCTCATATAGTACTTCTTTTTCATAATTTTTATAATGGAGATTTTACTAGCATGTATGCATGTTTAGTATAGCATTGAAATTGTTGGGACTTTATTGTTTAGACAGAAGCTTCTAATTTATATGTGGAAGTTTATTCCAAAGTACTATTTCTTTTACATATACTAGTACACTATACCATCCTTTTAATAGAAGTACTCGAAAATATTGGGACCTCAATTAATGTTTGGAGATTGAATTTCTCTATGACGTAGTAGATGATTCTTCCTTCTTCGGTGTGAAAGAGCATGTAAATAAACTTAATTGCTATAAAAATAACATTTCATTGTGATTTTGTTATAGGTGTCATATCAGGAGCCCTTCTATATATTAAAGATGATTTTGAGGAGGTTAGACAAAGTAATTTTTTACAGGTACAATACATACAACTCTTTTCTGTGATCTTTCAATGCCTATCAGTTCATAAGTTAATTTTAAATGTGATTCTCAACAATCAACATACACAAACCAACAAACTTTTGATTGTGCTTATGTTTCAAGTTGCAAAATTGATTTTCCAGCATTAGAAATCCAGTGGCAGCTGCAGCAGATCAGAGTGTTGCATGATATGCAGCTGTTTTATAAGTTAACCCAATTTGAGGAGCATTTATGTAAACAATTTAATTAAATGCTTATTTAATAAGTTTTTTTAAATAAGCTAAAAAGAACTTATTTTCATAAGCTTCTCCAAAAAGCTTATTGTATAAGCTAAAAGAAACTTAAAAAAATGTCATTAGCTATTTTCATAAATTTAATTTTTATAAGCCGTGCTTGTGCCCAAATAAGCTCTTTGTAAGCTCTTCCAAAAGCCTCTTTGGCAATAGGTGTTAGATTTATTTGTGTAAGTGATCCATCAATGCAGGTATATAACTGAAGTAGAGGAAACAATTAGATTATCTTAGTTCTTTCAATGTTGCACCAATCCTTGTCCTGAGATGGTTCTAAATTGTAATAATTTGAGTTATCAGGAAACAATAGTGAGCATGGCAATCGCGGGAGCAATTATTGGAGCAGCAGCAGGTGGTTGGATTAATGATTCATTTGGAAGAAAGAAGGCCACACTTCTTGCTGATGTTATCTTTGCTCTTGGATCAATATGCATGGCTGCTGCACCAGATCCTTATATTCTCATATCGGGACGCTTTCTGGTTGGTTTAGGAGTTGGTGTTGCTTCTGTAACTGCTCCTGTGTATATTGCAGAAGCATCACCTTCAGAGATAAGAGGATCACTAGTAAGCTCAAATGTGCTTATGATAACTGGTGGACAGCTTCTTTCCTACATCGTTAACCTTGCTTTCACAAAGGTTAGTTTTCCATCCTCTGCTGTTGTAGGAAGCATGGTTACAACATGGATATCTGACAAGGTTAATATGAAAGCACAAACCTTAGTATGACTAATATTTGTGGACATAATAAAAGGCTAACATTAATCTAATAGTTGTGGCATTTCCATGTGTGAAGGTATAAAAGAAAATGTGAAAAAGTTATAAAATATAATTAGAAATGCGTGAAAGTATTCTTGAAGTGTAGATATGGGTCAGACACCATGAATATTTTGAAGTGTCCAAAGCTCCAAGCTTCATAGTCGTTGCAATGCTGTTGTTAATATCCATCATTAATAAAGAGAATACTATATAGTTTTCCATCAACACTTTTTGTTTCAGAATTCCAAAAAATGCCTTCACGTAATCACATTCTAGTCACACGTTTGCTTTTCTGTATTGTTTTCAAAGATCACCTTTTCACATTTCAAACAGGTCCCTGGAACATGGAGATGGATGCTGGGAGTTTCCGGTGTGCCAGCAATAGCTCAGTTTGTTCTCATGCTCTTCCTGCCTGAATCCCCAAGATGGCTCTTTATAAAGGTTAAAAATTGCAAATTATTCTCGTCAAGACTTGTGTCCAATATGTTTAATAATTTTGTTTAAAGGTTAAATATATATTGATTACTCTTGTCAAGAAATGTGTCCAAGATGTATAGTTTTGTGTTTCATGTGCAGAATAGGAAAGATGAAGCAGTTGATGTGCTTTCTAAGATCTATGACATCGATCGCTTGGAAGACGAAGTTGAATTCCTAACAGCTCAGTCAGAGCAAGATCGCCAAAAAAGGAAAAATGTTAGGTTCATGAATGTGTTTAAATCAAAAGAAATCAGACTTGCCTTTCTTGTTGGAGCTGGACTGCAGGTAATAATATGTTAACTTGAGGCTTATGTTGCAACACAGAATTTTATCATAGTAATAATAGCATAGACCCACATTATTAAGCTTGTAGAGAAACCCCTAGTGAGGATCTAAACATACCCGGAGGCCCGAGGAGGGGATGAAGACAGGGAAGGGGAAATTTGGATGAAGAGCATTGGCAATGATCCAACCCTGCACCTCTCACAACATATCTCCAACCCATATCAACTGAGCTATCAACATGAGACCACTGTAGTCCTTTTTGTTAAAACTTAAAACTTAACAAACATAAAAAATAATTCTACTTTACTAGCCATATGTACATGACTCGGATCCAAATCCATTTTGTAGCATGCTGGATTTTTGTTCAAGTGAAATGTATTCTTATAGAATCCTATGATTGTGCAGGCATTCCAACAATTTACAGGTATAAACACAGTGATGTACTACAGCCCAAGTATAGTCCAAATGGCTGGCTTCCACTCAAATGAGTTGGCTCTTTTCCTCTCTCTCATAGTTGCTGCCATGAATGCTGTCGGAACAATTCTTGGCATTTACCTAATTGACCATTCCGGGAGGAGAAAATTGGCTCTCTTTAGCTTAGGAGGAGTATTTACATCTCTGATCATCTTGTCCATAGCATTTTCAAAGCAATCATCTTCAAATAAATGGTATGGTTGGCTTGCAGTATTGGGTTTAGCACTATACATTGCTTTTTTCTCACCAGGAATGGGGCCTGTGCCATGGACTGTGAACTCAGAGATATATCCTGAGGAATATAGAGGGGTTTGTGGGGGTATGTCAGCCACTGTGTGCTGGGTTTCAAATTTGATTGTGTCTCTCAGCTTTCTTTCAATTGTTGATGCTGTGGGTACTGGCACCACTTTCTTGATTATTTCTGCTATAACTGTGCTTGCTTTCCTATTTGTGTTTTTATATGTTCCTGAGACCAAAGGTTTGACATTTGATGAAGTAGAAGTAATATGGAAGGAGAGAGCTTGGGGTAAGAATTTAGACACAATAACTCTCCTTGATGGGGAAAATCAATCCTAGGAGTGGCTTGATTTTATAACATGTAACATTTCTTATTATTACTAGAATCACAGTACTTACTCATGGAAGGATAGGATATTATTATTACTAGAATCACAGTACTCTTTCCTAATGAATTCTCTCCATTTCAAGAGATAACTGTGTAACATTGATTTCATGTTAGACTAAATAACAAAACCACTTTGATTTATCATACCAAAACTCAACTCAATACATTATTTCTGTTTCTAGTTCAAAATAAAGTATACTTCATAAATCATATGAGAGAAAATTTCGTTAAAACAAAGACATCTTCAATATGGTGAGATTAAACCTCAACATTCTTAATTAATGTGTAGAAAAAACATAGAAATGAAAATTATCACTGATTATAGAAAATATTAATAAATATTTGATATCTTTAAAATTGTAATGTTGTAGTTTCCAATATAAAGTTTCCATTTTTAAATCTTTAAAGAATTTACTTACAACAATAGTTAGTAGAACCCTTTCAAGACTGTAACATTTTTATACTTAGTAAAAATCTTTGAAGAGTTTTATATCTTTAAAAAAATCTGTAACATTTTTATATAAGAATTTTAATATAATGCCAACTTATGATTCAAGTTGTGATATTTAATTAAGTTAAAGTTGGATTTAGATGTGAGATGTAGATGAATACCTGTGTCTATGTGGTGCTGAGTCAGAGAATAATGGAAGTTGAAGTTGTGATAAACATGATCCAATAAGGAGTTTGTGGTACACTATGTCTTGTCCTGTTGCCATATTGTTTCATAACTTGATATAATATTCATACCCATAATTCTCATTTTGCCATTGCCATTATTCTTTCATTTGAAGATGACAATAATTGTACATTCAAGTCCTGGTCCTGGAAGCTCAGGGTATTTGGAAATGTACCCTGCAAGGAAGGTCTCATTCTTTAAGAACCCTTACATTTTAGGCCTCACTGCTGTTTCTAGCATTGGTGGCCTCCTCTTTGGTTATGACACAGGTAAGTACTTAGTACTCATTCACTCACTCACTCACTTTCACCTCTTAGGCCATCTATACCATTTCAACTTAATGCATTATATTTAACTTTTTCTTTTCTTTTTCTACATTCATTCATGTTTTGATTTGTTTTTATTTATTTATTACAGGAGTTATATCAGGAGCTCTTCTGTATATTAAAGATGATTTTGAGGTGGTCAGACATAGTAATTTTCTACAGGTACTATTTCCCCCTGCTCTTCCAATCTGTACAACATGCATGCATCAAATATTTTTATAGGAAATTTCCTTATTTCAACATTAGTTGAGTGGAAAGTAGGAAACCAATGCAAAGTTGAGAATAGTGTAGTGACAATATTGGAGTGTTTTAGTTATGGTTGCAGGATGAGTTCTTAACTTTAACATCAACTGATTCAGGCAACAATGTATGTTTTCAACTAGCCTGTTACCAAGTAGAACAAGTTTTTGGAGTTAAGTGGTGGCAGTGGTTAGATAAAGCACTCCCAAAAATGGCGACTCCATGATTCGAATGCGTCTAATTAAAACACAGAAAACTGATAGATTAAAACTTCTGCTTTCAGTGATCTTATATTAGAAAGAAAAAGAAAAGACTGTTACCTTAACTTTTGTTTATCTCATTGAATCTTTTTAATTAATTGAATTGGCAGGAAACAATTGTGAGCATGGCAGTGGCTGGTGCAATTGTTGGAGCAGCAGGAGGTGGTTGGATCAATGATGCTTATGGAAGAAAGAAGGCAACACTCATTGCAGATGTTATCTTTGTTCTTGGATCAATTGTCATGGCTGCTGCACCAGATCCTTATGTTCTTATATTGGGACGCCTTTTGGTTGGTTTAGGTGTGGGTATAGCTTCTGTTACTGCTCCTGTTTATATTGCAGAGTTGTCACCTTCAGAAATAAGGGGAGGACTAGTAAGCACAAATGTACTCATGATAACTGGTGGACAATTTCTTTCCTACCTCATAAATCTTGCTTTTACAAAGGTTAATCTTCAATACTTTTCTTTCTTAAAGCATTGTTCTATATCCCATTTAACAAGTTCCTGATCAAGAATTCCTTCTACTTGTTTGAACTTTGTTATTCATCCTTTCACTTTGATCTATTTTCACCTTCAGTATTCACAAAATTATAATATAAACTTAGGCAATGAAGAGTTCAATATGAGTGGTATGAATGCTGGTGATGATTGTGTTCTTAACTTCATATTCGGTTTTTCGCTGACCATCCACATCCTTAATCAATCAGGTTCCTGGGACGTGGCGATGGATGCTGGGAATTTCAGGTGTGCCAGCAGTAGTTCAATTTTCCCTCATGCTCTTCCTGCCTGAATCCCCTAGATGGCTCTTTATGAAGGTCAACAAGTTTTCATATGCTTAACTTGAAAAGTTATTTCTTTGATATAACTTTTTTGCATTCATGTGCAGGACAGGAAGAAGGAATCCATTACCGTGCTTACTAAAATCTATGATTTCGATCGCTTAGAGGATGAAGTTGCTGCACTGACAGATCAGTTAGACCAAGAGCAGCAAAAAAGGGGTAATAAGGGACTTTGGGATGTTTTTAAATCTAAAGAAATCAGATTAGCATTCCTTGCTGGAGGTGGATTGCAGGTAAGAAAAAATACCATTCATTGCTATTAAAAGGTTGATGGGAATAGTTAATGTTAAGAGAGATTTGAAGAGAAACAATTATTTTTTTACTTCACAATTACAGACAAATATTGAGTAATGAGTACAAGGGTATTCACCTTAAATTATGCTACACTGGTGAGTAACCCATGACTTGCATGATATTTTATTTTTCTCTTCAAATGTTAGTATATGCTTGAATTAGCCTTGCAAATATACATACATTGTGTTATGAAGTTAAGCTCTCTTCATTAGTAATATATTTCAATAAACAAGGAACAAAAGAAATGACAAATCTTTCAATAATTTAGTGTTACCCATGCTAAGCAAAGTAAATGCTTAGAGGCTCATTCAAACATTTCATATATGCAAATGAGTTAAATATATGCAAATAAAATGTGTTCTTATTATTGTATCCCATTGCTATACTTGTCCAGGCTTTTCAGCAATTTACAGGTATAAACACAGTTATGTACTACAGCCCAACAATTGTTCAAATGGCTGGCTTCCACTCTAAAGAGTTGGCTCTTCTCCTCTCCCTCATAGTTGCTGCCATGAATGCTTCAGGAACAATTCTTGGCATTTACCTTATCGATCACGCAGGCCGAAAAAAATTGACCCTTTATAGCTTAGGAGGAGTAATAGTATCTTTAATTATCTTATCAGTATCATTTTTGAACCAATCATCTTCACATGAATGGGTTGCAGTTTTGGGTTTGGGTCTATATATTGGGTTCTTCTCACCAGGTATGGGGACTGTGCCATGGACAGTAAACTCAGAAATATATCCTGAAGAGTACCGCGGAATATGTGGAGGAATGTCTGCTACTGTAAATTGGATTTCAAATTTGATTGTGGCACAGTCCTTTTTATCTATTGCTGGAGCTGCAGGAACTGGTCCTACATTCATGATTCTTGCTGTTATAGCCTTTCTTGCATTCCTATTTGTGTTTGTTTATGTTCCAGAAACTAAAGGAATGTCATTTGATGAAGTTGAACTGTTATGGAAGCAAAGAGCTTGGGGCAACAATCATGACACTCTTAGTCTTCTCCACCATTGAAATCTCTCACAGGAATGCATCATGCATGTAACTTTGTACATAAACATTTATGCTATGTTTGTGTTGCAAGATTGCAGCAGACATGATCCCATAAAATTGTTTCATTCCTCATTAATATCTCATCATAGTAAAAAATACCTCATAATGGATCATGAATGCATAAATATAACCACCAATGATAAGGTGATATATAATTACCCTGAAAATAAATAATATTACATTTCATTATTATATCTTTCTTGCAGTAGTAGTTAAATATTTAATAACATATTTTAAGGTAGTAGGCTACAAATGTAGATTAAATAGGTGATATTGACCCATTAGAAAAGGAAAGGGAAAAAATAAAAAACAAACATCAATGTCAATATAGAGCTGGTCACCCTTGTCCACAACAATTATATGAAGAAGCATCTATACTAGGTTGTGGTCTTCAAAATTTTAAAAATAAAAATAAACAAGGACAAATGATTGGGCAGCACAGTAATCATCAAAGGTAGGTCTTATATTAATATGTTCTCAATTGTTTCTTTGGTTTTTTGTTTTTGTTTATAGTTATTTAAATGAACCTAATCTTTTAAAAATGTGATATTTTATTTATTTTTTGGTTTATAATTTTTTTATAAATTAAGTTTATTATCCATTTTTTTTATAAAAAACTTATAACCCAAAATAAGCAAAACAATCTATATCAAATATTAAATCATATGCAAATTTTATGGAACATTTTTCATGCATCTAATTTTTTTATTAAACTTAAATTATTTTATACAAATAACAGTTTTATTAGTGTCATATCTGTCATTAAACTGATCTGAAATTCATATCGTGATATAGTGGTTTACTAACTAAACCGCTCACGTTGAAATTATATATATATATATAATATTAACATGTTGAAAAACTAATAAAAGAGTTGATAAATGCTTCTACTCACACCATTGGTAAATAAAAATAAAATGTGTAGCTTTTGGAAGACCATGTTTTAGAAGTATAAACAAATGTAATAATTATGTGTTTGATCCTCCACATCAATAATATTTTGGTAAAAAGGAAGTCTCTTTATAAAAAACTTATAATTTTAAATGAAAATTGGTCGACATAAAAGCTTATTACAGTGACCAATTTTGAGTAATTTTAGCCAATTTTAACTAATATTATTAAATGATCAATATATTTATTGTATTATAATTCACTAGTTTTTTGGTTTCAATTTTCCAATTGGTATAATACCATTCACAACTTTCATAAAAACAGTAATATCAACCCTATCAAAAATCCAATACTATTGTATGCTTAAAAATATTGTAGTTATTAAATAATATTAAAAAAAGTTATTTAATATTTGTTGTTATTGGATGTTGCGAGAAGAAATATGGTGAGAAATGAAAATATTTAATATAAATTATGGATTTTATTTAAGAGATTAAGGCTAAAATAAGAGATCATAAACAATAATTAATTTTTAATCATAATTATTTATATATGCTCATAAAAAATATATTTATTATTCTAAATTTCTGAGTAGTGAATTGTTATTGTTATTGTTATTATTTTAAGATAGTTTGAATAAAAAATAAAAGGGTGATTTGCTTTTGGTGATGCATAATTGAGTGATTAAGAGTAGGCACGTGGGTTGTTGGGCAGTTCTTGTCTTATTGATTATTATTATTATTATTATCACCAAACCAATAATACATTTCCACATCTAACTCCCCTCATGACATGTCATTTTATTATGCCATCCAAAATATGGTATCTTATTACTATTATGCGCTGCCACTCAAGTATTAAAGCAATATAATACTATAGTATTTTGTGATGAGTGAGATTTAAACTATCAATCTCTTTATTATTTTACTCCTTAAGTCTTCTATTTTTATCACTTAATCACCTTATGATTAATTAAGTGCATTCTTGGCATCCAAGCATTCACCTAATTAAACTATAACATTTCTATGGTACCTATATATCTTATTACAGGTGTGTCAACCACACAAAAATAATCACAGATTCACATTTCATGATGCAGTGTTCATGTGGGATATATATTATAGATCTCATCATCTCATACAATTTGGTGTGTGCTGTTTTTCTAAGTAATAAAATTAACTATGGACTTAAATTTAGTTAAGGGCCAATATGTTCTCATAAAGTTTACGGTCTGTTTTTATGTAAAGATCAATATAGCTTTAATTTGTACACATTCCTTTAAAACTCTTTTAAAGTTGAATTTAGCTAACATCCAATATTGTTTTCATAAAGTTTACTTCACGTTTTTATGTAAAGACCTAATGAAATAATTATATTATTTATAGGGAGAAAGACACACATTTAGTTCTCAACACCCATTTAACATCACATGGATTTCTTCAACCAAATTAAGCAACCTATGGTTTCTTTCTATTCTCTCAAGCATGCACGTTGTTAATTAAAACATATATTACCATAAAAGAAAACATCATACATAACCTCACCTAATCTCATGACTCTTGATAGCTTCTGTATAATTTTTGGAACAATTTCCATTTTTATAATATATATTAAGAAAATCATTTAACCATTATAATCATGGAGCTCCACACACATATATGGGTCTTTACATTTTACTTAATTTGTATTAATATTGATAATTGAATATATATGATGAATGATTGAGATTACTAATTGTACCTAATCTTTAAAGAAACATTAGAATTTAATTTAGTGTAAATTGATGCATATTATGCAAACTGCATTAGAAGAAGTGAGATATAGCTGCATTTCACGTGTGGTAATAGAAAAGTAAAAGAAATATCATTAATTTCATATGCGTATTTTACGGTATCTGACTGTCTCTCTTTCATGGAGATCTTATCTGATGCATGCATGTATTACTTTGTTTGTGAAACAAGAAATAGAACAAGTATATACATATATATATGTATTATATTGTTCATTTAATTTTGATGCATGAAATAACAAATTGAATGCATGGCTTCAGTTTGATACAGACCCACATGTTGATTAGCAGTGAGACATATAGAAGAAGGTTTAATTGTGAGTGTCTGAAATCAGAGAAGATGCAAATTGCAAAAGCTATACGTTGCTGTCTAATGTAGTAAGTAGTATTAACTACTATTCTCCTAGCTTTAATTGTGAGTATCAATCACTACCTATAATCACTCCAATTACTACGTACCTATAATTAATCACTCCAATTACTACCTAATATACTATGTCTTCATAATTTCATATGCTTTCCTTTTTACAGTTATGTATATAAGGGAAATGACATACCTACCCAAGGATGATTATTGATTATAGTAGGAGTATGTGTAAATATATGGCTATATAGGAGACAAATAATTCTTACAATATTCTGCCCAATTTTATCAACATAACAAAATTATTACTACATCATAAATGAACCTATTCGGTTGCCAGCAATGATTTTTTTAGAGATACTTGTAGAATTGCTATAATATTAAATGTTTATATATTAAAGTTATAGTTTTGGGAAAGTTTCACCAAAAACTGTCATGACCTGAAATTACATTAGTACTGAAAACAAAAAGTATTATGAACTATTGCATGTGTTTCATGTACTTCGTAAACTGTCTCTTTCACTTTAACTTCAACACTAACACTAACACTTCAATTAATTTGTATCGCATATTTAATAACAATCAATACTGTACTTTTTCTTTTATAGTTCATAAAAACTTAAGGGTTTCTTTTTGGTATATACTTTAAAAAAGTTAATCAAAATCTCCAATCAAGATTTTACTCAATTAAGTAAATAATAATAATATATAGTTTACAAATAGGCTTCAGTGATGGGTCTCTTTCAACCTACTTTGCTTGTATCAATTATCTGTTATTCACATGGCCATCCTTGAAATTTTATGCAAATTTAATCTACCATTCACAACAAACATTTAATAATTAATATAAAAAGACCATTCATATCAAATCAAATTATTGGACCACCCCTTTTTGTTGTCTTTCATCACTACGTGTCCGTTTCTGAAAATATTCTTTATTAGGTTAATAAATAATTCAGCATATTAACCAATTACATCTTTGGCACTATATTAACCAATTATATGGTAATTTATAATAAAAAATAGTATTAACAATAAGTGTGGACTAATGGTATAAAATATATTATTTGAATTTTGTTAATTTAATCACTTTATGCATAAAAAACTAAGGTATGAAAGTTAATGTCATTGTTATGGATTGACATTTATCTTTGACCTTGTCATTTAGAGTGGAGAATCCAATGTTGCCTTCACCATAAGACTTTTACTATACATTTTTTCTATAAAATTAAAATTCAATCTTGTTATTAATAATGATAGAGTTTATTAGAAATGATGTTGAATATTAGATATAAGAGAGAGAAGTGTGGATTTGGAAAGTGATAAATTTCACTCTTATCAAGGACAGCTGTCTGCGACAACTAATGTATGGATCCTATTACATCCCGTGACCAAATCAAACCACATCCACATAGATCCACATACACATGCATACATACATGCATGAAAAAGAATATCCATACATGATGCTATCTATGTTCATCCCTTAAATAAATACTTAAATACACCATTGCTTCTTCTTAGAGAGAAAATAAAGAAGAGAGAATGGAAGAGAGTTTATCATCTCAAATGGTTGGTTTTGGAGTTGAAATAGAATCATTAGAAGGAAGAAGGAGTGATAGTTTTGGTAAGAAAAAGAAAGTGATGTTAGAAGGTTATGTGAATGAAGATATAGGAAGGACCAAAAGTCTGAGTGATGAAGATCTAGATGAGTTAAAGGGATGCTTGGATCTTGGTTTTGGTTTCAGTTATGATGAGATTCCTGAACTATGTAACACATTACCAGCTCTTGAATTATGTTACTCAATGTCTCATAAGGAGGAACCTTCTTCTTCTTCTTCTTCTTCTCCATCTCATCATTCCTTCTCCAACTCTATTGCCAACTGGAAAATCTCTAGTCCAGGTATATATATACATATATACATACACTTCCACTTTATATATATATATATATATATATGACATACCCATTTATTTATTGTTTCTTATACTGTTTGTATTTTGTGTAGGAGATCATCCTGAAGATGTGAAAGCAAGGCTTAAATTTTGGGCTCAGGCTGTTGCATGCACTGTTAAACTATGCAGCTGAGAAAGATTGAATTTTGTGTGTGAAGAATGGATCATTCTATGTACATGCTGCACTACACTGGAGATATGATATAATATCATGATCAAATCAATGATAAGTGGAGGAGACAGCAGAAGAGTTGGGTGGTGGTTTGAGGTCAGCAGTGACACCCTCAACTCAACTACATCTCTACATCTTTCTATTCTAATTATTCTTTGTATTTCTCAGTATAATTGCTAATAAATTTGTAACATTCAGCTCAATCTTTTCATTTTTCATTGCTAATTTTGGTTGAATTCCCATCATAATATATATCATGCAGTGGTGAGAGCCTTCATTATTTGGAGATTCACTAGCTACTACTTTCCACACCTCTGCATTTTGCTGAGGTAACTAACTCCTAACTTGTTACAAACTTAACCCTTGCACTTTCAAAAAATGGCCTTCCTCATGGTGGTGCTAACAATACTACTATGCTAACTTCTGTCAATTGATGCTTGTCCCTAAGATGAATCGAGTTTTCTCTTCTTCAAGACCCAATTGGAAGAAGAGAGTAAAGGGAAGCTGTGTCCAACCCTATTAAGTCAAATTGGTCATTTGTTATCCCTTATGTAAAAGGGTTGTAGAAACAGTTTCAATGATTTTGTTTTGGATTTGGTTGGTACCCTTTTCAAGAGTGGAAGCATATGGAAAATATGAGGAATCCTAATTTGTCAACAAGGCATTAACCACACAAAGATGTAATGGAATGAGCCAAGTACTATGTAATAAGCATGCAACATCACACAAAATCTGAGTCCTGAATCCATCTAACTTGTAAAAATCTGCACATTAATAATAACAATGTTTTGTGTCTGCTTCTCTCTTCAAAACACTTCCATTACAAACTTGAACTTTACAGATAGAGAGTGATTCTAAGAATTCAAAAACTGAATGTCTTTCCCTGTCTTCTGCCCCACAGAGGGTAATATAAAAAAGAACAAGGAGGAAGAAAATAATTCTGAGACCAAAAACAAAAGCATAAGTTTGTTGTCTTTTGATTATCCCATAAAAAAAGTGTATTTACTCTTAATTTAATTAATTAATTATATGGATAGGTTCATTAAATGATTAAGGAACAAGACATAATATGCAATGCAAGCAGGAAGGGGCATAAGTTAGTAGTTTGTAAAGGAAGCTGCAAAGGCAACAGTATCATGTGCTATTACCCATGTAATCCAAGGCTCCTCAAAAGTGGTCGGAATTATAAAGAGCCTAATATTTATATAGAATCATTCTATATCATACATCATTCAATAATTATAATTATAATATATATTTTGAATATGAATAGCCAATTCAAATATTCTTTCCAAATGGATCCAATGATAAGTTTATAAAAAATTATGGAAGTAAATGATTAAATCGACCAATATGCAATCAGTGGTGGCAATGAATTTCAATAGGCTTATATGATGACACATTGACACCTATTAATAGCTTGATTATTTTTCTAGGTTATATATAACGTTGATGAACGAGTCAAGTCCAAAAACCCAATCCACAATAACAAACTATACTGTTTATTTTAACTCTTATTTCGGGAAAAAGACAAAATTCTTCCATTAAAAAACTTGCTTCTTCTAAAAGGTTTTTGCATCATGATAGAACAAATAAACATATTGGTCTCTTCATCAAAGATTAATAATTGATCAAAATATGGACCATGTAAATTTTTCCAGACAGTTTTCATTGTTTGTCAATTCAGTATCAGCATGCTGCAGTGGTTTATTTGCCTACAATTAGAATTTGCCTTTTATTCCTACGAGTCACTCAAATTTGTTGACAGAGTTGCAAGACACGATGTCCAAATTCAAACTCTGAGATACCTCTCCAAATTCGTATTCTGTGCATACATATACATGAATATAGAGATTGAAGGTACCTTTACCATTTTGCTAGGAAGTGATGAGATATCAAACTTTTTATTCTCTATTGATGTACAGTAAAATGAACTAACTAGCAACAAATGTAACGAATAACACAATAGATATAAACAAGTTGAAGCAAATACAACACAACAAAATTAATAATCAAAAAGGGAAATAGAATGTTCAACATAAGGAATTAATGTAGCACAAGCATGATATGCCAAAACCTCTTGCTCCGAACCAAATTTCTGTTGTCTACCAAAATCTTCAGCACCTGAAAATCCTGGATTGCTCACCAGCTCCTGTGTACTCAACTATTCATGCCTTTCTTTATGAACCAAGTAAATATATCCCTTCACTGGAAAGCTATCCCAGAAAGACATAAATACCTTTTTATGTTTATTGCAACTTTAAAATGTGTGCAATAATAATGCTACCAGCGATATCACCACAAAATTCTTTGAAAATTCCTGCAATTATATGAACAAGATTAATTCACTAGATACTATAGGTTCTAAACTTAAGAAAGTGGGATATTTGAATTGGCAAAAGTTAAATGCATGGTATTTCATTTTGCTCTAAATACAAAGGCATTGCTTAGGCAAAACAATATTATGAAGTATAAAGTATAAGCAGATTCATGACAAGCAAAGATCATCTAACAAGTGAAGAAATCATGTTATCCATAAAATTACAATAATTAATTAGGATTTTGAAGAGGCCAACAACAATAAAAACAGAAAGCAAACATACATTTGGTCAATCTATTTGGGAAGAAGTGGCTGTCTCTCATCAAGCCCCACACGATGACTAGCCTGGAAATATGCATGTTAACAACAAAACATAGAGCAATGAGTCCAATGTATAAAAAGCTCTCAATTATAAATCAAGGCAATGACAGATCAGCACCTCTTCATTTGCTCCAGCTGCCATGTTTATAAAGGATTCCTTTGACCTGGAATGAACATAGACACTCGTTATACCAAAGGAAGAAGGAAATCATTTTCTTACAAATGTTTTCTTCTCATGTGGCCATCTAAAAATAATAAATATCCAGCCATTAAACTTTCCAGAAAGTGTAATTGTGGAAAAAAAAATACTCTTTTCCCGTCCTTTCCAGGATAAGCAGGTAGTGGTAAACCTTTCACATAGTAATTCAATAAAATATAGGAAAGCAAAAAGAGAAAGCATGTAAAGTATAAACCATAATAGTTTTCTGGAGCCCAAAAGAAAGCTGATAACTATATGACTGTCTCACTCATGGAAAGGGAAAATTTGAGATCAGTAAATAGATTAGCAAGTACCTTTGTTTGTCAGGAACTTCATGCATTTCCAGCAAACCATTCTGCTCACCTTTGACTTTTGAAAGTGGTGAAAAGAACTAAAGAGAAAATGAGCACGGTGATGCAAAAATAAAATGTCATTGGCTGAAATTGTTTATAAAAATAGTGGTTTATTTCTAATATTGTTAATTACCAATCAGAATAACCAAAATTCAATTTACCTGGTGCATTGAGATGAATACAATAGAAATGCCTAAAACGAAGTTCATTGTTAAAGTATGTCCAAACATCACAGCAGATGCTATGCCCGTAAAGATTGTTGCCACTGTTGACGAGTACTTTTTCAGAATTGTATCTGCAACACATTATATGGGTTATTGAGAGAAGGGAAGGGACACATTAGAAAGCATAGAGGAAATTTAAGATAATTATACTAAACCAGTATTTTTTTAAATAAATTCAACAAAAATAATACATAGCTAAATTATTAACCTGCATATTTGAAGAAGAATGAAGATAGAATTCCTTGGGCAGCATTGTTAGCTATCAATAGCATAGTGGCTTTTGAATGACCTTGTAGGATATCAAAGCTACTAGGACCTGGAACATTTATGACAGCATCACAGAAATCAGTTAATAGTTTGATCATCAGAAAAGCAAAACAGTATAAGCCACAGAAGGTTTAAAAAGTTGTACTATCAATAGATGCCACAAGCATATACTATTGATTTAAACCATCATTTATTAAACTATTTGACAATCTAGGAGCCCGTTTATATGAAGCCCTTAAAGTATCGCGACAAATTTGTAATAAAATGACTACTTGTCACCACATTTACAATGAAGACACACAATGGTTTATGACAGCAACACATGAATAACAATGTCCCAATAACGACAACTGTTCACTGCTTGACAATTCCAGTACATGTTCATTTATGCAAATCTAATTTAAATTAGGATTTTAATCACGAGGCTTACTAAACCTTGAACTTTTAAACATTATGTGTTTCTTAATCTGAATTAGTTGATATTAGCAAATATCAACTTCTTTACTTCATCCTATTTTGTTGTAATCGAAAATCCACATGGTGAGCCTTATTGAGTATAACTTTGTGGCCACGGATTGTGATAACCAGAAATGCTCCACCCGGTAAGGTTTTTGACACGTAACCATGTTTTTTAGTTTGTGAAATGAAAGCCATGTCTTCTGGTTCTATGCACGACCCAGCAATCATAATTATCATCTTCATTAATTTGAATGAGATTAACATTGAAATCAGTATTTCATTTTATTCTTTTTTTGGGGGGAGTAGTCTCTTGTTTTGTTTTACTAAAGTTACAACAATGCATGGAAATTGTCTGAGTTTGTTTTTAAATTATTTAGTATGCTTGATTGAAATGACAACCAGTATCTAGACATTCTCACCTTTGATGACAACAGTTCCGATTATTCCAAGAAAATTGAATATAGCTCCATACCCATATAAGAATAAGTTCTGTAAATCAAGAAAAATAAAATCAATATCTAGATGAATAAAAATTAAATTAGGGAAATACTGTAAGTATCCTGGCACAGTGGCACCACTAATCTGCACTTCTTGAAACTACTTATTTGTTTTACTTTTCTTCCCCATTATATTCCAGGATGTTGACATGAATACATGATTCTTTGAAGTAGTTTCCCAAGTTGACAATGATAATTATACACTAGTATCTGTGACCAAAATAATTATATATCATATCCATTGGTTTTCACTCAAATCCCATTTAGCATATCAAAAACTTATCACGTAAACTACAAACATATCACATGCATAGAATAAAACTAGATAATAATTCAATTTGTATTAAAAAAAAGTAAAACTAATTAAATTTGTATATACTCTCCTGTTAGAGAATGAAGTGATAGCTCATATTCCATGCACAGAGCCAGAGACATAATTTTGACCTCAACATCGTCTGTCGGTTAAATAAAGTACAGCTCAAATATGAAAAAAATTCCAATCCTCCCTAAATCACCTGGAGATAAATGCTTGTATCATACTGGCTCTTCAAAGCGTACTCATTATAGACAGACGCCAATGATGGAATAGTGACCTGCAAAATATCTTCCAGGTTAAAAATTTGGCAAAGAAAGGAATCTAAATAAATAGAAGTATAAAATAGCCGAAATCATGTTGAAGTGAACAACTTGCACAATAATAATCAATACAAGGTTAAAAGAACAAATGGTAAACATCACTTACGAAGATCGAAGTATAGATATATGCACCCATTGTAACAGGAAGACCAAAAGCTGTAGTTCCTTCGGGTAAAGATCGTAGTTGGTTAACACTTATACCAATGAGCAACAAACCAAGAGCTTCCCACTGTAGAAAATAATAAATCAAGCTTTCAATTAAATATAAGGAGTAGGAGCAATTGGGATTTACATGAAGATTACAACTTGCTAAGCAAATTACAACATGCCAAAGTTCAATAGTAAAGATCCAAATAATGGCTACAAGAGAGCCCCTTCTCTATCCCTACAGGCAAGGCATGGAGGGCATACTGTGCTAACCTGAATAACAGAAAACCGACGTTTCATAATCACCTTTAATAAAACTGCTATTACTAAAACCTGCAACAAGCACAATCAAGAGTCAACAATTACAAATTAATTCAACTTAAGCGAACTATAAAGAGAAGAATATTTCAAGGTACTCTCCAGAAAAATAAGTAAAAAGAATAAAAATGAGGGAAGAAAAGAAGAGAATTTCTAGAAACAGAGTGAAAACAAAATTCAGTCAAGAACAGTTGATGGCTGCTATTAAAACTTAATATAGCCACAAGTAATAGGAGGTTTTTTTTGAGATGCATCAGCAACCGTCACAAGAGAAATACCATGTACAATGCATAGCCAAACAATCATTTGACTGGTAATATATTCAAACATAAAGTACGGTGAATGAGAAATTACCTTCAAGTTGCTTAACATCTTCACAGTAGAAGGATTAAAATAAAGCTGCATAGAATGTGATATCAACTTCTAAGTTTAGTCAGATCGAATAATTACTTCAAATGCGTAAAAAGTGACTGAACAATCTTAGGTAGGTAATATGAAGTCAATTGAATCATTTTTCTCTTATTTTCCATTTAAAATTTGAAAATGATTTTAGACTCTGGATGAGAAAGCTAATATGATATGCAAATAAAAGTGCAATTACACAACAGGGACTCGCTAAGGCACAGCCTAGTAAATATTTCGGACACATCATGTGAGATGCATGAGCAACACAAGAAGAATTCACAGCTGATTATAAGCACTATTAAATTACAGGAACTAGATGGAAAAGGAGGAAAACCTCCTGAATAACACTTGATATGAGTTGTGCTAGTGTAGTACTACTAGCATGGGATCAGCACAATAAGACAATTAACATAAAAAGTAATTCTAATATCCTAACAAGCATTAATGACTAGCACTCTAGACTGGATCCTTTTATATATGCTGTGTTCATAGGCTGACTCCACATACCTGCATGACAAACTTCAGATAGTTGTTTATAGCGTACAAAAATGCTGGAATGGCAAGAAGGACATTGTTGCGAGCTGCCTACACAAGATAAAATTACCACAAAAGATCAAATATAAAAAAGCTGTCAGGAAAATCTAGCATTTTGAAGTTCTTTAATTTAAAGATATATAAAAGAAAGATGTGAAGTAAAGAAACAGAAAAACAAGATGCTCTCCCATGTCCATATTCACTGAGATACTAATTAAGCACAACTGATCCAGTCACTATGCAGAATCAGGTATCAAAGATGAAAGTATGCATGCTCTGTTGTACATATGCACTTTAAGGTAATAACGCAGTTGATGATTCTTTTATTATCTTAACTAAAACATGCTTATGGAACATGAACTGAGTAATCCAGTTCAAACCCAAGACGCACGGAACCCGGCAAAAAACAAACATCAGTGGAAATTGAGGATATCCTACATCTGAAAAACTAAGTGAAATTGTAATCAATGTAGAGTCTTCACAAATCTATCCATTTATACAATATCATTATATAATTGTAGTACCTTCACAAAAGTAGAAATCGAAAGAAGAGGCTTCTCTCCAACTTTTTGATTCCTAGCCTGCACAATCAACCAAATGTTACTAAGATAGATAGTAAGACTCTAAGAGCACACAAAAATTAGCTTAAAGATGAAAACATCTCAACGTTTAGTTTGATACTGGGAGCTGGTTGTAGCATTTCATAAACTTCAACGTATCAGTAGTATTCAGGATTACCATGTACCATAGGCTGCTAAGGTTAAGCTTATCCTAGGCATGATATCTAGGGTTAGATTCCTAGATTCACATTATAAAAAAACGATATTAAGTGGGGTTCATCTTCGGCGCCTGACCGTACTCCAGAAGGTTAGTCTCTCACCTATGGAGTATGGGGGTGCATTTGGAAGCCGACAAAACAAAAAAGTCGATAAACCTATTTTCTACCATTAATAATTAAAGAAAACTCAAACTGTAGAGTATCAGATTTTGATTATGTTTCTGTTTACTTGCAAAGATAAATGGAAGCCTCATTCCATTCATTATAGACTAACTACGACTTATCATGGATTATCCACTAAAGTAACTCAGGGAATGATCATTCCAAACAAAGAAATCTCTTTCTTCTATAACTTTTAATATCACTGTCCAGTATCAACCACAGATAAAACTGTGACTCCTAGTAAAACTGTAATTTTCTAATGATTTGCTTCAATAGATTGGCTGAATTGTTGATCCTGCGCTCATAATCCACTTCTCACTTGACACATGCCTTAATTATAAGTAATTGAAAAGACAGTATATATATGAATATGGACAAAGAGCAAGTAGTCTATACCTGGATTAAAAGCATAACAATAGCAAAGAAAACCTTTGCAATCTCTGTCAAAAAGTTAACACTAATTGGACTAAAGTTGAATTTCCCATCCACCTTGCACATATAGACAAGAATAGGCTGCCAAATTCAAGGAAATAATATGTCAGGCACTAACAAGCACAAAATTTTAGTATGAAATAACATAACAACAATGAACACTCAAATATACTTTAGACTACTACAGTCAACACTAGCTTATCTCCAAATGTAAAAGTTCAATATGCAAGTCAAAGAAATGACAAATGGAAAGGAAGCAGTTGTTTTAGGTTTATAGAATCATCATTTCACTATGCCGTAATCATCATTACATCCCTTTTTTCTGATCCAAATAAAAGGATAGCATTCCCAGCTATTAGGCTATCTTCGACACACAGAGAGAATTGGACAGTACAGGTTACGGTCATTTCCCATGGAACCTTTTAATCTGATATCTGTTCTGTGCTGTGTAAAATAGATCAAACACAAAACACAACCTATATGCTACCGAATTACCATTCGTAAATAGTAAGACCAATTTGTTTGAGGTAATGGAAAAATGAGGCTAGAAATTGTAAATTTATTACCTGGAATCCAACAAGAATACAGTCACCAACAACCAAGAAGACATTAAGTGCACGTTGCTTGGATGATATCCTACTTTTGTGGATATCATAAGCCTTTGCTATAGATTTGGTTGTTGGTGAAACCAATTTTGAGTGGCAAACACTGCATTCTATCATCCCGTTCTTCATCTATATCTGTCCCTCCCACACTATCAGCGACTCGATCTGTAACTGTATAAACAAACACACGTTAAGAAAATGAAATTCAACAGATCTTGCACTTTAGGAACATATAAAATCATAATTTAAATACGAATAATCAAGGAAAATAGAGATCCAATAAAATACGAAGATGCGGAGCTAAGATCTTGAAAAAAGAACCGAGAAAATAAGGAAAAAGATGGAGAATCGGAGATTGGAATTGATGAAGGGAAGAGTAACCTAAATGGAGCGGTAACCGAGCATTTACAAAGAAACACGGTTTGATCTGCAGTTGAAAGAACAGAATCGAGATCGATAAGAGTGAGAGTGTGAGTGTGATTTTGAAATGGGAAAGGACTTCGGATTTTACTCTCTCTGCTTCTTTTTGTTATTATAAGAATGGAAATTGGAAGAGGAATGGAGTTAACTCAGTTAAGAATGTGAGATATGGAAAGAATATGCAGAGAGAGAGAGAAATGTGAGAGACGTGAATCGGTAGTGTATTATTGTTGATTTAAATGAGACTTAATTGTACAAAATCAACTTGCTGACGTGTTCGGTAACTCACAGACCAATCAAGTTTCATCTGTACTTTGCAAGTTTGGGAAGTCACCTATGTTATTACATTGCACACTTTTTCAGCTTACATGTTTCTTTTGCTTCAATTTCCAGGGTTCTCTTCTTTCCCTAGCCACAAAAATTTATAGTGGAAGCTTTGCCATTTATATTTGAATACAAAAAAAATAAAAATATATATAAATAATAATTACACATTTACGCTAACCTTTTTCATATTTACCAAAATCTACTTTTTTTGGGCAATAATTTGACTCTTAACCCTTCACAATATTGTTTATTTATAAGATGTGATAATTTCTCTCGATACTTAGTTAGTTCTGATCCTTTAGAGATTATGTGTATAATAGGAGCATCCGTGTGACAAAAAGATTACCCTAAGATAATCATCTCATGGCTATTGAGAGCAACTCAAATCAAATGGTTCTATATCTCAATCTTTTCTACCTCAGTTTCGCCATAAAATTAAGAAATATTGATCATTCACAACGACTGAGGATTAGTAATCTTTTCGATGCAATAGAAAAAAGTCTTAAAAAATAATGTTATAGAATGAAAGACCTTTGGGTAATAATAACCAGTAATAATATACATTGCTTAAATTAAACAATGAAAATATCATTGAACAAACATGTATAAGGTAAACAACTTAAAACTAAGTCTTCTAAAAGAATGTAGTGTGCAGGATAGTTATTATTCAATTATTATTCATTTTGAAGAAGTCTGGAACCAGAGTGAATCTTTCACGCAAAGTTATCTTCAAGTTGATCACTGTATTGAGAATTCATCTACACAGAAGAGGAGGAACAGATAAAATGAGTAGGCAAAAGAACCAGCAATAAATGAGATAAGATGATTTGCCCCTATTTCTAGAAAATGAGAAGAAAGGGCTTAATATGATTTAAATATGAGATAAGATGATTTGCTTTAGCTTTTTCAAATTTGTGGAGTTCATTATCCACATGGCCATATTACTAGCTCATTACCAATTACCATCATACACAAACAGAATATAATTGAGGGAGTAATATCCACCCAAAAAAATCAGTAAAGCGAGAAGTCCACTATAAAAGTATAAAAGCATTTACTTTGAAACAAAAGAAAGTAAATATAGAAGGAAAAGCCTTAAGCATGTTAAGGAATAAAAAAATCCTAATTTCAGTTATGAATATATCACAATTAAAATGTAAGAAGCAAATATTTGTTTGCACATTATCTGCAAAATCGGGTAACATGTTCATACCAAACCAAGGGCTTCTCTTGCAATTGTTTGACTGTCCTCGCCACAGACTTTACCAAAAAGAAACATAAGGTGTTTTCTTTGTTCCAGTTTCAAGTGTTTCTCTAGGCCCCGGCCAACCATCTCCATTTCAGGCTTCAAAGAAACACCCATAGTAAGAGCTATTAGAGAGCAATAAGTGCATACATAATTATATGGTGCAGCAGACAAGGATTAAAAAAAATCTATCTCACAGTGACCATGATCTCTACATAAACCACATACAGACACTCCTTTCAGATATTTTTGTATGTTCAACACAACATCCCAGCCAGCAGTCCTTCAATAGGATTAACTATGAGATATGGTTGCACTTATAGCCTCCCCATGTTGTTCTCACTTCCTGCAGCTTATTTCAAGTGAGTTGCCATTTCAGACATGTAAGAGATTGGGCGGATTTGTTTGGGCAGGGGTAAGGCTGCGTACGTCTACCCTTCTCAGGCCCCACTAGGTGTGACCCCTGTGCGTTCGGCCACCTTTTTTTTACCCAGTGTGTTTTCTTTTCTCTACTTTTGGGGATTTCTGATCATTGTCTTCCCCATACCTGCCCTCTTTATTTTTAATGAAGTTAGGTTTTGATAAGCAATATTCAAAATTTAAAATGAACAAACACAGTGAGTGGTTATTTGGTACTTGCACTCTCATCTTGAATTCTCCCCACAAATTATTCATCCTTCACTCATTCAAACATTTAAGAGTTACCACTGAATTTAAATTCAGTGAAAACAAGGACAGCATGATAACAACTATACAGGATACACACAAATGCTATGATGATTGATGGCCACAGTAAATAAAGAATAACTCTAACGAAGCAACTATAACCAAGCTTCACCACACTTAATAAAAACTATACAGAGTACCAATTAAAACTTTCATCGAGGAGGTGGAGAAATTTAACAGGAAAAAATGCAAAAAAAAAAAAGAATTGAAAATTTATATTGAACATGCATACCGAAGACTCCTCCGGAGGAAATATTCGCAGAAAAAGGCATATCTTTGACAGTTCTACCATAGCATCAATATGTTTGCCTTGCATTTCCAGAGCCTAATAAAAAAGACAACCAAACACATGAATATCTGGAAACAAGTTATCCAAGGTCTAAAAAACTCAAGCAGTAAGTTACAAAAATTTCAGGTTCAACTTTCATTTGTGTGACTGACGATAATCAAACATTAGTCAGACTTAAACTACCTCTGGTTCTTTCATTTTTGCACTATCAAATAGAGGAAAACAGACACAACATCCTTATTTAATGGCATGATACAATACCACTTCCTAAGAATTTGTTATATTTCCAATAACACAAATTAATATAAATAGACAGCAATATTTTAACTGAAAATATAACTGCCTTCGCTAATAGTCATTGCAAAAATGTAATTTTCTTGAAACCAATATGCTAAAAGACAATATTACCAGATCATAAGAGTTAGAGTAAGAAATTACCCAAGCCTGTAGAAGACATGAGCGTGTGCGAGCAGCAACAGCTGCAGACACCATTGTTGCAGCACGGACATTTTCAAGGCCAATGTTTTCAGCAAATCCAGCTAGGAATTTCTGAGCATCCTCACCATCAATATCAATTGAAGTAGAGTAAGTTGGTTCCCTGAATAGAAATAAGGTAACCGGTGACTACACAATCATTATAACGGGAGTAGACGATATGATTAAAAGATGCAAACTAGCAGTAATCAACAAGATAAATAAGATTGCTGGACTAAGAAAACCACACCTGCTGCAAACATTTAGGACAAAGTTAACAGAAGCTCGATACAAAGAATCCCGAACATTTGTTGGGTCAATCGATACTTGGACACCAGAAGTTCTGCATAGTTGACGTAACTGTTCATGTATAGTTATGTACATGCAACAAACAGTCCAAGTGTTATGAGAAGAGAAACAAATTAGTTTCCCTTTATTAGAGAAGAATAAGAAACAATCACTGTGATATTTTTATTAGTTAATGTTCATCAATATAAAAAATGCCTAAGTCACATATTCATCACCTTACCACCTTGTTTTGTTAGGCTACTTAATATAAAATAGGAGAATATTAAACTAACACCGACCAGTACATAATTTTTAAACAGCAGTTGCCCTAGAGTTAAACAGAGGCCTGTATGATTTCTTCTGAAAAGCACTCAAAGAAAAGCAATACCAAGCTTAACCTAATATACTCTCTATTCCAAAATAATAATCACAAATGTTAAATAAAATAATATACATTATTTGATAATTAAGTGAACGACCCTATCCTAAAGAGTGAAATATGGGAGAGGGGGCAGACCTGAATTATATCATTCTCTATGATGTCTTTTCCGGCCATTCTACTGTCAACAATTGCTGGAAATCAAGTATGAGTTGCAACTTGAATTAAAGGATGGCAAAAGAATATCGAAATTATGAAATGTGTATCTTTACCTACAAAAAAGTGCATCAATATAATCATAATTTAACTAGGCACCGGAAAGTAAAGACCAGCCACAATCGTAACAATTAATAAACTACATCACAGTTGTACGTAACAACTTAAAAATAACAGAAACCAAAAGCAACTTACGCAATTTTTCTTACTCATTAAAATCAGCCACTATTTTCATCATCTTGTCTGTATATTTAAAGCAAATAAGAAGCTCACTGTAATTTATTTTGTCAATACAGATGTATTAACAGCACAAATGAACCTACAAAGTGAGATGATAAATAGGGGAGCCGAGAAATGGTAGCCACACACTGATTGTCATTGGATGTAATTCATGTACGACAATGTAGGGTCCACTCTGTATTTAAACTTTAAAGGTAGTGTATCTATAACATAACCTGTACTACTAATGTCAAGTGACTTAAATCCCTTTACCTCTAGTTCCAAAATCAAAATTACTTGATATAATAATCTATATAACATTCAAAGAGTGTGAGTTGTTAGCATCGCCCCATATAACATTCCCAGTGACAAAGAACCCTTAGCTTTTGAGTAACTTATATCTCTTCGACTACTATCCCTATCTTACTTGAGAATAATTTTCAAGGACACAATGTAATTGGAGTGAACTAAAGATAAAAATGAAAGAGAAAATCAATGCAATGCAAAGCAAAACAAACCTCGAACCACTCTGTATGCTTCCCTCTTATATTCCTCTTGATCATCAACATCCAACACAGTACCATTGATTATATGTGGCCACCATTTCGGCAATTTCTTTTGAACTCCAACAACCTTGTTCTTCGAAGCTCTTCTCAAATTCAAGGACCTCTCAACCGGCGATAACGGATTCGCCGCCTTCTTAGCCGTTACAGTTCCAACAACAACCTCTCTCCCGCCGAGACTCCGGTCCCTCCGCACCATAGGAGCAGTATAGGAAGACGCGTTTCGGGTCCAATTCAAAAACCTAGAACCGAAATGGATTATTAATCTGAGAGCGGTGAAGGAGAGGAACGTGAAGAGAGTGGAAGTAGCGACAAAATTCAAGGTGGAAGGGCGACATGAAACAACGAGTCTTCGGTTATGGTCAATAGTGAGTAGGGTTTGCAAATCGGTATAAGCGTCTTCAGCAGAAGAAACGAATTGGCGAATATTGGAACGGAGGGAAGTTCGGAAAGTATTCAAGTGAGTGAGGTCGATAACGGTTTCGATTTTGGGTTCAGAGTGGGTTGTGGTAGGGGAGGTGAATTTGTTGCGGCGGTTTCTGCGGCGACTTCGGCGGCGGAAGGTGGCGGAGAGAAAGGTGGGGCATCGTGGTGGGAGATGGAAATGGGAATAAAAGGTGGAAGAAGAGACAGTGTTTGGAGAGAACATATAGTTAATTAAGTTTTACAGGTAATGAGTATTTGCTGTTCTCTCTGATAACTCACAATGAGTAGTAGCGAGACAAAGACAAAGAGTAGCACCAAAAAGATAATAAACTTTCTCATCAAAATCTAAAATTATTTTTATTTATAATAAACTCCTCTTAATACATCCAATTAACAATTATATGCATTGATTTTATACACAAAAGTATTGGAAATGTTTTAATTTTTATTTTCACCATTCTCAATTAACAATTTTCTCCAATGTTTATAGCAATGAACCTTTTCAGAAGTTCTTCAACAATTTAATATGTCAGCTGAAATTAATGAGAGTGTCACAATTGTTATTGAAAGTAACCTAATCAGACTAAATATTTGAATAAGAGATATGGAGGAAAGTTTGTATAAAGATGTAACATTTGATGACCAAGAAACATGTAAACTTGGTCAACTATGATATAAACTTCATGCATCATCCATATGATTATTTCTTTTACGTAGTTTCATCACTTTTCATTTTGCATCCAAAATTTTGCCATTTGCCATTTGCCATAACAAAGTTACAAACTAGGAAATCAGTTTTCAGAATACCTCCCAGAAATAGTAGAGCCAAAATTCAACATTGCAACCTCCACATCCAGTTCAGTCTGTGTGGCATGAATCCTAGTGTCGGCATGCAGTGGAGCATCAACTGCAGCACAGAGAGCAAAAATCCACATGCAATCATTTATTGTGATGGTGTTGTCTGCAGGTTCTAGCAAGCTAATCCATTTCCGCAACATAGATACTCGGGATACAGAGTCCATTGCTAAGATTGCAGAAAGCAAAGGAAGAGTGGGAGAGCTGCTGCTAGTTTGGTCAATGTAAGTTTTTGATGAAGGATTCTCCGGAGGCAGTGCAGGATCCTTGTCTTGAACTGTCAGATCAGTGGGTTGATCAATTGACTTACTGGGCAAATGAGTAAGTAGGCCATCCCTGTTCATTATGCTAGCTGATTGTCCAGAGTTGTTCCCAACTGGATTTAAGGAATGAACAGGTTGCAGATTATTTGAACCTTCAAGAGATGAGAGATTCTGGAATAATAAGTTGACAAACAAAGGAAAATGGGGTCGGTAATTATAGCATTAAAATACAGCCAGAAGGCTCCTAATCCAATGCTTTATTAGCATGGACATCAATTAGAATCTTATATGCACAAATTTAAATGATTATATTGTGCGTGTCAAGCTAGATGGGTCCAAAATGCAATGGAAATGAAGGAAAAAGAGAAAGGACACGTATATATAGAAATAAGTTCTTCAAGAACATGCCGCTCTCAATGCCGAAAACTCAGCAAGAAATACATCCTCCCACTGTTTTAATGGTAACAAATGCTCAGGACACTCGGGAATATCAGGAATCTTGAGCATGTAAGCACTTTGTTCATTCTTAAGTTTACTTCTATCAAGTTTGGCTACCTTCACTTTAGGAATATGATTCGCCTCCCACCTAAGCAAGAAAAAGAAAAGTTAAGATTAGTGGGTAAACTACAGTGAAGTTTCTCCAGCTCACTGCCATTTGAAAGACCCAAAACTTCCTAACATATATATCCTACCATACTGCTCTAATAGTACTTCAATCATTTTAGAAAAAACGTTGCATGTCAGCTTGCAGTACACTTCAATATAACATGCCCCAAATTTACTCTACAAAGCGCACAACCATGGACTGAACCATACTATAACTTGGCTAGGAACCTGTTCAATACTCATTGAGTAGAAACCCAAACTACAATAATGTACCAAGAATAGAATCTGTATGACTGAACAAAATAATAACCTTTCACCATACAAATTTCTTAGCATATACTTAATATAAGGCTTATTGCAGGCTTCCCCACTCTATCACATCCCCAACTTTTTTTATGAAATTTATAGTTTCAAGTGTGCCCACTATAATTGTAATATTAGAATGCACTTTGCATCTCAAGACTGACTAACAGTTTTACTAAAAACCGTGTAAGTGGACAAAAGTTAAGGCAGTTAAAATGAGTTGTGACATGCCTTTAAAAACCTTTAACATAGAGAATCACTATGCCAGAGAAAGCGAAAGTGTGAACAACAAAAAGAAATTATCAGGATGTAAGAAAGTTTCAATAAATACAATGAACTTCTGACTATTAAAATAATACCTGACATGCCTAAGGTATTCCCATCCATCTTCTGGTGCACCAGCATCGAAATTTGGTTCTCCCTCGACCAAAATAGGCAGGCATCTGGATGCTAGAATAATCATCACTGTCTTCCTTTCCACTGCTTTTTCTTCTAAATTCGAGCAACCATTCCCACCCATAAGACTATGTCCATGAGTACAAGAAGGGTCGACAAGACTTACATTTTCACTACTTTCCACAAGTTGTAATTCACCATCCATATTTTTATGACACTGAACCTGGAAACAAGTGCAAAACTTTCAGCACCAGAACTATCAATTCACGAAAAATCAAGAAGTTAGAGGTGGAATAAATATATAATTTAGTCTTTAGTAACAGTAACAATCAGGTAGGGCATATTCTTCTCATTCAAGCAGTGTAGACAAGAAATTGAACTTTTATTGAAAAACAATGATACAACTTTCAGCATACATGTCAAGTATTTCTACTATGAATGTATTGTAAACAATGAAGTATCCCCTATTAGTGTATGACCACAGCAGTCATACGAATTTACAGTTAATCCTAATGCACAAGATTTCTCATATACGATGTCTTTATACAAGTAGTCATGCGACTGAAGTGAGTGCTTAAGTGCACAATTCAGAACAAAAATTCAACTAATGTGGCAGATTAGATCCTTTTGCTCATTCTTCAATGGACTAAGACATTCACAATTCTCCATCTTCCATTAGCAGCACCCACACCTGTCAGAAATTGAAAAATCAAATTGACAAAGTATGAGCTAACAACTGGAGACAGTTGGATAACAAACAAAAAAAGTAAAAACACAAACAATAAAGTTTTATGCAGTTCACCCACACAAAAAATCCTCGTTAAGTTTTTGCATAGAAATAAGACCCACCACACAAAAAAGGGAAAATGAAGAGAAAGGAAGATTATGTTAAAAAATCTCCAACAACTACTGCAACCACTATTAAAAAACATGAAATGGGTACAATGAAAAAACAACAGTAAAACTGAGGGGAGAAAAGGAGTGAAAATAGAAGAGTAAATTTTTATAATGATGGATTCAATTACAATCTAAAGTAATCAAGGATACATGATGCATTCTAGTTCAATGGAAAAAAGTCAAATTACTGTGAAGTTACTTAAGAACTTGGGAAACAGTAAGGGGAAACAACTCCAGACATGGAATTTCCAAAGAGAAGCAAAGGATAATCAACATTCACAACTCCTGTTGGAAGAAATGCCAAAACAACAAAGAACAAGGCATGTCACAATTGCAATTGGTGCAACTTTCAGAATCCCCTTATGAGTGTTAATATCACCCTATTCATAAGTTTATAAATAATTTGATACATAAAAGAATGAAGAATGGTGGTTACCAAGGATTGGTTTTTTGTTAGGAAGGCACTGAGGAGAGTTATGAGTGTGAGGTGCAACCAAAGTATCATACTCCTTAGCAACATTATGAGATTGAAGACATTTATATATAGATTTCCAAAACTTGCGTTGCTGGGTCACATTCACAAACCTCAGTGCTTCCATCTCCTTTCTTGAATATTTGGCCTCCGCCGCTGCAGCCGCCACCACCGCCGTGTTCTTCATTCCTCTTACATTCACTATCAAATTCTCCTTCTTCATCTTCCCTCCTGTTCCTTTACCAACCCTTTTTCTTGATTGCTTGTTTGTTTTCTTTGATATAGGAAAAGTGGACCCCACCAATGCCGTTTCGTCGATCATTTGAATACCGAATGAAGGGATAACGGATTCCAACTCCTCCAAGAGTCGCTTCTTCTTCAGCTCCACTTCAGAAGAATCAAGAACGATGTGTTCTTGTTGGGAATCTGAAACATGAGCCATAACTCTGAATACGATATACACGCACTATTTCGAATCTTGAAATTGTACACTTTTGGATTGGAATTGCAGGATTTTATATAGGATTCATATTTGTTTCCGTTATAACCATTAATCACGTGCTCTTTATATAAACACACTAAAGAAAAATAAATGATTTTGTTGCACATTAGTATTCAAGAACCAAAGAAAAATTAAATGATTTCTTATGTTTAATAATTGAGTGCATTAATAAGTTAACAATTTATTCTCAATATTTAAGAAAATCAATTAAATAATGATTTATAATTTTAGTACTACTAAGAAAACATAGCATGTGATGATGAAAATTAATTGATTATTACTTCACAGAAAGTGATGTTATGCAAACAGCTAGCTAGTTGAAGTAAATGTGCATAGGAAAGCTTTTTTGTTTTTTCATTCAAAGTCTACTTGGTTTGAAGTTTTAACCTACAATAACCTTTATGATTAGTATGATTGACAAAACTTTTCTATCATAAGTTGCAATGAACTCAAAGAGCCTTTAAATGCTCCATCTACTCAATTCATTAATCATTTAGATCTTAGACTGATTCTCATAAACTTGGTTATAAAACTACACTACTTAGGTATATTAGCAAGGCCTTTTAACTAAAAAACTCTTTCAACAACTGTCTTCTACTACATTTTGATCTCTAATTCTTTTTCTACAAGTCTCATCTTACCTCTCAATATGTCACCATTGTCCTCTAAGCAAGGAAATAAGGGTATAAACTACTATTGCAGGACTAAGCAGGGAAATTGCGAAAAGAATTATAAACATATTACCAAAAAATAAAAAAATATATACTCTCGAATATCAGTGCCATGTATCACCTTAGTTTGATCACAAGAAACAAATAATGAATATGAAAAGATCAACATTTAACCCAGGCAGATCTCCACCACACTACACATACCCATTGTTGAGTTATGGCTCTATAGATGTCAGCACTACAAGTGCTATACCAGAAATACTTGGAATTTAACAATAACATGAATCAGGCCATTCCAATCTTACACATCCAATCTCATGAGAAAAAATAATATATATTATAAATATATACGCAATATCTGACAAAATATGGAAATAATTGAATCAAACTGTGCAGAATTCAAAGAGAGGTTAAAAACTCAAGTTTATTTGCTTAAACTTTCTGGGGCAGCAGGAGCAGGAGTCTTCAGAAGTGGTTGGAGTGCTTTTACAACAATGCTCATATTTGGCCTAAACTCTGCTTCATACTGCACACACAGTGCTGCAACAGCTGCAAGCTGCACAGTCAAGCGTAATTAAGTACAGTCAGTGTCCATTTCAAAATGGAAGACTCAAGCGGCATGGTTTGTCTCTCATTGAATTTGGTATCTACATGCGCATAGAAAGAGAAAAGGATTTATATATATACATAGAGAGAGGGGAGAGAGATATACCTTAGCAACTCCTTTAGGGGGGTATTCTCCCTTCAATTTTGGGTCGACACATTGTTTAACTTTATCCTCACTTAATCTGGGGGTAGCCTGCAAAATCATCAACGTCAACAAAATATCGATTAGTAACGACCATTGGTAAATAACTGAAACAGGTATGAGCAGGAAAACTGACCCATGTGACAAGACTTTGCTGTCCACGAGGCATGGTATGATCAACAGGTTTTCTTCCTGTAAGAAGCTCAAGAAGAACAACACCAAAACTGTAGACATCACTCTTCTGAGTCAACTGGCCAGTCATTGCATATCTGTAGAGTTTGCCAAGACAACAAAAGCTAAGAACCAATAAAACCATACAAAATCTCCAAAATGAGGCAAAAGAAGAAATAAAAATAGCATACACATCTATGAGTTCAAGGGGAAAATAGGAGATGATATGTAAATGAAAAGGCCACAAGTTCCAGGAGCTTACTCTGGAGCATGATACCCAAAAGTTCCTAGCACTCGAGTAGAATGAAGGCGTGCAGCCATGTCAGGAGCCTGATTTGAAAGGTTAAAATCAGCTACCTTAGCCTTGTAACCTTCAAAGATAAGCACATTACTGGATCTGATATCTCTGTGAATAACAGGTGGTTGAACTTTCTCGTGTAAATACTCTAATCCCCTTGCTGCATCAACTGCAATTCTAACTCGCTGTATCCAATCAAGAGTTGGCCCTGGTTGTGCCCCTTGAACTCCCTTTCTACCTGGAATAGAAAGAAAAACAAACAAAATCATGAATTGAACTACTGAGCTATGAAATATACAATAAGACAGGACATGATACCACATACCATGCAATATGTCATGAAGAGAGCCCATTGTTGCAAACTCATATGCAAGTACACGGAGATTTCCCTCAATACAATAACCGTGCAACTCAACAAAATTGTCATTTTTCAATCTTGAGACCATGGAAACCTGAAATAGGAAACATTGAATAATAAAGCTATTAAACTCAGAATAACTATACAAAACCAACATACTTTCAATTTATAAACTATAATAGTTTATTTGTTAATGGCAGAGACATGCCTGAGTCAAAAACTCATTATTTGTTTCAGGTTCAGATGAAACATCAAGCTTTTTCACAGACACAGCTTTTCCGTTGTTCAAGGTTGCATAATACACCCTTCCATATGATCCTTCACCAATCAATGACTTTGATCCGAAGTTGTCAGTCTTTTCTTTCAGCTCATCTAAAGATAATGCTGGAACTTCAATAGGTGGTGGTGCCTTTTGTGTTTCAGGTTTGATAGGAGCTGATGCCTTTGAGCCTTTGTGGTTGCCTGAAACAAAAAGTTATTACAATTGAGGAATCTTTAGTAGGAAAGAAGCCATTCATCTGGGTATGCTTAACTATGAAGACAGTAAAACTTTGAATTCACAATTGTTAAAGTATCTACAAATCTAGAACTACATACAACATGAACTACAAAAATCAAAGCCTCTTTTAACACTAGGTGGGATCAAGGAAGAAGCAGAAGGCATTCCTGTATAGCAATTAAAATTAAAAATGCCTTGGAATTAACTATTCTATTGTTAATATATTTAATTCCTTCCCACGTAATAAACAAAAGCTGGGAGAGAAAAATACAATGGATTAGATGAAGAAACTCACCATCTCCATAATTCCTTGGGCTTTTCAGGTGCTCATTTTCATTTGATGGGTAAGACTCTTCCACCTGAAAAGTACAGCAAAGCCACCGACGCATCCTTGTCTTCGTATTCATATGTAAATTGTCTTTGCTGCGATTTGAATTCTCCAGGCGGGCAAAGTAACCAGGAGGAGAAGCATGTGCCTACATAATGCCATAAGAAACATGAACATTAAGTCAATGACATTATAATTAGGAACATAGTTTCTTCATAAAAGCCAACCAACAATTAATTCAAGACAAATAACTCAATGACAGTGGGGTTTGGGACGGTAGCCTTGTCCCACAATCGGAGAGGTCCGGGCACAAATTTTAGAATATAAGGTAATAACGGTCGCAAACATTGCTACAAAAAAATTGATGTTTGATGTGTAATAAAAATGGAATGCATTACAGTTTCACAATACTTGTTTAAATTGCAGAATTTGAAAAACATGACAGGAATAAATGGAGGAACCTTAAATAAATGATCAGCTTATAAGTATCAGAATCGTTCATTGACATAATTAATTCAACAATTTGGCGCAATAATAATAAACAATAAATAGAAGACTGATGCAACAATAGAAAGTAAAAAAAAAAAAAAAAACAGAAATGCATGCAAAATGAATGAGGTAGTTTCAGGTAGTGAAACCAATTTAGTAGAAAAGATGAAATTGGATATAGTTACCAAATGAGAAGAACGATGGTTAAAGTGTCTGTTGTCCATTAAAAAGGGGAAAGTAAAATAGAGAAACAAATCCAAATCAGATTGAAATGAAATGAATCCAAATCAATCAGATTAGAGAAAATGGAAAACACCGAAAGAGCCCAAAAAAAATATTAAGAGATGGGAAAACAAAAACAACAAGAATGGAAAAAAAGGAGAAAACAAAGAAAGAAAAAAATAGGTTAAGCTAAATTAAGCTGAGAAGAGAATCCGAAATAAAAGGTAAAAAAAGAAGAGAGAGAGAGAGAGAGAGTACCTTTTGGGTTGTTAGGGTTTGTTTGAAATTGAATTTGAAATTGAAATTGTGAGGATGTAAATGAATGAATAGAGAGAGAGATGATGTCTGTTACTCATGTTTTGGATTTTTGATGCCAACGAATGAATCTCTCTTTCTCTCTCTCACTACCAGGTAAGCAACAACCCATTTCACTTTTTAAATTCATTTATTTTATAACGGAATTAATTTTATTTAAAATTCAATAACATGTATATAACTTTTTCTATAGGACTCCATCATTTGTGAGTTGGCTCATTTTGTTACGAAGACTAGTTCCAAGTCCAACCTTTTTAGGGACAATATAGGTCATTCTGCTTCTTAATTATTATTACCTTATAAAACTATTTCCAACCTTTATTATCTAGGCATAATGAATCAACATGTCTTCAGCCTAATAATTTTGCAATATAGTCAACAATTCAATAGGGAAGAAGACTAATCTTCTGACCCTTTATTAGTTACACATTTCTCTCTGTATCTTCAAATGTGTATGTTTCATGAATACCCCTAATTGGCATGGTATCCATGAGCTTTGAGTACCCCTAATTCAAATGTGTATGTTTTCTTTAATTCTTTATGAATTCATCATTACCTAATGCGTCATGCTGCTGTATATGCAAACTTATGACTTTTCTATTTATTATAAAAATTCCGAGCCAAATAACAGATATTAAATGATTAATGATACAAACAAAGCCAAATTGATCACTAGCTTGAATTGTGGTCAAAACTGAAACAAAGTGCAAAAAATCCTCAGCCTATTAAAGGTGAAGATGTCACAAATGTGTTAATTCAGTCTCTGCTTGCCCTTGTTTTTTATCATCTTTGCCTTAAATCTTGACTTTACCATTAGAGTCTGTACTGTATTTATGAAGTTCCCAACAGCCATCAAGATCAACAGGACACCACAAAATATTACCTGCCACTCATAAAAAACCCCAACAAATGCACTCTGGAGCAACAACACTCCAACATATGCTTCAAATCCCTAAACAAAAATAGGAACACAAATATACTTAAGCAAAACCCAAGTGACATTCCGGTCAAAAAAAATAGAAAATGTGAGTAACATACAAAGGCCGAGTAATAAGCTTACGGCATGTTTTGGGTGAAGCTGTCAAGTTACCTGCAATATGAAAAGCATGGGACACAGTAACCATAGTTGGCCATCCACTCCAGCTGTTTCCCCCCATACCACATCCATCCTCTTAGCCTAAGATTCAGAGAAAAGTAAGGATCAAAACTATACATGTATTATCCAATATCAGTCCATTTGATGATAGCAAAGATTGTGTTATGGTAAAATATAAGTGAAATTGACATAGTAAGGAAACAGTGCCACCTTTCCCAACGCAATACGAGTATAAAGTCTCTGGCGTTGATATCTATTTTGCAAAAGCATTGCAACTCCTTGCATCATAGCCCACTGTAGGAAAAGTTGTACACCTATCTGCACATGTTATTGAGACTAAATGATGGGCACATAGCAAAGTTAATAGGAAAAAAAGGAAGAAAAACTATATGAATAGGGGAAGAAGGAACCTAACCTGTGCCTTTTCACAATCTGGTTGTCCTTTAATTTCCCAAGTGAGACTCACAAGAGCCATTACCATAGCACAATAATGATGATATATCCACCTGTAACCATATAGCAAGTTTATTTGCCAAAAGATTCAGTCCCATGTAAACCAACCCCTGCCCTTCCCCAACTACAATATGCCATACAAGGATGGCAATGTTTATAACGGAGAAAAAGGTGATCAAGTGCACGTGGCTCGCACCTAGTGGGTTCTGGGAACGGTAAATGCACATGGCCTTACCCTCGCAAGCGAAGAGGCTAACATTCTTACCGTTTTGCCGAGGCTCACACTCTTGAGGCATAAAAAGTATAAAAATAAAAATAAAAACTGATGATGCAAAATAAAGATACCAAAATCACAGGTATCTTGGATAATGAGGATCCAAAAAAAGTGGACACTTCAAGAATGACAACCTTGAGTAGAAAAATAAAACTCAAAAGTATGTATAAATGCAAGGTAAGCAACTGATAAAAACAGGGAGAAAGAACCTAAAAGGAATCCCTAATCACAGTTGTCCCAGAAAGGAAAATGGACCATAGCTACTTCCAAAGCAAGCAAAGAAGAGAAAGACGGTAGTGTGATAAACTTTCTGGGACTTGAGTTGAGTTAGTAGCAAAAGTCACCCCAAAGTTCACATCCACTACCATGTCAATGATAACTACATTCCCTCTTGATCACCCCAAGTCCAAACTACTTTCTCACTAAGACAGTGTCTATGGACACAATAATCTCCCTAAGTATTACTTGATGGATACAAAAATTGTGGCTTTGAAAGGTTGACGAATCCTAGGTACTCAATAGCACTGAAATAGAAAGGGTAGCAGGTTTTGGACTGTTCCTTGCGACGCCATGGTGGGTAACGGAAAAGATGGACATAGCACCCATCGTAGGTCAAATAGCAACAGAATTGTAAGTCAAATCGCAGGTCACAACCCACTACGTTTTTTTGGTGCGAGTGGAACCCTAACTTTAGAGGGAAGTCTTTTTGCCCCTTTTATATGTAGCAGGTTTTTCCCAAGGTTTTAGGTAATTAAACCTTCTCCTTTTTTCTCTTCAACTTAACACATTGATTTTCCTAGGCCACTCGATTTTTAGTCGACTTCACTCTACCTTTCTTCTCTATTCTCCTTCCTAATTCCAGTATACATGTTCGGTTGCTTCCATATTCTTCATCAACACAGAACAAAACTGCAAGGCTTTCTAATTCACGAACATACCCCATCTTTTCTCAACAGGATTTTTTTTGGCCTCTAATTGTTTGTTTCATCATCTCTTTATTGATTCTCTTACGAAACCCAATTTTGACATCATCTTTGTTTGGTTGGGTTTCTTGAGATACGACTCTGTTATGGACTTCAACTTCGATCAGTTCTAATATCTTTAATACTCTTATCTTGATTATTAATTAGTAATGTGTCTTTAATATAATCTATTTTAGTATTATTGTGTATTTATATGTGTAGGCTATAATGTTTTTTGGTTGGCCGCTATCCATAATTGACTAACTAGGATGAATCAATAGCTGATTATCCCATTTTCAATTATTTAATTTGACAGCAAATCACAGAACCAAGAATTTCTTATCCATTCATGTATACGTCATTATAAGAAAATAGTATTCCCATCAGAAAGGCTACATATAGCAAAGAGTGTAATATATGTACCATGGACGAATATCACTTCCATTGACTCTCAGTATGTTCTCTCGGAATGCCAAACCAGCATAAAGGAATAGCAGCCATGCCTGACAAAAGATAATACCCAAAATGACAGATTATGTATGAAAGGTTTATCATGTAATGAAAGAAGAGAAGGTGATATCAAATACCTGGTAAATCTGAACGGGGAAAGCTGGTAAGCATCCTTCCCAAACCCAAGATCGTAGAATAAGCAGTATCGCTGGAAAAAGGAGGAACAACAGGGCAGTTCTATCCTGAACATAAGAAGAAGTGTCATTACACAAAAAAATTGATAATTAGATAAGTTTAAGTGAAGAAAGAGAATATACTCTGTAACTGTTGTATTCCTCTTTAACCTTGAGCTGAACATCCTTCTTGGAGGCACGCACATTAATAGGTCCCATAAACATCCTAAGAAATTTTCCTGAAGTAATTGACATACAAGTCATAGTTATAAATTCAAATCATTCCATAGAAATTCGACAAAGTTTTAAGCTGACTATCCACTATCTAACACAACCTTCTCCTTTTAACTTAGTTTGGGACAGACTATGTATCATGATATTATCCATTTACTTTATGGGTAAGTAACTAATTTCGTGCATTCCCTCCCGGGAAACCAAAATTTGGGATCTAGTGAGACTTTACATCATTAGACTGACTAAGGCCTTGTTGGTGTACAATGAATGATATAGTGAAAGGAATGAATAAAAGTGGGATAGAGCAAACCATGAGCATGACCAGGAAGGAGGGTAGCAGCATCACCATCAACCATGATGCATGTTGCTCTTTGCAAATCTTCATCCAACTATAAACATTTGGGATCAAATTAATTAAATTGAAAATGGAAAAAAAGAATAAAACATGAGAGTAAAGTAGAAGTAACCTTATGAAGTAAAGTGGGGTTGTTAGGGAGAAGAGAATAAAGGGAAGAACGAAGGGAACTGATTTTGGAATGAAGAGAAAGGGCACGTTGTTGAAGTGATTGTTCATCAATTGTGGTTTTTGATATATGAGCTGAGACTGAATCTTCAACATCTTTTGCTTCTTCAATTACCTTTGCTACCTCTTCTTCTATCTTTTCCGAATTCTCCATTCTTCTTCTTCTTCACTCTTGATCTTCTTCAACAATCCTCGACCAACCACTAATATTCATACACACTTTTACCCAATCAACTAACACCACCAATCTATTCTCGGATTTTGCTCTTTTTTATTACTTTCTGTTCTCTTTCAATTCCCAATAACAGTCAAAGATGATTCCTCTAATCAAAGTCAAAATAAAACATGTTTCTCTTTAACAAAAATGTATACTCGGATACTAACACTCCACCACTCGCATAACGTGTTCCTAAATCACATGATTTAAAGTTTTAATTTTGTAATAATATATTACTTTTTTATTATATTTGAGAATTTGTTAGAGGATATATCATTTTTTTATGATTTTAATTAATTGAAATAAGGTAGGAAAATAGACTTACTGTAAAGGAGAGTCATGTTCTATATATTCATATGAACTATGTTGAATGAAGATTGAGCTTTCTATCTTAATAATTTATCTTTGTTGAGGAGGCATGAAAAACAAGATTGCATATTTTCAACCTCTGACCAAACTTTGCTATGCATTCATAACGTTTCAGACTTTTATGTTGGTACAGACAAGGGAGGTTTGATTATTAATTCAAAAACAAAGAAATGAACAATAAATATTCCTTAAAGCCATATGAAGGAATACACAATCTCTTGGAAACTAATATTTTTAGCCTCACTTCCTAATAGTTATTTTTTAGTTATACTTTCTAGTAATGCTATAAAAAACACAACATGAAAACATAGTAACATGAATTTTCAAATCTTTGGAGGTGTTTCCTTGAAACCCAACATTTTGTAAAGTCCATTGAACATTATAAAGAAGAAGATACACTAAAGGAATGAGTCCACTTTATAAGTTGAAGTACCTAAATGTGTATGAGTAGAAGTATGATTCTTATCCCTTGGCAGTGGCAATTGCATCAATCCCTTCTGTTGCAGCATTCAGAGAGTAACACTTGATCATTGCCCCCTTTCCTCTTCCACATGTACCATCATCATTGATTAGATGGTGCTTATTAATATCCAAGAGACCAAGACATATGTTTTTAGTATTTTATGTATTAATTAAAATTATGAATTTTCAAGATGAATGGAAAAGGTTATGTGATATAAATTACTACTCATCAGAATCATTCCACGATCATTGGTGTGTATAAACGTCACCTTGGATTGAGAAAGTTGAAAGATTAATTTTTTCTGATGAAGAGGCTGGGACTGAAATTACAAAGATATCTTCCAACACTAACATTAGTACTTATTTATTAATGAGTTGTTTACAAGTTATATGTCCATTTCATAAAATGTAAAAGGACTAAGCAGAATGATATATCATTACTCAATTGCAAAGGAGAATAATATATCATCCTATAACTTATAACTTACTTTACTTTAATTAATTAATATATCTTACAACTTAAAGCTTACTTAAATATCTTATTTTGTTTGGGTTGTGATTATAGTCCTATGACTTACTTTGGGTTTTGATCCTAATATATTCAAAGGTTTGATTTTACTCCCAAGTGATAATGTGGCTAACACAAATTTGTGACAGATGTATACTAAAGAATAGCATAACTGATTATGGTGTTGACACATCATAAAAAAGAGAGACTAAAACCAAAACAATAAATTAAAGTAGGGACTAAAAAGTAAGAAAAATAATACGAGACAAACAAAGCAAATAATTATTGAAGTATGATATAAAAATGTCGGATGAAAGAATAAGGGATGAGTTTGTAGAACTACTACATGGCAGTATTGTGATTGTTGCCAGCAAGAATAAGAGAAATTTCTAAGCCTCTGCTAAAAGCCTGGTTAAACATGAGGCGAGTTTGGAAAGTTGAGACAAATGGGAACCATGAAAAGAATACAATTGGTAAAAATATGATAGCTCCCATGCCTGCATCATATAGGCGACCGATTGATCTAATGGATTTCCACAGTCCCAACCTCTTCATCACAGGCTTCCAAGCTACAGCAATCTATATACAAGAATCAAAGACTAGTTAGTGTACTACTACATAAGATATTAAAACCAATACACAAGTAATAAATCAGAGGAAAAAGAACTCACAGAAAGAATTCCCCATCCAGTAGGAATGAATGCCAACAAGGAAGCCAACATGTCACGTATAGTGAGTTTGGTAAATGCAACTGCAACAGTTAAACCAGCTAGAACCAACAAGAACGAGAGTCCTTGGGTAAGCCGCAACAGAAGCTGGAAATTCACTGATGTCTTCCCGTTAAAGGTGAATACCTATTGACCAACAATACAACACAGTCTTAAGATACAAAATTACCAACATAACACCTATCCTAACATTCTAAGATCACATGTAAATGATGTAATGCAATGCAATGCATTTTTCGCACCTTGAAAAGAATTATGAGCCCAACTAGCACAATCCATGACAGGCCATAAACCTGTGAAAAATTACAGACATAAGCAGTCGGTCGATTAAGTTGCAGCATTCTGTACATTTAAATAAGTAAAAAGATCTGCACACTGAGCACATCAAGCCACTGCTTCCTAAGCATGCATATATGAATGACTTAAATATAACTAAAAAAACAACACTGCAAAATGCAGCTGCTGCTGGAACTACTATAATTAATGCCAATCCTTCTGTGACTGCTGGTCTGCACCTATAGATACCAAAGCTCTTATTATGTTCCTTTTGCCATCACACCTTCTAGCAGTACAACTACCACTCCCTAATCATTTTTTCTAGCACTTATGCTACAGCCATCATCATAAAGGCAATGATATAGACTGATATGTCTAGACAATGCAGAACAAGCATTGGAAAGGAATTCATTCTTGATTGCAATGCACTCATCGGTGAAGGCAAACTAGTTTTGCAGATGAGGGGTTTGAGACAAGGAATAAGATCCACCCACTTGATAGTTAGAGAAAGTAAAGTTAAAATGAAAGAGCAAATGTCAATTAAGGAGTAATTTCAGATGTAAGTTCCAAATAGATTGACTTTGTGATAAACAGAAGAGAAACCAATACACATTCTGTTTCATCACCAATACACTACTACATTTCTCTTGTCTGACCCCTATTACCTTTATTTTTGTTTAATTGACTCTCTTCAGCTACTCTTACCAATGGTATCAAATTTGTAGTCGTGTCATTGCTCATGGAAAACGTGTCCACTGTTACCTTTCACCAGAATCCTATACCTACCCTTCAGCCCATTTAATTTAATCTTGGTTAGCCAGCTAACATTTAATCTTCACTGCACAATCACCTTTACGGTTTACAGGGCTTTGATATCTTTCTTTCCCTAATTCACTAGTCTCAGGTATTGCCTAGAGTCCTACAGACTATACTAGCCACCTAAATAGCTATTTATAACTCAAGCAAATACAGAGAATAGAATAGCAGGCAATTGTATCTAGTCAAAAGATTTCACTTAAGTTAGGTATGGATCCCATTCCTGTAATCCTTCATCAAAAAATACGAGATTAAATATGTCTGCCAAATATGCACATGAATTCAATTTGAAAAGATTCTACACTCGTGCACAAATACTATAGCGGAAGATAAACTATTAAGGGTAGAAGTCTGCTTCTGTTTATATCTTAGAACCCAAAAAAACAGAGAACCCGCAAATCGAGTTGCAAATTTGTGCAAATTAAACTCACTCTTCAAGTTAAACTAGAAACAAGAAAAATAATATCATGACGGAAGAGTTCTTCTACAAAAGGACAGAAAAATAGGGTAACAGAAAAAGAAACACAGCTTTAATACCGTCAATGATGTATCTTCTCCCTTCACGTGAAGCTTGTACACAACACCATACTGGAAGATGAAAAATCTTAGACTCAGGATGGTCTCTGCTATCCTTGAACTGAAGGTCCTGATATGAGCCTGTAGACAATAATTCATTTAAACTAAGAATGCAAAAGATCTGAGAATAAAAGAAAAAGTGCCCCAAAAGACTGAGTAAAATTGAAAGGGGAGGAGAAGGAATTTATTTGGGGGCAGGGGTGCTAGCATTGGAGATAATTGTTTTCTTAATTCAACAAAAATTCAAGATCAGCAACTTCAGGAAAAATGTAAGAGCATTATAACTAAACTTGGTTAGTAGCACCCATCCGTTGTATGTCCCTACAGGCGACTGTGTTTACAACAAAAAACATAACCATATAGGAAATTACAGTTCTCACAACATTATAACATATATGCCAAAAGTACATAACCATGAGGATGGTATGCACCTGAAGATAATGATTAGCACGATAATTATGATAACATGTATGCAATCTTCTACAATATGTCAAGTGTTATATGACTTTAAACTTTCAAAGATAAAAGCGCACAAAGTTTATTCTTGCTGTGAAATTTGTCAATTTCTTATTATATAAAACTGGGCCTAACATTTCAGAGAACAAATTTGGTTTTATGCCTAGGAGGTCAACCATGGAAGCAATATATCTTCTACAAAACAGATGGGAAAGTATTAGAGGGTGGAAAACAAGATGTTACGTGGTTTTTATTAATTTGGAAAAGGCCTACAATGGGGTGCCTGATAAGATAGCAATAAAACTGAAACTTAATTGCAAACTCCTGATCACTGAAATTATTAGAGCATAGTGTTGAATGCAGTAAGAGATAGGTGTTAGTTACGTCTGTATAAAGTTAGTTAGGCTTGGTAATAGCTTACTGTGCAAGCCATCAGTGGGATATCAGATCATGAACAGATTGGGACAACTGTAGAAGACAATTAAAATAAGAAAACAAAGAGAAACAGCAGTGCTTTGAGAAACTCCTTCCTCCCTGCCCAAGTGCCTTCCCCCGTATCCTTTCCAGCCTTTTATCAAAAACCGTCCTTGCCACTTAAGACTTACAATCCGATTACCTCTTTCGCCCCGTGTTCTCTACTTCCAAACTACAGGACCTATTTATTTTTTCATAACTTTAGTTACTATGGGGTGCTTACTGCCTAATAGTGCCAATATAAGCCTGGTGAGGTGGAAGGCTCAAGAACAACGGACATAGTATCACTGATATTTGAAAAATCAAAGCTATGAAAGATAGGGTTAAAAACCACATGGCAGGGTCACAAAAGATTTCCCTAGACCTATAGGATTACACCAAGGTTCTTGATCATTTTATTTTGGTCTTGCATGTGCATACTGAACATATCCAAGAGCTACTCCACAACACATGCTTTTATCAAAATAATACAGTCCTAGTGGGATAGTCAAGGGAGATAAAAAATGGAAAGCTAGAGCTGTAGACAGACAGCTTTGGAAGCTCAAGGCTTCAAGTCTATTTAAGAACTAATGCAGAATACAGAGAATGCAATCTCAGCAAGAACCACAGTCAGAGTAGGTTAGAGGTGAAAATCGAATAGCATATTACCACATGTTATATGGTTTCGTATCTTGGTTCTATCATATAAATAACAACAAAATAGAGAGAGATGCATAGGAATCAAGCTGAAGATGTATTTCTGATTTTAAGTTAGAAAAAACTCTGTTAAGCTTAAAAAAAACTTTTACCAAACAACTATAAGTTCCGTGATATTTTTAATTTTAAGGTATTGAATGTCGGGAGGGAAAAAGCTATCTCAGTGCTGCAGAGTTGAGGATGTGATATTGGACGGGTGAATTGATAAAACAAAATATGATCAGAAATTAAAGCATTAAAGACAAGTTGAGAAGGTAGTGGTAGAACCTATAGGGGAAAATAATATAAATGAGTATTTCACGTGGAGGATAGCCCAATACTAAGAGGTAAAGGGAGATCAAGAAAAACAATAAAAGAGACCATAAAAGAGCACCAAAGTTTAACCATTTGGCCGGTCCCAGCCAGTGGGAATACTTTATCGATGTTGAAATGTTAAGCCATCTAGCCAGTATTTGGGCCTTGTCAGAGTCTAGAAAATAATTTTCAAGGTTTATTTCATTATTAAAAAAATTTAGAGGAAGAAAATGAAATCAAAACTTGCTGGAAAATAAGAAATGACAACAGAGCAAACAAAAGGAACCAAAGAGACTTTACAAACTGAGCAGTCTCTCTGCACGTCAGAACAAGAAACTCACTTGAAATAAAACAGAGATGAGTAATGGATCAAAGAGGAACCCATACAAACAACCCAGACCCGTTAAATGTCTAACAACATTGAGAAACTGTTAAAGATTGCTTAAATTGCATACTGTAACAAAATGGAAAGCCTGGCCCAATGTTCACAAAGGACACCAAGCCTTAATCCATTAGGTGGGGTTGTCTACATGGATTGACGCCATAATGCTGTATCATAAATCATACCCATTAACAATAACAACAGACCGTGTAAAGATAAATTGGCCACTGCATTCAAAGTTTCAAACTAGAATTGCAAATAACAAATCCAGATAGCACTATATGGGGTCTGCCAATCTTTAAATATGTTGTTGCACTGGTCCTATTAATAGCTAAGGATGCTAAGAAATAGAAAAAAAGGAAATCATCTGAAATTGATAACGGCAAAATGTTAAATACCAGTTCTTCTTCCCACCAAGCTTCCCAGCTATCTTCTCCCTTAACACCAATTCCACCTCTATAAAGAAGCCAATTCGTCCAATCTCGAAAGTCTTCCACTACCCTAAAATGACACCAAGAAAGAAAATCAGTATATATACAAGACCTATACCTGAAAGGTTACAAAGATAATACTTACTTTTGCCACTCAAATCCAGAAGGGTTGAACAAATATGGAGCAAACAACCATGATAGAGCCATAAACCAACTGCTTATAGTCAGAAGAATGTATGAGAATGTGCCACCTTCATTATAGCCATAAGAAAGATATACTATCATCAAAAGCACAACTTCCAACCTGAAGAAAAGAAGATATATGAATATATTAGATTTCAGCAGTGTTTGTCGATGGCAGCCCATGGCGATTGTCAAAATTCTGCCATCATAGCTTTGGGGATGGGGTTGAGGCCAAATAGCGGACATCGCCATTTGACAAAAAATAATTACAAAATATAACACAATAGACAAAACATAAACTGCATTTCAGAATATATATAAACTGCAGTCCATAAAAAAATAGAAACTGCAATCCAGCAAAAAATGTAAACCACAGTTGAGAAAAAAATAATGTGCAGTTCGGAAAAAAAATTAACAGAGAATACAGATTATGCATTTAACTAAATATATTATAGGGAACATGAATAACAGTTTAATAAGATTAAAAGTTTACAAAAAAATAAAATTGCAGTTAAAAAAAATAGAGTATTAGTTTTTAAATAAATAATACATCAGTTAACAAAAATAAAGAAAATGGAAAACGAAGAGACCGTAGACAACAATGGGGAGGTGACAGCAGCGACGGCAGAGGCAGAAGCTGGTCGTAGATTGTAGAGACGACAGATGGGGAAGAGTTTTTCTAAACATAGAAAGGATTTATGGTCTAACCCAAAATTGGGCATCAAAACCCGACCACGTCCGCTATTTATTTCAACAAACTTACCTAGAAAAGCCCATTCACATTGACATCTGCCTTTTTAGCCATGGAGCTTCCACAGCCACACCTCCATGGCGCCACTTTCGTGTAAATAGCAGACAAGGCCATATGGTGGATATTTGAAATAGCTAATGGCAATTGGCTAGAAAAAGCCACGGACATCTGCCATGGCAAGGCCATGGCGGCTATTTAACAACACTGGATTTCAGTGTAAAGAAAAACAAAGAACTGCAACTTTTAAGAGCACGCAGATAATTTTGAAAGTGCCAGGAAGCGTAATATCTGAGCTATCTGCGTAACAGTATAGAGTTCGGGTTGTGGTAAGAGTTTTCTACAGCCATTAGACCAAGCTACAAGCTCAGACTAAAGTCTCAAGTGCAAATGGGGGTTCGCTCAACTGGCAAGATCATATCATATTGAAACAAAGGTCTTTGATGTGATTCTTGGAAGTGGCCCTTCACTAGTAGGACACGCCAATCATGAGCTTGGACTGGGACAACCACAGCCTATTTCAGATACACTAGTTATTACTTATTACTTATTAAAAGTATCCAATCTAACCATTTAAGTTTGTTTTATGTAATTTAACTATTGCTAGAAATGAATCATGATAAGAAATGTACAATTTTATTTAAAATATAGGCAGTGTAGAATAAAGAAAGACACCATGATTTCCCAACTAATTATTTTATCTTCTTAAATATAAAGAAATAATGATCAAAAGACAGATCAACTAGAGAAATAAATCTTAGTGTTGAACTCAGAAATTCTTTGCTACTTGAATTTTTAAGCACAGAAAGATAGAAAGAGAGAGAATGGCATAAAGTAAGATGATTTAGAATAAGGTAAACTTCATGTCAGCACAATAATCTCACAAGATATTTCCTTTATATATTATTGTCTATAATGAGAGAGAGATACTCACCCTTTAACAAAATGACTACGAGAGTAGAGTCTGTAATTCTCGGAAAATTTGATATGGCGGACAACAAACCCACGCCCAGTTGCTTGATACTGTTGACAACTTAACATATTAACAATTGAGAAACGGAAGTTGATGAAGAGAAAGAAAAAAGTAGGTAGACAAACCCTTGCACCACCATGAAGAATGGTCCGACCAAAATAATGTGTTCTTGTACCCAAGGAAAATGTGAAAAAGACAGAGCAGAGCTGGAACTGCATTGTGACAAAACTAACAACGGCCTGCCGAGCAATTGAAATTAAATAATAAGAAAATTACGATATTTGTTCTCAACTTATTCCCCTCACAGTATTCAATATAGATGTTAAAGCTAGAATCAGCAAACCACGAGAAAATACTTAAATTACAAACATTATTGAAATCATTCTCAAATCAAACACATTGCCAAAAAAAGTGTAGGATTAGTAGCCAGATAAGAGATAACATGAACACAATGTACAGTCTACACAAGTTCACATGGATAATGATTGACATGCCTGTTAGTAACAGGATAATGATTGACATGCCTGTTAGTAACAGGATAATGATATGGCCAATAATGAAAATGCGCGAGAGTGATATGAGAACACCATTATTGAGTACCAAAAGAAAATGCAGCATTTGGTTTAATGATGCCATGTGAAACATGCATGAGTTAATTCCTCACATTATTCACAAATTCCAGAGAAGTGACACAGGATATCTAAACCTCATCTCTATATCTCAAACTCATAGATAAGCATGGAAAGACACTTGTGTGTATGTGCAGATCAACTTCTCAAATATTTCAAGTATCTGCCAATTTGTTGCACAGGATTTCTTGATGAAAACTATAAAGAAGAAGAATGAGATACACACATACAACACAGACACAGACACTCACCCTCAAGAAGCCTTGTTCAAGAATGAAACCCAAGATCATTGGCACAGCAGTGAAAATACCAATTTGCACGAGAAACTGTGTATTCAAAGCAGCATCCAGAGCAGTGTTCTTAGTTATCTTTGCCCTATCTCCAATGGCTTGACCAACACCAGAGAGTGCCTGAAAACAGATTAAACTTAGTTTGGATATTTGAAGCAAGTCATAAGTAGAAAAACCCCAAACAAGAAAAATGTACATCTATTTCACCTATACTACAGGCTGTTCACATTATACAGCCATTTAGTCTATTGCAAATAAGGCAATAATGCTCAAATATAAATTGCTAAAACAAGTAAAAAAATGAGAATTCAAGATGCGGCAAATAAGGATCAAAACAAGGAATGACTTTAAAAAATGGCAAAACATCACACCAATAAACATGTAAAATAAAAAAAGTGACATGAAACCATCCCAATCAAGACCAACTATAGGCTTAACCACTTAAGAACCACAAACATTTGACACAATAAAACTCTAATAAATGAAAAGAAATTGTGAAAAAAGAAAAAGACTGTTTCACAACAACTACGATATAGAAACAGCAGATATCTCAAAATGAAATCCATCTTACCAGGTAAGCTTTTCCATAAAGAAAGATATATACAGTTAGCACTGTTAACTGCAAGATGACAGAGAAACAAAAAATCATCAGATTAAAAAGGCATAGATATAGTTAAACAAAAGATAGTAACTCTGAAATAATAAGGCATGGAACTGAAGCATTTGTTCATGTCATCCATTCTAGACTTGGTTTTATATTCCTAGATACAAAAACATGATTAATAACTCTAAATCTCGATGATTCGCAAAAGTATATCTTTTCTTATCTCTGTCCATCATTCATTCATATTTCATCCCTCTGTACAGGCAGATGAAAACATAAAATAAATATGATGCATAAATAGCATACCATGGTACAAAAGTAGTATCCAACTGTTGTAAAGTAAAAAGACATCATCCGGAAGAAATCAAAAAGTTGCCCAAGTCTGTATACATCACGACTGAGAACTTGCTCACCATTACCACCTGCAACCTTCCCCTCAAATAGTGCAATCTGATTGAGTCCAACATCTCTTCCCTTACCAACCTGTGTATTTTATTATTAGAGTGGGATTTGTTGTAGATATATCACACAATAACAATACTCACCTGAATGTATTCATGATGTGTGATATTTCCTTGGCGTAGGGTGGAATTGAATCCTGTGTATTAACCAGAACCAATCAAAGAAAAATCAGAACAGGAAAAGAGATGGAAAAAAAACTCAATTTTCAATAGCAACAATAGAGTCTCTAAAACCGTAAAAGAACACAAGGAAAGTAACATAATTATAGAACTAAAGTAGTGCTGTAGCAAGGGGATTCAGGTGTTTTTCTCCAACAAACAGAACTCGCCTGACAATCACTTCAGAGAAGGTGCACTGGCAACACAATTGTTCTCATACTAATTCCTGATCTGGACCTCACATATCTACTTCAGAGACTCACGCCTGAGAGAGAAAAGTCGAGACTAATCTGACTTTCCAAGATCATTATAGTTGGCGTTTCATACATGCCAATGCCCTAATGAAGTAATCTCGTGAGAAAAGTGTCACAGCCATTTACCCACAAGGCCATACAATGCCATATCATTGTGTTAACTCCCAACATACAAGGTAACCTTGTCCATGCCAGACAAATATGAAAATCCTTTGACACCCCATGAGTCAGAATACAAGTTCCAATAGATCTTAAAATGAAAACAGATGAGAGAGAGGACATTGGAAAGAGCAATCCATGCCCATTTCTTTTTTCATTCTTTAAAGACCAAACCAAGAGTTAATCAGCTAAAAATCTTGTCCATGATCATCAAACACGGTTAACTTTAAAAATAAGAGTAACTTGACAGGTAGTTCTTAATATGATTATCTTTTGAAAAGCTTACATAAAAATTGTATGCAACATATTTCAAAATCACTTCATTCATTTTTGTTAGAATATATAAAAATATCTCATAATATTTTATCATATCTTGGAATTGATTAGGATTCATTCCGTCGCTATAGGTAATCATGTTAGGATCAATCATGTCATTATGGGTAATTATATTAGGATTCTATCATCTTTTGTTATTGGCATATAAATAGGACCAACCTTTTTGTACTTTCGAACAACCTTTATCATACCATATTAATATCAATTATATATTATTTTCATTCTGAATTTTCTCCCTTCTTTCTTTCATACCTAAAACCCTCCAACTCAACAATTTTAATGGTAGCTAAGGTACAACATCGCAACAATTTGTTGTTTCACCAGGAGAGTACAGTTCTACGAAGCAAAATCAACACACATACCAGAGTATATATCTTCACTAATGTTGATTACACGAGAAGCCTTGCTGATACCACCACGGGTTATGTGGAACACTCTATCAAAAACATCAGGATGACCATAATGCATACGGACCCTGAACATATATTTAAAATATGATAGTTTCAATTAGTATGAATATCAACTAAAGAGACCATACGTTAATGTAAAATAAAATGGTCTTACTTCAAAGGATTTGCTAAAACACGCTGACCCAGAGTGACAAAACTAGTTTCTTGATTGGACATAAATGAGGCCAATGATGAGACACTGCACACAATGACCAATAATTTACTTGAAAGCAATAGCATTGCAAAATTGCGTCTGTAAAGGATACTATCTGTTAAGGTTCCATCTCAAAACCAATTGGCAATGGGAGGAATAACCCAACAAGTATTTAAACCATTCCCGATATAATGAGGTAGGCGATGTGGGACTTACTTCCCAACATGCCCCCTCCACATAAGCCTGCCGGATCAGGCGAAGGGTTACCTTTGACCCATAACTAAAGGGCATCTTTTGGCCCATAACAACCGGGAAGAAGTTGGGCTCTGGCTCTGATACCATGTTAAGGTTTCATCTCATAACCAATTGGCTATGGGAGGAGTAGCCCAACAAGTATTTAAACCATTCCCAATATAATGAGATAGGTGATGTGGGACTTACTTCCCAACACTATCTAATGATTTAAGATGAACAAACCTCCCGGTAAAGACATGTTCTCTAACACCAAGAATGGTAGGGGGACGAAGACCATGATCAGAATGAAACTCTTCAAGAAGATTCCTCATCTTCAAAGCCTCTTCAAAGTAGTTATCCTAAAATAAAATTATACTACACATCACAACCTAAAGCAACTGAAGAAAAATCATACCTCATATGACTTATAAAAGAATAAATTATAACCACTGTTTATTTACACAACATGTGATACAAAATAACACTTCTTATAAATGAAGATCTTAAAGTGTATTGGGTCAAAGAGAAGGAGAACACATAATAAATAAACTATAGAAGATGGAATGCCTAACAAATCTGGAGCGGGAATAAATAGAAAATGGTATAATAAAATTAAAAATCCTTGACAGCCAACACAATTTATTTGGAAGATTATAGTCAAATGTGGACAGCTGTTAAAACTGCTATTACCTGATTCATGTCAATTGTCTGGACAGCATATCCACGGGTAAATATAATTGCATGATTTTGATTCTCGGGCTTCCCTTCACCAAGTTTTGGATTTCCAGGTAGTTTCAATGAGTATATTTCCTGTCACATCGAAATAATACAGCTGAGGGAAGAAGAACAACAAAAGAAACAATAATGAAAGCAATGTAAGAAAATATGGACAAACTGAAGGTTCCAACCCAATCCACAAAAAACTATTATTGGAATTATTCAGGGACATAATCTGATGACCAAAAGTGAGCAAACCAATAGAATATCAGATGGGCAGGGCCACAAAAAATGCTAGTTTATGTAAGAGAAGTAACAAAAGAAATATCATTCAATTAACTAACGAAGGCATCAACAGTGAAAGCAACAAAAAATATGGGCAAACTACATATTCCAACCCAATCGCCAAGGCAAAAAGGGCGGGCTCAGTTCACAAGGCTCCCACTTGGTGGAATCTGGGGAGGTTATATGTACGTAGTCTTATCCCCAGAGGTTGTTCCAAGAGCTTAAATAGTTACAAACAACAAAGCTGTTTTATTAAGTACAAGAAATACTATAAGCATTAAAAACCAAGTGAGAATCCACCCTGTTCACAAAAAGATAAAAAAAATAGACTCAAAAGTAAATACATACAAACCAACTAAAATTCTATAGTGAAAATGCCTAGACCATGAATTGAACAGAATGTCGGACATACTAAAATATATAAAAAGTACAGAAGAATGGCACCTTGTCTTTCCCATTGAGATCAGCTTTCACAAGCTTTGAGTAATATTCTGTGCTAACTTTTCCATCCCTTACAGTTTCAACAACATCAATGAAAGCAACACGAAGAGCTTCATTTCTAAAAGCATAAAGAATTGAAAAATTAGATATGGAGTTTTAGATTAAGCATCCAAATAATTAGGATAATCAACTAGTGATAGCATACACATGAAACTGGATCCCAGAATTGCTGAACTCACCTTTGCATAAGTAAAGCAATATCAGTAGCCTCCGGCTTTTGCTCCTCTTTCTGCTTACCATAAATTTGACATGTCACAACATATGTGAACTTAAGGTCCGCCTGAGCACGTGCCTCAGGGGATAAATCAAAGCCATGTGTATCAGTTACTTCATCACAACCAATTGCAGCCTCCAAATCTAGATTATAAACAGAATTTTTATTACTAGCATTGAAACATAGATAACAATATGAAGGAGTTTATATGTTCTTACCTCCAGCTGTTGTCCTCTCTAGATAGGTTTGCAGCATAAGAGCTTTTCTATAATACATCATTCCACGAACTGTGCATTTCAAACAACAAAGAGCATAAAATTGCCATGAATAAAGAATGGGTAAATAGTTTTTCATGACAAACATTCAGAGGTTCAAATTCAAAGAGTCAAGCAGTGTTAAAAGTAATATTCATATGATGATATTTTCGGCCATTCAATTATATCTTTCCAACCTTTGTATATTAAAAATATGTCTTCACAGAGTGACTTATAGTAGTTATTCTGGATCACAGTGACCACTAACACTACAAAATGCTATAGTGTACAACACATTGCAGAGTGACCACTATACTGAAAATAGTAGCTAAAATTAAAAGGTTTAAAAATATAATAAAACTAACATAATTCATAATTATAATTTTAGTAAAATTAAAACATATGGGTATACTATAAAAGCTACATGATATTCAAATAAAATATATTAAACACATAAAAAAGAACAGCCTAGTGCACAAGGCTCTCACTTAGGGGAGTCAAAGATAGTAGATGTAATTATAAAAAATGGCCAATGTGTTAATAATTATATTTTAAATGTCACAAATAATTTTAATTATAGATCATTATTATAATAAATATACTATTTCAAATAATGATTTAAATTAATGTGTTTATAACAAATAATCCGAACAGAGAAAATAATAATTAACCCCATAACAAAAAACAAAGCCAAAATAGAAAGAATGTGGGATGCAAACCATTTAACTCTAGGCATGTATCATGAAAAGTTCATGAGCACTAAACCATTTAAAGTGCAATGAATGCCAAGGCTAGTATTAGAATAAATTAGAATAGTTTGTTATTCAGTATCTTGGTTAAAACAAACTGATTGTTAAACTATTAGATTAGTTAGATGGTTAGCTTCCAACTAATCCTCTTTACCTTTTCCTATATAAAGGGCTTAGCCCTATTATTTGTAATAATCTTTTCATTTCAATAAAATACAATTTCAGAATCTCTTATCTTTATCTCTCTCTCTCACTATTACTCATTCATCTTCAATCTCTTACATGGTATCACGCCATGGTCACTTACAATACTGGTTCATCTTTGCCACTCTCTCCTTCCGCTTTCACGCCGCTTCAAACTGTGTCTACTCCTCTTGTTATTCCTCTTCCATCGATGAAGCTAACGGAGAAAAATTACCTAGTGTGGAAACACTTCACACATGCAACCCTAACCTCAAATCGAGCAATAGGTTTGTGTTAGGAACTAAAATTCCTCACAGATTTCTGAGTGAGGACGATAGGCTCATCAATCGAGTGAATCCAGCGTATCTTCGTTGGGAATAGCTTGATCAAACTGTGTTTTCATAGATTCTGAATTCTCTTTCTGAAGTACTTCAACCACGTGTTGTTGGCTGTGTGCATTATTGGCAACTTTGGGAGGAACTTGACTCCTTTTGTAACTCTCAAACCAAAGCAAGAAGTCGACAGTTGTGATCTCAGCTTCTCTTTCAGAATTCTTTACGAAGCTCAAAGGACTTGTGAATGCATTGATCTTCATTGGTACTCTTATTTCAACTTCTGAACACATCGAACAATTCATAACCAAGAATCGTTTATGTTGACATTTGAAGCTAGGTTAGAGAAAAATAAGACCAAAAGCATTGTTTGATGCTCTGTCTGCTAATGTTTATGTTCATTCCACTTCTCCTACTTCCTCTAAACCAATCAATTTTGGTTCACGACAAGTTCCTTTCTCGTCGCAAGCTCCGCCGTCATTTTATGCATCACGACCTACTTCAACTCATTCTGGTGGATTTGGCGGTGTTGGAGGTTATCGTGGATACCGTGGAGGTCGCAACAGAGGAGAAAGAGTTTATGGACGTTCATCGTAGGCGTTCTGCATCTTTTGCAACCGTAATGGTTATGACGTAACCTCTTGTTACTATGTTCCTCTGAATTTTGGAGTATCTCACATCCCTGCTTCGTATGCTCCATTTTCTTTGCCACGTCAGCAACCAAATTACTTTTCTCAACTCAATGGGTCTCAGCAACAGTATCTAGCCCATTTTCTTCCAAATTTCCATGGGGACTTTTATTCTGGTCATTATTCTTCCAATCATCGCAGGCCTTCTTCATATCCATCTCCACAATTTCCTGAAGACTCCTTGCTTGGGCCTGGTCCATCCTATTCAACTAGACAACATCCTCAACAGTATGTATTAGAATAAACAAATAAATAGAATTTAGTTTTCTTTAAATTCTATAATTATGTTTGTATTGGGCCCAATGGGCTTCTGGTTTCTTGCATGTATATTAGTAAGGATTTCCCTTACATTTCAATAATAAGATTTCATTTTACAACTAATCAATTCTAGAATCTTCTCTCTCTCACTCTGAAACTGATTTCAGTTTCTCTTACTCTTCCTCTCTCCTTACGGTTACTTTCTTTTCTTCTCACCATTGTTGCTGCTTCATTACATGGTATCACGCCATAACAGATCCTACGGAGAACATTGATCCTACGATGAACACTACTAATGTTCCTTCTTCTCGTTCCACTTTCTCCTTCCGCTGCTTCTCCAATAAATGCGGTGTCGACGCCGTTAGTTCTTCCATTACCGTCGGTGAAATTAACCGAATCAAACTATCTAGTGTGGAGGCGTTTCATGTTAGCTAGTCTTACATCAAATCGTGCAACTAGGTTCATTTTAGGAACTGAGATTCCTCATCGGTTTCTCAGTGATGACGATAGACTTATTAATCGCATCAATCCAGCCTATCTACGTTGAGAGGAGCTGGATCAGACGATTTTTTCGTGGATTATGAATTCGTTGACGGAGAATCTTCAACCTCGTGTCATCAATTGTGTTCATGCATGGCAGTTATGGGAGGAACTAGATGTCTTCTGTAATTCACAAACAAAAGCTCGAACTAGACAAATTCGATCTCAGCTTAGGTCAATTTCTCATGGTTCTACTTCAATCTCTGCTTTTCTCTCCAAGATTAAAAACCTAGTTGATGCGTTGGTGTTCATAGGTACGCCTATTTCAGTTACAGAACATATAGATTACATTTTAGATGGATTAAATGAAGAGTATCAACCTATAATCACATCTGTTGAAAGTCAGTCTGAACCTCCTACTCTTCATAATCTGGAATCATTCGTATTAACATTTGAATCAAGGCTAGAAAAACATAAAACCAAGGCAATCTCAGATGCTCTCTCTGTTAATGTTGCTACTGACTCTTCTATGTCATCTGAACAAGTTTCTTCTCAGTCTCGTCCTTATAATACTTCGGTGACTCTAACATACTCTAATAAAAATGATATGCAAGGCAATTACTCCTCTAGCTATGGTTATTCTGGAAATTTTCGAGGAGGAAGAGGACGTCGTGGAGGACGTTCTCGTGGAGGTAGATTTTTTAGAAGGGAATCTGCTTACTGTGACTACTGTAATAGACATGGTCATGATCTTGCCATGTGCTATTATGCACCTCCAAACTTTGGAAATACTCTTGCTCATGGAGCTAATTTTGGAATGTCTGGATCTTATCAGCCACCTCCACCTCCTCTGTCTAGACATGTTAGGAACACTTATCATCAAGAAGGAAATTCCAGATATCCATCTCACTTCTATCCTGATCATTCAGTTGATTTCTATAACGGTTCCACTAGAACATCCAATTTGGCCTATAACTATCCTGAATCTCTGCTTGGAGCTGGTCCAATTCATGGCAACAATCACAATCTCAACACTTATGCAATGACAGCCTATGCTGACCACAAGGAGCTTCCTCCTACAAGGGACAACAGACTTGTTTCATGGTTTCCTGATTCAGGTGCCACGAATCATCTTACAGCAGATCCTTCATTGATTCATGAACCAATTGAAAAATCTGGTCATGAACAGATTTATATGGGTAATGGCACTGGAATTTCAATTTCATCTGTTGGTCACTCATCTTTTGTCTCTAATATGCATCCTCATGTTTCACTTTCCTTAAGTAACTTACTATGTGTACCATCAATAACTAAAAATCTGCTTAGTGTTTCACAATTCACTAAGGACAATTACTGTTTCTTTGAATTTCACTCTAATGTTTGCTTTGTGAAATCACAGGCTACCAAAGAAGTCTTCCAAAGAAGTCTTGCTTTAGGGGTCAGTAACCAAGGAGGGTCTTTATGTCCTTCATGGTCTTCATCATGTGTCTGGTCACAACAATTCTTCCTTTACTTTGAATACTAGTTCTGGTTGTATTGGTTTGCCTATCTCAAACTCAGTCTCCTGTAATAAATCTAGTGTTTTCTTTATGGCATGCTAGATTAGGACATGTACATGAGGCAGTAGTTAGGAATGTGTTGAAACATTGTAATATTCCTCATGTTAATAAATCTGTTTCTGATTTTTGTTTTTCCTGCTCTTTGGGAAAGTCACATAGATTACATGCTCCCACATCTAATACAGTTTATCATGTACCATTTCAACTAGTCTTTGTTGATTTGTGGGGTCTTGCAAATGTTTACTCAGTCTTAGGTTTTATGTATTACTTTTCCATAGTTGATGCTTATTCCAACCAACAGTATGCCATCATTGCTTATGCACCCAACCAAGCTACTCACTCCACGAAGACTGCCAATAATGTTACATGGTATCCAGATTGTGGTGCTACCAATTATTTGACAGTTGATCCAACCTTGATGCATGAACTAGTGGAGTCTTTTGGTCATGATCAGATTTATATTGGTAATGACATTGGTGTACATATTCAATCTGTTGCGAATTCTGGTTTTACTTCCTCTTCTTAACCCAAACATGTCCTTCAAATTAAATAATTTTTGTTTGTTCCTTCTATCTCCAAAAAATCTCTTAACTGTGTCACAATTTGCTAGAGAAATTCATTGCTAATTTGAATTTCACTCTAACGTTTGCTTTGTTTAATTACAGGATACTAATGAAGTTTTACTCCAATGGTCTCTCACTAAGGAAGGACCCTATGCTTTCCATAGTCTTATTCTTGATTTTGTGTCCTGATGTGCTATAGCTACTACGGTTTGTCAAAATTCTAGTTGTAATAAATCTAGTGCCGGTATGTGCACTGAGTCTAGTTCATCTTCCTCTATTTTTTATATTTGGCATTGTAGATTGGGCCATCCCCATGAAGTTGTTGTTAAGACTGTGTTAGCTGGTTGTAATATTTCACATAATAATAAATCAGTGTTTGATTTATGTTTTTCTTGTTGTGTTGGTAAATCTCATAGATTTCATTCACCATCATCTGCTACTGTTTATAATGCACCATTTGACTTAGTTTCTCAAAACTCGTGGGATTATCCATAGGATTTTATGTCCTCATACATACCTTCAACAAGGCATTGTAGAAAAGAAGCATAGGCATATTATTGAGACTGGACTCACCTTGTTGGCACATGCTCATCTTCCCTCAACCTATTGGGATCATGCTTTCACAACAACAGTGTTTCTCATTAATAGGCTTCCTTCAGTAACCCCTTAATCTCAAATCTCCCCATCAACTCCTCTTTGGTAACTTACCAGATTACACCATGTTCACAAAATTTAGATATACGTGTTTCCTCTTCTTAGACCCTTTAATTAACACAAACTACATCCTAGAAACTCAGAGTGTACCTTTGTAAAAACTATAAACTGAGCATAAAAGAAAAGCTAAAATAATCTGCTAAGAGCATAAGAGAAGCTTCATTTTATTATTGATCTTGTTGTTCTACAAGCAATAGGCTCAACTCTTATATAGAGGAGTTAACATACTCTCAAGGAAGCCAACAGATTGTAACTGACAATCAGTTACAATATTTATTACAACAAGTCATTAAGTCTTGAAACTGAAACAGTTTCTTAGTTTAATGCAATGACCCTTAGACTATCAAAAGCTATACTCTAATATACCCCCCATAAACTAAGGGTGGTTGACTAGTGATGCTGAGTCAACTACTCTGAGTTGCTTCCTTAGAGATAGAAACCTTGCAGTTGGTAGAGGCTTTGTTAGTATATCTGCTGTTTGAAATTCTGAGGGAATATGCTTGACAAGAAGAGTTTTGTCCTGAATTCTGTCTCTAACAAAGAATAAATCCAGCTCTATGTGTTTTGTTCTGTTGTGAAGAACAGGATTATGAGCCATAGCAACTGTGCTTAAGTTATCACATAGAATTAAAGGTGTTTGATAAGGAACTCTTAATTCAGCAAGAAGAGATTGAACCCAGATCATCTCTTGAGCTGCCAAGGCCAGGCTTCTGTATTCAGCCTCAGTGCTGGACCTAGATATGGTTTGTTGTTTCTTTGACCACCAAGTTATAATGTTAGGACCAATAAAAAGTGTAGCACCTGAGATAGATTTCCTGTCATCAGGGTCTGTGGCCCAGTCTGCATCACAAAGAGCAGTAAGAGTGATAGGTAGGGAGTGTGAGACAGATGCTGACTTGAGATGTATCCCATGGGAAATAGTTCCTCTTAGATACCTAAGAATCCTCTTCACAGCCACCCAATGTTCCTCTAAAGGATTACTCATAAACTGGCATACTTTGTTAATACTAAAAGCTAAATCTGGCCTTGTTATTGTTGCATATTGTAGAGCTCCCACTATGGACCTGTACAGAGAGGGTCTGTCAAACACTTTGTCTCCAGTCTTGGTTAGTTTGCATGTGCTGGCCATAGGTGTAAGACTAGGCTTAGCAATGTCCATTCTTGCTTTGATGAGCAAGTCCTTAATGTATTTGGCTTGAGAAAGGAAGAGAGAGCCATTTGAGAGATGCTTGACCTCAATTCCTAGAAAGTAGTCCAGTTTGCCCAGCCTTTTTAAGTGCAAATTCTGAACTGAGATTGTCAATGAGTTGAGACACTGCTGACTTAGATGACCCAGTGATGATAATATCGTCAACATAAACCAAAACAAACATTTTGTAGGAAGCAGTGACACACACAAATAGAGAATTGTCACACTTACTGTTTTTAAAACCCAATCTAAGAAGAGTATCTTTAAGCTTCTCAAACCACTGTCTAGGAGCTTGCTTGAGACCATAGAGAGCTTTGTGTAACTTGCAAACAGTAGTTTTATCACCATTTTGAAAACCAGTTGGTTGAGTCATATAGACTTCTTCATGCAAAATGCCATTTAGGAAGGCATTGTTGATGTCTAGCTGTTCTAGGACCCATCCATAAGTTACAGCAAGTGTAAGGATGACCCTAATAGTAACAGGTTTGATAACAGGTGAAAAAGTTTCATTGTAATCAATTCCTTCTTGTTGATGAAACCCCTTAGCAACTAAAATAATCTGATACCATGTAAAAACTATAAACTGAGCATAAAAGAAAAGCTAAAATAATCTGCTAAGAGCATAAGAGAAGCTTCATTTTATTATTGATCTTGTTGTTCTACAAGCAATAGGCTCAACTCTTATATAGAGGAGTTAACATACTCTCAAGGAAGCCAACAGATTGTAACTGACAATCAGTTACAATATTTATTACAACAAGTCATTAAGTCTTGAAACTGAAACAGTTTCTTAGTTTAATGCAATGACCCTTAGACTATCAAAAGCTATACTCTAATAACCTTCCTTGGTTACTCCTCAAATCACAAGGGATGCAAATGTTTGTCTCATGATGGGAAGATTTACATATCCAAGGATGTCATATTCAATGAATCTGTTTTTCCTTTTGCCCTTCAGTCCCAACAACTTGCTTCCTCCAACTCAAATTCCTTTTTCACTCCCAATACTGATTATCATATCTCTCTTGGTCCACATTTTATTTCTTTCACTCCTCTAGCTGCCGATCATCGGCCTTCTTTGTCTTCACCTCAATTGTCTTCACATTCTACTAATGCCTCTCATTCTATACCTGCATATAATACTTCTCCTTTTTCCTCTTTCCCTTCAACTCAAAACAATCAGACCACTTATTTGCCATCTCACTCTTTTGGTCCTCTCCTACCTAATTTAGCTTCTTGTTCAAATCCACCAATCTCCTCTCATCCAATGCAAACAAGGTCTAAGTCAAAAATATTTAAAACCACTCATCCTAGTGTTCATCTTACTTAATGTGAGCCTGTGGGTGTTAAGGTTGCCTTGGCCAATTCTATTTGGCAACAAGCCATGCAAACTGAATATCTGAATATGATGCACTTATGGCTTTGGGAACTTGGTCTTTAGTGCCTTTACCTTCAATAAACAAGCTATTAGGTGCAAGTAAGTGTTTAGAATCAAAGAGAATCCTGATGGCACTATTAACAAGTATAAGGTTAGACTTGTTGCCAAAAGATTTCATCAAAAACATGGAGTTTACTACAATGAAACCTTCTCTCCATTGTTAAACCTATTACTATTAGATTTCTTCTCACTCTTGAAGTTTCTAATCACTTGATGATTGAGCAACTTGACATCAATAATGCCTTTTTGAATGGTCTACTTGATGAAGAGGTATATATGACTCAACCAGTTGGCTTTTAACATCATGATAATACTCTGGTCTGCAATTTACATAAAGCCATCTATGGGCTCAAACAAGCTCCAAGACAACAGTTTGAAAGGGCTAAAGGGTTCCTTGATTCAACTTGGATTTCAAATCAGCAGATGTGATAACTCACTTTTCATACACACATCCTTGACTTACAAACTCAATGTTCTTGTCCATGTTGATGACATAATAGTCACATGATCCTCTTCATCTCATGTTCAAAAGCTCATAAAGGATATAAGTTCAACCTTTGCTCTTAAACAGTTAGGTCTCCATGACTATTTTAATGGCATAGAGGTTAAACACAAATAGGATGGTACTTTATTTCTATCTCAATCCAAATATATTAGAGATCTCTTAGAAAGGGCAAATTTCACTTCAACTAAATCTCTTCCCACTCCCATGGCTGGCACTTGCAAACTTACTAAACATGGCACTGATTCCCTTGAAGACCTAACCTTTTATAGGTCTATTGTGGGTGCTCTTCAATATGTCATTGTCACTAGACCTGACATTACCTATAATGTCAATAAAGTATGTCAGTTTTTGGATAAACCACTGAATTCTCACTGAACAGCAGTCAAGAGAATTCTAAGGTACCTTCAAGGCACAACGACCTTTGGGTTGACTATTCAAGTTGTTGATGCTACATCATCTATACCTCTATTGGCATATTGTGATGCTGATTGGGCCTCAGATATTGATGACAGGAAGTCAATATCTGGTGTTTGTCTCTATCTTGGACCTAACCTAGTTACTTGGTGGTCAAAGAAGCAACATACCATCTCTAGGTCAAGCACAGAAGTTGAGTACAGAACCTTGTTTTGGCTTCTCAAGAAATCATGTGGATAGAATCTCTTCTCAAGGAGCTCCAAGTCACCTACAAATCTCCTACAATTTTTTGTGTGACAATTTAAGCACCATTGCTATGTCTCACAATCCAGTCTTGCACAATAGAACTAAACATATTGAACTGGACTTGTATTTTGTCAGAGACAAAATACAAAACAAAATCTTAACAGTGAAGCATATTCCTTCAGAGTTTCAGATTGCTGATATTCTAACAAAACCCTTTCTAACACTCAGTTTATTACTCTAAGAAATCAACTTAAAGTTCAAGACTGCAACACTGAAGACTAATCAGTTCTCTCACCTCAATAACCTGAGTTTCAGGGGGATATATTAGAATATAGTTTGTTATTCAATTTGGTTAAAACAAATTGATTGTTTAACTGATAGATTAGTTAGATGATTAGCTTCTAACTAATCATCTTTACCTTTTCTTATATAAAGGGCTCAGCCCTATTATTTGTAATAATCTTTTCATTTAAATAAAATACAATTTCAGAATCTCTTCTCTCTATCTCTCTCCTCTCGATTCTCTCTCTCTCACTATTACTCCTTCATCTTCAATCTCTTACAGCTAGGAACTCGCAATTGCAAGATATACAGATAGGATGAACAAAAAAAGGAAGACTGAAAGATGAGACTATAACCAAAACAATCAAAAAATGTTGGCTGTCATTACTGTAAAACACAGGAAGCCATTCGAAACAGAGGAAAGTGGATTTGCCCTGAGGGGAATTGATTTGAGCAAAAAAGGGGTTAGGTGTTTCCAGAGAATGCCTGGGCTGCAGGAAATTATCCAAAAAATAAGTAGGCTACAAATAGTGGCCATTGCCCCCAGTGTAGAGCCCATGGCTCTAAGTTCCAGCAGCTGCTATGGCCGCGACACTGAAATATAGAAGGTAGTAACAGAGGCCTGCTCTTCACTGCTCCATTGCAAATTACTCACTGCTACTGACTACTCAGGCTTGACTTGCTTTTGATGCTATACTATTAGTAACAGAAAAACACAAGGAACAGAAGAAAATCAAGAAAAGCAGCAAACATATTGATTAATAATTACCTGTTCTAGCAAGTGTTTGCCCCCGATAAGAAGCCCAGAAACGCAGTTCAAGGATATCACTAGGACTATCATAAAGATCTGTGTCAAGTGCATTTTCATCACGGCCGATTCGGGCAAGAAAGTTTTTCCACTCATCTGCAGTCGATTGCAGCCACCATCAATCAATGCATACTATATATACTAACCGACAAACATAACAGCTCCGACTTGTTGAAGGAATAAAATAGATAATTTTATCAAGAGCTCTCAAAGGTATGCAAGCTTTCAAGATGTAACTAATTATTTGGTTAAATAATATCCACGCCTATATATACTTTCTAAATGTACTGAAATAGATATAAATAGGTACCTTAGAGTACTTTATAATATCTATACCATCATCTTTATACTTTATAAACATAATATATGTCTGTATTTTTTAAAGTTTGCAATTGGGTATTTGCCATTGGAGTACTTTATAATGATCAATCAAATAGTAGGCTGGATATGATGACTCATTTTTAAACATTTTAACTTATAGGGGCCCAACTAATTTTTTAAATTATATGGACTTGATCACAAACCTTCCAATCCCTATAACTGCAATCAATATAATTGTTGTATTATACCAGTATTAAGACCGGTTCACAGGTTGAACCGGCCGGTACGAACCGATTTCAATAATAGGGGAATGGAGTATAAAGTACTGTAAACCACCTGGATATATCTTCTGAAGGTAGAACAGAATTGATATGCCATCTTCGTTTTTCTTTAAGAGTTCAGCCATGCTATAAAGCACAATCTCAGAATAATAAGGAGTGAAAACACTGCACATACAAAAGAAATCATAAGCACAGAAGCAGCAAGTGTATTAATTCTTCCCAAGATACAAGCCTTACCCGAAGGATAACATCTCTCGAATTGGTTTTGTAACAGGCATCTTCATAAAAAGTGAATTAGCGAAAAACTCCAGCCTTCTCCTAGCCTCAAGATTTTTAGGAATACTCGAGGCAGACTCTTTGATAGTCAACAGTGAATGCAATCTTTTGACTTGAGCTTTCTGCATATGCTCAATAGTTAGTAAATTAATATACCAGGTATACTCACAACTGTACAAAGAAATATGATTATAGAATACCAAGTCTGTATTCTTGGGCCATTTCAACTTTGAGAACAAATGTCCTTCGTCCCTAGCTTTGGTCAGCAAATTCCATGTGTCATAATTCTCCCTGGATAAATAAGAATTCAACATTTATCTAACAGCTAATAAAATGGGGGAAAAATGAAACCTCTAGCACAGCTCAGTTTAAAAATCAATGTGAATCTATGACAAACCTCATATTTACAGAAAAAACATCATATCGTACAACATCATAAAGATCCTGAACAGCGCTAACTGCAACCCTTTCCAGTTCAGGTGTTTCAGCCTCTTTCTATAAGATGTCAAAACAATGAATAAGTTCAAATGTTAACTAAGCTTGCACTATAAAATGCGCCAGATTGAGAATAGTATATTGATATGCAAATCCCAAATCTATATAAAATAACAAGAACAAACTAAGAAAATCGGCTACTCAGCCGGAAAATTTATTTCAGGGATCATTGTAAAACACGTCCATACAAAATAAGTTACTCCTAGAGACAAAGATCACCTATGTAAATAACGCAACCAAGAGCATATGAGCGAATCCAAAAAACTATCACAAAACATATGTATGGGGCAAGATATAGCTTGAAGATGCAAGTTTGCTTCACCAACCAAAATCCATAAAAAAAACTAATCTGAAAAACCAGAGGACTACTAGTCTTCCAAAAGAAATAAAGAAAAAATTAAAAGGGGAACCGGATCGTGAGAGCAACCAAGATTGTTCTCGCAATAGAAAGAGCATTTCCCTTACAAATCCCAGGTGCTGTACCACGAAAAGAAAATAAAAGCCAGCTGTATTTTAAATCTATCCGGAATGTTGGACACTTGTCATTCGGTCAACCTATGTAGAGATTTTTCATTCATTCATGCTATCCGATCAGCAATCCTCACACGATCTTTCTGTCATCAAGACTTCTGAATATATAATTTGCCCAATGCAGTTCTCTGTAGTTTTTTCGTCAATACCACTCTAGGAACCTTATCATACACCTCCTCTCCTTAAATCTCACAATAACAATACACATGAAAGTCCCCTATAACTTTAAACTTCTATAATTTCTTAATTAATAAATGAATAGCTTTAAAAAGTGTGAAAAAATAAAGAACAAAGAAAATGATAAAGAAGATAAAAATATACTAAATAGAAACAGACTAGAGTTGCAGAAAGGGCAAGCAAGAACGTAAAGGATTAGGCACAAACCAGAATTCCCATCAACGCAATTACTCTTGATATTACAATAGGCAACTTATTTAGTTGGAAATCCAAATGAATAGTCTTCTGTGTAACGCATGCATTAATATCATCATATATTCTCTCAACCCTGGTATAAATACCGCAATTGCAAACAAGCAAGAAATCAAAACGTCAACATCAAATAGAGGGAACATTGTTCAATGCAATTCAGCATTATAACTGATACTTACCACATCCTTCCCACTTCATCTAGTATTTCTGTCAAAATGTGTTTAATAGCATAGTAACATTCCTGAACAGCATATTTCATATATTCATCTTTTGAAATCCTATCCCAAAGCTCATCTTGAGTATCTCTACTCTCAGCAGCAATATCTTTAGCTAAAAATATCTACATAATAGTGATGCACAAAAACTAATCAATGGATATATCTTAACAAGGAGACATAAGACCATGATCCTATATATCAAGCAAAACCAGCAAAAATATATATGCAAAATATTCGCTAAGATGCATATTATATTGTAAATAATACTGGTTATCAGAATTATCCAATTCTAATTTTGAAATACACAATTTCATTAGCTTCACAAGGGCAGCAATCGATCACATCAAATACAAATCTGATAGGGCGTGAATTGATGCTAGAACTTTAGTGCGACCCGAGTTACTATTTCCATGACAATCACACCTGCCAGATTATGTTCACACAAGACCCAGTCCTGCATGAACCAAATGAGGAAATCGGGCTTTACCTTTTTAAATTTTATTGAATTGTCAACAACAGCCAAAACATGATCAATGGCTTATAGGGTGATATATGTCAATTGAACCCAGTTTTATCTGTATTCAACAACTTAAAAGGCAGAGCAGAGAGGAACCAAAGTGCCATAATGGTAAATATCTATAAAGTAGAAAAATATTAATGAGTAAGCTCTATCTTAGGAAACTAAAAACAGGTTTCCAAATTTCAAGATATTCACATCCTCGCAGAATATCTAAAATAATTGAGAGAGATAAACCCAATCAATATCATTAGAAGTCAATGTCAATTTTTTATGCAGAATATTATAATGAAGTCATTGCAACAAGCATTTAAGAAAACTATATGGCATCCTCACCCAAGTTCAACAAATTGTCTTTTTAGGTCATTTAATTATTTTAGAATTTTGATACAAATATAAAAACTTACTCTGCCAGAGTTGCAGACTGTAAAATTTAAACAATTTCTGTGTTAATGCATAACTCATAAATGACATTCTATAATTCACAATTTGAAGGTCAGGGTTAAAATATCTTATTTACCTTGCTTGCAAGCAGAAATAGTGGCCATTGAACCAAAGGAAGATCCCCAGAATTTCTTGGCATTAAAAGCAACTCCAGTTCACTGCAAGCAAGGAAAACATGACCACCCATGTAAATTATACGAAAGAAAGAAACAGAAAGAGAAAATTAAATATGAGAAAAATTATAGAAGTTTCCACTACTAACAAGTTAGTTATATAATCTTCCTCCCTTAGATTTCTTATGATCTCATTCCAAACGGGCGAGAACTGAGCAGCATCAAACTTATTCTTGTCCACAGCCTTCAGATGAAGGAAAATGGATAATCAAAAAATTCTCAACATAGAAACAATTCAGCCAACATGAGAGTACTTTACTTTGAGATCATTCATCAATGTAATATATATATAACTTTCGGATCAATATATATAAATTTGTTTACTGCAAGCTAGTAGAAAGTTAATATGATGATGTTAGTATTCAGAAAACATAAGTAATCATTTGTTTTCCCTGGAAAAAATGGCTGACCTGAATAGCCGATGGTTGGGAGCTCCTGAAAAAATATTGAGATTGGGATAGATTATGAGTGGATATATATAAACTACCAAAGCAATTCACAGAGAAAAGGTTAAAAGAATTGCAAAACTGCTATTTTGGTCCCTAGAAAAGGTTAAAAGGTAAAGGTTAACTTATTTGCTTTTCTCAATTTGATCCGTAGACATTTTTTCCTCACTTCAGTCCATCAAATTTGCTTTCGTTATCATGTTAGTCCCCCATTAATTTTTTTGTCATGTGTTTCTTTCTTCTCTTGCCACGTGTCTAAGGGTGCCACGTGTTTCATTCTAGTCATGCAATGTTAGCAAAAATATACACAAAGCAACCATCATGTAAGCAAAAACAAAATTGAGGTACCAATTTGAGAAAAATAAATAAGTTAAGGATCAAAATAACAGTTTTGCCAAAAAGAATTGAGGGTACTTCAGAGATAGCTACTATAGAGAAAGGACACACACAGACAGCTACCATCCAACTACAGAATGAAAAACAGAAAACAGAAAACAGCACACATCACAAGTACTACCTGCTGGGTAGAGGAATGTGCAGGGTGTCCATAAAAGCTGTAGGGAACTGCTCAAAAAGCCTGCGTAGAGCTTTTAGTGACCTAATCTGGTAACAATATACAGACCGGAGAAAAAAGGTTTCACAACCAACCCACAGCAACCAATAGTAACTCAGCGAAGTACCAACAGGTTTCACAGTGACTAACTTCAACTACTACAAAAAAGACTGCATACCTCCCCCAGATGAGCTCTAGCCCCAAGGAAGAATCCCCAAACAGCCGATACAAGTGTGTAAAACACATAAATATCAAGAAGATATATCTGGGGAAAATGGAAATCACCAAGTTGGAAAATTATCAACCAAAACACACAAAACTAGGAAGAAAAGGGAGAAAAATACAATACAACGATTGCAAATTAAGGAAAGAAATATGTGCATAGCCAGAAATTGAATATTAAGGAATTAAGTATCAGTTAGCATTGTAAGCTGTAAGCCAGCTGTAAGATAGATACAGTTAGCTTAGTTAGCTAGGCTTCGGTTCTACATTTGAAATGTTAGTCACTCGATGGCAACAAAATGACTACTCAATTAGAAGCAATAATCATTTGCAAATATAGAACTTAATTTGAAACTGTTAGTAAACCAGTGACAATTAATGATTATTGACTACTCAATATAAAGCAATAGCAATTCAAAAAGGTCCTTTACATTAATGTCACAAATATCCGTTGCTCATTAAAGGTCCTTGATTAGGTTAACTTATTAGGTTTTTAAAATAGCATTTATTCCGACCTTCTCAAGAAACAACTCTTGGAAGAAAAAGCTTTTTTAATGCAAAATCAAAGATGCTAAAAGGAAGCATAAGATAAGAGCAACACCGTTTCAGCAAAACATCCAGAAAAACATTACCAAACAATGTTCGTTGGGAAAACAATTCCTAGCAGAATATTACTCAATTAACATCCATGTCAGTTGACATGAAACTTCAAGTACCTCTTGAAAGACAATATTTTCCAAGACAGAAAATTTATTAAAGGAGAAGACAAAACTACAAGTCAGAAGCCTGGAGATAAAATTTGGAGTGGCAAAATTATCCACAGATCTATTATCCATCCAAATCCCATACAAATTAAGCTCATCAAATCCATCCATTTGAGTTAATGGATATGATCCAATGGGTAATTTTAACAATTGACGGATTTGAATCCAACCTACATATCTAATGGGTATCCACTTACCACCAATCCATTTGGATGGATATCGAATTCATCCAAAAAAAAATATTCCAATACAAAGGTGATTTTTAAAAAGTGCTTATTAAGGTGACTCTTTGAAGAAAAAATGTGATTTTGGAGTCAATTTAAAAAATAAAATAAAAAATCGAATGGATTGGATTCCAACCCATTAAAATGAATTAATGGATGAATTGAAATCCATCCAATATGTTAGGTAATGGATTGGATAATATTTAAGTATGATTTAATGTATCTTTTATGGAATGGTGAGTAGTTTTTCATCCATCAATTAGAATCTAAATCCATCCATTGGCCACCCCTAGATAAAATATCCTCCTGATTGACATTATTTGAAGAAATGCAATCACGCTCCATTTCCAACCTTATCACTAACTTATGAAGACATAAACTGAAACTTAATCCAAAAAATGTGAAAAGTAAAAAGTGAAGCAATGCGCTTACAGCAAACACTGGACCCCATAAGCTAGCTACTGTCAAGGCATTATGATTATCTGCAAGTAAAAGCACCTCAAGTAACCAATAGTATCAAACTATGAAATTGCAAAGGCATAACCATAAAAAGTAATCAGACCAGAACTTACTTTTTGAGACAAAATCATGCCAAGAGTACCGAATAGCAGTCTCTTTTATTATATCCCTTGTTGGATTGACCAAGGGCTTGATCTACAAACCACAACAGTAAAGCAGTCAAACATATATAGATATAAGCACACATGTACTGTGTATTTTCACTTTCACGCGAGAACAAATAGATCTGCACTCCCATATGTGTGCATACAACCAAAGAGAAAGTTATGAGTGTATCACTAACCTGAAGAAAGTAAGCAAACGAAAATTTTCCACTCAAAATAAAAAGCCAAAACAGCATATACCTGGAAAAGGAGCAAGGTATTAACCTAATTTTTCCAACCACCTAACAACTTTAGCTCATTCACAAGTGAGTTATAGAACATATAGCGCTTATACACCATCAATCTCTCTTTTAGGAAAATTTGAACAAAAAAATATTATTTAAAATGTAGAGGCTAGAAAGTGGGAAAAAACAGACTAATTTTCCACATGGGCCTAAAAGTTTTTTAAAAAAGGAAAGAGATCCACTGTGTACGTTAAGAAATCGGTACTCCTTTCATACATTCCGAGTCCAACGTAATGCCGTTCCTTCACCAGTCAACACAAAGAAAATGAAATAAAGTCAACATAACTCCAGAAGTGGAACATACCAAATAAGATGAAGCAATATAATTATCAATAATTTATACAACTTTAGACAAGCACCTGGTGCAACCACTTCAAAAAGTGGATTAAAGTCCAATGATCACATTGATTTGATAGACTATGACATGCCGGTATCCACATGAAGAAATTAATGAAAAATTTGATACCAGCATAAACCCCTATGACCATTACATACACTCTGAAAAGAATGGAATTTGCACTTCTAATCTTTTCCTGGAATGCTTTCCTGCAGTTAGGCACAACCAGTTACGAAGTAAAATCACTTCATGCAAACTAAAAAAAATATCAAAATAAAAAGGTAAAGAACAAGGCGACTTAGGAATATGTAAAATTTATCATAATTGAAGGAACGCATACACATAAAGGAAAGTTATGACAACTGAAGCAATGCTAAACCACAGAAATCGAAGAATAATTCGAGAGACAGCTAAGCGCCGTGTTGTTGAATATGCACCATACATCATGACAATGTCAAGAAAACCTGAGAAAGAAATGAAATCATGAGTTTATTGGATGGAGGAAAGAAAATATAATACTCACATCACTTTTGTCGTCTTTTAAGACATTCGCCAAAAAAGACCAATTATGAATATAAAACAAAAGATATGGTAAGTTTACAACAGAAATGCATACTCTCAACGAACTTCATAACAATAAATGTCGGACCAAGACTAAGAAGCTCCCGCAAAGTCTTGGCATTAAGATTTCCATTATTGAAAGCAATAATGGAAAGACCCTGAAAATTTAGAATAAAATTAAGATGCAAAAATAATTGTTATGAACCACAAAGCTAAATACCATATTACCAATTAAGAATAAACGAATTGGAATATGAAGGAGAAAAGAAAAGTTCAATGCCAAAAATAGTAAATGAGGAGCAAGGATTTGCCAAAGGTCATGATTTCAGAAAATAAAAGACATGTATAAACCTGAAACATCATGAAAAGAAATATCCACAGTCGGTGGAAGCTATGATAGAGATGGAAAAAACTTCGATGCTCCACAAAAGATGTTTTCCCCCTATGCTGACGGGCAGATGCAAGTATTTTCTGCATTGAACACAATAATAAATAAATCATCATAGAAGTCAAGCTAACAGTAAAAAATTAGGACACTCATCAGCTTATTAACAACATTGGAAGATACAAAGATACAACATCTATGTGTTCTACCATACGTATATGTTAAGCTACTATCAGAACCAATCTAAAATTCTTACTTTAAGAACCTCACTGATACCTGTTTCTATAACCACATATCATGAATCATTTATATTTCAACACAATAATTCAAGCCCTAGAAATCAACATTCCAATGCTGTTGTGCATCAATTTTGATGTCACAGATCCTCACTTACACTCTTAGGTCAGCCTGGCTTTAGAATGATGTGCACTACAAGCAGAGAACCTTTTAAAGTAAGAGCTCGCGGCAATGTTATTCTTAATTTAGAAGTTGGATGTATAAATCTGCCTGTCTTTTAACGCTGCTATAACCCATATCAGTACTCAAGATCCAAGACAGAAACGCTATGAAAACCAACAGAAACATGTAAACGAGAAGAGAATCTAACAAAATTAAACACAAGACAAACCTTTGATCTGGGCTGTGGCTTATGAAAAAATGAAGAACTTGTGCGCCATGGCCAACTAAGCTCAAAGCAATGGAGTGACCTAGCAAAATGAAGGGTCGGACTTCTGCCAAAGTAACAATTGAAACAATCAGAAATGGTCATCAAAGAAAGCTTACCAGAAAAATTCATTAAAGTCATCATAGTTTCTCCAGGATGAATGAGGTGCCTTCCCATTATCATTGCTCGCAGCTTCCTGAAAGTCCAAGTAAAAGAGTAATGAATTCCAAATATTGAACAAAAAGGATTGACCCCTGAGTTCAAATAAAAATGCAGTTCAAAATACCCAAAGCTGAACATGTGCTTATCATTTACTTTAGATATACAAAGCAAAATTCACCTAAATTTTTCTTGTTTGATAAGCGTAATAATATATAATATTATAAAAAATTGCTAGACTCACAGTAGCAACAATGTCATACAGTGGAAAGATAACTTGATCAAGGAATGATATATCAGTCCCATTCTCAGAAGTGCAACTTTTAGCAGGCTGTGCAGTCTGCTGACTTAAGATTTCATCCATCTCTCTTGCCATCTGCATATAACATTCACAAGCCATCAGTCTAGGAGAGAAAAAAGGGCGGCCCACTGCACGAGGCTCCCACTTAGTAGGGTATAATCATAGTGTTATTGGGACAAGGATCCTAAAGTGAAAAAGTGTAATCCACCATTAAAATTTAACAGGCGGAAATCACAATTTAATTTAGAGGTGATAATCATAGATGCACCCTTGATTGCTCACTTCAAAGGAGGTTTTTCCCATGTTTGTTTTTTGGAGGGGATGTGAACACAATACATGGATTAAAAAAAATTATAAAAGGAACTTCAGGAGAAAAAAAAATAAGCAAAAAGAATTGCACTCTACCATATGGCAAGAAGAAGACTGGTAAAAAAAAGCTTATGTGATTTAAGTATATCCAATAAAAATTTATTTCTTAAAAGGTTGCCTCTTCGTTTGCAATAGTACCCAACATCAAGAATGATATAGCAATGACTACTATTACATTTAAATAGTGGGACAGCTTAACAAATATAGGAAATACAGATTCCTAATATCTTCTTTTTCACTAGAAACTTAATTGAACCCTTTAATTTAATAGGAGCCTATCAGATAGTAATGTTCTACAAGCAATGTCTGTAAATTAACAGCCAAACAGAACAAATCAAAAAACTGTCTAAGACTCGGTTTAAATTAGCTTACGTGATGGAATATGTAGCACAAGCATTCTGGCAGAAACCTGATATTGGCAGCTTCACCCCATATTAAGAAATATAAAGAAACATATAGCAATTTCTTCTCTTTACTAACAGCCTCCAAACTACAAAAACCATTATTGCATCATTAACATCAGCAGTTATACACAACTAAAGATCATTTGATATTAAAACAAAAGATGGATAGCATTAGTACCTGCTCCAAACAGGCTGAATGCATAAGTAGTTACACCATTTTATGTAATTTTCGAGGGGCTTGAGGAATGTTTTCTGCACAGCTGCTTCATCCAATTTCTGGAAACAAAAGTCCAGTAGAAAGTAAGAAACAAACAAGAAAATAAATGTGAAGCATGCCTCCTAATCTTTATGGTATGTATTCCAGAAAGTGATTTTTCGGAAGCAAGAAATTTTCACTTTGTGGACCGGTTTGAAAATGTAAGTTTCAATCTACCATTTTGAAAGTGGAGCTAAGCAATATAAATACAAATAATTTTTCGTAGATAGCATTGCTTGAAACAACTGCCCATGTATTCACATACTCAATGCATGTACCATTTTTCACACTTTCTATCCAGATGTTGCTTTATATAAGAAACACTACATAAAATCAGTAACAAAAAAAGTAACTTTATTGACATATAAACCATAATACAACTGCTACATCTGATTTCTAGATGTCAGAAATCTCTTTCTCCTAATATTTGTATCAACCGTTATGCACAGGTCTAGTACAAAACAACAAAAGCTAATGTAGTTATGCGATGAAAAGAACCTGCTTCTTGTATACAATAATGCATTCAAATGATGCATAGCACTCCTATATGGCTGGCTATTATGATTTGAGTATTAAAAGAAGAGAGTGAGAAGAAGATGAAAGTGGGTCAGGGAGAGAATAGTACAAAATTCCTGAAATCCTATAAAACACAACCAAAGACTTACAGGGTCGGTTTCGTCTGGAATTCCAAGCCGAGATTGCTCATTTGCAAGCATGTGAACTATGTGTTCGCGCTGATTAGCTACATTATCTTTCTGGAAACAACTTATCATTATTAAATGTGGGAGAAAAAATGACTTGCCAATAATACCAACACGTCAAACATATTTCATTCATAATACAAGAAATCTGCAACAAGTATGTAATACAGAAAAGATATTAAGCTTAAAGATATGTGGTAGGATAATTCTGCCAGAAATTGTTTTTGATAATCTCAGATATTAAGCTTAAACTGAAAAGAATGAGGATTTTTTGGTGCCATTTTCTTGACCAAATTCAAAAATTACAAGAAATCACAAGCTGGTAAGTTAATCACTAGTTATTTTCATTGGCATTCTTAAATTTCTCTCTCTCTCTAAGGGTGCATGCATGCATGCCAAGGAAAAGGAAAGTGCAGCCAGTTTTCTACATACAAATGATGCCAAAATAAGCCCACTAACACTAAACTTTTCTAATAAATATGACAATTTGGTTTCACTGCATATCACAATAAAAACAAATCAGTTCGATAACAGGAAAGAGTGATGCAAGATTGAAAGGACACATCAATCTTGGCTTGACATACAGACCTGAAATCCAAAAGTATACTGCAAAAAATCAAGCATGTCACAATTCCTTGTATGGGATATGAAATAGCCTGTAGGCAACTCCGGTAAGCCGCTAAAATACTTCAAAGCCGAAACTGCTGCTTGCACCTAACAATAAATGTCTTTAGGTAATAAACAGACACACACATACAAAAACTTGAGATCTTAAACAAAGAAACTAAATAACCTCAGGGAACAAAACGATAGCATTTGTAGAAGGAGCATCTAGGGGGATAATGTTGTAAGCAACCAGGTCCTCTGTCAATGCAGAATCTGATTCCATTACCTGCTTGAGCTGCAAAAAAGGAAAACAGTCAAAGGGATGCACAGATCCAGAAATTATTAGACTTTGACTCTAAGAGCCATGTGGTGGAGTACAAAGCATTAAACAACCTTCCCAGTTACGACTCACGTCAATCTTTTTATCTTTGAAATCATTCCAGCACACTCCACATAAATATAATTATTTAAAAATAAAATAAGAAAAACAGTAAATAATCCAAACAGAACTTCAACAATATTTTACGGTGCGAATCCATCAGGAGTACTCCACCTGAAACGATACACTGATACAGCAAACATTGACTTCTTTCACTAGAGCACTTTTCACCATCAAAAATCTTTTAACCATGTAAATGGAAGGCTAGCATGTCAAACACTTACTTGACCTTGCATATTTACATGTGCCTTCTATTTATCCCAATAAAATAATAAATGATTCATTGGTGCAAGAATGACTTAGTACTTATTCAATGCTAAATGATTTTTACCACACAAGTATCATTAGTCCTGGCACACAAGTATCATTAGTCCTGGCCTCTTTCACACAGGTATCGTTAGTTCCTCTAAAGGATTTTTACCACACATTTCTCTATTATTTTCCCTCTTTGTTTACATACATAAAAAGGAACATCAAAAAATCATCCAAAAAAAAGAACATTAAAGAAAAACACATCTGCTTAGAACTGCAAACAAACCCCCCTTTGCAGAATAGACAACAAAGCTCCCTTAAAATACAATTAAGCTAAAAAACTAAGGCTGAAATCAAGTGCTATTCACTATTCTCTTCTCTGTGTTGTGTTTGATGTATATAAAGGGACAGCTGAAACTAAACAGTACATCATAGGTTGTTGAGTCACCGGATAATTTTTGTGTTCTTACTTATTTCATGACTAATGCATGGAACTACAAATTTTGTTATCCACTATTTAATATGCACAAGTACTAGACAGAATAAAATAAATTTATTGAAATACATTTTATGTTGAGTACAGTTCATTTTGAACAACTAAAAAGGCAAAATAAATATTTGATCATTTTTATTATATTTAAGTATTTAATAGTCAATTATCTTGACAAAGTAATCTATATGCAATTTATCAATAAATTTATTTAAGTCTTTTATATTTTTCATTAACAAATCAAATATGAAAAGGGACGAAGTGAATAAACAATTACAATTATAATAAATAAATAATTGCATACCATTTACAGTAAGTAATAAATAATTTATTTCATTATTAACTAAATCAACTAATCAAGTCTTCTATATGATTTATTAATTTACAAATCAAATCAAGAAATATAATTTATTATTTTAACTAGACTTATTTTTTATAAGTTATTAATAATGGATGGAAAGCCTGGGGAAATAAATGTGTAAGGGTCTATCTTATTTGGAGGTGACAACAATTTTATGACCTGGTTTACCGTGCTTTTGGGTAAACAATTTTGTTAAGCACTTATTAAAAATAAAAAATAAGCCCAGAAAAGTTTATTTTCTTAAGATTCTATGACAAGATTAATGAAAAGGCTAAAAATAGACTATAGGAAGATCATAAACTATTTTCAAAAGTTGTTCTAATTAGCCTAAATAAGCTCATATTGTGTTCTGTCACAAGCTGCTTTTTATCTAATGGAAAGCATCATTCAGTTTAATTATATATTTAAAAGCACCAAGAACCCAACCTCGTCCGGAATTTCCTTGGTCAGCTGCTCAAGCACTGTTCCTAAAACCTTCAAGGTAGCAAAAACCCTTTTCCTCTGCACAGTCTTGCGCTCTAACCTGTGTTAAGCATAAAAGACTTAACATGAAAAGAAATAAGACAGTTGAGACAACAAAAACATGCATAAATTAAAATCCATACTAGAGATTACAGATTATTTAAGAAGTCCATGAACAGAGCTTACAAACTGAATAATTATTTTGAACAAACAACGAATTTTCTCCACAGGGAATAAGGAATAAAAGCGGAAGTTCTGGGAATTATTCCAAACTCAAGAGAGCAGGGTTGCAAAAGCTCTCATGGATCCAGAATCAAAACAAGGAATGATACAAGAGAAGACACTTCGATTCCTTTCTGACAAACATGCGTTTTCCGACAGAGCGGACCCAGCTTATTTGGATTGGGAGGAGCAGGATCATCATCTTGCATCCTAACTCCCTCAATCTCTGCCAGAATCAGTTCAACCACGGGTTATTGGTTCCAAGCATGTGTGGCAAATATGGGAGGAGTTACACCAGCTCTGTCACTCATTGACCAAAGCTTTTGCAATCCTAGCTTCATAACGCAAAGAAAGGTACTCAAACAATTTATGAGTATATTTTATGCATTAAAACCCTAGTTAATTTGCTATCTTCGATTTATAGCTTATTGCAAAGGTAGCTCACAACTCAGTGTACCTCGCATTCAGTGAGAATATTCTTTGTACGACTAGCATATTCACATAGTTACCTTAAATTAACTTTTCTAATACTCTTCTGAATGGTTACACATCTCTCTCTCTACTTCAGTATCTAATACAGCCTCTAAGTAGTGAATAAATGAAGTCTCCGACTCAATAGCACATAAGAAACATATCCGTAGGAAAAGAGAGCTTTATGGGGCCGACAAACCAGCAACAAGTCATTAGTGTTAATCCTATTGAGTATTGTTGTCCGAGCAAAAGACCTGACCTTAGATGGAACTTTGAGTTTCCAAATTGATTTGTCAAGAACAAATCTTTCCCTTGTAGGAGAATGGGTGAGAGAAGATAAGATTTGCATGAAAAATACCATGAGAATCCAGGTTACAATTCTCTTGATTCCAAGAAAAGGGAACGGAACCAAGAAAAGCAAAATGGGACTGAAGTTCACTATTTTTCCCGATTGTTCAAATTTCTGGAAAAAAATGGAAATTAATAATTAGAATTATAAACTACAAAGAAGTTTGTATGGGAGAAATGTACACAATATAAAGCCAGAATAGACCAAAAAAAGCTTCAGAAAGAGGAACATTTCCCCCACAAGGATCCACCCAAAGCCAACTTTTAGCCATCCCCCAAATCCGGAAAAACATATGGCATAAAAAAAGGTTACCCTTCTGGAAAAATATTCAGAGGACTCCCATGAATCACTCAATCTTTGATACAGATATCAAAGACTATGTCATTCAGTATAGATAGTGAAGTAAGGTTTAGCAATACCCTCCTTTATTATAATTATCATTAACCTAAGTTTAGTAAATGTCACCAAGAACTTTAGGGAAAGAGACCTTGTCTCTTATTTTCACTTTACCCAGTCATTTATATTTAAATTAGACTGGTAAAGGGAGGTACTACCAAAGAGGCACAGTAGGCTCCTTAAGGATTCCAAAAGCAACGTTTTGTCGAGATAAAATTTCTCCTATTTAGATTTCAGAGTGCTGAGAAACTGAGCGAAAATAATAGAAAGTGAAAGACAATTTAGAGAGAAAAGAAGAAGGAACATAGTTTCTGAAATGAATAATTGTGATCTCCTCTAAACCGAAACTTGGTAGGTTCTGTTACATGGATCAGTTAGATCTGATAACTTTAACCACCTAAAAGTATCCTAACGATAACTGTAACTACTTAACAGAGCTAAGAGAATGTTACTATACTAAACCATCTCTAATTCTAACATTTCCCCCTCAAACTAGAGGTGGTACTATGAATGATATTAACCATGAAGAAAGAGAATATAGTTTCTGAAGCTACTTCTTTCCAAAATAACAAAAAGCACTGTTGTGTCACAGGTCCAGTGTACTAATGACACTATTTTATAAGACCTGGGATCCATGGGTTCCAAAAAAGAATAACATATTAGCTTTAAAAGAAAATGATACTCTTCTGAGGAAATAGTTCAGGCATATACCTCACAATCTACCTCATTGTGGCATTAAGAGATCAAAGCAAATATATTTTCAAACAGTGCAGTTGATGGGATGCCAAAACAGAAATTTCCCTCGAACAACCTTTAAGTGTTCATATCACAGTTGCACCTTATATATCACAATAGCTAAATCATAATAACTAAAAAATTAAATACAATTTATCACAACAATCTACTGCAAACAAGAGTGAGCAAGGCATCTTTATACCATTAGGAGGGGGATTTCCACGGCAAACAATCAACACAAAAAGATAATGCAACAGCACAACAAGAACTGAAGAATGAACGAACAACCATTGCATTCTTGCACTCTAGAACTCGGATCCAGGGCAGGTAATGCCCCAAGGGGTGGGGAAAAGAGGTAGCATAGGATTTATTTAAATGGGTGTTTCACCCATTTGCTCAGTCAAGAATACATACTCGCCAAGAATCTCCCGGGTGAAAGCACCAGATTCCCTCAACTTTGTTTCTTCCTCACGTAATTTGTCAGCGTTATTCTTGTCTCTATAAAGCTTGTAGAACTCTTGTAATCGGACAATATCCTGACTTCTATCTATGGTTCCAACTTCTCTTTTAGCCAGCTTTTGCTGAAAATATAAACAAAAGGTCGATTAAATAAATAATAACAGTTCAATAAAATAATGTATTTCTAAAATATGAGGCACTAACTGTATTTCACCAATTTAAAACTATGTTTGAGTTACAATTAAGTAAGAATCAAATTCAAATTTGTCTATAATAGTTCGGGGAAGAATTTCAGTCATTTTCTAAAGCAATTATTTTGCAGAAAATCATACTAGAAGTATACACCTTAATGACAGACAGCAGACCAGTCTTGAATTGTAAAACACCTCGGCCTTCACTGTTAGGGTCCAAATTTTGAGATAATGAATAGGCATGCTCACATACTGCAAGAAAAAAGAATCATTTAGAACAAATATAAGGTATCTAGGGGATTTCAACATCAAGGTTCTCAAAGAAAGAAAAAAAATCACCACAAAAGCATACATTTATCACCACCTAACACTTTCCTATTAATCACTGCAGAAGAAAGCTGAGAGATAATCATAAAATACATGCAGAAGCTGGTTTGTGGCTCATGGCGAGGAAGCTAACTTAAAATGAGCAAGGAATATGAAACAGTGAAACTTAAAATGACTTGTAAACTATAATGTCGTGAGGAAGGTGTGAAGACCTTATAATAGCTGAATTTGAGTATTTCCGTAAAGAATGAGCAGACAGAACAAATGAAATAGAAGTATGCTAGTGAAACAAATAAAATAGAAACGTGGATGATCAAATAGAACACACACACTGTTACAAACTATATAAAACAAGACTAGTTATCAATTGTTCCAAAGTGATCCACGACCAATGAACCTTCAAGGAAGTCATATCAAACTACCAACTTTTCAATTCTGCAATACTTAAGAAAGCTTTTGGTTACGTTAGATGGGGATTACTTTGAAATGGCTCATGACATAGGGCTTTGGAACAAAAGGATTAGACAGCTAGTTTCAATCGCATTCGGTAATAGTACTCAACAAGCTTTGGCTTTTTCGAGGATTTGGAGGCAAGCATTCTTTACTTAAGAGGATTTTCCTCGCCATTGGAAAACAGATAACGATAGAACAACAGTACATGAAAAAAATTCAAAACAGATAACGATAGAACAAGCTTTGGCTTTTTCGAGGATTTGGAGGCAAGCATTCTTTACTTAAGAGGATTTTCCTCGCCATTGGAAAACAGATAACAATAGAACAACAGTACATGAAAAAAATTCAAAACAGAAGAAAAAAAACAAATCGTTGAAGTCAAATGGAACCTTAGCTATACACCAAAAAGACTAATCTGAATTTATTATTTCATTTTCAGTCAATCAATTGCGAAATAGGTGATTTTCCTTTCCTCTACTTTTTTCATGGTATGTCGATATAAACACCCATTAAGCAGACAAAAAATTAAATGGTAAATAGCCCATCCTTATGTACAATTAAGTTTTAAACAGGCGTCAGAATTAAAATCAGAAAAATAAATAAAAAATACATGAGGAGTACGAAGCAGGTAGTGAAGAACATACATATCCTAGAGATATTGGGATCCTCATCTTGAATTCCATCTGCGACTCTTAAAATTTCATCAATATCGCTATTTTTTGAAAGTGCGGCTGGTACATTTCCAACAATTCCACCAACAGGGTGCTCATATGCATCACCACCGGTCCTTTCCTTCCTCAATGCAGCACGAACTAGCCGCTCCCAGAGTTTCTCAACTCGAGACATTTTCTATTATCATAAAATAAAATCAAACGATTGAATAATTCAGAAAACAAAATGTAAAACCATTAGCATATGTACAAATCGGAACAGCCAGCAACATAAACAAGTTGAAAATATTTGTAACAGCGAGTTATAGGAACTGACTGGCTTACACTACAGGAAATTAACTTTTCTAAGATGACTTTCTGGAAATATAAACGAAGTTTACTTAGTTGAACAGGATAAACAATAAATAAGCTGGCATGAGATCACTTCACCACTCATCCACCGGAATTGTCTCATTATAAATCAAACAGAAGGTCTCTTAAACATTTCAAAAATGTTGACAATGATAACCTCCACACAGACACTATATACAGTGCATGTGTACGTCAATGCAATCACAAAAAATTAAGAACAGGCATCAAATTGTTAATATCGCAGTACAGGGTAACTAGATTCAAGAACATAGTCACCTAATATGTGGTTCTCTTTAGTACGGATACGGGTACGTAGTACGCAGTATGCTACCCTTATCAAATACCGGTACATTAGGAGTATACTCGATAGGGTTTCTATAGCTCTCTGCACAAACATTTCTACGGTCACTTCTTGTAGGTTTGAATCAACTTTGGCTTCACCCTAAGAGAAATACTCTAGCATACAATTATTTCTTGTTTGTTGTAACTCATTCATATAGGTGAGTGCATATCACCAATTACTTCTTTTTTCTTTGTTCTTTCTTTAATTTAAACTATAGGTGAAAATCCGGTTCGTTAATTATAGAGAACCAATTCGCAAAAGAACCACGAATTGGTATGCAAGAACCAATTTGTGGTTCTCTACCAAAATGATAGAATTGTGTTTTTATGTTCAAGAATTCATATTGACTTCAATACAATTACTACAATACATAATCACTCAAGCTTTTACAGTAACAGTACCTGCACCTACTGACCTCAAAAGTTCATAACAACGTATAGTGATGAGAAGTTTTGTTGAATAAATTATATCCACTTCAATCTTAGTTTTTCAGCAACAAATTCAGAAGCACCAGTACGAAATCCACTGCAACACAAAATTTCTTCCAATGTTAACAAGAAACTCAAGAAATGCAACAGTACGAAATCCACTGCAACACAAATTTCTTCCAATGTTAACAAGAAACTCAAGAAATGCCACAGCTAAGTCTGTAACCTTATCAAAAGAAAGAAAAAACGCCACTGCAAAAATAAACATGAGATCACGTAATTTAAACTAAATTGATCCTCGTTAATAAAAAATAACACAGAATAGAAAAACATCAATGTAGCTCGTTTTCTACGAAAGTAAACATAAGGAAATGGACAAAAACTAAGGTAAGTGAAAGAGAAATGTAGAACCTGAAAACCTACGGTAAGGGTTTAGTTGAAAACGCGTTGAATTTGGGATGAAATTCGACAAAAAACGGTTAGCACTATGGGTTTGAAAAGTGATACGAATGCGAATATATAGCAATGGTTAGAGTAAGAAAATCGGTGTGTAGTGAGCAACCGGATAAACCGGTTATAACCCGCTGAAAACACACGCCACGCGTTTTGGTTTGGGCGTGTCATCCACGCGGATAAGGAAATGGAAAACCCAACCGGTGATAAGAAAAACACTATTATATTTAATTGTCAACCCAAGTTTTCAAGACTATATTTAATTCATTCATGTGATAAGGTATAAGGATATTTTATTGGTAATATTAAATTTCATAATCCGTAATATTCCATGAAAAGTATTTTATTTAAATATAAAATAATTACATTAATGATTTTATATTATAGAAAAACTAGAGCAAATAACTAGATCTTTACGTATTGTACTAAGCCAAATATTAAAAGTGTAATTTATATAAGCGAATATTTAGTAGACTCGTTGTTAATCATATTTAAAAAATAATGAAATGTTGATCTATAAAGTTCAGGTTTAGATAAGAAAGATAAAATGTTTGGGAACTTAAATCCTAATTCATTCCTGCCTTTTCTTTCTCGTTTCTATACGGTTTACTTCTCTAACATGATTTATAAGGTAATAGTCTCATTTTTCCCAATAAACATTAATAAATATGTTTTATTTGTTTAATTTTGATATGATTTGGTAATTTGTTTATTAAGCTTTATATAGTCAATCTTTCTAAAAAATCACAAAATAAAAATTAATAATTCAACACTTAAAAACTACCAACCAGGCATGGATGATTTTTCTAGCCTCGGGGATGAAAGATTTGATTTATGACATTATGGTTTCTAGCAACATGATCTAATTATGAATTATAAGTTGGATATGAACAATGACATTATGGTTCGTAGCCAGATGACCTGAATATGAGTTATAAGTTTCACCTTAACTTAGAGCATTGTAAGTGAGATGAATAAGTGAAAAAGAAAGTAAGAAGTACAAAACAATTTACACTTAAGCTCATGAGGAGAGTTCAACTTAAAAGACTAGTATATTAAATGAGAAAACATTATGGCTTCACTATCACATTGAATTTGCAATTCTACTCAATGTTGGACTCATAACATTGTTGTCCCTTTAAGAGCCGACGTCCATGATGGCTTTCACACTATCGACACACTCGATGATAGCCCTTTCTCTTTTTGGTGGCTTCGCTCACCTATCAGTATTCGATAATATTCCTTAATCCAATCTATATGTAGCCATTTCCATGACACAACTGTCAATGAAAACATCAATTGTTAGGACTTAAACACATGAGGAGAACTCAACCCAAAAGACTAGTGTATTAGGTGAGATAGCCTCATGACTTAAGTACCATATTGAATTTTCATTATACTCAACGCGAGACTCTTAACTCTGTCACCCTTTTAAGGACTGATGTCCATGATGACTTTCACTCTATCGACACTGACCAGATGATAACCCTTTATCTTTTTAGTGGTTGCACTCAGTAATCAATATTTGGTAATATATCTTAATTCAACTTATAGGTAGTCTTTTCCATGGCACAACTCTAAATGAAAGCACCAGTTATTATGACTTAAGCACATGAGAGAATTCAACTCAAAAGACTAGTTTATTAAGTGAGAAAGCCTCATAACTTAAATACCAAATTGAATTTGCATTTCTACTCATGTGACTCATGTGAGATTCCTAAAAAAACCGGCCGACAAAATGATCACAACCCTAAGCTTCTAAAGGCAGATATTATTGACCTAATACATTATTGAAATTATGAAATTACAAGCTTGAAATATGGAAAACAAAAAGTAATGATTAAAATATTACAATAAAATGATAATATTATGAACAATAATGTGGTGATTTTATGATAATAATGTGATACAAAAAACCTAATAACAACCCCTATTTATACTAACAATAGATTTCTAATTAAATAAAAAATAAAATACGTAATTTTAATCTTAATAGATCTTATAAGATATGTTAGATATTTAATGATATTATCTCAATATCAAAATATCATATAGATATTCTCTATAAGATAATTTAAGATGTTCTAAGAATAATTATATTCTAGTTTTTTAATCCTAAAAACATTAATTTATATAATAATAATAGTCCAAAATAGTCTGAGAAGAACGACCCTTCCTTTGGTTGAACAAAATACGAGTCTGAAATTCTAAAACAAAAGGGAACCAAGCCAGAAATGCATCTCGAGTGAACAAAAGCAACCCCATTCTAATCTCATAACCATAAGCAAGAGTTTTTATTTTTTATGATGTGTGAGGACCTTCTTCAATAACTTCTGTCTATGAATATCACTATTATATCATTTTTGTTGATCACTTCACTTGTTATTCTTAGTTATATCCATTAAAATAAAAAACTGAAGATGTCACAATTTTTCCTCAATTTCAAAAGACTATCGAAACCTATTTTTCATTTAAAATTAAATCTAAATACTAATGGAGGGATAAAATATATTACATTAAGATTACATTTTTCCAAACATGGTATTTCTCACTTCATCTATCCACCATACACCCCCGAGCACATTGGCATAGCTGAACGCAAACACATGACACATCATTGAAACAACATTCACACTAATGAGTCATGCTTCACTTCCTTCTCAATATTAGTGTTTTGCTTTTCAAACATCTATCTATCTCATTAACAGAATGCATGAAAATAATAAGAAAAAATATAATCTATATTCATATACCAAGTCCCATATTTTTTGTGGACCTCAAATATGGTCCCTTATCATGCAAACATAAATAGGGATGGTAACGGGTCGGACGAATACAAGTAGTGCATAACCGTACATATACTTACACTATTTGTTGATATCTGCATAGGTAGTGGGTATCCGCGGGTACCCAACAAATTTTCAATTTTAGTTATATTTTTATATTTTTATAATAATTAATATATAAAAATAATTATTATAATTATAGTCTCATCATTAAGTTTTATTATAAAATAATAATAAAATAAATAAATATAATGTTAAAATAATAATAATTAAGTATAAAATATATGAGATATTTAATTAAAATATATGAGGGTATCCGCAAGTTGAGTATTATGATACTATCCATAAACTACCAATTATTAATATTATAAATAGACCTGTCAAAATGGGCCGGGTATAGCGGGTCAGCCCGCCAAGGCCCGAAAAGGTATAGGGCTTGGGTACTAAAGTTTTAGTATTTTAGTTAAACTGGACTTTTTAGCCCGGCCCGGCCATAATAAATTCGGGCTCGGGCCGGGCTTACCCATTCGGGTTCGGGCCATTGTCTACTCATTTTCTTCCCTCTCATTTGGCTTTTCTTACCTGTGCATTTTACATGATGTAATCGATTACGATATACTCGTAATCGATTACAACATATGAAAAGCATTAGTTTTTGCTATTTTTTAACCAGTGTAATCGATTACACAATCCTTGTAATCGATTACACTGTTTAAAAAACAGCAAAAAAATAATGCTATTAATATGTTGTAATCGATTACAATATACTCGTAATCGATTACAAAATATTAAAACATCAGTTTTTTGCATTGGTGTAAATAATAAAATAATCCGGGCCGGCCCGCCTCAGCCCGCTTTGGGCAGGTTTGGGCCTCATTTTTAGCAACATAAAATATAACCGGACTTTTTAGTCCGGTCCGTTTTAGCCTGAATCAAAAGCGGGCTAGCCCAAACCCCTCCGGGTAGCCCGTTTTGACAGGTATAATTATAATGTTGAATATTTATCTTTTCTGTCCTTAATCTTATAATTATATCCACCTTCCAGAAACGGGAATCGACTTTTTCGGAGGAGGGTGACACGTGTGCATATCACGCATCTGAAATCGAAACCGTCCATCTTTCAAATCAAAATCAAACCGTCCATTTTATTCAACCCCCACTATATAAACCTTTTCGGTTATCACGAGCGCCTCAAAGAAGCAAAATCTTCAATCCAAGGTTATCAGAGTTTTGGAGAGATAGATAAAATAAAACAAGAATTAGGGCTTTCGAAATACGAATCCAGTCATAGGTAGGTTGATTATTCGGAGATCAAATCCCAATCTTATCGGTTCCGAATTTTGGAAAAGAGGGATTTAGGGTTTCGATATTTTCTTCGCGCCGATTTCCCTGATCTGCGATAGTATTTTTACATTTCTAACCGTTAGTTTCAAACTTTGTAAACTTTTTTTTAAGACTAGGGTTTTTGTTCCAAGATGAACGATCAATCGCAGATGATGATGAATTTGAACAAGATGAACCAGCCTCAGAGGATGAATCAGGCGCAGCAAATGATGAATCCGCCTCAGATGATGAATCAGCAACCACTGCCTCAGATGAATCAATCTTCACAGATAATGATGAATCGAGGAGGTTACAACAAGTTTTGGTCTCAGCAGCAGCAACAACCTCACATGGATCCTAACATGAAGTTTAAGAACCCTATGCAACCGAATTTCGTGAAACCAGGGCGAAGTAACAACTGGAAAGGGAAGAAGGTAACCGACAAGCCCAAATACATTAGAAAAAAACCTAATCCGAGTGGTTCCCTCGCTGTTCCGTTTCCAATCAACAACATCACTGTTGGTGGTTACCAACCACCTACTCTTCATGAGTTGCAATCTCAAAACCGCTTGAAAGCTCGTAAATTCTATCCTAAGAAGAAGTTTAACAACAGGTTTGCTCCTTATGCGCCTAGGAATACGACGTCATTTATTATACGTGCTAAGAAATCAGGTGGCATTGCGTCGCTTGTGTCTCCTTGTCCTGTGACTCCGGCTGTGCTGCCCACACCTATATTGTCCCCCTCAAGGGAGGTGTTAGGTGATATGGCAAAGGAGGAGTGGGGTGTTGATGGTTATGGATCGATGAAGGGTTTGATCCGGCTTCGTTCGCCGGGGCATGATGCTGATGGTCATGATGATGACGATGAAGAGGATGGTGGTGGTGGTTCGAGTGAGAGTGACGTGGAGGAACACGTGGAGGTGGAGAGGAGGCTTGATCATGATTTGAGCCGGTTCGAGATGATATGCCCAAATTATGGAGGTGATTATAACAATGGATTAGAGAACAGGGTTGATGACCAGGATTCACATATTTCGCAGCTAGAGGAGGAGAATTTGACATTGAAGGAGAGGCTCTTCTTGATGGAGAGGGAGTTCAGCGATCTGAGGAGGAGGTTATTGTTTCTTGAGAGGCAGAACCAGATTGTGGAAGATGTGAATGAGGAAGTGGTGAAGAATTGGTCTGATAATGAAAGTGACGGAGGATCGGATGTTCCAGTTATAGGCCTTGAGAACAATGTGGAGATGGTCCATTCTATGCTGGGGAGTGTGAGAAATGGAAACTGTGATGTCAAGACTGAGGTGGAAAATGGTGGAGTATCAGAGGCTGAAGGTGTAGATGATGTTTGTATGGAAGAGCCTGTTCCGGATGAGTCAGTTTCAAAGAAGGACATGGTCAAAGGTAATGAAATAAAGGAGGATGGGTTTGTGATTAATGATGTGAAGGAAGCTAAGGATGAGCAGAAGGACAAAGAAGCGATGCAGGGATCTTTACCAGATGAAGTTCTTGCAAAAGATAATGATGTATTGGATAAAAACGTGAGTGCCGAATTTCAAATGCAGGACAAGAATGATGAATCAGAAGCTCTTGAAGCAAAAAATGATAGTGTAAATGACATAGTCTTCACCGAGAAGGATGAAAGCAAGGATCAGGTAGTTGGGACAAGCTTGGAGGTTCTTGGAGATGACGATGATTCATCTGCATCGCATTAGCTTAAGTTGCTTATCTGAATAGGCTTTCCATTGGAAGGCTAGGGTGAAACTAATTCTACAACTTCTTAATGCATAAAATGTTGGTATTTGTAGTCTTGTAGTTTAGTAGTTTACTGCTCTATGTTTTTTTTTTTGGGGAATGATTTGTTAGAATGAAGATTGGGGAAGACTCGTGGTTTTGAACTTCATAGACGTATCTCATGGTTCTTAATGAGAACAATAAGGGCTTGGAGCTGAGGTTCTTACCTTTTTCCTCTTCTTTGATGGGGTTTGGTTGTCTAGGTGTATAGGAAATAGTAGAGGAAGTTGCTAAGTTTGCTGGTTCGTATATGTTTCGGGGGTTAATTCGTGTATTGTATGCAAATGTTCCTCTTATTAGGGATATAAAGAACCTGTGAATTTGTAAGAACTGATGAATACTCTGTGTACTTCTTCTACTTGTAGTTAATTTCATGGAATTGATTTTCTCTATTTTCTTGGTTGTGATGTTTTCTGTTTTTCTTTTTGCGGATTCTTTATACCCTCTCCTCTTCGTAACTCAATTTGCCGTGATGAATTTCTTCTTTTATTGAAAAATAACATTTGAGACAATCACTGTGTACCATGAAAATAAGTGACACTTGTTAGTAAATGAATTGTTGAAGCATTGCAAGTTTTATATGACGATGGGACATATTTCTTGACCCATGAATGAACTTTGTCAGCCAATGCCAAATTAAGTATTTTATACAGTGAAACAGGGTCTTTATCTTAATCTTAAGGTAGCTTTGAACTGCAAGTTTGATACAGTGACCCGGATCATACAAAGGGTTATTATAATAGTTTGATGTACCAATTGCCAATCGCTACTTAGTGGGAATGGATATTCTCATTGAGAGTGGATGACGCAGGAGGTTTTCACATGAGGAAGCTGCTACAAAAGGAGAAATTGAATTTTCTGTTGTGGTAACTTTTCTAACTGTATAACCTTTTCTTCTTCTGTTCATTGAATTTAAAATGCTTAAATATGATAGTCAGCTAATTGTGTCCTATGCATTTGAATGGCAGATATGCTTTTGGTGTCTCAACCAAAAAATTGATCCACCTCCAGTGAGATGGATATGATGGTAGCTGCCTTAAGTCCGAGTATTAATTTTTACACTATCCATACATGGATATTATATTTATTCCTTATTATTAATACTATTTTTTGTGTACGATTGTCACATATGTAATAAACCCAGACTGGGAAACTCGCGACCCAACGTCAACTAATCTTGTTCACACTTTTCCTACTCAACTTTTTATTTGACTGGAATGAATGACCTTTTTTGGGCAATAAAACTTCAAAAATAATAATTCTACTGTATTTTTGACTGGTATTAGTCTCGTTAATTCTATTAATTAATTTATGTTTAAAACTATCAGTTTATTACTAGTTAATTTTAATATAGAATATGAAGAAAGCATAAACACAATAGTTTCTGCAGAAACTCAGATGAATATTGTGTTCCACCACTTTTGCCTGCCAAGCTTTAAATATGTTTCAACTCGTTTGAAAAGAATCTATGTAAAGTAACACATATTTCCCATTAAAAAAATAGTATAAACATCTTGCCAAATAATGAAGAGTATAATATCAATATTTATTACATAGATGGCATCATTTATTTATATTTTTATTTAATAATGAATAATAATATCTGAATATGAGTGGGTGAAATGGCACGTCTTAAATCCAGGATTGTGTGGAGAAAACAAGGTGACTGACTCTGTTGTTTGTTGGTTGTACTTAGAATAGAATAGGTATGAAAGTTGTGTCAACAAATGTGGGGTTTCAATTCTCATCTCCATGTTTTACTTCTCCTAAGCTCTCAAATCTGCGTAAACACACTTTCATGTTACGCTCAACTCAATTTCAACAAATTTCATTCACACAATCTGAAAACTCACTCATTGAAGCACTTCTCGGTATTCAAGGACGTGGACGTTCTTCTTCTCCTCAACAACTCAACGTATTTCTCTCTCAATTCTCTTCAATTTCTTTCACAATTAAACATTCTTTCATATTTTTTTGTTATTTTTGTGTTTCAGGCTGTTGAGCGTGCTGTTCAAGTCCTCGAACGTTTAGGTGGTGTCCCTAATCCGGTTTGCTTCTATTCCATCTCCATTTACCCTCCCAATTTCGCTTTTCTTTACCCATAATTATTATTTGAAAGTAATTATTATTGCTATTTGAAATTGCATAACTGCATCAGCCAGCCACATTGGCCTGAAATTAACCATAATATCGAGATTTTGAATATCCAGGTTTTGGAAGTTTCTGAAACCGCGACTTCAACAACTACTTGAAACCTTGCTAATAGTCATATTTAAATAATTATAGTCATGAATCTTATCAGACCATCGTTTCTCGTTTTTGCCCACTGTTTAATGAATATAATATTTTGTGTTGTGCTCCACAACGATTAGTTACTGGTCTATTGATGCTTCAATTTTTACCAATTAAGCTTCTGGTAGCTGCAAATTGCATTGATATGTCTCCATAGATCATAAAGCCCCCAATTTAATTTCTGCAGACAGACTCAAATTTAATCGAGGGTCGCTGGCAGCTGATTTTCACTACAAGACCAGGAACAGCATCCCCTATTCAGGTTGTGTGTTACCTCTTTGTCCTGGATGTCCTGATGAAACTTTGTTTTCAATCTTTTATTGACTTTTAGTTCTTATATTTTGGCCATTGCCTTAATTATACATGTGATCTTTGAAAATTGCTCCTAAGGTTGCGTCTTCGAGTTTAGTTTTGGAAGGGAATGAAGAGTTAAAGTCATCTCATAGTGTAGTTCATGACTCTGAAGCCTTCCATTTCTCTTCATTCTCTTCCAAAATTCAACTCGCAAATAAACCCTAAAAGATTATTAAACTAGGTGCAAATCCTCATGGAATCACCAAGCCCCCAAAGTTGATTTACATGTCGCATTGTTGATACACTCTTCATAGAGAAATTTTTGTTTGTTCATGTATCTCAATAAATGTATGCTCCAAGATATATCTTCGCCATTGATTTTAAAGCATATAAAACACTCATTAGTTTTAATTTTATCATAGGCATTCCCCTCTTATCATGTTACAATTTCTCCTTGGGAGAGTGCTGCCGAAGTTGATAGTGATTTAAACCCACTGAAAAATAAAAGTTAATGAATGACTCATTTTAAACAATTAATTTTCCAGGTATCTTTTTAAAAGTTTGTGTATTTTCAGTGGTGTGAAGTTTAAAATTTTGTGTATTTTCCATAACTGAATTGTTCGAGACACACCCAATAAGTTGTTTAATGATATGTCACAACCTGGTATTCTACATTGCTCTTTCAGAGAACATTTGTCGGGGTTGACTTTTTTAGTGTATTTCAAGAGGTTTATCTTCGATCAAATGATCCACGAGTATGCAATATTGTGTCATTTTCTGATGCCATTGGTGAGCTCAAAGTGGAGGTATTAATTTTTTTTGAATCACTAGTTACATATGACACTTATTGAAACCATTTTAGATTAAGAAGCCAAACACCCCCCCATGGGTTACTCTTTGTTTATAAGTTTTGTTCACAGATGATTTACTTGCTATGTGCTTCTAAAAAGTCAAGGGCTAACATGGATATATGTGAGGCCTTTCTTTTGTTTATTTAGGTCTAGAACAGTAGTTGAATTCTTATATAGAGAATATGATATCATATTGCTGAGCATATATTTTGTTCTATATCTGTTCTTCTATTTATATTAAATTTTGGTTTATGGAAGAATCTAGTTGTGTTTGTTTGGAACAAGGCTTTATTGTTGTTGTCATTCTTCTTCTTTGAATTTATCAGGCAGCAGCATCAATTGAAAATGGAAAAAGAATCCTTTTTAGGTTTGACAGAGCTGCCTTTTCTTTTAAGTTTCTTCCATTTAAAGTTCCATATCCAGTCCCATTTAAGCTGCTTGGAGATGAAGCAAAGGGTTGGTTAGACACCACATATTTGTCGCATTCGGGAAACCTTCGTATCTCGAGAGGAAATAAGGTGATTATGCATTTTCAGTTGAAACATCATTTTATTAGTCTTTTGTTCCTTTTCCTGGCTAAATACTTAATCCTCTTAATCTCTAATGTATGAAAGTAATGAAAGCATTGCTATCTCATGTTTCTAAGAATTATTAGCAGCGTATCTATAGTGCAGGGAACTACATTTGTGTTGCAGAAGCAAACTGAACCTAGGCAGAGGTTACTGTCAGCTGTTTCCTCCGGGAAAGGTGTTAAAGAGGTAAGAATGCTTATTCAAGTTTTTTCGTTCAGAAAAAAATATATTTCACTTGTCACTGTTTTCCTTATCCACAATTCCAACAGGCAATAGATGAGTTTATTTCCTTAAATCGGACTAAGGGTGAAGAAGATCCAGAACTAGAAGAGGGCGAGTGGCAGATGATATGGAATTCACAGGTAAGTTAGGGAACGGAAAGAAGGATCAATAACTCTTACTGATGTGATTCTATTGAAGCTAGTTTTGTTCTGCCAATAGTGTTTGGAGTTAATTCTATCATAAAGTTTTCTGCATCTTGTTTAAAGAATTCACCCTCTGCAGACCACGACGGATAGTTGGATAGAGAATGCTGCAAATGGTCTGATGGGGAAGCAGGTATCAGTCTCATCTTGTACACTTAATTTACTCTAACCGTTACTGGTTCCCATATTCAGCTTGTATAGTACAATGGCTGTTGCAGATTATTGGGAAAGGTGGGCGAATTAAGTATTTGGTGGACATCTTGCTTGGGCTCAAGTTCTCTATGACAGGAAGTTTTGTGTAAGTTATATCAGTGATGCCCTGAATGAAGTTAGAGGAAGAATTGCATACATATTCTATATCAGCTGGAATGAATTTTCTTATGTTTGTCAAAAAACTGACAGGAAAAGTGGCTCCAAAACATTTGACATCACAATGGACGATGCAGCAATAATTGGTGGTCCATTTGGATACCCCATAGAGTTGAAAAACACGTTTAGCTTGGAGCTTCTGTAAGATGACATGTCCCTTGAAATTATGTTCATTCTTAGTTCATGTCATGCTGTACATGTGTTGAATTAGCTGTTTAAATTGGTAGGTTTTGCATGCTAATGATTTTCCCTTTCTTATATGCACATCTTCACTAGTTGAGTTTTTCCTTTGCAGATACAGTGATGAAAAGATTAGAATTACAAGGGGTTACAATAAAATTATTTTCATACATACACGCACGGGATGAACTAATTTATATGGTTGTTTGAGAAGAATAGTTGAAATCGCATTGTCAGAAGATTTGTGATCAATCGTGTATTTGCTATGGGTGAGAACTACACATCATTAACTAGTGATGTATAACGCGGAACTAATTTATTTTGTTTGCCTTAAGATTTATTTTGAGAACAATAAAGATGATAATCTAAACAAAATAAGCGGAATATAAATATATAAAGCTCAATAAACAAGTGTAAAGAACATATTGGTCTCCATAATAAACAAAAGAGAAGTTGTTAGAACTTGATTGAAAAATTCAAAAGTCCCATATAGCAAGATTTTGGAAAAGTCTCGTAAGTCTCAAATGGAAAGATGGAAGAACTTGAAAAAAATCTCATGCTATAAATAATAGAATCATCCCTTCATATTGTCTTGCCAAAGTTTAATACGTTTTTACTCCGATTTTTTCTTCATATTTTCTGCCGATGCATTTCCGACAAACTTCTCTCTCTTTCTTTCAATGACACTAATATCAAAAGTCCCATATAGCAAAAATTGGCACATGTGGACTTGAGAAGTTCAGAAATTAACATTGATAGTTAGATTGTGGAAAAAAAATTGGCACAAGTAGTCAAATTGTGGGAATTAGTTATCCTGTATGTATTCAAGATCGGTTCATATAGTGCAATAACAATTCGATAACAGAAAATTGTATGGTTTTATCCTGACGATAGCATGAAACGTCTTAAAAAGATCGACATGATTGTGCCTCAGTCATAAACTATTATTTTGTGACATTTAAAATTGTTGTAATGTTTAAAATACAGAACAGGGGTAATGTAGTCAATTTATTCCAGAAACATTAAAAGTTTCAACGTAGAATAGTAAAAAATACAGAAACTTCCTCTGAATCACTTCAAAATTGTGTAAAAAAGGATCCCAATCTCTAATTAAGGTACAAATAATCATTCATCATTGAAAAGCACCTCATAAAAGTGGAGTAGTTTAAATTCCCCGTCAAATCCCAGGGCTCAACCCTGGACAGCCGTGGAAACTACAAAGGTGGAGTAGCTTAGGGGCAAAAGGAATTTCCAGATTCTGTTATTATTATCACATAAAGAACAAACAATTAATGACTGTGAACTATATGTTAACCCTAGACAAAAATCTTAGACATGAAAAAGGACATTCCTCAAACTGTCTTGCGAAAGACATTGAAATTCTTGGTACTATCTCCTTTCCTGTCATCTTCAACTTTAAGGCCATTGCCATCTTGTTGGTTGGTTGTATTTTGTGCCTCAACCATGGGCTTTTCCATAGCTGGCTCTTCCCCAGTGGGTTTTCCCTATTGCAGTCAACAAATTCAATTTATCAACCACAACAAAGTAACCACATAAGTGGCTTTTAAAGTGAAATATTCATACAACATTGATCTTCTTCAATGGCTGCTGAACTAACCTTGTTTTGATCACGCCATCCAAGTCGAAACAAACCTATCCTCTTAGTAGGGACATCCGTCACAGTCTCTTGATTGTTTTTCAATGCTGAAGACCCTGACCGTGAGGATCTAAAAACCAAGAATGTATAAACTCAACTTCATCCATACAGAACTCGGTGCATAAAAAATACAAAGCAATGATTCTAATTTACTTTTCAACATTTGTCGGTGCAACTTTGACATTTTCTTAAAAATAAGAAGTGGCAGCAGAAAGTAAGATTAACTCCAAACCCATGCTAAGAAAAAATGTGTGTGATATAGAATAAAGAATCGGATATTATAAAATTAAAACACACCGTGGATATGCTTGTAGTTTAACTTGGTCGGACTGATAATGCAATGTAGCCTCCAGCAAAGATTCTGCCATAACTGCTCTGTTCTCCATTTCAGCAAGTGATACAATTGCTTCTTCATATTTTTCCTACAAAAATAAATATTATGTATGATTTTGAGATGTTGAAGCGTGAAAATTAAGCATCATGGCAGACTAAATATAATTTAGCAATATATGCAACAGACTTGTCAAAAGATGTAGATGGGAATAGAGATTTACAAAGAAAAATGTGGAATCAGAGAAGACAATATATGTTAATTTTATCCACCCCACCAAAAAAACATAAGAAGGCTAATTTGCAACAAAAAATAGATCGTGAAACAAACAAATCTATTTTTTTGAGGAGTTCAAATCATAATCACAAAAGTAAGATCAACCTGGTTAACATTCCATGTTACACTTGCACTTCCTCCAATGCTGAAGTGTCAAAGTGTTTGCTTAGAAATGGAGGCATTCAATCCTATAGCCCTATGCCAGAATGCAAAATTGATAAACCTCGGCAAAGATGCAATCTGCTATTATAATACATCGATGCCCAGGTGCAAGAACTACAAACCCAGAAGATCTAGGACATGGCTTAACAGCTTTCTGATACCTGATAAAAAGCAGTTATGTGCAGGAACATAGCAACAAATTAAACTCCAAAGCACTCCTAAAGAGTACCACAAGTATTAAAACATTAGATGGGACAAAATGAACCAAACATATATAACCAATTAACCCAATTATTGGGTGGATTTGTCATAACCTTAAAAACATCCTTGCAATAATCCAGAAATGCCAGGTTATTGAGACTAATAATTTTCTGAGTTTGAATATGATTAGCTTGCATTTATGGCAGATTTTGGAGGTATTTAAGGGAAATGGAAAAGGAGGTAACCTGAAGCACTTGGACGGCATATCTTTGTGCTGATGCATCTTGTTCAGCAAACCTGCGAGCATCCTCGGTAACCTTTTGCTCTTGCTCCACTGACATCAAGACCTATTCAGCAATAAACATTACATGAAAAGAGAAAGCCCATTTTCCCCAAGGAAAAGATAAAATAAAACACCAAGTAAAAAATGAGACCTGAAGCATAGCAGTTTCATGTTCTTGCTTATCAGCATGTGCCTGTCGAAGCTCAGCAATCTCTTGCTCTAGTTGGTCAACCTGATATTGATTAGAATCACATAGCTAACTTCTCAAATAACAAATTAGCACTCAAACAAGAAGGCATCTAGCTAACTAAATTCACATAAATGCAAATTCACTACATCGATCACAACCAATTTCAAGTAGCAGGGCGGTAGACATAACAAAAATACAAAACAAGGAACACACCAAGCAATCAATGCCACCACTTTTGGCATATCTGTGCATCATACTTGCCATTTTACAACAACCACAAGTCAGCTGATCAATGTCTATGCAGGATCTGGAAAACTGTGAAGCATATCTAAGTTAATATTTTGTCCTTGTCGAGGGTAGCAGAGACCCATATTGAGCTTTCTTTCCATTTGCCTCTTGCCAGCCGTGTGTTTAGAGAATAATAGCTCATGTGAGAGAGAGCCTTGCATTAATGAATGAGCTATTTAGTTATGAAGCTTAGTATATTGAGATAGTTCATCCTCGGGGGGAAATCCCAATCGTAACAAAATGTGAAAATAGTCAAGCCTGCGTAATAGTTTCCTTCATTTTGGTATTTTGGAGGGGTTTTAAACTCCTTTGATTATCTCTGCACCCAACTGTGACTCTTGATTAATCATGGCTCATATTTTAGCTTCTGGCCAAATACTGGTCAACACTACATCAAGGATGGATTTCTAGAATAGGTTGGTTTGAATAGCAGCAATTTAGTTATCTTATTTCACTTGTGCTGGTTTTAAGGTGCTCAAAATTGCTGTGTTTGGTAAGTGCAGCATGCAGAAAGCATTTTCAGATTGAGAGAAAGCATATAGTTATCTTATCGCTCTACTGTAATTTTATAAGGATTTATATGAAAGGGGGTCTGATTTCATATCTCTCTTGTTGATTTTTCCTTTTCTTTGCAGTTTCAATTTTAAACTTGAAAACACTTCAGCTATAAGACAGTACTAGCTTGAATCAAGGCACAAGTACTGCCTCCTATTACGCTGCAACGTGTAGTAATGTAATATCTCACTCCCAGGTTATCAATTTGGCTGAAACGGTGTATGCATAACCCAATTTTTCAAGAACATCAAGTGAAATATTTACCTTGTAGGAACAACTTTAGAAATCACTACAAGATGAGAAAAACAAGCAGATAGAGAAGATATACAATGCAAATATCATGATATAAGAAAAAATCCATTCTAGAATGGTAACTTACCTTGGCACTCAGTTGCCGCCTATTATCCTGCTTGACCATCTCCATTAATGCTGTTTCAAGCTCCTCTGCTCTGATCAAAGGGAAGAAATTGAAAGGCTTAAATGGAAAATGCAAAGAGTGAATATAAGAACTTTTCATGGAAAAGTTCAAAAAACATGGGAAATAATATAGAACCTTGTGTAATTTATAAGGGATAATTAGTATTGAGGACCAGTGCATTTATAAAGGAGAACTCATTAACGAATTGAGTGGTTAATCCTTTCATCAAGTATTTAACCATTAAGCACTTTATAAGTGGGTTGATAACTCAAGTTGTTAATAGGTAGGAGGATCATCCCTTTCCAATAAAAATGCCAAAAAATAAAAAAAAAATCCCACACTAATAGCCATGCCCATGCCTCCATACCCAGTAAATCAACATTTGTGTTCAACAAGATAAGATTATGGAAACATTAAGTTTTATTCATGTATCATTCTTTTGCCCGTGCAAAAAGCATTGGAGTGTAATGTATATAGTGATGGAAGTATTTAATTCAAGTCAATAATTATATAAGGTAGAGACAATGCTTTATGGATCCGGCCATATAATTTAGAATGGGTCAGGGAAAATCACACTAAAGCAAGACTGTAAGAAACGGGAGGGAAAATATCATTTATGTACCTGAGAATAGCTGATCTTTTCTCCTCTGGTAATCTGTGAAGTTCATCCTTTAACCAGACAACCTGCACGAAATTCACAACATAATGACAATTTTTTTTTTAGTTTTTGGAGTAGATGAGAATTCATGTAAAGGTTGGATTTTCAACAAATATTTCGTAATAGAATGGAAATAAAGATCAAGAAAACTATAAAAAATCATCCCCTTCAGGTTTGAGCATGTATTTATTGTACTTTTCTTCTTGAATTAAATTTTCAAAAGAAATGGAATATGGTGATTATCAAATAGCTCAATTGGGGGCCATAATTCTCCCGAAGTAAAACGAAACCAACATCAATTTCAGGTTGGGGCAGAATATCCTAATATATCACATTACCTCTAGTTTTAGGAATAAAACACCAAAATACTGTCAAACTCTAATAAGATGTACAGGCACTAAACTAGTCATAGATAGCAAAAACATAACTGTAATGAAATGAAAAATTGAAGTTCATAAAGGTGGAAAATTGAGTCTAAATCAGCTGAGGACAGTAGTTATCCTTGACAGCCTGTTAACTGCACATGAGCTTAGTTAACCAAATTTGTGGTTAATGGATCATTGAATTTAAATACAAACATTAGTGGGTCCACAAAACTAACTCCCACTTTTTAACTTGTCTAAAATTGAGAATTCAGTTTATGCTAAAGATAAAATACTACTAATGCATCATTCAACTTTATTATGATCTAACATAAAAGAGGGGGTGGGAAGAGGATAACAGGAAAGCGAAGACAAAAGAAACCTGCTCTAGAAGGTCTGGAACAGAATCTATCTCATCCTCCCCAGTCAGACTAATCAAAATATCCTCCGCATCAGTGGAACCAGATTCTGCATGAGATAAACTCCCAGATTGCTCCAATTTAGAATCATGTTTAAAACCAAATGTCATCGATGTCCAGCCCTTAGAATCCCTCCAAGCTTTAAGCTCTTTTGATCTTTCTTCAATTGCAGCTTTTACAGCTGGACGATGTTTATTCCTAAGCTCTTGCAATCTAATTTCATTTATATTTTGGTAACCCATGCAAGCCATCAATACAAGCTGACTGCTATCAAAAGTGGACCCAGCCAATGACTGAAGTGAAGTAATTGCATCTCCAGCATCCTTAGTTGTCACCAATGCTGGACCTACATAAAATAGTGAAATTGTCTCGTGAAGATATGAATGGCTTCAGCATCAATAGTTTACTTTTTCCAAGAAAATGACATATACTTCGAAAAAATATTTTTACCCAGTACCATATAGCTCCATTAAAGCAATTGCAGTTTTAAATAGCATAACTCGGTTTCCTTCAAAAAGAATCACATCCCACACTCGAAGAACTGAGGTCCAGAAAATTACAACAGATCAGAAGGAGTCTCACTTTATCGACAACAAATGCTCGTTTCACAATGGATACTTTATGAACTATGACTAAGCTAAGCTACTCAATAGATAAAGCATAAAACCTGACCACTTTCCCAAGGAAGAATGTTCACAAAAATGCAAAGGAACCATGCTCCAGTTACCCATGCTACCTGCACTCCCAGATAACCTAGATGATTAGCTGCACAAAAAAGTACACAGAAGAAATTAGAAACAAATAATGGAACCAGAAACCAAATTCAATTGGTGAACTCATTGATATACAAATGACTGAAAACAGTTCACAAACCCAGTTTGGGAAACTTCTCCCGCACCAACTCCTCGAAAACAAGTTGATCCACCTAATAAAATCAAAATGTATTTGAATACCTCAAAAGGTCTTGACAACAGTTATTAGTATGTATTACTGAATTTACAAAGAGAATATAGTATAAGAATTAATACCTGGGATTCTAACATTTCCTCAGAATAATAGCCATCAAAATAATCATCTAAAATTCCCATCAGGGTCCTGAAGGAAACCATAAGTGATAAAATACATAAATTTACATAAAATTTGAAATATAAAGATGCTGCAAAAGCATGAAGCAATCATTCAGGCATTCTATTCCATTGGCATAATAGTTCTCATCAAATAGAGAAACAACTATAGTGATGACGCTCTACCCATAGAATATACTATTAAAAGTGAATATTTTGACAATGTAATCAAGAAAACTTAGTAAAGCAATTATCTTAGGTCCTACCAAAAGGCATTTTCTTCAGACATCAAAAGCAGCAATAAGCCAGCAAAAAAATTCATGGCCTGCAGTGTAAATTACCCGAACAAGCTCAGTCAGTGAGTTACATCTGTTATTAACATATATGTTATGTCTGTGTAAGTAGGCATATAATAAATGTTCATGGAGCATACACAACACAGATATTAAAACTTCCCCCTAGACACTGAGTCCCTTAGTACCATGAAGCATGGTACCTCGAACAGTAGTTGCCTGTGTCATTTAGATATTTTCATTGATTATTTGACACTTAGGTTTTTGAGATAGAACCCATCACAACCATACTGAAAAATTAGTAGGACAGAATGAAGAATGTAACTCTTTTCGGAAGAAAAGACCTGGCAGTAACCAACTGAGGGGTTATGTCGAGCATACGCGGTAAGTAATAGCCGCAGAGCATTTCTACCATCCTCATCCAGAGCAGGATGACCAGGAAATGTTCGACATAGATCCTGCAGAATCGAAACAGATAACAGTTGTGGACTTCTAATCAAGAAAGTTTTTTCTAGAGTCATAAAGATAAATAGTATCACAAATTTAAGAACGATGAGTCAAATATCACAGACAAAAAACCTTCTCAATCTGTCCTTTCCAATTTTCTGGCACAAATACAGGATCGGTAGAGGTTACCCCATTATCATCATTTGAGTGCATACTTTGCTGATCCGTTTTTCTTCCAGAAAAATCCTTTGACACAAGCAGAGATTGATAATAATTCTCCATGCGCCTTGCTTTTACACCCACAAAAGCTTGCCAAAGCTGAAGCACAATAACAAACAAGAGGGTAACTCGCCAAAAATAGATAAACCTCACACTAAATGTATATATCAAGCATATAACATTTACCTCTCCTCTAAGTGCCATTGGCACTCCCCCACGAACAAGAGCTTCCAACTCTTCCTTCCAAGGAAATGAGGCCTCTAGTGGTGCAGTGTCAGCAGCAATACCATTTGCAGGGGCACTCGTGCCATCAACTATAGGCGTATCTGGACTAGGATCTAACCTCTTAACATCATAGAACTCATCCTCAGAGTCTTCTTCAAATGTCCCCTTTTGTGATTTTGCACCATCCATACGAGATAGTGATTTCCCATCTCCAACTATCTGTTCATCTTTTAACACACTCTTCTTGTTCCCAACATCTTCTATTGATGCGGTTTTCTTCTTTACACGAATGCTCATCATATCCTCAATAATACGAAGAGATGGTCTTTATCTCTGACCATACCTTGACTCTGTGAACTTTAGCCTCCTCTTTCTGACTATCAATTTCAGCTATACTATCAGAACCAGGCTTCTGGTTGCTTAATTCATCTCCATCAAAAACCTTCTCCGAGCCAACATCAGCTTCTTGCTCTGAGGCTTCAGCCCTCAAAACTGTCTCATCTTCCTCAACACCTAATCTGTATGTGGCCAATTCAGAAGACTCTGCCTGCCTTTCCAGAAATGAGATCCATCGATCTGACCTTTCCTCTTCCTCCTCCTGAAATGCAATGAAGAAGTGCTACAATTATAACAACAATCTCTTCAAACTATTATTTCCAGATACTGAATAGTGATTCATCCAAGGTTATATGGTTTTAGCTTCAAGAATCAAGAATAAATTACAATTTGCACAAACATGTAATAAAGCAGATATCGGAAACTATCCCTGTAACTTTTTCGAATTTCAACTTAATATAAAGTGAAATTTCCTTCACATTATTGGCAATGCTGTTGTAATTATAAATCAAAAGCACAACAAGACCTTGTATATTTTAGCATAAGCACGGTATCTTTGCAGGTGCTGAGGTTGCACAATAAACCCATATGCATCCCTGTGTATATTAAAAAATACTCATTAATTTCAAATATTCAAATTATGGATCGATAAAATCATAAAACCTAACAATAAACAGAAAAAGATAGTCACAGGCAAAACCATAACCCAAAACAAGAGAGTTAAATTAACATCAAAATAATTAAGTCATTAAACAATGATTTTAAGCAAAAATCAAACTCAAATTACCAATCATGAGTCCACAGCGCTCGGCATTGTCATTGCCTCAGCGCAACTCCATAGAGTATAGACCAACGCATTTGGCACTGTTCATCGAGAATCTCATTCTCAATGAACCTGGAACGGTCTTGAACTCAGTAATAATTTAAGTATTTAATTAAACTAAAACGAAGTGATCAAAATAAAATGCGAAGTAAATAAGTAAACTAAAAAAACGAAATCGAATACGGATTTTGAAATTGAGTAATTTAGCAAATAGCGAAACTAAAAGAGAACGAGGAACATAAACACAATGTTAACCAAACGAATGTGAGACGCATAAAGTTTGATACCTCTTGTGTTCGAATATGGTGAGAGGATTAATAGCCTTCTTTTCTGGTTGAGAAGAAGAGAATATCATATTATTCTTCACCTTCGCTCGCCTTGATTTTCTCATCACTGAAATGTTAGGAGTGTGTAGTTGGTTGTGCTTTTGCAAGGGAGAGAGAAATTGCGCATGCACACTACGCACAACTAGAGCGAAAATGGAGTCAGGTACGAACAATGTGTTTGTCTAGTGATATAATACCGTAAAAGCTTCGGATGAATAAAAGTTGAATGATGTGAGTGATTAGTCAGGGACAGCCATACCCGACACACTTTACAAAACTTTACAAAATATTAATTACTTACTGACATGTATCATTGGTAGTAAAAAAATGATTAATAATAGTATCAAGTCCACCTTATATTTTACTTGTTTAATTTCGGTGTTTTTTTTAATTTTGTGAAGTTTTCAATGAACCATACGTGTGACCTTTCTTCATAACTAATTTATTTATTTATTTTGATTATTTTCCTTTTTAAAGAAATATATGTTTTGTAATTTCTTGAGAAAAAAATTTGTTATTGAATGCTTTACTTTAACAGAGAAAACATGCAGGAGAATTCAAATACATAAAATAAACTTTCCCTCTTTACATGTTATGTGTATTATTAATTGTAATTGAATAGGTTAGATAATAATTGGTAGTGGGAGTAATTACAAACATTTTTATCAGCTAAATTATTTTATTTTGATAGTTAATAATTTTGAATTTTGATGATAGTCTTAATGTATATGTATGTCTTAAATGACAATTATGATGAGATGATTCAATATTTTAAAAATGCTTATTGGGATACTTACAAGTTATCTATCAACAAATTTATCAAATTAGCTTTGAGAATTAAACTCAAGATCTTATGGGTAATAGGGACAAAACGCACATAAAGTTTACACACTTTCATTTAGTTCAGAATATACACTTACACTTCTCATATTTTACACTGAGTCACATTCATATCCATTTTAGCTTCTATATCATTAAAATGCAAACATTGTACACATTCATATCCTTAATTTTACACAAAATACAAGTGCTCAATATAATTTCTAGATTTTTTAAAACATATAGATCCCTTCGTTGATTTTTTGGGCGGCAGAAAATTCTCAACACATTAATTGTAGGGACAAAGAATTGCTTGAATATCCATTTTCTACCATGAAGAATGTTGTTATATATGCTCGCGGTCCTTATTGTCTTAACTTTGATACCAACACCAACACCTAAATATGTGGCTCATAATGAATCTGGTTTATAAACTAGATGATATAAACTTGAGCTAGAGATCGTTAATTAAATTTGAATCACACGATTCCATTAGTTAGTTTCGTCAACTAATATATATGAATATCATTTAAATTTATACATATTAAATATTAGAGAAGTGATTCACTTACTCAAAGATATTTTACAATTATTATATTTAAACTTGTATACATATGAATATATTATAGATTATATATTAAGTTAATATTTCATTACAAATAGAGATAAAAGTTTCTTTTCCACTTATATATGTACAGGTGTGTCTATATTAATGATCATTATTTTAGTTGAATGATGTAAATTTGAGATTATTAATTTGTTTGAAGTCTGTAAACTTTAATTAAGTCAATCATTAAGTAAACTAATAGTTCATATTAATGTAGCCACAAGTTAATCTCTAACAAGCCAGAATGAGTTAAGCTAAACTTCTTTTCAATCACCACCATAAATCCAGTTACTATATTCTTTAAAAAATCATTGTTGAGTATGCTACAAAATGATATATTAATTGATGTAAATTTTATTCACAAGAATGAGTTTAGGTGCTTGAATTCTAGAATTGTTCGAAAAGAGATCTATATGTACTTATCATCAGCGGTCTAAAAATTAGTCTTACACTTATTATGTGACATAACAGTTAAAAAAAATAACATATCTATATTATAAGAAAAAAAGTTTCTCCATTATTAGTCTTTGACACGTGTCATCTTCCCATGCAAAATTTTCTCACCCAAACACTCACATTAACTACTATGCACAGTCACACATTGTATCATTATCATCTACATTTATATCATACATCAAACCATCAACTACCATGCATAGTCTCACATTGTATCACTACCTTCTACATTCATATCATACATCACAATGACACATGTCACTTCTCATATCATACATCAAAATGACACATGCATGTCACATTTATTAATCCTTCATTTTTTCTACCAAACACTTAATCATATTCACATATTCTCATATTCATTTTCCATCCAAAAATCTTTCTTCATTTTCACTAAATCAATTCTTATATTTCTTCATTTTCCCTAAAATCATATTTTGATTAGCAATTGTATTATACAATTATGCACATTCATTATAATATTCTCATATTAATTTATATTAAAGATATATGAGTTTATGGAAACAAAAATAATTCTTATCCTATTATGTTGTTTGATTATGTAAAAACAGAAATAATTCTTTAAATTCTCATTCACATTATCCCAAAAATGATGAACTTTCTGTAACAAAAATCACAAAGTCAGAATAATGAAAAGCTTTGAATGAGAAATGAAGAAAATTAAAGTATGATGTAATATAATGTTACCTAAGAAGAAGAAGAAGAATCATGAGATTGTGAGATTATCCTATTACGCACATATGCAATTACCATTACCTACAGGAAATTGCGGTTTGATTATGTAAAAACAAAAATAATTCTTTAAATTCTCATAACATTATCCCGAAACTGATGAACTCTTTAACAAAAATCACAAAGTCAGAATATTAAAAAACTTAGAATGAGAAATGAAGAAAATTAAAGTATGATATAATGTTACCTAAGAAGAAGAAAAAGAATCGTGAGATTGTAAGCAAAAAGTGTTGGTAATAATTGTAAATTATCGGTGTTATGATGTGGTGTGAAATCAATTATATAAATATCTCAATTTTGATTAGCAATTCTATTATCTTATTTTTATACACATTTCTTATATATTAATTTCTATTAATCACCATGTACGTATGTTTAAAATCAACATTCATCACCATTACCATTCTGGAATATTCATGAATAATTCAATTAGAATGAATACAATTATTATACTTAATGATTATTCATGATTTCATAAAAAAATCATTATACACATTTATTCTTGTATTTTTTTTCCCACCAAATTATTTTCTTTATTTCCCTAAATCAATTTTTATATTTCTTCATTCTTATAATATTGTACACTTTTTATTGATATCTCATAATCTCATTAGCAATTCTATCATCTTATTATGCACATTCATTATATATTTTCCCTAAATCAATTCTTATAAGTGGAGCTTTAAATTCGTATAATATTCTGAAAGCAATCCTATTAATATTTCATACTCTGATTAGCAATCATATTATACACATTTCTTATATATTTCCCCATAAATCAATTCTTATCAATATTTTTATACACATTCTATATATATTTATTTATATTAATATATATTAATCAGCAGCTACATATGTTTAAAATTATATCCAATAATTAATTTCCCTAAATCAATTCTTATTATAAGTGGAGCTTTAAATTCTTAAAATACTGTGAAAGCAATCGTATTGATATCTCATATTCTGATTAGCAATCATATTATCCTATTATGAACATTCCTTATAATATTATGAAAACAGTTATATTAATATCTCATACTCTGATTAGCAATCCTATTATCTTATTATTATCAACATTTTTTATATATTAATTTTTATTAATCACCATATACACATGTTTAAAATTATATCCAACAATTAATTTCCTTAAATCAATTCTTATAATTGATGAATTGAATTTTCATTTATTATTTTTAATACTAATAACTCATTTTAATATCATATGTCTGACACGTGGATTTTTTAAGGGCAATTTTATCATTATATAATAATTTTTTTGATATCATTGTAATGTAAATTGTATGATATATTTCTATATTATATATTTAATATTGTTGGGATACTTTAGTCATTTCCTATATACTCCATTCATCTCATTTATGAGTAACATATGTGTTTTTAACTATTAAAATATATGAGTGACATGTTTGTTCTTAACAATACAAATATACATGTAACATGTGTATTTTTAACCATTTAAATGTATATGTAACATCTGTATTTTTAGCCATGTGAATTTATGAGTAACATGTGTGTTATTAATCATATGTCAAAAAATTCCGCTCCGTGCATATGCACGGGTATATTGTTAGTTCAATAATAAAGCTCGTGCTATTTATATATTTATATACATGGGTCTTTAGATTAAAATAAAAATGAAGCATATGGAAAAAAGAAGACAGAACAAATGGTGTGGCAATGGAGATGGATGAGTTGGAGAATAGGTTAACCTTGTGGAAAATACATGGTTCCATAATGGAGAAGAATAAATGGTAATGGGGTTTGAGAATTGAGAGTGAGTGGAAAAGAAAAGAAGAGAAAGGTTAGAGATGATAAAAGGGTTGATGAGATATCTTGAAGAGAAAAAAAAGGTCATGAGAATTTATACCAAATATCTTTGGAGTTTGAATAACGTGACAGTTTTTTTTCAATAAAAATTATATCAAATATCTTTGGAGTTTGAACCCTTTATAGTAGAAAATAATGATTAAATTATAATTGATATAAAGAATTTATTAAGTTAAGTGGTTCAACTCTCTTATCCTCATTTAGATTTTTTGCTTGTGGCTTCTATATATCACTTTAAATTAAGTGTTTTTCTGATTAATTATATGAAGTGAGATAGATTTTGGTATAATACTCCCTCTTATATTAACAAAAATCACGTATTCCAAAACCTATATTCATCTTCTATCCTAACTATTTAGAAATTGTCACATAAATAAAAAAGATTTTTTTAAAACAAAACATAATATTTTTATATTACTTTTAAAATCGGATTTAGTAGTAACCGATAATAAGAATAGACTTCAAGACAAATCTAATTTAGTAGTTTTAGAAATATTTTTGTAAAAAATAATTAAATGTTACAATTTTAGTGGTGAAATGAGATAATTTATTTCATTATGTCAGGAGATACATTATTCTTATTCTTTTCAATATAGTGATTATGTATGTATATTACACTCAAAATGGAAATAATGTAAAACATTGAAGTCCTAGGAACAGGAACCCAACCCACAAGGTTGCTTAATTCTGCGTCTACTGTGAGCTGGAAATCCCGTTATCGGAGAAAAGCATCCGTATTGAAAGAAGCAAGTTAGTATGTCTGCCCTGAAACTCAGCGCAACCACCTCTAACTACGTCCGCACAGCCATAAAATCAAAAACCAAACCTTTGTTATGGACCCCCAACACAACAAGAACCATTCACCAACCCGGGCGCACGATAACACCCTACACCCACACCTTTCCCCTATCTCCAATTATTATTAATAATAATTATATCATACGCTTCCCATTTCCTAAACCCCTTTCTTTCTCTTCTTCCTCTTCCTCTTCCGATAAACCATCTTCAATGGCTAGGGCTAACATTAACGATAACGATAATCACAATGAGAATCAGAATGAGAATGAACCTTCTATTTTTCTTACCTTGCCTACAATCTTAACCCTTACTCGTGTCGCTGCTGTTCCTCTCCTTATTACTGGTACGATTCGCAACCCTTTTATTTCGTTTTTTCTTATCAATTTTGTCATTTATTTACACCATTCATGTGTTTGATTTTGAATTTGGTGATACATGATTCGTTCACAATCACATCGTACGAGAGAGAGAAAATGAACGGTGCAATTATAGTTAAATCTATTATGAATTGCGTTTTCTTCTTTCCAATCTAAGTTGTTATAATGTTTTGTATTTAGCATTCTACATTGATGGTTCAGCGGCTACAACTATTTTCGTTGCCGCTGCTATCACCGATTGGCTTGATGGCTATATTGCTCGCAAGGTACTCTCATTCACTCTATTTCTCACGATCCAAACTAAGCCTGTGTTTTCAATGATTTTTAATTTGTCAATTTTCAACTTTACTGTTGTATTAATTTTATTTTTATAACTTTGAAATGCAGATGAAGTTAAAATCAACATTTGGTGCATTTCTAGACCCAGTGGCTGACAAGGTATTTCGCCTTAACATTAGTACTTGATGCATACGGGATTCTTTCAGAAACATGGAGCGGCTAACTTAGTTATTTTTATGTGAATGTAAAATATTTTTTTTTTACTGAATGCAGCTTATGGTTGCTGCAACATTAGTTTTATTATGTACTAGACCGTTGGATGTTGCTGTGTTTCGAGAAGCTCCATGGCTACTGACCGTACCTGCAATTGCCATAATTGGTAGAGAGGTAATGCTTACTTAACGGTTTGTATCTGCAATTTGTAAAGCCACGCATTACTTTAAAAGCTTATGTTCACAGCAAACCTAGCAAGGGAATCGGTTTTATGTTTCATAGCAAACCTAGCAAGACAGCAGAGTCTGAAATTTGTTGCAACTATCATGGAACCAGAATTATTAGGTAGCATTTGATAGACATGTCAAAACAGAATAGAACATGAGTTATCTTGCATGTTAGGTGTATATTATAAATAGTGCAACACATGACATAAGATTAAAAGTAAAATATTTTGGTTCCACTCAAAGGGGTGAAACTAAGGAGAACATGACATCCCATTCTAGCCTATCCTGTCTGCATGTAAGCTACATTGATGACCATTTTTGTACCTTATATACTTCACTAAATTAAAGGCTACATTGATGACAATTCCAATGTATTATAGATGATTATTGTGAGCATGTGTGTGGGATAGGGGAATTCAAAATAGTAATCTCCTGTAGTTGTTGCACACACATTTCACAACTCATTATAACTTAACCTATATAGGCTGTAGCTGTAGCTGTAACTGTAGCTATAGAGGATGGAATCAGTAATGCTGAATTATGTCCATCATTTTGTTGCCCTGGTTGGTAAAGATACATCATTAGCCAAAAACCACAAATGCTTATTATATGTTCAACTGGGATTCAAATAAATGTTTCACCCGTCTTTCCTTTTTTCTTTCAAGGCATCATACTGTGTCTGATTTTCTGGCTTTGAATTAGTATTGAAATCAGATGTCTTACAGTTTTCTCTTGTAACTTGCAAAGTAGATAACCATGTCTGCAGTCAGGGAATGGGCTGCTTCCCAGGACAGTAAGCTTTCAGAGGTTTGTTTTACCTCCTTTAAACTTGAATCAATTGCCTGGTATATCTACAAAGTTTTGAGCTTATATCACTAAACTTTAAATGATAGGCTGTTGCTGTAAATAACTTGGGAAAGTGGAAAACTGCAACACAGATGACAGCGTTAACCATCCTCCTTGCTACTCGGGACTGGAGGTATTTGTTTTCTTCGCATTCTGAGAATACTCTAATGTGAAAAATCAACTATATTTGTTATGGAATGATAAGTTATATGAAAATTTCATTTCTGAATGAGTTCATTTAGATATGTAATGCTTAAATCTTATTTATGTATAAAAGTTCATTTATGAGTTATAGGTTAACCATTCATCTTATTCCTTTTAAAAAAAACTCTGCCCTTGACTGGTTGTGGTTTTCTTTTTGTCTCTTCTGTTTATTTTTTCCAGCCATGGAGGAGCTGCCATTGTTGTAGGCTCCGGTGTTGGTTTGCTTTATACGTCAGCAGGGCTTGCCATATGGTCGTTGGTTGTGTATATGAGGAAAATATGGAAGGTGATGCGGAAGTAGCATTGCTTGATGCTTTTGTGGGTTCAGTTATCAGCTAATATTGCTTAAACAGTTTAACTCCTCCACCCATTCCCATTGCTATTTTCTTCTGTCCCTTAAAATTACCTGCACATTTTTTTTGTCATTGTCACCCTGGGGATGGCATAAAGAAGAAAGGTCAATAGCCATGGTTAAATGTTATAGCAGTGGATTCATTCTGGATCCTAACTACTCCATAAAATTTTGTGATCAGAGAGAATTTACAATAGTGCTTATTGTACCAGCGAAATTAATTTTACAATTATCCAGTGAAGTTAATTTTACATGTTTTGATCTTGAAATATTTAACTATATTTTAAATTTCATTCCTTACACATGATTTATGTCCACTTCCATTTTATTTGCTGCATTGCAGCTATGGTGTAATCAGAAAATAGAGTTTTTAATGTGATTTAGGATCCAGAAAATTTTATCACACTGGTATTCGGTGTATTTAACTATTAACTATTATTACATATGAGAAAACAAATTGATTGGCTCTGCCCGTATTTAACTATTAACTATTATTACATATGAGAAAACAATTTGATTGGCTCTGCCCAGCTACATAAAATGATGGTTCAAAGAAAACATTTTGGGGGAGCATGTATCTATCTTGCCTTATTCTACCAATGGAGAGACGATTACTAGGATTTGAATATAAAAATTCTTAGTCATTAAACAGCAATTTTACCATTTTCATCAAAGTTTACCCCTTAGAAATTAAGATCAAATATTTAGTGTAGAAGTTGTAATCGTTTAATTCTGGATTGAAAATTGGCTTTTATTATAATAAACCTGGGTTTAAAAGTTATTAAATCTTTATCATTATTCGTCAAAGTAGAAATGTTACCTAGACTAATTTCTGCCAAATAAGTTGCAGAATGGGAAATAATACTGGATGATCCGTGTGAGACAATTATCCTATAATTATTGTTCGGGAAGTGATGGATAAAAATTAACAATATTTTGTAGCAGAGGATCCCTCAAATTAGCTACTTTATAATTCCAAAACGTTCTTTTGAGATTGTAATTCACTATTGCATATTATTAGTAGTTTGTTATCATAGCTTAAGCCAACTGTTAGTTGAAACCTTGTTATTATAACGAATTCTCTTACAGCTTTTGGCAAGAGTAAATTGTTGTATGTCGTAACAGTAAAAAGAAAGAAAGAAAGATTTAGTTGAAGAATAAATAAACCGTAAAAGAAAGAAAGAAAAGAGAAATTCAACAATAACTGAGTTGTTACATGCTGCAGTTACAACCCTATCCATAATTCAAAGGGGTCTTATGCATTTTCTTATTGCACTAAATTACTCCATAACTCAAAGGGATCTTAATGTTTGATCTTGATTTGCACCTGAAATACCTTCCTCTTCCAACATAAGTACCCTACTATTGAAAGATACAAAGATAACCAACCCCTTAATACTATAAGGGGCAAAGACATGTGATATGCTAACTTCATCATTATCATTTCAATGTCCCTTTGTGCATGGAGAAGATTGCCTTTACCCATCACAGAGTGACTCAACCTAATTGTTGCATGACATTTACCACTCACACTGGCCTTTATAAGGAATACCTCAACACCACCTTAAGTTGGAGCACACCCCTTATACTATAATCATAGGGAAGACCCTGATGTACCCTTACGAGTTACGACATAACGAAGACTCAAACTCATTCCCTTTACGTCATAACACCACATATACAAGTGTATCGCCTATCTTAGGCCTGCTTGAACTGCAACATCTTCTAGGAATATAATAATAGAGGAGATAACCAAGCATGGTACATATAAAACTTGATGGAAGGAAGGAAAAGGAAATGCGGGAGAGGAGAAAATCTTTCTTGAATTTATAATCTCAGGAAAGGGTTTACCTTTTGCAGGCAATGACGGGTTCAAGTAATATATATACTCATTTACATGTACAAATACCCTTGAACTAGGCTACAACACCAATACCGACACCACCACCTCCTGCTCCTTTGATAGAAACAATAGGCCCTCGTAAAATACAACGACTAATCATATGGGAATTCAGAAACAAGACTATAACTGTGATGTCATCATGGAAATGTCTTCTCACCCCTCTATCGATCTTTTTCAAGTCTGAGTATCTCATTTCTCTCTTCTTTGCAGCTTCACAAAGTGCAGTTTTGATAAGTTTCTTCGCGACTCCCTGCAATCATAGCACCAGAAAATCATCTGCTTAAGTAGGTTTTTATAAAAAGAATGACGTCAATATCAACCATGTCAAATCATTACAAAGATCTTTGAAGCAGGTTTAGACTTCGTCCAATGAGTTAAAGCCGCATTTTGATAAACAATTTAATTAAACACAATGTAACAAATAAAGTATATAATCTAAAAAGAGATTATTTTCATAAAAGCTTCTTTGATAAACTTATTGAAATAAGCTTAAAAAAAAGCTTATCGGAAGGGCATAAGCTATTCTCATATGTTCTATAAAAGACTTTTGTTAAAGGCAAAAGTGACATTATAGAGCTAGCAGTAATACAAAAGAAACTCGAGTAAGTTAGAATCATACATTACGAGGACTGTTGTGCACAATGTCGACTGCTTTTTCATTGCTGATGTGCTCCCATAATCCATCTGATGCAAATATAAGAAACTGGTCTTCGGGGTGAAGTTTCTGTTCGAGTATTGTTGGTTCAGCTTTAAGGATTGGTTGCTCAAAGGATTCTGAGAGTCTAAATTTTGGCAAAAGTGGTGCTGTGTTAAACTCTGCCTTCTTTAGATAGGCATCACCAATGGATCTTGAAATCTACAATTTAAGTAAACACTTGGGTCAATACAACTCTTTAGATTCATCATTCTTGATAGGCCATTAAGTTCCCTTTTAATTATTACAACGAAACACATAAGTAATATTAAGAATTACATGTACATCACACTAGTTAGTGCCTACAAAACTTTCCTGGTAGCAAATACATGTAAAACTAGAGTTGCTTTCCACTTATTTGCAAGCTATTAACAAAGGAAGTGATATTAACAGAAAAAGAAACTACACCAACAAGAACTCTAGAACCGCAACTCTTCGTACATTCCTTCGAACTACAAAAATATTCCCATGTAATTATTCACATAATTAGTGATTTAGACATTTGGACCATAGAGTAACCATAACTGGAAGCCTCAAATGAGGACAATGTTTAACTAGAAATGACATTAGCCTATAATGAACAAAAAAATAATTCAATTTGGTGGTAAGATGAAAACATTCTTGATTAGGGAAAAGGAATGAGATAATGATATAGAACGGCACAGAACTGCACAACACAAAATCTGCCAAAGTAGATTATCTCCTAATGAATTGAATAAACCACTGTCCTGTGAACTGGTTCCTGATATTTAAGAATTGATTCCTAGGAGTATATCTAAGATCAAAACAAGCTACCATAATTACTAAGAATCTAGGGAATGCGGATTTGTATCAAGATGCAGTATGCAATTTGTTGGAACAACTGTTCCAACACAATAGAAGCCACGTGGACAGCTATAAAGAAACATTGCATGAGAATCATGTAAAAATAGAAAAAGATTAATGGTAATCGAAGGCCAAGTAAAACATTGATGAATGGCAAAAGGATGCAATAATTCAGAAAGGAACTATAATTTTCAAAGGACATAACTCATGTCAAATTGAATCATTAGTGTAAATCATGTGAAAAAACAAAGTGAAACTTGAGACAGAGCCATAAGAAATTCACCTGGATCAGTCCCTTCACACGCCAGACCTTGTGCTTCATAACTACAATATGCGGATCATCAGGGTGTAACGAGCGCAACTCATCTCTGACAGATTCCAAGCTAGCATTGTGCTCATAGGATAACTGAACAGCTGTAATCTCTTTTGTGGCAATATCCCGTCTACCTAACACTGCTCGAGAGTCTCCTGCGTTCGCAATATAGAGATGCCCGCAACATATTACGCCTACCAGAACGCAAGCTCCAACCGATGCTATTTGTGGCTTCTGTACCCACTGCTTCTTTACTACAGAGAGGAACTCTTCTTCTGTTGCCAAGAATGCTTTAGTGATAACGTCAGCTGACATTCCTTGATTTTCTGAAGTAAATTCTGCATTAACAACAGTCATTAAGCTAGCAATATTACCAGCTATACAAGTCATAATGAATGAAGAAAACAACTAACACAAAATCCATTTTCTTCTTCTAACTTATTTTGGTGGTCTTACAATCCATGAGAAAGGGGATTTTGTGAATAGGTGTCCAATTATTAAAAGAGCGACCGCGCTGCTTATGGTTATTTTGGTATGTTGGTGATATACTTGGTTGCAGGATGAGTTTCCAATACAGTTTTAAAGATTAACCCAATTCATGAACTTTTCATCCCATACCAAACTGACCTTATCACAACGAAGAACAACTTACTCTTTATATTTTTAAATAGGTGGTCATTGACAAACCGCGCAGCTTCTGGACCGCCATGCCCGTCATATATACCGACATAAGTTCCTTGAGGACTTGCTGCAACGGAGCTCAAGGGGCCTGATTCAAGTTGGCTATGATCCTCCAACAAATTGTTTGCTTGAACCACTGCCATTGAGAATTCACCATTCAGGTGTCTTCCCGAATCTTTATGCCACAATAAACCAACGAAACGACCACTAGATTCTACATTTCTACTTGAACTTTCACCCGCATCAAATGGACTCCAACAGGGTGACATAATTCGCCTTAATATAGCTGATAGCATCCCTTACATAGTCTTACCAACATAACTAAGAAATAAAATATTCATTAAATTAAAGTCAACAATAATATGAAAAGGCCTAGCTTGTTGTACACACCATCTAAATAACTGAACCAAAACCCAAATTACAAACTCCAGAAATCAAGTGCCTAATTACAAATGATGATACTATAATATGTAAAAGTGGAAACCAGCAAAGAGTATTTTACACTTATTTTGCCATGTCCAAAACCTGCACAATGATTTCACATAAGAGACCATACAAAGCATTAAAAAAGTGTCAATACATAGAGCGGTATAATCTGCAACTGAACAACATAAACAATTACTACAATAAAGGATTAAATAGAAAAACATACAGCTCTTCAAATTGCATACATTAGACTCTAACCCAATAAATATGTGAATGTGACTATTGTTGAGATCACAAGAAATTAACAGGACAAAAAAAAATGTGTCTAAAATTGGCAGAATTTTCATAGTACCTTAGATATGGCAAGAAAAATTGTATTTTGATGACTCCTGATGCATTAAAAACATCACCTATGAACAGAAGAAGAGACCCTTTAACATTATATCACCTTAATGATTAAGCTTTGGACAATTTGATAGAAAGGTGTAAGAAAAATGAAACCTTGATTTGTAGTTATGAATGAAAGGTGACAAGGCTATTAAAGAATTGTTATGACTTATGAGTTTCTCTTTCTCTAACTTCCCATTCCTTACTCCTCCTTGAATTGTAACTTGTTGCATGGACCCATAAAAAAAGGGAATTACTCAAGAAAAATAAAATGACACGGTTTGAAATTTTTGGCAGTTTTGGTTTACTAAATTTTAATTGCATGCTGTGAGGGGTTTTGACTTTGACCTGCCACTAACCACCATTTTAGGCACATTTTCCTCATCTTACATTATCCTTAAATTAGTATATTCAACCTCAAACGACAACCTCTACTCTTCACACAATGCCACAATTAACAAACACAAACAATTCCACTTTCTTTTTCTGAAATATCACTCTCCATTAAGGTTTCTATTTTCCAAAACACGCTTTCATGTCAGGACAAGAGATAAAGATTTTGTTTTTGCTGAAAAGAACAATTTTTTATTTTTGGGGGAGTTAAGGGATAATTTAATTTTATTATATTTTTTCTTTTCTAAGCTAAATAACACAATGAATGAAGATCATTACAATAGAAGATAAGAATAAAAAGTTAAAATTTCAGAGATTGAAATTTATATAATTACAAATTAAGTTCAAATTAAAAAAATGTTATTTTGATCGAAACGGTATTGCCAAAAATATAGATACTACTACTATGGCTACACATGACTTGGTTTGAGAGGGATTCACTTACTCCAAAAAACACTTACTCTTCATCTTAGTCATCCAATCTTGAAAAATGGCTTAGATTCACCAATTCAAACCATTGGATTTCCCAAAAATGAATGATCATGATATGGAGTAATTGTTTTTCCACTTACTCTTGGAGTAAGTGGATCTCTCCCCTACAAAAAATTATAAAAAAAACATACAATAAAAAATTATTAATAGTATTCTAAATAATTCACTCAAATCAATATTGGTCTTTAAAACATTACAGTGTTGTGTTTTTTAATAAGTGAAACGTGTATTAATTTACTACAATATTTGATAATAATGAGTGTTGGTTAGTTCCTTTAGTTTTATGGGTTAGTTTAATTCAAACCAAACCCAAAAACCAAACTAATATTATTTGGTTAGAGAGAAAAAAACCAATCACATTGATAAAAAACACACCCAAAAAAATATTGTTTGAGTTGGATTCATGTCATAACCATGTAGTCATATGATAATAAATTTTTGTGTGTATTAAGAACGTTTCTCACTAACAATTAAGACTAATTCGTTTCGAGATATAAGGTTGCTGAAGTAAGTTTTGTATCTTTCATTCACGTAACAAGATTCAATCCTTAACATCATGTTTAAAGAACTCAATTATTTACCAATTGTGATAGATCTCATTAATGAAACCTATAAAGTTGAAGATATGTTACAAAGACATAAAGATTTACAAACAATAAAGAGAGATAAAGGAATGTGGTACAATCTTTTCAAACAAAACATTTTTAATACACAAAAAATGGATCAAATCCATTACAATATATTTAAAGAACTTAATTATCTACCAATTGTGTTGGATTTTATTTATTATCCTTTATAGACAATATAAACAATAATAAAAATATATAAATAAGATTAAGCATAAATATCTTTAAAAAAAATACAAAGGCCTCGACTGAGTGAGAAGGAGCTTATCTCATTAAATAGGTTTGACCCTTGAATCAATTTTTTTCCAACTTGTGATTGTGAAGAACGATATTTTTTCCCAAATAACAAAATTCATTTGGGGTCCTACAAATCTACTATTTTTCATATTTAATGACCGGCCTTCTTTTATCTATCTTTTTCACACCGGGAATTCAACATTCTGTGAGTGTTAGAACAAAATATCTAATATATTTCTTAACTAAATTTTTTAAGTGGTTTGAATAAATGATTAAAAAAACCTTTGACATGCGTCCATATGGTTATGGTACATAACAAAAAACCATAGAATACATAACTTAATTGTTCGTATGTTTTCATTGTTTGTCGATTTAAAGCATGGTAAATCACATCTAAAGCTTACTTGTGCATATACCATGACATCTAAAGCATGTTTATGCATATATCATGGTAAATATCAACATAGAGGTGATACAGTGATATAAGGTTTCATTATATCATGAAAAAAACTTAAATGTCAAAGTTTCAATTCCTTAGACCGGCACTTATTGAGGTGAGCAGTCACACCCCCGAAAATAATTAGTTACTTACTCATTACATGGGATATACATTTGGTAGTACCAAAAAATATCACGGTAAATCATTTTTCATTGTAAAATGAAGAAATAGATATAAGCACTCTCAATATATGAATTTTATACACTGTCAGTGCATCATTCATATTTAATCCTCATTGAGTCTTCAAAAAAAATAATTCAAATGAATGATAAATGATATAGTGTCTATACTCTATACATAAATATTTATACTGACAATGCATAAATATTACATTATTATAAGATACTATAATTAAATGAGGAAAAATGTATATACTAAGTGTAAGTTTAATACACAATCGCTACATCATCCATCATTCATATTTAACCATCATTGAATCTTCAAAAATAATAATTCAAATAAATGATAAATAATATCATGATTGTGTATAAATCTTTATACTGACAATTAAGATACATAAATATTACACTCTAATTAAATTATGAAATAGTACATGCCCAACATTTTTGCTCTACAGTAAGTTGTTCGTGAGTGAATTCATCATAGCATCATAAAAGATGAAGATCTTTATGTACTATATTAAATTAAAGTTGTCAAAGAAAATTCTATCACCATTGAAGCAATCATTCCAACAAAGGAGGGTGGAGAGGATTGTTGCGTAATGACCAAGTAAAATAGAAAGGTTGCCTTGAAAACATTCACTCAAATGATTTATGATACAATATTATAATATTATAATGTCAAGCACTAAATCACATCATAATAAAATTATCTTACATAAAATTAGGCCCTTTCAATCATAGGGCAGAAATTTCATAAAGCACATTAAAACACACGGGAATAGTACAGTTATACAATGTCCCTACACGCGATCAGCCCTGCCATCATCCTCATTGATTCCATTATTTCCATCACTGGCATATCTGCAGTAACAGACCCAATAAGAAAACATTGATGTCTTGAATTCCATCAAAGCCAAACATTGAGAAGGTGATCAAATCTAAAACGGAAATGCTTTGAGGAAGTAAAAATAGAAAAAACATCAGAACTAACCGCCAAGAAGATGTTAAATTTCGAGCTTTTCTGTCTAGTTGAAGATTTTCCAAAGCATATGAAGCTTGAATTACATCGTCAGGAAGTTCATCACTGTCATATCGCCAACTGTATTCGTCCTTCCTATAAGCAGAAGTGGAGGATCCTCCTCTTCTATCTGAATACCAGAGTTCAAATTAGAAAATTTCAAGCATACAAATAAAGTAAGGTAAAAGCCAATGACAGAAAATACCCACCAGATCCCTGAGATGAAGGAACAGCCCTGCAACAAATGTGTATCATGTAAAATATGTAAGAATGACAATATGAGGAAGAGGTAGGAATGCAAAAAAGTAAAATAATAATGTGATAACATTGGACCAGTTAGTCGGGGGGAAAGAGTTAGTTATGCACCTTCCAAGTGGAGGTAAGCCACCAGCAACAGATGATGAAGAAGGCCTTCGCATGTTCCGAGACTCTGAGTTTGGCAAAGGCTCAGTTTCTGGAGTGGCAAATCTCCTGCCATTGGACCTTGCTTGGGATAAATTCTGCAAAGCATGAATCAAACACAATATATCAAATGTAGGTAAACATTCACAACAGTTCTGATGTCTATGCTTTACATAAGTAATGATCAACCAAAGATTTGAACTCATTAACTTTCAACATCGTGGATGACAAATGACAATCTTCCCAATATATCAAGAGAAAGTAGCAACTGCCGTTACCATTTTAAGCAAACACTTGGTTTCTTAATTTTCTTTCTACACATTATCTTGCAGCCACATTTTATGACATCGCATCAAATTTTCAAGGTCCTTAAAGTTGTGAAAAAAAATGTCGTGTGGTTTTAGCCAATATATCATTAGCTCCTAGCCTGTAAACATCCACTCCACTTGCAGGGGGTAAGATTGTGTAATTTACTCTACCCAAACCTCACTAGGTGAGAGCCTCGTGCAATACATTGCCTTTTATATAATTATCTCCTAACTACAGCAGTTTCCTTTCCAAAATCTCAAGTTTCAAAAGTCTCAAATTCATCTCTACAATTAAAGTTATAATTACCCAATCTATAGGTCCAACTGGCATTTCTATATGAATCCTTTTTGTAAGTCTGTAATATGGTTAGGAGCTAGCCGAGCTAAAGTTATCACACTACACCATAAATATGGCAAGTGCTTGCTTGAAAATAAATATAAAATTTTAACAAAAACGACGCTGTTAACTCAATATAGATAAAACTGCAGCATTTTCAAGCCTCGGTTCCTATGCTTTCGGATAAAGAAAACACTTGTAAGTTCTAACCCCAATCTAATACAAAACCCCATGCATAAAAAGTTCATCTGAAAAGGAAGTAATGTAGAGGATGAAAGAATGATATAAAGAAGCCAAGTATTTGAAAAACCTCAAACTTCAAGAATCCTTCAAGTACATCCAATAGCAGGGGGCTATCTCCATTTCTGTTGAGTTCGAATCCATTTTTGCTAGTAGATTCTTTCAACTCAGCCTTCCAAGAATCCTTTTCCTGAAAGAGAAAAACGTCAATCAAAAGGATCAAAACGAGAATTAATCTGAATGCCACAAGATCATCAGAAATACTATAGCAAAAGCAAAAAAAAATGATCAATTACCAAATTGCATTCTGGAAGATACACTTTGAGTGTGTGGTTGAGTTGTGCCCAGTCTAGGTATTCACAAATCAGTGCAGTAAGGAGTCTACCTGCAAGATGAATGCCAAAACTTGAATGGAGTACAGGTTGAAATGAGGTACATAATAGATTCAACTAAATTATAAGACAGAACCTTAAAACATAAAGAGTAGAATTTGAGACAGTTTATCATAACACACTCAATACGATGAGACAGTTTACCATAACACTCCAAAATATTCAAATAAATTATAAAACATATTTTAAATATTTGTTTGATTGAAAAATGCACGTTTTCCATATTGTATCCGTTAGTTTAGGTTTCTTGAAATGTTTACAAGCCTGTTTAGATAGGCATTGTTAGAAGTTTTTCAGGGAAACTAAAACGCATAATTTCTCAGCTTCTCACAACATTTCTGGCAAAACCGTTTCTGAATAATAAAACACATTTTAAAACCCTAAAGATGAACCTAATAACCTGAAGGAGATGCATGAAGGTGTTTAGCACGATCGTTGCAGCTAGCAAGCAATGCAGGAGGTAAACCTTCATCCTTCTCGATTACACGATCCTCCTCTTCTATCGCCTCAAACACACTCGCTCTAAGTTCAGCCTGAGACACACACATATAACCCTAATTTAATCATAACTAATCATGCAATTCAATTTTTTTGGAAACAAATGAAGGAAATAAAACCCTAGGTATTTTAAGAGAGAGAGGAACAAACACGAATCCTGGCGAGGACACCTTTCTTCTCGAGGGTTCGGGTAACGAGTGTCTTAAGGTCCATCATTTCACGAGTATAGTCATCCATATCCAAATTCAACTTCTTGTTCTTCTGTGATTGGAGTTTCTTTCTGAGTTTGTTTCTGGTTTAATCAATGTATGGGCGCCATAGCAGAGAAATGAAGGAATGAGAATGTGGCAAATGGATTTAGATTGCACCGTCTATGTCTAACTCCATCCATTATTCACCGTTTGTTTTGTTTTTAAATTATTAAGTAATATAAGTAGTTAATATCTTCCTTTTTAATTATAAACCAATGTTTAATAACCATTAATAGTTGTGATATCATTCAAACAACTCTTTCAGTTTGTTTAACAAAAATTACCTTACAATAGTAAAACCGGTTCAAAGTTGTAAGATTATCTCTCCTTGAAACAACTAGCTAAAAGTTTATGATATAGAAGTTTAAAGCTAAAAAGTTGATAAATTAGCTGATTGTATTGAAATTGTTGGACAAAATTAGTCTGGTAAATTAATCCAAAATAACATAAGTACAAGTTTGTTATCTATCCTAAGTTCACTATAAAATATGAGTTTCTAAACTAGTTAAAGATTGAAATAAGCTCATTTACCTAAAACAAACAAATATGTTAGATTTTATGGATAAGTTTTTGTGTTTGTGTTACCCAATATATTCGTTGTATCAGAGTAAACATAATTGGTAAAATATATTTTCATCCATAATATAGCAAAAAAAAACACTCGATCTCATATCTGTTTTAATAATAAATTTAAACCAGTCTTTCTAACAAAAAAATGATGATTAATTATTATATCTAAAAAATATCACTAGGATATGCATCGATACATGCAGACATGTTTGTATTTATTTGTGGAGTTTCATATAGAAAAGAAGCCACTCACCATAATAATATTATTAAGGTATAAACATGCTTAACTGCACACTTCTAACATGAGTTGTACTCTAAGTGCAAAAACTAATTATAATATTCTACTATATATTATCCATTATAACAACATAAATGATGACGAGAAATATTCACAAGGGGGGTCCCTTATTCTATTATTTTCTTGAAGAACACGAGTGATTCGAAGGCCCCAAGTTCCTTAAACTAATCGATAGTTGCCACTTTCCAATTGAAATAAATTATAAATTTAATAAAAAAATAAATTCAATAATAATACTAAGAGAAAATGAACATTAGAATGGAAAATAAGACAACGTTATAGAATAAGATGAATTCAAAATGATTAAACAATATTGGTCTAAGTTGTCTCCTGTGGGAATAGAAGCCATAAACCTTGTGATTGCGGGTTAGTTGTTTAAACAGTAATTTTGATCCACTTGCATTCATTCAGAAAGAAATATGTCCATACAAAACAATTCGTTCATTTTCTCATCTGACTATTCCATGGAGATAATATAGAAAAAAATGTCATCGAAATATTTGATAATGACAGGTTATATTCATACAAAACTATATTGAACATAAATATACAAATTGGAGGAACAGAGTTGAACAGATGATACATTACTTAATATAAGAAGCAGGGAGAAGAGGACAATAATCTATATGACAGAACAATATGGCCCTCTGCTGACAAAGCTTGCTCCTACAAAAAGATTGGGTAGCAGAAATTCCATAATTCATTTGCCTATGAAGGAAATCAGCATACTGTGCGCCCATAGCACAAACAGGCCAAATATAGATTTTTTGACCATTTATCCTGAACATCATTACAACCCACAATTAGAGTAAGTGTTGATATTTATAACTTAACAAAATCAATTACTCACTCACATTCCCTTACCTTAACATGTGTGCTCGGAAATTGAGATGTACGGAGAGTTTCCTGAGTTTCATCCCCAGGCCTACGCCTCGGAATACTTAATATAAGAGCAGATTGATCCGTTGTGGCAGCAGTTGCTGTAATCCTATAACCATTATCCCAACGTCTATGAATGCCCTCACTTGGATACAGAAAATCAAGTTCAACCACCTGCAATATAAGGTGGATGATAAGAGAACATGCTGACCCACGAAGGAAATCGAGTACTCAAATAAAGCAGCAAAACTGTTAACGGTGATATGTGACATGATATAAAACAAAGTAACAGCTACCTGATCACTGAATCCAGCATTGCGAGACATGACAACACCCCAGCGACTTCCAGCAGTAGCCATTGAGGTGACATGAAAACCTTCTTTCCACTTCTTGTTTATCCATTTGAAGGGGAAAGAATCACTCACTTTGTATGATTGTTGGGTATACTGCGTGCCTGCAAAAGCAGATCACAGATCACTACAAAATCAAAGTTAAATAGCAGTAGAAACATTGTATGTAGATGTCTGCAGAAATTCAGTCTTTTGTTTTGACAAAAGCAGTCAAAAGTCATTAAAAAGAAAGGGGGCACAGTCAATATTAACAAAAAGGAACTAATTTCAGCAAATGAGAATTGCGCTAACAGAGGTGGTTGCCAGAGTTGGATGGTCATCGGAGATGGAGAAAGAGAGACTCCAGAGGCTGAGTGATGACGCGAGAAGGCATGGAATGATAGAATGAGAACTGAAAGAGACGGGCCAAATATTGTGACTGAGAATCCAGAGAAAGGGGAATGCTTAGGTTTTTGGGTAAAACCCAGAATCCCCCTACTAGACCTGTCAAGGAGACATGGCTGTGGAGGGCGTGAAGGGTTGAATGGTGGAAGCCACCTTAAACTACAATATGGTAGATTGTGAATACAGTTTGCAAGAATTCCGTCATGCTGCACTTTAACAACACTGGCCAAGAGTGGGAATAATTCAACATGAAAAAAGTTACAAATCCTGAAAGACTTTCTCGTGATATGATTCAGCATCCAGGAAAAATTCATCATCATAGAAATCAACTTTGTTAGCATTCAAACCTTTTGACATCACCACAAGAGAGGCACCATTAACAGACCCTGCAATAGAAGTAATGTAATAACTCTTATCCCACTGCTCCATGATCCATTCCTGAAAGAAATAGAGACAAGTTGATGAGATTCATTACATGAAATGGGATAAAATCCGGTGAGTCATTTTACATATTTCACCTTGTGTAAGAAAACAGGCGTCCACTTGTAAAGTTGATGTGTAAAACCAGTTCCAGCGTCCATAATAAGTGCCCAAAGATTGGAACAGGAAGACACACAACTAATAAGAAGACCATCAGCAATCCCTTTCTCAATATGTTGTGCTAATCTTGTATCGGCCACATTGTAATGATACCTAAAAAATGCAACCATTTTAAAAGTCACCAGCAAGTCAGCAACTCATACACACATGAAGGTTGGGATTGAAGGGCAAAGCTACATAAAAGTGATTAAAGATCTACCTTTGTTTCATTGGTAGTCTTGCATTGTAAATTGAAATCCATTGCATAGCAGGAACCCCTAAACGGACCTTCTTTTTGGGCTGTGAATCATCATCTTCCTCAATATTCAATCTACTCCGCTTTTGCCCAACCTGATTGTTTTTTTGTTTGTTTTTTTTAGCAAGTACAAAGTTGAGATGAATACACGGACCAGCTATGAGAGGTGAAAGGAAAAAATAAGCAAGAAACCATACTTTAGTGATTACCTTTTGAGCACCGTCAGTATTAACTGGCTGCAGTGCTGGAGGTCCAACTATACCATCAAACAAAGAAATTAACTTGCCATAGTTAGGTTCTTCATCAAATTTCATGCTCACCACAGCCTCAAGAAACTGTCTGAAAGGAGAAGGGCAAAAGCAGCATAGCATCTCAGGAGATGTCCCCATCTTCTTTTTGCAAACAAGGAAGGATTTGGTATCACCCTAAAATACAAGGTAAGATTAGATTGAAAAATGACATGTAAAGGAATTCAATTGGAACAACAAATAATTGGTCAGCGTGTAAAATAAATGTATCCACCTGATAACCTTGCCACGGTAATCGGCCTTTGTGAAGGAAAATAAGTGTGTATGCAAGAGATTCGAGATCATCCCTTCTACTAGCAGTTCTTCCCAAATGAGCATGAACACTAGCATATCGAACTGTCCCTCTACACAAGTTAAAAGTACAAGACTCAAAAAGATTGACAACCATACACAAAACCAACAAACCAACAACAAAAAAGAAGAAAAAAAATATAGTAGCGAAGAAAACTTCAAGTAGGAAAATAAAGAAAAAAGAGGAAAACCTAAACATATCAGGGCGTTGATCATATTCAACATGCTGGCCACTGGAAGTGTCTCTCCATTTAGTTGCTGCAAAATATGTGCAAATATTAAAACAGAGTTAACATAAAGACACCACAAATACACATTTATCCTTTAATTGCATCTACCAACCTAATCCAAGGTCAACAAGAAACAGTTTCTTCTCTTGTGCTGTAGCTGGCTGACCTAATAAAAAGTTCTCTGGTTTTACATCTCCATGCACATAACTACAATGAACAACAGGAATGAAAAGGTCAAGCTTTAGAATCCAGGAGAACTAAAACTGAATCAACTTATAAACAGTGTGAAGCTCTTTTTTTATATATACATAAAAAACACTACAAACTCACTAAGTATGAACAATAAATCAGAGTGAAAAAATGATACAACTTGTAAACAAAAATGTTTCATCAATTACATACCCCCTGGAGTGCATCTTTTCCAGTATCGACAAGGACTCAACAGCTATACATGAGACCATTTCACTAGACATCCTGAAAACATAAAAAAAAACATACAACACATAAAATCAAAAGATGTAATTGCCCATGTTTTAAATGTTTAATACACAAGGGCACGGGGCCTATAACAAAGCAACAGATACAGTTACAAAACCAAGACTCGGGTATGATTCCACTTACGTCTGGCTTGAGGAATTCCAGACATCCCACAAACTTGGTCCAAGCATATCCATAACCTGCATATATGTGTGAAGAAAACAATTGAATTGTTAGATAGGCAGTGACAGGGTTGTCATTGTATAATAGAATTATAAATCATACCATCACATAATATTCTCCTTGCCTTCCTTTGTAGTGTACTTTTGGTATTCCATGACTGCCACCAAGGGTGCTTTTAACAGAACATACAAGTCAACATTAATTCTATCTACTTATCACAAAGCATAAAAAACAGATTTTAAATAAATTTATAGAACACCTTACAAAAATAAAAGAGTACTCACTTATACACTTGCCACTCATAAGGAGGGCCATAGTTACATCCTTTACTGTTTCTGTGTTCAAATTTCAGAGCCACCTGAAACATGGAAGATAGAAATCAACTTCGATCCAAATAAATATCAATAGTCAAAAGCACACCAAATTCTTTAACACACAAAACCAAGAGGTAATAAGAGAAGCTTACCTCGACAGCTCCAGGACCTGCCCGCTCACGACGGCCAACAAAAACCTGACCAAAACCACCTTTACCGAGTTTCCTCTCGACCTTATACATAGGTGATCCTCCTACTTGAACCTAAAAACAAATTCCAAATTCATTATAAATAAACAAATTATTCAATCAATAAGACAGTAACACACCATCTATTGCAAAGTCATTAGTCCTAGCAGTGGCATCTCAAACACTAACAACACCTTAACAAAATGGAGAAAATATTCAAATAAAAATAATAATCAACCATCATTTCCAGATAATAAAATATGAATAACCAGACAGTATCAAAATTATGAAGTATAAGCCTATATGATATAACCTTTTCAGGGAAAACTGGATCCTCTGGAGCAACACCCTTATTAGCACTTAATCCACCACTAGCATCAGCCATCGCGTTCACGTTCACGTTAACGGCTACGGGTACAACCTCTTCTTTCTTCTTCTTAGCGTTCTTCGCTGTGTTCCTTTTCGGCGGTTCCAAACCTTCCTTTGCTACCGCAGCACGACCGCGCCGCACTCCACTACGAAGCTTCGGAGGCATTCTCTAAACCCATGCAATCGATTCGATTAGCTTCTCTAAGATCCTCGATCATTATTTGCCTTTTACCAAAGCTCAAAGACCCGATTCATGGCTCAAATTGTGCGTTTTCACAAAATTGAAACTTGAAGATGGAATCGAAGAGATATTGAATTTTATTGAAATGGGTAACCGGCGAAATTGGTCGAGAGAGGTGGGAAATGGAGGGATGGATTAGATTGGGGAAAATAGGTTTAGGGTTTGATGGGGATGGTTGAGAAGGAAGGTGGATGATATAGAAAATTAATTATAAAAAAAAAAAGGAAAGGTAGTAGGCGGCATGAATTTTAGATTATAGTTTTAGGTGGAAATGTGCGACAGGAAAAACCATAATAATCTATATATCTATATTAATTGAAGGGCTGATGAATTTATCAAAATTGATATCTCATATGTTTGACACTTGACTTTTTGGAAGGTAAAATTGTCATTTGCTTCTATATATCTATATTAATTGAATGGGCTGGTGAATTTACCAAAATGAACATCTCATATGTGTGACACTTGGTTTTTTGGAAGGTAAAATTATCATTTGCTTTATTTTAAAAAAAATAACAAAAAACTGATTTCCTAAAACACCTCTGACTTTATCTTACATCATATTACTTAATTAGGGGTATTTTCGTATATTGGTTCATTTGAATTATTAAAAGTTGTGTCATCATTTATTGCTGCAGGAGGACAAAATTACCAATAAAAAAAGTATGCCCTCATTTATTACGTTTTGTTAAAAGTCTAGGGTTAATTCTGTAAATTGTCTTTTTAAGTAAAAAAATCTCTGTTTTTTTCCATTCTCACATTTCATTTGATTTTTTCTCTCGCTCACTCTCTCTTTTCATCTTCACTACGTTTCACTCTCTTTCTTCTTCTTCATCTTCAAACTCTTCTCTTTTTTCATCTTCATTTTTTCATAGGTATAATTTTTTGAACATATGAGACTCACCATTTCTTCCTTTTATATTTTTTCACATGTATGATTTATTGAGTTCTTCATTCAAATATTCTTCATTCAAATGTATAATATTGTATTTTATCTCCATCATTTTCCATTTTATCTCCCTCTCCATTTTAAAGATCTCTCTTTTTCCATTTTTTCAAAATATGAGACTCACCATTTTTTTCTTCTACAATTTTTTGATAGGTATGATTCTCTCAACAAATGGTTAGGTTCTTTGGTGTTCTTCATTAAAAGGTATATTCTTTCTTTCAATTCTAATTTCTTATATTAGCTTACTCAACTTAAAAATGTTATTACGTGTATGTCCTTGCATTTTCATATACATTTTTCGTATATTGGTTCATTTGAATTATTAAAAGTTGTGTCATCATTTATTGTTGCAGGAGGACAAAATTACCAAAAAGTATGTCCTCATTTATTACGTTTTGTTAAAAGTTCGGGGTTAATTCCATAAATTGTCTTTTTAAGTAAAAAAATCTCTGGCTTTTTTTCCATTCTCACATTTCATTTGATTTTTTATCTCACTCACTCTCTCTTTTCATATTCACTTCGTTTCACTCTCTTTCTTCTTCTTCATCTTCAAACTCTTCTCTTTTTTCATCTTCATTTTTTCATATGTATAATTTTTTGAGCATATGAGACTCACCATTTCTTCCATTTATATTTTTTCACAGGTATGATTTATTGAATTCTTCATTCAAAGATTCTTCATTCAAAGGTATAATATTTTTATTATATCTCCATCATTTTCAATTTTATCTCCCTCTCCATTTCAAAGATCTCTATCATTTTCCATTTTTTCAAAATACGAGACTCACCATTTTTTTATTCTACAATTTTTTTGATAGGTATGATTCTCTCAACAAACGGTTAGGTTATTTGGTGTTCTTCATTAAAAGGTATATTCTTTCTTTCAAATCTAATTTCTTGATATTAGCTTACTAAACTTAAAAATGTTATTACGTGTATGTCCTTACATTTTCATATACATTTTTCGTATATTGGTTCATTTGAATTATTAAAAGTTGTGTCATCATTTATTGTTGCAGGAGACAAAATTACCAAAAAGTATGTCCTCATTTATTACGTTTTGTTAAAAGTCCGGAGTTAATTCCGTAAATTGTCTTTCTGGCTTTTTTTCCATTCTCACATTTCATTTGATTTTTTCTCTCACCCACCCTCTCTTTTCATCTTCACTCTGTTTCACTCTCTTTCTTTTTCTTCATCTTCAATAATCCACTACCACTTCGGGTAGGATAACCACAATAATCCACTACCACTCCGAGTAGGATAACCACAATAATCACTACCTCTTCGGGTAGGGTATCAACCATAAACCACTACCTCTTCGGGTAGGGTATCAATAGTATTCTTACAAACACATTACCTCTTTCAAATACCTCTTTCACATCAGCGAGTATGATTTAGAGACACTTATCCCTTACCTTGGTGAATGTTGGGAATCGGTTCTGAGTAACTTTAAAAGTCTCATCCGCGATTTCCTCCAACCTTAGGATCTTTCCTCATTTCCACCAATAACAACAATGTCAGTCATTTATTCAAAATAACACATAAACAACTCGTATTTAATCATCAAACATATAAGGGATTCACATATTTTCAAGATTTCCAAAACTACTTCAATACAAGTTTCCAAACATCTAAACATACATGTTCATCTCATATATCAACATTAAAGCACAAACTCATCATCCACATCTAACATTTCATCTCTTTCTCTTTTTACTCATATTCAAATTTTGGGGGTTTTTGGGTTTTCATGAATAACCCACAAAACATTCCCATTCATTAAATATCAACTCTAAACCAAGAGTTTACAAGAGAAAAATAACATAAAACGAACCATAACTCTAGAGGATGAGTTTCCATGGTTTCTCCTGTTTTGAAAAGAGATCCAACATACTCAAAACAAGTTTGAGAGGAAGAATAAGAGTTAGGAACAAGATATTTACCTCTTCTCAAGCTCTAAGATGAATCTTAAGGCTCTTTGCTCTTGAAAAACTCTCATATCTCTCTTCTCTTCAAAGTTCTAACCCTAAAATGTGTTTGAGGTTTCTATTTTAAAGATGAGTCGTCGGGTTCTCGCTCAAGCGAGCCCATTCTCGCTCAGGCGAGAAAATCCCGCCTTTTTAAAATTTCAGATCTGACGCTCTCGCTCAAGCGAGGGATTCTCGCTCAAGCGAGAATCTCACAGTCCCAACAGGCTTCCTCTCGCTCAAGCGACTCATTCCTCGCTTGGGCGAGACTACCAGAATTTCTAATTTCAAAACACTGATCCTCTCGCTTGGGCGAGGTCCTCTCGCTCAAGCGAGAATCTGGTAGTATGTCCCATTCCTCAGGACTGTTACCCAATTTCCATGAGGATAAATTTGGGGTGTTACAGCATTTATTGCAGCATGTTTCTCAATGCAACTTTTTATTTTCCCCATATGAATGTACTACTTTTTTCAATCTTTCTACATCATATTCTAGACCCATGTGGCTTAACTTTCTCTTTTCCCCATATGAATGTACTACTTTTTTCAAATTTTCTACCTCATACCTATTATGTTGTAGGCAACATGATTAAAGATAATATTTTCAAAGTCTAACTCTATGATAGAAGGAAAAGTGAGCTAAGATGGGAAAAAAGTCATAGCTTTAAAGTAATTTTATGTGTAACTAAAAATTTGAAAATATGCAGCAATTTGCACTTTCTCTTGGTGCTATTTGCTAAAAAAACAATTTAGTATATACAAATAAGTAAATAGCAAATAATAGTTACTTGCATTTTTTTGCATATTTCAAAGGATAGACTTCAATTATTTTATGTGTGTTTTAAATTACTATATTGTTGATCTAATGTTTAGTATATTTACATACTATATTTTTATTATAGACATCAAATTTTGCAGTTATGATGAGGGGTAGGCCGTAAAAAGAAAACAATTGATTTGATGATCACCAAGTGGAAATGCTCTATTCTGCAAAATAGATGTCTTTCATTCAAACTTGGATTTCAACATGATATATTTGTAACAAATATTTCTTAATTCTTTAAAAAAAATTACAAACTAATGTGTAAGATTGTACAGCTTGCATTTATTGCAGCATGTTTCTCTATGCAATTTTCTTTTTTCCCTATATGAATGTACTATTTTTTTCAATCTTTTTACCTCATACTTAGACTCATGTGACTTAACTTTCTCTTTTCCCCATATGAATGTACTACTTTTTTCAAATTTTCTATCTCATACATATTATGTTGTAGGCAACATGATTAAAGATAATATTTTTAAAGTCTAACTTTATGATAAAAGGAAATTTGAACTAAGATGGAAAAAAAGTCATAGCTTTAAAGTAATTTTATGTGTAGCTAAAAATTTGAAAATATGCAGCAACTTGCAATTTCTCTTGGTGCTATTTGCTAAAAAAACAAATAAGTAAATAGCAAATAATAGTTACTTGCATCTTTTTGCATATTTCAAATGATGACTTCAAATATTTTATGTGTGTTTTAAATTAATATATTGTTGATCTAATGTTTAGTATATTTACATACTATATTTTTATTATAGATATCAAATTTCGCAGTTATGATGAGATGTATGGTCATAAAAAGAAAACAATTGATTTGATGATCACCAGGTGGAAATGCCCTATTGTGCAAAATAGATCTCTTTCATTTACACTTGGATTTCAAATGGATATATTTGTAATAATATTTTTTAATTCTTTTAAAAAATTTATAAATTAATGTGTAAGATTATAAAACTTGCATTTATTGCAGCATGTTTCTCTATTCAACTTTATCTTTCCCCCATATGAATGTACTACTTTTTTCAATCTTTCTACCTCATACTCTAAACTCATGTGGCTTAATTTTCTCCTTTTCCCATATGAATGTATTATTTTTTTAAAGCTTTCTACCTTATACCTATTATGTTGTAGGCAACATGATTAAAGATAATATTTTTAAAGTCTAACTCTATGATAGAAGGAAAATTGAACTAAGATGGAAAAAAAGGTCTTATTTTCTCATTTTCTGTAATACGTGTAACAAACAATCTTTTTAACATGGTTAATATTGAAATTGAATTTTATATATGTAATGATATTAACTTGAAGATTATAAGCTTACGTTTTTTCACTGGGTGTTTCACGTGAGTTGAAGCAGTAGAAACCACTAAATATATTTTTTTCGTTTTATATTTTTTATTGTTCTGTTCATAAATCTTTGTTCTATTTTTTTCTGTTCACAAACTCAATGGACATATCTTATATATTCCGAGGATGTCAATGTGTCTAGGAGATATAATGGGTACAACAACAAATGACTCAATTATATTTAGAGGAAAGGTTTTAGTTTTTTGTGGTGATTTTAGACAAATCTTGCCAGTAATTTCAAGAGGGTGTCGTTCAGATATTGTACATGCTACAATTAATTCACCCTATCTTTGACATTATTGTACAATTTTGAATCTCACTAAGAATATGCGTTTGCAAAATGATGATGGTTGCGTTGAAGTTGATATTTCAGATGAACTTTTGATTCTTCATTTTGATAACCCAATTGAAGCAATAGTGTCTAGCACTTATCCAGACTTACATTTTCATTAAAATGACGAACAATTTTTTCAATGTAGGGCACTACTAACATCAACAATTGATATTGTAGATTAAATCAATGAATATGTGCTAAACATAATTCTAGGTAAATTTCCTTTTTTTCTCTCGAAATTTTCAATGATTTTAATGAAGATTTTTATAGATTTATACTAATAAATGTTTTAATGTTTAACTATAGGAAAGGAAAAGGAATACCTAAGCTCATATTCAGTTGATATGTCTGATATTAATGATATTGAAGTAGTGAACGTACTAACTCTAGAATTTCTAAACAAACTTTCAACTTCTGGTATCTCTAATCATAAAATCAAGTTGAAGATTGGAACTCCAATTATGTTATTGAAGAATTTAGACCAGTGAGAGAGATTATACAATGGTACAAGATTGATTGTAACTCAAATGGCAAACCATGTACTTGAAGCAAAGATCATGTCAGGTAAGAATGTTGGAAATATCATATATATTTCGAGGATGTCGATGTCTCCCTCACAAATTCAATGACCTTTCAAGCTTATAAGAAGACAATTCCCTATAATTGTTTCATATGCTATGACAATCAACAAATCTCAAGGCCAATCACTAGAGAGTGTAGAGTTTTATCTACCAAAACCAATATTCAGTCATGGTCAATCATATGTTGCTATTTCAAGAGTTAAAAGCAAGAAATGATTGAAGATTTTGATTTATGATAAGGATGGTAACCCACTAAAGTCAACAACTAATGTGGTTTATAAAGAAGTTTTTGAAAATCTTTAACATGTATTCACAAATTATCGTATTATTCTTCAATAAAATTCATGCAACACGCATTATTAACTGTGCGAATGCATGGGGTAATATACTAGTTTCTATATGGAAATAGATTTTACCTCCTTTCTTTTGGGTAGGAATTTTAAATAACAGTAACCGTTGTTTTTACTTTTTATTTCCATAAGCACTTAACGTTGCTTATGGCTTTTTCTAATAGAGCAATTAGAGAAATTAGGAGACAGGTGGAAAGAAAAGAGAGTGAAGGGTGATATAATATGAGTGAGGAGATATAAAAAACAGTGTGTAAAAAAATGTTAGGTACAAGAAAATGATGTTGTCTTCAAAACTAAACATTATTCAAAAATTAAATATGAATAAATATAATAAAAAATATTTATGTGCAATAAATGTTTTTATAATAAATTCAATTATTTGGGAAAAGTTAGATTATGATTGTAGTGGGATATAAAATCTTTAATTATTTAATTTACTTTTTTCATGTCTGGATATGTTTCAAAATATAAAAAATACATTTTTTTCGAATAAAAAGGATCATTTGAGTATTAGGTTATAAAAGTGGTTGTAAAATTGTTTTTTTTACTTAATAATTTTGTATTGTATTTCATTGGTTATTGTACGGTACCTAGTTAATATGTCCTTGTAGAGTTTTTATATTGTTGTTAAATCATCTACCTTTTATATTTAAAAATTATTAATCTGACTGTTATTTATATAAGTAAAGATAAATAATATATTAAATGTGTTTAAATATTTATACCCAATATATATGTTTATGATATTTATTGGACGGTTTTTATTAATTTGGGGTTTACTCTTATTAATCAAGCAAGGCCTATGGTTTATCTGAGGGATTTCCCTGTTTCAACGTATATGCTTGCACTTTTACATTCGATTAAGATTGTAACTTGTAAAAATGAATTGGGCCTTCCTCAGTCAATCATATTTGTCTATAAAACTGATATAAAAAATAAATCCAATATAAAAGTGCAAAAATATATATTGAATTATACACGCCCGACAACAACAAAAAACTATAGGCTACAAACTACAAGTTGCCACAATCATATTTGCCCATTCTATGTATAAGAAACTTTACACATTACATCACTCTATCTATCACAAAAAGAGAATAATGAATCTCCTGGTATAAGGAGATAAGTTATATTCTCTAACCACTAAAATCGTGACATATGTACCATTTAATCATTTTTTACAAAAATATTTATAAAACTAAACAAAGTAATACACATGTCACTCTTTCACTCATTTATTCCATTAGTACCTAACAAGTTTAAGACTTGAGCAACCCGTTATTATTTCCAAGGAAGACCTTTATCAAATGGGTAAATTGTTAAGAATCAAATTTAGGAATCAATCAATTCATTCAAATTTTGAGATGATGGGATCAATGTTGTACGGTTGTTCGATAAACAACCAAGCCTTTTTATTTTATATATGCAATTGTTTTGTTCCGCTCACATATCATATACTCTTTTAATGAATATATAACTATGCAAATTTTCTTATATACTTTTAAAAGATGATAACAAAAATTAATAAAATAGCAACCATGTTTTTTTTTGTCTAATCCGTGAATAATAACATAATATTTTGTGGTCCTACTGCAAATATATTTTTATATTTTGAGTAATAAATTAATCTCTTTCAGGGTGTATGATTGATTTTCCCAAAAATGCCGCTCTCAAAAACTAAATCATTGATTTTTTGGTCATCATAGAATATAGCGAAACCTTACATTATTAGAGCAATATTTAGTAACATAATATTTAAAGACACATAAAAAAAATCATAAAATATATTATAGATAAGTGACCCAATATTGTAACTTATTCCCTAATAAATTTAAATTATCATCTTATTCTTCAACTTTTGAAATCTATACCAATATTATGTCGTATTGTTTCCACTTACCATCTCAAAGAAAAAACAGCAAGTATAACCCCTTTAGATTTTCATAAGTATTATATTAATCCATATTGGTGAACAAAATTTTGAACTTTGAACTATATTTATTCATTTGAGATCTTCATCATCAAATCATTTTTATTGAACCCAAATGATTAATAAAATTGGTGTAGATGATCTAACAAAATATATATATATATAATTACTGAATATCCATGACCATATTGTGAATATGTGTGATCATTTAGTCTCTTGTATGAGTTTAATACCATCAATCTTTTTAAGCAAAACGTGTTGGGATTTTAAGGGTGTTTTGAGATTATTATTACTAGCGTGTCGACATACACTTCGTGTCTGTCGACCCGCATTCTTATTTTATTATATTAAGTATTCAATTTTTATTTTATACAATTAGAATGTTTTTGTATTAAGAATACTTTATGTTAAAAATGTATTTATTATAATTTATTTAAGGTAAGATATGTGGTTAATGTGTTAATGGTAGTTACTTATGATTATATGGTTTTTTTGTAGAAATTAAAAAATATAAGAGCAAAATAGGAAACAAAAATTACACAATCATGGATGGTTATTTTGTGTTTTCCTTTTATATTAGTATAGATTATCCAACTTACTATTATATAATATAATATTATGGTTATTATTATTCTGATGAGTTTAATATGGTTATTATTATTTTGTTGACTTTTTTTGACATAGTATCACAAATTTATTGATTCTATTTTCTATATAATAAAAAAATGGACTAATATTATATGAGTTTTATCACTTTATGCACCATCAGTTCATCATTTACAAATTATTTTTAATTATCATTGACTATTAAAAAACTTAATACAAATGAATAATGATTAATACATTAATTATGTATAAATTTTTATACTTACAATATATATTACACTCATATATTAATAGATTAGATTATCATTATTGTCTAATAGGATTGTAGGATACCCAAAGGCACAAGTGAGACCATACAAACTAATAGACTAAGAGAAAAATTGTATAAAAATATATGTATATAGAGATAATTAATAAATTTTTAACAAAACATTACATGTTTAATTTTAATTAAAATTTAATCATAAATGATAAATCCAAAGAATATAAATGTACTTGTGTATTTAAACAAGACGTGTTGTATCATACAAAATTTTGCTCAATAGAATAAAATCATATGCTTAACATGCAAAAAGTCATGGGCCATTTAGGGCGGACCCACGAGGATTACCCAAATTTTCATTTCTACAATCTAGTATTAAATTTTTATATTCAACGACTCCTTCATATCTGTTAAGAATAAAATCTAATATTATTTTTGAAAAAAGCAAAATATTAGGTGGCGAGTCATCCTTTTTAAAAAACAGTATGAAAAAAATAATTAATTTAATTTGCCAACAAAATTAAATATAAAAAAATCCACTCTCAAAAGGTGTGCAAAGGCATAATAAACCCCAAGTAGATTCCAGTAATTGACAAGTAAGAAGGGTAAACCTGTCTTTTAAGAAGAATGGTATAAATTGATTAGGGTTAAATTTTCTTCTTCACCGTTCGTTCGCACCTCCGAATCTATTTATATAACAGTGCCTTTATAAAGCTTCTCTTCCTTATTCACATTCCATTTACATCATTCTTGGTCCTCTTTTCTCTATTACCGTTGGTAAGTATCTTCTACACAGTAAAAATTATTATTATCATTATCATCATTATTATTATTATTATTATAATTTTATTTTGACTCATTCTTTTATTCATATTTCTGCTTCCGTACCTCTGCATTTGCTTCCTCTATTGGTATACACATTTTTTTTAATGCATGTGTGATTGTATTACCCACTTTAATGAATATAATAATAACAATGAAGATGTGCGAAGAAATAAAGTAATGAACAGTGCGCACTTTTATTCTGGTGGATAATATTTTCTTTATCAAATCCATGCACCTTCATTGGAGTATGCAAGCAAGCGTAACAAATCTGATTTGAATTCTATGTTTTATTTGAAGAAAAGGTGAAATTTTTGGTACTTGGTCACGATGGATTGAAACCAACCCCACAAATCCATTTTCAGCATGAAACAGTGTCAGATTATAGACATTAATGTTACAAATGGTGTGTCTATATTATTATAGCTTATTAGAGCATGCTCCATCTCTAACAAAATGGGGATAAATGAAATATAAATGTGGGGTGGGTCCTGAATTTCATTTATAAACAAAGGTTCAGTGTTTTTAAGAGAGTTTATTAACTTGTTACAGTAATTAAACACTTGTAAAATAATAAAGGCAAAATCAATGTCCACGACATGCTCTAAAAGTGTTTCTCTTTCATCGTTTTTCCTTACCCTGTTTGTATCAAAAGGCCTGAACCCTTAAGCTTTGATGGGTTCCTTCTGTTACATCCTCTGTATTATGGAGGAATTCATGGTTATGGCACTGCTTTTTCTGTATCATAATCTTTTCTTGCTGCTAGTTATTTCATCATCCTTGGAGCTTGTCTGTCTCATCACCCTCCTGGATTTGGTTTTATTTGTTTCTCACTTTCTCTCTCCCATGGGGCAAAAACAATTTCTTTCTTCTTATCCATTACACTGGTCTGTTTTTCTCCCCTTTGTCTTTTTCATTTCTTTTTGCTGTCTGCATGTATGCGCTCATTTCACTTTTACCATTTTTCTTTTTTCACATCTACTACAAATACTGGGTGTTTTTTAACATGTTGGCTTTGATGCTTTACCTTTTCCTTTCCATCTTTCAATTTCAAGTTCCCTTATTCACTCCCTCTCTTGTTTGTTTGTTTTTGCATCTGCAGTGTTGCTAAGTATCAAGGTTGTTGTTTTTGTCTTGTTGATGGTGGGGCATAAGAATACTGAAATTACCAAGTTGTTAATGGCATCAACATCTGGTGCTAGTAAGAGTCTATTACCAATGAAAGAAGCAGTACCAGCTTCGAGCTATCGTGCATATCCTGCCCCTCTTGCAAAATATGAGGAAGTTGTAGAGAATCCCAAGACCTTCATGTTTACCTTGGAGAAGCTCCATGCAGATATGGGTACCAAGTTCATGTAAGCTCTCCTTATATCATTATTTTACTTGAAATCTTGAAAAACATCTACACTGTTAGTGAGGATGATTAGTAGGCTTGAACATGTATTGGTGTCTTGGTTTCTTTCAGAATATATTAACAGAAATTTATCATGCCAGATTTTTGTTATCATGATCTTTAGATGTCCATATCTATTTTGAGAATTGAGTCATTGTTACATGTGCTGTCAGTGTAACTAATAATGTTGCCATTCCTTAGCTTGGGTTTACTACCAATACTTACATAATGATCAATTACATTTTGATGGTACGATGACATTGTGATGCGTACATCTACCCTCCCCAGACCCCACTAATTGAGAGCTTCGTGCTTTGGGCCACCCACTTGGAAATATTGTACCCTGCTAACGCCTCAAATTTTCATAGCTTTCTAACTTAATATGCTTGTTTTTTGTTTTTCACCATTTTGTGTTCCTTTAATGACATTTGAAATTTGTTGCAGGATTCCCACTATTGGGGGAAGAGAACTAGATCTGCATCACCTTTTTGTTCAAGTGACTTCTCGTGGAGGGCTTGAGAAGGTAAGATGCTACTATGTGTCACTAGCTATGCTGTTATGTCCTCTTAATAATCTGTTTGATAACTGAATATGCCTGCAATTCTATTTTGGATGTTGGAACCTGTAGTGCTTCTGATTTTAACTGTTTTATGTTGTTCACACTTCACATGTTTTATCTATTTAACTTGACCGTCTTCATAACTTCTGTTTCAAGGCCATTGTATTTTATGGGTGTCAAAAATCGTTTCCTTGTTTTTAAGTTGTCCTCTGTTATATCATAGTTCAATTTACCTATTATTCCTCGAAAGCTTTTGTTATGAATTTATGATCATAAAAAGCCAGCATCATTTTCTTGGTGTCCTTTGTTCTCTTTTGACAAAATATGGTGTCGGATGTCTTCTGTCACATGTTATTGATTGCAAGATCTTGTCTTGAATGAAAATGCTTGTATTTTGTTTAATACATTAAGCAGAAAACTGGCGCTTTTTTCCCACCGTTCTCTTGAATCATTACTTTTCATAATTCCTGGTTTTGTTTGAGTGGAGTGATAATATCTGGTCAATGTGTCGTGCAGATAATTAGAGATAGAAAATGGAAAGAAGTAACTGCAGCTTTCAATTTTCCATCAACAGCTACAAATGCTTCTTTTGTGCTGCGGAAGTATTATACTTCTTTGCTTTTCCATTATGAACGAATGTACTACTTTAAATCCCCTGGATGGGCCCCTCCTACTACTTATGGTGTGTTCATTTAAATTTAAATCACACCGCTTGTTTGAACTAATGTTTCGGCACATTCTAATGCATAAAATGACAATTTCTCTATGCCAGATGCTCTGCAGAGTCAATCAACCATGCCATCTCCTGTTCAAAAGATGCAGTCTCCGCAGCTTCAGTTAGGAATTCAGTCACCTGCCTTTCATCATTCAAGTTCCAATGTTGCTAAAATGCCTGAAGGTTTCTCTCTCTCTTCAGCGCGAAATCAAATTAACTGCTAACTCACAAAGAATAGGGGTAAAAGGAATTAGGATGCCTTTTAGCCTTGGCTAAATATTTGAGTACCTTCCACTGCCAAAGTTATAATATATATGATTAACTTAGCGTAACTCTAGAGTTCTATCTGTTGAATTCCTTTTAGGCTTTATGCTCCATGTCTTAATTCATCTGAATAAAGATATACATTTTATTAATTTTCTTTAAAATCTGTACTAGTTATATTTGGTAATTACCAGAATCACCTAGTCTTATTTATAATAATTAACTAAAATTTTGTGCATAAAGATTCAAAAATGTGTTTGGCCTATTTTGGTTGACGGGGCTTATATTATGTTGCTCTGACTACAATATTATTTGTCCAGAAGAATATTTCCTATCTCTTGTCAACTCTCATATGTGCCTGCTTTTATCTGTTAATCATTCTATATCTTAAGTGGTGTGGACTTTTTTATATTGTTTGTTGATGAATGATAACCAATGAGCAATTCAGTGTGTATAATTTCATTATAATGATTGATCATTTGATAAGTAGTACCGTTTGTTCATTTGTTTCAGCGATGGCAGCATCTTTGGCAGGTTCTGCAGTCATCGGGGTCATTGATGGGAAATTTGAAAGTGGTTATCTAGTTACTGTCACAATAGGTTCGGAGAAACTCAAAGGGGTTCTTTATCAAGCTCCACAGAACCCCACATTTTCAGCATTCCATCCCATTGTTTTGGCTAATAACGACAATTTCTCTGCTTCATTGGGTGTCAATCGTCGCCGACGCAGGAAGAAATCAGAAATAAAACGGAGAGATCCTGCTCACCCAAAACCCAACAGAAGTGGTTACAACTTCTTCTTTGCAGAACAACATGCAAGACTAAAATCACTTCACCAAGGGAAGGACAGGGACATTAGTAGGGTGATTGGTGATCTCTGGAACAAGTTAAACGAATCGGAAAGAACAGTAAGATTTTTTTAATGTTGTCGTTTGAGTTGGCTTTCAGTTGTTATGTTGTTTTTGTAATGCGTTGGTTTTCATTAACTTAAAGGTTTATCAAGAGAGGGCTGTGAAGGATAAAGAGAGGTACAAAGCAGAAATGGAAGATTATCGCAAGAAACTGAAGACAGGTCAATTTATCAGTGATGCTGTGCCGCTGCAACAAAGACTTCCTGAACAAGATACTGACATGGTTGATGCTGAAGCTGAGGCAGACTCTTTCCAAACTCCGGAGGAGAGCAGTTCTTATGAAAGCGAATATGAAGATGGTAGAATGACGGAGAATGATTTGCATCACATGCTATAGGAGAATCTAGTTGCTTTGGTTCAGAGAAGTAATTGAAAGGAGTTTTATGAGCCTTTTTCTGGAGAGAAAAAAGCAAGAGTTAGTGGCACTAATTTTAGCACAGAAATAGTTCTTTATTATCAACATTTTAAAGTTGAGATAGGATTAAGTTGCAGTACTTTTAGGTAGTTGATCACAATCACAGTGCTTAACTGTGGGTTTTGTCGCGCCAAGATTTTCAGCTGTTCATGTTGGCTTCTTTCATGTTATTGTACATTTGGTTGGCATGCTGACTTAGATTATTGTAGTTATTAGGCCATTGTGAGCAGTTGAGACTTGAGGCTGCTCTTACCTTATGTTATTAGGTCCACCATCAATAACATAACTGGCTTTCAAATTTAAAATTATTCTTCTAATTTGGTCACTGAAATGCCACCAACATACTTAACTTGTCAGATTTGTGGTTCCCCTCAATTTAAATAGAGCGTAAGTAATGTAGAGACTAACCTGGGTGGCTGGGTCATAAATTAGACACTAGTGTGTTATTGCCTTACTGTTACATGATATGTTTATTTTTGTGTGAACGATAATTCCTCACTGTATAAATTTATAAGGTCAAAATTGGACTTTCACCTTCTGGTTTTTTTGAGATTTATAAGAGTTGGAAGGAAAAAGGTGATTTTATGGGAAAAAACATTACGTGGGATGAATCAGCTATTAATATTCAAATTTTCATTTTGAATTGCTGTTACAACATTTTGAAGGCTTTAGGCCCAATCCAATTTGCAAGTGCATTTTAAAATAAAAATAAAAAATGTAAAACTTGAAACTTGAAAGTGAGTGGAAGGAATATAGAGCGTTGATTTAATGTAAAGGAGGAAGAGGAAGGGTAGATAAGAGAGACAGGTCATCGATCCTCATACGTGTTGAAAAGTTTATTGGCGCTAAAACTAAAATCTCAATTGGTTTTCCCTCCCTCTTTTCATTTGATATAAAATAGTTAGAATCGAAGCATAGAGTGAGGAAGATATAGAGAAAAAGTTGATAGTGTAAAGAAGAAATTCAATGGCGAAAACAAACTCATCACAGGGAAGGAAGAGAGTTGATGCTGTTGATTCTCGTGCTGCTTCCGTTCTTGTTCGCGGTAAAGACGGAAGTGCTTTCACTCGTTGGTTCGTTTCTTTTCACTGTTTCAATTATTGCTTTCCTAATCAATTAGGTTTTATTTAATTTATCCTTTTAGTTTTTTAATTTTGTTTGTTTCTTTTCAGTGAAGAGTGCAAAAAGGATGTTCCGGTAGCACTCATCAGCATGCACAATTGCAGCTTGGAAGCTAAGATTAAAATGAATCTTGGTATGTTTTTTAAGAAATAATTTAAGTTCTCGATTTTCCTCAACTATTTTTACTAATATAAAATTGATTTCGATTATTTGTGCTTTTTTTAGAGTCTCAAGTTGTGGAGGCTGCTGCTGAAGTGAAGAAGCCAGAGAGGTACTAAATCTTTTAGCTTCTTTATTTGTTTTGTGTTTTTTAGAGTCTCGTTGATTTTGATTATATGTGATTAGTCTCGTTGTTTTTCTATTGTTTGTGAAAATATAAGATAAGTTTTGTTCATTCCTTATATTTTACTATTGTTTGTGAAAATATAGGAAGAAGCCCAAATCTAAAGAACCAAATCCTAAAAGGGCTAAAGGAGAAAAAGTTAAGAAGATTAAGGATCCTAACATGCCTAAGCGTCCTGCAACAGCCTTCTTTCTCTTTTTGTAAGGCTTCTTCTGCATAAAGATTAGTGCACAATTGATGATATGTTTATGCGTACTTTTTTGTTGACGTAATAATCAATTGCAGGGATGACTTTAGAAAATCTTTTAAAGAAGAAAATCCTGATTCTAAAGATGTTAAACGGGTAAGTGTCACTTGTAATATCAATATCTGATTTTAGATTTACCATGTGAGTAAGTTTCAATACTCGTATGTTTATCTTATTTTTATTTGTTTAAATAAAATGAAATGCAGGTAGGTAAAGAGGGTGGTGAGAAGTGGAGATCCATGACTGATGAGGTGGGTAGAATTGTGACATGATTTGTGTTTATTTTGCGAATGTTAAATAAATAATTATTGAATGTGTTGGTATTGTATCCATGTTCCAGGAAAAGAAGCCTTATTTGGATAAATTTGCTGAACTCAAGGCAGAGTATGAGAAAGCTATGGAAATCTATAAGTCTACTGAAGATGAGGGAGAGGTATTATTTTCTCTCTGAAGTTTGTTTTATGTTTGTTTGGCTAAAGTTTGTGTTTTAATGATGTGGGTTTTCTTCAGGAACATGTGGGTTCAGACAAATCTGATAAGGAAGCTGCTCCAGCTGAAGTGGAAGAGTTAACTGATGAGGAGTAGGAACTGCATTTTGGTTCTCCTCAAACCTGGTTGCTATGGAGTGGCTAACTACTGAGTTGTTTAGTATAGGGTTGTAAATTTTGGGACATGTTTTAGTTGCAGTTTTATGCTTACATCTTATTATTATTATTCTAGTGTCTTTTGAAATCACAAAAGAATTTCGTTTTTGTGTTGCCCTCTTGAATTTTTCTTCAACAATAGTTGGTCAATATTAATTTGGTATTCCACAAGAAATGTGTTTTGTTACAGACCACTGATACAAGAAGTCTCTGCATGGTGCTGGGAACCTTGTGATGATTTTGAGTTGCTCCTTCACTGTTAGAAATTACTTCAATGGCTTTGTAATCTATTCAAATCTAAAATACAGGTTGCAAAATGGTGAACTACAGCTTTCTGGTTACCTTTAAATAATAATTGTTAGTGCATTTATAGATATGTCAACCCATTGTAATTTCACCAACTGACTTAAACCTGGTGGAATTGTTCCCAATATATGTCCTCAAATGAAATTGTTTGATATATGTATAACCTCTACTGAGGAGCTTGTACTGCTTTACGTGATTGTTGATGGTGAACCCACTAGAAGTTTTTCATGTCCGTTAATGGAAGACAAACCTGCTGGAATTTTGATTGCAGAAAGTCAAACTTCAACTGGTTGTTTGAGAGGTTGACATTTTGCAAGTAGGACATATTTGTGTAGAAATTGGAAATACCATCAATCAAGTAATTTGATTGGTCTATATACCACTCCAGCAGGAACACTTCATAGACTGAGATTATTATAAGACAGGTCTTATGGTCGAAAGGCCAGGTATGCTATTGCCCTTGCTAGGGATACTTGGTAAGGTATCTGTGAGCCAATTTCTAGATACATTAAGGTACCAAAGGTTCTGTAATTTTGTTATGGGCAGAGGTACAATTACCACGAAGTTGAAGAGCTAGCGTTTTCAGACCCCCAATTTGAGAACAGTAGAGATTTATATGTTGGTACCAAAGTTTCCAAAACAATGGTTTAGTTGGAGAACAGTAGATTCAATTGTTGGTGGCTGAATGCCTCAAGTTTAAATATCACAATGTAACTAGAAGTTTTAAGGTTGAGTCCGCATTTTATATAAAGTTTTACTGCAGTGGTCCTACATGCAAATTAGGAAAAGAAGAAATGTTATGTTTTCCAAGTTATGTTTCACCATCTACAACTAGATTTTGAATTAACAGAGAACATGCCACCATATATAAAATACTAAAATTTATTATAACGTTTTTACCAGTAGTACATTCCTGATTCCTCAATACTTAGGTATGTGAACTTTTGAACTTGTAATAGTACATGTAATATCCACTTGAGATCATAATCCATCTATTGTCTCAAGACTCAAGCAGACTAGCCAAGTTTAGAGCCTTGAAAATGAATGTATAAATGAAGGCATCTTCCTGGAGCTTTTCAAACCTACATCCATACCAAACAAATAAAGCAAATAACAATATTTCAGCTCACTATTTACACTAAAAGGAAACAACTTTAGAGTTTGCTCCAATAATCATTTCGTCTATCTTCTTAATAATTGATTAAATTACTTTACACTAAATTCAGAGGGCCTACTTTCATCCCCAACGAAAACAAGGAGTCAAATAGAGCACAAGTTATATGGAATAAGATCCCAAACCACAGAATACTTGTAAACAAACAAGTTTTAAGAACAAACGACAGTTATTTAAAGTATACCTTCCAGACTTTGAAAAATGCCCAGCACCAAGCTCGCATTTAAACAGCAGTATGTTATCATCAGTTTTCAAATCCCTCAGTTTTGCCACAAACTTTGCAGGTTCAGAATACATAACCCGTGGGTCTACAACATGCACAAGCAGAGATAATAAGATGCACATCTCACTTGAAATCAAAGTATAATTTTCCAGCCAAATTATCAGTAACCAACACCAAATATTAAGACTGTGGCTTTACATATAATATCGAGATTAGTTTTGGAAAGAGTTGGAAGTTTACCATTTAATCCAGCAGTAACAAGAATGTGAGGATAACTCTGCGCTTTCACCTGCATAATACAAGAGTAGGATCAAAATATGAGTTAATAGCCATAAAACACAATCATAAGTTTCTCACGTTATCAACGGGGGAATATGTCTTCATGTAGAAGTAGAATTCCTCCTTCCTAGGATCACCCCATTCCTGAAAAACATGAAGGAAGAGAGAAATCAAATCATATATGTGAATTCGCATAAATAATAGAATTCAAGATTTTTGATAGCACATACAAAATAAAAACATAATTAATTAAAATTTCATTTAGCATGAAAAATAAAAAAATATAATTCATATCATACAACATTTCTGTGAATTGAAATAGATAATTAAATTAAAGAAATTCGATAGCACATACAGTATGCGGACCTAAACAATTATAATCCTGTCCCATGATACTGGTGGCCAGTGATAACATAATGCCTCTAATTAAATATTTGTACAAGCCTAACGAATGATATCACAACTATATAAGCTTCATGATAAGTTTGAGACATTTTATGACAAATAATGAGAGGAAAAGGTTTAACTAATTTATCTGGCTTAAGGCCCCAGAGAAAAATAAATAATACATTGACATTATTGAATGAGTGAATGGCCAAGCATAAATCATATTTGCAAATAATTTTTTCTAAGATAAACATACATGGAAAAAAGGTTTGGTAAAAGCTAATATTAAAATATATGAAAGTATTTACAATGTATTAAATTATATATAGAGAATATCTACATGATACCTAGAATAGAGAGAATTGTATGATTTATTTCCTTGTTTAATTAGGCGACTAGTATTAGTATAAATGAGTTAGTATTATGCCTTTTATATTACAACATTATCACAATATCACTGAATCGACATTCACAATATTATCAATACAATTTACTGTTTTGATCATTTCTTTATCTTCTTTCATATTTACACCCTATAATTTCAACAACCACATAAAAACAGAAAAAATGAGAGGGTGCACAAGATGGTTGAGATATGAGAATGAGTACATCAATGAGAAACAAATATGTAGGAGCAGCTATTGCACAAAAAACGTAAATTGGCTAGGCAAATCCATCTATTGTAACAATGCAAGAACTCTGAAAAATAACACATTATCACCAGTAAGCAAAAGTACATAAATACAACCAACTATATTTAGTGCCTGCTTTATCATGAGTCTAATTAACATACACAGCAGTATATGATTTTAAAATAAATAAATTCATACAACCACTCTACTGTCTCGTTAAATTCACTCAGATGATAAGATAAAACATGCCTTTCAGATAAGGGTGAGCATCCATAGGGGAAATGCATCTTTGACAGCTCTATCTTCACTAAAAGTGGCATTTTTACATTCATACCCAAGGAAATTATAGGCACATTATAAATCAGTTCTAAGTGACATGGTTATCGAAAATTAGGAACAGGAAAAATATACTTTCTAGAACCCAATTAATTAATTAGTATACAATGAAGTACAGTCTGTACAGATGTTGATGCGAAATGAAGAACAAATAGAAGAGAACAAATATTACCTCCCATTCTGAAGTAGTGAGAGGAATAGTTGGATCAAGCATTGTTGTCAGAACATCCACAAAAGGCACTCCAGCAATAGCAGCCTTGAATAAATTTGGTCTCATATTAAGAACTGCTCCAATTAGCAAACCCCCAGCACTTCTTCCATCGATGCACAGTTTTTCCGTGGAGCAGAATTTGTTTTCAATCAAATATTCAGCAGAAGCAATGAAATCAGTGAAAGTATTATTTTTCTTCAAAAGCTTCCCATTCTCGTACCACTGCCTCCCCATTTCACCACCTCCACGGATATGAGCTATTGCATATATAAAACCCCGATCTAATAATGAAAGCCTCGATGACTTGAAACCGGGCTCTATGCATGCCTGTTGACAATTTGAGGAAACTAAAGTATAGATTCATTCATAAGAAAAAAACGAAACAAATTCAAGGTATAAAAACCCGGGCCTTGAATTGGAATATGATACTTGGACTCCAAAGCCGTAACCTTTGTAATCAAGGGAACAGAAATATATAAAGTATATTGCACATAATACAATGAAATAAGACAGAGATAACTATACCTAAGCTTTGATATGACAAGAATTTGAGTGTTTAATGGCAGATAAAAGGGGGGAAATGTGCAATTACATTTAAAAGTACAATATCTTCATTATGTTCTCAAATAGCATGCATCAGAGACTGTTCAATTTCACCAGGTTAGAAACAGAACTCACAAAGAGAAGCAAGTTTATGCATCAGTTAATACAGCATCAAAGATAGAGTTAAAGATTGACATTTTCATATGCAATTTAATTCACATAAACTCTTTACCTCATAAGACCCATATCCATAAAGTAGTAATGGATCTGATCCATCAAGTTTCACAAGATCTTTTCGGTAAACAATTGATATGGGAATCAAAGTTCCATCTAAAGCAGGTGCCCACTTTCTTTCGGTGACGTAGCGTGTTCCATCAAAACCTCCCAAAACCTAAGAAGAATAGGAGAAAATCAATACACATAGAGTGTGATCAAACAAGAGAGAAAAACAACTTTAATACTGGGGTATTATCATCTTAAGTTTCATGTCAACACCTAATGGCTAATGCATTTTTAACCCTTGCTTTATAATACATATTAACCCTACTTACCATAAAATTTAGTTTATTTAACATATAACTTGTTCTTTTTGTTAAGTGAGAACCAGTTTTCACATTTCTAAGACCAATAAGATAATATCAAAGCCAAGCTTAAAATATCGGTAACTTATCCTTATCCCTCATCACAGCTTCCTCAGTCCATACTTCACAATTCAAAATTCATTCCAGAAGTTCAAATTTTATTCATGTGTTCTCTGTAAGCTATTATAGAGTATCTAAGAAACCAAACATTTTTCAGGACACATCAAAATATCAGTGAACTTTTAAAGACAGACTCAGAAGAGAATGTTGAAATTATAAAGTTTAGGTATAGAAGGAAAAATAGGAATGCTCAAAATAGTAGATTGTATTGATACTATAGTGAATGATGTTGAGATACCAAACACATAATACATACCATTATTTATACTAATAATATTAGACTCCTAATTACATAAGGAAACAAATCATGAAGGATAAGATAAATTAATCTCAAACCTCGGAGATCTTCTAAGTTCTAGATGGTTTGAACTAATCAAAATATGAGATATCCTTTTAATATTCAAATATCATCTAGATATTCTCCAAGACATAATATAAGATGCCATGAGAGATTTCATATATTCTAAGAGAGAACAATGACACATAAATAAAAGGGTCATCCATGGAATTGCAGGTGCTAGTCAAAAGAACAAAACCAATGTATAAATCCATGAAATGTAAAATAGATTAGAAGAATGGGTCATGCACAATATAACAAAAGGCCAAATTTATGTGATACCATAAAGAAGCACCTAAACAAACTAGAATTGTAAGCCTTGTAGAAGTAAGATACTTGCATAACACATGATGCCTTTAGGACTGAAGTAAGACAAGATGCAAAATTGTACAGGAGTTCGGACAAATAACTTACCGAGTCAATCTTCTTCAAAACCGAAATGCCGGCCTTCATGTCATAATCATACACAGAGGGTGGAGTCTTTAATGAGCTATATGAAAATCTTAAAATACTTGAGGAAAACTCTGATTCTGATGAGTACACTGAATATATTGGATCAATAAAACGAACTGTCTGACCGTCTTGAAGGCTCTTTAGTGATTCACCAATAGGTGGAAGGTGATGAACTGTTATTTTTTGAAGGCCATTTTCTCTTTCATATGCAACAAGATGATCACTAAAAAGCTGTATGTCCTGAATTTTTATACTGAACAAAATTTAATGTAAGTTTTGGTAAAGAGGAAGACAGGCTCAAATAATTTTTATTGTTTTAGTTTTTATTGATGCTAACAATTTTCAGAATAAATCGGGATGTTGAAGGATGATAAGTACCATTTTATGAAAACAATTCAACAAGTTAGTTCAGTGTAAAGTGAAAAATTGCAAAATTCAACATAAGTTTTATGAAAATGAATTCGTAATTTCAAAGGTAATTGTCTAGCAGCACCATTCTAAAAGCTTGGTAGCCCTATTTCACCGTTTAGTAAAATTTAATTTATGAAGAATATGGCTGATGTTGTTGATATGTATTAAACAATAGACTGCTTGGTCATAAGGCTACAATACCATGTCAAAGAAAAAATACCTAAAATTTAAGTTGTAAGGTGAAGGTCCTAAATAACATTTATATCTCAAATAGTTAAGAGAACAAAGTGGAGAGAGAGTGGTGCATGGCAGCACGGGCAGAAGTTGATTAAAAAACTGTAGAAAATAAGCCTCATGTTAAAATGCAAGCTTAACAACTACATGGTTGAAATGGAACATGCATCCAGCATTTGAGCACTATTAATAATGTAAAAAGGCTGGAGATAAATCATAATGACATGGCAATACTTTCAAAAAGTATTTCACCAATATTCTACATTCTTGAATACACTATCCTGGGAACGCATTCACAAATATAAAATGATTACAATGTACTCAAAATTATTGTCCAAAATAAAAGAAACAACTAAGCAAAGATACAAGAATTGCTACCTTTCCCTATGGGGAAGAAGAACTGTAGCTGAGGAGGTGTTATCGACAGGACAAACTACTACTTCTGAATTGAAAAATTGATCACTTCTCCGCTTAATAAAGAAATGATTTCCACGATGACTGACAGTTGTGTCAATACCATCCACTCGTGGGGTCAGAATTTTGAGACCCTCTTCAGGTTTCAAGACATCCAGATAAAAGTTGAACCTTGTATTTTTACTTTCGGATGCAACAAACAAATATCGTTTGCTCTCAGAAGCATGGAGGTCAAGAGAAAACATATCATCCTTTTCCGCATAAAGACAAGTATCATTTGACTGTTCTGTTCCCAACACATGCAACCATACCTGTATCAATAAAAAGAGTTAGCATAACAAGCACAAGATTAAGATATGCTATATTGCTACAAGCCACAATATCAATGGGCGATTCAAAACATATACAGTCACATCCAATTTCAGCATAGGCATAGACTTTTTTATTATAATTTGAGTCAACATTTTTCATTTCTTTAGGCATGTGAAGCTGTCATCATTAGATATGTTTACTGACCAAATAATGGAATTTAATGAGCTAAAAAGAAGAAGCACCAATGAGAACCAAACAAATTAATTACTGAGTCCAAAGGATGATAGCCCCACCTTGTCAGGCCTTAGAATCTCATCCATTGTTATATAAACCAGAGCATCATCACCAGCCCATTCAAGGTATGATGTTACACCAAGAAGAGGCTCTCCGATAGGAGTTTGAGTCTCAGCATCAATGACATAAACTGTATATATTTCATTTCCTTTGGTGTCTTCTGCATATGCTACCAACTTGTTATTTGGGCTAACCTATAAAGAAGTAAAGTAAGAAACTAACATAAAAACAGGTTGGAAGTTATGAATTTTTATTTAAGAAACAGGGGGAAAAAAGCCACAGTAACATGATCCAACCTGAAAAGCACCAATACTGTAGTATTGGTGATTTTGTGCCTTTATGTTTTCATCCAAAATAATATGCTCCTGAGGAGCTTCAGGACCTGTGGGCATAGTGTCATACACAGAGGGCACTTTTTGGTTATCAGATATAAGGCGCCTGCAATATTGAACATACTCCTTCCCTTCCAAAGTTTTCTTATAATAGTAATAACGCCCTTTGCGTAAAGGTGCAGAGATATCATCCTCCTTAATCCTTCCTCTTATCTCAGCAAAAAGTTTGCCTTCAAAGTTTTTGGTTCCTAGATAATTAAAAATGCAGAAAATGTTCTCAGGAGTTTCCTTAAAAAAATTGCATATGTATATGGCAATAAGATTCAACAATTCCAAGTCTACACTTTGCACTCAAGGAGCCTTTACCCTTCTCTGTTTAACAGTGAATTCTTTCCATATATCGCATGAAAGTGGACAGAAGACTAACTAACATAATTGCACGATCCCATTACCAACGTCCATACACAATACAAACTAAACACCCCTGAATGCATCTGATGGTGAGGTAGTGTTTCCATAGTCACATGTTTAGTGACCGTCTGCTATGAAATTAGGACATATAGTTAGTTCTTTACTATAATGTAGGAGCAACTTGCATTTCTTGTAACTGATGGATAATTACAGGGAGGAATTTTCTTAAATATCCCAAGTTAGTGTCAAATGCGGGAACCAAAGTAACATAACATTTGGAAAAATGAAATAAGATACACATATTAATGGATTTAAGTAGAATGCACCGAAGGTTTTTGAATAATTCATTGTCACATCGAAAATCTCTGACTTCTAATAATAACTACATTAAAATTCATGTGTGTGATGGACCAACAGTGCAAATAACTTCACGTGTATATAAATTCAATTACTGTATATAACTTCTAAAATGCATGAGTGTGTTTCAAAGAAATTATTGCTGCACATACTAATCTAGAAAGAACGTAGAACTATCAATTCAAATAATTTCAATCTTCCTCCACAAATTGATATTAAATAGTTCCCACCATGCGAAACAAAAAAATGTGGCATACTCACCGGACATGATAGAATCGGTGTATTCATTCTCCTCTCGGAGGTAAGAAAGTACTTCGGGACTGGTGCGTGAATCATCTCGGAGCCAGTAGTAGTTGTCGATTCTCACATCGCCGAACATTTCCATCGCATGTTCCACCTTCTTCGCCACCGGAGGTGCCGGATGCTGAGACTGCGACAGAGTGAAAGTCATTGGGGAATTGGAAGCCAAGCGACGGTGATGGCGGTGAAGAGAGGTTGATGCGGCGGCGGAAGGAAGAGGCGGAAAGGGAAGGACGAGAGTGAGAGTTGGAGGAAAGCGCAGAAATCGACCAATGTCTAAGCGGAGATTTTGAAGTAACATATTTTTCTTTTTAATTTATATTTTTAATTTAATTTAATTGTGATGACATATTTTTTAATTGTTGTTTTTGGGTGAGAGAGATAAAGAGAGGTGGTGCTATGGCTAGGTAAAGTGTGGTCCTAAAAGAATTCTATTAGACGTTTGAGAGACATTTTGTTTTGTTGTTTATGCATTTGCATTAAAATATAGAGTTAATTATACTAATACCCACTTAGTTTTAGTAAAATTATACAAACCACCATTCCCTTTTTTGTCATTATACGAACTACCCCTATCTATTACACGAATCATCCCTAATTTTATACATATATTACACTGACTGAGATATAAATGTAATATTTTAAACAAAAAAACGTGTGGTAAATGTAATTAAGTTAAACAAAATATTATATATTGGGTGAACAATTCCAAATAGTACAAAACTGAATGTTTTTTTTTATTTTTGTTTTATTACACAATATATTAATATGTTAACAAGTCTAATGATATGATTATATAACTCTTATACTATTTTGTAATGAACCAAATAATGAAGAAATATTGACTCTTATATTATTTGGATTTGTCTACACAATATACAATATTTTGTTTAAGTTAATTACACACATCACATGTTTTCTTTTTAAATATTACACTTATATGTCATCAGGGGTGGCTAGTGTAATATATGTACAAAATTAGGGGTAGTTCGTGTAATGACAAAAAAAAGAGGGGTGATTTGTATAATTTCACTAAAACTCGGGGGTGTCAGTGTAATTAACTATAAAATATATTTACTAATTTAAACCAGTAAATTTAAAAAACTTACTCGTGGAGTCAATGAATCTTTCCTCTTGTATTTAAATGATATAAATAATGGAAAGATAAATGATTGATTTTGTTTTTATATTTAAGAGTAAAAATGTTATTACATTTGATGAGAAAATGATATATACAATATAAAATATTTTTATAGTGCCATACATAGTTCATTTTTTAATATTATTGACTTTAAAAGCTATTTAATATTATTATTTATAAATGTTTATACTAAAAATGTATATATCACACAAATATCATATTATTATGTTTTTTCATGTTGTATCAAAAAATCTGTATGGGATACATATCATATATGATATATGATGATGTAATATTGTAATGAATCTGCTATACTCTCATACGCCACACATTCAAGAAACAAATATTTTATTTTCATTAAAAAATTGTCAAAAGTGTTTGCACGTTTTTAATCATTGCATCTTCACGAGGTAACTGATGAAGCAGAGGAGATGAAGTGATGAACAATTTCACTGGTACAGTTTTCCCCCTCTATGCTTGAGGGAGAGATTGATGAAGATATCTAAAAGCTTTCTTATGATTTAAGAAACCCATAAACCAGAAATCGAAATCATCCATGGTAACTATATCTATGTATTTCTGGGAAGGCTTCTCCACATTTTGGCTTTGGTTAACACACTTTATCTTTTCAAGTGGAATCAAGACCTGAAATGATGAATGGATTTAAGTTACATGATAGCAAAGTCACCTAGAATCAAGATATGAAAGATTAAAGATATAGATAGCACTTGCATAGACATAATAAAACTTTTAGTAAATTAATCACCTTATAATGGATTCTTATAAATTCTCCTTTTGGAGAAGAGATTTTGATGGATCTGTCACTGCAAAAAGCAACTTTATCAGTGGATATGAAGAGGAGGCCAGCTATAGGACCAGATGTGGTTGATAAATAACACTGCAGTGCTTTCAAAAGCTTCTCCCCTTCATTAACACTAAAAAGTTGTGTGAAAACTTTCCCTACTCCACCAACATGAAGAATTTTAGCTCCCAAGCTTAACTTCCCTTTCACTGTATCTGTTATCTTTAGCCCCAACCTCACTGCATGTTATAATAACAGTATCTTCACTTAAAATAATAAATCATACATTGCTTGCCCTATAGGCTATATAGTATATTAAGAAGAATTTCAAGAGTGCATACCATGCTCGCGGATTCCATGTGTGAAACTGTCATCTTTTCTTCCAAACTTGTTTATTGTAGTAAGAACAGGATTTGCTTTGCCTAGAATGATAATAAAAAAAGGACATTATTAATAACATTTAATTTCTTAGAAGGATTAATCAAATAGAAGGGTGTCCTACTTTTGTTTGATTTTGTGATGGACTTGCTGTATTTGTTAGAAGAATCAAGCAAGTATCTCTTTGATGATTTCTCAACTTGGTATGCTGAGATGATAGGAATTCCATTAACTATCTCATGAATATGTGAGGTCTTCATATCTGTTGTTATCTTTGTGGACCTACCCCTTTTCTTTCAGGATCTTCTGCAACACTAACTAGGTTGTGGAAAGTATTTGATAGTTCCTCACTTTGGTTGAGGAATCCTTGTATTCTAAAGGGGTACATATATGGTTAAAAGGAAACAAGGTGATTCTTGAAGACTATATTGAAAAAAGCATTTCAAAATTTGAACATTGCATGGTTGGATGTCTTTAGAAGAAGAAAAAAGGTATTACATTGAGGTACACCTTATTTTTAATCTTACAACATTACACAAGGGTACAAGTTTGTGAAAAAGGAAGAATTGATGTATTTTAATAAGGGCTGTCCCTATTTATATCATTGGGTATGATTAGACCAAAGGATCTGTCAATTTTGTTCATCTTTCATACCATTTGGATATTGACTATGCTTGAACCCATTGGTCTGGAAATTGGAAGAAAAACATCTGTCATTTCTATGATTTAGAGAGAACCAAGTATTCTTCTTTATCTACAGATATGATGTTCTTGTGTTTACTATTTTTGGCTATACACTTTGTTAACAGGATTGGTTGGTGGAAAGGGAAGTAAAATAAGAACAATGTCCATATTGTATAATTTATTATGATCTATTTTCCAAAGCAAGTTTTCTTGATCCTTATGGGAAAAATGAATGTTAAGTTTACATTTTTTTTTGGGTATAAAGGTATTCCTTCACCCTATAAGTAATAAATTAATCGTTTCTAGTTGTGTAACTATTCCTCCCAACAAGTGTCAATTTACCTTTCACCTAATACGATACTAAATGAGATATCTTAGTTTGTAAGTATACATTATTACCTTTCAATGTCACACGCTTGATGGACTAAAGAAGATCTAATCTCACTTTCTTTCATTTATTTATTTATAAATGCCAATGTGAGGGTGTAATTGAAACATTCTGAGCTATAATCAGAGATAAAAAGATCATTTACATAATAAATGAATAGATAACTCAGTACATTCATAAAAAGATTGTAGTATAATGTTTTCTAGCGGATAGACATCATGTGCAATGTAGGGGAAGACATGCTTCAATGTCTAGTGGAAAAGGAAATTACCTAATCATAATCAAAGTCTTTCAAACCACATCCACAAATGCGTTAAATGTTGGGCTGAGCTTAATATGGGCCTTGATTGAAAGAACGCATCCTTCTGTTATGGGCTTTATGGGCCTGTGTCGGTCTTCACTCCACACAATAATACTAATAATTGAATGAATCAAAGGAATTGAGAGAGAAAAGAAAAGGAGGAGGAAAAAGAAAACTACACAACGTTGTTTCCTTGCAACTCCGAATCAATCGGCCAAGGTAACGAAGAGTAGGTTCCAAACTCATATGAATCCCATTGATTTTTCAATTTTGTTCCTATTTGTGAATTTCGTGTTGTCCTTAAGGAACGGGATCAATTTTGTTAATCTTTCGAGGGTTGTAATAGAAACTAGAAAAGGGTTTGGGAACGTACTGAACTACTTCCTCTAATGTCTATGCAGAAGATTAAGATCATGGAAGACAGGTTAGGTTCAACTAATTCAACTATAGCAATCGATTCTTCCAATATAGGGTTTCAGGTACTTTGTTATTTCCCCTTCTTTCATTATGTTTATTGTCTTTATTTTTATTTTATGTTTTATCATTCATTTTCTTTTGGATTATATGGAATATGATTTGTGTCGGTGTTTTTTTGTAGCTATTGAAAAAGCATGGTTGGAAAGAAGGGTCTGGTCTTGGGATATCTGAGCAGGTTTTTTCCCTCACTCCCTTAATTCTTCATTGTAACATGGAATTAGCGGTCAAAACTTAATCATTGTTGTAAATTTTGAAGTGTTTACCGTTCATTTTCTTCATATTTTAAGGAAAATTGTATAAATTGTATTGGTGTAATGTATTAAACTTACTAGCTCTTTTGCCTTTTTAACACCGATCTCACCTTGTTTAAGATTATAATTTCTGAGATTTTAAACGTTAAGCAGGATTTGAATATATGATAGCATAACTAATGAGAATAAGGCAGGCTTGTTTTCATATTTTTCAACTCCCCAAGTAACTATTAAGCTCCTGTTTCAGTACCTCTCATCTGCATAATGGTAGTCTATTTTGATTACTAAATAAAAATGATATATCAGATTTTGTTGCAATAATTTTGATATATTAAATTATGATGGAAATAGGGCAGAATAGAACCTGTGGAAACTTATGTGAAGAATAACAAACGAGGTTTGGGAGCGGATAAAGTGAAGAAAAAGATCGTGAAACCTGATCATAGTGATGCCTCTAAAGGGAACAGTCAGCAGGTAATTTTTGTATCCCTGGAGATTTGCTTTTGGATAATCAGTTATGGCTTGTTATATACCGTTTCTCTGTTGTCAGAAGGACTTTGGCATGGCTAAATATTCCAAAGCATAACATATGTATATAACTGCAAAAAATGGTACTGAGATTTTTCATTTCGAATTGGAAGATAACAATGGTCTCCATGTTTTATTTAAGGAAGTACTAGTTGGCCGAGTTTTTTTTAATTGAGATCTATCGATTATTCAAGCTTCATGTTCTATTCTACTGTATTTGGTGGGGGTCTAAGAAATTTAATGTAGTATTTAGTGTTTGGGAAACTCTTACAAGTAATCAGTTATTTGTAGCGCACTAAAAATAATAAGTATTTGCATTCTTATGTAATTTGGTTATAAAATAATAACAGGTAGAGGATAGCTTATGTATTAAACTATTATTAATTAGTATTTGTGAAATATTGTATTCCATCCCATTAAATTCTATTCCGGTTCATCAATTGTCATTCTCATGGCAGTTGAAATATAATTTGAGAACTTGTACGTTGAAATTCTATTGTAGGACTATTTTGCTAACTTTCTTCCTCTCCCTTCAAAGTAAAAAAAATGTTGGATAATGAAAGGAAGGAAGCATTAACTATAGAAGAAAACAGTAATTTCTTGATGTCAGGGGGAAGCCTCATTGGTGGATTTCAATTGTTTTTTACTGCTGTTCATTGAGTTCAATAAATTTCAGGAACATTCTCAAAAGAAAACAAAAGCAGAGAATGCACTTTCTAAACGGATGAAAAAGATGGAAGAGATTGAAAAGAAGATGCAGGAGAAAGAATTTGAGCGGGCTTTCTTCAGGGAGTTCTGGCCAGAAAATGTGTAAATGAGACTTTGGTGGATCATACTGCAATGTATCAGTATTTCCTCTTGCATTTACTTGGTAATGAAGTTGATTACAGCGTTTGTGCAAGTTGGATCGTCAGGTTGTCTTAACAAAGGACACTGGAGTTGAGGAAAGGCCTTCTAAATCTGACGAAATGTCAGCATACCTTCCTTTTTGTGTAAATAATGAATTCCTTTTCTCTAAATTTGTTACAGATATATAAAGGAGGAGGGTAGTAGTTAAGGTGGGTGAGGGCACAGGGCACTAAACAATGTCTTTACTCATTGTTTCTGTTTCCTAACTCCTAAGAAAGAGTTATATTAAGACATCAACTTGGTTGTTTCAATTTCAATACTGAGTCATTTTTTGATGTAATCAGGTATTATATGGCTATTCCAGATGTAATTATATCATACCGAATGAAAAAAAAAAGATTTCTACAAAATTACTGAATCTAAGCACAGTTTTGGAAAATTTAAAGGCCATATCACACACTGTCGATCGATAAAGGAGCATATTTTGTTTGTATCCTTTATAATCTTGTCAAAATTGACGAGGTGTAGTCCCATAACATGGACAGTAGTAATGCGATAATAAGAGTTTTCAACACCCATACAAGTTCTTGAATTTACCCGTGTATTAATTATAGAAGAATAGCATTTTCTTTTCTTCAAATCCACCATTTTCTAATCCACCTTAACCATCTATCACTACTTTCTTTCCTATATGTCACTCAATGGATACCACAAAAAATGCAGCTAAGAAAACCAGTAATAGTGCAACCTTCTCTGTACCCTGCAGGAACTAATGCAAATCATTATGTGGGACTGGACATCCAAAAATGTTGTATGTGGAAATAGAGTTGTCCTTTCCATATATAAAAGCTTCCAAAGAAGGATTTAAATTACTCCATTTTCAACCTTTTTGTATTTAACAGAAAAATACTTTAATTTTAAAGTCCAATATTCCAGAATGAATGTACTTTAATTTTATACAATTATTACAAGACTGAATAAATACTTGTATGAAACAACAACCTCTGGAGGGACTATCATAAGGCTGATACTGGTTTCCTCTAACAAAATTAATTACAAAACAAGTTATATTTATTGGTGTGAATGTGATGTTAATTAAGAAAATAAAAGAGACCTACAAAATGGGCAAGAGAATTGACTGCGATCAAGCCATTGCTGAATGCAATTAATATGGAACACATGCCCACATCTTTTAAGCTTGCTCACTGAATCTTCTCCCACAAACAAGACCAAACAAATACAGCATATCTCATCTTTCATTCTATTTTCATTTCCTCCTTCACAACAATTGTTCCTTAAATTCTCGTACCTCGCCACGGGTAGTGTAGGAATTTTAGCAAACTCTGTCTCGTTGGATATACACTTGATATCATAAAATAAAAACATGCTTGTGAATGCCCTCTTCAGTTTCATCAGTGGGATCAAAATGCATGTGTAGAACACAATGGTCACTATCCATATGCGAGATTGACAAACCATAAAACAATTCATCCTCACAATCTCTGATATTTTTGTGTATGTAAGATATTGATAACTTCTTCTCAATGGCACTAATGTATAACTGAAGGTGTGTGATTATATAGAGATAGATACACATGGACTATGAGGAGAGATGACTTCTGTTAATCTAAGGATATATAAAATAATATGTATCCTTAGATTCTATTTCTAAGTTCGCAACAATAACATTTGTATATCACTTCTGACTTTGGAGCCTGCCATTTTGTATATTTTCTTTATTAATTATTTTATTACATTCGCCAGCTGCATGTATAGACTATAGTAATATATTCAGGGATTTTAATAACATAATAATATGACTTGGGTAGCTTGTTCTATAAATAACAAAATTGCAGAAAAAATAAAATGAAATAACAAAATAATAAAAACGATGTATGCAAAAAATTACAAATCTTGTACTATTTTTATTTTTCAATATAAGTTATACACTTTTTAATCTTATCCTAAACGTAAGGGCTCAATTCAAGGGAAAAATACAAGTTTATAAATAATTAAATAGGAAAACATGTGTACTGATATACCAACTGGGAATAATTATATCAATATTTCATAAATATTATATTTATAATCAGTATTCAAGGCATTTCAAGCTACTTAGATGTTTTTTTTAGATTACATCAGCACTGCCCTGAATTCAGGGTCGGCGCCGCTCCCACATCGTTTTTGGTTTATTAAATAATAATCAAATGTATATAATACTCATATAACACCATACTTTGCTTTAAACAGGCTCAGCCTACATAGCACATAGAAGCTTGGTCTGACCTGTTAGTTTATTTAAAAAAATTTCAAAGCCTAGGTCCTACCTGTTTAAAAGACTGGTCTGACCTGTTAGCATGTTTAAAGGTCTGTTAAGGTAAAAAAAATTAAAAAATTAAAAAAATTATGTACAAACTAGAAAAATGTATTATAATTATAGCAATTAGTATGAATTTTTTTACATTGTTATCACAATTATTTCAATCATCTTCTAATGTTACATAATGTATTCAAAAGATTTCTGGTGCCTTTGAGGTTAGAATATACAAAACAATGTCTTTTATTATTATAGTAAAATATGATATTATTCTAATATTTAACATGAGTTGAGTTATTTACTTAAACTCAAGTCTCAACAATTAAATATCTAATTATTAAATAGTTTAATCTCTAAATCCTAGTAATTTACATAATTTTTTTATTATTTAGTTTTTTTGAATATGTTATAAAAATAATTTATAAATATATAATAACATTAATAAGTTGGTCTGTTAGGCTTAATATGCTTTTTAAAAGGCATGGGTCTGTCCTATTTTGGTCAAATAAGCTTTTGGAGAAGTCTAAGCCTGACCTGTTTACTAAAAAAACATGCCCTAGCCTGACCTGTCATAGACCAGGTAATAGGCCTCTGATAGGCGGCCTGACCTGTTTCCACCCTTAATCCCTAATCAAAATGTCAATAATTTACTTAATGATAATAACACTTATTATGAGAGACAAAAACACATTATGGAATGGATTATTTACTTAACCATATGGTGAGAGAATACTTGATACTATATAATATTATCTCAAGTTTTTCCCTCTATCCTTCATAATAACATGTAATCACTACATGCCTAGCATTATTGATCAAACACATATTTTATTTTGTATATTGAATAACTTCATCCTTATTAAATGAAATGAATGTGAGGTTTGAAGTTTAATTTATATTTTGACCTCAGTTTTTTTTAATATTTGGGGTAAAGTCATTTATTAAGTAATCAGGTAAATATAATACTCTTCATTAATCACTACATGCCTAACACTACTAATCCATTATAGTTTGTTTTGTGTATTGGATAATTTCAACCTTATTCAAAACATTAAATGTGACCGTTAAGGTGTTTACGTTTTGACTCCAGTTTTGTTTAATGTTTGCGGCAAGATCAATTTATTTAGAAATTAATACAAAATGATTTTGACAATAAATTCATTTTAGATACAGTTTACTGAATTAAAAATAGAATAAAATACGAAGCCCACAGTCTTTGGTAGGTTTGGGTCAGGTGAAGCCCACAGTCTTTGGTAGTAGTGTAGGTTAGTCATCTAAATATGTGATGTAATGATTAATCTGAAGTAGCCCTAATTGTAAAGCCCAATACATATAGAACTCTCAACTCAAAAACCAAACCAAATCAAATCAAATCTTCACTCTCAACAAAAGCAGCAGCCGCATCAGCTTCTGCTTCGGTCTATAATCTCTTCCCATCGTCACCATGGTTCGCTCTTCACTTTCCACTTTTGAAGCTCCTTTGTTTGTTTAAATGTTATTCTTTGCTTTATTTGAATACATAATCCATTTTCATTATTCTGACTCTTTGTGTTATAAATAGCCTCAAGGAGATTACATAGAACGTCACAGAAGAGATTATGGTTACAGACTTGATCACTTCGAACGCAAGCGCAAGAAAGAGGCGCGTGCTGTTCACAAACACTCTCAAATTGCCCAGAAGGTACTCCCACATTCTTATTCTTTTTAATTTTATTAATTTTTGTTATCTAGTACTTGTTCTTATAATTCGATTCTTTTTTTTGTTAATTTGAATTTTACAGGCTATTGGTATTAAGGGTAAGATGATTGCTAAGAAAAATTATGCAGAAAAGGCACAGATGAAGAAGACGTGAGTTTTCTTTTCCTTTTTTTTTTCTTATTCTCTTTTTTCCACTATGTGTAAGTGAATTTGAAGTATTTTATATGTGAAGATTGGAGACCATATCATACCACAAATCACACAAAATGGAAACACCAACATGATATGATTAGGGATAAAGCTTCAGATAGAAAGTTGGGTTGGCTTCTATTGTTGATGAATGATTGAATCTTGCTGTAGGTGGTTTGAGCATGTGTTAAGGAGACATATAGATGCACAAGCAAGGAGAGTAGATCAAATATAGGGCAGTAGCACAGTCGCTATAGTTTACATGGAAATCAAGAAAAAAATATAAGCTAACCTTAAGAAAAATTTAGTGGTCAATAGTGTGTCTATGTATATGATTTGTGATAAAACATTACGGCATTATTTGATCTATTTAGCCAACCCCACTCAGTGGTGAAAGGCTTTGTTGTTTTGGTGTTTATATATATATTATGTTGTATTTGTACTGAAACAAAAGAAATGTGATTGATTCGGTAAATTTTGATAACTTTTAGTGTTTCTCCTTCAAAAGTTATTTTAATTTATACTAGAGAATTGTCCATGTGTTATAAATTTTATTAGTTACTAGATGATAGTATCACTGAATTCACTATTCCGTGTCAACAGTTTGGCCATGCATGAAGAATCAACTTCTAGGCGCAAGACTGATGATAATGTTCAAGATGGAGCTGTTCCTGCATATCTTCTGGATCGTGAAAATACAACCAGAGCAAAGGTATTCACATTTTCAGTACTAACAGACAGTCATGATTCCACCTTCTTCTGTCTGTTGCTGTATTTAAACATACCGTTTACTATTTTTAGGTTCTCAGCAACACCATTAAGCAGAAGAGGAAGGAGAAGGCTGGGAAATGGGATGTTCCTCTACCTAAGGTGTGTTTGCATTCATGATTTTGTTACGATAATGATAAATTTTATCTATTGCATGAAATTTGCTGCCTTTTCCTAGTGTTTTTTTGTTCCCTTCTTGGAATCAGGGATTTCTATTGAATGGGTACATAAGTCTATGGTTCCTCATTTCTTCAGGTACGTCCTGTGGCTGAAGATGAAATGTTCAAAGTGGTACGAACTGGGAAAAGAAAGAGTGAGTATTATATTTTATCTTTCTTATTTCTTCGTAATTAGCTGCCAAAGTTAATTACTGGGTTCAGTTCTTCTAACTTATGGGCTCATGGTTTTAATTTTAGGATGTTTTTCATGATCGAAATGGTACAAAAAATGTTTTCTTTAAGTACTAATAATATTATCTGATTGCCATTTCTTTATTTCCTGCAAGATGTTTTCCATACATTTACATATTTCTTTGCTTGAACAAATTAGGTGTTTGCATATCTGTGGGAGGCTTAATACACTAATTTCTTAATTATGGTTGTGGTTTTCTTAAATAATTTGATGATTTTATTTTTGTTTCCCACATATCTTATTTTATCCTGTAAAACGTAAAGAGAAGAGAGAGAGAGATAGTTGAAAGAAGAGTAAGAGAGAAAGAAGATGAAAATATCTTGTAACAAACTTTTGATAAACTTGATAATCAGTTACAATGAAACTGAACCCTATTTATATAATAGGGGAAATAGTTAGAAAGTGCCAGCTCACCAAGGCACTACACTAAACAGAAGCAAAAGGTTAAAAATACAATTTTAACCATTATTTTAATATTCTAATATACCCCCTTGAAAGAGAGGGTCTAAAAACAAAAAGTTATCCAGCAGTATTGATATCAAGAACTTTGAGTTGATTCCTTAGAGTAACAAACTGAGAATTGGAAAGAGGTTTGGTGAGAATGTCTGCAGTTTGAAACTCAGATGGAACATGCTTGACAATAAGACTTTTGTTCTGAACTTTATCCCTGACAAAGTACAGATCCAACTCAATATGTTTAGTTCTATTGTGTAAGACTGGATTGTGAGACATAGCAACTGTACTCAAGTTATCACAAAAAATAACAGGAGTGTGATAGGTCACATTGAGCTCTTTCAACAGGGACTCAATCCACATTAGCTCTTGAGAGGCCAAAGCTAGACTTCTGTACTCTGCCTCTGTGCTTGACCTAGATATTGTGTTCTGTTTCTTTGACCACCAAGTTACCAAATTAGGTCCTAGATACAAACAAGCACCAGATGTAGATTTCCTATCATCAATATCTGAAGCCCAATCAGCATCACAGTAAGCAGTTAAGGAGATATTCTGAGAAGAACTAGCAGAGGTGATAGTGAGACCCAAATTCTTAGATCCTTGAAGATATCTTAGAATTCTTTTGACAGCAGCCCAATGAGAGTGCAAGGGATTTGCCAGAAATTGACATACTTTATTGACAGAGTATGCAATGTCTGGCCTTGTTACAGTAGCATACTGTAAGGCTCCAACTATAGATCTGTAGAAAGTAGGGTCATCAAACAGGTCAGTCCCATGTTTTGTAAGCTTGCAATTGGATGCCATAGGAGTAATGCTAGCTTTGGATGAGATTAGGTTGACTTTAGTTAGGAGGTCTCTAACATACTTAGACTGAGAGAGAAAAATGGAGCCATCCTTTTTGTGTCTAACTTCTATACCAAGAAAGTAATCAAGAGTTCCCATTTGTTTGAGAGCAAAGGCACTGCTGAGATTAGAAATGACTTGCTGCACCAGTGAGGCAGAGGATCTAGTGACTATTATGTCATCAACATAGACTAAGACATAGAGTTTATGATTCATAGCTGTATGTATGAATAGAGAGTTATCACATTTGCTAACTCTAAAACCAAAACTGCAAAGTGAGCCTTTTAGCCTCTCAAACCATTGTCTTGGTGCTTGCTTTAGCCCATAGATGGCTTTGTGAAGTTTGCAAACTAAAGATTTATCACTGTGTTGAAAACCAGTGGGTTGGGTCATATAAACTTCTTCATCTAAAATGCCATTCAAGAAGGCATTATTGATGTCCAGCTGCTCTATTCTCCATTTGTGAGTAACAGCAAGAGTAAGAAGAATCCTAATAGTAACTGGCTTAACTACTGGTGAAAAGGTTTCATTATAATCAACACCAAGCTGTTGATGAAACCCTTTAGCAACAAGTCTAGCTTTATACTTGTTGACAGAACCATCAGGGTTTTCCTTAACCCTGAATACCCACTTGCAGCCTATTGCTTGTTTGTGAGAAGGAAGAGGAACCAGAGACCAGGTTCCCAAAGCCATGAGTGCATCATATTCAGCCTTCATAGCCTGCTGCCAAACAGGTTCAGAAAGAGCAGCTTTGACACTGGTTGGTTCACAGTGAGTTAAATGAACCCTTGGATGAAGAGTTTGATAAATTCCTGATTTTGATCTAGTTTGCATAGGATGCACTGAAACATGAGAATCACAAGGTTGATGCAAAGAAGGCAGAAATTCAGAATTTGAAGAAACAGGGCTGACTGAAGTAGAAATATGAGGAGGAGAGACTATAGGTTGAGAAGTTGTTGGAGACAAGACTGGAAATACAGTGGGAATAGGTGGTGACACATGGACAGAGGGATACAGGGATATACCATGTTGAGGAGGAGACTCAACAACTTGACCAGTTTGAGAGGAGAGACTCTGTGAAGGAAAAAGATTCTCATTAAAAATGACATCTTTTGAGATATAGATTTTACCATCACTTGACATACATTTGTACCCTTTATGATTAGAAGAATATCCTAGAAAAATGCATTCAGAACTTCTAGGACTTAGCTTGTGACTATTGTAAGGTCTTAGAAGAGGGTAACAAGCACAACCAAAGACTTTCAATAAGTTATAGTCAGGAAGAGTTCCAAACAGTATTTGGTGAGGAGACTGATTTTTGAGATTAACAGTTGGCAATCTGTTGATTAGGAAAACAGCAGTCAAGAAGGCATGATCCCAATATTTAGTAGATAAATGAGCATGACTTAAGAGTGTGAGACCAGTTTCTACTATATGACGATGTTTTCTTTCAACAGTACCTTGTTGATGATGTGTGTGAGGACATGATATCCTGTGCACAATCCCAAGAGTTTTAAGATAGGTACTGAATGGTCTAAATTCCCCCCCAAAATCACTCTGAACAGACTTAACAGAATGATTGAATTGAGTTTCAACATACTTTAGAAAATACTGAAACACTGAAAGTGTTTCAGATTTTAGTTTCAAAAGAAATATCCAAGTGTGCTTACTGAAAGCATCAACAATGGATAAGTAATACCTAAAACCTGTTACTGAGTAAACAGGTGCAGGTCCCCACAAATCAACATAGACCAAAGCAAAGGGAGTTGTATACACAGTAGTAGAACTAGGTGCATACAGTCTATGAGCTTTTCCTTTACAGCAAGAAGAGCAGAAATCATATACTGTTTTATTTATATGGGGAATGTTACATTGTGTCAGAACAGATTTTACAATACCCTCATGAGGATGTCCTAATCTAGAATGCCAAAGAGAGAACAATGAAGGAAACTTACTGGATATAGAACAACAACTTGATCTATATTTATTACAATTAGAGTAGTCTAAGTATGACAAACCAGGATTATCTGAACAATGAGAAAATACAGAAGAGGAAAAGGACAACTTTGAACTTGGAAGAAAACCACGAAAGGCATAGAGTCCTTCCTTGGTCAGGAAACCACGCAAGAGAACCTCATTAGTAACCTGTGATTTTACAAAGCACACATTAGACTGAAACTCAAAATAACATTGATTATCCTTAGTAAACTGAGAGACACTTATTAGATTTTTTGTAATAGAAGGTACATGAAGAATGTTGTTTAGAGAGAATATGAAATTTGAATTGTGATGAGTAGAGAAATAAGAATTGCCAACTGACTGGATTTTAATACCAGTACCATTACCCATGTAAATCTGTTCAGGAGTGAAGGATTCAACTGGTTCGTGAATCAAAGAAGCTTCAGAAGTGAGATGATTTGTTGCTCCCGAATCAGGATACCAAAGATCAGTGTTGTTATCTCTTGTTGAAGGTGGAAGATCTCTGTTAGAAGTGTGAGCAGTCATGGCAAAGGGTTGACGATAATTCTTAGTTGCATAGTGTGAACCAGGTCCAAGCAGAGAAGGCTTAGTGTTGTTGTAGGATGAGTAAGGTGAAGTGTAGAAGTCCATAGGAAATTCTGGAAGAAAGTGGGCCGGATAAGCTAAAGGCCCAAAAGCAGGATGATATGAGTTCAGACTTGAGTGACGTGGCTGATATTGTTGACGTGGCAAGTGATGGAAGTGTGTGGATTGCATGTGATTACCAGGTGGACACGCGTACGATAGAGAATCTCCAGGCGCATAATAGCAAGTGCTGACGTCATGCCCTTGACGGTTGCAATACACGCAAAACAGAGACGAGTTCCGGCCAAAAAGACGACCACCACGTTGACGACCAGCACCACGACGACCACGATTACCTCTATAGTTACCAGAATTGCCATAACCATAGGTAGGAGGTGAAGGTTGATCAGACCTCAGTGGATGAAACGAAGATGGAACCATTGAAGAAGATCGATAGTGAGAACTTATAGGCGTCGAAGAATTTGGAGAAGAATCAGAAGCTACATTCACTGAAAGTGCATCTGAAAGTGTTTTATGTTTTTGTTTCTCCAACCTCGATTCATAAGTGAGTAAGAAGGACTCAATATTATGAAGAGAGGGAGAATCAGCTTGACTCTCTATCGATGTAACAACAGGCCGATATTCTTCATTCAATCCATCCAGAATGTAATCAATATGTTCTGAACTCGAAATCGGAGAACCGATGAAGATTAACGCATCTACAAGACTCTTAATCTTCGAAAAATATTCTGAGATTGAACTCGCACCTTGAGAAATCGAACGAAGCTGAGATCGTAGTTGTCTACTACGAGCTTTCGTTTGAGAGTTGCAATAGGAGTCCAACTCCTCCCAAAGTTGCCACGAATGTACACAGCCAAACACTCGAGGCTGAAGGCTTTCAGAAAGTGAATTCAAGATCCACGAGAGTACAGTTTGATCAAGTTCCTCCCACCGAAGATATGCAGGATTCACCTTATCAATTAACCTATCATCTTCAGAGAGAAATCTATGTGGAATCTCTGTTCCTAAAATGAATCTATTAGCACGATTAGACGTAAGAGTAGCAAGCATAAAATGCCTCCAAACCAAGTAGTTCTTCTCCGTAAGCTTAATCGAGGGAAGAGGCAGAACCAACGGTGTCGAAACCGCCTGAAGCGGCGACGCAGCGGAAGGAGAAATCGGAGGTGAAGAATCCGTCCCAGTGTTTGTAGTAGTGGCCATGGCTCTGATACCATGTAAAACGTAAAGAGAAGAGAGAGAGAGATAGTTGAAAGAAGAGTAAGAGAGAAAGAAGATGAAAATATCTTGTAACAAACTTTTGATAAACTTGATAATCAGTTACAATGAAACTGAACCCTATTTATATAGTAGGGGAAATAGTTAGAAAGTGCCAGCTCACCAAGGCACTACACTAAACAGAAGCAAAAGGTTAAAAATACAATTTTAACCATTATTTTAATATTCTAATATATCCGTTTCTAGTCTTGTAGTTATTTGAAAGCAATGTAATGGGTATTACACAGCTACATAATTATCACCGGCAGAAACTGATAATACATGGCTCGCCATTTTGCAGCCAAGCAATGGAAGAGGATGGTTACAAAAGCTACATTTGTTGGTCCTGGTTTTACTAGAAAACCTCCAAAGTATGAGCGGTTCATTCGCCCTTCAGGATTGCGATTCACAAAAGCTCATGTTACTCATCCAGAACTGAAATGCACCTTCAATCTAGAAATAATTGGAGTGAAGAAAAATCCTAATGGCCCTATGTACACATCCCTTGGTGTCATGACCAAGGGGACTATAATTGAGGTATTTGTATTTCCTGCTCTTCAAATAGAGTGTTATTTTCATGCTAATATGTACTGTGGTGTATAAAGTATAATATACTTCTTCCTCTGTCCATTTTTATTTGTCCGGTTAGTGATCTTTCTTTTTTCAAAAAATATGTTCTTCTAGAGAACCAGTTACTCAATGAGACATTAGTTCATTTTTGTAATAATATATTGTGCATTTTAATGAAGGATGGTTCAGTCTACTTAATTAGTTTTGCTTATAGTTTTGAATTGGGGTAATAGTATGAATTGTTATCAAGATGTTAGCATTTCTTATATGTTTGATGTAATTTCAGGTCAATGTCAGTGAGCTTGGTCTGGTCACACCCGCAGGGAAAGTTGTGTGGGGTAAGATCGATTGAGTTCCAAGTAATTTGGTTGCCACTATTCACTATTGGTTGAAATTTTAATTGAAATTGACTTGTTCTTCCTTTGTTATAAATGCAGGTAAATATGCCCAAGTTACCAATAACCCAGAAAATGATGGTTGTATAAATGCAGTTTTGCTTGTCTAAGGTTTTAAGCATATATAGAGAGCAAGGATTTTAAGTTCCAATTTGACTTCAAAAGTGGTGATCTAAGTCTCTGCTATGGTGTTTGCGGTGTTACCTGTATGACTGTAATTCCATAGGCAAAGTTGTTCTGTTTTATCCTTAAAGCATTTTTTGTATTAAATTGGAATATTGGTATTTTTATTAATGTTATTTGGATTTTTAATCTGATGCACTATGCTGTTTTAACCTTTTAAGTCCACTGAGTCAAGTATTTAAGGTGTTATTACTAAACTTTAAAATCTTCACATACTTTGGGATACTATACTATAGATTCTGAGCAACCACCATTTAATTCTACTAGTTAGTCGGACAGAAATTTAGTCTCATAAACGAGTTGACATGTCTTTCAAAACTGAAATAAGTAAGGTAGTGCTAGAGACCTAATGGAAAAAAGAGAATTCGTATTTAATATTATAGTTGCATTTGCATACCATATCCATTTTAAAACCGTAGCTATATAAATGATATGCATCCTAATCTTCATTTTCATTCTTACCTTTACCTTTGACGGTCTTCTAGTTCAGTTTGGCTTTGAATTCTAGCAAAGATTGGTATAGGTTGAGCCATGACTTGGTGTCTCTCTACAATGTAAAACAACTCAAATCAGAAACCGTGAATTAATCATGGATATGTTTGTATGCACACACATGCACGTGCATGTTAGAGATCATACACTCTCCAACTCAAGATCCTAAAGAAAATAGTGTAATTGCGAAGGTAGATCGGAGCAACAATGATATTGGCTTATAAACTAATTGATTTCAATTAAAACCAACCCTAGTTTCATTAGCTTGGCTAATAAACTAGCAAATCAGATGATGATTGAACAAATTCTCACAAAACACAAAAAATGAACATTTGAAAACAAAACAAAAAGTATAAAAGGGCCCAACCGGGTTCGAACCGGTGACCTCTTGATCTGCAGTCAAATGCTCTACCACTGAGCTATGGACCCTTGGTGTTATTTAATTTGAAAGTAATATTTAATAAATATTGTTTTAAAATGATTCTCTTACAAATTTTAAATTTAACTATCCTGAAAATTTGGAGATGATAAGAAATGGAAATAAGCCAGTTTTATTTTATGTGGGTTTTTTAAAAGTGAAAAGTTAATATGCAAACTACATATTAGTTTTCTTAAAAACAATTGGTTATTGGTAATCCGTGTACCTTTTAGAAGTTGTGGTGATGTAATACAACTCCTGTTAATATAGAAGTAGTGATGACACATAATGACTTCTGGATGGAAGTCGTGAATGTGTAATATAACTTTTAGTTAGTATAGAAGTCGTGATGATATATAACAACTTCCGGATGACCAATCAAATAATTCAAGTTAAAATTATATGGCATATGGTTTTTTCTTTCTTTCTATTTTGTGCCTATAAGCATCTATTAAGTAATAATAGTAAAAAATCTATGTTCTCACTTAGACCTCTGTCCTATGAAAATCTAACCTTTCATGGGATGTGGTAGTGTTATTTAAAATATAACTATTGAATTCTTAAACCACAGTAGAAAACCCTTGATAAATTAATTGCAGAGAGACTAGTCATTTTTCAAAAGAATGCTAGATTTTGACCTGTAATATGTCTCCTTTGACGATGTGAAAATAACATTGGACATATAATTTGTTGATTCATCAAGGGATTATATCTTCATTATTCAAATGCCTAATACATATTATAGAATTGACCATCCAAATTGGTATGATTTATAGCTTAAAATTTATTTTTGCAGGAAGTGACTATTTATCTGAAAAAATGGAAGTGGCTAGGAGCTACAATTTATACCAGGAAGGAGGACACTACATTTAGTGTAACTTTTATCAGTTGTGGTTGGCTGTGAAGTGTGGTGTTTTTGGGTTTGTCTTGATGAGAATGCAGATTGAACCTCTTTCTATAATCATTTATTTTATAATATTTCCTAAATATTTGTCCAGAGAATGGTATATAAATGTTACTTCATATTGTGAATCTGGTTTCTTGGTTGCACTATTTTCTACTTGTAACTAAGTGATAAAGATAAATATATCCATGTATTTTCTACTTGTAACTAAGTGATAAAGATAAAATGCCAATGAGAGGTCTTTGGTAGAGAATACCCTCTGGAACTTGGTCAATACGCTTGATCTATGTATCTTGAACATGGTATGTGTCCAATAGACCCAGTGCAAACGGATATTGAAGAGAAAAAACAAACCCATAAACTAAACATCTTCATTTCCTTTATCAAACTATCAAATTCCTACAATACTGCATCAGCTTAATCTCTTCAAATAGTCTTAAAAACAACTATCAAGTTGCTGTGCACTATGAACATATTACATATCTACCATCATTCCGATCTTCCTGGAAGTAGAAAACTGAGCTCAAAAACGTGTGATCACTTCATCTTTTCCATAGATGCGTTGAAGCTCTCGAGTAGCAGCTTGATATGATGCTGATAAGAGGGGAAATACATTCTAAAATTAAGATTGAAGGATTTATTCTGTATATACTTAGCATTAACAACTAAATCAAGGATATGGTGTGCAGCCTAGTTTTCTTGGCCACACAAAAACTAAACATCGCTATTACCTTTCCAGTTACGGAAATTCTTTTCGTTGATGGTAGAGCCAGTGACATTTTCAATTACATCAAAAAGTATCTCTTGAGGAGTGCTTTTCAGCTCTTGAACAACAGCATAAATGGTTTTGCCATTCTCAAAGTATATATGAGTGTTAGGGTGTTTACTCTTGGCACCTGCATGACGCTCAAACTCATATGCATTGAGGGCTTTCTGATAGAATTCAATATATGAGCACATTGCACAATCAATTAGAAAATCTAAAATGAAAAAGAAAATACACAATTTGATATGCTAACCTTGGACTGCTTGCAGTCATGACACGAACACAAATACCCAGCTCCCTTTATGATTCCTGTAAGAGTTCTCTAACAAGCATAATATCAAACATATTAAAAGAAATTATTCATTATTAAAGGAACTTCAACGCCCCAGAAAAAGCAAATATAAGATTAAAATAGTTACCTCTCGTGAAATAGAGACATAATTCACCGGAACACCATCAAAAATACCAGTTGATAACATACTTTTGACATTTAATGGGAAGTTGTTAGTAGTATCCTTCTTAGTTGTCTTTGGCGCTCTACTCTCGGGATTAGATTTTGGGATGTTATTTTTAGCAAGTTCTGAGTTGGACTCAGCCCGAGCCTTCTTGCCATCCAAACCTCGAGATGAGGTCTGGTTGCCCATCATCAACATGTGGTAGCCACTAAAAATCCCTCCAGATTGATTTGGTTCAGGGTCATCATGAAAAACTCCAAAAGATGTACTTCCATCACCCTTAGTGTGGTTGTTGCCCATAGCTAGAGATCTAGAATCTTCTTTGTCATATGAAGGAACTGTTGATGCAATGTTTGAATCCACCTTGCCATATGTTGGACCTATTGATATTATATGACCAATGCCATTGTCATAGGAAGCAGCAGTAGTTGTGAAGTTTTCTCTTGATCTCCTAATGGTTGGACCCATTGATATTGAGTTTTCATGCCCCTTGCTATACATGGTACCCAGAGATGACATATTGTCATCTTCCTTGTCATATGACTGACCAATTGAGACGAAATTTCTATCTCTCCTGTCAAAGGCTTGGCTTATTGAAAAGACATTTCCATCTCCCTTGCCATAATCGTGGCCCATCAACATAAAACTCCCTCCCCCTTTATTGAAGGCGTCACCCACTGAAACAATATTGCCACCAGCCTTAGTTATTGTGGTCACCGTAGGGATGACATTATCATTAGCATTGCTATAAGTTAGGCCCAAAGATATGCTGCCATCATCCTTAATGCATCCAGCACCTATAGAAATTGTATTATTATCTCCCCTACAGTAGGAGCATCCCATAGATGAAGACATGCCTTTGTCAGAATCAGTGACTCGACTAACCTTAACTTTTCTGATGCCACCAAAACTGAGACATGATGAAGGGTCCTCAATGGTATGGGAGATTGATAAACCCACCGATGGATCATTACCGTATTGATTCTCAAACCCCCTCCTTCCTGTGTTCAGATTCCCATCTCCAATTGATGGCATGTTCTTATCAACCAAATTGAAAGCCCCCAGCCCAGACCCAAAGACGCGGTCAGAAGATTGACTTGTAATTGAGTGAAATCCCGAATTGGTATCCAATGGAGAAATATTTACATGTGAAACTCCTGAAATTGGGTTACCACTAACATCTTCAAGTGCTTGCTTCTTGTTGCTGCCGAATACTTGTGGTTCACCTGTATTCATAAACCACTGACGACCATGCTTTGCTTCAATTCTGGAAGAATTCTCATATCCAACGTTTTCTTTAGCTAAACATTCAGCATCACGTGGTATCAAACAGTTTTTATGCTGAAAAGACTACCAAAAATCATAGCTTAGAATGTTTATCTTATGACAGAACATGTAGTGATAAAATAACTACCAACTTTATAATAAAATAAAAAAGATATATCAAAGCAGAGTAAAGTTTCTAACAACATGGTTTCTTCGCACATTAGCTCATTATTCGTATATTAATAACATTGGGATCATAAAAGAAACAACATTTAATTTGTTTTCTCAAAAAAGCAATAAAGAATTTCAAGCCATGCAAATAGGTTGTAAAAGTTGTTAAGCTACTACCATTTTGTGGTAGGCGTTTCAAATCAAACAATATACAACACTCTCAAATCCTCTCTACGCATTTAACTCCATGCCACTTCAAGAGTCGAACTTTATCAAATTAATCTGCAAAACTAAAGAAGAAGAAAAACCTAAAATAAGAAAAAAAGTTCGATGACGCTGAAGAATAAACAACCAATTATGATGGGGATAAAAATTATAGAACCGTAGTGCAGTGATTCGAGGAAGTTGGAAACGCCGAAATTCACCGGAACCGTCGCCGGGAAAAATAAATCCGGCAGAGAAGTTGAAGTGTGAGGTTGAGGAATAACATTCACCGCAGATCTATGCTATTTTCTTTTTTACGGTCATGTGATTATGACCGTACACGTGTGGTTATCAAAGTGAAACCATGTCCAACGTAAAATATGTACCGTTCGGTGTTTTGCACCAATAGTGGAACGGGTGGGTTGTGATGCACTAGAGTAAAGCTCATAGTAGCACGTGACGGGCCACGTGGTTTAGGATGATTAGTTATGGTTGTACAATTTTGGCACTTACATAAGCACGTGATACAAAACTGGGCCATTTGCATGTGTGAAATGCAAGGCCCGTTATTTGAGTTCTTCTCTGAATTTTTGGGGCCTAATCAGCTTTTACGATTAGATTATAAGTCGTAGTTACATTTACTTGAAGTGGGTGAGTACTGAGTAATGAGGTTGTGTCAAAACGTGTGAAGGAAGTTTACATATATATCCTGTTCCAAAAAAAAAATCCTCTTAATTACGTAAGTTAATTTTATTTATAAATGTTTTTTTATAAACGTTTTCATGACGTAGTTGCTTATGGTGTAATTGAAGAGTAGCGTGAAAATTGAAAGCAGCCGATTTAATTAGTGACAACTTTTTATGTGTGAGTGTTTGACCTAAAGATATGGCGGTTGTATTTTTGACTTCTCCAAGTTATATGGCACTGGTCATGCCCTACAATTTAGGATTTAATATATATAGTGTAGTCATTTTTTACACTATTCATATATTAAGACTCTCAAATAAAAATAATACAAGTAGATGTGGGTAATATGTTATGAATATTAAATAAAATTACACTAATGTGAAGATATTAAACTCTACCATCTAATCACCTACATTAATTAATTCACTTATTTAAAAGTGATTATGTCACTTAATAGAGAACATATCTCAGTATATACAATATTTAATTAAACCACCTTAAAGATCAATAATACATTTATATAGAGAGACAATTACACATATTCCAAAATAATTTAATTCTTTATCCATAAAATCAGATTTATAGAAGAAGAAAAAACATTCACCTAACCAACTTATGTGAGACCAAATATTTTTCAAAAGATATACTAAAACATTTTCTTAATTTAAAGGTTGGAACCCTAATTATATTTACTATTGTGTATAAAACTATCTTTTTCTTTAACTAATTTTTGCACTTTCCTTACACATCTCAATAACACATTAAAAAATACTTGGTTGTGCAAAAAAGCTTTACCCAAACTGAATTAATGGACACAGCTTTATTCTTTAGCCTATGAACGCACGTTAGGTTAAGTTTCCATTTTCCTTGGTCATATACAATCTAGAAGAAAATTAATTTTTCCTTGGTCATATACAATCTTCCTATAATTGTGGCTGCCATTTGGAAGAAGACCTTTTAAGACAATAATAATAAAATATTTTAAAAATGATAAAATTGTTGTTGGTAGCTTGAGTAGGTTGTGCAAATTTTAAGCGTGGACCATTAATTATATAATTAAGAAGTCAAGCTACATTTTCTTACACAGCATATGCTCCTTTTCATACTAAACAAACAACTATAGTCAAAGGAAAAGCTAGCCCTAGTTCAAGGCATCAAATGAACTTCTTAAAATAAAATGTTGGTTGTACTTGTACACCAAAATATGTATATACATATAAAATAATGAAAAATATATAATATGTATTAAATAAAGGTATTTAAAAAGACCTAAGCTAAGTTAACACATTACTCCCCTTTATAAATATCACATGCACCCTTCAAAGTTAGCTCCATTCCACACATTAAAGCTTTCTTTTCTTTTCAAACCCTAAATCACAACATTAATACTTCATTGGTTTGATTTTCTTATCCAAAATTGATTATTTGTGATCATGAAGAGAGAAAGAGAAATTGATAGCTCAACCATAGCCAACTATTTGATGTTACTTTCAGGTGGAGGTGAATTTGAGACAACCTATTTCAACTCTTCCAACAACAACAACCGTGTGTTCGAGTGCAAGACATGTAACCGCCAATTCCCGTCGTTTCAAGCACTAGGTGGCCACCGTGCTAGTCACAAGAAGCTAAGGTTGATGGGGGAAGGAGACCAAATGGTTAATGATTCACCACCAAAGCTTAAAACACATTTGTGTTCTATTTGTGGTTTGGAATTTGCAATAGGGCAAGCTTTGGGAGGCCATATGAGGCGTCATAGAGTAGCAACTAATTCAAATGGAAACATGCAAAGTTCTATTACGACTCTGAGTAATAGTGGTGGTGATGGTGGTGATAACAGCGACGATGCAAAGAGAATGAAGGGAAATAGTAAGAGAGTTTTGTTTTTGGATTTGAATTTAACACCATTAGAGAATGATATGGAGATTTTGAAGATTAGACAGACAATTCCTTTGGTGGATTGTTTCAATTGAAGTTGTGAATGGTGGCTAAAGTTTGAGAGGTAGATATTGTACAATATATATACATATAAGATCATAACTTTTTGTTCATATTTGTATTTACTTTTCTGTAGTAATATATCATACTACATGTAAATTACTTGTTCATTTATTGAGTTATAAGAATTTCATATATATTTTTATTTTAGAAGTTCATATTATTTTTTTGTAAAAGAGGTTTCTGCGTAATTAACAAATGAAACCATTTTTAACTTGTTATTTATTTATGTAGATATATAATTTTTTTTTTAATTTCAAGAGTTATTTTTCAAATTTATTAACATTTTCACCACATTGCCAAATGATGGGGTTTGGAAGCCAACTTTTGGTTGTATATGTATGGTACTCGTATTCATCATTTTCTAAACTTATCATGTAATATTCTGCTAGGAACATGTAATGATAATTAAGTATTTAGCTTATAAAAAATATATTTAAGTATTCATTTATTTTCTTTTTTCGAGTATCCTATCTTAATATAAAAAGTTTAGTAGTCTCTCATATTTCATGTTCCATTGTGTCTCAGCCCAATAGGAAATTGTCACATACTTAAAAAGAAAATTCATAAAAACAAAAGTTATTTTTTTATTTTATTTGGTGGGATTTGATTGGTTTTGGACAAAAAGACAGGAACATTTGGAGACAGAAGATCCTGGTTCTATCTTTTCATTAAATGCTTTAGTGAGAAATCAAACCTTGGTTTCTTCTATCATTGTGTCAATACCAATGTTCTAAGAATTTTAATCTGATTTGAATATAAATTAAATTAAAATTTAATCTGAGTCTGCTTGAAATTTCATTTTCAGTTGGTCATACATTCTAGAACGTGATTATAATTCCAAATACCAGTAGTGTGGTGCAGTCCAACATGCATAGAGATATTTTGAATTGTATCCACTTAGTTGCCCTCATTTTACTATAACCAACTTGTTTCATTCTCATTCTATTTTAAAGTTTGTGTACAATAAATCTAACATCACTATTACATTCTCATTCTATTTCAAAGTTTGTGTACAATAAATCAAACATCACTATTATTGTATACTATTCTGTTAGAAGCAAGAGTAATTTATTAGACAATCTTAAGCATTGACAACTAACCAATTAGACTAAAGTCATTGTAACAATTTAAGTTTAAGTTCATTTATCTCTTACCACCCGTTTTGCAATTTCCTTATTTATTTCAAATATATTACAAGGCAAGTGTTTATAAAAATAATATATATACCAACAAGACATTGATATAGTGATGTAAGACCATATTATATCCTCAGAATGACTAAAATATTAATAGTTCGATTCTTGCTGCACTTTATGTTGAAAGAGACAACCACACATCCTAAAAGAGATTAGTTTCATACTCATAGGGTGAATGAATACCCTTAGTAATATAAGTATATATATATTACACCACAAGTGATGGTGACAAAATTAATTTGATTATACTACAAGTTACATACATAGAACTTACATATATATTTTATATATGGGATCAGTAAACTATCCTGGGGTAGATGGTGACAATTGAGTGACTATTACAAGTTATGTCACGTGGGCATATATTATTATTTATATTTATATTTATCTTTTTTGATTTGCAACCAAATGAAAATGATAGATATTGGTTGTAAACTTGTAATAGTCCACCAAAATTGAGCAACACGAGTTTGGTTATTTAATTACTTAACGAGGTGGTGTGGAACAGTACTTCAAAATTTCAATTGGTTTTAATTAAGCTAACCGCGTATGCAATGATGATCAAAGTCATCAGCATTATCCTCTCTATGTCACTACATAATTTTTGTCAAACCTTGATCTGTTCGGTAATTTCTTTCATATCTTTTGTTGGTGCATATTATGTTGATAATTTTAACCTATAAGATATCTAAAGTATAAAATAGATCTTATAAAATGATTTATTTAATAAATTAATATCAATATTTTTTGTTTTACAAGGTTGAGTTTATAATATTGAATCCTTCTAATGGGATATGGATACTCCAAAACTTCCTATGCATCAATCGATTAAGGAGTACATTTCTTATTGAGGTATTTTATGGAATTGGAGTCTACATATAAAGATAAGTCTAATTATATGCATTTTGATTCCCTTCACACAGAAGTATTATGTTTGAAAAAGTTGGTGATATTCAAATTGGAAACTGGTGACAAATCTTAAAATCCGAAGTCCTTTGTGTGTGTGAAACATGAGTAGAGGTCAACTTGTAATTGAGCTTTGACCAAGAGCCAAACCACTACTCAAAAGTTTCCCACCTGGACCAAATACCTACTCAATTAACTTGTACCCATTTGGTCACACGTTGCTACTTCTAGAATTGCTTACGTTACATACATACAATAAATACTCATGTTAAGTGACGTTCAACTTCAAATAGAATAATCCAATATTATTTTACTTTTTGTTAATTCTTCTATGCCAAGATTACTGTATATGCTCAATGTCATGCCAAAAACCAGCGTCTTTATAACAAAATCAAGGACTTTTCACCATAACAAAGTAAATAATTAAATTATTAGACACAATATTTTGTGAAAATAAAACATACAAATATTTGATTAAGAAAAGAAAGTAAGGATTTATTGATGAAGTAGATCCAACAAACCGACATGAATATATAATCATTGTTTAATTTTTTAATCTTGGTTGCTACAAGGTTCAGAATCAGGTAGTTATCGTTTAAGTCATGTAATTAATATAATAGCAGTCCCCATGTAATTTTTCCATTGAGGAATGAGAAAGGAATCATTGAATTAGTGAGTAGATCTAAACCATTGAATTTCTTTAGAATTGATGGCTAAGATGTGAAGTAAGTTTAAAAAACTTACTATTGATCCCAACCTTTTTCATTTACTTTAATGAAGCATCCAAAAAATGTCCTTTACCCTTCAATTTGTCTCTGACTGATTATTAGATCTTTCCATTATATGAATTTTATTTAGGGTTTTGCTAAAAGTTGTGATGAAGTGTTTTAAGTTTTTGGCATAAAGGAGAAAGGGTGCAGGAGATTGAACTCACTCACATTTTATATCTCACAAGTCACAACTCTATGAAATGAGTTGGCTCTTAAGGATTATATATTTATATTTTTTTGGTTTTTTGGATATGACCATAATTAATCCATGGAGCATAGTTAAACTTATGATCTAACACCAATACTGTATCTTGTATGAGGAGCATCTTTTGGAATTGTAATATTATCATCACAATTTTCCCATTTGGAGTAGGAAATTAAGATAATTCATGCTCAAAGTAGTTCTGTCTGTGTTATATTTAGCAAGCGAAAAAAGACTTTAATGCAAAAAAATATTGATTGCAAAGTGATTTAAAACGTGACCTGAACTTTGGGCAACACATAAAGTGAGAAGCATGTCGATTTCTTCATGTAGACACAAAATAGCATGTCAGTAGGAGGATTTTTACATTATTTATTAGGGAAAATTAATGAAAGCAAAACAAAGTAGATCTGGAATTTGAGTTTAAAAATGGGAAGACTACAATAACATTGTGTTTAACCACAGGGGCCGGTAGAACGTGACGCCGTCAAAGTTCAAACTGTTCCTATTCCTATTCCTATTCCTATTCACGTTCCCTGGAATATCTTTAAACACACAATTCATAGCTTACCCTGGACTCCCACATCATAATATGATTTCTCAAATTCCTATTTCTTAGATCTTAGACCTTATTTGTAAACTAATTCAATTCATAACTTGGAACAGTATGATGGAAAATCGCAGAATACTGTGATGTAATTCACTAATTGCGTTTCCCCTAAATACTTGTGTTTACACTTTCAGTGACATTGTGAACACATTTCAGAGGCATAATAATTTATTTGATAAACAGATAAATAATAGAGAAACAATATGAAGAAAGAGAAATTAAAGGAGTGAAGAGTAATAATCAATCAAGTTGTGAATCGTTGAGGTTGGTTTGATTAGGGTCACCGAATTTGTGCTTGAAAGAGTCTTGACGCTGCAGCCACATCATGTGACCCTGCAATTGCAAATAATTCAATTTCATATATATAAATATAATTGAATAATAAAATAAGAAATTGATGTACCTGAAGAGCAGCTGCCCATGTAATAAGGAATGATGCAACCCAGAATTTCTTGTCCTGAACCACTTTCTTCAATTTCATTTTTCAACCTTTTTTCTTTCTCGTTTCCCCTTTTACACACCACTCTCGATGATTCGGCCCATTCAACCACGCAATTAATCCTTTATGGGCTTTTTATATGAAAAACAACAATAAGAGAGATTCCCTTTGAGTTTTAGCCCAACAATACTGCTTCACAAGACTTATCAAAAATAAAAAGCTGAAATAGAGCACGTGGTAAATTCACATTTTGGGTTTGATTTATATGTTCATATATGAATGATGATGTGTAGAAGTGATGGTTGATTATGAATGAAACATAAGAAAAAAAGTGTTTAACGATGAAAATATAATTTTTAAAAAAATATTGGATTATGAAGCTTAATATCTTTATTACAAAAATGAAAATATAAAAAATTAAACAAATATGATGAATAAAAATAGGGAGATCAAATGACTTTATTACGGGTTGTGTCTGTTATAACTATATGGGTATTAATGTAATTAAGTTTATTATTTGGGGAGAAGAAAGTAAAAGCGATCAAAGTTACCGTTGAAATTCCACTGCTCTGAAACCCCTCCTTTTAAACAGAAGAGGTTTTTTGTTCACTATCATTCGTAACAAAGTCATCTGAGTAACGTGGAAGAGAAATCAAGAAAACAAGAAAACACAAGTATTTTGTTCACTATCATTCGTAAGTTTTCATTTTTATTATCATTCTTCTTCGTTGTTTATTGTTGTATGGGTTGGATTATTTATTTTTATTTTCATTACATGAAACCGATCTTGAATGTGTACGTTAGGTGTTTCTGCATATCAAGTGGGGTTTTTCTGTTTCTTTTGGGGTAAAAAGAGGGTCTTTGTCTGTAAGCGATTTAGTCCAATTGGGGATTTGCATGTTTCTTCTTCTTCTTCTCCAAGAAGAAAGGGGCTTCTCCCTCTTGTAGTGCACTGTTGTTGAATTTTAGAGTTGTTACTTTTATTTATGATGCTTCTATTAGTTCCCCAGTTAAATAACATAGAGAAAATAGGGGGAACTTTTGATCTTTAATTGAAAATTTCAACTTTGGTTTCATATAATCATGCATGTTGATTTCTGGGTTTACTATTTTTTGGTGTAATCGTTTCTTTGTTTTCTCTCTGAAAGTAAAAGACGAGTAAATAGAGACAGGAGTAGTAGATAATAACTTTTTTGTAAGACGGTTTAACCCTTTTAAATATATGCAGGAAATTGAATTGAAAAGTATACACAGTAAAACAATGGCAACTCGAACTGGTCGTTTGTTTCATGATCAAAACCTCAATGCCCATGTTAATGGTATGGTTCTTGTTCTTTTGGTTTAAATGTGTTTCAATTTTAATTGCCTGTGTTCACCATTCCGTGGCTAATTGTGTGCAGGAGAAGGAGTTGTTTCTGGGAAGGGGGGTTTTACAGGACAGAACAAAGCTCGGGCTGGTCGAAGAAAACCACTCGGAGATCTGTCCAATGCAGGGAAGCCAATAAACCATGCTGGTGGAAAGAAACCCGTTGACGGGTCATTGAAGCCCGGAAAACTATCAGAACATCTCAAGTCTAGTAACCTCACTGTCATTACAAATGATGAAAGTAACATAAAAACTGCCAATAAAGCTTCTGAGAAATCACAGACTGGTAGAAGGAAAGTGCTTGGTGACATTTCAAACCTTCCTGTTTTAAAAAATAAAAATAGCCTGAAGGTGACTTCATTGACAGAGGATCTACTTTTCCATCCCAGTGAACTTGCTGAAGAGCAATTTCTGCACAATCATCAAAAGTGTATCAAGTCACAGTTTGAAAATGTGATGGATGTGCATCATTTTTTCAAGACTGTTGGACTTGAGAATGGTAACTATTACCTTCATAAATAAAAGTTTTTTATGCATTTTATGTTGTAACTTGGCTTATTTTATTCTCTTGTCTTTGATTTATAATCTTTGGAAATTGTTGTTGGGCATTGGGAAGGTAACTGCTGTTCATATTTTTTTGATTGTGCATTTTTGGCTGGGACATGAGTTCCTTAATTTTTTTATGATTTTATAATTCAATCAGATTCGGATGATCACAAGCCAATTGCCTTTGAACTATCTGCAATCAGCAAACGGAAGGTTCGGTTGTAATTCCTTGTGTTTATGCTGGCTTGTCTCTCTGCCTGAGTTGTTTCTCTCTAACTATTTGTGTACCTTTTCAGGTTGAGTGTGAAAACTTGGAATTCAAGGAGGTACCTGAGAAGCTGCTGGAAGTGCAGTCTCCATATAATACTCAGCAAGGTTCTCCTACATACTGCAAGACTCCAAAATCAAGTCACTGTAAAATGTGGAACCACTCTGATGTCAATTTCAAGTTGATGGAGACTCCTTAGTTGTCTAAAAAATGATCTCACTAGGATGGAAAGAACTTGATACAGTAGGTATCTTGTGCCACTGACATGGTGGCAATTGCTTTGATGTTTTTCAGATATGGATGAGTTTCCATCTGTGTAGTTATCTTGGATTGGATACATTTGAATGTTTGTTTGTTCCTCCTGTCAATTCATTTCAATGAATGTTTTCCATTCTTAGACCCTTCTCTTCCTTTAATTTTCTGCTAGTTCGTTTCGACGGGATTGATCGGGAAAATAATTGATATTTTAAAGATGATTCATGTTCCTATTCATTAGGATATTTTAAAGATGATTCATGTTCCTATTCATTAAAGATGATATTTTAAATAATTGATCGGGAAAATAATCGACGGGTGTATGTTGGTCTTTTGTATCTCAAGCCAAGTCTAATGAGCTGAACTAATTAAATAACATGTGCTTATGTATTTAATCATCTCTAATTAATTAATCAGCAGTTTTGTCCAGATCCAAGATACTAGATTTAATTAAAAGAATTCTGTCCTAGCTTTTTAGTTGTTTCAAGATCCCTGATCGACTTATGCTGACTGATATACCGTAAAACACAATTCTATAGGATTTGGGTGTCAACTTATATTACAATGATTAATTTCAATTTGATAAAAAGACACAAGGGATAATTGTAGAAGCAACAACACACAACTAAATTTATTTGTTCCATCTCAAACAGAACTAACTGCATACATCATCCAATTTTAGTGACTTAAAGTTCCTGTCTTGTTCTCACAATTTATGATGAGTGTTTAGGCAATGAGGATCCACAGCTGATTAACTGTTTCAGAACTGCTGAAGCCTTCACCCTCCCACTTGGAAGTTCATTCTCTACCATCTGGTTTCTGATATCTGCTGATTCATAATCACTACTCTCTAAGCTCTCCTCCAACACTCTAAAACTAGAAGAATAAAATGGCAAAGATCTCTCACTCTCACTGAATTCCCTTGCATTATTTCCTTCACATTCTTCAACTTGCTCCCTTTTCCTACCCTTCTCCTCAGTTTGAGTGGAAGCATTTGCACCTTTTCTAGCAAGCTCTTCGGATATCGTTGCGTTGTAAAGTTTGTAATCACATGAGCTTATTGACCGGTTCTTAATTCCCTCTTTGATAGTAGTAGTGGTGGAGTGTGCATCCATGCTAGAATTTTTTGTTTCTGATGAGCTTGATGTTGATATTGTTTCATAGGATCGAAAGCTCAAACAAGTTTTTATGACTTGTGTTCCTTTAAGGATATACTCATGGCCACTACTTGGGTAAATAAAATCGTTCTCTGACAAATCTTGCCACACAAAACCGTTCTTGTAACTCCTGCCATATATCCAAGTTGAGTCAGATGCTCAGATCAAATCAAACATATATTTGAAGATTATGAAAATTTAATAATCTTAATTGAATGTACCTTTTTGTAGACCAAGAATACATGTTGGCCATTCCTTGTCCTCGGAGAGAACTCAATCTATGTATCACATCTAATAATAAAGTATGGTAAATATTGAAACAGTAAGTGAAAGTTATATGTACAAGTAAATCAAATTAAGTATATATGATATATATGTTTTCCTTTGCTATAGTACTTACCTTTCACACATAACATTCCACGTGGAGAAGAGATTGGAACTTCCATAAGATGTGGATGTTCAAGCTGGCCATTTCGGGAAAGATAGTATATTACTGCCACTTTCAACTCATTTGCTTTAGCCTTTGGTTCAATCCAGATTTTGGGTCTCTCAGCCTCAGGACCTGCCTCACTTTCTAACATTTTTTCTTCACCAGATAAGTTCTCTTTCCTTTCCTTCCAACTTATTTGGTTACCATTTCTGTGGAATCAAACAAAGGATAAAAGCTTGGTTTCCCTATGCAGAATGAGAAGGTCTTATTGCACTTGGGAATAGGGATGTGGTATTGTCATTTGTGCATGTACAAAGTAGAGAAACATTATTCTGATTTATAAGCTAAGGAAAATTGTTCCTCTTGTTTACATTTTGGCTGATTAGCTGATATGTACCAAAATGAGGCATACATATTTATTTTGGTCTAACCACATATATGAATCAATCATTTTATTTTGGTCTTATACTACCTCTCCAAGGGTTAGTTTGTGAGTTGAATTTTGGAGGGGAAAATATGGAAAGAGAAGGCTTCAGAGTTATTTTGAAATTGTAATTTCCTTTCTCTTCCTTCTCCTCTAAAACCTAACTTACAAACGAAACCATAAGTCAATTTTCTTATGACGTGAACCAACCACTCGCCGGTAATGCATGCATATTTCAGTATAATGAAATCACTTTCATATTATTTTCTTGTAAGCTGTAACAGAATAAAACAAGCACCGTACATTTTTGCTTTCATTTCCCAAAACAAGTAAAAGGTAAGATGTAAGCAATAATGTAGTTATTTTATATGCAGATATCATTTTCGTATATTTGATGGCAACTTGTCAAAAAGGTAAGCTATGAGCCTACGAGTGAAAGATAAAACAAGGAAATTATTTTTTGTACGTAGACATAACACACTTATATGCAATACCTTATCATATGTGTATATGATTGGATATACTATACAAAACTGAAATAGAGATATATCATGTGAGCCAAATATCTTCAAAATAATACTGTATTCTTGTTATTCAAATAATAGAAATCATCATCAGCATCATAAAATAAGGCCATGCAGAAAGAGGGAAGGTGTGTCTTGTTTAGCTTATAATATTACATAGCTGAGGCTGAGCTATTCACGGGGCAGGTACAGCAACTTGCAATGTAGGGTCAAATAACTAGCCATGGTTAAAAATCATAGTACCCTACTCACAGACCAAAGTGGGTTGGGGACAAAGTTCTCATTTTGCTCGAATATATAGTCAAAGTAGCCCGTGAAATGTAAGCATCACACTGAAATCAGGGAACCAAAACAAACAAGTTTCCCGGCAACCTAGCACAATGTGCGGAAACTACTCAAGACTTGCAAATAACGGAGCAGTTACAATGAGCAACAACATGCACCAAAAAAATCAAAAAATAAAGCATGTGTTACCAAGAAACTAGAGATAAAAGAAAAGTAAAGCTGGCTCACTATTCCTTGATATAGAAAAATCAAAATAAAATGTTTAACTAATTGTGATGAAAACCTACAACTACTACATTTCCACACCAGAGTGTTGAGGAAATGTATAGCTCATGCAAGACATAAAACTGAGATGGGATTGCAATTCTTTTTACTGGTAGGTTTGCAATTTAGAATCTGTAGAAGTTTAGTTTCGTTTCTGTTACTGCAATATGTCCAATATAAAAATAGGAGAGTTGCTTCTATACAATGGGGTCAATGGCAACATGTCATGGCCCTAATGATAACTATCAACCTGCACCTTGTACAAGAAGGTATTACACGTTAACTGTAGGAACCTAAAGTGGTAGCGAGACATGTTCCAATAATGTATATAATAACACTATGTAATAACAGAAGCAAAATATGCAAGGAAATTTGCATCTGCCCGGGATGAATTCAAGAAGCAAAAGGAATGCCTTCTCAACTATAGCAATTATAGCTATTTATATACACATAATTTTCTACAATTTTCACAAATGAGGGGAAAATCTGGTATTAAATAATTTCATCCACACTTAGAGACATGGAGAATGAAAAGGAAGTTCGATGGAAGATCACAATTCAGAAGAGTTACTGTTGATTCCACCCTCCACTTTTGAATAACTTATCAATATACATACCATAGACAACACCATCTAAATTGCTTGCCTCCAAAAGAATATCCATCCACCCCAAATCTTCAAACCAACCAAATTCCAAATACCTATCTTTAAAGCCTACACATGTATCCCTGCTACAGTATACTCTTCCTATGTCTACCAATGCTGAGTGCTAACCCAAGCTTTCATCATTCCCATTATTGCCACACACAAACCTCCACCTCTCATTCCATGGTAATTCCATCAGGTGCAGCAACCACCAGTAATTGAACTCAAGCAGAAATAGAAACAATTCTCATGAACATTAGTTGTAATTACCCACATTATACACTCTCTCCCGTCCTAAACAAGCCGATGATGACGCAAAGCCTTACCAAAATGCGGTTGCATCAATCGGACATACAGACCATTCTTCGCCGCCAATGAATCATGGGTCCCCTCCTCCACTATCCGTCCTCCATTAAGAACTACTATGTTGTCCACATTCCGCATCATTGCAGCTCTATGTGCTATCAAAATAGTGGTCTTATTTCCCATTATTAGTGTGTCTAGAGCCTCTTGCACCACTCGGCTTGACTCAGATTCAATTGCTGAACTAGCTTCATCCAACAACAAGATAGGTGCATTTTTCAGCACTACCCTCGCAATTGCAATCCTCTGTTTCTGTCCCGGAGTTAAATCAACACCTCTCATCCCAACATGAGTATCATAACCATGAGGCAAGCTGCTAATGAAATGATGTGCATTTGCTATTCTTGCAGCCTCTTTCATCTCAGCTTCACTGGCATTATGCCTGGCATATATGATATTTTCCCTTATGGTTGTCGAGAAGATAATAGGTTCCTGCTGAACCAGACCAAGGTGGCTCCTTAACCATCTTAAATTATATAGCTTTAAGTCCCTCCCATCTAGTAAAACTTGGCCAGCAACTGGATCATAAAATCTCTCAATCAAAGATATTATAGCGCTCTTTCCTGACCCTGAAACTCCCACAACCGCAACTGTTTGTCCTCCACTGACTTTCAGAGTAAAATTGCTGAGCACCAACATTTCAGGACGAGAAGGATAACAAAAATCAACGTTTTTCAACTCAATGCTTCCATATACATTGGGCGGCTTCAACGCTGAGTTATCATCAGGATCAATTTTAGGCACGCGGTCTATAATTTCAAACACTGAAATGAGAGATTTACGCCGCTTAAGTATGTAAGGAGCCAACCCAAAAGGCTCCACAAGTGCAAATGTAGCAAACGAGAAAACCATGTACTCCTTCAGTGCAGTAGTTGGACCTACATACCTATTTTTTATACATATTGCAGTGTACCAAAGTAGAAGGGCATTACAAGCAAAAAGTAGAAACTGTGAAAAGCCGAATCCAAAACCGATGGCAACACCATGAAAAAAACTCTGCCTAAGTATTTTATTTAGCTGCAGCCTGTAGAGCTCCATCACCTTATTACCAGCACAATATGCAACAACAGTGTAAATATTTCTGACTGCGTCTTCAAGAACCAGAGATGCCTTCCTGTGCATTTCCTGTATGCCTCTCGAAAATCCAGCAAGCCACAGTTTCTGCAATATTCAAGTATGCTGCACTTAAAACATGCATTATGAAAACCATAAAAGCAAATCAACCAGTAAAAGTAGGTAAACTAGCATTCAGTCATGAAACCCTTGATGCTCCTTAACTTATCCTTTTTTCCTTTTTCCATGATAAACTTTTCCTTTTTAAACATGATATCCAGAACAAGAATCACAGAATTTAGGATTAAAATCCACAATTTTAGTTATATTTATTATATGACATGAAAAAGATCTAAATATTATGAAATCCAAAAATCACTGTATCATGTAAGAGGCATAAACTTCAACACAGTGCATTGACACGAAAAGGAAATAAAAACTCATCCCAACCACGAGAGGAAATTATATCAGAAAACCAGAACAAGAGTAGCAAACCTGGGCAATCGCACAAACACAGAGGATTGGAAGTGTTGCCAAAGCCACAAGTGCTATTCGCCAGTGCAGCAAAACACCAATCAGAATAGCAACAATAACTGCAGCAGTATCCTGTATAAATATGGAAAGCCGGTTACTAAAAGCAGCTCTCACAAATGTAGCATCATTGGCCAAGCGAATTGATAAATTGTCAGCACTGTTTTCTTCTTCATCAAACCAGCCAGTTTCATTGCGTAGCATGGCTGCCATGTTATGGAAAAAGGTTAAGAACACCTCAGAGTTATTGTTTTTAGAAGAAAATTTCTGAAAAAGGAGCTACAAACCTGAGAACATCATTCTCCTAACTCTTTCTGTCATTTTCTCCCCCATAATACCGAAGTAGAAATGCTGCAAAAAGTTGGCAACAACTGTCACAATGCCCATGCAAGCAATGATCAAACACAACTTGTCCACCTCCCCTCTAAAGTGACGACCTCCCTCAATGCTATAGTAAGTTGTCACTACCAAGCCAACAACATAAGCAAGCAGGGGATTGAAAGAACCAAAGACAGCAGCACCTATGCTTCCTAACACAGCATAAAACCACTCTGCAAGACTAAGCTCTGCCAACCTCCAAATTGAGGGTTGTTTTCGAAGCTGTGCACCGTTTGTTTCTCTCATTTTCACTGAAACATCATCAGAGCCACTATCTGGTCTACTAAAAGTTTGTGAATGAGAACGTTCATTTTGAGGATCAGATGTTAAAAGAGGTGAAACAGGGGATTCAGGGTCAGAACCTTTTGATGTTTGTCGATATATAGATTCAACATCAATCTTTGGTAACTCGGGTAGTCTCATTTCAAAACTATCCTGCCTTCTTATTGATGGCTCCTTATCTGCTGCATCCAAAGACTGACAATTTTCCGGCATCTTCTCAGGAGGCGGGCTCCGAACATTTGGTGATTCTTGTGAATTAAAGAATCCATCTGAAGGCCGAAATACGGCAGAAAGTTTTTGAAGAGAGGGTGATTTCATCATTTTAGGGGATGATGACTCTTTGAGGCTCTGACTTTCTGAAGATTCTTTCTCAATTTGAAAAGCTGCAGTGTCCTTGTAGTTTCGAACAGGCATTCTGGATAACCATAAACAAAGAATAGTGATTTTTCAACATGCCAACGGTAAAATTTGCAAACTACAAAATAAACTAAATATTAAATGCTGTAGTTAAGTAGTATTCAAATGTACTAAAAAGAGTGCAAAGATTAAGTGTATTAGTAGAGTAACTAAATTTCTTAACAGACTATTGCCACTTTCACTGTCAAGATATATGTTTTTATGAAAAACAATGTTATATCCTCTGAAAACAGAAACAATCATGTGGGGGAAAACAGAATTATGATTTGATGCAGTTTTAGACCTTTTGGGAAGCTTTGCGGCCTCTTCACGTCGAAGAAGCTCTGCATATAAGCCATCCAGGGCCAATAATTCATCATGAGTACCCATTTCAACAAGTTGACCTTCCTCCATAACAGCTATATAATCAGCATTCCGTATAAGACTAAGCCTTCTGGCAATTATTATTGTTGAGCGTCCTAACATAAGGAGATCCAGAGCCTCCTGAACAGACCTCTCAGCCTCAAAATCAAGTCCACCAGTAACCTCATCAAGCAGGAGGATAGATGGATTTAAAAGCACAGCTCTCGCAATAGAAAGTTTTACTTTCTGCTTTTCTGTCAAAGCTAAGCCAGCCCTGCCAACCTGAAAAGTGAAAAAGTTATTGCCACCGGAAAGGGAATAAATGAAAATACAAACAAAAAAAGAACCATACAATCCATGCGATCAACTAATTAAGCTTCACCTGTGTGTCATAATCCTTATCCAACAAACTGATAAAAGTATGTGCATGAGCTATTTTGGCAGCCTCTACAATTTGGTCCATGGTAACATCCCTCCCATAAGCAATATTGTCCCTGATACTCAAACTGAGCAAAGCAGGCTCCTGGGTCACTAGTCCAATTTGGCTCCTCAGCCACTCCAGTTTAAAATTCTTGATGTTTTCACCATCTAAAAGAACTTCTCCTGAAACACAGATTTGGAATACAATTTAAATCTAAAATGATCCATAGGGTGTGTTTGGCCAACTTCAAAAGCCAATTTAACATAGTAAAAAATAGAAGCAGTTACATTAGCTCATAAAAAAAACAAACTATTTCACAATTTAACAAAGTTTGGTTAAATGCTAAATTTAAAACTAATAAAGCGAAAAATCTGTGAACCCTAATGCAAAAGGAGATGAGAGAGGGAGTACTTCAATGGCTGGGGTAACTATGAACATTCCAAACATCAAAGGTTTTCATATGATCCAACCAACCAACCAATCCAATGATACTTTTGCAATTCACGGATGTGTAAATTTTGGTGAACCAACGAAAGTTGAGGGGAAACCTGTGAGACATGTTGATTATCATGGACTAGGTTGTTCACGAGAGGGAGACAAAGAACATTTGATGAGGGAAGAAAAATATAAGAGGAGTGATAGGCAAAAGCTCAATGAAACAATGAAAGAAAGGAAGGGGAAAGAAAGAATCATAAAAAGGTTAAGTGGGAGAGGAAAAAGTTGGATTACAAAAAAAAAACATTAACATACAACTTCGATTTTAAAGAACCAGTTTTATGATTTATCTTTAAAAAAATCTATAGGAATCAGTTTTAAAAGATTGAGGTAGTTACTAAATACCTTATATTTAAAAACTAGCCCTATTTGTACTTTTAAATAGTTTTCAGTAGTTACCAAAACCCCAAATAGTGAGCTTGATAGCATTAATATGTGCTGCCATGGAGAAAACAATTACCCAATGTAGGATCATAGAACCGCTCCATGAGTGGAATAATACTACTTTTTCCAGAACCATTTTTGCCAACAAGTGCCACAGCTTTCTTAGCAGGAACAGTGAGATAAAACCCACTCAAAATAGGGATTTCAGGACGGGAAAGATAACTGAAGTAAACATTCCGAAACTCTATATTCCCTTGAAGAGAACTATGAGCTTCACAATCATGATTGAAAGACGAGGATGACCGGCTTATCATCTCAAATAGTCTATAAGCAGCTATTCGACCTTGGTCAAAAGAGTAGAAATTTGTTGCTGCTTGATTCAATCCCCTTTAACAAAGTAACAACAATGATAAGCAAAATTTAAAACAGATAAAGAAAATACAGAAATTGGGATAAATGCTCACAGGCCACTTAGAATCACAGCAAAGAGAGCTGTAACAATCTCACCGCCATTAGCTTTTCCATGCACAACCAAGAACCTTCCAACCCAGAGTTGTAATGCACAAGAACATATTGCAAGCCCATATGTAAATCCAAGACCAAGACCTTGTACAAGACTTATTAAAATACCATATTTAAGTGTAGCTTGGAGTGACGTTGCATATGAATATTTAGCCAATGTTTCATTTGTAAATGCATACAAGGTTCTTATATGGGAAACAGCCTGCATCAGAAGAAATTGTAGTCACTCAGAACCAATGGCACTAAAACGAGCTACCAAATAATGATAACTTCACTATTCTTCATTCACCAAATGCAATTGAATACATTAAATTATAAACAAAAAATAAAGTAATTAGGCAAAGCATATTCAAATCCTTCCCACCATAAAGTAAACTTCAAAATTGTTATATACCATGGTTTAATGAGGCAGGTAGGCAAACAGAAGCATAGATCAAACTTCAAAGGCATAAATAACTTGACTTAGAAAATTAGGTTTTATTTGGTAAATAATGATATAAATAACTTTTTCAAGTGCATTTAATTTGCCACTTGGTGACATCTTATCTAATTATTATAAGGAAAGTTAGTAGAAGAAATGAAGCCTTTTGTATCAGACATCATATTTCATGAAGCCGGACGCAGTTTTATCCTTCCATCTGAAAATGATTAAAAGTTGATGATCTACTTTAGACAGAAGACAAAAAAACTTTGCAGCCATTTGAGCGTAATAAAACCTTTTGGCTCGGAAATTAAAATGTTTGAGAGTACCTCCATGCCTCAAAACAAGCTGCTAGATGATACTCATGATAGGATTATGTTCATGGTTTCTTTTTGGTGTTGTGATCCTGTATGCTTGATGGATATTGGTACTTCTGATATGCAAATATTGGGTTTCTCATTGCCTGTTAAAGTTTTTCATGGTCCTTACTGTGCATAGAATTTTCTATTTTGGAAAATATACTATACTCTCCCCAGTTGTACTTTCCCTCTTTTTTCTCTAATAAAATTCCCTTTCTATCAAAAGATATATACAGTCTTAGTAACAGCAAGGTCAAGCAAGTCTTATATCCATAACATGATGAAGAAAAAGGATAAAATTTGATTCTATCAAAGATTTGTGGCAGAGACTCCCTCTAGATTTCCAGTCATAAAATGCACTATACTTACACTTAATAGTATTAAAAGTATTAATGCAGAAAAACTGATGTGGCGTGACAGATTTTAAAACAGACTTAAACTTTTAAATCCGCCTTTCTTGCTTCCTATATACAGCAACAATAAAATCCATCATTGGATTGAATTTACGCATAAAGCATATCATTGGTTTGATGTAAAAACGGATTAAAATTTAAACAATAAATAACCTGCTCGGCAATGCTGGCAGCTTCGGCATACGCATCTTGAATATTCTCAGCAAGCTTATGGAGGAATATATTTGATATCCCACCAGCGGCAACGATAAATGGACCAGTGGCTAATGTTATCAACGCAATCTGCCAGCAATTGATAAAACCAATAACAAGACCACTGAAGAATGTAGCCATATTATGTATATAATTCCCAACCTGTAACATCAAATGTCAATTGACATGTTGTATGAGACAATTGACAGGAGATATTCTCTACAAAAAAGTTAATATTTATAAGGGAATGGATACATACACACAATAAGAGAAAGACATACTTTTTCACTAAGAGCAGATTGAATGAGCAGCACATCACTCAATACTTGACTCACAATGTCTCCATTATTCCCATAAGTATCAAAAAAACTCATATCTTGGTTAAGTAATACTTGAACATATTTTGACCTGATGACAGCAGTCTGCCGTTCTCCGGTCAGAATCCAACATGAAACCTCTATTAAACAAGAAAATAAAAACTAGTGTGTAAGAAGCTTAAATACAACATCTAATATAACAAGTTATTCGTGGTTAAATTACCAATCCAACCAGCAGCAAAAACTCCCCCAGCAATATAAACAATGGTTAAAGCAAGCTGTAGAAGAAACAATAGTGGAGATCTGTAAGCATAAGTCAATCTTTAACAACAGCATCACAAATTATTCGCCTTACAATAAAATTAAATGTGTGGTTACGACATCATCTGGTTCGACCACTAAACTAATCAGTGAAACTATGAAATGAAAGGGCAAACTATTTGGTTCTCTGGTTGAACTGGGCTTAAAACGTTGCCTATAGTTCACTGTACGTTGAACCATGTTAGATTCAGTGACAATTTTTCTTCTCCCTAGCTACTGTTTGTGCACCTGCTCACAACAGTTGAGTTCAATGTTTTTTATAACAAGATGAGAGGTTATGCGACACAGGATACACTACATCAAGAAAGCCTATGTTTAAAGATTAGATCGCCTCAATTCGATAATATGGTTTATTAATGACTTCATTGATAATTGTAATATAACAATATCATAATTGGTCATAATTACAATTTTCCTTTGCCCTAGGTCTATTTTTGTAATTTTTGTTCCTGGACTTAGGTTGATTGCTTAGGCTTATGTTATTTACTTAGATCATACTTGTATTCATTTCGAGTAATAGCCGGAACTCTAAATCCTTGAAGGATTAGGATTTAGAACTTCACTTTTTATCCTTTGAAGAATAAGGTATAAGAGTCCAATTTAAAAAGTGTTACTGGGATAAGGTATAGGAGTCCAATTTAAGAGAGAGAAAATTATGCATTAGGATGGACAAACCAAGCTCTAGTCCACTTCATGTATATACAACATCATTCATCAAAGCCAGAATTCATAAAAGGGGCAACTTGTATTTCAAACAAGAATTTCACCAGGCTCACTCTCGCCCCTAATCCTTCTTTTGCTCTAGCTTCTCAGTTCTCGCTCCATTTTCATAACATGCCTTGCTATACCAAAAGCAATCTCTAGTATCACTCTTCAGTTGATGAAGAGATGAAATTAACTACGAATTTACTTATTACTAAAAGAAGCTAGGCTGAAAAATCTTGAAATAACTAAAGCAATCTCCTTTTGTAAAAACAGATATAGAATAGAGAAAGTGCTAATTGCTCAATTACATCAAGCTACATTGCAAACAAGCAAGGCTATCAAACTACAATACAAAATAGTCATAGAACAGTGCAGAAGGCACAATTTCATCACATAAAGTCAATCTTCAAACAACATAGCTGGTCTATGATTTCAGAGAACAACAAATTCTCACGCTCTAGTTAAAATTCAAGCCGAAGAGCAAAACAACTAACACTAGGGTTTTAAGTTAGCATCTAACCTCCTTTAACTTGTGAAACTGCTCCTCAGATCCTGAAGAACCTTGCTGAGGATGCATATGATGAATAACCTTAGCAAAGTAGTGCAAGTAAACGATCAGCGCGGCACCGTGAGCGGCAGCTGCGATCGAACCAACAACCATCAGAAACCAGTCAAAGCAGTCAGCACAGGCGAAGAGACCGGAGAAAGAAACAGCAGCGGGAGGTGGCTCGATGTCCTCCGGCTCCTCCATCTCCTCCTCTAGCTCCACCTGGAGAGAGGTGGAGGTCTCAGCGCCAGGGTCCACGTACGGCGACTCAGGTGGCTCAGATACCTCGGAAACTGGGGTGAGAGGTTGTACATGAGGTGGGGACCACCCAAAGATCCCTCTCGATCCCATAATCAGCAATCACACAAACTCACCGCAACACGAAATATGAAATTAAGAAACAAACGGATCAACTGAAAGTGTGAGGTGAATTATAGTAATAGAGAAAACGACGTCGTAATAAACGCCGACCCGGTGGTTATACGTTAGGTATTAGGTGGCGGCGCGAGAGTTGACTGGGTCAAAAAAGGTGAACGGAAGTAACAATATCTCTAACTTGGTCTTTTGTTCAGGTTATTATGTTTTTCGTTTATTTTGGATTGGGTTGAAGAATAATCAGAGGAATAGAGTGTGGTGTGAAAAAGTGAGAGGGTGAATAACATTCATGCAGAGATGGAAGCAACAAAAAATTGTGTTGGGATGTGTGAACAGCTAGATTATTTGACATTAAATTACGTAATGGCCCTAACTTAGAGTCGCAGGTGGACACGCGTATTGTATGGGTATGGGGTTAGCAAGGTAAACATGCATGATAGGAGAGTCAAATTTTTCTTCTGTAATTGAGAGGGCAATTATTGGAAAAAAAAAATTAAAATTTAAAATATATTGACATTCGTATTTTTTAATTTATAATTATATTATATTTTTATCTTTAAAAATATATTATAAATTTGGGTTGTACTAATACATGTCACCTTTTAATAGGCTACAAACACCATTTGTACCTAAGGAATTGTACCTAAGTTTTGTTCTTTTGTATCACCTAATTTTTTTAAGTACATCTTATATACGCATTATATCTCAAACTTTAAATCACTGTATATACCATAGTTTTGAAAACCGTGCCGTACCGACCAGTTCAACCGGAAAACCGGTGAACCGGACCCCTAACCGGTACGGTACGTATGTTATACCGCATATGCAATAGAAACGGTCAAAACCGGTGAAAACCGGTTGGTTTGTACATTAATTTTTTTTTTTTTTAAATTTCAAATTTTCAATTCTTCACCAATTCTTCAACTTCAATGATTGATACTTGGGTCATTTATTTGTATTTTGCGTTTGTTAAGTGATAATTTTGGATAAATATATGTTTTGTACTTTAGACTTTGATTTTATTAAAAACTTAATGTTGTTTGTTTGTGTGAATTTGAAGTAAATTATGAATATGGATTATAAATATGAATATTTACTTATTTGAAATTTTTTGTTATAGGTTTACATATATATATATATATATATAAGCAAGTATGTCCGGTTTAACCGGCATGCGGTTTAATTACTGAACCACTGGTTGAACCACTGTACCACTATACCAGTACCCTAACCGGTTTGATAACCGGTACGGTTTTAATAACATTGGTATATACAAATTATTTTTTTATTGGCTACAAAAAAGTAAATTTAATTAATGTTTCATTTTACTATGTAAAACAATGAATAAAAGATGTGGCTCTTCTTTGTATCTTTTTTAGGGATCAAAGTGAATACAACTATTGATTATTTATTATTATGACAAAAACATAATTTCTTTCCAAATTAAAATAATAATAATAAATATTAGGTAATTAAGGAAATATACTTTAATTTATTAGTTTCCTTACCCATATTAGTGAAATAAAAAATGGTAAAAATATATGGAATATATTATATATATTTGTTTAACTAGGAAACCATATTTTACATTAAATCATATTCCGTTATGAGGATAATGTGTATCCTGCCTCCTCATACCAATCAAACATTGCCACGTGTCAGACCATTTAATAATTAATATTTTATTTTATATTTTTTTATTTGATTTTTTTTTATCTTCTCTCTCACCAAAAATCAGAAGAGTTTCCATACCCAATTCATTCCTTTTCACCTGCTCCCATTCTTCCACTCAAGTTCTCAAAATTTCTCATTGAATCATTCACGAAAATCACTCTCACTTCTCTTTCATTCACGAAAATCACTCTCCCCTCTTCTAAAAACTTCTCATTAAGCTTTTGAATGTTTCATTTTTTTCATCTTTATTCATTTTGAAGCTTAAAGACGTTCTCACGAAAAATTTGGAGTAGTGCATATCTTGGTAATTTGACAGAGACAAATATTGAGTCAATTGGAGAACCACTAACTCCTATGGAAATTTGGAGTTTTCAAAGTTCATATAATAATTTCTTTGATAAGATAATAAGTAGACGAGAGTACTTTCAAATTGGTGTAGATCTTTTGAAAAAATGATTTGATAGAATTTCTATCATGGAGGCAGAATCAAATGGAATAGCAGAAGAATACAATTTTGTTGCTTCAACCAATAATACAATTACAGTCCTGGAAAATTCTAATATCATGATTCGTGATCCAACAAATATTAGGACCAAAGGAAGACAAAAAATGGCTACAAGATTTCCTTTTGGAAAGGAAGTGGGTCAAATTCAATCACAAACTCGAGTACGAACTTGTAGTGTGTGTCACGAAAAGGGTCACAATGTAAGGAAATGTCCTAGAAACAAGATATGAAATTGTGATTAGGTAGATATTATATATTTTAGTTTGTTTATATTAAAAACTAATAAGTATTTTAATACTGTCATTTTATCAGGGAGGAAGGTCAAACACTCAATGATTGTTGAAGATGTCTACATGTTCGTTTTTCAAGTTCTTCTAATTATGTGGTTTATAATTTCAGTTTTTTGATCTATTGTATCTGATATGCTCAGAGTATAATTATGCAATAGTTTTGTAATTGGTGAAGATTGATGCTATAATATTATGAAGGTTTCATAAAAAATCAATATTTTTACATCAATTACATTTGTGTTGGTTTGAGCATTGTTATATCAAATAATGCAGCAGATGTTGGTTTGAACACAATACAACATATATTTTTTCTTCTAATTACAACTTAAAATGTTAGTGCATTACATGGTAGTGCAGATAGAACAATGTTTTTTCTTGTAATAGAAAATACATAACATCAATAGTGTTATAAGAGAAAATATAGAAAATAGTGCAACACATCTTTTTTCTTGTAATTACTCTTTGCGAAATGTTAGTACAACACAATGTTACAACATACAGAATAGAACACATCGCAACATATGATCAACAATGTTAATAAAATATCAATTTGTACATGATCAATTCCTAATACACTTGTTATATTCTTAACAAATACCAATAATTGAATTTTAACTTATTTTAAAATTACTTGTTTTAGCAACTTAGTTTAAGATTAATAAGGACTAATGATACATGTTGTAATTGTTTCACACAAGCCATCAAGAATTTCAAATAAAGGTGAATTACAAGAACCAGTGGGCATAGCACATGCAAAGCACCACAACCTATTCTAAAAGTGATATTATGCATCCTTGATATGGAAACACACAAGTTACTGTTTAGGATATGAATTGAATACAAAAAGAACTCTTACATTATATACTCTGGTTGGTACCAGTAAGCTTCTGGTTATTCACACTTGACAGAACATACATGTGATGGACAAAGGTTAAAGTAGCATAAGAAACCACAACTCCGAGCATAAGATTAAAATGCAAAGCATGTGGCCAAAAAGTAGAATAGTATCCTATTACACGCAATAACTACTATTGCACACAAAAAATCATTTTCGCTATATATGTCTTTCATCGAATAGGTGGTGTGCAAGCCAAAAAAACATTATTACATTCCCTTACACCAAACAAAGGTTCTCCAAAACATGACTAGACAAAAAGAAAAACAGATACAACCCAAATAAAACCCAACAAAGTATTCCAACATTGTAATCCTAAAAAGATGTACTATTTAGAGAATAAAAATAAAACCCAAATATCCTAAAAAAAACGGTAACAACCATGGAATGCAAGAGTAACTAGTAAAGTAGGAAATATAAACACTTTAAACTGCATTGTACTTTTTAGTGAGAACACGTCTTTAAGCTTCAAAATGAATAAAGATGAAAAAAAATAAAACATTTAAAAGCTTAATGAGAAGTTTTTAGAAGAGGGACGAGTGATTTTCGTGAATGAAAGAGAAGTGAGAGTGATTTTCGTGAATGATTCAATGAGAAATTTTGAGAACTTGAGTGGAAAAATGGGAGGAGGTGAAAGGGAATGAATTGGGTATGAAACCTTGTGGTTCCTGGTGAGAGAATGTGAGAGAGAAAATAAAAAATCAAATAAAAAATATATAATAAAATATTAATTATTAAATTGCCTGACACGTAGCAATATTTGATTGGTATGAGGAGGTAACACCCCTCCTTATGAGGATACACATTATCCTCTTCCCTTATACTTATACCAATATTTTAGGGCATAATTTAATATTAATATAGTATAATATAATAAATATAAATAAAACTTACATAAAAATATATTAATTTAAAAAATATAATATATGAACTCTATTATTACTGAAAATGATACATTTAATTTAAAAATAAGAATATATTTTTTTTGTACTATCAAATGTATATTTTCACCTTTCGTATAGTAACAAACTAATTTCTTAAGGGATATATGGTTGAACCTGACAATAAATATATCTCACAAAAATTGAACTTCTTTCAATATTTTAGTCTCTATAGTAATCTAACGAGATCTTAGGTTACTCTACTAATATTTTGTTAGTATATGAATATGATATCTTATGATAATTTTTAATATTATAAAATGTGACATTACAAAATTATGTTATTTATTACAACTTAAAGTACATAGAAATAAAGTGTACATATAAAACACATAAAATATAAGGATGGCAATGGGTACCTAGATCCGCGAATACCCGCAAAAAATATCTGCAATTGGTTGGGTCTGGGTTCATGTTTTGGACCCGTGGGTAATTGAGACCTGCAATTTTACGACTCGCTGTTAGATGGGTCCGGGTATGAGTAATGAGGTACCCAGACCCGCTATTTCTTCATATACATATATATCATGTAAAATCATGTTAATTTATATTGTAATATTATATTAATCCATAATTATAATATCATATTAATTAATAAATATAATTGTTATGTTGTTAAGATGTGGTCTTACGTTGTTAAGCATTTATATTATAGTGTTAATTTATATGTATGATATAATGTTTTGTTAACCAAAGAGTTTTCACTTAATGAATTTTACATCCTAATGTTGTAGTTGTTTTTCATGTTTGTTAATGACTTGTGTTCAATATTCAAATTAAGTTGTGTTTAAAATTTAAATTAAGTTTTATAATTTTTTTCTCTTGTTGATTGTCTAAATAATATATAAGATCGTCAGAAACATATATACAATTGCATAAATTACTTGCAATTATTTTTAATATTTTTGAATTTATGGGTACCCATGGTCCGCTGGGTACTTTAGGACCCGAGAGTAGCATACCCAGCGGGTATTAGCACGGGTCTGGAGCGGGTCTTAGTCCCAAAATGATGCAACGGGGCGGGTCCAAGTAATGCACTACCCAGACCCATCCAGACCCATTACCATCCCTGTATATAAATCACACCAAAAAAACGACTAAACATTTGATAAAATCAAATCCAATGACAAATATCATTTTAATTTATTCAAAGGGTTATGTTATGCTGTTCTTCTAGGTTATTAAGAAATTAAATTAAGTGGTGCAATAAATAATAAAATTGTCATGCATAAATCCTCAAATAATATGATTTTCACCCAGTAAAACGACAATACTAAATTCTTGAAGTCATCAATAAAGTTTTAAATCATGAATTATCAGTCACAAATTCAAATTCAGAAAATCACTATTATCTCCATCTCCCTTTATTTTTTAATAAAAATATTTAAGAAAATCCATTAAAAAAAGATATTAAAAGATTTTTATTTAGGAGTTTAATGTGTTCCATCCAGTATTTGGATTATCATACACTCATAAGCTCATAGGACCACAATCCATCACTCAGCCACTAGGAATGAAGGAGTGAGTTTTCATAAATTTTAATTTAAAAAATAATAAAAATCTAAACCATTAAATCTTGTTTTTGACACATGTCGCAATTATAAATATGTATTGGTGGAGATGAGCGAGACTCATTTGGAAATGCATTACATGGTTGTGGACCTAACCACATAGGAATAAGACATGACCTACTCATTAGATGCAAAATCATACCTATGATCAGTGACAATATTAGATGTAGGTGAGGAGTGGAAATGAAAACCCTGAATTTTATTTAAAGAAATATATATCCACTTATAATTCTAGAGACTAAGTTTTTTTTTTTTTTTTTTTTGTAAAGGGAGATAAAATGTTTTGTGAAAAACAAAAAATGATTATCATGTTATTATTTTATAATTTTATGGATATGTAATTTAAGGAACTTCAAAATATTTCATGACAAATACTCAGATGATACTTTATATGTCTTGTTTGAGACTAATTGATTTATTATCCAACAAAAATTGGTTGAGCTTACAAAAAAATTTATTCATATAATTTTTGCTCGATTTGATGATATGTCACAACCAACTTAGGAGTTAGATCATTCATATGCGTAACTGTGATAAAATTACCTCTTTGAAATAAATCAATAAGTTGATCAATAGTGGAAAATGCAACATTTACACATCACTTTATATTTTTTGAAGCTAACAATACAAATGTAAAAAATTTCAACTGTAAAAATTTTAAAAATATGTTGTACTATGAAATGAAATGAGAAAAACATAGAGAGGAGGTATACGATAATTTTATCAAAACCAGCAAAGATAAAAGATAAAATACATAGAGGAGTTATAGAAAACTTCAAAATTAAATGTTAACAACCAGTTCAGTACAACATTAGAGATTACAAACTGAATCATCAAAATCCAAAACATAATAAGAGAAATGACAAGTACAAAGCCAAAACATCATGTGACTACGATGCATGAAAACATTAGCATCATTTTTTAACCGACTTCTTCAAGAAAACATTAGTCAAAACAGTCTTCGACTGCAGCGAGGCCTTCAGCAAATGAATACCCTATTAAGAAAAAACATTTCATCAGTAAATAACAAAATGATCAATCATCAATGGATTCAAGTGGAGATAATAGAATGAAATAAAATACATAATTTTCACTTTCAAGAAACAAAGATATATTACATTACATTTATAATCCAAAGTTATAAAAACAAAAACTTGTATGATAAACAATAATGGTAAATAACTACGACAACATACCTCTTCCATACCCAGTTCAACAACCCTTTCTTCCAAGAAACCAATCTCTATAACATTAAACTTGTTAAGCAAAGTAATACTAGATATGGTTGACATTGGCTGAATGACTAAATCATCCATAACCATGTATGTTACCACATCTTTTACAAACCCCTTCTCATTAGTAGAAACTATTCCATCATTTGAAGCTGGAATATTGCCGACAAATGGTAATTGAAGTTTCATATAACAATTTTGACCACTCAGACAACGGATACCGTATTCGCATGTCACATGAGAATAATGATTATTGCAAGTGTAAAACTTGCGAAATTCTACACTGTCATGAGAACCCAAAACATCGTTTAGAGGGAGCAGGCCAGAAATAACAGATGAGGATACGAGAGATATTGGTTTCAACAAAACATCCTTATTCTGATTAGGTTGCAAGTATGTTTGGTTCAGTTCTTCAACACTCTCATATAGATTGCCAAGGCAACCAACCATTTCGTTCTTGGTTAAGAGACGAACTACGGCACCAATAGGCAAACAAAGCAAGTTAAAGAGAAAATCTATAACAGCTTTGGATGCTTCAGCAAACAGAACTTTCTCACGTTTTCTGTCAATCAGAAGTTTAACGCTCAATTTGGTTGAAGAAGAAGGAGAAGGAGTGGTAGCCATGGTGTAAGTATGAGTACTTATGTATCAGAATTGGTTTGTTTGTGAGAATGATAAGAAGATGCTGTTTATTTATAGAATGAATCATGCAGGATACACAGTAGTAATATTTTCAACTTTTTCACGTGGTTACAATCTAGAAACCTTTCTCATTCCTCATTCCAAAATATTAGATAAACAAGCAAAGAAGTTGAAGGTCATTATTCATTGGCTTGGAATCCGAGTTACTGTTTAAAAAGTTAGACGCGTGTGGGTTCTCCATGGTTATCACAATACTGCAGCTAATTAGCTTAAGCCATAACCAGAATTCAGATAAGTGGAAACTGAAACGTCAAAGGTTCATGAACCAAAGCTTAATAGATAAATGGAGGATTTACTTACTTCAAGATTAGATTTTCCTAGAATTTATGGTTAAGATAGGTTGATTAAATGAATTTATCCTTATACATAAAAGCTTTTAAAATTTAAACGTATAGAGCAACGACCAAAGGGACCTCAAGTGACTTTTCATTATATTAGATACTTGAAGTACAAAACATAATTGGGAAAAATTTCATTTTAGCACATTAACACATTTGGTCATGTTAGTTTACTTTAAATATATATTTAATCAATCATCTTCAGTACTGAATTGTCTAATATTGAATTAGATTATGACATATGGTAAAATATTGGATTACCCCCCTAACGTTTTGAACATGCACAAATCACTAAGGTTAGTTTAAGTGAGAGTTTTACTGCAAGGTTATAAGATGTGTTGTTAAGCATCTCCTGTGATTTATTTTATTCCAAAAAAGACCCTTTGAAAACTGTCACTCCCTCCTACAAGGCCATAACATACACAAGAGGGTGCAAATAGTCATTATAAACTTGATGCCAGTTTTATGATGTTGTTAAGTGACTCTTCTGTAGAACAAAATTAAGCATGCAAGTCCATTAAAATTGCATTTAGAGTGACATGAAGAAACAAGAGAACAAATACTCTTTATTTGATTCAACAATAACTTATACATGATTTTTATCAATTCACTAGAAAGCTCTAACATTCATTAACCGATACAATTCAGTATAGAATGATTTGAACATCATGTTAGAAGCCAGACATAGTAGATAAACATGAGTTCCTTTGACAACAGCCTAGTCTCGAACAAATGAAGCATGATAACATTAGTTGGAAATGTATTGAATGTTTCTTCCCTGATAAGTTACAAAAATCGTATGAATGTGTCTATATTTTAAGAATGTCATATTGTAAATAGAAGTAATATTGCATAGTTATTTTTATCACTATAGTAATACGAAATTGTGAATTTAATGTCAAGCAATAGCAATCCATTGGGAGCATAAGTTGAGCACAACCCTATATGCAATCCATAGGTAGAAACACTTCAACTTTTCTATGGCAAACTAAGTCTTTCTTGAAAAAAAGAAAGAAAGAAGTAATAGTATTAGTAAAAGACATTTGGTTTTCTATGTATCATATTTTTGGAGACATTGTTATAACACTATCAAGACTATAAGCTTAAGAGTTAAGAAAATAATTGACCATAACACAAGCCGTATCATGATCCTGCATGACCAGATACTATTTCTCAAATCTAAGAGGGGGATAAGATATCACATTAAGTATAGACCTCCCTTTTATCCTTAAACTGGTCTTTTATTAAAAAGATTATTGAATTTCATATTAAAATAATTACCAATTAAATTTTCAATTACTTGGGATTAAGTAATCATTATTACAGTCATTACTACAAAGATTTTCAATTTTTTATTAGTTTGATTTGTTAGTCATTATTACAAACATTTGTTTATTATTTGAAATTAAGTAGTCAATACGACTCATTTTATATTGTTTTATTATCTTGTTTCATTATAAGTAAATATAAATTTAACCATATATCAGAGCCAGTTAGCTGATTGATGTGAAAATAACAACTATAATAAACCACATATTTATTTAATTGAGGAACAACCAGATTCAAGAGGATACATAGTTCATTCAATCACAGTACATAACAGAAGTTCATAACTTAGAACTACTTCATGGATTGACCTTGGGTGCCCATCCAGCAATAACATGTTCCTTTGCAGGCTTGGTTTTCTCAAATGATTCTCGGGCAAAGAGCAACTGCACCATAACATAGTTACCCATCAACCAATAAAATCGTTTCAGGTTATATACTATTCATACTAGCAAGTACAACTTTTTAAAAATTAGTCAAAACAAATAACTACTATAACATAGTAAAGAAATCATTAAACACATGGTGCAAAATAGTATGATAGGACCCCTCCAGGTTGATGGAAATATAACAGATGATACTCTCAAAAGGCAGAATAGCAGATGATAATAATGCTAAATTAAGTCGATAATGAAGAAACATGTGACTATTTATTCAAGGATGCATATAAAAAATAATAAAGGCAAAAGAGTACTTTGATTGTCAATAACAAATATTAGAGTTGCTTTAGCAATGTTTTTTTCAAGTGAGAAGCAAAATAACTGCTATATGAAAGGTGAGGTAAGGGTTAAGTGCCAATACTTCCATTGACATGGTTGGGATAATTAAAAGTTAATCAAGATAAATACTAGAGGCAATTAGATTAACTGATTTATGTTATCACAAACTGAACATGTGATGATATGCAGAAGGGTTCTTAGCTTGCAGATTAACCAAGGAAATCTTCAACAACTTTAGGTGTAAAGTGTCAAAAACTTGAAAGCCGTACATAAGGTTTACTTTCACTTTAAAGCATGACCAAAAGGACATAACAAGATAGTTTTTATTTATCAACGAATTAACTTTCTCCCGATAATTGAGTGAGCAAAAGACCATTCATTTCCAAATTCAAATTATGTTTACCTTCTTTACTTGTACTCTTGTTTTGACATACTTTATCTTGACTAAGTAGTAAGTACGGATTAAACTATTAACGCTTCGGTCATTATGAAGCAACACAACAAAGAAGTTGGTGTGATAAGTTTGACAACAGAAAATTCTCATCCACCACTCAAAAGGCCATGACTAAATAGACTCAAGAAATCTCATGCATTGCAGAAAACAACTTCATACCTTGATGTAGTTGTGGACATGTTCCAAATTTTCAGGAATAGTCCAATTCTTGAAGTGACCGAGTGTTATGGATAGGTGAAAAAGTTTTGGTGCCAAACCCAAGTCAACAGCAGTGACCTTCTCCCCTGCAACATAAGGACCCTGAACACATCTTCAGCATATTAGCACAGCTATTAAGAGAATGTAAACAATAAACAAAAATAAATGTTATTTTTATATATACATGAGCCTTAAGATGTTCATCCAAAGCTTTCAATTCAACAAGCAATGCTTGTTCTGTTCCATCATTTTGATCCTTGCTCTTCAGAAAACTCACAAAAGTCCCAAATATTTTGCTTCCTCTGCAAGTGTAAAGATTAAGTAAATAATTCTCTCAGTTCAAATAATATCTTCTTAATAATTAGAACACAGTATCAGTTGTATACTCCCCCCATCGAAAAAAGAAAATCAAAAAGTGAACTTGAAAAGGATCAAAATAAAAGGCTGAAAAAGAAAATCAACAACAGTGAAAACATTTTGAATTACGTGAATTCTTCCAGTCCCAGATAATAAAAATGTGATCTTGAAAAGGATCAAAATAAAAAGGGTGAAAAGAACATACACCGAAGCAAATTCAGAAGGAGTGGCAAGAGGGGTATCTGGATATTTTTCCTCAATAATCCCAACAATAACATCAGAATCAGGAACCCATTTATCATCATACTTAAGCACTGGCACTTTCCCTTCAGGATTCACTTCCAAAAACCTAGCCCATAAAGAAAAAAAAGCAAACTTGTCATGAACCCAATGAATAAAAAGAGTGAGAATAAAAACCCATAATTATGGGCGTCGAATAATAAGAATAATATATACCATTGGGGTTTATTGGATACATCAATGAGATGGGTGCTGTATGGGATATTCTTCTCCTCCAAAGTTAAGAGAACCCTTTGTGAAAATGGACCTGAAAACCAAAACCAAAACCATATTAAAAACGAAGCATTGGAAGAGTAAAAGAGAGAGAAAGAGAGAACATACAGTCTCCGATAACGTTAGGAGCATCGGCAGCGGCCTTCACAGCAATCTCAAAAGCCATTTCTGAACCGATGAATGTCGTGTGAGTCGCAACCCAATATTGCAAAATTATTTATAACAAAAAAAAATATCTTTACCTATCCAACATATAACAAATATCATTATTGGTTTTTCTTAAAAGGAAAATAATAATCCGACAACCTAATCCAATAATTGTGTGGGATCCATTCCAATGAATAACAAATATAGATAAATCATAGAATTAAAAAATAAGTAAAACAAATAAATTATACAGTGTATATTCCAATACATTATATCAATTAAAGAAAGAGTACACTCACACTCCTTGAGTTTTAATGAAATTATACAAATCATTCCTCACTTTTTTGTCTTTACACTAACCACTTCTCTCTCCTACACAAATCACCCCTAAATTTATATATACATTACACCGACTACTCCTGCATGTTATAAAAGTGTAATATTTTAAAGAAAAAACGTGTGATGAATGTAATTAAGTTAAACAAAATATTGTGTACTGTGTAACACTTCAAATAGTACAAAAGCGAGTGTTTCTTTATTATTTTTGTGTCATTAAAAAATACATTAATAATTTCAAATAAATGTTTAAATAACTCTTATATTATTTTATAACGAGTCAAAAATGAAGTTGCATTGACTTTTATATTATTTGAATTTGACTACACAATATACAATATTTTGTTTAATTAATTGCACACATCATACATTTTTTGTTTAAAATAATACACGTTTATATCATGCAGGGGTAGTCAGTGTAACATATGTACAAAATTAAGGGTGGTTCGTGTAAGGACAAAAAAGTGAGGGGTAATTTATGTAATTTCACTAAAACTCATGAGGTGTAAGTGTAATTTACTCATAAAGAAATTATTATTAACAATGGAACAAAAGCTTGAGCAGAAGGAAATATTAATAATTTAAGACAATTGATATTTATTTACTTTATCCAATGCTAAGAAAATCGTACATTTTAAAAGAATGTGTTGTACAAGGGAGAAGATCCACCTTCAATACAATGTTAATAGTGAATATGTCCACTTCTATGGCCACGTTCATTGTTTATTAGATGTTACCCCAATAAAAGAAAGAAATGATTACATGTTTTTATATTTTTAAGATAATAAATATATTTTCTCTTTCATTAAAAACTTACTTTAATTAATATTTGAATAACAATTACTTTATTGTGTTGGATTGGCGTGAATAATACTTATTAAAAGAAGCAGATATAATGATTAATTTATTATCGTGGGGATGAAATATTAAACTTAGATGTAATGCCTGTGACAAAAAGGATGAAATATTGAGCGGAGAATATCTGAACGCGTGGTCGAGCTGGGAACATAACAGATTGATTAAGGAGTACGGATACACAGGCACATGAAATTTAATTATGTGTGTGGGATAGCCTTCATTTATTACGGAAAATTTAGAAGATTGACGTAATTTTATTTGTTTTAATAAATATATTTTCTCTTTCATTAAAAACTTACTTTAATTAATATTTGAATAACAATTACTTTATTGTGTTGGATTGGCGTGTAAATTTTACTGAAATTGTGTATGCGATTTTTGGATGTAATGAATAATATTCACGTTCTTATGGATACCGTAGCCGGAAGAAGCCAACATTTTCATGAATAAATAAATAAACATGTGTCATAGTAAAATTGGTCACCTTTTTAATACAATGTCTCATTTCTTGTCTCGAACTAATTAAAATGTTGTTATATAAATAAAAGAAAAAAATTAAAAGTAACAAAAAATAATATTTTGATTGACTCGGAGCATGCAGTGAGATACCGTGTGGGACAACATATTTCAATAATAAACTTAATTTAAGTGTTTTGTCTCGCATATGTCTCAGTGTCTCGGGTCAATCAAAATATTAAACATTCTGATTTGTCTGGGGCAGAAGTGAAACAGTGTATAAAAAAAGTGACCAATTTTACTATGACACTTGTTTATTTATTTACACCAAAGAGAATTCATGGCTTTGAGCCACAAATTCCACTATATCCGTTAGAATCATAGGTATTATTCACTGCATTCAAAAATAGCATATCTCATACATGATTTGAGTAAAATTTACACCATTTTTTAATATTTCAAAAAGTTACACTTAATCATAAAAAACAAGTTAAACTACACAAATCTTAAATTTTTTCCTGGTAACTTGATTAGGTTTAATTATTTTTATTGAAGTTAATTAAAATTGTTGATAAATAATTGTTAGTTACTCCATATTTTAATAAATAAAAAGATATATTTATGAGTTGTGAAATTAATGATGGTTTAACAATTTTAAAATAAGAATATTTGAGTTATAATAATTAGGGTATAAACGAGTTATGTTCAATTTTGTCTGGTTTGACTCTAACTCATATATGACAATGAAAACCGAATATATGGGTACCTGCCTAAGCTCATATCGAATTTAACGGAGAAAACTCGATGTGATTGAGTTCGAGTTTTACCCGAGTTCAAATTTCGGGTTCGGTTTTGGTATTATTAATACTCTACCCCGAACTAGATTAATATATATAAAATTACATGTAAACACATATATAAAAGTTATATATATATAAATTTCACATATATATATATATATATATATATATATAATCTATGGGGAGGGATCCACTTACTCCAAAAAACACTTACTCTTCATCTTAGCCATCCAATCTTGAAAATTTCAATGGTTTAAATGTACTCACCAATTCAAACCATTAGATTTCCAAGAATGAATGGTCATGATGTGGAGTAAGTGTTTTTCCACTTACTCTTGGAGTAAGTGGATCCCTCCCCATAATCTATATATAAAAATATATCTTTCGTTCGGTTTTTTGGGTTCGGGAATGATATCATTATTTCTAACCCCACTTAATTCGGGTTCGAATTTTGGATTTCGAGTTTGGGTTGAGTAAGCACAAACCCGACCCCAACCCAACCCAACCCGCTCCGTTGTTATTCCTACTTTGACTCGAATTCAATGCAATTTTTTTAGTTCAATGAATGTTTATGAATTATTTAGTTTCTTTCATTAGCTAAAATCATTTATTCATTTTTTAAAATATTTAGAAGATGGATACACGAAATGGTTTTGATAAATCACCCACTAATCATACCATAACATAACATGATGATATGCACATATAGCTTGCATAATATATGCACTTGCTTAGTCAAATCATCTATGATTATGTTTTTTTAATGTTAAAAAAAGACATGCATCGAAGACTTTAAAAATGGCGAGTTTAATATATATTACTGAATTAATAAATCTTATGAGTTCAAATATACTTAACTCAAATATTTGTTAATTTAGCGGACACAATTTTTAATTGAAGTTTAAATTATTTAGTCTCAACGTGTTAATAATGAATTAAATATCGTTAGCAATTATTATCCCCAAATAATTGGATTAACAAAAATCCCTCTCATTCTATCCATTTCCATGGCTTGTTTTACAGCGGAAGTTGCATCCACTTTCTTCGCTCTCTCTTCCAGAACTATTTCCCCTCTTCTATTCTCAACAACAAGAAGGATAACATGTCATTCCAAATTTCTAACTTACTCTTCTTTTAGGCTACTCCTTTCAAACCCTACCAGACCAGTTGCCGCTCGCCGTTTCACCGTTTCTGCAACCACCACTGCTCCGCCACAAACCTATGATGACTCCAGTGGTGTTTCCACTGTTATTCCTCCCGATAATCGTATTCCCGCTACTATCATCACCGGCTTTCTCGGTTCTGGCAAGGTAATTCATATTCGCTTTCTTTTATTTCTTTTGTTTTTGCGATTATTTTCAAATTTGAACTAATTTAGAGGTGTTATGTTGTGGAATTGAACAGACAACACTGCTGAACCATATTTTGACTGCCGAACATGGAAAGAAAATTGCGGTTATTGAGAACGAGGTATTTATATATATGTGTGTGTGTTGCGATTTTCACTATTTGTTGTGATTTCATTACATGGATGTGTTAAGATTATTACATTTAATGCGTTGCTTTCTGCGTTGTTGTAGTTCGGTGAGGTTGACATTGATGGTTCTCTAGTTGCCTCGAAATCCGCAGGTGCTGAAGATATTATGATGTTGAACAATGGCTGCCTTTGCTGCACTGTAAGGGGTGATCTTGTCAGAATGATTTCTGATTTAGTTACTAAGAAGAAAGGGAAGTTTGACCATATTGTTATAGAGACTACAGGTAAGGAAGCTGAGTTTGCCTGAGGACTAGTTTATGTGTTTAATTGCTGTTATACTTCTCATGTCACCATAATTTAAAGTATTTTCATGACTTGTTTGTATGTCTACAGGTTTGGCGAACCCAGCACCAATAATCCAGACATTTTATGCAGAGGAGTCGATTTTTAATGATGTCAAGTTGGATGGCGTTGTCACTTTGGTTGATGCTAAGCATGCCACTCTTCATCTTGACGAGGTTAAGCCAAAAGGTGTGGTCAATGAGGCAGTGGAGCAGATTGCATATGCTGACCGTATTATTGTAAATAAGGTCATGACTCTCAACTTAATTACTCTTGTTGCAGAATGTACATGGTTATACATTAATGTCGTAAAACTCAAAACATTCGGATTATTTATAAAAGAGCCTGTCAAATTTGATTCAATAACTATCTATCTAACTTTTAGATAGTGTAGTTTTATTGTGGTATGGTTGACCTTGTCTATCCATACACTCAATATGAAATTATTCCCGAAGTTCTACTTTCTACATGCTAGTTTATGTAGTGAATACTTTCTCTATGCCAGAGATAGTAGGGCTAATACTCCTGTCTACCTTGCACCAGACCGACCTTGTTGGTGAATCAGACATTGCTTCTTTGGTACAGCGGATAAGGGTCAGTGTCTCTCCTTCCTGGCATATCCAAATGTTTATTTTAATTTTTAAATTATTAACATTATTTTGAGCACCCAATTAATGTTGTAATTCAGAAAATAAACAGCATGGCCAATTTAAAGCGGACAGAGTTCGGAAAAGTCAACTTGGATTATGTTCTTGGCATTGGGGGCTTTGATTTGGAGAGGTAGCTATTTTGATATTATCTCCTAGTTTCTGGGTTCGAATTGTGAAGAGAATATTTTGCTTCTGCTGGTCTCCCCACATGGAGTTCATTTTTAATCTCATGGTTCCTACAAGTTCGTACCTTGTTTAATTTATAGTCTTTTTATCAATGGTTTGTCGATGGACATGATATATGATATAGCATCATGCCATTGTTTGATCCATCTATCTGACCTACTCAGTGAGACTAAGGTCTGGTTATTGTTATTATTGTTTTGTAGTTAACCATTAATATTTATTTGTTTCTTATTTTATCTACTATTAGTAGACATATGTCTTTAGGGTCTATTTGCGAGTTGAGTTTTGGAGGGGAAGAGAAAGGGAAGGCTTGAGAGCAATGAAGTACACTGGTGAGATGACTTCGAAGTCTCCCCTTTCCCTTCCCCTCCTCCAAAATTGAACTTGTAAACAGACCCTTAGGAAATCCTGGTAATGGTTATTTTCCTTAATAGCGACAATGTTCTATGTACTCTCATTCCTATCCTTGTCTGTTGCTTCAGTGCCCTTTGAGTGGTAATCTTAGGGGGATATATGGGCATCCCTTCTTCAATTTTAATCTTGTTATCTTTCAGCTGCCCAAGCCTGCTTATATGATTTTGTCTGTTTTCTTGATCTTTTGCAAGGATTGAGAGTGCTGTTAATGATGAAGGTGCGAAGGAAGATCATGACCATAACCATGATCACAACCACGAGCACCATGACCATGACCATGATCACAACCACGAGCACCATGACCATGACCATGACCACAAGCATGGTACCTATTAATTTGGTTTGAATAATAACTGTTTACATGATATGTTATTCTTGTTTGTGGCATTAAGGACATTACAGTGGCGCCCCATGTGTTGGGTTTCACCAATGGAATGCAACTGATTTATAAGATGTAAAGGACATGACTTATAAAATGTTATTTTCCTATGTAACTGCCATGAAGTGATAGAATTTTTTTTTATATGCAGAGCATCACCATGCGCATACTCACGATCCTGGTGTTTCATCTGTCAGCATAGTTTGCGAAGGAAGTTTAGACCTTGAGAAGGTTAGCACTTGCAATTGTGTACTTATGCACAAGGCCATGTGTATCAATTTCTCTTTTCCATTTAGATGCATTTGCAGTGCCTTTTATTCCATATTTTTATGTGAAAAGTCAATGCTGGCATTTACCTAAAAGGATAATTTGTTAACTTTTTCAGGCTAACATGTGGCTTGGTACCTTGTTGTTGGATCGTAGTGAAGACATTTATAGGATGAAGGGTCTTCTATCTATTAATGAGATGGATGAGAGATTTGTCTTTCAGGTCAATTTGAAATTTTGAAGTCATTTGCTATGATGGGATTGCCATACGGATCATAAATTTCCTCTAAAAAAATTTGTGCTATTTTCTCCTTTAAAATGCATTTATGCCATATGCACTTTACTCTCTTAAGTTGCTCCCTCACCATCTTTCCTTTACTGTTATCATTTACCAAGTTTCAGTTTCACTGAATGAAGCATCTCTTTTTCTGTAACAGGGGGTTCATGACATATTTCAAGGTTCACCTGAAAGGTTGTGGGGTGCAGATGAATCAAGGATAAACAAAATTGTTTTCATAGGGAAAAACTTGGATGCTCAGGAATTGGAGAAGGGATTCAAGGCCTGTTTACTTTGAGACTAATAACTTCTATATATACTATGTGCTATCAGCCTATGACACATGGCCATTTAAGATACGAGTGTTCCATATACCATGTATAAGACTTTGGACTTGCTTATCATATATAGTGGAACTCAATGCCATTTTTCATAGGAGTTGTTTTTTTGGAGATTTGAACTTGCATTCTTGTTGCAAAGGTTGTTTACCACCTTTATAGGGTACTGGCTTTTTTCCTTTCATTTTTGGTCATTCAAGTCAATTTACTCATTTATCTTTTTATTTGTCAAACATCCATTAAAATATCAAGAGACTCAATGTTTTTACATCAACCAATTATAGATATTTAAACACCAACACAAAATATCTAACATTAAAATACTTCAATGATATTAAATCGTTAACGTATCATAACGGCTCAAGTACAAAAGCTTGCAAAAGTTTCAAGGTTTCATTTAGTTTAACTTAAAAATACATTTTTTTCATTGTCAATTTAAGCCATTGAAATATTGAACCTAAAATGATCAAGCCATTGAAATATGATAATGTTATATTTCTTGTACGTCCACAACATGCACAAATGCTATCAGATGTACAAAAACCAGCTCATAGGAAAGGAAATTAAAGATGCAAAGGGAGAATTTGTTTGATAGAGAATGATGTAAATATATAGGCTTGAAACTTGATACCAAATTGTCAAATTTTCCAACATACACAAATTAAAACATCACAATGTGAAAGCCAAATGAGAAACACATTACACACTGACATTACTCACTACTTATTCAGTGAGGTAGACATTGAAATGTAGGATGGTGTCTGTTCCATCTGTGGTGTGTTGATCTTCCTTGAGAAGGGTCTCAAGTGCTGCATATCCCCTTGCATTCTCATACTTACCAGTCCCACCAATGATTGCAACCTCAGATTCATGTGACACAGTTCTATGAACCCCAAACAAGCTTATGGTATCTTCCACAACATGATCATGATGCTCATCATTACCAGCACCATGCATCAACACTGTCAACACAATGCTTTGGCTGCTACCATCCATTGAGCTAGCTAAGTAGAACCCTTGTGCTCTTCCAACCACTGCAGAACCTAGCTCTTGCCCTTCAGTTAATTGGTCATCAATCACTGTTACTGATCCAAACATGAGTTTTTGTATTGTAAACCCTGATGGAAGGTTACCTGCTGATACAAATGGTTGGTTGTTTCCACCTGTGACAACATTGCTGGTGCCTCTATTTTGGAACACAGTTGAAGATTGAGAACCACCAAGTCCTACAAGGTTTGGTAGGTTGTTATTGGTGATGATGCCATTGAGTTTGGGGTTCACAAGTGGGATTCCTCCAGTGATTGGGAAGAGGTTGTTGTTAAGCTTGGAAAACGGTAGGCCTGTGACATCTGTGTTTGCTACTATTCCTGCAACCACTCTTGCTGAAGGATGTGATCCTCCAATTATGTCATGCATGAAGAAGGATAGTGATGGCTCCTTTGCCACTACATTGTTGGCACTGGCACCACCTACTACTGGTGTAGCAGTGGTTGGGACTTCAGCTTCTGGTTGTGGTTGAGGTTGCTGTGGAACTATAGCAGGTGCAGTGATGCCAGCTGGGGCTATTGGCTCTGGTTCTGGGACTGGTGGGTCAGCAACATTGGCTACTCCATCATTGGAGGAGTCAGTGTCTGTGTCTATTGGTGTTTGATCACTTGGTAAAGTGGTAACAGGAACTGTTGTTGTTGTTGTGACTGAAGGATTGGCTGCTACTCCTGGTAGTGGTATATTATTGTCATTGACTTGTGGCTCCAATTCATCTAGGATCCTGGCAGAGTTGGCAATAAAGAAGGTTGTGGTTAAGAACAAGAAGCAGATAATGGCTTTGATAGTGGCAGTATTGAGGAGGAAAACATTGGCCATTTGATTGGAGAGGAGATTGAGTTGTTGATGAAGCATATTGTGGCTGTGTGTGTGTATATATAGAGAGAGATAAGTGTGGGATTTGTAACTAATGTTCAATAAGTGGAGCTGATACTATGAAGTGGTTGGATGTTCTGTGTACACTAGGTTGTGGTTTGGTTGAAACAACTCTTCAGCTAGTATTTGATTCAAGGGATATAATATTTGACATCAGAGATATTTACTAGGATTCTAATTCCACATTTATTATATTACATCATTGACTTGGCTGAAACATGATCTTGAATAAATGGACAGTTTATAGATATCATACTCTTATGTGCATCAAAGATTGAATTCCATATTTATAGTAAGCATTTACTTGATGTGCATATTGCATAGTTTACCAGGGCAATGACTTATGTTATAAAAATAATTATCAGCTTTTTATTACCACAAAAGAAATAGATCCCAGCTTATTGGCTTATTATTCTAATGAAAATGTCAAAATTTTGTTATAAACCCCACCCCATTGGGGTTTTTAATATAATATATATGTAATATATCCCTTCACTCACTCGCTCCTAATTCTGAACCCCAACGTTCCTCTTTTGTTTTCTTAGTCAAGTGAATGTTAAATTGAAAACACTGAACTAACTTATCTAAAACCCTAAACCTAAATCACACCATGTATCTCTACAATCTCACTCTACAGCAACCCACCGGCATCGTCTGCGCCATCAACGGCAGCTTTTCCGGCGGCAAGTCCCAAGAAATCGTCGTCGCCAGAGGCAAAGTTCTCGATCTCCTCCGCCCTGATGACAACGGTCGCATCCAAACCATCCTCTCCGTCGAAATCTTCGGTTCCATTAGGTCCTTAGCTCAATTCCGTCTCACCGGTGCCCAGAAGGACTACATCGTTGTTGGTTCCGATTCCGGTCGCATCGTAATTCTCGATTACAACAAGGAGAAGAACGTGTTCGATAAAATTCACCAAGAAACTTTCGGTAAATCGGGTTCCCGCCGCATCGTTCCGGGTCAGTTCATAGCTATAGATCCAAAGGGTAGGGCTGTTATGATTGGTGCTTGTGAAAAACAGAAGCTTGTTTATGTTTTGAATAGGGATACTGCTGCTAGGTTAACTATTTCTTCGCCTTTAGAAGCTCACAAGTCTCATACATTAGTGTATTCAATTTGTGGGGTTGACTGTGGTTTTGAGAATCCTATTTTTGCTGCTATTGAGTTGGATTACTCTGAGGCTGATTTGGATTCCACTGGCCAGGCCGCGTCCGAAGCTCAGAAGCATTTGACATTTTATGAGCTTGATTTAGGGTTGAATCATGTGTCTAGGAAGTGGTCTGAACAGGTTGATAATGGTGCCAATTTGCTTGTCACTGTTCCTGGTGGTGGCGATGGGCCCAGTGGAGTGCTTGTTTGTGCTGAGAATTTTGTGATTTATAAGAATCAAGGACATCAGGAAGTTAGGGCTGTGATTCCTCGGCGAGCTGATTTGCCTAGTGAGCGCGGTGTTCTTATTGTCTCAGCAGCTATGCATAAGTTGAAGTCCATGTTTTTCTTCCTTTTGCAGACCGAGTATGGAGATATTTTTAAGGTTACCCTGGAGCATGATGGTGACCGTGTCTCGGAGTTGAAGATTAAGTATTTTGATACTATTCCTGTTACAGCTTCTATGTGTGTGCTCAAGTCGGGCTTCTTGTTTGCAGCCTCAGAGTTTGGAAATCATGCTCTGTATCAGTTTAAGGCGATTGGGGATGATGACGATGTGGAGGTGTCATCAGCTACATTGGAGGAAACTCAGGATGGGTTTAAGCCAGTATATTTCAGACCGAGAAGACTGAAAAATCTTGTCAGGATTGACCAGGTGGAGAGTCTAATGCCAATAATGGATATGAAGGTCAGTAATCTCTTCGAAGAGGAAACCCCCCAGATTTTTACTCTCTGTGGACGTGGTCCTCGTTCATCTTTGAGGATCCTGAGAACTGGTTTAGCAGTTAGTGAGATGGCAGTATCAAGGCTTCCTGGTATACCTAGTGCTGTTTGGACTGTGAAGAAGAATGTTATTGATGAGTTTGATGCTTATATCGTTGTGTCATTCACAAATGCTACGCTTGTGCTTTCCATTGGCGAGACAGTTGAAGAAGTTAGTGACAGTGGGTTTCTTGACACCACACCCTCCCTTGCTGTTTCCTTGATAGGCGATGATTCTCTCATGCAGGTTCACCCTAATGGTATTAGACACATTAGGGAGGATGGGCGTATTAATGAGTGGAGAACTCCTGGAAAGAGGACAATTGCCAAAGTTGGATATAATAGACTTCAGGTTGTTATTGCACTGAGTGGAGGGGAGCTTATATATTTTGAAGTGGATGTTACTGGTCAGTTGATGGAGGTTGAAAAGCATGAAATGTCTGGAGATGTTGCTTGTTTGGACATTGCTCCAGTACCCGAAGGCAGACAAAGATCCCGTTTTCTGGCAGTAGGCTCATATGACAAGACTATTCGCATCTTATCACTGGATCCTGATGATTGTATGCAGGCTCTTAGTGTTCAAAGTGTTTCTTCAGCTCCAGAATCTCTTCTTTTTCTTGAAGTTCAAGCTTCTGTTGGCGGCGAGGATGGTGCAGATCATCCGGCTAGCCTTTTCTTGAATGCTGGTTTGCAGAATGGTGTCTTGTTTAGGACTGTGGTGGATATGGTTACAGGCCAGCTTTCTGATTCTCGTTCCCGATTCTTAGGATTGAGAGCCCCAATGTTGTTTCCTATTATTGTAAGAGGCAAGCGTGCCATGCTTTGCTTGTCAAGTCGACCATGGCTTGGTTATATTCACCAGGGACATTTCCTATTAACCCCTCTTTCATATGAAACTCTTGAATATGCGGCTTCATTTTCGTCTGACCAATGTGTGGAAGGTGTAGTTGCTGTTGCTGGTGAGGCATTGAGGATTTTTACCATTGAAAGATTAGGAGAAACATTTAATGAGACTGTAATTCCATTAAGATATACACCAAGAAAGTTTGTGTTGCATCCCAAACGGAAACTTTTGGTGATAGTTGAGAGTGATCAAGGAGCATTAACTGCAGAGGAGCGTGAATCTGCAAGAAAAGAGTGTTTTGATGCTACCCAGGCAGGGGAAAATGGGACTGGAAGTGACCCAATGGAGAATGGTGGCGAGGATGAGGATAAAGATGATGCACTCTCTGATGAACATTATGGTTATCCAAAAACTGAATCGGATAAATGGGTTTCCTGCATCAGAGTTCTTGATCCAAGGACAGGAAACACAACGTGTCTTCTGGAGCTCCAGGAGAATGAGGCTGCATTCAGTGTATGCACAGTAAATTTCCATGATAAGGAATATGGAACCCTGTTAGCTGTTGGCACAGCAAAGGGACTGCAATTTTTGCCCAGAAGGACTTTAACTGCTGGATATATTCATATATATAGGTTTGTAGAGGATGGAAGATCTCTTGAACTTCTTCACAAAACTCAGGTTGAAGGTGTCCCTCTTGCTCTATGTCAGTTTCAAGGAAGATTACTTGCGGGAATTGGACCTGTGCTCAGGCTATATGATTTAGGAAAAAGACGATTGTTAAGGAAATGTGAGAATAAGCTATTCCCCAACACAATCGTCTCTATTCATGCGTACCGAGATCGTATTTATGTAGGCGACATGCAAGAGGTATGTTTTTATTTCACATTGTCTTATGACAGTAACTTGTCTGTGTCCAGCAAATGTTACTGTTAATTATACTGCTGTGGCTTTGGTTAGAAACCTTTAGGAGGAATTCTTATATCATTGGAGCTGGAAGACTTCAACTTTCTGTAGTCAATTAATTTTTGCCTGAGTTTTGAAAAAATGGACAGCATACTCCTTTTCTGATTCTATATTTTGTTGCCCTCCATATCCTGTTTCAGAAAATAATTTTTTGAATTATTTTTTGTACTTTCTCTCCAGTCTTTCCATTACTGCAAGTATAGACGGGATGAAAACCAGCTTTACATTTTTGCGGATGATTGTGTTCCAAGATGGCTTACTGCATCATACCACATAGATTTTGACACCATGGCAGGTGCAGACAAGTTTGGGAATGTCTATTTTGTGCGGTTGTCACAGGATGTTTCAGATGAAATAGAAGAAGATCCAACTGGTGGGAGGATCAAGTGGGAGCAGGGAAAGCTGAACGGAGCTCCCAATAAGGTGGAAGAAATTGTACAATTTCATGTTGGTGATCTGATCACGTCTTTGCAAAAGGCATCTCTTATACCAGGTGGTGGAGAGTGCATTTTGTATGGAACAACTATGGGAAGTATTGGGGCATTGCATGCTTTTACGTCACGAGATGATGTTGATTTCTTCTCTCATTTGGAGATGCATTTGAGGCAGGATCATCCACCCTTGTGTGGAAGAGACCACATGGCTTACAGATCTGCTTATTTTCCTGTTAAGGTATACCTAATCTATATTATGCTGTTTGCTTAGTCGTTAAATAAATTACATTAACAATGTTTCTGTTTGCCATCCATACTCAATAAGAACATAATGCCTATTACATTTTCATGGTTGTTCCTGACAGTGACTTTTATATTCTGCCCTTGATAAAAATTTCTTGCTTGCATCAAACTTTTGTATTATCCGTTGAGTGTTTTTAATCCATAGCATTTAGTTTTGGCAAGTTTCTGAGATGCATGTCACAATGGTGTAGGATGTGATTGATGGAGATCTATGTGAGCAATACCCAACATTACCAATGGATTTGCAGCGAAAAATTGCTGATGAATTGGACAGAACCCCTGGAGAAATACTGAAGAAACTTGAGGAAGTACGAAACAAAATTATCTGAGAGATGATCTTCACAAAGGTGTGCTCCCCTATTTCTGTTTATCTTGTTTTTTGTCTGTCCGAAGTGCTATTGTGATTAGTAAGACTGTAAGTTGTGCATAAAGATGCCAATATATATCTAGCTAATAGAACTACATTAACTAATCTAACATAGAAATGGATGATGCATATAAATAAGGGAAATGTTAATATTTTAAGGTCTGATATTCATGTAAGTTGCGAAACAGAGAAGTCAAATAGCTGGTTTTCTCCAGTTTTTTCCTTTTTAGAAAGCTTTGGGTCTTTCTAACTATTCTGGGGGTAGTTGAGAAGAAATAGAAGCCACAACTTTGATTTTGCCTCTACAGCTTTACTTTGGTGGTCACCATAGGCACATCATCAGTATTTTGTTTATACTTTCCACACTTAATTATTTATATCATCTTTACTATGTTTGTAGTTGTATTGGTGTATATAGAGAATCTGTATTTCATGATAATGGTTTAAAATGCGGTTTGTTATTGTTTGCAGGTCCCAGCATAATAGATCATTAGCATCTGTAGTGAGGTCACTAACTAAGGGTAGAAAGCTTGTTCTTCCATTTCTTGCAGAAGGGAGGAGTAGAAAATGGATGTTTGTACTCTGTATTTTTGGAATGAAATCTATGTTGGCAATCAATGTTGTAATTATTGGTAATTGGATTTTATCACACTGATTGTGGATGTGATAATAGCAATGCTTTTTCATGTTACGGAGTTTTAATTTTTCAAATTTTATTGATAGTGCTGAATATCCCTCCCTGTTCAAGTAGTAGCCAACCAAGCACGATTGGAAAAATACCTCATTGTATTGATTGTACTACAGTTAAACTATTCATGATTGGGGTTTTCTATTGAGTTTGTGTGGTAATATGCTTAAGTATGAGTTGTTGATAAGTTAATGCATTTACCATAATTCCAAGAAGAAATGGAGCCAAAAAACAAGAGTAAGTTTATATCCAAAAGAGAGAATTTTTTCTTGAAATTATATCTTTAGAACTTGTAGCCTTACCTTAAATGACTAAAAAATCTTCAAACATTTTATTCACCGATTAGCAATCCTGTTTAGAGCCATTTACAAAAAGAGAATCTTCCATTTGTTCTTTATGCTCTGTCTCTATTATTGTATTTCCATATTGAGATTTCTCCTCTAGCCAATTAATAATATCTGAGAATACAATGTTCAAGTTTTCTATTGGCTCTCCATACAACAGACCATGCCACATTCCAGGGTACATCTTTATTGTCTTGTCTAAGCTGGATGCCACATCATATAGTTCATTGCTAACTGATTTATCTGTCACCTTGTCTTCTTCACCATGTAGTACCAAAAATGGTAGTGAAACCTAATCATGTGTAACCAATTTTGCATTAAACTCATTTAAGGGGTTTAGCATTGAAGTGATTGTTAACAAACCTCATTTAGTCTTTGCTCAATTTCTGTACTGACCCTCACAAGTTCATAGGCTGTTTTCAAACGAGGCCTTCCTTTATAGCAATATGGGTTACCTCTAATCTGCAATACATGAATAATAACATTATCATATATTACAAATTGAGTGAACTAGTATGAATAAACATTGGGTTTAGTATGAAACCTGTTCTCTGACTTGAGGTACTTTGAAAGCTAGATCAATGATATCTAGTGCTGGGACTATTCTCCATGTAGGAACAACTTTGCAGAGTGCACTCAATAAACTAACCATCATTGTATTTGGTCTCATATCATCTGCAATCTGCACAATATTTCATTACTTTTGACATTGCTTTCATTTGAATGCAAGAAAGTATAACAATTGTGAATGTGAGGCATACTTTACATTTATTAAGGAAAATATATTGTTATTCTTTGTGTGAAGGAATAAGGTTGTTAACAAATGCCTTAGGAACATTGTTTAGAGAAGATAAATGTATGTATTAGAAAATAATGCCTAAGATACTAATAAATAATGCACTTGGTTTTCCAACATAAACTTACTCATTTATATTTTTCAAATAACATTCTTAAAACACTTGTTAATAAAAATCTAAAGAAAAATACTTTATAAATGCAGCTAATAAGAAAAAACCACTGCAGAATTAATAACATTACTCTGATATTTATGTCATTTTCTGAAGGCAAGGTTTTCTACATGTGCTGGGGCAAAATTACATATACTGAATCTTGTGAAAAAATATAGTTGCATAAATATTAAACTAATTTATTTAACAATTATAGAGCATGCAACAATAATAAAAATTGAAAAAGAAAGGCAACCTTACACATGGGTGCAACCAAAATTGCCCCATTCCAGTATTGTGGCATTTTCCTATGCAACAAGAGAGCCACAGCTCCACCCATTGATTCCCCTAACAAGTACCTCATTCTTTTCTTGTTCTCAGTCTTTTCTGTAATATTTTCATATTAAAAATAAATATCACTAAATGTCATAATAATGACATAAAGAGAGGTGAAAAATAAGAGAAACAAACCACAAATGGTGTTGAAATAGTTGGAACAATCGTTAATAACATCATCAAAGCTATTGACAAAACCTTGAAGACCATCTGATTTTCCATGTCCTTCATAGTCCAAACCATATACTGCATAACCTGCTTTTGCAAGCCTTGTTGCTGTACCTGCATGTCTTTTATAATATTATATAATATGTACCAAGGTTTTAAATTCGTTAAATATACTAACAAAATCGTAATATTGTAATAGCAATATTATGAAGATGGAAATTAATTACTGTTCAGGGTGATGCTGCATTCTATGGCATAGCCATGGCAGATGAACACTAAAGCTTTTGGAGCTTCATTTTGAGGGACCCATCGGCTTGCCAAAAGCTGCATGCCTCGAGAATTCAGAGTGAATTCCTACAAAAGTATTCACATAATTTTTCATTTATTGATAAGGACATTAAGATCCTATATATAACTTTTTTCCTCTTATCTTTGAATATGAATAAGCAAAGGTCCCATATATATAGTGTTATTAATTATATTATACCTCTTCATATTTGACCTCAGTTTCATTTTCCTGCAAACAAACAAAAAACAGAAGAAAAGTAAGTACATAATATAGGATTAAGAGATAGGATAATTTAAGAGAGGGAGAGACCATAGTGAAGAATTGTTGATATTGCTCAGAAATTCTTGCAGGGTTTACTTTTTTCTTGTTCTATTAGTATATGAAAATCTGATTTATATAGAGAGAGTCTTTGGATGAGTGTGAAGATATTAGTGCATGAAAGTTAGGAAATCAGGCAAGTATGGGATAAGAATGACACAACTTTTCTCTATTTATAGAATACAATGACATAGGTGAAATTGAATGAAACAAATTAACAATATCTTTCTCCTAATAAGCTATTAACAAAATGACAGAATGTCACACTTTATTGCTTTTCATATATTACGTATTATTTTCCTATGTACTACTTATCTGTTTCTATCCTAATCAACTTTAAATAGACCATGCTGTGGATTATTTGCTAGTTATTAAGAATTTGTTTAATTTTCCTAAATATATTAATGAAAGTTTTAAACAAAATTACAATAATTGAAGAGTTGTTGAATTATATTGATCAATCAAAAGGATAAAGAAGGTTGCATATATTTTACATCATTATTATGAGTTTAATGCGATTATTAAGTGAGGATATCTTGACATGACCTCACCCTTATTTTTTTCTAAATGCTACCTACCTTTGGTTTAGTGAACTTTTTTATGTGATTATTAAATATAAGTGTACTTTGAGAGAACTACCCTCTTTGTTTCATGAGTTTCATTTTACTGAGATTTTTTTATTTTATTTTTACTGTTACTTTTAAAGTTAAAAACAATATAAATTATTTTCATTATCAATTATATAATTATTATCATTTTTGTTTGGAAGAGTTATTAAAAAAGTTACCAAATGTCCAATGATACAACATATATTTTTGGTGCACAAATTTGGCAATTGGCACATGTTGTGTTCACACCAGAAAACAAATACAAACATATATAGTCTTAGATTGATGAATGGGAGGAGCCTTAACACGTGAAGTTTTTACATTTCAAAGATATCAGTCATATTTATGTGAAATTAAATTTGTCCTTAGATGCATTAAATATGTTTTGTACACTTTCTTTTTAATTTCTTAAGGAGGGAGACACTATTGACTAAGAAGTGGAGATCACTCGTCTCACTTTTTATATTTTAATGATGTCCCAATCTAATCAAAAGTTTATACACATTTACAACTAAAATTCATAAAAAAATAAATTAACTTTTATATATTATTTTTAGATATAAGAACATGAATTTTTTGAGACGGAAAATCCTAGTTATTACCCCATTGTTATAGTTCTCAATTCTCATATTGTGTTTAATTTATAAATTTATAAATCTGAGGTCTAAAAATAACTGGGCCTCTTTTGAGATTTGGGCTCTTTCTCTTAAAAGCAACCCAATCTTCCAAACGTAAAAAACAACGTTATATAAACCCAACATCTGAATTCAGAGCTTGGCACTAGGGTTTGTAATTGTAACGAAGAGAGGCCGCAGAAGCTCGTGAATTCAACAATGGGTAATCTCCGTAACCCTCATTCATTCAATTCTCTTATTTTCCCATTTTACATTTTCAGTTATTCATTTGAAAATTGATCTTTGAAGCGAGGATCAAGGTTTACGAGTTGAGGCAGAAGACCAAAGCTGAGTTGTTGAATCAGCTCAAAGATCTAAAGACCGAGCTTGCTTTGCTCCGTGTTGCTAAGGTCACTGGTGGAGCCCCCAACAAGCTCTCCAAGATGTAAAAATCTTATCTTTACCCATTTATTTTCATGGGTCTTTTCTTTTTGCGTATGATGTGTTTGTGTTTATGACTTTGATTTATTTTATTTATTTTTGTGGGATGCAGAAAAGTGGTGAGGTTGAACATTGCACAGGTTTTGACTGTGATTTCTCAGAAGCAGAAATCTGCATTGAGGGAAGCTTATAAGAACAAGAAGTACCTGCCTCTTGATCTGCGCCCAAAGAAGACCAGGGCTATTCGCAGAAGGCTCACCAAGCATCAGGTAATCAAATATCACCATTGTGTTTCATTCAGTATTCAAGTGATTATTTTGACCATTTTGTTCACTGTTTGCTATGTGCTGATGTTAAATAAGTGTGTTTAGGTACTTTTTTTGTTTTTTATTCCCTTTGTATTCTAACATGAATATATTAATTACCTTTTAAGTAATTGCAAGGTTCATGCTCTAGGAGTTTATAAAATACCATTTCTTATACACTTGTATCTTCAAAAGTGCATCACAAAGATTTTTGGAAGTTAATAGGACACCATATAATATCAATGTTAGCTTCATTTTTTGATATAGAATTGCGTTTTTAAGTTAGTATGAGTCATATGTAAGATAATAAATTTTAACCACTCTCTAATTATTGCGACATTTTGACTTATAATGATATAAAGAATCTAAAATTGAATGTAAAAAATGTAGAATGCAGCTCTGATTGTTTGAAAATGTCATTGAATTCTCCTTTCGGGATATGCTTGTAGTTAGGCATTACATGGCCAAAGTGACTATTTCCAAGTTTAGGCACTTATACTCACACTCTATTATTTTTCAAGTAGTGGTCAGTCTTTTTTATGCAAATTATCGGATTCTAAACACATGGAAATACTTTATCATTGTTCTGTTTTTATGTGATAAGGATGTCATGGTATCTTTGATTTTCCCCTTTTTATTCTGCCTTTTGATAGATTATTCACTGTTTGATGTGATTATGTGATGCATTATAACTTCACTGTTTAGTTGTGCTCATAAGTTTTCTTATTGTTAATGCAGCAATCATTGAAGACGGAGCGTGAGAAGAAGAAAGAAACATATTTTCCATTGAGGAAGTTTGCTATCAAGGTGTAAGAATAGTGCAATCTTGTTTATTGATCGGAAACTTACATCCTTCATAGTTGAAGAGTTTTGATACATTCCAACTTGGTGTTATTGGTTGCTTTAAATTTCATGATCAGACCTGTGGATCTTCTCTTTAAGCTACTAGGGTTTTATTTTTTGGAGTGATAGTCTATGTGGATTTCAATGCATTAAAAAAATTTCTTTTCATTTATTAGCATTTTTATATATTAATTTTTAGTACCAATGATGTGAAGTTTAGTACTTCGTTGTGTTGGATCTTGAATTACTAAGTATTATAAAAATAAACAATTTATGAAAAGCGAACCAATATGTTGTTGCTAGTTACTTCAAACAGAACACAACCAACCAATACAGGAAGTTGTGCACCTTTCTCCAAAGTTTTGTGTTCTTATTCTTCCCCTAGGCTTTTCATCCCAAAACAAACGTTCAATGAATCCCAAAATGAAGCTAGCGTTGAACATTATTCAATCCTTTATTACAGATGGGACTTGATAGCCTTAAAAAAAAGCAAGGAGATTTTCTCCAATGTCAGACATTTACACGTAGCAATAAAAAGGTAAATGACAAATTCATGAAAGAAGGTAAATGACAAATTCATGAACATTTTACGCGGAACTCCAAGCACAAGTTCGAATTTTGAAAGACCGCAAGCTGAGAGTCATTAAAGTATCTGAACCCCAATACCTTATGTTAGTTGAATTATGATTCTAAATTGTCTACAAAGAAAAATAAGTTACAAAAAATATTCACTGTTTTATGCGTGCCTCTTTGTTGGTCCACCAAGTATTAATAACTTTCACCTACTCCAACAACAATACTGCTTATACTTAATCAATTATAATAATTAGCCGAAAATAGGTCGAAAATGTTGCAGACTCATTTGATTTTTACATTACTTTAATATGTACACGGCAAAGTTTTTTATTACTCTTTATCCATATATTGAACTCCTAAAATCTCCACATACTCCTAATAGAGTAGTTAAATGATCAGTCACCCTATCTCACCAATTTTGAACAAATATAGAGACAAATGCTTATTTCTATTTATGTTTTCAATGACAAAAACATAATTTCATAATAAATAAGGGGATAAAAATATCATTATATGGTGTGTTTTATTTTTATTTGTGGATCATTACTCACCAACTTTGTGACCGTATTAATTAGCAAATATTAATTAAGACATTTTTATTTTAAAAAAATTGCTGGATGATAATTCACTACAAAAAGTCAATATCCTAGGGTCCAGAGTTGTCTGTAGGGCACATCCCTAATCTTCATGCAACTTGTTCATATTATGTGCAACTTGCAACAAACTATACACAAAAAATGAGCTAATATGTGTGTATATATAGAGGTAGTTTGCAATTTAAACAAATCACAAATATCCCACTATTATTCATTTCTTAACCATGGATCTGTTGTTCTTATGCTTCCTTCTAATATCCTTGTTGTACTCCTTTTTTTGCCTTTCCAAGTTGATTCTTCAACTTAGAGGTCAATCTTTTTACATGTTAGCTTATGAGTGTTTTAAACCACCAGTAGATACCAAACTTGATACAGATTCTGCTGCTAGAATAGTCCTCAGAAATAAAAACTTGGGGTTGGAAGAGTATAGATTTCTCCTCAAAACTATTGTCAGCTCAGGGATTGGGGAGAACACTTACTGCCCAAGGAATGTTATTGAAGGGAGAGAAGAATGTCCTAGTCTTCTTGATGCATATGCTGAAATAGACGAAATCATGTTTGACACACTTGATAACCTTTTCAAAAGGACTGGTTTTTCTCCTTCTGAGATAGACATTCTTGTTGTCAATGTGTCTTTGTTCTCACCATCTCCTTCTCTCACTTCTCGTATCATAAACAGGTACAAGATAACTTATAGTACCCCTTGTATTCACGTTAATATATTGATTTTGCTTATAAATAATTGTTTGTATGCTGTGTGCAACAACTACTATATAACTTTTATGTTAACAAATGAAAAGTTGCATATCTCTCATCTATTTTATGTTTTGTTGTCTAATAATTTTTTATATAATAAACAGGTACAAGATGAGGGAAGACATTAAGTCCTTCAACCTTGCAGGAATGGGATGCAGTGCAAGTTTGGTTGCTATTGATGTGGTGCAGCAACTTTTCAAGACACACAAGAACTCCATTGGTGTTGTTGTGAGCACAGAAGATCTTGGTGCACATTGGTATTGTGGTAAAGACAAAATGATGATGCTTTCTAACTGTCTGTTCCGCTCAGGTGGTTGTTCCATGCTTTTCACTAACAAACCAACACTAAAACACCGCGCAATCTTGAAGCTGAAGCACATGGAGAGAACACAGTATGGTGCAGATGATGAGGCATACAACTGTTGCATGCAAGTTGAAGATGATCAAGGGTATTCAGGTTTTAGACTAACCAAGAGTCTTGTGAAGTCTGCAGCTCAAGCCTTAACAGTGAATTTACAAGTTATGTCACCAAAGATTCTGCCAGTGTGGGAATTAATACGGTTCTTTATTGCCTCAGTTAGGAATAGTATGAAAAAAAGGGAGTTTGTTTTGTTTTTTACTTCATTTCTTGTTGGCAATGGTAAAAAGAAAAAGAGCACATTGAATGTGTTAGGTGGTGGTGGGGGTTTGAATTTTAAGTCTGGAATAGAGCACTTTTGTGTGCACCCTGGGGGAAGGGCAGTGATAGATGGGGTTGGTAAGGGTTTAAAACTAAATGAGTATGATCTTGAGCCAGCTAGAATGGCACTACATAGATGGGGTAACACTTCTGCTGGTGGACTTTGGTATGTTTTAGGGTACATGGAAGCCAAGAAGAGGCTCAAGAAAGGTGATAGAATCTTGATGATAAGCCTTGGAGCAGGTTTCAAGTGCAACAACTGTGTTTGGGAGGTGATGAAGGATTTATCTGATGCTAATGTTTGGGAAGATTGCATAGATAGTTACCCTCCAAACTCACTCAACAACCCTTTCAAGGAAAAGTATAGTTGGCTCAATGATGAATGTCTTAGTTTTGTGAGGTTGGATTTTAGCAAGATGGTGTTTTAGGTGGTGGATGCATGGGAATCATACAAAGAGGAAAAAGGAATTAAAGAAATTAATTAAACTCTCAAAACTATACAGGTTTAGGAAGTAATTCATGTGTTATGGTTCCAACTTATTGAATATTTATTGTTGTCCCATGTTTACATATATAGTTACTTATTATAACTGCTCAGAGGAAAAACAAACGTAGACTTGTGCATTGTGTTATTGATTGATGAAATAATTGAAGTTCATGTCATTCATGTGGATATTATTGTTCTCAATGGAGTTATTAATATATTATAACCTAATTAAATTTATTTATATATATTGATCCCAAACATTTACTTTCCACACAGTGCTTTTTATTTCCTTCTATGTATGAACTATACCTATAGCAAGGAAATCATGAGAAAAGGAAATTAGAATAAGAACTGATTTTTCTCTCATGTATGGAGAAAACAAACCATAAGTAGTAATGAGAATTCTATACATTAATTGAGAGATAAATACTTTAAAATACAAAGAAAAATACAAATTTTAATGACATATTTATCCGTCTAATTATAATGAAATTACATTTTTATCATTAAAAATTTTAATGACCTGTTACAGTATGTTATGCTGCCAAACACAATTTATTTTGCTTTCCTCTCTCATAATTTAATTATTTACCACTCATTCTTTACACATTCTTATATTCTAGTTTATTTGGCTTCTTCCATCACATAATCATAAAATTGAATCATTGTTAACTAAGCTCAGTTAATTAAGTTACCATACATAAAAAGTAAATATTTGGATTGACATATTCAAGTATACTCTAATCATTTCCTAATAATTTCTCATATGCATATAAGAAACTTTTCGGAAAAGATTAGAGTATACTCAGATTCTCCATTTGGACAAAAATCAAATTAAGAATCATTTATATCTTAACTTTGAAAACTTGATTTTGAGTATTGGTAAATGCAAATTATGGTTCGGTTGGACATGAGGTGCAATGGCACTCTCCTCATTACTGTCTTACCAAAAGATGGTAGAAGCATTAATTGGTCACGTCCTGGTTAGCCACAACCCACAACACATCAGAATAGAAATTGTATTTATATTTACGTGTTGGCCCTTATGTACGACAAGGATCCTCTATTCTAGAATTTCTCTGTCTTCTGTCTCTAACCAATCAAATTTCACAAAATAATATTAAAATATTAATTTCTGATTTTTTATTTTTAATTGAATGAAGTTTTGTGATTGACTTAGTACATAAAGTGATACATGAATGGAACATGTGATCCTATGTATGTACTCATATTTCTCTATTTCTTATTTTATATCTTATGCTAAAATAACATTTATTAATTGAGAAATGAAAGTCAAGGTTACATCACACTATCACATTTATGACTTCCATTATTTGTAATACTTAATATAACACGTAAAACAAACATATTATAAAATCTTTATTGCTAGATATAAACTCTATTGTATGTAAAACACCATCTTGCTAGCTAAAACACCACCTAAAACACTATTATATCTAAACATTTATGAGGCACGATATATAGGGATGAAAAGTCTTTATTGCTAGATATAAACTCTATTATATATATCAACATATTTTTTTTACCTCGCAAACCAATAACTCTCTGTTGCAACCTTATGAGATGCTCCATCCGGTGGTACATAAAATATTATTACGCATTTATTGGCCTGTAGCTTTCTCTTTCACGTTTATTTGGGTATTATATATCTAGCAATAAAGACTTTTCATCCCTATATATTGTGACATAGATTCGTCATAATGTGACCATTTAATCACGTGGATGAGTTGAATTGGTTAAGAACTTCACATGTCTTTACTTGAAAAAGGAACATTAAAGTTTAGATATGGCTTCAAAAAGTGCTTTATATGTATTGGTTTTGGTTTGCCCAATTAAAATAGACCTTGCCATATACATGCAATTTGTTTGGGAGAGTCATTTGTTACTGAAAACATAGACGGAAATAATTTCTATTCCAAAGTTGTTGTTTTTTGTTTGGTAAAACTATTGCCAAGTTTTATTCCTTAAATTTGCTGAATCTCATTTTCTTTTTTATTTACATCTGAAATTTTTATAAGAGCTAGAAATGAACAAAAACTAAGCCTCTAAGAAACTACCACCAAAGATTTTAACTTGCAGAATCTAGTTGATTTTGTTTTGTGGGATTAAATTCTGTAATATTGTTTTTATTAGCAACCATATTTTCTCAATCCAACACACTTGATTAACTTTGATATAGGTTATTAATGACCTTAGGCTTGTTCAACAAAAGGATTACTATCTACATTTCCAGAACCATCATCCAATGTGACTTATGAATGGTACATCAAATAACAATGGTGAATGATGACAACAATAATATGTCAAAACAAAAGATCGATATAAAATATTGAGGAAGAGAAAGGAGAATGAACATTTTAAACTTTTATATGTCAAGCAAGAAGTTCTCCCCTATTGACCAAATATATCAACCTTTTACGCTTGATTATGTGTTTCATCTTCTATTTTTTTTATAAAATATAATATCAAAATTATCATTTTTCTAACATTTGGGCCGACCCAAGCCCATAATATTTTATACTACCAAGATATCTTATGTTTGTGTTTTCTTCTTTTCACTGATATATGAATGTTTGTGTCTTTTATTATAAATAGACAAAATATCACAGATGCAGAAGTAGCATCCAGAGAACTTGTTAAAGAAGCTTATGCACAGACAACATTACTTGTGTTGTTGTTCGATTTGATTTATCATGATGTAGCTATTTCTTTTACAGATATGTATCATTTGTAACAACTGCAATCCAGAGCATAGTTTTCATGTCACAAATGGGCATTACCTGATTTATTTTCAAGTGGCATACTTCTATTTATTGCTCATCTTGATATTGCAGTTTTGTAAATTGTTCTAGATACTCCCATCCACCACCATCATTATCACTATCGTCACAGCCCTACCAACACCATCCGTAACAAAGTATATATACATGTATTATATTATAATCACAATTGGTTAGCAGAATTATAATCAACCATCAGTGCTAGTAACAATGTTCGGCCTAGTCCTCTTTCAAAAAATAAACTCATTCATAATTTCCTAATATTAAGATGGACATAAATATGTAGGTAGTTTCTCAGTCTCCATTCTATTTTCATAAACATAACTTTCACTATTAATGATATTTTTTCAACTTATGCAAAAAGAAATAATTATTTTTAGGTGTATTAGCAAAGTGTCATTCTAAATAATCAAAATTTTAACCTTTTAGATTATTATTGGAAATCTAACTTGGGACTAACACATTGATTTATAATATGAAAATAAAAAGTAGAAGGACAAATCGGAATGGGATTCTTTCTTCCCCACTTTCCCCGCACTTTCCTTAGTCTCCTCTTTCACTCACTTTTCCTTCTTATTTTTCGTTACCAAATTCCCTTTATCATCCTTCACCACTTAGTCAAAGCAACTCTTATTACCTTCTAAATGCTTTAGATTCTTAAATTAGTTTCACACACTCTTCTCTTCTTCCATTTCCACCATGCCTTCATACCTCAACTCACCAGGTTCTCTCTCTCTCTCTCTCTATCCTTCTTTTCACTTCACTCTAAATTTATTTACTTTTCATTATTTGTAGCTACCCCTTTATCTAAATTTTCCATTTTTCGATGACCCTTGTGTTTATTTCTTTGTTTCATGTATTGCAGTAGCTCAATCTCAAAGGGAACCTATCACTCCAAGGTCTTCAACCTACAACAACCCACTCTCCGAAATATCGCCCTCGCCATCACCGTCATCGGCGACTGCTCCGGCTCTAGTATTATCAAACTCCGGCAAGAGAATTGACCAATCTGGGAAGAAGAAATACGTGAAGCAAGTAACGGGTCGCCACAATGACACAGAACTTCACTTAGCGGCTCAACGGGGTGATGTTGGTGCTGTGAAGCAGATCCTTCTTGACATAGGTTCTCAGATAATGGGAACATTGAAAGGTGGTGATGATGATGATGATGATGATGATGTTGGTGGTGATGATCTGACGGCTGAGATTGCTGAGGTTCATGCTTGTGTTGTGAATGAAGAGAATGAACTTGGAGAGACACCTCTTTTCACTGCTGCTGAAAAGGGACACCTTGATGTTGTTAAGGAGTTGTTGAAGTATTCTACTAATGAAACTGTTTCAAAGAAGAATCAATCTGGGTTTAATCCCTTGCATAAAGCTGCTAGTCAAGGACATCATGGTACTCATTCATTCTTTCTTCCACTTTTTCTTTCTATTTTTATCTGCTCTTTTTCTTTCTTTCTTAATTTGGTAATTTGTTTACTTACCTTTTTTTTATTTTTTATTGTGGTTTGACTTGGAGTTAGTTTTGTAGTCATTTTGAAAGATGTCATTTCTATGAACTAAGTAGAAGATACTTAGCATATAAGAGTAGATTTGTCATTTACCAACTACGTTATATGTGCTGTTATGTTGTTGGTGAATTTATCAATTATGGAAAATAAATTATTATGCTATTGATGAAAATCAATTATGTTGTAAATATGGTTATTCTGATTGCGAGCGAATTTCATTGTTGTCGCTCTTGTGCAACCTGGTTTGTCCAAGTAGTCTAAGGATATTGGAGTTAATTTTGTAGTCATTTTGGATGATGTTGTTGCTCTGAACTAAGTGGAAGAAACTTAGTCTACGGGAGTAGATTTGTGATGTGATTAGGCCTACCTGTTTAGCTTTAGATCTGTGGCTTTTATTTTTATAGTTGAGGTTTTAATAGACTGTTTTGTATTTAGGGATTTCATTCGGTTTTGGATTATCTTGTTCCAACTTATAATTACCTTTTAATTTATATCATCTTTCTTAGGTCTATAAATAGGTTTTCAGTATAAACAGTTCCACATTTTTGACGATTAACGAATAAATCAATATTTATCACCCAAAACATGAGAGCATCTGAAACGTGAGTCGGAAGAGAACTCTGCTCTAGAAGAGTACTTGGGATTTCCCTGCCAATAGGAGCACTCTTGGAGTTACCTTCTACATATTTGTCATTTACAAAGCAAATTATATAGCCAGGTAAGTTGTTGGTCAAGATACTAATTAAAGAAAGTTAACAATTGTTTTTTTAATGACAACATCCATGACCGTAATATTACGACTCGAGTAAATAATAGGAGGGAGAGAAGCTGTGTATGATGTCACTAATATATTCATTGTCCATGGGTTTATAGTATGTGGGTCATGGAGAAACCTGCCAGATTGTGAGATAGAAGAACAATTTTTTGTTTGCATTAAGTTAATGTGTTGCTTGTTGCCCAAAGCATTTGCATCAGTTTCTGCCCATTTAGAGGTTTTGGCTTCCATAACAATGCTAAAATTTTGTGGCAGTGTGCTGTGTTTTGGTGCTAATGCTAAAATTAAGGCTTGATTATTGTTTTTGTTGTACTTGAGTTTTTTCTGTTCATCCCTGTAATCCGTAGTAAAATTTTGTTTGCAGCCATTGTTCAGGTTTTACTAGATTATGACCCAGGATTAAGCAAAACAATTGGTCCATCCAATGCCACTCCACTTATAACTGCTGCAGCAAGAGGCCACACAGAAGTGGTGAATGAACTGCTGTCAAAGGACCGTAGCTTGTTGGAAATCGCTAGATCCAATGGCAAAAATGCCTTGCATTTAGCTGCTCGTCATGGTCATGTAGAGATCGTAAAAGCCTTGCTCATTAAGGATCCACAATTGGCACGGAGAACTGACAAGAAAGGGCAGACTGCATTGCATATGGCTGTAAAAGGGCAGAGTTGTGATGTGGTGAAATTGCTTCTTGAGGCAGATGCTGCCATTGTTATGCTTCCTGATAAATTTGGTAACACCGCATTACATGTTGCTACCAGGAAAAAGCGAGTAGAGGTATGTCAAAGGTTGCACAATATTACAGTTTATTAGCACCATACATATATAGGATGAGGCAATAAAGATTTAGTTATACAGATTTAGTTGCTTTAACAAATGGGCTTACACTACATGGATAAAGATGCTTTATCCCTAGTAGTTGGGTACTTGAGTACTCTTATGCCCCATAGCTGTATTAGTGAGTGTACTAATATCATATCCTAGTATTGGTGTGCTTCTGAATATGCTAACTAAGCTGCTGATACGGTATAGTTTTGCTTAAAACTTACATGCCTGCAACCCCCCTCTCCCAGAATAAATTTAAAGCATCCATTATAGTTCTTTAATTGAAAAATCTAATATTGTGGCTTCTCATTTTCCTGCACAGATAATGAATGAGTTATTACATCTGCCGGATACCAATGTTAATGCGTTAACCAGAGACCACAAAACAGCCCTCGATATTGCTGAAAATCTTCCCCTCTCTGAAGAGTCGTCAGAAATAAAGGACTGTCTTACTGGATGCGGGGCACTTAGGGCTAACGAGCTCAACCAACCGAGGGATGAACTGAGGAAAACTGTTACTCAAATAAAGAAAGATGTTCACACCCAACTTGAACAAACCAGGAAAACCAACAAAAATGTTCGTAATATTTCCAAAGAGCTAAGGAAACTCCACAGGGAAGGAATTAATAATGCCACAAACTCGGTGACAGTGGTGGCTGTGTTGTTTGCTACGGTTGCTTTTGCTGCTATATTCACTGTGCCTGGTGGGGATTATGATAGTGGTACTGCAGTGGCAGCATCTAATGCTTCCTTCAAAATCTTCTTCATCTTCAATGCTATTGCACTTTTTACATCTTTGGCTGTTGTGGTTGTTCAAATTACCTTGGTCAGAGGTGAAACTAAAGCCGAGAAAAGGGTGGTAGTGGTGATCAACAAGCTGATGTGGTTGGCTTCTGTGTGTACTTCAGTGGCATTTATTGCATCTTCTTACATAGTCGTCGGTCTGAAGAATGAGTGGGCTGCGATTCTGGTTACAGTAGTTGGCGGAGTGATAATGTGTGGAGTTATTGGGACAATGACTTACTATGTAGTGAGGTCTAAGACAATGAGATCAATGAGGAAGAGGGAGAAGAATACTAGGAGGAGTGGATCCAACTCATTGTATCATTCTGATTTCTCAAACTCAGAGGTCGATAGAATTTATGCTCTTTGATTCTGAACTAGCAACCTTGGTGGATGAATGAATACCAACTTATGATGAAAAAACATGTGGCTTGTTGCTTTAAGAGTTCATCAAGAAACTCTAATGCTTGCATAGTATGTGCACTGTACAGTGTATTCCGAGTCTGAGCTACTATTGTAGGATCGTGACAAATTGGATGAGGCCCTGATCTTCATTGTAACCATTAAGTGGTTCAGGTTCCTGTGTAATCTTATGCCCATGTTGTCATCTTCGGGAACAATAATCAAACAGTGCTTTAATTCTCAATTTGTGTATATTATTATCAAAAAATATGCCTGACATCCCAGTTTGGTGGATGAATTGCTTATACTAGTAACATTAACTAAATTAGCACAGTGGAAGAGTGCAATAGTAGCAACTACAAAATTAAAGTTCTGCACGTACGGTCAAGTCCACTGGTAAAAACTGATATATTTTTTGAAAGGCACAGATAAGTGTTAATGGTGTGCATATCATTTATTTATTTTTTACATGAATCAAATGTATACTAAATACAACAACCAAGCCTTAATCTCATTTAGTAGGATTGTCTACTAGTTTATAATGTTCTCTATCTTAAGTAAACTACGACTATATAAGTCAACTGCGTACATGGAAAACACTAAGAGTTTCAGAAGTAGTAGTGGTCATGGAACTGAAGTGAGAGATGTCCGTATATTGTTTCTTGGTTTTCATGTATAAAATGGAATTACCAAAAACATAAACATCTGAAAAACCCTATGAGAGAGAACACTGAGTCAATGGGGAATTGTCTTGGTCGGAGTCACACAATGCATAAAGCTGTAAATCAAGGTCAGAAGAAAGGAAGATACATTGACCTATATTCCCTTTCAATTATCTAACAACCCGAAGAGCAGCATCTCAATGCTTCTGTCATGGTTGTTGCATAAACTGTACAAGCATATAAACAGGGTAAGAAAGTCATGGACATGTGATAATATATATATGTTATATATCAAGCATCCTACAAGTCAGTGGTATGGTGTGGGTTGGAGAAAAAGGGTTCTCAGATAAGGGAAGATGATGATTTTGGTCTGAAGGCAAGCTTGCAGGTTTAGCTCCCAACAACCTATTTTCAGAGATAATGTAAAGTGCATATTTCTGTTGACACTAGAAGATGCCAGTACAGTTGAACTAAGAAAATTATCAAATCCTTACACAAATGTCTTTCATTAACTACTGCTTTAACATATGATGAAGTACACATTAAAAATGACCAGGATAATACAATGGAACTAAGAAGTCCAGTGGAAACTTAAGAAATGGAAAATGAAATAGAGAAAGAACATATGATAATAAAATGGAAACAAGTACACATTAAAAATGACCAGGATCCTGAGCCATTTGCCTATTATTTTGCTCACACACAGTAGTCTAATACTCTGGACACACAGTAAAGTTGGGAAGTGGTATTTTGAAAATGCTCTTAAAAGAAAGTTCTGCTTGGTCTTGAGTGGCAGAAATTCATCTTTCATAGGTGATATACTCAGTTACTAGTTAGCCCCACCCTCTTTGAATAACTCAGATAATCTAGTGGCCAAACTCTGTTTTGCTGCAGGGGAGACACCATGTCTACCTATCATTGATTCCAACACAGCCTGTGAAAGTAGTTTATTCTCTATAATTGCAATCTCAACTTCTGGAATGGATGCATCTTTAGAGAAACTTATCTGTTAGCAACAAATAAAGCAGATTCATTAATTAGGTTTTGAATTAAATTGGCATGGACATATCTAAAAGCAACATAATTAATTCAAAAACAATAAAGAATGATGCAGAGAGAATACACAGATGAGATTGATGAATGACAGGCTCATATCTATAAGATACTTCATACTTTGTAAGCATCAATATTAATTAATAGCATAAAAGGGAAAGAACATAGAACTCAAAATGTTATGATTACTAACCACTAATGATCCTTGGGGCAATACAGTGAAGAGGATAGATGAGCCTGGTGGGAAAGTTTGATCTTTGAAAACTGAAACAAACTTGTGAATAGCTTTTTCTTCCTCATCAGTATAAATTCCAAGAGATTTCCAAATGGCTACACAATTTTCTGACACTTTCTCTGAGTATTGGTGACCAGTCAATGGCAATAACATTGTCACCTGCATAAATTTATCAAATGGACCTACAAACAATAAAACTTCACTTTTAGCTCAAAAATCAAGTAACCTCGTCTTAATCACATCGGGTTTTACTGTTAAATTCGGGTTGAGTTCGGTTTTCATGGTCAACCCTACCATAGATGATGCAATGATGATGTAATTAGTAAAAGTAATCATAGTAAAAAGTCAAGAATGATGACGTAATTAGTAAAATTGGCAAGAAGGTAGTAAGAGGAAGTTTACCAGTAACAATATCCCTGAAGAATTGGACGGATTCCGTTAACTCATGAGCAGTCTTGCCGTTCCAATTAACAGCGAGAGAGGAGACGGCGTCATGTTGAAGGTAAATACCAATAGCGGTGAATTTGACGAAATTATCCTGGATTTGAAGACCCCTTACTCCTGCACCTCCAAGGAAGAAGGCTTTGTCGGAGCCCGGTGGCTTAACGGTGGATGGGAACACCACTTTCTCAATCTCCACGGAGGTGACGGTGGGAGTTGTCATTGATTAATTAAGAGTAGGTGATGGGTTAAGTTAGGATTGAAAATCAAACTTCAATAACTATAAATAAGGGAAGACTCAGTGGTTAGGTGGGTAGGTACAGCCTCTGCATTTATTTCAATCATCTAATCATAATATCTTAATTCACATATCATCTATTATTCAAAATGTAGGAAATTACTATATTATATAAATTTAATTAATAATATATTCTATAAGCAATCAAAAAATATGGAAATCGGTCTTCACCAACAAAACGTTGTTCTAGTAATGTAAATTTGCTAGATCTTTATGATGATAAAAAAAAGTATGATAATGATCTTATAGTGATGAATTACATATTTGGGCGGCTTTAAAGTGGCTATTTAAATATTTTTTATTTGGGCGGCTTAAAGTGGCTACTTAAAGTTAAATCACCAAAGGAAAGGAATGATGAATTACATCCACGTTCTGACTTCTGAGTATGTGACTTAGAGGTTAAGCACAATATGATTTATAATATTGCTTTGGAATAATTCAAGCAGTTTATGTTAATTAAGCAAAGTCGTATCAATCACACACATGCAGCCAAAAGCCACGGAGCATTCTTCTCGGAACACTGTCTACAAGGTGGTGTTAATATATTCAATAACTTTTATTCGATCTTTTAGTAAATTACAAAGCATAAATGATTTATATCAAGTTGCATTTGATTACAGGTTTATATATATAATAAACAAAGGTTATGCATGTTTTGTTTAAAGAATTATTACACCATGCAATGCAATGCAATGCAAGTACCGCCCATTAATCATTCTTCATTCACTATTCATCTGTTGTTGGATTGATGAAATGACAGTTATTCCTGATTTGACCATCAGATCCAGTTAATGGGCTAAGCTGGCTCATCTTAAACATTGCATTTGCAAAATCATGTTTGAAACGTCCGAAATTTTTGCTATATGCAATTACTTGACGCTTAGTGAGTCCTGATCCATCAACAAAGAGTTGTTGGTCTGAGTGTACAAGACCCTTTGACTCAATCAAGTTACGGTAGTAAGCATTGTCAAAATACATTGGAGTTTTTGAATCAAAGGGAGACAAATTATCATCACCATCATCAAAGGGACACTCTTCTTTCATTGCTGCTGAAAAGGATGGATCTATGTTGGTCTCGTTATAAATCCTATCTCTGAAAAATCTGCAACGTACTAGGCCTATTGTGTGAGCTCCTGATCAAACAATAATTTCCATATAAAACACAATGAAAAACAAAGATGACTAATAGTGTTGATCTCACACTAAATATTTCATTATTTCAGACACATCTATAAATATTTTATGTGGGTTTATATAAAACTATTGATGATTTGAATGGATTCATGCACAATAGTTTATGTCCTTAAGAGTAGTGAAGTGAATATATAAACCTGATAAAGTAACCATTTCTTGAACTGTGAAGCCTTTGTTGGAGAAAGTAGAGATAAGGCCATTAAGATCCAAAAAGGGAGCAGGTATGTCAGAATTAGCTTCACTTAAACTTGCACTTGTTGAGTCTCTTCTACCTAATGGTACATTCCATCTTTGTCCACCAAGCTGACATAATTAAAGTTCTCTTAATTACATTATTCTCCATCATATATACACTATATATATATATATATATATATGAGGAGGGATCCACTTACTAGTAAGTGGAAAAGGACTTACTTCACATCTCAATCATATATATATATATATATATGAATTCTTAATTATATTGTAGCATGTTTATGCATGGACATATAGTTCTACTTACAATACCAACAGCTTCGCTTGCAGCAACAGCTAGAATATCAGCACAAGAAACAACGCCAGGGCATAACTCCTCCAATTGAGATTTTATGTTGTCTATCACCTCAAAACCCCTAAGTGAGTTAGCATTGGGGAAAGAATTCTTCTCACCAGTGAAATTTGGTGTATCGTCTAACAACACTGATGCATCACATCCCTGTACAAGTACAAAATAATGTAACATAAATATGCATGATCATTACCAAACTTTTATATATTGATCAATCAAGCTAGTATTAATTTGTAGCATGCACATTAATCAATCAAGCTTCAATTTCTAAGTTAGTGAACCCAAATCCTTATATTCTCACTATTATCTCTATGGAAACTACCACTGCAACTGCAACTTGATTTAAAACTAATCATATGCATAATAGCTCATGACTATGGTTTTTGTGTAAGCAAATGCATAAGGCATGCAAATATTATGAATGTAACAAAAAAGCAATAATGAAAAAGAAAAAAAAGATGAGTTGAGTTACTTGGACAAAGCAATCATGGAAATGTAGTCGGAGCAATGAAGCTCCCATGCGACGTTCACGGTATACAGCATCATCCACTGCTTTTTTTATGGTTTTAATCACTTTTGGACATGTTCTATCATAGAAATTATTTGTTAACTGAGCTGAACAAATACCAATCATAAAACATGTAAATACCAACAAATACTTTAGTAGTGGAAAAGCCATAGCTGAGTGAGAACTTGCCACCATCGCCAACTTAAAAGAGTTGTACAATTAATGAAGCGAAATATTAATTACATGAAGAGGTTTAAGATAGTTGGGTGGTTTATGTCCATGAAAAATCACACTTTATATAGAAGGTTTGCTTTAACTTAACTTGCATTTCATGTTTATGATCTCTTTATCCTGCATATCCTCCGGGTCAACTTAACAAATTACTCAAACATAATAAGAAATGGATATTTCACCATACCAAATAACGAGGATGTCATGGATAATACTAGTTAGGATAAGTACATCTAAAATCAATGTAATCTTCAACGACACATGCATCCTTTTGATTACAATGAAATTACACTTTTGTTATTAAAAAACAAAACAAAAAATGCACTTGTTTCTCAATTAATGGAGATGATCCTAATTCGGATAATACTAAGCATGTTAGTTATGTTGTGTTCAAGGTTTTAATTATGGGTTATTGAGTCAAGGTTAAGTTGCCAAAATCACATCAAGATTCAAGATCCCAACTTTTTTTTTTTTTTGATATAATCAAGGATATTCCTTAAAGGAAATTTATTATCCGTTTTTGTGTCTCAAATGATGTCATACACCAATCAAAATGTATAATTTAATTAGAGAAAAAAAAGTTATAAAAACATAAATTGATATTTTATATTATTTAGTGTAATTACATTGGATAGGGACATAGAGACATGATTGTTTTGGGACAGATGATCCTTCTTCGATATTCCTACCCTATGACTCATGAAGTAATATTTTTTGGGATGTATGAGTATTCATTTTGATCGTTAAAATGAATCAAATTTTTAATCTTATCCTACAGTTCCGGGGTAAATGTAAGGAGGAAGCGTTATATAGTTTATGATCCGTGGTCAGAATGCTTGGGTTCTCATTTTTGGGGCAGTAACTTGAATGTCAATTCAAAGCGATCTTGCATGGTGAGTTGAATTTATAGTTAATAGGTCATGAGCTTAATCATGTTTGATTGTATATTATTGTGTACGTGAATTCATGGCAACCAACATGCTTTGGAATTGAAGCTGTTTATTCTAACATTCAAGCAAAGTCCGTAGAGTATTCTTTTTGCATATTGTGGATCATTCTCACTATAAAATATTCACAAAATCTTATCGGATCACGTATCACACAATACTTTATTAACATTGCATTAAATTACTTTTGACTTATAATCAATCAAATAGACCAAGAATACATCATCCGTCAATTAAAGTATAAGCTTTATTTAAATATTCTTAAGGGTTTTTTTGTTTTCGAATTGAATTTTGAAGGAGAAAAAAGAAGAATAGAAGGCTTAATAATTATGACTATAGAGTAGTCCTTCATTTTGCATCAAAACTCAAGTAAGAAATGAAGTGTTAGACTAGGCATTGATGAAATGACAGTTAGTCCTGATTTGACCCTGAGAGGCAGTTAATGGAGTAAGCATGCTCATCTTTAACATTGCATCTGAAAAGTCTTTCTTGAAACGTCCCATGTTTCTGCTATATCTACTTACTTGACTATCTGTGATTCCTGATCCATTCACAAAGAGTTGTTGGTCAGAGTGTAGAAGACCCTTTAAGTTCACCAAGTTCTGATAGTAAGCATTGTCAAAAGTGGCTGAAGTTTTGGTATCAAAAGGAGACAAATTTCCATCACCACCTTCAAAGGGACATGCTGCTTGCATTGCTGCTGCATATGAAGAATCTATGTTGCTCTCATTATAAATCCTACCTCTGAAAAATGTGCACCTCGCTTGCCCTATCGTGTGAGCTCCTGGAACAGTATTACATATCACTTATTATTACGATAAATGAGAACAATCAATGTAGACTATTAATCCTTTCATTAATACTATAGTATATTTTAGTAATAAATTAACCTAAAAATACTCTTAACTAATGGAAACTAACTTGTTATTTTTCTATCAACATGTACAAAAGTTAACATGTGTTATTTCAAATGAGACATGTCTAATTAATTAGGTAGTTATTCCTTTGAGCTTCAAAGATGCTGTAATACTTTAAAGGAAGCTTAAATTACCTGATAAAATAACCATTTCTTGGGTTGTGAAATTTTTCTTGGCGAAAGCAGTGATAAGGCCATTAAGATCAAGAAAGGGAGCAGGTAAATCTGAATTAGATTCACTTAAACTTGCAGTAATTGAGTCTCTTCTGCCTAATGGTACGTTCCATCTTTGTCCACCAAGCTGACATAATTAAAGTTATCTTACATTATTCTCCATCATATATAATGATAACAATATATAACAACACACTATATGAAATCTTAATTAATTTGGTTGTAGTATATATATATATATAATATATATACTTACAGCACCAACAGATTCGCTTGCAGCAACGGCTAGGATATCAGCACAAGAGACAGTTGCAGGGCACAACTTTTCCAATGTAGATTTTATGTTGTCTATGACTTCAAACCCCCTAAGGGAGTTAGCATTTGGGAAAGAATTCTTCTCACCAGTGAAATTTTCTGTGTCATCTAACAACACTGATGCATCACATCCCTATATAAGACACAATGTATATAGCGAAACTTGACATTAACACATTAGTATTTATTGAAACTCATGCAGGAATTGCATAATGTATTAGGCAAATGCAATATGATGAGTGAAATAAGACTTGCCTGAACAAAACAATCATGAAAATGGAGTCTTAGCAAGGATGCACCCATTCGAGGCTCAGTGGACACAGCTTCATCCACTGCTTTTGTAATGGTTTTAACAGCTTTTGGGCAAGTCTTATCATAGAATTTAGTAGATAAATGAGCTGAAACTATTCCTATAAGACATGTAAAAATCAACAAATACTTGAGCTTGAAGCTAGGAAAAGAAACCGAGGCAGAACTTGCAGCCATATCAAAATGGTTCTTTCTATAAATTAGCAGAAAATTAAATGAAATGTTGTTGTTGGGTGATTATGAGCATGAAATGTTACATTTATATAGAACTATAAGGTTCAAGTTGCACCATATATGTTTTTTTAATATCTTTGTCCATATCCTCTTGGTCAAATGTGCAAACTTAAACATATAATGAGAAAGGCATATTTGACTAATAATGCAAAGGAGAATGTGAAGAACAAAGTTGGAGTGAGATGCTGTTTTGGTTGAGATGAAGAAACCGTGTAAACGATCAAGTATGTTAGCTGTATTGTGCTAAACAGTTTTGACTTTATCAAAATTCTTGCAGATTTCATATTTCAGGACAATGCACTTGGCTTCAAAGGCTGAAGCCAAATGTAACTAAAACAATAGTTTATGTCAGAATGGTTGGGTAATGGGTTTTATCTTATTCTTATATCCTCGTCCTTTCTCTCTTGGTGGCTAAAAATAAAAAATACGATACAATATCTTTTCTCTATTTCTACACTTCTAAATGCAGGTTGAATATTTGAATGAAAACGAAAAATCATTTTTTTTTCAAACAATACAAATCCTAAGTCTTCTTTATTTATTTATTTTTACAAAAAAAGATATCTTTAAGTTGTAGTTTGTTGTTGGACAATCCAAATAAGATAAGTTACCATGGGCGATCCAGTTATTAATTACAATGGTTCTATATAGATGCAAGTTATTCCTATAGTGACGAAGGATCTTCTCAAAGGAATTTTTGTTTTTTCCTTCTAATTTTAATGATGAAAATTATATTTTATCCTATCATTACATTTTTTTCCTTTATTTTTTGTGGCATTTGATTCTCCAAAGAGTATTCTTACTTTTATTCTTTTATTTAAGATAAGATGAAAAGCAAAAAAACAATGAGATGTATTTGTTACACTAAGGAAATATGAAGGATGTTTTGAGTTGCCTGTGTAGGAATTACCTTCAGTTAAATAAAAACAGACAAGGATCTGCTATCCCCAACCATATACTCAAGTCCGTCCCGCACCAATCAAAAAATGACATGTCAATTAAAAAAATTAAACATTCATGATTTTTTCTATTTTTACTTCATTTTGATTGGTGCGGGACGGACTTTGGAACGTGTTTGGGGACCGCAGATCCTCATCCAATAAAAACTATTATGTTGAAATGAAATATTAGTTTATGATACTTGTTTTATGTCCCTCTAAATCATAATGACTTAAAATATCACTATACAAAAGTCATTGATATAGAGCTTAAGTAGTAGATGGAAAGTATAAAAAACTGGCCTTTAATATGATGAGGAATGAATTATTATTATTTTGCTTAATAGTTTGGTTAGATTAAAAGGTCATGTCACATATTTGATGTAAATTGCAATGAAGATGTGTAGTTGAGTTTATAAAATGAAGCATTTGATATAGAAAGTGTAATAGGGTAGCAAGGAGATTGCTTGACTAACCTACGGGATTACATATATTTGACATTCAAATGTCTTCCTCTCCAAATATAATGTATTTATTACTTACGTCTCCTACTCCTAAGCTGTTTAAGCTTCGTATCCCTTCATCAATATCTCAAATCAATCCTCTCTCCATAATTCTACCTAATAATAACACAAGCTAGCGCAAACCTATTTTAACTATCTAACAATTCTAAAATATATTCCATGTTTTTGGTTTAACATTCACATTTTGGATAGACCCGATTCGACTTGCAATTACATAATATTTTATTTTATGTATTTTATATTATTTTTACCAATAATAAATTATGACAACTCTTATTTAGGAAAACTATACAATATAAAATGACTACGCTCGGTCAAAAAAGTTTACAGCAGAAAAATGTAGGAAATTTATAATATTTGTAGACACCATTGGCCATAGGAAACAAGGGAGCACTAAAAGATATTGTATTTCTTATTTGTTTAAATCACACTTAACGCGTATTGTAGAGGAGATCACTCACCAAAATCCTTCAGTAATGGCAAGGAAAATTATTTTTTAAGGAAAAAACACTTGAAGACAATTCAAACAGCTTCGTCTTCTACAAAGTTGACAGCTTGATCCCAATAATGAGGAACACCAGCATCTGCAAAAACTTTTCGGGCAGCTGCTTCAGTGATGCAATCATGAACACTGAACCTATGGAAGCTTGGTTTGGCAACACTTCCTTGCCACACCAGAACACACTTATTGACAGGCTTATCATCATCCGAATCCTCATTTTCTTCTGTCTCTTTTGTAAAATCACTCCAATTAATACGTTTAAGCATAAGTTTCCCATACCTCTTTATTGATTTGCTTCCACCTTCAACCACAACAACACTAACACCATCGCTAATCACAACACATCCAGACAAACGGTTCTCTTGAGCATTAACATCAACTCTAAAGCGGGCCTTTGGATGTGAGAGGTCATTAATTCTGTAAAGTGAGACAAGTGTCTCCAGTGTATTTGGGTCATCAAACAGCTTCTTTTCCTTCTTCTCCCGCAACTCAGCAGGAGTAAGCTTGCGTGCAATATTCCTATCTATGTGGGCCTGCTCACGCTCAGCAGCTGCACTACGTATTTCCTTTTCAATCCGGGTAGGATCTTGAGTTGCTTCAGAGCCCAGTACCTTCATTAAATTGCTAATCTTGACCTTTGGTTTAGGGGGTTCTATGACACCCTGTCTTATCATCTCCTGCCGATCTTTCTCCTTAGCCAGGCGCCTTTGTGTCCGCAGTTTCTTCTGCTCTTTCTTGGTTAGCTTGAGAGGTTGAGGTGGAGGAGGGCCAGGCTCAGCAGGTGGTTCAATAGGACGAGGATGCTCCACATAAAAAGTGATTTTTTCCAATTTCACTTTATCTTCAGCTAAAGTTCCATCAGCAAGGTCACCATAATTTCCAGAATGTAGAAGAGGAAGGTCCCTGATAAATTAAGACAATAAAGTTAATTATAGAAAAATGAACAAAGAGGGGGGAGAACTGAAACATTATTCTGATTAATGTTTCTGCTTTAATACTCAGAGTTTAAAGCGCAAATTGTGAATTGCTTAAATACTGGCAATACTACATTCACCAAATAAAACTTGTCTCAAACTGTTCATGTTCAAGTCCTTTTCTATTCAAATGATTAATAGTAGTCTTTTTTCAAACAGCAACAGCCTCAATGGTTATTTCAGTTTGTTCTGACAGATAAAAAGAATATAGTGATGTAGTACGGCTGTACGAGTGGTAAGGATATATATATAGAGAGAGTGAGTGAGTGAGTGAGGATATATATATATACACACTCACTATTTTTGTTCTGTGTTGGGATTCTGATCCTAGTTCTTATCAATTGTAGTCTTGTACTAGCGTCATTATTAGCACTAGAAACAATGAATAGAAATAGTGGTAATAAAACATGAAAATATGCATATTTGCTAAAAAAAATCTTCATCACTTAAATTTATGTGACTAAAATAACACCCTTAATACAAGTCCTACACTTCATCACTTTCACAAACATAATACTTATTTAGAAGCTACTAGTACAAGTAAAGCATAAACTTACCACCATTCAGTTTCTGGAATTTGATCCTTAGGTTTTTCTTTAATAACTCTCTCTGTTGTTATTTCTATTAAGTTTGGATTTATATCAGGAGCAGCCTTTGCCTTTGCCAATTGTGCTTGCTTGGCCTTCTGCTCTCTTGCCTGAGCTTCTCCAAATTTACTCTGCATGAACCAAACAACAGCAGAGCACATATAAGACAATTGAAAGAGGATAAGGGCAAGTCACTAGAGTGGGTACCTTCAGTTTTATTGCTTCAGCATCTTTTGACCATTTTCCTTCTATTACAAATTCGAGAGACGACTTCTTAGGACGCAAGAGCTTTGTTTTATTGATACCCATCCTTGGATCAAAATGAGGATTTGATTCAGGATCAACATCCAATACAGGTTTTAGTATTTCAAATGCCTCTTTCTTCTGTTTGTTAATGTTGACCTGGAATGTTTAGACATAGATTCTATGATTAAGATAAAAATCCCTATTAGAAGCAGATAGCGGACAGAAAGATATATTAAGTAAATACCTTCAATGTGCTAAGGTTGCTTGGCTTAGCCACATTAACAAGATTTCCATGTTCATCTACTTCCCTTCCCTGGGCATCAAGTCGAAGAACAGGAGCCTTGGTGGGTTTCTGTGGGATAGAAATATCTGTAACCATCTGGCCAGGAAACATGTTTATCAGAGGAGCAAATTGTGGATCTTGACGAAATCCCATCCTAGCAGCAAGCTCCTGAGCACGCCTGACAGCTTCATAGTTGGGTAGATTTGCAATACCAGCAGCAGTTGCACCACTAGCTTGAGGATTTGCCAAAGTAGCAGGCGCAGCTGAAGGGAAACCTGACATTTTTGCAAGAGACCCTGAAGAAGCTGGGAAAGCAGTTTTTGATTCATCTTTTGAACCTAAATGAGTGCTTCCTTGCAAATTAGAGTTAGAACTCTTATTCAACTGCACAACCAATAGCATAGAACTTAATGCATTGAGACTTGAGAGGAACGTGTATAAATATAAATAGTTTTAATTGTGGGAAAGTGAATAAGAATCAGCATGTAGTTACTGATGAGAATTATCCAACTGACAAAAGATACTTATGAGTACAAAAGATCTTACCTGAGGAATTTTCTTCAGCTTCTCTGCCAACTCCTTCTGCATTTGTAAAGCTTTCTTAGCTTTAGCTAAAGCATCAAAAGATAGGCTTCGACTTTTTCCAGCAGTTGAAGAAGACCCATCTGTACTAGATTTTCCAGTAACCTCATGAGACCTGGTAATATTAACTCCCTTATTTTCATTTGTGGTAGTAATTGAAGATACCTTGATAGGAGGAGAGGGAGGATTCGGAGCCAAAGATGCCTCAGGCACACTCTTCAGCGCCACGGCAGGCAATCCCATAGCAGTACCCTGAAAGAGCAAGGATAAAAAAACAGTAAATGTGTGTACTTCCAAATAATCCAAAAGGAAATACAAGAGGAGGAATTAGGAAACACAAAAGTGAACAGATAAGTACCTTCAACAGAAATCAAAATAATATAAGAGTAAAGAATAGAAAACATATACCTCTTGTAAACCAATAGTGGTTCAACCTATCAAATAATCATAAACACGAGACAGTCGTTCTAGCTCGATATTCATGGATGACTATATCTTGTAAAGATTCTCATATCAGTTCTCAATTCTAGAGTAAATTAGCATTGTTGTTGTAGTTCAATAAACAGCTTAACTAAGTGCTTATTCAATATGATTTTCTGGAATAACCCAGAAAGTGCTTATTTTCACAAGCTTTCCAGAAAAGTTTATTTAAATGAGCTAAGATGAGTCATAAACTATTTCATAAGTTTGTTTTCTAAGGTGTTCTTATAAGCCCAAATGAACTCTCAATCAGCTCATACAAACACACCTTAATTACTAATGCCTTTGCAGAAGTAACAAACTAAACAATCCTGTAATTTGAGGTGAAATTTGTAATTAGAATCGCATGTATTGGCAATGCTATGAACATAAGCACTCGTACAATACAATTTACTAATATGTAAAAGAATATATGAATCAAATTATTTCACCTACAAAAGACAAATATCGGGACAACTCACATTTTGTAGAGAAACGTTCCCATTGGGAGAGAAAGAGGCCTCGGCACCATCAAACTGGTGACTATGAATTGGTTGTTTAAGATTTTGTTCTTCTTGTATTTGAATGTGATCATCCTCTTCCTTCTTAACTTTATCCCCAAACTTCCTCCGTTCCCTCCTTCGTTCACTCTTATCCTCAGAAACCCTAATTCTCTTATCTTCCAATTTCCTATCATCGTCATTGTGTTCGCTATCTTTCCTCTTATGCAAATGATGAGATGGAGAGTGACGTCTCTCCACTGAATCTTCCCTCTCCTCAGTGCGAATCTTCACCCTGCTTTTGCTTCCTTCTCTCTCGTCTCTATCGTAAACCATATCTCTGCTTCCTTCTCTTTCATCCCTGGCCTTGTGGTCGCGCTTCTTATCCGATGATCGATGGTGGTGATGGCGGTGGTGATCATTGGAATCGCGGTGGGTGGTAGTGCGATGCTTGTAATCGCGTTCGTGTTCGGAGTGTGGATCTCTGGTTCTCTTGCGGGAATTGTCTACATCGTCCATTTTAGGGTTTTGGAATTTCTTTTTTATCTCTTCCTTCTTCTTTTTACTTCACTCTTTCTCTTATCTCTCTCAGTGTGTGCTGCTTCGTTCTATCATTCTGTCTCAATTATCTGATTCATTCATATATTTCTATAGGTTCAGTTCGGTTTTAGTGGGCTATTGGCCCAATCCAATAATCCTAAATGCTCTTTATAAAAATTAAATAAACAGAAGGGCTTTACACTGCTTAGGCTTCGGTAATAAGAATCCATATTTCCAATCTGCAAATAGCAATGAGTGAGTACATATACTATTATGAGAATAATGTATCTCCTAATATAAGGAGATAAGTTATTTCCTTCAGTCACTAAAATTGTGATATATGTACTATTTAATCATTTTCTTCAAAAATATTTCTAAAACTAAACAAAACAATACACATGTTATTTTTTAGTAGTTGAAGGAGGTAAGTTATCTTTTGGTATGAGGATATATTTTATTCTCTATATATATTTGTTGATATCCGTGGTATGGTAATATTTTTCCTTACCTGACCTTAAATGTCGGTAAGATTATACATCTTATTAAAAAAAAATTAGAAAATGAAATAGAAGGTAGAAATAAGAAATATATTCACAAACCAAACACCTTCAATCTTCACATCTTATTATACATACATATTTATTGTGTGGACCAAATACATAAGACAATGATAGATAACTAGAAGGCCAAATTAATGCATATGTGAAACAGTGTACGTAGTAGCTTCACGCAAGAGAATGTGAAACAACCTAATAGTCGTAGACAATATGAATGAACAAAAGATATGCATGCACATGGTGATGCCCAATTTCGGTATTGACTTTGATTGAGTGGCATACTTGGGAACACTACAAATTTATGTATTCATAAGAGTTAGCTTGCAAGTTGGTATCGACAACCATGTTTCTGCTTTTTTCCTCATACCCACAAAAAGGGTAATGTTTCCTTTCTCTATTAAGATACTCTTCTATTTTAATAGGAACTTACTCTTCTTGCTTTTCAATGGGAAAATGTGAACTCTTTACAATACTCATGCCTAATAAGACAATTCATCTTTCTTACTCACTTTTTTGATCCTCCGATCCTATCTATTATTAATTGTAAGGTGTGGCCTAAAATATCTGCTGTTGGTGCCATTTTTACTCACCTTGACGAATATAAATAAAAAATTGTATTTAAATATGACGCAACTTGTATGGATTTTTATAAAGTTAATTTTTTTTTTCCAGAATTGAGCAATAGACCAATAGTATTTTAATATAAAATACATCATTTCATGGCTGTAGTTTATATAGATAGCACCAACTAATTTAAGATAATATAAAGTATATTGAGATTGATCTTGAGTTTGATATTATAGATACTGAAGTATTTTGCTAATGATAATGGTCATATGTAAGAAGTTATACATTGTTTTAATCTCACCCGATATTTCCACAAATATGATATGTTATAAAGTCAATAAGAGTCCAAATGTCTCATTATTGTTTTTTTACTAGAGAATATTTTATAGTTTCCTGTAATTATATTTATTACTTTTTTTTGTCTAAAATATTATACTCACCCTCTCTATAATGTATATAAAAAATTATTTATGTAACTTCTTAAATTTCTCTGATGTAATTTACTCTATCTAATGGAAGATGGGGAAAAGTAACTTTTAAATTATAGATCATAATATATATATATATATATATATATATATATATATATTTTGTAGATATAAAGATTTATATATATACTCATTATATCATCAACAGTTCATTTGATTTGTATTAATTTATTTGAATAATAAATAATAATTAAACATAAATGATGAAATATATAATAACATTATATAAAACTGATAGATAATTTTTTCTTCTGTAACTTATATAGTATATAAAGGATGGAGATGCTATAAGAGCTTATCTTTCTGATGTTGATTTACTACCTTAATATTTCTGAATAATGGTCTTAAGAACGCTGCTTTAAAAAGACAGGTTAGGAAGATGGTAGCATCAAAAACAGTAATTTTGGTACAGAATTGCATATTTATCTAATCAAAGTGGTCAACCTCTTAACTTTATCTTATATAAACAGAACAGACAAACCAAATTCATGCATGCCCAAACTTTGAAATTCAGAAATGGGTTGAAAATCAGTCATAAAATGGGTCGCAATCAATCACGCTATAATCCCGAAGAATTTGTCGTGCCCTCACTAGTGAAGATATCCTAACTATTACGTTCTTTTTAACTTGCATAGAATAATAAATAAATATGTAAAAAATTAAAAGATTATGTCAATGTCTAATTTATTGAATACACTATTTCAATAAAAAATATTTATAAAATATTATGGAAATATCATTAATGGGTTGTCAAGAAATAAAGATACTAGCAATGGTTTAGAGAGGGATGAGAGAATAATTTGTCCTTCTCCATGCATTAACTGGAGACCCCCCTTGCCAAGGAACTATCTTACAGACATGTATTAATTCATAGAACATCTATATTTGTATGTTATTTTTTATATGATTATTGTTTTTGATATAATACAGCAGAAGATACTAACTACATATTTAATTACCATTTTTAGTATGTTCATCTCTATTAATGGAGAGACAATTCTTTGAAAATTCAAAAGAAAACTAACGTATAACGACATATTTATCCTTTTAAGTATAACAAAATAACATTTTGATCATAAAAATATAGAGAAATTGAAGTATTTGTCGGATCATATATCAGTCTTCTACTAGGTCTATGTTGACACTGTATAGTTACTATTCCTATTGAGTTACTATTACTTCCCCCACCAACTATGAAAATTGTAGTACATCACTCAAAATTTCATTTTCCTGTTTTGGTTATTTTATCACATTACTATATACCCTATCAAATTGATGCTTTGATTGAGAGTGCTAACCAATATTGGCAAAAGTAGATTAGTTATGTGGAAGAGTAAAGTCCTATCAAGAGTAGGGATGAAACTCATTGTTCAAATTAGTCTTGAACAAATTGCCTCTACAATTATATGAGCATCTTCAAAATTCCAAAAATAGTAGTAAAAAATGCTTCGAAAATTTTATGGACAATAGACGAACAAAAGCAAGGCTAGCCGCTGATAAAATGGGAAGTAGTATAGTGCTAAGATCAAAGAGCAATGGAGGGCTAGGTGTAGCAGATCGATCTAACCACATGCGGTTGTAGTAGTAAAACAATAACTCCATGCAAGATTTGTTTACGAGTTAAATTTTGGAGGAAAAGAAATAAGAAATAAAGATTTGAAAGTCGTGAAATACATTTGTGATAACTTTAAAGTGTGAAATGCATTTTTCATTAAGCATAAACATGTAAGGTACTGCTTAAGTGCTTCTTAACCTTTAACATGTATCATATCCAAAGATACAGCACTGGACCAATTGTTTAATCATATTAATTCAAATTATGGTTGAAACATAATATATAATTTCAATAACTAGTTTTTATATTAAATGAAAAGAAGTAGTAGTTGATGAGTGAAAGGTACATGGATTGCTGGACCAAAAAGTATATATTTTCTTAAATAATTAATGGTGCGAAAATTCTTATTACGTTTCGACGAATAGCATGCATTGATGAAAAAGGCATTGCCATTGGACTATAAAATTTGATCAATCACCCTCACGTTATTAAAAATTAATAATAATTATTATATTATATATTGATCTTTTTATTTATATGTGATATATAATAATGTATGATAATACAGGCCGCAATGTAGAATTAAATGTTGGACAAAATTAAGTAATTTGAACATTTATGATGTTTTTGTAATAGAAACGATATGTGAATAACTAATATATACGTTATATTTTTATTAATGATTTGTTCCATATGCTATTTTTTATTGTAAGATAACAAAATAAGTAGTTAAAAGAATTATGGTTAAGCTTTGTCTTTAATTTCTCTCCATAGATATAAGTAATTAATAAGCCATGTGATATTTATTCAATTCCTTGAAATCTAAGGCAACCAATTTTGTGTGTGTGTGTTATTAGAGACACCATGAGAGTGATTACGCAGTTATTGCTCCATTCTGATCATACCTTGCGATCTATGGCTTCTTTTCTGTGTGTAGTCACAATGAAAGTAATAGTTCATTTGCAATTTTCCATTTTTTTTTTGGATTTTGTGATCATAAATTATGGATTTCCCATTGCAAAAACAAGCCCTTACTTTTAGGCAAAGACTCCAGCCACGCGTGTAACTGTCTTATGGAGTAAGTGGCATTGGTGGCTGTAACCTAATCATTAAGAAATCTATTGATTTAAATCATTACTGCCCAATAATAACATGTAAGAATAACAACAATATAAAATTTTAAAATCAACATATTTTTATTGGCAGATAATAATATGTGAAACATGACTTTTGGATAACCAAATTTGTACATGAACCAAAACAAAAGAGGTAGTTAAGTGGAATTGATATCACCCGTCCCAAAAATGGTGTCTAATAATGTCTCGATCCACTAAAAAACTATCACATAGTTAATATAAAAATTAAAAAAATATAAATATTTTTTTTTTACATTACTTGATGTAACGTGATTGGCTTGAGGCATTGTTACATCTTCAAACGTTAATCCAATCTCCCTTTCTAACTCACCGAAACTGTGAAAGAGGGACAGTACAAGATTTGAATATTAATCACGTGCTCTGTGCCTCTGTTACATCTAGCAATTCAGGACAAAATAATTTTGTTTCGTTGCATTCAAGGAGAAAAAACAAATACAATTCAACAGCTTTTATGTTCTGGACAAATATAAATCAATCCCTTATTTGAAAATATTGGCCCGCCTGCTTCTAATACAAAGAAAACAAACCAGTTTCTTTTTGTAAAATAAAACATTTGGGTTTATTATTATTAGCGTGCGTGTCTGTCAACCCGTTTTCCTATTGAGTGAATTATAATTTATTTGTATACTTTTATTACATTTTTCAATAACTATAACAAAATCAACAAAACATGATTTGCAATTTTTTATGTTAAAAAATGAAAAAAAAAATTGTCGTGTTCAAATATTGTCTTGATCTATGTGGAAAACTGTCATATTCAAATAAAAAACCGTAAAAGTTACATAAATAAACATGGAATATAAAATGAGGAAATATGTTATATGGTTTTTTTGTTATAAAATATAAATTAATAAGGGCAAAATAAGAAAACACAAATTACACAATCATCAATAGTTATTTTGTGTTTTACTACGATTATTATGTTGCAACGGAAAGTTTATTGAAAGAATAAGATAAAATATTATTCTCTTGTTAGTCTACCCTATTATATTGGTTTAATCTGTTTTTTTATCTAAGGGGAGAGTGGCGCTAAAAGTGAGTATAATTATATATATTATCATATTTCTTATTCCATCATATATATTTTTATCTTCTTCTCTTCACTAAACAAGCCCCATGAGTAAGATTTTAATAAATAAAAAATAATGTTGAAACTCAGCCGGGAGTTCCAATAACATTATGTTCACCCTAAAGTAAAGATGTATCAACTTAGAAAAATAAAAGTATACGACACAGTAACAAAAAATAGACTTAATACTCCACTTTCTATTATATGTATAAAAATTACAGGTGTAGTACCATTTTATTTCGTTCCGAAACTATCCATAGGATTTCGGTAAATTTGGGCAACATTAGCCAAACTACAATTATGTTGTCAATATATTTATCAATTATATTTTTTATAGGCAAACTGGCAAAGTTTAAGATACGGTGGCAAAATTCTACATATCAAAATGTCTTATTTTGTTTATATTTATTTGTTTGTGAATTTATGTGTCCTGAGTTAAATAAAAGAAACAAAATAAATATCTAAACTCATATAGAGTAAAATACATCCCTATTAGAATAGCAACGACAGTTATGTTTACCTAAGCCAGGATGGATGTACCAAACAAATTATTGTACTAAGTTCATAGCCACAGAAAATAGTTTTTTTTTTTTAAATATCTAATGTTTATAGAATCTCAATTAATTCTCAACTACTGATGCCGCGTGTGTTTACATTTTTTTGGTAGTGTTTTTTTTCATAAATATATAGATTGATGTTAGCAAATAAAGTTGGAAATTATATTTTATTAAATATTTAAATAAGTAAATATTGTTGGGAATTATATTAAACTTTGTTCTGGTTGCTACCATGATTTGAATCTGAGTATTGATGGTGACACGTCGAAATTAAATTTTACTGATAAGATATTAAATGCAATTAAACCAAATATGAAGAGATACCAATCTAATTTCCTCTACATAGAAATAAAAACATGATATTTATGTTGATCAAGCTTTGTAGTTTTCACCAGCTATATTATATGTATTCCTTTTCACCAATACTTGAAGATCCTTAAGATAAAATAAGTTACGAACTAATGTTTCTAGAATCATTAGGCCACGAGTACGAAGTCTTTTTTTGAACAAGTAAGGGTTTCTCTAAGCTGGAGAAAAGAAAAAAAGGAAGAGGGAGATAGAAAAACGTTATTATCGTTCAATGATGACGAACACCTCCAAAATAAAATAAAATTGAAAACCTACCAAATATTTTGATGATGAGAGAGATCACGGTTATAATGTTGGATCAAAATATACACTATTGTATGCAAACCTACTTGTCATGAACCAAAAATGTATTATTCTTAATGGAATGAACATGTCCTGTTTTTATTAATTCGGTGATATCAATCAATAATATTTTTATATTATTTGATATAATTAGATGAGAAAACAAATGTTCACATGTTAACACAGCCATCATTAAAGAAGAATCAAACCAAAAATAAAGGAGACGTTAAAGATAAGTAATATTAATTTAGGAGCTGTAGTTGTAGGTCACCTTTCACACAACTCATAATATCTTTGTTAAAACCGCATAATAAATACCTAATCTCTATAACTATAAGTCTATAACCAGTGTAATGTGTTATGTATTATGCACCTTTCATATCAACTCTTCTTTGTTTATAAAGTGCATGCGCATATAATACGACGCCGTATTTCTCACTAATGGAACTCCACGAAGTCACGCGCCGCCCTGCTTCCAATGAGTCTCTGACTCTCGGGCAACACCTCAAGCACGTTGGAGACGTGCAAAAAGATGCCTCCGGCGATGGTAGTGAGACTCCGGTGCACCATGCACTAGACATCTCTGATTGTGGCGTTGGAAATGAACCTCGTGCGGTTCCATTCGTTCTTTCCTTCGGCAACCTCACGTACAGCGTCAAGATTCCATGGAAATTGAGTTTTCCTGCATTGTTTCCAAATCGACGAAGCCAACTTGGTGCAGCAGCGGTGGCGGTGGAGCCCATTGTCGGAGAGAATATGTTCACACGGACCAAGACTTTGTTAAATGATATCTCCGGTGAAGCACGTGATGGCGAGATCATGGCGGTGCTCGGTGCTAGTGGTTCCGGAAAATCAACACTTATCGACGCGCTGGCGAATAGAATCGCGAAGGGAAAGCTCAAAGGAACCGTAGCGCTGAACGGCGAAGCATTGGGATCGCGGCTTTTGAAGGTGATCTCCGCGTACGTAATGCAAGACGATCTTCTCTTTCCAATGCTCACCGTCGAAGAAACCCTCACCTTCGCCGCCGAATTCCGCTTACCACGTAGTCTCTCAAAATCAAAGAAAAAGGCGCGTGTTCAAGCCCTAATCGACCAGCTAGGACTCCGAAACGCCGCCAAAACCATAATCGGAGACGAAGGCCACCGTGGAGTCTCCGGCGGTGAACGGCGTAGAGTCTCAATCGGAATCGACATCATCCACGATCCTATCCTCCTTTTCTTAGACGAACCAACCTCTGGACTCGACTCCACAAGCGCGTTCATGGTGGTGAAGGTTCTTCAAAGAATCGCACAAAGTGGAAGCATTGTTATCATGTCAGTTCACCAACCAAGTTACCGAATCCTTAGCCTTCTTGATCGCATGATCTTCTTATCTCGCGGCCAAACCGTTTACAGCGGTTCGCCGTCGCAGTTACCGTCATTCTTCGCCGAGTTCGGTCACCCAATACCCGATACTGATAACCGAACCGAGTTCGCGTTGGACCTAATACGCGACCTAGAAGGTTCCACTGGTGGAACAAAAACCTTAGTAGAATTCAATAACTCATGGCACAGCATGAAGAAATTACAACACCATGACCAAAACGGCATGTCGTTGAAGGAAGCTATAAGCGCAAGCATTTCAAGAGGGAAACTAGTTTCTGGGGCAACAAGCACTACTAAAACGAACCCATCATCTATGGTGCCATCTTTTGCGAACCCGTTTTGGATTGAAATTGTGACTCTTTCGAAACGTTCCTTCTTAAACTCGAAGAGGATGCCAGAGTTGTTTGGAATGAGAATGGGTACAGTGATGATAACAGGTTTCATTCTTGCAACCATGTTTTGGCAACTTGATAATTCACCAAAAGGGGTTCAAGAAAGGCTTGGCTTCTTTGCTTTTGCTATGTCCACCACTTACTACACCACCGCTGATGCACTCCCCGTGTTCCTTCAAGAACGTTACATTTTCATGAGAGAGACTGCTTACAATGCTTATCGAAGATCCTCGTACCTTGTCTCACATGCTCTTGTTTCTTTACCTGCTTTAGTGTTCCTCTCTTTGGCTTTTGCTTCAATCACTTTTTGGGCTGTGGGGCTTGATGGTGGATTTTCAGGGTTCTTGTTTTACTTTCTTATTATCCTTGCTTCATTCTGGGCTGGGAATTCCTTTGTCACATTCCTATCTGGTGTGGTTCCACATGTTATGATTGGTTACACAATCGTTGTTGCTATTCTTGCATATTTCTTGCTCTTCAGTGGTTTCTTCATCAATAGGGACAGGATCCCAAGTTATTGGATTTGGTTTCATTACTTATCTTTGGTGAAGTATCCTTATGAGGCTGTACTTCAGAACGAGTTTGATAATCATTATAAGTGTTTCGTGAAGGGGGTGCAGATATTTGATAATACACCACTTGGGTCGGTGCCTAATGCAATGAAGTTGAAGCTTTTGGAGAGCATGAGTAACACACTGGGAACTAGTATAACTAGCTCCACATGCTTGACAAAGGGTGCTGATATATTGCAGCAGAATGGGGTTACAGAATTCAACAAGTGGAACTGTTTGTTGCTCACAGTGGCTTGGGGTTTCTTCTTCAGGTTACTCTTCTATGTGTCATTGTTGGTGGGGAGCAAGAACAAGAGGAACTAACATGTCCCAAAAAATCTCTCTTTACATTTCTAAATCAATCATGGTGTACTAAGAAATGTAAAAAAAATTATTTTCTAATTTCACCAACATGATACAAGATACTAATACTAAACTCATCATCCATAATAAATTTGAATTTCCCTATCTTTTTTATTTTTTCTTTTCTCTTATTGATGTATTTGTTAATTACCATTGTAATATGTTCTTTGCAAGTTATGGGATTCGGGTATAATAATATTTCGTCAATACACAGTTAATTTATAGTGTGTTTTGTTTAATGATTGATGCATATCTTGGTATATAGTTTCTTGTCCTACAATCGTGGCAACCAAAAGATAACAAAATGAAATTGTTCACATCTACCATATTTTTTATTTATATTTTCAGATTTGTTCACTTTTATTTCTTACAATCTATTTTCTAATCGTTACTTATTTATCATAAAAATTGTGAACATGTCAATTACTCTCTAAATTAATATTATCCTCTTTCACTCTATTTGTGAACAACACATTTTTCTTATTGCTATATATGGATATGGTATTTATATCATAATATTATTTCAAACTATATAAATTATATCAATAATGTGTTAGTCTAATAGTATATCATTATGTTAGATTTCCAGAATGACCAAAATGTTAAGAGTTCAATTCCTGAAAATGACAATTGTTGGAAGGGACAACTACACATGTGAAAAGAATTAGTTCCTCACCAGGGAATATAGTACAAAAAGAAATCTATGTAAATTATAATATATATAAGGGAATCTTCATCATATATAATAAATATATACAGGATATATATAAGGACGTGCATTTATGTTTATTGTAATAGTCTTCTTTAGATATTTTTGGTTTATCCTAATTTTAGAGGAAAAAGTTGCCTTGTCTTACACAAATGTTGTAAAAATGAGGTATTTAAATATGTAAAATTATTACTTCTTTTCTTAGGCTCTGGAATTTAGAAATGAAATAAGATATAAAAAACTGATCATTACTTCACTAGTTTGTGGAATTTTATATATAATGGACAACTCATAATGCTTGTATTGTACCCAAAAAAAATATAGGGATTATATCATGTCTAGAAATTCTTATAGAACAATTACCCATTTTTAATAAAAAGAAGTTTCAAATTATTAAAACACAATAAAATAAAGTTTTTAAATATAACCAACTTAAATACACTATTCAACTTATTAATACCCTACGACCCGGAAATAAAAAATAAACTTTAAAAATTGATTAAGATCAAATATTCAATTCATGAAAACAACACTTATTGGGAGACAATCACTCAGTCTAAAAGGGATTAGTTAATACTAAAAATTGAATCCTAATGCTGTTATTTACTATCCAGAGAACTAAATTACATGACATTATTACATTAGTAGTCCTGTCCTTCACCTGAAAAGAATGGTAATCACTACCAACAATGCTCATCAGAGCAGTTTAATCAGAAAACAAGTTTCAATACCCCTTTCCCCTTCTTTTTCATATTGTATATTCCACTTTCCTAATCAATATTTTGATTCTAAGTTACAAAAAAAGAAAACATGGCCATTTGCAATATGGCCTATGGACGTAAAAAAAAGTACATTAAGGGCTGCAACCTTTTCAACTAATTTTCTGAGAGATCTGGCTATTGTAATTCAAAAGTCAAAAGTGATGAAGTTGGCTATAAAGGTGTTCTTGCAAAAAAATCATTAACGTCAAGATTGGCATCTCCATGGGCCACAGCATCCTCAGGCTCTGGCACAAACAGACTAGATGATGATGCCTGCAAATTAAACGTTCCTTATGAATCAATCAAATGTTCTCATAATAGTGCTCAAACTATATCCACTTGGTCATGTAGAAGAATTGAACCACAGGACCAAATCAAGTAAACTTGGGGGAGGAAAAGCAGTGATTCAAGGCATAACAGCAAATGCTATAAGCTTTGTTCTGTGAATATTAAAGGAAGAGTAAACATGTGAGAACAAAGGGTAGAGATCAAACATACTTTGGTATCAAGCACCATGTCTCCGTTGTTATCAGTAATTATGCTGGCACCATGCGCTTTTAACCATTCTAAACACTCTTCTAAAGCATCTGTGTCTTTCTCATCCCTTACTTCATTTGTGGGAACAATGGTTGAGAATCCAAGAACCCGAGAAACGTGTGAAACAGGTACATTTGGGCGATATGACCGGCACATGCAGCTCACGGCTTTGTAGCGCATCTTCTCAACAGAAAGTTCTGTGGAAATTAATTCAATATATATCGTTTCAGTTGTACCCTTTTAAAATACATGATATTCAGCTGCTTTGTATAATTGCAGAAACTCACCCATAAGGCAGGTGTTCAAGTTAGGAGCTGCCCTATATAATCTGAAGAACGCAACATAATTTCCTGAAGTTACAGCTGCACGAACTGCAAGGGCATGCTGTACAGCTCTGTCCATCTTTGCTTCACCAGATAACCTGGCATCAACAACATTAGACATTCATATCTTAGGCATTCAGATGGGGGAAATTTGAGGATACTCATAATTATACAATTACTACAACAGTAACAGCAAAATATGAAAATACAGCCATTGAAATTCTTCATATGTAGGTCTAATTTTCTATCTACTTTGTCAGCTGTCACCTCGGAATGACTAAAGGTGCTAAGCACACGCTATTGCTAGCAAACCACCCTTGCACTGACATAAAAACAATAAACCTTCAAATTGCCAGTTTTCTAACCTTCAAAATTTTCATAGAAACCTAACCACAGCCCAATATATAATCATTCTCCTATCCTGCCATGGACACAACGTCAGGTGAAGTGGCAAGACTACCCTTTGCACAAACAAGCTTTTTCGTTTTTTTGGTGTGACAAAAGAATGGAAGCTATGATTTTTCGTAAAATCGCATGGTCATTCACAGGAAGACCAATGAAGCTTCACCTTGGCCATTGTCAAACACCACTTTGCTCTCGATTTAACATCTTTTAAGAACATACAAGTATAAGGCTAACCTTGACATTGATGATATGAGATCTCTGTTATTATTTGAATGCAATATAACGCAAAGCAAGTTGTAAGCAGCAAATTCCATATAGGACCCCTCAATCCCTTCAGCATAAAGAGTTTTCAACTGTGATTGGCACTGAAATCACACAACAGTGTCAACATCAATAACAACCCTGAAGATAATTGGTTCAAATTCAGCAAATAAAAACATGTTACACAATTGTGCATAATCATTAATCTTCATTCAGCAATTACAGGGACTTCACTACACGAATCAAACAATTTCACAACCAAAACAGTAAACCATTCTCATTTCCAAAACAAATAAAATGGCTCCTAAAAACACTCTCACAATGTCCTCTGATTCAAAATTTATAATCTACTACATCTTGCATGATTAAGTAATCCACAGACAAGAAGATTTGCAGGAAGGTGAGGTTTGGGGAAAGGCTATGGCATGATTAACGGATGAGAATTGCTTCGTTGGAGCTCTTGACCGAAAGCGAAGACAGATGACAGTAGGTAGACCAGAGACAAATGAGGGATTTCAATTTCCTCCCAAGAGCAGGATCTGTCTGGCAGTCACTGGAACATGATGCACCCAAACTTGTCAGGATGCATCATAGAAGCTGCCCTGAAACATTACAAAAGAATGGGCTATTTATGCAAACTATCTAGGTGCCATTATCGAAGCATCATTCATTAAATTCCTATAGCACATAGAATGACTCCATTATAACTTGATAATTACTAATCGCTTTGAATGAAATAAATGAATTCCTGATTCAGAAGGAAACCAGTACAGATACATAACTTGAAAACTGAAGGCAATAGCAATAAAAAATAATCACAGCAAAAAATCAATGAATTAATTGCAGCTCAAAAAGCACAGAACAAACCTGATTAAACTCTGGAAGATCCCCAAATTCCAGTGCCAATCGGGCATGTGTTTCATACACCTGAAAAATAATGTAAGAGTTATCATGAGAAGTAAAGGAAGTAAATATAACAAATCCAGAATATAAAGGCTCAAAAAAATAAAAAAAATAAAGGTGATGAACTGCTTTCATTATAATAACTCAGACTGATAAGGAAATTAAAATTTTGGAAAATTTCTCAAACAATTAATTAGTAGCATAGCCGAAGTCATGTTCAGGAATCAGGGGCGGGGCCAGAAGTTTACTATGACAGGGTCTAGACCATGGCATCCCCATTTTCCCCCTCCTCCCAACTCTGTGGAACCATTCAAGTGGAAATATGAATAAGAACAGCTTATAGAACATTATCCATCAGAATATATCAGCACTTGACTGTACCTTGACTGTTAGTTGATTGCGTATTCGTTGAACAGTAAGGTCTTGGCGAATGGACTTCAGCTGATCACATTTATAAAGATAATTCTTTTGGGAACTGTGAACCATCAATAAAGCTTTTTCAAGAACCTCTTCAGGTCTTACCTGTATGTTAATAGCATTTTAATAAGATGAGGGGACAGAAAACAGCATGCCATTTACATTCCTAAGATGAGGTAATTACAGTAGCAGGATCAGGTGAAGATGTTAGGCGCAGGTAACGTTTTTCAATTTCTTGGCAAGTACCCTTCACAGTAAGAGCATCCCAGTCAATGTCCTCCACAGCTTTGCTGACACCATCTTCAGAGCTTTTGCTAAGAACTAAGGCGCTAGCCCTTCTATTGTACACGTTTCCAGCTCCAGCACTTTTTTTCCTGGAGTGATTATTTTCTGAATGGTGCCCTTGCCCATATTCAAAACGTTTAGAACGATTTTCACGTCTCTTCCTTTCCTCTGGTGAATCACTAAAAGTCATTGAAGCGGAATAACATGCTGTCAAACTTTGCTCCTTATCACTATCACTAGATGCATCGCCATTTTCAGAAGCAATAGAAGCATCAGTACGACGCTGCTTCTTAAATGCCCTTTGTGGTGTCTTACTAGATGTTCTCTGGATCAATGGAGAAAACTTACTATTCCTAAAAACATCATCCTTGCTCCCTTTGATCTCCATTACCATCTGCAATCCATTTTCATTACCAACTGTCAATATTAGTATGTCTTACAGAAATATAAAAAATTGAACAAGTCAATTAAGTAAAGTCTAAGAGAACTGAAAAGCTTTATGGCAAACATTTTTAAAAAAAAGGTTGTTATGCAGAAAATAAATATAATACACATGACAGAAAATAAAATTCGAAGTTAGTACTAGCTCTACCACAAAAAATAACATGTAAGCCTTATATTTCCCAAATGATAAAGAAAGGGCTCAACAGGGGGAGGGGGTGTTCCATTTGGTTTATGACAGAATAAAATGACATCATTTGTCCATGTTCCCAAATCCCATTTAGTAGGAAAAGGCTTTGTTGTTGTAAAATAGTTTGAATTCTGAAGGAAAAAGGATCATTAATTCTTACATAACATAATTATACTGCACTTACTCTCCAGATCACAATTATAAATATCAATGACCATAAATATGCATGCATAGCCTCAAAATATCCCATATTTAAATAAAAAACATATTCGTGCAATAAAACCAAAGATCAGAAAACAAGTGGGAAAGCAGGAAAAAGTGAACTCAGTAATTGTGATTGCACTCCACATAATATCTATAAAAAGAGGCAACATGAATAACACAAATGGGAATCTTTTCAAAAATTCATAAATTTCTTAAAATCCAGAAATACCTTTCTGTCCTTTTCACTATGTTCCCAGCCACTGTATTTCACCCTATCATTATTGATTAATGCTGGATTGTTAACTGGCTTCTCCTCCGGTAATGGCTCCCACCTGCTTTTGGATCGTCTAGGACTTCTTTTATACTTTGGCAATAATGAATCAGAGGTTGAAGATGGTGAACTACTGCATGAAATGATGACAAATAATAACATTTATTAAATAATAATTACATTACAAATAAAAAGAATCAATCATTAGAATATTAATCATGTTTAAGTTCATGGGATAAGATGCATAATTGCATATGATGCCTAATAAAGGTATGAATACAACAGACATATAATATAGGATATAATACAGCTTGGATACATTAGCACAAAATAATCACCAGTGCACCACATCTATAATTATGTGCACTTACATACTTAAAAAAATGAATTACATTTGTATTTTCGAGTATGAAGATTGAAAACTTAAAGCAGGGTATAAGGTATATTCATGAAACTAGATATGCAAATCTATAAATAAAAAGTTTTAAAAGATAAAACATTAATTACTCTGAAGATAAACATTAAGGTGTGTGCATTGGCATCATTTACGGGAAGATAACTTCCCCAATTTAGGTGTAAGTGCTTAGTGGCACTAAATATTCTAAATAGTATAGACTGGGGGGATTAATTGTTTCTACATTGTAAAGTTTAATTAACAAACACACAGGGGAGCTCACAATGACATTCAGAATTATACCAATAGCTATCTTCAGATTTGATAAAATTTTAAAACATAAAGTTCAGTATGATGTACTTCTATATAGTCCAGTTAAAAAATTGGAGGAAGAAAAGCTGATCAAACCTTGAAAAATTAGTGAAAATAAGAAGTGCCTGAAGTTTACACACAAAAACAAGAGGTAAATGAGACATATCATACTCTTTATTGACCACATCTGCATCTGGCATTTGGAAAAGTAGTTCCATATCCCAATTTCGCATGGAGAGGGTACCATCAGCTGTTGCCTTAGTAATCATCTGAAAAGGAGGTTAAGGAACCTTGTAAGATTATTCCAAAAAAATACAACCATTCAAACAACTTACATGATTGACGCCAATAAAGGTGACAAGCAGACAGTGCATAAAATTAAATGCTTGTCTGGTTGTTCCCTACAACAATGTAATCCATGTAATGTACACAAGGTAGTACTTACAGATTGACTGATTGCTAGAATGAAAATTATTCCAACAGTTTTTCTATGAACTTAATCCTCCTCGTGTAAGAAAAGCAAATAATAATTTACAAAAAAAATCATATTTTAAGTTTATTGTTCCAGCCAGCACCTAAAAGTAGAATTATGATACCAAACAAGTGATAGGTGCATTTCAGACTTCAGAGTTATAAATTTAATGTGTAAGTATATATTATAGTACATGTGGCAGATCTCACTAGCCAATAGCTCTATTTGTTAAATATGCTAACTTTTTCAACATGTCCATTTAATCAATTTAATTTAACAAAAATAAAAAACTACGCAATTACAAAAATCAGATAATTCTACACAGAAAACACCTTAAGCTTTTGCAGAAATTAGTTTTCAAGATCATCATGTAACATACTTCAATTATCTCAATTATAAGTTAAAATAGTACAAGCAACACAAATGTGAAGGGGGGAGAAATCTTACGAAATCATGAATATTTACAATACAAAAGGAAAAATCACCTCCTTCATGATAGCCTGACATGCTGCCATTTGCTTATCATCTTTACAACGGGCCAAAGCTCTTTCAACATACCCACGCAACGACTTGGGGAACATACCAGGCTGTAAGAGAATAATTTGATATTTATTAAAACTAACACATAAAGGCATCACCATTTTAATTGCAATGCCAACTTGTTCTATACAACAAGCATGCATTTAATCAATTCCTCGAAAACTAAAACTGTCAATTCAAAATTATGCTCTTATTCCAACTCATGTTATTTCACTAAAACAAAAACTTCGGAAGAGAAAATTTGTAAAAGGGTTCTTTATCATTTCAGCCTTTGACATCTACTATATCTTTCCAGTAGGTCAAGAAAATTGCAGTGTGGCATTCTATCATGCTTTCAATTTTCGCTTCCTTTGTCTATTTTTACATTTTCTTTAAATGTTAGTTCCCCATGTTAGTTTCCGATCCCTTTCTTTATCATATCTCCCATGTTAGTTTCCATTTTAAAATAATCATTATAAATGAAAAACAAAAAAGTAATGCAAAACTATTATTTATGCCTTTTCTTTTTCCCACATCTTTTATTATGCTAGGGTTGGTGCTTGACAATGTTACTCATTTTCTTGATTTCAATTATTTAATGTAATTTTTCCAGAAAAATTACGTTGAAAAATTTCAATACAATAGCATCTCTTTTTATCACTTTGAAGTTCCAAAAGGAATTCGAACTCAAATTAGGATAGCCCTACCCTATTTGCTCTCTTACAACCAGTTGCATGCCGTGTGACCAAGAAACTTCCTAAGATATTAGAACAAACAACTTTTTTCAAATATCTAAAGATCAGAATGAACAATCATTTCCAAATATATAACAATCAGAATAAACAATTTGTTTCAAATTTCATATATGCTAAAATGTTCACAGATAACCTTTTAAAAATAAATGTCTATTCATTTAAATAAACAACCTTTCCAAACATCCACAAAGAAGCAGGACACATGAAACACGGGTCAATGTGCTGACTTTTTAAATAAGACAATTTGACAGTCATCTTGACATAAAAATTAGTCTTTTCAACGGGGCTTACTTTAAAGATAATTCGAAAAATTAGGTAGCTTTACTTCATTATATTTTCCTTTGTTCTTTGTTTTGGTTCTCTTTTTAGACTAAGGAGCAATCATTATCCCATAACCCTTCATAATTACATTCTTTTGATCTTAATGTCTTCTTTTATAATTAAAAATGGATTCGTTGCTACTCCCTACAAACACAAACAAAAGTAAATTCAAACATATCTCAATCAACTTATAGTTATGTTAACTTCAAGAACTTTGTGGATCTGTTTTTTCTTTAAAATCAATATCATTGTCATTCCACAAAATTTTACGGTTACTGCCAATTGCCTAAAGGAACCTTCTCCTTTTATCCGGGTATAAGACCGGCTATGTATAGCCCAAAACACAATCACCGCATAAAATAATTAAATAATTAAATTCAGAATGGAAATTATAGTCTAGTATGCATTAGATAATGCAAAACAATCACTGCATACAGTCGTTCAAATCTCACCTTAAGTATAGAATTAGCATCACCACCAGATGATACTTTCTCAGTTGACTTTGGCAATGAAACAGCAATATAAGCAGGTTTTCGTGATGCACTGGTTGTGGAACTATCATTTTCAGTTTTGAGCTGTCCAAATGCTAAATTTGAAGGAATTTGAGGATTCGTTGGAATTTGTACTTGTCTCGTATTCGAATATGGAGCATTGTGTAAGGGTGCTGGATTCACCTGTTGAGAAGGAGGTGGCAGAGGAGGAGGAGGAGGAGGAGGAGGAAGAAAGTGAAAATCAGTTCCCTGGGAAGATGTGGTCTTCTGATGATCCTGAAATTTATCATAAGAAAATTTTAAATCTAACGGACTTTGATAATTTGGTTGAGTAGGATTACTTTGGAGATTCTGAGAAGTTTGGGCCCCATGATTCCAGTAACCATCGTGACCACCACCACTATTTACTGCAGCTTGCTGACCACCAAAAGAAGCGAACACGGAGTGAATTAGTTAACTAAAACAGAAAAACATCGAAATAACTAACCAAACCAAATGCTAGAACCTTTTAGTAGCCAAACAAGATTAAATATCCAATATACTAAAATTTGCATAGAATTGGAATACAGGTAAAAGACCAGACCTAACAATGTCAATAAGGAATAATTTTGCAATGAATATATCAGAATATAACTACAAAAACTATAACCAAAGGAATTTGATATGTATAAATAACAATTTATTTGTTCTTTTGATTCAGCTTTTCTAAGTAGCATGGGTTTTCCCTCACTTTTTATGAGAAAATAATCCTCAAACCTGAAAAGAAGGCATTGCAGAAGAGCTGCACTCCTGTCTCCAAAACTGTGGATAAGATTGTGAAGGCTGGCTAGTTGGAGTTGCATAACCACCACTAGCTGCTGGTGTTGCATAATCATTAGTAGCTGCCGGAATAGGACAGCCCAAAGTAGATGATCTTGTGACAGATAAGTTCTCTGTCCCTGGTGCGCAGCTCACTTCTGTTTGGTTGTAATAGTCTGCCCACTGCTTGTAGTGCTGCTGATACTGGACCAAAGTGGCTGCAACACCAGAACTATAAGAGCCACTGGAATCGGGGGTGTAATTTGTATACGGCTGAGAAGAATAACTTGAATAACTGCCATTGTTCCATGTCGCCGCTTGGTTTCCATATCCGCTGCTGTTCTGGTAACCTCCAGTAGTCTGATAATCACCAGGATTGTAATAAGTGCTTGAATAACTTGCAGAGCCAGTATAAGACCCAGTATTCTGAAAGGAGGAAATAGGCTGATAAGGAGCACCTGTGTTTTGATACGCTCCTACCGGGTGTGAATAGGTCTGACTAGGTTGCTGCGGATAGCTGTTATAGTAGCCCGAGTATCCCGTGCTGCCATAACCATATGGATTAGTAGAGGTTGGGTATGATGTGTATGCATTGTAATCTTGTGGTACATTATCTGTTCCCAAATTTGATGAATTACCAGAAGTTGGGTTTGATATGTTTGCACTGTAATCATGTGGTACATTAGCTGTTCCTAAATGTGATGAGTTACCAGCAGCTGATGTTACATTTTGACCATCTTGAATGCTCCTTCCAGATGGTTGTGGATGCTGATCATACTGGTAGGTTGGATTAGAATAAATTCCATTCGTTGTGGAGTTATGAACAGTCCATGATATTGCTTCAGGTCCAGTTGTAGCAGGAGCATATGCAGATGGCTGATATTGGCATGCATCGACATGCCGATGCTACAAATGAGAGACGCATAGGTTATGCGCTTAAAGCATAAATTGTACAATCATTATAATTGAACTAGAAATAAAATAAAATATGGTCCAAGTAGTCTATGTCAAAAAAATGCAGGCGGGGAAATTTTAAATATCAAATAGATAATCATTTGAATCTATAATATGTGATAGTACACAAAGGAGATCACCCCACTTTGTATACATTTTTTTAATTTTCCAAGAAGTGAGTGTTTATATGACATGCCAATAGTTACTCAAAACCATGCTTATGAACTGTTGAAGTGTATCGAAACAATAAACTGAAGCTCTAAGTAACATATAGATCAGTTTTATTTACAAACAAAAAATAAAAAAAAAATATGCAGTGTTCATGGCTCAGAATAAAATAGTGTTTATTTTCACTCAAAAATAGCTGCAAGACTATCATCATATTTTTGCCAAACTATACTATGAAATAAATCTTATTTGGATCTCCAACAACTGTTATTTGGCTAAATTAATCTGAACCAATCACACCCCAAGAATTACATAAGAACTGATTAATTAAAAGTACAACTTGAAACTCATGTAGTAATGGCTAATAGTGATAGATTGATTCACAAACTATACCATGAAATTAATCATAACTATTTCTAATAAGCATGCTTCGTAGATTGACTACCTCAAATAAATTGGATTCCAAAGGAGCTAAGGTCTCAGTGTTACTTCCTTCATGTGACATATTTTAAGCATCGTAATTAACCAACAAAGGAAAAGTCAACAAAACCCTAATTAATTCATAACAAATCGTGATATTAAAATTGTATCCTCAAGGAACAATGGCTAACAATCGTTGCAGACAGATCAAAGGATAAGATACGCATCGGAAGAGCAAAAAAAACAAATTTGGGAGAAAATTAATTTTTTTAAGGAAAACTAAGAAAAAAAGGAAAACAAATAGCAAGATATCTATGAATAATTAAAAGGGTATGGGAAGAGGGAGAAAAACAAAAGTTGACAGAGTAAGAAAAGCGACGAATTTGCAATAACACGTTGCTGGCGAAAACGCCGCCGTATTGCATAGATGGGAAACATATATTCAAATTGGTTTGGGAAAAAACGGAAGAGAAATAAGATTTCGGTATGAAAAGGTGGGTCCCATGGTAATGTTTTTTCATAACTACTCGTATTCATAACGGTTGTCATATATAAAAACTACGAGACCATAAATTTACATCAATCATCAACATTTAGGATTAAAAGTTTTTATTAGTTCACTATAATCATATATTTTTAATCATGATTAAGATTTAATTGTTCTCATTTTTTCAGCTCCTTATTCTCGTGTATCGTTAGAAATTAATTTGTTACAGTGCCTTTCACAAATAAGAACTTTCATTACTAGGGTACTACAATATTAATGAGGTCGTTTTTTTGTATTGTATATATATTTATTTGATTAGTATGACAAATTGAATATATTTTTTATGAACTACCAAGTTGAAAATGAACAATAAGGACTTTTGGAATATGATATTTTACTGGATTTATAAGAGAAATAAATCTTTTTTTTTCAAGAACACTATATTATTCTATACTCACACTATTGAGAAATAGATTCCTGGTCTCACTCCATATTATTTTATACTCAAACTATCAAGTTATACTCAAGCTATTAAGAATTTGTACCAAACTAAATAAGCTACAAATAGAGCTTTTTACTTCTATTTCTAAATGTTTTCCACAATCTAAATATTGAATAATATCATTCTTTTGTGCTCTTTATATGCTAAATTTTTTTCATATGTTACTAGACATATTTAAAAAGGTAGATTCATATCTAACTATACCTACTTACTCTTGATAATTATTCAAATCTCTAACTCTGGATAGGTAATTTAAAGTTGCTTAAGCAAAATTTGTTGAAATCCAAAGAAACATACACTACAACCACATGGTGCTCACTATGGTTCTTTCATACCACAATACATACTATGTGCATTAGATTTACAATTCATGAACACTAAGTTTACTATTTTCTTTATGGTAATATTATCTCATAAATATATATGTTTTATTTTTATTTGAAATTAGTTCATTTTTTTGCATATGGTATGTCATCCTCTTATGAAAATTAAAATCATGCTATACATATAATTATGTTACACTACCAACTATTCTCTGTTTCTGGTAATGTGATTAAGCATTAAAATAAAATTTTTGTATACTATCATTTCAATATTCATCCATATTTATTCACCAAAAGTTTTTTAAAAAAAAGTAATTCAAATGAATGATGAATAATTAATAATGGTGTATAAAAATTTTCACTGATAGTATATATAATTTGTGTTACAGCTTATTCCAATTTTAATATTATACATGCAACAAAAGTGAGCTGAATAAATGACTCATACACTAAGGATGTGCTTTATTTAGTGTATGGATCACATTAATATATTGAGAATATCAACATTTCTGCCATTTCACTTAGCTCACAAAACAAAAGGTAGAGAGTCATTAAAGGATGGATGACTACTATTAAATTATAATCTAGTCTGATTCTGTAGTTGACAATACTCAATTTCCATAATGTTCTAGCATTCACAGCTGGAGACATTTTTTATAACATATAGTCATAAGAGGACTATCAAAATCGTTTTCTCTTAACTCGAGACATATCATCAAAACTGTCATCATTCCAAACATGGCCGCCGCCACCACCACCACCACCTCCACCTCCACCATGCCGGAAATTCTCTTCCTGTTGATCTATATTTCTTGTTCTTCTAGGAGGCACATTTACTGGACGCCCCCCCCTAATGCGTCTCTCAAAGTCCTTACCCCTCATGCTGTTGCCTCTTTCATTAAAATCTGAATCCTCTGAACAGAATCTATATTGTCTTGGACCCTCCTCTGCATTAAGGTGATAATTCTCATTAATATTACCATTCTTATAAGGAGGCCTGAAAGAACGCACATATCCACTTCTCTCACCAAACCTTCTCTCCTCACCATTTCCTTCACCACTAAGCTCATGTACCCTTCCAGAATGCATAGGCCCTGCATAGTACTCATCATCATTATCAGCACGATCTCGGGGATCTGCGGCATCGAATCTTCTACTTCTGACTAAAATTCTACCAGATGGACTCCTCCTATTGTTAATCACAGACCTTGGATGGCCATGTTCCCTTGCAGAATCAATGTCTCTTATATCATTATTAGAAGCTCGCGACATGTATGAAGGGGAGCCATGCCTCCTCACCACTCTCTCCCCATTGAAAACAGGGCGGTCAGGGAATCTCATTCTGTCAACTCTGCATAATGGTGATCTTCTACTGTTCATTTCTGAATGTCCACCAAAACTCTCTGGGGATCTTCTTCTTGGAGACCTTCTTGGAGATGACCATTGACCAGGTGAACGACTCCTTGATTCGATGGGGGACTTCGAACGAATTCGGGGAGGGTCCCTTTTCTGAATGGAAGAAAAATTCCTACCACCCCCTCTTGAGAACCGACTGTCCATACCCTCATATGGTCGAGGACGAGTAAACATGGAGTGTAGATTATCCTCCTGGAAGCCTCTCACAAATTTCTCACTATGCCTCATGCTAACCATCTCTGAACCGTCACCTCCAATACATCTACTAGTAGGACTCATGTTTCTTGGAATTCTATGACCCATTTGGATGCCATCTACTCCACCAGGGGACCGTCTCCTTGGTGCAATATATGAGCCATCATTCAGGGGCTTTCTGCCCATCCGACCATTACCAACATATGAGCCATCGAGTGCATTATTGTATTCCAGGTCAGTATCAGCATTAGCAGATGCATATTTATTAGGCCTGGGGCCACGAAACTGGCTAGGACCATTATAAAACTCCCCAGAAAATTCACGCCCAGATTCCCATTCACCACGAAATGTGTCTAACCGACTATTACCTCTCCCTCTACCTCGCACATAAGTGAATCTAGAACTTCTAGGGGACATATCTTGGTGTCTTCCTCTAAAAAATCTGCGACGGCCATCAATATAAGCTTCATCTCTGAAAATCAAAACATGAAGAAAAAAGGCATAAGGGAAAATAATAAAATCTGTTAACAAGGAAGAAAAAAAGTACAAAATTAAAAAACATACCCTCCCCTGAAATTGTCACCATCAAGTGTGTCAGATAATAAATCTCTTCCAGATAATGATGGGAGTGACCTGCCAGGAATGGGCCTTGTTTTACTCGGGGATGACGAACTAGCAGCTCGGGACAGATTTATTATTCTCCCTTGATTGCCACAATTACTAACATCTTTGGTTGCATCATCACTATTTGCAGAAGCTTCAACCTGTGGCAAATCTAAGTTAGCTTGTCTAACTGTGTTAGCTGTTTTAACAACCTCATCAGCACACTGGCCAACATGTAACACATGGGTCCCATTAAAGGATTGATCAGATGACAATTCTGTCTCCTGAGCTCTAGAGGCATTGTAACTTTCTGAAACATCTAATTGTTCCCTTTGCAAAATGTTTACAGGTCCCTTCCCATCAGATGCAATATTAGATTTTTCATCAGCCACGGGCTCTTGCAAGCAGACATTCTTGTCAATCACATTACCAAGCCTCTCATGCATCTCAATATCCATATCATCTTCATCGCTACTTATTTCACTATGGATGGCAGTCTTACTTTCATTTTCCATGACATGGGATGAAATGAGAGAATCACTGCTCAACAGCCCTTCCTTGATCTGTTTATTTGCATAATTACTATTGTCAGGGTGTTCTACTTCTCTTACCTCACGTACAGTGATCGCCTCTGTGGAATGCTCATGCGGTTCTCGAACCTCACCATCTTCATAATCATCATCATAAATGTATCGCTCAGTATCCACAGCAACAGTTACTGCATGACTGTCCTCTGAGTCATAATCAGAACCATAAGAATCATCCTCCAATATACCAGCTGACAAGGTTATCTTTTCTTCATCACTTGCACAGCCTTCACCACTGTCTTGTGATTTAGGTGGAAGCTCATTGATAAGTTTCCACTCGCAACTGTCACGATCATTAGCATTTTCTTCTTCAGTTAATCTAGAAGAATCCTTCGTGCCAGGGTCGCTCAAATCTGTAACATCATCAACCATAGGTGTGGTTACTGTTTCTAGAGGAACCTGATCAGCATTTGAACAGGCTCCATGAGATACTTTATCAAGATTGACTCCTTCTGCAGGAGTAAAAATTTCAGTATGGATTGCTATATTTTCACTTGTAGTCAACACTGCTAAACACATTCGTTCCACTGGAGAATGAGCTGATTCTGCAGAAATTTGTGTTGCCTCCAATGTCACTGGCACTGCCATAGTAGAACAATTATCTGACCCTTGCAGCAACTCTTTACCCAGCAGTTCCATTTTATTCTCAGCTGTATTGTGACCTGATTCAGTCTTAATAAACACTGCATCAACTAAGTTTGGACTGCGAACACTACATGGTTTAGAAGTGTCGACATTAGAATGCTGAAGAATTTCACTCTTAAGAGCATCACTACCTAATGATCCCACAGGACAGACATTCGCTTCCTTCAAGCCCATTTTCGAGTTTTCATCAAATGGTTCTGATTTTACCAATCTAAAACAAGTATTAACAACACCAGCAGAAGGGACAACACTTGACAAGGTCACAGATGGAATAGCTGTTGGAATAGCAGTACCTGAATCTAGCTTAACAGATAACCTAGAAGGTTCAACGGCATATTTTGGATGATAATCATTAAGACAAAGGTTGTGCTGGTCAATACATTTATAATTCTGTCCATACAGTCCAGGAGAAACGACAAAAGCTTTCTTCTTACCATCTTCACATACTGTTTGCTTTAGAGACACGTCACCTGTTAGTGTCACCATCCTAGTTGATCTCATGAACTGTTTTTCATCAAACACACTTTCAACAACTCTCTTCCTATCAATATAAGTTTTAACAGAACTTGAACTGGTTCCAGGTTCTTCCCATGCATCCATAGTAGTGTTCAGATCCCAGTTTGCCCTGTTTGAATGAACAGGGTCTGTATCACTAGTACTTTTAACATCGCTGTTTAAACTGTGAGTGCCGCCTTTTTCCTTGCTTAAAGATAATTCCAATGACACAGGTTCCAATTTCTCTATTTTCGGACAACTCTGGACAATACCTAGTTTCGCAATAGATGGAAGCAAGTGCTCATTAGTATCAGAGTGGCCAGAAGAACTGGTAGAAAGAGTCAAACCCTGTGACGTGCTGGAATGTTCCTTCGGCAAAGAATCACTTTCCCCCACATGTGAACCCTCTTCCAGTATAGGGAACCTTCTTTTCTTGATTGGTGCACCTGCAATACTAACATTTGATAGAGTTGATGCTTGAGAAGTGCTTGAATTTTCTTTTCGTTGTAATTCAGTTTCTTCATTAAGTGAAGATGGTTCTTCAGGCAAAGGTGAAGTAGGAGGAATCAAAGGGAAGTACTTCCTTTTCTTGATTGGTACACAACCTGCAATTAACCCACTAAGCTCCCCAGCAAAAGATTTTACCTCAGTCTGTCAATAGAAGATAAAGTAATCAATATCGAAAAAACAACAAATTGGGACGGATCTCTAATCGTAGTAGTTAGCTGTAAATCAGAAAGGAAATAAACACCTCTTCATGTCCTGAAACAGGCATGATTCCTAATTTCACAAAGTAAACACCCTTCTTCCAAACTTATATAACAGTTCAATAGCAAATCCTCAACAGAGTAATTGAAGTTGGCATAAAAATCCTTAAGGCATATCCATATTCCAAAAAAGCTCCTCTTATAAATCTAAATCTAGCTTCCAAGATAGAGACAAGGCAGAAGTTTCCAGAACCTGCAAAACATAACATAAGCCTATCAGAAATCGCTTAAACCAGTGAAGAATAAAAGCAAACATGTTCCTTAGGTCATAATCAAACGAAATCACTTCACAGTTTAAAAACCAGGTAAGATAAAAAATTAAGTGACCAGATAATCGATAAACTGAAAGATCAGTCCTTGATCATAAAAATACCAAACTCACAAAGGAAGAGAAGTGATTCAGATCTAAACCTATGAACAAAAGGGGCACAATAAATGGCATGTGTAGTAAAGTGGTTGGTATAATTAAATACCCCAATATCGCAGGGCACGTGAAAACCAAGCGCAGTAACTTGAAGTTGAAAAAATATTAGATCTTGACAATACCTGATAAGAAAAACAAGGTTTTAGAGGAAAATTGAAAGGGAAAAGGGGTTTTGGTTACGGTTTTCGGCGTAGGGAAAAAAATACAAGGTTCGGCAAATTGAAAGTACAAGGAATTAACGAAAGAGAAAAATGGAATCAATTTCTCTCTCCCTAATCTACGAATCTAGAGAGAGAAAACTAGGGTTTGCGTTTTAGAGCTTCTCAGTTTATTGACTTTTAGAGCTTATATATTTTCTATATCATTCTATTCCACCTACTACTCGATGCGTCAAATTAACAAACGACACGTGTCCATAACCTAATCCGATGTGTTATCTGCCGTTGATTTGTTATCTTCCAATGTCGGCCGTTGATGTCCATTAACATTATCATGACAACTTTAAATGGATTTGGTTCTTATTTTGTGCATCACATAAATTCATAATTCAAAGTTTGTGGTATACATATACATTTCTTCACAAGATATATATTTCTACTGATTCTTTTACCTATAAAAAAATAACATATATTATAAAATGATATTTTATTTATTAGTGATTGATTTAAAAGTAATATATATCATTTTTTATATGTACAATGATTCAATAATATCACTCGTAGTTTAATATCTATCCATTATTCTAAAAAGTTTATTATAAGGTAAATATACATATATCCTTCATTCTTTCCACACTCAATATTATTCCTTAACAATATGCTTCTTCCTTTATATTATTGCCCTACCTAAATTCACATTGTTTAGAATATTTAGAGTATATAAATGTCCAATTGTTTATAAAAATAATATAGTAAAAATATAATTATTTTTAAATTTTTGACATAATTAACTTTTAGTCAACTAATTCAGCTTATTTTTCATATTTGTCTTATATGTTTTGAATCTTCAATTTTGAAAAGGTAATCAACTTTTGCTTCTGATATTATTTCCATTAAAATCGACTAATTGCATTTTATGATGATAACAGAAAATGGTATGTATGAGATAGATTGTTTTGTTTTTTATTGCCATTGAGTTAATAATGAATTTGACCACAACATAATTTTTCACTAGACTCTTGACCATACATCAAATTCTAAAAATATAAAATTAAAATAGCAGCAATAAGTCTACTTCAATTTGTCATTATTAAATACATGATATTGAAGTTCCTTAAAAAAAACCGTCGTTATTTTAATCATAAATAAAATAAACACACATTTTCATTATTTTAGTTATGATGGTAAAAATAAAATGTTTAGATCAAAATGCCTTAAAATTCATAAAAAACTTTAAAAAAGACTGTGTCAATATTCAGCTCATTTCCCAATAGATAATAATATTACAAGGAATGAGATACAAAACAACGAAGTTTTCTATTTGGGAAAAATAAAGGAAATTATGGTATAAATAACTTCACAGGATATATTATGTATCTTTACAGAGTTTGAATACAATTTTAGGGGGTTAATGGACAAATTTGAACACATAAACAGTTTAACTATGGAAATCTTAACTAAAATTTAATAATAATAATATTTAATTACTATTGGGTAGTGTTAATAATTTTCTCATTTAACAAGGATGTATTTTCTTTTACTATTAAAAATTAACACCTGTATCTTATTTAAATTATATATATTACCATAAATTATCTTTCCTACATATTAACAACATTGAAATCTTCCTGAATTGATTAACCCATTGTTTTTTATGAGACTACCTCCATTATACATTATTTACTTTGCACAAAAAGCCTACTTAAATACCCAAATCACATCTGAAGATATTTTACCATATTTTTTAATATAATAAGTGACATCAACTTTCTCTGTCATATATTTATTCATATTCATATTTTTAATGTAATTTTCTCAACTCTGCTACGTGAGATTAATCTTTTATTAATATTTTATTGTATAATATTGAGACTCATAATATTTCATGCCTTTAATTCACAATAAAAATTCCATTATAGTTTTAGCATGCTCATTATACTCCATCCACTCATTCTTCTCTATTAAGGCATGACACTTTAAATCTTGAGACTTATGATATAGTTCCTATACCTCTTGTTAAATTTACAATCTTCAATAGGGTTAAAAGAAAGTATTATGTTTTTAAAGAATGTGTAAACATTTATTATTTATTTTTCCTTTTGATGATCCAACTAAGAGAATGTGATCAATAAAAACATCTTACAATGATAACTTGTGTTTGTGTTTTTTTGTATTAGCAAGAGTATCATTTCACCTTTTTGGTAAGATATTATTATCAACATTTGAATCCATGATCATTCAACAAACAAACTTAAGGTTGAGCCAAAGTTCACCAAATTAAGTGGACCTTAGCTTGATGTCCTGGCTAGGTATATAAATAAGGAATTATTCCATTATTCTATATGGCCACAGTTCACTAAACAAGTTGAAAACACAGCCCAAAGAACATAGATTAGTTTCTTAGCTAATGGTTATGGACATACCTTCTTGGTTAAGAGGAAAATGAAGCAGTAGATAAGTGTAATTCAATTACTAAAATAAAAAAGTTAAGTGTCCTCTTCCCTATCTTACTTCATCACTTGACTCTATGTCTCCTTATTGCATGAAATATAATATCAATGTATTTCCATGTTTTTTAGTCATATTCCAGTGACGGTTGAAAGTGGAAGATGCAATGTCATTTTTTTCCTTTTTATTTAAAAGATAATTACACATTTACCCTTATAATACACATAAAAAATTCACCTGCCTCTCCATTAATGGAGAGGAGTCCTACTCATGTTTGAAAGACAACACCAGAACACAAGTACATGTATAGACGAATAAAGGCAAGGCCCATGAGAGTAATGTAACATGCATTTCCAACCAACAGCCACAGTAGTTTGAAGCTTAAAGGCAGGATTGGCATTTTGAATCATTAATAAAGCTTAAGCATGTAGATTTATGAAATATATGCCTTCACTAATTCTGTGAAGCTGCAAACTAAACCCGTCCTTGGGCAGATGATTGTACCATTATTCTTCTTAGCCATATCTTCCAGAGCCTGAAAAGGAGGCAAATAAGGATAACAATCATAATAAAATCACCCTCATGCTGTGGCTGCGCTATTATAATAATATAGAAGATCCTAATAACAGGTACCTTTGTGCTATAAACATATCCATTGGGCAAGACTTGTGGTGGATTCTCAGTGTCCATTAGTTCCTTAGTTATGTAGCAAACAAGCTTCGAGTGGTGCTGCTTTGAATAAGGTAATGGCAATGCTAGTGTACGGAAAGACTCTTGTGATAGAGGATCCTCTTTTGTGCAATCATCCTCGTAACAATATCTTTATCAAGTTAAGGGATGTATCTCAATATATCAAACAAGGACAATGCATACACTCAAACACAAAGTTGAAATGCGAACCGTGGAAACTAATGAGTAGAGGCTTTAATATTATTGGTACAAGCTTCGCAATCTTCCATAACAGAGTAAAAAAGAGATGCACAACAGTAACAGAACCATACTATGGAGAAATGACAGATATGAAATATCATACAATGAACTTTCTTGGACTGCTGCTAATTATGGAGGACTGCAAGATACCAGCAGAAATAGCACCACACCCCAACCAAAGGAATTCTAATTAATAATTAATAGACAGGCAAATAAATTTCGATCAAGTACCACAAGAAGATAAGGAGAGTCGAAGGGGTTTAAGATTTATGCATGCAAGCATGATAAAGCACATCAAGGCATTTCGCTTAAAGAAACTATGTTTGCTGATGATAGTCTATGGTTAAATATCTCCCGAAACCTACCCCAAGCCAACAAAGAAAAGGTAGTAAAAGAAGGAGGCGATTAGCACAATGTTACAAAACTGTTAATGGATACGGAGTCTTCAAGGCAGAAAGGCCAGCTTGCAGATAAATATTAAGCAAAGGCTGTAAAGTCATGCCATATAACTTGCAGAATTCCTGTTTGAATTGGTCCACTAGACAATCCCATTGCTTAGCTTCAAATAACACCTGTAAAATGTTATGCAAAGGAATATTGAAAATATACTAAGTGCTGAAATGCAAGTTCCCAAGGAATAGACGATAATGCAGTATCAAACAAAAAGACTTGCAACGAAGAAAAGTATCAAAATGCCCTGTTTAATCAATATCAGATTGATAGACTTCAATGAAAATACACCCGACATGAATGTTTTCTTCAATAAGAAGTGATCAGAGAAAATAAGAAATCATAAAACAAATGTTCCTGTTTTTTACCTAATCAACAAAGGAGCACCTGTATTGAAATATGTAAAGAGAGATGCATGATACAAATTAGATTGATTATTAAAACAGCTTAGGACTCATCTTGCATAGCCAACCACAATTACTAACAAATAAATTAAAACTAAAATATTTGCAATTCATAACCATATAGAGTCGTTAGCACATTGCTTGTACACAGAAAGTTATTGACACTTAATGAACTACACACTCTCCTACCATGAAGTAGGTTGTTTAAAAAAAATTAAAACAAAAGCCACTCTGCTTTTTCCACTTCCAAAACTTTTACTCGATTATTGTATAAACATAGATGTGAAATTGTGAAGCATATCAAGATTTGTTCCATCAAATTCTGAATCATGAATTGTGAATTAGAACATATTTGCATGATCAAGAAACACATCAACAAAAAAAGAAAAGAAAAATCTTAAATTTACACGATTCCACACCTAAAAACATGAGCAAAATAATCAAATATCTCAAATAAATACCTATATATCACATATTACTTAGGAAATAGCAAACTCCAATTGTACTGAACACCCAGAAGACCTCTCTGCTCCTCTGAATGAAAGCAGAACAAGAAACAGAGCATGATACATAATGCCTCTTCAATTCCTTTTATTTAACAATTTAAGCCTCTCTACCCTTCAAGTTGTCAGATGTGAATTAATGGGGGGGAAACAAAATAAAATATGGGTGATACTGAATTGCTGAATCACCCATATTGATGACACAGAGTTGCACTGATTCATCCAATACATGCACAATTCAAAAGCATCTGTGATTCACTAGATGATATGAAAATAGTTTGCTGAACGGTATCAAATCACGAAATTTGAATAGTTAATTATGCAATTCTAACAGCTATGGATATAAATATAATCCTGACAATGTTGCATTTAATAATAATAATAATAATAACTAATGACAGAACAATAAATTAAATATCATTAATCTTGCTAACTGGTCAGAAATATTTGTAACTAATGCACAGAAACACTCAAACATGACACAACCTTACCTTGTATGTGGTACATTCGGTGTCTCTTTTAAAAGCTAGTGTTGCAACGACACGCTGCAATTCTTTCATGTGGGTGGCTCCCCATGGTGCAAGATATTTCCTAGCATATGTGATGGCCCGCAAGTTGTTATCAGCTCTTACCAATTCTATGAACTCTTGAAGTCTCAACTGGAACTCCAATTTGCTCTGTTGTCATTAAATTACTCTAAATTAACAAAAGTAGATTTGCAGAGATAGCCTAAGTATGCATTTGTTACAAACAAGTACCACCACACAAGACAGCGAAAACCCAAAGATGGGAGAACAGCGTATCAATGTAGGCTTGTTAGCTCTTTTCCACTTTTGAGTCAGACCTAGAACAGTTCTTATATTCATTCAACAACCTTGTACAGTGGATATCTTCCTCTTTTGGCTTTTGGATGAATAACACTTCTATGGTTGCAGTATATTTAGGCGATTCTTAATTCTTAATACCTTAAAAGAAATGCATATTGCTTAAACTCTAGAACAAATAAATCCAAAAGCCTACTCTACAAGTATGGTGAAGCAACATTAATTAGCTCAAACAGCAGTATAAACCTTGGACTTCTTCAGCCTTGACTTGTTTTCGGCACACCATGCAAGGGCAGGTGAAACATCCTTATTTTGCAAAGCATCCATAACCTTTTTTGCTTCTTGGAATACATCAATATCAACAAGATCCTGATGCACAAAGATGATAAGATTGTTGTTATGACCAAAGTGATACAAAATGCAGAGTGCAACATATTAAATGGGAAAGAACTAGAATGAACAGCATATTGCTAGAATCAAAGACAACCACCATATTCAGAACACAGGTGAAATGTCTACATCTCAAATATGCTATATACTTATATGCCCCCATCATGTTCATTACATTTGGAAACCATTAAGCTACCTGTATGTTGTTGCATTTGGCAAGTTTCACTGCAGTTTCATAATATGACATCCTCAACATGTAATCAACAAGAACCCGCTTCAAGCGAGTGTTATTCCATTCCGACATATTTTCTGCATCTGCAGATTCTAAGTGATCGATACGTGTGCGACACTTCTGTACTTGGATATTCTCTGCTCGACTTCCTTCCTCCAACTTAACATATTTTACAAATCATCATCATTATCATCATCATCATCATAAACATGTAAAGAGGATATAAGTTTTCAATTAAGCAACAGTTATCACAGTATGTAACTGAAACAATGAGATAAAAGCTGAGAAGGTAACACAAAATTGACCACGGAAGCACTTTAGGAATAGTAACTAGTCACAGTAAACACATTAAAAGTGGAACCAAGTTGAATAATAATTTTGAATCCCATAAAAAAGAGATTGATTGAGTAAAAAATTGAAGTGAGAAAATTAGGTATAGCAGTTACCTTCCTCTTGAGGCCTTGAAGGCGGGAGACGAGGGAGTTAAGGTGGTTGACAGCATCGTGAGGGGAAAAGTGAGCGACGGAAGCGTCGTTGATGCCGGAGATGACAGCGGAGATCTCCTTCTCAACGGCACGGTGGTTGGTTCGTAATGTCTTCTTGTAGTGCTCGAAAGGGACCCTTAGGAAGTGGTGTTCGAGCTTGAGAGAATCGGTGAGTTGGTGAAGGTTCGAGGGCGGAGGGGGAGAGGGGTTGGCCGTCATGTTGTTACCGTTGGGAATCGGAATGGGATCAATCTCCATTCTCATTACAGATCTCACCTTCTCTATGTATATCAATTGCCACAAATCACAAAACTAACATATTTTTTGTATGCAGTTTGTAAATAACCAACTATTTTATTATTTAGACTCGTTTCACTTATTTATATCATCCACTCCAATGATAAGTTTTTAAATCAATGGTTTAAATTAATTAGTATATCTAAATTATTAGATTTCCCTAGAATTGATAACTAAGATATAAGATATGAAGTAGTAGGTGGATCCCCACTCATTTATATTAATTACCATTTTTTATATAGGTTTAAATAACACTTAAATATGGAATAAAAAAACAGTAGCATAAAACTTTACAGAACAAAAGATAAATGGTACACTATATAAACACCAACACCATGGTAAAAGTAGGATTTAAACCAGCAAACTGGTGAATCAATCTCAATACAATATTAATATGATACAATAATTATACTAGTAAAACTCGGTCAAAATCGGTAAAAGCAGGTCATACTGACCGATTTTCAATTGAACCGTATCGGTCATACTGGTCGATTTTTATTTAAAATTAATTTTTTAATGAAAATACAAATAATTAATGTTTTTTATTGATTTTTAAATAGTAATGTTAATATATTATATATGTATATAATATGTGGTTTAATTAGTGAATCACCGGTTAAACTATTATACCACTGTATCAGTACACATATCGTTTTGATGACCAATACGGTATTAATAACGGTGCTTGTCCCAACTTACTCACATAAGATACATGGTATTTGAGAACGTGGACACCATACTTTATACATTTATAAAAATAATTATATATTATTTTGATTTGTGTTGATAGTAACAATATAAACAAATTAATCTATCATATACATACTATGTTGGTTATCATATTAAAGTGCAATTACCGAGTTTAATGAAAAAGAAAGAAGAAGAATATATATAGGTAAAAAGGCATATTATTAAGGAATAATATTGACTATGTAGAGAAAGAAGAATAATATATTATATACTTATTTTTTTAATATTATCAATGATGTTTTTCCACCTCATTCTTAAAGAATCAATCTCTCTTTCAAAATGTTTTACTCACAGTTAATAACAAGTATCGCTCACATAAATTGAAATAATACAATAATAATAATGTATATATATATATTAAGTGTGAGGATTTATTGACTCTAAGAATAAGTTTTTACATGTCCATATTTTAGCTATCAATTCTAGAAAAATTCAATAATTTAAATTTATACACTAATTCAAACCATTACATTTTTCTAGAATTATGAATTGTATACCACTTGAGATCAGCGGACAAGTTGAAGAATAGAATCCAAGAAAGTGCGGTGTTAATGGACATCCAACTGCCGACATTGAAAGATAAGAAATCAACGGCGGATAACACATCGGACTAAGTATCGGACACGTGTCTTTATTTGATTTGACGCCTGAAGTAGGTGGAATAGAATGATAGAGAAGAGAAGATAAGCTCTAAAAGTCAATAAACTCAAACCCTAGTTTTCTCTCTAGATTCATAGATTAGGGAGAGAGAAATTGATTCCATTATTCTCTTTCGTTTTTTCCTAGTACTTTCAATTTGCAGAACCTTGAAATTTTCCCTACGCCGAAAACCAAAACCAAAACCCCTTTTACCTTTCAATTTCCCTCCAAAACCTTGTTTTTCTTATCAGATATTGTCAATATCTAATATATTTTCAACTTCAAGTTACTGCGCTTGATTTTCACGTGCCATTGATTGTGTCCCTTTTGTTCATTAAGTTTAGATCTGAATCACTTCTGTTCCTTGGTAATTTTGTTATTTTTATGATGAAGGACTGATCTATGTGTTTCTCGATTATATGGTCACTTAATTTTTTAAATAACCTGGTTTTTAAACTTTAAAGTGATTTCGTTTGATTATGACCGAAGGGACATGTTTGCTGTGATTTTATTCTTCACTGATTTAAGCGATTTCTGATAGGCTTATGTTATGTTTTGCAGGTTCTGGGAACTTCTGTCTTGTCTTTATCTTGGAAGCTAGATTTAGCTTTATAAGAAAAGCTTTTTTGGAATATGGATATGCCTTAAGGATTTTTATGCCAACTTCAATTACTCTGTTGAGGATTTGCTATTGAACTGTTATATAAGTTTGGAAGAAGGGTGTTTACTTTGTGAAATTAGGAATCATGCCTGTTTCAGGACATGAAGAGGTGTTTATTTCCTTTCTGATTTACAGCTAACTACTACGATTAGAGATCCGTCCCAATTTGTTGTTTTTTCGATATTGATTACTTTATCTTCTATTGACAGACTGAGGTAAAATCTTTTGCTGGGGAGCTTAGTGGGTTAATTGCAGGTTGTGTACCAATCAAGAAAAGGAAGTATTTCCCTTTGATTCCTCCTACTTCACCTTTGCCTGAAGAACCATCTTCACTCAATGAAGAAACTGAATTACAACGAAAAGAAAATTCAAGCACTTCTCAAGCATCAACTCTATCAAATGTTAGTATTGCAGGTGCACCAATCAAGAAAAGAAGGTTCCCTATACTGGAAGAGGGTTCACATGTGGGGGAAAGTGATTCTTTGCCGAAGGAACATTCAAGCACGTCACAGGGTTTGACTCTTTCTACCAGTTCATCTGGCCACTCTGATACTAATGAGCACTTGCTTCCATCTATTGTGAAACTAGGTATTGTCCAGAGTTGTCAGAAAATAGAGAAAGTGGAACCTGTGTCATTGGAATTATCTTTAAGCAAGGAAAAAGGTGGCACTGACAGTTTAAACAGGGATGTTAAAACTACTAGTGACACAGCCCCTGTTAATTCAAACAGGGCAAACTGGGATCTGAACACTACTATGGATGCATGGGAAGAACCTGGAGCCCGTTCAAGTTCTGTTAAAACTTATATTGATAGGAAGAAAGTTGTTGGAAGTGTACTTGATGAAAAACAATTCATGAGATCAACTAGGATTGTGACACCAACAGGTGACTTGTCTCTAAAGCAAACAGTATGTGAAGAGAGTGAGAAGAAAGCTTCTGTCGTTTCTCCTGGACTCTATGGACAACAATATGAATGTATTGACCCGCATAATCTCTGTCTTAATTCTTTTCTTCCAAAATATGCCAATGAACCTTCTAGATTATTTGTTAAGCTAGATTCAAGTACTGCTATTCCAACAGCTATTCCATCTGTGACCTTGTCAAGTGTGGCTCCTTCTGCTGGTGATGTTAATACTTGTTTTAGATTGGTAAAATCAGAACCTTTTGATGACAACTCGAAAAGGGGCTTGAAGGAAGCTAATGTCTGTCCCGTGGGATCATTAGACAGTGATGCTCTTAAACCATCTAGTGTTCGCAGTCCAAACTTAGTTGATGCTATGTTTATTAAGACTGAATCAGAGGACAGTCATGCTCTAACTGTTGCTGTGGAAAGTGAGCGACACATTTATGATGATGATTATGAAGATGGTGAGGTTCGTGACCTGCAGGAGCATTCAACAGAGGTGGTCACCATACGTGAGGTAAGAGAAGTAGAACACCCTGACAATAGTAATTATGCAAATAAACAGATCAAGGTAGGGCTGTTGAGCAGTGATTGTCTCATTTCGTCCCATGTCATAGAAAATGATAGTAAGACTGTCATCCACAGTGAAATAAGTAGCGAAGAAGATGGTATGGACATTGAAATGCATGAGAAGCTTGGTAATGTCATTGACCAAAATGTCTGCTTGCAAGAGCTCGTTGCTGATGAAAAATCTAATATTGCCTCTGATGGGAAGGGATCTGTGAACATTTTGCAAAGGGAACAATTAGATGTTTCAGAAAGTTACAATGCGTCTAGAGCTCTGGAGACAGAATTGTCATCTGATCAATCCACTAATGGGAGCCATGGGTTAGATGTTGTTAGCCAGTGTGCTGATGAGGTTGTTAAAACGGCTGACACAGTTAGACAAGCCAACTTAGATTTGCCACAGATGGAAGCTTCTGCAAATAGTGATGATGCAACCAAAGATGTTAGTAATTGTGGCAATCCTGGGAGAATAATAAATCTGTCCCGAGCTGCTAGTTCGTCATCCCCGAGTAAAACAAGGCCCATTCCTGGCAGGTCACTCCCATCTTTATCTGGAACAGATTTATTATCTGACACACTTGATGTTGACAAATTCAAAGGAAGGTATGGTTTTTAGTTTTTTACTTTTTTCTTCCTTGTTAACTGATTTCCATTATTTCCCCTTATGCCTTTTTTCTTCATGTTTTGGTTTTCAGAGATGAAGTTTGTATTGATGGTCGTCGCAGATGTTTTAGAGGAAGACACCAAGATATGTCCCCTAGAAGTTCTAGATTCACTTACGTGCGAGGTAGAGGGAGAGGTAATAGTCGGTTAGACACATTTCGTGGTGAATGGGAATCTGGGCGTGAATTTTCTGGGGAGTTTTATAATGGTCCAAGCCAGTTTCGTGGCACCAGGCCTAATAAATATGCATCTGCTAATGCTGATACTGATCTGGAATACAATGATGCACATGATGGCTCGTATGTTGGTAATGGTCGGATGGGCAGAAAGCCCATGAATGATGGCTCATATATTGCACCAAGGAGACGGTCCCCTGGTGGAGTAGATGGCATCCAAATGGGTAATAGATGTATCAGAAGTGATGGTTCAGAGATGGTTAGCATGAGGCATAGTGAGAAATTTGTGAGAGGTTTCCAGGAGGATAATCTAGACTCCATGTTTACTCGTCCTCGACCATATGAGGGTATGGATGGTCGGTTCTCAAGAGGGGGTGGTAGGAATTTTTCTTCCGTTCAGAAAAAGGGCCCTCCCCGAATTCGTTCGAAGTCTCCCATTGAATCAAGGAGTCGCTCACCTGGTCAATGGTCGTCTCCAAGAAGAAGGTCTCCAAGAAGAAGATCCCCAGAGAGTTTTGGTGGACATTCAGAAATGAACAGTAGAAGATCACCATTATACAGGGTTGACAGAATGAGATCCCCTGACCGCCCTGTTTTCAATGGGGAGAGAGTGGTGAGGAGACATGGCTCCCCTTCATACATGTCGCGAGCTTCTAATAATGATATAAGGGACATTGATTCTGCAAGGGAACATGGCCATCCAAGGTCTGTCATTAGCAATAGGAGTCCATCTGGTAGAATTTTAGTCAGAAGTAGAAGATTCGACGCTGCAGATCCCAGAGATCGTGCTGATAATGATGATGAGTACTACGCACGGCCTATGCATTCTGGCAGGGTACATGAGCTTAGTGGTGAAGGAAATGGTGAGGAGAGAAGGTTTGGTGAGAGAAGGGGTGGATATGTGCGTTCTTTCAGGCCTCCTTATAAGAATGGTAATAGTAATGAGAATTTTCACCTTAATGCAGAGGAGGGTCCAAGACAATATAGATTCTGTTCAGATGATTCAGATTTTCATGAAAGAGGCAACAGCATGAGGGGTAAGGACTTTGAGAGGCACATTAGGGGGGGCTGTCCAATAAATGTGCCTCATAGAAGAACAAGAAATATGGATGAGCAGGAAGAGAATTTCAGGCATGGTGGTGGTGGTGGTGGTGGTGGCCATGTTTGGAATGATGACAGTTTTGATGATATGTCTCGAGTTAAGAGAAAAGGATTTTAATATCCCTCTTATCACTATATGTTATTGAAAATGTCTCCTGCTATGAATGCTGGAACATGATGGAATTTGGATATTGTCACCTGCAGAATCAGAGTAGATTATAATTTAATAGTAGTCATCCATCCTTTAATGACTCTACCTTTTGTTTTGCTGGCTAATTGAAATAGCAGAAATGGTGTTTGGTTGTAAATCTGATGAGGGTGGTAGATGTTGTGTAATGGAAGAAATGGTGAAATGGAAATTGCTGCACAATAAATTTAGTTGGGAGTTGAGTGTTGGACATGGTCCACAAGGAACATAGTTGAACCAATTAAGGAAAAAAGGAAGAAGACTTTGCATATGGGGTAGTTGTGTTGATCGGACTGATGCTTACTAGTTACTACCATCAGTTGATTATTCAACTATTTATCACACCAAGTTATATAAAATATGGACTACTAATCTCACTTATTTTTATTCTAATTTTTAATAGGAAGTTGACTAAAATTGGAAAGCAATACTTTTTTCTTAAAGAGGTATCATGGCTCAAATAGAGTATCTCCTCAAATGCCCTCCAAAACTATGGTTGATAATGAAAATTGAGCCCGCAATTACTTATTTGAACCCAAACTAAATTTAATGGAGAGAATCAGATGTGATTGAATTTGAGTTTTATCCTAGTTTATCTTTTGGGTTCTAGTTTGGTATGTTGATACCCTCACTTGAACATCCTATGAACCCGATTAATATATGTAAAATTATAAATTACACATAAATATATATATATATATATATATATATAAAATAGAGATTTACTTTATTTATTTTAAGGGTAAGTTTAAAAAATTTATTTCACATCTTAGTTATCAATTCTAGATAAATCTAATGGTTTGAATTTGTGAGTGGATCTCAACTACTAGATTTGATGGCCAATATGTGGAGTAAGTTTTTTAAACTTACTCTCGAAATGAGTAAATCCTCTCTCATTATATATATATATATATATATATATATAGAGAAATTTAACATATATAAAAATATATGTTTTCAATGGACTTTTTTCATCGAGATTGAGTTACCCAAAATCCGACAAGTTCGTAGATTATATCATTATTTTAAATTCCGCTTAATTCAGGTTCGGGGTTGGGTAAACACAAACCCAACCCGGTCCGTCTCATTGTCATTCCTACTCAAACCATTAAATTATGACAGGTGTCTCTTTTTTAGTTTTTAGAATATTTTTTATGTATAAAATGATTATATATTACATATTACATATATATTGACTAGATAATTTATATCCTAATATGGTAGATATTTTATTCTATTATTTAATATAAATAACAAAAAAAATTATATAAATAAAAACGTTGTTAAAGTGATGTACAATTTCCGAGAAGATGAAGAAAAAAAATTCATAGACACATTTTAAAAAAAATTACATGGCCTTTTAATAATTATTTTTAAAACCTTAATACTAATGTTTTACCTCTCTAGTGAATTATTTTGTGTAAGTTAGAGACTTAGCTATATTTTTAAATTTTAACAATTATGTAGGCCAAATTTGAAATTAAGCAATATATAAAGTTTAGTAGTTATATATAAACCATACTAGAGACTAGATATGTACTATATATAATTAAATATATAATTAACTAAACAATACATTTTAGTGAAATTATATAAATTATTTCTCTCGTTTTTATATCTAGATAAATCACTACTATCTATATCTATACATTACATTAATTACTTTTTGATGAGAAACAATTATGATATTTTTAATATAAAAAAATGAAGATGAGTGTAATTAAGTACATATGATATATTGTGAAGAAAAGTCAAATAATATAAGAGTTATTGTATCTTTATTATTTTCACTTCGTTACAAAAATACATCAATAATTTTAATGAGATAGTATTTAAATCACTCTTATAATATCTGCAACGAATAAAAATAACGAATATGTATTGATCATATACTATTTGAACTTATCTTCACAATATACCTAACTTAATTCACTTATCACATTTTTATTTTAAATATTACACTAATATCTCTTGAATGAATAGTCAATATAATATATGTATATAAATTAAAGGATTTGCATAGGTGTAGAAAAAATGAAGGGTGACTTATACAATTTTAATAAAACTTATGGAGTGTGGGTGTAATTCACTACTAAGTAAACATAAGAAAAAAATAATGGAAAATTGAATATTTGAAAATTAAGTCAAAAAGCTATTATTTTTGTTAATTTATTTTTTCCTTAAGATTATATTAAAAAATAAAACAACTGACTAAAGAGGAAAACAATCTTTCTCCAAAAGAAACAAGTTATATTCAATCAAAATCAATTTAATATACCCTCAATGTTTCATTGTTTATCTTTCATCGATTACAATAAATTATTTTTGCTCCTTTCTCATTAAAAATCTTATAATGCATTTAAAAAAACCCATTTAAAATTTACAGGCATAAAATGTCTTAAGAAAAATTATTGAATAAACAGAGTTGACTTACCTAGAAAATCTATAATTATTTTCATTTTACATTTAATTTGATAGAATAGTTTTGAATACATTCAGTTAGACACTAATTAGTATTAATGTGAGGAACATTTACATTTTATATGAATCAGACATGTTTGAATGTAGAATATTATTTGATTATTTACCATTTATATTTAATTGTTATTAATTCTTCAAAATACAAATGAATAATGGATAAATAGTTTCACTATCAATGCATATATATATATATATATATATATATATATATATATATATATATATATATATATACTTATATAACTATTAATGACTTTTTATTTCATAAGAAAAAGGTTGCCAGGTATGAAAATATTAATTAATAGTAGTTGTTAGTATGAATAAACTTATGAGAATAATGAATTTCCTTATCCCAGTAAAAAAATGACATGTGTATTGTTTTGTTTTGTTCTATAAATATTTTTATAAAAAATGATTAAATAGTACACATATCATGATTTTTATGGTTGTAGGAGATAATTTATTTCATTGTACCAGAAGATACATTAATATATAAACTTATATAGGTATATGCTATGCTTATGCAAAATTAGCATTTTGATTCTTTTCTTAATTGATATTATTTTGATGACATAGTTATTGATGAGCAAATACGATCAAGAATACTAATTATGATTAAAAATGAATAGTTGATGACATAATAACAATGTAAAATTTTTTAATATTGTCATCACATATATATTTTTTTCTTCATTTATCCTCCCTGAAAAGAGTTAAGATCTACCTCCACAATTCTTAGTGCATGACTCCAATTCTAGTAATTTCATCATACTATATATTGTGTCATTCAATATATACCATTTTTGTTTTGTGGTTGCATCTAGCACAATGTTTAACCAATTTAAAAAACAATATTACAAAACATTTTAAAATTAAAGTGTTTTTTTGGAAAGAAATGTTTTTAACTTTAAAAAGTCAAAGCAATATTTATGACTAGTTTTACAATTAACATACTAACTAATAATTACAAATCTTAATCCATGCACTTAACATTAAGAAAATAGTTAAAATAACTCATATAGAATGGAAATATATCCAAATGGTTGAATTGGGGAAGTTGATAATAAATATAATCATTAATTATTTTCTCTAGTATTGCACTTTTATAATATATTATTAGGCATGATATCGCCCTTTCGATCTAATATCACCTTTTCGATCTAGTCTCACCTTTTTATTTCATACTTTTTTGAGCTTAAAATACATCAATACTATAGATTAAATGACATAATAATTATATATCATAACTTATATATAACAAAATATTGATATATCAAAATTTTCTCATTATTTCACCAATTTTTCTTACTCTCTCTTCATCTCTTCATGTTGTTTAATATAAGATATATAAGAGTCTTATCCATATATTTGCAAAGTCACTAATATCTTAATATTAATCATTAGAGTAAAAAAAATCATTGGTTTTGCAATGTCTATGATTATCATTAGTGTAATTAACATATATGGGGTGAAAGAAGATCATCTTTACTACTATATAAAGAGAGGTTTTTATTTCCTTCTATTTTCAATAATAAAAATATTATTTCATTAAAAATAAAACAACAAAATATATTAAAAGAAGAGATTCACTTATTCACAGAGTAAATTTTATATTTATTCATTAATTTAAATCATTAAATTTTTCTAGTTGCTCATATATGAATAATATATTGTAAGTATTGTTGTTTTTGTATGAGTTAATTTTATGTAATCCAATACAAATCCAAACACCCCGCTCCTAATCAAGACAAGTTCCGCGCGGCTATACTGGTTTTAAATTTATATTTGTTGACCATTTTACCCTCCAACTTTCCCATATAAAAAGAATTACGCCGTTGATTTTCTTGGTCAGTGATAGTGTGAGAGTGAACGTTGAGATTCTTTGTTGTTCATTATTATTTTCCAAATCACTTTCTCCATTTATGCCAGTAATTCATTTATTTCTCTTTTTAATTATATTTCTTTTTTTTCAAATTTTTGCAACTCTAAATAATTATACTGCTCAATCTCTTTATTATTCTAATTAATTATTTTTGATTCTTTGAATTTTCAGATTTAATTTCATTAGGTTTTGCTTCTTGTTCTTTTCCGCTACAAATTGCAGCGGTGGAATCGGTTTTTTCGACCGTTTGAAAACCTGTGAGTGAGTCAACGATCTCTTCAAAAAAAAATTTCTTTGATTTTTCTCATTGTTTTGTTTTTCTTTGATTTTTTTGGTTTTATGTTTGTTTAATAGGGAAAGTTGAGAGATGATAATTAGAACTGTAAAATTCGAATCCGGAAAAGTTAGATACTTTCTTTTCTTTTTTATTCACTCGTTCCCTGATTTCAAGGTTTTTATGTCTTTCCTTGAAATACAAGGTTAATAAATTATAAAAAATTGAATGAATTAAGGCTCTAATTATGGGATAATTCTTTTTTGTTTCTGAATTTTCTTAACTAGAAGATGATAGATATAGTGGATTTTGTTGTTTCTGATTTTGTAATAATTTATTCTAGAATTTATCTAATAGTATTTTTTCTTTAGTCAGTAATAATTTTGTTCCCCTTTCTATAGATTATGCTAGTGTGATTGATGGAATTAACTAGAGCATGTTTATTATCATCATAGAAATAGTGTTTTAGATTCAGCAGATAAGAATGATTTGCGATAATATGATCTTTTCAGTTTCCATTCTCTGTATCTGTATTCTGATTTTCTCTGTTTATTTTTGTTGAATTTGAACTAGTGAACTTTGTTGATTTATCCTTCTTGGGTTTAATGTTTTGTTTTTCACAACAGGTTCAGTGAGACCTGAGTTATTTTCAACTTTAGTCCTTAAATTGTTGAAGCTTGCTACTTTATGAGCTTGTGGTAGTATAACACATGAAGAGACTTTTCTTTTTTAAATCTTCTGCGTCTAGCAGTGGAAGCAACCCTGCAACTCCATCAAAATCAACACAGAAGCAAGTGGCCTGGGAGAGTTTATCAGATGATGGAATGAATAATGAAGCTCATGGTAAAGCTGAAGATCATATTCAGAACCACAAAGACTTGATCTCCAAATCACGAAAGCAAGTCCCTGATAGTCCTCGTTCTTCTCGTCGTCTAGTGAGCCGGTCACTTTCATCATCTGCCATCCAGTTCAATGATCCAAGTAGATCACCTTCAAGTAGCATTGCTAGTGATCCTCATCATCATTTTGAGCATTCATCTCAGTGAGTTCTGATAATCTAACTTTTAAAATGAAATCTTGACTGAGCATAAGCTTTTTCTTCTAGCTATATTTTGCACAAATTTATATTGGCTGAACTTTGTATGCATTTATCAGTTATCAGGCTCTTAACTCTGGGAAGCAAAAGCGAGATAAAGCAACTCAGTTGGCAGTGTCTTCCATCCAGAATTCAAATGGGCATGAAAGACCTGGGTCTGCTAGTTCTTCTACTTGTTCTAGCAACACTTCAAGGAAGACTGTGGATTGTTATATTGATGGAGAGCAGCAGCCAGAGGTAAGTAGACTGAGGAACAATTCACATAGAAATAATACCAGACAGGGAAGTTATGGCATGAAGCTTCCTCCAAGATTTCAGCATACAGCACCTAATTCACCAACAGCTAGAGTCAAAGATAAACTAAGGTCTCACTCACATAGCGAAGCCAAAGTGAACCGTCTTCACTTCTCATCCCTAGATTGGACAGAAAATGGGTTTGGGCATGAATCTCCAAGAAGTCTTGCAAAGAATGTCATCGAGAGACTTTCCCAGTCTTGTGATCTTGATAATCCAATCACAATTGAAGATATCTATGCAAGATCCGTGAATGGACACGACAGTTTTAGTTTAGATGATTCTCTGCCAAAAAGTTGTTTTTCGAATGAACCATACAGAATGAAAAATGATTATCATGACAACTCTGAGGGTTTAGGCTGTGAAGACCCCGAAGAGGATCTTGATGCAGAATTAATGAGGAAGTCAAAGGAGGCTGAGGAGAGAGTTATCGTTCTTTCTAAGAAATTTGAACATGAAAACTTCTTTCCTGATGGACTTTATGACATGCCAACATTGATTCAGACAATCAGAAACCTGGCAGAAGAGAAAATAAGCTTGGCTGTGGAAGTTTCAACCAATCTAAGGTCTCAAGTGGCTGACAGAATATCTGCAAGGGAAGAAATTAGACGTGTAAAGGCAGAACAGGAGTTTCGGACCAGACGACTAGAAAATGAAAAGAATGAAATGCAGTCAGCATTGGAGAAAGAATTAGACAGGAGGTCAAGTGACTGGTCAACTAAGCTTGAGAAGTACCAGTTAGAAGAGCAAAGGCTACGAGAACGGGTTAGAGAGCTAGCAGAGCAGAACGTATCACTTCAAAGGGAAGTCTCCTCTTTGAGTGAGAGGGAAATGGAAAGCAAAAGTGTAGTGACATATACTGACCAGCAGCTCAAGGAATTGACTGAAAGGTCAGAGGAAATGAAAGATGAGATTCTGGATTTGCGGCAAAATCTCTTAGAACTACAAGAGAAATATACGATAACAGAAGAAAATAGGGACTGCATCCGTAGAAGTTTTGATGAGAAGGACAAGGAGTGCAAAGAGTTACATAAGTCCCTAACCAGATTATTAAGAACTTGCAGAGAGCAAGAAAAAACGATTACAGGATTACAAGATGGGTATAGTGAGGACTTTCAGAAGAACCTGTCTTCGGAGATGATTGATAAGCACGTTGCAAAAATGCACATGGAGCAAATGAGGTTAACAGGAGTAGAATTGGCCTTGAGAAAGGAGTTGGAATCTTGCAAGTTTGAGGCAGATTCTCTTCGCCATGAAAATGTAACTCTGTTAAATCGCCTGAAAGTTGATGGGGAAGAATGTATTCCTGGTACTTTTAAGCTAGATAAAGAACTCTGGGCCCGCATTTGCTGCCTTCAGAATCAAGGCCTAAAGATGCTGAATGAAAGCACATATTTGTGTTCAGACTTGCTAGAATTCATTAAAAAGAAAGGAGGCCATCTTCATCAAAATATCCAGCTGGATATAAAATTTATTGAAAATGGTTTAGATGGACAGTTCATTATCGAGTCTGAAACTAAAATTCAGGGACTTAAAAGTGGTACTGAAGGTTTAACAAGGAGTTTGCAGATGATGTCTTCTTTGTTGAAGGACAAGTCAAGTCCATTAACTTCCAAATTTCAGCCAGAGTTTGTAGATGGTGATAACTTAGCTAAACGGAATGATCAATCATCTGAGGTGTGGTTCTTGTAGAAGTTTTTGTTGAATGATTTAGAAGAATGCATACTCTAAATCTATACTCAACTATACTATTACCTTTATACCTGTTTATTTTAAACCTTTTTTTAGAAATCCTTATTTGTTTACTTCATTCTCTAATCTTTCTATATGGACCATGATGTTGCTTGTATAGGATATTATAAGAACTGAGCTTAAAGCAGAATGTTTGGTTACAAGTTTATTTAGAGAGAAGCTGTACTCTAAAGAGCTTGAAGTAGAGCAGATGCAAGCTGAACTTGCTACAGCAGTAAGAGGAAACGACATACTTAGATCTGAGGTGCAAAACACAGTAGACAACCTTTCAACTTTAAAACACAAGCTGAAGGATCTTGAACTTCAGGTTAGTCACCAGTATTGAAATTCATTGTTTAAATTCAGCTCATGATGTTTATTTAGGGTAACATTATTTTATAGGTTACCTCTGCTAGTTAATTTACTAAAATTGAATCTGTTCTATTGTAACAGATGTTGAAGAAAGATGACACTATAAATTGCCTTCAAAGTGATCTACAAGAGGCTATGGGGGAATTGAACATGATGAGGGGGATATTGCCCCAAGTGTCAGAGGAGAAAGATTTTATGTGGGAGAAAGTGAAGGAATATAACGAACAGAATATGCTGTTGAAGTCAGAGATGAGTGAATTGAAGAAGAAAATAGAGACACTTGATGAAGATATACTTGTGAAGGAAGGTCAAATAACAATCTTGAAAGATTCCCTAGACAGAAAATCCTTTGATCTCCTTGGGAGCCCTGATTCCATGCACGACCTTTTGCTTAGGTGATTACTATGGAAGCGCTTTGTTTCTGCTTGTAGGACAAAATATATTACTTTGTTCATAGTCACCTATATCTGTGAATGAGTTTTGTTTTTAAGGTTACTCTTCTTTTATAATTTGTTTCACAGGGTTTTGTTTTTTAATGTATGAAGTGTAAGACATGTCATAGAAGTAAAAGAATACAATGTTCTTTTTTCTCTATCCCACTTGTACTTGTTACAAGCTTGTTCTTGACCTTTGGTTATGACCATATCCTACAATAAAAGCTATAAGCAGTACTTGGTGTTTAGAATTGTTTTTTAATGGATTTGGAACAACAGTCAATTCTCCATTGACTTTAAAAAGTATGATTCTTTGTCTATTTGAGTATTAAGTAAATGGCATCATTCCAAAGCTTTGAATAGATTAGATTTACCATGACTTGTTATTGGTGAACATCTTTATAACAAATATATTACTGATGGGGCAAATTTAGAGGTGAGGTGGAACATCTTGTCCGTATATAGAAAATTTGGAATAACAGTCTTCTAAATAAAAAGGGTTTAAAATTGAGATATTTGAAAGGTTTCTCCTCAATGGAGTGATTAATAATATAAAGGATAACATAACATTTTGGTTGATTAATTACCAACAAAATGGAGTGGATGCAAATCTTGACACGACTCCACAAATTAATCATTGATAAAATTGCTCTAGCCTATTACTTACGTTTTATTTATTGTGCTTTCCTTAAAGATATTATTATCTGCCATTTTGGAATTTGTTAAAAAATCCCTTTGCTTATTTGTTGATGCTTACTATCTGTCATTGGAACTATCTCACGTTTCTCACACAGTTTCTTCATCTTTCTCATATAAACTTCACCGCTGTTAACTGAGTTCTATGACCCTCTTCCCTCTTCTCTGAAGCTTCTTCAAGCTTTAGCTGACTCTGCTGCTTCCTTACACAATACTTGAACTCTCATGCATGAATAAACTACTCTACTCCATAATCTTCCATTTAATTGGTCAATATTTAATAATCCAAAGGAGATAACGAAGCTACACTTAAGAGATGTTCCTCTTCTATCACCTGTTTCTTTTCCTTCATAAAGCTAAAATTTTGGACTGTTCTGTAGCTTTTTATGATCTAAAGATGAATACACCATTTTCTCACTGAACAGAGAATCTCAGTTTTTAGAATACACCAATAAGAGATCCATTCGCACTACAGAATCCTATTCTCTAAATTCATAAGATTAATTTAAAGGGAAATAAAAGAAAAAAGAACTAATTACATATATTGTTAAACATTCATTAATGATGCAAGTATCAAATTACAATTTATTTCAGATTACTGATCAAGTATCAAGCTATAATTTATTTCAGGTTACTGATGCTTCTGCAATCTTTAATGGAAACATAAAACAACCTTGACGGCATGAATAATCATGCAGAAATGCAATTTCAATGAATATATGGATCAACCAAAACTTCATAAGATAATGTTAAGTCATACATAAGGAACTGGCAAAAATGGAAAGGGTGCAACAGATGCATAGGCTACAGGTGGACGTGTCTTCTTACCCCTGCTCTTCTGTTCACTATTTTTATCCTCCACCTCTAAAGATTTCGAAGGGTATGCACTGGACTTCACAAAACTCGCAGCAGCGTCTTCAACAAACTGTGGGTCATCAGAACGACGGTGAACTAGAAGTCCAGACATAAACACAGGAAGATAGAGAAGACTAGCATGGAACATTCTTCTAGCTTTTTCTCTAGTACGGTCTCTATAAAAAGAAAATGCTGTAGCGCTTATTGCAAGTGTAAGCATGGTGGACTCTAGACAAAACCATTCAGAAGCCAAACCCCCTGTTGACAGATGCAGCAAACATGAGTCTCAAGATCCTCCTTGTCACCAAAACTTTCACTTCTTTTGCATACTAAATTAAAACTGAATCTTTCTTAGATTTCAACAGTCTAGTTACTGACAAGCGATGCAATTTAAATAATGTGTATACCCTCACTTTTAACAGTTATATTCATATGAACAAACTTTTTGTGTCAATAGCACAAATGTATCAGCTGCTAATAAATGTCTTTCTGAACAAAACATGTGAAAATAGCCTTAAATAGTTTATAGCCAAGACAATGGCAACTTCATTATTAACAAAACTAAACACACTTGGTTTATTATTTGTTGTTGACTCTGTCTACTCCCATGGCTAGAATCATAATTTATTCTTTTATTTTATTATTACAAAAAACCCATTCAATTTAGTAAATTACATAGGCCAATTTTATCAAAGAAGAAATTCATCACAAGATGTTGACTTCAAAGGAAAACTTATAAGGTACCGATCGAAGAAGAATTTATAATAGGAGAAAACATCTACTCACAATCATAAGCCAAGAACCCCAATGGGATTAGATATATTGAGTTCCTCAAAGCGACCAACGATGTTCTACGCCCAGATGGATCAGCAAGAGAGAACATCTTAAACCTAAATTTGCAGCACAAAATAAGAAAAAATGTCATATAGTCTAGACCAACAGTAATTGAATGAAAGTTATGCAGACCATCAGCCGTGTGCATCAATCAAGGTAACAAAAACCACATCATTGTTAATAAAAAAAATGTGGGCTAAAAGCTACTATAATTTGATTAAACTAATCTATATGTAATATATACTTGCTGTAACTTTGACATGCGTCCTTATAGTTTAAAATTTGTAATTAAGCCCTTATAGTTTAAAAAAAACATAAATGTTATCCAGAACCAGGTTTGGTATCAGAGCAAACCAGTTCTTTGTTTAAAAGCACAAAAAATTATAGGTATGTCTTGAATGTATTTAAGATTTTAAGTATAAGCTATAGAGACCCCTCCATCACTGTCATAACACATAAGTTCTCTTTAAAGACATTTCTCCTTGAATAGAGGTATCCATCACATAAACAAATTTTGCATCAAGCAAGCACCAAAGCAGTCACATAGAACAAAATTTTAGGTTAAAAAGCTAGTTTCCAAGTTATCTATACTTAAAATTTCTCCTTAAAAGAGTTTCCCTAATCGTAAATGTTTTTAAATTAGTCTTTGCTATTAGAAAAAAGCTCTACACAGTCAAAGGTTATCCTACAGAAGGCATGTTAGCCACATGACTTTCACCTAATTTCAAGAACTAATTTGAAACGTTTGCAGTTAGGAGACTTGTTTAGAAAGTTTAAAGCAGAGGGAGTTAGGGACCAAATAAGAAAAAATATGTGAATTAAAGGGACCAAATTTTAACCAAAATTTTAACATCAAAGGTATATGAGCATACCCTCCTGCAGCATAGTCATCACGGCACATATAGGCAAGGGCCATAAAATGTGGTAACTGCCAAAAATACAGAGCAGCGGGAAGAATTAACCCATTCAGTGAAATATCACCTGAAGCTGCAGCCCATCTGAAAATCAACAAAAAAATAAGTGAGGGGCAGAAAAAATACAAGTACATGACGTACAAAAATGAGAATAGAGCAAAAATACAATAGAAAAAATGACCCAGTAAACTTCAAAAGAATATAAGGATTTTAAGCTCATTTTCAGGAGGGTAGGCATTGAATTGTAGATTGTATCAGAATATCACTCATTAATGACATTAGACTCATAATTTGTTGCCCCTTTCAATAGGAAACACCCAACAAAAAGAGGAGATAAAGATTCACAAGAAATGTTTGGCAATTACTCAACACTATTAATACTTTGAGCAATAAAAACTCAACACACAAGATAAATAAATGGTAATGGAAGGTACAACAAAATACCATTGTGGACAATATTGAGTAACCATACAACAGGGAGAATACAGGAGATACATTTGAAATCAGGCAGACAATATCAATATAATTAAGCATGCTCATTCATGACAGAGTATGCAATCTAGCATGCAAGTTCACACAATACAGCACGCCCAGAGAGGACTCCATGTCATAAAAGTGATAGTGATACAAGAGCACTCCTCCCTTATCGATTTGGGGTTTTAAAATAGGCAGTCTGGCTTTTATGAATGGGCTCTCTACTCCATAACATATATGCAAGATGTAACTAGGGGCTGGCATTTAATTAAGTAACATAATAAAAAATATATAATTCTACACTCAATTTTTTCATATTTTCATCTTTTGTGTTTGGTTGAGACTTTGAAAAGGTCCAATTATTACAAGATGACCAAAAATTTACTCTTCACGCAATCAAAAGATTAATCAACTCTATTACATTTGCACACACAAATAAACACGCACAAACACACACACACACACATATATATTTAGAAAAGAAAAGTTATAGAGAAATTTACCCCAGAAGTGGTGGAATAGCACCCACAACAGCCCCCACCCATGTATTTACAGGATGAATCTGCTTCAGTGGAGTATATACAAATGCATACAAAACGAGGTTGGAAGCAGCAAGCCCAGCAGCCAACATATTAGTCTGGAACAACCTTGTCATAAAGCTGTAATGTTAGTCCCTCCACTCAAAGCACATGAATAATTTAGCATAATAGATTGCAAGGTCTATAATAGGAAAAGTAAGCAAATGAAATTCACTACCTGTGTTGCTAGCAGAGTTGTGCCACCTATACCAACAGAGGATGCCCAGGCGAGTGCATGGGGTTTTGAAATGCGTCCCGAGGGTAATGGCCTTTGGCTCGTTCTCTTCATTTTGGCATCATTTTTTATCTCAAACACCTAAAGTAACAACAAAAAAGTATACGCCTTTAACAACAAAGCAGCATACAAACGCGCAAATATGTCAAGGTGTTGGGAGTCGCCGGAACCATATCCGAATGGTGACAGCAATTGTTGCCAAATTGATACCCACAATTGTCCAAAATGTCAAGGATTTCGAAGTTTCCGCTATCTAAAACATTGAGAATAATAATAAAATAAATATTGTGGTGAGGACGGAACCTGATTTAAAGAGTTAGCAGATGCAGCAACCATCATGGTACCGATACAAGTCAAAGAAAGTGCAGAGAGATCAACTGCACCATTACTCCCTAACACAAATCCAGTCCCTGATGTTGCAACCACAAGCATACTGAAATTCACTTAAAAAAGCGTTTAATTAGTTAATTTCAGAATATGAAGAGAAAAAAGGAATTAAAAAAGAAAAAGAATGAAATAATGAAAAAGGGATAAAAATAACCTAAGACGAGCTTTGGAAAGTTGCCAATAGCAGGTAGCATAGTGGCGGGTGAAGGAAACCAAATCGGTGATAGTTTTATTAGACGCTGAAGAAACTGAAAGATCTGAAGTAGAATAACGACGATATTGATGTTGATTCAATTTCTGATAATTCGCGATTTTGGAATAGAAGCTCTTCACAAAACTCCTACGAAACATCGTTGCAGCAACCGATTCAAAACCGATAAGCAGCAACAAACTCGATCTTATTTATGGGCCCAAAATAATAACTGTGTTATGGGCTTCGGGCCTGTCTACATTCAAATCGTAAACAAGTGAAGAATATGATCCAAGTATGTTTTTGTGATTAAAAAACAAAGGGACAAGGAAATTGGAATATGCTATTATTATATACTGAGTGATACTCTTCTATAAGAGATATCTTTTTTCCTTTAGTTTTTAAAATTGTAATATCAATATAATTAATAAAAATATAAGTGTAATTTCATTTGATGTTTTCTTCATTTTTTCACACGACTTGTGGTCCGAGTTTCAGATTATGATAGTTTTATTATCTTTTAGAGGTGGTTGGCAATGATTGAAAGGTAGATAAGTAAGTAGCAGCTAGCCATAGCCATAGGCAGAGGCTGAGATTGTCCACAACATGTGGACCTCAACATTCATCAATCTATACATCACTCATTTGTTTTTCCTATCATAACTCACACACACTCTTATTATTCTTCACTACAACAAGTGAAGAATTATTCAATGGCTTCCTCTTCCTCTCTTCATCTATCCCAAGCTGTTTTAGCACGTGCTGTGCATGGCTTCAACCCTTCTTCAGACCGTCTTTCACTCTCTACTTCCACTCTTTCCCTTCCATCTTTTTCTACTCTCAGGTCACATTCTTCTTCCACTTCCTCACCATATATCTCACGTCGCAGGGTTGCTTCTGTTAGAGCCAGTGTTGTTGAGACATTGGACAAGACCACTGAAGTTTCACTAGTTGAGAAATCCATCAACACTATTAGGTTCCTTTCCATTGATGCAGTTGAGAAAGCTAACTCAGGTCACCCAGGTCTTCCAATGGGTTGTGCTCCAATGGGACATATACTATATGATGAGGTCATGAGGTATAATCCTAAGAACCCTGCATGGTTCAACCGTGACCGTTTCGTTTTGTCTGCTGGACATGGCTGCATGCTTCAGTATGCTCTTCTTCACCTTGCTGGTTATGACAGTGTTTTGGTTAGTCACTTTCCCTTCTCTTTCTTTTCATCTTATATACTATATATTATCCATATCTCATATTTCATACTTGTCTGTCACCTGCATTTGTAATAATGTGATGTTGTTAGTTAAGTGTTCCATCTGTTTCATTTTTAGCATTGCATTGATTAGTGAAGTAGTTTTCCATACTTGTACAATTACCTGTTTTTATGATATACAGTTCCATTGGTATGCTCTGGATGTGATATCCAATCATATTTTCACAAATAAATAAATCATACATCTCAAAATATCAGTGAATGTTAAAGTAAACCTTGTTACATTGATGATGCATACTAGTTTAATTTGATGATATATCCCCACCAAAATTTTATATGACCTTCTAAGGTGGATTTGTTATGTTGGGTGGTTAAATAATAGGAGGAGGACTTGAAGAGTTTCAGACAATGGGGAAGTAGAACTCCTGGACATCCTGAGAACTTTGAGACATTTGGAATTGAAGTTACCACAGGTCAGATATCACTTCTCTCTAGTTTATGTTACCTTCAATGAGCATTTTCTTGTGTTCTGTTATCTTAATAGTCCTTTTAAATTTTAATTATATTTTGTTCAGGCCCTCTGGGTCAGGGGATTGCCAATGCTGTTGGATTGGCACTTGCTGAGAAGCACTTGGCTGCGCGATTTAACAAGCCTGACAGTGAGATTGTCGACCATTACACGTGGGGTTACTACGTCTTATTCTCTTTATCACGATGTCTAACTTCGCTGACGTTTTACTAATGATATTTGTTTTTCATGCAGGTATGTTATATTGGGTGATGGTTGTCAAATGGAGGGAATTTCTAATGAAGCAGCTTCACTTGCTGGCCATTGGGGTCTAGGGAAGCTTATTGCTTTCTATGATGACAACCACATTTCCATTGATGGTGACACTGAAATTGCTTTCACTGAGAGTGTTGATAAACGTTTTGAGGGACTTGGATGGCATGTAATTTGGGTAAAAAATGGAAATACTGGCTATGATGAAATTCGTGCAGCCATTAAGGAAGCAAAGACTGTCAAAGACAAACCCACTCTGATCAAGGTTAGTTACTTGAAATCATAGATTGAAGTAAATGAAAAACTAAAACATTTTTATACCAATTGCTTTTTTGGGGGCATTATGTCAGTTATATTCAGCTTTGATATTGGTCATATCATATATCACTACTACTTTTTGACAGGTGACCACTACCATTGGATACGGTTCTCCAAACAAGTCTAACTCCTACAGTGTTCATGGAAGTGCATTGGGTGCTAAAGAAGTGGATGCTACAAGGAAAAATCTTGGATGGCCATATGAGCCATTCCATGTTCCTGAAGATGTTAAAAAGTAAGGATAGGGATTAGGGATATTTTGTTTAATGCCTGATGTATTTTTTCATGGTTTTTAACTAAATACGCTTAACTATCCTTAGGCATTGGAGTCGCCACACCCCTGAGGGCGCTGCACTTGAAGCTGAATGGAATGCTAAGTTTGCTGAATATGAGAAGAAATACAAGGAGGAAGCTACAGAGCTAAAGTATATTATCAGTGGTGAATTCCCTGCTGGTTGGGAGAAAGCACTTCCGGTGAGTAAAATGGCTAACCTATAGGTTTGGCTTGACCATTATCTTGAGGTATTTCCTTACTAGTTGCATGATAGCATAAACATAATGTCAAAAAAAAAAATTAAAGTTCATATTATACAGCATGTTTGTCGTCAAGCTTCTGCCTCATGCCTGCACATCCTTAAAATATTTTAAGGTAAATAGAACTTGGCTCGCATCAAATCATGTTAAAATTTGATTTCAACTTTCAGACATACACTCCAGAGATCCCTGCTGATGCTACAAGAAATCTGTCTCAGCAAAATCTAAATGCCCTTGTTAAGGTTCTTCCTGGTCTGATTGGTGGCAGTGCAGATCTTGCCTCTTCCAACATGACCTTATTGAAATCATTTGGTGATTTCCAAAAGGATACTCCTGAAGAACGCAATGTTAGATTTGGTGTTAGAGAACACGGAATGGGAGCAATTTGCAATGGTATTGCTCTTCACAGCCCTGGATTCATTCCATACTGTGCAACTTTCTTTGTCTTCACTGACTACATGAGAGCTGCCATAAGGATTTCTGCCCTGTCTGAAGCTAGAGTTATTTATGTTATGACTCATGACTCAATTGGACTTGGGGAGGACGGGCCGACTCATCAGCCAATAGAGCACTTGGCAAGCTTCCGAGCAATGCCAAATATTCTGATGCTGCGTCCAGCTGATGGTAATGAAACTGCTGGATCATACAAAGTTGCAGTGGTTAACAGGAAGAGGCCCTCAATTATTGCACTCTCAAGGCAAAAGTTGCCTAACCTTGCAGGAACTTCTATTGAGGGAGTTGAAAAGGGTGGCTACACCATATCAGACAACTCATCAGGTAACAAGCCTGATGTTATTTTGATTGGAACTGGTTCTGAGTTGGAAATTGCTGCCGCCGCTGCTGAGGATCTAAGGAAGGAAGGGAAAGCTGTTAGAGTTGTTTCTTTTGTTAGCTGGGAACTTTTTGAAGACCAATCAGATGAGTACAAGGAAAGTGTTCTCCCTGATGCTGTAACAGCTAGAGTTAGCATTGAGGCAGCAACAACATTCGGTTGGGGAAAGATTGTTGGAAGCAAGGGAAAAGCCATCGGCATTGATCGATTTGGAGCAAGTGCTCCAGCAGGAAAAATATACAAGGAGTTTGGTATCACCAAGGAAGCTGTTATTGCTGCTGCCAAAGAACTTTCCTAGATCTATTGTTCCCCCCTCCTTTTTTCCTTTCTCATTTTGAACTTGTAAGTTTCACTGGTGGCATATTACAGATCTGTTGCTTGATGAATCACCTTAGCCACAATAAGAAATATTACATTGCTCTTGCATATGATAATCAGAGGAGAAACATAAGTTAAAGGTGAGTTGAATTGAAGAAGTTGTATGAATTTGTAACAACTATTTTGGCTGGTGAATTTTGCACTGTGATGTAGTTGAATTCAGTGATCCCACTCTATCACTTGTTTAAATATGGTCAGGTATGGCTTCTTGGAAGAATTATATCCTTCTCTAATGTTTCTATTTCAAGGATCTAGTTTAAAATCATTACGATATTGTTTCATTCTACTAGGAAATTGAGTAGATATTACAGCTGTAGTTCTCATAAAATAAGAAATAGAAGACTCCCTAACTTCCATGAATTCATTGGTCCTAATTCTAGCTTTTGAGAAAGAATTAGAAATGAAGAATAACATGAATAATATTTGGAAGAGTCAAGTATTGTTTTACAAATTGTATAGACACAACTAGGTAATTAAATTTATATTGTGAATCTGTTAATAAATTCACAAATATAAAATGAAGTATATACTGGTGTACATTTCAACAGTGGATAAAATTAATTGGTTTACCCACACACACTCGCATCACTTTATGTCTATAAAACTATAACTAGTCCTACCTCCTATTCTGCACCCATGCACTCTAATTCAGTCACCTCACATACTATAATTTGAGGTTACGTGCACCTTGGAGTTGTCGATGCAGCATTACTAGATCAAGATTTGTTTTGGAGATTGGCCTTGTTTCTATCCATGCTATATAAAAGGTGTCCGTACACTAGTTCATTCCATGTGTCAGGAACACCAGGAAGACACCAGTGGCTACAATCCTGGTGTTTGAGCATATAACGTTTTGTCTCTTCAGTCATATTAAAGTTTCTGTAAATGGAAGGATGCGCATCGATACGAAAATCGGTCATTTTGGTGATGTTCAAGTAGAACACTGGATGCTTCATTTCCTTAACTACTGACTCGATGGTTCTCATCATTGAAGGTTGTTCTGACAAATCAGACTCATTTTTCATTGGTTCAGTGTCATTCTCACACCGACCACCGGAATCCCACTCAGCACCCCTGCATATAGCAGTGAAGGTGGTCATATAGTAGAGTCCTAAATCAAAAGCATTAGCTGAACAAAGTGCTCTCATATTTTACCTGAAGTGAGAAGGAGAATAGCCCCTGAAGAACACTTTAGTTTTGTTAGGATCAACATTGGTATCCACCCACCGTGACCATGTCAACAAAGCTTTATGAAATGCTTCCTCAACATTCAGTTGTCCATGGATGTAGTCTCCTTCTTGATAGTATTCCTTCCTGCAAGTTGCTTATAAACTTTGTCATCTTAATTTTACACTAAATCTAAATCATTTTCAGTTGAGTAGAAAGATCATGCATTGATCAATAATCATGTCTGTCCTAAACATGTGGGGAATAGATATCACTTCTACCAACAAAAAGGAAGGAAGGAAGGAAGAAAGAAAAGCAACATTACCCTTCAGTTCTTTTCTCATGAGTCCACCAGTGACCTGTGTTGAAGATTAAAACATCAGCATCTTTGTACTTATCACAAGATCTCTCAACCAAATCAAGCCGAAGTGTTTCTTTCTTTGATCCTTTCTTGTCTGGAATTTCCCACTCTTGGACAAGAAATGGCGAACGGAAGAACTCAATTGAACAATTGTAATCCTGTTCAATCATTAACCAAGAAGTACATGAAATAACTTTTCTAATATAGTTAAGTAATCCTGTTCAATCATGGAATATATATATATATATATATATATATATAAAGAATCTCATCTTGAACATAATGAGGGAGTAAAATAGTTATATATCTTACTGCGAAGATAAAAGAGTAAGATCCCTCTGTTCGAAATTCTTCTCTGCCAGAGACTTCAAAAACTTTGCTCTTATCCTCCACTGTATTTCTAAGAGCACAAACAAGAGATTCCCACATATTCCTATTGAGAGAATCACCAACAAAGACTAAACGCTTTCCTCTCAGTAATTCCAACATATCCTTCCCATTTAACCTGCATTGAAAAATAATGAAAAACTACACCAATTTCAATTATTTTCAACTATAGTTGCATGCACTTTATTTTGAGTCCTCCTACACTTATTATATATTGCTAACATGACAGTAAAAATAACCTTGGAATATTGCAATTCTTGGGTTGCCACCGGAACTTCTCAAAAAAGTTGTCACTCCTACCATTGAGCATACAATTAAAAGGCTCATCTATTAAGGGACAAGAGCCAGCTTTGTAAAGTGGGTATGAATCATCTCTAACCCATGACCCATCATAAAAGTCACAATCTTTCAATTTCCTCCAATCTTGTCTATGCAAATGCGTCCTATTTTGAGGAGAATGATGCTTTCTTTTCTTAATGTGCTTTTGTTTGACCAGCCCAGAACCTTCCTTTCTAGAAATCTGAGAAGAACCATGGTCATTTACTTTTGCACTATTTTCAGAAGTTTTATCATGACTAGTGCTTGCATTAACAACATTGGCACTGGTATTATGATGTGAGGGTTCAGAAGAGGAAGAGATATTGTTGGTGAAAAAGTGAGCAAAATGATAAGTAGGTGAAGAAGAATTATTATTTGAGAATCTAGTAGGAGGAACATAATAGCCAGAAGGATTCAGAACAAGGAACAACATACATAAAACAGAAGCACATGCAAAACCATAAGCAAAACCTACTCCTCCTTTAGGAGAAGAAAATAATAACATGGAATCTGTTCTTGTAAGCACACGGTTCCCTGAACCACGTGGTGAATCAACCATTATGATGCCTCCTCCTACACCAGACATGTTACTTAGGGAGGGGTAAACAAATAAGAACAAAACTACATTAATGGGATATATATAACAATAAGGTAGAATTCTGTTTTTGGAGATAGCAACATAGTACGTGTCGTTGGTTTTATTTTAACTTATCAATGAGGGAAAAAAGGAGGATACAGAGAAATTTATGTTCAAACCGTTTTAGTAGTTTCTTATGTAACTACAACCGGCCACTATTAAACTAGGCCAATCTTGTATGTCCATAATAACTAATATTATAACATGTTTAAACAGCAAACAAATTCCTAATAATAAAGAATTTGGAGAATTATAATTTTACACCCTTTTTTTATAACATGTTTTGCTATTATGTTTTTTTTTTAATGTGTTCATATTTTGGAAAATTATAATTTTACACCCTTTTTTTCAGTGTTTATTTATTCAGGCCTACTTTATAAACATTATCTTTATGTGTTACAACTCAATGAGTATTGGGTATGTGTCTAATGAAGAGTTAAACCAAATCTTGTGTGCATCCATATTTCTCCTTTTGTCATACACAACAAGGAAAACTATATTATAGAATGCTTGGGATATACTAAACCTATGATGAAAACAAATTGTAACATATCTTGAAAACAATACAAACAAAAGTAGAACATCTTCTCACTGAACTAGTATGCAAAGAAATGTTACTATTAAACATTGGAGCCATTTAGGCATCATCTTCAAGTTCCCATGTGATACTAAAATGCAAGCCTAATTTATTATGGGATTTTGACCCCATTTATGTTTCCATGAATTTTGGGTGCTTGTTACATGCTGAATTTATGAAGTAGGAGTTAGCATCAACTACATTTCATGTCTCAGAAATAGATCTAAGAAAGACATAATTTCTTCTTAAATGCTTATTTTAAGCCTACAGAACCACCAACCAGACAAAGTAAGAAAACATCAAGGAAGAATATGACTGATTCAAGAAATTTGTGAGGGGTTATATAAATAGCATTCTCCAAGCATGAACTTGAGGCTTAAGAGAGACCAATGACTTCTCCGGTTGTTGTATCGAGATCGATGTCATAGAAGCATGGTCTTGTTGGTAGCCCTGGCATTGTACTCATTGTTCCAACTAAAGGATAAATAAATCCAGCTCCTATACTTGCTCTTACATCCCTTATTGGTAAGATAAACCCGGATGGAGCTCCCTTTGCTGCAGCGTTATCTGAGAAAGAGTACTGTGTCTTAGCCATGCAGATTGGAAGACCTGAAAATCCTTGCTTGGTATACATCTCAATCTGCTTCTCAGCCTGGTTAGAAGATGAGAATGCCATTAGGTATCAAAACTAAAAAATGAGTGTCCATTACACAGTAAAAAAAGAAGAATTTTTTAATTTGCACTCAATTAATTAGAAATATAAAAGAGGGTATTATTGTGCTGAAGTTAAAGTAAATTGTCATAACTATATAAGAGATGAGATCACCTGCTCTGAGTACTCAACGCCACTGGCTCCATAGGACTTTGCTATTGCCTCTATTTTCTCTTTTATACCTACATCCAGAGGATATAGGAACTTCAATGGCTGTGCTACATTCTCACAAGCTTTTTGAACTGCAATGCCCAAGTCAACCTGAATCATGACAAAGCAAACCTCAGCGGGTATCAAATATCATTTTTAACTGAAATTGTATCCTGCTACATGCATGCATATAAACCAAATTCTGCTGCTAATTGTGCCCCAAAGTTGTTCCATTTGCTTAAAATTTAAAGTCTAAACCATGGGATAGATAAATTTGTAAGCACCGTTGAGGTACTTGATCCAATACAAAAAAATTAAAGGGTACGAGGGCAACTAAGCAGGCAGGTGAATGGTTTTAATGGGCAAGTTAGGCAACTTGATAATCAGTTCATCAAGCAGGTCAAGAAATACACAGGGCATGGAGTAAAAAATTTATATTAAAATATCCTAAGCACAACATCAACAGCAATATATTGATTCTTGTGTTCCTCTATTTTCTCCCTTGTACTTACAGTTATAAATATTCTATCCTTTTGTGCCAAGGTAAAAGGTAGGGATGGCTTCTATGTTATGTTAGCTAAAATCCAAGACTTGAGAAGTAAGAACTTACTGCTCCTCTGCCACCATGGCCATGATGGTCAGAAATTACAGCATCGTAAGCCCCAGCAGCTAAAGATGCATTTCTAACTGCATTTAGCTCAGCTTCAGTGTCGGTTGAAAACTTGTTGATAGCAACTATGACATTCACACCATAAGCTTTTGTATTTGATATATGTCGAGCCAGATTCACACAACCAGCCTCAACCAGAGCGACATTTTCCGTCAAATATGCATGGTCAAGAGGTTTACCCGCAGCAACTGCTGGCCCTCCACCATGCATTTTTAGTGCCCTTATTGTTGCCACAATAATCGCACACTGAGGTGTCAAGCCACTATACCGACACTTAATGTTCATAAACTTTTCAGTTCCAATATCAGCACCAAAACCAGCTTCAGTAACTACATATCCACCTGGTCCCACCAATTTTAGTGCAATCCTATCAGCCACAATAGAAGAATTCCCATGAGCAATATTTGCAAAAGGACCTGCATGAACAAGGACAGGAGTTCCTTCCAGAGTCTGCATAAGGGTAGGGTTAATCGCATCCTTCATTAAAACTGTTAAAGCACCTCCAACGCCTAGATCATCAGCTGTTACAGGGTCACCACTCTTGCTATTTCCGATTACCATTTTCCCAAGCCTCTCTCGCATATCAGCTAAGGATGTTGTCAGTGCCAGAACAGCCATGATCTCACTAGCAACTGAAATATCAAACGCTGTTTCTCTTACCATTCCTTTCTCATCTGGTCCCTGGCCAACAGTAATCTTTCTCAAGAACCGGTCATTGATGTCCATTACTCTTCTCCATGTAATTGAATTTTGATCAATATCAAGCCTAACAAATTTATTTACTTCTTCTGGTGTAAGATCATCTGGATTGGTTTTTGAAATACCAAGCTTCTTAAGACGACTAAACATGACATCACTAAATCTCCTTTTTCCTTCTTTATTTGGAGGACATAACCGGTTAAAAAGAGCCTTATCTGACTGTGTTGACTCATGGAAAATCCGGGCATCAATTGCAGCTGCTAGAAGATTGTTTGCGGCAGTTATTGCATGAATGTCTCCTGTTAGATGAAGATTGAACTCATCCATGGGAATCACTTGGCTATAACCACCACCAGCTGCTCCTCCTTTGATTCCAAAAGTAGGTCCTTGTGATGGTTGACGAACACAGGTGACAACCTAGCAAAGAAATAACATGGATTATATCCAGCATAAACTTGAATTGTGGCTTAAATTGCAATTTCCCATTAATTTCATGGAACCACATGACCAGTGAAGACCTAAATGATCTACATACAGTCATCTGATAACCATACCCAAAAAATAACATGGGAAATTACTTCCAGAAAAGAGTGAAAAGATTTGTTTCTTTTGGATAAATTGAATGTTCAGATTCCAAAATAAATCCACTGCTGAAACGGCCCAAGCAAGTATATCCTACGAAGATGTACAGACTTAATTGTTATTAGGTGTGCCTTTATTATAAACAATACATGAGGCATAGGATAGTAAATAAATAATACTTAAAAATGTTTCAGACCAATTAACTAAATAATAGTTAACCATCAATTTTATGCAAAGTCTGCAGGCATCATTTCTTGGAACAAATATTTAGAGTTAAAACACTTGAGAATACCCATTCAGTACAATGCAACATATGTAGAAGATAAGAAAAGGGTTACTTTTTTATCAAGATAAGCACCCAAAGCTTGACATAGCCCTACTGTAGTGGTAGATTTGCCTTCTCCAAGAGGGGTTGGAGTAATCCCTCCAACCACAATATAATACCCATCTTTTGATTCTTGCAGTTCATCAAGAACTGACAGCAAAACCTACACAACGAAATCACTCTTCAATTAAGCCAAAAGGCTGAAATGTTATATATATATATATATATATGCCATCAGCCAAAATCATTCATAATTTGTCAACCACAAGAGATATCTTAACACACTTCTTCACTAAGGAGAGAGAAAGAAGAGCATCATAACAAGTAACACTAAATTATCAATCTTCTACTTATAATATAATATAGGTAATGTTTATAATAGAAAATTTTACACCTATCTATCTTATAATATAATACTAAGTAGAAAATAAATAACTGGATCTGGATGTTACAAACCAGTAACACAGTAACATACATGCAAAAGACAAACATAAATCCTAAGTGGTAGTCATATTTAGGGAAATGAGAATCATTCCTTCAAGATAAGGTATATAACCACATGGGGTAGGGTACCTGATAATTACCAAATATCTATTCCTTCAAAATTTAAATGACATAGGATTCAAATTTAACACCTTTTTCAAGTAATCATCACCCCTAATCCTTAAAACAAATCCAAGTGTCAGAAAGTGAAGGGAACTAATGCATGTGAAGAAAACAATAGGGTAAACTAAAAAATAAAAAAAACCCAAAAAAAGTATACCTTGGCCTTATATTTTCCGTAAAGGTCATAATGATTAGGAGTGAGATTAAGGTCCTTGGCAATGTCAGAGATATGAATAGGTTGAACAGAGTTAGCAATATCTATGTCTGCTGGAACAGGAGACACAACTTGTACCTTCCTAAGTGTGTTTGATGAAGTCATTGTTTTTGAAGAATTGTTAGTCTCAGTTAAACAAAGAGAACCTCTGATTGTGAATCTGAAAACAGTGGTTGATGTTTTTGTTTGACGAGGAACAATGGGTTTGGAAGGGAAATTGTGTAAGTAGATACCATGTTGTGTACTCATTCTTTCTTTATCTTATCACGTGCACTTTTTGTTGTTGTAATTATTTGAGAGATGCAATAATGGTGTATCTATTGTATTAGGATGGTTTGGAACAAAATGGAATAAGGAGATGAGAGCATTACATAAAAATGGGACAAAAAGTATGATATTTTTTTGGTGAAACCAATATTTGATGCAAAAGGTAAGATGATATATGGAATATATGCAAATGGTAAGCAAGGTGGCAAGGTAATGCGAGTGAAGGTGGCAAGGGAATAGCAGTGATATGATGGAGGTGGCAATAAAGGTAATTATGGTGATGATTATTACAAATATAATAAACAATAAAAATAGTAGTGCATTAATCACTTTCAACTCAGACTTTTACTTATATTCTTATCATTAATCAATTTTGTATTTTAATATCAGTTTTATTTGGATATCAATGTTTGTTAATGTGTTATTGATTTACTATTGTGAGTCTCAATGTAACAATTTTCTTATTGGTTTATTAGTAATTCAATGATATATTTATAATAACCAATTTCATCGATAAAATTTCTATGGAAAAATAGTTATGAGGATCTATTTGCAAAAGATTGAGTTTTTATGAATTTTATGCACTATTTACTATTATGTTATTGTGGTATACAAGATGATTGATATAATAAATGAAGAATTAAGTACCACCGAGCCTAGTCATAATTTAAGAACATTTAAAAAATATATTTATGCAAATATACAAAGAATACTTACAAAAATAAAGAATATTCAAAAAAAATTAAAAGGATACCTTTTCAACCTTTTTTATTATGTCTGTTGTTTTGAATTTTTTTTGTAGTTTTGATTTTTTAAACATAGATTAGACAAAATTGAGTATTCACATGTATATTGTAATTGTGATTCAATTTATAGTGAAAAATTAATTATGTAAACATATGAAAATTTAATAGGGATAACTTAATCTAGACATATTCAACTTTTAGGTCACTTGCTGATTTATTAAATTTAAATGACATGCATACTTTAAACGTCAAAAAAGTTTCCAATCAGACTAAGTATATTGTATTTAAATGAACTTATTTGCCAACTAAGTTGCATACCTTGTATGTATTTATCAATGAAAAAGTGTGTAGCTAACAAATGGCATTTCCATTAAAAAGGAAGAAAACCTACAATATTTTTACATACATAAAAAGGATAATTTTTTGTACTTACAATAATAGCCAAAGTTATATTTATGGCCCTGGTCACACAACAAGACATAATCCATCAGCAAAAAAAGGTTGAACCCAAAGAAAACAAACAAATAAGATGCTGATTACATGCTGCTTAATCAACCTACCACAGACATTTCAGGATTTAATAACTTGAATGAAGAGGAGTTGTATGAAAATTTACTTAGTAAACTACATAAAGAAGCTTGGGTAGCTACTCTTGCTGGATGTATTTGCACAATGTTTACAATATACAAGACATTCTGGAAATCTAAACCATCTGCATGAATGTTTTATTATTGTAGCATTGAAAATTGGACATTTTGCATAGAGAACCAAGAAAGTAATTAGGTAATAACCAAGTAAAGGTTACTATCTTTCTGGAATGCCTCAACCAAGTGTTATAAAGCTTTTACTATGAGCAGGTCCAGGGAAGGGTTGAACCCATGAGCAAAAAAATATAAGCAACAAATATTGCACGTATTCTGTACTAGGAGTTGATTACCAATGCAGTCACTAGCTGTGTTAACTAAGTGGAGAATGTTCCTTCTAGCCATTGTGCCACAATGCAGCATTAGCAAGACATTGTGTTCAAACAAACTACTGCAAAGGATGCAGTACAGTGAATAACAGATTAACATTTTATAAGGAACAAGCTACAGACAAGTGAGTTTATGAAGTGGCATGACAAAGAAAACTTTACCTTCTAAGAGTTTGGAAGTAACCGCCCATTGTACATCTTATCAAGCAGTTCCTTTGCACCAGGCCTCCTTAGCAAACCTTTATTGTTCGGTAAACCAGTTCCTAGACAAACTGGGCAGACAAGCTTTCCCCGACCTGAAATTTAACAAATACTATTAATCAATGAACAATCACATAGGTTAACTGCATATGGCAATACTACAAAATGATGTTAAGTTTGGATAAGTTAAAGCATGGCAATAGGAGAGAAAATTGACCCAAACCCTTGTTTGAATGACAGTTTTCATACTGTTAAGATTCCAATTATGTTTTTTTTGGAAGTTCCAGTATTATGTAATTATTGGAATTGGGGTGGAATGAGTGCCACTCCATCCTAATAATTCTTAAAAACCAAACAATGGTATCTAAGACTATTCCATCTCTTGCCACAGATTCAAACATATCCTTAAGGAAGAGAGGGGCAGCTCACTCTACTTTATTGACTCAAATGTCATTGACAGATCAAATGAAATTAACAGCAATTTCTGAAAATACTTAAGAAGTTCAAATCAGACCATTATATTACCAATTTACCATTACCTCCTATAGCTAACAAAAATGAAGGGATCAAGTAGAAACTGGACTCTGTACCATAACAATTTGGACATTCTGTAAACTCATAAACATCTTTTGCTCGCTTCCTGTTCAGAGCTTTCCATTTTCCTGTACCACCGCACATATCACCTAAATGAAAAGTAAACGTCTAATGGATCAAAGTATGTTCAAAAACTGGAAATTTTACGATCAATTGTTCCTAAATACTCAAGAAAACTCACATCATTGATAAAGGGTATCACATATGATGCCAGGAATAATAGAGAAACACCCTTTACTGATTCATTTAGCAACTCGGTTTATTAGATATTCTTCAACTTGAGGATGGTTGAGAAGTAAGTCTCACATTGCATGTCTCACTCACTTGGGTGTAGTTTAAATACCTATTGGACATCTCCTATCATGGCCAATTGGTTTTGATATAAAAGTTTAACATGATGTCAGAGCCCGAACACAATCTCTGATTGTCGTGGGCCAAAAAAGATGCATTTTCGTCATGGTTCAAAGGTAATTCATCATTGTCTGGTCTGGTAGGCCTCTGTGGTGAGGCATGTTGGGAAGTATGTCTCACATTACCTGCCTCATTCTCTTGAGTGTGGTTTAAATACATATCAAGTTACTTCTCCAATCGCCAATTGATTTTGGCTTTTGGGATGGAATCTTAACTGAGATTTCAAAGTTTCTCGGTTATCATGAACTGCTTGTGATTTTCTAGGTCATTGTACAGTTGCAATAAGGTTATGCCTCTTAAAGAAACAAGTTTCTATGACTTTTTTACAATTGTAGAAATTTCATTTCACTTGTTAGAAGAGTAATGTGCAATGGAATTCACCATTCCATGTATAACTTACATAGCACGGCACCACTTCCCTGGCAATTTCTGCACACGGGTTTTTCCATTGCATCAGCAGCATTGGCCTTTGGAACCAAAACAGGCGTCGCAGAAGCAGTTAATAGAGCTAGGGTTGAATTCAAAATTGTGAGGCAGTGACGCCTGGAAATTGTTACTGGAAGTTCCTGCATTGAATGAAAGGATTAACTTTTTTTTATTGACAACATGTATTCACTTATTGGATTCATTAGGCTTGATTATATTAAGCATAACACCTATAACAATAAAATAGGAACAGGAAATCAGAACACAAATATTTGCATAACTAGTTTCAGTCAAATGATATATGCTTACTAACTCTGTCATTAGTCAAATAATGATACAACTAGTTAAAATTTGTTAAATAATATAAAAGGACATGTAATATTTGCTTGGATCATAACATATATAATTTAGTAGAAAATAAAAGGGGGAAAATAAGAAAGTAATTATTGAATCACTAACCTTTGATGGAATGGGCGATGTGTCATTTTGTTGAGTTGATTTAACAACATGGAGATGCAGTGCTACTTTTCCCTTTCCTGATTGAAAATCAAATTATATAAGAAATGTTTTTCCACACTAAAAATAGGAATACATGAAAATTGTAAGTAAAAAGGTTAAATAACGTGGCGAGATTATTAAAAACGGTGAAAGAGAAGAAGATGAAAAACTGACGAGGGTGTTTTTGAGTTGAAGGAAAGCATAGAGGAATGGCGGACGCAGAGGTAGACGCCATTACCCACTTTCTTCGTTGAGGTTGGAATGCCTCAAACAAGTGAACTGCGTGAGGATAAGGATACGCCTTCTCTTTTCAATGTTTTCTTCTCTCTTTTTTTAATGTTTTATTCTATAAAAGGAAGGGAACTACTTTCATTTTTTGTCCTTGACCTCATTTGAATATTTAGCGATACACCACTAAATCAACTTCTTGTTCCTCATAAAACCAATTTAACATGACTTTATCATTTTAAATTTGGTCTAACATATTTTAGTTTATAAAAAATATGTTTGTATGGAGAGTTTTACTTATTTTTAGGTACGTTAAAATGGAGTGGTTCAATTTAGCTTCATATAAATGAATTTAACTAACTATTTTGGTTAATGTATTGTAGGCTTCTTCTAAGTACTTAAAGAATGTTTTAAAATTTATGATAGATAAACTCTTGCTCACTCAAATAAGCTGGAACTGACTTAAGTTGCACTAAACATCACTGTGCTAATATGTGATGGCAGAGTGAAGAGAGTATTTTTTTGTATTCAAACTATCTTATAACAATTGGAAAAAAATGATTTTTTTCTCACAAAGAGAGTTAGAATGAAGCACAAATTAGATTGCATAAAATCTAGCATTAGTGATGAGTGAGGAACAAAACTTTTCAAAAGGAGTTTCTAGTAAAGAATCAGAACATACCAAAATGGGAACTTTTCAAGCACTTGAAAGCTAAAGTGAGACACTTTTTACACAGGGTTTGAAGTTGGACTCCTAAATTTGCCTTCATCTAAATTAAAACACATACTAAATACAGAAAAGGTGATAAACTAAACTAAAACACGCTATGAAAATGAGGAGGAACTTCAGCAAAATTCTGAACCGTTTGATTCAAACGAATATTTTCAGCAGAGAAAATAACAATTACCTTTGACTAAGTTACTGTACAACCTTAGAACCTCAGAAAGATGAGAAGAAGATATAAGAATGTGGGAACAGTAAAAGCCAAGCAAAATCATATACTTGAAAATATATGTATTTCATTTAAAAGGTTAAATCTCTAAGCAACAGTTCATTCACTAAAAAGTTGTCCAATGTAACAAGAAAGAACATAGAAAACCGAGAACAAGATTCTTCTACTACTTGTCCTCTAGTGTAGCATGAAAAAGACAAGTCAGTAGCAAAACATAAACAAAACTAATATTCCCCTTTGATATAAGATACATATCAAGGAATGAGAAAGTCTAGAGAATCAAGAACAAGAAATAATAGAAAAGAAACAAGACACTCTAGCTGATCTTCATCACATGCATATTTAGTGGTGCTGTTTATCTTTTCAGCTGATCCTAGGTTCTTGTTCCCTTTGTGTTGGGTTGTGTTTGTGTTGAGGAAAAAGACACAATTGCCATCATCAAAGTTGAGAGAATAACTGAGAGGGTCATAGTTGAAATTCTTCTTAATGGACCTAGCCTTAATTTTTCTCTTAATATCAGCTCTGACCCTCCAAAAGAACCTTCTAAACCTTCTCTTGCCATGCATAAGCACCGAGTGTGGCTCAAAACAGCCCATTCAGCCAGCTTTTCTTGGTTCACGGCAGATGGAATGGAAGAGAGGTAAAAGCAAAGTGAGGATATGATAAGAGAATAATGACTTAAAAAGGGGTGTGAGCTTTTTGTTTTTATTTGTAAACTTGTGTAATGTTGTCCAAGGTGAATACTGGCTTGTAGAGGAAGGCTTAAGGGGCAACTTTATTCTTAGTTCCTTGGAATTGGTGAACCAAAAGGAAAGGAGTAAGTAAGTATTCACGGAATCATCTCTTCTAAAATGGTATCTCCAACTCTGTCTTAACCTATAACTTTATCATAATGTGACAACTGATCTTCATCCGTATTTGTCTATTCATTAATGAAGTTCTTATTCAATGTAAATGAGTCTCTTTTGTGAGAAGGATACTAGAAGAATGATATTTTATTACAAATCATGTATAGCCCAATAAAAACGGGTTGGGATCCTCTCCAGTACTGGATGGTCCAGTACTGAAATGTGAAGCTCATATTACTTTAAATGTTAAAAAAAATGTTTTAATTAAAAATAACTTCAAATCTGCACCGTCAAAATTTTTTAAATGTCATGTGTCGTCATCTCTAGTTGTACTAGACCCTCAGAAGATCATTATTCAATAAAAACATGTCATGTCAATTAAAATAATTATATATTCATTTATTTTTAAATGTTATTGATGGTAGAGAAGATTTGAGAGACAATTATGACATTAAATCATGGTACGTAATATGGGGACCAGGTTTATTTGGTTTGGTAATGTTTACATTAATTTTGTTATGAGATGAATATAAAGTGATTATATGGTGTGTGTTATGGTATAATGTAAATGGGAGATGGCAGAAAAGAAGGGCATATAGTGCAGTGAATCAGTACTTTGGTTTGCCTTATGTAATGTGCTGTCGCTGGTGTGAGTGTAAGTTCATACGGCGCTCTGCCCTTCAAATGAGAGGAAAAAAAGGTCCAACTATGGGGGTAGGTAATCACATGGGTATGGGCGATGGACACTTTCACATTCAATCACTTTTCCTCGAGTAAGAAAATAAGAAGAGAGAAAGAGTATGAAAAGAGATAAACTAATAAAAAATGGAGTGTATTTTAGTGTTGTTTTGTTGCATAGAAAAAGAAGAGAAATAAATATGTGTTTCTTCCTCACTCTTTTTTGGAAAATGATTTGTCGTCCAAAATTATGTTTCAAATCATGTCCCGGAACAATGAAAATCTTCATTTCAATTACAAAAATTATAATATTCATAATTTTTTATTTTTTTCTTTAATTTCATTGATCTTTGACATGGTTTGATACACAGTTTGAGTAACAGATTTTGATCCATTTTTTTCTCAAATTTCCTCCACACTTGAGGAGAAAGACATTTAGTGGACTCCCCTTCTTTTCCCTTCCCTCTCTTCAAACTCCTCTCTAAATCAAATGAGAAAAAAACTTTATTTCTCATCAACTTCTCTCATTTCATTCTCTTTCTATTCTTTTTTCACTGTACCAAATGAAGTTATTAAAAATCTTATTTTTTAATGAAGTGGGAAAGGAAGTATCTTCTAGCTTATGAATCTATCCAACGGTTTATAATTTTTGTCACTTCTTAAATGATATTAGTGCAATCACTCTAAATTATTCTCTTCTTACTTCCATAGTAATATCTATCCACTAATGATCAATAGTAAATAATACAGTATAAAAAACTTGTATACAAAAAATAATTTCATATGATGCTGGATAAAAAAAATTGTTTTTTGTTTTCCTAAGGTGCTTGTTAAGAAAGTATAACTAATTTGCATTTTTAACAAAACCATGTTGGAGAACCTTTGGTTGGTGCATATAAAAACATTATTATTTTTGTTTTATTAACATGCACATGCTTGCTAAAAAAATGTACTAGGATTTTTTATATGCAACAAGCCACTAACCAAGATTATCCAGCGTGATTTTCATAAACAATTAAAATGGAAGGTATTAAATGAAAAATAAAATATATAATTTAAAAACATTACTAAAATCCATTTAGTATAAGAATTAAAATCATTTTGAAGGAGAATGTTATATACTGATCTAATATTGAATGAACAAAAGATATAAGAATATTGAAAAATGATATTCTTTAAACTAAATAAAGTTTAAAAGTAGTATTTTCTCATGAAACATTCACATTGTTTTTCCATGCTTGTACACTAAGCCATCCTTTAAATCTCACTGCTCAACAATATTCTTTTATTAAAAAGTGTTATATTTATTTACGTAACTTTATATTAGGAGTTAAAAATATATATTCCACATCATATTTATTCATTTTTAAAAAATACAAATCCAATAATTTGAATTAATGAATAAATTTGATTTTTTTAAAATGAATGACTAAAATGCGAAATAAGTGAATTCTCTTTTTATTTTCAAATCAAAACGTAAATTTCTTTTACCTTATTCATAATTTTACTTGGAATGAGTTTAAAAATTTGTTTATTTCACATCCTAATCCTTCATTCTATAGAAATCCAATGATTTGAATTAATGAAGTGATTTGAACAATTAGATTTTCTTACAATAATTAAGGTGTGAAGTAAGTTTTTTAAAATTAGTTGGAGTATGTGAATTCCATTTATACTTTCAAATCAAAACTTAAATTTGTTTGTACTAAGTATAGTAAATCTATATCTATATCTATACTAATATAAAGGGAAAACACAAAATAACCACCCATGATGGTGTAATTTTTGTTTCCTATTTTACCCTTACATTTTTTAATTTCTACAAAAAATCACATAATCCTAAGTAACTATCATTAACACATTAACCACCTATCCACCTTAAATAAATTATAATAAATACATTTTTAACATAAAATATTCTTAATACAAAAACATTTTAATTGTATAAAATAAAAATATAAAAATTGAATACTTAATATAATAAAATAAGAATGCGGGTCGGCAGACACGAAGTGTCTGTCGACACGCTAGTAGTAATAAAATAAAATAATAATTATATTAACATGCAATGGGAAAATAAGGAAGAAACTAATGACGAGGCATTAAGGTGAGTGGTGAATCCTTGTTTTACATGAGGAGCGGAGATCAGGATGATAATGGGTACACGGATCTGTGGGTACCCGCAAAAATACCCATAATGGATAGGGTCTGGGTCTTTATTTTGGACCCGTGTGTATTTGGAGCTGAGTATTTTTCAGACCCGCTATTGAATGGAGCGGGTCTGGGTAATGTGGTACCCAGATCAACTAGTACCCAGACCCGTTCTTATATATATATAAATAAATAACCAAATTTCCTTATTTTCTAATTTCTAAACCTAACGACTACTCTTTCTCCTTAAATCCTAATTATTTTATTTTCTTTATTCTCCTCGTGTGTATATATATGATGCCAGTTTTCTCAGTGTCTAGAAGCAAAATTTACTAATAATGCTATGTTGTGACTACATATGAATTGTTTAAACTTTATGTGCATATGAATTGCTTGAACTTTATTCTCATTCTTTTTTAATATTTGTTGACAATATTTAGTAACATGACTTTATTACTTTATATCTAAGTGTGACTTTTCTATCTTTTAAAATCTACATATGTTATTAATAATCAATATTTATTACAGATACTATACTAGAAGATATCGATGATGATGTTAGTAAATTTATTGATGTTCTTATCTTTAAAGTTAATTGTTATATCTTTAAATTGTATGTTTTTATTTTGCAGGAACCAATTGTTCCATTTGTTGTTGATGTATGGATCTTAGTAAAAAAGATTTGTATTTATGTACAATTTAGAGTTGTGACTTATGTTTTAATTATATTTTATAATTTTTTTATCATTTTCTTCTTTTTTTATTCTCATATGTTGGATTATAATATTTTTACAATTTATAACTTTTTTTGCAATTTTTTAAATATTATGTGAATTTATGGATACCCATAAATCCGGTGGGTACATATGGACCAACGAGTAGCAAAACCGACAGGTATCTGCCTGGATCTGAGTCTCAAAATGAAAGAACGGGGGCGAGTCCGGGTAGTGTACTATCCGGACCCATCTAGACCCATTGCCATCCTTAATAAGCTGTGTGGCAAAATAAATATGTCCCCATGTACCTTAATCTACCTCTCACTCCCTGCAAAATTCAAACTACTTAACGTTCAACACTCCAACGTATGTCGTTTTATCTTCTTTTACTTTTCCATTACTGCGTTTTACTCTCACACCACCCTACACTCTGTGATTCATCTCCACTACTGCACCCTTCATATCCTCTGCTCCAAAGATCATTTTTTTCCAAAACATTTGGTTAATCGAATCCCAATCCTCTACCATTCACTGTGAATTCTTGTAATTTTATCTTCCCTTTTGTTTGTTCCATTTATGCGCTTAAAGTTAATGCCTTGATGTTTTTCCTTGTTTTCAATTTGGGTCCCATATTCCAATTTATGTGTTTTATTTCACTGCATTGTGGTTTTGGTGGAAATACTTGTATCTTTAGAGAATGATTGTGTCTATATTGATCATAGTTGTCTTCACATTTTTTGCTTGATTCTAGAACCAAATGGTGATGTGCTTTTGTTAGAATTGATTAATGATGGGGGTTAGCATACTAGTAGCTAATAGGAGGAAAATGAGTTTGTGGTGATTTTAGTGTTGCTCAAGTTACTCAAATTTAAGGACATTTTTAATTGGAGGAAAGTTTGTGTAGGTCGTTCGTCCGAATGTTTGCATTTGACCTGTGCAATGAGTTTACAATTTCTTTGAATTATAATTTGATATTTACTATCTCTTTCATTTAAAATTTTCTCTTGTCTTGCTACAAATGGGTTGTTGACAAGGAAGCTGGAATGTGGTTTGGGCTTCAAGTAGATGCCTGACAATGTGGACCGTATTCATGATTTCATCAACTCAACTTGGAGGGTTTGTTCTCTTCTAGGTGGTTTGATTTCTGGTTTAGTATCAAAGCCTTATACAAAATTGGTGAGCGGAGACATTTTATTTTAGAGAAGTTTTATCTTCTGTTGGCATGTGTAGTGGGATGTTCATGATGCTTTTTTACTACAGGTTGGCTCAGCCTTTCATGGTTCTCTTTCTAGGTTGACTGAGGAAAGAGAAATTTGTAATTTTAAGTTTATGGATAATTATATATGTCTTAGTTCATCGGATGATGACCTAGAGGAGATAGAAGATCCAAGGAGGTCTCTTCCACAATGGGCTGCTCCTGAAAGGAATTCAGGTTGGTGGTCTCTGGCAAAACCTCCTCTCCTATAAAATTTCTTTATAAATTAGTAATCGTGGTGCATGTAATATTGTGAGCAGATAATGGCTGGTGGTCTAATCTGGGTAGTACTTCTTCAAGAGGAGCAAATACTTCAAATAATCATTCACAAATCAGACCTCATACTCAACCCTCTTCCAGCAACAATTCACTGAATCGCAGAGTTGCACAAAGGGATGAACCTTCCTATCGTACCCAGAATGGAAACTCAAGTCAGATTCAGATGGTGAACTCACAATTTTCTAATACTTCTGGTTCTGATCATGAGAAAACTCCATCTCAACACGCTTTCAAGAGGAACCTTCCATTGTCTCTTCAGCCATCAGTAACAAAGGGTCTTTCATCTTCGTCATTTGCACCAGATATCAGATCAAACAACTTAAAAGATCACACTAGCAGCAGTCAATTTCATGATACATATAAGAATCGTCGCCATGCAGTGGGGTCTAGCATGACCGGTGACAAGAGCTACCTACGTGATAATTATAACAGGGTAAATGATGAAGATCGTTTTATGTTTCAAAATGGTGGGAGTAGGATTCTTCCTCCATCTTTTGCACAAGGAAAGGCTATAAATTCTCAGTTCACCAGTTCCACTGAAGCTGCATACCGTTCTGGAGCAGTTGATGAAAGGGCTTCTGCAACTGACGAGAGACTTATTTATGAGGCAGCATTACAGGTAGTACATGCTGTTTACCAGCTCTATTATACATATATGTGCATGTGCAATATAAATCTTTTGATGCTCTAAGTTTTATGATGACGTTCCCTCAGTTAACTATGATTAGGAATCATTAGTTAAGACAGGTCAAATAGAAATTATTTCCTGAATCGAGAGCTTCATTTGGGACTTAATGTCATATTGTCATTGTTGACGCCTTGGGAAATTGGTGATAGACGTTGAGAGGTTGGGTTCAAGATGTAGTACACCTGGATATAAGCAGTGTGGAGTTGATCCTCTTGCTTTTGATTTCTTTGTTGTTTTTTATGTGTGGAGGTCAAAAAAATTTGTCAGAAGGTATTGAACTCCTGTAAATGATGGACATCAGGCATTCCTATACATTCCAATCAGGTTATTAGTATTGTGTTTGATTTGAGGTCTTTAAAATTATTATTCTGTGTCCGTTGTGATGGTGCGATTGGCCTTGTTCTCCGGAATAAACTATTTGCTCATATACTCTGGTCATTGCTTTTATGTTGACAATGTATGGAACCTGATTTGTTTTTCTATGATGGTTATGTTAAAGAATTATAAACAAATGTGCATTTGAACAAAAACCATTAGTAAAACTTTGACATTAAAACAAACCCAATAGTCCCCAGCTTAACATAAATTCTAGCCTTAATACAATGAAATGCTAAAATTACAAAATACCCCAGTACTAAAAATACAAAATTTAATGAAGTCAGAACCTACTAAGGTTGTAACCCTAGATGCTAGTGCTCTGATTGCAGAATCCTAAAATTAGGTCCAAATCAAAATTTAAACCCTAATATTTCTTCTTTCTTGATGTAAGTGTGTCAACACTCCTTAGTCAATGTGAGAGTTTAACTTTTTTGTTATTGTAAACACACAAAAGCATGTATACCTGAGATTCACTTGAGACCCATTATTGTTAATTGTGATTTGGAAATATGGTTGCCACAGGATCTCTATCGATCAAAAACGGAAACCGACTTACCTGATGGTCTAATGTCTGTCTCTCTTTTGAGACATCAGGTATTATGGCTTGTCTGTTATTGTTTTTTTTGGAGGAGGGGGGGGGGGGGGGTTCTTTACTTTTAAGCTTTAATCACTCTATATTGCAGAAAATTGCATTAGCTTGGATGCTTCAGAAGGAAACCAGAAGTTTGCATTGCTTGGGGGGTATTTTGGCCGATGATCAGGTGATCTTTTAATTTTTTTTTCTTAATCATTTGCGCTTGACATTTAAATCTTTGTGTTTTTCCCTGAGCATCGAAACCTTGTCCCAACAGGGACTTGGAAAGACAATTTCGATGATTGCCCTTATCCTAATGCAGAAGTCATTGCAGTCAAGATCAAAGACAGATGATGCGTGCAATCATAAAACTGAAGCTTTGAATTTGGATGATGACGATGATATTGGTATTGTTGATGTGGATAATCTTAAAAAGAATGAAGAGTTTGATGATATAAAACCTATTACAGAACCAAGCAGTTCGACACTGGCACCAAGTAGGAAAAGGCCTGCTGCTGGTACGCTGGTTGTCTGCCCTGCAAGTGTTGTTCGGCAGTGGGCCAGGGAGCTTGATGAGAAAGTTGGAAATGAAAAGCTTTCTGTTCTAATTTATCATGGGGGCAGTAGGACAAAATATCCTGACGAGCTTGCAACATACGATGTGGTTATCACAACATACGCTATTGTGACTAATGAAGTTCCAAAGCAACCGTTAGTGGACGAGGATGAATTTGATGAAAAAAATGGTGAAAGATTTGGGCTATCTTCTCAGTTTTCTGCAAGTAAAAAGAGGAAAAAGGCATATAATGGAAATAAGAAGAGTAAAAGGGGTAGAAAGGGAATTGACAGCTTTCTCGATTGTGGTTCTGGTCCTCTTGCAAAAGTAGGTTGGTTTAGGATTATTCTTGATGAAGCTCAAACAATCAAGAATCATAGAACTCAGGTGGCTAGAGCTTGCTGCAGCCTTAGGGCCAAAAGAAGGTGGTGCTTATCTGGAACGCCTATCCAAAATACTATTGATGATCTCTATAGCTACTTTAGGTTCCTAAGGTATGATCCTTATGCTGTATATAAATCATTCTACAATACAATTAAAGTTCCAATATCCAGAAATTCTATCCAAGGTTACAAGAAGCTTCAAGCAGTGTTGAGGGCCATAATGCTACGTCGTACAAAAGGTGTTTTTTCTTTCTCTAAAAATGTACTTGCAGATTTCCTGACAGGATAGATTGTTTGCATTTACATTTTTCCTGGCTTAGCATAAGTTCAGTGTCTCTTTAATATTCTTGCTGGTCTCCCCTCATGATGGCCATTTAGATTATCTTTTGTAAATTCTTTTCACCTCTTGTCCAAACTTTGGGACTACCACTCTAGTATCAGCATGAGGAACATTCTGAAGCCAAAATATCTACCTAGACACATAAATTTTTCTCTGTTTTTTGGTTAACTTTTCATATGCTTTTAATGATGGAAGCATTCCTCCAATTCAATGAATCCATGCTTTATTTCTTTTACCATACTACACAATATTGTTTAATTGAGCTGGAGTTTCCTTGAAGTTGGAGTCAAACATACTTCATGGGATGAATATTTGTCTTGTTTTTGTTTTATAATATCAATTTGTACACTTGTGCATTTGTTTAGGAACTTTGATTGATGGGCAGCCAATAATCAATTTGCCCCCTAAAACAATTGAACTGACTAAGGTGGATTTCTCTGGTGAGGAGCGGGCCTTCTACACCAAGTTGGAAGCAGATTCACGTTCTCAATTTAAGGTTTGTTTTCTTCAAAATCTGTTATCTTGTCGTGTTCAATTTCTAGTGATTAATGTTATTCTTTTACATAGCAGCCACTGAGTGTCATTTTGCTAATGAGATTTAAATCCAGTTTTTAGAAATTCAGCTCGATAATGAGTCAAATCAATTATCTTCTTTGGTAGAATAGACAGACATTCTAATCTTTGCAGCCTCTAGAAATATATTCAAGAAACTTCATTTCTTTTATTAACTATAAAAAAATTATAGAGTAGAGAGGGAATTATTCATAAGTTATCAAGAAATATATTTGTTATATAAGAGATGCTGGAATTAGAAAGATGTTATGTTCCCCTGTCTCTCAATCTTCATATCGAATTTTTTAATTTCTAGCATGTTTTGCATTGCAACTTCTAGAATATGCTTGTTCATATGATCTTTTGGCGCTGAAGGGTAATAGTTTTGAAATGAAAAAGCTTGTAATTTTCAGGCATACGCTGCTGCTGGCACAGTGAATCAGAACTATGCAAATATTCTTTTAATGCTTTTACGACTCCGTCAGGCTTGTGACCACCCGCTTCTTGTTAAAGATTATAATTCCAATCCTGTCGGACTGGATTCTTTTGAAATGGCAAAAAGGCTTCCAAGGGATTTGGTGACTAATCTATATATGGAATTGGATACAACCTCTGCTATCTGCCATGTTTGCAACGTGAGTTAATTTTTCAAATATGATATTTTTCATATATATTATTTCCTATGTTGTGAAAATGCCCTTGAAGTTGCTTTTCAAATATGAGATTTTTCACATATATTATTTTCTATTTTTCCTATCTGCCATGTTTACTAACCGCTTTGTTAAATTTTTAGATTTTGCTTTCTCAGTTAACCCATTTTAACTGAGTGGTAAACGATAGCAGCATGATGTCAGTAAGGGCTCTGACTGGTTTGTACTGTGATTTCTGCAGGATCCGCCTGAAGACCCAGTTATTACCATGTGTAGCCATGTCTTCTGTTATCAATGTGTATCAGACTTTTTGACAGCTGGTGATAATATTTGCCCCGCAGTTTATTGTAGAGAAACAGTTGGTGAAGATGTTGTTTTCTCCAAAGCTACTTTGAGGAGCTGCTTCTCTGATGATCTTGGTGGCAGTAGTTCCTCAAATTCACATCATGTTGATTATTCACTATTTCAGGAAAGTGAGTACAACTCATCTAAAATCAAAGCTGTCCTTGAGATTCTGCAGTCAAATCGTAAAATGAAGGCTCCTAGTTCTGGCTCACCGAATTCCTCTGGAGGCCATGGGGATTTACTGTCTTCTGATATTTCATATATTGAAGATTGCGATTCAGATATCCAGGTTACAAAATACACAAGAAAGTATTCGGAGCCCACGACTGAAGGACCAATAAAGGCTATCATTTTTTCCCAGTGGACTAGTATGTTGGACTTAGTTGAGGATGCACTGGAGCAATCTCGAACTCTAATACGATACAGGAGACTTGATGGTAGGATGACTCTACTTGCAAGGGACAAAGCTGTTAAGGATTTCAATACTGATCCTGAGGTTCGGCCGTCCTCAACATTGTTAAAGCTGTCAACTTTTTTATGCAAATATTTAATCCCAGCGTTATGAAGACCTATTTGTTAGTAGCTGGAGTGCTGTGAAATTTATTCCTCCTTTTCATATGATTATATTGATGCTACTTTATGCTAGTACATTTAGTATTTTTTGGAACCTTTCCCTTGAAATTGTATCATCTACTCTGTTCCAAGTGCCTCAACAATGGTAGCCTTTGTTGTCTGGCTAACTGAAATTTGTTTCAGGTAACTGTTATGCTGATGTCACTAAAAGCAGGCAACCTTGGGTTGAATATGGTTGCTGCATGCCATGTTATTCTTTTGGATCTTTGGTGGAATCCAACGACTGAGGATCAAGCTGTTGATCGAGCTCATAGAATTGGACAGACTCGTCCTGTTACTGTGACACGTCTTACTATAAAAGATACAGTTGAAGATAGAATACTGGCTCTTCAGGTATTAATATTCCTGTTAGTTGAATTTGTTTTTCTCTGCCAAAACGTCATCATTGTTTGTTGAAAAAATGGATTTACTCTCACCGGAGTGAGGCCGTAGCAGCTAGTAAGGAAAGTGAGCTGATTTGAAGCTGAGTTATTTGCTCTTTTTCTCCATTTCTTATCTTTTTTAAATATTGATTGCCTTTTTGAATTTGATGTGAGCCTTTGTGAAATGGTAAGGTTGCTACCTCGTGACCTATGTCACAGAATCCTAGGCTTTGCTTGTGGGTAAGGTTGTACATTATTATCCCCAGACCACACCCATATGGGAGCCTCATGCACCTAGTCACCTTTTTTTTATTATTGATTATTGCTTAGTTGTAGAAGTTGAAATATGACATTTTTATGACAGAATATTATTACTATTCACATATTAAAAGGAGATGTCTGATCTGCGACAACACAATTACTATTGTGGTCCAAGGAGAAGTCGATCTCATAAAATCCCATGTAAGTCTAGTTTGTGTGGGTTCTTTCCTCCAAAAGATAGAGGGGAAGTTAGCACATGAAAGTGATACTTTTGTGGTTAGGTTTAGTAAGCTTTGATATATGGGGTAAAAGTTTGCTTGCATGGAGAGTATATAGCATAGGATGTATGTGAAATATTTGTAGAGTAATGTTACAACTGTGATGATGATGGTGCGTTGGACCATGTGGTTGCAGGAAGAAAAGAGAAAGATGGTTGCATCTGCCTTTGGTGAAGATCATGCTGGCGGTACAGCTACCCGCCTCACAGTGGATGATCTCAAATATCTTTTTATGGTCTAGAAAGATTGCTGATTTCTGTGATGATGGTCTCTTCAAGTTTTGTTCTAGACGGTTTAGGTATATGGAGTTAGGGCGATTCTTCATTTAAAGGGTGCCTGCTGACACGTGCTGCTCAAGTTGGCTGATTGATTCAAGTTTTGAAGCACACCAAGGCCATTTTTTCTCTCCATAACATCGATTCTATGCTATGTATAGCATAGTAGCAGCATAAAGTTTCCTGTAACGGTGATGTTGTTTGTCTTATGGTCTGGAGGTTATAAGTTCAAATCTTGGCAAAAGCCTCTTCACATGCAAGAGTAAGGCCGTAGGCATATACCCTCCCCAAACCTTATGCTAGATTAGCTATCCTTTTTTCTTATTTACCATCACAGACCCCACTGGGAATGGTAAGGGAAGGTGGAAGGATATCTGGGCGTTAACCTTGAAGGCATGGACCTAGCTACCCAGCTCCCATGTGTATGTTTTGCTCAGGTCCGGTGAAATTTTGACCAAGTCAATGTGTATTCATGTTTTATAAATGAAGATATTTCTATACTTAAATTAACATTAATACATGGAAGCAATCATGTGTGGTAGATAGTTGATTTCTTAAGCAAAGTTATTAGATTTGATTCTTGATTTGTACATAGAAAAGACATTTGTACATAAACCTTATTTTAGTGATTTCATGTCCGAGGAAAAGTATGTGGGTCCAACATGAGTCTGATATAGATTATGGCCATCATTATAAAATGTGAGATTATAAAGTGGAAAGGTAAATTAACTCATTAAACTTGAAAATAATGTTTTGTTTTGCTTCAAACATTTTCTCTCTTCATAAACTAGGTTGGTTTATAAAAAAAGTCTTATAAACAAACAAAAAAAACAATCCTAACATGCATTTCACAAAGGTGCCCTCCTAAACTGTTAGCTGACCTGATTGGTTGCTACTGTGAGGCATAGATTATTTTCCCTTTATTTTTGGTTATACCCAAAACGTTATTCAACATTAGTTTTTCTTAGTTGTTATGGTTTAGTTGACGAATGATTATATTTATATTCATGCACTAAATTGAGCTGAAGTCTTGAAAAGAAAAGAAGACAAAGGAATGAAAAATATACTCACCCTCCTTGTGACCACCTTACCCTTTTATAATGGTCATTGCTAAACTGTGAACCATATATTAGTTCACATGGATGCGAACTAATTTTTTAACCGTTAATTTTTTTTTTATGTATCTCAGCCATTGTTTTGGTGACCGGGTAGCTAGCCTAACAGAAGTCGACATAAGTAAGCTTAACTTCACTGAAATTACTATAATTTAAACCAACTTCACTGAAGTTACTATAGTTTAAACCGACTTCCATGAAGAAGTCGGTGTACCATGAACTACATTTCAAGCAAGTTGCATTAAGCAGACCCGACTTCTATGAGGCATATTCAAAATGCTTAAAAGTCGGCGTGCAATAAAGGCAATTGAATAATATCTCTCCCCTTTTCTGTGAAGTAATATTGCAATTTTGCATCAAGGACTATAATCTTGTTACAGCATATGCATACAAATTTCTTGAAGCAAGATTTTAATAACCATGTCATTTAAAAGCATTCCAAATCTTAAATATGGTAAGATGGACCATACCCCAGTAACAAGATTAAAGGTCTTTCTCCTCTTGGGAGACCAAAACCTTTCCAGGAAAAAAAACTCTGTCATTATCATTCATTCACGGACGTTGTTTTGGTCATCATACATCTAAATTTGTAGGTGAACTGTTATATTTTTGTTGAAACTTCATGTTCTGACATTCTTCCCGTTCAAAATTTCAACTTCAGTGTCTTGATTTATTGAAGTAAAAAGAAAACAATTATATAACAATTATTCATAGGAGTTAGAAGTTACACTCTTGAGAACCGACTTCCATGTGAAGCCGGTATGCCATGAAGCAACCTCTCTCCTGTGAAGTTACTTCTATGTAGGTGTTACTCATACCAATACTGACTTCTAAGAGGAAAAGGTAGTATCTCATACCGACTTCATATCGGTGACAAAACGGTACCCAGTTAACCAAACTTTTAATCCAACGGATATATTTTAGTTCGCACCTTAGAAAGCACCTTTTATAATAATATTAACCAGGGACCAAGTCTAAGAGTCTAACAATCATAGGTTGGTAGAATACAGCGATGTTTTGAGACAGAAATTGAAGAAATGACAAGGACATATCAAAAAAATGATCTTGTCAATTGCTTTTTTCAGATGCAGTATATACAAAGTTGTCAATTTCTGAATTCTTATCAAAGTGCTTGATTCCCTACCTTTCACCATTTTTACCAACAAAGTCCTACTTTGGTGGTCCTATAAAGTGCTTTCAAAGCTAGGATTGAACAAGAAAAAATATATTTTTCACTGCTTAAGAGCTACCATTTTATTCCCTGTACCCATAATACATGTTAGGTCAGTTCTATGTTGCGAACTAACGGTTAGTTCGCATTAATACTAACTGTATTTTGACCGTTGGATGATAATTTGTGTTGACCTGCTACCGGAAAATGACTTGCATGAAGTCGTGTTGGTGTAAACCGACTTTCTTTCATTACCGGACCGACTTCTTCACGGAGAAGCATCTATTCATACAAGTCGGTTTCCACTATACCGACTTCAGTGTGGAGTAGCAAATACCCAAACCGACTTCTCAACACATTTAAAAAAAAAGATTTTCAAACCTACAAAAATGATACGTGGCAGACCATACAACAAGCCCACTCATAAGTGACTATGGCCCAACACGACATAGGCAAGGATTTTCAATTCTGGAAAGCTGTAAAACTAAAAATTCTGAAAAAAAGAAGCACCGCCTACCCCAATTATATACGGAAGTCGGTTTATTGCATACCGACTTCTGTGGGGTTACAAGCCTTACAAGCCCAAACCGACTTCCCTTCTAAAAAACAACAGGTCATTAACTAAACGGCTAAGATGCAATCAACGGTACAAAATAGGGTACGCATCCATGCGTACCAAACATTAGTACGCATGTTAGACTTGGCGTACATGTTAGTGGGACATGTAAGTATTTTACATTTCCTGCTAAATCAATCACATTAAGAAAAGGATAAAAGATCAAAAGTGATTTATTTTTTAATCTCTGATCTCTCAAAAGAGAAAAAGAGCAAAGGCCTACCTTGCAAAAAAGTTATTGCTTGAATGCTCTCCAACTTGAGGTCCCAACAGGGTATAGACCAGAGCTCTTACTGATGGTTTCACATGTCCACAATGGTGGTGGCTCCCCTTCCCTCATAATTCAAATGATGTAGCAGCTTTCACACACAAATAGAGAGAGGAATCTATATGCATGAGTCAAAGAAAGGAAAAAGAAAGAAATAAAGGGTGGAAGAAAAAAGGTGCCAGGGCCATATCCACCCATCAGTAGAGAGACTTAATCATTCCTATCTACAAATTGAGTTAAAGGGTTCTCTTGGATCCTCCTTATGATTCTGTATGGATAAAGATTAGTCTGATACTCAACCCAACAAATAAACTTTTCAATGATTCTTTTGACTATGCTCATGGGTTACCCTTGAAATATTTGACCAGCCATTATATTATATTATATTTTCCTCCTTCAGCTTAAGTAGACACTTGGGATGCAAAAAAACATTATAAAGTAGGTGCACTATAAAGTAAACCAGTTTCACAAGAATTGTTTTTACACACACTTTTAGTAGCTAACTCAAAACCAAGCTTATGAATACAATAGTTGATGACCACACCACATGCATGACTCAGTTATTTGTTGTGAATATAAATATATATACACAATATGTGACATTACTAAAACTAACAAAATTCTGATGTCTCATATTCATGCTTACTTAAGACCTTAACAGACATTGGGTCCAAACCCCACAAAACCATTAGCTCCATCAACTGAAATCTCAATCCCTTCTTGCTGGATGTTCCCTATGATAGAAAGGGCAGAAGTAGAAGGAGCAAATGCAAAGCAGAAAGTACCAACATCATCCACTGGAATCAAAAAGTTTTTGGCTGGGAGAGTAAGGACAGGCCCACCAGAGAAATAAAAGGATACAGTTGGAACCCTAACTGAAACAAACCCAAACAAATCATAACATGTGTCAAAAATTGATACACCAGATGCTCTTGGCAAGTTTGTAGTTTGAGCAATAAAATCATCCCGGAATGCATTATAAGCCAAACTCGGCAACCTTGTTACAGCGGTTCCGGTATCCATAACCACCCCTCCATCACCCAATTCATTCAGCCTGAAAACATCTTCTGATATAGGTACCTTTACTCCACCAACTCCAAGGCCCAAAAGCCCAACATAGTAAAAGCTTGAAGCCCGTGGGTTATGCAGCAAAGGAACCCATGCAGCACCAATAGGAACTCCTTCACGTCCAAACTCAAGTGACCCAAATGAACTCGTTCCTCGACTCACTAAACAGTAACTAAATGCACCACCGGTTTGGCCACCCAATTGGGCTACAAAAGACATGGACCCACCACCAAGACCCATTAACCCTGCTGCACCAATAAACATTCCTTGGTTCCTATGACCACACCCTATGGCTACGTTTCGTATCATGGTTCGTCCTATTGTAACTGTTTCAAGGGCAAGTGTCCCTTTTGTGTAGGACCCATCACCATATGAAACTTCATAGCGACACCGCCCTTCATGGCACCCTGCATTGTCGACGCGGCTGCAGATGGAGGAGCCGCAAGAAACTCCGGCGAAGGAAGATGAATCAGAAGGGTTAAAAACTGGGTCGGATTGGTGGTAACATTGGGTACAGGGTTGACATTGGACCCAAACAATGTCGCTACCTGAATCGATAACTACGTATTGGTTTCTTGGAGGACTTCCAATTCCTATTCTAACGAAATATTCTCCACTCCCTTCTTCCATACCCGAAACCACGTCCGACCCGAATGCATTTGATTTGTAGTTTGGTTCTCTGACGGCGGAGACGTTGAGGCGGCGGAGGAGGGCGGCGACCCTTTTGGAATCTCTATTGAGTCGTGCATTGAAACGAGTTCGGTGATCGTTGGAAGTGGTAAAGGTTGTGACTTTATCTCTGTGGAGCAGTTTGAGTTTCCGTTTTTCTGATCTTTCTTCAATTTTGGTGGGTAGGGGTTGTTTGGGAATTTGGGTATGGTTGAGTTTGGTTTCTTCGATGGTTTGTTTCACGTTGAAGTTCTGGAAATGAGGGTATGAGATATTTTGAGAAGTGGTAACGGTAATGGTAATGGTAATGGTGGTAGTTAGAAAGAGTAAGAACAGTTGCAGCATCATGAACATGGTGGATTGTAATGGTTTTTAAGTTGGGAATGTTGTTGAGGGTAGAAGGTTGAGGAGGGATTTATTTGATTGGGTTTTGGGAATGTGTAGTAGGAAAAAGGTTCATACTTTTACTGTGGAAATAATTGAATATTTGGGTGAAACTTTCTAATTTTGTAGTTTAGTGTTTGAAATGATTTATTATCTCAGTTTTTGAAAGGGTGAGTGGAAATGTGCCTACAAATGTTTGTAGAGTGAACAGTGGTGATATGATATGTTGATATTTTCACCAAAGGTAAATGGAGTTGTAGTGATTTCCAGCAAGATTGAAAAAGGTAGTTGGTGGCATGCACAAAAGATTTGTAACATATTGACATGTTGTCTTTATCATCTCCTTTTCATTTGCTTATTGAGTAAATATAAATGCTTATTAATGGCACAATGACCCATAGTATGTACTGTATATTCATTAACTTTAAACATGGTCTTGGGGGACCAGTTACTGTGACTTTTTGGTGATGCCAATAATAAATTTATGCTCAATAGAAAGGGAAAGGAGGATTAATAATACTGTTTTGTTACTTTTGTGCCAAATACAGTCAGAGAGGAGATTGATACTTGTTATTGGTAGTATTTGATTAAATAAGAAGGGAAAACATGCTACGTTAACCATTATTGTAAGCTGTTTTCTCTGTGATTTCCAGATAATTTTCAAAAAAGCCACATGAATTTAGGAATATACTTTTCACAAAAAGAAACTCTCCAAGTTAATATGCAGTTGAAATGAAAGTATGTTATTCAATCTCTTGTATATTGTATCCACTATGTTATATCATTAAATTTATCCTATTATATGCAGTGGAACTCTAACTTTTTAATTATAATAACAGAACAGTACAAGAAGGTGAAAACTACCTTGGTTGGAAGTCTTTTTTACCAATCTGATGTAATCAGATGTTAATTAGTGCCTGAAAACATTGATAAAAAGGAAGGAAATTTTAGAAAGTTGGCATTGAAAAATATTTTTTCGGCCTAATGCTTTATGCTTCTAATCTACATAAGTTAAGTGCTTGCGCGGTTCAAATATGGACCATATACTCAGTTGTAGGCTTTGAACTCAATTGTAATGATATCAATGATACCATGCACAACTTCAGATAGGGGCATTGCAAAATGTTGTGATTTCTTGCTCTTTTTTAATCAAAAAATAGATTTTAATTATACTAATAATAATCATGTAACTTAGCTGTACTCAGCTTCCTTCAAAAAATATTTAATTTGGGGTTTGAATCTCCTCTTCTGTGTTTTTATCAACTAACACAAGAAGGTAAATACAGCAAAAGAGCTAATGCTATAAATTTTAACATGCAAACATAACATACTGGAATTATTAGTTCTAAAATAGTTGTATTTTAATGCAACAAAAACTACACAAGAAAATTCCAATGATCATAGTTCCACAACAAAGGCATTAGAAATGACAAGCTTTCACAATAGGAAAAGAGTACACTTTAAGAGCATCAATGAAATTACAACCAAGTTTCAATTAGTTGTGGCCTAACTGTATTTGCAAACAATCTAGTAAGTAACTAGAAGTTTCTCTGTTATCTGAGTTATTGACATGGTATTGGCGCAAAAGAGAATGTAAAACTACATAAAGATAGCCTCTTTCACATAGCTGTGACCACCTGAACTGCAATGAAAGAGAACATCATCAGAATCCACAAAGTTACATCAACATATGACCCTTACAGATGAAGTATTAATATTAATATTATGGGGAAAGAAATTGTTTTTACTCACGCATATTCCAAGTGAATATTCAAAAACCGGGCACAATATTCATTTTGTGACAGGTTTAAAGATCCTTCAATAAGCTGATATTTTTCCAGCTCTATTGGATTATTCAAGTATATCAAGGTCTGCAAGTTTGATCAAAATAAATTTATGAAATTAAGCAACCAAAATAATAATAAAGAATAAAGATATCTTAGTCTAGGACTGCATATTGGAATAGAAAATAGTGCACCTGTCCCCAATGTGTTTGAGGGTCTTCAGGAGCAGTGGACAGTATCGGTGCTGCACTAAGCTTTGTCCCCCTTTTTCTCTTCCTGCTATCATCCTCCTTCTCTGGATGATCATCAATAGATGAAGTTGATGGCAACCATGTGATTGGCATTGGTTGTAGTACAGGCCCATTAAATTCAACATCAAACCAAAATGCAAAACCATGCAGTGGAGCTGGAAAACACACAATATATTTTAATAAACAACAAGATCTTGCAAGAATCATTAAATGCATAAGAACTACTTAAAGGCTTAGAAGCTGACTAGTATACAAGGTAAACCAAAAGGGGGAATATGGAAAATCAGTATAAGTGATTTAAACAAAGGAATCTTAGCAACAACTTTTAAATAGTGGCTGCATTTTCAGTTTCAAATACTCCCAAAAGGCCAAAAGGCCAAAAGCTTGACTTGCGGCAAAAAATGCAGTTTTGGTTAGCTCCAAAACCTTAATGACACAGATTTAAAACCTTTGCAACAACAACAAAAAGTCTACTACATTAATACATCAAGGACAGACAGAAGAAAATTACCTTGAAACAATGACGCGAACTGAAACTTTGTTGTAATAGATTTTATCTTAGGAATGGTAACTAAATGACAGTCGAAACGTATTACCTATAATGGTAAACAATCATCATCAAACATTAGACTGGAGTTCTATAATACCACACCCCGACACAAACTTGCATACATATATGAAGACAAAAAATAAAATTATGAGCTAGAGTTCTGTAATAGGACATTATAACCCATAGTGCATTTTGCTATCCAAATAGATACTTATGGAGATTATACAGTCTTTCTGCATTCTTAGATACCCTTGTTTTCCTTGTTTATATATACTTTCTTGTTTTGGAGGCATACAAGTTCATGCAGAAAGTAACATATTTTCATCTAACTTCAATAGGACGCTGCACTAAGTTAACAAACCTTTTGATCCATTTCAGCAGTGAATCTGAAAGTTGAAAAGTACAAAATCAAACAGTACAAAATCAAACAGTGACAGAAAGTGTACTCACCTCTATTGGCCATGTCAAAACGTTTTCACTAGTGATTATCTCCACAGAAGGATCTTCAAATGCACACTTTTTTGATAATGGTATAATGGGAGACACTGAACAAAAACCAGTATTAACACATGCCCCGTTTGCGCATTAAATTAATACAAAACTGTATGACTCCATTTGGGGAGGGGGGTCTAATATGGGGACTAAAAAATATGTTTCACAATCATGACTTTCTAAATTGGGAATTTTAATAAAAATAAAATGCTGCAGAGGAACTGTTAGATTACAGGACAAATAAGACAGTACAGTCACAATGTGTATTCTAAATCTAAATCTCTATGAAGAAAAATAGATATGGGCATGTCACATATGCATTACTAGTATGGAGTGGTGTACTCACTATCAATTCCATAAACGTCGCCCCAGAAGTCAGTGGTGTCTCTGTATACTTCTATATTTGTAACAGGAGCCATGTACAGCTGCAAAATAGCACACTAAGATGTCAGCATTATGTTGTAGAAAAACAACAATGTGTATATGGATTCATAAACATGATTAATAAGAGTCACTTGAACTAGAGTAAATGTAAAAGTAATTTGCAAAAGATAAATTCACAATAAACTATTAATCTCTATATTGACAAAAGCACAGAAGGTAGATATACCGTTGCATCTGAAGGAAGCATTAGACCTCCACGTTTGAGCCAGCGAACTCTGGCAATTATAACACTTTGAAGCATGCTCTACAAGAAAAGGCAATTCTTGAAATGATCATTTTTCTGTGTTTCCCAATAACGTGTTTCAACATCTAACTATAAAAAAAAGACTCTAATAGGAACCTCATATAGAAGCATATATCCCATCCACTCTGAAACTATAACATCGGCCTTTTCTCTGATTTCAACATCCTCAACTCGTCCTTGCAATACGGTGATGATATTTGAAAGATTATTTTCCTCAACAACACGTGCTGCCTGAATGGCAATAACTCAAGCTCAAAAGTGGCAACTATAAAATATGTGAGAAACACTGAAACACAATTGTGTAACAATGACAATTACCTGCATGGCAATGTCACTGGCCTCAACAGCATACACCTTGCAAGACATATACTTCAAATATAACAACAACAAATAAAGAGTAGAAAGAATGTGATTAAGAAGAAGAGTTGAATGAAGTGGTTACCCTCTTGGCACCAGCTTGAGCACAGAATATAGAAAGAATGCCGGTGCCGCAGCCAACATCAATTACAACCTGAAATGGATAAGAAACAAATAAAACATAAATGATGAAAGCAATGAATAGGAGTTAGGTGATGATAAATGATTATACTTTTCCTTGAATAGAAGGGCGATGAAACATGATTGCATCCCTATAAGTATTAGTGCGGACAGTATCCTGCAATGCATAGTAACAATAAAAGATATTAGAATGAGAATGAATGTTGAAATAATGAAGTGATGAGTAACGTATAACCTTGATCATGTGTTCATGGACACTAAGGTCTGCGTAGCCTTCAAAGTACTCCCTATCGTAATCAGTGATAGGAGGAATTACATGCATTTCAGCTTTATTCCATCGTGAACGACGTACCCTGCGACGACAACTCTGATCTTCACCACTCTTCTGCATATTCAATACCGTTTCTAACTGTAACTTCCAATACTCACAGAAAAACCAAGAATCAAGATTCTGATGGTTGTGTTTCTGTTAAGGACACTCTAGTATTTATAACAGTTTAAGACTATTGAAAATGAATACTGAATTCATGTACTAATATACTATATAAACCTCTCAAACTCTCATTACATTTACTTTTTACATATAATATAAACATATTCACTTATAATATTTATATATTATATGAATTAAAAATAAGTTTGTGAAATCAATTTTAGCATATTCCACAATCATGATGAAGACTCACATTTAGTATGCTTAGGAGAGTGTGAATCATGTGATGATACAACTCAAAAAAGTAAATCTCCTTCGTAACTACATGACATGATGTGTAGCATATCTAATTGTCTAGTTCGTGAAGAGGGGTCACTGTAGCTTTTCCAAACATGACAACTCAAAACATATGTTAATTAATTGAATTATTATTTAATTAAATTAATATTAACATATTTTAATTGATTAATTAAAATTTTAAACTACATTGAACACATGACTAATTTAAAGAAGAAAGATAAATCTTCGTTGAAAAATCAACACTGTAATCCTATTAATCTATGGTGAAATGTGTACACAAAAATAATACTTTTTTTATCAACAATTCATTAATAAGTGACACATGTTACTCTTTTATATGATTAGGATACTTGTAGGTTAGTCTATTAAGAGCATACATCAATATTTTATTTTGAATCTTTTTATTTATTGAAAACAGACTTAAATAATTTAATTATTATTTAGTACATTTTTTTTATTATTTATAAAAAATGAAAATTAATAAAGTAACTATTACTTTCAAAAAACATTTATTATCATTTGTAAATAAATTAATAAATTAATAATTGAAATATATTTATATAATGACAAAAACATTATTATTTATATAAAAACGAAATTGTTTAATTATATTTATTAAAATTAAAGTAAATAAAAACAATGAAAAAAGAAGAGAAAAACAAAGCTACCCATTTGAGAATCTCTTGTGTTTTTAATCATATTTTATGATGTATTTCAAGTGGAGACTAAAATATCTATTTATAGTTCAAAATGTGGAGTTTTGAGGTAGAAAATATGTCACTTATAAAAAAGAATATCTTTAAGAATTATTAACTCTATTTCAGAATTTCATAGTATTTTTATCTCTCATTTAAAAAGTTAATATTATTTTTCATTTTTAGATCAACATATAACTTATAATAATTGATTATGTTTTTAATTTTCAGATCAATAGATGACTTTTAACCATAGATAAAATTTATTCATTTAAATCAATAGGTAATTCTTAATAATCGTTATGATATATTTAAAATTATTTTTTGGATTTTTTTCACTTTAAACTGAACAAAATTAGGTGTTTAGAAATTTATCTCAAACTTTTTAGATATTGTTTGTGGTTTATATTAAAACAATATATATTGTATAACTTTTTTCCCTTTATTACATTTTAATAAAAAATACTAAAAACTTGTGGAGACCTCACTAGGATATATGGGCGCATAGGAATGATATAACACTAAACAATGCTAAAAACTTATCCATAACAACCAGTAAATAAAAAAAACATCATTATTCCATTAGTGGGGAAGAAGAGGAAACAATAAGAGATCAAACACAAAGTTTGATGACTTTTTATAGGCAAACATTAATATGTTAATGCTTGGAGTGAGTGAGATTTAAACTAATATTATAAGATCTAAGCTCAAATCAGAAGAGATCTCATATTATGTTTAATCAATTTAAATGTTTAAATATATGGTTAGACCAGATAATTTTATATAGTTGATAATTATATATAATTATATTAATCTTAGTATGAAAGGTGAAAACATGGCATCCACAAAATAATTATAAAAAGTTATGGGCTACGGTTTCCTTCTTGAATAGTCCAATTTAACAGGCCTCTTTCTAGACTAGACTCACATAGGTCCACTAATTAAATGGGTCGCGATGGGCTTATTCATGGGCCAGCCTTTTTAATTCATTTTTAATAATCTGTTGTTTATTTTTTCATTTCAATTTTACGAAATAAAAAACAGAAAGCAATTTCTTACTTCAATTCTAAAAACCCTTCAATCCCAAATTTCCATCAGAGTACATTGAGTTTCAGATTTGAGTTTACATTGAGCATTTTCATCTTCTTCGCGTTTTCACGTGGTCTTTTGGTGAGTTTGGGAAAAATTATCCTTATTCTTCCATATCGCAAACTTCTATTATTTTCTATGAGTTTTCTGTTTTAATTTGTTTATTGATATAAGACGTTTGATTACATAGTATTTGTTATTTATTGAATGAATTATGTTTTGTTCCTTTTCCAATTATTGCACCTGTGATGATGAAAGTTAACTTAAATCAAGCTGGTACATGACCAGCCGAAGAAGCAGGTAAATTTCTTAAATTTATATCATGATTTTACGTGTGTTTAGTGAGAGTTGCAATTTATGCTCTCTGCTTTGTTTTGTCTTCTCATGTTCTGTTCATATTCTTATGCTTGTATTTGTACACTGTGGCTGTGTTGTTGTGTGGAATTTGATGTTTGTTCTATTTTTTTTATAGATATAAGTTCTTATAGCATTTGTTTATTGTACTTGAGCGATCCTGTAACTGAGACGGAAGCAATTTCTTATACTGAAAATCTCTGTAGCTGGTGTCCTTGGTTGCTATTGGCAAGTTAAATATTGGGCAGATTTGCTTCATCTACTGTTTTTAAAGATATAATTTGTATACTGAAATGAGAATGTGTATATGCTATTGCTATAAGTATACATGTATATGTTATTATGTTTTTAGTTGTTACTACTACTTAGAAAGTAACATTTAGGTCACAAATTTTAATCTTACTAATGTATTGATGGCTCTTAAAGATACATTTCATGATAGTTGCTGGCTTGCTGCTGAATTTTTTCCGAAGTATAATTCTGTAATGATTTAAGCCTTGTATATTTGACGCAAATAAAATTGGAATTATACAAATAATGGTTGCTCCACTTTGTGTTCAGACAGTAGTGAAGAAGCCGCCTGAAATGAGCAAGTATGGCTTGAACCTTAGGCCAGCAAAGCAGAAGAAGCAAGCAACAAGGCCTCCCCTTCCCACTCCTTTTGGATTTAATGACGACGATGAGAATGATGTTGAGAGAGAAATTGCTCTCCAAGCTAGCAAGAATAAGACTCTTAAGGAAGTAAGTAACTTTTGCTGTAATAGCCTTATTGGTGTTTGATAATGTTTTTTACCTAGTGGTTATTGTTATGCAAATTTTTGTGTGTATGTTTTAATATTACTTCCCTCGTACTTTTCCTATTTAAGGTAGAGGAGCAGCAAAAGAAAGCATTGGAAGAAGATCCAACCATATTTGATTATGATGGAGTCTATGACAAAATGAAAGAGAAGGTTTCTCGCCCCCTAGTTCAAGATCGGGAAGAGAGAAAGGTATGGTTACAGAACGGTGTTCAGACTTCAGAATTTTATGTGCTTTATTTTACAGAGAATGGAAAAGTTTTTTTAACAACCGAATTCATATTATGACTACCTAGTAGACCATTTTCTGTGTTCTTTTTTGGTTAGAACTTAATGTCCATCAACCATTGTACTATGTCATAACTGTAGAGAATCATATAGGAAAATCTTTCAAATTACATATTAATTTTGATTTATTACTGTGATTAGCTTCATGATGGTGCATATTCACATACTGACATACTCACATGATGAATTCTATAAAAATAGGTTTTTGCTTTTCATTAATTTAGGATTTGGGCATTGGTTGTACTGAGATAGCAGTGAAATCTTTTTACATATTCTATCATATGATTTTCTATGGACTTGTCTTCAACATATCAGAAGTAATTTCCGTGTTTTAATTTAATTGGATATAACATCGCATAGGCATATATATAGATTTTAGCTAGATCATCAAGTAGCGCTTGGAAAAAGTTTAATTTAGATGTAATAGTTCTTGCCTCTCTTCTTTTCTAAAATAATATTTCTTGCCTCTCTTCTTCTTCTAAAAAATATATTTCTTGCCTTTCTTAGAGTACTGGTGTTTAACATGTTTTATGCGTGGACATATACCCTTCTTTGTTAGAAATTTAGGATGGTTTAAATTGGTGGTTGTGATTTTCGAAGTAGCTTATATGCTTCTTCCATCTTCCTCTCTCATATTTTGGTTTAATTTTTTTCTTCCTGTTTTATTTTATAGAACTGGTTTTGATTTTTTTTGCTTCATTTTGAGTTGTATCGCAAATGACATTGGTTTGCAAATCATTCTGTGACTCTTATGATGCAGCCAAAATATATCGCAAATCTGATTAAAAAGGCAAAAGAGCGAGAGCAGCATCGTGATATTGTTTATGAGAGAAAGATTGCCAAAGAGAGAAGCAAAGATGATCACCTTTATGCTGACAAAGACAAATTTATTACAGAAGCGTACAGAAAGAAGCTTGCCGAACAGGAGAGACAGATGGAGCTCGAACGTCTACGTGAACTTCAAGAGGAGAGAGATGATGTATGTTGTAGTTTTTTTTCCCTATGTTCGTTATCATGTTTTCATATCTCTTTTGATTGTCAACCTGATAGGTAATGGATTTTAAAATGATCTAATGTTTTTCGGCCTTTCTTTATTTCATATCTCCTAATTGAACTGGTATGCTTGTTTGTGTTTTTATTCCTACATCTGTATTTCACATTACTATTTTAATATTTGCATAGGTTACAAAGAAGAAGGACTTCTTGCTTGATTTTTATGGGAATCTTGATAAAAATGTTGCTTATGGTGCCCAAGATGCTGAAAGGAGGAAACATGACCGGGTTGAGCAGAGAATTCAAGAGACACATGATGGCATGAACCCCAATGCATCAAATCAACATCAGCATGATGATGCATCCAATGATGTGCAGCATTCTTTAGATAACTCAAGTTCACCCGTGACGTCTTCCAAGAAAAATGTCGTTGATCAGGGTGAAACTTCTAATCCTGTAAATAGAAGTAACGAACCCTCTGATGTGAAGCCACCAAGTTCTGAGGCTTTTGTAGAAGCGAAGAGTTCAGTTGAACAGTCATCGGATTCCCAACTGAAGCCCGATCATCACAAGAGAACTCAAGATGCTCTGGCTGCAGCAAGAGAACGCTTTTTGGCACGTAAGAAAGCAAAGGATCAGTGAACATCTTCCTTCCTGCATTCACAGTCTAGCGATACATTTGGTCTTTACTTGGCATTTCATGTTTGATTTAATACTCATGATATCATGTTACCCTCAATGCCTAAAGAGCTTTATCTGTGAAAAGGAGTCATGTAATGAAGAGATAGCAAGTCTATGATATTTTACCATTTTAAGTACCAGATTTGACGATTCACAACATTTTGCCAGCTGTCTTTGAAATGGTAGATGACCAACTATGCAGGTGAATCTAAAATAATATCCGATTGGCTATTTATAACTACAGATTTTACAAATGAAACTGAATCTTTGACTACATTGTGACCCCTAGATTTTTTTACCATTTCCATTTCATCACCTTTCCTTGTTGAAGTTGGTGGATATACAGTCTGAGTTATACCAAAAGCAGAATACTGATTTCCTTTGAAAATTGAACTACTGTCAGCTTTGCATGTGGGGCTTAAGGATGATGTGGGAATGATTTGGAGATTTCGCTTTATCACAAGACCTTAAAGTATGTTCAAGACTCAATCCTATTGTTCCATGCACATGGTGTCAATGGCCGGCCTAACATCATTTTGCATTTCTGACCTAAACAACTTCATGCTCCATGGCCTTGTCTTCTTACCTATTCATAATCAGTTGATGCTGTTTAACTTTCAAGGCATGGAATCCTGAAGCTTCTAGTTCATTTAGAACCTCAACATCTTTGAACTTTATGTTGATCCTAGTATCCTACCCCAGCATTTTGCAAAGAACTTTCACAAATTTAATATCCTAATTCATCCTTAAGCCATGTAGAGAAAGTGAAAATGATTTTTTTTACTCTTTTAGGTTGAGCAGACTGTTGATTGCAAACTGCTACTTTGTGGAATACACTGCCCACTTTGTCTTTTACTTTTTCTTATCTAATCACAAGAGGGCTGGCATCAGAAAGTTAAAATGCCAACACAAAAAGCTTTAATGATGCATCCTTACATAAGCAGTTCCAGAAAAAGAAGGTAGCAACATCAACCATTAGTAACTGAAAAAGAAATCTAACTATGTCATCTTTTATTTCTTTATTCTTTAATTTTCTTACTTGTTTGCATAAAGTGTAGTGCTCTAATGGAATGCAGGAAGACATGGCAATAAAGTTCTACAAAGGTTTTCCCTTTATTTAGTTCATTCAATATGGAGTCTTGCTCCTTAAGATATATGAATCTCTCCCTAAACCACTAAAAACCACCTTTTTTTTATAAATTGACTAAAGATATTTCTGATGTATCTTTTTTCTAAAAGCAACCAAACAACCCATGTTGTGAATATATTATCATGAATATCTATCCCTCAAGTTGTCATGGCCCCATTATATCCTTCAAAATCTTGTTTTTTTATCTTGATTCACGGATGAGTCATCCAACAAAAAGGGTTAAGATTCACCTCCAAGGTTACCCTTTAAATACCTCTTTGCAATTCAAAGATGGACCAAACCAAGTGCACATAGCTTCCTTAGTAATCTAGTAGCTGGGGTCATTCTTATTCACCTACTTCTATTCCTTTCAAATACATAAACCTTACTAATCATCAACCATGAACACAACACTTTTTCATGAGGTAGTTATGGGAACATCAATCATCTCAAAATCATATGATCAGCTTCAGAAGTCAGTTACAGTTAACAAATACTTACCTGATCCTTCCATCCAATGTCAATATTCAACAACAACATTAAAACAAAGTAAAACTTTATCTCATTTCTCACACCAACTTCCAATTTCATTAAGAAATTATTGACAGCTTTACCAAATTTTTTGAGATTTTCAATGTTTCAGGTAGAGTAAATTCGATTATAAACATGCTGGGAAGGAAAACTGATAGTCTTTGGCAAGGAGTCCGAGAACATGGTGAGTATTCTTGTAAGCCTGAGATATCTTACAAAGTGACATATCAAAGTTGAAATGCTATTTATGAAAACCATGATTTTCCACATACAATCCAAGTCTAACTCAATTTATATGATTCTGTGATTGAAGGGAGACTGGCACCAAAGATATCTGAAACTGTAAAGGGAAAGTTAAGCTTAGGGACTCAAATTCTTAAAGTAGGTGGAGTGGAAAGAGTTTTTAAGCAATTTTTCAGTGTGAGAGAAGGGGAGAGCCTTATGAAAGTTTCACAGTGCTATCTATCAACAACATCAGGCCCTTTAGGAGGTTTCCTTTTCATCTCTACTGATAAGGTTGCCTTTTGCAGTGAGAGATCAATCAAAGTTTTTAATTGTAAAGGACAAATGTGTAGGATCCGTTATAAGGTAAGTCATGAAGTAATATATCTTCAAATCTGTAACTTACCATCCACTGATCCAAGATTTGAAGTTTAACGTATATGTAATGATTATGTGCAGGTTGTCATTCCAGTGGAGAAGATAAAGTGTGTGAACCAAAGTGAAAATGTTGATAAGCCAAAACAGAAGTACATAGAGATAGTTACGGTGGACAATTTTGATTTCTGGTTAATGGGTGTCTCAAAATATCAGAAAACTATCAAATATATTGAGCAGGCTATTTCTCAAGCTTAGATGAGCAAAACAAAGTCTTGCTTTGGGACTAATGACTAGAGCCACAAAGATCCATGTTCTCAGGACAGACATCAAGATACAAGAGATTATCATAAAAAACTAGAAAATGGGTAGTGATAACTTAAGATCTCTGATAAAAAGGACTTCACTTCTTCATTGAATTATCCTTGCTGCTGCTCCAGCACAAAACATCTTACTGGTATATTGATTGAGGAATTTAGATGCATAAAATACTTGGTTGAGCATATTGCAATGGTTCTCCATTTGGCACCTTAACCTTGTATGCTATATGCTGCATAAGAAAAACCATACATATTCAGTGTCTGGTTCCAAAAGTGTATACAAGTTCAAGGTTGCGTCCAGCATATTCACCACCTGTCTCCCTTGTAAAGAATGCATGCACTTATACCCCATAATCATGTAGAAGAAGATGAAAAGAGAGAGAAGAAAAGTATTATGAGATCCCAAGATCCAAGGAAGTCTAACTTGAGAGGATACATGTTTTGTAAGCTTTGCTTTCCAATTGTAAAAGTTTCCAGACTCAATCTGCTTATGAATTTTTGCATGTAATTTTTCAGGGACAAGGGTTTGTAATAGAGCACATTAACAAATGAATACTTTCCTATACAAATTGTTAATAAATTTCATTTGGGCATTATTATAAATTAATTTAGACCTCCCTGTAACCATATTACAAAGCTGGTCAATTTGGATTGCTTCATGCATCTGAAACGGAAATGCTGATATGATATTGTTTTAATGTTTTCATCTTTATTTAGTTTAACTACTTGATGACTTGGAAAGGAAGAAATGTACAAGTTTATGTTGGAAAGCAACACTTGAACATAACTGCAAAAATTTGTTGTTTCCCACTTTAAAACTTTCAATGCCCTTACTTGCCACTTGACAACATGCTTATAGATTAATCAATTAGAACTCAAGGACACTTTGACTGTTTTTCGACACTTGTCACATGCACAATAAATGTCGAGTTTATGGTGGACGGTTGATAGTAAAAATGGGTGATGATGTACCCATTTCCATTTCAACAAATGTATTATGTTGGTTCTCCCATTTAAGAATTATAAAATATGCAGGGAAACATATGACCAGCCTGAATTCAATCGAAATTTAACGGTGAAAACCTAATGTGATTGAGTTCGAGTTCAGGTTTTATCTAGGTTTAATTTTCGGGTTTAGTAAAGCTAAGACACTACCTCAAACCCGCCTTGAAGTAATGTAATTCAATTTGCAATTGAAATTTCTAATTTAACTTTACATATACTATTCTCTTTAAACATAAAAGAAATGAAATAAAACAAGAGAAAATAGAAATGATAGATAAAAATGAAATAAAATGATACGATAACTCTCATCGAGTAGATTCATTATTTTCGGGTTTTTTATCAGGTTCAGGTTACCGAAACCCGATTGGTTCAGGAAAGATACCTTTATTTTTAACCGCGTGGAGTTCGGGTCTTAAATTTCGGGTTCGAGTTTGGTTATGTACAAACCCAACCCACCCGGTTGTCATTCCTATATGCAAAACTGAGGATTTAGGAGCTGTAATTTACCAAAACCTTCTTATATGCTGATTTCAAACATATTAAACGTTGCTATTTTTTTATATACATAGCTTGGAAACATAAAAATGGAATCTTTGTTCAGAATATATATATTCCTCTACCATGTAATTCAGGTTGACTTTTTTGGCACTTTACTTTCCCTTATCTAATTTAGAGAGGTGTGACATCAAAAAAGTAAATTCCAGGTCGGAAAGCTTCAATGACTACCTCACATTAGCATGAGTTTTGTCATCAAGCATGTGGCTATACCCAAATGGGTGCTAATATGTTTCCTTTCCATAACCTTGTGGGATTAAAGATATCTTTTGCTAAAGACAGGCAAACATTCAATCTTCACCTTATTCCCTTTTAACCATATAAATAGTTCTGTATGAGAAATAGTTCTGTATCAAGGAGTCATCAACCAAAGTTAGAAGAGAAAAAGGGAAGCTCCACAAAGATAACAGATATGAAGACCTCACTTCTTCATGAGCTAGTCAATGGAATGCCTATCATCTCAGCATACCAGGATGGGAAGTCTTCAAAAAGATACTTGCTTGATTCTTCTGGAAAATACAGCAAATCAAAGCAAAGTATGTCACCTTTACAAGTGCAAAATTGGAGTTGATGATTCCTTATAAGAAATATAATTTTATTAATCATGGCATTTTTATCTTTCCAGGTAAAGCAAATTCAGTCCTGACTAGGTTGAACAAGTTTGGGCGAAAAGCTGACAGTTTTGCTCATGGAGTCCGGGAACATGGTACGTGATCTTGAAAGACTAATATTCAATTTTTAACATATGCTTAGTTGCAAATATTTCTGTTCTGTCATTGCCCATTGCTAGAAATTTTAAAACATATGTATGACATATAGTTTGCTAAGATTGGAGAACAGAATTAAGTTTTATACTGATGACTTGATACTGTTTCTATGACATGCAGTGAGATTGGGGCCAAAGATAACTGACACAGTCAAGGGGAAGTTAAGCTTGGGAGCCAGAATTCTTCAAGTTGGTGGAGTAGAGAAAGTTTTTATGCGACTGTTTAGTGTTAATGATGGGGAGAAGCTTGTAAAAGCATCACAGTGCTACTTATCAACCACATCCGGTCCTATAGCAGGCCTCCTCTTCATTTCTACTGATAAAATTACTTTTTGCAGTGAGAGATCCATCAAGATCTCTTCCTCCAAAGGAGAATTAATTAGAGTCCATTATAAGGTGATTTTCTTGATACATTTTATTCATGTCTATGTAAATGCTCTCTCTCTCTAATACTTAAGCTTTCTTAAGACTTTGCTAGCTTGTAACTTCAACTATTTGTCATTGCAGGTATTGATTCCACATGAAAAAATAAAGCATGTCAACCAAAGTCAAAATGTGAATAAGCCTTCAGAGAAGTATATAGAGATTGTCACTATGGATAATTTTGATTTCTGGTTTATGGGTTTCTTAAATTTTCAGAAAGCTTTCAGATGTCTTCAGCAGGCTGTCTCTCAAGCTTAGAAAAATAAGTATACGAGAATCAGTTATTTTGTGAACCTGCAAAGGTTCCAGAAAATGTACAAATATTTTAATCATTTTCTTAAAGTTTTGGTTCCTTCATCTAACTGATAAAGTAAGTTTCTCAAAGTATGAAATCAAACTTCACATGATTACATATTGGCCACATTTAATTCTGGCCATTTCTTATAGACTCAATATCAGATGAACCAGAAACTAATTCGTCTATAATTCCTTTAAACAAACATATTTTCCACAAGGGAGGAGAAACAAAATTAACACCAGGATCAAATCCACTAATCAGTGTTCAATCCAAGGGATTATGCCACAAATCCGGCAATCAAAATGACATGGTTATAGTATATGGGAGAAACTGCAAATTTCATTGAAGTAGTGTGATACAAATGGCTACATACATTGATCCGAGAGTGTACCAGATTGTGCAACCTTTGTTATAAGAAAATCCACTAATAATAACAAAAGGGAGCAATAAAAAAGATAACAAAAGAAGATAAAAAGAACCAAATTATATTGCTCCATTAGAAGCAATATTCATAACCCTCTTATTCTTGCTCTGTTGTTCATATTCCTTATCATCAGTAGGAAGCTCAAACCTACAAACAGGGCATGAATTTCTAGAACCTAACCATGGAACAATGCAATCTCCATGGTACTGATGCCCACACGCCATGTCACCAACACAAACCATATCCTTACATATAAAAGTTTTATTTATGAGACTACACCATTCTTCATAAATTGATTTCCATATAAAAGTTCAACAATTTTCTAACTACTGTTGTTTCTATGTAGTTTTTCCTTAATATTTATCCAAAATGGCAAATACTCAATTTAAGACTAAATCTATAATGCAATTTTGTAAATAAAGCTTTCTAATTACTTAATATAAAAAGTAATTGGTGTTTTTATTCAAAAACAATGGAACATTTTATTTTTACATCCAATACTTGTTTTATAGTATTTATTATAAAGATTTGTAGGTGGGTTTATTAAGGATGTACCATTACTCTTCATCGAATTATAGAGGAACAACATCCACATTCAACTTTGATTTACCCAACAGAACATTTCCAGAAAAATCATCCTTTCAACATTCACAAGGAAAACAACACAAGTCATATTATTATGAAGAACCAAAATCAAAATCAAAATATTATGATGATTATATATTCCAAACAATCAAGTAACCAATGCAAATTGGGAAGGCCATTTGGTGCAATTACATAAGAAAAGGGTTGGTTGCATAAAAAAACCTAACATAACCTTGAAATGAATACAGTAATCAAATATCAAAGGCACACCTTACTAATAAAATATACATTGGAAGATAACAAAGGCACTTTACAAGTAATTTTAGTATCAAAGAAGCATAACAGGCTCACTGATGCTACCATTAAAATTAACTTTACAACATTCAGGAAAATGGAAACCAGCCTCATCTAGGCCAGCCTTTGTAATATGTGGACATGACCTCACATCTAAGTATTCCAAATAACTGCATTTACCAGCAAGAATGCCTATTCCTGCAACTGTGATCTTTGGACAATTACTTACCTTCAAAATCTTCAAACTCAAACCAGGTTCTTCACTGCTTATAAGTTGAAAAGCAGCATCAGTCACCTCCTCACAGCAACCAATGTCCAGTGCCTCAAGGTTTCTACATTGGCTGAAAATACAACTCAATGATGAGTCCGAGATGTTTCGACACCAATCCATCCTTAAGTTCTTTAGATTGCTTCTACAAGCTGTAGCCAGCGACCTTATAGCATCATTAGAGACATCCTTGCAACCACCAATTATTAAAGTTTCAAGTTTGTCACAGAACTTAGCCAAGGATAATATGGTTTCATCCCCAATTCTGTAGCAATCTAACAATTTCAAAGTCCTGACAGAAAACGAACAAGCCCTCAAGACACTAGAAACCCCAACATCACTGACATTACTACATTTATTGATGTCTAAAAACTTGACCTCTCGGCAACCATTTGAAAGGTTTATCAATCCTTTGTCAGTGATCTTTGTGCACCCTTGCAATCCCAACTCGGCTAAATTATGACAGTTTATGGAGAGAGCTTCTAATGCACCATCTGTGACAAATCTGCAACCGGCCATATGCAATACCCGCAAGTCACAACAGCCCTTGGCAACAGCTGACAATCCCTTGCCAGTCACCTTCCTGCAGTAAGATACATCCAGGGACTGCAATAAGGACAGACCATCACCAATTGCTTTCATTCCAACATCGGTGATTCCTGTATATTAACACAAACAATAGAATTCTCTGTCAATCTTATTTTTAATTTTCAACTCTCCAAATTCAATAACAACAAAAAACCCTAAGAAGGTGATAGCCTCAATCATCAGTCAAATTTTATAACATGGCAACTTAAATGACATGATAACAGCATAAAATTGCAAACCTAAATATTTTTTAACCATATATCCCTCTGCAATTACAACTGCAAATCCAGAGAGGAAGAAACAATGTAATAAACTGCTTCAATAGAATCATAATAGAACAAAGTTGTGAACTTAATCCACTGAAGCAGCTAAGCAGAAGAAGCAAATTCACTTCAATAATGAATCCAAGTCTAATACGTTTAACCACTTCAAAACCCAATCCCAAAAATCAAAACATTGATACTCCAAACATCAAAATTAATTAGAATTACACATGAAAATGAGTAAAATCACAAATAGTTGCAGAAAAATAATTCACCACCAAATTGAAGTGTTATTGAGAAAGGTAAAAACTTCACCTTTGCAATTATGCAAATTGAGGAGCCTCAAGCATGTGAATCCATTAGCTATAACAGCAAGATCAGAATCAGTAACACCAGGATAGAAGGAACGGGAAACTGATTGTGCAAGGTCCAATTCAACCAAGCGTGTGAACCTATCAGCCATTCTCTGAAGCATGTGAGGACCCGCACGTGCAGAAAGTTTCTTCCTTTCGGTACTTTGAAGCCAAAGCCATTTCTTACAAACCAATCCGAAGATCTCTTTGTCCCTCTCGTTCTCAAGTCGAGCCAGGATTGAACGCAGTTCATCATCGGTTAAAGCGTCGTTTATGCAATTACTAGATCCCGATACGACATCGGCGTAGATCGAAGTCGAATCCATTGATGCAGTGGAAACCCTAACCCCACAATTTGGGGCAAATTGCAGAGGATGATTGAAAGAGATTTAGCTAAGGAATATAAAAACCCTGATTCGGTGATGGTGGCATGATTATCTACACCCAAGTGTAGAGTGAAAGCAAAGTACATCAACTGTGAATTTACCTCAAAATGCCCCTCTTTCCTCCAACTTGTGTATTCCATTAATGGGTGATTTAGACCCAGAAAAATATATTATTTTCTTCCTACCTTAGAGATAATATAATAAGGGTGGAGATCTATTTAATAAGTTTTTTTAAACTTATTTCACATTTTAGCTATCAATTCTAGGGAAATTCAATGTTTTAGATCTACCACTAATTCAAACTATTTAATTTCCCTAGAATTGATGGATAAAATATAGAGTAAATTTAAAAAACTTACTATTGGAATCAATAGATTCATCCTCATATAATAATTGATGAGAGAGAAAAAATGTATGGATATAAAATATAAGATATTTTTATATTGATCATTCATATTTCATTATTATTAATTTGCTTTACTTTTAAATATAATGAATAACAAAATAAAACTTTTAAATTAAAAAACTTACTCTTGGAATCAATAGATTCATCCTCATATAATAATTGATGAAAGAGAAAAAATGTATGGATATAAAATATAAGATATTTTTATATTGATCATTCATATTTCATTATTATTAATTTGCTTTACTTTTAAATATTATGAATAACAAAATAAAACTTTTAAGTTACATTGTCCATACATTCTTTACTAGAAAAGATATTACACTAATAATTGATTGATGTTGAGATTTCATATTCTATTGGTTGATGTGGAGATGTCATATTCTATCGGTTGATGAAAATAAATGTTAAACCCTTTTATCACACAAAACAACTTAAGACGTTTTTGTTAGGAAAAAAATGTAATTATTATTGGTGTATGAGGTTTATACACTAAGGTCATTTTATTATTTATTACTCATATTTTATCTTCATTCACTCTTTAAAAAATAATATAAATGAATAGTGAATAATATACTAAATGTGTATTAATACATATATACTGAATGTGTATTAATATACATATATTACATTGGTACCTTAAGAATAATGTTTTAAGGCATAGAGAATGACATTGTAGAGACAATATTATAGTTAATGAGAATGATATACGTGAATCAGAAGAAGGGTTATAGTGAGTAGAGAATCTAATGAATAATAAAAGGGTGCTAGCAAGAGCTAACACAATTACAGTAGTAAATAATCCACTCATCCTTGGACTCCTACTACTCCTATTTAGTAGGGAATGAATGCCCTTAAAACAGTGACCAAAGCCAAACAAACTCCAAAAGGAAAAAACAAAATATAATCAATTTATCTTTGTACTATTCCTTCTTCCCCACCATTTCTTCTTCCCTTTCTCAGCCGAACCATCTTCACTTCCAAGTTTATGTAAAATGACTTTGGTTTCGCGCAGTCTTGAACCATAATCCTTTTTCCATGCTTCAAACATCTGTTTTAACCTTCTAAGCTCTCTGTCAGGGCTCAAACTTGCTTCTATTTGACCAGATTTTACCTCAACTAAGAACTTGGCATCATCTCCAAATACTTGACTTCTCTGCTCAAATTCTTCAGCCATTCGACTTATCACACTCAAACCAGCACTCATTGATCTCCCCCCATTGCTTTCTTGGCGCCTGTGATTACTTTCCATATCCCAGCTGTATTCCCTCTCTTCACTTGCATTCACAGATGCATCTGAATTTCTTTCAGAGTCATCCATAGCAAGGCTCTTCTTTGCAATTGAGAGGCTAGACTGTAAGGATCTCATTTGTTTCTGCCACACTTCTTCCATGGATTTCATCTTTAATTCATACTCAGACCATCTGCTCTCATACTGTTGAAGACGTTGGTGAAGAATGTCGTTTTCTTCTTCCTTCTCTCTCAGGGCAGCTTCAGCCTTAAGTACTCGGCGTTGTAATTCAGCAAGGAAAGATGACTTTACCAGAACCTCACCCGACTCGCTAGTCTGTATAGGCATTCAAGATTGTAAGTCACAAAATATGGAAATTTTACAAGCAATCCATGAGTCTTAAACTAGAAAGAAGAATACCTTCAAGCCTCCAGATTTCAACAATCGAATATCTCCTGAGCATTTTCTGACTAACGAACCACGAATGACTGCAAAGATAATACCAATAAAAAGACACTTAGCCATATCACAACAGATTATATTGTTTTTAAATGTATAAAATTATCTTCAACAACAAATACATCATAACAACTTTTATTGTTCTCAGTTTATATAGAAATATATATTTGCATTTAAAGAACATAAATTCTTACATGATTGTATAACAACTACGGCATCATTGGCAGCCTTCAGTCTGATTCTTGAAAAAACCATTTTTATCCACTTCTGTATAACAACAGCAGCTCTGTATCTCTGAAGTAAAGCTACATACCCCTTTCTGCTTCTCTCTCCTCTAATAACTGCATGAATAGATAAGAAATTGTTTCCAGTCTTTTATATTTTAGGAACATGAAATGCCTAAAGAATTAGGTGGAGAAAAAGGAAATACATGACTGAAGGGTAGTGATTCCTCCCGAAAGCTCCTTGCGGTAACAACGAGCTCGGTAACCCCTGAAAGAACTTTGCACACACAGAATGCCATGGAGAGTACGATTTCGAGTATCTTCAAGCACTCCAATCTATGATCATCACCAAAACAACATATCAAAGACAACACAAAAGACAGTAGTAAATATAGTTAAAACTTGGGCTTTGATGATTTAGCTAGCAACAGTTTAAAGACATAATTCGAAAGCAAATTCAGCGCCACAAGGAGGAGGCAACATGGACCAATAAATTGCACTAAAAAAGGAAAACAATAAATTAAAATGGAACTAGAAACCAATTCATCAAAATCCCAAACCGCTACAGCACAAAACTCCATAGTTTGATAAGTAAAACCCAATTTTCAAATTATAGCCTTAACCAATACTATCAATCTTATCATTCTTTGTCAGTACACTTCCATATACTAGGTTTCTTAACTAGGTATGATGCATAATACAGTGCCTAAAACTACATGGAGATATCTACAGAATTCAACTGGTTTCCTGAATACAATAAATAGCATTAGTCACCACCACAGCAATTCAAATGAAATAGTCATAATATAATTTGCATAAGAAATCATATAGACACCTATTTATTCACCTGCCCTGTTCTGAAAAATAATTTTGTGTAGCCAACTTGATACATCTCAGGCAAAATTTTAAACTGATGAAGAATTGCAACAGAAACACTAAGTGGATTCTGAGATGCCACGTTCTCGAGGAGAAGAAAACCGTATCTGATTACAAATAACAAACCAATAGACAAAGGTTAGAAATGTGCAAAAGATGCTGGCAAACTGGAAAGATAATGATCACCACAGTTCCTCTCACTGTAATCATACCTTCTGGCAAACTTTTGGTGAGACATTCTAGTTGGAAAGCCTGATTTTGATATTCGAACCACTTCCAGAACTCCACAACATCTCAATTGCTGCAGCACGAGTCCTTGCTCATATGATCCAGGTGATTGGAGGTTGTTGGGCTTAATGCAGCGAATGAAATGTGGGGTAGTGATTTCTAATCGTTGCATCAGTTGGAATAATTGACCCTGGATGCCCACAGAAACAACTTTTAAAGTTCATTGAAGCAAGATAAGGATCCTAAACTATTAAAAAAAAACTGAATATTTAAGGTGTATTTCATAGGGGTTAAAGTAGATGAGTATTATAGTGGGCCAGGGAGAAGGAGAGAGTTGATAATTGTATTAGATGGAATGCCTGTTTTATACACTGTCTTAACTCCACCCGCACCACTACTTCCAATTGCACTTCTACAGACCACTAATAATTTGTGTATGGGTATACCATCCTACTTCTGTTCAACTTAACCCAAGTCACCGGCCCATTTTGTTCAGTAAAACATGTGATGTAAATTGATTATTTGTTTAAAAAAAACTAATTTGAAGCATCTTGGTCCGGGTAGGTCAAATTTTTGATGGTTTGATCAGAATAATGAATACCAATTATATCATCAATAGCATACTAGAGGATGAAGTCTAGCATACATTGAATGGAAGGCTGGGGGAACGTAAACATTATGGTTTGCCCGAGTGTAAGACAAATCTATGATAGGTTATGTCCTGGAGAAGTTTATAATTAATGTTCCGTACCTTGAATTTTGTGGCAACACTTAGCTTTTGGGAATCTGCCCCACCTGACTTGTGTAAGGCACCAACTACAGGCTTCTCGGACTGAGTAAGCATGTGGGATGCAAATATCTGAGGAAGATGACATGTGCTTGAGGAGAGAAGCTGGATGGAGTCCAAGTGCAATAGGTCCCGGTTCTTTTCCAAGAATCCAGTTGTATCATAAGTGACCTGAGGAGAGGAACAAGTAAAATCATCAAACAGTCAGACAGGATGAACAAACTTAAATGGATAAGAAACAAGTAAACCTTTGCTTTTAAGAAAAAAAGTGAAAGAAAATTCATCAAAATAATCTTTATCTAATAATGTTCTAGAAACATCCTCTTTGATTGAGGGTAAGGTTGCATACGTCTACCTTCCACAAATCCTACTAGGTGACAGCCTCGTGCGTTGCCCTTTTTATAGTTATCTACCTTGTGGAATTGCGGATTCTAACATAATAAAACTTTTTTCACCTCTGTGTGTGTGTTATGTTTTGCATGTGTGTGCCTCGCTACTTACCACATATTATAAATACAATTTACAAGCAATTTGGACAAACAGATTGAAGTCCACAATATAGTTATATGAAGGTCAGCACATTAATACCTCCCCTGCATAATGGGACACAGTAAAGGCCCTGTCTCGTTCTCCTTTGAAGCATGAATTAGAATTCAAATGCTGCTTAAGCTTGTTGGCAAATGTTAAATCTGTGCCATTTGGGAACGTGGACTCTTCGTCTAACAGGGATAGTAACCCCAGTGGTTTCTGCATATATATCATAAGTAAGGATTATGGCAACAAAATTTCAAATTTCTAATCAGAAGCTTAAAATCATATCCAAAAATATTTAGTTTAACAAAAGGAAGTATACCAAGATATATGACAGGTTTAGAATATATACAAAATAGACTGTAAATTAACATCTCTGTATCTTACTTAAATGAAAGTGACTGATGGTGTCAGACACAATATGGAGTTATGGACATGGTGCCTTCATAGTTCATACAAATTACAACATTACATTATGGACGTTAATCCCAAAAATTCCTCACACTCAATCAAGCATCACAATATGTGTGGTTTCAAATAACAATGCACCTAAAATAGTGTTTCCTTGGAAATTTTTAATTTGTTTTGTATATCACTACAAGGGCAAGCAGGAGAAAGTTACAATGCAAATAAAAACAATGCATATAGCCCACCGGGGCCAAACAATACAGCTAACTTTCTCCTTGCTTCCATATGCACTAACAAGCATACTGAGACTGCACAGATAAGCGACAAGGAAGCTCTATTACCTTTTCAAAAAGATTAAGGCAGCCTTGGTTGTCCTCAAATTCAACTTTAGCCCAATCAATGCCATCTTGTATATATTCCTGAAAAAAATAGAAGATAATAAAAAACCATTAGTGGATGTTTACCTTTCGATGTAAGCATATAGTTTTTCTTATAGGAAGGCAATCGGTAATTTTAAAGGAAGTACAGCAGATGGTCACTGACTTATATAGGAACTTACTTCAATAACAGATTCCAAGACTACAGTGACATATCACTCCTTGAAAAGAATTAAGATAATTTTTTTGGGGAAGTTGACTTGGGTTACATGTCCTGAACTAAGAGGTCACCATTTTTTTCGTTATTACCAGCCAACTTTGGATATAGTAAGCAACAATGTGTGTGGTTTTGTCAAATCAATTTGGAAAAAACAAACCTTGATTAAAGAGACAAATAGTATGTAGTATGTGTTAACCCCTAAAATGGAAAAACCACAAATTTTAACCAATTCAGTACAATATCCTCAAAAGGCTATTGCCAGTTTTCTAAATATCAAACCTCTGGGCACTTAGAACACAGGATCCAAAAAGAAGCAGCATGGGTTTCCTCCCAAAGGAAAGGTAACCTGCTACCTGGAGTCCTGGACTTAGTGTATGTGGATGAGGTGGGTGAGGATTTATGTGGAGGTTAGAGGTTCAAACCACTGTAAAGTTTCAATGCATTCACCCAAATAAAAATATAAAACAGAAACCCCAGTGCAAGGCGTCCACAATGATGATGTTCTTGCTTATTCACATTTTCAATGGGAACTATTGAATTAAAAAAGCTATACAAGCATCATTCATCGTGGTATTGTTTAAGAAGCCAGATTATAGGTGATGCATACCTCCTGTTCTAACTTGAATAAATGACGATTGAAGTGTTGTTGTAATCTTTCATTTGCATAGTTTATGCAGAACTGCTCAAAACTGTTTCTCTGCATATATAAAAGGCACAGCATCAACGGATAAAATATTTCAAAAATCAAACAGGATATAGATGGTATGATAGATTAACGAAAAGGGGAGTAAAGGTTTAATATAAACATACATTGAATGATTCAAAGCCATATATATCTAGAATGCTGATTGATCTGCCTGTGCGTCTTTTGCCAACAGCAAGTGATTTGTTTATTTGTTCAACCAGCCAATCAAACAAACATGCATATATTGACTTTGCCAAAGCATCTCTTGCATCAATAGCCTACATGATAAAAAATGTTACATTTAACACAAGCCCAGTCATTGTTACTACTATACTATGTGCAGGCAGGAAGGATTCATACTTAAATACTGAATGTGACAACTAAAGAAGTAAAATTGAGTAAGGCAATGTTCATCACCAAAGAACATTTCTTTCTATAATTCCCTTCTAATAACAAATTTGTATATGCTGATTGAGAAATGCAATACACATTCACAATCCCAAGATCTTTCCCACCTGGGAAGTTGCATTTTTTCCATACTTAGTTATAGACGAAGGTAAATGTCAACTGCCATTTTACCTGCGTTAGAGTTAACTTTTGGACGATATTATCATTACCAACTTTCATTTTGCGAGTTGATAAAGTCAACTTGAGGTCTTCAATATCACAGCCAATCAACTTGGCAGTACTCAACAGCCCTTTAAGAAGTCAAGAAGAAAAAATCATCTATAAGTGAGGTATTCTTAATTAACTTATAACATAATAAGGCATCCAATATAAACCAAGGTGCCAGAAACTAGGCATCAAATGCACCATACCATGTGAAAATGAAAAGAAGTCAAAATTACTATATAATATCATAACTCATGTGCAGCAAAATCAACCAATGACTATATCAAGGAAAAAACAAAGAGAACCTTCAAAAACTGCAACATGCTAAAAATTATTCTACTTGAGAATATGTTGTGGAAGCCAAAAAAAATTCAAAACCATCCCAAAGTCTAGAACCATACAGAAGTTTTCAAATTCCCATAAATCAGGATGTTCAAGGTCAAAAAATCACTGTAATGTAACTTGTACAACTATGGCAACTTTCTTGTGCTGAGATTAATGCTTTTGCAAAAGCTATAAAGACAAGCAAGGGATGCTATTACAAAAGATATGCAATATGTGGGTCTATAGCCACTATATGGGTCTATACTCTATAGTAGGAAGCATTGCCTTGCATATATATATATACACACACACACACACATACACACACACAAGAGGCAGATTCCACAACTTCAACAAGTGACCCTTAGGTCACATGGCAATAACTCTAACTGTTGCAACAAGGATCCCTGCTTCTTATTGTATATGATAAGACGGATGATTAATATGATTCTTTCTATCTGTTTCTATAAGTACATAAGATGTGTTGCACCGAAACAAGGATCCAGAATTTCTAAATAATGACAGACAGATATCCCCTTTGTAACCTGCAACCGATCATACAAACAACAACCAAGGTCCCACTAAGTGGGTCGACCACATGGATTGAACAATGCTCTATCATAAATCATGTCCATTGACAAAGCATATTTGCAACCTATTATGAAGCAAAAAACCTATGCTGTACATTCTATCAGCAGAGACTCTGGAGAATTCTTACCCTCATCTTCAACAGCTTGAACATGATTTTCATTATCAACCACAGCAAATGATATGTTCCCTAACCATAAAACTGCAGCAAGCATTGCAAATACATTCTCCTGGTCTTCTTTGCTAATGTGGACAACATCCAGAGCTTCCTTAAAATTGGCATTAGCATGAAAAAGTTCAACGTATGTCAGTGAAGTGGTTGTTTCAAACTCAAGCCATCAGTCGAAACAAAGGTTAAAAGAATCATATGGTATAAGCCCATAAAGATGCAGCTCATATGAAAATGAAAAGTAGAGTGTACCTTGACTATACGAAATTCTTCTGCATCATTAACACCAGTAATTGAATAACAGTTGCTCTGATTTAGATATTTATAGTCATCTACACTTTGTAGATTTAGCTTCTCTGCATCATAAAATGAAATAAAAATCAAACACACAATAAAATGCGGAAGGAAAATACACAAGAATACAAGTCTTAAAATTTTCAATAGAAGACATCAATATTACAATTCTAAAAAGCTTCCATTTTTATTGAAATCAAATACTATAGATGTGAGGTTATGTTATAACTTCCATGTACTTCATTAGTTTGTAATTTTATGTTGTCCTTATTCTCCTGACTAGTGAGAGGTCAAAGTTGAAGCTCCTTCACTAATTGAGTCAAAAGGAACTAAATGCCAAATTGGGTAAGATTGTAGAATAATGAATGCAAAAAGTTATTTTAAAATTTTGAGTTTACAATAGTTTTTTCTATTGGTGTTACAATGTTTCCCCACACTCCAAAATATAAAATTAGCATGCTTAAGCCAATGGATACAGTGATCTGACCAAACCATCTTCCACACTTGTACCCATGAAAAGATGGACATTGAAGAACAAAACAAAACAAAAAATTTACAATTGAATCACAAGTTTTACAAAACAAAACAACAGCTTTTTACAATGGAGAAATCAGATATTTTAAGGACATCCTCAAATAAAAACTCTAAACAACAGAGACTTAAACAAATATATTATTATATTAGCAAAATAGAAGTTTAAAAGCCAATTACCCCTGAGAGAGGGTGGTGCTCCAGCACATAGCTGATAAAATATATGATATGACCTTTCCCCTTCATTGCATTGGACTACTCTAGACTGTTCACGTACCAAATAAAACTAGTGTCAATTGATGCAATATGAACACAGCTTGAAACATAAAACTATCTCAGAAAATGGATTACCTTTTCCAGCAAAACTATTAATGGTATGGTCACGCCAGCAGCATCACATAGATTCAACATAGATACACAATCATTCAATATGCTTGGTTAGAAACTTATGGCAGACACAGAGACATGTGATTTCAACCAAATTCAGTAGTAGAGTACTAGACATACATGTTTGAATATTAGCACCAGATATTTTTCCAGTTTCACTGAAGTGAATCTCAATGAGCTTTCCCTGTGGTACATTCAATTGAATTATGAGAGCTGACAGTGTAAAAAGAATACAACATCAAAATTCAAAACCCTCGACAATGGGTTAACTAAAAGAATTAATACGATCGATGGGAAATCTTACAAAACGACTTGAGTTGTCATTTCTCAACGTTTTCCCATTACCAAACGCTTCTAGTATTGGATTGGTCTTTAATATCTCATACTCTATTCCACTTCCACCTCCAAGGGTGGCCAAGTACTGCATTGCTATTTTTGCTGTCTCAGTCTTCCCTGCTCCACTCTCACCACTGAATATGTACATGATACTAATTATTATAGGTCCCAATTCAAACACAATAAGGGGCAAACAAGGTTAAGGAAAACACCAAGATGATCTTGAGTCTTAACATTAACAACAACAAAATCTGGTGGGACGTGAAAAATGTATTATTTCCATCTTGAGTAATACTTAACCAGACCACACATGGGAGCATCACACACTGGGCCACCCCTTAACTTTTTAGAGGGTAAAAAGTAAGGCCAGTGTTCATGATATACTTGTACAAGTTGCAATTAAAAAAGCTTAGATTGGAGCCTCTTATAGAGACTCAATAGCTTGTGATTACAGTAGCGCATAAAAGGAGAATTCAGCACACAATACTGACCTTATAATAATAGATTGATTAACTTCATCTGGAAAATAAAGCAATAGTCAGTGCAAGAAGCTATTTCTTAAAACAAATGGACGTGGATGTAACTTTTAAAACTTCATCTATATATGCAAGTATAACAGGAGAAACAAGTTACCCCGCATCATTTCTCGCATGGCTGTGTCTGTTATGGCATATACATGAGGGCTTTCAATTGCTTTACACTTGTAGGCTTCAATATAATCATTACCATACAGAGGAACTTTCTTAAAGGGATTTATAGCAACCAAAACAGGCCCTGCTTTTGTCTGAATTGCACAAAGATTATTTACATAAGATGTTATAATTAGAAAACAAATTTATGAAAAAACTTAGGATATATAAAGACTTACATAAATCATATTTTGATTGTATCTATATTGCAGGTTGTATAAAACTGATGGTTCGTTTAAATAACTAAGTTGCATGAGATCATCCACTCCATCAAGAATATCAGGATTTGCTGGTACCAAAGTTTCATCTTTAACCTTTGAAACCTATGATTTTAAAGGGGGGGAGTACAAATTAATCAGACCAAAAATAGAGGCACCATCCATCATAAATACTAAAACAGCATATCTTACCTTCCCATCAGACAGTGTAATGACAGATTCAGTTCCAGAAGTTGTTATTATCTTCACCAGCTCCCAATTCCCATTTGAAAGTTGAAACCAAGACTGAAGCTTCTGAAATACATAAATAGTGAACTGCAGAAGTGAGGGAAAGAAATAGAAAATTTTAAACTGAATTTCGGTAAGTCATATATTCCTCTACTACTGCTAGCACGGGCGCTTACAAACAACTCCCGTGACTTGGAACAATGCACCACAGCAATTATAAAACATCTATACTAAAGGTCAAATAAAAACGGCAAAAAATTCATGTTTGATCTAAACATATCTAACTTAATAGTTACGTAGTAGCAGCACAGTGTAACCGATATCCGAAGCCAAGAGTACCTTCTTTGAAGCATAAGGAGTTGTATCACTCCACTTGTACTCCCTAGAGGATGTCGAATTTGATGGGAGAGGCAGTGGAACATCAGCATCCAATGGCCTGCCTTCTAATGAACTACTTTTTCCACCATATGGCGAGTCCTCATCAAAAATATCCATGCCACCAGCACGACCCTGAACTTTGTTCGAATCCTCCACAACTAGTACACTATTTCCAGGACTACCTGATCCAATTGGAACAGCACTTCTCAATTTACCATTTACATGTTTTCCCACAAGTCCTGGGCTTGGATTATTAGTAAACTTGAACTTCGGTGGCAACGACTTAATGGACTGAAAGACTGGCGAGACAGTAGATGTCTCAGACATCTTCCCTTATAAAGCTCTGCCACAACAAAGAAAGGTTACCAACAACAATTGCAATAGCAAAAAGAGATATTTTTATAAAAAAAGTTAACTTTTTTAAACAAATGGGCCTATAAAACTTTAAATTATGACCCCATTGATTGGCATAATCAGATAACCATAGAGGGGACCCTAGCTGAAGATACATACTCTACTGTCTAGTGATCCAGACTAAAAGTAGCAATGGACACGTTGAAGTTGAAACTCATTCCTAGCTGTAAAACTCATACTCATCAAACCTAACATAGCAACAAACCCCACTTAACCTAACCTAAGGACCCATGCAATAGGAACTTTTAAGTTACTAGAACCTAAGAACTTCTGGATCTGATTTGAAATTTGAAAATGCTGCAAGATTTACACAAAAAACAGATCTTTTGTTGAATAAAAACTATCTCATTTTTGGAAAACAACAAATTAAGAAACAATGATTATTGTCTTCATTTTTAACTCAACTATCTATCACCAACTAGAGAATGCTCAAAATGGAAAGCAAAAAAAACAGAATCAGCTAACTGATTTAACCGATTCTGCTGATTCACTAACCTCAGAAAACAAAACAAAAAAGCAGAAGATGATGCTAATGGAAGAAGGGCTAAGATAAGTGGTTGAGTGAGTCAGAACTAAAGAGAAAGCAACTCAGTGATGAATACTTTGAGTATTGTCTTAGCTTTTTTCACTGTTTAAACACAACACATTAATAACAAAAAGAGAGAGGGAAATTAATTTTAATTATAGCTTAAATTTTTAGTTACTGCTTTTTTTACTTTTTTGTTGTTTTTTCCTCTTTATTTTTTGACCATAAACTTTTGGTCTTTCATCTTTGCAAAGTAGTAAGACTAAATTTTGAGCTAAGTTGAACTTATAAAAATATATGAAGTTTATTTATTTATGATTATTATAATGTTTTTGAAACATAAAGTGCTACTATGACCATTTCAAATTTGATCAAATAATTTAAATTTAAAGTTGATACATAGTTGCGCGTTTTTCATTTGAAAATAAAATTGAGGTAGTGACATCAATTTTGTCGGTGTCATGACGAAACTACCCCTGTCTGGTGGCGGTTTCAATTTGAAGCAAAAAAAAAACTAGAATAATAAATGGCATTTCATTACAATTTGAAAATCATGTTCTCAATTAATAAATACATTAACTTAGTATATTCCCCTTACGTTAGATTTAACCAATAATTTATTTGTTGTTCTGTCTCACATCAATAATATATTACCTTTTAGGTAGGGTGCCCATTATCTTGCTTGGGGCCAAAACTAAATATTTATATGTTGCTATCAAATATCAATTAACTAATTACATCTTCATGGGTTTGTATGACTACTGATCTGTGAATATATATATATATATGGATACCTTATTTAAGTGTGGATTGATAAGAATCTCTATAATTAATTGTGAAATTTTGATGATGAAATTGTATCGTTATCAACCAAGTTTGTCTTAATTTTCTTTCTTCCAAATGTAACATGTGTGTTTTTGGGAGGAAATTCAAGTTTATATATTATCCTAACCTAAAGCTCATTTTGAAAACAAACTCAGTAAAAAATAATTGATTCCAACAAAATAGGAGTTGTAATGAAAGTGAATATTTTCAAATAAATCTTCTTATAACAGTTTTAAATTTTGAAATTATCATGGAATTTTATAATGATCACCCAACTAAATATAATAATGAATGGAGAGACAAATAAAAAGTTGGAGGATCCAATAATGAAAAGGGGTATTTTAAATTGGTGGCGTGTGAGTTAGATTGGAACAATAGTGATGATGTTAGTAAGTGTGGGAGTGAGAGCTTGTGACTATGATTGTGTCTCCTACAATATAAGGGCTGGGATATTGTCCCCTTTCCCCTTCTAACAATTAATAAAAATTTGATAACATATTAAACATTTAATTTTAATTAAAATTTAATCATTAATGATAGCACAAAAAATATAAATATATTTGTCTTCTAAATATAACATTATATGTCTCTATAAATACATTTGCGAAATTCACATTAAGTTTTAGTCCTTTGTCATAAAAAATAGAGAAATTTAATGTAAATAGGTGGTTAAAATTTTACATATATGAAATGTGTGTATAAAACATTACATTATCTACATAAAAACAAAATCAATGTTATGAAGGATTACCAATCATGATTTTCAATGAAATAAATTTTGTTATTCAATGAATCCCATAAAAAATTATGTTATTCAAAGCTCAAATGATTTGGCAGTTAATTGCCAAACAATAGCTCAAAAACCATTTGGCCTGAATTGTCACAACAACCCTCGGTTTTACAGGTCAGGACATGTAAGACCCAATAAAAATACATATAAGATGACCTCAGATATAAATTAAAGGAAGCAAAAAAGTGGAATTAATTTTTGCAACTTGAGTACTGATACATCTATAATATGCTTCTTACAGCATATAGTATTCATATGTGGATAAAAAGTCATCTGTAATCAGCACCAACTGCATCAATAATGGATTTGAAACCATCTCTTTCCAAGCACTCAGCTAATTCAGCCTAAAACCAATTTAATACAAATGAGAATTTTGGTCCATACAAAGTTAAGTCATCAACCATAATCTTTAACATGTGCAAGATTAATAATACCTTTATCTGAGGAATAAGTGCAGGCCCCCCATAAGCGAATGCAGTGTAGAGCTGAACAAGGCTTGCACCGGCTCGTATTTTCTTGTATGCATCCTCTCCACTAAATTGATATACAAGGCAGAGAGAAATGACTGTGATTTAATTTCCTCTGAATTATAAAACGAAGACTAAAAACATGTATAGCTATAAATCAACTACACTAGTGAAGGAGTGATGGAATGGGTTAGTTTTTACCTGCTAATGCCCCCACAGCCAATCAAAGGAATTCTGCCCTGATATAAGCAAACCACAGCAAAGAAATAGCAGCTTAAGACAAGGTACACTAGAGAACAGAAAACATGAGCTCTAAGTATTTTTTTATATGGCAACTATAATTCGGTGATTATAAGTTATACAATAGCAACCTAGGATACAGTATGGCTTTCACAGTTCAGAGTAGTCGCTTAGAGATATAAATGTGGGATACACTAAAAAAACTCTTACCAATATTGTTTACAAATCACAATATTTTAACCAACAAACATACCCTTGTCAAGATATACATATCCTTCAAAATATTGGTAGAGAGATTGAGGAGAGGCTTCCCACTCAAGCCGCCAGTTTCTGAAGCCACTGGATCACTACTGACAGAATCTGGTCTCGAAATGGTAGTATTTGATATAATCTGGACAGAATAAATAAATAAATAAGTTAAGAGCAAATAATATTTCACAATTTAAATCTTCATGCTCTGGCTACAATTTGAAATTAGTGATAGAGCAGAGAGGCACCAGTCCATCCAAGTTAAGAGCCAAGGCAACCTATAAGCAAAGCAAAAACCATTATACAGCATACAAGATGATGAATATGGGAGAAATACATTAACATATTACATGCAGCATACTTACTGCAGCAATATCTTCAAGGTCTTCTTTTGACAAATCTGGAGCAATTTTTACAAGCAATGGAGGTGGGCCCTCCTCACCCCATTGCATTTCATCACGAGCAGCTTGAACCTTCAAGAGAATGCAAATTTTATGGGAGTCAGTCTCTCAAATATGCAAGCAAAGAAACATATGGAGAAAGCTTCACATCTTAGTTTCTACCTTCTTCACAAGATCCTTCAATTGCTTTCTTCCTTGAAGCATGCGCAAACCAGGGGTATTTGGTGATGAAACATTAATCACCTAGAAGAGAACAGAAACATTAAGCCAAAGATAATTCACAACAATTTGCAGTAAGCTGCATGCATATTTGACTTCTAAAAATAGAAATCCACACATCAGTTGTCTTTCACCAACTATTCCTATATAGATAGTCACAAGCCTCTCTTTCACTTGATAAAATATTTTAGCATTTTTTTTCTTTTGTCTCATGTACCCATAAACCAAAGTTTCCAACAATTGATACATTGATTCTTGTCCTCTAGTTAATGCAGACCATGATTGGCAGACCACCAATTTATGATTAAGTATGTTATTGCTTGTGGATTCATAAGTGTTAGAGATATTAATAGATGTCATCATTGGGGTTTATCCTTACGGATTAAGCTTTTAGGATAGTTGGTTTTTTTACATGCTTGCAGAGGTTCTTTGACCAATTAGTCATAATCATAAGGACTGCAATGTTTTTTTTATTTCTGCCTAAAATAATAATAATGCATGACATGCTTGTCAACCTCAATAAATAAGGAACTAACTACATTGATGTGCCATCTGACTGCATGAGTTAGCCAGAGTTAGCCAGCATACATGTTATATATGAAGAGGTGCACAATTTTTATCCCTAACCTGCACTCAGTTATACCAAGGCAGTGTTATGGCATATAAGTTTCCTGTCTTTTCTTTCCTTTAATATAAGAGTCAAATAAGCCAAGAACACTTACCAAGTAATCAGCATATTGGGACAGTGTATGAACTCCTTGAACATAGTCTGCAGCAGCATCTTCACTTGTTTTGTTCTTTCCAAGATTGACACCAAGAATGCCAGGGCCAGCTTTTCCACCCTGCTTGACTTCATTATTAGAAGAAGTTGAAGTGCTCGATGTTTCATCTAACTTCCTCTTACCATGCTGAGCGCCCAGCCGCTTTGCGACAGCAACAATTCCCTCACTATTAAAGCCACATCTATTTATAATAGCACTGAAATATAGATAACATAAATAAAAGTTAGGAAGTCCATGCCATCAAAAGTAACAACTTTCACATCTCCAATAACCTTCTGCAATTTTATTAAGTGGTTAAAAGTAAAAAAAGAAAAGATCAAACGGATACAAACAATTATTCAGAATCAGAAGAACAAAAAATAAAATAAAAAAACACATACCCTTCACTTCGCAACCTGAAGATACGAGGCTTTGGATTGCCATCTTGGGGGACAGGGGTAACAGAGCCAACCTCCACAAAGCCAAAACCCAAAGCAAGTAAACCATCTACAGCCTGAGCATTTTTATCAAAGCCTGCAGCAAGGCCTAATGGGTTGGAGAACTTTCTTCCCCAAACTTCTAGCCCTAAGCTTGATGGGTCAGGCCTCTTCTCCCTTGGAACCCAACCACGAGCTGCGGCTGAGACAGCTAGTGTATGTGCAAACTCTGGATCCAACAGAGCAAAAAAAGGATTCACAAGTGTTGTTGCTGAGAATAACCATCCACTGCAAAGAAGATAGCCCAAAATCTGAGTCATTCATTTATCCATCTCATTTTGGAACCAAATATCATCAATCATTCTTTTTCTCTAATAAAAACACTTATTCATTCTGCATAAGTAAAATTGAAAGTTGTTGATGAATACAATTACAAAAAAAAACAGTAAAAGCATATGACTACACAAAGAGCTTGTTTTTCCCTTTCAATAAAAGCGATTATATTATAATAAATAAAATGCAGAATTGGAGAAGCATTATAAAAAAAGTGAAGTACCAAAAAGTAGCTTCATCGACAGTACTGGCATAAGCTCCACCCGCTATAACTAGACCTAATGCAGCTCCTGTGAACAACCTTCCCTGGAATTGAAATGAAGCATAGAAGTTAACATAGTTAAGTGTAAAAGTAAGTAAAAAGTCGATGAAGTAATAGAGAAACATTATGCATATATTGTTAAAGAAACATTGATATAAAGAAGAAAATGTATAAGGATGATTAAAAAAACATACTTTCTTGGAATAATGAGCAGTGTTAGGAAGAGATTGTGGTGAAGAAGAGAAACATCTAGAACGAGGAAGTGGATTAGAAAGAATCCTTTTGATGAAGTAATGTTTGAGTAATTTTGAAGAAGAAGAAGACCACGCGGCCATGAAGGAAAGCGAGAGAGAGAGAGAGAGAGAGAGAGAGAGAGAGATGATGTGATTCCGGCGGTGCTTAATGTTTAAGCCTTAAACCTCTTCTTCCTCCTCTTCCTCCTCCTCCTCCCTCTCTTTCCTTCCTTCCACAATGGGTTCAAGCCCATTTCATCTAACTCATGCCCACTCCGGCCCACTCCATCAAATAATATCCTAATACACAAACAAATGTATTCATCGCCACTATATAAATTTTATTTAATTATGTACATATTAATGACATTTTTTTGTTGTAAAAAGTATTATTGATTCTCTAATTTATCATTTTATATGTCAAATTACATATTCATAATAATAAGTAATATTGAAAAGATTTTGTTTAAGATGAGTCTACATTATATTTAACCATATCAGATTCGGGTTCAAAGACTGACCAAATTCACATTTAGGATTAGATTAGCTTAGAGTCTATGGTTGGGTACAGATTCAAGGAAATGATTTCATCAACATTTAAGACAATAGAAGGGAAAGATCTTACTCTACTTAACGTGGCACATACTCACACATAAACAATTTAGTTTTTAACAATTTTAACGTGGACCAGTCATTCCGTCTATATCCATCAATTAACACTAATAGTTTAGTTTAGTATATAGTTAACTATTGATATGACAAAAATTCAAAAGAATAGACATTTTAAATTGATTAAATTATTTAAGAAGAACTCATTTTGGTTGAAGAAGCAGCATTATTAATCTAAATAATGAGTTGAGAAGGAAAATGAAATCAGATGATTTAGTGTGATCCATACTTTCGAATAATAAAGAAGATTTGTATTAACTTACAAAAAAAGAAGTTGATTAAACATGGATTTGACATCTATTAAAAGAAATAAATACGGAAAACTTATTTAAACATGATTTTTTTGTCATATACAAGACTTATATGGAATCCCTAACTATTTCAACCGTTTCTCCTCATCTACCTTTCTCCGCCGCCACCGCCACCGCCTTCCGTGGATCCAGGTTCACCACCTCTCGTACCTCTTTTCTCCGCCTTAGATGCTCAGCTCGTGCTCCTTCTTTATTAGGTTCTCTTCTACACTTACTTTTCCTCATTCCCTCGTAAAATGTTTATGTAACTTTATTAAATTGATAATTGAATTCGTGATGCAGTTGACAATGCGGATAAATTCATCGAGGCATCGAAGAAGGGGAATTTGATACCTCTATACCGATCCATATTTTCTGATCATCTTACACCTGTTCTCGCTTATAGGTGTTTAGTTAAGGAAGATGATAGAGATGCTCCTAGCTTTCTCTTTGAATCCGTTGAACCTGGATTTCAGGTTTCTAATATCGTAAGTATTAATATCACTTCATTGTTGTGTAATTATTATCTGAGGCTTTGAGTTGAATTTTGTGTGTGTGTATTAGGGACGGTACAGTGTGGTTGGAGCTCAGCCAAGTATGGAAATTGTTGCTAAGGAGAACATGGTTACAATTATGGATCATGTTTCAGGTCGCAGGACTGAGGAAATTGTTGAGGATCCTATGTTGATTCCTCGTAGGATTATGGAGAAGTGGAATCCACAACTCATTGATCAACTTCCAGAAGCATTTTGTGGTATCTAAAATCTAATGCACTCATCCTTGTAATTTATGAATTATATTATATGCCTTTCTAATTCCAGTCATTTCCTTCACTATCAATACCTTCTTCCAGTTGATCTCCCTGCAGTGCATTGGATTCACTCCAATTCATATCATCAACAACATTACCTTCCATATGATTGTTTTCACCATTACATATATCCCCCACCTCAGTGCTATTTCTCCCTTCAGTATTACTATGATTTCAGTCATTTCCTTCACTATCAATAACTTCTTCCAGATCATCTCCGTGTAGTGCATTGGATTCACTCCAATTCATATCATCAACGGCATTGTCCTCCATATGATTGTTTCCACCATTACGTATATCACCCAACTCAGATTGTTCATTATAAGCCTCACAAAATTCCTGCAGATTACTATTCTCCGAATCTTCAATTTGCAAACTTTCTTGCATGAGTTCGTTAGCACTATCTTCGGTTAACGCCATATCAACATTTTGCCCAATGATGCCTCTTCCATTGACATAAACATTGGGTGATGGTTGGGAATCTAGTGATTCAATTTGCATAGACTGCAACTGGTCTTCTACATGAAGAGTTGAGTCTCGTATATCTAGATTTTCAAGCGTGACTCCATGTAAATAATTTTGGTCACCTGATATGTGAAGTCCATCACTTCCTCTGTTATTAGGTTCATAATGTACAGTTGGGACCAGCTGTGAACTGCCGGCTCCAGTTTGTTCACTTGTATTAAAATCAATATCACTTATAGATGAGGTATCAGATAGGTTGCTGGTTGCTTGATTGCAACCAGTATTATCCTTTCTAGAGAAGAATCCCTCCCTAAGGCCTGATACAGTTTGTCTTTGCCTCAATAAGCCTAATTCACTTCGTGCGGTGGAAGTGGGCATGTTATTATCACCACATCTATCATTTCTCAAGAACCTTCCTCTAAGCAATGCCTGTATACGATTACGGTGGGGGAAATGAGATACAGCCCGATGGTCCAACAAATCCTGAATTTCTCTTTGCCTTTCCCTCTCAGCCTTCTTAAGCATATCAAGCATAACCTGTCGAGCACAAAATTTACGAATGCCTCTCCGTGTATGCTCACTCTGGTTAAGAACAAATCCATCCCGAACACGCTCAATTTGAGTATCAATTTCAGCAAATTGTTCTTCCCTATTTTCCACAGAAGAAACGCCTCTCTGTTGGCTACTCAATTGTACCCACTCCCTTATGATTCTCACCCTTTCCTGCTCTGTTTCACCAAGCCATTCTCCAATCGGACTGTTATTTCTTCGGGAAAGCCTTTGAGATATCTCAAGATACGAGTGGCAGCTTGATGATGTTGATCAGTTGGGCTGGCAAGAAACTGGCTGAGACTGCTAACAGCGAAAGAGATATCAGGTCGCGTGTGCGTTAAGTAAAGAAGTCTGCCAAGCAATCTTCTGTAGGCTGTGATGTCTGGAAGAGGGGTGCCTGGTTTGGAGTGTAGAGTTGTATGATAATCCATGGGAGTAGTGGCAGCTTTTGCTCCAAGAAAACCTGTGTCTTGTAATAAATCCAGAGTGTACTTTCTTTGGTAAAGTGTGATCCCTTGTTTAGATCTTGCCACTTCCATCCCAAGGAAAATCTTCAACTCACCCAGATCTATAATGCTAAACTTCTGATGCAGGAGAGACTTGGTGTGAATGATTTGAGGCAAGTCATTTCCTGTAAGAATTAAATCGTCCACATATACTAGAATGGCAGTGAAGCCAGTGTTAGTGTTCTTAATAAAAAGGGAGTAATCAGCAGAGAATTTGATGTAACCTGTTTGAAGAAGAGTAGTGGTGAGCTTGTCATGCCATTGGCGACTAGCTTGCTTGAGCCCATAGATTGATTTTTGCAGCTAGCAGACCAGTTTAGGGCTAGTGATATTGAGTCCAGGTGGTGGCTTCATGTAGACATTTTCCTTGAGGTCACCATGAAGGAATGCTGTGTTGATGTCCAATTGGTTCAAGTGCCAATTGTTGAGAGCAGCAAGGCAAATAAGTATTATGATTGTAGTCATTTTGATTACTGGACTAAAAGTGTCCATGTAATCAACCCCTTCAATTTGATTGTAGCCTTTGGCTACAAGACGAGCTTTAAGCCTTTCCTTCAATAGATTGCGTTAGCCATGACACAACTAAGGTATTACACCTGTTCCAGGCAAGGGACATTGGATCTTGCAGAGGCGGCTTAGGTATGGTGCCATCAACAAATTCAAATTTGTTTTTGGTTTGTAAGGCCATGGTCATTGCTCTCGACCATCGATGGTAATTTCGGCCATTCAACAGAGAAGACACAAGGGTGGCTCCAGGATTTTCGTTGGGATTCATGAAATAGGGACTAGAAGGATCAAGGCTGGGATTGATTGTTTGATTTGCCATCACGAACACGCAGAAGGGATAAACAAGAAGGAGGCGAAAAGCAACGAGAGGTAATGAATGAGAATAGCGCAGCAGAGTCACCCTATTAAGGGTGCTCTGATACCATGTGAAAATGAACTTGCCATTACGAAGAAGATGAAAGCTTAACGTAAAAACAGTGAAGGATGAAATAAGAATGCAAGCACTCAAGCTGAAAAATACCTCTTAGTGATTTATTGAAAATGAGTGAAAGTTACAACTTGATTCGATTACAAGACCCCATAAACCTAATTTATATAGGTAAGATGAGGATGCAAGAATCAAAGAAAGAAGAAGAAGACAAATTACAGAGGCAACAGAAAAATAACATAAAACAGAAAAACTTTCCCTAAAGGGAATAACAGAAAAAACTAACATATGAAAAAATACTAAAAAAGAAAAAAAAATTATTTCTGAGATATTCTTTTGGTCTTGTGAGGTTCTTCTGGGCTTATTCCAATTTCAACAAAAACCGAAACACGTTTTGCACTTCTCGGCATCTACTTTTTCCTTTTCTTTCTCTGTTCCTTCTGTGCAGAGTTATCCGTGTCTGTGTTTGGTGTAGCTTAGGCGACCACGGTGATGGCGGTTGATCTATGCCTCCAGAAGTCGTGGTTATTTGGCTGTGGGGTCGGGGAGAGAAGAAAAAGCAAAATACATGAACATGACCACCCTATGAAAATAGGTGTCCCATATGTTTTCTATTTTGATGTTGAAATGTACAAATGACTGCACCCAGCTAAAATACATGAACATGACCACCCTATGAAAATAGGCGTCCCATATGTTTTCTGTCATTGATATTTTTGGTTTCCTTTCCAACTTATAGGCCTACTTGTCACAATACATGTCAAATTATAATTAACTTACAGATCTGGCTATTTGTCACATCACATGTCAAAGTACAGGCCAAGCTATTTGTGCATTTTCACACCCAGCTAAGGATATTTCAAATTTCTTGCTTGCTTTAACTGTGAACTAGACAGCAAATATCTTATCAGTAGAACTGAGCAATTTTATTTATTTTTCTGAAATATGTTTCATTCTGTTCCCTCTTCTTTCTCCAGGTGGTTGGGTGGGTTATTTCTCTTACGACACTATACGATATCAAGAGAAGAAGAAACTTCCCTTTTTTACTGCTCCAGTGGATGATAGAGGCCTTCCTGATGTTCATCTGGGCCTTTATGATAATGTGATTGTGTTCGATCATGTTGAAAAGGTACTTTTGTATCTACCATATTGTATGTCCAAATATGATTTCTGCTTGAATTTGTGTCTCTAATCACACTTCTTACCATAATAATAATCGATAAAAGACAGTTGATGACATGCTCCTCCCTCTCTCTCACACACGCGCAAACACAGACGCACATGGGACTGGCCATTTAAGTTAAATGATTGAGATAATTTACTGAAGTCTGTTATCAAATATAAATGCACGTCATGTTAATTATAAGCACTTCACCTTTACTGCTTCTTTTGCTATCACCATGTTTTAGGAGAAAACCATGACTGCATCTAGCCAATTCAGAGAAAAGTACTGATAGGCTTTACTGTTTTGTCTTGGAGAATATTTCTATTTCCTTTGATGTTAGCTTTGTTCAACCCAGAAAGCATTTGTGATTCATTGGGTCCGGTTAGATCAATATTCTTCTCCTGAGGAAGCCCTCAATGATGGAATGGAGCAGTTAGAAACTCTAGTGTCTAGGGTGCATGATATAATTACGTGAGTAAAGTATTCTATTTTTCATTTTTTCTTCTTGGCTTAACAATACAATGTAAGAGCCTTTAGTTTTTAGGTTTAATTTATGTATGTACATTTGTAATTGTCTATTTCAGCCCAAAGCTGCCTGCAGGTTCAATAAAGTTACTTACTCATCTCTTTGGTCCTAAAGTTGGTATGTCAAACATGACAAATGAGGAGTACAAGAAAGCAGTATTGCAGGCTAAAGAGCACATACTGGCTGGTGATATTTTTCAAATTGTATTAAGTCAAAGGTATGAGCGGCGAACATTTGCAGACCCGTTTGAAGTATACAGAGCCCTGAGGATCGTCAATCCTAGTCCATATATGACTTATTTGCAGGTTTGCCAGCTTCCCCTGACTTGGTATTTCATTATTAAGTTTGCATTAACTAACTTATGCAAATATATGCTGTTATCAGGCCAGAGGGTCTATTTTGGTTGCTTCAAGTCCAGAAATTCTTACAAGGGTGAAAAAGGTAACCTTTTGCACAATTGCTCAATTATTTGGCATTATCTTTTTTTCTTCCTCCACAATATCAACAATTTTAGTTATAGCTGGTCTTATTCTTGTTTGCACTCTTTTCAGGCTTCTGTCTTTTTTCTAAACTCTTGTTAATGTTTACAAGTATTAATTGGCATTTCATTTATTTGTTGACAGAGAAAAATCACTAATCGTCCCCTTGCTGGGACTATTAGAAGAGGGAAAACACCAAAAGAAGATATCATGTTGGAGAAAGATCTTTTGAATGATGAAAAGCAATGTGCCGAGCACATAATGTTAGTTGATTTGGGGAGAAATGATGTTGGAAAGGTATGTAGTTTTCAATTCCAGGATTATATTGGGCGTATCAAATGAGATGTGTTTTATTGTGAGAGATGACTGGAGAAATTTTTATCATTGTATCTTATGTGGATAGTCAAGATCAGAAATCATTTAAAAATATCACATGTCTTTGTATCTTAATCCTAATACAACATGCAAGATTCAAGGGTCAGTAGTTGCTCTTCTCACTTTCACAATAAACTTACCAGTCATCTCATTTGACATGACTCATATGTAGGTTTCCTTGCTGTTTAATTTCTATCTTTTGTTCAATTCCAGTTTGGGCTGCTTCAAATTTCTCTTTCTTTTCTTCTCATTTGAAATTATTGGTTCGTGAAAGGCCCTACTGATGCCCATGTTTTTGGTAGCTTCAACACAGGCATTACTTCAGCATTGATTTTCCTAAGAAATTATTAGTTCTTCCACCTCTGCAGTTTTTTTATGTATTGCCATTTAGGATAGAATTCTGGTCGAAACTTTGCCATTATCATGTGTCCATGTCACCTATACTTCATTAAACTCCATTGGATGCTGATGTAAATTATCTTGGGCTATATAAGATTCTTTGGTGACACCTCTTTTTTATGTTTTTCATAGAAATGTATCTTCGATATGAATCACATGATGTGCAAAATCTTCATATTCAACATTAATCTAATAATCTTCCTTTCGTAGAAAATGGAGTTATGTCAATGAGCTTCAGCTTGAAGAATACTTGATTCGTGCAAAACAATATTTCCATCTCATGTACCTTGTTGAAGGAATCAAAATTTCATAATGCATATTCTATTTCTATTAAACCTATATCTTTCTTTGCATTTCATAGTTTGTTCGTGCTTTGGTATTTGTGATCCTAATCGTTTTTTATTAACTCGACCATGGTGCTTTAATTCCTTTGTTTTTATTGTTAGCCATGTGCTTAATACATGATTAATATGCAGGTCTCTAAACCTGGTTCTGTTCAAGTTGAAAAGCTTATGAATATCGAGCGTTTTTCCCATGTTATGCACATAAGTTCAACGGTAAGTTCTTCGGTGCAAATTTTGAGAATTTGTTCTTCGGTGCAAATTATGAGAATTTGTTCTTCGGTGCAAATTATGAGAATTTGTAAGTATATATTGGATAGAATCTTTCCTTTCAAACTTCATAAATCTAAGGGCCGTAAGGTGTTGATGGTTTATGGGTTGAATTTCCTAAGCATTCACTTCTTTTGCAACATCAAAATTTTAAAATAACAACCTTATGAGCTGGAGCTCTTGCATTTCTGATTCTGTTCATTTGTCCTCTATTCTGAATTACTGATTTTTGTGATTGGTTAGAAAGCAAGTTTTTCTTCCATTTTCTTATTCACTCTCCATGTGTACATAATTTATTTTTAGAATCCCCTTTGGAAACACAGACTCCTCTGAGGTCAACTCTTTCCATTTGACTATGGGATTGGTACTGACATTGTATTGTAGATTCATAACCCTGACAATGATGTATCCTAATATGTGTACAGTGTGTTGCTTGAGGCTGTTCATTGTCTACCATATCGCTCTACCTTGCAAAATTTTCCCATTAAAAGTTTTCACTCTTCCCATAATTTTCTTTCATCTTGCAATTTTCGGTCCCACCGAAACTAGAATTATATGGAATCCATTGCTTGATTTTACTTGTTTTTATTTAGTTTCCTGCTGAAGTTCAAATTCTCCTGTCTGGATGGCAGGAATGAATTTAGTGAAGAAACTTGTCTAATATGATATGACACTTAACCTGTCTTTGCAGGTCACGGGGGAGTTACTAGATCATTTAACATGTTGGGATGCATTGCGTGCTGCACTACCTGTTGGTACAGTTAGCGGAGCACCAAAGGTAACTTGTAGCACCCTTTGAGGCTGTAGCCTAGGTGGTGCAGGCTCTTTTTCCTCGATAGCTTAGTTTCTAGTGTAGATTGACTTCAGTTCTTTTATTCCTTTTGCTAATCAAAGGGGATTTTTGAGAACTAGGTGGGGTGTCAGGGGTGAATGGGTGATCACTAAACATTCTAGAACAACCCCAACATACCTTTTCTTAATGTTGCTTGTTGATTGTTGCCAAGTTAAGATGGCAATCTTTGTTTGACTTTGGTCCCAACTTGTTCTGATCTGCCCTATAAAACAGGTGAAAGCCATGGAGTTGATTGATCAGTTGGAAGTAGCAAGACGCGGACCGTATAGTGGGGGGTTTGGAGGCATATCTTTTACCGGTGATATGGATATCGCCCTTGCTCTGAGGACCATGATTTTCCCTACTAATACTCGTTTTGACACGATGTACTCTTACAAGGATGTGAGCAAGCGCAGAGAATGGATTGCCCATCTCCAGGCTGGAGCAGGAATAGTGGCCGACAGTGATCCAGCTGATGAGCAAAGAGAGTGTGAGAACAAAACTGCAGCCCTTGCCCGTGCCATTGATCTTGCCGAATCTTCATTTGTTGATAAATAAATTGAATTTATCCACCTATGATGCAGCTTGGCAATTGACCATTGACATGAATCCTTTGTAAAAGGGAAAGAGAGAAAAAATTGGGGGCTGGTTGATGGGATTTAACCATGCCCGAATGCGGAGTGTCCTGGAAAACTTTTTATGGTTTGTTTTAATCTTGGAACATAAAGGAAATGTGGTCTGAGGTCTTAATTTTCAAATATTGACATCTATTACATGCATGAGTTGTGGACTCCGTGGCTCAACAACTTCAATTAGGGAAGATGATGAAGTTAGAAGATAGTAATGGCAATAAAGTGGAATGAATAATTGTGCAAAAAAAGTGTGAAATTGTCATTTGAAAGTAGCAGTCTTATAAGTGATTTTGAAGACTGATTCAAGTTAAGAATAGATAAGTGCAACAATTCGAGTGAAATAATACAGTCAATCAGGTAAAAGGAAATGAAAATATAAAGTGATGTAGCCAGAATGAAGCAGTAGGTTCCAACATGAATATATCCCATCCTTCACCATTTTTCTCACTAAATAAACAGAAGAAGCCATATACCAATGAGGATGCATTGAGAATTAGGTTAAAATAATTGACACATAACCCAAGTGTAATGTAGGTCCAAGTAAAGTGCAAAACATCCATCGTTTAATTATGGTCCCAAAATTATAAGCTAAGTTTTCACTGACTTATTTTACCACGACATTTAATTCAAGGGACCCATCAATTATTAAGAGCTGACCTTCTTTGTATAGCAATAATTAAAGACAACACGCTGGCAATTCAATAATAAAGACACGGAAAAGGTTCAATATAAACAAAATCATGAGCTGGTACCTCAACATCTACCACTTTCCCAATCTCTCAGAGCTGTACACCAGTATATTAAGTATTAACCATAAAGATTCAAAACTAATTAAAAAGGATGATAATAAAAATTTCAGGCCAGGTGCTATTTTTTCAACTAGTATTCAGCATTGTGTGTCCTTTTGTGGGGAAGATAATAAAAAGGATGGAGGAAAACAGGGAGCAGAGGAATATGGTAGTTTCCAATGTCATTATTGAGATACAACATATATGGCAAAACTGAGTTTTTATTACACCACCAAACCCAGATTGATCCTATTGAATCAAATGCCCCAACACCACATCTGTTTTAACCAAAGGTGAAACGTCAAAAATAGTAACCATACCATGTAGTTGTAGGTTTAGATGTTTGGTGCAGTATATTTAAGACATGAAAACAGGTTGTCTACCTAACCTTATCTTTCCTTAAATACTGAAAAGTCAGAGTACAAGTTCCCAGAGACAGTACCATGGAAATGACAGCTAGCAGCAAAATTAAAGGTGCTCCAACAAATAAAACATGACCAAGGTTTCAAAAGACTCCTCTAAAGTGAGGTTGTCTATGAAATGAATGAACAAGCAAAGATGTTTTCACCCTTAATTTGATAAAGTGTATATGATCCAAGGATGGAAACACATTTTGGAAGGTTCAGATATTATTCCTCCACCCAATATAGCCAAACAGATATTATCCCTCCACCCAAATGAATTACTATAATATGGTAGTGCTAACCAATGAACTTGAGGAATCAAAGATAGCAAATTTTTATTGGAAAGTGGTGTTTAATATATTGAATTTAAAAAAAAAAAATCTTCAAAAAATACCTGCTATCTTGGATTCCATTAATAGAACATATTAAATTCCCTATAAGAATTAAGAGCAGAAGGCAAACTTAATCAAAATAACCATTCAAAATTGAAACTCCTATAAGCACAAGATGAGTTGGGTCCCATGTAGGGATAAGTGGAGAACTAGAGATAATAAAGAAAGAAACAGATGGATTTTATTAACATCACTGACACCCAGAACAATCCACTTACATACAAGAAAAAGCATTATTCTCACTCCGATCAATCTAAGGAATGGCTAAGAATTGCAAACAAAATAAAAAATCTCAAAACAGAGGTCATAGAGAGTAGTACATTCAACCAAAGTTTTCATCTTTTACAACTAAGACCACCAAAGAGCGTGTGATTAGAGGAGAGAAAGAGAGAGCATAACTCACCAGAAGCTGTGCCAAATTCATAACCAATGAACCTCAATCCCTTAAAAGATGCCCCCAATTGTAAGGTCCTCCAACAATTTGGGAGGAACAGTTGAAGATGAGAAAGACAATTACTCACAAGCTTGAAAGCACTAAATAATCTAATCACCTACTTCAAACAACAATAACCCAATAAGCATTGGGACAGTGACCCAACTCAAATTCCACTGTGAAAGTGAAGCAAAGGCTACAATGCAATTCATCATTCTTTAGCCCAACAATGTTACCAATTCCACATTACTTGTATACTGATCAAGATTCTGAAAACCACTTTCAGCTTCAACCTGTAGCAACATATCATCATCATCATATATTGATAGTGATAATCTGACATTCTCTCCTCCAGCAAAAAAACCCACAAACTAAACAAATTTTGAACTTCTATGAACCTAATTGGTTGAATTCCTTGACTGGTGATATGGACTTGTCCATTCGAATACCCTAACTCTAACTAGAAAAGTTTACTCGATTTTCTGAATTCCACACACAACAAAACGATAGCCATACACAAATTATATATATACCAAGACATCACCATTCACCACCAAATTCTACTTCCACCGGAATTACCCGATTAATGATGCTCATCGTCTCTCCGACCGTTATTTCCATGTCCTCCGGACAACGAAGCTAGCAAATTCAGATGACCAGGAAGGTAATTCCCCAGCCTTGCGGCCGAAGCTTCTCCCATTGTTGCTTGCTGCTGCTGCTGCTGCTGCGGATGATGAAGGAAGAAAGAAGCTTGCTGCTGCTGAGAAACTGACACCATCTCCGGCGGAGGAGCCGCGGCCGCAGCAGCAGCAGCGAAGCTCCAAATCTGTCCAAAATCAGGCCTAGCAGGTAGGGCCCACAGTCCAGAAGGGGCATTAGAAACGACGTCATCTTTAGCAGTTACAGAAGCATCGTCATCGGTGCGTATACGCTTTCCGAGAATGAAGGGAGTATTAGTGAGGAGAGATTTATGATCAGAGGTGGAGGAAGGAGAGGAGAGAGAGTTGGCAGAGGAACGAAGGGATACAGAAAGGGAAGAGAAGGTGGCCGGAGTAGTACCGGTGCCGGTGGCGGCGATAATAGAAGGCTCAGCTTGGCGGAGGAGCCACTCGATGGTTTGGCCGTCAGACTTGTGACCTAACTCACGTGTGAGCTGGAAGACACGTGCGGCGCAAATGATAGGCATGCGTATGCGTCGGCCACGGCCGTCGACTTTGGTGTGGCGGTCCTTGGAAGGAGGTTTCTTGACGGAGTGGGTGAGGGCGTCAATGTTGGTGACGCCGTTAGTGGTGCCGTCAGAGTTAGACATGGAAGAGGGTTTAGGGTTATTGAGTTGAAAAGAGAGAGTTGAGTTGAATCCAGAGAGTAAAGAAAGAAGGAACAGTGGTCTAATCATTGAGCTGCTGGACCCCACTGCTGGATCACTTGTCTCATTTCTTGTCTCATTCCATGTACCCGACCAATCATATATATATATATATTAAATATTATAAAAGAGAGAGGTTAAGGTGATAAAGACAGGATTGGTGAAAAGATGATAAGTCCATTATCCACGAAGGCTATCATTCATAACTTGGGTTGAAACCATGAAGACCCTTATTTCCATTTCATCATCATTCCCATTCCCATTCCCTCCTCTTCGTACACTTGCTTCATCTCCATCTCTTCAATCTTCTCTCTTTCACTTCTCAACTAAAACAACAACACTCACCCTCCGTAATAATTCTTATGCACTTCCTCTATTTACAGTTAGATGCGGTTCTGGTGTGGTTCAGATCGATGAGACACAGTTCAAAGATACTGTCTTAAACGCTAATCGTCCCGTTCTTGTTGAGTTCGTCGCTAATTGGTGTGGCCCTTGCCGACTTATCTCTCCCGCTATCCAATCCCTTGCTCAGGTCTCTCTCTTTTTTTATTATCTCTTCATATTCATATAAGGTACAATACCTAGGTTTCATCTTACACCATTCTTAACAATTATATCAACTTTTCTGAACTGAATTCTTTTTTGTACAATTGTAGGAATATGAAGACAGATTAGCAGTTGTAAAGATTGATCATGATGCCAACCCAAAGCTAATTGAAGAATATAAAGTTTATGGACTACCAACTTTGATACTCTTCAATAATGGACAGGAAGTTCCAGAAAGCAGAAGGGAAGGTGCAATTACAAAAGTGAAACTTAAAGAATATGTGGATGCTTTATTGGAATCAATATCAGTTCCATAGTCAATGGAAGCTTCAGACATAAGAACAGATCCTTTTCTGTTCCCATTTCTTGTATGACAAGGTTTGACATGCTTTTGTTTTGCACTTTAAGTAAGTTGTATAACACTATAGCCTGAGCCCTCAAATACAGTTTCATTTATTTTGTTATGTAATTCAGTTGTTTAGTACTCTTCTGTTTTAGATAGGACATCCGGCAAAATTAAACATGTAATGGTTTCTCAATTCTACATGCCAATTTCAGAGTTTTTATAATTTTTCTTTTGTAAAAGAAGAAACTATCAAGTTACACTAATGTTTATAATGGGCATAAAATCTTTTTAAGGTGTTAATGAAAAACTTACAATAAAATCCTTTTAAGCCAACATCAGCTCTTACAATAAATAATGAGAAAAACTTGATGTGTCAGGATTGAATTTCAAGGGACAACTAATAATGAGAATATCAAGGTGTTAATGAAAATAAGGAGCAATCAAATCAACACATGTGAGGTCCAAAGGTTTTAAATATATTTTTGGATCCAAGAGTGAGAGTAATATTAGTGGTGGAATCGAAGTTAGTATATATGACAGTGGTCTGTTCTGACTTGTTAGGAGTTTCAGCATTGAAAATCAACACAATGAAGCAATAGCTGTAAATGTTTCATACCAACAAATTATTTCCATAATAAAAGCACCCCAAAACCTTCCAAGAGAACATAATATAATATTTCACATTTGTCTGTAACTAATTTACACATGGATTTGTATGCTCAAGAAAGGGATTACTTTGAAACTGTTCAATGAGTGAGACATCTATATTTAACAGCTGTGAAACAAGCTAATTAAGCTTTGGGTTCAGGGTGCAGGTTGGTTGGCTCTTAAGTGGGCTTTGGGTAGCTTCAACTCAAGTTACACTAATACATAACTAATCCTTTTGTCTATTCGGAATCAAACATTTGAAATTTAACCTAATACGATATGAACAGCTATTTGTCTGTCAGCACATAACTACAAATTTCAGCTGAATAAATAAAAACTCAAGGATCAAAATGAAACGATTTTAATTTTAAGGGACTATAAACTAAATAAAAATTATGCTAACATATTTATTATTTTTGAAAATTGAGGTAAAGCATTTAAAAATAGATTAAAAAAAAGTTATTTGAAGTGAAATTTAGTGCAAGCAGGCAAAGGAGTCCTTAATTGTACTGAATCAAGCATGGCATGTTAGATGACTCAAAGTTATACAATAGAGTTGTGATTGTCCGTCCATCTTGTGAGTGATGATGATGGCATTCAAACTCAAACTCAAACTCAAATTCTGTTCTCTCTGTTCTTTCTTCACAACTCATTCTCAAACAGAAACACTATCACTGTTGGATTCCTTCATCTCTATCTTCACCAAACAACCCTTCATTCCTAACTCCCCTGAACTCACGCGCCTCGCTCCCACTCTCACTCCTCACCTCGTCGAATCTGTCCTCACGCGCCTACGCTCCTGGAAACTCGCTCACACCTTCTTCCTCTGGGCTTCTACCCAACACCCCTATTTCCACCACACTTGTTACACCTACAATGCCATGGCTTCTATCTTATCACGTTCCCAACAAACTTCACTCTTAAAAATGCTCGCTTTAGATATTCCTAACTCTAATTGTTCCTTCACACCTGGTGCATTGGGTTTTCTCATTCGCTCTCTTGCTCGTCTTGGCTTGGATCAAGAAGCCAACCACCTGTTTGATGAAATGCGCGTGAAGGGTCTTTGCGTTCCAAATGATTATTGTTATAATTCTTTGTTGGAGGCTTTATCTAAGAATGGTGGGGATGTTGGTTTGATGGAGATGAGGTTGAAGGAGATGCGTGGGTTGGGGTTTGAATTTGATAAGTTTACGTTGACACCGGTCATGCAAGTTTATTGCAATGCTCATAGGGTTGATGATGCTTTGAGTGTTTATAATACAATGCAGGAGAAGGGTTGGGTTGATGAGCGTGTTTACGCTATGCTTGTGTTGTCTTTTAGCAAGTGGGGTGAGGTGGATAAGGCTTTTGAGTTAGTGGAGAGGATGGAGGGACAAAGGATGAGATTAAATGAGAAGACTTTTTGTGTTTTGATTCATGGGTTTGTGAAGGAGGGACGCGTGGGTAAGGCGCTCCAGTTGTTCGATAAAATGCTCAAGGCAGGTTTCTTTCCTGACATTTCGTTGTATGATGTTCTCATTGGAGGGCTTTGCAGGAACAAAGAGGCTGACAAAGCATTGGGTTTAATTTCGGAAATGAAGGAATTTGGTATTCAGCCTGATGTTGGAATTGTTACGAAGTTGTTATCATCTTTTTCTGACAGAAGTATGATTGTGAAATTACTAGAGGAAATTCCGGAAGAGGAAGATGACAAAACCGTTGTTCTGATTTACAATGCTATTTTGAATGGTTATGTGGATGATGGGTCGACTGATGAAGCGTATCACCTTCTTCAAATGATGATTCAAAGCAAATCTAGCAGTGGTGACGAGATGGATAGTTTCTTTGGCGTCAAGATATTGGTTTCTCCTAATACCACTTCCTTTAACATTGTTATTGATGGCTTACTCAAAAGTGGTCAGTTTGACCTTGCCCTAAGTCTTTTCCATGATATGCAACAAATTCCTTGTAAACCAAATATATTGATCTTTAACAATCTGATCAACGGTCTCTGCCATTCTAGTAGATTGGAGGAAAGCTTTGAGCTCTTGAGAGAGATGGAAAAAACGGGAATTGAACCAACTCATTTCACTCACAACTCAATTTATGGATGCCTGTGTAAAAGAAAGGATGTTTTAGGAGCCATCGATATGTTGAAGTTGATGCGTTCTTGTGGGCATGAACCGTGGATAAAACATTCCACCCTTCTTGTGAAAGAGCTATGTGATCATGGGAGGGCTGTAGATGCATGTAACTTTCTTAACAACATGGTTCAAGAAGGATTCCTTCCTCATGTAGTTTCCTATTCTGCGGCTATTGGTGGCTTGATCAAGATTCAGGAAGTCGATCAGGCACTGAACTTATTCAGGGATTTGTGTTCTCGTGGCCACTATCCTGATTTGGTTACTTTTAACATATTGATAAGAGGGCTCTTCAAGGCCAACAGAATCACAGAGGCTGAAAATTTACTGGATGAGATTGTTATGATGGGTCTTTCTCCCTCAGTTGTTACTTACAATCTGCTTATAGATAATTGGTGCAAAAGTGGTTATGTTGATAAGGCTATGGCGCTTCTTTCCAAAATGTATGGAGAGGACAGGGACCCCAATGTCATTACATACACAACTTTGGTGGATGGTTTATGCAGAGCAGAAAGACCTGATGATGCTCTCTCAGTATGGAATAAGATGGAAAATAAAGGCTGTTCTCCAAATCGAATTGCTTTTATGGCACTTATTCACGGCCTTTGCAAATGCAGTAGGCCCACTGAAGCTGTCCGTTACTTACGTGAGATGGAACAGAAAGAAATGAAACCTGACTCCTACATTTATGTTGTGTTGCTAAGTGCTTTTCTGTCTGATCTGAATTTGACGTCTGCATTTGAGGTTTTCAAAGAGATGGTTGATTCAGGATTTTTTCCAGAACCACATGATAAAAATTACCCCATTGCAATAGATGCAATACTTAAATTTTCCAAGGATGATAGAATATCTTCAGCCATCCAAGCACTAATGGAAGAGGGGAAAATTCCTAGACATTGTCTCTGAGCTGTTGGAAGTGAGAGGTTGATCAAATGTAATCAACCATTTTTGGCCATTGCTAAAGGAAGCTATTGTACTGGAAATAGAAGGAACTGTGCTAGATATCATATTGACAGATTAGGGATGGAAACAATTTACAGAAAACCATATCTGTTATACTCCAGTGATAATTTGCCTACAAAGAGAATGGGAGCTCTGGAATTTTTTAAAGTGAAAAAGAAAATCAAATGTGCAATTTTTTGAGCTGAGAGGGTGAGTCTCGGCATAATGGTAAAAAGTTGCTGCTTAATGATCAATAAGTCATGAGTTCAAATCCCGGAAACAAACTATTCACTTGCGGGGTAAGTCAGTGTACATTTACCCTCCCCAGACTCCATTAGGTGGCAGTTTCATAGATCAGGCTACATTTTTTTTAGACGAGCATCTCATAATTTTCTCTTTATATAGGTAATGTTTTAGAGCCTAATCTTGCTTTCTTTTAGTGACCGAGTATTTTTTTTTGGCACAGCTGAAAGAGTAATGTAATGTTAGCTACACCTGCTCTAACCCCCATTGGGATATAGGGACTATTGGATAGTATATAAGGTAAAGGGGAGAGACAGAAAGAGAAAAAGTGATGATGTAAAGTATGTGATTTATTTGAGAGAAGAAATATTATGTAAATGTAACATTCCTGCCAGCCATGGGAGAGAATGTCACAGCTCTAGTGTTGTGGCTTTAATTATTTGTCCTAGTGCTGCTACTCATGCAATGCTCCTTAGTCCATAGTATTGTACTCTGTATATTTACCTTCTATTGATTTATTGAATATTTCCTCTTGACTCCCAGAGTCCGCAGGCAGAGAATAACTCAAACTCTCAAAGCATAGGATGATTTATATATAGCAATGAAATAGTAGCTTGGGACCTAACTAATTGTTAGGTAAATGAAGTTAACGTAGCAAAACGTGCTAAACTATGCTGGGAAAACTCATCAAGATTCTAACAATATCTGGGTTCAATCGATTAATAAACTCTGTCATTACAGCCATTGGTGGCATATTTTATCCATCCTTGAATTTCAAGACATATATATGCTTTGTGGATTTTCGATTGGTGGGTATTTGCTAGTTAATTTGGTTACAAAGGTGCTGCATAATAAGCTAATAACAAAATCTTGGTAACCATTGTAGTGGGTGGTGATGGCAGGTAGAGTTGAAGTTGTTGGTCTGCAATCCTCCTATGTGGCTTTCCAACAAGTGCAAACTACAACAAAAGTTAAACAAACCTTACATAGCCACATATTCAATGCTCTTTCCTAGGTTGGGGGTGGCTTCTCCCTCACCTTTAACATCACTCTAAAACTTAACATCATCCAATGTCAGAGCCTATTTTATTGCCAATTTTTTTTATCTGGAATCCTTCATAGGTTTATGGTGCATCATAACAAAATTGCTTGCATGTCCAAATTGTGATTAAATACTAGCAGGAATGTGTCTAATAAACTCCCAATAATATTACTTTCTGTTACTCCCAATAACATGAGTCGGAATATTCTTATACTCTAAATAATATTTCTTCTAGAGCATGTGTTATTGGACTAGCATGAAAACCATTGATATATATTACGATTTTGGGCATTGCTCTTGACATTCTACATCTTGTTCATTTGGTTGAGTATCCTTCAAGATATATTGCTCTCCCTCTTTACTTTTCCCCCATAAAAGAACATACATGCCACCAATAACCAACACAGATCCTGCAATACTGCTTCATGGATATACATTAAGGGTAATATAATGGAATATAATAAAAGTAGAGTGATAAAAGATATCAACCTTCCCATGTAAATTTCTTCCTTCAATATACAGAAATCAAGCACAGCCACATATATCTGTAAAAGAGGGGTAAATGCTGCTGTGAAAACTGGACCTCTTTGTTTGACACACCATGACATTGCCACATAGCATAAGCCTGAACCCACCAACCCCTAGATTGGTATAAACAACATGTTTCAATGCTTTGAACTTGGACTTTCCAACAACAAAAAACTTTGTTAATTAGTATACCATAGTGAAGATTACACTTACAGAGTATATAACAGTCAATATTTCTATCTTTCCCTTGATAATCCAAGAGGCAATATTTCTCTTCATGATCAAGTTTAATAGTGCTGATTGAATGGCAGCAAAAAGTGATAAAATTGCTGTGCTAGAGTACTTGCATGGATATTTTTTGCCAATCTTTGCTTGCATGATAAACCATGAAGACCATAAGATGCATCCTGCAATCAAAAGTATTGAACCTATGATCCTTTTCTCTAATGTTGCTGTTGCTGCTGTACTTGTAACTTTGTTTGCTAAGTGATGTGATTGTGGGTTGGTTAAGGGCATTCCTTTATAAAGGACCAATAATAAAGCTCCACCAATGCTTAAACAAGTTCCCAAAACTTTGGCTTTACCACCCTTGCTTCTTATATTCACCTTCTCTATCCTACAAAAATTTCAACCCTTATTAAAGGACCAACAATATTGTTGTTCCACAATCAAGTAATAATTTTATTTTGTTTAACTTACCCAAATGGCAGTGCCATGATGAACGTAAACACAGGCACCATGTTGAGGAATGCACATGCAAATGTGGCAGATGTATATCCAAGTCCCAGAAGAAATAGGCACTGGCTCAGTGTTACTCTGAAAGACAAAGATAAAATATTAAAATCATAAAGGTTGTTGTTAAATGAAGATGACAAATTCCAGAAATAATTTCTCCATTTACTGGATAAAATTGCATACATATAACATCCTTAAACCCCACTGAATGAAAGTCTTGTGTATTATACCGTCATTTTTTATAAAATTTTGTGACTAGTTATAATGAGTAATGATATACTCACATTTTTTTTGTCACACCCTTTCTTACATCTATTATAACTAATCATTGATCACATGATTTAAAACAAAAGTCTTTTGACTAATGACTATAAAGTAAGCATAAAAGGTTATGAAATATCAATGCCATAGATTTATCTTGCAGAATATAATGTTTTCTATACACAAATCCTGAAGTCAAACCCATAATCACATGCTTAAGAGTCTCAAAGCCCTTTTAATTAGACTAAATATTAGTTATAAGAATACTTACCCAATAAGTGCACTGAGGAAAAGGAGACATATTATGGGAACCTCTAGTTTGTGTTTCCTGAAAGAATTTGAAAACTACTTATGTATTATCTTCTATACACAATTTCAATATAAAAAAATTAGTAACTAAAATAAAATGACTTTTAACATGATAAACCAATGAGGTGAAATATATTATCTAAAGGAACATGTTGATTTAACTAAGAGGGTGTAGGAGTAAGAATAAAAAGAAAGAAGTGAAGAGAAAAAATGGTTGTGAACCTTTCATAGAAGCATGCAAGAGGTGCCATGAAGATAAATGAAATTACTTGTCTATATGTTACAACAGACATGTAGTTTACTCCTTCATTAAGAACCTTCTTCAGAAGTATATTGACAAAAGCTAGAGCTAAGTTAACTACAATCATCATGGAAACTGGTTTGCACAATTCATGACAATGCATTAACATCATGAAAATCCTTAATTAGTTCTTGTTTGTTAAGCTTTGGATGAATGATATTATGTCTTATATTTTCCTTCTATATATAGAGAGGAGTTGATTAATACTTAATAACTTCCCATAATAGAGGAACAAACATTATGATATATTCCTGATCACATCAACATTCCAAACTTGAATATTTTATTGCTAGAAATCTACATAAAATCTTACTGGGAAGTGTTAAGCTATGTGAATGATATTCGTTCATTGTCATAGATTATTGACCTCACTCTACCCTAATCAAGAACATTTTAGACTTATCATATCAATACTTTTTCAGTCAATTTGCCATATTTTACTCATTTGATTCTCTTACTGAAATAAAGTGCTAATTAAGAAAACGTGTTCTTTTTTCCTTCTTTTTTTATATGAATCAATTGAAACATTTGAATTAGATTTGCTCCTATTATGATAAATATCTTAGAAGTTAATTAGGACCATTGTTTTCATACCCTTTATTAGTAGCAGAATTTTACAAGTGGTTGTAACTTGTAAGCATCATTAGAAAGTAGAGACAGATATGACATTGTCTCCATTTACAGGAATAGTTTTTAATAATCACAAGCAAAGCAAGAATAATATATCAAATCTTGGCAAAGAAAAGGATAAAGAATGGTCCCTGGTGTATTTATATGCTAGTTTCATTTTGTTACATTATTTGGCAAAATTAGCTTGCTCTTTATGCTTGATATTCTAAGAATATGATTTATGCACAGTTTTCAGCACTTATATATTTTAGTAAACCATTTGGTTTGACAAAAATGGAGAACCGTAGAGACAGAATGAGATTATGAGAGTGGGAATAACACATCTTTTCTACATTTAGTTGGGTCTTCTGGGAAGGAAAAAAAACATCCAAAGAGAATGCACATTCCTTCATAGTTCAGTTGTAAGAATAGACATTTCATCATAATAATGAAGGGATACACATTTTATTTCACTTAAGGAATTTCAGTGCACTTGAAAATTTATACTTTTTCTCTCTTATACCAATTCTACAATAGATGGATTCAACCAAAGCAGAATAACGAAATGAACATTTTATTTTATTTCACATTTGCCTAATAGATCAACCATCAGCTCCACAGCTTTAACCTTGGTAAATTTGAGAAAAAATGTGATTATAAGTGTGAGAATAATGTTGATATATTTTCTTAACCCAAAAAGGAAGATGTACTCTTTTGGGACCCCTAGATGTACAAATAATGGTGCTCCCATTGTTATCTTTTCGTTTTCGTTCAACACAGCAATGACTCGTATGCACAACACAAACTACCAGATTTGACCTATGAATACTCTACTCTTTGTTACTTTATTGTTTTATTGTTAAGTTTGCAACCAATCGTGTATATATATATATATATATAATAACCAATCCACCCTAGCATATTACTTCAAAACTAATAATTTAAATTTCCTTAATATGATATTCATTTAGATCAGTAATGTTCTTGGCACTTCCAACCTAGCATTAGCAGCATCACACTTCATAGCACATTCCATCAACAGCGAAGCTTCCTATGACCTACAAAAGGATCAGTTTTTGTTGTTCACTAACTAATTCACCTACATGCATGACGTCATTGACATTTATAGGCATGTTAAAATAACCGGGAGTCATTATACACCAAATGCCTGTAATAATTTTCATATGGCTAGAGGCTACAAAATTAACACCATAAATGAAAAGCACATACAAAACAACCATATACTTATTCAATCTTCAACAGGTTTAGAAAAGTGAATATGTAGTCAGAGGCTCAAGTTGTCGAACATCCAAATTCTGAAATTAGAGTCAAACAGGGGCACGATATTAAAACAAGCACATAAGTATATTAACACAAGAGTTTAGACTCATGAAGGGAATATAATTCACTGCAGCACGGATTTTTGTCGCACTATTCATCATCACGACGGTGGCATCTCCTCTTATCTGATTTCTTGACATCCCTACCCATCCTCCTCAAATCATTGTATCCACTTGAATCAGAATCAGATGATGATGAGGCTCTCTTGCTCTTCTGCTTGCGCCGTTTACCAGAATCCTCAGATGATTCAGAATCAGAGTCTGATGGACGGCTTCTCCTTCTCCTCTTTTCCTTCCTACTCTTTCTTCGTCTGCGCCTATGCTCATCATCCTCATCTGAAGACTCGTCCCTCTTTTTCCTGTGCTCCCTTCTCCTCTTGCTCCTCCTACTCCTCCTCCTTTCACTTGAGTCATCTGAATCGCTAACTTCCCTCTTTCCACTCCTCTTCTTTGACCTACCTCTCTTTTTCCTCTTCTTGCCAGAATCTTTGTCTGACCCATCATCGTCAACCACATCCCCCTTCAGTCTAGAAGAACCTCCCTTGCCACTAATCTTCTTCCCAGACCTTTGAGCAATAATTCTCTCAATCTCCGAATCAACCTCAGAATCTGAACTCTCACTATCCTCATCCTCTTCGGAGCTTTCAACATTGCTTCTCTTATCCGCCTTCCCCTTCAACTTTTTATCCAATCCAACTAACCCCATAGACATGTCCAGGTTCCTCTCCTCAGTCTCATCCTTGATTTTCACATAGTTCTTGCACTGAAACTTGAGGTGCCCAACACGGCCACATCTCTTACAGGCTCCACGGGATACATCCACGTCAGCATTGGTTATCTTAGCAAGTTGAAGAAGCCCCTGGAAGCTGGCATAAGCATTCTCAGCGTCAGGCTCGTCATTTGGAAGATTTTGTGCAGTATCCTTTTTGTCTTCCTTATTGGGTGCATATGGGTCATAACCAATGGCACTCTGCCATATACCATGGGTTTGAAGGGCTGCACTGCTATGCACCCTATTGTTAGCGGGCATGCGAACCCTACCTGCTGTAGCCGGCATCTTTTGAGTTCGATGTCAATCCTTAACCTGGAGAAGGGGGACAAGCAACTAAACCATAAGGAGATATAACAAGGCAAAGAAGTGAGCAAATGAATATACTGACAATATAATATCTCATTTCAAGAAAAAATAACATGATTGGCCAGGATGACAGAGTGAACAAAAGGGAGCTCAGCTAATAGGTAAATTTGACCCAAAAAAAAACATAAATATCATAAAACCAACAAGCAAAATATATAAATGACAGAATTAACAAAAGGGAGCTAAGCTCCATCAAATACAGGCAGACACAAATATGCACAATACATTGCAAAAACAAAAAACCATATCACAAATTACAAAGGAATTTTTCAGACCCCAAAACTATATTAACATAAACATGAACATATGAATCTAAAGTGGTTTCAATACGCTCCCGGGAAAAAATAGAGACTGTATACAAAACTCAGTGAGCACCATGAGCATCTGCAAGTCACTAACAAATAAATAAGAGGTACAAGAGGTTAAAAATCAGCAGAAGTTTCAATATCCTGGACGAGGTGCCTAATTACCTTAAGTTTTCCTACATCAACATAACCAAAGTAATAGTACCCATTCCAGTAACATAATAAATTTTACATCAAAGCCATCCCATCTAATCAGCAAATGATTCACGAACAGCAGCTACATTTTTAGATTCCAAATTTCAACTGCTTAGGCATAAGTCTACTATCCTCATCTAACCCAAGTTCATAATTCATCTAATCCACAAAGTCACAAAATATCTACATTTAAACCAGACTATGAATACGCATTATGTCAAATTTCGGTACTACGTTCACCATTCTAAGTTTCACAAAAGTCTCTGCCTCTAACAAGTACCGCCTACCAACTGATGATAAGGATGTAATACTACTTTCCACATAGATTTCATTAACAAAAATTGATGTCCAAACCACATTCCAAATTACATCCTCTAACATATGAAAAACATCTTTGGACGCGAGCACCATGATTCAACACATACATAATAGGTCAAAACTAAAAAGCAAATTATAATCAAATACCCATCTAAAAACAAATATTTCCCTAACAACGGCATGTCAAAGTTATAACACCTAAAGTCCCAAAACCCCAATACCCAATTATATGCCCTAACTTTTATTTGATTGTATATTTTTGGAATCCAAATCACCAAATACCGTGTTTGTATAAACCGAACCAAACAGCGAGTTCTTATCTTGCACCAATTGCTACAGAGAGCATAGACTTGGTTTCAAATTCAAAGGAAAAAGAAAGAGAAACAAAGAGAGAAAGAGGATCTAAGTTACCAGTGATTGAGCGAATTCGGATTCAAACTTTCCTCTTCTCTTCTTTAAAATTTCAAATCGGCTCTGAATTAAATACGGATGAAGGAAATTTCAAAGAGTTGAAGGAAATTTAAAAAAAAGGATGAAAAATTAGGGTTCTAAAGATAGAAAAGGAACAGAGAAAAAGAATGAATACCTTGGACGTTGATCTTGATATTAAGATCGATTTGTCGATTACGATGAATTTTTTCTCTCACGCTTATGGGCCAGGCCCAATTTCAATTTCTCGGACCAGGCTGAATGTTACAATGATGACCCAGACAATTATTAATGTTATTTGCATGGTGATTTTTTTTCTTAGGGCATCATGTGATTTTGTTAACCACACCATCCCTTTTTACCCCTTATTTTTAAACTATATATAGTTCCATGGTGGAATACAAATGTGAAAGCTTCTACTTTTGAAACTATAGTCCTATGACTATGAGTATAATAATTCAATTATTGAACAAAAGTTAAGAAATAGAAAAGAATTATATAAAAAAAATAAACCTCCATATGATGAATGGAGTGGTGAAATATGGTGATAGCTTTTTATAAAAATTAAGAGGAAAAAAGATAGATGTTTACCCATTTATATTAGTTTCACAATTATTCCTTCAAATCTTATAATACCCACCTCATAAATGAGTGGTTACCCATTCATGTCATTTATCATAATTTTGTTGGAAGAAAAATTAATTCTCCAATACGTAATACTTAAAATCAAATATATAATAAAATTGTATCAAGAACATGTAAAACATAAATATAAGAGAGTAACACAAATTGGTCAATGACCTTTTGCAAAGAATATAACATGCACAAAATTAAGTTGTGCAAAATAAATAAGGTAGAGATTTGTACAAGATAATCATGAATTAACTTTTTGGAATATAGAAACAATCTTGATAAATTGGCAAGTTTAAAAGTGCTAAATTAATTATTGATAGAAAATACATAATTCAAATAGAATAAAAAATGTTGACATAATCCATAAAGATATATACAAAGTATAAAAGCAGGTTAGCTAGCTCCACATATTGTGGCCGTTACATTTCATTCATAATTTTCACGTGAAAGCCACAAGCATCGCATTTTGTTGTTTTTCTTCTTCTATTTCTATAGTTAGTGGTGACGATGCAGGATAACAACGAGAGCAGCGGCAGCGGATTTCACCACCATACCACGGCGGCGCAATCCCGCCAACACCGCCACAAACTAGAAGTTTACAATGAGATTCTCCGCCGTCTCAAGGATTCCGGCAACGACGAAGCTATGCAACCTGGCTTCGATGATCAGCTTTGGGCTCACTTCAACCGTCTCCCTACACGGTATTTTACGAACGTTATTTCCTTTTATCTTCTCTATTCTTTCTTCGTTCCACTTTATTGTTCTATATTTATGTTTTCTCATTTTCTTCATTATTTTTAGGATTCTGTTTATCTCAGTTTTTTGTGTACTAGATTTATTTAATTTAAAGTGTTAAGGGTTGAATATAAGTAGTGGAATTATCAGTTTTTGTTAACTTCTGTTGAATCCATGTGTGCGGAAGATATTGAATTTTAATCCGTTCTTTTGATTGATTTGTGTAATTCTGTTTGATATGGTTGATTTGGTCTATGTTTTTTATGTTTTTTGAAATTTGTTTGGGGTTTTGGAGAGAGAGTTGAGGAGATGATGCAACTGTAATGTAGGTATGCGCTGGATGTGAATGTGGAAAGGGCTGCAGATGTTCTTATGCACAAAAGATTACTGCATTTGGCTCATGATCCTGCTAATAGGCCTGCAATTGAAGTTCGATTAGTCCAGGTCTGCTAGCTAACTAAACCTTGTGAAAAGCATGTTTGGAGTACCTGTGGAAAATGATTATTCAATAACTGTTCTTAGTAGATTAGTTTTATGTTTGGATATGCATTTTGAAACAATTTTAAGATAATCTGATTGGTTTGAGGTGTGTAAAAAATCTGTTTTATTATAAGAAAGTGTCAAGTTATTTGTCTATATTTGTTAACAATATTGTTATGCAGGGGTTAAACGGTACAGATGTGACAGGTTTCAAAATAACCCAAATACTCTTTCAAATAAGCCTGAACTTCTAGTTTCTCTCAGCATTCCTGGATTAACTTATGTTTTTCCTAGATTAGGAAAGGAGTACTTGTGTAGATATATCAACATGTGTTTTGCTTTATATGTGATCTGAAGTTAGCTGGGTTACTCTGGGTATTAGGCATACTGGCGAAATTTCAAATGTTAGGACCTTCAGTTTATTTGTGAAATGTCTGTTTGTACCTGAAATTGCAACTGCTTCCAATTTAAACTCAAGAAACAAAGGATGAACACAAATCTAGAGTTGTATTAATGGGTGATGGTTTGACAATACAAGAGGGAAGTTCGGCCATGGCTTGATTTTCTTGCTATGAGCACAATTTACAATAACTTATGTATGATGGTGGAGTACTCACACCGGCATGGTTTAAATTTCATCACAAAATTTATTGAAGAAATTGATTTTTTTTCTAATTTCAAAATGGCTTCAAATAGTATTGTGAATGGTTAGTATGAACTACACATCCATACTGGCACAGACAAATATGTACAAGTTTCTTCAGTACATGTGGCAACACTATGTCTGGGAATATTGTCTATCTGCAAATTAATCCTCATCTGTTTAGTTTAATTGGCATAGACTTGTCTCTTGTTAATTTATCATGGTAAAACTTCCATGCCTCTGTATTTGTTAAGATTCTGTTGTTTTCCCTGTATTCCATTTCTTCTTAGTTTCAATTTTCACATCTTGAGTGGTACAGCTTACATATTAACCTCACTCTATGCGAGTAACACTTTGGGGATTGGAATCTTGGTGTAGGTTCATCCCATATCGGATGGAAATTCAGCTGACTCTGTCGTATCAGATGTTCCTGGGAAAGAATCTGGTCAAAGCTCTTCAAAGTTCTCACACAGACCGGGGTATTTTTTTCTCTCACTTGCTTTGTTGATCTCTGAACTTCTAATTATCATAAAGCTCCAGTTATGGCTCTGTATAAAGAACTACTGACTATTTATTTAATTAAGGCCTGATGCCTGTAATCAGCAATTCTGCATTTAATTATATTTTTTATTTGCCAGTTTACATCCACCTCCTGCTTTTGGTTCTTCTCCTAATCTTGAAGCACTAGCACTTGAAGCAAATAATTCAGATGACATAGAGGAGGAACAATCTGTGAATACTAGTGCACAATATTCACGGTAAAATTTCTGCTGCAAGATATTTAAGGCCTAGGGTTGGAAACTTTGTATGATCCATGAACTAGAATCTAGATTACTTATGCTTTGCTTTTCATATGGGGGTGGATCTGAAAATGTAACTCAAATGGCATGTAATACTCATAGCTTCCATATTTAGTTTTCAGCCATATAACAAAAGCTGACATTCTTGAGGCTGAGGTGCTGGCAATTATTAGCTGTATGGCAGTCTTGTCATAACATTTACATCTTCCATGTAGCCAATAGCTCAATAGCCACGAAGAATACAAATTTAGGAAATTATCTATCATAATATGCCCTATGCATACTTGAATGATGTGCCAAGCCTTTATAAGATGATTTATGACTAAGAAATTTCTAGTAAGTGTTTTAATTAAATTATGTTTTATTTATTTAACTAATGAGCATCTATGTCATTGAAAATGATGTAGGCCCATGCATGAAATTACCTTCTCAACAGATGACAAGCCAAAGCTTCTTAGCCAGGTATATGACAGCTTTTCTAATGAGAATATTGTGTATGTTGGCAGAAATCAAGAGTGTATTACTCTCCGTAATTTCAATATTTAACATGTCATTGGTGGTCGAGACTTGAGATAGCATTTGACTCAGCTGAAACATGCATATAATCACTCTAGACTTTGAACCCTGGATGATAAATGAGAGTATCTCACAGGTCTTCTTGCTTCTGCAGTTAACTGCTTTGCTTGCTGAAATTGGACTGAACATCCAAGAGGCGCATGCCTTCTCCACAACCGATGGTTACTCATTAGATGTATTTGTTGTTGAAGGATGGCCCTATGAGGTATGTTGATAATCATTTGATTTTAATTGGTTGGGATTGGATACATGGTATTGCAACCATTTCTGAGTTCACAAGCACCAGGTTATCAACCATGCTGGCTCAGTTAATTCTTCCATATTATGGGATACTTTGACTATTTGCCACCCCTTTTATTCTCTTTATTGATGTTTAAGATTGTAAAAGGTTTAGTTGATAGGGGACTACATGACAACTTGGTATTAAAACAGGAAACAGAGAAGCTTAAAGCAACTTTGGGAAGAGAAGTATTAGTGATTGAGGTAAATCAGTCAACTTACTGTGTTTATAGATGACAGCAAGAGTCAATTTCACTAATATTCTGTAATTAAAATCTTCTTTAACCACTGCTTTCAGCGGCAGGCATGGTCGGGTCAGCAATCAGAATCTTCTGTTGAGAAGCCTGATCAAGCAGAGGTGAAATGTGAACCTGATCAGTTGACAATACCTAATGATGGGATGGATGTTTGGGAAATAGATCCTAAACATTTGAAATATGGAACTCAAATTGCGTCTGGGTCATATGGTGAACTGTGAGTACATAGTCATCCAGAAATATGCATTTCCTTTTGTTAGTTTAGTAGATTTTGCACTAGGTAGAGTTATTGTTTCAATTTCCAACTAACGGATGCTGCTAACTATATCAGATTTAAAGGTATATATTGCAGCCAAGAAGTAGCCATTAAAGTTCTCAAGGCTGAGCATGTAAATTCAGATCTGCAGACAGAGTTCGCGCAGGAAGTGTATATCATGAGGTTTGCTATATTAAATTTGAAAATTTTATCTATCTGAAGTCTATTTATCTGTTTGTCGGGATAATGTTTTGGCATGTCAGAACTCAAGTACGAAATTTAAGTTGTCTTAGTAGAGTGCTTGTTTTTTTCCCTTCTGTTGACCGTTTCAAAAAGTCTGCTCATTAAAGATGGTATAAATCTCATCCAGCAGGACTGAGGTCAATGAGCAAACAGAACATAATTTATTTTGTAGCGGATGTAAAATATAAATTAAGTACTTGTACTTGTAGTTATTCTCTTGTTCGTTTTTGTAATGTTTATGCTATTTCTTTGCTTCCTGCATGCTATTTTTTCCCATTGGAAATTGTGATTCAGTGTCTCCACCTTCAGATGTGAAGTTGAGTTTCATAGCTGCTCTAACCAACTTTGTGAAGCAAATACCTAATTTATTTAAAATTTAATATTTTAATGTCAACTTCCTTGCTGAATCTCTGCCTTTGATTTTGGTTTTTTGGTGAGATCTAGACCTAAATCTTCACAGGATTTAATTCATTTTCCATTTTCTCCTCATATGGTGGGAAACAAGAGATGAAGTCTCCTCATGACATATTCATTTTCCATTTTATACAAATGAAGAATATTATAATTTCTAGAAATTATTTATTATTCTTTATCGTGAACTTGATGCATACAAGCACTTTACAAAAAGTATCTTTACAGTTGCTTTGTGTCCAGTTTCTTGGTATGCCAAACTTCTAATGTAGTTGGCTTATTTCTAATTTTTGGGGTCCTTGGGAACATAAAATGGGCAATTTGCAAAGGCTATAGTTTTTATATTTTCAAGAAACATTATGCATATACCATATTGAGCTCGCTGCTGGAACTTGCAGAAAGGTTCGACACAAGAATGTCGTACAATTCATAGGAGCATGTACAAAGCCCCCACGATTATGCATAGTTACAGGTGACATCCAATGAATTACATTATGGACAGATGTGATCGTAAACATTTAGCAATTGTCAGTCCCATTGTAATAGTTGTTTCCTTTTCATTTTTCAGAATTTATGTCCGGTGGAAGCGTGTACGACTATCTACATAAGCAGAAGGGTTGCTTTAAATTTCCTACACTGCTCAAAGTTGCAATTGATGTTTCTAAAGGAATGAATTACTTGCACCAACATAACATAATCCATAGAGACTTGAAGGGTGCCAATCTTTTGATGGATGAAAATGGTGTATGGCGTCTCCTTTAGCTTAGTTTCAGTCCATGATGATATCAAATGCTTCCTCTCTCTCTATATAGTAGATTGTGGTTGTAGTTAAATATAATTGATAACATCTGCATACAGACGTAAAATTTTCATGTGTCACATTGCAGGTTGTAAAGGTTGCTGACTTTGGGGTAGCTAGAGTGAAAGCTCAATCCGGAGTTATGACAGCAGAAACTGGAACATATCGATGGATGTCTCCTGAGGTATACTATCTTCTAAAATTACTATCATCAGACTATCCAAATAGTTTAGATGATCATATTGGGCTTTTCAATACCAATGTTTACTTGTCAATTGTCATGTCCCCATATGGGTTTGTACTTTGTAGGATTCGTTATTTACACCTAAATAATTGTTGTTTTACTTTAGTTTGACTATTTTTTTAGTGAATCCTTTCGTTCTGGCCATTTATAACAAATGAAATTATTGGCATTATTCTTGAGTCACCTTTGACAAGTGTCTCTGTCGTGTGGTCATATTGATGGTATATATTGCATTTAGGTTATTTTAGTGTTCAGGAAACACTGGTTTCACACTTTCTATGTTATCATTTCCCCTTCTTATTAACATCCATGAGTTCAAATTATATTGACGCATTTAGTGTGAGAAAAAGGTTTGTGAAACATTTGAAAATTTTAAATAAAGGGTAAAATGGTAGTCTCAACTCTTTTAGATATCTATGGATCTGTTATGTGATGAACGAAAATGTACATTGCTGTTTTTGTTATTGAAAGATGTGAGGATTTTATGAATCTAATTATGTTAGTATTAGTCCATTTAAATGTCCTTCCTATTATTTATTTGGTGTTTAAATATTTTGGGTTGGCAAAGATAGGCCAGGGATATCTCATTTTTTTGGTCTTTTCTTACCACAATTCCTCTGCATTGAAGGTTATAGAACACAAGCCGTATGATCACAAGGCTGATGTATTTAGTTTTGGAGTTGTTTTATGGGAATTGCTAACTGGAAAGGTATTTGGTGTTTACACCATCTTGCGACTATTACAACATAGTTTTTCCTATAACGATTTTTCCTATAACTTAACATATTGTGTTTTCTTGCCAGCTTCCGTACGAATACCTGACCCCTCTACAGGCTGCTATAGGAGTGGTTCAAAAGGTAAATTATTTACTTTAATTGCTAGAATAAACTGCTAGAAAGTGGTCTACATGATTGATGGAATAAAATTTCATTTATTTGTTACAACCCTTGCCTGAGATTTCAGGGTCTACGACCAACCATCCCCAAGAACACCCATCCAAAGTTTGTTGAGCTTCTTGAGAGGTCTTGGCAGCAAGATCCAGCATTGAGACCCGATTTCCCCGAGATTATCGAGATCCTGCAGCAGTTAGCCAAGGAGGTATGATAGCCTAAGGCTGCATTTTATTCACTTTATAAAATAAATATTCACAGGTTAAAAGCTTCATTTGAAAATCAATTAACTCTAATGGTTCCTTTGGTTGGAGGAAGAAAATAAGAAGAGAAAAATATGTGAGAAAGAGTGAAAAGAGAGAAATAGATGAAAATCATTACTTATTATTTTTTTGCTTCAATGATATTGCTCCAGGACATGGTTTGGGACACAATTTGAGATAACAGATTTTAGTCCATCTTCTCCTCCCATTTTCTCTTCACTTTGGAAGAAAAAAAGATATGGTGGACCCCACTACTTTTTATTTCTCTCTCTTTAAATTCTCCACTCCTCAATTTCTCTCATCTCATTCTCTTTCTCTTCTTTCTCTACTCTACTAAAGGAAGGCTAAGTGCAAGCAAAATAGTGTCATTACCATGTCAGCCCTCTAGGTAGGGATTGTTATTGGTCGTGATCATATGAGCAAATGCATGTAAAAACTTCACACCTAAAAATGTGAGAATCCAAAATTTCTACTATATATACAAGTGAGACGCCTACAATTGTTTCTACATTCCCATTTGTTTGGGCATTTGTTTCTAATCTTTTTACCAATCATGGGCAAATAATATATTGTGAAGTGGTCTACCCAAGAATATAAAAACATGTGGGATATCAAATAGTATCTTAAGATAACATCAGATAAAATTGGGTGATGACATTTAGTGTAACATGTATAACACAGGTTGGAGATGAAGGAGAGGATCGGCGTAGGGATAAAGTAGGAGGAGGAGGATTTCTGTCTGTCCTGAGACGAGGTCATCACTAAGAAGTTAAAGCTGAATTCATGATCTCCATAACTTAACTATTTACCAAGTATCATATATAACTTATTGGTTGTGCAAATTAGTTTTCAATCCTAGAAAATGATATGTTTTAACCTAATAATTCCCTTCATTAGGACCCATTATTTGTTAGGGAACATTACTAATATTGATTAGAATATTGTTATTGAAACTTGCTCCTGAAATCGGTAGTAATATCTATGTCCCAAAAAATTGTATATGTTCAATTAATTGATGGGTCACCGTCCACACTCCACGTTCCAAGTCATGGATAGTAGTTATGAGATTTGGAAATATTGAATAAAATTGTTGGCCGGCAGAGTGAAACATCAGCGGCGATAATGACGACAAAGGGAGACACTTACTCATCTGTGATTTGTCTGCAATGCAAACTATTTAAGCCAACTTCATACGGAACCTTTTTTAATCCATGCATTTAATTATTTACATAGAGTAAACAATCATAATGCTATTCTTGTCCAGGTGCTTGTAGTATGCCATTTTTAATTATTATAATTTATTATTTTCCTTTGATTTGAGACAATTAAATGAGGGGCATCCAGATAATAGAAAATGATTAATTCATTATGAGGAGATATCGTTGATTATATCAAAAACAATATTTTTCTTATTTTTGTAGGATGGGTTAAGCATATTTTTTACTTACTAGGAACAAATATAAATAAAATTTGTATTAACATTAATCAACTTAAATCTCACTCTATATAAGTAAATACTATTTTTGAGTGTGAATGCTCTTTTAGTAAGAGTTACTTTTATTAATTGAATCATAACATACCTTGATTAAATCTCTCACCCTACTAGATAATAAGATAACCCCTTCTTACAATCATGATAAAGAATGAAATATTTCTAACAAAGGGAAATTTAATTATCAAATGTTTTATTAAAGTTTAGTATTGAATAACACTTTTGAACTTTAATCTTAATGAAGAATTCATATAATATATTTTTATGCTAATTTTTTGGACTTACTTAAAAGTAGGGATGAATATGAATTAGATAAAGCTATTTTATTCAATCCTAAATGCTTTAGACTAATTTTTTAAAGTTAAATTTGATATTAGACTTGAAGGCTAATCTGATCTTCAATGGTTACTTAGAAAGTTGAACAATCTCATAAACTTAATTAAACATAATATATTTTAGACAAAATCTTCTTACTATAACTTATTAAATACTTTTTACATATTTAATAAGTATAATGTAATATTCTTTTTTTTAATCAAAGTTTTAATATTACTACTTGCTATAGTCTTCTTGTAAAGTTGAATGGTCTGGTAGACTAAATTAAATATTAAGAAGGCTTAATTAAATATTTTTTATATCAACTTTTTGGACTCACGGATGAATAAGGAAGGGATAAGGTTAGGGAAAGTAATGAAAACTAAACCCGCATGTACCTGTTTGAACCTAACCCGAATTTAATGGAGAAAATCCGATATGATTGGGTTCGGGTTTTAACCGAATTCAATTTTTGGGTTCAGGTTCGGGTTTGTTATAATTGATACTCTAGCTCGAACCAAATTAATATATATATACATATATAAAAGCTATCATATATATATATATATAATATGTATAAAAATATATGTTTCGGACATGTTTTTATCGGGTTCGAGTTACCCGAAACCCTACAAATTTAGGAATGATATCTTTATTTTTAACTGCGGTTAATTCGGATTTGGGATTAGGTAAACACAAAAGCAAGTCGTCCTGGCCCCACTTAAAATTGTGTTATCCAATAGTAAATGTTAATTTGACTAATTTTTAAAACTTGCCTGATCATGGTCTCCACCGTAAACATTGAATTTTGGGATAGCGAGAATATATAATATATGATGAATATTTTGGTGTCCTGTAACAAAATCAGTGGTCCTTTTTTTTTTCTTTCTAAAATCGGTTCCTTAAAGTGTTGATAGCTGTACTCATTACTGTGTTGTTGTGACGAACTTTGGTTTATTCAAAGAGTTGCTGAGACCAAACACAGTTCTCAGATTTTTATACCAAAGTTGATCAAAACATGCATTCTATTTCAAAATCATTCAAATCCTATACTTCATATAACAAACATTCTAGAAGGTTCTCTCTTTCCTCCGATCATGAGAACCTTCCTATTCTCCTCCACCACGACAATAATCACTCTCACCCTTCCTCCACCGTAGTATGCGACAATGCACAACATGACACCTTCGATTTCCGCCGTAATGTTCCGCCGTTGCCGGAGGAGGATCCTCCGTCCAAGCTCATTGGGAAGTTTCTGCATAAGCAGAAAGCTTCTGGTGAGTTTTCGTTGGATATGGATTTGGAAATGGAGGAGCTTCAGGAGCATTATGCCGGCGACGGGAAAATGACGCCGGTTCAGGAGTCGCCGACGATGAACCACTACCGTATCTCTAGGGATGTAAAGGTTTCGTTCGAGGAACCTGCTTCGGACGTGGTTGAGGCTGCAAAAGGTGAAGTTTTTAGAAGAAAAAACAGCAAGGATTCGCCGTCGACCGGTGAGTTTCAACCACCGCCGCAACTTGATCGTCGCGGTGGAGGCCCGTCCGGTGACGGCGAGGTTTTGAGGTGTACCTCCAATGGTTCATTGGAAAGGAACCTTTCTATGCAGAGAAAGAGTTCTTTGTTAAAGACAAAAACCCGGTCCAGATTGCTAGACCCGCCAGAAGAACCGGATAAGAGATCCGGTCGGGTCCCGAGATCGAGTCAGATGTTCTCCGGGTATATGGGAAAGAAGAGTGGTGGTGATGATGAAGAGGATGATCCTTTTTTGGAAGATGATTTTCCAGATGAGTATAAAAAAACTAATTTCAGCTTTTGGGTTTTTCTTGAATGGTTGAGTTTGATTTTAATGATTGGTTTATTGATAACAACCCTATGTGTTCCTTTTTTGAGTAAGAAGAATCTGTGGCAGCTTAAGTTATGGAAATGGGAGGTGATGGTTTTGGTTTTGATATGTGGAAGGTTGGTCTCTGATTGGGTGATTAGAATAGCTGTGTTTTTTATTGAAAGGAATTTCCTTTTGAGGAAGAGAGTGTTATATTTTGTGTATGGTGTAAAGAAGGCAGTTCAGAATTGTGTTTGGTTAGGTCTTGTTTTGATTGCATGGCATTTTTTGTTTGATAACAGAGTTCAGAGGGAGACTAATAGTTCTTTTCTTGATTATGTGACTAAGATTTTGGTGTGCTTCTTAGTGGGTACTTTGGTATGGTTGATGAAAACACTTGCAGTTAAGGTTCTTGCATCTTCTTTCCATGTTAGCACATACTTTGATAGGATTCAAGAATCATTGTTTAATCAGTTTGTGATCGAAACACTTTCGGGGCTGCCTTTGATTGAACTTCAAAAGGCTGAAGAAGAGGAAAAGAAGCTTGCTGACGAGGTTCAAAAGCTGCAGAATGCTGGGGCTACCATACCCCCTGATCTTAGGGCAGCAACTGCTTTCTCTACCATAAAGAGTGGAAAGCTGAGGAGTGGTGTGCTTCACAAAAGCCCTATGATATCACGCCCGCTTTCAAAGAAATCAGATGATGGAAAGGGAGGAATAACTATTGATCATCTCCATAAGCTGAATCCGAATAATGTTTCTGCATGGAATATGAAAAGGTTGATTAATATGGTTCGGCATGGGACTCTTACGACATTGGATGAGCAGATACTTGGTTCAGCTAATGAGGATGAGAATGCCACACAGATTAGGAGTGAAAATGAGGCCAAAGCAGCAGCAAAGAAAATATTTCAGAATGTTGTTGGGCATGGGTGCAGGTTATTATCCTTTAATCCGTTACAAATTATGCCACACAGATTGTCTTGTTTTATTTTCTCTTGATTAAACATGCATTATGTTTAACTGAATGATAAGTTTGCCTTTGTTTTTTTAATCCTTTCTCTCTGTCATCTTATTGCCTTATTTTGCAGGTATATACGCCTAGATGACTTGATGCATTTTATGCGAGAAGATGAAGCTGAAAAGACATTAAGTCTATTTGAAGGAGCATCTGATAGTGGGAAAATTAGCAAATCAGCCTTGAAGAACTGGGTGGTAAGAATTAACTAACATATGATGCTTGCACCTAATTATAAACCGCTCTGGATTTTATCTTCTGCTTATTTTTAATGCATACATGTTCTCACATACTCTGAAAGGTCTCATGTTATGAAATATGAATGAATTTCCCTTAGAGACCAGGGTCAATGTTTCATTGGTGCTTGGTTTCAGTTGTTGTTTACGTGCAAGTATCTATGCGTGTTAACTTCTAGTATTTACAGCAGTATCATGCATTTTATATCCAGGTCCATGCTTTCAGAGAGAGGAGAGCACTTGCTTTGACATTAAACGACACCAAGACGGCAGTGAATAAACTTCACCGGATGCTCAACTTTTTAGTTATACTGATTATAGTGATTATTTGGCTCCTCATATTGGGAATCACCACCACCAAATTTTTTCTCTTTGTGAGCTCACAAGTTGTCTTGGTTGCATTTATATTTGGAAATACCTGCAAGACCATATTTGAATCAATTATTTTCCTTTTTGTCTTGCACCCATTTGACGTGGGAGATAGATGTGAAATTGATGGGGTCCAGGTAATTTCTATCTCTTATAAGTTCATATAGTGCTTTATCATATAAGTGAGGCCTAATATTTTTTCCTCATTTTTTGGTAACTATTCCAGATGGTTGTAGAAGAGATGAACATTTTAACAACCATATTTCTGAGATATGATAATCAAAAGATTCTAATCCCTAACAGTGTCCTTGCTACTAAGGCCATAAATAACTTCTACCGTAGTCCTGACATGGGAGATGCTATTGAATTCTGTATACATATATCTACCCCAATTGAAAATATTTCAGCTGTGAAACACAGAATACAGAGGTATGTGCTGAAAAGTGTCCCATGTTTTTGTTCTTATCTTGTTGGTGTTTTGGTGTATGTAAATCTGATTAGCTGAAACTCTAATGACTACAACGCAGCTACATCGATAACAAGAAGGAGCACTGGTATGCTTCACCTCTCATAGTATTCAGGGATTGTGAACAATTAAACATGGTAAGATTGGCGATTTGGCCAACTCATAAAATGAATTTCCAAGACATGGGAGAAAGATTTGTGAGGAGATCCCTTTTGATTGAAGAGATGATCAAGATTTTCCAGGAGCTTGATCTGCAATACCGTCTCCTACCACATGATATTAGCATTAGAAGCATGCCTACTACCTCCGACCGCCTTCCACCTAGTTGGGCAACAATCACAAATTGAGTAGAAGAAGGAAATCCTTGTAATTAACATCCTCATGTTGTATCTGCTAGAAAGTGTTAGTTTTTAGCAGGTTATGATTATGCAAAGATATTTCTTTGTTATTGTTGTGTATTAGTTTGCTACTAAGGTTAGACTTTAGCTGCTAAAGCCAGCCTCTTGTGACATTCCTTTCTCATGCAGTTTTGTTGAGATGAATAGTATTGTTTGTGTCTTACTCTTTTCTGCAACCATATTGAAACTCAAATTTCAAGTGTTTCTACCTTATCCCCACATAAAAGGGAGCTACATTGATCTCTAAGATTGTGTATACTTATCATCACATGTTTAGATAAGCATATAAATAAAATTTAAAAATAAAAGTGAAATTTTTTTAAATATGTATTAGTATTACACTAGTATTATTTTCATGTAACAAAATTTCAAATTTATAGGCATGCCTATCTCAAAGATATTTTGAATAAGAAATTGAAGCGAAGATTTGTGTTATATATACCCTAAAAACTAACACTTAAAAATTCAATTTTTATATATGTGTTTCAGTGCCACGTTACACGTTGTTCAAAACAAAGGACCCTTTCACCCTTTCTTTCTATTATCTTCTCTCCTCACACACACCGATGTTCCTTCTTCTTTACCCCAAAACCCATCGATCAACCCTTGTTTCAGGTTCCTCAGATTGATTAACCATCATCATTATCTTTTCCCATTTTGTTTATCATTCACATGATGAAGAAACGCCCAATAACAAGCGTCGATGTTGCGGTTGTCGATATCTGGAATCGAGAACTTGGTCACCTTTCCTCTAGAAATTTCGCTCATCGTCTCTCTGCCTCTCAGGTTTTCTTTTCCTTTAATTTAATTTCATAAATTCTGCCTTTTTTCCCATTCCATTGTTTAGGGTTTTTTTCATGCAACTTTTTGGGAAAATTGAATTTTATATCCTCTTCCAAAATTATTTCTTGAACATTTAATAATTGGGCATAAACAGTTTTATGTTGACATGGATCTGAATATGCCTTTCTAGAAATATTAAGTTATAATCTGGAACAATACATCAATGCTTTACTCTTATTAATTTTGTAATTTTTATTTTTAGGATCTTGTTCTTCGACTTGATATACATAGGAAGCTTGAAAAGCACAGAGGTTGTGTAAATACTGTGAGCTTCAATGAAGATGGTGACATTTTGGTCACTGGTTCTGATGATAGGAAGGTTATTCTCTGGGATTGGGAAAATGGGCATACTAAGCTCTCTTTCCATTCTGGTCACACCAACAATGTTTTTCAAGCTAAGTTCATGCCACACTCTGATGATCGAACCATCATCACCTGTGCTGCTGAGGGTCAGGTATATATATATATTTATGCCATTTGTTATATGCTTCACTTTGTCATACATATCATATAACTATTTTATTGGTATATGTTAGTGCCTTCCTTATGTCTCTCAAATCGTGCTCGGGTTGGCTCTGTTGTTTGAATACTTATGTGTTAACTGTATCAAGTTAAATTCTAGGGTTTTGCTAACGGCTCAGTTGAGGATAAGTAACCAAAAGTATGAAGAGTTTTATTGTGAAATGATGTATTTAGTGCATTAAAAATTTATATATTTAGCTTTCCGATAAAACTCAACCTCTTTGGTCCCTTATCATCATTCCTTTAACACAATACTTAATTCCAATTACACTATAATACCGGACACTTGATTATCTCAAATAATTATAATTTATGCATACATTCCAGCTTCAATATGCACATGATGTTATGCAGTTTTGTGGTGGGATGTTTACCAAACTTGTTCATCTACGTCACATCTAGATACATATAATGTTGCTATACTATGTTATTTAGTTTTGTGTTGCCTAATCCAAATTTTAGGTGAGACAAGCCCAAATTCTCGAAAATGGAGGTGTGGAAACTAAGTTATTGGGAAAGCATGAAGGGCGAGCTCATAAGTTGGCTATTGAACCTGGTAGCCCTCATATATTTTATACTTGTGGTGAAGATGGATTAGTGCAGCATGTGAGTGGTTGATTTTTGCCACTTCTAATTTTTTATGGCTTAGCCTTTATTCATCTCTCACTAAGCTTTATTGCAGTTTGATCTGAGAACTGGGGCTGCTACAAGGCTTTTCACATGCCAACCAATTAAGGATAGATGGGATTTCAGACCAGTCATCCATCTTAATGCAATTGCAATTGATCCAAGGAACCCAAATCTCTTTGCGGTTGCTGGCGATGATGAGTATGCTCGACTTTATGATATTCGTAAATATAAGTGGGATGGATCAAATGAATTCGGTCAACCGACTGACTTCTTCTGCCCTCCACACTTGATTGGTGATGACCGAGTTGGAATAACAGGGTTGGCATTTTCTGAACAAAGAGAGCTGCTTCTATCATACAATGATGAGTTTATTTACCTTTTTACACAAGATATGGGTTTGGGACCTAACCCTCATCCTGGATCCCCTGTATCCATGAACAGTGATGCAAGCGAAATTGGGGTTAGTCATGACTCTGGAACATCTCCATCTAACATGGACAGTGATGACAAAACCATTCCACAAGTTTTTAAGGGACATAGAAACTGTGAGACAGTGAAGGGAGTTAACTTTTTTGGGCCAAAATGTGAGTATGTGGTGAGTGGATCAGACTGTGGCCGAATTTTTATATGGAGAAAAAAAGATGGACAGCTTATTCGGGTTATGGAAGCAGATAAGCATGTAGTGAACTGCATTGAGTCTCATCCCCATACAATAGTTCTTGCAAGCAGTGGAATTGAGCATGACATAAAGATATGGACTCCAAAGGCACTCCAGAAAGCTATTTTGCCTAAAAATATTGAGCAGGTACGAACTCTGTCTTCTTGATCTAAATATTATAAATCAGAAGCATAAGATGATGTTATTGTACTTGGCATTGTGGATTATGACTTTTATGTGTAGGAGACTCTAGATTTTGTTTATTAACTCTTATATAAACATTTATTTAAACATGACCAAAATAAATAATGTGAAGTTGTTCAAAACTTCATTAGCCCTCTTTCCTCTTTCTGCCCCAGGTTGGCCCTCAATCTCAACCCACCCACGAACCTAAAAACCTGATGTTACCCACTCCATAAATTGGATAACCCTTATCTACCTATCATTATTTACTTGATACCTATGAGTTCTTTGTGAATCTCCCATTGCCCAAAGTTGATTTAATTATGTAAAGGTGGACAGGCGTGTGCTTTACAATGTTTATTCAATATTTACTTCATTGCTTGTAAAAGTGGCATTTAAAATTTTGTATGAGAAGAGAAATATGTTTTAGTAGAGTGATATAGATAATCACAAAGGGTGATTTCTTGAAAGGTATGGTGGTAGTGAGCTGAGATAATTCTATTATGGTGTATTAAACATCATATGAAATCATAGGGATGGTTGAAATTTGACTATGACAGAATGTCTCTTATGTGATTATATTTTCCTAATTAGTTGTGGTTGGAGAAGGGGAGCCTGCGCATAATGATTAGAGTTTTTGCTATGTGACATGGAGGTTGCATGTTCAGGTTGTGGAATCAGCCTCTTGCAAATGCAAGGTATGGCACATAGTGCGTACTATAGACCCACATAGTACGTCCCCCATCCTTAGACACTGCATAAGGTGGTTTTTACAGCACCAAGTTGCAGTTTGTTTATGTGGTTGGAGCTCATGATTTTGGTGTAAAATAATGTTTGAAGGAAAAAAATGTTTTTAACCAGGCTAGGCAGGTCGTTTGGAGATTCTTGTTATAACGATGTTTGTGAAACTGGATGGTGTGGACCTATTTCAACATGGTAACTGGGAACTGGTCTGGGCATCAACATTGTCAAAGACTACATAACTATTTTTGTTTGGAAACAATGTAAACAATCCGTTACTGGTTTAGCTAGTGTGAAAGGAATGGTTCACATGTGGTTAATGTGGCAAGCTTGTATGCTAACCATCATTTTTAGGTTGATCGATCTGTCTAGAAAATGAGTAAAATCAAAAGCTTCAACATGCCATCCCAAGGAGAGTTGGTAGATTCCCAGCCTCAAGACCTTTATTATTGGGAATGCAAAGCATGATAAATAATACCTTTACAAATGATTTTATGCAAGTGCATCAAAATTCATTTTAAATATTTATGTACCTAAAAGTATTTTCAAACTGATTTTAGAAACATGTAATGAAAGATATACTGTAACATTATCATTCAAAACCTTAACCTTATGGGTGGATTAGGAGTAGAACCATTTTTGACACATTATGTAGGTTGGTAACATTAATTGATAAATCATTAAAGGGTTGGTATTTATGTTCCATGAACTGTTTGAGCAGCAGAGGAACTAATTTCTCTGCTGTTACTTATTTGAGAAGGTTCTCATGTTTGATCAAATTCGTTGGTATGATGATGATGATGATGATGACGACGATGACGATTATGATGATGATGATTTGTTTGAAAATGAATATGATATGTTTGGTGATGATGATGATGACAACGACGATGATGATACTGATGATGATGATAATGAAACTGATGATTGTGATGATTATGACAATGATGACAACAAAGGCGGTGGTGATGATGTTAATACTGATGACAATGGCAACAATGATAATTTTGGTGGTGGTTGTAATGATGCAAATTGTTGATAATTTTGTTTGTCCAACAGAAACCCAGGGCTCGGGGCTGGATGTACAGCCCGATTGCTACTCCTCAAGATCTGATGTTGCAACTGTTTTCACTTCCAAGAAGGAGGTTTAGGACAGAAAGCAATGGAGAAAACTCCGCTGCCGATAGAGAACTTCTAGAGTTGATATTGACATTCAATGCCAACAGTGACAGTTCTAATGATGATGATGGAGACACAGCCAGTCATGAGGACTTGTTCAGCTGAGTTACACAAAGTCAAACCTTCTAAAAGAATGGTAGCAATTGTATATAACAGGTTTAACAATAACTGCTAAGTGGAATCTAAACATGATTCTGTATACAATTGCCCTTGAAAGTTTATCTGTGGTAAAAATAATTAATGATTTCTGTTTATTCTGCACATAGGTTGAATTATATGTGATCTGGTTAAGTATATTTATTCTTTGGTCTAAGTTATTTGTAGAAACCGAGAATGGTGAATCACTATTGGATGATGGTAATGAGTTTCATACAAAAATTATAGCTAGGACTGGGCATGGTTTTGTTTCGCATAAAAAATCAATGTTTTGGTTTTCCCAAAACAAACTAGTTCTAGTTCCAAAAGAGGTTTCAGAACCCGTTTTTAGAGTCAATTTTGGAACCGGACCATAATCAAAACCAGCTACTAAGGAATCCGTTTTAGACCCAGTTTCAGAATCCATTTTCAAAACCGGTTTCAGAACCTTAGTAAAATAATGTTGTCATGCAGAAGTATTTATCTATCCTCGTGTTAAAATAGAGCTTATAAAGCCATTTCGATCTTTGAACTGCATCTCAGATAGTGGAGCTAAAATAATTAGTCACAGCAATATCTGATATTGACAACTTGACATCAACCTTATTATACATAACACAGCGAATAAAGTTCAATAAGATATGTTGGTCATTACTTCCTTGCTATTTGCAGCTAGGAACTAGAATTCAACTAAGCCTGTGTTTGTCAAATAAGGTGAGCCAATAAATACAATTAATGCCCAACCAACCATGCAATTACTTGAGTTACATTATACAGTCTTACATGCAATTCATCAAGAAAGCCATGTATAATTACTTTTCTAATTTATAATCACCCATTAATGAAATCATTAAGTAAATTTATACTAATTTATATTTGTGTGGCCCAACCCAAATTGATCATGATTACAAATTTTATAATAAATTCATCAAATAATCTCCAACAATTTATATTGCATCAGTAGTCATTTTATTTAAAACTATTAAAATAATAACTCATTTGTATAATAAAGCCTACTGAACCCATCCATATTGCATCAATAGTCATTTTATGCAACTCTGTACCAGTCGAGCAGAGATGCTATTATGAAAACAAATAAAGAAAGCCTCTATTACCAAACCACAACAGCTAGGTAGTTATGAAAACAGGGGATAAAAGATTCAAGATAATTATATATATATATATATATATATATTTTGTATAAGGATGAGTATCTCTTACCCTGTGGATTATGAGTAAGAAACTAATCTCTTTCGGGGTATGTGAATGTATTTCCCAACAAGTTTAGTTCACATGAATCAAACATTTGCCATACTGTAATTCTTGAACCAGTAGAGTCTTACATTATTATACCAATGTGTCATAACCTTAACTATACATTTGAAATAGGGTAAATAAACAAACTCAATTATTAGACAAATTTTATATGTGAGACCATAACCTGTCATTGCATTAGACATTTGAGTGTAGCTAAACTCTGCAGGAATCTGATCAAACTCTAACAACCTCCATAATTGCCAACTATGATTCACAACTTAAAAACAATTTCCTATGTCTATCCCAACTGAGAATCTAACTTTCTTCTTCTTCCTTGTCTAGTTGTGTAGATAAGATAACACGTTTGGTTGAACATGTCATTTTCATTAATGATTATTCATCTAACAATAAATGTTGTTGCAAACTAAACTAGCAATATCTTATATCCCTATGTTGTGATCAGTTTGAAAACTTCATTTCAATATTAATAATGCTTCAGTTGGCATATGATCCTAATTAGTAAACCACTTCCACACCACTTTGTTATTTTTTTAACCATTGATTCTGTTCATTAAAATAATAAACACTACTCAATAGTCATACACCCTTTACTATCTAATTCTCTATATATATAGGTATAAAGCTTAAGATGTGTTCAACTTTAATATTCAATAGTTTCTACTAACACATAGTCACATACACATAGAATTGAAGTTCTAAATATAAGGCTTAAGCAAGATGGGTATAAAAGCAGTTTTATCAAGGAAGAGTAGAAGTGAACATCATATGCTGGAAGCCATGGTTCGAAAAGCAAATGAAAGTGGAAACTTGAGAGTTATTTCATGCAGAGAAGAAGGGGTGGTGAGAATGAAGATTGTGGTGAAAAAGAGAGAGTTAAAGGAGTTGGTAGAAGTGATAAGTAGTGTTAAAGATGAAACACATAGGCTAACAACTTCATCAAAAGTGGAAGAAAGATTGAATAATATGTTATGGAAAAAGCATCAATCTAGAGCCAAAATGATAAAGGGTAATCACCAAAAGTGTTGGAGTCCTGCACTACAATGCATCCCTGAAGAGCTTAGCTTGTGATGTGTGGTTTCATCTTCTTACATACTCATGTATATGATGAATTATGTTCAATGTTGGTTTAACTGTAAGTGGATTATTGTTCTAGTTTAGATGAGTTATTGTGGAGTTCATTCATTTTGATTTGGCTTATTTTAGAAGGATGTATGAATGTAATTACATCCCAAAACTTTTTTGCCAAATTTTGTGTGATGTATTTATGAAGAAATATCTTGTTATATCTCCTTCTTTTTCCCAGCCACTTTAATTTTAGAGATACTTTATGAAACATTCATGGAGAGACATTTGATTTGTTAATGAATAAGATGACATATAATTATAAATTAGAAGGAAAATGGGATATGAAGAAAGATAGTGTGAGAGTATTATTACTCATTTATAATTATACAACATTTTGTCCTGACAAGGCCAAGCAGAAAGATATTGAAATTACAAAACTAAAACTAGTTCTGATTTTCTAAAATTTCTAAACTTAGTGTATGCTTGGTAGAATTTATTTTTTGTTTGCTTTTGGAAAATAAACTTCTTTATAATTTAAACTTGTTTGGGTAACTAGTTTAGATTATAAAAAAGAAGCTTTTATTTTAGAAAACAACATATTTTCACATTTAGCCTTATACTAAACACATGCTTAATGTTAGTTTAAATTATTTCATTAAAGCTATATCTAAAAATAATTTTTTTCTTATTAATGGTGGAAAGTAGATTTAAAAGTTAAATGAATGTAAATATTAAGATATTAAGTGTGTATTTGGTAAGACATGCTAGAGAATTATAACTTAATTAACAAATTTATTTGATAAAAATAAACAAGCCTATAGCTTTCTTTCATTGAAGGATTTTTGGAGGAAAAAAATATATGTTTTGATTTTAGAAATCAATTAAAATAACATATCTTGTGAGTCTTTTATTCAAGTCATTTTATATCCTTTTACATTTATAACCTTTGATAAGCTAGTCTTATTAAAAAAAATCCTTTTGATAAGTAGTTTACTACTCTTCACTTCTACCAAAAAAAATCTACACCTTTTATATTTATTGTAATAGAATAATGTATCTCATTGTATAAAGAGATAAATCTCCTCAAATCACTAAAATCGTGACATGTGTACCATTTAATCATTTTCAACAAAAATATTTCTAGAATTAAACAAAATAAACATGTCATTCTTTTATTAATAGTATGAGGTAAGTTATTTACGATGAGTTATCTTCTTCCTACTTATGCCAAACATACCCAAAATATGTGGAGAAAGAGAGAGAGGAAAAAAAACTTAATACTTGGTCACAAAATTACTACTTATATTAATGTGAATTCATATGGTTGTTGGTGTTAAAGTCTTCATTGGGAAATGTTGAGTAAGAAAAACATTAATATCTTTAATTGAATGATTAAACAGTAATAGACCTAAAGATCCTTAAAAAGAAGATACTAAAAATGGGTACAACACTTCCCTTTCATTACCATCATCACAACCTCTTCCTCAATACCATTACTCCGCATAAACCCACTTCAAAACCTTACAACACCTCTATCACTCACAAACCAAAACTTACCTCTTGTAATCTCACTAGGGGTCTTGTTGAAATTGTGTCTTCTGGGTCCATGCAACATGCACTCAAACTGTTCGATAAAATGCCCCAATCAGACACCTTTATCTGGAATGTCATGATTAGAGGGTACACGGATCATGGGTTTTTTCTAGATGCTATCAACTTGTATCATAGAATGCGATATCAAGGGGTTCGTACTGATAATTTCACATACCCATTTGTGATCAAAGCTTGTGGTGTGTTGTTAGAATTATCAGAAGGGAAAAAGATTCATGGGAACTTGATAAAGCTGGGTTTGGATGCAGATGTTTATATTTGCAATGCAATCATTATTATGTATGGGAAGCTTGGTCACATTGGCTCCGCGTTGAAGGTTTTTGAGGAAATGCCTGTTAGGGACTTGGTTTCATGGAACTCTATCATCACCGCTTATTCTTTGGTCCAACAATATTTGAGCTCAATGGAATGGTTTAGAGAAATGCTGAGACAACAAATTCGGCCTGATAAGTTCAGCTTAATCATTGCTCTCGATGTATGTTCTCTCTGTGTGTATTGTTCGGGAGGGAGAGAAATACATTGCTTTGCTCTAAAATCTGGATTTGCATTAGATATTATGGTTCAGACATCGCTTGTTGACACATATTGCAAGTGTGGGATGCTAAGTTATGCCGAGAGGGTTTTTGACAAGATATGTTTAAGAAATGTTGTGGCTTGGAATGCAATGATTGGTGGATATGCTCTAAATGGCCAACCACTTCGGGCTTTTAGTTCCTTGAAAAAGATGCTCAAGGATGATAACTTGGATGTTGATAATGTCACACTCATAAACCTGCTTCCTTCTTGTGCACAAGTAGGAGCTGTTTTGTTGGGTAAGTCTGTCCATGGCCTTGCCATAAGGAAAGGCTTTCTACCTCATCCAGTATTAGAAACTGCCCTGCTTGACATGTATGGTGAGTTTGGCCTACTGAATTTTGCAGAGCTAATCTTTAATCAAATGACGGATAAGAACTTGATAACGTGGAATGCCATGATTGCTTTATATGTTCAGAAGGGATGGAACGAGAAAGCGTTAAATCTATTTGAAGAACTTCTGAGTGGATATCTTAAACCGGATACAGTTACTATTTCGAGCATCCTTCCTGCCTATGCCAAGTTGGCATCATTAAGAGAATGTAGGCAGATTCATGGTTATGTTATGAAATTGAATTATCACTCAAATTTATTTGTTTCAAATTCGATTATATATATGTATGCAAGTTCTGGAGATCTAGTGACAGCCCGGACATTTTTTGATCAAATGTCTAGTAGGGATATCATATCATGGAATACTATCATTATGGCGTATGCCATTCATGGTATGGGGACAATGTCTATTGAATTGTTTTCTGAGATGAAGGAAAGGGGCTTTCAGCCAAATGGTAGCACCTTTGTTTCACTGTTAACATCTTGTAGCAATTCTGGCATGGTTAACAAAGGGTGGGCATACTATAATTTGATGAAACAAGACTATGGAATAGAGCCTCAAATAGAGCATTATGGATGTATTCTCGATCTTATTGGTAGAACTGGTAACTTGGACCAAGCTATGAGCTTTATAGAAGAAATGCCACTGTTGCCTACAGCACGGATATGGGGATCATTACTGAATGCATGTAGAAACAAAGGAAACATAGAATTAGCCGAACTTGCTGCCGAGCGTATCATGTCAATAAGGCATGATAATACTGGGTGTTATGTCTTACTTTCTAACTTGTATGCTGAAGCTGGGAGGTGGGAGAATTCAGAACACATAAAATCTATCATGAAGAAAGCCGGAATAGAGAAAACTCTAGCTTGCAGCACAGTACATACCGTATTTAGGTTGCATAGATTTGTTAATCAGGACAGATCTCATATGGAGTCTGACATGATTTATAATGTTCTAGGTATCATCATATCAAGGAATCCTGGCCATAGTAAATGTGAAGAATATGTTAAAAAGTTCAAGCCCTCAGACTTGGTTAGAATAAAAGCAAATTTACCGGAGAACCATAGCATAAGATTGGCAGTGTGTTTTGGACTCATCTCTACTGCACTTGGAAATCCGGTTCTTGTCAGGAAGAACACAAGAATATGTGAAGATTGCCATATTGTTGTAAAGAGGATTTCAGAGATTACTAAGAGTGAAATAATTGTAGGAGATTCCAAAGTCTTCCACCACTTCAGAGACGGGCACTGCTCTTGTGGTGATTACTGGTAATTGCAGTTTAGATATCCCTTACTAACTCTGCCACAAAGTTCATATGGAAGGTTATGTACATTACATTATCACTAAAATATTTGTATGTGTGTTTAGGGAATAGTAGAATTACTAATGGATATAACCAACCAATGTTCCTTCAAGTTGTTGTTTAACCTACACTTTCAAGTTATTTAAGATAAAATTTTCTTACTTTTTTATTATATCAGTTTTGGTGCTCATGTGTTAAATCAATTCATTTACAAAGAAAACAGAAGAATGAAATGCTTTCCTTCATATGCTATATATTATGAAATGAATTACAAAATATAATACATATTATTATATCATTACCTCTCTCAAACTAGGTATGGTGATTGCTATAAACAAAATAATTTATTTTTGAGGTTTGAACAAAATAAAACTAATTCAAACTTCAACAAATTTTAATTTTTTTCACCAATCACCACACACAGTGGCACATTCTATTCACAATTTACTAAAAAGGCAAAGAAAAGGATAAAAAAAGATCTTTACAATATAGCAATTTACAAAAGAGTGAACCAGAAACTAACATTTATGTACTGATCAGAAGAAATCTCTCCAAAAAGGTGGAATATAATTGTCCCTTCTCTCCACTTTCTCTATATAAAGAAAGCCCAGTGAAGTTTTTTTGGGTTAATTATGATGATCATTGTCATCATGCTTCTGAGTTCTGATCCATCTCCTTTTGAGTGCAGCCAAGCCTTGTTGTTAGAGATAAACAATGAATAAAAGGGTCCAAAAGGGTGTTGAAGAAAGCAGCAAAAGAGTAAATAAAGCCTTTATTGGGAACAGGTGAGGGCATAGATATAGGCCTTAGATAAGCCGAAGCAGCACATTTAAGAAGTTGGTTCTTGATGGGTAGTTCAAGCCAGCTAACATTGTTAGGGTCATGGTCTTCCATTATGTCACTTAGACTTGTATATGATGATGACACATTCTCTTCAACCATCTCCTCCATTATTCTCTAACTCTGCCTAACTAATCTACCCTTGCCTTTAGGGAATTACATCATGAGGTTGTTTCTGATATATACTTCAAATTTCTATCTTATATTGATTTAATGAGTTATCTTATCAATTTATCTTTTTTTATTTAATCTTATTTTTGTTTACATCTTCTAATGATTTTATCATCACCCCTTATATTTTGTTTACATAATTACGCCACGTTTGCAGAATCCAATAATAACATGATAATTATATCACATTTTGTTAACCGTTCAAAAGATTAGAAAAACAAAAAGAAAGTTAATTAATAAATAATAAAGACCGACATTCCAAAGACAAGAAACTAGAAAATCTTGGTAAGCCCCCCCTCAGCCTATAAAATATTCTAGTTTCTATTTAATTTTTTATTTAGAAGTTGAAGAAAACATTAATATTTAGTTTTTTGGATTCTTTATTTTTTTTACATGAACATCATCTAGACATTAGGATTAGGTACCAAAACCTGAACAAGCTAATTCTTATGGGTGGAACAAAATATGCCTTACCTCAATCCTTTCGACCATGTTCATATTAAGAAATAGTAAAACATAAAAATTCAAAAACTATTATGAAGGGGATGTAGAGAAAGTATGTTGTAGAATAAGGATGTCATTGAGTAGGTCATGAAAATGACATAAACAGGAATTGTAGGAGTTTATCCTATGATGTTTTAGGCATGGAGAACAATCTCAAGTGGAAATACCAGCAATAATCCTTCAGATATTATTTACAAAGGGGCAATAAAATTACCCCCAAACAAATAAAGAACTCATTTTTGACAGAAAAAACAATGGTTCAATGAAGTATGCACAAGCCCAAATATTTTATTGTGAAAAAATCAAAATTCAAATGTTGCCCTGCCTAAGGCAACAAATGGCTGAAATTACCCAAGTTGCACCTTATAAACAATGTAGCAAGTTATTAGCACATAAACTCCCTCCTTTCTTTCTCTCTGGTGGGACAAAACTGTATTAAATAGGTACAAAAAACCTATCAACTCAAACTAAAATATAGGAAAAATGATGTTGAACACTAGAGTATAATAAAATCCTAGCCTTTAACTAAGGCTTCAACTATAAGGACAACAAAGAATCAAGCATTTCCAAAGGTTGAAAGTACCCCCCTGTAAATTTCTCATGGGAAATACCATCGAATGAGATCTTCAATGCCTGAGGAAATGCCTTTAATCAATCAAGCTCAAGGGAATTGTATAAATACTGATACCCCTGACCGAAAACATGGACCGAGATTAAAGCTCCTTTTTGAAATGAAATATGACTCCAATATTGCTTGACAACACAAACTGACCAACAAGACCAATGTAGATACAGAACTCTCACAAATATACTAAACTTGATATTTTGAAAGCTTTTCTTTCACTGGGGGCTCCAAAGCAGACATACACTGGTCCCACGCTCCATTGCCCAGCATCTATAAAAATATGAAACATCCTTCACCGGTTAATACACATCGCGTCAAACAGAATGAAGCACGAGTTATACTACAAACTCTACCATGAGTGTGGAAAAGTGATCCTTCAGGAGTTTATATTTTTATTCTCATGACAATAAAAGTGCAGCTAAAACTTATACATAATAGTTTCTAACATAGATAAATACTAACCTGTTTATATCCATTCAAGACCTGGCAGATATCATTGTGTAAATCTTCACTCCTTATTTCCTACAAGCAGAAAAAAAAGAATTTTTATTAGAGAAATCTCAAGCCACTTGAAATTTTAAGATGATGGTGATGGTATACATACATGCCAACTTGCAATGGCTTTGAACATATACACGAGGGAACTTAGAGCACCAGAAGGATTAGCTTTGACCTGAAAACAAATGCAAAACACCGATTACTTGAGCAGTCACTCACGTATAAAACCTGTACTGTGCGAAGAGGAGCATACCATAGCACAAAGACCCCTAAACGCGTCCTCTTTCTCAATATCATCTCGTATCCTGCAAAAATTAAAGAAACCAAATCAATAAACAAGATACCCGGCAATGAAACAGTGGGCATCTAAACTTGTGCTCAATTTGCACAAGTGAAGACATTTATAGATTAGTTTATCCTCTTTTATATGTTTCCATTTCAGTTTCGAGTGTATATAAAAGCAAGACCATAGGTGCTATCACTTACCAGTTTCCCAATCAAGTTGATTATATTTAAGACAGAAAAAGCTAATAAATATGTAGTGCAAGATGATGATTAGCTCAAAAAATAAAAAGACAGAAAATGCCAGTGCAATCATGTAAGACTGATAGATGGACTTCAGCTCTTACAAGAGTCAATTCTTTGAACAAATTCGGATGTTTTCATTAATCATTACCATTTAGAATCAAAGAGATCGCAACCCCTAATCCAAAGTGAAAGCATTCATGCTAAGATATTAAATGGAGAACATGTTAATAATTCTTATTGTACTCTATTTTAAGAGAAAGTATATATTCAACATGACTAACAATCCCTACTGTGATTTATTAAAAAAAACCATTTCTTATGCACTAATGCCGAAGAATCTTTGAATTTCAAAACAGAATATTATTGCGATTAATAAATAATGCTGGGGATATCTTGTTAGGTGGCCATTGATGCAAGCATGACAACAGAAAGCACATAAGTTGTAAATAAGTAGAGTTCAATAACTTACATTGCCAAAGCAGTGCACCAAGGTTGCATGAAATGCTCCATATGTGGTGATACAAGCTCTGGACATACCCATGCAAGCCTCCCCAGAGTTATTGCACTATTTTCTATAAGTGACTTGTTGAGTTCCTAATAAACAGCAAGACAATCAGCAATTAAACATGAGTTAAATTATAATTGAATAGTGTGATAAGATAATTACCTTTGCATGTTGAAGAATGGGGACGAGGCATGAAATTACAGTTAAAACAACCGGAGAAATTTCTTGACGGACCTGAAAATCAAAATTCATTTTTACACTAACAGATTTTATGCATAAACAGATAAATAGTGCTAATATGTTATGGACACTAATTAATGTCTAATGGTAACTCCATCTAACAACAGAATATCATAAACAAGAAAATCAAACCCACAAGGAGAAAAAATAAACTTCAAACACAATGTACACATCTACATGTAATGTTGCATATTATTTAACTAAACCGTGATACTGTGAGAACAGAATTTACTCCAAAACTTAGAAGTCAAGCAAAAATAAAATATGCAAGGATGTCCAAAGCCTTAATTTTAGACTGTTCCATTTCATCACTGGAATTGGTGAAATGAAGATCAAATAACACACTTTTAGGATTTTATGAGAAAGGCATAACATAAAAGAAAGTAATGTACACAACTTCACCAAAGAACCAATATATAAAGCTAAAAAATTATTATTAGAATATATTGCAAAATTCTGTCAAGAACCTGGTCTTAAATAATGTCAATAATCCAAACTCCTGCAGTCCATAAATCAAATGACAAAACACCTAGCACTAAAAATGTGTGACTGAATTTTCAAAAGATGAAAAACTAGAAAGTGGCAGGAATGTAAATCTAAAAGAAAAATTATATTAACAAGTAAGCTTAGAGACATATAGTATGTTTATTTAAGAACAACTGAAACATTCTCAATAAACAGCTTTAACTTTAGTGGATCACACTACATCGTGCCATTATACTTCATTTTAACCAAATGCAGGGCTTCCCTTTCACACTCACGGTATATGTTATTGTCTAACACAGCTTTTAAAATTGAAATTGTCCTAATCGATAACAAGGACAGCCTAGAACTCCATTAGTGAACCTAAGTCCAACAATGCCAATTAGACTCCAACTACTATTAGGTTCTGTCAAGTTTGATAGAAAGCAGCATTTTAGCGTTAACATACCTTAACTGCTAATTCTCCAATAGCCCAGCATGCATTATTTGCAACTGAAATTGCCTCCCTTACCTTGGAAATTTCCTGTACAGCAGCAAGCACACTACATCAATAAAATGGTTAATTTAATTTAACCCTATAGATAAACCTATAATAAGTATACAGCTATACACATACCAGCTGCTTGGATGCAGCCTCAAGAAACTCCGACAAACGAGGATGCAAATGAATTGGGCAAACCTAGCCAAATTACCAAAGTCAGAATACCATCAACCAAGAAACAGAATAATCCCTGCCAAAAGTAAAAATAGCATATTTGGTAGACCCCAAAATAAAGAATTAAATTTTAGCTTTTCAAAAGTAACTATAGTTACTTTCAAACATACAATATATCTAAGAATCAGCTTATGACGTGTGCTTCCTATACCCTATATCCTACAGTAAGTGTAGTAAGGACCACAAGCAGATCCTGTCAGTGGCTATGTGGAAATATGTTTGTTTCACTTACTCGTGACAGGTCTCCAAGTAAGGCAAAGGCACTTTGTCGAACATCAGAGGCTTCATCCACGCAACAATGCAGAAGTAGGTCCCTCAAAGAACATTGTGAAACCTGCAGAGTAGCAAAGATAATCCCGAGAAATCATGCAATGGATGGCTTAACAAATCTCAAGCAGATATTAAGATGTCAAACATCATAGGAAAGTGAAAAGGAAGCTGAACTGCTGCCCACATAACAAAAAGAACTAAAGTGGTCGAAGCAAGGCAATGATTAACTGGAAAATAAGCCCTCTATGAATAGGATTAGCTGTAATTACTTCGAAAAGTAAAGATATGAAAATAAAAGCCAAACTCAGCACTCTTCTGATGCTGGATAATTTTAAAACCTTAAAATCCCCTTTTATACGAAAGAAAAATATTTCACGTGATAACAACCTAGATGAAGACTTCATTTACTAGCAGAAATTTATGATCTTGTATCGTGAAATAAAAGTTGTGGATGAGTACCAAGCTCTCTACGCCACTGCCAAGGCCCTCTGCTAGTCCAGAAAGCAGATCAAGAGAGCACACAATGAATTCCTTGTCATATTGTGCCCCAGCAGCAACAGGGTCAACCTGACAGACATACAATATAGCCCCACGGACAATACAGTAGTTTATCAGAAATCATAAATAAAGGTAAATGAAATGAATCTTTTAGGTTTAAGTAAAGTACACAGATATGATACTAACACCATAGGGACCAGAACAAATAAATGTTTCCTAATATTTAAGACAACAAATAAATGAAAGGAAGCAGAACCTTTGCAAATTGTTGGGCCTGTATTATATTTATGCACCTCCTAAATACTGGTTCAGCAAATTGAGAGAATCCAGTACCCAATGCCTGATAAAGATAAAAAGCATAAGTCTATATCAGGAGAAAGGAAATCCATATTATGGCATAGATACAACAACCATATAAATCATCCAGAATAATACAGTTCCCTCAAATTGCATGCATAAAATCAGAGAATGATAACCTAACTTCCAACTGCTAGTATAAGTCCACTCAATTCAAATATAATAAACAAATTGAAAAATTTTACAGCGAAAAATTGATTGCACGTTTAACAGAAGCCACATCAAAATTTGATGATATTACAATGACATATGGCAAGAAAAAAGCATTTCAAATATCTATTTTTAGAATTCGAAACAGTGGGAAAATGACAGGAAGAGACAGGCATTACAGAGAGAAAATAAACAGTTAAGAGAGGACTGGAGAATCAGACTGTCACAACAAACTAGACCCTGATCGGCCTCTGGTAGACATAAAGGAATCTAGCACAAGGTAGAAGCCTGATTAACTAGTTAATTTTGAGATGGTGACAACTGAATGTTGAGTGTTGACTGTTGAGACATTACCATCACTTAAACTAATGCATTGTTACATACTCAAACATATTATATGAACAGTAAAACCTAAAGTTAGTAGTAAGTGGACCAGATTTAGATATATTGGTTTACTTAGCAAGATAAATAGCATTGACTAAGCTGTGTTAAATGATCCCATAACTTCTGGCGCAATTAAAGAATATGATATAATTCAGAATTTTCAAATGAAGTCTACACAGTGATACTAAGACAAGTGACATTTGAACAATAAACCCAGTTCAACAATTTAATATTTGAGTTACTACTATCAATTATTCATCGAAACCTGTGCTGTGAGTAGACAGAAAATATTGATCAAAGAACAACCTAGATGCCATAAGTCTGCCAGATGCTGGTATTGAATAATAAAACATGCATATGTAAAATAAATGTTCTAAAAATAAATAACAGCGCAGACGAGGCACATTCTTTTAATATACAATGCAAAGGAAAACTGAGATGCCTACATGTGCTATAGATGTAAAGCTTTCCAGGAGTGGAAAGAGATCTTTGTCTGAATTTGAAAGTTGCTGCCACTTCTCAATTAATGGTGGCATGAGAATGTCAAGATATCCAGGCTGCAAAGAAATAATCCAGTTGGTACAGAAATGTCTTTGAAAGAAAAAGAGAATGAATATCGATTATGAATCATGAAGAATAACTTGGGAGAAAAGATAGCTTTCGGTTGAAGAAGAAGATCCTTTGCTCTACCATGGATTTCAACTAAAAAATAGCATACCCGATTAAGCTCTCCACCAACAGCTTCAGCTAAAGTTCCAATAGCATCATATACAATCCTGAGATTTCGTCTCTGAGAATTAGGACAAAAAAGTAAATTAAAGATGCCTGAGCGTACGTGTGATAAGAAGAAATGTGACACAATAAAGTAACAATGGAGAGCTAGTATGAATTCAAAAGTTGTTCATTTTACAGGAAACATAAAAAAGAATTATGCATTGACATCGCAAAAATGGGTGTATTTCGATTAACAGCCAAAGTAATATTATTTCAATAATTTAATATTTATGATATTTATAATGATTCCTTTTATAATCAGCCATGATGAATTCATTTCTATGTTCAGATATATTAGCTAAATAGAGATTTTAAGGATAATCTGTTTTTCTTTTGTTGAGTAAAAAAGATCATTTTATGTATTTAATTACCAAATAAAGTATGGAATAATTTTGGAAGTTAATTGATTGAGGGAAATACTCATGTGTAAATATACCTTGTGGAAAAAATGCTGAAAACTCAACTTATGATACAAAAAGATTTACAACAGAAAAAAGCTCTGTAAGTTTTAATAAGTAGTCCCAAACTTATCATAAAATAGCTTTCATTCCAAATAAAATAAACGATCTTTTGGATTAAGTTAATCACACTCAAACATTAAATGCTTTAGAAAATCACCTGGTATTTCCCAAATGCAATCATCAAGTGCTTTAGTATAATTTCCAACCGTGGTGCCAACTCTTCAGCAGCCTCCTGTAGCAAATAAACCAAAATTTTGATTTATATTAAAAAATAAAAAATGGAGTAACTGAATCAATTATTTAATGATGTACGTAAAATTATAGTCAGAACCTCTTCCAGTGTTGCAAAGGCTGAACAAGCAGCCTCTTGAACCCGCTTATTATCATCCAAAATTCTTCGCAGAAGACCCATAAGAACATTATCAAATTGTTCATAGCCTTTTGGATGCCCAATACCCTAATGCACAAATCAATATTAAAATGAGAAGACCTATAAATGAAACGTGTAGACCCAATACCACTATATCTATCAAGCAATGAATTAAAAGAAAACTCAGATAATAGCTTATAGGTAAAATAATTAATATTCACTCTTGGATTTGCCATTTTCCAATAATCGAAAGCTTGGAGAAACGGGCTAACTCCTTGTAGATAGTGATTTTGATCAATCAACTGTTTAATTATAACTGAGATCATGTTGATCATGCATGCCAACTTTTGTATGCACATATGCATGAAGTAAACCTTCAACCTAACAATGAATTTTGTGAAATAGTCATCACATAAACTTTTATTTGGTAAAAAATTGATTTTGACTTTCACCCATATCAACAGACTGTGACACATGTGTATTTATAACATATAACTATATATGCTAAAAACATAACGTTAAATGCATAATATACAAGCGATGGAGCATGTAATTACAACATTAGGAATATAAAACATAACATTTGTGTACATCTAGAACATATTGAAGTACATGAAAGGTGCACAAGGTGATGAAACCTTGGAAGCATCATGGCTAAGAAACCATCAAGGTCCAACTGCAGGTGAGAGAATAAAATCACATTCATAGTTAATACCTGAATAATAAATTTGCTAAACCGTGAGAGTGTCCAGCACGAAATACTTCGTATCAGTGGAAACTTATCATCGAGGAGAGGAATGAGAAATCCCACAATCTAACCATGCAGAAAAAGGAAAGATTTAATATTCTGAATTAATGAGCAAGAACTACGAACTGAAGAATTTATATCTAGAAAAATTTCTAACAAACATGTAACCATGAGAAATAAATAAGTTAGATCATTAAAACAGAGGGGCTGAGGAACACCACAACTATTCTAAAATAATGAGCAAGAAACAAAGAAATTAGATCATAAAAATTAAAAATTGTACTATTAGATATATGAAACCATCCATTGCCTTCACCAAACGATAGCTTAAGCTTTGGGGAGTTGGTTCTTGACATGGTATCAAAGCCTCTATAATCAAGTGGTTAAGATTTCGATCCTTGCCATCCTCATTCTTCTTGATAAATAAAAGACCAGCAAAAGATGTCAGCTTTGTGCGTAGTCCACGCTTCGAAGCCCTTAAGAGGGGGAGTGTAAGATATAAAATGATAGATGTGTTTGATGATGTGATATTAAAGGGAGAAGGAAATGGTTATCCCACAATTTTTTAGGTGCAGAAGGTGTAAGGGTGAGAGAGAAATAAGTGATGGCGTAATGTGAAAGGAAGAGATAAAAAAAAATGTTTGTAAAAGATGATGTAGAAGAAAAGGCAGTAAAAATATATGTATTTGGTATAGATTGTGTTTTTAGATTATGATTATAAAATGTGAGATTATAAAGCGAAAAACTAAATCAACCAATCAAACTTGAACATGTTGCTTCTTGCTTCTTTTTCTTGGTTTATAAGCAAAATCAATCTCAACCAAAGATGCAATAAGAGTGTTGAAAGGAAGAGAGTTGTGAAGTGGAATAGGGTGTAAAGGCGAGGAAAAAGAAAATGATCTAGAAATATAAGAGTTCAAGTATGTGAAGCGATTCTATAATTGTTTAATCAAATTTATAAAAAAGTGCACGAAGCTCCCACCTAGTGTGGTTTGAGAAGGTAGATGTAATAGGGCCTTGCCCTAGTAAGCAAAAAGGCTATTTCCAAGATTTGAATCGATGACCTCTAGATCACAAGGCAAGGAACTTTATCGTTGCGCCGAGGCTTACCCTCTTCGTTTAATCAAATTTTGAAACAGATTTAATTATTTTTTGCATAATTAAGCCATCTACTTCAGGATTAAAGTCATCAGAACCAAAAAAGAATACCTCCGGTAAATGAGGGTAAAGACCATTGATACAACCCTCGCCTATGGCACCAAGAGCCAAGACAGCAGCTTCCCTATCTTTCCAGGCTTCATCACCACCGGCTGACAACTTGGCCTGAACACATTATTATTTTTTTTAGTTTATGCTTAAAAAAGAAGTGAATACTTGTGGAGAAACTACCAGCATACAATAGTCTGTATCAGGTAGCAACTCCACAAAAGCACAATCAATACATATTTTCATTGAGACTAGACAACAAAACAAAAGTTATGGCCATTGATGGCTTACATACATACACTTTTATGTTTGACTCAATATCATTATGCATTACAATCGTCCTTTTGAATTGATACAGCAGCAGTTGACTAAGAACTCACTATCTAGCCACTAATAACATAAATTTCTGAACCATTCCAAAATGACCACAAAAAGAAGCTGCAAATCACCTGAACAATAGGCATAAGAGTCGGGAGGATCTCATCTCCGAAAACATTTGAGAGAACATCTAGACCAGCGGCACTGCACTTTCGTAAATTCCATGTGTTAACAACATCGTCATCCTGTAAATATGAAAAATAAAATATCAGTTCTGGCCAGGGAATGATTTTTCTTGTCATTTCACCTTTCAAAAGCTGCACAAAATCAAATAAATAGAGACAAAATGATCATTCAAATAAATAGAGGCAAAATGATCAAAAGAGCAAAAATACAACATACTTCATCTTCTGCTTCATCTGATCCATGAAACCTTGATACATGAAAACGGGGTTTAAGATCCTGAAGTACAAAACTCATGAAATTAGAAGAAAAAAATGTAGCTTCAAACCAAAGAAAACATAGTAACTCAACCGAAAAATATCAAACCTGATCACGGTCAGGTTCAGAACCATCTTCCTGAAAATAAGGAAAAACAAATTAAGACATATAAACGAGAATGGCACGACTGAATTGAAAGTCATTTATAACACTAATCAATTCAAGGTTAAACCTCAGCTTCAATAACTGATTCATCATCATCTGCATAAGCCATATTTGACAATAATACCTACATAAATGCAACAGATAAACTTCAAATTACAAATGTGACAGTAAAACAATTATAAAAGAAAATATGTATAATTAGGTCTTCACTGGAATCAGACGAGGCAAGAATTCTCTCAAATTTTCAGGTGGCAGTTGAGCATCAAAATATGCAGACCTGCAATAGAAATTATTGATAAGGAAAAGATGCAAAATCTACCAGGATTTAACAGAGACAAACTTTAGTATAGTTTAAAATCTTAAATATACTTAAAAATAAACATAGCATCGCCAACTTTGCAACTCCATGCAATGGAAACATCAAACTTTCATTTGCATGATCTTGTTGATTTTAAAAACAGGCATTGGTTATTCATATACCGTCCTAACAACTAAGGTCCGTATAAATGAAGCCCATTCACAATCTCACACGGAAGGGAAATATGCATAAATGGAAAATTATTCGGCTTGGAAGTTAGAAAAATTCAATAGGTTGATTATGACAACAAATTAATTTGAAACTGCTACTAGATCAATTTTGAAGAAAATATGAAAATGACAAAATTGGCCAAATTTGTAAATGTATCTTTACACCCTCGTGGGAAATACACTGTACATTGGAATAAGTAAAGAAACTAATACATACTAGTTCTGACAATAAGAAAATAACATCCAAAACAAGATAATACCAAAATTCACAGGCTTCAAGGGCCACTTCCTCATCTGCGTCCTTGTTGACTAGTAACATGTATTCAATCACATTCCTTAGATGTGGCTGTAATGTAGACAAAAATTAGACATCACAAGAGCAAGCTGGTAGAAAAAAGATTAATTTAAAGAAAGATAAAAGGCAAGACACTACACTTGGTGCTTCTTTGTTTGAGTAGGTGGAAAATTACAAATGTATTTTGACTGGATAAAGTCTAACTACAAGATAAGAATGTAAAACATAGAAATGCATGACTCTACTGTGTCTAAATGAAATGCATTATTATTTGCCACCATCCCGTTTTCTAATTCAACAACAATCAAATTTCGCTTTCTACTTGCTCAAAAAACTTAGACAAAGTGTAGTCTGGTGGAATGAATAGAGTAGATCCACCACCTCGAAAGGCAATGTTCCCAAAAATTTAACTCATTAAATTCAATTAACCAAAACAAGATGCCTACCTCTAAGAAAGATGGACAGACTTCAATTATCTGAACGAATGCTGCACAAACCTGGTCATCAGCGACAACTAGGATGATTCATTCCAACATTGATAAGAAAAAGTAATAACTTAATAGAGCAAATAACATTTAACCAAATTCCCTGTCAGCATAAACTGTCAAATTAAAAGAACAGCAGCATACAAAAGTAAACAGGGTCTAGTGGTCATCAACATAACACATAAATAAAATATGCAGCATAGGGCAAGCCCAGAAGACCAAAGCCTTCAACTATGAGCAAGTCAAATCAACAGAATTTTTAAAGGAAACATTAAATATTCAGTAATGATGAAATATTAGAAAATAATAAATATTCCATTTGTGTTACATCAAATACATGCATATGAATAATAAGGCATTAAGAACTCACCAATTTCCGAACTTCTGCATTAGGGTCGTTTGCAAGAATAAACAAACCTTGAAGATATTGGTCCATGGATACGTATAAAGCCTAGAAATAGTGATTTAGATTGTTACGACCAATTCCAAACATCAGTGTTAATCGTTAATAACCAGAGAACTGAGATGATAAAGTCTCGTATTAAAACTTACAGAAGGCATTAGCATAATGTATTGATTTACTGAACCCAATGATAGTTTTCTTAATGAAGCATGAGGAGATTGGAAAAACTGTAAAACAAAAGAACGATAAAAAATGAGTTGTAAAATACAGTTACTATACATACAAAAAAACAGATATAAAAATAAAATACTAGTTACCTTTAATAATCTGGGAAGAAATATGTTTATAGGGCGCTCTGCTAACCCAGGTACATCAGAGTCGAGCAATTGAGGAACATCCTCACAAATCTGTGTTTGAAGAGTCAAATATAGTGTTAAAATTTAAAAAGGTGTTATTGGAAACAAATGTTATGAAATTTGGAGTATAGTCACTGCAATTGGTATTGTGTGTGGGTTTATGTTGATATGTAATATGTTTTCTTTTTACGGGATTAGTTTTGTTGTGACCTATAAGGTCTTCTGCCTTATCCTCTACATCTTTGTTTTCCCTTTTTCTAACCATTAACTGGAGAGCTTACCTTGGATAATGCATCCATTGCACCTTCCATGTGATTTAGATCATTACTGTCCAAGCAATTAACGAGGGCTTGCAACAATTCAGGCCACTCTACAAGTCCTCCTATTTGAACAACAGCACTAATAATAGTGCCCGACGTTGACCTTATGTGCTTATCTGCAGCACCAAGACAAGGCAGCAACTCTAATTTCACATACTGTTGGTATGCAGGGAGCATAGCTTTGTATCCTGTTCTAAGGTTATTCTTCAGATACAGACCAGCAGCCTGTCGAACCTCCACCGATTTTCCCTGTCCAAAAGCAAATTAACGCAAGTGTCATGTAAAATATCATCACAAAATCGAGAATTCAAACATACCATAAATGCCACGGACCCTGTCACAATAGCTATCGTTCAGGAATTTAATAATCAGATCATGTTTTATATAATATACTGAATGTTGAGAAGTAAATGTCATAGAGAGAATAAACTCAATATAGCAAAGATGAGAATAATGTGTTGGATGACTGGACAAACGAGACAAGATAGGATTAGGAATGAATGCATTAGGGAGAAGTTGGGGTAATGACAGTACTTCAAATGGAGGTTAGTCCAATTTCTAGAGGCAGAGGGTGACCAAGAAAAATACATGATAGGGTATTAATTATGGTGCCGTTTGGTCCATGTAGCAGGGCTCCACTTGGTTGTTGTTTATACGAAAAAATGTCAAATGTTATTGCAGACGATCCCGTCCATGTTAAACTATATATTATTGGAGAGATCACTTGAATGATTTCAAAACATCTATGAAATGCTTGCCATTTTGAATATGATCATAAAAGGTATCACAGTTGGGCTCATACAAGTGGACAAAGACGTGGTCCAAATGAAAGAATAAAACATGGAGAATAAACTATGTTATGTTGTTCTTTTATGTCTACTACCTTTTACATTCGATCATTTAGCCATCACCTTCATCAGACAGTATACTAGATTTCACATGATAGAACAATCAAATACACTATGACATCAACCTAAACAAAAATTTACACATCCCGCATATGCAACTGTTGTAAAACATATGAATGGTATAAATGGCAGTTAACAAACACATTAAAAACAGCAAAAAATCATATGAAATAAAGAAAAACAAGAAACCCCAAATGAGGCGAACGTGGAAAAAAGCAAGAAAATTTAGAGAAAAATAGGGAAAAGGTGAGGTGGGTATAAGATAAAAAAGAAACCTGAGCACGGGAAAAGATAAAAGCAAGATAATTATTGAAGTCAGGGAGGTGAGAATAGTTGTGAAGATGATGCCAAATCTGAGACTTATCAGCAGAAGAGATATGAGAAATCTGCTGCTCAAGGAGGCCGCAGATCTCCTTGAAGCCTTCCTCCTGTGGCTGCCACGTCGGAGTCGCCGCCATGCCGGAAAAGTATAATAATTTTTTAAGGTTCAGAGAGAGAGAGAGAAGTATTTTGAAAAGAGAAGATGAGAACGACAAGGGTTTTTATATAAAACGCAAGGACATGATCAGTCACAAAGTTTGAGTTGTGAGTTCACATCAAACAAAAGGGTTTTGTTTGAGTTGTGGGTCTACTAGGTCTTGTGCTGTGAACTGGATCACAACATTGGTTCACTTTAGTTATTAGGTTTTTTACTATAGAAAGTCAAATCTAATATTATTGCCTTTGTTTCTAAATTTCCATTTTTTATATTACATCACTTTTATTATTTTTCATATATATCTTTTTGTTGTTGAAATAAATCCTTGCATGGGAAGAATATCAACCTTCATTAAAATAATTTATAATACCTTATATGTTATCCATACTAATATAAGAAGTCTTATCATCATACTTTAATCATAAAACATATTCAATTTAACGGAATAACTTTAATTAATTTTAACGGTTTCCTCCATAAATATCGCTTGATCATATTGGATTACATCACTCAACCCCCACATCCCTTCAATGGCATAAGAATTGGGATGGAGCCTTTTCCTTGGTGATTTAGGAAAAACTTATTTTCATCAAATAATTATAAATTCATACAGCTTAGTCACTTTGATTAGAGAAGAAAAAACCAACTTCAATAAATCATGATTTCACTGCACCAACTGAATCAGACTTAAATTTATTTATTCTTCTCAATCATAACAAATGTCACTATCATATAATGGAGAAATAATGAATTAAATTCGATTGACAGTCACCATAACAGATGCTAATAAAGTACTAAATACACACAGCATTAATGTCTATGACAATCGTTCACTATGACTTGTTAAGCTCAAAGCCTACCCACACTATGACCCATTCTCTATAAAATTTAAAAGGATGCGCACATTGCATGGATAACCCTCTACTTGTACAACTTATTGTTTTTGCAAACATGGGAGTAAAGCTTTCTACTTCATAACACCTTCTCCATTTTCAGCAAAACAGTATGCAGAACAGTTACCTTACAGAAAAGGTCGAAAAGTTCGAACAGCTCAATGCATTGGCTATCACTTAGTGGGGTATGAGAAGGATAGATGTATAAAGCCTCACCCCATAAGCGAAGAGACTATTTACAGGATTCGAACCAGTATCGTTACGCCAAACTCACCCTCTAATATGTGGAAAAACTTACAAATATAAATATTTTTGGCTCCCCAGGCAACAGACTTCTTTCACTTATTAATAAAGTAAAACAGATAAATACATCAAGGAAGTGTCTCCTGATTAAAAATATCTGAAATAATCAAATTACAAGATGAAAAATAACATATAAAACAAGCAACATATACTAGGAAAGCAGCCTCCACAAAATCAAACAGCAATGAACCCTCAATGCAATTAACCCCATCCCAAAACCATGTAACACAACCAATGTTTTCCCCACCAAAAGCAAAAACGGCATAGGACAGGAGATCAAGGTACATGAACTTGCATGATCATCAGTTACCGGCATCTCGGCTGTAATACGCGTCAAGAGTCTTGGCTGGTATACGATGAAGAAGCTCACGAGGGAAAATTCGAAGCAAAGTCCATGCAAGATCTAGAGACTGGAAGATATTGCGGGTGTCATAAGCTCCCTGGGCGACAAATTTCCTTTCAAACTTGTCCAAAAACTCCAGATACAACTGTTGAGGGGGAAAAATAATTTCATTAATACCACTTCATGGACAATTTCACTTCAAACAAAGTAACATTAGTAACAGAGAAACTAGATACCAAGTCCTCAGATGAAAGTGCTTCTTCTCCGACCACAGCTTTCATTGCCTGGACATCCTTTCCAATGGCATAATTTGCATACAACTGAAAACAAAACAAAAATCACCAATAGAATACTTATTGCTTGCTAAACAAAGACAAAAAAGAACTATGAAATGAACAAACAAAATCAGACCTGGTTGGACACATCTGCGTGATCCTTTCTAGTCATTCCCTCTCCGATAGCACTCTGCACATATGGGAAATTATGCATCATTGGAGTATAAACCACTTGCTTTTTAGTTAAAAATATATGTGTGTGTATCACTTCACAGCGACTGGATATCAAACAAACAAGATTAACCTTACCTTCATCAACCGAGATAGAGATGGAAGGACGTTAATTGGTGGGTATATCTGCTCAATACAAAGGATTATAATTTTTAGTTTTGGTATCAATATTAAATTCATTTAACCGATCAATATAAAATGCAAGCAATTTACCATGTCATTTTGACTGATTGGGTACCTACAGATTTCTCTCATGGAGAATACTAGCTCCATTAATAATAAGCCAACAATTTACTGTTCTTAGAGTAATATCACATCAAATGTTTAATGCACCACATCCCCTCGTGTAATTACATCCAATAACTAATCCAACAAGGTATACAATATTCATTATAGCTCATAGCTTCAATATAACCCATAGCTTCAATATAACCCATAGCTTCAATATAACCCACCTGTCTATTGTGCAGCTGCCTGTCAATGTATATCTGACCCTCAGTGATATATCCTGTAAGATCAGGAGTTGGATGTGTAATATCTGTGAAGAAGCAGAAATAATGTCAGTCACTATTCAGAAAGCAATGTGTAAGATAGCTGAAAAAGTTAAATGTTTCATTACCATCATTGGGCATGGTTAGAATTGGAATTTGTGTAATAGAACCAGTTCTCCCTTCAATTCTTCCCGCACGTTCATAAATTGTTGCAAGATCTGTGTACATGTAACCAGGATAACCACGTCTTCCGGGTACTTCTTCTCGAGCAGCAGACACCTATAAGATAATAAAGAAGTGATCAATAGCTAGTGTCATCCAAATAGTTGTAGCAATACTAACATATTTTTTCAGTCGCTTCTCATTATCCAAGGATAAGAGAAAAAGATGAGCAATGTAAATTTTAATTAGCACTCAAGCCTCTGGAAATCGTTGAAATATGGAGACAAAAAGGATAACAGGAGAATGGTAAGGTAAAGGCTGTAAAGGGTTTCTCATTTCACTTCTTTCATTTAGTTGTCTCTTCTACCTAATAAATTACAGTTGAAGATGTATTACCTCACGAAGAGCATCAGCATAAGAACTCATATCTGTGAGGATCACAAGAACATGTTTGCCACATTCATAAGCCAAATATTCAGCAGTAGTAAGAGCAATACGAGGAGTGATGATACGCTCAATTGTAGGATCATTAGCCTGCAGTATATCACATTAGCAAGAGAGCAGACATTTTAAGGTTCAGCTCGTTCATGCAAGTCATGAAATAATCCAAAATTATCAGTAGAAGCCTAATTTAAATTCGATTATTAATGAAGTCATTCCCAATGTATCACTTTGTCTTTATGATGATCCATTTTAAACTGTTAAAGGTCGTATACATTTTTTATAACAACATCCTACTACATTATCATTCAAATCTTCACCAGCTGGAGCATTCAATTTTTTTCCGCTTTTTCCTAAAATATACATATATACTTGCTTTAGGTTAGCTTGGAGAAAAATAGTTCTGCTTTAATCATGATATATCACCACTACCTGAGTAAGCATATATCTCAATGGATCAATATGTTAGATTTAAATACAGTGAAGAAAATGTAATTTCTGATATTTTATAATAAATAAATTAGGTCATAATATTAACAACCCAAAGAAAATTAACAATAAAAACTATATAATTAATAAGTTCCGAGCATGTACTACAAGACAATATTGAAACATGGGCCATTATTTTCTTTAAATTTAAACAATAGAAGCACAATAACTGAAAAGGAAATCAAGATTATGAAAAGTATAAAATAAAAGACAAAATACAGGAACACCAGCAAACTGATTTTGAAGAATACCAGATTAAGAAAAAGGGTCACTCTCTCCATTGAGCCATTCTCCTCAAAGTCACGTTTAAAAAACTGTGCAGTCTCCATGTTAACTCCCATAGCTGCAAACACAATGGCAAAATTGTCTCCTTCGCCACCCTGCATAGAACAATATCGGTAAGAATAACCACTTTCTTCATAATGCAAGAGCATTTAACATAATAAATGGTGTTCACTTTAGTAAAGCAGCACCTCCAGAAGATTATCAGATTTCTCCAACCGCTTCACTAAGCCAGCCTGACGACATATCTGTGCCGCAATCTCATTATGGGGGAGACCAGCAGCTGAGAATAAAGGGATCTTTTGTCCTCTAGCAATAGAATTCATGACATCAATGGTAGATATTCCCGTCTGTATCATTTCCTCAGGATAAGTTCTCTCACTAGGGTTGATGGAACTTCCTGAATTATAGAGAAAATATTAGGGGGCGAAAACAGACTTCAAGAAAGAAACAGTTGTAGAGCAAGCCTGAAGAAGTTGGATGCCTGATATATCCAAGTAAGCCTCGGGCAAAATTGGTGGACCATTGTCAATTGGTTTTCCGGAACCATTAAATATGCGCCCAAGCATGTCCAGAGAAACAGGAGTTTTTAACACCTGTAGGCATTAACAAGAAGGGGAAAAGGAGGAAGTCAGTGATGGAATATATTGATTCCAATATATTGAAAGACTACAAAATTTAAGGGAACTATTTAAGTTTCAGCTCAAATGCTCAATAATCATATCCATGGCTAAATTGGTATAAAGATTAGGAGGGGCTAAATCAAGTGAAGTACAACACTTGAGGAATTAACACTATAGAAACAATTAACAAATTAGTCATTAGCAGCCAAACTTTATGATTAGTACAGTTTCAGTGTATCACAAATTCAAAATTCCACTTTTATTTTCTCATTATAAGTTTGCTTTCACAATATCTAGGTTTGCCTGTAATATAAAATTGAAGTGTCCAATGTCCACTCCAAATGTCAAGTTATCATGCAAAAAAAACATATGCATCAAATTTATCAATTAATCAAGCTAATAATACATTACATACGTTTTACAGAGTTAGAAAAGTTCAGGTTACTGACATGGGTCACAAAATAGCGGGAGTTTTCATGGAAAATAAATTTCACAATAAAATTTGCATGCATTATTTTACATATACTTTTGAATATAGATAAAAGTAAAATGACAGAGTTTATACCTCTCCAGTAAATTGCACAGTTGTGAATTTATTGTCAATCCCAGAAGTACCTTCAAAGACCTGGTCAATAGTAGAAATAGGTGAATAAACTCTAAGTTTGTAACCATCTGTTAATGATGCCAGCAGAATGGTAAAACTGAACACTAGCAATTGTTTGCTATTGAAGTCACTACAGCTACACGCACATATAAATTTCTGACAAAGAAAGGAACTCAGGAAGATTAAGAGCAAGGGAGTCTTAGGGGTACGTATAGAATATGATTATGGAAGTTATAGCCACTTACCTGAACAACGGCCCTTTCGCCATCAACCTCTAGAACTTGTCCACGGCGAGTACTTCCATCTCCTAAACGAATATTAACAATTTCTTGATATTTAGGTCCCTGATGCAGATGATCAAAATATAAATTAAGCCATTTCATGCATAAAGCAGGACATCCTCATCCATTATATAAAAAATTAAAACAGAAACATATCAGAGAACACAATCATTACCTTAACTTTATCAAGAATGACCAATGGTCCAGCAACTCCGGATACAGTTCTGTATTCTGCAAAATTAATGAATGAGCAAATAATTTAGGATGAAACTACTCAGTATAAGAAGAAAATCATCAATCCAGTAGCTTTGTTGCAAATGTATATCTCTTTTCTATACAATTTCAAGCAGTATACCCTTGTGAAGGCTTTGTAGTTTTGTCGACGGACATGATTTATGATATAACATTATGCCTCGTTCAGTCCATATATTCGACCAATATAGCCGACACCAGCCATTGGAATAAAGGTTTGGTTGGTGTTGTATATAATCTCAAGCACTAAATATCATTTTTTTAATATGCCAATGATTGGTATTTACACACACTAAGAGAATACAATTATAATTAAAAACTAACAAGACGAGTAAAGCGATAGTAACCATACCCATTCCAATTTCCAAGTTACCATCCTCCACATCCACATTGTTCTGAGGCACACCCATGTTAGAACTTCAAAACAGTAGACAAAAGCATAATCTTACAAAAGTCAATCCATGACAAACCAAAATCACAAATGAGAATCATCACTAAAAAGACACGGATTCCATTATCAAAATTAATAAACACACAAGTCAAAATAAAAAGCACTAAAGGGACAGGACAACAAAAAAGAAACAAGAAACTTGAGCAAAAAAAAACACAGTTATTGTATAATCTAAGTTGAAAATTACAGATTGCACTCGAGTATGCCAAAATCTTGTAATAAAAAAAATTAGAAGAAAAAACTCATTTGGCTGAACCGAAGCCGATCACTAATGAATTAAGTGTGGCTGAAAAGAACAGTAATATTGACAACTGAAGACAGCATAAAGTTAATTGACTTGGTAATTGATCAAATTGTGAGCTAGTTTCATACACAAGCCTCATGACACATAAAAATAGTACTGTAATTAGGGGAAAGAACGTAACAATGAGATCAAGAATCGCAGAATCTGATAGAAGTATAAGATTGCAGTGAAGAAAAAGGTGATAAAGTGAAAGCACCTTAGGAATCAGAAAATGGATCAGGAGAGAGAGAGAGAGAGAGAGAGAGAGAGAGAAGTGAAAAAAGCGTAGGTGTGGTTTTTCTCGTGATCTGAATCGGAAGGCGAGTGAGAGAGCCACACATATCAAATGGGCCAAAAAATTTAACAAAAGGAAATATTTAATTATATTTTATCATAATTTAATTTATTCAACAAAAATTAAATTAATTGAAATGGGGTCAACTGAAGGGAGATGGATACATGTGTCCTTCAAATCAACGGTGATTAAGGACGACACGTTGTGATTTTTTAGTATCAAAAATATATTTCCTGTTTTTTAAAAATATTAATAAGTTTCCTTAATTTTCAACAGAATAGTATAGTATTGCAATAAAAATATTATAAAAGAGAAATCAAAATGATTGTTTCTTGATCTGTGTTAATACCAAACTAAAAAAAAATCTTAGATCTACATTCTACTTGAACTACATAAACCATTTGAATCTTGTACTATTTATATTTGTCTTCATTATATATTATATTTTGTTTAATTTAATATTCTTCATAATTTTTTTGTTTAAGAAATTATATTTATCTTTCTTATAGATATAATTAGTTTAATGCATGTATAATAATGAGTGATTTGTGTAGGTTAAAAAATTGGAAGATTTTATTAATTTCACATACTCTAACAACACTGGCCATTATAGGAAGCTAAGGTAGAATATAAATATATAATGAAAATAAATTTTGGTGGGTTCTCTATGGATTTTTGTTGCTGTTACAACTCAAGTATCTCTTACCTTATAAGGAATTTGTTGGGAATCATTCCTAATTGATGTGAAAGTATAACCAATACAACTTGGTAAATGAAACATTGTATGATGACTCTTGGAAGGTATGAAGCCTAACTTAGAAAGTTGGAGTAAGTCTTGGAATTACTCCTTGACTCTTGAGAACCATGAAGTGTAACTTAGAAAGTTGGAGTAAGTCTTGGAATTACTCTTTGACTTTTGAGAACCATGAAGTGCAACTTAGAAAGTTGGAATAACACTTTCAAGGTATGTTGAAAGTATGACAACAATTAATCATTCACTATGTCTTTATGATGAAAGTGAGAGAGCTTATATACACTTTAGTGTGAGTTTTGTATTCCTAGTGAGATACTAGAGAGTTTGTATTTCCATCCTTTTGGGTGAGATTGAGTGTTATCCTCTTTGTAAGAGAGTTTGTAATCTTACTTTTCTATAGTGGAGATATTTTCTGGACTAGGTCCCGTAGTTGTTTCCTTCTCACATTGAGAAGGTTTTTCCATGTTAATTTTTTGTTTGGTGTAATTCTTCTATTCTTCTCTATTTACTTTATTCACTTTCCGCTTCCGCAAGTGCCCATTTTACATCACACATAGGAGAGAAATTGGTTCAGAATTTCCCAACAGAATTAATCTATTTCAAGAGTATATAATTACTTCTAATAAGTGTCGTTTTCAATGAGACAGACTCATCTCCAGTACTGGAGAGGCCAGTACTGGGGTAAGATTTCGACATGTGGCAACAGAAATATTAACGGTCTAGATTTAAAGTTAAAAAATAAAAAAAGAAAGGATGTGATACAGAAACCCCTCTCCTCTTTTCATTGCTCTCTCTTTCAGTAATCCCATTCCCCATCTTCATCGTTTTTCTCCATAGACACAATTTCCATTAAATCAAAACTATTGTATCACATATCCAAAATTATAACTATACACAAATATTTAAAATGTCCAAATCAGAACCAACATTTTTAAACCAGTAAAGAATTGAATCTCAGAAAAAGAAAGGGGAATGTCACGATTATTCATTTTTGTTTCAACTAGTAAAGATCTCATCTTTCTATGTTCCTTGTTTGTGTATTGTTGTTTGGTGAGTGAGTGAGTTTTAAAACTATTATTATTATTATTAGGGGAAAAACACTTACTCTTCATCTTAGCCATCCAATCTTGAAAAATTCAATGACTTAAATATACTCACCAATTCAAACCATTGGATTTCCCAAGAATGAATGGTCATGATGTGGAGTAAGTATTTTTCCACTTACTCTTGGAGTAAGTGGATCCCTCCCCTTATTATTATTATGACTAGAAGACAATCCTTAAAAATGATAAAAATGGGGAAGATGAGAAGTCAATGAGAGAGTAAAAAAAGAGATAGTTTAAGGAAGAAGATAATGGGGAAGGGGAAGGGGATTATCGAAAGAGAGAGTGTAATCGATTACACAATCATGATAATCGATTACATGATGATAAACTAATCAGACCTGTGCATTTTACATGTTGTAATCGATTACACTATTCTCGTAATCGATTACAACATATTAAAAGCATCAGATATGTGCATTTTTCACTCTGTAATCGATTACACATTGTTTGGTAATCGATTACATCAAGCCGTTGAGTTTGTATTTTAAATTTTTAACTATTGTAATCGATTACACTTAATTTTTTTTTTAAAAATTAAACTAATACAATTTTAGATCTGAGCCGTTCATTTTTTTAGTCCACGTGTCGCAATCCTAGGGCTCACTGGCCTCTCCATTACAGGAGAGGAGCCCAACTCGTTTTCAATAGTTAAATCTTTCAAATATTTTGTTGATCAATTCTATATGGAATGGTGGAAAGAAAATACTATTTCTTTCTATTGTAAAACTTGGTCAAAAAAACTGCCAAACAATAGAATCATTTCTTAAACTTTTGATGCTATTTCCTTTTATAACATTCATCCAACATAATATTAATATAAAAAATAAACATTTGTGTTTGTTAAAAGGTCGTCGTTTTTACCTTTTTTTGTACTATTTGTAGTATATATTGGACGTATTTCCATCATCTATATCCTTGTTAAGTTTCACTCTATTAAAAGCTTTGTGGTGAAGGAAGTGAGTTTTTAGGAATCATTAATGCCAAATATATATTTAAAAATAATCATTTTACTGGAATCTTAAACAATCCAGCTCTAAAAGCTTAAACAAATAGCATTGAGACAGGTTGAGAGCTTAAAACTTAAAATTAAATTGTTATAGATAATATTTCTAGAATTTTAGTTATTTATTCAATCAAGTCTAAACTTTGAAAGTTTGTTTAAGTGCTGATTTAATCATCAAAACTCCATAGGGATTGTTTCACTTCTTCTTCAACATATATTTTTTAATTTCATAAGAGCTGGTTCAGAAAACAAATAGGATATTTAATGTTTTTTCCTACATATTATATCATATTGATTTGTTTCCACATATGGTATATATGATTCACATGGCATGCACGCACTGGATAGAGATCACTCGTCCCAAACGGTGTTCCAAGCCAATAAGAATTTTACATTTTGTTTTTTAAAAATTTATTTTATTCATATGACAATATGTCATTGATCCGGGACACGTTCAAGACAGGTGATCCCCATCTGCATGCCCTTGCTCAACCATTATTTGGTCCCCCCACAAAATCCTTAACTTTCAAGTTCTAACCACTTCAATGTTATTTCATTACTCGAGTCCAATGAGATGTCTGAGAATGTTTTTACATTGACCATTTCCAGCCATGCATGTTTCCCAAAGAAATGCTTACTATTCAGGGGAAAAATCATGAACTGCTAGAATATGGATACTCTCCGTTAATGGAGAGACAAATACTTCAATTTCATATATTTTTAATGACAAATATGTTATTTTGTTATACTTAAAAGGATAATTGTGTCATTATATATTAGTTTTCCTTTGGTTTTTCAAGAACTTGCCTCTCCATTAATAGAGATAATTTATACTCCTAAAATTGTCAAATTCATATACCTTGAAACGAAGTCCAACCTATGCTTGTTATAAAATCTACTTCAGCTTGAGCAGCAACATTTATATAAGTAAAACAGACTAAACTGAACCTATGGCATTTCCTTGTTTGAGGAAGGAAAACCTGAACATGAGTATTAGTATTTACAATACACATTCAAAGAATTAAAGTGCTGCTCCACTCATTGCTATTTTAACATAACTGGTATTCACAAAAGAAAATGACAGAGCAAAGAAAAAGATTAGAAATTGGATCAGGTAGCACCAATCTGTTTTGGCACTATAGAAGGGGCCAGTGTGTTAAGGAGGGAGGTGAATACCACCCCCTCTAACAGAAATACTAGGGAATTTGACAGCACTTGTTCTACTCATGAGATTTGAGTCAAGATACACAACAATCACACTGATGTCGTCATGGAAATGTCGACGAACTCCACGATCAATTTTCTGTAAGTCTGAGTATCTCATTTCTCTCTTTTTTGCTGCTTCTTGGAGTGCAACTTTCACCAGCCTCCTTGCACTTCCCTGGAATAAGGATAGAAAATAAGCATATTATATTCAACGCCAATATCATGCATTTATCCAAGATTATCCCACAGATTTTCTATAGCTTCAATACCAATTTGCACGATCATATTTGTTAGAAAAATTTGTTTTTCAAGAGTTATCCAAGTCAATGGAAAGTTTTTTACATTCCAGAATAAAGTTCTCTAGGCAAAATTATAACAGACAACCTTTTTTGGTTATAATTTAAGATCAAAACTCTGTAATCTAAACACTCAATGGTCACTAAAAGAAATCACTTAGAGCGCTTCACTACTTCCGCTCAACTGAATGTAACAGACTCGAACGATGTAACAGGGGTGTATATCTTAAAGCTTGAGGAACAATATCATGGCCATTTAAATCATATTGATAATGGTATAATATTATCCATTTTAATCTTATTGGTAATGGTATAATATTATGAACTATGTTTGAATTTAAATATGTATCTTACACTGTGGGGATTATTTGCAACTATATCAACTGCTTCTTGATTGCTGAGGTGCTCCCAGAGTCCATCAGATGCTAATATAATAAACCGATCATGTGGCTGCAACTGATGCACTGTTATTGATGGTTCTGAGCTCAGTATTGGCATCTTGAACGGCTCATGAAGTATGAAGTCGGCATAAAGTGGTTTTCTATTGAATTCAGCCCTTTTCAAGTATGCATCACCAATAGATCTAGAAACCTGCAAGTAAAAGGTTACAATGTAATTCAACCAAGAGAGAGAGAGATGGAAGATGCTTTGAGTCGAGATTAATCTGGTTTGACAATAACAAGCATAAAATCAAACTAGTTGTGGCACCTAAATCTAATGAAGTCAGTGATCACAAAGCTCAAGGCAATTTAAAGGTCCAAGTTTCATGAAAGGGAAGAACAATACAAAAGCATTAGTAACATCAACTCTCACTGAACATTATAGACAACATCTCAATATGTGTATCCAACATCATTAAGTTAAATTCTCATCGTATAATATAAGTTATAACAAAGAAGTTGCTAGAACAGAACTACATGAAGCCAAGGCAATTTGAGCCTTTCTGATCTTATAGGCCTTGAGAAATCTTAAAGTTGTTGCTATAAAAAATAACCCTACCCTACCCCTTTTACTACTGCATAGCATGCCTTTGTACTTTTGAAGTCATTCTTCACATCCTTAAGACTGAAAAGTTTGATTCCAACACACAAATGTCAAAAATTAAAATGATATTAGATCAATGCTTTGAGTTCTGGAATGAAGTGTCTGCCATGACTGTTGTCTACTGCATCTACATGTAGCATCTGGGATATATAAATAGCTACTAGCTAGCTCTAGCAGCAAGGAATTAATAGCATAAGCTATAGGTGACTTACTTGAATAATGCCTTTCACACGCCATACGCTATGCTTTAAAACAACAATATTTGAATCATCAGGGTGCAAAGAATGCAGCTCCTGTCTTACAGATTCTATTGATGCATTGTGCTCTGTTGATAATTGCATGGCTAAAACCTCACCAGTTGCCTTGATTACTCTTCCCAAAACAGCCCGGGAATCACCAGCATTTGCTACATAAAGGGTACCATTACAAATAACACCAACAAGACAGCATGATCCAACAGCTGCAATTTGTGGCTTCATTGGCCATTGTCTGGCAACGAGTGACATAAATCCATCTTCTGTTGCTTCAAATGCCTTGCGAATTACATCCACTGACATTGATTGTTGTTCCGAAGTAAATCCTGAAATTTAAATTGAGAAATAATATGTTTAATCAGGTTAAGGTTCTATCTTAAAACCAGTTGGCAATGAGAAGAGTAGTCCAATATGTATTTATACCACTCCAAAGATAATGAGTCAGACACGTGAGATTTACTTCCCAAAGTGCGCCCACCGCAAAAGCCTGTTGAACCAGGCAAGGGTTACCATTGACCCATGAAGAAAAAGAAACTTTTGGCCCATGATAATAAGAGAGAAGTTGAGCTCTAGTTCTGATATTGTTTTAAGGTTCTATTTCAATTCTCAACTAGATGATAATAAAAACTATAGCCTAACATGTATTTAAACCACTCTTAAGACAATGACGCAGGTGACACGGGACTTCAAACAAATTAATAACCATGTGGAAAGAAACAATTAAAAACACAATTGAATTCATATATGACAGACATGCAACTAAAACGTATTCAAACACTGAAACACACAATCTCCTTATTCTCAATATATCCGGCACTTTTTTATAGCATTAATAGTTTAATACATTGCATAGATGATAGAATGACAAATACTAGGAAGGACATTCAGTCAATCATCAACCGCAACCACTTCTGGCAGAACAGAACCAAGAGGAATAAAACCTCACTAGTTATGCTCTTATTGGCATACAGTGGTTTTGCATAAAGCGGAAATCTTGTCTCTCGAATATGAAAACAAACAGTAGAATACAAACTCTTCTATCCTCTAATCTTTCTAGCTCAACAGTATTAAGTAAAAATAGACTAGATGGCTATTTTTCTTCCCTTGATTTTTGTATCTAAGACAATCCTTGTGTGTGCTTTCTACTAAGTTAGAATCAGAAGGCAGAGGGAAATACAACAAAGCAACAAGAAATTCTATGCCAATGCGGAAAATGTTAAAGAATTCACTTATTTAGCTATCAACTTACTATTGAGATGGTGAAATATGTGATCATTGATAAACCGTGATGTCTCAGGCCCTCCATGCCCATCATAGACACCAACAAAGGTACCATAAGGGCCAAATTCATTGGAACTCAAAGTGCCAGATTCAACCTGACTCTGATCCTCAAGCAAGTTATTGGCTTGGACCACAGCCATTGAAAATTCACCATGAAAGTGCTGTCCCGAGTCGTTGTACCACAACAGCCCATCTTGTCTACCTCCAGCCTCTGAACCCGTGTGTGTGTCTCCCTCCGAACTTGGCTGAAAGCAGGCCCTCAAAAAGTTCATCAAATTTCACCCAATTTTCATTCACCATAGATATAGTCCTGCATTCCTCACACCAGCCAACACAATGATGTTGATCCACGACAAACTACAACAACATCAACAAACAAATAATAAAGATAAAATCAATTAAGGTTCAACTCCAAATAAAACCTTGTATGAACTAGAGACACCCTAAACAAGCTTCTTATTACTGTTTCTAAGGGTTGTCTGATGAATCACACCCAAAAAAGAAATCAGCTCCTCCAACAACAACCAAACATTAGTCCCACTAGGTGGGTCGGCTACATTGAGAAATTAGCTTCTCCAATGAAAAAAAATCAAATTTTGGGCTCCTTTTTCTAATCACAACAACTGTGATCATGAACAGGCTCAAAAGATGAAAAAATTAACAAAATGGCAAAATTTATTTCTTTTTTCTGGAAGGTCAAAACCCACTTTTTCACACATTAGTTAGTTCAAAGCCTGAAATATATTACATTGAAAACCAAAACCACGCGTTTCACGAATCTCATAAAATCAAATAAAGACAACAAGTGACTTTTACACCAAGTATAACCATATAATTGCATTTCAACAACATAGTAACAAAACAATAGAAAAAGAAAAACAGGAGAGAAATCTCACCCCACAAATTTCACTATCGATTGGAAGCTACAGGAAATAAGGGGAGTAAAAGCATGAGATCTTTGGATCCATCAAAATGAATAGAAAAGAAGAAAGTGAAGATGTTTCTATATTTGGAGTTTGCTATTCCTCTATAGCAAGTGGCATAAGGATGAAGAAATTGTTGCTTTTGAAAATGTGCATGAAAGAATTATTAAAAAGAGAAATGAAGGGTTCAATGTTGAAAATTATTAGAAGAAGTAAGAAGCTTTATATATTTTGTTGAGAAGTGAGGAGACAAGTCCCATAAAAAGAGCAGCAATGAAGAACTTTAAGCCACCAAAGCTATGGGCTCCACCACACTATCTTAATGTTAAGGATATCCATATCTCTTCAATTCTTCTCTACTATGTCATTTTTCATGTGAGATTATGTATACATTCAAAGGTTTAGAATAATGAAATGAAGTACTTTAATGAGTTGGAATTAATTTGTACAAACATGGTTATAGAGTAATTTGTTGCATGAATTGAAGTAACTTTGATTCTGTTTTATCGATTTCTTAAAACACATGTTACAAATTTTTCATGAACCTTTGTACAATTATGTGCACGGTGACTTAGTGGTGGAACTCTAGAATATATGTGTATTTGTTGGAATAAATGAGAAATACGATAATGCTTATATACATACCAAACAATATTTTACACATACAGAAATAACATATTCATACATTTAAATTATTACCAATCCAACTATTTACACCAATTTACGTGTAGTCCAATAACTTACTCTATTTTATTATTACATCCTTTAGTATTTATGCACCTTACCTACTTTCCCCAAAACATAGGAGTTTGGATCCTATGCGGCTAACCAAAGATTGTGACACATGTCACTTACAAAAGATTAATGGTGCAAATTTTTATTCATTTTTAATTAAAGTTTATTTTTTAATATTTAGAATTTTATGAAACTCGTGATCCAGTACAGAGAGGTTCAGACTCAAAACATAGACTCTATACTTTAACTTTACCACAAATTGACTCATAATCTAGTCTGTCGGAGTATTAATGGAGAAATAACTACTACAAAAAATAAAATAAAAATAATTTATTAAGATATTTTTATCCTTCTATATAATGAAATAACATTTTTACCATTAAAAACACACAAAAAAAAACAAGTATAAAAATTATTTACTCATTTATTTATTTTTTGGTATTTTGTTAACATCTATGTAAACACTCATAATGTTTGTATTGATACTAGTGAATTTGTAGACCAAATCACCTAAATTTTATATCATAAAAAGTTATTAATAGAGAGATCACAAACTAACAAAGATAACATGGATATGTATGTATCAAGTGCGAGTAACTGTTTGAAAGAAAACAAAATAAAATCCTAACGTTGTGTGGGAACTCTTTTTAATATTATCATTGTAAAATGCACGTCCATTCCAGCAACCTTCCTTTTTCATCATCATCATTTAGATAATAGATAACTTTCCTGGAATTAAGCATGAACTAACTAGTAAGAATTGGAAGAGATGCAAAATAAACCTTCACCAGAAAATGTATATATGTTTGTGCTCTCCAAATATTAATATTATATAAGTCCTCTACTTATTTAATTATGGCATGCCATGATGAACAAATACACAGAAAGGTGATAGTGAAAGTTAAACAAAAGTGGGAGAGAAAGCACAAGATATGATCCCTTTACCTAACATAAAATAATTTAAATATAATGTGTCATAGTAACAACCTAATATCATAAATTTCATCGAATATACTTGTTTGCATTATGATAAATAGTGAGGCCTAGCATCCAAACTGTGAGCAGAAAAAGGAGGTACAATGAGACCACCCTTATTTATTTATTTTATTTGATATTGTTCCTTTCTTATATCTGCTTCTTTTCGTTAGTGGATTATCTCAGCCCCAGGTAAACACTTGCAGATAAATTTAACAAATAAAAGTAAAATATAAGTGCTCTATAATTGGAGTCATATAAATCATTTTAGTTCAACTTCATTCTTTTATAATAATCTGGATTTAACAATGGGTATACATTCGTCCAAAATTGAAAAAAGTTACTTAATTAATATGATATTATATATGACTAACCAAACTACACTTTGATGTCTAATCATTTAAGATTTAGATGAAAATGATTCAATTCCTATTAATAATACTTGTTGGAAGGAACGATTATACATCCCAAAAAATTAGTATTTTATCCATATGGTGAAAAATATCATTGATTATATAAAAAAAAATATAGTAAACTCTAAATATGGAATGTTGGGCCATGCCAATCTTATTCTTATAGTAATTAAGGTTGCCAATGAGTTGAGTTTGGTCAAGTTGAGAGTTTGGTTGAGCTAAGTTCAGTTTAATGAAAATTGAAAACTTAGGTGAATCAGAAAATGTGATGGTAGTTATTTAGGTTATTCTAACCGACATTTATAATAAATTATGAACACACACATTATATATATATATATATATATAGTAGGGTGAGCACGACCCGATTCTACCCGCTTACCTGATTTGGTTTGTTTATGATTAGGTTTAAATATGTCGGGTCTCATCGGATCTAGAGTTGCTCTCAAGTTCAAAAAATTAGACATAGACATTATTTAGTGTCAGATAAAGGACAATTATAACCTGACTCGATCCGTAGCATGATAACTCACTTATCATGTTGTATGTGTCTACATTCAATTATGTATAGAGTAATAATATCTCTTTGGCTGAAAGTATTACTGGTTCTTTATTTTTTCATTATATATATATATATATGATGAATAATATATACATACATAATTTTATATGTCAAATTACATATTCATAATAATAAGTAAAATATTGAGAAACATGATACTTTCAGCCATAATAAGTACAATATCTAAAATATGTATACATAATGTTTAATCGGATTTAGGGTAATGTTCGAGTTCAAAGTTGATATTTGAGGTCGGATTAACTTTAAATTTAAGTTTGGGTCAATATTAGAAAAATGAACCCACCAACATTTGGGTCGAGTACGAAAGAAGTCTTATTCGATCCATGTTCACTCCTAATATAGAGGTCCATTGCCAGTAAACGGGTCCCTAGTGATATCTTCAGTTTTAATACCGTGGTATTGGAAGTGAGTCACTGACTACTATTTAATCAACATTGGTAACAGCTTTAAAAAACGAAAAGATAAACATATAAATAGAGTGAGGATTCTCTCAATTGGAAAGTGATATATAAAACAATGTAAAATTGAAAAGAAAATTATGTCTTTTTATCAACATATGTAAATCATATCATTTGTCTTTTCATTAATAATAAGGATCTTTACTGATATAAACCATATTTTATGTAAATTAACATAAACGTAATAAATATTTGTAATTAAAATGAATTTTAAACGTCAAGTTAGCTCAATGAATCAATATAATAAGTTGACACCACTAGTGTAAAATATTTCTCATCATATTCATCGTTCATGTATGAGTCATTTAGGTAAATTCATATATACATGATTAATTAATGGTGTGTCTACAACGTAAAAAACTTAATCAACAGCTCTTTTTACGTAGAATCAAATATTTAAAATCGATTAATTTAATTTATTAAAGGTTTAAAATCACAAGTTAAAGTTGAAGTCATGTGACTTGATTAAATTGCTAATCGCCTGTATTTTAACTTAATTTGTTGGCAGCTCTGATCATAGTTCATAATGTACTTAGTCTACATTATGCTTATTATTCCATTCATGAAAATAGTCCACATACTTATATTTTTATAATATAATAATTAATCGATGGTCATATATGGAAGCTTCTACTTTTACAAGATAATTAAAATATTGTATTTGATAATAAAAAAATTATAGTGTGGTTGTATTTTTTTTAAAAATAATTTTCAAATATTAGTGGATGCAAACTTTAGAAATATAAAAATATCGTAAGACATAATACATGGAGTATAAGTTGAAATGACAATTAGACCCTAATGTTGATGTAAAAATGGAAATCATATCAAATGACAAATAACTAGATTTATGTATTTTTGGTCAATCATAAAACACAATAAAGAAGTTAAAGTAACGGAATTGTTAATCACATGAATGATTCAAGAGGGGTCAATAAAATGATTGAATGTTTTAGTTATCATATGTGATAGAAAGATGTTGTTAAAACTTAAATAAAAATTTTATCACAAAAACATAAGATCTTCTATGTTATATGTGAATGAATGTTAGACACTTGGACTAAAATGTCATTAGCAAGAAAATAAATTCAAAATAGCGGACATCAAAATTCACACTATGCAAAATATACAATAAAATGAATGATTTGTGAAGAAAGTTTGGATTTCTTCGTATATAAAAAATGATATTGAGATCAGATGATACTCGTATGAGACTCAAACCCCTAATCTCATTTACTTCACCTATTTTCTTTAATCATCGAAACATAACTCCTTTCTTTTTCTTCTAAATTTGCTATGGGCGAAGTTCGAACCTACAATCCTCTCCACTCTATTTTTTAAATCATTCAACTCAACCGACCACCTTATGACTCCCTTCCCATTGACCAAACTAATTGTATGAATTTGGGTTTTTGTCTTCTGGATAGTAAAACTAATTTGTTTTAGACACAATTTTGAACTATAGTTAGGAGTGACAACTCCCAACCCATTTCAATGCTTAATGCTATAAATTTCTGTAATAGATTGATTGGGTAGCAAATAAGAGCTTTCTAGTTTTTGTTATTGTTTTTTCCAGTTTGTTAAAAAAAAGTAGATAATAGGTCGAATCATACATATAATAAAACAGAAAACCTGAGGTTGTCTCTCTTCAATTGAAACATTTCTCCTATAGACAATCTTTTTACTTGTAAAGGTAATATTGTGTACATCTACGTCCCGTACCTTACTAGGTGGGATGTACGAGTAATGCGAATATACGAGTAATAGTATAGGTAACATGTACTCTTCTTAGCAATGTGAATGTACGAGTAACATTTGTGTTTTAACCATTGAAATGTACGAGTCAAATGTTTGTTCTTAACAATACGAATGCACATGTAATATATATATTTTTAAACATGCGAATGTATGAATAACATGTATGTTCTTAACCATGTGAAAACACATATAATATGTGTTATTAATCATGTAGGGTAACTCGCTAGTTATTAAATGGTAGAAGACGAATGATATTAATGTTAATAATATTAAACTGTAAAGTTTGGAACCTACTTATATCAACGTTTATAATGATGTTTGCCCAACTAACATCTGATTTAATCACACGAAATCAAATCGATCTTTTCCGTTCTGCATTATTTAACTTTGTCGCAAGGTCCACAAGACTTAAATGTTATACTTAACGTTTTTAACATTTAACCATTGAGAGAAAAAAAATGTATGATGAACTATGGCTATATTATTCACTATTCATGTTTAATGATTATCAACTCTTAATGAAAAATATATAAATGAACGGTATATAATATATTCATTGTGTATTAATCTTTACACTGACAGTGTATAGATATTATACTCATAATCTTTATGAAATGTTTGAGATAAATATTTATGAAAAAATATATGTACTGAAAATGTTAAGTTTCTATCTCAAAACCAATTGACAATGAAAGAATTAGTTCAACATATATTTAAATCATTCCCAATACAATGATGTAGGCGATGTGAGACTTACTTCTCAACATAAAGTCTAAAAGTTTAAACATTGTCAATGCGTCATCTATCATTCATATTTAATCACCATCTGGTATTCAAAAAATTTAATACAAATGAATGATGAATGATGTATTGATTATGTATAAACTTTTACATTGTCAATATATAGATATTACACTCAAGATTTATACACATTCAATATATCATTCACCATTCATTTTTATTACCTATTTAAAAAGTGAAAAGTCAATAATAATTAAATTAGCATTCATCTTTTTCTCGAGAAACAATACTAATAACGAAAGGAAAATGACATGTGGTTTTAGCAAAAGTGACATGTGGTTTTAGCAAAAGTGACATGTGGTTTGTAATAATCATATGAAATTACAGTCCCACGGTGGGTAATAAATTTATATAAATAAGGATGAGAAGGAAAGTAAGTAATACCACAAGGATTACTTAGGAGAGTGAGAGCATAGAATAAAATAATGGAAACAATTAGTGAAGATATTGTGATAGTGGGAGCTGGAATTGCTGGCCTCACTACTTCCTTGGGACTTCATAGGTATATATCCCCACTTTAATTCTAGAATACTTACACACTATTATTTATGATTTATATATATATATTGATGTATGGTTGTAGGTTGGGTATCCAAAGCTTGGTATTAGAATCTTCACAAAGTTTGAGGGCTGCTGGGTTTGCTTTTGCTACATGGACAAATGCTTGGAAGGCCTTAGATGCTGTTGGTGTTGGAGACATCCTCCGCCACCAACATGTGCATATTCATCAGTAACTACAGAAAATGCATTTTCTATTATTCTATAACATCATGTGATCATCTTAAATGGTTTTAATCATTTCAATAAAGGCTACACAATTTACAAACACATCAAACTTCCAAAATATTATGAGTCCTCAAGAAAATTTTGAACAAGAGTTAGGATGAAATAATATATTAGCACATGTCCGCCCATATTAAAATAGTATTTTACAACGCTTGATTTATTTAATTACTAAAACAAAATAATAAACTTCTTATTTTTTGTTTGCTCCATATATCTCTAAGGCAATAGAAAATCAAAACGCAACGTAATTCTTAGTAAAAATATATTGAATTTGATTGATTTATCCGAATCAAACTATAAAAATTCCTATAAATTTAATATGCTTAAAAATAAATTAATTTTTCTTGAATATAATTAATAGCGAAAAAACAATATTGGTGGTAGACCAACTAAACTATAAAAATTCTATTTAATGATAATATAATAAATGATTCATTTAAAACATTTTTATTTAAAACTATTTATTTCACAATTATTATTTATTAAAAACTAATTTTGTTTAATCATTTAATTATTATGAAAAAATAAGAAGATTTGTGAAAGGAAAAGAGAGAAAATATACTCGCTACGTTACATGGAAAACAAAATTTGGAATCACCATAAACTTTATCATGAATATGGTCTTCAACTTTTTTATCACCATGGACTTCCTTGCTTTGTGAGATGAAGAAGTGGTAAAATACTAAAATACTTCATCATTCCCTTATGTTGGAGCTTCAAAACCACACAATAAGAGTTGAGATGTATAAATTGGAACTTTGTGTGTGATGGCACAATATAAAGATAGAGTTCATTATTCCAAATGATGTTTAAAGGAATTTCTTATTCATTTTATCATTTCAGATGTTTAAAAAATAAGGGTTTCCCTTAAAACAAAGATCCTGAAACTGAACTAACACTTGAATTGGTTTGGAATGCAGGTATGTCACTACTTCTTTGATTACAGGGCAACAAACATCTACTACGTCTTTTCAGGGCACAGGAAAGCAGTAAGAACAGTATAAGGATTTTCTGACACTACTTGCTATATTTCAGAAAATTAAGTGCAATAATTGGCGTGTCAAAATATTTATTGAAATTAAAAGTACCATGATGGCTTCTATTGTATTGGTGGGTGATTATTCAGTTTTGAGTTCTTAATTTGATATGAAATTCTTACCACCATTGGTATTTCTATGCAACAATGCAGTGGACCCTGTGAAGTTCGTTGTGTAAGAAGGAAGATATTGTTGGAAGCACTTGCCAAAGAGCTTCCAGGTGGCACCATCAGGTTCATGTCAAAGTTGGTTGCCATTGAGGAATCTGGCTTCTATAAGTTACTCCATCTTGCTGATTGAACCACCATTAAAACCAAGGTAAACAATATGCATGCATGGCATCACATATGAAATTTATAAGCAAAGAGTCATCTAATATGATATATATATTATGCAAGCTAAGTAACATATATTATGATTCATCTAATATGCTAAACCAATAATGCGTTGGTCTAGTGATATATAGTTCGGCTAGATATCCAAAAAGACTAAAATGTGATTCTAGAGAGTGACACACATATAGGGTGAAGGGATAACTTACGTAGTAAAAAAAAAAATCTAATATGCTAAACCTTTGCTGATACAATGATGTTTACAACTGAAAAGGTATTGATTGGGGGTGATGGAGTAAACTCTGTGGTTGCAAAGTGGCTAGGCTTCAAGGAGGCTTCACATTCAGGGAGATATGCAATCAGGGGTTCTCCAGAGATGAAGACTAATACTGGGTTTTTGTCAGAGTTCTTGCAGTACTTTGGCAAAGGTTTTCGAGCTGGTTTCTTTCCTTGTGATGACAAGACAGTTTACTGGTTTTTCACTTGGACTCCTAAAGGCCAAGGTGAATTCTTTGATTCAACCCAAAACTGTTCTGATTTGTTGATTCTATTAAGGTTTCCTTCATAGGGGAAATAACATTGAACTTCCTTGAGATTTAGCTTAATTATACTTGTCACTCCCTCAAGGAATAATATATAATCTCAAGGGAGTTTAATGTAATGTCTCCTTTCCTTTATGCTTAACATTGTGACATTTACTCATCCTCTTTACTTTCCTGACAGACAATGAGATAGAAGACAATCCAGCTAAGCTGAAGCAATCTATCTTAAACAAACTTGAGAAGATGCCAAGTGATGTTAGATCCTTCATAGAAAACACTGGAATGAATGCTTTCTTATCATTTCCAATGAGATATAGACATCCATGGGAACTCATATTTGGAAATATTAGTAAAGGCAATGTGTGTGTTGTTGGAGATGCTTTGCACCCTACAACTCCGGATCTTGGCCAGGGTGCATGTCTTGCTTTGGAAGATGGGGTTGTTTTAGCCAGGTGCCTAGGTGAGGCCTACTACAAAATAGAGAAGGGTGAACAAGAAGAGGATCAATACAAAAAGATTGAGGAAGGGTTGAAGAAATATGCAAATCAGAGAAGATGGAGATGCATTAATATCATTACTACTTCTTATATACTTGGTTCTGTTCAGGAGGTTTATTCCAAGTTGGCTACCTTCTTTAGGGACAAAGTTTCGGCTGCATTCCTAGCTAGTCTGTTCCTGAAGAAGTCAGATTTTGATTGCGGAAAACTAACCAGCTCCTAGGGGCAGCTATCTTGAAATAAGCTACCATTAATCTTTCATCCTTTCATGACCATCACCCAAATAAATCTTTAAATTGTAGGGTGCTTGTAATATCTTTAATGCTATGATAAAGTCTTTCCCTCTATTATTCAAGGCTAATCAGCTGAGTAGCAAATGAATGCCAAAGCCAAGTATAAGAGTTTTCTATTGGGAATTAAGTCTCATTCATCGACTACCTCATTCTATCAATAAAATTCAATGATTATAAAATAGGTGTACATAGTTTCATAAAAACTATTTGGCATTCGGTGGTTGGATTATAAAATTGAAGAAATTTCCATAACATATTCAATAATCATCCCCTAAAAGATTAGTCACGAATCATGAGATCTAAGTAGCACTAGTACCACCTAAGTATATCTACTGCAACATGCATACTCACATAAAATTGTCCATATTCCATAAACTTAACTCACAAGGATATGTTGTCCCAAAATAAGTCCCTAAGCTTGTATCGGACCAATCAAAATATGTCATGTCAATTAAAAAAAAAATATTCATGAATTTTTCTATTTTTATTTTCATTTTTATTGGTGCGGGATAAGCTTGGGAGTATTTGGGACAACAAATCCTTGTTCTAAACTTTACTATAAAAAAAATGAAACGAAAACCACGTCACCAGTATAAACTTCACCTTTGTGTTAGTCAAATAGCAATAGCTGCAAACTGCAAAGCATATCACGGAACATACTGTTAATTGAATTTAGTTTTTTAAATGGAAAAAAATGTGTTTGAAGTTAAAACAGAAAAAACAAAAAAACACTCACACATTACAATTTTCAGTAGGATAAAGCAGTCGTAGAAATAATGAAATATCCTATTAAGCAATGGTCCCACTTATTTTCGGATTATTCACTGCAAATGTCACATCACAGAGTATTAGTATTTAGTAACTACCTCGTTTTTCTACCAATATGGAGGGAACAGTGAACGATGTGATGAAGCTTGAGAGCATCACCTGCTTCGGTGAAAGTTTGTATAAACAGTGGATTGTGAATGTGAATGTGAATGTGAATGTGAATGTGAATGTGAATGTGATATGATGGAAAGGGATGTTGGGAACTCATGGATACAAGAATATGACAACAAATATATTATAAGTATATGGCTATATCCTCATACTAAATTTTTATACTGATTATTTTACCAACAAAAAGTGATATATGTCACAAAAAATATTTTATTTATTAGTTATTGGTTTACAAGTGACATGTATCACTTTCTTATGAGTAAGAAGATTTAACAAGAGAATATATCATTTTACTAGTAAAAATGCTATTCCATGACACTCGCTTATTTATAACTAATAATGGGTGAATACAACTCATTCTTGCATCACTTTTTGTATGGAAGTGTGCATTATTGTCTTGCATTCTTATATTTTATACATTTATTCTCTCTACATTATTTGTTAAATAGTGTTTCAAAGTTCTTTTATATATATATATATATATCATAATCTATCTTATATTTTATACATATTTATCTTCTCTATCGTTTATTTTTAAATATATTTTTAATAGCAAGGGTTTAAGAAATCAATAATATGCTCTTTCATGCTTGAGAATTTTTAATAGGAAAATCATATATACTCCTACAAATATTCCTACAACATAAGAAAAGTACTTTATTAATAACATATACTACTTTATTTATGAGGAAGAGTATTTGTAGAAAATTTTGATAGATTATATATATTACTCTAAAAGGACGCTAATTTCTCAAATGATGTAAAGCTAACCAGTGATGCTGGTGGCATGGATGAATGTGTTTTCCTCGTGGAAACTAAAACATCAATCATTAATATTTTAGATACACCACTTTTAAGGCAAATCTGCCTTTTTTACAGTGGTATCCGTATATTACAAGTAAATAGAAAAAAGTGCAAATATTATCTTCAATTATTTTTTCTTTATTATTTACACTTTGGTGAAATTAATTTCTAGAGGTAATATTAAATAACTAATAAATTAATAAGGAATTTGTTACAATAATAGTAACATCCACACTACTAAACAAAGCATATTAGCTATGGTCAATAACAACGAAAAACCATCATTAATATATAAATTGATTGAGAGGAAAAATATAAGTAAATTTTATAGTTAAATAGAGATAATAAATTAATATTTGCATATAAAGAAATAGATTCGTTGTTAATATTTTTAACATTATTTTTACTAATTTCACAAATAGTGAAAGCTCAAAGGGTAATTATAAAGAAGTAGCAGTTTATGATAGTTACTTGCAAAATGCAAAAGTAAGTGCATTTTAGCAAGAGTTACTTATGGTCTGCCATTATGATATGAAATTGTAGGACCACTTGGCTATTTTCATAAGCAAGATGATTATCATCATCTATGTCGAAATATATGAAATATATTCATATAAATAAGGATGAGAAGGAAAATAACTAATACCACAAGGATTACTTACCTTCACTTCATATAGGAGACCATACAACATAATGGAAACAGTTGTTGAAGATATTGTGATAGTGGGAGCTGGAATTGCTGGCCTCACTACTTCCTTAGGACTTCATAGGTACCCCCACTTTAATTCTTACCCTCTAGTATTTGATGATTTGTTATTGATATAGTTAGCTAGTATTAAGTATTTGATAGTGATGATGTATATGTTGTATATGGTTGCAGGTTGGGTATCCAAAGCTTGGTATTAGAATCTTCAGAAAGTTTGAGGGCTGCTGGGTTTGCTTTAACCACATGGACAAATGGTTGGAAGGCCTTGGATGCTGTTGGTGTCGGAGACATCCTCCGCCACCAACATGTTCAGCTTCATGGGTAACTATATCCTATCAATTTGTCTATACAGAAAATGCAATTTTTATTATTGTCTAACATGTGACCTCACTTAGTTTTATGCACTTTTATAATCTGATTCTAACATTGAATTACACTCCTATAAAATCTATATGTGCGTCTCATTTCAAATGTAAAAAAAATGTGGTTTTTCCTGAGAACAAAGATCCTCAAACTGAATTGGAATGCAGGAATGTCACCACTTCTTTGATCACAGGGCAACAAACATCTACTACTTCTTTTCAGGGCACAGGAAAGCAGTAAGTACAGTATACAGATTTTCTGACACTACTTGCTATATTTCTGAAAATTAGGTGCAATAATTGGTGTGTCAAAATGTTTTCATTGAAATTAGAAATATCATGATTGATTCTATTGTTGGTTGGTGATTATTCAGTTTTGAGTTCTTAATTTGATGCGAAATTCTTACCACGATTGATACTTTTATGCAATAAAGTGGACCCTGTGAAGTTCGTTGTCTTAGAAGGAAGATGTTGTTGGAAGCCCTTACCAAAGAGCTTCCAGGTGGCACTATCAGGTTCATGTCAAAGCTGGTTGCTATTGAGGAATCTGGCTTCTATAAGTTACTCCATCTTGCTGATGGAACAACCATTAAAACCAAGGTAAATAATATGCATGTGTGGCATCACATATGAAAGTTATAACCAAGGATCTTTCTCCCCATCTATGAAATATATATATATAAATGAATTGATGAGATTGAGAGTAACTAGAATAACTTAACTTGGGTGTAAACCGGTCCTTTCTCTCTCTATATATATATATTGATAAGTCAAACTTTAATTCAAGGATATAGTAAAAGTATTACTACAAGAGAAACAACAAAAGTCCATGCCAACAAAACATTAACAGGTCTGCCACACCACACAGCAAAAAAAAAAAAAAAACAGGACAACAGCAACAGAGAAAAGCACTGCCAAAGCACACAGCAGAAGAAGAAACAAGGAAAAAAACAGAAAATAAGTACCCCATCTACACAATCCTGTCTTCCCCTCCTATACCAGTAATTATCCACAAAACTGCAGCATCAAGGACTATTCGAACCATATCATGCTAACTGAGTCACTTTTTGCCTTTAACCATAGCAATGATTTCAGTTTGATATAACTGAGAATGCATTTCTCAAATTCTTTCCTTTGACCAAAGATAAATGTTGCTGAAAGTGAATCCTCCCAGAAGATGGTAAAGCCATTTGGAAACCCAGTCATTGATAAATGTTGTGCCAAATAGAATAGGCAAAGCCACGGGAGAAAAATAGATGATCTACATCTTCTTGATGTAGGGAACACCATGGGCAGAGCGGGTTTCCTAGAATCAACATTCCTTGAAGCTCAAGATTCCTTTTGCACGGGAGTCGTTCTAGCATGATTCGCCAAACAAGGACTAGTGTCTTCAGAGGTGACCTTGATCTACATATCATCCTAAACATTTGATCTTCCAATCCGAACTCAGGTTGATCGTGATTAATCATGTATGCTGATTCCACTGTATAATTCCATGTCACATCATGTTGCAATCTCCAATTATCCTGTACATCTCTGCTTGATACCTCTCAAATTAATTAGTGATGTAAATTCTGTCAAAGGATGTTTTTCCCATTCAAAGGGTTCTCTCTGTCATCTTAGGTTCCATTTCCACTCCTCGAGTCCCCACCAACCCACTTCCCCAAGTATATATATATATATGGGACGACTCAAGTGAGATCAGTTCTCATATAAAAACGGTAAGAACAATAAATTTGGGTCTTACAACCAATCATGGATGGTTAGAATCAGAAGTTAATTATTGGTCACATGATGGTCATTTGCATCTATTTTTTAATCTTGACCAATCAAATAAGATCCAGTGGTCTATATTAATTGTTCTTATTTATCAAAATAGTGCATTGTTATCACAAGTAGCTCCTTATATATATATACACACATATATGCAAGCAACTTCTATTATGAATCTAATTTGCTAAACTGATGTTCACAACTGAAAAGGTATTGATTGGGTGCGATGGAGTAAACTCTGTGGTTGCAAAGTGGCTAGGCTTCAAGGAGGCTTCACATACAGGGAGATATGCAATCAGGGGTTCTTTAGAGATGAAGACTAATCATGGGTTTGAGTCAGCGTTCATGCAGTACTTTGGCAAAGGTTTTCGATCAGGTGTCATTCCTTGTGATGACAAGACAACTTACTGGTTTGTCACTTGGATTCCCAGCAACCAAGGTGAGTTATTTGATTCAACCCAAAACTACTCTGATTTGTTGCTTCTATCAGGGTTTACTTTATACGGGAAATAACATTGAACTCACATTTAGCTTAATTATACTTGTCACTTTCCTTGAGATTTAAGATAAATGTAATTACAACCACCTCCACTCCAAGGGAGGCAATTGAATGATATAATCTCAAGGAATGTAAGTCAGCTTTTGAAACAAGAGGATGTCAAGTGTAATTAAGTCAAGCTCCACGTTAGTTTAATATAATGTCTCCTTTCCCTTATCACTTTTGCTTAACATTGACACATTTACTCATCCCCTTTACTTTCCTGGCAGGCAGTGAGATAGAAGACAATCCAGCTAAACTGAAGCAATCTATGTTAAACAAACTTGAGAAGATGCCAAGTGATGCTAGATCCTTCATAGAAAACACTGGACTGGATGCTTTCTTATCATTTCCATTGAGATATAGACATCCATGGGAACTCATATTTGGAAATATTAGTAAAGGCAATGTGTGTGTTGTTGGAGATGCTTTGCACCCTGCAACTCCGGACCTTGGCCAGGGTGGGTGTCTTGCTTTGGAAGATGGGATTGTTTTAGCCAGGTGCCTAGGTGAGGCCTTCTCCAAAATAGACAAGGATGAACAAGAAGAGGATCAATACAAAAAGATTGAGGAAGGGTTGAAGAAATATGCAAATCAGAGAAGATGGAGAAGCATTGATGTCATTATTGCTTCTTATATAGCTGGTTATATTCAGGAGGCTGATTCCAAGTTGCGTACCTTTTTTAGGGACAAAGTTTCGGCTGCATTCCTATCCAGTCTGTTCCTGAAGAAGTCAGATTTTGATTGCGGAAAACTAAGCAGCTCCTAGGGAGACATCTATCTTGAAATAACTTGATTCACCATTATGTCTTTCATCCTTTCATGACCATCACCCAAATAAATCTTTAAATTGTAGGGTGCTTGTAATATCTTTAACGCTATGATAAAGTCTTTCCCTCTATTATTCAACGTCGATTAATCAATGATGCTAATCAGGTATTAGCAAATGAATGTCAAAGCCAATTATAAGGATGATTTCTATCGGGAATTAAGTCTCGCACATTGCCTGCCTCATTCTATCAATAAAATCTAATGATTATAAAATAGGTATCATAATTTCATAAAAACTGCTTGGCATTCTGTGGTTGGATTATAAAATTTATTTTATATATGGCATGATTAAAATTATCTATTTCACATGAATGAAAGAGTTTGTCTCTTATTAAAAACATGTATATCATCACTGGAAGCTAGATTGACTCATCATAAGCATCTTGCAAATTTCAAACACATGACACACACACATGTAGACATTTTCTCAAACATATGGTGCACGTAAGCAAATTTATTCATGTACAGTTAATCAAGCTCAATCTATATTGAAAACTAAAATTTTGAAGTATATGTAATAGAAGTTTTGTAGTCATTTTCTCAAACACATAACTTACACTTTTAAGCATTTTGTCAAACACATGGTACACACAAGAAAACATGTTCATGCGCATTGAATTAGAAAAATCCAGAATAAATATTTTGAAGTTCAATCTATATTAAGAATACATAAAGAACATGGAATTGAATAAAAAATCAGGTTCAAATGTGATGAAAGTTGACAAATTGAAATTTATGCAAAATAATCAAATCATATATAGAGGAGATAGTGACTCACCTGAGAAGAAGTTGCTGTGCAAAGGGACAACGTGGCTGTGCAACAACAACCATCAAAGGCAATGGTGAAAAACCTTTCTTTCTACTGCTCTCCTTCTTTTTGTTTTTTTTGTAATTTTTTAAAATTAAATATTATTTTAAAATATGGACTATTAACTTTTTTTAGACACATGACATAATTTCATTCCATAATATCTCGTACTAGAGAGACCTCACACTCCTTTATTTAATGCACTGGCATTCAATAAAGTAATTTGATTAATATAGTGGCAGGATGATTGCCTCCACGATTATCAATAACAGATGATACTAAATGTGTTATACTAATGCACTGGTATAAGGTGACGTTAAATCCAAAGGTTGGAAATGTTTGCATAATCAAACCAGAACGATAGATGTATGGATTTCTTTGAGCTTTCTTACGTCTTAATCATACACTGTTTCACGTCTTTTTTATTATACATTTTCATAATACCCTGAATATTATATAGGGCTAAAGAAATCAACATATGACTAGAACATGGCTTTATGATGCTCTGTGTTATGTCCTAACACATGATTAACACTTTGGAACAATAAGTAAAAAACATCTAAACTTGTGGTCTAGGCAATGCCACATTCATGGTCTGATCCTAACATTAACATCCTTTGTAAAATAAAAATGGGGTACCCTATTTCTCTAAGATTTAAAGAGGCATTCTCCCAATTGATTTCATGAGACACTCTTGATCCACACATCACATTTATGATACCTATAATTCATGGTGTGATATGGAAATGTTTGTTTTTAAGAATACAATTGAAAAATAAATTATCAATGTATATTAAATTTTTAAAATATCAAAAGATTTAATAATATTAGAAAATTAAAACATTAAAAACATGGAACAAAGGGAGTAACATATAAGCTAAACTTACCAAATGGTTACTTTCACCGATCTTATTAATAAGTCATTGTAAAACAACTTATGAAAAGACTAGAGAAACCTTCTAGGACATTAATAATAGACTAGGAGGACATGGTTTAATCTTATTAATTCATAACCTATCAAGTATTAACCTTCAACAAACTGTGCCAAAACAAAGCCTCAATAAACTCTGCATGTACGGTTGTTGATGTTATCTTCTTTTTGTTATTTAAAGAGATGAGTATCCATCCAAAACAAAATACATGAAATAGACTAGGTTAAGAGTGTGTTGGCCTGGTAAGTTCGATTTTAGAATATAAAAAAAGAAAAAGAATGTCATAAGATGTATTTATGAAGTGCAATTGAATTACAATAACCAGCAATCAGGGCTTGAAAAAAAGCAAGTCCAACCCACAACTTCCTAAATGTGAGAGACATTATCAGATGAAAACGACAGAGAGAAAAGTGATTATACAATCTGGCAATATGCATCAAGTTTTATTAGGTTGCTTTTGAAACAGTAATGTGAACAAATAACATAATACAAATTTATCTCAGATATTAGATTTGTACTAAAGGAAGATTTTATTCGGTTGTCCATCTTTTAAATAATTTTATTTTTCATTATAAAATAATTAATTATATTACACAAAACTATTTCGGTTTAATTTTAATATATATATATATATATATATATATTTATATTGTACTTTCATTTTCAAAATAATTTAAGCACACGTTGACCAAAATACATAACAAATAATAAATCACACTTGTACATATTGTTTACAAATAACAAATAAGTTTTGTTATGATTATTTAAAAGGTGATTTTATTTAAAAAGCATTAATTAGTATTGGATTTGAAAAGACAGAAAAATACAATTTAAATCCAGTCCAACAAGTGAAGTTTATCCTCTAAAAGGGTGAAGTTTATATGTCTGACTTTTTTGTTGATTAATTTATATGCGTGATTTGTTGTTGTTGTTGTTGATGAATTTACATGCGTGATTTCACCTAAAGTAGTTTATACTTAACATTTGCCGTTGAAATTAAGCACTATCTTGGGATGAAATTATACTTTAGAGAAAACTCTAATCAATTCTAAACTTGCATGATTAAAAAACATTTTTCATTGCTTTGCATTGCATTGGAACTAAGCATGCTACATGTCTTTGCTCGAGTTTGGCTCATCTCCATTACAGAAGAGTCCAATGCATATCTAGGATTAAAACATGTGTCATAAATAAAATTTTAATGGCCTAGATTTTAACATGTTTTAAATTATTATTTTTATAAAAAGCATCTCCTCTCACATATCTAGTACCTAAGAGTTTAGTACTTGAGAGGAATCCAATTCGTCTTTGCTGGACACTAACAAGGAATAAATATTATTAGGGTTAATTTTTAGAGTGTAATATTTGTATATGATTTGTGTAAAGATTTATACACAATCATTATATCAGTTAATATTCATTTGAATTATTTTTTGAAAAATCAATGATAATTAAATATAAATAATAAATGATACAATGACCCTATACAAAACTGATATGTTGTCTTTCTCTAATTTTTATAACTCATACTAATTTTTGGGTCCAAGTCCAAACAACATCTTAAACATCTACATTAATTAAAGACTTTTTTTTTTTTTTTTTTTTTTGTAAAATCACCCTCCCTTTAAATTAAAAAGTAAGTGACAAAGATGGAATCATAAATCGTTGTTAATTTACAAAACGAATGGTAGTGATGGGTTACCCATCAAGAATATAGACTATCAGAAAATATTTACAAATATTATATAAATCTTGTATTATTATAATTATATTTTAGACTAATTCGGAATATACTAGAAAATATTTCCTTGTTTCATAATATTAGTAAAATAAATGTTACCGCTATATTTTTTTAATATTATTATTATTGATATGAATATCAAAACTATTTTATTATTGAGTATTATTATCCTTCTCTTTTTATATTTAAACCAACCTTGTAATCTCAACGGCAGGAGAAGCAAATTGAGGAAACAAAATTACGAAAGTACCCCTAAGCCTATGTAACAAATACTGAGCTATTCGTCTTCTTCTTCTGAAACCCAAACATTGTTCATTCTCGCGAGGTTTACTTTCTATCTCCTTCTCATCTTCCTATCAATAATCCATTATCTTCTTTATTTTTAAATTTATTATTAATAGCGATCTTTGTTTCTCGATGTTCAAATTCGTCTTCTTCATTTACTTATTTATTAAATTTTATGTAATGCACTTTTCGGGGCGTTGGTTTTACCTGAAAATTAGCTCATTTGTCTCTATGTTTTTATTTCATGGTCGAACAATTTCTCTACTTTGCAATTATTCTTTTTTATTTATTTAACGTTTGAGCTGCCTTAGGGTATATTAATCTGTGTTTTTTATGTTTTTTTATTACAAGCATCAGTTGTTGATGTAAAGTTTGATTTTTTTGTTATGGGTAAAGTTAATTGAGATGATGTCTGATTGAGCTAAATAGTTCAATGATGACGCCGTGTGTGGGAACTGTATTTTGATTGGCAGAAAAACCGTGTTTTTATTTGATTCTATCATATAATTTCAGATCCTCAATTTTGCATATTTCTTGTCATTATTATCTAGTTAAATCTATGAAAAGGTAATTATTATTGTGTGTGTACATATATATGTATGTATGATTGTGTGTATAGGAAGTGACTCAGGTGAGAACCTGACTTTGACGGTTATATTTTGTTTCGGTTGCTGAATCTAAGTTGACTACCAATATTGAAATGACTATTCTAACTAGCATTGATCTATTATGATTTTAGATGGGAGTTCAACAACATGATGGACTTTCTGAAGACAATAAGCCTGCTGGAGATGCTTGTGTCAGTAGTTCTGTCAACCAACAGGGTCCTGTGAGTGTCTCTGATGTTTGCAATCCAAGTGAAGATACTGAAAGTGGTGCAGTTAATGAACCTAGTGGTGTTTCTTGTAAGAACAGTAATACATCGCATTTCTACAGACAAGATGCTGTGAGGAATACTACAAGTGGACTGATTGGGATTGTGACAGAGGTTGCTGGTGATTCGGATTCAGATAGCAGCATTACTGATGATGAGGATGATAGTGAAGATGAGGATGCTGATTCTGAGGAAGAAAATGGTGATGACAGTAACAATGATAGTAGAAATTGTGATCAGAATAGTGCTGATGGGGATTGTAAAACTGGTGCTCTTCTGGCTGACCAGATGCGTGTACTCTGGATTAACGAATCTGAATCTACCCAAAATTTCGATGACGTAGAAGTTGTTGATCGAGGATTTTTACATGGGGATTTTGTTGCTGCAGCTTCAGACCCTACTGGGCAAGTGGGTGTGGTGGTTGATGTAAATATATCTGTGGATCTGTTGGCTCCTGGTGGATCTATAATAAAAGATATCTCATCAAAAAGCTTAAAGCGTATTAGGGATTTCACAATTGGTGATTATGTCGTGCTTGGGCCTTGGTTAGGCAGAATTGATGATGTTTTAGATAATGTGACCGTCTTATTTGATGATGGTTCAGTGTGTAAACTCACCAAAGCAGATCCATTGAATCTTCAACCTGTTTCTAAGAATATCCTTGAAGATGGGCATTTCCTTTATTACCCAGGGCAACGTGTAAGGGCTAGCTCTTCATCAGTTTTCAAGAATTCAAGATGGCTGTCTGGCTTGTGGAAAGCTAATAGATTGGAAGGTACTGTCACTAATGTTACTGTAGGATCAGTGTTTGTTCGTTGGATATCATCTGCAGGTTATGGGCCCTATTCTTCTAGTTCTCCAGCTGAAGAGCAGAGCCCAAAAGACTTAAAATTATTGTCTTGTTTTGCTCATGCAAATTGGCAATTGGGTGACTGGTGTCTCTTACCTTCATCAGCACCGTCATCATCAATTTCCTTGGACAAAGGCATATCAAAATTAGAACTTAATGATTCTGTTAAGAATGAATTAGACTCTAATCACAAAGGAAGTGTGTGTGATTCAGAAGAAGTTACAATTGAAGAATTAAATGGGAATATGGATCTTATGGACCATGATCCAGTGGATGCTTTGGAAGAAAATGATAGAAATATTGGAAGTAATCCTTCACGCGATTCTAGCTCATGTGGTAGTTCTTCTATCTCAGTATTGAAGGACCCAGTTCATGAATCTTGGCCACTACACCGCAAGAAAATAAGGAAAGTTGTCATCAGGAAAGAAAGAAGGGCCCGGAAGAAGGAGGAAAGTTTTGAGAAAGCTCTTTTGATTGTCAAAACGAGGACAAAAGTTGATGTTGCATGGCAGGATGGAGTACTAGAGCGCGAAAGGGATTCCACAAGTTTGATTCCTATAGATAATCTTGGTGATCATGAATTTGTTTCAGAACAGTATGTGGTAGAGAAGACCTCTGATGATGATGTGGATATTTGTGAAACTAGGCGTGTTGGGGTGGTGAGAAGTGTTAATGCCAAGGAGCGGACAGCTTGCGTGAGGTGGTTAAAACCAGTTGACCGAGCAGAAGATCCTCGAGAATTTGACAAGGAGGAAGTTGTAAGCGTATATGAGCTGGAGGGACATCCAGATTATGATTACTGCTATGGGGATGTAGTTGTTCGCTTGTCGCCTGTGTCTGTCTGTTTAGAAACAACTTCTGTTGAAGAGTCCATAGAAAAATCAAAGCAGAAAAATGAAGAATGCAGGATTAAAAAAGAAACTAAAAGCCGAACAGGAACCAGTAAAGTAGAAAATGCATCTGGTGGTGAAGCTTGTAAGGAGTACTCAGACCCCTATTGGGTTGGAAATATAACTGGTCTTATCAATGGTGATATTGAGGTTACTTGGGCTGATGGAATGGTGTCAACGGTATGCTCATTTCATATATTTACTTTCTCATACTACTAAGAAATGAGAGATGAATATTGCATATTTACTAATTTGAAGTTTTCACATTTATATCATTGGTATAGCACTATACTTGCAATCTCTCTATATTTCCTTACATTTTAAACTGAAAAACTGCTTCAATTATATTAGTGTATGGTGGAAATTTCAAGCAGCTAAATTTGTATGACTAGGACATAATTGGCTGTTAAATATTCTGCCGTGTCTTAGTGTTGCAAAAAATTTAGACATAATATTCACAATCCGGGAACGGTCCTTTCTGGGGTTATGAAATGTAATGCTGGAAACCTTTGGAGAAACTTTGGCAATCAGGTAAGGATTTATCTTTGGGATGCTGGTTTAGCTCATAATACCAGGCATGGAATTTAGAATTTGAATTATGAATTAAATCAAAAACTTCTCCAAACTGATTGCTTGAATTATCAGGGGAAAGGTCCACATAAGAAGAATCTAGGCATCTTAAGTTTGTAGGTACCTACATCCCTGAGAATGAGTTGATCTAGGGATGGCAACGGGCACGGGCGGGCACGGGTAGTGCATACCCGTGCCCATACCTGCACTATTTGTGGGTACCCGTGCGGGTAGCGGGTTTCCATGGGTACCCAACGAGTTTCCAATTTTAATTCTATTTTTATATATTTTACAATAATTAATCTATAAAAATAATTATTACATAAATAATATGATATGTATATCACAATTTTATGATTATAGTCTCATCACTAAATTTTATTATGAAATAATAATAAAATAGACAAATATATTGTTAAAATAACAATAACTAAGTATAAAATATTTAATTAAAATATATACGCGGGTACCTGCGGGGTGGGTATCATGATACCCGTTCTCACCCATGAGCTATTTTTGCGGGTACACATTGCGAATATTTTTACAGGTACCCACGGGTACATGTATTTTTGTCATCCCCTGAGATAGATGGAACATATAAACTTGACGAGCAGATATGTTAAAAATTTAGGGCCCCTGTTTTCTAAAATCTACCAACATAATATAGCCTAACAAGTCCCTGAGATATCCAAGATCAAATACTCCCTATGAGCAAAGGGACAAAAATTAACCAAACACCCTGAAACAAAGCAAACAAATATATTAAAGTATTCTAACAGCTAGCTGGCTAAAAGTCCATAAATTGTTGTTTGACTGTTATAATGAGCCCTGGTGTCAGAAGTAAACCATTCCATATGCTTACTGATTTTATGTTCATTTAGTTGCCTGTCTTCCCAAGACAAATCAAGAGAGTATGGAGTTGGGATTCTAAACTGTATGCTATTGGTAATTTATCATTAATACCTGATGTCTATTTGAGGTTGCTAACTTTTTATTTGTAGGCTTAAAACAATCATGTCACAAAAGCCAAAAAAATGTAAAAATAAATGAAAGATATATTTTTCTCACTATTGAGGTTACTATGATAGTGAGGTGAACCATTTGTACCAGAATAGTGTTATGAATGTTGGGCTTGGGATCTTTCCATTTCAAGAGTCAATACTTTACCTGATGTTTGTATTAGACTCTTTGAATTCTATCATTTTGTTCTAAAGTCTGTAGGATGCAAAATGGAAGGGTGAAGTTGATACTTGATATACTAATACGTGGATATTATGTTTTTAAACACTCATTCATAACTGATACAGCTTTTCCGTTTTATTTTCCAATAATTTACTCAGGTTGGACCCCAAGCAATCTATGTTGTTGGTCGAGATGATGATGAATCAATTGCTGCTGGAAGTGAAATAAGTGATGCAGGAAGCTGGGAAACTCTTAATGATGATGAAATGGAAGTCCTTGAGGAAACCAGAGAGGTTAGTTTCTTTTCCTATCTGTACAGTGGTTACCAGTGTGTCTTAAACCTGTTTCTTTCTTATAGAAATTCCATGGAAAAAATGTCATCTGCTACTTGTATCGTAATCCTTTCTAACAGTTGCGTCTACTCATTAATAAGAAATTTGGGATCTGGAAATTAGAACTTCCAAGTCTTAAAAAAATGTCTCCATGGCGGCATGGCCTTCCTCTTCTGCTTTATCCTCCCTTTATATAAACATATAATTAAGCAATGCTTCAAGTGTAAATGGATGTTTAACATCTGATACATGAAGTTATTGTGAAAATTTTCATAAAATAAAGAATTACTATTTCCTCATTTCAAAAGGTCTTTAAGTCAGTTCCCCCTTGGATAAATGAATTTACTCTCTGGAAGATATTCTATTGGCCAACTAACGGTGTTGATTGTTGTTATGAATCCTGTGTTATACCAACTCGGGTATGTGGTACGTACTTGGTACAATGTTCGACATTTTCTCAAAAACTAGAATATGGGCACGTTGCATGAATAAGGTATACATGTTGCTATTTTTTCATGATGACGAGTACGGTAACAGTAAATTTTTAGTATTATGTGAAGACTTGGTTATCTAATTATGTGAAATGTGAAGATGAGAGACTAATTATTCTACTCATAATTAGTTTTATGATATGACTAAGAAGAAAAAATGGGAAAATCCTAATTTTCCAACCCAAAATGACACAATTTTGTAACAATTTACATCAAGAGTACCGGACCCGGTATGTACCAGATACGAGTATGTCGCCTTCTTTGAAGTACCCATGCAATACGCCATTACCTTATTTTTCACTATGCAAGATAATGATGTGCAGGATATTTTGAGGGGAAATTCAAGCAGCATTACTTCTGCGTCAGAAGAGAGTGGAGAGAATGGCTTTGGTAGGTCTGCAGCACTTGCTGTTCCCCTAGCAGCATTTCGTTTTGTCACCAGACTTGCCACTGGAATATTCTCAAGGGGGCAAAGAAACTTAAATCTTGTGCACTTGCAGCCAAAAGATGAAAGTGAACTCCCATTGCGTGATGAGTCTAGTTCTCAGAAATGTGTTGCCACTGTTGGTGAAAATTCAGGCAATAAGAGTGGAAGAAATGAGGAAGTTGTTCCAGATACATCTGAAATTTTGGAAGCATGTGAGGCATTGTGTACCTTCAGGAATGAAGATGCTCCAGCAAGTTACGATGATGGGGCTTGCAGTTTCAAACACTTTGATATAACTAAAGATCCTTTAGACCATTATTTTACTGGCACAAATGGACAGGTACTGCTCCTGCCTTGTTACTAACATTTCAAGAAACAATAAAGTGTAGAACCACGGAAATGAAAGGATGACTATGTACTTCATTGTTTATTGAATACTATATTTTCTTCTGATTATTATTGAGCAAGATATACATATACATGCAGTTGGCTGAGTTTTGACAAAAATGATCATTACATATTATCATTCATCTAGGTTAGGTTCTTTCAGTTAAGCTAAATCAAAATTCAACAATGTTGGTCATGTTGGGTCATCAAACATGTGACTGGCTTATGAATTCATTCAAAAAAATTCCTAGTTTTGAATGTAATTTCCTTTACTATATCATACTGAAATGTGAAATCACTATATGATTTTCAATCCACTTTCAGAGTAACGACAGAAAATGGTTTAAGAAGATGCAACAAGATTGGACAATATTGCAGAATAACCTTCCTGGTTAGTGATACATTTATTTGATGCCATATGAGTTATACTGTACAATACACCTATTTCACTAAGTGTAAAACTTGAATCGTTTTGACAGAGGAAATTTATGTACGAGTTTATGAAGATAGAATGGATCTCTTGAGGGCAGTTATTGTTGGGCCATATGGAACCCCTTACCAAGATGGGCTTTTTTTCTTCGATTTTCACCTTCCGCCAGAGTACCCTGATGTTCCACCGGTAAGGAATATTAGTTTGAACTTGTTCTGCTGTCGAACTTATTATGCCCCCAAGATAAAGCCAAGGGAAGATGTTAAATATCAATTACATTCTCAATTTGTATAAATTTAGTCCAATTGAATATATCTCATTTCCCTGTCTTTATGTGGCTCTAAAAATTTGCAGACGGCTTATTATCATTCTGGTGGTTGGCGCGTTAACCCTAACTTATATGAGGAAGGAAAGGTGTGCCTTAGCCTTCTAAATACATGGACAGGCAGAGGAAATGAAGTATGGGATCCAAAATCTTCTAGCATCCTTCAAGTCCTAGTTTCACTGCAAGGCTTAGTGCTCAACTCTAAGCCTTACTTTAATGAAGCTGGTTATGATAAGCAGATTGGAACAGCTGAAGGAGAGAAGAATTCATTGTCATACAATGAGAATACATTTCTACTTAACTGCAAGACTATGATGTATCTTATGAGGAAACCCCCCAAGGTGATTATGAATAAAATTTATAACACTTTTCATATTTTGGCAAGACTAGTTAGAGAACTATCACAGTATTCTTACTTGACTTTCGTTAGACTTGGTATGTATAGTTCATCTATTCATGTTATCATTATCGAAATTGAAACTATAAAAGATTGGAAGTAGAAGGCTTTTTTGGGCAACTTTGTGTTGGTGGCATGTATGAAAAATGACATCTTAGCTTGACCAGGTGATAATCAGTTCTGGTGGCAGTATATAATTTGCAATTTACCTTTGTAATAAACTAATGCAATATAATTTTAGTTAGAGTATATATAATTATATATGACGGAAATGATTATCTGGTGCATGAGGCTCTCACCTAGTGAGGTTTGAGATGCTAGATATACACAATTTTACCTCACATAGTATAAAAAGTTCACCGGTGAAAATCATCATTTCATTTAATATTGATTTATATGAAATTGTTTTGCATTGCTAGAGATGACACATTGTCTTTTACAATACTTGATGTTCAAGAAATTTGTCGCAATTCTACCATGCTATATTTGCATTCTATTGTCTAATTAATGTTTGCTATTAAGAATATTGTAGTTTATTTTAATTGTGCATTGTAATATAATTGATTGCTATCTTTTTGATGAACCCTAGGACTTTGAAGTGCTCATCAAAGATCATTTTAGGAGGCGTGGTCATAACATTCTGAAGGCTTGTGATGCATATATGAAAGGTTATTTGATTGGCACGCTGACTAAAGATGCATCTGCAAGTGACAAGAGCATACAAAATTCTACTTCTGTGGGTTTCAAGTTGATGTTAGCCAAGATTGTGCAAAAGCTTTACTTGTCGCTGAAGGAGGTTGGAGCTGATTGCGAAAAATTTAAACATCTACAAGGGTTGTAACATAAAGTTTGAAGTTACATCACTTCTCAAAGCCAATAGCATCTGACCACTGCCCAAATTCAAGATTATGAGGTACTGTGAGGTGTAAAGGTTGTGTTGTCATGGTTGATTTCTATCCTTAAAACATTCCATCTCTTGTTTAAAAGACACTACACTTCTCAGAGCTTGAAGGGAGCAGAATTGATTGGACTTATGTTACATTGAGAGAAGCAACCACTAACATAGTAGGCTAGATGTTTGACAATGTTGTTTACTAGTATTTGTTTACATTTTTTATACACATTTGTGGAAGAGGGTAGGGTGGGGTTGGATATTTTATTCTTAGGCATTTGAAAGCCACTTCCTTCTTAGTTGCTTTTCCCACCCAGTTGGAAATAGGTTTTGTTTGTTGTAGGTGTTTAAAGAGTTTGCTGACCTCCACTTTTGCTGGGAAATGATGAATAATTGAAGAATGGATCTTTCTCTTTTTTAAGCATTATGGAATTTTTGTTGAGTGCTAACAGTTAGATCCAACCGTATATCTTATAATTTTTTTTATCTTATATCCAACAACTCATTTAGTCTTCCTTTTGTTGTTAGCATACTAATTAGGCTCTCACCAGCAATGAGTTAAGAGTGGACCCATAATAGTATTTGGACCTACAATTCCACCACCTCAGTTTAGACTAAGTCATTGGCATAAGAAAAAGAACTATGTAAAGTTGTTATATTCTTACTAATAACTAGATGGGAAGCATTCAAAATTATGAAGCCATGAAATAGGTCCTAACATTTTTTGATGAGCAACACTAATCCACTCTTCAATACACTTTTTTTATTAGATAGAAAGTAGAGTTATGTGTGTATAGACAAAGGGAAATTTTGATTATAACTTCAATACACTTGGGTGTGAAGTTATAATCATTTCGGCTAGTCTTTGCCCTTCCAACTTTCAAAATTCTGTTAGGGGACATTAGACCCCTTACATTGTATTTTATTAATGTCACCTTTCACTTAGTTTGAATGCCAAGCGTGTCTACTCCAATTTTAATTTATGAAGTCAATGACTCATGGCTTCATAAGCTTCCAAATGTTGACATAAATTATAAGCTTAAGTAGTGGTACAGTTCCACATTTGAACTGCTTCCTCTAACATAAGCAGGCCTGTTCATTATATCTATTTTCAGAGAAATGAAGGGTACAAGTTTGTTCAAATATTGTACCCTCCTATTGGCAATTCTTGTTTTGCTCTATAGTTTTCTCTTGAACTGTGCCATGGCTACTGTTTACACTGTTGGTGATCAAGAAGGATGGAATAGTCAGACAAATTATGCTTCATGGGCAGAGGGATATAATTTTAGCCTTGGAGATGTTCTTGGTACATCCTTCAAATTATGTTTCTTTCTCGCCTTAATTAATTTTTGTGTGGTCTTGGTCTTAATTAATTTTTTTGGTTATGCAATGTTGAGTCTCTCATCAAATTTTCGTCCAAAAACTAAGAAAATACTATGTTGAGCAAAAGTCGATTGATAAAAAATGCATTTAAATATATTGTTTCTATACCTTTTTTATTATTTTGGACTGTTTTTTTGGTTTAGTTTTCAGGTATGTGAGAGAGCAACATAATGTGTATGAAGTAACAGAAGACACATTCAGATCCTGTAATACAAGTAGTGGAGTATTGGCGAAATATGATAGTGGAGAAGATGGAGTGAAACTTAATAAGGTGAAGAAATATTGGTTCATTTGTGACATACCAGGACATTGCCTTGGGGGCATGAGGTTTGGAATTGAAGCAATAAATAGCAGCAATGCTACTAACTCCATATATGATACATTAATCCCACAAATTGAACCCACCACTTTGGATAATTCTTGTAGGAACTATATATCTGAAAGATGGAGATTGATTAGGAACTTAATTCCTCTAGGATTATTATTTTTTAACTTGTAACTTTTATATATGAAAACTTTGGCTAGGTATGTAGATTTGATTATCTATTTTGTCTACACATTGTTTTTTCATATATGTACTTTCATAATTCATAACCTCTTTTAAAGAACAAGTTTAAAAACCTAAGAAGGTAGAATAAGTTTATAATCCTTCTACATTCTAAATATTTGAAAATTACTTCAAACAACTTCTGCATAGTTTTATTATTGAAATAACTTTTTTGTTTTGTATAACATGCTTACCCAACATATTATGTTCTAGCTAGTAATGATCGATTGTTCTAACATTAATTATGTATCCCCAAGTATCAATTCAAGATTTAAAAAAACAGTTCAACAACACTGCTCAAGTATGATAATGATGGTGGTGATAAGCACCAATCTGATTGTTGTGGAGGTGATGTTGATCCCTTCCCACACCATTTTCTGATGTTGCTGTCATCTCATGATTCCATCCTTTACATGGGTTCCGTGTAAGTTCTAAGAGTGACTCTCTCACATCTTCAGCCTCAACCATTTCACTGTCCTTTTTCTGTTAAACACACCCAAACAAACATTGGAACTCAACCAATTCAATCATTCAATGTATGTATGAAACATGATATCACTTAACTATATATTATATGAGAGATAGAAAATATGTATATGGCATGCCATGATGATATTAATTTGCATGGATGCATGTAACTATTGTAATTGTAATTATGGATATTGTGATCAACTATGATGTAGATTTCTACTATGGATATTGTGGTCAAGTATAAATATTTATATTACATGTTTTTATTAGTTTGAGACATATTTTGGAACATACTTTAAAATAGCATATCCTTGTCCATCTAAGATTTGTGTGATCATAAAATAGGTTTAAATTTAATGTGATATAATATTACATGAATGTGATTGTAAATGGATCCATTGTGATTAGACAGAACCACATTGAGGTAATATTATGATGTTGTTATGACCCTCAATTTGAAATCATAGAAAGTTTAAGAAGGTATATATCTTACCTCCACTTTAAAAACATTAGAGACTAGGCCTTTGTGGCTGGTGACCGTAGCATGTACTACATCCATTCCGAGAGTGTTCAAAGCCTCCATCAATTTCACAAATCCACCCATCTTGTGCTCGGAGAACACCTTCACAAAGTACTCATTCCCATCTATATGAGCCACTTCTACCTGCGGCTGCAATTGCAACCAGTATCACACTTAACTTATGAAGCACAAACGAAACACCACAACTCAAATCTAAACTAAAACAAAAGGAGAACATAGTAAAAAACTAATAATGCATGTCACCCGAGTTTAAGATAGTTAGATATCTAGCAGATGCATGTGTTCTACCATTTCTACCGTATATTTTGTTTTTGGTTTTTATAATGTGTCAATGACACATTTTTTAGCAACCAAGATGCATGTTTTTATGGGAAAAATATTTCTTGAAATCATAAATGTACCACTCCCAATCAAAATTGCTTTTTTGGGCTAAAAATGTGCCTTTGGATAAAATAAAAAATCATTTTTTTAACACATGTAAAAAAGGAGTTTGATACTTAAACTCAAGTATAATTCACATTCATATAGACCATAATTATATAAGCTACTAGGGTAGGTACCTCCATCTGCTGAGTCTGCTTGTCAATAGTAGAAGCATCTACTTCCTGCTTTTGCTTTGTGATATAGCCATTCCCTGAAGTCCCCACATGAAACCCATTTTGGGTCTTACAATGTTCAGATTCTTTGGGTCCAATTTCAGCTCCATTAACAATATCTGCTTCTTTCACACCCACCATATGATTATTGTTATTGAAGCAGTTGCTGTCATCTCCAGTGTCTGAATTTTCCTCAAGCTCATCTTGCAGGTCCTTCACTTGCTTCTGCAAATCCTTCACATACTCAATGGCATCACCAAGAATTGAAGCCCTATCTAGCTTAGAGATTCTTGGCACCAAAGAACGAAGGTTATACAACCTATCATTCAATTTCTTCCTTCTCTTCCTCTCAGCTACAAGGTTCTTGGATTGGTTCCCTTTCCCATTCCTCCTCCTATATTTCCCATCGTCCTCTTCTTCATTCTGGTCACTACAATCTGACATTGAATCTGATCCTTTTTGGCCTTGCTTATGATCCTTTGTGTCCAAAGGTTCAAAATATTGTTGCATGTCTTGTGCATGGTCATTCATATTCATGCATTCATCATTATTATTGGTTTGGTTATTGTCATGAAGGAAGGAACCTTGGTTATTGTAATTGAATTGGTGGTGGTGCATGAAGTTGAGGGAAGAATTGCATAAACCTATGCGGTCTAGAGATATGTCATGTGGGAGACTTGAAGTGTCTGGTGATGCTGTTGTTGTGAGAGGGAAAGAGTGATTGTTGTTCCTGTGATTGTTATTGCCTTCATTTTCATCGCTTACAAGTTGATGATTTGATTGCATGTTGTTGTTGTTGTTGCTTATTGAGTTTACATCAATGTTGAAGCTCATTGAATGGTTGTTCACTGTTTCCTGCTCCACCAATACAATGCACTGTGTTGTAATGAAATCTATTACTTGAAGATCTTCAGGCACCTGTTACAAAATAGTATATATAATGAAAGGAAAGTTTAATGTGTCTATATATATAGGTGCTGCCACTATATGTATTTCGACATATATATATCTCTCCAAGATTGAAGATTATATATATGCTTATGCACAGTGAGATATGATTTTTGTAGTGTTGGGATAACATTTGGTTTATGCATGTGGGTTTGAGTAAATTTAGAGGTATGATATATTATGAAGAAGAATATTAGAAAAAGTATATGTAAATGTGAGTTATTATCCCAATCATTTTCTAAGTATATTGTACTATTTATGCATCTGGTTTGTATATCTAACTACTCCTATATCAATCTTTTTGAGAAAAGGAAAAAATATATGAACAAGTGTGTTACTTTATAATGTGTTTTTCTCTTGTAAGTTGTTAGTGAAATAACATGACAGTACATACTTGTTTAGCCACAAACAGCTCAACTAGTCCACCTGGCACTGGAATCAGAACCTTGGTCCCAATTGTTTCCTGCAAAATTAAAACTCAATTATGTGGAATTACATGAGAAAGAGTGAAATTTATTTTGCATTCAGTAAAGTGAAAGGAAATATGATTTAACGTGAACTTATTAACTTACTTCCAAAATGTTTGAATCCAAGCTTTTGGAATAATTCACCCAATTGGGTTGGTTTGTCAATAGGGTCTGTGCATGAATCCTGCTAATTCATGCACTAAATTAGTCAGACTAGTACTAAATATTTCAATTGAAAATATAGTGAACAAAAGAATGAATCTTATATAAAAATGGCAAATAAAACATATAAATCAAAATAATGAGTAAATAGATACATACCCAGAATCCAAGGGTATGGAAATGGGAAGTTGGGAAAGAAGATGACATGTTTTGATTGTAGGGTGTGGAAAGATAGTATCCCTGCATGAAGAAGCCACTGAAGAGAAAGGGAAAAGGTGTTGTTCCTCATCATCATTTTGATTATTGTTTTCAGTGCCAGCACAACAGCATCCCAACCACTCAACATATCTAAATTTACCAAAAATCACAATTGGACAATAGACATAATATATAGAGAATAAAAATATATAATTAGTTACACATTAATTTAATTTAACCTTTGGTCTTCACTCAATTTCCAGTATACACAATAGTCCCATCCATTAAGACCCACAAGGGGTCTTACTCTCTCAGTTATGTTTTGCATGATCATGTTCATGTTACCTGCAATTATTCATAAAATGACAATAGTTGATCAGACACACTAGTTAGCTACCCGACACAAACCACTTACTAAACAGTGTCTGTCAATTACATAGATCACTTGTCCTACACAGTATCTATCTCGCTATCTATCTCATACCAATTAGAATGTTGTTACACGGATAGAAAAAACAAAAATGTGTTGTATATCAGATATGTACTATTCCTTTCACATGAAACACCCACATGCATCCACGCCAATACTAAATAAAGAGATCAATGAGATATATAGACTTTGCTGAAATTATATAGTAGAATTTCCTCTTTCAACTCCCAAAGGGAAAATGACTATGGTTATGGCTACTACTTCCTTTGACTAAAAGCAATAAAATCAAGAGCAGAATTGAAGAACAAACATAACATAAACAGAAGAAACAAAAGGTAAGATACATACAAACTTAGTTGATAGCAACAGTTAACTGCATTATCATCATTTCATCAGCAAACTGAGACAAAACAAAGCTCCTTATATATCAACAATGTGAGTCTAGAATTAACATAGATACACCATGCATGTTCCTTCTTTATTTCATACAATAATATCTTTATATATATTATTAAGAGAGAAGCTGTTAGAATGGTAGGTGAAATGCAGAGGGTGAATGAGAGAGAGGTTTATGGCACAAAATAATTCATTAGAAACGAGAAATGAGGAGAGAAAGGTGCATTGGAAGATATAAGATTAGTTGGTAATGATGGAAGGAGCATATTGCATGACCAAAGATGGCGTACAAAACCTTAACTACCTATTGCTAAAGATTTTCATTGGTTTTGGGATTAGTATAAAAGGAAAATACACGTTATAACTATATATTAAAGGTTAGAAATTAAAAGATGGAGTGTGTGTGCACTTGATTGTGGATGATGTAAGTGTGTGTAACTATATATTATCACATTTGTTCTTCAATGTAAGTGTAACTTTATTCGCTTATTAATTTACACTCTATATAAATATACTTATATAGTGGTAAAGTCTAAAAGTTTTGAAAATTACTCATGTATAACATTGCACTTTTATCCATGTACTTTTTTTTCTAAGGAGTAAAAAAATTAAAAATCAACAACAATTTTTATTAGATAATTGCCTTAAATTTTCCCCTCTATATATTAATAATACATATTAAACATGTGAAAAGAGTGTCAAAGTTTGAAGTTGTACAACCACATTTTATATCATATAACAACTGAGTCAGCTAAAGGTTATACACCTAACTTATGATTAATTCATATAATTTATATTACTTGATTATTGTGGTTAGTCTCAATTATTTTTCACTTAATCACATTTTAATATATTTGTCTTGATGGATGTGAGCATCAATCATATGCTTAATTTCAAGTCATTAGAATTAAATTAGTTTTAACAATTTTTAATTACTCTCTCTTAGAGTGCGTAATTGTCTCTTACACTAAGTATCGCTTCAAAGTAATAAACAATTTTAATTTGTGTAGTTTGATAGAGTTCCTATTTTTGCCTATAAAGAAAAGTTTAACAAAAGGGGGAATAGTACAAAAATATAATAGACAACATAAAATTTACTTTCCAAGATTCTATTCAAAAGCTTGTAGGCCTATATGAGGGGCGTTTTGTGGCCCATAATGAAAAATAGGAAAATTTGAGTTTGAACCAAAATCATATTTTGATGTTAAAATCAATTAACAAGAAAACAAATATCTTAAAGAAATATTTATAAACGAAACACACTGTTTAGGAACTTGTTATGAGACTATAGCTTCCTCCAAAGTCCAAACCCTCTACCATCATACTAAAATTATTCTGCATTAATTAACCAAATTGTGTAAGGTTTCTTTCCCATAGCACAAAAAATAATATGTGGTTAGAGCCTGAGAAGGCCTTATAGGGACATATACTTCTAACTGCTTTTGCTGCAAAGGACGCAAAAGTCATCGAAGGTTGTAATCGGTGCAGGACCAAAGTCGTCTCACAAAAACAATAGTTTCCTGCATAAATGTAAGTTTTGTCCTATAATCTTTTATACTTTATAAACAATAGTAGTATATACAAATGTACAACTTTCCAAGTATGAATATATAGTTTATATATACATAAAAGATTATATAGTTTATTGCCTTGTCCTACTCATTAATCGGAAAACAAGCTAAGGTATAAGGCAATTTTTGGTTGCCTAAAATTCACTCCATTGTCAATCATACTATAAAATATTTTTATTATATTTTAAAGCAATTCCTAATATGTGACAAATTAAATAAATATTAAATAAAAAACAAATATGGTTAATAAATTATGAAAAAATAAACATTTATTTTACCTTGTGGGCATTGTTACATAATCTCTTCTAGTTTTTTTGGCTTAGTCACTACGCAACTAGAATCATTTAATAAATAAAAAATGAAGCAAACTTGTAGTATTTAACAATTAATTTTCAGAAACCTACTTGATCTATCTTTTAAAAATATATAGATAAATATTTCTTATTATTCTGGATTCATCATTCAGTTATATTAATTTTAGTTAACGACAATTAATACATATACGAATAATAGATAGTAGATTTATTCCATAAAAAACTTTACTTGGTTGATACATGTACTCAACTATAACGTTAACGTGCGGTGACCGTTAAGTTCGGAAAGGATGAAGTATATTCCTTTTCCATTGACAAAATGAATCCTCTAGATGGATGGAATTTTAAATTAGGTAATAAATAAAGGATTTAATAAATATATACTTATTGTCTAAGTATTTTATATATTGTCGGTACTATTTATACTATAATCATCAGTGACACATTCTTAATAAAAATAATATAAAATGATAAATAATATATTAAGTATATAAAAAAGTTAGACAAAGAATGATGTTAAACTCATAAATGAGATGCTTGTGGGAAGAAGTTAGTGATATGGATATGGGGTTAGATAAAAGCACAAATTGTCTATATCATATCAACTAAAGTTACACCATAATAACTAATCAAAAACTAACAAAATATAAGTATGAGTTTGTAATTGGTGATACATAAAAGTGGTATAGAAAATATGGTAGACAATTGTCCCTGTTAGATAGCTTCATCAAAGCGAAACACTCACACATGTAACAGACCGTCATTCTTTACTCCCTTACGTGACTTTCTAGAAACTATACTATGCTAACACCTTATACTATTTTGTTGTACACTTTCTAATGGATTATCTCTTATTCATTTATAGATTTTGCTTAGTAACAAATGTATTTCTTACTTTATTCATTTATAGATTTTGCTTTTTCTTCTTCATTCCAACAAATATTGCTCACAATAATCAAATTATTGATTCTTTAGTCATCTTAAATATCTAATAGATTTTTACATAACTAAACAAATGCATTATTGAGAGTACTGTTAGCATGCTGTAATAGTTGAATAGACGACTCACCAATTACTTGAATGTTCATAATATTGAAAAACTAATAAAAAAGTTAATACATATTAAGGACAAAATTTAGGTAAAATATTATATGTGATAGTGGTACAGGCGATCTATTAGAGGACGATATGTGGATATTTTTGTATACTTCAAGGTAGAAACATTTATTAGATTTACAATCTAACATTTCCTACCTTGAAAGTATACAAAAATATTCACACATCATCATCTAATAGATCACTTGTATCACTGGCACCTATGGTACTTTACCTAAGTTTTATCCTTTAATATATAATATATAACTTTATGGTAGACAATTTTTATAATTATAAACAAAAGTAACGATTATGTATTTAAATCCACAAAAATAGTTTGGTAAAAATAAGCTACTTTTATAAAATAAAATAAAAAATCGACCGATGAGGCCCTATGATTTTTTTATTTAGTATAACTGTTTTCAGCGGGATTTAACTAGTAAAGGAAGACTGGTTTTTTTGGGTTCAAATAATGAGTACAATTTCCATATCTATTCATTTATATCTTATTTCTTTAAGATTATGGATGATTAGTGTAAAGATTTATACATAATTACTACATTATTCATTTGAATTATTTCTTTTAAAGAGTTAATAATGATTATTAAATATGAATAATTAATAATACAATAATAATATATAGAACTCGTACAATTTCAATATTCACATTTTTTTTCTACATAAACTAATTAATTTAAATTGACAATTGCATTTAAATATATAAGTTTTAATATTTTATATTATAATATTTAATTTGAAATAGATTTGGATGATTTATATTATAACTTTAATTATTTAATCAGTAATAAAATATTTCTTTATCTTCACTTTATTTTATGGATAACTTTATCATTCAAAAGTTTATATTTACATCTTTCTTTTTTCTTTCTCTGATAATGCCTAAGGTGAACCATGTTTTTTGCATTAAATTTAGTGGGTGATAATGTGATGATTTTATGATATAAATTAAAAGTAGTTATTGATTTAATTTAAAAGGAAATAATATAGAAACGTAAGAAAAATAAATATTTTAATTGAAATGTAGATCACTTATCCCAATATTTAGTGTTACATTATGTCATGACTCAATCAATAATATTAACTAATTAAGAAAATAATTTATTTTTAGGGGAGGGATTCACTTACTCCCAATTTTAATCATTCAATCTTGGAAAATTCAATGGTTTGAATTGGTAAGTACATCTAAACCATTAAATTTTCTAAGATTGGATGATTAAGATGTGAAGTAAGTCACTTTCCACATAAGTGGATCCATTCTCTTATTTTTATTACTTTGTAGACATGAATTTTTTTGGACATGTTATCCTGGTTTATAACGGAAAGAGTATAATATTATTTAGAGATTTTGTTGGTGAAAGAGTCTCCGTAAGTTCTAAAATTCAAAAGGCACAGGCACATGGTCAAAAAACAAACGCTTCCTTCTGTTTCACGTCTCTTTCATTGATGGCTTGCTGAGCAGGAACAAAGAAAAAAAGGATCACATTTGAATTCTCGTCAAATACTGTTTCTTTATTTCGATTTTGTGTTGCACCACTTATTTCTTCAACCAATTCCATCAACATCTTCTCTCTCTCTCTCTCTTCCTAGGTACCTCTTTTTTCATTCCTTCGTTCTCTTCTCTTTCTTTTATGGCTACCTCTTTCTGCTGTACGTCTTTCTACTTCCGATTCTTCTTTTCTTTTCTTCTTTTTATTATGATAACTCTTAACATATATGAATTGATGAAGTGAAGTGACGCGATCATTCAGCTGCTTCAGTTTTTATTATCGTTTCTTTGTAAAATTATGATTCGCTCTTGAATTTTTTTTAGGTTCTTAGTTTTTTGGTTTCGATTTTTTCTATAGCAGTGATTTTTTTTCCACATAAATTGTTTTGCTCATTTTATTTTATATTTTTGGGGGGAGGGGTTGGTGGAAAACAGTGTTTTAATTCAATTTGCGGCCATGTTTGTGTGGTTAGAATGATTAATATGAGTATTTAGTAGGAGATTATAGCATTACTCTTGTTCTTAGGCTGCAATTGTGGCGAGTCGATAATAATATTAGGGCTGGGAAGTACAATTTAAAACAGTGGTAGAAAGAATTATGATATGATATGTGTATTTGTTGTATAGTTGAAGTTATTTATTTGGTCAATGCAACAGTTAAAATTGGGTTGGTTCATACCAAAGGTGAGGCAGGTGACACTTGGAAAGAGATGGCTCAGAAGGAAAGAGTTATGCCAAATTGTGCATATGCTTGTAATCCATATCATGAATGCACAGAATTTTGCTTGCAAAAGATCAAGGAAATCAAGCCTACTAAAACTAAAAAAGGTGCAGGTTAGGGGTTAATATTCCTGCTTTCTATGTGTATGTACATGTATTTAACTCTTTTGTGTGAATGATAACATCATTTCTGAATTATTAGTTGCCAATCCTGAAAAAACAATTTCTCCTTAAGGATTTTAGTTAGAAATATGGATCCCTTTTAACTGTTGTAACTTGTAAAAAGGCATGGCACCCTTTTTGATATGTTTTAAACCAAAATTCAGAATCACTTATTTAGTGCTATCAATTTTAACTACTGTAAAATAGCTGTTCTTTTGTGCCTGTTTTCATTTTTACTTTTATTCTTATTTGTGGTTTTGGAAACTGTTTTGATTTTTTATATACTTTGAGCTCTGCTTGAAATTGCTCATGATTAATGTGTATTTCATAACTGATCTTAGATAAGAATACTCTAATGCTTCAAATTCAGCCAATATATTTGGAGTGTGTAGTTGCCAATCTCTGAATACATGTACAATCTGTCTTTTTTCATGTTTATGTTCAAAGATTACCGGAGAAGTGTTACGGATGGTGATCTTGGCAAAAAGGTGAATGGAGGAAAAAACACACACATAGGTTGCCCTAAAGCATCTAATCCTTACCATGCGTGTGATGAACATTGCAACAGAAGATTTTCAGTAGCTGATTCAGGTTTACCCCTTTTTAGTCTTCTATTTAAGGATATTTGTCTTCTAAAGTTCAGTACTATTGCTGCTCATTCTTATTAAACATTTAACCAGTTATACTTGTGTCTTCTTGTGGTGAGTTTATTTGATGGTTATGATTCTTACAGTAGCAACATTTCTCTTAGTTTATTTGATCGAATATATTTTACCAAAACAATCTTCCACGCTATAAAAAAAGACCAAGCGGATTTTAAGAAATTAGAATTATCTCAAAGGGGACCTAAATGATATTCCTGCTTTTATTTTTAGTGCAGTACAATATGTTGCCGCCTCTTCCATTTACTATATGCCATGTAGACTAACCTCTTTCATCATATGAAACTAGCATGGGACTTATCTTTATTTTTCCAAAAAACAGATTGTTTAATGATTGAAAATAAACTCTGCTATCATTTGATTATTTGTCTTTAATAAAACATTTTATCTGTCAATCTCATAGGTCCATGCTATCTGTGTAATTGGTTTGCTAAGTTCACACAGAATATTTAAATGTCCATGAGTTAAGAGATGATGGTGCCATAAAGCATAAACTCCATTTGGTTAATAAAGTTGGTAGCATGACTTGTCAGCTTCTTTGTTTGATTAGTTACAAAAATGTTACTTTGTCTTGATAAACAGATCATGGATACACTGAGAGAATTTTCACACACTATGAATGTTTCTGACTGCAACTCAAATTGCAGGTACATTGTTGCTTGGCAGAAGAAAGAAGCAAGGTTCTAAGCCAGAACTTCCTATTCTTGACAGTGTTCCAGCCTCAAAAATTGGGGCTATTTATCTCTCTGCTGCATCATCGCCATTATCAAAGTATTCTGAAGATAAAAAAGTGGAGCCAAAACAAAGTGAGATAATACCAGTTTCTGGAGAAATACATATTCAAGATATCAAGGTAGTGGTTTCTCTTTACTCTCACGTTCTTAGTACAATTATGTTTAAAATTTTGATCTAATGCAAGCAAATCAATGTCGAGCAACTTATGTAGCACCGTGCTTCAAAATGGTTGTTGCACTAGTCCTGATATGTATCATATCAGATACCTCGGTACTTTTTTTATACTTTTCATCTATGTATGTTTTAATTATTTTATGAATTGTCCGTATCAACATATCTCAATTGTGTCGTTTTTGTGTCTAGTGTTATCCATGCTTCCTAGTTAAGCAATAAGCATATATTTGACTTGTCTCTTGTACTTGTTTTTGGGAAAGCATGTTAATCACAAAGTCCAACCAAACAAGGATGATGATGTGTACGTTGCTGCCAACCCAATAGGAACCAAGCATGAAGGGGACAAAAATTCTTCAACTAAAGTTGTTCCGATCCCCAATGTTTATGGCACAGGAGGTCTCATTACATCAGCTGTTGAGTCCATGGACTTCAATTTATACGACATCTCCAATGATAATGACGAAAGTGATGGAGAGGAGACCGGGTCAATGGTTTCCGAGTCTCGTGTTCCTGTTGGAAGTTATCATGTGAAAGAAAGCTTTGTTCCCATCCTGACGTCCATCTTTAAGAAGCATGGAGATATAGGAGCAAGCTGCCACCTGGAATCCGTTGTAATGCGGTCCTATTACATAGAGTGTGTGTGCTTTGTGGTCCAAGAGTTACAATCAACCTCAATAGCGCACCTAACAAAGTCCAATGTCAAAGAATTGTTGGCAATTCTTAAGGATGTAGAATCTGCTCAACTTAATGTAGCCTGGTTGCGTAGCATACTCGACGAAATTGCTGAGAACATTGATTTTATCAACCAACACCAGGCCGCAGAGATGGCAAAGGCTAACTATGATCAAGAAACTGAACAACTGAGGGAAGTGCTGGATTCAGAACTTAAAAGTTTGGCTCAGAAAGAACAAGAGGTAACTGATACTAAAACAAGAATTGAAGAAATTAAGGAACGTTTGGACCAGCTTGCGCTGAAGACTTCTGATCTGGACAAGAATCTGTTGTCTATCAAGTCCAAGGTTGATAATTTGGATAGTAAATCCATACTGAAAGAACTATTGTAATGCAACTGCTTAGCCAATTTGTCTCTGACTGCACATTTAATACTGTGGTAATGCTTTACAAGTAGAGTATGCTACTGAATAAAATGCACATGAGCTATTGTTTCAAGATAGGTAGTTTTTATAAATGCATGTTACACCCTACATACATGAACCCTCACAATTGTACTTGAGGTATTCATATTTAATTATTCTATTTATGTATCAAATTATGCCAACAATGTTGAGTTTATGGTAATTTAGTATCCTCTGTATACAAACACTTTGTTTGATCACCCGGGCCAGGTATTGTGTTATAGCCTTAGTGTTCTCAGGTGAGTGTTCAATAGAAACTTTTTTTCTTAATTTATAGACATTGGGTAACATCATAAGAACTACTTATTTCTAATGATAGAACTATATGGAATAGAGTTATACCGATAAAATAGTTGAATTTCTGTAGCATATATAAATTTTGAAAAGAAATTCTTAGGAGGAATTATATTCGCATCCTAATCTTCTTATCTCGAAACAACCCGTTGACAAAAATACTGGTTATTGTTATTGATTGGTGACTAGGGATCTATTGACAAAATAATAATAATTGGCGATGTAAAAATAAATGGGGCCGTTAAATACAAAATACTATTTCTTCTCCTTTTACGTGACACTTTAGTATTTTCACAAAAATCCAATCCGATATAATACGATTATAATTACGGAAGGTTCCTTAGATTCTCAGGAATACTAAAAAGGTCAATAATTTTAGTTATGTAAGGTTCACTAGAGTATCATAAATACAAAAAAAAAAATGTGAATGATTCAATATATGGTACGGACCATTGAACCTCCGATTCAATCCAATCTGGTAGTTGCTCGCTTGTACTCACAGGTTCACCTCCTTCTCTTTATCTAAACCAAAAGAGGAACATTGAACCTCGACCAAACTCTTCGAATTTCAATTTGTTTCATCCATCGACATTCTTCTCTCAATTACAACTTCCGTAGCCGCTATTTAATATGTTTTATTAATTAGGGTTTTCTTTTGCTAATATTGTTGTAGAACATGTCTGATGAACGAGATGTGCACCCTGATTGCCGTAATGCCACTAATCCTTACCATCAATGCACTGATTACTGCTTTCGGATTATAGCTGAAACCAAAATCAGGATTCAGCAATATCTTCATTCGGGTTTGTTTTTTCATTTACATTCTCTACTATCCATTATCATGTTCTCTAGTTTTAAATAATAATTGGATTGTTATCTGAAGCTTCTAATTGTTTTTATGACTAAGGGTTGGACAAACTTAAGGAAAAAAAGCTTTTTTTTGCGTATTCCAAAAAATATTATTGATTAATCACTTAATTAAGCTATTTACACAAATGCGCTCTAAGTTTTGTCATATTATTTCCCCATTTAAAGTATATGTGCTTAGTAAGCGGATAAGATAATCTATCTTACTGAAAATGTTCATTTCAATTTTAAACTTCGCTAACAGGTCCTTAGGTTACAGAACTTCTGTTTAGTTATTTTAGGATTTTCTGTGATAAAAAGTTTCATCTTATATTTTTTGGTATTAAGCCATATTTACATACTGTCTTTTATATCTATCAGAAGTTGCACAAGGTAGTGGTGGAAGTAGTAGTAAGCAAGCCATCCCAGATGAAGATGTTCATAATGAAAGACCCAAACTTGAAGAAAATTCTGATAGTGATCCTGACCAGCCTTCCGAGAAGGAAGTGGAGGTTGACTACACAAAACTCACCGGGAGACAGAAAAAGTGGATGGAGTTGAGAGCCAAGATGGTAAGTTTATCACAAATTTTCTTGTTCAGTACTTAATTTATTCGAAGTTAACTTAGGATCCTTGTTTTGTTTCCTTGGCAGCAAGAAGCAAAAAAACGTAATCAAGTTGAAATAGCTGCTGAAAAGAAGAGGATGGAAGGTCCAACAGAGTCTAGGGGTGTTTCTAAACAGAAGTGGCTTGAGGACAGGAAGAAAAAGATAGGAAAACTTCTTGACGCAAATGGATTGGATATGACAAAGGCTTATATGCTTGACACACAAGAGGCAGCAGAAGTGAAATACAAGAAATGGGAGAAGGATCCTGCTCCTTCTGGCTGGGATGGTATGTTTTATAATTAACCAAGAAATGTTTTTACACAACCAATACATTACCTTTCTGGCTGGCATGGTTATGTTCTTGCATGTTTATATATGCAGTTGTAGAATATACTTGTACTAATGTACCCTTTTCTTTATGCATAAACTTAAAACATAGTTTCAAAAAATATCAAGATTTGCAAACTCATATGTTGTTTCTCCTTGATTAACTATAGATATACTCTGGAGGTGAAATATTGATAAAATCATCTTTATGCACCAAAACTTACCTCATGTTATGGGATTAGATAGTTTTTTCACTTATCCTGTCTATTATTTTGGAGATTCCCTTTTTAGTGCATTCAAATTAAAATTGAATCCTACAGGAAACAGGTGCATTCCTATTTCTGACTATTTAATTGACTGCACAATCATCTCCAAGAACTTTCATGTTGTAGATTAGTTCCAACTGGGGCTGAAACTGATTTGATTATTTTCAGTTTTTAACCAGAAGACGTTATACAATGCATACAAAAAGCGGAGCAGCAAAATTGAGGTTGATGTTGAAGAATACAATAGAATGAAAGATGCTGATCCAGAGTTCTACCGTGAAGCCACAAGTCTCCAGTATGGAAAGGTATACTTCCAAAACATATTAATCACCCCTTTCAACTTATTAACTGTATTGAGTATTTGTGACTCTTGTCTTTCCTTTCATTATAGGCACCAAAAATCTCAGAGGACAAGATTGATAGAATGGTACAGGAGCTAAAGGATAGGGATGAGAAGCGCAATTCATTTAGCAGGAGAAGACGATTTCATGAAGAGAAGGATATTGACTCAATCAATGACCGCAATGAGCATTTCAACAAGAAGATTGAGCGAGCCTTCGGTAAATACACACTGGAAATTAAAAATAATCTTGAGCGAGGAACTGCCTTGCCTGACTAATGTACCTGCTTATGCAGTGAATTGTGTTATTATTAGCTGGGTGTTCTGTACTGATAGATTTAAATGGTGTATTGCATTTTTTAACTGTTTTTTTAATCATGTAAGACTATAATCAATATTTTGCAATGCTCATATGGAACATTCTGGAGCCACTTTGAACTTCAAATGCTAATGGTTCTTATTGGCACTCATCTAAACCATAACATAGATATGGAGTTAATAGAGGGTATTTTAAGGAAATTTAGACCTCGCATCACGCACGCGTGCACATATACACACCAAACTTCCCCACATATATTTAACCCTGTCAGGTCAAGGTCTTTTTCTTTGCTTTTGCGATTGTGATCTCATGCATTGAAGATTTATTTGTTATTCCTTTCTGTTGGCCCTTTAAGGTAGATCTTATGCTTCTAACCTTCTCAATTCTGACCCTGCTAATATTGAGGGAGCTGAAGTGAGAGTAAAGTTGTAACTTCTGCTAGTGCTTCTAATCCTTGTTTGTAAACAGTATATGGGAATACCTTCCTTAAAAAATATAACCAACCACAAAATGCGTTTGACACTTTCCATTGTTCTCATAGGAAAGGGGCCTTAATATGTAACAATGTGTAACTTTTTATTACAATAATAACTACGAAGTCTTTATCTCATTAGCTGTGGTCGACTAAATAGATAGAACGACGCTGTATATTATATCATAAATCATATTCATCAAAATTATAATTGCCGTTGTTGGGGATCAAACTCAGGTCATCTAAGTGAGAGGTGGGAATACTTACCATTATACTACAACTACTTTGATTCACATAATTGATTGTAGTTTGTCCATTCTCTGTACAACATCTCAGGGTTCAAAATTCATACTCATCAAGAAAATCTCATAGCAGTACTAATCTAGAATGGTGCCCCTTTTAACATAAAACCCCATCACCTCTTAAGCTGACACATCTTTTCTAAGACATGAAACTAAAGCATGCCCGTTCCCCCATTAGCAAACACCCATCAATGTTTATGTTGGAAACAAAATAAACTAATCAAATAAATGCATGTTGTCATATGCCACTCAAGGTTTGCAAATGCAAGCCAATACACTTTGATATAATATCAAAAGGAGTTCATACTTGAGAGGTTTTTATTATTAAAAAACCAGAAAGTTCCAGAGCTTAAATTTGCACAAAATCTTCATAGTCATGAACATAAAAGCTCACCATCTCATTATTTAAAAAGAAGTACGAAAAAAAGGAAGACATGTTGTTTTTCAATTAAAAAAGCATGAGTACATCTTCTGGTTCTCCTCCTCCTCTTGAGGTGTAAAATCATTCTTAATATTAAAAGTCTGACGTATCTGATCTGGGTTCTTTCCCTTTATCTTTTCAGCCACTGTCTTGCATGCCAAATCAAGGAGTTTCTCATTCCCCAGATTTGATGCTGCCTGAAATATCAGATATATATATATATATCAAATAATGTGAATGAAAAAAATAATGTAACATGTTTGTGTGTGATTAACCAGAAAATACATTATTGATATATGATCATACCATCATGCAGAGATCACATACACTTAGTTCTGTTACCACAAATTAGTTCGAAATATGAAATCTAAAATCCAATTTTATAAAATGTTTGAATGCTTGACAGATATCTGAAATTGTGGGCCATGTATATATAATATTGAATGCTGCAACTCAACTATGTATAATATCCGATCACAATTACATAAATTATAAACAAATGTAATTGTGTCCATATCTAACTCTAGTCCTAGTTAGTTTGTATAACAAAATTCAGAACCATTGAGCACGTGATATCTCCACAAATTTTACACTAAATTTTAAAGATCCAATTCACCATGATTCCCTATTAAACTATATATTTATTAAGGATACTAATGAAAACAAAAAGAATGATTCAAGAAACAATATTGACATAAAGATCAAGAATTGAACTAACCGTGAGTATGTCATATAATGTATCCATATCAACCTTCATAAAATTTGCATCCCAAGCTTCAAGTATTTTTTTATTGGCCTCACTACCAGCAACACCATACTCATCATGCTTCTTCACATATTGAATAATCTTGGACAGGATTTGGGTAGAGATTTTCAGAGAAATGGTAATAGTGTTGATGAACTTCCCATCAATGAAGTGCTTGATTTTTTTACATTGATCTATGAACATTTCTTCCACTTCAATGGCATCACCTTCAAGGCTCTTCAAAATTATCATCTTTTTTGTTGATGATGAAGCCATGGTTAATTCTTTTTGGCCTAGCTAACCTCAATTCCACATACAAATAATATGACTTACAAGTATTATTTATATGCAAATGATACCTTACTCAATAAGCATATAAAATTTTATTAATATAATTACTATTATATAAATTATTTTTCAATTCATCTATATAATTAACATTCATACAAAATAATATATGTTAATATTACTAAAATTTAAGACAATAGTCAAATACTTTCTTATAATATACATAATTTTATATAGTAAGTCAAAGTTTCAACTGATAAACGACGACCGCATTAATCGCTCGTCACACTTAACACGAATAAATAATGTTTATTTTGAGCACTTTACAAAATTGTGTCATTAAGCAAGAATATGGATTATTAGGAGGGTTCAGTATTGATAGAGAAAATGACATATGACACTTACAAAATTTTAATGGTGCAGATTTTAAATTGTTTCTAATTAAATTTTATTTTTAAACATTCAAATCATTATGGGCCTCACATTAATTTCAGTATTGGGTTATCCATTATTGGAGTGGATCTCAACCCATTAAACAATAATATTTTTATTTTTCTATTTATGTACTTATTTCTATATTACAATTATATATAAATAAGGTAAGAAAAGTAAATGTAATTATTAACAATATTTCTCTAACAAAAAAGGAATGGTGAAGGAAGGATCCTCAAAACCCATAGCAAGAATGAAACCGTAGCTAGTTCTCAATATGGTAGCTAGCTGTCATTTTTTAGGAATTTTTGTTGTATTTTTACCATATTTTTTGGACTGAGGTGGTAAAAAAAATACCAAAGTTATATTATTATAAATAAAATATTAATAAAAAATTGAATGGTTACAAATGAAAATATTATTAAATAATTTGCTTAATCAATTATATCTTTCACTTTTGGATAAGGAATTAATCTATTTTGGAGTTTGTAACTGTCACTCCTAACAAATATTGTTCCCAGGAGACGAATCTTTAACATTTGTTCGAGTACAATACATGAGGATCCAGTGTAATCTTACACCAGTAGATCAATACATCATTAGTTGATATGAAGTATTTTTTTTATTTTCTAAAATAATATATCTACGCGCTTATCTTTATGTTTATTAATATTTTCCTTTAAAAATATATCATTTGGGTATTTGTTTATAGTATCAGTTTCAATTATTTTTTTAATTATTAACTTTATAAAATAAAGTACCATAAGAGTGATGGATCACATCATTTCTAAATGGGATACATTGAAGTTAGGTAGCCTAGTAAGAATTAACCATGTCTAAGTTCATTGAGCATGAGAAGAAGCATGTTGAATTTAGTTTCAATGGTTGGGATGTAGTGTTTATGAAGGTTGACATGAACATACTATATAACCTAGCTATAGCCACCATAAGTTTCATTCTGGCTCTCTGTCTTGAAGTTTGTAACATTGTTTTTTCTTTGCTGGGAGAGTAGTTTTGTTAATAATAACTATCCATGATAATATATAGTTTAATAGGGTTTTGTGATCAACTAGATATTGCATTTAGCATAGTTAGAAAACTCATCTAGATATCAAGTCATAGTTTTTTTTGGATTTTGGCTATAATTGTTTTCCAACATTAACTATCACCTAGATATCTAGATGTCTTTTTTGATCAAATCTTGTGGGTAATGTTTGCAATCCCAATGCGATTGTGACATTGAATATAACTATATCTTAAAAGCTATTTGATTTTCCTAAGTTGGTGGATTTAGAATGTTTAGTTATAAATATGAAGTGAAAAAAAATTGAAATATTATAAGTAAAATGGTGGGCCAATGCACCAAGGAGAGAGATGGTTTGACATGTTCATTTATGTTTAATTAATATTTCAAGTACATTACAAGCATTTGATACTAATATTAAGATGACAGTATTTATTATCATACACCCTTGGCTATTTCATATTTCCATGTGATCAGAGCCAACTCAACACACAAAAATTGTGTTATTTTTGCAGCCTATGCCTGTGAAACTGGCAACCCTGCATTTTTGAAAGAAAATATGTGTGTTGTCAAGAGGGTTTAAATCAAAACAAAATGGTATTATATATTAATTACCAAGGTCTTTTGCATTAACAATGCTTGGGCTTGCAGCTGGTGGTGGAGCATTCTCATTAAGGAATGGTTCCACTTTATTGGCATCAAACCAAACTGGATACCCTTTAATCTTTCCCTGTATTACATGATGAGCTTCAACAATAAACTTAGAGTTAAAGTGATCAAAGAAATAAATCCAAGATAAATAAAACACAGGCATATACCAGCACATTTAGAGCTGCTAATGTGGCCATTCCCTCACGGGTCCACTGCAAAGACAGATAAAATAATTCATTGTTTTTAGAGCTGCTAATGTCGCGCCCCGATTTTCGGTTACACGACTTCATACAAGATTAATATAATGCGCAGGTTAGAATTAATTACCTTGGAGGCAGATGCAATGTGAGGTACCACAACAGCATTCTTCAACTCTGCAAGCCCAGGTTTCATGTAGGGCTCATCCTAATAAAAATGAAATCATGTAGAGACTTAAAAAGATAGCTTAACACATTCAAGTATTCATACACGTGGATGGTTCAATTACCTCAAACACATCAAGTCCTGCTCGAAACATCGGATTCTGCTTCAAATGCTCCACAAGTGCAACTTCATCAACAACAGGCCCTCTACTGCAGTTTATCAGAATTGCTTCCTGTAATAGGGATATCATTACTAACAGAGTTTGCATCTCTTTATGCTATAAATATATTTGATTTTCAATCACAAGCATGTTCTTCAAATTTTATACCTTCTTCATCTTGGAGAGTCTTTCCTTGTTCACTAGATGATAAGTGGTTTTATCCAAGATAGGATGAAGACTAATCTACAAAAGCTCCCATGGTAAATCATATTATTTGGAACAAAAAATATTGTATGCCAGAGGTAGTACATTAAATTTCCAGCATGAAGATCTTACTAGATCTGCTTCTTGGAGGACCTCATCCATGGATGCTGCTCTTTTCCAAGTCACTGGTTGTTCGCCATTTGCTTTCAAGAACTCGGCATACGCTGCAATAGGAAAAAAGTTCAGAATCATAAGTTCACAATAATATCATTTATAAATAGGGGTGCGGGTGATGAGGTACATGCCTGTAACAAACTTTTCCAGCCGAGTAGCCTGGTAGAGATCGAAGTAAATTAGGTTCATCTTGAATCCTTCAACCTGATACAACGGAAAATAAGTTTTTTTCATCAGTAGTTCAAAAATATAATGCCCAATTGCTTATTATCATCGAGCATCAAAGACAACTTAAAGTCATCAGTATCAACAATCTAAGAGTGCAGTTGTAAGATTACAAGTTACAGTTTTGGTGGGGGAGTCGTAGTAGCCTTGACAACTTTGAATATGCTGATCATATGAATAATCAATTATCAGCAACTAAAGATCTTAAAGTTGTTGCTTTTCAAGTAATACATTACATTACAGCAAAAGGATTGAAGTCAAGAGCTTAGTGCTCTTTCAAAATTATGATATAAAAGAAAGAATCGAGATTATAGTTTTACTTGTTTTAAAGTAGTAAATGAATTTCGCCAAGGATATATCCTTTACGCTATTCAGCAGTCAACAGCCAAGTAAATTTTGAGTGACAAATATAGCATACAACAAATGCAACTCATCAAGTGAACCTGGAGTAGAAAGAACATCCGGTGTGAGATTTATTGAAATTTTGACATATTACCATCATTCTTGCATAAGCTGATCCGATACGGCCAGCTCCAATAACACCAACCGTTTGTCCTTTCAGCAGGTTTCCAACAAATCTGCGAGAGAAACAAAATCGAAGCAGTCATTCCAACCACCAGAAGAAGTATGTCACTTGCATTACATAATCCATTAAACTTCATAGTATTAAGCATTATTATTAATAGAATGAAAGAAGAGTGGAATATTAGTAGTTTTCGTACAGATGAGGTAGCCATCCATCATATAATCCAGCCCTCATGAACTCATCTGCCTCGACTATCCTTCTCGCAGCTGCTAAAGACAGTGAAGCTGCCAGCTCTGCTGTTGTCTCAGTTAGCACTCCCTACCAAATAATGCATGAACTCATATTATAACATAGAATCATTATTTCCTACTCAAAAGGCTATAGCCTTTTCTCATAAAATATACTCAACATAGCTGAACCGGATATGGATACTCTAAACTCTAAATAAAGATCGGCTCCGAGGTGAGAAAGTAAAGTTATATCCTACCTTAAACCATCTAGTGCAATAAAATCACAATAACTTCATCAAATCAAAGGTAGTTACACCCTACTTTCTCCCTTTTGAAACAACATCACTTTATAGGATCCAAATGCAACTAAACCCACATCAGCATCACACACACACTAACACATGCATAATTGCAAATTTTGTGTTACCAACTATGATAAATAAAAGGGGAAAAGAGGTAGCTTACAGGAGTATTTCCAACAGCAACACCATACTTGTTTGCAGCATTGACATCCACATTATTGTAGCCAACAGCCATGTTACTGAAAGCTTTTCCTCCTGCTCTACTCAAGGCAGAGAACAACTCTTCTCCCCAGTCTTCAGTCAACTGTAATAGAAACTAACTCCATCACAGATTCACTAATTCCAAAAGCAATGAAAACCCACACTAGAAAACAAAAATGATAAAATAACAATAAAAAAGTTAATCAGACTCTTTCTTCATTGAATTGATATCATTACCTGCCCTATAACTCCATCACACTTATCACCAATCAAAGCAATGATGTCTTCAACTGACAGAATAGTTTTCTTCTCTGTACATATCTGATTAGTACACAAGAAACAAAAACACATTAAAAATATGTTTATTACTAAAGAAAAGACATGCATAGAAGAAGCAAGGTGAATATAAAGACAAAGGTGATTACTTCAACACGACAATCTTGGTGGACTAGAAGATTTATCCAACGAGTTCCAGGCATTGGTTTTGTGCTAACAACTCTGTATTTCCCATTTGGGTTCCATACCTCAATGGACACTGGCTTGGCCATGAAGACAATAACACTGTGTGCTGTGGATAACTAACTAGTTTCACTTCAAAGTTGTAACAAGCTACACTGAAATATAAGTATAGTATATATAATCTGGTGTGAAATGCTATAGCATACTAATTTATTCCCGACCAATAAGATTCTGACTTGTGATAAAATGACATGATTGTGTTGATGATTGGAGTCTTTATTCATGTCTCACTTTGTATATCGGGTCAATTAGAAAACTACACTCAACTAAAAAGAAAAATAAAAAAATCAAAAATTATTATTTTAATATTATTTTGTAAAATTTGATTAGATAAAAATACGAAGAGGTGAAAATTCTGGAACATGGATCCTGTTGAGTTAATAGTTGAAGTTGCATATATGAATTCAGATAATGTGAGTTCATGAGGGGAACATATTGAGAGAAATGGAAGTGTATTTGGGCCTTACATTGGGAATTGGGAGGATAACATCAATCTTATCGACTTGCAGCTGTTGCTTTTACAATAAAAAGTTGAAGAACTATCACTTTCCATTTCATATAATGGATTAACTATTTTTTTTCAAATGTTTGAAGAATCTGTTCCATGATTATTTTAATACACAAACATTTTTTCTTTGCTATAAAACATATTCAAGTTTTGGGTATCTTTGGAGTCATTTCTTTACTATTTGGGGTTCCTAATATGGTCTCGAGCCAATTAAAATGTGTCATTTAATTTGAAAAATAATTATAAAAATATAAAATAATATTTTATATTATTTGATATAATATCATTAGATAAGAATATTACTATATAATTCATTTGAGACTGATGATTTGTTCAACTAAATATATACATTTAACCTAGTTTACGTGAAATATAAGATATTTCATTCTCTTCCATGTTTTATATTATATTTGTTTCAATTTTTTATATTCTAGAAATTAAACACACATGTAATACCTTTTATTTATCTATTTATCTTAAATGCAGTTTGGGATGTAGATTAAATGAAATTATTTTGTACTTAAATTTATATCATTTAATAATTTCTTAAACATAAAGAGTATGGAACACAAATGTATCAAAACTAATTTGTCATGAAAATTCATACATTTTCAAAATAATATATAAGATTTAAAACTAGAGCTTCATTATTATTTGTAATCTAATCAATTATTGAATTATAGGTTAGAAATAATAATATTATATTTATAAATTTGGAATTTAATTAATGAATTGATCTATTATTATATCAACAATATGACTCATATGACATTAATAATATAAACTAAACTAATAGACATGTAAGATAAAATATATGTGTCCTAATAATACATATGAGATGGAAGGTACCTCGTATTACTAGAGAGTAATCCATTAAATAGTTTGATTTCATGGAAATATAATTGAAAGGATAAAAAGGCTTGGAACTATTGAATGAATAAATAGCAGTTTTGATAGAAGAGTGAGTGAGAAAGAGAAATGGAGGTAGAAGGATCATCGAAGAAGATGATAGCGACGCAGGAGGAGATGGTTCAAGCTAGGGTTCCATTGGCTTATAGAGACCAATGCGCACATTTGCTTATACCTCTCAATAAATGCAGACAATCTGAGTTCTATCTTCCTTGGAAATGCGAGAACGAACGTCACTCTTATGAGAAATGCGAATACGAACTCGTCATGGAGCGAATGCTTCAGATGAAGAAGATTCGCGAAGAACAAGCCAACTTCAAACATTCTCAGCCTCAATCCGCTGCTGTTCTCCTCATCCCCAAAACTGCCAATGCCTAAGGTACGCTTCATTCCAATTTTGATCTAATATTTTTATATGATCATCAATTGTTTGTATTCTGATTATGATCTATTCTGGTTATGTGATTTCTTCAGAATTTGATCCACCTCAGTTTAGGTGTTTGTTTTTCTTATACATCAAATCTTTGGGTTTGTCTATGTTCTTGTATCATGTGAATTTTGAAGGATAAATAACCAGTTATCTTCCCTTGGTCTATTCTGGAATAATCCCTTTTAGGTAGCTTGTGTCTGTCTTTTGCTGATTTGTTATCAAGTGAGGCAGAAACAATTTTAGCTCCCGGTAAAGACTAAGGGAGATTCCCATTGCATGGTTGTTGAACTCTTGAGTTAACACAAGTTTATGATCATGTCACAAAAATGACCAAACTTGCTTTCAAACTCTCTTTTTGGTTAACTCACATGAGTTTAAGTAAATACATAATAAAGTTAATAAATTCTTGATTTGACTTGCAACTTTATAAGCCTATATTTATGCACTAATGTGGCCTCGGAATGTGTATTTTTGGTTGAAGTTTATAAGCCAATAAATTAATGAGCGTCAGAGGGAGAAGAAGGATTTGAAAATTGGACTGAAGTAGAAGATTGATGTATAAAAGAGGAATTAGAAGAGGTAGGATTATGAAAGACTAGAGTGTGTTCAGGAGAGTGAACAGTACTTTGAGCACTGGCAGGAGACAGAGCTAAGGTGAGAGGAATTAGATTCAAGAGTGGAGGCATGCGGAAAGCTATACTCATTGAACACAACATCCTTAGAAATGATAATTTTTCCTTGTTATGTTAAGCACTTGTATTATCAGAGAGTCCATCCAAAATGGACCAATATGTTAAGCATTTGTATTCGGAGAAGCTATGGAGATAAGAGAGTCAGCAATAACCTTGATGCGCCTGAAATACTCTGAAGTGGTGCTAGATCCCTTTGCAATCGATCGAAGTTGCAAATGAAGTTGGCAATTGTGCGCTTTTGTTTGAACATAACATTGTTCATGCACTTCACGCCACAACTCTAGGTTGCAATTCCTCGTAGAGTAAATTTTGAAGCCAAGAGAGGATCATTTGATCCTGTTCCTCCCAATTCAGGAACTCTGGATTCACACAATCTTGGAGATGATCCTCTTTAATTTACTTTGTTGTCGGAAGCGGCAGGGTGAGTGGTGGAAGAGATGAGCAGAGTGGACCAGTCGTCATAGGCGGAGGAGAACCAGAATCGGTGGCGGTTGCTACTGTAGACGTGATACCATGTAAGAAACAGAAACTGGAGTGGGAAGACTTGAAGAGAGGGGAGAGGAGAGTAACGAAATCCCTTTACAATAGAAGAAACTCTATTTATAGAGATGTAAGCCAGCTATGCCAGCTGATTCTCTAACAAACTAACAGTTTTACTTAAGCCTAAGACTTCTGTATTGCTTTGAGTGGTGACTCTAATACTTTTGTGATATAGCATGTCCCCTAGAGTCAGTTCAGCTGGTTAAATCGTAGGGCTTGAAGTGTGTGTACTCAGGTTCAAAACCCCTTAAAGTGCGCTCACTCCCCAACACTTAAAAAAATGTTTGCCTGTAAAAAACCTGTGATACAGTATGAAGCTTTGCTTTAATGTTTGGTTAACTGATATGAATGAGGCTATAGTGTATAACATTTCAATGTTAAAGGCTTTTAAACAATTTTTAGTTGTTGAAGCTGTAAATGGCAGTGGACAATTAAGCAAACTGTCTCTCCTCCCTTTTAAAAAAAATCAACTAATTTGCCTCTTGACATGATAGTGTTATAAATTGTGAATTTAGCATACTGCGGACTCTGTACTTCTGTACACCGCTTTTTCTTCAGGCTGAAAATTGATATCTAGCTAATGTGCTTCCACTTGACTTTTTTAAAAGGAGACATTTTTTTTATTTACCACAAGTGCAACAGTTAGTATAAGCTATAAAATCTCATTTTGTAGGCTTCATTAACCCCGTAATGTTTTTTATGGGTTCTTCTGAACTTATTGTCTCTTTTGCCCTCCTCCTTTTCAACCTGCGTTTGAGTTCTTGCCCTTTCTAATGGCTTTTATGTAATATTTGACATCCGTTCAAATTTTGGCAGGAACCTTTGCTTGGTGGATCAGATGTTCTTTTATGTTTTTCTATCATATGGAATCAGAATTAGTTGGAATGTTTGTCCAGAGACCATACTGTCTGCTTATTCTTTATTTCTGCCTATTTCCCCCTGTTATGGAGCCATGTTTCTGCTTGAAAAAATAAAATTTGCAGTTAACATTTGATAAAAGAACTTGTTAACTGATTGGTTTCACTTGCTTTCGTTCCTTTTCCTAATCGTTTAGTAGGTTTGGATTTTACTTTTGCATGCACGGCTACTTTTTGAGGTGAACTAGAAAGATATAATAATTTCTGATCACCCAATCTGGCAAAGTATATAGGAAGATTTAGCTTAAGTATATTTCTTAAGTTGTATAGATGAGTTATCAACTTATATATGTGGCAAGGTGATTAGAGTTAGTGGGCTATTGTTAAGCGATATCTAAATTGGATTTTGGAAGAGGATGGGAAATGGTTCCAGCCAGAGTATGCACAGAACGAAGGAGGTTTGATCCACAACATTTTTCATGCGTTCCTTTTTACCCAACATGGAGTTTCGATTGAGCAGCACTTCTTTGACTTTACATTCTCAATGCATGGAATTAGGTTAAAAAAGTTTGAATTTGTTGTGTTATGTTTTGGTTCTTTCTATTGAGCAGCACTTTCTCCATATGCCTTCTAAGTTTTAAGCAAACATCAGCTGAGATGGAGAAACTATTATCAACATTTACAAATGTAGTGGTTGGTGGGTTTCAATTTGAACGCTCCACACTTGGTGTAAACGTGTTATCAAAGAAAGGTAAAGGTGATCGTGACGTACAAAGAGAAGTAATTACTTGTTAATAAACAAATCAATAATAATTCCAAGAAGATATTACTTCAAGGCATTAAAGAAAACTATGTACAAATTAAAACTGATTTAGAAAACAAGATGTGTAGTGAACTTGATTAACCACTATGTTTTGACTAATTTTTTGCCACAATAGGGTAGCTCCATTTTTGCCAAGGCATCCGAATTCTCATTCCGCTCTTCAAAAAGGTTGTAAACCGTAAAACTAAAAACTCAAACGTGACAACGTGAGAATTATTATTTATTATTAATACTAATATAAAATTTATGAATATATAATAATAAATTTTTTAACTTGAAAGATATGATACCTTTCAAAATGCAAGTAAAAGGAAAAAAAATACATTTCATATATGTATAAAATCAAAATTGTATTATTTAAAAAAAATGTAATATCTATGCATTATCAGTATTATTGGAGTAACGATTTATATACATTCACTATAACATTCATCATTTCCGTTATGATTACTCTTAGTTAAAGTGCATACTACACTACCATAATCTTCACTTACTGCGTTAATCCCTTTTCCTAAAAATCCCTAATCCATACTTCCTTAATCAGTCACTTAGAATGTTACACATACAATGTCCAGACTTCTGGTTTTCTTTTTCTTCATTCTTTGGAGGCCTCCTTTCCTTAAAACAAAGGAAATTGTTTTATGTGTTTGACTTCAATTAATATATCTATCATTATTGGAGTTCTTACTTATAATCCACATAGTAATGCAAGAAACCCATAGATACCTATTATATTTACATTTATCCAAAAATATCCATAAAAAAATCCACAGGTAAGGAGTAACTAATGTTGCCATTCCTAGACAACATAAATTTAGTGATGGTGAGATAAGAAATAGTGATGTTGTATTAAAATAAATGGTGTTTGGAGTGGCATGATTCCATTTGTGCAGGAATATCCAGCAGCATTTATCCTTGTTTAACATCAAACAACTCCATCATCAATATACTGACACACAGTGAGAGGGTAAGAGAGAGAATTAAGCTGACACTTCTTATCTCTATCTATTCCTTTTGCCCTTTCCCTTGTTATTATTATTATTATCATACATACCATTCATTACACACAACACTGCACTTTCTGCCAACTTTTAGAACAATTCCTTCTGATTAGCCGAGTTTACCATTGTGTTTCTTTCCCCTCTTATAAATGCTCTCTGTACCACTACCACCCTAATAATATCAATCAAATTATATATTGTCGGTAGTATTTCATTATTTTTTTGGTTTTGTATTTTCTATCATATGATTAATTATGAGTATAATATTCACAATCAATATATTATTTATTTTATTTTTTAACAGTTAATAATAATTAAATATGAAAGATGAATTATACAATACATTATTATTTTTAAAGGGTGTAATATATACAATGTTGAATGTTACTTTAAATACTTATACAAAGTCAATCCATTCATTTGTATTTTTTTTATGAAGAGTCATTGATAATTAAAAATCAATAATAATAATAAATTGACAGTGTATAAAACTCTTACATGCATACATCATTTTCTCAAATATAGATAGTAGATGGATATTGTATAAAACTGTACAATATATACATTTTTTTGTTGAAGAAATATAAAGAATTAAAGTTGATTGATTGATTTTGATGGCACATCCCAGCTGTTGATAGGTAGTGGTAGATGGACAATAGTTCAGCGTTGAAATTGGACATTGGGAATTTATCACGTTGACGTACAGATCCTTCTAACGATCCCAGCCGTTGATTTTAACGGGGTAACTTCGAGGGATTATATTTATTGCTGTCCACTTCGGAGGGGGAATTTCAAACTCATCAAAGCATGTCCAGTAAATTCAATGGAATATAGTTCTAAATTAACCTTTTTCTCTCTTTATGATTTTTTAATACATCATTTTCAACTTTATAGACTATCCTTAAAGTCACTTATTAAAAGTATCTATTTCATTATCAAGTTTATGGGATCTTTAATTCTTTATTAAAAAGCTATAAACTAAATTAGGATTATATTGTAACTTAGAGTAAATATACATTGAGAAACTAAGCGTGTTACGTGTAGAACTAAACCTTTTTAAACTCTACCTAATGATCGTGGTTAATATGATCCAGTAATTAACTTTTTAGGCAGTTTTTTTCAAACTTGTGTAGCTTTTTATATTTAAGGTTATTCACCCCAGTTATATTTTTATTGAATGATTATACTTTCATTTTTTATATCATGGATTGATTAACAAAATAAAAATACACAACTTTTAAGAAAATAATATAAACATTATAGAAAAATATTATAATTTTGTATTCTGTGTGTAAATATCTTAAATTATAAAATTGAGTGAGTATAAATGAAATGCTAAATCCTATCAATTTTACATGTATGTTTGACTTGCCCAATGGATGACTTTAACTGAAATGTCCAGTCAGGAATTATAAGGCATTTTGATATTTCTTTTTACTCTTTTCTGTCGTACAGATGTGATATATTATTCCTCATCATTTTTCTATCAGATAATATTCTTCATCATTTTTTATCAGATAATATTCCTCGTCATTCTTTATTTTTTATTTCTTTGTTAAACAATATTCTATCTAGTTTAATTTTTAGTAAATAATGTTTTTCGAAGTATGTTCATTTACGAACAATAAAGTAAATTACATTTCAGTTTAACACTCATTTTTATGTTGAGTGGATATTTCTTCTTTCCTTCCTATTAGTATATTATTACTCAGTATTTTACTGGGACTTATAAGACAGAGCTAGAATAATATAATTAAGAATGAAAATTGCTGTATTTTTTTTTAAATTTGTGGGGAGGAGAGTGGATAACACAGGACAGCTAATGTTAATTTGATGTATGAGTGTATTTAGAGTTTATAAGGTTGATATTGATAAAGTAATTAAGATAATTTATGACTTTATAAAATATGAGTTTATTCCATTTTACATAGATAACTACTCAACCAATTTTATTGGAGTTTATAGTTTATAGAACTTCAGCTAGCTTTTCAACTATGAACTTTTAGCCCCTAGATTGATTACATTCTAATTATAGCTAGATATCCAAAGTTAAAATTTAAATGCTAAGACACAATTCCAATTTTAAGCCTCAGCCAATTAACTCTATACTTAAAACCAAACCTTAAAGTTATGGTCAATATATATTAATTTGTAGCATATTTTGATGCAACAGAAAGCTAGAAAAAGCAAATTAAAAGTATAGACTATAGTGCAGTGAATATTACAAGACTAGTCTTTCACCAACGTAACAAAACAAAGCCTTTAAGATCCTCAGATCAGATCTTCAATCTATATATCCTCCTTATTACCCAATTTCACTAACTACTCACCAAAAACAACATCCCAATCTCTAACCAAAAGTTATTTCCTCATTTTTTTGGTCAGCAAAAGAAGAATTTTATTAGAATGAGGAAGAGAATACAAGAAGAATAAGAAGTGAGAGAATAATTACAAGATAAAATTTAAGCATTTAGAAGGCTTAGAAATCCAATCAGAATAAGAAATAGAAACCTTCCCGGAGATACTCTTGCACCAAAGCTAAACATTCACCATTGCAGTGTCCAAGATTCGATTAGGTGTAGTCTAAATGTTATTGAAAATAATATCATTCCTATGAAGCCAAATAGCCCAAACCGTTGCCAACCAAATGAAGCTCCACACTTTCCAAGACTTTTTATCTGACACCATACCAATATGATTCAAGAAGTGGTGTAAAGGATTGAGTGGAAAGACAACATGGATACCCAACCATTTGTAAATTGATTGCCAAACAGAATAAGTAACTGAGCAAGAAGAGAAAATATGAGTAGAAGTTTCCGAGTGATCATTGCAAAAGGAGCATAATAATCTGCCATTAGTAAGGAGAGGAACACCCCTCTTGGAGAGAGCATCTTTAGTAGGAATTCTATCTTAGAAAAGTCTCCAAGTAAATGTAAGAACTTTTGAAGGAGCCTTAGATTTCCAAAGAGAAGAAGCATGTTGAGTCATTACATCAGGTTGATCAACAATAGAAGTGAGTAGTTTGTAGGCAGATTTGACTGAATATTGCTTAGAAGTGTCGTGTCTCCATTCCCAAGAATCCGGTCGGTTGTGCTGAAGGACCACCTGCTTAAGGTCATTCACAAAAGAGTTACAAAGCTTATGTTCCCAAGTAAAAAGTCGACGTCTCCATGAAACTTTCTACTCCTAAGACTCCCCCACCCAACTCCCAAAATTACAGACATTGTCATTAGGTAAATTGCTAAGATTAAAAAGACGCCTATACTTAGAACATAAAGAAGAAGACCATACCCAATTATCATACCAAAAACTTGTGTTGGACCCATCCCCTACTCGACGAACCAAACCATCCCAAAACCAGTTATCAACGACCGACTCCGAAGGAGAAGAAAGATCTAAATCCCTACCCCAAGCCGACTGTTTTGACAAAGAGGACCTAAAGCCTACCCCATTAGGATTATTTGAGTTGTGACCTTACTTAGAAAACAACACTTTACACCATAAATTATCCCTCTCAGTTAACAAACGTCACTTCCACTTTCCCAACAAATCATAATTAAAAGAACGGATATCTTTGACCCCTAGACCACCCCCTGCTTACTTTTGCAAACCTTATCTCATTTAACCCAATGAATCTTACTCTTAGAAGAACCCCCTCCACAAAGAAAGGAACATTGAATTTTTTGGATAGAGTGAATAACAGACAAAGGAGCTTTATAGAAAGACAGATAAAACACAGGAAGAGCAGAGAGAACAACATTGATCAAAATTACCCGGCCACCAAAAGAGATGTGATTTATGTTCCAAGAGGAAAGTCTTGACTGGATTCTATCAATGAGAGAGTTCCAAGTGGATTTCCGTTTATGGCTAACCCCCACCGGGATACCCAAGTAGGTGAATGAGTTAGAGTAAAGCTTACAATGAAGAAAAGCAGAGTGTCTGTTGATTGTGTCCTCCTTTATATTTACCCTGAACAAGTTGCTTTTAGAGAAATTTATTTTTAGCTCAGAAGAGAGCTCGAACAGTTGAAGAACACTCTTCATACCCCAAGTGTTTGCATCAGAACCATCACCGATCAGAATCGCATCATCAACAAATTGAAGAAGGAAAACCAAAATATTATCAGAACCAACCATATATGGTTTGAAAACCCCCCAATGAAGTAGCCTTTCTCATGAGTCCTTATAAGCCTTCAGCAGCAATGAGGAAAAGGAAATGTGATAAAGGATCGCCCTGATGGAGACCACGTTGAAGGTGAATTTCATCTGTAGGGCAACCATTAACAAGAATGGAGGTAGTAGCAGAAGACAGACAAGTCATGATCCAATTGTGCCATTGAAAACAAAAACCCAACTGATTTATCATGTGATGAATGAAGTTCAAGGAAACAAAAAAGTTATTTCCTCTTACATTATACTATTTTTATTCCGTGATTATTATATGGAGAAAGACAAATATAAGAGGCTCTTGAATTCGGGTTTTTTAATTGAATATAGCAAGAAAGAAATTAATTATATATTTTAGCTGGTCTATTGCATTTTATCAGATGAAAGTTGAAAAACTATATTGGTATGAACAACCAAACCATCTTCTCACTTACAAAAGTTGATTTTAATAAATACGAACGTGAAAATATGTAATTAACTTTTTGTGAGTACAAAAAAATATCCCATGAATTTGTCCAATCCATTGTTATCCTTGAGTGCATTGGAAAATTTCAACATTTCTTTATGCGACTTCCCATGCATACCCAAAGGCATAAATCATAGCATATTACTTGGGTTACAGGTTATCAAAGTTGAGCCAGATGAAGTTGTGGCATCACCCAGAGGGTAAAAACGTCTTTTTTTACAGACGTACAAGTATAATACATATGCAATAGATTTATAAATAATTAGTATGTCAATTTCATACAATGATAATGTAATAAAGTGTTACACTATAAAATACATATTTTGTTTGTCTTTCAGAATTCATATACTCATACTATAGCGTATGATAATAAGATTGAAAATCAGAAAAAGGTAGGTCATTATTCTTCTATTAATTTTTGATGGGGTCTTACATAGTGATGATGACGACATTGGTGAATGTAGCAATTGTCATATTTTCTGTAGTCTAGAGAGAGAAAGAGAAACAAATGTGAAAGTGAGATAGATTAGATAGAGAGGTAGGTGTAATCATTTCGTGGAAGCTCAGTAGTGTGCATACAAGATCAGAAGCCTCCTCCTCATAAAGTCTTTTTCTTTTCTGCTTTTTTCGGACTTTCAATTTTTCTCTCCTAGTAACTATAACTACTACTACTTTCTTTCTCTCTCTTTTTTTCTTCCTTTATTCTTATTCTCATTTACAAAACTCAAAGGTACAGCACCCACCACCGGGTATTATCAGTGACTCTTAAGTCAGAAGGAATTTGCAGACCTCTCTTAAGTCTTAACTATATACCCTCTTCGTCTTTTCCTTTTCTCTTTCTCTTTTGCTCCCTCACCTGGTTTTTGTTTTCATAAAGGTGCTCTTTTTCTCCAGTATATATAGGGTGGAGGATACTTGGTTGGGGACCCATTTGGTTTATGAAGAAGAAAGTTAATATCTTTTGAGTTTTGTTAAAGAAGGGAAAATGGGTAGTTGTGGAAGGGAAGGTGCAGTGAGACAGTATATAAGGTCAAAGGTCCCTCGTTTAAGGTGGACTCATGACCTTCATCGTTGCTTTGTTCATGCCATTAACAGCCTTGGTGGTCATCACAGTATGTTTACTATACTCATTTTCTCATATATTTGTCTCTAATAGTTTCTTCTTTTTGATTTTTTAATCAGTTTTTATGAACATGCTTTTATTTGTAATTCTTTCCAGAAGCTACTCCTAAGCTTGTTCTTCAGTTAATGGATGTCAAAGGCCTCACCATTTCACACGTCAAGAGCCATCTTCAGGTTCCCTCTACTTTACTTTTCTCCATTTGTCAAATAAAAACACAAATATTATATAATTTTACTAGTTAAAAATTTCATGATGCTGGAATTTTCTTATTTGGTTTCTATTTTCTCCCTTCATAATCAGATGTATAGAAGCATGAGAGGTGACTTGGGAAGAAAAGGTACTAAATCATTCTTTTATTGTCATCCATGTTGTACGTGAGAACAATAGATACTTTGTGCATTGAAGGCTGATTCATTCTATTGTTGTTTACTCTCTTGGTACTTATTTGAAGTTAAAAAAACAAAGCCTATGAGCTCAAACTTATGCGTAAGTTTGGGAAATATGCAACAGCATTGCTTATTTATTAGTCCTTTCTGCATTTAGTTGATGCCAAAATAGTGTAGGAAGAATGTGAACCCAGTGTCCTTTTAAATCTTCTTCTAATGGCATTTTGATGAAACTTACAACTTATTTATGATTGTATTCAAATAAGAATGCTGTTAATGCTATTTGTACTTCAAAATATTTGTCCACTCTTAAATTGCTTTCACTAAATAATCTCATTTGCTTTTGTGTTGGTTTATCTTTTACAGGTAGGACATTGACCCAACATAGAAACCAATCTTTTGAGCACTATGATGGCTGTGTTAATGAAGTGAATGGTGTTGGGGTTCACTACCCTGCTTGCTCAAAAGCCATTGCAAAAGAATCTGATTCCCTCTTCAGCTACAGTAATCACTCCCCAAAAAGGTAACCCTAACTTTTATTTTTTGATAATAATCTCATACTTTTCAAACGTCAGAAAAAGGTGGTGTATAGTGTAAATATGTGTGGAAGAAACAAAAAGGATTGAAATATTTGCTTTTTTGTTCTGAACCAACTTTAACTTTTTTGCTTGTTTTGAAAATCATTTTCATTTGGATTCTCTTCACCTATCCTCAGAGCTAGAATCGATACAAGGAGTTGTTGCATCTCAAAGAGCCAAAGAATATGTGATGCAGTGCCAAATACGTACCAATGCTTTTATGATATGGGAGAGAAGAAAACTGAGCAGAAGGTAATAAAGGAGAGTGGTTACTGTATTGTTGGTGGTTCAAGATGGCTGACACAACAACAGCAACCACATTCACACACTCTGCTACCAGATTTTGATAACCTCACTTCATTCCAAGAATCTGATTTCCTTCAGGTGCCTTCTCTTAAAAACAAAATCACTTTTTTCTTTTACTCTCTTTTGGTACTTTTTATTTATCCTAACTAACTTTTTTATTAGCTGGCTGGGGTGGAATGGAGTATATGATATTCATAGTGGTTATGTACTTATTATATGTTATGGATTTTATTATTTCACTGCCATGTGAGATAACTAATGTTTAAGTTCCAAACACTCCACTTTTGTTCAGAAACATCTTACATTTTGCCTGTCCAATATTTACACCTTTTGGTTTCACTTTCTCTGTGTTAAATGTGAAACAGTTGGTTCTTCAGCTGCTTCTTGTGCTTTCTCCTTTTATTTTTAAGAAAATCTCAAGCTTCAAACTTAAAAAAGTAAAAAAAAAATCACATCTTTTTATCTCTTTCCTTTTTACTTGCCCGTGAATGCAAAAGAAAAGTGAATAAATAAAGTAGGAGAATAAATGTAAAAGAAAAGTGTGAAAACTTAAATGTAAGAATAACGTAATTGTTTAACCTATTCACAGGTTCAGACCTTTTGTACTAGTTGTTATTAAATGTCATGCTTTTGACCTTACTCTCACAAAGTTGGTTCTTTGAAAACCTCACTTGTACTAGAAAAGAACTTGGTTAAATGATAAAATGTTAAGTTGTGAACTATATAAGTTTTTGTTTTAGTTTAGTTAAAGATTTAGATGGATTGTTTTAATTTGTGTAGCATTTAATCGCCTTATGAAGTAGTTAGATATTTTGGGGCCCCTTACAGCATAAGTATTTCAGTGGGAACTTAGGGGGCTTGTGACTGTTCAAAATTCATCATGAGCTGCATTGTAGCCAAAAGGGTCATCATTATGGCTTATATCTTTTACACTCCATTACTTCTGAGTTTCTTACATTCAGTGGTCCACCCTACTTATTGAATTTGACACTTTCAAATGAAAATTTATATATGCCCTATGATACATTTATATTCTTTAAAAGATGGGCCTCCTAATAATGATAAATGTTTTTTTTTACAACATTTCTAGATAAAATTAAGACAGTAAGTGATTCATGTGACTATGGCCAAATGAGCTATAACTTGTCTTCCATAACTATTGAAAACACTAAACCATGTCTTGTTGATATTTTTCCCTATGGTTTAACAGGTTACTAGATTAAATGAAAGCAAGACCACTTCACAGCCAATGAAAGTAGTTGTGAACACTAAGAGGAAGGCACATGGAGAAGATGAAAATGTGGGAAAATGTGAGTTGCCATTATCACTCCTATTGCTAAATCCTTCCCCTCAAGGGAGTAATGCTTCTTCAGCAAGTAAGATCAGTGAGACAATTTCATCATGGCATGGGTTCACCAACTACAAGGACTGCTCTAATATTTCCAGTGTCAAAGATAGGATTAATTTGGACTTGTCTTTAGCCCTATGTGGAAATTGATTTGATGCTCATTGTAATATCAACTACTCTAGGCTTTACTTCATTCCATTATTACTTCACATTTTTGGTAATTTTCTTGTTTCCAAATGGTACCCAGTTACCCACCCTTTCAGTTAGCATTTAAATTCATTTTTAAATCTTAATGGAGTCTTATCTAGATTTTTAGAGATGACTAATGTGTAAATGGGTGTAAGGAGAAATTAATGGATGGTTTTAGATCAATGGTTTCAAACAACCAATCATACATTAATTATTGAGTTTATTCAAATGAATGATTTGAATGTGTCTGAGATTATTATTCTTAATCCATCCAATAATTTTAATTTATTGCATCAAAGGCATTAATATTTAATAATAGTACTTATTTGCCTGTTTTGTTTCTGGGGTTGTCAGCTACAAAATTGAGCATGCATGCATGCATGGCTTTGTGAGAAAATTTTTGGTTAACATTATAAATGAAAAGGAGAGGCTATTTGCTTGGTAGATTTGTGGCTTTGAAGTATTTGCCTGCTCTTACGCTTAATAGAGTTACTGTGTTTCATTGGAGATATAACCTTAGATCTATTTATTAGGCATTAAAGTTGGAAGGTTTGTTTTCTGCTTTTCATTTACTTAAATAACGTACGTGATCTTTATCACTAATAAATAGCTCATAATTTTTTGTGAATATTTACTAAGACCCTCAAGAACATTGTCACACTATGTTTTAGGAGCGACCTTTTTGGAGTTAAACTTAGAAGTGGTCAAATGAAAATGTAATTAGTATGTTTTTGTAACCTGAACCAGGGTCGTCAAGATTATCTACCATATTATTTTCTTGACTTGTTATCAACAAACATCGTATGGGAAATATAGTTATTTAACTTCCTCTTCATTGTCCAAATATTACTCAATCAAGTATTATACTCTTGGCTGTACGAAATGTGTAGGAATCCTATCCATTAATGGAGAGACAAGTTAGGTATAAAACAATGCAAAATGAAAAAAAATGAAAAAAACAATTCAATCATTCTATTACACTTGTAATGACTTTTACTCGTACGAAATATAAAGTATTATTTAACTTACAAGGTCATATTCCTTGTTACACTTGGCACATAGTTACTGCTGTATTAATATGCAAATAATACTGGAACATGTACACTTGATTATGGGTAATTCTTCCCATGAAACTATAAATGACACTAATCCCCACCTTCACCCCACCCTTAATTCTTCCCATGGAACATGTACACTTACTTGATTGTGCCTAAAAGATTTTCATGCTGCTCGTAAAGCTAAAAATTGTTATAAGAAGGACCACCTATTATTGGAATATTTGCTGAAGTTGATATTATTTAGGGACCAATCAGTTTATAAACAGAGACTCAAATCACAATACCCGTTGATAAAAGTGTTATACTTGAGCATGATAAAATATATATTTCCAAGACACTAACTAATAATATACATCAAGATATATTATAAAACTTATATCATTCAAAATTATTTCCTGTTTCATCAATATATCTTAAAATTGATGTAAAGATATAAGAAAGCCACGTCATCAAGAAGCAGAAATCAATAAATCTACCGAGACAATAACCCATAAATACATTAAGATTCAACTTGCATAAAGCGTATTTCAGCTCCATAAACCACATTTAATAATAAGATGGCCGCATTATAAAGTAGTGTTGTGAAGCAAAAAAGTGACTACAGCTAGTTAGAAAGAGTCAGAATAATTTATGGTAGGTGATTTCACATTACTAGCTAGTTTATGAGGGATTAGACTTCAGTTACTTCAATTTCCATTTGCAGGGTCAATATAAAAACCAGAAGTTATTTTCAGGATAAGCAAACCTGACAATGCAACAGTGTCTACCAAAAATGTGCGAAATGAAAACACTAGCAACAGTCCTTCTCACTTAGCCACAGACCCTTCTTTAGTATTGGAAGTCAGGGCCTTGATACAGAGTCGAGGCTTTGTAGTAACAAGGTTCTTGGGGAGGACAGAGACAGCAACAACTATTGAACCATTAGGTACTCCAGATAGGGGCAAAAACTCAACAAGAACAGAGAGCTGCAAGCAACACCAGTGTCAATGGTCAAAGAATATGCATAAATGTGAGTACCGAAAGCTGAAGTTTGTTTGAGGCAGTACAATAATAGTACCATCATTTTTACCTCTGGAGACCTGAGATCAACTATTGAATCTTCCACAACATGATGGACAGCGGAAGCTACTACGTCAAAGCATTTATTACGGTCCAACAAACTAAATGCATCTGAATTTTCTTTCACAAACTTTGTGTCTTCAATCCCTCTTCGGTTGTACCCAACAGCAAACTGTATGTAAAGTCAATTGTAATTTTCTACATAAGCTCTATAAGAATACTATCGAGCATCAGACATATGATATTTTCCAACATGAAGTTTAAAACTGCTTGTAAAACCTAGACTCTTTTGGGGGTAGGAGTGTTCCTATGTCTAAGGTGATGAAAATTGCCACTGAGTTCTAAGAGATGAAACCAGGCATATTCCAAAAGCACAGATAAGTTGTTAGGTAATGAAAAACACAGCAATTTTGCAACCCAGAGGTGATATTATGTTGAACCTTTAGAGGCCGTTCAAGTTTGTCCTGTTTATCAGCTACAAATTCTTTTACAAGCATTGTTACCACTTCTTGTAGTTCTTTTTCATTCAGACCACAGGTAGCTTGGATAGGAAAAATGCGGTGGCACCAACTGCGGCAGAAAATATGACCATTATTAGCAACAAAAAAGTAAGGTACTCAAATCCCTGAGAAGAGGGATTTTTTTATGGGGCAATTCTATTTGCACTGTGAAAAAGTCTAAAGACACCTCAGCTTTAATTTTTTACCTTAGCTCACTAAATTACCCTTTTTACTGAAGTCACATTCATTCCCTCCCATTTCCCACATCCAAACCCAAAAAACTCACCCAAAGCCTCCCACCTAAAATCCGCAACATTGTCCCCATGACACCAACATCTGGATTTTACATACTCAAATTCAAGTCCCTCAACAAACTATCAGTGAGCTCGTGAACAAAAAGGAAAATATCTTGAATCAAAATTAACCCTTTAACATTATGAGTAGCAGTAGTAATAGTATAGAAACGGAACAAGTCTCCAACAAAGAACCAAAAGCATTTCGACAAGACAAGAGAGGTAGGGAGAATCGTCAGTCCCTACATCCCTAAGCAAGTTACAGAATTCCATAACCACACGAGCACAGTAAGTATGCAAAGATGACAAAGTGGTGAGATAAGTAGTCAAGAAATGTGTAACAGAAGATTCAGCTTAGTTCTTATTACCAGTAAAAGGTGACATGTAAAGCACTACAACTTTACAAGTATCTGAGGAGCAGAGAGGAAGAAGTGAAGATATGAAATAAGATTTATCAGGAGTTCAGGACACTCTCGTGGTGCACTGATATAAAGGATGGGTGTGAGTTTGGTAAAATGGGCAGTATTGATAGTTTGGGTAAAAAATATTGAAAGCCGGGTGTATGGACTTTTTTCGGGTGCAAAGAGAATTTCCCTTTCTTATATGTCTGCAAACGTGTATATTCACTCAAAATTTCCTCTTTATGTAGTTGGGTTAGAAGTGGATAGAATAAGACTAGAGTCAGCAACATTGATATACTAGAACAATAAATAAAACATTTGTTAACAAATAATAAAAGTATGAGTTGATTTACTTACACAGGCAAATTTAGAGTCCCAGATTCCAAAGCTTGAATAATATTGGACAAAATATTAACAGTGTTAGGGAAGTTGTTATTGGGAAACGTTAAGAGAAGCAATCCACTTTTTGTTAGCTTAACCAGAGAAAGAGAAGGAACTCCACTTGTGAGTGCCTCTGCTTTATTAGTACTTAAACTTTTACCTGTCATCATGATTCCAGAACTGTTGATTAAACCCAAAACCCTATCCTATCTTTCAAAAACAGCAAAAAATGAAGTATATGAAGTCAGTACCATCTTCAGAGTTAGGAGTAGTAGAATTGGTTTCCTCAGCAATTTGTTCTGTGCATGTCCTCATTCTCTTAGTAGGATTAATTTCTTTAGAATCTTCAAAACTTGGTGCGTTAAAGTGGGGAAGAAACTGCATGAAAAAGAAAGAGAGAGAGAGAAATGAGGGAAAGGTAAAGATAGAGGAAATGAAAGAAAGGGGGCACCTTATGAAGAATAGAGATAGCTTCCTTGGTAGCACTTTTCTCCCGCTCTGGAAACAAATTGAAAATAAAATAAAATGAGATATATATATATATATATATATATATTGGGATAAAGAAAATGATAGAGAAAAGGAGAAGGAGAAATAACTGATAGTGCAAGTGATGAGAAAACCAGAGTGGGAGTGACGGAGAAGAGAAGAGGGAGCGTTGTAATCAAAACGAGGAAGACTTATAACAGCAGAGTGTTGTTCCCATGGACTCATCACTTTTTCGCCCTCTTCCGCCATTCTCTCTCTCTCGATTTACACTACACTTGCTTCTTCTTTTTAATACATATGATGATTTTATAAATAAATAAATAAATACTTTAATATTTATACAATTACACTATCATAAATATTATTTTAGTTAATACATTAATTAGTAGCTGAATTATATCCTTAGAATAACTTTATTTGCAAGTATAGACCAGAAACATATCCTATCCACTACAACTTAAAAATTAATGATTGACAAAAACACGTAATTTCATCACTTATTCACCACCTTAATGAAATTAAAGATGGATGAGACTACTACATGGATGACTTGCTTAACCTATTCATCACATGATATAAATAGAGGGTCCATATGATGATATGAGATCCCTCACTAGATTCCAAAAAGCAACACTTGTTGGGAAGATTAGCATACACCTTAAAAAAGATTAGTTTTTTACCCATAAAATGATAATATATCACTGTTAGTATAAAAAAATGAAAAGAAATTTGAGTCAACCCACAAGGTCATGTGTTAAGTTTTGATGAGGACAGAATCTTATATGGATAACTATTAATATCTCTATAAGGACTACATGAACAGTAAGAAGACCCAACACATTCTGTTTCCAACGGGAAAGGGAATGCCTTGAAGTTCAAAATAACATGTTTTGATTAGCAATAGAACATATAGGCGAAAAGCATGATTCTTCGGCCCTGAGTTAGGGAGCATGCATGCTCCATTCGTTATGATTAAATTGAATTTCAACATAAGATATATAACTCACAAACCATTTGTGAACTTTTGCTTCAATCAATCTCAAATCCAAATAAAAAATAAACAATCTTATACATTTTCCACAAGTTTGGATCAATTATTCATAAATTGGCAAGTTCCACCGCAATTCAGGAAAATGTTAGCATCAAATCACTGGGATTAAGATGAGGCTTCTTCCTTCTTCTCTGCAAGATACCTACAAAGAAATTGTAGCATATACAATACTTATAACAGTAAACTGACATACATGGCTTCATTGAGTCAAAATAATATATAATATTTCATAAAAGAAAAGTGCAAGATTAGATACAGACATAAGAGAGGGAAGAGACAGCATGAAATGAGGAGAAGGACAAGCAGAATATAAACATATAATAAAGCATCATGTAAAAAGGGCGATTCATATCAAAAGTATCTTAGAAGTTAATAGCAATGATCATAACACATGAAAATAATCATAACATGGAGTTATGGCAAATAGAACTGACTAAAATCAGAGTAGTTTTGTTTTAGCTCCAATGCTCAGCTGCTTACCCCTGTGCCTTGGCCCATCGGGAGAGTTGATAGAGTTGAACACCCTCATTCGAGACATGGCACGCAAGCAGTAGATAGTTGCGTGGCTTTACCATCCATGCAAATCTCATGAACAATGCTGAATAGATACACATGGCTGCAGCATTAAAAACAAGCATGCAATGAGCCATGGATCATAAACCAAGGAAAACAAAATCAACATTTTGAGGAAAAAGATATTGAACCTCCTGTCATATTGCCAGAGATCATTTCTGGAGGTTTTTGCATGTCAGCCAATCCCTTTTAACCAAAGATTTTGGCATATTAGTCTATAATCAAACAGTAAGACCACTGTGTACTATGAATAACTAGTCAAACATATAATTAGCTGGGTTTCTTCAAATAATATATAAACAGATGGTAACATGAGTGAAACTCACAGCTGCCACAAATCCCCAGTTGGCAACAGGTCCCCAGAAGTGAGTTGTTTTAGGACCAACTGGACTGTTCAAGAATGCTCTGAAGGAAGCCATATTATACCAGTGCTACTACTGACTGCCATTACAAAATGGTCAAATGAGCTCAACACAGCAAAAACATCATATCAAATGTATTATATGTGAATTGTACCATTAGAAAGCCAAGTGGTTTGAAAAAAATACAAAAGAACACATTAGCACAAGTCTTTTTACATAGTGAACAACATCCCTCTGCATCTTTATACTATTCCACTCACCAGGGATGTAAAGAATATTGTTCAGTGTCTCAGCGATCCCAACTAGGAGACTTTTGTCTTGATGTCTAAGCTAGTGCTATGACTATAGTTAGTTTCAATATGATATTGATGAGTATCAATTCACTTAATCTCATGTTGATCGGTTTTCCTTTATGTTGATTATAAGCTAAAGGTACACTTACTAGCCAGTATATCCAAAAAAAGAAAAGAAGGAAAACAATTTATAGTCACAACTATAATGAGGAACTCATTCAAGAATGATCACAGAATTAAAGAAACAAAAGATTCGGCTTAATAGTGAAAAAAAACAAGACACACTTTTCCAAATGAGAGAATGGATTGAACGAACACCTACAATAAAATTTTGTACCTTCCCTAACAGATTCGGCTTCCGACTGTCATTGCAATGAGGATTAAACAGTGTTGCAATCAATTCCATTTTTAAAATTAAATACAAAATGCCAAATTATATTTTTTTATAAAGAAAAATCATTTCAGTAATAATTGCTTACAAACAATGAAGGAAATTGATTATAAAATATATAATTCTGGTAAAACAACAGAATAGCGCGGAATGATATAAACAGATCTACGATGCGCACATAATATTATCTAAGATTGAAGAGAGAGAGAGAGAGAGTGAAGAATAGAGAACCTCGGTGGTGGATGATGAGAGAATCGCCGCCTTTCTTGGGAAGAGAAGCGTGGTCTGAATTCGAGTTTGAAAAAGGTGTAGGCACCCAAAATGGTACTTGTGGAGATTATATAATATAAAAATAACAAGACCGTGGTGATTGGTGAATCTTAACTAAGGTCCCTAACCATAGGCTTTTGTTTTTCTCCTAACAAATGTTATTAGATATCGATTTTTTAACAAACTTAGAAAAAATAAAATTTATTCTATCAAATAAATATAAATAATGGTTTATACTTACTTTTCCAATGTTATGTGGTTTTATATTATTATTCTTTGAATAACAACTCCAATAGTAATAAAAATAAGCGATTGCATATTTTTGTGTGAAAGAAACATGACCCAACAATTGTTACGATCTCTAAGACAATGGCCATGGTTACACCACCTTAACTATGGTGCTTCTCTTCCTCTTCTTCTTCATCATCATCATTTTCTCATCTCTTCACAACCCACAAATTCAATAACCTCTCGCCCTTTCTTATTGGCCCCACTCGCTTCTTCTAAACGAAACGTCCACTCTCGCCGCTCACGCGGTCTTCGAATATCCAATGTTCCATTACTCGACAACAACAATAATGACGATAGAAGAGGTGGTAATGAGGACTCTGAGGATCTTGAAATCGAGAAGAGCCGCAATCAAATGAAGCGGGAAGCAAAGCGTGCTGTGAAGTGGGGAATGGACTTGGCTTCTTTCTCTCCTTCTCAAATCAAACGCATCCTTAGGTTTTTATAATTTTGATTTTTTAATATACCCATTTCCATTTATTTTATTTTTTTGAGTGCCCATTTTGAAAAGTTGCAATCTTTGCTGAAATATTGTGTTATTTTGTTTTGGGTTGCAGGGTGTTTTCTTTGGACCAAGTTGTGTACGAAGCTCTTACTATTGTTAAGGTGTTTTTCTTTTACCAGTAATGCTAATGGAGTATTATTCTTTGTAAGTTATGGTTGGATGAATATATGTTGATGAAGATAAGGTGTTTGTTGTTTTGACACAGAAACTAGGACCAGATGTCCGTGAAGGAAAGCGAAGGCAGTTCAATTATATTGGTAATTACTTTGTCGACATTTTCATAACAAAGGATGTTTTGTATTGGCTATTTGAGTGGACATCATTTCATTGGATTGTTTTCACCATTTGCAATATATTTTGCAGTAATTGGGTATATCTTGGTTTCTTGTGTTACCTGATCATGTTACTAACATTACAGTAGACAACCCATGTCAATTTTCCAATACACTGTGTGTGTGGTAAGTTGACATGATGTTATGTACATTTTGCAGTGTAGATTCATGTTCTTCTTACCTAAATTGTCTCAGGAAAATTGCTGCGTGACGTGGAACCTGAGTTAATGGATCGATTATTAACAGCAACAAAAAATTCTGATCACAAGGAGCTGCAAGCTTTAACCGGCTTAGGGGCTGAAGATCTAGAAGATGATGATGTCTTAATAGAAACTGAAGATGAGGAGGAAGAGGAGGTACCATTCTTACATTAAATATCATACCGACTAATACTAAACCTTTGTCTTCCTGTTCTCTCACATCAGGGAGTGTTATTTGCTAATTCTGTTGTGTGTTGTATTTGTTTCGGGTTTCTATTGATATGACTCAGTGGTAGGACATATTATGTCCTCAAGGTTTATTCTTACTTTTGGAGCATTTTCAGGAATCCAATTGCAATGATAATCAAGTAACAAGGTGGTTTGATGGTCTGATTGATAAGGATATTCAAATCACCAATGAAGTTTATTCAATTCAGGGAGTCGAGTTTGATCGTCAGGTAATATCTTGTTCTATGCTCAATCAAGTAGGTGCATACTTGTACTTGCTTTAGCTTTCAGAGACAGAGCAATTGTTGGTGAAACATATCAACATAACATTATTTTACTTGATAGTAATTAATTGAGACCTTAATTCATATCAACCATATTTTCAACTGTCAAGGGTGGAATCACATACGAGTTCTTGAGCTGATGGTCCCCAAGCTTTTACAAATTTGGCAGAGTCGAAGGTTTTAATTACTTCATACAAAATATAACTTAACCCTTGCATACAATCGGATATAAGTGGAGGAAGAGTGAAGGGTCTTCAAAATATAGTGTTGAGTTAATTGAGAGGATCAAAATCACATTACAAATATATGTATGTTAATAAAGCTCCAGTTTCCTTTTGCTGTCTATGTTTGTTGGCATGAAGAATCTTTATTTTCTTGCTGTAATTCCGTGTCATAACTTTGTTTTGCAGGAGTTGCGAAAGCTCGTACGTAGAGTGCATTCTAGTCAAGAAATGAAGGGTGATAATGAAAAAGAGGAGAAAAAGGCAGAGACAGCAACAATAGGTGCTAAGAAGGCCCTCACTCGTTTCCTTCGTGGTATTGCAAAGAGGATTCCTAGTGAATATGAACATATCAATTTATAACCACTCGTTTTTGTCATGCTTAAACAGATATTGCCAAAAATGGAAGAAATGTATGGCATGTCATATGTTGTCTTTGGTCGGATACATAATAATGAAGAATCTTAATTGTTACTATTTCACTATTAAGTTCTTATATTTTATGGAATTAACTTTTTTAAATCTCGACGTTCCAAAAACAATAATGGAATGAGACATGTCTACCTTTTTAATGTGCTATGATCTCGGAAGTTCCTACTCAAAGATTAGGTTAAAATTCATTTACAGTCATTAAAGGTGGTGGTGTTTTAGAATAACTTAAAGTTAAAATAATTTGTTCTGGATGAAATGTAGTTGTGCTCAAATAACAAAATCATTTTATTTCAATCCTTGTTAGAAATAGTTTTAAGTAATTTTTGGAAATAAATTATAATCAAATCATTTATTAATTTTTTTTACTTTCCAAAACCAAACAAACTCTAAATGATGTCCAAAAACTCATTTTTATTGTGCAGGAATAATGTATAAAATCTAATGAATACCATCAACATTGCAAAAGACTTTGTTGACAGCAACATCACATAAGAAACATTGATTTTTAGAACTGTATTCCAACAATGCCGCACAAGGTTCCCCATGCTTTCTGGGGTGAAATCTACTGGACAACAAAAATCACAACTCTGTCACTGGCATAAATATTAGCAGATTATATAGAATGTGTCAAATAGATATCTATTTTACTTAATAACATCAAAATATTTCTTTATCTTCGTCTTCCAGTCCTTGTATCTAAAACTTACTCAAATGAGAAAGGTTATAACATTTTTCATGCAAATACATAAATATATGCAATCTTACCTTTACAAATGAAGAGGATATTTCTAGAATTTGAACTTATGAACTCTAGGCCATAAGGCAAATAACCTAGATTCAACATCTTATGATTAAAATAACAAATTAATAGTTCAGCTATTACCAACATCAGTTACCTTGTACATATGTATAATCAACAAAAATTACAAAGCTTGTGTTCTCTGGTTTTCCTCTTATAAACTAAGGGCAAATGACTAATGCCCCTAAGTAGTCAGAATCTGACCTATCCTTGGGGGCTTGGCCGCTTGGGGTTTTGCTCTATCATTTAGGTGTAAAAGCTTGCAAAAATGAAGCAGACATGTACTCTTCATGATGCCATTTTATTCTGGATTTGTCTATGAACATGGATAAGAAACTCTACATAGGAGAAGCCACCTGCACTCTTATCTTCCACCATATACGAGAAGAATAACATTCCTGGTAGATACCATAAATAAGATTTAAGTTTAGGGGGAAAAACAAGAACAATTTTACACAGATCACTCCTATTTTAATACCTCCGATTCTAAACTAGTCTAGGATACCAACCCAACCCAACAGAACACTATGCACCCCATTATAATAAACGTAGTACAACCTAAAAGCTTAACAAACAATCCAAGATTTCCAGATGAAAAACATTCAGTTTAGGAAATTAGGCAGACAAGTTGTCAATTAAATCAAAGCAAAGTTGATCACTAACCACATTGCTCTTGAAATGGAAGCCAAAAATTTTAATTTGTAATTCTTCCAAATATAAATGACCACAAAAGAAGTTTGTTCTAATCTCAAAACTGTTTTTTCATGTGAGGTATATAACCACAAAGCATTGCATAAAGATGCAACTCTGCATAGAAACTAGATCCCAGCAATCAAAACTGCTTTCATTTGATTAAACTAATCGTTTGAGGTAAGAAAATAAGCAACAAAAAAGGGGAGAGCAGAAATTTAAACAACTGATTTTACTGTCACCCAGCAACAGTTTAACTATGTACTTATCAGTATCAGGGTTGCTCCATGGAACCAAGCCAGCAAAGGTTCACATACCATTCCTTGGAATTTGGAGCAATTAAGTCTTGAAATGAAAATGTAATTATTAAGAATGTTTGATAAATTAGGAAAGTGGTTGGTGTCAGAACAAGTTGGTCATGAAGGATCGTGAAAGAACATGTTTAGTTTGTTTTAAATGCTTGGTGTCAAAACAAGTTGGTCATTAAAGATAATGAAAGAACATGTTTAGTTTAGTTTTTTATAGGTAAAGTTTTTGACAGGGAGGGAGAGAGAGAAAATTGTACAGTTGTCGGGGTGTGAGACCAGGTGCTCACACTTTATGTCCTGCAACTCTACCACTGAGCTTCCTCTTGGGGGCAAAAAAACATGTTTAGTTGAAATCAACAAGGAAAAAAATGAAAAGATCTTCACACAAGTGTGTTCTAGCTTGGTTATGGAAGTATTAGGATGCTTAAGTGGATGACGTCCACAAGTTTTGGACGACCTTATTCAACAAAACAGAACAGATTTAAGAAGCAACTATTTCAAAACAGAATAACCAAGTTTAAAGAGTATGCAACAGAAACAATTAACTATTCCAGAAGACTGAAAAATAGATTCGAAGCAATTCCAACAAGATTAAGAAACGATCTCATGTGGTTTCATGTTCTAAGATTTCATCTGTTCATGCTAGTACTTAAAATCAAGCTGCATTTAACAATCTGGGTTAAGCAATATTTCTAATGCACTGACCTGATGGATCTCCTTTCTTGCATAACTTAAACCTGGCAAAAAAAAGTTACAAGAATATTTAAATTTCCACTTCATTTAGTAGTCAAACCACATGAAATATTATTCAGTAAGGTCTAGAATATGTTATAATTGTCAAAACAATTAGCTTACCGGAGGTAAGAACATCTTTGCCGCCGTACCTCATTCACCACTTCATTTAACTTCTTCGACAGTCGATTGTCATATTGTTGCAATACAAACTGATAAAACATAGTTGTTACACTGTCAGTTCAAAGCAATAAGTAGAACACAACATATTTACAATAATTATGTCTTTCAATAATAAAAAAGGCTTAAAATATGCTGAGGTTTGAGTAACCCAAAACAAAACCCAGAAACTACGTTGGGGCTTATAACATTGTGTTAGGGATGATAATTAGCTACATGGAATGAAAGTTAGGTTAGGAGGATTAAATTAATGAATGCTTCTAGTTGCATTTTTGACCATAGGAAAGAGATTCTCTCTATTTGCAAATGATAAAATGCTGAAACCTTCTTCTCGAACGAGTTTTCAAAGAAAAATCTCGCATCACATCAATGCTGCCATTGTGCAATTCAACAGATAACCAAGAAATGCATTTTCTTCATGATTCATTGGTGGTTATGATGGACTTCAATCCAAAATGTTCATCGTATCTGGTGGATTTTTCTTTCACTAATCAGAGCAGGTAAATGTTGGAAGTAAATAACTCATTAACCACCCTCCGAACAATATTAAGTTATTAACCACTTGAAGGTTCAATTGTTCCTCATTTACCACTTATTCCTTGATTTTGGTAGAAGAAAAAGAAAGAATGCACATGCATATAGAAGATAGGAAATCATCAAAAAATTAAGAATGAGAGCATCCACCAAAGCTGTCCAATCACTTTGCTGGTCAATAATTGAAATTCCCTTGAAAACAACTGCTGCTAGTTTCAACTGATTGTAGGACAATAGACAGCAGAACTGAGAAAAAAGGAGAGACATGATAACACAAATTACCAGCAAAGGGATTTCTTCAACAGTAGCAACACCAAACAGCTTCCGCACCGTATCAGGACTTACAGAGTCTCCAATATATATCAAACAATCATGACCATTCTCAAGAAGATAGACTCCATCATCACTAATGTGTTCACTGGAAAGAGGAAGAAAGGAAGGAATAACAGCTTCCTCATCTTCCTGCAATTCATAAAATAACTATCAGTGTCTCTGCAAGTAAATTAAATAAATAAGGTCAGGGTTGATTGGCACAGTTGAAAACAAAAATTAACAACTGATGGATTTTAAAAGAAAATCTACTAGTGAAGTTTTTCATCGCCTTGATAATGCTCACAAAATTGCATATTAATCAAATAACATGAGTGAAAAGCTTATTTTTTAAAATAGGGATTCACTATAATTTTCAAATTCACTTAGCGTTTTTTTAAATAATACTTATCCATGTGATTCACCATTGTATTTATCTTAGTAGCAAACTTAGATCTGAAACTCAGGTCTATAACTATATTTATAGATGCTTAATGGCACCAGTCACCCGTGACAGCTAAAATCTACGTAATCCTTAACAGTAATAGTAACTAATAACTAACAGTAACAACAGCTCAGTAATTAATGATACACAATACATTCTAACAAGTGCCAGCTATTCAGCATATCTAAATATGTCATAAGGAATGTCAAATTTTCACATATAAAAACTTGTAACATTTGATTAATATACCTTTGAGTCAAGGTCATGGACAGCGATCATCCTAGGATACACAAGTGGTATTGCCAATGGAGCAGAGAGAGAGGAGACATAGTTTATCCAAAATGACCGTTCGTCAATCTTTCCTTCTGTTCGCAACCCCGTACTCTTAGTTAGTGCTGGAAAAAATGAAGAATACAATTAGCACCAACTTGGTGTAGGCCTTCTTAAGGAGACCAAATTCAACATTTTGAATTGAACAATCAAGATCGGTCTTCGAAAAATAAAGCAAATATTTATCAGCTTTGGCAATCATCACCAATTCACGGAAAAAGCAAGACCCTACCTCAAAACAGAAGAACCAGAAAATGGAAAATAATGAAAGTCACTGACCATTTTAAAGGGGAAGCAAGTGCAAACCTATGCAAAGTATAACGAATAAAATGAAGGAAAAATTATTCTAAAGGATATTTAGATCACATGGTACTAGCATCAGAATGCAGGAGTGGCAAAGTTATAAAAATAGAAAGAGAAAAAATGGTTAAAGACAACTGTTTGGTATGCAAGGTAGACGTGAACAAATTAATAAACTATTAACAAATAAAATCATTAGTTCCACAGAATTGTTCTCAGGAAACTTATACAGAGCATGCATTAAATTCATACATACCAAGCGTGTAGAGGGGCAACAACTTAAGTGCCTCTGGAAGAATAAGTTGTCCAGATGAAGATACCGTGGCACAATATTTACGGTACGAAAATAGAGCATTGATGCAAAGATTTGTCACTTGTTCTCGAACAAGTGGGAGTGGCTTCGAAGGAACTTCGTTAGCAGCTACAGAAAGAAAAAAGTAAAGCTGTTACGATTCTTGCTTCTAAAAACTTTACCTGCATACACATGTTCTAAAATATGAACAGGATGACACCACCCTGGAAAAGTTGCTCATATAAAGGCAACAAATTCAATATACAGCTGTTACATCAATATATAGCAACCAGAAATACCAAAAACAGAACAATGAGATACCTTGCTTCAAGAAGCAGCAAAATTGGGTGTCCAAGTCAGCTGCACGAAATAGATTACTAAGCATACTAGTGACAGGCAGAGATAAGGTTATGACACGTATTCTTCTTTCGCCATTCACAGTTGTATAAAGAAGAGCACACTGAATAATGGAAAAGAAAAGTATAATCAGAACAAATGAGCAGAATTTTTTTACCCACACCAGCTGAAAAGTTTTTAAGAGCAATATAAGGTAATGCAAAGATCATAACTCCTTCAGATTTAGTAGAGCAATAAAATTGCCTAATACCTGAAAAGCACATTCGGATCCATCCTGCAACTTATCATCATGTTTCAGAGTTACCATGAAAGTTTTGTCACAGTCAATCTGCACAAAAGAAAAATTAGGCCACAGGTTAAAATTTAACATACCATAGAATTAAAGGAAATGCGCTAAAACAAAAATGAAGCATGTGATAACAACAGACAACTTGACATATCAACAACTTAATTGTTTTATTTTTTGGTAATTTTTTTCTAAAAAGTACTGGCCGATGATGATCAATACTAAGAGAACGGTGCGATAAGCACAATACTGTGAATGATAATGCAAATCGTCTAGATCAACAAACTTCGTTACGTGGAAATTTGCAATCTAACTCCCCTATTTGGCATTCAAGTTTGTATAACCTATGCACAAAATTTTCAATAGAATTGGGTGTCACTACATTGGATGACAGTAAACAGTGAAACAAAGTCTACTTAGCACCAATATTAATTGCATCTACCCACTATAAAGTTGGTAGAAGCAAGCTTGTGCAATTACAGATCAGTTGTACACACCCAAATCTTAACAGAGTCCTAAAGAAGATTAAGCCTACCTAGGAGTAAGATGACTCCTTTAATTATATCTCAACAATGATTTAACATACATCAACATTTCATTTTTAGCATCGAATATAAACTTAACAGATCAAAAAAATCATTTCAACCATCAAAATATCCATGCATAAATTTACACAGATAAACATACACCTAAGGGTGCATCTATCAACACACATGTACATAATCGTATTCAGCATTTTTAAAAATATACAAACCCCAGGTAGGTCAACATCGGTTGGGATGCGTTTACAGAAGTTTCCATAGTATTCTTGAACTTGGATACCCTGGCAAAAAAATATGCTGATCATTTTTAGAGCCTATGTTGTATAAGACTATAAGGAGATAAAGAAAATAGCGATGCATGGAGATTAAAAAAATAGTGATACAAGCAGATTACCTGGCTGCATCTCACACGCATCACAGCCTCAAAACCTTGAGGCCTGGTTATATTCCATCTTAGATCATTGTAAAGCTTGGCCGGATCAGAGAGAGCTGAAAATGGGTAGTAGTAATAGACCTGGCAAAAAGTGAAGTACAATATTTTAAAATCTGATGTGTGCAACACATCAAATGCTTCACAAAAGAAAGACATATTACAAATGTAACAAGTGTAATAGATAAAAACACATGCATTTTAAATTATTCAATAATACTTTCTCCATTAAAAAAAATCTTGAACTTGTATCTTATAAAAGCTTAAATAAAACTACTTATCAAGTTGCGGGCAAAAAAATGAGGGGAAAAACTAGGCCCTATCCCATTTTATGGTTTCTCCGAAGTTTTCACCCTTTTTAACTCTGCTTATGTCATTCTTTATTGTCAATCCTTACAAAGCCAATCCCAAGCCTGGATAAATCATAGAAGCCTTAGCAAAGATGATACTGATGCAAAACCCTTTGACTTTTTTTATAAACCCTTTATGACTATAATTAATGCTGCTCTTTCTTCAGATACAATAAGTACAACCCAATACGAAATTATGATATTCTTTTCAATCATTTTCACCTTTTGCCCCATTTCCTTCACTTTCCTAGCAATTGGTAGAAAGGATCTCCACATTTTCAGGCAGACTAACATAAGAGGTGGAACAGGTTAAAAAGTAACATTTACTTTAGTTTCCATCACTAGCCCAAAGATCTAGACAACTTAAGAAAAAAAGCAATCAGCTCTTCACCTCTTCAGCACAAAAATAGTGAAATTTAACACTTAAAAATGTACTTAAACAACAGAGCCATCAAGAGTTCATATTTACCTGTCCACCAGTAGTTCGCGGGATAACGGATATGGATGCAATATCTACATAAGTCTGGGTAGTCAGAAATAAATCAACACAAACCTGCAGCATTACGCGACAATTATACTTGACCCATCCACATCAAACTGGTCATTAAACAAGCTCACAAGAAATATCAACCACTATCCTCAACCAGATATGTAACATAAGTAATGCCTGAATCCCAAGAAAAGGTACTCGAGATTGACCTGATATTCAGCAAATTCAACAGCCAGTTCCATGAATGCTTTATCTGCTGGTTGAAGTAACTTATGGGCTTCCTGAAGTTCAATGGGTAGAATTTTATAGAATATGTTAAATTAACTATGCACTACAAATAAGCATCTGCACAAGTGACCAAACTACTGATAGGTAGAACAGATAAAACAATACAGAATATCAGATGAATCACATAAAATTTAAGCATACTATAGGGATAAATATGTCTGCTTTTTTCTAATATATAATCAAATGTCAATATTACATGGTCTGTGAAACTTTGTCTCCACTACACCACTAAATACAATGACATTTGAAAATATATGGAACTAATTACATGTCACCATCTGTCAAGCTCGACCATGCAGCAAGAAAAACCACAACAGAATCTTAAAATCACAGCCGTTGAGTGGTTAAAAACAAAATTGATATATTTTTATTTTACCATAAAGGAAAGAATCCAACAATTCAATGAACAAATTGAGATAAATACCTTTTCCCCTGCGGAGATGTTTGTTCTACCTTCAGCCTCCCGAGCTGAAAGGGCACCAATGCCAATAGATGGCAAGACTGAAAAACCCAAAACAGGATCATGAGGAATATCAAATACATTCTATGATGAATCAAACAATAAAACACATGTGGTTACAGAGAAAAGGAAGAAATAAATGAAATGGGCTGAGATAAAAACAAAATGATGACAAGAAAGACATAAATAATGTAACTATCAAACGTACTAAGAAAGATCTAACTACCAAGTCCAAAGACAAATAATGTAGTGAAACTGTAGATGTAATATCCGGGGCGTGTTGAAAAAATTAAATGCAGCAATGAATAACAGAACACTGGGGAGGGGGGGGGGGGGGGGGGGGGGGGGGGGGGTTAAAGGCCGCAGAAGCTTTCGAAGAAAGTCAAGGGTGTTTACTAACTATTAAGGAATTCTTTTGTGCAACATCAATAAAACATGGTAACTAATTATATATTTTTTGTCATTAAACTCTTGTTACATAGCATAAATTTGCGGTTTTTCTGAAGACTGATAACTATTTTTATATATAGATTTTAGGGTGATATACTGTCTTTTATTCAAGTCATATAATTCCAAAAGGAAGGAATTGATAATAGCAGAAGAAAATAGCACCAAACATTTTTGTTGTTTCATCCATCACAGCCTACTTAGGAGAAGAGCTTGCATATAATTGAACATGTGGACACAATAACGACAACCAAGCCTTTATCCCACTACGTGGGTTCAGCTACATGAATCGAAAGATGCCATAATGCCCAATCATAAATTATGTTCATCGACAAAGCATTAATCTCTAAGTCTTTCTTAATCATTTCCCATATGGTTTTTCTTGGTCTCCCTGACTCCCTCATCCTCTATGTAATATAAATTTCAATTATTTAAGAAATATACAAGCTGCCAAGCTCACCTGAGTGGAATACCAACAGCTTTCCTCCGGTGTCCTTTATTGCAAGAAAAGCAGCCTACAACAAGACAGCAATGGTATAAACATCAACACATTTTCATACGCATATAATGATCTTTCCAGGTTTGTCTTCGGTGAGTATATGCTCCCTGTACTCTAGCAGTGCAAGTTCTTACATTGCTAGCGCCAGATTCATATTGTTGGTGTATTATTCACCGTTTAATAAATATGGACATCATTGGTGTAAAAATGAGTAATTATTTTTATCAGTTACGACTAAACATTATTTCTTTGGGGAATTGGTGCTCCAAACACAAGCAGGGAGCACCAAAGTTGAACCTGATAACTCCTGGTTTCTCCCTTATTTTCCTTCCCTTCGTTTTGAGATTAAATATTAAAAGCATTCATGTAAATATAAGGGAAAATCTTAAAAGGTAGAAATTACATGAACATTTTATATATAAATAAAGAGTTGATGCCATTGCTATAACTATCTCAGCAAATAACATGTAAGCTATTGCAACTTGCAAAGTCAGGCGATCATAATTTGAAACAATTGACATACCTTGATAGCTGCACCAAAGGCTGATTCAGAGGTTCTATTGCTCTGGAACATGGTAGGAATGCTTTCCAGAAGTAATTCTAAGTGTTGACGACACTAGCCACGAAGAAGCAAACCAACTTATGAATGAAATATATGGCCAACACCAAAAGTACAAAAAATATAACAATATAAATACATTCTTCAAAGATAACTTGAATTATTTACTGAAATTCATCAAGAAGGAAAATGTTTGAAACTTACCTCAGATAGCGGAACAATAACATCAGTTTGCAAAGGAGTATAAACATCTTGTACATCAGGAACAATGAGCATCAATGGCTACAAATTTTAAATTTCAAAATCAACAACTTAGAATTATAAATATTAAATTATCTATTTTCCCATACTTATCTAAACTAGTTACTTAATCACATGGAACTGTAAATAGCTATTTAAGGTGAAGGAGTATTGTCATGTTCTAAATATCACAAAATAACACAACTAAAAAACATGTAATGCAAACAAATACCTACTGTAGTAGATAAATAGAAAAACATGTAATATCACTAACGTTCTGAAGTAGAAAAAATTCAAATTAATGCCTCAAACAACAATGTGGCCCATATAACTAAATTTCTCCAGCATCAACTTCACATATATATGTATGAACATACATTTTTTAAAACGTTCAAATTATTTTAAACAGAAAAACGTGAATTTACAACTACTGCTTCCAAGAAAAATTAGTGTATGTTTGGTTATATACTTATATTTTACCTGCTGCGATGCACGTTTCAAGTTGTAGAAATGAATTGTCGAGTCAAATGTTGCAATTCCTACCATTGTGTGAGGACCTTTCTGAAGCATAGAAAAAAACTAATTATGAAGTGCTACCTCAGAATTAAAAAACTCCCTAGCCTCTTAATAGAAATTCAGTCAGATTTCTGTTCACCAATATCAACAAAACCTATAACCGTCAATGTTTTTATCCGCAGTGAGTAATGATTCAACATGCTACCTCTCAGCAAAGGATTAACCAAAGATCTGATATATATATATATATATGCTTCTCCCAGTCCCCGGCTCTTTCTCTCTCACTTTTGACCTATTAAGGACTTAGATTAATCTCTGTACTCTACCATATTGCAGAGCATATTCAGTGCTCGGAATCAACATGGACAGAGATCATAAGAATGGGAGCATGAACGCTTTTGTAATTTCTGCATACCAAATCTACAAGTTTAACTATGGCTAGTATTCACAGTAAAAAGATTTGACGAGGGACAGGCAAGCTTCTGGAATTAACAGTATTGCCAGATCTTCATCAAATTATAAACATCACAAATTCAAATAATACAAGGCCAAAAGACAAGAAGCTCATACATAATAAGATAATATGTCACTAAATTGAAGAAATGATAGTTAGACAGTTATGATTAAATGTAAGGTCCAACATAGTGGAAAAATTAGTTTTATTATCACCCCATTCAGTTCAAACAACTTCGTTTATTTATTTATTTTGGAGACAGGTGGAGGGAGGAAGGAAGAATATAAAGGTATTGTCTCTTGATATTTAAGTGACAATCTAAATGAAGTATAGTGAAGCAATTTGAGATTCAACCTATCGAACAAGAAAATTAGAAAAGCATTAAGCATCACATTCATATATTATCAGATATAATGATTGATACAATATTAAATCTATGTACAGCTACAACTCACAGGAATGTCCGTGATAACTTGACTAATGGCACTACAAGCCGCAGCTGTCGCACCAGTTTGAACAGCATTCATGGATACATCAATGAGAAAGAAGTACACACCAGGCATTGGCTCACGGACCTACAGAGAATTGTGCATCAGTCATCATGGATACTGAAGGGTGAGATGGAAAAGTATGAGAGAAATGAGAACTTATTCAAGGCCAAAGCATAAACTACTTACTTTCTATTTAAACATAAAGCTATAACAGAAAAAATGAAGACAACCATAATATTGACCATACTTTATCAATCCACCATACAAAAGGACCAAAGAAAGTCAAGGCAATATGAGCAAAAAATTATTAAGGTAGGCCAAACAACATAATTGTATCCATATTTTGACTTAGTTCTGATATGGGGACAGAGTAACATTCATAAAAAAGGCGAAATTAATTTAAAATATTAGCTTTAGTGGCTGCGACAATGTTAAGTTCATAGTTAACCTAGGAGCATGAATGTCAATAGTGGATTTATTTTAAATTTTTAATGTCTCCATTAGGATTTAAGCTATTAAATGTTATCGGGCCTAATGTTAATACTTAGGTCTCCCTTATTGGGTTATACGAGTGGGATGCTTAATCCTGGAAGAACAAGAATTTGGTTCCAAGCAATGGAAGATGATTTAGGGGACTTTATTGAAAAGGACCAGTGAATTATATCATATTTATGAAGGACCAACTGACCTCTTGAATAATTAATCTTATTATGAAGTATAATTTTAGAAATCCTTCTTCATGAACAAGATCATTTACTTATCCAAGTACCACCCTTCAGGTAGACATTAATGGTATGATATTAACAATTTAACATAAATTTAAATTTCATTTCAAATTTCACTTATTTATGCATCTTAGCAAAGCTAACTTCATTCAAGTTTAGTTTCTTTTTCATCAACTTGGATTTAGAGTCATTAAACATCTAATCATATTAACTAATTCATATTACAGATTAATTGGCAAATATAAAAGTTGATAAAAATGACACTTAGAGTATAGCATTTAAGGTTCAGAGGGTCAGGGTTTTAACCATGATGGAGTATATATCATTTCAATCTCAAGAAAACACAAACAAACTATAAAATAAATATACACTCAAAATCCATCTTCATAAAACCTTGTAATGTTACAAATAACCTAACCATGAATTCTTTTGTAGCAACGAACTCGACTGTTCCTCTGCATAATTCGGGTCTTTCGTCAGCATCTCTACGTCGACCATCTGGACCCAAATTGCAGCGGTAATCTGGTGGAGTTTCATCACTAAATCCTATAAAACAAATATGCAGTCACGACTAAATGGTTGGCCATGTCACAAAAAATCAAAATATTGAATGGTCCCATCATACAGAAAGACACATAAGATGAATATACTTTATGTGAGCCAGTATGCAATAGTAAAAATTCCAAAATAAGCAAGACAGTTGATCAGAGCTACTTTCCATCTTCTCTTCAAATATATTTTTTTAATAAAAAAATTATGGTAATGTGCAGTTTATGCTATTATTAGGGTGTTTCATTGGCTAAGCAGATGATTTGGGGTGTGATTGGGCAATTAGCTTCTGTTTTGTGTACAACATGTGTTTTAAAAGGGGTTTAACTAGACACCAACAGATGGATTGGGCAGCTATGTTCCATTGATATTCTCTTTTCCTTCATTAGTTTCACGTTCCTTTTTTCACTTTGGAGGATCCCCTATCCTCTGATTTCTTGTAAGTTCTTCTCTGACTTTCTTTTTTATTTATAAAAATACAGTTTGCATAAACAACAAACCACATTTAAAAAGAGCAGTACAAAACTAGTGCATCAAATGCATAAACTTGTGATATGAATAGTGGTTGTCAACCAACTAACAACTATCTAACTTTCATATTTTTCCTCCCATCATTCTTAGGGAAAGTAATGGAAAAAATATCTCACATGTGGCTAAACTAATGGCACCATCCATAGTACATGCCAACTGTCGAAGAATTATGGGATTAGGAATAGGAAAGAAAATGAGTAGAGGGAAAGGCGGCTAACAAGCGCAAAGTAATAATATTAGTATAAATTGAAAACGTGATGCCAAATGCTAACCAAATATCCTTTTTTATACTAATAATTAGGCGTACAATCCCAATCCCAAGCTCACTAACACTAAGACTAACATCCTTGTAGCTTCTAAGTTCTAACATTAACATACAATAATAAGATGGCTCAGTTGTATAGCAGATATTACTTGTACTAACCACACAAGTTGCAGATGAAACGCCTTCCCTGATCAATGAATTTCATAAAGGGATTTACGTAGGCCTTGCAACGTGAGCAACGAACAGGACCACTCTCCCCAAAATCAACAACCTATAAAACATTGGGTAATAAGCCATAAGATTATTAAAAAATTTACACTCGGTGGGAGCCTCGTGTATTGGGTCACCCTTTTGGTACTTGATTGAAAACAACATGTTAAAAATAGCACAAAGCTAACTACAGGAACATCATAAAATATTTTATTTCCACCAATACAGCTAATACAAAATATGACTTCAAGAAAGCATATATTGGGCTCAACAAGTCACTGAGCATATTATTCTAAACAGTCTAAACATTAAAAGAAGAGAAATATTTTTATCATTCCCAGAACAAATACTGACCAATACACGAAAGAAACAGCCACTTTGAATATGAAGAAGGAATCTTAAATGCTGCTCGTTCATGATTTTTAAAATGGAAGGGATGCTTCCCCCAACAATTAAACAGAGTATTTGGCTACTTCAAGAAGATATGATGGAAAAAGCTAGCACACCATCAAACATTAAGGACAGCCCAGTGCAAGAGGTCCCACCTAGAGAGGGTAGATGTACACAGCCTTGCCCCTGTAGATGGAGAGGCTATTTCCAGGATTTGAACATGTGACCACTTGGTCACTAAGCAACAAACCTTACTGTTGCATTGAGGCTCACCCTCCTGAACAAAAATAAAGAAAACCCCAACCTTAACCTTTACTTACTAAACATAATAAAGCCATGTGAAATCTATACAAGTTATTAAACTACAGGCTCCATAATTCAAATTTTAGGTGGCTCTAGCACTTTGCAACTATCACTTAAATACAAAATAATGACAGATGCAGAAACATCAAAGAAAAATATTAATCTTCATCATTACGTGGATGGGATCCTCAGATGGGTGTGGAAGAGCCAAAGGTTGGACCAACATAGCCAACTGCATTCCGGAGGTTGACAAAAGGTCCGCAGTGAAAGGAATCTGTTTCATTCAACAACAAAACAAAGCAAAAGAAACAATATCAAAATGAAAATTGAAAACAGAGGAAACTAAACATTTTCAAAATTTCAGCAACTAACCACTGAAAATTAAAATAACGTTAAAATTTGCTTTAAAAAAAAGTGAAGTATTAGAAAGAGGGGAGATCATACAAAAGTAACCTTTAACTAACCACGGTATAGAATTCACTAATACAATTCTATCAAGTGAAACAGGCAGGCAACAGCATATTCTTGTACATCCCAACATTATCATTATCTTATTCAAAGCTAAAAGTATATTGAATGTAGGCATTAAATGTAACCTGATTGATTGTGCACCTCATGTAGCGTGGACCGCAATTCCCTGTATCTCTTACAATGTAATCACTTGTAGCAGGCTGGACCAAAATTTGAACAAAAATAAATAATCATAGGATCAAACAGCAGTAGTGATTAATGTAATACATAAAACTTTCCAGAAAACATAAGACATGGTATTGGTTATTAAACAGCAGATTCAAAAAGGTTTTTGAAGAAGGAATTAAGTAAAAGGAAAAGATAATAATGAGGATTGGGGAATAAGAAGCTCATAACTAATAATACTGAAGACCGAGAATACAAGCAAAGTTAGCAAGCGTTAATTTGAACATAAACCCAATCTTCTATTTCTTTAGTTTTTAAAATATAATCTAGAATTTTCAGATGAATACCGGAGGAATGGTTGCCTGATTGCCTTGGCGAGTTTCATGCAAGGTCACTGCAGATCCTGGAGAAGGCCTTGGAATTTGATTGGGATCAATTTTGGAAGGCCCTGCCATCGGGGCTCCAGTTTGACCAACAACAGGTGATATAGTAGTGGTCATAGACTGATTTGGCAATGGTGGTGCCATGCTAAACATCCGAGGAGCTAAAGGACCAGGAACTGGAGGAGGTGGTGCCACCTACAAGATATGTGCAAAAAGCAAGCATTTACATTAACAGTTTGCACTGACTGGTTAGAGGCAAATGCAACACCTTTGAAGCAGAACTTGTCCCATTGCATTTACATGGGAATTGGATAGTGTATTTTAATCTGGCATACTTAAGGTACTTGACCAGTAGGACTTATATGGGGTTTACTTTCATTTTCTATAATCAGAATATATTACCATGTTTGTTTCCTCTTTAATGTATTTTTTAAAAATAGCGATACAAATTACAATAAATAAATAAAACAGATAGGTGGAATTTTACACGGTACTGAAGACATTACCTAAAACTATGCAGTTAAAGTGGTCTTTTGTTTGAATAGGGAGCAGTATCCACAATTAGTAATTGATGATATAATTTGATCAATATTCTCAGGATAATCTAAATGCTTTTAAATATGCCTACTATAAGTTTATTAATTTTCTTTGCGGACTCAATTTTCAATACCGCAATACTAGTTTGTAAGCTATCTCATTATAATGTTTCTTGGAAACTAAACATTATGACAAAACGGGCACTTCAGTTCTCAGAAGAAATTACTTCTCTGAACCATCTCTACCAACAAACAAACTAAAGAACCACAATTTAAAATTCCCCCTTTTAATTTAATCCCCTAAAAAACAATTCCCCTTCTAAGACCATAACAACAACCAAGCCTTAATCCCACTAGGAATTCTAAGAGGCAGCCTTACAGTCTTAGGATTCCCCTTCTAATACCAAAGGGTGTCCCAGTATAGATGTACGCAACGCAACCTTGCCCTCACAGATGAATGAGTTGTTTACAATATTTGAACCCATGACCTCCAGATCACAAGGCAAATAAGTTTACATTTGCGCTGAGCCGCTGAGGATCACGACCCTCTCCCCTTCTAAGACCAAACATAACAAATTTTACTTCTCCTATGAAACCTCCTTCAAGCAATTAGCAAAGCATCATTGCTCTAGTACTTACGAGAATAAAATAATGTAGGTCAAATTTAGATAAAAGACATTCAAATACATAATGACGAGAATAAAATATTGCGGGTTAAATTTAGATAAAAGGCATTCAAGTACAATAAAGTTCAGATATAGAGGAGCTACCTGCTGGGCTTGCATCTGCCAAGAAGGTGCTCCAAAAGGTGAACCTGGAGGCTGCATTGCACCTTGAGATGCCATGGGATATGGGGGCTGAGGTTGAACAGCTGGGCCTGGAGGAGACCTCATTGTTGGAGGTCCAACAGGCGGTTGTGGCACACCGCCAACTGGAGGAAAGCGTTGATGACCTGGAAAAGCACCACCAGAAAATGCGGGCGGCCCGTTATTCATTAAGTGACTAGGTGCACTTGTTGGGGACATGACTGGGGGAGTACTCATTGCCGGGTAATTAAAAGGACTTGGACTCGGATGAGCACCCATAGTCGGTGGAGGAGATGCAAATGGACGTGTTGATGGAGAACCACCAGGAGGAGGAACACTGGTAACTGGTGCAGCAACATTAGGAGGGGGTCTCGATGCAAAAGAGGGAGGTTGACCAGGAGGGGGCCCAGTTGGCCTTCCAGGCCTTACCAGTGCTCCGGGAGGTGGACCAGATCGCGAAAATGGAGGCGAGGGACCAAGGACCCCGACCGAGGGGGCCGAAGAAGCAAACGGGGGTGGTTGGCCAAATGGTGGAGGCCTAGAAACAGGATTAGAGGTCATAGGTGGGCGATTAAGGTTCATATTGTGGAAATTATGAGCTAGTGAATCGGGTGTGCCTCTAATATTAGGAATGTAATTAGGGGGTGGTGGATGTGGTGCGTTATTTCTGGGCCTATTAGGTGCCCCTGGAGGAGGCACAGGAGTAGCCATTACTGAATCAAAATCAAATCAAGTCTATGGTACCACACCCTCTAATAATTCTTCTTCTTATTCAATAATTTGTTACCAAGAAGTGATCCAAATCTACAAGAAACACAGATTCAAAAATAATTGCAATATTCCAGATAAAACAACAAATTAAGATTGGGAATGATCATAGCGATTAGAAATCGAAAAACGAATGCGATAAATGAAAGTAGGAAGACCTGATATGAAATCGGTGGAATGTGCAAAATTGGGAGCGAATTCAGGTTAGATCGAGAGGAGAAAAGGGGTTTTATTTTATATATATCTAGAGAATGCTTTAAAAAAAATTATAGGGAAATGTAATCTATAATAATCACAAATATATATTTTCCATTATAATGAAATTATATTTTATTTTATTTTTTGTACTTCAAAGTTCAAACTAAAAGAAAAAAATGCATCGCCCTTTGTTTATTCTGTAAGGGCCGTTTGGTTCCAGTTATTTGTTATTTATAAATTTCATCGCCTTCTTATTACCTGGATGCCTATACGAATGACAATTCCGGAATTTCTGCTTATTTAATCTCCCATCCAAACATATTATCCCAATGGGTTTTGGGTAACCCAAATCTAATTGGACCTGCCTGAAATCATGATATTACACTCAACAATAGAACTATTATTTATTCACAATTATTACATACAATTGCAATTTTGTAATTTTATATATGCCAGTCTTGTTTGGGATGCATTTGGGTTAGTGTGTTAGTTGTATCAAACACAAACTCAATCATAATGGGTTAGTATTTTTATTATCATCCCTAAATGTATGACCTTTTTGTCCATATGATAAACAGATTCAGATCATCTCAAATACTAAAGAGTCCACTAGATAAAGATGATAATAATTGGCAAAAACAAATTTTCATTACCCCAGATTTTAAATTATTTATAATTAAATAATTTAAGAAATTTTGAGTATTAGAGAGTACAACCCAATTCATTATAAACCATTTAGTATTTTTGTCATATTTGCTAATCACATACTGAAACTGCTACTTTATACTCCTCTTCGGCTTTTTTATATTTCAGTTGAAGAAATTTATTTATTTTTCTTCAGGCTGTGCCGAGGGAAGAAAGAAAAGAGAACATATCCGATGTAAAAGATAAACATATATGATTAGGCAAAATTGAAAATTCTTTGTCATTGAAAGCACCCCATTAATTTGGCTCCTTTACATTGAAAGCTTTAATATATATCCATGACCATATTTATACGGCCACTAATAACTAACTGCACAGCATTCAGGGAATGCATATTGGCAAATAAGTGTCGTCTGTCCCGATTTTTTTTTTTTCACGTCTCAAGTCAATCATATCATATCAAATAATATAAAAATGTTTTTTATTTGTCTTTTCAAATATATGTAAACTTTTAATTTGAATAATGGGATACAATGAGACATGAAAAGTGAGATATTTAATCCTTATTCCATATTTGTGGGCATCTTCAAACCATATCTAATGGATCAAAGTTCAACTTCATCATGCAAATTGTTTGAAATGCCCATGTAACCTGATAAATAGTTAGCCAATAACTACCATGGTTAATTATGATGGACAATGCCATCTACATTTAAAACTACTAATCCATGATGCATCTAACCACTTGGATAAATCTATAGAGTCACATACTTGTACAACAAATATATTGGAGATACCATAATTGTTCAGTCTTTCGTGTTAGCACAACTATGTGGAGTGATATGACTGTGTCAAAACTTGGCACCACCATGTATAATTAGAATCCCTATATTATGCTTAGAATGTATACTTTTTATTTAGAAGTTATAGTGATATCTATGATTGTCTTACAAGTGTTATAGGATGATTCACCAAATTCATTTACTATATTTAAAAAAAAATGTAAAATATATATCTTTAAATCAATTTTTATATTTATTCTAATTTAGAGTTGTTGTGACTTGTGAGGTAATCTCACTCATCATAAAATTAAGTCAAGTATAGAAAATTTGAAAGTTTCTAAATATTGAATTAGTTTCAACTCAATTTATTCAATTTACGATCACTAATAGAAATTAAATTGAGTCGAATAGATTCACAACCTAACCAAAATATATTTTTTTTCCAGATGGATTCATTATTAATATACTTTACTACCCTTTGTATTAAAATACCAATGACATACTCAAAACAAATGATTAACATTAAATCTTTTGCACCTATAGCAAGATTTTGATCGTTACTCCAAGTGAGATAAGTAGCACGCCTTACTTTTTGTTAATCTATGTGCTGACTAAATTAGAGTTTAGTTTTAGAGTAAAACATACTTTGTTCTCAAAATTTGTATACATGCCAGTTTGGTTTCTAGAAAATTTAAAAACTCAAAATAATCTATGAAAATATCAAATGTGAGTGTCATTAGTCATTTTAGCATTTTTATGATCCTTAGATAAACTATTTTGACTCAAATTCATGAAGAAAAATTCATGGGGAATAAAGTGGGTATCATTCTTAGTTTTATTAGGGAATTTGTTATTTGGTATATTGCGTTACTCCATGTTTTAAAATGTTGTGATTGACCAAACCAAATAATATTTCAAATTAAACATATTATAGAAGTTACCCGTTACTTTGACATAAAAATTGTAGAAAAATATTTATTTTCCCAAGTGTTCTCCTGTTTCTAGTAAATATGAGTACATGTATATGTCTATACATATAAATAATACTGTCAAAGAGTTTTTTGCTGTCATTATAATCTGTCTCATCCCCCTGGAGTAAAATGATCATGGTGGAGATAAATGTGTACATTATATAAAATTTGCACTACAAGTTTTGACTAGGTTGACACATTCTATAAAGAAACGTTTTAAATTAAGAGATTAATAAACTCTGATTAAATTTTTTCTTAAAAAACTAATATATTATATTATTGATCAATACATTATCTACCATTTATATATTATTATATTTTAAGTTTGTTACACGGTGACCAATATAGTATTTATAAAAAATAATTGATATATGAATGATGAATAATTGTCCATACATTTTTTCTCCCAAATTAAAATCATTTAAGATATGGAATAATAATGATTTCCATGAATAAGGTGGAATTTAATTTGCAGTCTAATTATTTAATTTACTTATACGGGAGTTACATATAGAATTTCAATAAAATATTAATTTAATTTAATTTTTTATATATAAAAATAGTTTTTTCTATATGTACATCACTCAATTTTGACTGAGTTGCCACAATAAATAAATATGTAAAAATTCAAATATGGTAATAGATACTTTTTCAATTAAAATGTTTACAAATCACGACGATTAAACTAAATACATTATTTTCATGCCAGATCAAACCTACTCATTAATAATTGAGAACACATCATTTTAAGCTTTCATAAAGGATATATACTATATAGACACTAACATCAACAATATAATATATTTTAAAACTAATTTCCTTATGGATTTATAAGAAAATTGAGTTTTAGATGGATATGAGCATAATTATATTCTTTAAAATAAGTTTAATAAATGAAAAAATAATATCATATCATTATCTATTCATTTCCATAAATATTTTATAGAAAAAACAATTATGTAAATAAAAAAATACTCGTTTACTTTCCTTTCATCCAAAACTCTCCAGCCAACCGAGCATTGAGTCTTTATCCTGTCTTATTATAAATATTGGTATAATCATTTTATATTTATGCCACAATTATCGATCTCTAGTTATATTTTGTCTTTTATAAATTACTCGGCTAGAGCTTTGTTGAGTTAGCTTGAAGAACCAAGGTCAATCTTTTGATTTGTGCTTCTTAGTAGGTAAAAAATTGAGTACGTTTTAATTTCTTTATATTCTTGTAATTTAAGCTGTCTTTTTTTTTATTACAATTTTGATTATATATATCAACTAGTGTTATTACAATGTTCATTAAGAAAGTATGATTGATTAGTCTGGTTTATAGAAAACTATTTTTTATTGGGATCTGAAGTTTTGCATTATCTTATCATACTTGAGTCAAACTTTGTTGAGTTGTTGAGTTAGCAATGAAAAAGGAACATCAAGCTTCAAAGGCATGATTTAATCCAAATTTAACAGTATTAGCTTAATTACTTTATATAGTTGTTATTAATTTGTACTATTGTTTTTATCCTGTTTGTTGTTTTATATACATCTGTTTTTAATGTTTTTGTCTTGTTTATTAAGAGTGGTGGTTCATGGATGAATTGATGGAGGAATTGGTAATTTTCACTAGGTTCTAAAACATTTATTGAGTTAGCTTCAAAAGGAGAAGATCAAGCTTTGGATGCATGCTTCTTAGTTGGTAAGGTAATTTAACATTGTTAGCTTAATTGCTTTATATATAATGTATTTGATATTTGGGTTCTACTACTTGTTTCTGCTAGTGTTATATTGACGTGCTTATTTGGTCACTTTCATTGATTCACGTGTTAATTAATGGAAGAATCTCTAACTTTTACTATGTTTTGATCACTTAAAACTAATCTCAAAATGTGATTATTAATATGGGCCTCTAACCCACTAGCCCGTTGAGTATATAAGCCTGATGCAGCTCATAAATTGGGTCCATAACTTACCAAAGAAAGTGTAGAGTTTTCAAAAGCATTATCCCCATTTTCGAGGGATAAAATAAGGATTCTTTCTCCCAAAATTATTTTGTCTCTATCCAATAGAACTGCATCAAATAATATAAAATATTATATTTTTTATTTTATAATTTTTTCTTCAATTAAATGACACATTTTGATTAGTATAAGACACCAATGAGAACATCACATTTACATCCTTATGATGCTCTCCCATAAAACATAGGAACTGCATGGAAAAATAAAAGGAAAAAATGGTATGTCATGTGATGATACTTTTAACCATTTTCAATGCTTGGTTTGTCGTTCACAAATGACCACAAAATGTATTCAACCATTTTAATGCATGGGTGGGTACGTGAGGAATATAATGAGGTTGAATTATAGTTGGTAAGAAGACAGGGGAGAAACTATGAGAAAAGACAAGGCTAGTTCTTGTAAGAAGAAAATGCCGCCGCCATAGAAAATTTTTGTATGGGAGCATGTGCGTCTTTCTTCAGAGGAAGACTATATATCTTCTCCATGTAGCAGCATGAACTATGAGTCATCACTTAAAAGTCTGAAACAGTCTCAATCTTACCATAATCCTTGTCTTGTCTGAATGCTTGTAAAACATGTCTTCCAATTCATACACTTAGATACATAGTTATGGAGTCTTAGTAACATTAATAATTAGCTACCATTTTCTTTCTTCAATGTTTTTGTAACCCTTAGTTATACTTTTTACATTGCTTGCCTAGGAGTTGAAACACTTTAAGTTTGAGTGTAAATATCGATATTCCTTAAAATATGATATAAAATGTGGGGCAGGTTTTGGTTAAGAAAATAACATTAGCTTAATTCGTTTGACTATTATTGTATCCCATTGTCTGAATATTCTGAAGTTTTTTATACTAAACAATGAAGCAGTACAGTTATGGATGCAGGCTCTTATATCCTTTTATAATACACACCCTAATTATTTAAGATTTTGCTTTTGGTTTCTTGTACTTTGGAACTTTGTCTAAAAGAATGACAACAGAACAGAAACCAACGAAGAAAAAGATGTCTGGGACTTCATTATTTTTTATTTGTCTCGGGATCCTTTCTCACTCAACTTTGGAATCAAAATATAAAGAGCCTGAATGAATGAGTTAAGGTTAATACTAACAACAACACTATAACTTCACTAACTTCCATATATGTCTACAGTGTTAGTCCAGAAAATAGGCGTAACTAGGAACTTTATTTGCCTCTCTCTATATGCTATATTGCTACTCATAGGTTGACTATTTAAGAAATGACTTCAAAACATAGTGAAGTGACTTACCCTATTGATTCTGATAAGCCATACCCAATTCTATGTGATTTGTTATTTTTTATAAGAAATGTGGTTCGCTGGTATGTCAAATTTAATATGTTATGTGTTAGCTAAATAATGAAATGATATAAATTAGGGGGAATTTCGAATACTAATATAAATTCATTCCTACACTGAGTTGTAGATATCAAGATAGGAATATGTGGTCACATCACCTTAATCATTACTATAACATGTATTATTTGTTAATGTTAATTTGTTTTTATAAAACTAGACGAGTTTCTATTTTAATTAGTTCTATGTTGTTATATGAGCTTTTCATTTTATTTAGGTAGCCTTGAAGTATCATGTAAGAAATATCTAAATATCACTACAAGTTTCTTTATTCTTATTTACTTTTGTGTGAGTTAAATGATTATCTCCTTTAATAGAACCCAAACCATCTTTAGTGTGCTGGATACCATTGTAGGAATTAATATTTTTCAGAAAAGCTAAATTCTGCAGCTACTGAATTAGAAGATAGAGAACTTCTTATAGGAGTTAGAGGGAATATATATATATGCTTCATGTTTTAGCAATTCCTTATATATAATCTTGACCCTTTTATGAGACACAAAATTAGACCTTTATCTCGTATATATTAATATCAATTTCAAAGATCTTATTTATGGTTAAGCTGTCACTATTTAAGAATAACACCTTCCCTCTTAACCATTGGCTGTTTGTTGAAAACTCTGTCAATAAAATAAGATTCAGCAATGTGAAGAAATAGAATAAAAATTGTCTTCATAGTAAAAAAATACAAAGAAGTTGAAAACAATATTAATAGCTATCCCTATCAAGAGACCTCATAATTCCCTAAAAGCACATATTTCACTTTATTATATTCCATGTATATCTCAGGAAAAATCCACTTGACAGTGATTTTAACATCTTTCCACAAGATCTACGGTTTAGAATCCATCTGTCTCTTGGAACTAAGAGACCGGCAGTGACATTAGCAACTGCACCTTGATTCTAAAAAAATCTGTGTGATTTGTTTATCCATAGTGGTTGGATTAGGTCTTTTCTTGGGTCTTGTTATTGTGATTTATCCCACTTGTTTTTTAGAACTGATTTTTGTACAAACAAATATGGGGATAACATAGTGTGTTATACTGATTTTTGTTACAAAGAAAAGTATAATTAATTAGTATATATATATGATAAAACTTGGGTATATATATATATATATATCCAAATAATTATATTGGTGTATTTTTACTGAATGATTAAAATACCCTTTTGTGTGAGACCCTCAGTGATTGTGACTTTGAGCAATTAGGACCAGCCAGCCATAGCATTTGCATGCAACCACCCAAGTCAGCCAAACACAGCAAAGAGAGCTTCAGAATCCTTTTTTGCCCTTTCCATGTCAGTGACCCTAAACGGTAACAGGCATAGAACACACTTTGCTGCTGCCTCTGCTGAATTTCAGACAAACAGTGCCATCTATCCTTTCACCCAATCAACCTTCAGGTGCTTTCTACTTTACAAACAAACTTAATAATTATTATATAAAACCAAACCAAAAAAGCAAAACATGCCCTCCTAACAACCATTTAGTATCTCTTTACAACTTTATCTCTTTTACCAATGTTTATTTCCACAGTGCTTGCTATTTTGATAATTTGAGGTTATTTTTTCTTTACTTTTAAATGAGCTTTTTGTGATGCATGTAAAGATGAAGAGAAAAATAAAAAGTAAGATAAAGATAATCTGATTTATAGTAAATTTTTTATTAAACTTATATTTTTCAAATAACCCTATTCTTACTATTTTTTAATCTGGTTATACGGTTTTTAGCAGAGTTTTAGTATCAAGTTTCATATTTCTTTTAAATTTTGCATGAGGGTCCAGTGGGGTTGGGGGTGATGAGTGAAAGTTTGTCTGGGAGTGAGTAAGAAGATACGAAATAAGAGATAGAAAGAGAGAGAGAGTGTGGTGTAGCTGTTTCATGCTTCTTTCACACATCCTATGTCGTTATGCGGCTAAGGATTGGGTCCACCGACCCGTAGGCCTTACCTTCTTTTTCCTCTAATTTAAGTTTTTCATATCTAAAAAAAATTCATTTATGACAAGAGAGAAGTGAGCACAATCTGAGAAAATTACTTATGAAATTTGGAAATAAAAAGAAAGAAGCAAAATGGAGTGTGTATATGTGTTTGTGTATCTGCATGACACCAAATCAGTGAAGAAACTAAGTAACATACATCATTAGCTGAAATTCTTCATTCAAAACAAGCCAACCTGTTGGGGTGGGGCAGAAGAATCAATGGTAGTACTGCCCCATATGGAAGGGTTGATTTGCTTTTTCTTCCTTTATTCAACTTACTTAGATACATCTGCCTCATAACTCAGTCTTTTGGATATCTTATTCCCCTCTAGATTCTTCTTTCTGTTTTGCTTTTAGTATGCAAGAGTTCTATTTGCTTATGACTTTTTTTTAGATTGGGAATATATCTGAATTGAAGAGAATTTTTCAGAATTCTGATTGAGTTGTAAGGTTGAAGAAGAAAAAGAACACTTCCATCTGCAGCTGAAGCAGCTTAGAGAAGCTAGGACTTGCTATATATAAGAGATGGCGGCATCATCTTCATCAGCATCGCTCTTTGGATTTAGAGAAGAGGAACAGAATCAGAATCAGAATCAGATGAATCAACAACAACATTCATCTTCAGCAACTCCAGCTGCACTACCTCAGAAGAAAAAGAGAAACCAACCTGGAACACCAAGCAAGTATCTTAAAACTTTTATCGAAAATTAAGATATAATCTCTAAAATCAATCATTTCATATATATCAATGATCACTTTAGGAAAAATTCTGGACTGCCCTTCTTTCCCTTTTCCATTCTGATATATATGGATTCCCTAGGGAACCCTAATTTTGAAAGCATAAATATAATAAAATGGATTGAGATATGTCCTGGAAATTTTTGTCTTGAAGCTTTCTGAATTGGATGGCTGCTTAATTAACTTGTTTTTACCTTGGTGGAATTATCTAATAATTTGTTGTTTGGCATTTTTCCATGGTGAATAGGTCCAGATGCGGAGGTGATAGCACTATCTCCCAAGACCCTAATGGCAACAAACAGGTTTATATGTGAGGTATGCAACAAAGGGTTCCAAAGGGAGCAAAACCTACAGCTACACAGAAGAGGACACAACTTGCCTTGGAAGCTTAAGCAGAAGAGTACAAAAGAGCCAAGGAGAAAGGTTTATCTGTGCCCTGAGCCCACTTGCGTCCACCATGACCCTTCAAGGGCTCTTGGTGACCTCACTGGGATTAAGAAACACTACTCTCGCAAGCATGGTGAAAAGAAGTGGAAGTGTGAAAAATGCTCTAAGAAGTATGCTGTTCAATCTGATTGGAAAGCTCATTCTAAGACTTGTGGCACTAGAGAATACAGATGTGATTGTGGTACTCTCTTCTCCAGGTATATTATTATGTCACAAATTGACAATCCAATCCATTTCATCACATAAAATGAAAAGTTTCATAATTTGGATATTAGAATTTGACGACTTCTTTCAAAATTTCCAAGTAAACAATCAGATCTCAATTTTTTGGGGTACCATAATCATTTTCTTAAAATTAAATGTTACATCTTACCCCTTCTCCAAACAGTTAAATTTTACCAAGCATTTGTGTTTTTGTCATGCAATTCTTGTAGTCTACATTTCTAGACTAATTAACACATAACATAAATGGTTATAAACAGAAGGATGGAAGAGGTGTGTGGTATGATTTAGGCTAGTTTGGGTTAGGGCTTATAAGATATCATTCTTCAAGTTGCTATACGGAGGAAAAGGGCTAAGATGCTTTCTTTATGTATTGAGTTTGGTTTCCTTCCAATTTGATTGATTAAGATTCTGTACTCTCTCAAATTCGTTCCTTTCTCTCGCGTATGATTTCCTTTGTCATCTTCCCTTCAATGAAAAAAAAAACATGCCCCCACGTGAATTTTCTCTGCCTTGGTCTTAGGGATTTCAGAAAACACACGGAGAAACAGCATCCCTCATATATCATTCTCAAAGCATAAAGAAAATTGAGAGAAAAAAACACCTTTTTCTATTTTGCCTCGGAAACACCACTCTTTTTTTTCATTTCTTTTTTGCCCTCCCTATTCACGTGTTGGTTGCAATGAAGTGGAGAGAGTGTGTGTGGGGTGTTGTGTTGTTACTTGCTTTGTTCTCTTCCTGGTTGGCTAGATGTGTTCAGTACTGTGCCCTTGCAGGTGCACCTTTTCATGACAGAATAATGTTTTTTCTATAATGTTAGGGTCTAATCAAGATTACTAACTCCATATTCTAATGCTGCCATTTTCTTTTTTATCTAATATGATTTCAAGTTTAATTTGAAGGAGTGAGTGGTCGTGTTCAGATGCAGAATTTAAAAAGGGTTCATGATTTTAAATACTAAATCGGTATATATATATATATGTTGTTGAGAATTTGGATGGTTTAGTAGTCAATTTTCAACTCACTTTTGAGGTCAAGCCCAGTTTTGTAATTTGCAGTTCTTGCAATTGATTGGTCATTTTTCCCATTTTTGAAAACATTCTTCTGTTGCATTCATTGCATACCCAGTTCTTGATATGGCACTTATTGATTGATTCATTAATCTATTTATCAAGTTAGTTTTGGTGACATTATTCCACCTACCTGTCCTTTTCATTGTATGTCAATTGAAGAATTATTCTCACTATTATTTCATCTAACTACTCTTTTCATAAATACACGTAAAATATTTGTCCTCTGGTTAATTAAGATTTGTATTGTTTTTTAATCATGTTAAGATTTTCTTACTTGATCATGGGGTTTAAATTTCCATTGTCTTTTGCTAGGAAAAGCCATGTCCTACACCCAAAAATCTATGTATACATCCGGATATCTGTCACAGCTTTAAATGTCATTGTTTTAATAGTGTTTTATGTAGAGAATTGTTTCATGTGACTGTTTGTTTTTGTTTAATTAAGGTTAGATTCTTGTAGGAGAAAATTTCGTCTTAAAGGTTATATATATATATATATGGGAAGTTGACCTGACCTTTTATAAGATTGCAGAACTTAAAAGCTAATACAAAAAAAAAAAGATTGCACAGTATTAGTAAAATAAAAATAATATATAAAGTAAGTAAACAATTAAGTAATTTTTAATTCTAGGATGAAAGTCCATTTCTTGAACAAGTGAATATGACAATTATATTGTTCACATAAGTGAACATGCGAATCATAATTTTTTTTATATTTAAAGTATTTTTATCTCAGGCTTTTAGTTACTTGTTGGAGTTTATTTTAATGCACTTTTTCAATAATAAGTCAGTCAAAGTAAAACTATTGCATGAAAATTAAATCCTAGACATATCCAATGGATTATTATTTGGAATTAATATGATATGATGTGTGATGCAGAAGGGACAGTTTCATCACTCACAGGGCCTTCTGTGATGCATTAGCTCAAGAGAGTGCAAGACAGCCACCAAACTTGATTAGCAGTGCCAATATTGGTAGCACCAGCAACCTTTATGGAACTAATAGTAGCAACATGGCCTTAGCCTTTCCTCATGTGGCTACTCAAATGTCTAACATTCAAGACCAAATCAATAACAACCATTCTACTGATATATTGGGTCTTGGTGGTAATCCTGGTCGGAATGGACAATTTGACAATTTCCTCCATCCATCTTTACAAGCCGGTTTATCATCCTTTAAGCCTTCACAGCAAACTATGCATCACTCTCCAGCTTCATTCTTCATGGCTTCGGATAATTCCAACCAAAACTATCACCACCTTGACCAGTCTCAACAACAACAACAACAAGGATTGGTGCAACAGAACAAAGTTCCATTCCAGGGGCTCATACATTTGTCTCATGATGGTCTTAACAATCATCACAATAATTCTCCATCACCTGGGGGATCAGCAAACCTGTTTAGCCATCCCTTCCTTTCTAGTAACACCAGCACTAATAGCAGCAACAACTCTTTCTCAGAACATTTCAACAGTGCAAATGGAACTGTTATGGGAGGCAATGAAGCAACCAACTTCTTCACTACAGGTAATATCATTAACCATGCATAAAATTATAATTTCTACACCAATTTCGCATATCAAAGCTTAACAGTTTCTTTTTCTAGAAAGTAGAGAAATAACAACAGGAAAAGGATAAACTTTGGCCCTTCTTTCCTTTTTTTAAAAAGTTGTCAAATTTAATTTCGATTTACAAAATGATTGAATAAGCAATCACATCTACTTACTAATGAATCAATACAACTTTAATTTTCACAATTCTCGTGTTCCCGACAGGTAATGCTATAATGGGTGGTGGTCATCATCAACAAACAATAACTTCAAGTGCACCATCTCTATTCAGCACATCTCTCCAAAGCAACACTAGTGCTGCCAATACTCATCACATGTCTGCAACTGCATTGCTTCAGAAAGTTGCTCAAATGAGTGCAATTTCAAACAACAACACCACCTCACTTCTAAAAAGCTTCGGAAGCAGCACTTCCTCTAGCAGCGGATCCAAAGCTGATCAGCATAGGCCAATCCATGTTCCTGCTCTTCCTCCTCCTGCTGCAAACTATAGCAGCATCTTCGGTGGAAATGAAAACAGCAATAATAATAATCTGCAAGACCTGATGAACTCTTTTGCAGCTGGTGGAAACTCTACTATTTTTGAACATGGTAGTACAGTAGGGTTTACTGGGTTTGAACCATATGATCATAACTCAAACAGAAGTAGGGAACAACCAAAACTGCATGGAGTGAAATTTGGAACGGGCTCAGATGATAGGCTTACTCGTGATTTTCTTGGGGTTGGTCGAACAGTGACAAGCATGAGTGGTGGAAGTGGAAGGATTGTTTCACAAAGGGAGCAACATGGACATGGTGGTGGCTTCAACTTAAGCAATACTTTGGAGGCAGAAACGAATAATGATGCTGTGCCGTCAAGACAAGCTTTTGGAGGGAATTTTTTCAGTGAGTAAATGAATCAAAGTACCAAGGTACGTCAACAAAAAATTTAGTGACATATTATTAAAATTATTATTATTATTATTAAAAGTGGATTTCGTTGGTAAATGTGTCTAAGGGGTAAGAGGGTATACTTTCTAGTTTTTACTGTTTTATTGGGATATGAGTTTTAGAAAGATTCTACTTTTTGGTTTGTTTTATTTTTATAATTTGGTTTAAGAAAAAGGTGTGTGCTGTGAGAAATTGTCTTGCATGGGGTTGACAGAGACGTTGAGCAGTACTTTGTTTCTTCTATTGTCTTCACATTTTTATTATCTTTCATTTTTTGGATTATATTTTTGGGTTGGCAGAGTCACGAGTGCGTAATTGATGTGGACCAACAAATATCTGCTCTTATCAACATGCTATTATTCATGCCACGCCATATATAAAACACTGCATCACTACAACTTTTAAGTTTTAACAAAAATAAGTTTTGAAACTTTAAACACTGTCCATTCCATATTTTATATCAATATAAGTAAATGTCTGTTTTTTTAGTATCCTAATCGTAGCATAGACTAATGTGCCTGAGAGAATGTGAGCTTGTTAATTACTGCTTTAATACCAGTATTTTTCATATGTATATTTGATAAAATTTAATGCAAAGGTTTAATTTACAACTTCATAGTAAATGTTTTATGCATAATAGATCATTATGATATCGCTCGATTCATATAGATTCAATTTTGTTGTTATAGACTATATTTTGTTACAGGAATGAACAGTGAAAAAAGTTAAGTGTGTTGGTAATAATTTTGCATTTTTGTTAATGCTTATATTTTATTTCTTTAAAGCCGTATATACTAGACTTGAATTAGATGATGTTATAATTTAGCTATGTAAGGATCAGTTATTTATAGTTTCACTTTTTTGCAGGGATTCCAACTTGTGTTCAGTACTAGAAAGTTGAATATCTAGCTTATCTAATTTGGCTTTTAAAAGCAGCATTATGGAAGCATATGGGAGATTCTGGACTTTACTAATAGCACTAGCAAATTAGACTTCTTAAACTCCGTTACATCTTTTTTTTTATTCGGACATGTTTATTCATATTATAAGTCAAGATTTTCATGGTTTAACTTAATAGGTTTTGATTATGGACAATGCATTACTTATATTTAAATTAGACTACCATTATGACTTTGTTCTATGTGTTTTTCTTTCTACGCACAAGAAAATATTGTGAAAGCAAGATGGGCCTCGTGAATTCAATTGCTAAGTAAGCAATGGTGAATTGGATTTGCCTTTCAAAGTTTTGAGCCTTAGGCCATTTATTGAGCTTATCTAACAGCATGTATGATCTAAAAAAATTACTACCCAACTTGGAGTAGTCTTTTCATTCATGTGACCGAAAATGTTTCGTAAATTGATTTTGTGTACTATTTTTATATGGATACTTTAGGAGAGAAAGAGAAGCGTTGAACGTTTGATTCTAAGTGTCTTAAAATCTCGTGTGATGATTTTTCAGCCAATGAGAATTTGAGCATAGTATTGAAGGACACATTTTCCTTTTTTTTAAACACTTCATAGTATCATCCCACGATGAGATTAGACATATAAAGGGGTCAAATTGGCCCTTGGATTACTGCAATCTTGTAACTTTCATTAGGTCATCAAATACTACAAGCCCTTTATTCTGACACATAATGCAAACTTTTTGCATTTGCACTTTGGAAGAACCTGACTATGATCAACATTAATATACGATTCAAAATGAGGATGCAAGCAGCTACCTTGTATCATTTCTTAATTATATTGACATCTCTTTATTTGAATAGGAATTATGTAACAAAACACAGCTCCATTTTCAAGCAGTGGTTTCAATATAATTCCAGATTTATCAAGTGCATTGTTTCCCTCATTTTCAGTATGACAATTCAGAAGTGCCTTCCTTTATTTTCACCAAACAAACATTTAGGCCTCAAACTCTACTAAACTCAATGCAGCAAATTTGATAAGAGAATAAAAGTATAGTATACAAGTTGGTCACAACGAGTACATGTAAACTAATTAAATAGACGCACATCCACCAAAACAGTTTTTGGGCAAAGCCAATTAAACAAAGCTAGCCAGGATTCATACAAACAAATTAAATCGCGCCAAAAGAAATCATAGACGACTTATCACAGCTTCGACTTCAGAAGGGGTGTAAAGATGGTATGTTGGAGCCACCTTGGCAATGTCAACGTTATTAGGAGTCACCTACAATCACAATTACAATAGAAAAATGATATATTTTATTTCCATGATTACATTTCAAGGGAGGGGACAAAGAAATCATCAGTATATGCATTTAATATAACCTTACCTTCTCTTCCATAACTTGCTTCAGAATGGATAAAGCAATTGTCTCAGCTTCTTGAAGAGTTAGTTCCTGTATAACATAATATGTTAACACCAAGTTTTCCTATATTCATGTCATCTTAGTGCTTCTAGAATGACAAGTAGTACTTTAAAACAACAACTGCCAGGGTATATAGACAGGAACTCTCAAATTTGAGGAACATGTTAATTTAGGCATTTTAATATTTTTAGTTTAAACATAGTTCAGAGTCTTCAGACATAAAACAGACACAAACTTGGATAAAAATTATTATGCATTGTACAAATGTTTTAAATTTTTTGGAACAATATCAAATAAACAGCTAATTAGATATACCTACTTGGTAGAACGATACAAGATAAACTTGGTTTTTTTACTTATGGGAAAAAAGTTCAATTCTGCTGATCATTGACAAGGGATATTTTATCTTCACATGGATTATATGAAAAATAGGTACATTTAATTTTTGGGATTTCAGATCAAATGAATTGCATTATCTGAATGGTCATTTCACCTATTAGAAAGGTTATTTGTATAACAATAATAAGGTAAATATTGTATAACATATTCTCATTCTCCTATAACTGACCCATTAAGAATTAGGACAAGTATGGAGTCCCCTCTTTCTTTATGTTTTCAGTCCTTTTCCCACTTTCCAATCTCAGTCCAGTAGTACTTTATCTAGGTAACCAATTGTGGATAGCGGCCGATCCCAAAAATACTATAACGGGTAGTGGGACAACCGCTACAACTAAGAATAAATATATAAGTAGTTTACAACCTACAGAATAAATACAAAAAAAAAATCATATTAAAGAGGGGGCAAAAAAAGATATTTCCTTTCTAAAATTAGGGTCCCATTCGAAGCAGAACACATAGTGGGTCGTGACCCGCTATTTACCTGCGATTCTGCCACTATTTGACCTGTTACAGGCACTACGGCCATCTGCACCGCTTTCCACTGTGGCATTGCGGGGAAGGGCCGAAAACAAGCTACACTCCACTATTGCAAGCTACTGACTACCTAGTATTTTAATGCTATAAGAAGAATAGAATGTTTAGAAACAACCCACAGTTCGAACATGGATACCTTGTTGTATTGTTCTTGCAGAGAACTGTCTGCACCTTCCGACCCTGATCCAATGGCTTTTGCATTACATTGCCAAAACGTACCAGATGGATCAGTGTAATATCTGCAAATCAGAAAATTCAAATTCAGTAAGAATAAAAAGTTAGAAATGAAAAAGGGAAGCAAGGCCAGCAGCAATAAACTAAACAGCGTGTCTAGTGACTAGAGCCATAAAGCCTAAAGAAACATAATACATATGCTGTGCATTTATTTTTTGTTTAAACACTTGAGTTTAAAAAAATTATTTATTGATAAAAGACCCCCCCCCCCCCCCCCCCCCCACACACACACACACACACTTGAGTTAAAAGCAGTGTAATGAAAACCGTGCCGTACCGGCCGGTTCGACCGGAAAACCGGACCCCTAACAGGTACGACACGGCTGTTGTACCGGACACGCAAGAGAACCGGTCAAAACCGGTGTTTTTTTTTTAAATTTCATCCCTAAAAAGTGAAAATACACTGCCCACATTTCAAATTTTCAATTCTTCACCAATTAAGTGATAATTTTGGATTGATATATGTTTTGCACTTTAGACTTTGATTTTGTTAAATACTTAGTGTTGTTTGTTTGTGTGAATTTGAAGTAGATTATGAATATGAATTATAAATCTGAATACCTACTTATTTGAATTTTGTTTGTTATAGGTTTACATATATATATAAGGAGGTATGTCCGGTTTAACCGGCATGCGGTTTAATTACTGAACCACTGTACCACTGTACCACTATACCAGTACCCTGACCGGTTTGATAACCGGTACGGTTTTAATAACATTGGTTACAAATGTCAGAGGACAAGTTATCCTCCACTACGGACAAGAGGGAAGCTAAAAAAGGAATTCTTGATAAAAACACATTTCCAATTTAGGAACTATTGAACACTCAAGTGCTAGCAGTTAATTAAGTCAATAATTAATTTATCATTAACAACTCGTCGAACATGGTTAACCGGTTAAGTTATTAGTCTTGAAGTACTTTTGCCAAAAAATTATTTCATTGTAATTTCAATGATCCTCGAAAAAGCACAAAAAACAAGGAACAATGTCAACGCAAAAAGATCGCTGATCTCCAAGATTCAGACACTAAACTTTTAAGGCAATCACTGCCCAAACACAAAATAAGTCAAGAGGATAACACCACATTACCAATAAGTAACCATTTCTTAATAAAAAGAAGTAGATACTTACAAACTAGGTCCGTTCTCATCATGGCCAGCAATGAGAAGCGACACTCCAAATGGTCGAGACTGTCAAAGGTAAAAGGAAACAGGATGAGTTAAAATCCAAGTATAATGGCCTCATTCTATTTCTACAGGACCACCATCATTTAGTACTTTGCACAAAAGAAAAAGATAAATTGGCACATACAACTAAACCAGTATGCCCCAACTCCCAAGAACACAACAACTGATGTAAGTGTGGAAATGTGTGCATCCCAAAATTATAAAGTAACAATAAATCACTTTATATCTCCAATCAACATTAAGTAAATACAACATATAAAGCACCAGTATTTCTAGAAAATACATAAATATGAAGCAACCTTAGCTGTAAATGTTCATGACTTGTTGGATGTAAATATAGCACCATAAGAAAGAAAACAAAAATACACATGAATATAAAATCCAAGTTATTTACCATGGACTCTTCATCGCCTTCACCAAAACGCAGGGCTAGATCACATAGAGCTTGAGTTGTAGACTCCACAGTCATTGGTTCACCAAAGGAGAACCTGTGGTTCTGTGAACAACAAACCATTATATATATATAGATATATATCAACCATTAGTTAGTTAAATACCTACGATATCCTAAAAGGTTAACAATACCTGAGTTTCCACTCGTGCATGTTCAACAAGTGTTCGAGCATCAGCAATCAATCCACTCATTGCACAACCTATATGGTCATCAATTTCCATAATCTTCTCCACACTGCTAGGCTCCTGAAAGAAAATTTTAAGCAAAGCTATAAAAAAAAGTTCCATACAAAAGAGTGATTACAGCAAGGCAATCATATTTTTCAAGTAACATAAAACCCAGAAGAACTATAACTTAGGTTATAAACTTATAACATAATACAGGTTCAGTAAATGTATAAAGCTAACAACAAACCCTCCAACTCCCAAAATAAAAATACACATCTTTTCAACTGAAGGAAAAGGAATAATAGAATAAGTGTAAATGTTCAAGGTAAATAGCATTATTTTGAAGGTATGTTACTAAATGCACACAGTATATCAGTTGTACAATAATCTTAAAATGAACATATGTTATTCAAGTTTTGAACATGCATCCCACAAAATTAAATTTACATGAAGATCCGTCTCAACAATGATTATTCAACGTATGCATCTTTCTTTTATCAAATTATTCACTGACAGTTAATATCACATTTATTTATAGTGCTACAATACATCTGTTTCTATTAATGTATAGCTCATAAGTGTAAAATAAATGGAAGAAAAGCAGACCAGCAGGGGTGAAGTGATACGCTTTTCGACGGCAAGAACAACACCCTCTTTCGTCTTCAATCCAATTGCAGTTGATCCCAGCTGCAGTCCAATAAAAAACACAAAAGCTTCTTATAGTTGGAAACCCTTAATTTTAATCATGTTAGAAGTTGGATCAGTTGATAAAAAGTGGAAAGGGTCATACCTTAATGGCTTCGATTGCATATTCTACCTGAAACAAACGTCCCTCGGGAGAAAAGGTGTTGACTCCTCGGTCATACTCAGTTCTAATTCACACAAATAATTGTTAAGCAAACAAAAAGCATTAAAATAGATTTGAGGCTAATTCGATGATAGAAAGCATAATAGAAAAACCCTAAATGCATTGTTTACCTTGTGAGAAACATGTTGGTTTCGAGAAGATAAAATTACGCTGCAGAGGAAGCGAAATAGATCAGATTAGATGCGGAAAATAGATTAAGAAATAATTGATTTTGGATTGGGGAAAATTTGAGATTACCGAAAAACTAAGGTTCTCAGTAGTCACTACGCCAATACGAAATAAAGTAGCTATGAGGTGTGTGTGGGCTTTTTCTTCCTTCCTTTCTTGTTCGAGGGGTCTTGGGTTCACAGTTCAAAATTAAATTTAATATTTTATTATGTAAATAAATAAATAAATAAATTAATAGCTAATATCCAAAAATGGAAAGAATATAACTTTTACTGTTCTACCCAAGCATCTTAGATTTATACTGACATTGTGACACATGATAACATGTTACCTCAGTTCCTAAGATATTTTTCATATACCATTTATCCATACTTTATATTATTCCTTTCATTCATTCATTATCCAAACTCGAGCTTCTCCTAAGTGCCTTCATGTAACTTCCTTTCCATTTTTCTTCAATTTTGTGTCTCCATGCTTTCTCACCCATCTTTGGCCATGCCTCGTTGCATTGCATTGAATACTTATCCTATAAATATCATAAATGATCATTTAATAACTTCATTTTGCAGGTTAAATTCTCTATGCACATTGAACCATAGCTTTATAGAACCAAGAGCTTGCATGAATGAATTTGAATGGAAAGCAAATGATCCAAGTGGTGTGTCTTTGAAGAAGTTCAAAAGAGACAGTGTTTACATTGACAAAAATGGCAAATTAAGAGACTTCAATCACAAGAAAGTGTCCAGGAAAAGATGTAGTGCTGGAACACTTAAGTTTATGTCACTTGTTCATTGAAATATTATTATTTGTTTCATCATGTTTTTAAAGTGTGTAAACTTTTCTCTGCCCAGGTGGTTCTTTGAGAGGAAGAGGATGGAAATTTGGTTCTGGGTTTGTTGATGGAATTTTCCCAGTGTTGAGTCCTATTGCAAAGCAGATTCTGGATTATGTTCAAAAAGTCATGGATAATGAGAGCATTTGGGGTTCACTTGATATGCTTCCTGCATCTCATGACACATGGGATGATATTTTCACTGTGGCTGTTCAACTTCGGATAATGAAACAGTGGGATTTAATCATTTCGGTGAGGGACAAAAAACTGATGCTGCTGTTTATCCACTTTAACTTGACACTTCAATTTATTTCTGTGGGTTGCTTTTTCAGGATTATTCAATGGAACTCTTCTTGAAACCTGTGAACATATAAGCTTAATCATTCCTCTTATAAAGTTTAATAGTAAAAGTAAAAAATATAAGCTTAATCATTCCCCCTTCAACTCTTATCAAAGGATTTCACAGTTGAGTTAGTTTTGTTTCTGTTTCTCACAAGTCACACCTAAGTTATCTTATTGTGGGTTTTGCTTGCGGATTAATGTTGTTGGGAATAATAACAGAAGCAAACTATGTACAGATATGTAGATGGATACTGTTTAGAAGCTCCTTCAAGCCAGATATAATCTGCTATAATCTACTCATAGATGCTTTTGGGCAAAAGTTTCAATACAAAGAGGCAGAGGCTACATATCTACAGCTTATTGGGGCTAGATGCATTCCTACTGAAGATACTTACGCCCTTCTAATTAAGTCCTACTGCATGTGTGGACTGCTAGAAAAGGCTGAAGCTGTCTTCGCTGAAATGCGAAATTATGGCTTCCCTTCAAGTATGTTCCCTTATTTTGGACAACTTACATATGCATCCATTTATGATAACTGAAAATTGATCTTTTAAATTTCTAACCATTTATCAGAATGAATAAGTCAGGTGCAGTTGTATACAATGCTTACATGAATGGATTAATGAAAGGAGGAAACCATAGCAAAGCAGAAGAGATTTTCCAAAGGATGAAGAGGGACAAATGCGTGCCATCTAATGAAACTTATACCATGCTTATAAATTTATATGGAAAGGTGAGTTTTTTAAGGTTCACTTTTTTGTCTAAGATATTATCTTTTATGTTTTCTATATGATCTGAAGGGTTTACACAATAAGTCATCCCTAGCGAATCAAATTCTGTAACTATCTTCAACTAGATCAAATTATATGTTGTTGCTGACCTTCACAACTAGATAGAAGGTAGTGTTATGCCTTAAAGGTTAGGACCCTTGATTATAGCCAACATGGTACCAGGGAAAGCCTAAGATTAAAATCAGATTGTTTTATTTTCCTATTATTTATGGGGTAAGTGTAATATTCATAGGTGTTCCTAGATCACAAATATCCAGAGTTATAAGGATCAGTAAGATGATACTTTTGCTAATTTTATATTTCATATTTGGGATTATTTTACTAAATTTTGTGTTCCTTGATCATACTACTGTTTATGTTATTTGTGATATTTGCTCTTTTTCAGTGTCACTAATTTTGGGTAGTAGTAGTAGTAGTAGAAGGGAGTCTAAGTCATTACCAATGATTTCTGCTTCAGCTAAAACTTCTCTGGCAGATGATGGTACATTGGTACCTGAAAGTAAATGTGTAATGTGCTTGAAAATGCAGTCATAGACTCATAACAAAAATTCAGCCTTTACTTCACATTGGTTATATGCAAATAACATTTTATTTGAATTTTATGCAGGCTGGTACATCCTATATGGCCTTAAAAGTGTTCCATGAAATGTTGAGCCATAAGTGTAAACCAAATATTTGCACATATACTGCTCTGGTGAATGCATTTGCTAGAGAGGGACTATGTGAGAAAGCAGAAGAAATATTTGAGCAGATGCAAGAAGCTGGGATTGAACCTGATGTATATGCTTATAATGCCCTCATGGAATCTTACAGGTTGTTATGGAAGAGGGTATAGATTCATTCTTGATTGATGAATATATTATCCCTTTAAACTGTTTTCTGTATCCACTTGGTCCTTCAAAGGCTGTTGGAACTTTATAGATGAATAAGATAATAATCAAAACCATAATATTTTCATATGTTCTGCCGAAGAACTTAAGCAATGGAAAGAGATATATGGAAGTCGAATTCTTGATTCCAATCATGCCGAATATTTATGAAAGAGATATATCAAAGTCGAATTCTTGATTCCATTCATGCCACTTCTAGGGAGGAAAAAGAAATCCTTCCAGATTCTCATTCAATTTTATAAGGAGGGATACAATTCTTAATATAGCTAAAATCATGAAACCTCTTTGATTTCACAGTGGAATATTAATTTTGGCTATAATAGTACTCTGTTACAAATCATGTGATCTTATATCTAAAAAAAAGAATGATTTTTCTTCCCCTAACAGTCGCGCAGGCTATCCTTATGGGGCAGCAGAAATTTTTTCACTAATGCAGCACATGGGATGTGAACCAGATAGAGCCTCTTATAATATCTTGGTAGATGCATATGGAAGAGCAGGGTTTCAAGATGGTAATTACTTGCCCAGGAAAATTATGATTTTGTTACTGGCCTATTATGCATGTTTTCTTTCTCATCCTTTTGTATGAAAACAGATGCTGAAGCTGTTTTTGAAGATATGAAAAGAGTGGGAATAACACCAACAATGAAGTCCCACATGGTACTTTTGTCTGCCTATTCCAAAATGGGTAGTGTGAGTAAATGTGAGGACATTGTTAATCAAATATGCAAAGCTGGCCTGAAACTAGACACTTATGTTCTCAACAGCATGCTGAACTTGTATGGAAGGATAGGCCAATTTGAAAAGATGGAGGAAGTTCTAACAGTGATGGAAAAAGGAACATACATAGCTGATATTAGTACATATAATATCTTGATAAACAGGTATGGACAAGCAGGATTCATTGACAAAATGGAAGAACTTTTTCATTTGTTGCATGGCAAAGGCTTAAAACCTGATGTGGTGACTTGGACTTCACGCATTGGAGCCTACTCTAAGAAAAAGCTTTATGTAAGGTGCATAGAAATATTTGAAGAGATGATTGATGCTGGTTGTTACCCAGATGGAGGAACTGTTAAGGTACTCCTTGCAGCATGCTCTAATGAAGATCAGACTGAGCAAGTTACTACTGTGATTAGAACAATACACAAGGATATGAAGCCTGTTTTGGCAGTATAAGTTAGTTTGAAATTCAGATGGAACTAATCAATGTTGTATCAATGATTTGATGCACTTTATTTTTCAACTCTTTATTTCATAATTCTCCCACCCTTATTACAATACACAAGGATATGTGCACTATCAAGATATCATTTACTATTTATTTGTATTACTTTTTCTAAAGAGTCAATGATGATTGAAAATGAATGAGGAATGATTGACTCACAGTGTATAAAACTCTTACAGTGTCAATACATCTTTTTTAAGCATGTGCAACTTCATTTTGCCCATAGTGTATAATGGATGGTGATCCAAATTGGTTCTTTTGTTCTCATAAAGTATATTACTACATGGAAAGATGAGCAATGCTAGAAAAATAATAATCATCATTATTATTGTTATTATTATTCACAAACATGAAACATGAGGGTAGCAAACTCTATAAGATCAAAGATCAAAGTGAAGTTCGACAAAATAAAGTGAAGGTAAAATGTAGAAATAGCTAATAACTTTAGCATCTTGCACATACCAATTACATCTCAAAATAACATAAAAAGAATATAGATTGCAGGAATTGAGAATGAATAGCTACCAATCTTGATGGAGAACAAAGGACAACAGGGACTGTGAAGCTCATATGCTGCTGTAACTAGTGCACCTCTAAGGGATGGGAAACACCCTTAATGTAATCTGTGAACTACTGTCTTTTCACTTTCTCACTTTTTAACATGCTCCAAGCAATAATTAGGCGAAGGTTGCAGTAGCACCTTCTTTGTGGTCACCAAAAATGCGTTGCCTGAAGTCAGAAACCATTAGAGGGAGGCCCTTGCGAAGGTCCACCTTGGGTTCCCAACCAAGTTGCTCCTTGGCCTTACTAATATCAGGCTTTCTCTTATGTGGGTCATCTTCTGTGTTGTCCCTATACTCTATCTTTGCATCTGGGTCTATTGTTTCTTGGACCACCTACATCACCATCAACCACATACAGTAAAAAAAAAATTGGTCGGCAACCAAATATAGTACATACTATTGATACATTCAACTAATAATGTCTACCATGTAAGACTGAAACATTACTTTTCTTTGCTTGCATTCCTTGTCAAAAATATACATTATTATCAGAATTATTAATGTAATGCACATTATTATGAGCATATTTTTTTATTTTCCGTCCTATTGTGTGCACAAACATGACTATTAAGGTCTAATGGCCAGGCTTCTCTATTAGTCTAGTTTCTTACTCAACTTTCCCCCTCTAGTAATTCAAAATTAATTATGCAAAAAACACAAATTTACCTTGGCAAGTTCAAGCATGGTAAATTCGCCTGGATTTCCAAGGTTGAAAGGTCCCACATGTTCTCCTTCCATAAGGCGCATTAGACCCTCCACCTGTAACAGCAATAACAAATATCACATTAATACAGCAAACAGCAATAACAAGTGGGAATATGTCTTACGACCCAACTTTTGTTTCAATTGGTTTTTCTAAAATCCCAAGTTTAATTGATTTTCCCTCTACTTTACCACTACAATTTTTTTTCTCTTTTTCTTCTTCTACACTCGAATAGAAATTATAACACAGATATTTGAAAATTACGTTAAAAAAGATTACATACTTTTTCAAAAAATTGATGCACCAAAGCTATGAGAAAAAATGTATACACCAAAAGAATGCATAATTTTATATGTTGTCATTGTATCATTCATTGAATTAAATGAATTGTGGATGATACAATGTGTAATTATATAAATATTTATGCATAAATATTTCAGTGGATTAATATATATCACAAAAAAAAGGTTGATATAGGGAAGGGATAGGTAATTTATTATAAAAGTAAAGAAAAAAGGCTTACCAAATCAGAAACATACTGGAAACTCCTAGTCTGCTTCCCATCGCCGTAAACCGTCAAAGGTTCCTTCCTTAGAGCCTGCATTAATGGAAGCCAGCAATTAGAGACTAATAATAACATACTATTGTTAATTAATTCAGACCCAAATAAATAAATAAGGGATTGATGGACCTGTGCAACGAAGTTACTAACAACACGGCCATCATCTAAGCACATTCTGGGGCCATATGTGTTGAAGATTCTTGCAATTCTAACCTCAACACCTGCTCCTCTATGGTAATCCATGGCCAACGTCTCTGCCGTACGCTTTCCCTCGTCATAGCAGCTTCTCACACCTGCACCCGTAAATCACGTGTTCATTCACTAAACCTTACACCTTATCTTCTAACACGTTTTTCAAACCTAACATAGGAGGACTATTACAAAAGGAAAGCACGCACACCTAATCAGAGGGTGGGGTGGGGTCATCATTAATAAAAATAATATTTTATTATAAAGTAAGCTAAATCAAGTATTAATGAATAATAATAAAGTAGAAGAATATATAATTTTACTAACCAATGGGGTTGACGTTGCCCCAATAAGTCTCCTTCTGAGGGTGTTGCAGAGGATCTCCATAAACCTCACTCGTACTGGTTAATAAGAACCTCGCCCCCACTCTTTTTGCCAGCCCCAGCATGTTCAGTGTACCTACCACGTTTGTCTTGTAATAATTACAATTCTAATTAAGGACTCCGATATGAGTGAGATTTCTTTTTATTAATGGAGACACAATTGAATTAATAATTTATGTGCCTTCAATCTTCCTCTCTTCTCTACTAACCTTACTAGTCCTTTCCAACACCTTCATTCTATCACCATTACATAGTGCAAATTAAATATAGAAAGTCAATCCTATTATCAAGGCTGTATTAATTATCACTGAACAAACATATTAACTATTTGAAATGTTTATAATCCTATGCATATGATTAGAATTAGAAAAAAATCATAAAATGATAGTAATAAAGGATATGATAGTCTTAACGGGGTTGAACTTGTAATGAACGGGTGAAGCAGGACATGCAAGATGATAGATCTGATCCACTTCTAACAAAATAGGTTCAACAACATCATGTCTAATCAATTCAAATCTCGCATTCCCAAAATGATGCATCACGTTCTCTTTTCTCCCTGTGAAGAAATTATCCACCACTATCACACTATCACCTCGTGCAATTAACCGATCCACTAAGTGCGACCCTACGAAACCAGCACCACCGGTTACTACAATTCGAAGCCCTTTGCTTTTAATCCCTAACGGCACCTTCCCTACCGAATGAAAACCTATCCATGGCCTTGCCTTATGGTCCAACTGGTTCGATTTGTGATCCATGTACGAGATCGGAAGCGGTTCATATGAGGAATTTGATGTGGTTGAGTTTGATGGAATTAGGAGGAAGAAGACGGTGGCTATGGCAACGCCTATGAGGATGAAGAGGAGACGTTGTTCATGGAGGAGGTAGTGAATCGGACGAGTCACTGAGTGCCATTGTTTGTTGTGTTTGGGTGAGTATTCGTCGTTAATAGGTTGAGCTTCGTGGCCTCTGAATATGAGTTCAGAACCCATTTGTGAATTGACCTATTGTCCAATGTTATGGAATATGAGATCGGAGTTGAGAACTCAGTCACCGGCACGGTGATCAGATTCAGGTGGTGGTGGTGGTGGTGGTTGTGTGGTATTGTGAGAGTGGGTATTTAAAGGCTGAAGGTAAAAGACAATGGGTTATACTGCAATGACGGAACTGTCCTTATTTGGCTTCAAAAGTGAACAGGTATCGTTGGGTGCAACCTTCCTCTGTTTCAGGTTACTGAATTATAATTGATAAAGAATGGATTGATATTATATTTTAATTTTGAAAATGATAATAAAATAATAACAGTGGAGTATAAAAAAGAAGGGAATGACAAATAATGTGGGGTGAAAAGAAATTGTGGGTAATGAGATTTTCGATGCTTTAAGTGGGGATGGTGGGTTGGAATAGTCTCACAATGCTGAATTTATTAAATTGCCAGGGAAAATGATATATTCTTCTATCCACAAGAAAATGATATATGTCACTTATAAACCAATCATTTATTTTGTGACATTAAAGATATAACATTACTAATTGTGAATAGCAACTGGCTCGTTTTGACTTTGGAATTGGAATAGTAAACCAAACGTAAAAGCTTTTGATTATTGTGACCTGTAGCTGTCCGTGATTTCTCTATTACTATTAGGCTTCTACTTTTAATTTTTTTTCCTCTCTAGAAGATATTCTTCTCTTTGGTTTCTTATACCTAATTCAATACTACCATAAAAATTTACAAATACATTAAATAAAAATTAAGATAATTTTTTAGTTTAATATTATTACACCTCACAATATTTGATTAATATGAGCGAAGAGACATAATTATTTTAGCACAAGGTAATCATAAAAGAGAAATGAAAATAATATTTCTCCTTGAACAAGTAATTAATTATGTGGTTAATAATTATCACTAAAAATGTTGAATAAAGTGTAATATCTATTTATTATTAGTGCAAATATTTATACATAATGATTATATAATTGATTATTTATTTGTATTTTTTGCTGAAGAATAAATTATAATTAAATATAAATATTGGATGACGTCATTACAATGTATAAAACTCATACACCATGAGCATATATTTTTTCTATTAGATATATGAAAAATCATATATTCTGGTACAAATTTTGTTAGCTACAATAAATTAACATATGTCATTAATAATATTATATATCCACATAATATGTTGATTTATTTATTTTGGATATTATATATTATGATTTGGTTAAACTTTTGTTTAGGCAAACAACACTTTAACATATTGGGTTAAAGTCAATATAAGCTTGCTCTAAAGCAAAATGTACATCTAATATTTTGTAGAATTGTAGGTTATATATCGTAATCGTTTTAGCTGGAGTCACTATTCAAAATAGTTAAATTCCAGAATTGCATGGAGTGAATATAAATTATTATCTTGAGTTTCTAAAATATTGAAAAACTCAAATGATCCGTCAAATTAATTATTTTTAGCATATTTTATAACATCTGATAGAGACTAATTTGACCATAAAAATGACTGATTTGATCTACATTTAAATTTTAATAAAACTATTTTTTATTTTTCAATTTTTGATAGACTAAATTCATAAGATTGAAAAACATGATAAATATTTACTCTAAATTATTTTTCAATTTTTCTCTCTTTTCAAGATGTCGATAGTTAATGATTACTTTATATTACGCCCCCTCAATTGCTTAGTGTGTTGAATATGACCTGCCCTGGTAGACCGAATTTGATGGGACTGAATGTATCTAATCTTATTTTCAAACTACAATTAGTTTAATATCATTATGATGCATAATATAATACAAAGTATGATTAATATTATGTATTCTCATGTATTTGTGTCACCTCACATTATTAGAGTTTTTTAATTGACCAACAAGTCATTAAATTTAATTGAAATTACAATAGATTATTATTTTAAATAATAAAAAAAATTATATTTTGAAATATCTCATTTAATCATGACATCAATTAAAAAGTTTGTTTAATAGTAAGCACGCCCTGAACAAATTACAAAGAACTTTATATAATGTATAACACCTAAGCCACATTTACTTAAGAGTAATTTTGTTTTTACAAATTCGGTAAGAGAGTGTTGTGTATTTTTATAGCAATCATGTGCCTATTTCTACTTCAAATATTGAGATTCTGGGTTGTGGAAATGTGACGTTTACCAAAGTGATAGTAATCCCTAATGAAAGTGTTTGTCTGTTGCTTAAGGAAAACGATTAGATTTAGCACAACCACCATTAATATATTAGGAACTAGGTAGGTACTATCCAATTTCTCATAACTACTTATATGAGGGATAATGTATCCAATTTTGGAACCCAAACTTGGATAACTAACTTTCCCATTTTTGTTTGTTGATTGAAGTTACAAGGTTAACGTAATTCCAAGTGGGATCATAAGGTCCACGAGGTGCCACCAATAGACCAACTTTTCAAATGAATTAAACCTTTCCACATTTGACCAATTCTCCCACGTGGATCATAGGACGAACTTATTATATTTAAAGTATTAACCCACATTTGACGTATGTTTGAAGTAAAATGAGTAATTAAAGTTATTTGAAATCGTTTCTATTTTCCTGGATAATGATTCTTTTTACCAATAATACTAGAAATAATAATTATGGAAATTTAAAAGGAGGAGGAAAGAGCAATTTAGTGGGGGAACTTGGAGTGGTTTCGAAGCTCTATGCACTTAACCATGACTTCCACATAAGGAACACTTTTTCTTTTCTATTCTTAATCATTTTTTTGCTGCTGAGTGTCCTGAACAATAATTAAGTATTTTCAAGCAAAAAACCCTTTACGTGATAAACAAACTTGTTAAGTCGTCATTACCTCCAACGAACGTGCACACATGCCTATTTCAATGCTAATTACCCAAAATTCTAAGCAAAATTAAGTGACACTAATAAGTAATAACAACAAAAGAAGACGTTGCGTGAGTAATCGTGTTGGGTTTTGATTTTACGAGGTCTCTTTCTTCTTTACTACTTTTGTACACAAAATTTTAAAAATGGCAGTAAGAAATTGATTACTAAATTAGAATTGCTTATACGAATGGTAACATGGTTTAACTTATGTTATTAGAAACATAATTGCTACTTGAGTTACTTACAAATGTTACATACTCTAATTACCATTTATCAATTCCGTTTGGCACAATCCTTTGGAATTAAATCAAAATCTTTTCATTTGACACAACTCTTAAGTTAGCTGAATAAGTCAAGAGCTAAAAACTGATAAGCTAACTGGTTGTATAAAACTATTTTTGGTTGGATTTGACAGATGTAAAGTGAGATAAGCCCCTATCTTATACATAAGCCATAAGCTAATAAACTCATACCCTTTTGGAATAACTTCTTTTACCAAACACATAAAAGTACTGTTTTTTTTATCACATACTCTAAATGACTCACTTATAAACTATTTAGTAGTGTTACAAAATACACACTCCTAACCATTATTTGGCACTGGTGTACACTATTATCAAACTGTGAAGCTGTAAAAGGCTTTTGTGAGCTCCGAGTTAGTATTGTATTATATTCCAAGCAGCATGTTATTTGTAATACATAATTGATTATAAAAAAATTGTTATACAGAATTTGATGCAGAAAAACCATGGGTTAGAATCTCTGGTAACTTTCTTCAATGCAAATCCTAGAGAGCCTTATATTCCAAAACAAATGGTTTTTCAGATTATGGTATATGTAGTATATACCAATTACAGGATAGTCCTGCCTCTTATAACTGTATATACAATTTCCCCTATCTATCTGGGTTTTATATCCTAATAACTGTTTTTTCATTGACCCCTATGTATTTTCCTCATGCCCGTATCACTATAATATCTATATTTCCACGCACTTGGATTTTAGTCCCTGTAATTTCTACCCATTCAAGTATTGCACCTGATATTCCACAAAGAATCAGTCCCTATAATTTTTAACTTATTAAAGGGTGAAGACAAATAAACTATACGGAGCAAAGGAACAAAACTATAAGCACCACACAAGTCCAAATCCTAAATGAACTATATGGACCAAACTCTTGCACAAATCAATTTGAAATTCTAGTATTCTACTGCAGTGTAATTAAACAATCTGAAAAACAGGTGAGTTATATTATGCAATCATACAACAAATATAGGGTAGACCAAAACTCTTAGCGTCAGCTTTATAACGTGTCAACCCCACTACATAAATTTGAAGAGAAAAGGCTACTACCATACAAAAAGAATTAAACCATAAAATTTGAAGCACTACATAAAAAGGCATTATGAATGGTAGTTATTGCTCCAAAACAAAAACAATGAGAAAGTAGAAACACTTGGTTCTAACCTCTTCTCCACTGTTTTTATCCAGACTTGCGTATAATCTCCTCTGAAGGAATTTCAAGTGTTGCTCCTGCATGATCTTTATCCGGCTTCACAACTGCAGCAATAAGTGTTTATAATAAACGAAAAGGGAGTTATAGTCTAAACAGGTACAATAAGAATGTAATAAATCTATAAGGGCACATTAGTTGTTGAATTCCTTCAGTAGTAATTCTTATATGCTGCGGGTGACTGAATTGAAAGACTTTTTAAAAGGTAATTGTTGAAATTACACGAATTTCACTAACTCTTGTTAAAACGATGAACATATAACATACCGTAACTACCGGCATCGGGATTAAGGTGAGCCTGGACGATCATGGTGGTGATGAATTGGGAAGCCTCGTTAGCCTCTTCGACAAGTTTCTGGATCTCCGAATCGGAGGTAACGTTTCTATTTTCCTCGAACTTATTCCGAACCTCAACCGCAGACCCTTTCAGCATAATAGTGTCGCCTGCAAATGTTTTACGAGTGGCTTTCAAAACTGCCCGATACGCTCTCAACACTTCCCCTCTCCCCATCTCTCTCTCTCTCTCTCTCTCTCTCCTGCGCTGTGTTTTTTCACTAAATCACCACTGCTCTCTCAGATGGGCCATTTGCCCTACCCAGCCCATTTCAATATATTTTCTTTAAACAATACCCTGTATATTGTTTTTTATTTGTTATTGTGTCACATTTAAGATGATTTTGTTCAATTTAATAACTCGCATCCAAGTGTTGAAGATTTTCCACCTTTTGAGCCTATATGTATTATTATCATCTTGTCCAACAAAACAAATACATCATATGGCTACTACAAGCCAGTGACAATATCCTCTTCATCCTTAGGGCATAGAAAATGAAGTCTAGAACCAATTTTATCCTCTGAAAATAGTAAATTTGTACAGTAGTTGTTTATCCAAAAAATATGGATCACATTTTTCTCTCTTTAGAATGTGTATTTTCCTTGTACGAAAAGTGAAACTATTTTACATACATAGATACAGTATACACCTATTAAATAATGAAGTATATGCAATAGACAAGATTGTACTAATCACACAACTATGTATAGGTCTCAACTCTCAATTCTCTAAGGAATACAATAGATCTCACAATTTAATATGGAGGAACCCATTTTATTCTAATAAATAACGCATACCTTCCAAAACATCCCTTAACTGATATAAATAATGAGTCAGGGACTTCATTTTTTGGCTAGGACCAAGACCTTTCTAAACATTAACTAGTGTGGGAATGTAACATAACACATCGTTAAAGATTCAACAATTGGTCTCATGGAACATGATCAGTGTCTCTATTTTCTGTATTAGAGTTGCTACCATCCACGTAGTGCTGATAAATGTATGATATAAAGCCCCAAATAGCTAGAACTATAGAGATGGCAATTATCGCATTCATTTTCTCATGAAATATGAACACTGCCAAAATTGGAACAAAAGGCAAGCTCAAAACAGAGATGGCATTGGAGAAAAGGGAAGACACCTCAAAAATCAGCCCAACACAACCTAGACCAAAGAGCTTCCAATTTATTGCTGTGAATGTCAAATTCAGCAGATATGATGTCTTACCCATTTCAAATTCCTCCATTTCTTCCTGCAACAAATTCCACTCTCCACTAGCAAAAAGACCCACAAGTGTAACACATGTAGCTACAAGAGATTCATATACTATCATATCCAACATCACTTTGGATGTTTCTCTTTTTAAAACCTTCTCGAATGCAAGTTGTACAAGGGAAAGTACCAATCCTTCCCCAGCTGATGCAGCCACTGTGCATATGAGTCCGATCACATGATATTTCTTAGAGGCTTCAGTTGAATGCTCAGTTTCAGTTTGAAACACAAGGAGAGTGGATGAAATAGTTAGAAGGAATAGAGAGTTTATTATATAAGGCGTGAACTTCATCGAATTAAGGAAGAACGAGAAGAAAGCATTGAAAGCCAACTGGGATGAACAAATGAGTGCATAAGTAGAAACAGGAAGGTACCATAGCCCAAGTGAAAAGAAATAGCATATTATTGCCTCACATAAGCCATAGGAGATATAAATGAATGCTACCACTAAAACTGATGGCTGCTTTGAATCAAAGCTATCTTTGGTGGTATTTTTTGGTGCTAACATGAAATAACATGGTAGCAGAATAGGGAAACCAACATGTTGGACTAGTGATCCCATCCACTTGCTTTTTCCACCTTTTTCATAGTACAACCTTCCCAAGAGTGTTGAAGCTGAATTGCTGACCAAGACAAATACAGAATACAGGGAAATTAGGAGCCAATGGTAGTATCTTCTTCTGCTATTGGTCCTTGATTCATCTAACTGATTGTGAAAACTATTATCCTCCATTGGATTAATCTCTTTGACTTCGTTCACTTCTACAAAAATATATCAAAGATCAACCAGCTGAAATAATAAGCCATTCATTGAACAAAGTTCTTATATATACATTTGATTTGCATGACAAATACAGCATACATGGCAACTACTTAAATCAAAACCAGATAAAATGATGTTTCAGCTCTTCGGAAAATGGTAGTCTCGCTAAGGTTCAATCTCAAAATCAATTGGCAATTAGGAGTATTTATATCAGGTTTGTCTCTGATACCATGTTAAGGTTCTAGGTCAAAACCAATTGGCAACGAGAGAAGTAGTCCAACAAGCATTAAAACTACTTCCCAATAAGTCTTAAAACTTTATATGGAAACTATTTTAAGATTAAAATTCCTAAAAAAATAGGTGCTGCTCATTCTTATTTATTATTTATTTTGGGAAATACAATAATTTAAGACCTCTGTATCTCAATCACATAGGCTATCTTAGCTCAGCTACATTCAGAACTATATACTACAGTAATGACATATAAGAAGATTCCTGGGTCACCTTGTTTTTATCTCACTAAGCAATTGTTGAACATTTGGTAACCATTGATTACAGAACAAGATTTTTTTCTACTATCTACATACAAAACTACATAAAACTTAGATGTACATAGTTTCACATGATGTAGGATGTTTAATTAAGCTTATAACCACAACTAAAACGTAAGTAGATGAGTGCATTTACTAACAAAAGAATTGAACATGATCTTAACCGCGAAAAAGTATACATATAAACATTTCTAATCTGAAAGCAGAAACTTGTGTATCTCTTGGTAAATATTGAATATAGATATTAAACATACCCGTCAAGTAGATATGCATTTTATGAGGCTCTGTCATGTAAAAGCTGAACAAAAAACAGCAGCTATGTTGTAAAATAACTCTTTAGCAAGCAAAGCAAATGAGGTTAATATAGTTGACATAGTTATACATCAAACCAATATTAATTGAGCCAAGTCCTTTGTGATAATCTAAAGGTCAAGTAAGAGATTAAGATATATATATTTTGTTGAAATCATTAGAATCATTCATGGTTAAAGAGGTACACAACTTAGAGTCATGCCGGCTAAAACTCTTTTCAAGTAATTGCGTGCTTAAGGCCATACTTTTGACTAATATGGTTGTTAAGTAGTGTACTCTTTGACCTTTGAATTACATCAAAGGACTTGGCTGAATTAAAAAAGGGTACGAAAATACTATATGAAAAATATACTGAATTAGTTTGTTTTTTTGTTGTTGAAGACTAATTAAAAAGAAAGAACTGACTTTTTGAAAGAAGCAAAGGTTAATATCTTACTTTATCACAACAACTTGGAGGTGGAGACAAGTGTGGGATAGAGAGACAAAAGGATAAAAAATACAATAACAAGTAAGTTATATAGTCATATGGCATTTTTGTCTCGGGTCAATCGTAATGCTAATTTTTGTTACTTTTTATTTTAAAATTTTATATTTTATTCACATAATAGTATTGTGATTGGTCCGGGACAGAAATTGTGACAAAGAATGGAACATATGATCTATGTCCGATTTATATCACGTGTATTTTCTCCACTATTTTTTTATAAGCAAATATACTAAAAATGGTATAAGGGGTGTCAACTCATTACACGTTACAAGAAAAGTCAATACAAGCATTAGGGTCAATGCACCATTGTATAAAAGAGTAAGAATTGTAAGCCACATTTTTTCGAAAACCAAAGTGAATATATAATTTGAATCAAATCCATAATTTGAATAAAACTACTATTCCCTCAAAAAATTGCCTCATTCCTCATATTCCAAACGGACCAAATTACAGAAAATCATAACATTGTCCAAATCGATTTTTCAATTGTCTTGTATGGTGTGATCTTTAGTTTTCAATTGTCTTGTATGGTGTGATCTTTAGTTTTTACTCATACATTATGGTTGCTTACCTCTTGTTAAACTTACACTCTATATATTTTGTCCTACTTCAACTTAATGAAAAATCATGTGATTCTATAACTTGTATCCACATTTATAGGTTCCTAATTAATTTATCCACTAAGTGTCTAACTAGAAAAATATGATCCTCAATAGACATATCATATATATTGATGTTCAAATGTAGGCAATCAGATCTCATTCATTCTTTTGAGCTTCCCACAATGCATCACACTTTATCATATATCTTAACCAAATAAATGAAAACTACATGTAAATTCATTTTGCATCTCTATATCCATAGTCCTATCGAGTATATAGATCCACTTGACTCTTCACATAAAAATATATTGATTTTCAGTAATACATATTTCTTGTCTCAATCTTTACATGCACTTAGTAACATAAGTAACATATCCAAAAGCCATATAAAATTGTGTTAAATAATGAAGATCAAATTAAAACTATTGAATATTTGTGTCTGAATAAAAGAATATACTTATAAGATGTCTATTAGATTCGTTATTCATGCAAGGAGATAAAATATTCCTATCCTATGTGACATAAGAATACGAAGCACAAACGTATAACTAACTAATTAAGAAATCATTCCTTTTAGGTTTTTAATATTTTGACCCTTTAGTTTTACTTGATTTTTAAACCAATGCTTATAGTTTTTTAATTAAGTTACTATACTTTAAAAATATTCGATACGCCCCTATTATAATTAATCAGTGAGAATTTAATTATTAAAAATATAAATGAAAGAAACACTTATTTATAATTAATCAGTGAGAATTTAACTATTAAAAATATAAATAAATGAAACATTTATAATTAATCGGTGAGAATCTAACTATTAAAAATATAAATGAATGAAACACTTATGTATTTATTTATTTATTTATATATATATATATATGTATATATGTATATGTGTGATAGTGAGAATACAAGTTCTTAAAACGGATATCTAAAGATTATAATTCAAAATAATTTATATAGGGATCATACTAAAAGAAATTTAACACACACATTTAATATTTAATATTAAAAAAAACTCAATTTTTTTTTGAAGGATGAAAATAAATATTTCACCAAAAGGATATGATTTAATTGAAAATTGAGTAAATCATTGGGGCTAAAAGAATTATTATATTTTAAAAAAAATTAAGAATTAAAACTACAATTAAACCACCGTGCAAAATATCTGATAGATCTTATTAGTTCTCGACTGTGTCCCATAAAAGCTAAAACCCTAACATTTGAAGATCTCACCTCAACGCGTGGGAATCCTCGCCGAATCGAAGGTAACCTTTACTCTCCGCATCTATCCTCCATTTTCATTCAACCTAGCACCATCGTAATTTCAATTCACGTTTTTGTTGTTGTTGTTATGAATCATTGAAATTGAAATTCCCCGCCAAATTGAGTTTTAATGCAACTTTTACGTTAACACCATCGATAAAACTATCACGTTTTGCTGTTTTCATAGTGATTCAGAGCACTCTTATATTTCTATTACTTAATTTCGACTATTTTGCATATTTCAGTGAAAATGAGTAGACGTTCCAGCAGAACTATCTACGTTGGGAATCTACCCGGTGATATTCGTGAAAGAGAAGTCGAAGATCTGTTTATTAAGGTAATTTGGGTTTATTTTTCAGAAACGTTTTCAAATTGTTTTACCTAGTAGCTGAAATTCCCTACATAATTGATGTTAAAATATGGAACAATCGATAATTCTTGAACAGTTAATGCACCTCGAGAGGCTTTGTTTATCATTTTGTTTGATGCATAGAATGTTAATTTGTTTTGTGGAATTCTTGGTTTTTACATTATATTTCAATCATGAGATTGCTTGTATTTTTTACTTACCTTATAAATTTGGCTTCACACAGTATGGACACATAGCTCACATTGACCTGAAGGTTCCACCAAGGCCCCCTGGTTATGCATTTGTGGAGGTGTGTTTGGAGTTACACTGTTTTACATAACTTTTCTTTTGTTTTTTCGTCTCCTAATTGATGAATGGTTGTCACAGTTTGAAGATTCTCAAGATGCTGAAGATGCAATTCGTGGGCGTGATGGCTATGATTTTGATGGGCACCGATTACGGGTTTGTTATATCTTACCATTACATGCTCCAATGATATGATAAATGCACACGTTTCTATCAAAATAAGATAGCTGATGTGCACTTCCAATTCTATTTTAAACTTGCATTTTCATAGGTAGAGCTTGCACATGGTGGGCGTGGTAATTCATCTTCAAGAGGAGACCGATATAATAGTCGCAGCAATGGACGAGGTGATGGCGGACGTGGGGGTGGGATATCTAAGCGCTCTGATTACCGTGGTGTGTAAATTGTTCAAACTCTTGTGAGGTGATTTTGAGGATGATTTGGATATGGTTCTAATTTTTTCATCATTCCATATGCAGTTCTTGTCACAGGGTTGCCCTCTTCAGCTTCCTGGCAGGATCTTAAAGTGAGCTACTGTCTTTGTTTCAGTTTTTAAAAATAACTTTCTGGGAAATGCATGGCTAATGTCTCAAAATAATGCTTTTATGAAATTCAGGATCACATGCGAAAGGCAGGGGATGTTTGCTTCTCCCAAGTTTTTCGAGATGGAAGAGGTGCAGTACATCAAATATATATGTCTGTTCTAAATTGTATGCATGGTTTGGGACGTAATGACATATTAGTTATGGAGATTTTTTAGGTTTTATTTTGTCTCTGTTGCTTTAGTTCTCTTCTTGTGAGGGCAGCATGAGTCTGAGGTTGTTTTACCAGTTTCTTACTTTAATACAACTTGTGGGATTCTTTATTGTATTATTGTTGGTTTATAGGTACAACTGGTATTGTGGATTACACCAACTATGATGACATGAAATATGCTGTAAGTTGCTTGTTTAGTTGTCATTCATACATACATATATACATGCATACATACATATGTATATACACATACATATATATATATATTTATAAATAAATACAATATACACACACACATATTACTCCGATGAGACATCATCCATCTCTAACCAGTACCTAAATATTCTGGAAATGTTAATTTTTTTTATCTTTGCAGATCAAGAAGCTTGATGACTCTGAGTTCAAGAATGCATTTTCCAGGGGTTATGTTCATGTATGAGCTAAGTTTTGTATTCGGAAAAATTATATTTATTATGGTAGTGCTGCACTTATCCTTCCCACACCCTTCCCACTACAGGTGAGAGAATATGATTCAAGGAAGGACTCTAGAAGTCCTAGTCGTGATCGATCTCATTCCAGAGGAAGAAGCTATAGTCGCAGTCGTAGCCGTAGTTACAGTCCAGGTCACAGCCGAAGGTTTGTACTTCACATAATTTTGATTCTAGTTTGTCCTTTCTCTAAGATTTCAACATTATTATTTAGTTCAAATTTTGATCTTCAAGCAGTAAATCTCCAAAGGGAAAATCTTCACGCAGTAAATCCCCTAAGGGAAAATCTTCACGAAGTAAATCCCCAAAGGGCAAATCTTTGCGCCGTTCACCAGCTAAATCTCCTTCACGATCTGCTTCTCGTTCTCGATCAAGATCAAGGTCCCGCTCTTTATCAGGGTATGGAATTTTGTTTTGAATGCATGTCATATTTTTGTCCATTATTATGTCTCTTACGTTTGCCTTTTCAGGCATTATTTTTATGGTTGATACTGTTATTTTGTATATGCTAATGGCTAGTGAACTATTTATCAATCTGGTTGAAGCTTCTTAGGAATGTGCATGGATCAGTAGAGTTCACCCAGAAACGGCATATGGAATGAGGGAACATAGAGAACCATGGGTATCAATAATGAACAGAATATAAGTAATTGGGGTTTTAATTGACAGATCAATTGAATTATTTTGTATCATGTCTAAGCAAACTTAATCATAACAACTCAATTTCACTTAAAACTACCAAGTCCTGTTAAAGTCAGTTATGTCTACCTTCTGTCACTTGTCTGATAAGTATACAGAATCTTGTTACATTCGTCTTCTTTCCTTATTGTAAGTAAAAGAAAATACAATTGGCATGTAAATACAACATTACTAATCTGTTACTATATGAAATTTTATCCTGGCACAAACTGTTGCTCTCTTCCCTTTCCCTCTGTTGCTTTTGTTTCCTTCATGCTTTGTTTGTGGGTTCCTGCAAAACACGCTTCCTTGTCGCCATGTTCACTTTCAGTCTCCTTTTATTTATTTTTTTACTTTAAGTTCCTTTCTACGTTGTTTTTTATCCTTAGACATGGATACTTGAAGCAATCTGGGAATTGAAAATTAGAAACTTGGTGGGATTTCTTTTATAGCATGTAAACATCCCTGAATGCTAGATTGGGAACAGAGGAGATCTCCAATTCCTATTTTAGAGCTGCACATGTTGTGTATAAAGACAATTGGGATTTGAGAATTACCTCCAATGAGCTATAGAAACACTTTCTGTACATGTTGGCTTCAGGATTTGCCAAACCCATAGTGTGCAGTATCTGGATTCTCTGGATTTTGTGGTGCAACAGGGAAGATTTCTTGTCTCTAGTTCTTTGGCTTAATTTAATATATTAGTTTGTAATGCTCAGTTTTCATCCACGGTTCATTATGCATAGAATGTCTACAAATTTCCCTTCTTTTGCCTTCTCTATCTTTTTGGTGGCTATATACTTTACAATGTTTGTTTACCTCTTTTGGGTATGATATCTGTGACTTGGGAGAGGAATCAAGGCTGATGGATACAATTTGATAAGGGAACTTAGTGGATTTTAAAATTCTTTCTGTGGAACTTTTGCAGATCGCGATCAAGATCAAGGTCTCCTTTGCCTTTGGTGAGTGAATTCTATAGCTAATTAAATGATATTTTGCTACATATATAGTTTCTTGGTTGGATTCCATCTTGTGTTTCCAACAAAAAATGGCGATCTTAGCCCCTCTTACTAGTTGAATCATAGGAAGTCTCATTTATCTTAGTGCATGCTGACTTAGAACTCGTAATAAGTTGTTTTCCACTGAAGTGTGCTAGAAAGCATATTTGAAGTGTGAAGAACATGTATTGGACCAGACCTTTGTGGCTTTGTCCTCCCTAATTAATGATAATTTTTGCCAGCGTAACAAGAGTCCAAAAAGACGCAGTGCTAGCAGAAGCCCAAGTAAGAGCCCAAAAAGACGCAGTGCTAGCAGAAGCCCAAGTAAGAGCCCAAAAAGACGCAGTGCTAGCAGAAGCCCAAATAAGAGCCCAAAAAGACGCAGTGCTAGCAGAAGCCCGAGTAAGGGTTAGTCATTGTCTCTTAAATTCTGTTCTTTCTATTCTCTTGATAATTTTGCCTTGCATTCCTTAATTTTCTCCATTCAAAAGGTGTCAGAGTTATACTCAAATTAATTGAGGTTTTTATTTTGGATCTTGGCTGTCAGGTGAGGTCTGATTATCGTTAATTCATGCAAGTTGTGGATTATGGTGACTTGTGGGTACTTAGAAGTTTTCCAGAAAAAGAATTATTTGGCTTGAAGAACTTGTTGATTTTCACTTTTGAATTGAACTTTTAGAGTTGTACCTTTTATTCTGCGTAGTCTATGAGAATTTAATGGACAATAGCTTTCATTGATAGACTGTTGACTATCAAATATATCTGTCACTGGCCTGTATTACTACACTAGTTTTTTTGAATCTTATGGTTTATGTACCATCATTATTGCCGTTATGTGAACACCTTATTGTTCACGTGTATGATATTTTGGGTTTGATGGTGTCGTCTTGCATGAAATGTGACAACTATGGTTCTGTGTTCATCGTGATATTGGTGTTCCCAGCTATGATGATGCTTAACTTGTCCTTCTATATGTGGAATAAGTGTGGGGATGTGAAACCCAAAACATTTGCATGTCATGACCATTAATAATAAATGGAAAAACACTTAGTTTTTTGGCACAATAATGAGCAAGTAGGAATCCTTTTGCATCAAATTGATTAAATGCACTAGTCCTTGAAGTATTTAAATTCATTATTTCTAAGACGAAATCATATCTTTTTACTGCCTAACTAGTTTCCTTAGTTTACTTTCAACATTCACTCAATGATAGTAATATTTCCCCAAAGAATTGATTTAAAATATTGCACTTTGTCAAAAAAAGTTGGCTTACCAAATCATTGTTTCTTGAGTTATAAAATGTTAAAATTCCACTGTAAGGGTTGTCAAATGTAAGAAACTCATGGCTGAATGATTTTTTTTTTATATGACAGGATCCAACCAAACCACCTCATTCATAAGCTATTAACATGGTAATAGTATTGGAAACATATTAATCCAAGAACCACAATTTATTGAACAATTATTTCTGATAATTTCAGACAAATTTGATATCTATAATGCAAAGTACACAGTATTTTGCATTTTATATAGCAAAATTTATTCTAGAAGTTGAGAAGTAGTCATACAAGTGCTCAAATTCTCATATACAATATGAAGGCCCAGGGCACAGTTCAATATTAACACCATCTTTGAAAATAAGTAAATTGTACTGATGTATAAACCATAAAGTCAACAGCCAAAGAACATAGTTACAAATTGAACATTATCCTTTTTCCATTTTGCCGGAAGGTTTATGTTTATTGCTGTAGTATTGATAGATGCAGGCAATGTAGATCAGTGTTTGGTTTTTGGTTTCTTCACGATCATCACACTGCAGTGAGCATGGTGAGCACAATAGTCACTCACACTACCTAAAACCGCCCTGCAAATAAAAGTAGTGTCATGTATAACTGAATTAGCAGATTTTGAAGTCAAGTATTGCTTTTGGCAACAGTGTATGCACATATTCAGTACTAGTCGATGGAATTAAAGCATGGGAAATTTAATTTCATTAATGTGATTGGCAACTTTATCTTGTGATTGTGATGATACTGGTTCATTAAAGATGCTAGAACTCAATCAGTATATGCATACTCATGGTCTAATACCCCATTGACAAGTAAATATTATGTTCCTATCACCTATCATTGGAATGGACCAGAACGAAGCTATACCTTTTTATAGCACCATAACCATGACTACCCACAACCAATATTGAAGCATGGTGCTTCTCCACAGCTTCACAGAGAACATTTCTAGGATCACCTTCCACCACTTCCACTATAACATCCGTTACCTGAGAAAATCTTAGTTATCAGATAAGTATTCCACAGGTGACATAACCTTACATAGAAACAGGCCCTTACTACCATAAGCAATAAGATAGAATAATGATGTACCATGTTAACATAGATGGTTCATGGTTAAATTAAAATATTTGAAAGCAACGAAAGTGAAAAGAAATTACGGATTTGTCTATGCAAATTTGTTTAGCAGATTCAATAACTCTAGCAGCAATTTTTCTGAGATCGGAATCAACAATAGGAAGAATTTCAGCAGCTCCTGCATACACTAAGTTAAAGTGAAGCGTTAAGCATAGAAGAATGAAGGAAATAATAATGAAATAGAGAAATGAAGTAGCAACCAGGGCCAGCAAGTCCAACAGCAGAAGTAGCAGAAGGCTTAGCATGAACAAGAACGAGCTTGAAGATATGATTTGTAACAGGAACGAAAAAGTGATCAAGAGTCCATTTCAATGCGTATGTGCTATGTTCACTGTCATCTATTGCAATCACCATTACTTGCTTCTCTGTAACTGAGCTTGCCATGCTTCTCTTTCTTTCTTTACTTCACTTTTTTCCAACACCAATCAAACCATCAACACAACACGTATTTATAAGTATAAGAGTAAAAGTAAGTGATACTGTTTCAATAAGAATAAAATATGTGTTTTTAAAATTAACTCCAACTCATCATGAAACCTAAAGAATGTGCTGGAACATTACTTGCGTCTACGACTTGAGTTTCGAAATGGAATAAAAAAAAGTGCAAGTTTCACGGTCATATCATGAATGTGTGTTTAATTGGATAAGACTTCTCTCCATCAAATACCCAAAAACTCAAAGAAAGTGGAAGATTTAATATTACTTTTGTCTTTTTTATTTAAAAGATGATTACACATTTATCTTATAATACACATAAAAAATTCAATTTTCTCTTCTTCAATGGAGAGGATTCTACTTTAATTTATAATTACTATTATTACTTGATTAGTGTTTTAGCGTATGAGTGTATCCAAGTGTTGTCTGAAAAGAACGTAGACGCAAATTCTTCACTTTTGTCGATACTGAACGGGTGTGAACTAGACAGGTATAATCGGTTGCTACATTAAAATTAGATTCATTAACATGAAGGAACATCCTAAAAATATGAAAATTATCTTCTCACCTTGATGGGTTTGGGTCATAATTGATTTTTGATTGTGAAGCTTTTGTCGTTTGGACTAATATGGAATTTAAAAATTCCATTATTTATCTCAATTAGATTCTTATCTTATCTTAGGTGAATGCTTAGAACATATTAAGCCATTGTGTATTGTGTCCTTTTAAGGTATACGTCCAAATCAATTGTATACCAAGCGCATTATCCTGCCTCTGCAAATTCACAGAACCTCTCTCTATCCCTCTCCTGTTTTTTTTCTTCTTCTTCTTCTTTTTATTTTTCAGATAAGGAAATACAATTTTTTTTATAGTGAATATGAGTATTTACAATGGAAAAATTTAGAATGACATAACATTTTCTCAGTTTATAGGGAAACTTTTCATTTTGACATGAAGTCTTTCTTGAGTTGAAAAATGTTAGCCCAATTCATGTACCACTTTTGAGGTTGAAAAAGACCCCAAATTTTCAGAAAATGTTCCATGGAGTAGCCATCATAGCAAACTAGACTAGAATAACTGAGATTCCATACAGTGGATTACTTGCAAGTCAAGGCATCACCTTCTAGCGTTAGATGCAAGCAACAGAAATACAAAGCTAATCGAATATTTATTCCATGCCGTCATTTTCATACATTAGGTTTGATGTGAAATAATGTTGAAGAAGGAAAAGTAGAGAAAACATGAATTTCATCATGTTCAATTAAGTTGAGAATAGTTTATTAGTATTAATGTATCCCTTACATATGTGTAACAAATTTTTGCTATAAATTGAGTTAGAGATTGATAGTGCATATGAAATAAATTTTCCAAATAACTTAGACCAAGAATAGGAATGAAGTTTGAAACAAACATGCCATAAGGATATGCTTCAAAATCAATGATATTTAGATAATCATATTATTATTATGTATTCAACAATATTCGACAATAAAAAAAGTTAATAAGAATGTAGATATTGTCACCTAAACGATAATTCAAACTTGAATTATGAAAACGAATGAATTTAATTTATTTGCAAGTAAAAGATAACGATGCTCTCATAAAAGACAGGAATGAAAAATGTAGTGCCAAACTCAGGATCACAGAAACTATAGAAGGGAAATATTAGAATGCATGCAAGAAAAAACAAATCAGTTGAGGGTGTGTGCATAAATAAATCGACCAAAACTACTAATATACTATACTATATACTTATATGCATTCAGGTCTAAACTTTAGTACCAACAACTTCAATTTATCCATACTATGAGCAAATTATTTTCTCCATTAGTTCAGGCTTTAGCATGCAAAGAATAAAGATTGAACGTGTCAAAATGAATAATACTAATACTATACTATGCCTTGAAAAATACTGCAACATGTATTCAAGTTTGAGAAGGAACATTTCCAAACTAAGCAAAAGGTATAGTTCCATACTGCTTGATACAAATGCAAGTTTACCATAGAGAAGGTATTATAAAATTTTGATAGCATAGAAGCTTTGCTAAATTCTATAGTATGGCCATTTTTGTGACCATAAGCACAAAAAACACAATGGAAACATAAAATCCAAGAATTCACAGGAAACACAATTGGTAAAATCTGCTGAACGAGCACTAATGCTTCTAAAATTAGCAACCTGCCCTTCTGAAGTAGAGTTCCATACTGCTTGATTAACCTCTACCTCGCCCTGCACCTATCGAAAGAAGCAAAAACAATTGATGAGATTCATTCACAAGATCTATGCTACTTAATATGTTGGATGGGATGTAAGAATGGGGGGGGGGGGGGGGGGGATTTATTTTATTTTAGTTATTTATTTAAATCGAAGGGTTCAGATACTAGAAAGAACCTCTTTCTTCGCTTGCTAAGGTAACACTGTGTACATCTATAATCCTCATACCACAGGTCTGTGATATAAGATTACAATACAGAGTAGGACTAATTGGGATCTAATGTAATAACATATACCTTCTCTCCACTACAATTTAAATTCCCTATTCGGCTATTCCTCTCTTCCCCTTAAACATCAAAACAAGGGAAAATAAGACTGAATTCCTGCAGTGCTAATTTACTTATGACACTGGCGAATTTTTGGGTCCATCAGGAACTTATCCAGGCAAAGTAAGTGCAAAATAACAGGAACCTCCTTGAACTCTTTTATAACAAACTTAAGGGATAGAAGTCAACAAATTTGCAGTTGTATATGTGCATGCAATGAACTCGTTTTTGGAATAATGAAAGAGTGATTTACCTCTGCTTCCACCTAGGCCACCCCTTCCACCCCGGCTTCCTCCTTGCCCTCTAGCCCCACCTTCATCAAAGCCACGCCCAATTCCTTTTGCTGGACGTCCACCAGGACCATCCTGGCTACCTCCTCTACCCCTTCCACGTCCCACACCAGGAGGTTTGCGATCTGAAAAAGGTTACATCAATAAGGATCTTTGTAGGTTACATCAAAAAGGTTTGCGATCTGAAAATGAACAACAACCCTACTATATGCATAAACATAACTGGTTCACAGATATGAAATTGTTATTTGATGATATAAAAAAACAAGTCTAGCTCTGAAACTGATAGGTTCAAGAAGAGCAAAACAAAATACATCTTTATAAAGACAAGCATAAGAATCAGCCTATTTTTTTTCCTTTTTTAAAAATCATTTTGTAACTTTAAATATCAATACGAACAACCAACCAAATGTCAAAACAAGGCATACCGGTGCGACTCTTACTTTCTTCCTGAACTTTGTCAATAACCTAAAACAATAGGCAACAAAGCTAGATGAGTGGATAAACATATATATGGCTAAGACATCCAGTGAAAATTCTAAACCAATTCCACGAAAGACATAACAAAAGACTGAACCAACTCTACACACCTCATCAGGAACTCGAAGGTACTTAATTGTGTTGCCACGAATGTAGCATTCGGGCATACGCCAAAATCTATCTCCATCCTATATCACCCGATTCAATCAAACACTGTTAAGCTGTATAAGACATCATACTAGAAGATGATAAATAAGAAAAGATAGCAAAAGATCATTACTTTAGAGGTACAAATGACTTCTCGAAGATGGATATTCATCCATGTATCACAATTAACCAAATGGCCATTATATGTCTCCCCATTTTTCAGTTCCACCAACTGATACAATATTCAAAATAACAAATTTCAAAACTTGTACAAGTAATGTTTTACATTGCAAAAATTAGGTAATAAAATAGAACAAAAGGGTCACTCACCATAGGATGCCCTTGGGCAGTCTTGAGAAGAGAAAGGGGAAGCTGCAACAATACAAAAGAGTAAATAGTAAGATAATTGCGGCAATATTAACAGTGAATGCAACCCTAATATTGCTATGATGGTTTTTGTGGAGGAGAAGTTGAAACCCATCAAGAATTTGGGTGAAAATGTTAAATGGTTGAGAAAAAAGAAAAGAACTTTGGGGTTCTATTTCTATAAACCCCCAACATGAGATTTAGGTAGCCATGAATTGATAATTGTTGGTTAGAAAAGTAATGAACATTGGCAAACAGAGAGAGAAACAGTGACATACCATGTCGTAGATTGTTTTATTATGAAGGAGGAGCGCTCGATCCCTCTTGTATTCTTCTCTTTCTTTCCAACTTTAAATTTAAATAAAACAAACCTAACTTAACTTATTGCTCAAGTGAAAGTCTTCCCTTATTATTTATAAAGACATGTTATTTACCATTTATTTGTATTACTTCTTTTCTCATAATTTATTCTTACTACTACTCTCTTGAGTAATTTTTGTGTTTACATCTTTTCACAAGATTAAGAAATGTCATAAATTAATAAAAATATTTACAATTACAAAATCTTATTAAGAAATATTGCGGAATATTTCAAGGGAGATATTCATTTCATTCAATTTTTTTTTTTTAAAAACTTCTTCATTTTTTCAAGACTACTATATTATTTTCCCCCAAGCCAATATACATGTTATATCATCCTAAATTATATTTTCCTAGAATAAATTGATAACATACACCCATTGAGATAAATGTGTGTTGATGAAGTTGTAAATGAAATGAGTTAAGTTGGCATGAGATCCATTTAACAATTAAATTACATTAAATAGTAAAACTTTGCCCCTCTTATGATCCTGTAAACAAATAAGTCCCCATATAAAAAAAATTACACAAAATAAGTTATGCCAATATCAAATTACCAGTTTCAACTTTACACTCCTCGTGTGCTTTGGGATTGAAGATGGTTAGGCATAAAATCCAAAAAGCATAGAAAGACTAATTTCAATTATAGACAGCTAAAGCATTTAGCAGATACCATTAGCAGGTGAACACAATGTCAAGCTCAGCACCTGGGCTAGCATACTCAAACAAAAATAGTCTATACACATGATAATGCAATGGTGACTAGAACAAAACTTCATCATTAATCTACACCTCCACTTCTCTACATTGTCAGTTCTTATGAATTGTAGACAAGTACTCATGGTTGGCCTGCCATGGGACAATCTATGGTGATTTCAGCTCAGCCAACAACTAGAGAAAGCTACAAACTTAGTCTGGACGATGCAAGATCACTATAACCATAATATTGCAGTCATTATGCGGTTCACGATTTAAAACAATGGTCATAACTAAACCGTCAGTAATGCTTAAAAAACATTAGAAGAATTTTACAATTACATTGGACATTCTAAACTTAGCCTATATTAATCAAAAATCTAAACATATTTCCAATACAAATGGTTCTCAAACCAAAAGAGAAAGTAACTTCTGTTGGCGCCCTTAATTCTTCTCAATTTCTATTTGATGAACAAGAGAAACCGTGAACATAAAACCATACTAACACAACAAACGTAGGAGAATTTTGGTATCATAGGTGCATCCATTGCCAACTGAGAAATTTTTTTAATGAATATTAGACATAATAACTACAACTTTACCTGAGACAACATCCTACAATGAAAATTCAGCATAGTATCCCTTCAAACCTCTATGCCACATACAAATTTGTAACGTAGTAGATTGAAAAAATCTCTGAAGCAACAAAATCAAAGGCCTGGATAGCAACACCATGAAGGAATTTGCTACAATCTATGAAATACTTTTCCAAAAATGCAGCCAGCCTTTCACAAATCTCAATATCAACGAAATAAATGAAAAGGAAAAAAAATCAAGCCAAGGAATAATATCATAATGAACCCGTAATCAGGCTTCAATTTTCATCAGTGACAAGTTCCACAGTCGGATTAAGAAAGTGGAGAATTTTGAATTAAAATGAACAATGACAGTAAAGCAGCACAATCAACAATAGTAAAAGGAGTAAACGGATTTTCCATTTAGCTACACATACACGCAAATGATATATTGGAGCTAGGGATAAACACTGCAATTTACAAATGCCATGGACCCAATGGTATACAATTTAATTTATAAATTAGCAAAAATAGGAATTACTTTATTTTTTGAAGGAAAAAAACAAAGTATTTACAAACAGAAAGCCCCCCAGAACATGGCACCCCATATAAAAGTCTGAAGGAAGTAAAGAGGTGGATCAGCAGGGTACCTAAAAATAACCATTTATGGCCAATGAAATTGTCAACAAATTATACTCTGAAAAAATGTGGGCCGGTGAGGGTTGGAGCAAAGAAGACAAAAAGGGAACCTATGATATAATACAATGGGGGCAGGACCAGTGATGAAATTTCCATATCAACCAACCTTGCACCATTTAGGTGATAGAATGATTGCCTAAGCAAGAAACGCTATATACAGAGAGCTTTACATGAAATAGCTCAAAGATCTCATTTTTCTTGATCCACCTTCTCCGTAAAGGTCATTCCATTGGAGTAGCTCATTCATATTTGATGATTCGGTTGACACGCTGGCACAAACCTGCATAAATGCATGTGTTACCACAAAAGGAATTCTAGTGCAGTATGTTACTGCCATGAAATCCATTATAGCCTACAAAAGGAATTATATAGTGCATACTGCCATGAGAAAAAAAAACTAACTGATTTGTAAACAGGGAACTTTATCAGACCTTATAAATTTGATTTTCAATTAAGTTTTTCAATACTTCGTTTACTCCTTAGTCCTTAATAATAATTAAAAACTTCAATTTTAAAACGTCAGTATTTCATTGTTTTCCCAAGCTTACCTCCAATAATAAGCTCATATCTTATAATTCAGGAGTTATTTAAATTGAATTTCAATTTGCTAACATATCTTGCCTATCATGTTACACATGTATGGTAATGTTTCCTAACGATATTTAAAGATCCATGAACAGATTATCTGACTTGTGAACCAACTCTAACAATGACACAAACACCTCCCCAAAAGATGTCATAAATACAGCTAATAATAACCAACAGACCTCCAAAACATATTGTAAGTTAACAACCTAGCATGAAGCAACACCATGTTAAAACAAGGTGACTGAAATTGCATGTTGATAAGGAAAAGGTTATTATACCTGCTCATGTGCATATCTAAAATCTTCCATCTTCAAGGGACGAATGTCAGCACTGCTACACAATACAGGTAAAGGTTTGTTCTCAGCCAATGCTGAATTTCTCTCCTGAAAGATATTTCATGTCAAAGAAAGTAGAAGATATCGCCAAGCTTTCGCACAAGTTCATATCTCAATCCTATGCATACCTACAACAACAACTAAGCCTTTTCCAACTAGGTGGAGTCAGCTACATGGATCGAACGACGCCATAATACTCTTTCATAAATCATGAATGCCATGCATACCTATTCGTAAATATTTTTCACGCAATTATACAGCTTAAGCATTGAACTAAGACAATTCTGTATGAAAAATTAAAATCGTCCAGTTGAAACAAACATAGTAGCACAACGATGAAGTGGAAGAACCCATTAACAGCATTGTAGGGACTAGGGAACATGGTTGTCCTCAGAATGAGAATGGGCTCAGAGACACTGAAGTTTATAGCTTTTCATGTTATAGTCATACAATTGTTTTTTCCTTTAAATTACAACTCATTCTCTTAAAAGTAAATAATCTACTGCTAGAGCTGGCAGTGTATTTTTCTTTTTTGGTTCTAGTTGGCAGTATATTTAACAACTGTTAATTCGCAATTTGATTTTTTTCCTCTTCTCTATATTTTATACTCACATTTTAGACTAACATGATGGTGCTGTCGCCCTTACTTTATACTCCAAGCACTATCTACTTCTAACTATTTGAAGAGACCCACCACACAACGGTTAATGAAACTTAAACCAATCCATAAGCACAACCAACATAGCACATTGAAGAAAAGAACGGGACTTCAAGTCTTCAACCAAGGAAATTTAAACTAATTTAAAAATAAAAAAGTAACCTTCTTTTCCTTCTCTAAAATCTCTCTTATTGGGCAGTGTGCTGCTGTAACACACAGATTCTGCAATCAAAACATAACCATGAGAATGTTCAATGTTAGGCACATATACTACCTTATCCGGAGACTAAGAATTGAAACAAAAGATAGAAAGAGAGACAACCTTTAAGTCACTACCCGAATATCCATCAGTCATATTTGCTATTGCTTCCAAATCAACATCTAGTGCCAAATCTTCTTTAGCTAAAATGACTCTCATAATTTTTTCTCTATTAGGAGCATCTGGCAAATTAACCATCAATCTACAATTTTTTGAAGAAAGGCTTCCAATTAGAACATATATTATAAGGAAAAAATAAGATTAAAGAGGGTCACATCAAACATAACTCATTTACCTGCGCGGAAGCCTCCTAATAACAGCCTCATCAAGATCAAAAGGTCGGTTTGTAGCAGCAAGAACAAGTACACGCTCTTTATCTTTGGTACGCAGACCATCCCAATTAACCATAAACTCATTCTTCATTTTACGCATAGCCTCGTGCTCACCAGGATTTTCACGTCTCCCTAGCATACTGTCAACCTACCACAGCCAACAAACACCACAAACCAAATCAAACACAGATAATTGAAACTAACATCAGTGGTAGCTACCGTCATTAAGAGGCAAGATCAAAAGATACTCAGGCCATCATTTTGTCATTTTAGAATATTCATTTGGTTCCCTTGAACTTTTTCAGTAAATACTAAATAGTTCAGAGAAATTATAAGTCTGGAGCTGATTCAAAGACTTGCCTTTGTAGCAAATTATTACAAAAACTATAACTGAAGCAATACATAAGTTTTTAACCCCACCCAATGTAAACAAACACAATTGGAAATAACATTGCCACTGTCCTTCAGCTTCACAATTCCCTAGTACATTAGCCATTCTTTTCACTAAAATGCACATTCTTTTGACAAATGCTTAACCAAGGTTGAAGAACTTGTGAATTACGCAGATAACAACTGAAATCCATCAAAGAATTTGAGAGAACATTTTTAGAATTTAGAATTAGATTGTGTATCAAGATATATTGTATAACAAGATACCTTGTTAACAATATATTTTAATTAAAAGGCACAATGAAAGAAAGTAGACAAATAAAGGGAAACAGGAAAATGGAGTCACGTGCATTATGCCATGTCACATTGATATGTGCCACGTTATCATCACATGCTGATTGTCACAGTTGTACAAACATAACACCACATTGATAAGTATAAAATTTAAGCATTTTTGGATATCATTTGCTAGCACTTTTCGACTCCAATTGATTACATTTGTAGTTAATCAACTCAATTTGAGTATAATTTGTAGTAGTTTTACTAGATTTGTGACTTTTTGATTTATTAGGCTTAGGGTTGTAGTAGTTTTAGGGCTTTTGCAAACCACTAGAGAGGGAGACTTGAAGATTTAAGGCATTGCAGCATTGTGGATCTAAAGGACCTTCATCTTCTCTTCATTTTGTTGGTTATCATGGAAATGAGTAACTAACTCCTCTCTTGTTGGGATTAGATGTAGCTATTCACTTTGATGTATCTATTTCGATTCATTTCAATATATTCATGTATGATTTCTATGGTTTATTCTTGTTCTTAATGTTTGTATTAGTTTGAGCACCTAAAGCAGAATTTTAGATGCCGAATGTGATGTTGGAGATCACATGTTTGAGTATTAACTAGAATATATCATCTAGTGGGTCTAAATTCTAGGAATAGAGTTAGATTGATTAGTCAAGATAACATCCAAGCTTATTACAAGTAACTTTGTTGATCATTCAAGGAATTGATGGTTAGGGAAATGAGTTATTGATCTTTTCATTAGGACACTAATGATGTTATACATAAATGATGGTGAGGACAGCATACATAGTTTTTTTAGTTAAACGATACAAATATTGAAAGATTGAATAGCAAAATCTAATCCCAACGCTTTTTATCGCATTTACTATTATTTTAGTTTCTTTGTTTAATTGCAAAATCAAAACCACTTTGTGTACAAATATCTTAGCTTAAGACTATAATTATTGTGGATACGGTAACTCTTTATACTTGTTTGTGATAACCCGATTCGGTATTTCATTAACCGATTTTCCGGTTAGCACAGGTTTAAATGATGAGCAATAATTAAAAAAATTAGGATAAAATACAAAAGTGAACATAATTTAATGACAAAAAATAGTCAAAATGTAATGAAATAAAAATATTTGAAATAAAAAAGAAATGTTCAAAGGAAGATATAGATGACATGTTATACCAACCTCATCAACAAAAATAACACTTGGAGCAATTTTGCTGGCCAGAGAAAAGACTGCTTTAACATATTTTTCCCCTTCACCAAACCACTGCAACAAATATAAATCATGTATGGTGTCATAAAATCATAGAAGGAAATAGACATCAATTGTTTTTGAAAAGTCTCAAAGTAACATTTAATACCTTAGAAGTAATGCTGGACATCGAAATATTTATAAAATTTGCTCCAGCCTCAGTTGCTACAGCCTTCGCAAGCATTGTTTTTCCAGTGCCAGGTGGGCCAAAAAGCAATATTCCCTTGCAAGGCTAAAACCAGAGTAATTAGAATGAGATGCTAAACACACAACATGATGTATGTGTTGCACACATTATTTAGAAGTAACTACAAATAATATCTTTTCACCTTTGTCAATTGTCCTTTGAAAAACAATTCAGGTCTTTGAAGAGGAAGCATAACCAATTCCTTCAAGGTATCTTTCACATTCTCTAAAGCTCCAATATCATCAAATGTGACCCCAATATCACTTGGTGGAATAACATCACCGAGCAGTTTTTTCTCAAATTCATTCTCAGTTACCACATCCTAATAAAAAAATAATAAGGTATTAATTCCAAAATTCAAGTCCTTATAATGTCGAATAGCCAGATTGAAACTAGTAAAGCAACTTATTAAATCCACAACATACAGTGGGAAAAGGTACAATTATCGAAGAGCTTTGTGATAATTTACTTACCTTCAGTGATTTTTTTGAGCTCTTGTTTTCATTTTGAATGCCTTGTAGAATATTTAGCCCATACTTAATGCTGCATCAATGAAATGTAGACGTGTTACAAAAAAATAAGGCCGGATAAGCTTATATTTCCTTGCTCAATTTTCAAAGTTCACATGACAAATATGAAGAAAAAAATAATAACCCTTCTGCAGATATCACAAGCTTGGAGTCTTTGTTAGAAGACTCAGATGACTGCATAAAATGGTAACTTATAGCCCAGCCAATTATCTTCTCCACACCTAGTAAATGGAGTTGAGAGAATATTATTAGTAATATGGCAGCAAATCATAGTAATTCATATTTAGTAGCATATTGATTTTACATAAAGAATTAAAAATAACTGACTTTCGAATGTTAGGGTTTGATCCTTGATGCAAAGTGACTCGATGTCAGAGCAATTCAATCCAATCTTGTTGAGAACCTGAAATCATTAGAAGAATCTCATCAAAAGTTTGACAAATTGCAAGACAAAAATAAATCCTAGTTTTTAATAAACCCAAATCAAATGCATCGCAGAGAAACTCCTTTTGAAAAATTAACATCAATTGAATCATTTTATTGTTTAAACAAAGGATCTGTATCCATGACAGTGGTACTAAGCCCGATTAGAAACTAGAAAAACAATGTGAACCATGGCCAGGATGGGCATGCTTGAATAGCAGCAAACTCTTAAACTGGTAGGAAATTAAGAATTGTGAGTATCAGTAAGGGAAATTTTCAAAATACATATTTGATGCCACAGAATCTAAAAGGACAAAATAATTAAATCAAGAACTAGCACAACAATTCACAAACATATGTAAAAGTGCACATATTAATAAAAGAAAAAAGGCATGGAGATGGACAAGAGATGTTGCCAGACTTACTGAGCGTATGCTGATAACATTGGACTGGGCTTTCATAGTCTCAATGTCGCGTTCTAGTTGCTGCTTCCAATCAGAAAGTAGAGCCTCATCCTATACAAGAATGTAAGTAAAACAGATACATAAACTGTAAATAGCAACAAGAGACACCACAATATTATTAATCTAACTGTGATACCTGAGGCAGTTGTATTGTCACCCTGTTTGGGAAAAGGCGATTAAGTTGTTTCATTACTTTGGGGGTTTCTTTGCTCCTATCATGCAGTCTACTAAAGTTATCCTAAACAAAGGACAAAATTGCAGTAGACTGATAATTAATTCTTCAAGAAAGCAGACAACCAAAAACAATCAAGATAATGATGTTAAAAAATTCATAAATCCAACCATGAAGACAAGCAGGGGAGGAACAAGAGATATAAATATCATACCGGAAAAGCAAGATCGAGTAGTGCGGTCTGATTGCTCCCAAACTTTGTAAATAGAAGGCCACCCGGTTGAGTCTGGAAGCATAAAGACACAAGCATCAAATACAGAAGTGTCAACTTTTCTCAAATGATGAGATGATACTACGAATAAATGTCAGCTAAAAAATTTAATAATCAAACAGCACCTTTTCCTTACGGTTGTCCAGCTGGGTATGTGAGCCAATTACAACAACATTCTGTGGCAAGTTTTCAAATTTACTTTTCAAAATTTCAGAGTTACCAACCATTGACTTCTCTATATCCTTAATGAAAAACACTAGAGCACCACTTTTACTCTGATTACAAATAACCTATGTAAAGAAAAGAAGAGGAGGTTACTAAATATAGTTCTCATGGAATAGAGACAACTTTTGGACAAGTATAGAACTGAGACCACCTCAAAAAGGTCATTAATTGCAAGCTTGTCAATGTCATCCCCTGTGGTACCATCTACTTGTAGTAAATGATTTGCTGCAAAATAAATCAGCAATGAATTTTTAATGCACAAAGGCCAAGATTATAGAATAAAATAAGCCACCCATGCAGCTAAAGGAACATGCATCCAAACAAATACAGTGAATTACCAGAACAAAAGAATCCACGATCATCTTCGCAAAGGCCTCCAAGATCATTACCATGTTGAATTGTTTTGTCAAACCTAACTCCAATTTTTGAAGACTCGTTATCTTCAAAAGCAAGGAGAACTTTACCCCGGGAACCATAGCTTGGTCCCCTGTCCAATATAACAAAAGAATGAACACTTAAATTCCCAGAAGAACCAAATATTATACTAAATAGATATAAAAAGATTCGTTAGAGAGAAATTAAGGGAACACAATTTGGGGTCAATATAAATACACCAAGACAGATGATAAAAAAACATGGTAAATGAAAAGGGAACAAAAAAATACAGAGCAGAGCTGTCTGGACGCTTTGCTGCATATGAGAAATTGAAAAATCTCTTCAAACAGTCATGAGTAAATCTACAGAGGCAAAACAAAAACACAATTCTAATCCAAGTTGATCTAGATGCAAAGAAAGCCATATATCACATGCATTCAATTACAATTAAATACAAAGTAGAATAAAAAATAACCGCGCTGCCACAATTATATAATTTCTTCCTTTCAAAAACCTCTGAACTGAAAAAGGAAAACCACCAAAAGTGACATCATTCAAAATCAAGGTATAAACACTGCAAAAGTGGATTTGTAACCGAAGTCTTATTTCTCTTAATTTAAAACTCACAATGCTTGCCAACACCATATTAGATGAATTTTCATGTATTTCCCTCAAAGAAAAAGGTTAGAGAAATCTACATTTCTACACGATCAGATCAACCTCTGCTGCTCATTAACTATAATGATATTAAGTATAATTCCTCGAAAATCCCAAATTACCTTGAAGGATTACTCTGTAGCGATGAGACATCAGAAGGGAAGTTACCAACAAATTTTACTCGATCACCTGCCAATAAACAGCAAGGTATTAAATTAAAGCCTTCAAAATGCCACCCAGCATAAGAGAAAAACAGTGGAAAATAAATTAGGATATAGGTGCTCCAATTTGTACCTGTCTTAAGAGTACTGCCTTTTGATGATGCAGTAGAAACCTCTTGCTTAAGAGTAGCCTGAGAACTTAATGTAGATCCACCAATAATTTCAGCATCAACACTAGAAGCTGGTTTCTTCTGCAGTAACTTGGCGACCTGGATACTTCTCTTAGCAAACACAGATGGTCTTTGAGGCCTTGAACTTTCTTTGGCAGAATCAACTTCCTTTGATGGTGCTGCCTGAAATTTCAATTGCACATAAAAAACAATCATGTATACATATGTAAAGTCGATTTAGCAAGCAACAATCTCAACATAAGCAAGTCAGGCAAGAATCATAAAATTCTTAGACTACTAAGGTATAACCTTAAAAACACTCAATAAACATAGCAAAAAGAACAAAAACATACATCGGGTATGGAAAGAGCATCCACAATTAATATTTTGGCGCCAAAATGCTTAGCAAGTGCCTTGCACAAAGTCTCTTGATATATTTCCGTACCTACACGTAAATCATATACAAAGATATCACTTCTCCATTACCGGAAGGAGGAAATAAGAGCATAACAAAAATAATGGGGTTACCTGCAGGACCGGATAACAATATCTGTGGGGACACCGATGGGAGGTCTGAAGCATATTTTCCAAAGCCATCGCACTTCAAATGAATATATGTAGAGGCGGTCAAAACATTCTTTGTTGTATCACTGTAACAACACAATATATCATAACCAAGTTGCCATCAATTATTTTTTTATCTATCGTAAAAGGATCATTTACAAGCAATATAATTATAGAAGAAAGAGAGTCATCGGTGTAACTGTAGCTTACATTTATTTTGGATTATAGTAGAACTGTAGACATACATAGTTAAGGTTGCATGTATACGGAAATCAAATAAGAGATAAATTAATAAGAAGAAACAATTGTTTGTTGTTAGCACCTTAGATAATAAGGAAAATTTTCAAATGAAACATCAATATTGTCAGCAGTGAGAATTCTTTGTTGTAAACTGTCGTTGAATGCTTGGTGCTTGGTTGATGCTAATATTGTTGGAGTATCAACATCTTTAAGGAATTTTCTTAATTCCCACCGTTCTTTTAATATCTTGGAAACGCTACTGCTTAAATCAAGTTCAGGACAGGAACCAGAAAGCATCCGCAATAATGACCTCAACTCGGAAGAAGCAGTGATCTTCCCAGCATCTGCATCCACATTGGCATCGACTTCCATGGTGTCTAGTCTGGGATTTTCATTAACAGAATTAGAGGATGCAAGAACAGTTTTCTCAGCAGAAACACCTCTAGGTGGTTCATCACTGCTGGTGGTAGCCTTCATTTCATTGTCCGGGATATCATCCCCGTGGCCAGAAGGTGATGAACTGCCAGTATTCTGCTGGACATTCTTGCCAGTTGTAGCAGCTGGTGAAAGGAGAGATAAATCATTATGTAGATCAGATAATGTGGCCAATATTGATGCGCCAGCAACAGCTGAAGAGTCCCCAGATCTAGCCACAAATTTTATTCCATCTACTGGAGCTCCCTTGGCTTCAAAGTTACTCATGGATGAAGGTATGCCAGTAGTAGTAATATTATTCATGAGTGGCTGAAAGATCTAAGTTCCGAGCTAAGGAAGCCACAAACATCAATAAATTCGAGGATGAAAAAATACAGCAGCTTATAATGAAAAATGCATGACTTACCGGCTTCCTCCTAAAAAGTTAATACACATGCATACAATGAAAGGAGGAATAGTAAAACAAGAACCAAAAGAACAAATGAATAAACACACCCTATTAAAATACATGCAAAGGATACATAAGCATGCTTGCCGGAAGAACCGAAGACCACCTCATCACCTCCACTCAAAATTTGACGGACATTCTTCCGGTGGGTCTTACCATTGACTTGAACAGCACCTTTACCCCCTGTTATTTCCAGTAATGCAACAGACGAACCTCCACGCTTAGCAAAGTTAAAATAACAACCATGGTCAGTAATCTTAAAAAACATAGAAATACTTAGAATTTTATTCAGTTCAAAGGTTTTTAGGATCTCACTGCTAAAGCGGAAGAAAACTTATCAATTCAATTAATATCTTTTACCAGCCATCTATGATATATTTGTTTTCGGTACGAGAAATGATTTATTTTCCATAGTAAAGATGTAAATCAGATTGACACTTAGTCATTAGCTCATTGTTTTAAGTTCCAAAGGACAAAATAGGAAAATGTACCTCTATGTGGCTCAACTTGCACAAAACATTACCAACAGAGGGATCTTTAAGCCATAAATTACATTGACGACCTTGACCAACAGTGAAGATAGGATCAAACATGGACAAGTGAGGATTCTGGAGAAGCATGAATAACAAAAATATTAATTCCAAACCTACAATAGTACAATCAGGACTCGAAAAATTAATAAGAAGACATAGACATAAATCAGCTCATTGCTCCTCTCATCTTAACCCAACAAGTAGAAGATAGTCCAACTTATTTGAAGGCATAATCATGTCTAATGTCAATTTTTTAAAAATAAATCAAAGGCAATATATGTTTTCACCAAATACAACCAACTCATCTGCACAAGGTTGATGATGCATCATATAATCTAAAATAATAATGGTTAACTGGTATGTAATATAGATAGGCAAAAAACAAGATTTTATCTTGATTGCAATTTACAACAAGAAATTCAAATTTCCCAAAGTAAATATTTTTTTAACCCCCTTCCCCACGAAAAAGAAGGATATCGAGCCAACTATAGTTCCCACCAATAAGCTGAGATGGATTGTTATTTTTTAATCGTGGTGCAATATTAAGCTTAAATAGATGCTACTAGTTCAACAACTTAGCTCTTAATACTTCTTGGACAACTAAGGCCCATCATTGCAATCTTTGATTGTAAGATACCAGCCTTGACATGTGACCCCCTATGCGCATGAATTTAATTAGTGTGTCACCCTTTCTTAAATACCCCTGCAGTATCCCCCCCCCCCCCCCCCCCCCCCCCCCCCACACAGGGAATCTTCATGACTCGAACTCGTGACTTGAGGGACTTAAAGCCAAAGATTTCATTGAGCCGCTATCACTAAGCACTGATCATAGTGAATTGAGTATGCAACACAACACATTTAGGATGAGTCAAATTGCAGAATTCAGAGCCAGAACGGGCAAGGTAGCATGCATATATTATGCATAATCTAAAAGTGCAAGAAAAGACTCTGAAATTATCAAATTCTTGACAATATCACTACATAAAATCAAAGATCAAATTTGACCATGCATTCCTCATCAGTCATCACAAATTGAAACAGAAGTACTGAGATAACACAAACAGATAGTGGAACTGAACCTGAGAACACTGAGAAAGGAGATTTCCCCACACAGCCTTGGGGACCGGTTTTGTGGATTTAGTCACCCGTTTCTTGGACCTACCTGCCGCTGTACGAGCTGCCTTTGATTTATCCGCATCCGGCGCAGATTCACCTAATGAACACCATGAAATTCATAAATCCAACCGATCTAAAAGCCTCATGCATGCAAAGAATTGACCCAAGAAACATGATAAAGATTGTATCCTTAGTACCTGGATACTGAGGGGACACCAAATCCTCGACTTGAACGGGCTTAAAAGGAGGCTTATCTTCAACGCAATCATCCACCGGCTTTAACGACGCCGTATCAGGCAGATCAGCGGACCGGAGCTCCGATTGTCGGGAATCAATTCGGGTTTCAGAATCTTTGGCGCGAGAAATAGTTCCCGGAGCGTGAAGAGTTGATGGTGAGGCATCTTCGGAAACCTAGTAATAAAAAGAAAACAATAGAATGATAAGAGTAAAGAAGATGAATTAGGGGAAAAGAAGAAAGGGAGTGAGTTACCTTGGATCTTTTGGCGGTGGAAGAAGAAGGAGAAGAGAAAGTACGCTTTGAAGATGAGGAGCTTCGACGGGTTTCAACCATTATTAATCAACGATCATCCAAAGAGGCCAAGAGAGAGAGAATGATTGAGAATAATCAAAGGACGTTGCAAATGTTATCAACATGTTCTGTGCTTTGCATTTATATACTGCCAAATCAATGCAAATTAATACAATCAATCCTCTTTTTTTTACTTTATCACATTAAATTTATATCGTTTATTTTTAAAAACTTAATATATATTTTTATTTTACTTTATAATTATCTTTTTATTTATTACTTTTTTTCCATCCTATATTTTTTATTTCTATTTTTATATGTATTAAATTAGCTTATTTTACTGAAATTGTATTCAAAATTTACAACATTTATTAACTTTTTAAATCTTGTCTATAACCTTAAATATCATAAAAATGGAAGTGATGAAGAACTTCAAACAAATAATTCTGGTATTGGAAATTTTAAATGATATATAAAAGACAAATTTTAAGATTATAACTTATAGGTTTTAGGTAATAATGGAAAGAACCTTAATAATGGAGTAATGATATATCTTTATTCAAATCTTCTTACCATAGGAATGTCTTATATGTTACTTGTAAAGTAGTCATTAGTAAATAATCATTTTGTGATATATATCGTTTTCTTGTAGTTAAAATGATATATCATTTTCCCTAATAATATATTAATGTGTCTATGTTCACATTCATAATTCATACATGCAGAAAAGTTGAAAGATATTAAATATATATTTGTTCCTTTTAAAAAAGTTATTATTTGTTCTATGTATTGAAGAAAATTTTATAAAAGATCTAGTCTCAAACTATAGGTTTATAATCAACGATATGTTGGTCTAGTTATGTAACATCTATTAGATTTTTAAGATGATCAAAATGTTAAATATTCAAAAAAAAATTAGTAACATTGGTTAGGAGCCACAGCCACCAAGCTCGCCAAAAAGCATTAGTTTTTTACAAATAATGTGAGAGGCTTAGTAGTACTCAAAAAAAACTACATGGTTAATAGTAGTAAAAAAAACTTTGAAGTAAATATTTCAAATTCAAGCTAACTAGTGCAGTACATTTTATAAAAATTTGTCACTGTTGTACCAAGTTTGAGGGGAATTGCATGTAAGAATTCATTTGATTCATAAATTTTATATTTTTTTAATAAATGTTTAAACACCAATAAGAAATATGGTAGAACATTAAACCATTCCATCAATTCAAACATATGACATAAATGAAATTATTTTTTGAAAATAAATTAAATGGATAAGTTATTAATACTCTCATTATATTTTAAATAATATTTTGATGTTTGGAATATATTTTATTGGAACTGAGTTAGTACTCAAAAGTTACATGAGACTTATAGAGCAAGCATAAAAGAGAAGGCATAATTAGTTGAAATGTATTAATATTTTAATCAATTATTTCTAGAACAAATTTTATCATTATTCTTTTATCTTACATTCATGTTCATTGCAGGAAAGTTCTATAATGTATTTAAATATTATATTTTGGTATTAAAATTAAAAAAATATTTATATAATATATAATTTATACTATATATTCAAAAGTCAAAACATATTATTATTATCATGTTGTAATTACAACTTTTCTATTTTGGCCATAATAGTGTTTAATATTATATTTTTTCATAAAATGTATGACTAATATATGAAATATGTTTTTTTAACTTATTCTTTGAATAAGTCGACTCACTCAAAAACCATACAATCGTAATAAATCACGACAAAAACATTAATTACAAGTTAAACTACATATTCCAGTCTCTCACTTTAAATTGGATATTATAATAAAAAAATATAATTTAAAGTACTTATAATAACAAATTAGAATATAAAAAATATTATAATCATACAAAATAAAATACATACAAATTAAATATTTAAGTGTATAAAATAAAAATGTAAATGGCAATCTCCTATTTTGAGTAAACAAAAAAATGTAGGTTTTGGATAGAAAAGCGTACTATTCAATTATTTGTTTATTTCTTCATCGTGCCTTTTATTATTATTATTTATTAAAATGTGAGGGATGGAAACACGTGACGCAATGCAAAATGAGAATATTGGTGGGACAGTTGGTCGGGTCAACCGCTAATATTTATTAGTGAAAGCCACGAGTAAAAAAATATATTTCATATCTCAACTATTCATTCTTGGAATATTTAATTGTTTGAAGTGCTGAATATATCTAAATTATTGGATTTTTCCAAGAATGAATGATTAAGATGTGAAGTATGTTTTGTCCACTTATTCTTTCTCTCCCTATTTATGATATAGGACTACAATTTTTTTGTTACAATTATTGTACTAAGTTTGATCCTAATGAATTTTAATTGCAGCCCACCAACACAATAATAGTATATTGTATGGTATCATGTAATTTCTTTATAGCAAAACAATTAAAAAAACTAATAAATTTAATATATTATAAAATAACTATTGCCAAAAAATTATATCTATTATAAGTAACAATAACAAATAAAATTTATAGACAAGATAGGATGATAAAATTGATTTTAGATAGATATTATGATGCTAGTGAGAAATATAAATATGATTTATTGAATGGATAGTATTGTACAATGTGTCTAGGGAATATGCAAGTAAATATAAAAAAGGTCATTGAAATTATGAAAGTGCCGATAGTATTCTCAAGCCATAATTCTCCTTGACCAACTTGACCCATGCACAGTAATTTGAATAATGAAAATGCGGTTAAGGTTGTTCCTGCAAATAACTATTAGCGGAAAGTTGGAAAAGTACTAAATTATGTTGTGTTTCCATATTTTCAAGGTTAGGTGTAAATAACAACAATTGTGCATTTTTGTACTTTCCATATTGTTCCATCCACATTCAAGATAAGTCATACTTGGCTAGATAAAAGACAGGGTTGATCGAACCAGACATAACTAACATGTCGTTTGTACCCTGTATCGTTCCTGTCATGCGACAAGAAGAAACTTAATATGCAACTATGACAATTATGATAGATTATAACTCAATCATCATGGATAAAACAATGTACTAAACGAAGTACAAATATGTCAAAGTCGTACGACACAAATAAAGTAGTACATACCTATCTTAGGTGGGTTTGATAGGAGAAGACGATTGACCATACCAACAACATTTATTAGAGAATATTTCATATTCACATCCTCTATGAAATCTATCATAAGGAAGTTAATATTCACTGCCACCTCGTATATTTTTGCATTCTATTCTCGATAAACATATCTTCACCTAGTGACTTGAGCATTATAATATATTTTGAGATACTCATGCAAGCACCCTTAAATTGTCTTTAGTCAACATTCAAGCTAAACCTTACTTGAATTCTAACATCCCAGCCCAACAACCTCCATATAGAAGAATATTGGTCATGGTATGCAGGTTGTAGAATAAGATGGGTTTTGGCCATCTAGCTTTGGCCATGTAATAATTAATACCTTATAAACATGCTATATTATAAATGCAAAGTTTGTTTAGATGAATGTTGATATTTCTTATGTTCTACTTAATTTTACTTTATGATCATATGGTTCAAACACATATTTTCAAGGTTAGGTAAAGATGACAATTTGTGCAGCTTCTTACTTTCTTTCATTACTGCAATTCTTTTTTCTCAAAGATACTTCCTTAAAGCATTTATTTGCTTTAAGAATAATGGGTTTGCTATTAAATTTATGGTGATTGACTTGGTCATTACATGGGGTTGAATCAGTTTATCTCGCAAATAATTCTAAAAATCATAATACTAATTTATATTACTAAGTAACTTCATACTTTAGATTAAAATTATTACCATCGCACAAATATTTAATATAACAATCAACAAAAAATATTTTATTGTTAGAAGATGCTAGAGTTGAAAACATTATAAAGAATATATGTTTTAATGCTTAAAATGATATTGTTCTGAATTTCAAGAACAAGAAAAAAATCCATTCATTGGGCTATTATGATCGATTGATAGACTCATCGGTTTAATGCTTAAAATGATCAGATCAGACTGATTCTTTTCAATTTTAATATAAATAATTTCTTCAAACCAAACAAATATCCAATTCGTAATTGAATAGATAGTTTTAAACAACTTTTATAACACCACAAATGAATAAAGGTGAAGACACAATCACACAAGTGAATAAATGAAGGATATTGTGGTGAACTAAATTGTATGAGAAAGTTTCTTTTGGTGAAGTAATCCTTAGTTTCAAGGTTTACCTTCAATTGTGAAGTAAATATGTAGTTTGCACATGTGTAGGTTTACCTTCAATTGTGAAGGTTTTTGCATTTTTTATCCAAAATATAGGAATATAGTATTACAAAACTAAAAATGTTATTGGATACAAATATCTCAAATAAAATATTAGATAAAGTGTTTCTAACATGTAAAAATTGTGTAAAAAATTAGAACGTCTGAGAGGACAAAATTATTATGGGCCTAACCCCAAAGATAAGGCGGAATCCAAGTAATTGAAGAAGCAATTTTCAAAAAAAGTAGTGGCACTTTTGTAATTATACCTGTTACCCATTTGGTCACAACCATCGTTTATTTAAATTTTAAAAATAGATCTCATCTCATTCCCCATTTGAAATTGCGAAGCTAAGCAATTGAACAAAATTTGAAGCTGCATTCATCATGGTTCGTTTTTCTTTTCTTTATTCATTTCCCTTTTATTATTATACCTCATTACGTTTTCCGTTTTCTTCAACATGAATCCGAGTCTACATATTCATGGAATTAGGGTTTGAGTAAAAATAAAATTCAAATTGAGGGCTAATTTGTTCATTGCATATTATACCTGCATTTGCATGAATTCTCTTTTATTTCATTTGCTTCCTTTTTTTATGATTGCAGGATGGACATGATTCACAGGATCCAAAGCAAAGCACTGCTGATATGACTGCTTTCGTAAGTTGCTGTTCATCATTTCCAATAATTAATGATTTTTGTTCTTTTTAGAATGTTTTCTTTATGTCAATTCTGGTATTGATTATTTTGGATGATGAGGGTGGCAGTGTGCAAATTGGTGTACTTTTTTTAAGTCTCATACTATTATGATTTTGTTTATTTCTCTCTAATGTCAATAAATTTCTGAACTTTGTCACTCTCCTTTTTATCCATTCAGGTGCAAAACCTTCTTCAGCAGATGGTGAGTTGTATTGTCTAGATTCTTTTACCTGCATTGCTAACACTATGAGTATAGTTTACTGATGCTAACTACAATTTTATTTCCAGCAAAACAGGTTCCAGACTATGTCTGACTCCATTGTTACAAAGAATATCCTTTTCATATACCCTTTAACATGATAGCATGTACACACAACAGCACAGGTGGTAACTCATCACTGCACGACGGCTTACATGCCATTTTCTTGTTAACTCAAATGCAATCACATGCGCAGTTGTGCATAATTTGTGATTCATAACGTAGTGCAGTTTATATATGGTCATGTATATGTGCTGTTATGTTATTGGCTATGACAGGGTGGGCAGTGTTACCGATTTTGTACTATGGGTATTGTAGTGCTTTACTCAAATTGTGTAAGCACTGTTTTTCTTGACTTCAATGCACTTGATGATATGGGAAACCGTATAAATGAGTTGGAACAAAGCATCAATGAGCTAAGAGAAGAGATAGGAGTGGAGGGCTCGGCATCACCTGCAGCCCCTTCCAAGCCAAAGGAAGAAGAGTTGATCAAAGAAGAGGATTCAGCTTGAGTTATGTTTTGATTTCTATTGCTTATTGTTCTTGTCTTGCATTGCCTCAGGATTGGTATTGTGTGTCTATCTTTGTTTGCCATAGTGAGTTGGAAAACAGATGTGCTGTTAGCTGAGTGCATCAGATCCTATGTACCCAAGTCAACTTACAGTTTGAATGGGGAAAAAAGGTAGTAGTACTGCCCACTGATTTTATTTCTTATAATTCAGTTATACCCTTGTGTCCATGAGACAATTCGATCCGTAGAGTTGTTATACATAAAGTATAAACATCTGAGTTCAAATTCTATAGCTACACAACTTCCCCTTTCTTTGCCAAAAACTTTGCCTATAAAATAAATAAATAAATTCGATGATACTATTACAATTTAATACTGCACACAATTGGTTGCCCTCAAGATGAGGATGCTCCCGGGTTCATTATTTACACGAGAGAATCATGTTACAGAGAGAAAAACACAAAGTTCATTGCAGTAGGACTCCATACTCTTTATGTAGTGAATCATACTTATGTGTCTTTCTATCTGATAACCTGATTCTCTCTTGTTTTCTGTTGTGATCCTACCCTTGCTTCCCCCTAGATACTCAGGGACAAGGTTGATGAATCCATGTCGCCAAATCCATGGGCTTGTTAATAATACACAGCTCTTTTTAGTTTTTACCCATGCTCTCTTCCAAGACCTCGAATCATGATTACATGAATTCATTTAGTGTGTTTTGAACAATGGTGAAATTTGCTGGACGCTTGTCTGAAATGCAGATGCTACTAATAGCTTCTTCCGCATAAACGTGAAAAGTTGAGTTTAGTCTTGGTTGTTTTAATTTCTTATATGAAACGCCTGTGATGTGAAAATGATATCGTCAAGCCAGGGAAGAACACTGTTGTAAGCAGAAAATAAAAAACCTTATAACAATAATAACTTAGAGTAGAGGAAGCAGATTTAACAGTGAGAAGAAACTTGATTTTCTTCTTACTATCCTGGGACAGAGCGATGGCAAGGACACTGCTGCTGTGGCTATAAGTTATTAGCATATGCACCTGCCTTGCTGCTATATGTTCTGTATGACATTTTATGTTCAAGATTCCTAATCCAAGATGCTCTGTAATACCTGTTTTTTTATCTCTTAAATATTTAAGGTTATGTACACGTTTAAGAAATTATTCAATATTGTAAAATTTGGTATATTCTAACTAAAATACTATTGTTTAATTCATTTTGGGAACTACATTATAGAGATGTGGAGAAATGTGAGATTAAAAGTAAAATAGAAAAGTGTCTGTGTTTCAGAAACATGATTTGAAAAATAAAAGAGATCTAGAGATATGGAATGGTAGGAGAAATTGCTTCGCAGTTCTTACAAAAAGAAAAGGATAGGCTTAATTCAACCCAATAGTTAATAGCTAGGGATAAGGAAGGGTCCATAAATAAACAAGTTTTGTTATCAATGATATATTATTATATTTACATAATTACAAATTGATATATGGTGGATGAAAGAACACCTATTATAGTGTGTTTGGCACTATGGACAAGAGTTCATCCCTCCTTCTTTGGAATGGAGTCGCTTTTTCAAATTGGGTTGAAGACTTGAACAACAACCCACTCCCAACAATGTGAGTAGTAGTTCCCTTAATTCCACATACCCGAAGTATGAACATGTTTTTTTCTCCCTTTATCTGTATAGTTCCTTACGAACATGTACTTTTTTCTTTCTGAATTTCATTTCTATATACATCCATATAGAATTATATGAATGTGTTGTTTTTTATTTTCTTCATCTATATAGTATCATACATGTTTATTTTTCTTATGAAACTCAAGTGTACACATCCTTATGAATCTACACACACTATTGTTTTTATTTACTTATTTTGCACTGTTCTAGTACTTTTTCATGAAATTTAACTCTACACGTCCAAATGCAACTACAGTTGTTGTTTTATTAGTTTTTATCCGTATAGTTAGTTCCATACACATGTATTTTTCATCTGAAATTCAATTCTACACATCAATATATGAAACTATATGATGTGTTGATGATTAATATTGTTGACTATAATATGGTGAATGGGCGGGTGTGGATAAAGGTGTTTGAGGTTTTTAATAAAAAGTGGTGTGTGATTCCGATTCCGATTTCCGACCCACCCCCATTAAGAAATATTACCACTGCAACATAGCTATTCTAGTAAAAATAACTAATGGTTTTATTAGGAATTCGATGCTTTTACTAAGGCGTTAATCTTCACAAGATTGTAGGTTATCACTCACCATGGTTCATCCCTTATCAATCATTACAAATCATTTTTATAAAATTGGTGAGAAGATTGGATTCCTGTGACTTTGAAGGCCTCTGTTATATCATCATATACTCAACAGTCAAGACTACTTACTCCATTGGAGTTGACTCAACCATGGATCTAAGAAAATTAGAGTAGGAAAGAACATTCATGCTTTGTGAATGTAATGAGGATCACATGTCTCCATTTATGTATCATTTTTACCTAATTAGAAAGTCTAATTTAATTAAAAAGGAATTTATTATTTTATGAAGTTTAATTGGTGAATGACAAAAATCGTTATTGTTATTGTGAATGACATAAAAGAAATTAAAAAAGCTAGGTAAAGCTCGACCAGACGTGTTGATTAGTGGTTGATGTAACGTAACTAATAGCATAAAGATTAAGACACATATTTTACACATACTTGTTAAGAGACTAATGCTGTTCCGTTTAATGTACTGATTCATCTAATTTGTGAACCAAATGAGCTAGCATGGCAAAAATATGAGATATATTATGATTTTAATGGTTAGAGGAGATAATTTATATATGATATGAGAAAATATTTTATTCTCAATATATATATATATTGGTACCTTCTGCCCCTGTAAAATTGGCAGCAAGTTGTATGAGTGTGAGAGTCTCCATTCGCCGCATTTATTGGTTAAGGTTAGTGATGTATTTTCATATATAGGAGTGACACATAAATAATGAAGTCCACTAATAACATATAGGCCAAGAAAGGTGAGTTCATAGATGTTGAAGAGACACGATAGCAATGCATGTTTAGCCAAAAATGTGAGACACATTCCATGATAGAGCAAAGAGTAAGCACATATGAATCATCTATTAAGTAAATGGTATACGTCATATGGCACCTATTATTCAATACAAAAGATGCTTACTTTTCTCTTTAAATATGTCCACACTCCTCTTATGGCACATGTTTCACTTCCATCACTCACTCTTATAAAGTTATATCCACTAACCTAGTTGTGGACAAGAATGCTAACACACTCATCACCTTTGTACTCATCAAATCCCCTGTACATTTTGCTACACATACACAACATTCATATGTCATTTATCATTTTTTTCTCTTATAACTTTAACTCTTTCTTTACACTGTGAAATACTATGAATTGGTGGTATACAAGAATTATATTATTTGTATTTGGTTCATAGAGATACCAAGAGAATTTTGTAACTATGATCAGGTTAATTAGATTGACTATTTTCATTTTGTATTGAAAGATTGTCAAAGAGAATATTTGAGGAAGCATGTGGAGGACACAGAAATCTTGCAAGTGATAGTAAGCTATGTGCTAACCTAGTCACACACAAAAAAAATGAGTCCTGAAACTATCACTTTCCCCCTGCACTATAAAATACTTGCTAGAAATAGAAAAGAAATTTCTAATGCCTTAGCATTATTGTCTCCTTAGAATTTTCATGTGGATAACGATCTGTGCACCTTTACATTAATAAAGCATATAAAACACTAATAAATAAAGGTACTGATATGACATGCAAAAAACCATATGGTACATTGGTACTTTAGTTTGATGACATATTGACATTGACACTAGTTGTTCTCTTTGTGTGGATAAGGATGTAGGCGTGCTTGTAGCTTGGTTCTACATTTCACTGTGCTGTTTAATCAAAGCCTTAACAAATCCAAGATTCTTGTTATTCTTTGTGATCTATCATGAATAACTTTTTTAATGGAGGGTAGTTATGAATGATCTTTTGATGCTTGCAACTTGTTTTCCTAAATGATATGATGCTTATGAATGAAATGACATAATGGTTTGAATTTCTGTGGTAGAGCACCTTCAATTTGAACTAATCCTGTCATATTAAGAAAAGAACTTTATGCTATAACTTCTAATGTATTTAATCTAGCTCCCATTCTTTAAGAAAGTTAAGAATAGAATATAGAGATGGATGATCATGAACAAGAACCAGATACTTGTTGTACATAACATTACTATAAGTGATATTTGATTAGTTGTTGATACTGTCTAAAGTCTAATGTTGCCAAAGGTATAAAATTGATCCACACTTCCAGTTAATACATCTCTGTCCAATATATTTATCAGGAATAAGAATATTGCTATGTTATACTTTAGCTTATATTTTTCTTTACATTTGTCCTTTACTCAAATGATGCAAAATTACCAAGGTCCACAGCATAATTGTGGGTGTCAATAATCATATTGTAGCAATCAAATTAATTCACTGAACCACCTCATCTGTTAATACTCATATTGTCATAAATCATATGCATGTCACAAGAGTTAATTAAGTCAGAACCGAATAAAATCACTATGGACATCTTTTTTATTCCTTGGCCATTGGCTTAGGGGTGATGGATGGCAAAATGAATTTCCTATTGGCAATATTCTTACATGAAATTAAAGGGTTTTCATTGAACCTCGATTCTGAAATCATTAAGCTGAAAAATAAAGTAGTAAAGGTTATTGTGACCAGGATTTGAATGGCATCAGCAACATTAGTTGTTTCCAATACGGTTACCATGATGTAATGACAAGGGGAAAAATGGCCAATTTAAATAAAGAAATTAAAGGGTTTTGATAGTGAAAAGAAAATATATTTAAAGATGCTATTTGTACCTAACCATATTAATAATATGCATATTCCTATCTATCTATATATACATAGACACTAATGCTCTTCAAACCATGTGAACAAGAAGCATTATATCCTCTAGTCTCTACTGATCTATTGTGTTCAGGTACAATTCTCTGTTTTTCAAACATCTTCCTTTGGGCATGGATGGAAAGAAATTGGAGTACAAAGGTGTGGAAGCACTGAAGGAAATAGAGAGGCTGACAATGAAAGCTGATGAAGTTCAGGAAAACCTTTTGAAACAAATTTTAACCCAGAATAAGGATACTGATTATTTGAATAAGTATATGAAGGGAACAATAAATAGAAGAGAGTTTAAGAGCTGTGTTCCAGTTACCACTTATGAAGGAATCTTGCCATATATCCAAAGAATTGCAAATGGAGAAGATTCTTCTCTTATCACTGGCCACCCTATAACAGAAATGTTATGCAGGTAAACTCTTCTACCACTACCACTTATAATTTTCTCATTGCTATAAGTTTCTGTTTGTTAATGATATTGGTTTGTTACATGCAGTTCAGGGACATCAGCAGGAAAGCCTAAATTGACACCATCAATTGCTGAAGATCTAGACCGTCGTACCTTTGTGTATAATCTTATCATGCCAATCATAAATAAGTTAGTATACTAACTTATAAACATGTTTTATTTTTATTCATGTAGATACAATGATGTATATATAATAATTGTATTATAGGTATGTTCCTGATCTGGATGAAGGGAAAGCAATGTATCTGTACTTTGTAAAGGAAGAAATGTTGACACCAAGTGGGTTACCTACTAGGACAGTTTTAACAAGCTACTACAAGAGCAAGCATTTCAAGTGTCGCACACGTGACCCTTGGAATGATTTCACTAGCCCTGACCAAACCATTCTCTGCTATGACAGCAACCAAAGTATGCATTGCCAACTCCTTGCGGGTTTGATATACCGACACCAAGTCCTAAGGCTTGGTGCTGTGTTTGCCTCTGCACTTCTCAGAGCAATTTCATTTCTTGAAAGTAATTGGAGGCTCCTATGTGAAGAAATCAGAAGTGGACAACTATGTTCCTCTATAACTGACACTGCATGCCGATCATGCATGTCTACACTGCTTTCAGCACCAGACCCTTGTCTTGCAGATGAAATCATTGAAATATGCAGCCAAAGTTCTTGGAAGGGAATTCTATGTCAACTATGGCCTAAGGCTATGTATATTGAGGCTGTCATCACTGGTTCCATGGCTCAATATGTTCCTGCTCTTGAGCATTATAGTGATGGGAAATTGCCTTTGGTTTGTACCATGTATGCTTCTTCAGAGTGTTACTTTGGTGTGAACTTGAAACCTTTTTGTGACCCAGCTGATGTTGCTTTTACACTCTTGCCTAACATGGCTTACTTTGAATTCCTTCCTCTTGAACATAATAATGGGACACTTGTCATGAATTATGATGAAGATGAGCAAGTCTCTAATGATAAGCTTGTGGATTTGGTGCATGTCAAGCTTGGTTGTTTTTATGAGCTGGTCATCACTACATTTGCTGGTCAGTTTTCAATTAATTCATGCATTTCCTACCTAGCTCATCAACTAACTTGTTTGCACAACAAAATTTTGACAGAGATGGAACATATTTATCAATCTTGCATATACTTTTATCTTCTTTGTATGTATGTTTTCCTGAACAACAAGAATGAAACCTTAATCTCATTAGGCGGGGTCAGCTACATTGCTCCAATGATATTATATCCCACTGCATTGACAAAACATTGATCTCTAAATATTTCCTAAAAAACATTGGACGCCATATTGATATTCAATTTCTGGTGTGAAGAAAACATTCGACTTTTTAATAATCAATATACCAACACAAATGCATTTCTGACTTCTTTTTTTCCTTACTATATACACTAATATCCAAGTTACTTATAGGGTTGTACCGGTATAGAATTGGTGATGTGCTCCAAGTGGTTGGATTTGACAACAAAGCCCCACAATTCAGATTCATCTGCAGGAGAAATGTTGTAATCAGTATTGACAGTGAAAAAACCAATGAAGATGATTTGCATAGGAGTGTGACTATGGCCAAGAAGCTATTGGAGCCTTATGATGTTCTACTAGTGGAGTACACAAGTTACCCTGACACTTCTTCAGTGCCAGGACACTACGTATTGTTCTGGGAATTACTTCATTGTGGTTCAAATGTGGAATTACTTGATCCAAATGTGCTTCAAGAATGTTGCATTGCAGTGGAGGAACAACTTGATTATGTATATAGAAGATGCCGTAGCCATGATAAATCAGTGGGGCCACTTGAGATATGTGTGGTGGAACCAGGAACATTTGATGCATTGATGGATTTGTTTATTAGCCAAGGTGCTTCAATCAATCAGTATAAGACACCAAGGTGCATTGAGTCAAAGAAAGCACTCAAGCTTCTCAAGTCTAAAGTTTCAGCATCTTTTTTCAGTCCTAGAGATCCCAAATGGGTCCTTAAAATGTGTTAAAATAAATATATTCCACTTCACAACTTTCTGTTCTGATTTATGATATTTTGCTTCTTCCATAAGTTAGTGGTTACAAAAGAATGTGGCTTTAATCAATCCATTTTTAATCACCTTTCCTGTGATTGCAAGCAGAAAGTTTTATCCTGATATTCCTGAAAACGAAAAAGTTAACTAATCATATTATCATATGATGAGTAAAAATTAAAAATGATGAAGTATATGATTATTTGAGAGGGTAAAAAGTACAGTCTGTTTGAGAGTTGATTTTTTTAAAGAAAGTGGAAGGAAGGGAACAACTATATATTGTTGAGGTGTGGTTTTTGCTTTTCTACAACTATATAGTTGGATTATTATAGCCTTAGAAAATGAGAGGTGAATAATATATAGTTGTTGTAGAAATGCGGAAGGGTGAAACTTAAAAAGATTTAGTAATTATTTTTAAACAATGTTGTAGATGCAGCAAAGAACAGAGACTTAGACATTATTCACTCAGCCTACAGTAAAAGATTTAGTAGAATGAAGATAGCAAATATGAGTTTTTCTTGAAGGCAGTGAAATCTGCAGTGAGCAGTGTTCAGAAGAGACATTGAATTTCTATTGTAGTTACAAGTATTGGCAATCACCATCGAATCCACAACATGTGAAACCACACTTAGGGTTTGGGGAAAATGAGGATATAGCAGCAGTTTCACACATAATAACAATTCTGATTGTTCTCTCTGCCCCAAGCACCAGTTTTGATATTACTGTAAAATAAAAACATTCGCCGTTGCCGGGGATCGAACCCGGGTCACCCGCGTGACAGGCGGGAATACTTACCACTATACTACAACGACTTGGATGTTCATTAATGTAGTGACTTGTGAGAGATTAGATACAAAATTAAACTATGATATATTGACCACTTCTAATTGAGTACCCAATGATATATAAAATATTAGATAACCAATATATGTCAACAATAGTCTTATCTATACTATAGATTACAACAAATTAAGATATTATCATCATATATTATCTCCAGAGTCTTAAATCTTTAACTACATATGCACTAATAGTGGCTTAGATTGTCTGATTCGATTATTTCAGGTGCTGTTTTGTAAGATTGGCTCTCTTCCTTTCACTTATCTGGGCATTCCAATTGGGGCTAATCAAAGGAAGATCTCTACTTGGCATTGTATGATAGATATAGTTTCTAAAAGGCTTGCTTCTTGGAAGTGTAAACATATTTCGTTTAGGGGTACGTTAATTCTTTTGAATTCTGTCCTTTCTAATATTCTCACTTATATGTTATCTCTGTATAAAGCTTCTAAGAAGGTGTTAGCAAAAATTGTTAGCCTTCAACATAGCTTTCTCTGGGGGAATAAGATTTGTGTGGGTGGCCTGGGATGTGGTTTGCAAACCAAATGAGTTAGGTGGTTTGGGGTTAAGGATTTACTTCATTTCAATCATGCTCTGCTAGGGAAATGGAGATGACGTAGGCTTCATGATAAGGAAGCCTTTTTGGTGAAGATTATTAATTCTAAGTATGGGTTTGAGTGGCCCTGTCAAATGAGTGCTCTTGCTTCAAGATGGTGGAAGGATCTTCAAAAAGTGGGTTCTTCCGATGGAATCATAGGGGGTGGTTTGTTGATAATATTTTGAAGGAAATTGGGAATGGTTTTCAAACTTTATTATGGCATGATGTTTGGGTTGGTAATCAAAGTCTTAAGATGGTTTTTCCTAGATTGTTCCATCTTGCTACAAATCAACTTTTTTGGGTGGGTGATAATGGTTTATGGAGGGGCGATGCCTGGAGGTGAGAAGTCGTTTGGAGGAGATGTTTGTTTGGCAGAGAGGAATCTTTGGCTCAAAATTTGTATGACTTGATTCGACATCATTCCTGTAAAAGAGATATCATTGATCGATGGAGATGGGGACTAGATAGCTCTGGAGAATATGTGGTTAGAACTTCGTACTTGGCTCAACTGAATCATCAACAATCCCTTATAGGTAAAGAATTAAAAAATTGTTGGATTAACTGTGTGCTTTTGAATAATTGTTGTTTTGTTTGGAATTTGGTTAGAAGAAGGTTACCAACGAAAGATGAATTGTTTAAAAGGAATGGTATTGTGAGGGTAGATGAGATGATGTGCATTTTTTGTAATAATCATGTGGAGACTATTGATCATTTTTTCAGTTCTTGTGATTTTGTGGTTAGTATTTGGAAAGAATTTTACTATTGGTTGCAGATCTCTGTTATAAATCTTTGCTCAGTTTTGGACTCCCTGAAGTTTCATGAATCCATCTGAAGTGGTAGTTGTACAAAGTTGTGGATAATGCTTTGGTTCACAGTGGTTTGGTCAGTTTGGATTATGAGAAATGAAGTAATTTTCTTAGAGAAGACGCCGAGTTATGTGCACCTTATTGATATTATTCAAACTAGATCCTGGATTTAGTTATTTATTTTTGTGTCTCATAATTCTTTATCTTTTTCTAATTGATGTATGGATCTTAATCTTTGTCTAACTTTATGTTCTTCAAAGTAGACTATTTATTTCTCTTGTATTGGATGGACACCCCTTATGCTCAGTTTAATACAAATTTTCTTTATAATAAAAAAAACTAATAGTGGCTTAGAAACTAGAGAGGGTCTGTAACCAATAACACTCAAGTTCAATTAAAGGTTTTATGTTAAGAAAAGAAAGGATTGATGAAAGTGTTCTATAGAAGCTATTATATAAAAACTCATTACTTTATTTGTTCATTAATTATATATATTGTATTTTGAATTTTGGGCAATAGAGATTAGTTGGCGAAAGTAAAGAAAATGAAGTGTGAGTGACTTTGTTCAAATTCTTTAAAATTGACTCTTATCCTTTCTTATTTTCTCCTCCTCTATTCCCTCAAAAAATTATTGTGTTTTCATTCCAATAGTGTCATACATGACCGCTTATTTTTTTATTTTTTTTATTAAAATATCTGCTCATTAAAATTTCGTGGTAAGAGCTTACTTATATTATGTGGTTATTTTGTTTAAGATCCCTCGTTAGCCTAAATTTAGACTCCTAACAAACTAACCATGCATGATATCATTATTTCTCATTTTCTTTGCAATTTTAATAAAATGCTTAATGCTACTAAGTAACAAATCAAGATATTATATTCTTATAAATAATGTGGCAAATTATAGTAAATTGAAGTTTAACATTTTTTTTCAAATAGTAGAATTTCAAGTGGTTTTGTTCTTCGATGAAGAGACCAACATTTGATAAAGGTAATTTCTGATCATTATTCTTGTTTTATGAAACTTTCTTCCCCATACAGCTAGTAGTTGATTAAAACGAAATTGTACGACATACTCCATGCTTTTGTAATTAAGAAGTAGATCTAGCCAATTGAAAGTAATTTTAGTGATCTTATTATAGTATACCAACTATAAAAAAATAGAGGAATAAAGGACAAAGATTCTTGTTTCTGTTTTCAAGGAATCTACATTTAGAAAATTTAACTGGAAGATTTGGACTTAGCCATCCACACTTATGGGAAGATGATCCAAATTATTTTGAGTACATGAGACGTGTCGAGTTCAAAACCTATACGACAAAACATGTCTATGGAAGGGAGAGCCTGAAATATGTGGTCCCGGGATTTCACTAGGATTTAGTTTACATTGCCCCAACTTGAATAATATATTTAGATATCAAAATATATAAAACTGATTAAGATTCCGATAAAATTCAAGAAATGGTAACAAACTACTACCAGGTGGACATATACTCTTGCCTTAAATGTTGTTTTCCATTCTAATCATGTGTGTATTGATACGGAAAAAATGTGTTATATTAGAACATATATATTTATATAGCATTATTTTTCAGGGGAACATAAAAATAGGAGGTTATTGTGATTTGTATTTAGGGGTTTAGATTTTACGCCTTGTGATTATATATGCATGCTCTTGGTTAAATCGTTTATTTTTATTGCTTGTAGTGGGAAAGATGATTATACATCCAAAACATAATAATTTGTATATATATATATATATATATATATATAAAAGATGTGAAAATATTATTGATTAATATAAACAAATAAATACAATTATTTCTATTATTACTTTTTTTGAAATTTTTAATGAGAGCTTAATAAGAAACAATATAAGTTATTAAGCAAATGAAAAGAGAAAATTAGTGAGTTTTAAGAGTTATTAAGTGGATTTTCAGAATAGGAACCAGTAAAAAGCACAAGGTATATTTATTATATTGGAAAGTGATGTTTTTGTTTTCAATAAACCTTAATCTTTAAGGGTTGCTATTTTCAGTCCATTTTTGCATACAAAAATTCCAAGAAAAACAATAATGAGAAGGGTTGAAGCTGTTGAAGGAGTTATGAGCAATTTTAGATGTTTTCTGTGTAGTACAAGGTGTTGCTAAGTTCTATATATCCTATACATAGCAGCTAGTGTAACTCTTCATGAAGGAGTGAGGAGTGCAATGTAAAATGAGCAAAAAGACATTGCTTCTCACGCTTACAGTAGTAAAAGATAACCGAGGATCCTACATTCACATGAACCGGTAAAGGTAATTAAACCAGTTCACGAGTTAAAGAATTATTCACATCACACCATTAATTCATCACATCACTTAGTTAGGGCAAAATGCAAATCTGCAATTGTTTCCCACAATTTTTGAATGTTGGAAATCCAGACTTATATCTCAATTAGCTCACAAATGCATACCGGTTAATGAACTACTGAGATCCAAATCAAAGGAAAATAAAATCCCTACTCAAACACATGTGTATACATATATTCCTCACAAGTCACAGCATAAACAAGGATACAAGCATCTTTAATCTTACAAGAACTAAAAGATCAACAACAACAACTAGAAATTTGAAAATCTCCAATCAGTCACATTAAACTTTGTTATTGGGGAACCAAAGGATGCAGTGGTAATTGCTTACCCTTCGGTAGGAGAGGGATCATCACCTCCAGAGAATTATGTTTAGTTAATATTAATGTTTTCATCACTACTAGGCACAACCAATTTAATCCGTCAAAGATAATAGGATCATCAATCAAGTCCTTCACATTTTTAAAACGCCAATTAAAAATTTTAAGATGTAAAACAGTGATAAACTGACAGAGTTAATTGGTGATGACATAAAAACATTCAGAAACCTAACTGATGAAACTAATTACTTTCAAAGGATTAGATTGAAGTTTTAGTGTTTTGATATATTAGCTTTCTCACCTTCTAATTCCCTAAACTTATCCAAATACCTTTTCAGTGGCTCAGCATAATCATCAAACCCTAGGGTAGCCAAGGCCCAGCAAATATCATCTCCATTCACGGTCTTGCGCTTCTCCCTGTGACACTTGTCAGAAGCTTCACCTGTAACAAAGCTTATGAACTCAGACACACATTCTTGCATGGTTTCTTTACCTTCTTTGGACACTTTGGCATTAGGAGGGAGGGTTTGCTTCATGATCCTCCCAACATTAGCTATTGGAAGCAATCGATCTTGCTCTTTAATGACCCCTTCATCTTGAGATTGATAAGCAGAAGTTTCACTTGCTGTTGCATCTGTGAAGTTGTACTTAAAGCCTTCTATGTTAGAGACTTTGCCTTTATTATCACCCATTTGTTATTTGTTATTGTTGTGTCTATAAACAAGGGTCAATTTTAGTCCTCTAAACTACAGACACGTTGCTCACTTAAGGGGTCGAGTACATATATATAGGAACATTTATGTAGGTGTATGGCTCAAAATATAATCTATCATATGTATGAATAGTGTATCTATTTCTTCTATTTCTTGGCTTCTTCAATGAAAATGTGTTACATCAATAAAAAAAATCCTAAAAATATAAAATAACATTTTTATATTATTTGGAGGAAGTTGATTAGCTAGAAATATGAATAGATAATATAATCATGTCTCTATTTCTTGTCTTATTTTCCACCAGTTTTTTTAGCTTTATTTCAAATAACACAATATTTTAATTACAACAATAATTAAGATCTCTCCATTTGAGAATAGTTGTCAATATTGTTAATATTAAAAAGTTTGTACCAAAAAACATTAAAAAGTAATCATGAATACCAACAAGACTTTTGTTTAGTGGTCTAAGATAGACTCCGTTAGATCTTAAGATGACTAAAAGATCAACGACTTGATTCTTGGGAATGACACTTATTGAAAATGATTATATACCACAAAAGACATTAGTCCATTGGTCAAAATGTGAGAAATACCTTTAGTAATACAAAAAAATTATCGGAAATAATTTCTTAATTTGAGTTAAATTAATGGTGCAGTTATTAGTTCAAAGCTATGAGAAGTTGAAAACATAAGAAGTTAAACAATATTTTAAATAATAATAATAAGAATAAAAAAATCATCTACATGATTTATAATGTAGACAATGTGAATAAGACAAAACAATTTTAATAATTTTGTAAATACATTCACGCAATTTATATGCAAGACTTTATAAATTATGTATAAGTGACCACAACTATTATCATACAGAAGAAAACAATATGCCTCACTTAATTACTAAATGATTGATTACATTTTTTCACTGTAATAGATTATAAAATTTTAAAATAATTCATTTTCTCCATAAAAAAATCTTAAAATCGTATATATTTTAAAGAAATTACTACTAACAACTTTTAAAAACAGATAAAATTAATTTAAATATCAGAATGCTTTTATTAAATAAAATTTACCATTATATAAAACAATTTAAAAATAAACGGGTGCAAATCTGATTCGTATATTTGTTTGTTAAGTGTATGACTTATTATTTATTATAGGTATTTTAAGGCTCAGTTTAATATATTTACAAATCTTATTCGACCAAAAAAAGCCTATTTAAAATATTACATAATTTTTTTTATCTACATTAAGAAACTTAAACTTTAGATATAATAATATGTCATAATTATAATAATTAGTAAATTATGTAATTATCAATAAATAGAACAGTTTTATTAGATTTTTAAAAAACTAAAGTACTAACTTTTTAGAAATTCTAAATCAGCCTAACTTGTAAAATAGACCAGAGCAATGTAGATTAGAACTAGATTTGACAGTAAATGTTCCATGTGTTACCTTACCTATTCTCACACCTACTATCCATAATTATTTGCATTAATGACATGACACCTATGAATACCTAAATCCAGAACATTCTTACAGGGGGCACAATGGCAGGCAACTCCCTTTGTTGCTGTAAGTTAGGTTTATATCTTCTTCATATAACTATGAATCTCGTAGGGTTGTTGGGGTAATCAACTTCATAAATCCTTAAATAAATTGACTCAACTTTCCAATTATGGTGAGGGTGGTCCCTCCACTCTTTCTTTTTGTCTCTTAATAATTAATTAGTTTCTTTAACTAATGCTGTGTCCATTATTTGGAACTAAGTACAGTAAATAATGATGTAAATTAATTTGAACTTGTGAACAGTATGAGTGCCAAATTTAAGAACTCTAATGATGATAAACTTGCATAATAGTTTTTCACACATAAAATTACAATATATATGTGTGTGTGTGACGCATACAGTTATTTTATTATTATGTGTAATATATATATATTCACACAATAAAGAATGCAGCTTTGTATGCACTTAAATGAGAAAATAAATGGAGTAGCTAGACAAAGTGTGATGTGATTTATATTTTTTTATTTTATAATCTAAATTAAAAAAGAAACTATGTAAAAGAATGATCTAAACCTCTAGATGTTTAAAATGTTGGAATGATAATTTGAATAATAGTTGAGACTTTCAAACTAAGTCTCCCTACGTGAATACGCGATATTGATGAACTATCCAATTTAAAAGAAGCCACAAGATATATATTTTAATCACATTATATCATTTTAATATCATTTAACAATTTCCTAAACTATAAAGGTATATTATTAAACATCAATAGAAAAGAATAATTTGTAAATCCTGTGATCAAGTTAAATTATTTCATCGGTGCGTATTCACTAACGAGTCGTGTTCTCGCTAGATCTTGATTCTTCAAATCCTCTTTTAATCTACATATATGAAAATTAAATGGGTAACCTTCTTACTTCCATTAATTAGGAGACATGTTCCTTAAGCATTTGTACGCTCCTAGCATATTATCTTTTACTAAGAAAATGTGTGATATTGCGATGACTTATGCATGTCAACTTTGATTTGATACCTATTACCTATGTGCTTGTATTTAATGTCAACTTTCAACTGTGAACTATCTTTCTCCATAGTCACTGTTACTTAGTATATATGTTTTGTTTAGGTCCATAATTATAATGAATTTAGCATTCTTATACATCTATAATATCATTTTCTTTATCATACAAATGAATTCAAAAGAAAGCAAAAAGACGGGAAGGAATTGTTTCCGGCTCTAAAACATTTCCTTTTAAAGGATTATTATTAAGCTAAAGTTTGTATTCATTTTTATGATATTGTTTATAACTGATTTGTAACCTAAGAAACATTTCCTTTTAAAAGAAGTCTTAGATTACATATTGCTCCAGCAATCCTCAACCCTCTCATTTGTGAATCTCATCATTGTATGGGTTTAAAGTGCAATTATCTCACAAGTTTTGTATTACTTTTACTAACATTTCTCATCTATCTCTATTTACTTAAATATCTCTAACTTAATGAAATCTCATTTATTCTTTTCCCTGATGAAATTTAAAACTCCCATTTTAACTATCATTTTTTATTTAACCCATTAGACCACAACCCAAAAATGTTAATCAAGGTCCAAAATATCTCTGACAAGTTTTAGTGTCGTTTAATATCTATGCAGGCTTGTAGGCAAAACTCTTAATGGAGTCTAGGTTATAGATTATAAAGCAAAGAGATGACAGAGTGTGATGAGTGGTGGGAAATGTTTTATGCATATATAATAATTGAAGCTTTGCTTTTTAGCACATACTTTTTTAAATGTGAGTATAAATATATAATAAGACATAGTGAGAGTATGAGGAATAATTTTTAAATTAAAATTAATGGACGATATTATAATATTGTCATTTTAAAACCTATTATCTTCTTTCTCTTTCATTGAACACAAAAGTAACAAAACCTATTATTTTCTATATATGAACAATAAGTAACAAAACTTATTACCTTTGAAAAATGTTCACAACCATCAATCAACACAATTATACATAGAGATGAGGTATAATTAACTAAAAATGAGAAAGGGTAATAGAGATTGAAGAGGGTGACTCTTTAGGAAAAAATAGGTGAATGAAGAAATGGTGGTAATATGGGGATATATCCGGTTAGAATGATGGTGAAATTTATCTGGACTTAGAGAGATAGACACATGAACACTAGTATTAGTAATATAATCTTAGCCATTCATTTTAATTTAAGGGTTAAAAAATATTCCTCTCACTCTCACATAAGTTTGGTCATTCTCACCACATACATCCCCTATATATATAAATATAAATAAAGTTATTCACATCGGAAATGAAAATATTTAATACAGATCAATGAATGTTATTTGAATGACCAAGATGATATATAAGAGATGGCCCAAGCAACTCTCATATAAAAACTGTGAGAACAATATATTTGTGTCTTACAACCAATCATGAAAATTATGATCTTCAATAATTCATCAGTGAATTAATATGACTACAATTTGATCAGATTCCTTCTTTTTTATATTTTGATCTGATTCCATCTTTTTTTATAAGATTTTTTTGTGACAACTTGTGAGATAAACAAATTTAAACTTGAAAGTGGATCTAGGAGCATAGGTTGGAAAGTAACTTTGACTAACAGAAAATAAATTATTTAAAGCTCTCTCTCATGGACCTAATAATATCTTACATTCCAAATCTTTTCCCTCAATCTCTAATCTCTCACCAGTTGTCACTCTTTTATAGTGGGCATCTTCATTTGTTTATCTCCCCCTGGTAAGTTCTTTTTCAGTCTGGCTCAACGAAAGCTAATAATAGCCATCCAAATATGAGATTGAGGGCAAACCATATTATTTTGGAACTTTACCTTATTTTTATATTTTAAGTTTGTCCTCTAATAAAAAAATCAATTTAATCTTCTATGTCACTTTTATTTTTAATTTAGCCACCTAATAAAGCAAACCATCAATTTAGTCTCCTATTTTTCTAATATTATTTTAAAATTTCACCATTTTATCATGACAATATTAGTTAATTTATATCGAAATATACCTAACCTGTTCAATAATCATTTCTCATTGTCAAAATATGTATTTTCTCACGTGAAGATAATATTTGACAGTCTTCTATTAAATACAATTAAAAATGTATGATAGAAGAATAAAGTTAACAAAAATTAGAAATACAAATGATTAAGTTGATATTTTATTTTATTATATGACTAAATTAATATATATATATATATATGTATGTATATATATATATGTATGTATATATATATATGTATGTATGTATGTATGTATGTATGTATGGATATAGAAGATATAGTATTGTTTTAATTTATTAGAGAGCCAAATTAAAACCTAAAATAAGATAAAATATTATTGAAAAATGTTTCCTTTTCTTTTTGTTGACTATAAATATAAGAGAAATAAGGGAGAGAAGTTGAAGAAAAATACATATTTTCTCTTCTTTAGTTTAGCAAAACAAGTGAAAGGGGAGAAGAATAATGGTATGAAAGTTTAGGACAAGAGTTACTTTGGTTTTAATGCCAAAATTATCCTTTAACTTTTGTATTTTTAAACTACATTTTCTTTTTATTGTATGTAATTAGAAAATCCACATCTATCTATTTCTCCTCTCCTTTTTTTAATTTTCTCATACTAAACAATATACAAATATAATATATTTCTTGTATCTTTCTTTCACTTTCTTCTCTTTCTCACCCCTAAGGGTGGAAACAAGTCAAGTTAGGTTCGCCTTAACCATGCAAAGGTTATATATCATATAGAAAGATGAGTTTGACCTATTAACATTTAAAAAAAATTCAAAGTTTAGGTCTGCCATTTTTAAAAGCTTGATCTGACCTATTAGTCTACTTAATGAGCTATTATACTATATAGTCATGAAATAGGTGACCATTTATACATTTAAATGAGTTAATAGGTCTATTTTCAGCTGTGTCCATATATATTTAATAATTAAATTATATTTTATATTTAAATTACATATATATTAATATTATTTATATTAAAATAATATAATATTAACATTGTTATATACTATATAACTAAATAGACCGTCTTGTTAGGCTTAATATATGTTTTACAGAGCCTAAGGGCCTAAAATCTGATACTAAATAAACTTTTTAAAAATCACGAATTTGACATGTTCAATAAAAAACCTGATCTGACCTAACCTATTATAAGGTAGATAATAGGTTCTTGATAGACGAGTTGACCTATTTTCACCCTTAATCACATATATATCTTCTCGTATAAAAAATATTTTTGAAAAATTGATAACATTAAAGGTATCATTAGGTTAAGGAATTCAATTAGTAAAACACTATAACATCTCTGATACATGGTGTACCAGATTGGACTAAATCAGTCTATTTGATGGGCCGGACAGAAAATGAAGCCCATAAGAAATCAGGCCGATATGTCCGAAGCCCTAGGCTGTAAATGAAACTGGGCCCAAAAGTGTAACCCTAACCAGATGCCTTCTATTTATTCAGCGTAATCTTTCGTTCTCCCTGACCTAATATCTATCAGCTGAAGTTCATTTTCATTTCATCTTCTTCATTTCGTTATTCTTTTTTATTTTCTTATTCATTTCGTTCTTGATAGCTTTGTTTTTGTTTTTATGAAATTGTATTAATGGAGGTGATGATGCTTTGAACTACCTATTTTATGAGGGAATAAATAACATTCCCTTGTGATTACAAAACTACCAATGGATCCTTCTGAGCCTCACATTACACACTTTTTTGCTGAATTATTTAAATGTTATCTATTTTGGTTAGATGTGTGTTATTTGTGGTTATTATAAGAATAGAATTGAAATGAAGAAGCCATGGAGGTGATGATATCCTTTTCCGAATTATATGAATGTGGACTTATTATAGACTACAATTATCTGATCTATGGCTCACCTATTTTTTTTAAATATTTTTTCCGAGTGATTCAGGAATTATGAATCGCTTACTTTTTTTTAAATATTTGTTTGAGATTTTTCTTTGTTGTTTTCATCTATTAAATTTAGTTTCAATACGTCTGAGATTTCACAAGTTTTCTACGTTTTGCACTCTAACTTTTGGGGTTTTCGAATTTAATTACTAATGAGATGGTTTTGCGGTCTCAAATATATTTTGATTAATAATTCAACTATTACAAGTATATCCAGCTATCAATTTTAGGGATATACTAAATAAAAATGTTAGATGGTTAATTGTGTCAGATCATCTTGAATGATTGTTATAAATTATTAGATTATCTTAAATAATTTGTTAGTTATAATTGCAAATTTTGTTCCATTACATACCCGTTGCCAATACATTGGAAAGATCTATTGTGGATTTTTGTGATATATCATCTTACCTCGTTCATTGTTGTTATATATGTCCAATGGAGCTTAACGTTGTTTTCTACTGTTTAGTATTGCGTCTTGGGTGAAATATCATTATCAGACAATCCAAAAATGCATATTCATAAGTCTCATAAGCTATTAAGGTTGTAAATTATCATAACATACGAATAAACAAATCGAATTATCTAATTAAATTGATGAGATTTAACATTGTCTCCCTAACCTTTTACCTCAAATGAACACTCCATTTATTACAAGAGAATTGAGAATCGGGAAAAGTCAGTTAAAAGTTAACTGTTCTGAATTTAAGATTCAGCCCGAATATAAATGTGGACACTTGTGGGTAAATGCACAGACCTGTAGTCTGTGAAATCAGACAGGCTCGGTAATGGTGCTAATTGAAAATTAATTCGTTCTCCCTCTTGACTCTTCAAAAAGTTATTAGTATTGACAAAATAAATTTCACAAGACACCCATATAATAAATTAGTACATGACTTAAATTTCCCGGTAATATAAATGTTTAGATAACTTAAATTGCATGCTAATATAGATGTGTCATTCCCATCTTTTCCAATTATTAGTCAAAAAAATGTTTAATTATTAAACATATTTTTCAACAAATTTATAAAGTGAGAATAATTTTCTTTTTTGGGACAATAAATATTTTCCTATATTCTATTTTTGTTGGTTTTCTATAAGCTATAAAAGTAGGTTCCCACTAAATTCACTAATAGAAAAAGATATATACTAACAGTATTAGACTTTCAGTGCATTATTAACCATATTTTAGGATTATTATGTAGAGTAGAAGGTATGGCCGTATGGGGTCAACAACAATTAGGGATGGAGTGTGTTGAGCAGTTGGGCCGCATGTTCATATTTTATGATTTTAGTCTATTATGGTGAACTTGAATGAGGTCATTATTTATTAAAAAAAAACAGAAACAGGGCTATTATTCTGTAAGTACTATAGTTTCTATAGATTTTGATTAGTAAACAGAAACAGTATTAAACTGAAATGTTTTTTAATTTGTTATAATTGGATTGTAGCCTGATATTAAAGCAATGAAGAAGCGCATTGAAGATCTCATAAGTGGGGACTATCTGGCTCAAAGGAAGCAACTAATGTATAGTAGCCAGTGTCAGTGCTGACTATTTTGGAATTAGATCGGGTAATATAGCTTAATTTCTGAAGATTACACATTACTGTAAATACTGAGTAGTGAGTAGTAAATACTGGAACTGGAAATATTGAAATTTGGCTTACTCTTGAACCCTGTCAACAAAGTAATTTGATATTTGAAAAGATTAATGTTTATGTTCCTTAACGTTTGGGACCAATTTGATATAAACAAAAGTTATTGTGTAAAGCTGAACACATCAATTAAGATAAGGGATAAAATAACTAATTTTATCAAAATTATAGATGTACAAATAAATTTATTCTTTATATAGTATTTAGAGGGTTCAGTTGACCCAAAACTTATATCCAAGCTAAAGAGACTTTAGTATTACAAGTTGAGTAGTATCTCCAAATTGTTCCTCAATATTATGACATTTGATGAATTTTACACGAGTAATATGATTGATTGAAGTGGAAAGTTACCCGAGTTGAATAAGTTATAGAGAAATGGAGTAATTTGATTAACTCGTCAACTCAACGCTTTACATCCCTTGTTTTTTTCATTACTTGTATCTCACGTATGTTTAAAACTTGAAATTAGTGATAACATTAGCAGATTCAAAATGGTGCTTTCAAACAAAGACTAAAATGAGCTTTGCTTAATTTTACTAAAGCATAGAAGTTAAAGAATATAGCTCTGTACATTAAAAATCAGAACAGGTAAGGTGGTCAGGTCAAAATTTAATACTCAATGACCAAAAGGACCGGTAAAAAATATATTGAGAAAAATGTATATCATGTATTAACTATTGATTGTTTAGGGGATGAAGATATCTAGATAACTCAGAGTTGGCCAGCAAAACAGCAGTCACATCTGAAATTTGCCTCAGGTGCTCATCCTACAAATTTTAAGGTAGAACCCAATAAATCAGACACAGAAAAAACAATGCTGAGTGCTAATGAAGAATGTAAAGCCACTCTACTGCTAGATGACATGTTCAAAAATTTAACCATTAAAGTACCAAATTATTCATGCAACCTTACCTATGTTGTTGTGCTAAACAAGCCTGACAAAGATCCTTGTTATAAACGTAGTAAAACTTAAGGATATTATCCTAACTTTCAATTTTAAGATACATCAAAACAGGGAAACTAATACAATACTTCAAAACAGTAATCGATAGAATGCCAGTGATCAAGACAACATACCTGTCAGATTCTGCATAAGGCAGGGACGGCTAGAGGATGCCTTGCACTCAACTCATAAATTTCTGTTGTAAATCCCCCTTTTTTATTGTTTTATGTTCATTCTCTATCAATAACCAAGAATGTAAACAAAATAGTGCCTCGCGTATTTACAAGAAAGGCTTAACTTTAATCTGACTCCCTTCAAATCTTCCTTCTATAGAGGGGAGTAAACCAATAGGAGACAGCACAGTGAGAATGCAAACTGAAACTTCCATTTCAGTGAGAACGGCAAACATGTACATAAAAAATACTAGCTTCACATGCTTTTAACAGTGCCTCTAGGTTCAAGATAGTAAACCTTGTTCTTTATAAAAAGGTTAGGCTATCTTTTTATCTCAGTAAAGCATAAAAAATAACCATGAAAATAAGCTCTTCAAAGGTTAGAATCATCTGGTAACCAAGTGGATCCTTCAACGAGCAATGGTCTCCATAGCAAGTCGTACCAAACGTAGTAACCCCTTCACATCATGAAAGCTAAAATCGAGAGCCTGCTTGATGGAGGAGATACCATCTGCATTCTTGCCTTCGCTTTGGCTTGAATTTGCAGCAGCAAAAGCAAGGCGTGATTTCCTTGAAGCTTCCATGGCAATATTCACATCCTGAGCCTGCAATTGTCACATGTCATTTATGGCAACAAAAAATAGGCATTACAAAAAAATATAGGGCTGCAGTTGTTAGTATGTAAAGTTAATTATTATAGGACTGTAATTATTTGCAGGACCCTATAATTTTAGAAGGAACCTGGTTTCAAACAACATAGACTGTCAACGAGTGAAACATTATGACATTACTGACCTAAGTTCACAACATGGTGCTTCGGAACTTGCATGACCAAAAGTAGAAGTACTTCCTACTACTAAATCTAATGGATTAAAATGAAAATAAAACAAGTAAAAGACATTCTAAGGCCACCACTCTTATCTTGTTCTAAAATGAAGGAAAATAAAACAAATTAGATTCTTTCATATTAATTTAAAGTTGAATGAAATTAAAACCAAAGTTTCTTTTTATTTTTTAAATATTAATTATTATTTTTGATTATTTTCTATTCCTGATAATATAGAATTATATAATTATATAAAATATAAATAATAAAATTTGTCCATAGAATTTCAAATTTTTCAGTGAAATACAAGTTCACATTTTCTGCACCAGTTTCTAACAAGTTTCTAGGCTGTCCCTGTGCCCCTGGGAGGGTGGGTGGCCAGGGTCATTATTCGACGATCTAGACACTTACATAATTGAGCAACCGCACAATATTGGGACGATTTTGAGCAGCAATAAAATGGGTTCCAGCAGTCTGAGGCGAACTGATACTCTTGGACAAAACGACCTTGTCTGCTGTTGTAGAGTTGTTAACATTGTCAACACCAGAGGCAGATGATGGAGGAGACTCACCTAAGAAATATAACAAGGTTCCCACAATAAAAGAAGAAGAAAAATATCAGAGGTGCATCTACTCCCATTTCATTACCACCATAATCTCAAAATTAATAGTGCTGCTGAGAAAGAGAAACAATGGTTAAATGATAAAATGAAAAACTGTCACACTTAGTAGCAATCATCAAATCAGCCATATCTAAATTTTCTTATTCGTACTCTTCCATTGATACATTCATTCACGCACCTACTAATGAGACATGTAATTATAATTCTGCCATGTTTGATATTTATAGCCTGATTGGAAACATTCAGGTAGTCTATAACAGCACGAGATAATATTTTCCAACAAATAAATAAGAATATTTTTCACTGATGAAGCTAAATTTCAGTTTGTAATTATCAGCTGGAAAAAGTATCGAGAGAATGTCAAGCACAAATTTACAAGGTGAGCACTCCAGTGAGAGAGAAATTATTGCATTATGCAAAGAATGAAAATCTAGTGACAAAGTTCATTACCAAGAGGAACCAATTGCAAAGCTGTCTGCAACTCATGTCGATCTTTGCTGACACTAGTGTTTGCGGAATATATTACCCTCATATATGCCACCTCCACGCATTTGTAAGCCAGAGCAGCAGCAGCCATGTCTTTTGATTTCTCAAATTCACGAGCACAAAACCTAACAAATAGAAAATATCAAGAAGGCACTAAAGAAAGACAAACATCAAACAATGGAATCCCATAAATATAACACAGTTCAACCACAGATCACCTAAGCCCAACAAGTTTGATGTAACTACATCATTACAAAATGATATCACACAGTAAAGGTCACCTCACAATTCTGAAATTTTGAGAAAAGCCAATGACCGACTATTCTAAGTGCAAAGAGAGACCAGGACAGAAATAAATGATACAAAGATTTAGTAACGGGGTTTGCATTGAGGTCCTGTATAGGGTTGGGGGGGGGGGGGGGGGGGGGGGGTATGTTTACAGCTTAAAAATTCCACAGAGGAAAATGTATATACAAATTAAAGGGGTAAACAATCTAATATTTAAAACAAGCAAAGGCATGCTGAATGAGAAAAATTGTTGACTTACTCGAACAATTTTGCTGTGCTACTATATATTTCCTTCGATTGAAACATCTCATTTGTGTTGTCAATGTTGGTGGATTCTAATAGAGAGGCTCCATGAAGAAACTTAAGTGCTGCCTGGAAGTATATCCCCGTGCTCTCAAGAGTGGATCCGGAATTCTGCATAATAAACCCAGAATATTTAAATACGTGACACGAAGAGGCAAAACACAAAAATCAAGATGAGGTTACATGTAAAAACCTTAAGACGGTCAGCCAGATGCTTCAGATCTTTAGCATCTTTCAAAGCACTGTTAGCAGTGGTATGACTGTTAGAATCCTTTCTGATAGGACTGGGGGATTCAAGCTCCTTCAACCAGCGTCCATTAAGCGTGTGATGTTTTGAACCAATTTGCTGAGTACCATTTTGATGATCAGCCTTTCTAATTTGCCTTTTTTGCAGGTTCGATGCATCATTTACTTTGGGAGGATCAACTTCCACGTGTCCATTTCCTTTGTGCAAACCAATAAATGCTCGTGGGAAGCGACCTGATACCCCAACCTGATCACCTCCAGAGCGTGGCAATGATAACTCCCTTTTTCCAACTACTTCTTGATTAGTTCTTTCAGAAAGAGACCTCTTTGAAGATCTTTCAATATCACAGTCTAGCAACTCATTCTGACTAGGAGCAGGCAACGCCTCCTGCTTGCAAATGGCATCTATACCAACTTCTTGGACAACATGTTTTTTATTTAATTGATCCTCTTTTTTCCCTTTCTCATTTTCTGTTTTATCTTTCTTGCCAATATGTATATTCTCACTTTCGTCAGTTCTGAACCCAAACTTCTTCAACTTTACTTTGCCATCACTTCCGTCCTTCTTAACTGTTTTAGATAGATCACTTCCTTCACCGCCTGAGCATCGTTGTGGACTACCCACCACAACAGTATCATCAAAGCCATCTTTCCAAATTAGTTCCCTATTTGTAGACCTATCTGTATTTAAAATTCTCATAGGTGATGAACCAGAAACCTCGGAAGAACTTGAAGTGGTGGCAGCAGCAGAAGCCTGCACAGACCACAAGCTCCGTTCTGACAGAGTGTTCCCTGGATATTGCCTGAGTTTCTGGTTCTTAGTATGACTACCTTTTTTGTCTGTCCTTCCACTGCCTTTACTCGAACCCAACTCCCTACCTTCAGATTTTGATTGTCTTGCCTTTTTTTCCTTCCTGGAATCACCAAGATCCTGCACAGAGACCCTGCCCTCCAGTAACGGAGTATCCTGGTACTCCTTCAATTTCCTCTTTTTAACACTACCATCGGAATCATGATTTCTCAAATCCAGGTAACCCTCATCCAAGAAACCCTTGCCCTTATCTTTTGTTATTTCAACAGAAACGTGTAGCCTACCCCTTCCGTCGCATTTGGAGCCCTTTGAAGAGGAGTGACTTTTCTGCCTATGTTGATTTTTACCAACTGAAGTAGCTGGTAAACTGATATTCATTGTGGTCCCACCCTGTTCTAGAATCCATTCTTCATCGGTGGAATGCATACCATCAATCTTACTTTTCTTGTATGGCTTAGAACAATCTTCATTGGGGTTCTTCCTGCTTTTCACCATCATATTCTTTTTATCACCTGCCAACACATTTTGAGATACAGAAAAATTGTCAACGCAATTTAATAGGTCCTTAAACATAAGAAAATTAGCTCAAACTGAATAGCTGAGCACAATCAGTATCTATTCAAATTACCATTAGCAGGACTCTGGTCCAGCATTCTCAGATTATTTTTGTATTTCTCCCTCAGAGCATTGGCATCACTCATGACAGGAGAAATGTTCACATTATTTAAGCTCCTACTTTCAATTGATGAGTTCAAGTTTTTCTTCATAGAAGAAAAAAATTGAGAAGAACCACCTTTATAGGCAGAACTACACATCTCTTTCACATTTTTTTTCTTCCCACAAGTCACTGCATGAAGACTGTGATTTAGTTGGTGATGGTCAGGATGCTGGGCACTTGGTACAGTCCCCCCTACAATAACACTTGCAGAAAAATTTCGCAGATTGCTTTGACCTTCAGGAGGAGGCCCTTGGCATAATGCAATAACAGCTTTTGTGGTTTCGTCCTCACTAAAACTACATCGATTCATTCCAGGCCTGCACATTTATGCAGACATTGTTAGAAATTTGAACAAAAAAAATCTAGTTATCATTAGATGTTACCAAGTAATTTAGTTTCCATAGTAGTTTTCCTACTGACAAATAGATTTAAATACTCAATCAATGGAATAAATGGATTAGAACTTACAGCCAATTAAGCATGCTACACAGCCACTTTTCAGGTAGGTTATCAGGGTTTGTGCCAACAGGAAGAAGACGCCATTTTTGACACCTGTCACACTGTACCCAATTATCCTCAGGCGCTGATATAGGACCTCCTTTTCCATTGTCTGTATCATCATAATGCACACTTCCAGCCACATTTGTGGCTTTTTTAGGATATACGTCAGATGCTAATGTCCAACCAACTGTCTTACCACCTGAATTCTCCTTTGCTACACGGTTAATTGCAGGTGTGCTCCTCTTGACAACCTTGGTTTCCTTCAGTTTAGCCCCATATGGGGTTTCCAGTGAAGCTATCCTGTCCCCCTCTTCTTCAAATTCACCAAAGAAATCTCTATATGCATCTCTAGCCTTTTCAGGATACTCTTGTGCTCTGACATCATCAGTTCCATTTTTTGACGTAGAACTATAATCAGAACTCTTCTTTGTTTTAGGCACCAAAGGGGTGCTAACCTTTAACTTTTCTTTCTCCCTCTCAGTGACCGTGGTACCATGACTTCCCTTTGGGTTTTTTGAAGGCCCTATTCGATCAATGTTTGAAGTTGTCCTAACTTTGAAAACATCAGGCTCAGCTGCTACTGGGTCACAAATTTTATATCGGTCAGGACTGCCTTTTGCTGTACAAACTGACAAGTCTTCGATGGAAACCTTATCTCCCACTTTTGTCCCTAAACATCCCTTCATCCCACCATTAACCTCAGCTGATGCTGGACCTACCCGGCCCTTTTGTAATAGATCCACTGAGCCTTCCTTTGTCCTCCCAACAAAAGCATTCTCCGCAGTAGATTTTGGCTCCACCCATCCCTTTTTTGAATGATCAGAGTAGGTTTTCTCTCTCACCATAGTCTTTTTGGTGGTTTCCTTCAATTTATCACATTTCCCATCCACATACTTTACTGAGTCACCAGTGTTAGAATAAGAACTGGATAAAAGTGGAAGCTTCAGGGTTTTTGAAACTAGCTCCTCGGTAGTTAATTCATCCATACCCTGACCCTTCCTAGATAGAACACCATCACTTAAAGTATTCTTCTTAGTGAAAGTCTTAGCTTCCATTGAGGACTCATGACCCTCCAGAGACTTCATTTTCTTCCCTCCTGACAAATTTTGGTCACCTTTTAAAATGTTAGAACCACATTGTAACATGCCAGAACTTTCTGAGTCATCCATATGAACAGGTATACTCTCTCTAGGATATGTTTCCTTTTCATTTAACTGAATAAGATCATTAGTGAGAGGCGACAACAGTGTAGGGAGGACAGTCATAATCTGTTTCAAGACACCATAAAAAATATATTATAATCTGTTTAAGCACAAAATGAAGAAGATGAGAGAATCGAATTGCAGGTAGATAATTCACCCGAAGGATACTAGTTGGAGATTCCAAAGGAGCATCTTGAGGCTCACGAGAAAGTCCTTCACGTCCTGAGGGGCTATCGTCCAGTGATGATGATGGTGACTCATCAAGACCAAGTCCACAATAGATTGCAGCATTTTTCCGCATTGGTAAATTGTCAGGACCCATTTTGATTTGTACCTTCAGTGTCTTATGGTCACGTATGCTGATAGAATTCATGTTTAAAGACTCATACTTAGAACTGAATGCTCCAGCACCAGCAGTTGTCATGCATTTTTCTTGTGCGAAAGCGTCATTGATCATAGATGCTGTAAAAGCAGGCAACTTTGAGGAGCCAACAGGACCTGGGCCAAGTTTTAGTGACTGTGATCCAGTTGAAAGTGGCATGGTGTTTCCTTGCCCACCCTGTGCAAGTCGTAAAACCTAATCAACTCGATTAAAAATGCATTACAAATACAAATGCCCCATATTATATCAGTATAAGAAATGTACCTCCACTTGCAACTTATTAGGAGACCCAAGTGTATTTTGAGGAAGAACTTTTTGCAGAGTCCTTGGACGACCCCAACAAGGAGAGCGTGGATAGGTAGGTAAAAATGATCCATAACCACCATATTTCGCTCCTGCAATGATGAAGTGTTTCCCAAAATTATTAGAACAAAAGCTCTTGATTAGGAAAATCCACAGTAGATTGGTTGAAACAAATTTCAGCCTACCCAGATTCTCCGCAGACACTCCACCTTCAAAATCTTTCTGAAAGTGTCCCAGAACATCTTGAATTTTTTCATCCTTAGAAAAAACAATTCAAAAGGTATAAATTTGAGAGAAACAGAAGCAGAACAAGTAGTCAAAAAATGAAAATGACTTAAATTTGATAAAAAGAAAAGTTGACATGATTATTATACAGAAACAAAATGCTCCTTAATACAATAAAAACAACTGTAGGAGGAATTAAATATTCATCTCACAGTGAAGACAATTTACACAAAAACTTCCAAAAATGCAAGTTTAATGCACATGTGCAAGACACGCGCCACATGATTTCTGATTATTTAAAGAAAAGCCAGAGAACACGCATAACAACTTAGATATCTTTTGGTCCACGTTGAACTACATTAAATATGCCTAACTGATGGTAAAGCACATTCCAAAACTATAAAAAGGATTTCACAAGCAAAAACACGTCAACAATCACTTAATTCAGACAACATTTTCATCATCAGTGATCATTTAATGCATTAAGCAGTGAACATGAATTACTTTAATGCATTAAGCAGTTGAACATGAATTACTTAATGCATTAAGCAGTGATCACAAAGAAAACTAAACTTATCTAAAATTCATTAACATTTAAAAAAAACATGATTCAGTACTGAACATTAAAACCGTGGATCTATAACAATAAAAGAAGTAAACACAGAGAAGTGAGCAATCAAAAGCAAATTCAACAATAAGACGAGACAGGAGAAGACAAAAAAACAGAAAATCCCTTACAATGTAAGATAGTGAAACATCAGGATCGATTATGGCGTCATAATCTTCATGGTCCTGGTATAAGCAAGCTTCACCTTCTTCAAGTTCAGACTCCTCCATTTCTCTCATACCACCAACACCGAACCCTAACCCTAACCTCTTCCCCGCATCTCTATTTCCAACAGAAATCATCTACGGCTCAAAATTGAAGCAGGATTAACAAACCTCGGAACTTAAACCTTCACACATTCACAATCCAAAAATTTCATCAAAATCACAAACCGAACAATGAAAACCTATAATCTAAACGATCGTAGAAATCACAATCCCGGAAGCTATTTATTTAATTATTTTAATTAAGAATTAAAACAACTAAGCTTCTTCAATTATCGATATAGGAAATAGAAAAAAGATGATGTTAATCATTACGAAACCTTACAAGGTTTTTGATAATGTTATGTGATATGATCAACAAATAACGTTTTGCTCCTTCTCTCTTCCTTCTTCTGTCTCTGGTTTTTGGTGAAAAGCGCGGTTTATTTTTAATTATTCATTATTTATTATTTATCTTATTTGGTTTTTGTTTTGTGATTAAAAGCTAAAAGTACAACTTATTTTATTTTAATCGCGTTGAGAAGATAGACGGAATTTGTTGTAATTGATAAGGGAAATTAAAAGGAATGAGTTATCTCTTAAATGATGATAAGGGAAACTAAAATTATCTCTTTACCTTATTCATTCTTTTTTCGTAACTGTTATATACCAGATAAAAATTCAGATGATTTTTATTTGAATAATAGCCAAATAAAAAATAATCATACTTTTGTTTTGTTGGTCCGTTACATATTTATTAAAAGCGGTATTTTTAAGGATAAATTAGAAAGTTGAATTAACTTCACATTCTTTTCAGCGCCAACAAGTTGAGAAGCTTTTCTTGATATACCATTATCAAATTTTATATTTACTTTAATGTATTATTATTTTCTCTTTCCGATAACGAGAGTAAATGTATAGTTGATAAAAAGTTAAATAATAATATATTTTTAACAAAACTACTTATAAAAAACGCAGAGTATATACTATTTAAATGTCCCAATTAAGTCAAAAAAATTAACACTGCTATTTGAATGTTCTAATTTACATATTGAAAATTACCATACTATAACACATTAGCTAATGCCTAATGGCTATGATTTATAATTTCTATACATCATTTTGTTGAATTTTCATTTATTTGTCAACATTAAAAGGCAAAAGCTTTGACTATCTATATTATTATATTGTTATGACTATATTATGAATCAATATTAAATGAAGATAATATTCTATTCTTATCATATTTTTTGAAAAACAAAATCACGAAAATTAACAACTTGTACTCTTCATTTCATATCTTTTAATGTTTATCATTATAATTTAATTCATGTCGAAAATTAAATTAAAAGGAAAATTAGAATAATAAATAAAAGTATATATCGAACATAAAATATAATTGTGGATTGAATTACTAAAATATTAAAATATTTGAAATAATATTTTTTGATACTATTATAAAACATAAAATATAATTGTGATTGAAGAAAAAGGCATGAGTCACACCAATTTTTTATTTCATTTCATTTTTAGATGCAACCAAATTATAGAAAATATTATTTTCTCCCCTCTTCCATTTCTTTACTTTTCACCAAAACCAAATGTAGGCTAAAGCATCTCAAATGGGGGTTGCCTATAGCCTTGAACAACTATTAAACGTGAGTTGCATAGTTGGAGAAAGAAAATATATTTTGAGAATTCTATATTTACACAACACTTAAATAAACCAAACAACAAATTTACACAACACTTAACAAATATTAAACATGAGTTGCATAGTTGGAGAATCAGATGCAGGGACCAAAGTAATAAAGTGGAAAGCAATCTTATCTACCTCCACATCACCCTCCTCTCATAACCCAGCATCATTTACACACCATCAAATATAAGATGCATGTTAACTAATAAGAAATAATATATATTTTCTCAAATCATATCTTATATATGGACAAAAATATGTTGTCCCGAACACTGTCCCACACCAATCAAAATTGAGTAAAAATAGAAAAAATTGTGAATGTTTAATTTTTTTAATTAACATGTCATTTTTTGATTGGTGCGGGACGGACTTGGAGACGGGGTTCGGGACAACAGATCATTGTCCCTTATATATTGCCTCATTCATAATAATAAAACAAAATAATAACAATAATGCAAATTTAAAATCTAAATTATATTTTTAATTAAAATGATATATTTTTATTAGACAGAATATTGAATGAGATATGATTTGGAGTATGCTGAGATATAATAGAGTATATAATGTCATGTCAGTAAAACACTAATATGCTTGCCTTGTGCTTTGCCATGCCAATGAAGCATGTTTTCTTATTTGAGTAGCTGACTTTGCTTAATACAATATACTAATTCTAAATGGGTCATAAAATTCCATTCTTTTGGCAGATTTTATTGCCAACGCACGTTATATTATTTATGCTATTTGTCTAAGAGAATTCTCAAATTTATTCTAATCTAATAATGTGTTTGATGCTGCCGACCACGCCCAGAGTTTTTTTTCCTTTTATTTGAACATTCATTTATGATATACACTCAATTGATAGTTCATACTTTTCCAATATCAATAAATGATATATTTATACTTCTAGATTTCTTTTCTTATTTAGGATATATATAATCTATTTCAATATTCACTCACACTCAAGTTAACCTATGTTATCATTAACCGTATTTATATGTTTGTATGTGAAAACTTAGCCACATTATTGTATGTTTGAGCTTGTCATTAATGACTACCTTTTAAGATAAGATATTTTTTTAGAGAAAAATACAAATTTTAATGACATATTTCTTCTAATTACAATGAAATTACATTTTTTTTTATTAAAAACAAATAAAAATATATGTGTTCAATCTTATTTGTTCAAATCAAATATATCGAGATAATATTTGTTCAATCTTATTTGAAACTCAAATTTAATAATATATCCTACAACAAATCAAACTTTTTCAGACTTAAAGTTATCATAATCTGGTTGTCAAAATATTGGTCATGAAAAAACCTTTTCCATAAATAAATTATGCACTGTTCTTATTCCTGCATTGCTTACTAAATCATACTACTGTATATGAATTATCATATACAGTAATTTGATGCTAAATCCAACTTGTTCATGTGAGGGTCTCCATCCACCAAATGATCAGGGAGCATTTCTCTTATCCAAAGATATTAATATGTAAAGGATCTTTCTTTATCTTTCCTATCCACTTAACTATAGTTAATAATTTGTTTCTTAAGCTTTTTTTTCTCTAGATTATTCAAGAAATCAGTTATGCCAGCCAACCACTATAAATAAGAGTTGTTGAAATCTCAAAGTCCACACCAGAGAAAACAAAACATCTGAACACTACTTTCTTATATATTTTCATTCATCACCTCCTAGAAGCTAAGGTAGTAATGGATAGAGTAAGGGACTTGGCATCAAAGAAGGCTGCAGTTATATTTACCAAGAGTTCATGTTACATGTGCCACAGCATCACCCAACTATTCTATGAACTTGGAGCAAGCCCTGCAGTGCATGAACTTGACAATGATGCCTATGGTAGAGAAATGGAGTGGGCTTTGAGGAGCCTTGGATGTACCCCTTCAGTCCCTGCAGTGTTCATAGGAGGGAAATTTGTAGGGTCAGCAAAAGATGTAATATCCCTCCATGTTGATGGATCTCTCAAACAAAAGCTCAAGGATGCAAGGGCCATCTGGTTTTAGTTACTTACATCCAAAAATAATTAAGCTCCATAGAAAGCAGCATTTTAGTTGAAAGGGGCACCCCTTCTTTTTTCTTGAGTGTCCTCCTTAGAGTGCATGAAACATGTCTATAAACATGTACTCTTTCTTTTTTTGTGCTTTAATCAAAGACTGAATGACTATAGCTAATGTCTATAGTCTATACAGTCTACCATGCTATATGACACTTGATCATATATAGTTAATGCAACTGTAAACTTTTTGGTACTATGTACTATCTTTAATTTCAAATCCTAATTGGAAAAGAAACATGCTTCAATTAGACTTTATTTAGTGCTATCATACAATGTTCCTCCCACTTTAATTTCCACAAGATAACATAGATTGATCAATTCATTTGACTGCAAGCAAATTTGTTATATGCTGTTGCATTTTGTCTTGCATGCCCCGGCTAAGGTTGGAGAGCCAGATCCAGTTAGAGGCAGCACATCCTATATATAAACTAAAAAGAAATTTATTCAGATTAAAAGAATAACTTTAGAACAAATCCTCTTGAGTTGGTACAAATTTTTAAAAGACAGTTTTCTTTCTCTAAAAAAATAAATGAATTTTTGTAACATATAATTTAAAAAAGAAACTGTTCTTTGGTGTGGTATAACGATGTTGAGTCGGGCAGTAATCAAGCTACAGATTTTCCTATAGTTTTCAAGGGTAGTCTGGGCCAGGCAATAGTCGGGTAGAAGGACTTTTTGGAGTTGCCCGAGTTGATTTTGGACCCACCGGTGGAAGTATCTGAAAAGATACTTTGACGATCAAGTCACTAAATGATTGAGAGGGTGATGGCAAGAGTAATTTATCAAAACATATGCAAATATTCAAGGTGTTTAACTCACTCTTATAGACTAGTGATATGTAGGTTCATGTCTAGATTCAATTGCAGTTCACAATTATAAATTTGATCAAAACATTATAATTTTGATGACCACATATTTTTGCTACCGAGTAAAAGTAATTGTAATGGGTAATTGGGTATACTGAGTGATTTATTAATTCTAAATAATTACTAGACAAACAGAATAAAGTTTATGCTTATCACCTTTTATGAAAAGCTGAAGTTTCCCATCAAAATGTCAACCACTTACTGAAAAGGAACAATCCCCTTCCCCATGGTGTTGTTTATTCGTTACTCAATTTGGTGGTGAAAGGGAGGAAACATCTTATATGAGCATCACTTAGCTTACACTTAGGGACTTAGGGTTATCTAACTATGTTTAAAGTTTGTAGGTGTTGGACTTAGTGTGATGGATGAGACTCCAACCATTAGAGAGTTCCATTGTTATTGAGCATGAGAAAAGTGTAGAGTAATAAGAAAGACATTTCAACCAAAACTTACAAAAATGGTTCCATGAGACTTCAAACTAGAATACAGTCGAAAGTTAGCCTTAACCCAAAACAAAATTATATAGAAATAACACATACTTGGTAGTCAGGAACGTGCATGGTGCCTAGCTCACTAAGCCTGAGACAAAAAAAAGAAGCAATACTTAGTTTCACCTTGTAAGCCTACTAGCTATTATTCCTCCAAATATACAAAGCAGGATAATTTTCTTCATATATCAATGTATTAGTCTATTTGCAACATATTAAGATTAGTCTGAATAAAAGTACAAAACCTAGTGCAGCGCAAGAGAACACTGTAGGAGCCAAGAATTCATATCAAACGCATTTTTTTAAAGAGTTTGAGTTTTCTCATCTTTTTCTACCTACCCATTCCTCCTATTTCGTTCTTCATGCTATGTAGCTACAGAAACACGTGGAATTCTTTGTTCATTTGCAAAAAAAAATGGTGACTTTAACCCTAAACATAATTATCTTAGGGAGTGATATACAATGCACAAGACAATATGAAACATATATATATAGCATTACCGGAAAGGGTAGAATTTCATTGTGCCATGAGTTGAAGATGTAATCTCATGATCACTAAGCAACAATCTTACTTTGTGTCGAATTCATATCACCCATGGTTAGAAGCCATGCACTCTAGCAGCTGAGCTAAGTCTGCTGGATGGAGTGAATATGATTATTTTATTTAATTAATTTATAAAAAGTAAAATGAAGAAAAATAAAATATATTTTGAAATAAGGATCGAAGTTATCAAAGCAAAGTCATGGAATCAAAATATAGTCTGGTTCCCTCTTGTCTTAAAAAGGTAAAGGGTTATGTCACTTTAATTTTATGCGAGTGCCTCCATCCATACGTGTGAGATTTAACACTATGCAAATGCTGCATGTCTCTGTTAGAGTTCCAAAAATGATGGATTCAAAACAAAGAATCACACAAAAGCCATCTCATGAGTCACAATCTCTCCGCATAATGATTCAAAGCCGTTGATTATCAGAATCTTCAATCTGGTATAAATTGACCATCATCCAAGGCAATTAAATACTTGCACTTTTGTTATCTTCTAATAATCATTTTCATAAAATATTCACAAGTTTTAATCAAAGGAATTGCATTAATCACTGGTCACTGGAAGTAATTTCTGTCATAGCTTGTATACTAAGTGAAGCATATGCGTGTAAATAACATGTCTTCTTAATCTCCAAAGGCATTTGCTTTATATATACTTGGCATCTTAAAAGCATTACCTCTTTTGAATGTGCTTTGTTCAAACAAACCAGTCCTTCTACTTGTCCCTATAAATAGTCTACTACACCATGCTCATTTCAAATAACTCCAAGCCTCATATAATCTTTTAATTTCATTTTGAAGTAATAGAGAAATATGAACAAGGTGATGAGGTTGGCTTCAGAAAAGGGTGTGGTGATTTTCACCAAGAGCTCTTGTTGCCTCTGCTATGCAGTCAAAATTCTTTTTAAGGAGATTGGAGCAATTCCTTTTGTTTATGAAATTGACAAAGACCCTGAAGGAATGGAAATGGAGAAAGCTATAACAAGGTTGGGTTGCACTGCACCTGTCCCTGCAGTATTCATAGGAGGGAACTTGGTGGGGTCTACCAATGAAGTCATGTCCCTCCACCTCAGTGGTTCACTCATTCCACTGCTCCAACAATGTCAATGTTTATCTTAAGAAGGAACACATACATGCATGCATGCATGAATGAATTACATGTTCCTTCAATAACTTCTCAGAACTATGTCAACATTTATCTTAAAAGGGAACACATGTTCCCGCAAGCTGCTATCTTTTAGGAACAATAAACTAGCTCAAATCATTAGATTAGTGAGCTTAAGTACTATTACATAGTCTATGCAGTGATGTATCAAATTATTTCTAGCATTTGATTAGCTATATATATGTTGTACTCCGTTAAATATTCTTAATGAAGTTTGATTTATATACTAAGTTCGTGCACATGCATCACAGTAATTTGATAATGAAAAGCATATATTCAATAAAAAGTGTCACTCTTAATGCATCTAAAAAAGAGTTGCACCATCTCTTTGTAACCGGTTACCAGTATTATTCAATAAACCAATTAATCCGCATAACATGCATATAAATATGTCCATCTTTCTTGATACTTGTATTCAGGCCATTGTCTCAAATGCATCATCAACAGTTTGTATAATTTTTTAACTCATACATTACATTTTGGATTATGACCATTTGGATTACTCATTATTCCATATCATATTATCACTTAATAATTCCAGGTAAGCTAAGAGACATGTGAAATATAATGGGTAAATATGAATGATAATAATAATAATACTTCTACACTGTGATATTTTGAAAATATATTTTAAAAACTTTTATTAATTAATTAATCAATTCATTTTCCATAAGTTTATCATAACTATTCAGTAAAATGCAGTTCCCACCTTTAAAAAATAAGTTTATTACTATCTTCATTACACAACAACATAAATCAAGTTTTTATCATAGTAAGTAAGTGAGACCAATTACATAGACCATGTGATAACATATTGTTTTATCATGAATCATATTTATTAACAAATCATTAATATTATAGTATGCTCGCTTCTTTTAGATGAGTACACTTATTTAGTAGGTACTCGTGTTTTTTAGTCAAGTTTCTAAATTTCTTAGTCAATTTTATTAAATTTACCAGATAATTAAATGATTTTTTTTAATTATGTACATCCTTAAGTCATTAAACATCAACATGCCACCGGTGGAGTGTAAAAGAAAAGGTTCAAACTTTGAAATATTTTGCAAGATAAAATAAACATTATGCAGGCATTTAATTTCCAATCTTTTTATCTGGTCCATATATTTTTAAAGTTAAAACGTGAAAGTTCTCTCGTCGTTTTCAATGCAGTAGTGTTGCGATTCTTCAATTTTATACCCGAAAAACTCCTCTATACAATTCTTTTTATCTTCAGTATAGGATATCATTTAATTTTGTTGATGATAATATAAAATAGTTATGTAAGATTTATCGTTATTTTTTTCATTTTCTCAAATTAAAAGTATTAATTGTCTATTATTTTGTATTACTATCATCAATACTATTAATTTAAGTAGGATTATAATCTTACAATAATTAAAATAAAAAGTAACTATTTTTATTGTACAATTTAAATAAAAACAAATTTATGACAAGTGACTACTTAGTTTTGTTCTCTACTTTTCCCACTAGCAGCTGTCAACACCGAATCATGAGGTTAACATGTGTACACACATATCCGTATAGACAACTTTATACACACTTTTAGGCACTTTCTAATACTGGCAATCATATTTTATTAATAATATTGATGAAGTCTTTTAATAATAAAAATCTTCCGTATTTGCCTAGCATGTTTTTAGTATATATTGATATGGGGGACACTATTTGAGGTGTGCGTTATATATTTTAAAGACTTTAGTCATCTCATAATTATGATGACTCATAATCCAAGTTTTCCCCTTTCATATATTTATTTTTTAAAAACTCGCAATTCAATTAATAAGATCTTGTTTAGGTAAAGAATGAGTTAAGTAAAGAGTAAATAAAGAGATTCATCCACAAGGCCCAACCAAATTGATAAATATTTGAGTAAGATATTAAGTGCTTGATTCTTAATTTATGTATGAAATAAAATTAAAGGAGTCTAAATCAATCAAAGTTTGGAGAAAGGGATCTCCCTTTATAATAATTGCTAAAAAAAATTTGTCCAATTAGTCAAGGATGTGAATATTGATGAAAAGTGAATAGAATACGAATGTTCTTGCACCATTTACTAAAAGAATATTTTCCAACTACATGGGAAGTAGTGAAGTAGGTAAAAGTATAAGGGCATATCTGTTCTAACAACTGCTCTATGAGTCAAGGAGACTATTTACCATATGAATCTGGATCCTCTCCAGTACTGGATAGTCCAGTACTGAATCCAGTACTGGATAGTCCAGTACTGAATCCAGTACTGAATGAGATCATGATATGTAGTATTTGATGTTTTTTAATAGTTTTGATTTTAACTTAAATTTTTATTGCAAATGATCAATTTAATCTTGACCTTACATTCATGTACTGGACTCTCCAGTACAGGAGATGATGTGAACTCATGGTGTAGACTCAGACCTAAAATATTGGAGACTAGGTGTAAGTAAAAATATGGCCTTGAATTTATTAACAACTAACTTTTTTTATAGACAGTTTTTTATTGGAAAAAATTTAAGACTATTGGTTTTCATGCTTTGTGTTGCACTTTTACAAGTATAATTGATTTTTATTTCCGAGAATATGTAAAACTTAATACCAAAGTTTGAAAAATATCAATTTCTAAACTTTAAATTTTGATGAGTCTGAAAATTCTAAGCATCTTATATCTATTATCATATTTACCAAAGGAATGAGGTAAAATTTTGAAATATACTAGAAGACTTACTTTCAGCACCTACGAAGACTCCTGATACGATAGCTAGGATGAGACTATTAATCACAAATATATATCACAAGAATTTGGATACTTTAGAGAGCTGAAGTAATGGCTTACGTTACTGATTTAGTGGGACGAAATTTTATTCGCATATATCATGATCACAGTCTTTCTTTTTTTGGGCACCCATATCAGAATATTTCATTTTGAGAAGAAGATATTTAATTTGTTCAACAACATAAAAGAAACTTGATAATGTATATTCTGTTTCTAGCCATTCGATCAAGAATGAAACTTCAAACCAACTATAGGAGGATCGAACGGTTAGTTTAGCATGAGAAGTAGGAATGGCAACGGGTGGGTCGGGTCGGATTTGTGCTTACCTAGACCTGAACCCGAAATCCAAATTCCAAACCCGAATTAAGCGAAGTTGGAAACAATGATATCATCCCCGAACCCGTCGGGTTTCGGGTAACCCGAACCCGAAAACATATATTTATATATATATATATATGTATGAAATTTATATATGTATAGCTTATATATATATATGTGTGAAATTTATACATATATAGCTTTTATGTATGTATTTATATGTAATTTTATAATTTTATATATATCAAACAGGTTCGGGGCGAGTTCGGGTTTGATTTTGTTAATACCAAACCCGAACCCAAAATTTGAACTCGGGTAAAACCTGAACTCATTCACATCGGGTTTTTCCCATTATATACAGGTTGAGTTCGGGTAGCGGGTTCGGTTTTCATTGTCATCCCTAATGAGAATGAATATATAATAAAATATTTATAACAATTTTGTTTTTTAATATCATTAAGGGTAAACTATGATTATGTTAAAGATTTAAAAATTAGGTAGTGTGAATATGCAAATTTGAAATTAAAATATAAGCCACGATTTACTAAAGAGGTCAAATCTATCATCTTAAAAGTTACTGTACTCGATCCCAAAACATTTTCCTATTCCTATATATAATACTACTCAGAGGCCTTGTTAGATTAATCCCAGAAATACTACAAAGAGGTCATTGATGTATTTTTTTGTATTACCAAAATATTTCCTCTAACAACTAATTCCTTCTAGAATTTGTGATCGTGATGCCTGCGTGGAAATTCCCTTGCTTTCTTATATATATTCCTTCTTCTATTAGCCGGTGCGTTCGCTTAGAGACGGGCCCATGAATATCAAAATAAGGTAGCCATCCCCTTAAAAAAAACATTAGTGTGTAGTGTGTGTATATATATATTTATCTTCTTCACGTTCATATATGATCCCTTCTTCAATTGTAAGTTAAATTGGTGCTTATGATATATTTATATATTATTCTTGGATATATTTACATGTCAAGTCACACAATTAATTATGAGGAGATGAATTAAATAATTTATAAGTGGAAAAGACTCCTAAAATAATTTTGGTTAAAAAATTGATGTTTCATGACATATTTTCACTCCTCCCACTACGATCCTAACAATGACACTCTTTTCAACTAGGTTAAATATGAGTTTTATGAATGAAATGAAATATATCACTGTATTTTTTTTGCATAAAAAATAGACACGTTTATTTTCATATGATATATGATGTATTTTGTTTTTCCACCAAAGTAACATTCAGATAATTATTTAGATCAGACTGTGATCGGGGAGCCTTAATGTATTAGTTTCATGAGTCTTTTCTACTTACCAATTGTTGGTGCAGCGGAAGCCATCGTTGCGCAACGTTGGTCACAAACAATCAAATAAAGTGCATAAATATATATAACATTGATACTTTACTCTATTTTAATATTAAGTGATATAATAACATATTTCATTAATATACGTTGAATTTCTACTTTCCTTTCCCCCTTTCCTTCTGAATCCCTGTTTCTGCGACTATCTGTCTCTTCATTTTGCAACAATTTTTATTTTTAATTATAGAGTAGGATAATATTTTGTATTAGAATGTTAATGATATATTAATGTTTTTTAATTAACCTTGATATTAATAAATTGAGCAAAAAATATAGTAATGATATTTTAATTAACAATTGGGGCTATTTAAAACTTTTAAAATTATTATGTAATAAATTTATGGCATAAAAAATGTCTAGCCGTAGTTCCCAACTATGCCATAATTAGGGATAACAAAAAAATCTGTACCCGGTGGTACCAACGGGTAAACGTGGATACGAGGCACAGGTCAAAAACGGATACCTGCGGATTTTACAAACAGATTTTCGAAATACCTGTGCTACAAACAGGTGGGCACATGTATTGTGATACTCGTGCCCGCAAGTACCCGCTATTATGTAATTATATTATTATTCTTAATTAAAATACATACCTAACTACACTTACATAGTTACTTATGAATTTTCATTATGTTGAAAACTTAATATTTCGAAACTAGTTTAAATTTAAAATTTTATATGAACAATTGAATTTTCATTAGTATTTTTCAATGTTTGAAATAGTTGGATTTGAATTAATGAACGTGTATACGTAGAAAAATATATATTTTTTCTTATATATTTATATGTATAAAAATATATACTTTTTCTTATGGGACAACATCAATGAGTCCTTTTAACATAGTAGTGCATCACCATTATATGTATAGAAACTTTCATATCTTGCAAAAAAAAAAAAAAAAAAAAAAAATACAAAATTACAAATTCAATTTCAATATAAAAAACCTATGGGTACCCGTTGTATCCGCGGGTACCCAGAAAGACCCCAAAAAACCCGCTCAGGGTACCCACACGGATATATGCGGGTACAGGTACCACTATCATATTTCACAAGGGTAGCGGGTAACTATTACACGTGCCCGTTGCCATCGCTAGCCATAATTTGTCAACTAATTAAAATTGATGTTTCTGACTGGACATAGCGTTGACAAATGGATTTATTTTATTACTGTTGAATTGTGTATTGTTATCTTATTAATCTTATCATAAGTATTTGATCTTATAGGTTTGGATAATTTCCTTAGAAAGACAATTCAACTACTACTAAGCCGCCCTATTGTAATTCAGGTAATAGATATATGAATATGGGTATGACCCCCTTAGAATTATGTATAAAATAATTATATATAAAAAATATGAAAATGAAACTTTCATTTTTTAAATCAAATAATTATGTATTTTCTATACACAAACCAAATGAGATGGAACCCTTATTATGGCGAAAATTATTATGCTTAAAAGGGAAGAAAACAAAATGAAGCGTATAATGAAAATTAGAGGGGATGCGTGAACATGGGCAGCAGCATTATTAAGAAAGAATAATACATAGGATGTTGTGGGAAGACAGACAGGACAAAGGGACAAAATGGAGGAATCCATCTTGGTATTGGATGTGGTCTGCACATCGAGTGTTAGTGTATATTTTGACTGATTACCAGAAATAGTTGAGTTTTGAAGGAGAATGAAAGAAAAGAGAAGTTCATGGTCATCAAATGTATATTTTATGACTTTTAAGTTTTCATTTTTTCTTTATTCACTTTTAAAATCAAACTTACAAACAGAGTCTTAGTGTATATAAGACTTCGATTTGGTGAGATGTAAAAATATTAAAAAACTTATTTTACAAGCAACCTTATGTCATACAACAGCAAAAACATTATTATTAATGCTATGCATGAAGTATTGGTAGCAAATAAAGAAAGAGAAGAGTAGTTGGGCGTCGACAAAAAGTAGGGATGAGTAGGACTCAATCTTATCCATCACTCAGTATGTTCTGATCGTAATCGAGCCCAAATAGGGTCAGGTTTATCGAGTTCAGGACTGGGTCTGAGTTCAAAAAAATGACCAACAAAAAGACACTTCATTCTTTGTTATGGTGCTTAGATTCTACAACAAGTAATCCTCATGTCATCATTGATGAAGTCAATGTCATTTTCATTCTCCCTATCTCTCCCTTAATACCATCTCCAACAACTTATAGCTCTAGTTATACTTGTTTGTTTCTATGTATGTACCCTTTTGCCTTGTTCTGCTACCTGGTAAGGTTTCTTTCTTCTCTCTTTCATCTTGTCCTTATTAGTTTCTTGCAACTTGAAAGTGAGACATCACTACTAACTCAATTCTCTCCCTACTTTGTTGCTCTCCTTAACACACATGAGTGTGATTTCTGAGAATGATCCCAATATAGAGTAAACAAATACAACAACCTCACAACTAAAGTCAAACCAAAAGTGTATTTCGTCCTAAGCTCACTCTAATGTGTCGTTTTCTTTTCTTAACACCAAAAACTGGAAACTGCCCTATATATGTTCTTCTTATTCATTTTATTCTATATCATTAATCTCTTTATCTGCCTAAATTTTCACCTTTCTAATATTATTTGATCTTCCAATGATGAAGTGATTGCTTGAGTTTGGTGGAGGACGAAGGGTATATATTGTCATGGCTTTCAATTCCAGCTCTGTAGTTGTGAGGATGGGGTTATCTTCATCCCAAGATGCTGCTTCTGTGGATTCTGTGACTCTCTTTGTGCTTCTCCTTTGTTCTTGTATTCTCTTTGGCCATCTTCTGCAAAAGAGTAAATGGATGACTGAGTCAGTTGTTGCCTTAATCATTGTGAGTATCTCATCCACTCACTAATGAAACTAATACCAACATTTTTCATGTGCTTATTATGTACTTAGCTGCAACAAGCATCATAATTTTCCTTCACTCTATTTTCCAGGGCCTTATTACTGGAATTATAATTCTACTGACAACTGGGGGCAAAAGTTCACGCATCTTAGTATTTGATGAAGATCTTTTCTTTATATATCTTCTTCCACCCATCATATTTAATGCAGGGTAAGCGTGTTTTTGAACAATGATTGTCTTCATATCTTATATTTTAAATATTGATTAAACAGTATGAGTTATGTTCAACTTCATAGAAGGTAAACTTTCCCCTCATCTCCTAAGTTTGCTCTCCTGTTATGTTTTTACCAGGTTCCAGGTGAAAAAGAAGCAATTCTTTCGGAACTTTTTGGCAATTATGTTGTATGGTGTTATTGGCAGTCTAATATCTTTTCTCATTGTGTCACTGGGTATGTTTCAGACCTTATTTATATGAACACCTTGGATATGGTATAAAAGTAATCCGTGCATCAGTATTTGCTTGGCCAAAGAATATTTTTACACTGCACATTGCTACATTGACTGCTGCATGCTAATAAGGTTGAATTTATTTACACTGTATTCTAAGTTCAAAGGAAAAGGGTTATTCAGATCAGTGAATGGTTCTCATTTGGTTTTAGATTTATCCTAAGAAATTAACAGTTAAGCTACCTTGGTGAAAGTTTTTTTCCTTTTAAGCTCATGATAGATTGAAAAATCTAAACACCAGTCTGTCATGGATTTCTTGGTAACCATAATGTTTTCTTTTATATCTTTCCTGAACCCATGTGGATTTCCCCCCAAAGAAATCTTGTAGTAGTGCTCACTTTGTCATAAAAGGTACTAAGAAAAGTTGAATATCTTTGATCTTTCGGTCTATAAAAACCTTTGTGCTTATTATGGTCCAGTTAGGCAGTTTATACTTAATATTTTATCACGGTTGTAACTTTTTATACCATTTTGGTTCAGGTTCAATACAGTTGTTCAAAAAGTTGGACATCGATTTAGTGACTGTGGGAGACTATTTTGGTAATTTCTTGCCTTACACTATAAAATATAAACACATCATGTATTATTCATAATAGTTGATGCTGTTGAAGTCAACAGCAATTCGTTATTATGGAAGTAATATATATTCAGTTGAAGCTAAGAATGGTGTATTGTAGTATAGTGCAGAAACTAAGTTTTTATTATTCTCACACGTGAAGCTAACAATAACTGTTTAATATTGCTCAAAAAACAGATTATACACTAACACACACTCTTGTTTTATTGCTTTCTTTTCATACATAATACATTGCCTTTTATACTATATCATTTGGCATGAAGATTACATAACTTGAGTGGTCAAATAGAACACATCTATCTAATGCTGTCAAAATAATAGCAAGCGATGTTTTTCATATACATGTAGCATGATTAATTAGTTGACACCTAAAATGCTTACTTAAACTACATAACTTTCTAAAACATTCTTAAATAATCATTGATGTTCAATATATAGAAGGACAGAAGTTTATCATTGTTTAACATTTGTATCAGCTAAACTGTTTATTCTCTATCCATAGCACTTGGAGCAGTATTTTCAGCTACAGATTCTGTGTGCACATTACAGGTAGGAGTGTTGAAAAAGAGAGGGGGATTTTGCCTTAAAATAGGTGGAGATAGCAGTTTCTTAGTTTCATTCTTATGTTGCAGGTACTTGATCAGGACGAAACGCCTCACTTATACAGTTTAGTCTTCGGTGAAGGTGTTGTGAATGATGCCACATCTGTGGTTCTTTTTAACGCAATCCAAAAACTTGATCTCTCACACATCACTCCAGCCAACATTATGCAATTCATTGGCAACTTTTTATACTTATTCTTGACAAGCACTTTGCTGGGAATAGTGGTATTTTATTTTTCTGCTTTTTCATATTGTCTTGTGACTCTTTTCTATCCCCTGCATGCACATAATCCATATATCCTCATCCTATTGGATTTATAATGTGTGTGTTGCATTAATTTGTGTTCCAGAATTTAAGGATATGCTATCCATATATCCATATATCCTTTTCCTATTACTTTATTCAACTTTCATTTCCTATACATATCCTTATCACATGCTTTTATGTCTGTGTGTTATCACATGCTTGCATTGCATTGTGATATTTTGTAACTTCTTTTAATGGTATCATTCTAATTCACTATATCCCTTGTTTCTGATTTTCAGGTTGGCTTGTTTAGTGCTTACTTGATAAAGAAGTTGTATTTTGGCAGGTACTTGGAGCTTATATCTCTCTGCCTCTCCCTTTTCTATGTTATTCTATCCTATTCTGTTGGTTCTAGTAACTGTTCTTTTCTATGCCTTGTTCATTATCTCTTTTGTACCGGGAAGTGAAACTGAACCTAGTTTGTTATGGTTGATACCAGACATTCCACTGACAGAGAAATTGCTCTTATGATCCTGATGGCTTACTTTTCTTATATGTTGGCTGAAGTAAGTGTTGTAAAGCAAAATATCAATTGAATATTTATTTCTTATCATAAAGTTTCATATTTGTACTAAATGTTGGGAACTTCATCTTCCAGCTTCTTGATTTAAGTGGGATCCTTACTGTCTTCTTTTGTGGAATTGTCATGTCTCACTACACTTGGCATAATGTCACTGAGAATTCTAGAATCACAAGCAGGTAAAATAGAAGCTAAGTTGAATTTCATTTAGTTTTTCCAAATGCTAATGAAGTAGTGATGTTATCATCTTCCTTATCTTGTTTATCTATATCTTTAGGCATGCTTTTGCAACTTTCTCTTTAATCTCGGAGATTTTCATCTTCTTGTATGTTGGTATGGATGCCTTGGATATAGAGAAGTGGAGATTTGCCAGCAACAGGTATAAAATTAGAGACATTAACCAACCTTAGTTATATTTTATAAATGTGACTTATGTTGCAAGTAACTTCAGAAAATTGACATGTTCATTCATTCATTCAGTCCATGGACATTATTTGGAACAAGTGCAATACTGCTTAGCTTGGTTTTAATAGGAAGGGCAGCTTTTGTGTTCCCACTATCATTTATAGCTAATTTATTCAGAAAGTCTAGGAATGACAAGATTGCATTTAAGCAGCAGGTATGTGCTTTGAGATTTTACTGAGTATTTTAAAATCTTGAACCTAGAACAAGTCTTCATTACTTTTTCTTTTTCAAAAAGGTTGTTATATGGTGGTCTGGGCTAATGAGAGGTGCTGTATCCATTGCACTTGCATATAATAAGGTACAAGCATGGATTGTATTCTATATATGGCTAAATCTTTCTGTATTTTTCACCACTAGTTTTGTGACACAATTTGTTTTTCTAGTTCACTACATCAGGGCATACACAAGTTCAAGGGAATGCTATCATGATCACTAGCACCATAACAGTTGTTCTGTTAACTAATGTGGTAAAATTATTAATAAAAATTGGGACCATTTTCTTCACTTCTAGCATTCCTTACCTAATAATAATGTGGTTGCATGTTTATTTAGAATGTATTTGATGAATGCAGGTGGGTGGGTTACTAACCAAGCCTCTAGTAAGGTTCTTGTTGGATCCACATATGCATGTAGGAGAGAGTTCAATTTCATCTGGTTTATTTTCTGCTAAAAATCTACCTCTTCTAACAAATGGGCAAGATATAGAATCTAGCATAGACGCTGGAAACCCACTAGACTCGAGTAAACTTGTCCATCAATATTGGAGAACATTTGATGATACTTTCATGCGCCCTGTATTTGGAGGTAGAGGATTTGTACCTATTATTCCTGCTTCAACAACAGAGGACAATATACATTAGTATATTATGACTTATGAGTGGGGTACTTAGTGAGGAAAAAAATGTCACTTTTGTTGTATCAAACAATGAAAAATGTAAAGTTTGGTGTTCTAAAATTTGTGATTTTGATGAAATTTCTATAGTCCAAGCAGAGATGAGCTGCCATTAAAATGTATATTTCCAATTTGATGTTGGCATGACCCCAACGTGTATGAAGATATGAGAAGAATAATGGAAAAGTTAAACTATGGAATTTAAGAAAAATGAATATGTTATAAAGGGATTTTTTAAATATTATAAGATCCAAAATTCAAAATATGACCCCAAAACTAGCACCCTATTTCAATTTAGTTCAGCCCTAAAAATTTGTTGGACAAATGCCAGGCAACTTACCCAATTTTCAATATTTAATTTTTAAGAAAAATTATATACATTATCATTGTATCATTTATATTTAATTATCATTAATTATCTTAATAAGAAATAATACAAATAAATGACGGATGTTATACTGAAGGTGTATAAATCTTTATATTGTCATTGCATAGATATTACAATCTTAATTTTTTTATATTGTTTTAATATATACATATAGGTAGAAAATTATATTTATATATTAGATAGACTTAATGGTTATAATTATAGATGAGTGATTCCTAAATAATTTAAGTTTTTGTTATAACCTCAATGTGTACGAGAAAAAATGACTGTTGAAAATTTTCAAGGTGCTATAATATGCATCCTTCCGAGTTTTAATTTTTTTTAGCGAGTTCATTCTTTTTAGAAGTTAACTTATTTTGCTTGTCTTACAATTTACATTATGATGAAATTTGAAGTTTTCTTTTCAGAAATAAAATTAAATGTACAAAATAAAGCAACAAATTTAAACTTTGATATAAAAGGTGACACCTTAAAAGATAAAGAGTGTAGAATAAAAAAAAATATTTACAAATAAAAGATAATAAATCAACTTACAAAACAAATATTTAGAGTTGCTCTTCCAAAAAAAACTTGCATTGTTCAACAATCTGAGCTTCTAACTTTTTGATTAACTTATAAGCTATAGCCTTTTGGTAAATAGAAGTTCAAGGAAACTTTAACTTCTAAAAAGTAAGCTTTGATATTTGAATGCCAAGTTTCATAAAACTATTTTGATTAACTTCCCAAAACAAAGCATAAGAGCTTTTCTTAGTTGATATTATACAACTTTTAAAATTTTATAATGTAAATCAATTTAATCAATCTAACTAACTAATGACGCATTAATCTAAACATTGACTCAATAATCGATGACTATCCAAATTTAATAATATTGATTAATTAATATAAAATAGATTTGAATATAACGGATAGTTGAAAAAGTCATAACAAATATAATATAATGATTCTTTTCTCCCCTAATGGTAATGAACTCCAACCTTGCTTTTTTTATTTATTGAATTTATACAGTGATGTATTCATTTGTTGGATTTTGTTCTAAAAAAAATGAGTGACTAACCTTTTATTAGGGAATCAATGATATAGTAATGTGCCTACTTTTTTTTTTAAATTTATAGTATTAAATAAAAAAGAATACATGCATATTTGGACCTAAAAGGAACAAATTTAACTTGTAGTAATTGTAGGTCTAGCTTTACCAACCATAATTTTACCAAACATTATATCAGATTTAAAACCTGTGTATTTGCTTACTATATTGTTAACCACTATAAATGAATCGGACAAGTTCATTTTTAAAATTGTTTTTGTGAAAATTATGTAGTTTAAACTTGATTTATTTTATAAATGAGTTAAATTTAAAGTTTAAGTTTCACTTGTTAACAAAAATAGATTTTTCTTAACCCCACTCCTTAAAGTTGAGGATAAAGAATTATGAAGGGGTAAAAATATATTGAAAAGTTAAATCCACAATATATTAAACGTTTAATTTTAGAATGTACATAGTATCCTATCTTCAACTAGATCCAAGGTTAAGAAAATCCTCAAAATATAAGGTTCGAGCTTCATTATTATATAATTCTTTCAAAAAAAAAATTAAAAAATTTAACTATACTGGACTATAATAAAGCATATTTTTTAATATATATTTTATTACTATAAATCATAAAACACAATTCACAATCATTTGATCACGGAAAAAAAAATCCAAAAATTATATGTACTATTACAAAAATGTGCTTTTAATGTTAAAGTTTATAAAGGTTGAGCTTTAATTCATTTAAATAATTAGAGCCCAACTCCAAGTGCAAGTTTTAGGCAATTAACAAATCAAACTCAAATATTTCATCAAGAACTTAATTCATTTACAGTCTAATGAAAAAAGTTATTATATGATTCAATATCATAGTTTCAATCATATTTCTACAATTAACTTATAATAAAGACATTTAACACTAAATCCTTAATGTACTGTCATTAATAATTTAATTGAGATCATATCATCTACTCACAATTTTTACTCTAATGACACCTCATGTTCCACATCAAATTATCACAAGGAGATAACCTTTTTATATCTATAATTTTTAAAGAGATATATGTTTATCATTAATAACAAAGAGTTATATAAAAGAATGGTATAGGAGAATTCTATTCTAAAATAACATGATATTAGAACTGAATTTAAAAAAATCATAGAATTAAACGGTCTAATCATTATTACTTTCCATATTCATTAAATAGAGTATCTGGTTATATTACTTTTAGACAATTTGCAAAGAGAAAGACCATAATATTTACTCACCTTCCATTTTTTTGTTGCTATGAATTTGAAACTCATAAGTCCTACCAATGCATAAAATATTTTGACTTGTATGCTCGTGTAGTTATATGTAATGTTGTACCGTACCGTACCAGTCGGTTTAACCGGAAAATCGGTGAACCGGACCCATAACCGGTACGGTACGTATGTTATACCCCATATGCAATAGAACCGGTGAAAACCGGTTGAAAATCGGTTGAAAATCGGTCAAAACCGGTCAAAACTGATGAATCGGTTTAAATCAGCCGGTTTGTACATTTTTTTTAAATCTCAAATTTTCAATTCTTCAACTTCAATGATTGATATTTATGTCATTTATTTATATTTTGCGTTTGTTAAGTGATAATTTTGGATTAATATATGTTTTGCACTTTACACTTTGATTTTGTTAAAGACTTAATGTTGTTTGTTTTGTGTGAATTTGGAGTAAATTATGAATATGAATTATAAATCTAAATACCTACTTATTTGAAATTTTTTGTTATAGGTTTATATGTATATATAAGCAAGTATGTCCGGTTTAACCGGCATGCGGTTTAATTACTAAACTATTCGTTGAACCACTATACCAGTACCCTGATCGGTTTGCTAATTGATACAGTTTTAATAACATTAGTTATATGTTACATAGTCGATGTCCAGCAAGATATCCTTTTGTAACAATCAAAATGTTATTTTATTTTTAATTTTTTTATTCATGTAGTATTATTTAGATTAATATGAAAGAAGAAATAAGATCACTTGCCCCATACATTATCTTTTATCTTGACCAATCAAAATATTAATTTTATTATTTTTTTCCTTTTATTCATATTCATGTAAGAGCATTCTAATTCATATACTATATGACAACCTATGATAGAGGTGATTTCTACATAGGAGCCCATAGAATAAGACAAATAAATTTAAAACCAAAATCTTAAATTGTTTATGTTCTCAGTTCTTACCAATACTCGCCTCCATTCTCTTTACTCTCAACACAAAACATAGTGAAGGTATCGGAATAAATCAAAGCAAAGCACAGTGAATCTTTGACATCGAGTACTGACTTCAAACTTCAAAACACGGCTCACTCTGTCGAGTTGAAATTTGAACAAGGTGCATCCCTTTCTTCTTCTTCTTCTTCATGTTTACGTGATGGGCATTGCAAAGTTCTATTCTTTTAAGGTTTTTGTTCCACTCGATGCTAACTCGCCGTGTTTTTATAAACTGGGGTATCAAACTTTACAAAAAAATCGTTACTTTATCTTACTGATTTAAAGTTCGTATTTTCCTCCGACAAATCATCTCAATTTTGATTTATTTTGAAATTTTATATGGAAATGACATTCTTGGATTTTAAAGAATGAAGAGGCGGTTTCAATTTCTAAAGCCGGTACATTTGTCCCTTCATGCAAATCTGATATATTTGGTTCTTTTCATTGCTATCTTTTTCTTTTGTGTGTGAAAAGATTTGAATTCTTATCTTACTTTATCCTAACAAATTTCTTATCTTATATCATTATCACTCTAAATATTATTATTTTTCATTATAAAACTTTATGACAGGCGTGCTACTTCTTTTCTTGTGATCCTTAAATTTTTGGTTGGGGAATTCAAGGTTGTATTTGTTGTTTCATTGTGTAGCTTCATATATATAGTTTCTTGGCGTTGGTGATAATCAAGAGAAAAGAATAATGATGAGTCCATCAATGAAGAATAAGCCATCACACTTTTGGTGGCTAGAAAGCCATATCAGAACTAAACGATCTTCATGGCTTCAATCCACTCTCAATGGTATCCACTCTCTTCCTTATTAATTTGATTTACTAATCTTGATTGAGTCTTCACCTATGGCTACCGTGTATTATGATTTTTTTTAGTATATTTGTTTCATCAATGAATGCTATGCAATTTTTTATTCTTACAAATTATGAAAGTAAGTTGGTCTAGTTTTTCAAACACCTGGAATTTGGGAAATGAAAAATGAATGACATACGTAGTATGGGCGTTAGGGAGAATGGTTTTAGTGACACTGGTTTTCATGGTTGATTTTCATTCATTGATTCATGAGTTAGATTAGAGAGGCAAATGTTTTAAAAAAAAACAAAGGAAAATGCAACTTTGACATATTTATTTATTTATTTAATTATAATAAAATTATATTTTTGTTATTTATTTAATTATAATAAAATTATATTTTTGTTGAATGAAGTTAAGAAATATTGAAGGTGACATGTTGTTTGTAAAAAGGAGGTTTTAAAAGTTACTTTCCAAGAAGATTACTTAAAAGTAACATAGCTTTATTCGCTTCCTAATTTTACAATGAGAGAATATTATAAATTTATGTAATTTAATTGCATTTTTAGGAAAAAAATATTGCAAAGTGTCAAAAAATATTAAAATAAAATGAATCAATAAATAAATATTACCTGTTGAATTATAATAAAATATTAAATATTTAATGAGTGAAAAAATTGATTTTAAATTATTTATATATTTAATTACTTTAGTAATTATTTAACTAATAAATAACACCCAATATAATTTAATGACTCATGGCCATCAATCATTCTTAGACTCATTGTTATTTTTTATCTGCCTTTTGACTTAGTTTGATTATGATACGAGTTTAATTTTGATGTTAGTATATAAGTATACGGTTTTTAGTAATGTGGCAATACATGGGTTGATAATGTACATTGATAGGATATAGTTAAGGTATGTGATTATAGATAGGGAATAAGGAAATGAAGTTATAGATGGTTGTTTATTGCAGAGCTAAATTAGAAGACAAAGGGAATGTTAAAATTAATTGAAGAAGATGCAGATTCTTTTGCAAAACGTGCAGAGATGTATTACAAGAAGAGACCTGAGCTTATAAGCATGGTTGAAGATTTCTATAGGACACACCGTTCTTTAGCTGAGAGATATGATCAAGTTAAACCAGACACCGGATTTCGCCAACTCAAGTTGTTTACTTTTGGAGATAATGGTCATGATATTGATTCTGAGGATTGTGATGTAGATGAGTCTATGGAATCTGAAGTTGATGATCCTGAGAAAGAAGAGGAAGAGAGTAACTGCACAAAAGAGAATGAAGTTGTGTTTGTGAATGCAAATGATGAAGTTATGAGGCTGAGCAAAGAAATTGAGAGACTTAATGAAGTGAACAAGGCTTATAAGGATGAAATCAACCAGAAAGATAAAATATATGGTGAAGTAATGGTGCTGAGGGAAGAAGTTGAAAGGCTTAAAAATGAGAATAAAGCACAGAAGGATCAACTCAAGCAGAAAGATGAAGATAAAATAGAGGTGATAAGACACCTTAGTGTAGCCATGGATGTCCTGAAGCAGGAGACTGTAAAGTTGAGAACTTTAATTCCTGAGGAGTCTAAGAAGAAATGGAAGAACTCATTTGAGTTCAATGAAGTCATGAGAGCACTGTCACAGAAATGGTTTTATGGCAGGATTACAAGGAATCAGACTAAGTTATAGCTCTCTTGATGTAGTTCAGAAGGTTAGTGATTAGAGTAATTCTGTAGAACAGATCTTAACTGAGATGTTTATATAGGGAGTTAGGGACCTTTGGTATACAAAGACAGAGAATCCTAGTGTACTTTCTTATATAAGTAATTAATGTTTTACTCATGCCCTTTGTTAGTGATACATGCATTCATCTAGATGTCTTATAGAACTAATTAATATGTTTCAGATGTCTCAATTTTTAATTCATCTATGTATTCTATCCCACTCAATAGCCCCATCACTCCTTTTCATGCTTCAAATGGTTTCTCATGTTCCTCAATGCCAAGTGTTCTTTATTAAAAGGTTCTTTCTGCAACATCAAATTTGTTATGTGGTTCAAGGGAAAGTGCACAAGACAATCAATTACTGGAATCAATGGTCATATAAGAAGAGGGAGCATGTCCTTGCATCTACTGAATTCTACATTCTACTCAATGACAGTGACAATGCATTTTTTAAAGCGAAACAATGAAATAAAAATAAATTTAATGATCATGGGAAGTAATAAAACAATAGAGTATAGTATATACTCAAAAAAGGGAAGGAAAAACTAACTTACATTGATAATGAAGAGAAAAGCTTAAACAGCACAAGTTAACATGACCTCTCCTCAGCTATATTGGCTTATTTCTGATCTGAATTGATTGATATAAACAAACTTAAAATGTCTACTAGTCTTAAATTTTAGACACATCACATTATTACTACTACCACCACTCATCAGTCAAACATGCCTAACATTAATGCTGAGAAAATATGCTTTGAGAACCATAAGTAGAAACACCAACATCTACTCAGATGCCATGAAGCTTCATCATGCAAATTACCATCATGCCAAGATGTAAAATTGTATAAAGTGGCAGAGACGCGCCCTTGGAAACTGGAGCTGGAGCTGGAGTAGACACAGATGGTGGAAAAGCAGATACAGATCCTGGATTACCAAAAACATCAATGTTGGGAGGGCTTGGGCTCGAAGGAATGGTAGGTAATGAAGACTCTGATGGAGAAAAAGCAGCTCCACCTGGTGTAGGAAAAAGAGGCTCAATATCTGGTGACAGTGCTAGAGGGGCATCTGATAACATAGCTGGTGCTGCTGAGATGGTTGAAACATGCATGTTTTGCATAGAAGCTAAGGCCAATGAACAGTTGCATGCAATTAAGGCCATGAACATTGATGAGAATAGTAAACAAAAGGAAGCCATAAAAGAAGGGTGAAAATCAATTGCCTTATGATATGAAGTCTAATAAATGTGACTCAAGAGAGAAAACTGTACTGTTGTTGCCTTGTTGGAGAAACTGAGAAGGTTCATGATTAAAGCACAAAACTTAAAAGGGGTCTACAAAAAGTGGTGGTGGGCTCCTAATTGTTAGTGCCAATTGATGATTTAGAACTTTTTTTATGTCACAGCTGCACATTGTATGCTACAGGACAAAGATGATGTAGTAAGTCACTACCTTATGGAGTACATGAATGCTAGCTAGGTGTCCAAGACATAAAAGTAAACACCAAAAAGATGAATGCAAAGCACAAGGAAATCCATGCAAGCCAATTTACTCCACTTGAATGAAATATGGAAATGAATGCTTTATATACATAATGAAATCATTAGAAATTAAGTTAATAGTATTTATTCATTCATGCATTCCTTATTTAATTTGGTGGGTTTTTGGGTCACTTCACATTCCTTATTTCAATAATGAACAGGACATGTGAAACTAAGATATGTATTTGATTGTTGGGTAGACACCACACTACTTTTTAAATATGAATGAAAATGACATGATATTTTGAGTGGTAGGGAATAGAGAGCATGAGCAGCAAATTGTGTAAATAGTGCCATTCTTATATGGCAAATAACTTACATCACAGTAACCCCACTCCACCAACTGCTGTTAAGATTGTTCATCAAGTTGAGATGGTCTAGTTGGTATAAGACTCTAGATTAAGGTTTTGGTCTGTTATAAGAAGTTTCAAATATAGAAATTAGTATTGAAATATTTAAATGATTTCTAATTTTTAATAATCACAAACATATTCGAATGCCATAGTTTCTTTCTTGTTGGAACAGAATTTAAATTTCCAAGACATCAATAGCTTAATGAAATGTACTTAAAATATTACATCAGATGCATGAAGGTTTTTAAGAGTCACTCTTATGTGCACTGCCTAAAAATATAAAATGCAACATGAAAATATGAGATCAAACCTGAAGTGAACATTCAGGTTTTATCAAATAAATGAGAATGATAATAAAGAATAAAAACTAAGTGAAAAGCTCTTTCCTATCCCTCTCCGGAAAACCCAAAAATTAAGAGGAGGGAAGAAAATATTATTGCTTCTTACATGCCCCAAGGGTAGCAGCATAAAACCATTCATGTGTTCACACTTCACATCAAAGTTAGTTGACACTATGGCTGCAATTTTTGCTGCCCCAAAATGTGACCATTTGCTTCAAGTATTGCTGCAATGAGAAATTCACACTGACAACTCCAAGTGAAAATTTATCATGCCCAGAAAAGCCCATCGACCCCAATTTCATAATTTGAAACCGGGATATCGCCAAATTCCTTCTCTGCTGATGGTTCACCTTCGAGTGAATTCACATATGGTTTCAATAGATCTGGAGATCTCTCAGATGGGATACCATAATCTGCTAGTATGCATGACGAAGCAGTAGCAACAGCTTCTCTCTCCAAAACAGCAATATAACTAGCTTCAAATTCAAAATACAGATACCTATCCTTGCATGCTGATCAAGAGCAAAACAACAGGATAGTCCTGAGATATATTGCAAAAGAAAATGAATGCACAATAGATAAAGAAGGCTACAACTTACAATCAACAAGGTGTGCAAGGTGTTGGATATTTTTAATTCGAGTTCCATTTAATTTTAAAACCTGCAAAAAAATAACATTATTTGAGAAACACACATGAAGTGGGGGGAATGTGGCAATCAATCTTAAAAATTGGATATGACTTGCCTGCAGATTACTCATATCTTCATAACCTATATTGACTTCATTTGCTAAGACCTATCAATCAGAAAGAGAAGCAAAAGAAAATTAGACCACAGTACCTGTACCTTACAAATAAACTTAACATTTTACTTTAAAATGCTTAATGCTATGGCATTGTTGAGTAAATTAACAAAATGAATATCAAGGTCAAAAGTAAATGCTACATGTGATGCAACAATTCCAAGAATACAACAAAACATCATTTACAAAATTTTCATAGAAGAAATCTAGCAACCAACCTGTGAAAGGATTACAATCTGTTCCCCTTCAAACCTTGCCAATGAGTAGCGCGCCTTTGCCAATAATTTTAGCTGACGAAGGAAAAAATATGCGACTCATTCAGAAACTAATTGCTTTCAACTTTGTGCTTTAACGTTGACCCATACAAGTTTAGAACTTACCCCTATAGTATCTTCACATTCCTCCCTGCCAAAGGTTTAAGAATTAATGAAATAATAACAATTAAAACACCAGCAAAAAGGAGCAAGTTCTCCCAAGACTAAAAACCATGAATACTTCCAAATATGAGAATAAATGCTACATACTCGATCAATGGCTCTGAAAGGGGTGTGAAAACTAAACCAGCAATTATTAGATAGGAAGGCTGACCTTCATCAATGTGATATGGAACCTTGAAGTTGAAGAGAGAGAGAGAAAATTACAAAACAGAGAGTATCAGATCAAGAAAGTCAAGAATTTGATTGGTACCAAATGTCTATAATATAAAACATTACCAAATGAACTCGTGGATTTAAAACAATTTTAACATTCATTGATGTCCCTGCTCTGATGATCCCAAGCTCTGCAGTATCACCTGCAAATCTGTACAACAGAATGCTACTTAAAATTTAACCTCACAATTATCATACAAACATACATCAAAATCTGGGGAACAGTGCAAAGTACGCATTCAAGGTGTTAATATTACAAAGGTAAAAGCTCATTGATATAACCATGTAAAAAGTTTATTAGCAAAAGCAAGCATGATAATACTAAAATTTAGTGATAAACTATAAATCAAATGCACTTTTTAATTTGTCTAATTTGGAAGAGAAAGAAGCCCTTACTTTTGACTAATGAGGTAGTGGAAGGCAATTCGCTCATTTGATCGGAACGGAACTGTTCCTTCACAACCGACACGGACATCATCAAATCTGACAATCACATCACCCTGAAATTGCAAGTTTTCTCTAAAATGTTAATGTGTGGGCCAATGGGTTTTAGCAGATATTCTTAGGTTAGTTCCTTAGGTATGCCTTCTCCCACTCCTCTCTTTTAAAGGTTAACTAAAAATATCACCAAATTAATTACATAACAGAAGACACAAATGATTTTTAAACAAGGATGAGAATTGAGAAGATATCACCACAGCACTTGACAGTTCACACACCTCGTGGCAATTTTTTTTTAAAGCAAGCACAGTTTCTGATAACATTTAGACTCCAAAGCTAGGTCAGCCTTTTATTTCCAACAAAAAAGATAGCATTTTATGTTGAACTTGCATGTTCCCTCAAGAATCCACTTGTACAAATTTCAAAAGCAGTGGATGATTAAAAAGCAAAAAAAAAAATGATTTGAAGTTTTCGCTCATGGGCAATGGAAGGACAATATCTTGCAAATAGAAACTATTAACAATACCTCCTTTAATACATTATTTGCATCAGATGTTGGTTCAACTCTACGTACCAATACACCCTGTCCAGTACGGGAATGTGAAATATCAAAGCCAGTGCTATAAAATCATATATATATAAACATGGTATTGCCAACTCAGACATATCATAATAGAAAAATGTGTTTGCTAACAACATAGCCTGCAACATGATTGAAAATCTTGATACAAAAACTATTGCTTCATCTGCAACTTCTATGGGGGAAAACAGCAATAATTGCGCCACACCAGAAACCCTATCATCAAGCACTCAATAATTAATAACTGTCCTACCAAGTGACAAAGGAGCCAAGGCATTCCCACTAATATCTCCACCAAGCAATTCACCAGTGTTTATAAAACTAGAAATCTCAACACCACCAAATAAGAAATACTCATTTCCCCCTCATCCTCCTGCTCTAGCATCTCTTCTTAGGATATTTAATTTTGACTATTTATAACTTATCCCTGCTCCTCCTCTTTTTTCCAGTCTCTACTCTTCCTGCCTTAATCAACTCCTTCCATTTCAGGCCCTCAAAGGACCATCCTTATCCTACACACGCAGCCGACATGGCACAATCCTATGGTAATCACTACAAGCTCTACGGGCATAACGCTAATTAAATATTCAATACAGGCCCACAATGTGCAGTTAATCTATTAAATTATGAATGACTGAATATGAGCTAACAAGACAAGGTAACAGTACAATATGATATTAATCAGGACACTACCTCATTACTCTTTACTTTCAAACATGCTCGCAGTGCAGGATTTTCCAGCTTCTGTATAAGCACACCAAGGGAAGCAAAACCTGGGAACAAAAACAGTTTTAGACCACCAGTACAGTTAGCATATTAAGCTTGATTTGAAATAGACATAACAGATAATAGCCTTTATGAGCAAGACTATGACATGTTTTGAGAGTGAGATTGATTCATATAAAATGGTATTGACAAATAATAAATTCCTCCGAGCAGTATGATGCAACTGCACTAGTAAACATAATAGCTCACCAAATATACACATATTTTCTTAGAACTTACCAGTATACCTGCCATTCTTTTCATAGTCGGTCAGAAAATGAGATACAACTGTTGTTGGAATCACATATCCAATATTCTCAGCATCATCAGATCTGAGGACCTAGAGGTAATGTCCCATAAGAAAATGACCCAGAACCAACAGGAAAATGTAATGAAATTTCGGGTAAGTTAGCACAAGGCACATATATCTGATATGAAGAAACAATATTTCTAAACTAACATAATTAATCAACTGAAGTGGTTATTCTCCTTAACAGGATTATTTTAAAATGTCATTGATTGCAAGTGTCAGAGTACATAATTTCCCCCCTACAAAGTCGGCCTGTCAAAGCAAACTATACAAGCAAGTAAGCATTAAAACATCAACTAACAGCAGGCCATAAAGTCTACCTGAAATGCCACACCAATGCACTCGCCTTGGGCATTGAATGCCGGGCCTCCGCTATTACCTAAAATTTAACAAATGCAAGCAATGGCTATTGCATCAATGCATAATACTTCCATATCAGGAAGAAGTTATTTCGATAGTGGGTGGGAGTTATACTATTCAGAAAAGGAAAATTAGACTAGAGATTTTTTTTGGTGGAGAGGAGACAAAAGTAGAAGTTAAACCACATTAAGATACACTGACCAGGATTTATTGCTGCATCAATTTGAATGCCCAACAAATCAGATGACCCATGTGCATATGATGTGACCTGATTACAGTTTTTTGAACAATTGAGCACTAAAATCCTAGAACAATTTTTTTTGATTCATTTCACGATTGATGCAATAGTAAATTTCACATTCAAGATATCAAACCTCTATGCGAGATACAACTCCCTTTGTCACTGAAATTGTGTCTCCTCCAAGGGGATATCCCACAACAGTTACCGAATCCTACCAGATATGAAAAAATTCAAAGAAATTTCAGTTCAAAATCCAAACAATGCAAACAGAAATATACATAAAAAACTTAATACTTGACATACTACAAATGCTATAAAAAGTGGTCCAATTAATTACTAATTCTTTAATTTTTCATAAATTTATTAAAACCATAAAGTCTTGGCAGTTGGTGTCGAATACAACAATAACAACAAGTGATGAAAATAAATCAGCTACTTTTTTGTAACCAGAAGTGGTGGAGACTGGAGAGTGAGTACAAAGGGAGAAAGTAAGTAAATTCACGCTTCCATGTAGAAGATGAAAGTCTCTTGGAATAGAATAGTATTGTTTCTCTTGTCAGATAAGCATTTGAAACCAAACACTGATCAGATGATATGAATCAGCATTGTTTCTAAATGCATGCTATAGATATTACTTTTTCAGCAATTGCATATGTTATTTTAACAGATTTTAAACGCTTAATAGCCAGAAAGAAAGCTACTGCTATCATCCTGTACCTGACACTTGACAGGAAAATATCATTTCAACCTAGTTCTATAAATCCATCTAACACCTCAGATATTGTTCATTACCAGGAAGAAGTACAAAGCAAAATGCAAACATATTCCCAACAAGGAATGATGAACTGAAAACCTGAAGATGTGGCAAACGTCCAAATCTGAGAGGTTCCACTTCTCTCCAAAACTCATCACTTTCTACTGAAAGCAAAGCTATGTCACAATCAACACCTCTGGCTAAAACCTGTTGCATCACTCAAAAGTAAAGCAAATATATGAACATATGCTAAATATAAGTATCTCAAGAGCATTCCCTTGTCCGTTGAATATTATCATGTGGTAAAACAAATTATTTCTACGTTAATGTTTCGTCATGATACAGGTATCTGATGGTTACTTATCCATAATGATAAATATATAAAATAAAGGTCATTGATTTATAATATAACTTCTACTTACAAAAACTTATATTTTTCTGTATCATAATAAATTAAGAAAGATCAGACAAATGAATGTGTGCTCACCAGGAACTAATTTCTTTGAATCATCAAAACCATTTTGTGCCAGACAGCTCTTAAGTTATTGAAAAGGGTAACAGTCACTACAAGTTACCTTGATTACAATAATCGAAATCCATAAAATTGTAAAGGAAATTCCCAACCCTTCCAAGTTGCTATTGAGTCATTGACCCATGCTTCCTGAAGTTTCTACCATGTATAACCTACTTCTAGCCATTAGGGTAACATGCACTCTATAATTGGTTCATTGAAAATATACAATGTACACTCTAGAGATATTGATAGTCAGAATTTTACTATTTGGGAATCACAAACCCTAGAGATATAATATTTTTTCTCCACTTATACATTTTGTAAGTAACTTAATAAGACTTTTATGGTTGTTACCCTCTGCTCTTAGCATGCTATCAAGGATAAGTGAGATAATACTACCGAGCAAATATCTTAAGCAATTTGTTCTTGACATGGAAAGGTTGACTAGATAGTAGCATACTGAGAAAACACATGGACAACTCCTTCATTGGAGACATACCTTAGCCACATATTTTGTATCATCCCCTCTCCTCTTGACTTTAACCTGCAATCATCCCCAAAGTAAAAATTTGATCTTCTTAACTTGCTTAATGCACCACCTCTTACAAATAATTGGCTAAAGTAGAAATCTTAAAAGAATATCGATAGAAAGTTTTTGTTTTAATGGGAACGCAGTGTATAAGCTTATAAATACTTTCCACTTTTGGTTGCCTATTTCATAACTAAGGTTCCTATGGCAACTGATTCTAAAAACTTACTATAAACCCAGTAATAAATTTATATTACAAGATATACAATCTACTGAAGATAGGACAATTCAGGAAATTACCTGTGTATCATGTTCCACACAATGTGCATTGGTTAATAGTTTCCTACCTCCAATCATAAATGCACTGCACAAGATGCGGCATGTAAGATTAAGACAAGAAGGATTCTTAATATTCTACAGTTCAGGTTTTAAAAATCTTGCCTTCCAGTACTTGTGTATTGTCTCTGCTTTTGCCAAGGAAGTGAATAATCTGGGGCAGTATGGGTGCAGTAAACCTAAAGAGGTCACAGAAACAAGATATCTGAAAGCAAAGCAAATGAATACAAGAGAAATACAAATGTATAACATAACAGTATTATATGAATTAACAAGAAGGTTATTGTTCATTGTTCAAAAGAGGAACAAACACTGTTTTAAGCTACTGTAAAGCGTAAAACCGTGGACATATAGAAAAGACAAAAGAGTCTACTTAACAGAAGGAAAGGTGCCAAATCATATTATAACAAATGAAATTCAGATTTAGGTCAATTAATAATATTGAACTTGAAATCACCAGGCAAGCTAAAGGCATGAAATAAATAGCATAATTGGTGTACCCAAACAAATTGTTCGATTTTGACTTTGAAATTCAAGGAGCACCCCTTCGCAGACAATCGTTAACTACAAAAAGCACAAAAGGTGACTTAAATTTTACCTTCACAACAGCATTAAGGAAAGCTGCGTTTTGTATGTTACTGGGTTCAACCTGAAACTGAATACAACAATTTGAAGAAATTAAGAAAAGCATGCTATGAAAAATAATCAGGTTCATGAAGTAGCAATAAAGATCATAAAAAACGGGTCGCTCTAATTAAAGGCTCTTCTATTAAAAAAAAGGAAAGATGACTCTTGTTTCTCATATTATACCCATCTCCTTATTTCCCCACCAATGGCACAGGGTGGCATTCTGTGCCAACACCGAGAAATTACTCTTTAGGGTCAGTTTGCGAGTTGGACTTTGGAGGGAAGGAAAATGGAAGACTTGAGAGCCTCTCACAAGTGTATTTTATGGTTCTAATGCCATCCCCTTTCCTCCATTATCCTCCAAAAACCAACTTGCAAAGAGACCCTTAATGGCCTAAAACTGAAAGTGAAGAGAAGGAAAATGTACAGATGAGGGAATTGGATGCAAAATATGTTAGTGGACCAAATCACAATTACAGCAAATATAAATCATACTAACCAATATCCTATGTACTCAAACAGTCAAACCCAAAAAAATCATTTGGGTTTTTGTAACTGAAACATATCAATGAATGTTTGAAGAATTGGATGCATGCCACAAACAGTAGGTGCCGACACCACGATCTTTAAGTGAGAATTCTGTGAAATCCTACAATTAGAGCCAATTCCCTGTGGTGGACGTACTTATATTTTTAATTCAACTAGTGCCTGAAGATTGCAATATTATGCTTTATGTTTCCACACAAAGATTGCAGTGCCTGAAGCATAACTTTCTTGAGACAAAAAAAAAACATAGCTTTGGGACAGAGGGGCCTCCAATTCAACTAAAAAACATAACTTTGGGACAGAGGGACCTCCAATTCAAGTAAAAAACATAGCTTGTGTTGATAAGGCATCATTGAATTAATTTTACAAATTGCAATAAGTGAAGTTACCTAGCCAGTATCATGCAAAAAATGGAAGTAAAAACTAAAAAGTGTAGTACCTGTTGATCATTGGAGGCAAAGACAGAATCCTTATCATTCCTAGTAATGCCAAATCCTTTAGAAGAAGAAGCTTGTTGGGGTTTAGCCACATTCCCTCTTTCATCCTTTGATTGTTTTTTCTTCTGCACTACTACACCTTCCCTCTTCTGCAATTTCAAATGCTAAAACTTAAACTATAATCCTTCAACTTTTCAATACAAAAAACAAAAAGTAAATATAAAGTTTGAACAATAATAATAATAATAATAAGAGGGTATACTTGTTGAGCATTAGATTTAGTGGAAGAAAGGCGTGAATTGGAAGTTGAGCGTGCATGGTTGTAATGGAGGGAAAGTATGGGTTTGTGAGAGGAGTACTGGAATTTAACTGTGGACCATAGCGCAGAGGATAAGGAAGTAGTAATTGCAACACCCATTTTCACTTCACTTCATGCTTCTGCAACACCACATCTACTTTGGAATCATATCCATATTAACATCTTAACTACTATATATATTTTTTAAATATTACATCTTATCTCATTTCTTCAGATGGATACCTATTTGCTTTAGTTCTTTTTTAATTATCGACAAGTTGATTATCTACATGCATTATGTTATATGGGTATTAATCTTTTTTTTATTCCTGATATATTCTTTTTTTTGGTTATCGTGATCATGGGCTTCACATAGGAGATCAGCCCAAACATTACAAAAACGTGATCTAAGAGAAGGGTTGGAATCTTGTTTCTAAGTATAAAAAATAATTTTTTTTTCTTCTTCTTCATTTTAGATTATGTAGTTGGTTATAAATTATTTAACTTTAGAAAATGATATATCCTCGTATGAAATATTTATATTTACAAAAAATTGATATATGTCATAAAATAATACTTAATCATTTATTACAATTTACAAGTGACATATGTTAAGATTCACTAAACTATTCAATTTTGTGACTGTTTATCATATCTAACTTCTCTAAAAAAATATTTTCTTATATCTGAACTCATTTTCTGTTCCTAGCAACTGTGGCTGTTTACCATAACAACCCAACTTAGAAGACCAAATGAACAAGAATGAAACATTTAATAAATGGTAATCATTGATGAATGAGAAACTATTTTATTTTTATGGGCGATGATGAAACCCCACATGATTGTGTTTTCTATTGAATACAAAAATCAACAAACACATGATTTCCCCTAAACAAACACCTACACAGGTTTCTTCTTAAGAAGAAAGATCTCCTTGAAAATTTCACAAATAGGAAAACTACTCACTGAATAATCCCTTTCATATCACATACACATAATTTGGTTACATAACTACACAAATTCAGACTAAATTCATGGATGCATGAATATGTTTAAAAGATGTAAATGTCACAAATTCTATTGCACTTGGTCAGGTTCTGGATAGTCTAAATTCTTAAAAGATGTAAAACCTCCATCCACAATCAAATTATGTCCACTAACATATTTTGCATCATCAGATGCAAGATAAAGTGCTGCATTTGCAATATCATTGGCTTCACAAATTGCTCCCTTTAGTACACCCAAATTATTAACAATTTCCACAACTTTATGAGCATCAAGATGTCTATATATCTCACTCATATGTTTCATAGCAATAGGGGTGGGAATTATAAAAGGTGATATACAATTGACTCTGATTCCATACTTGCACAGCTCTGAAGCCAAAGATTTAACCATGCCTATAAGAGCAAACTTGGACACCGAGTAGGAGTGAGTGCCCATCCCTCCCATCACTCCACTAACACTTGCTGTACATAGAATGGAACCTGATCCGCGCGGGATCATTACACGTGCAGCATGCTTCATACCTGCCATAGCGCCGTGAACATTTGTACTCATATCTTTGTCAAACAAGGCCAAGTCCAGGTCCACAATGCTTGGGGGATTGCTACAAAGTATCCCAGCATTATTGTACATGATATCAAGCTGGTTGTGTTCAGAAATGGCAAAATCAACAGCTCTTGATATGTCTAACTCTTTGCTGACATCGCACGTTATGAAAGTAGCATTTGGTCCTAATTCTTTTGCAGTTTCTTGGCCACTTTGTTGTTGGATGTCGGCGATGATTACCTTTGCACCATTATTAATGAATTGTGTTGCTGTAGCCTTTCCTATGCCACTTGCTGCCCCAGTGATCAGTGCTACTTTGTCTTGTAGCTTCCTAGATCACCAAAATCAAATGCGAAATTGCGAATGAAGGGCTTAAATGACAAAGATCTCTAGACAACATCATATGGTAGTGTACACAGCAAATTACATACAACAGCAATCAATTTAATGCCATTGCATCAAATACAAGGAAAAAGAGCTGAAATAAATCATATAGTTCATTCACATTATGCTACAAAAAGTGGTATATCAAATGCATGTAAAAGAGCTCAATCAGTGAACTGTATAGGAGTCTCAGCTTGTAGCATCTGTAACTTTGGAGTCTCAGTTTTGAGCCAAAATGATTGACTCTATTACTGGACTGACTTTATGCAGTTTGGTTTTATTCCAAATGCAATTTGACCCTTATTTTGTTGTGCTTTTCCAAGTTCTCAATGTTGTTTCTAAGGTGAGAAAAATTCCTTTTAATGCATTTAATTGTAACAAGTTAAGCTTTGGTTTGAGAGAAGTGTTAAATTATTTTTAAAAATATACCATATATTGTACCTGAGGATATTTTGGAATATCTTAGTTGTCTCTTAGATTATATTATGATATTAATTAGTTATCTAACTAGCAGAGCAATTTGAGTAGAGGACAGAAATGTAAATCAAAGACAAATGTAAAGGATAATTTTGTAATACCTGCCAGTGTTAGTAGACAAAAACCTGTGGAAGTTCTCAGCTACCAAAGCCCTTGAATAGGACCCATTTTCACTGTATCTGCCAATTAGCAGCAATATAGTGAGCTTGAATGGCAGATGAAAGTGGAAAGTAGAGCATAACTTCCTGTACTTAATTTTGCAATCATATTTTTTAGTCATCAAACGGAATAGATACATAAGAAAATCAAACAAACTAAAACAGATAGAAAACTGAAGTCAGAATAGTGAAACCAACCTCAAACCAATTCTTAACATGATTTTCTACCAAATAAAAAAGGCTCACAGAGAGGGAGTTACTAGTTATCTGCTGAGCTTGGTTTGAGAACATATAATAAGACTTCACATATAATTTTGTCGTTTGAGAAAGTGGATAAATAATATATAGTCATTATAACATTATCTTAAAGATAGTATGAAGATTAAATAATAAAAATCAAGCCTAGTCAGCTACATAATATTATATATATATATATATATATATATATTAAAATGGTGGGGGTCATGAATAAGAAATAAAAACTTGAAGAAAGAAGGAAAAATAATAATATTTTTACAAAAGTGTAAGAATAACATTTCATACTAAAATAGAAGAAAACACGAAGCATAAAAATGTTAACAAAATGATTGATTAACTTTTTTAATAATCGATTATCATATATAAAGCTTAGCTTAACTAATAACGAGATAATCAATTAATCATTTTGTTTATCCATTATCCATAACAGAATTACAACTAAACAACATCTAGATAATCGATTAACTATATTGTTAATCAATTATACAGAACAAAATATACAACTATTTTAATATCCTGCAAAAGTTGGAATGTATGAAACATTCCAAGCTTGAAATGATTGTATTGAACACCAAATATACTCTAATACCTCTTCTTGCCGGTGAGTGAATCTTCATCTCCTGGTCTTGAAATCATAATGTCAAGCAATACAGATGCTTAACCACCATAGGCAGAAGCAACTTCATCCAAATCTCAATCATCTACTTTGACATAACTTTAATCTGTTAAATGTAATTACAAACTAGTTTGATTAAGAGTATATTAAGTCTAGATTAGTTAGGCTTAATGGTTTAGTTACTTTGAGAAACTTCTATAAATAGAAGGCTGTTAATAATTTTCAAAATTCAGTTTTGCCAAATATAGCAAGTTTACTATTCATCATCTTCTACCTTTGGATTTTCTCTGCAATCTCATTCTTTCTCTGTTTTACTGTTTTGTGTTGTTGTGTGGCAATTCCAACAGTGGTATCAGAGCCTTGTGTGATCAAAGGAGTTGTGGGTGTGATTATTTTCTGCTGAACCGAGGAAGAAAGAAAAGTAAGCAAGAAGATCAAGAGGAAGATGTCAAACCCGAGTGGCATTGCTATGAATTTACCCATTTTGGATGGCAAGAACTTTGATCATTGGTGCATCCAAATGAAAGCAATCTTTGGATTTCAAGATTGTTGGGAAGTTGTGCTAGATGGAGTTCCTACATTGAGTGAAAACCCATCAGAAGCCGAGAAGCTGGAGGTGAAAGAAGCCAAGAAAAGAGACTGCAAAGCAACCTTCCTCATCCATCAGTGTGTGGATAGGTCGAATTTTGAGAAAATCTCAACGACTTCAAGTGCCAAAGAGGCATGAGAGGTGCTTGACAAATGCTACTCAGGTGGGGTAAAGGTGAAAAAGGTGAAGTTGCAACTGATGCGTAGGCAGTATGAGCTGCTTCAGATGGAGGAAGATGAGTCAATATCTGATTACATCTCAAGAATTCGTGGGTTGGTGAACATGATGAAATCCTGTGGTGATCAAGCTGTGGAACAATGTGTGGTGGAGAAGGTGCTCAGAACCTTAACACCCAAGTTTGATCATATCATTGTGGCCATTGAAGAATCCAAGGATCTAGACTTGATGAAGCTTGAGGAGTTGCAAGGTTCATTGCAAATTCATGAACAAAGGATGCTGGAAAGATTAGTGGATATGAAATCCTTACATGCCTTGAGTGCTCAAATCAAGAAGAAGCTAAGTCTCTTGGATCAAGATAGATACAATAGAGGCAAGGAGAAGTGGGTTGAAGGCAAGAAGTATGATTCAGATCATCACTCAAAACCTGAGCACAATCACAAGAATCCTAACTCAGTGTCAAGATTCACTACAAACAGATACAATCCTAGTGAAAAGAAAAAGAAGGATAAAAGCAAAATCCAATGTTATGGCTGCAAGGAATGGGGACATTAGGCATCTGAGTGCAAGTCAAAAAGAAGGCATAAAGTTGCAGAGGCAAGGCTGACTAAGGATGAAGAATCTGAAGATGAGGTCTTGTTGTTGGTAGAAGGTGTGATTTCAAATGAGGATGAAATCCAGACTCACTGTTTAGTGCAAGAAAGACAAGACTCTAAAGAAGCTAGCTCAATGATGTCAACAAATACAGATAATGCAGCCTCTGAATCTTGGTATCTAGACACAGGGTGTTCCAATCATATGACTGGACACAAAGAATGGTTTATCTCCCTTGATGATTCAGTGAAGACCAAGGTGAAATTTGCAGATGATAGCTTTATCAATGCAGAAGGAATTGGCATGATCCGGATTCAGAAAAAGGATGGCACAACTTCAGCAATTTCAAATGTATTGTATGTGCCAAGGATGAAGAATAACCTAATCAGTCTGGGGCAGTTGCTTGAGATGGATTACAAGATTAATATGGAAGACAAAATGCTCAGGATTTTCAACAACAAAAGGAGACTGATCTTGAAGGCTCCACTCTCTAGTAATAGGACCTTCAAGATTGGAATTCAGCTTGAGAATCAGAAATGTCTCATATCCTCAACTAATGAGACAAAGATTTGGCATCAGAGATTTTGTCACCTGAATATGAGAAGCCTCGAACACATGAGCAAGCTTGGTATGGTGGTTGGTCTTCCTGCTATAAGAGGTGAGGGTGATTGGTGTGAAGTATGCCTCACTAGCAAGCAGACTAGGAATAAGTTCTGCAGTCAAATACCAATCAGAACAAGCAGGCAACTTGAAATTGTATCCTCGGATGTGTGTGGTCCATTTGAAGAGAAATCACTTGGTGGAAACAAATACTTTGTGACCTTCAAGGATGACTTCACTAGGAAGCTGTGGGTCTATCTGATCACAAGGAAGAGTGAGGTGCTTGAGAAGTTCAAGGTATTCTTAGCTGCTGCAGAAGTTCAGTGTGGTAATAAATTGATGGTATTAAGGAGTGATGGAGGGGGTGAATATGTATCTCATGAGTTCCATGAGTTCTGCACCAAGGAAGGCATCACTCATAAGGTGATTGTACCATACACTCCTCAACACAATGGAGCAGCTGAAAGGGTGAACAGAACCTTACTCAACATGGTGAGAAGCATGTTGAAGACAAAGTCCCTTCCCAAAAGGTTTTGGGGTGAAGCAGTGTCCATTGCAGCATATGTCTTGAACAGAAGCTCCACAAAAAGGCTCAATGATGTGACTCCTGAAGAAGCCTGGTCTGGGATCAAGCCTAGTGTGAAGCATCTGAGAGTTTTTGGGTCAATCTGCTTCAAACACATACCAGATAGCAAGAGAAGAAAGCTAGATGACAAGGGTCAGAAACTAATCCTCGTAGGCTACCATACTGCAGGCTCCTACAAGCTCTATGACCCTAGCACTAACACCATTTCATATAGCAGAGACATAAGGGTTGATGAGTCTCAAGGCTGGAACTGGAACACCTCAGTTGAAGCAGCAACATCCATACCAGGAAAGGTGATACTTGAAGCAGGTCAGAAGCCACAATCTGAAACTACTGTTCTTGAGCAAGAGGCTACAACAGAAGTATCAGTTATGGACAGACCTCAAAGGCATAGACATTTATCTACAAGGCTGAGAGATTATGAAGTATTTACTGATGATTCAGTTACTCAAGAGGGTGATCTAGTGCACATGGCCTTGCTAGCTGAGATGGAACCTATCAGCTTTGATCAAGCTATCAAGCAGAGTTGCTGGGTTCAAGCTATGGAAGAAGAATTGAAATCCATAGAAAGAAACAACACTTGGGAGCTTACTACATTGCCTAAAGGGAAGAAACTCATATCTGTGAAGTGGGTATACAAACTGAAACTCATGCCAGATGGGACAATATCCAAGCACAAAGCCAGGCTGGTTGCAAAAGGCTTCCTACAAAAACCTGGACTTGATTTTGATGAAGTGTTTGCACCTGTTGCTAGAATTGAGATAATAAGGCTTGTCATTGCCTTAGCTAGCTCAAGGGACTGGACTCTAAGCCAACTAGATGTCAAGTCTGCCTTTCTAAATGGTTCCTTAGATAAAGAGGTATATGTAACTCAACCCCAAGGCTTTGAGGTTACTGGTGAAACAGAGAAAGTGTATAGACTGCATAAGGCACTTTATGGATTGAAGCAGGCTCCTAAGGCTTGGAACAAGAGGATAGATAACTTCTTCTTGAAGTAGGGTCTTCTAAGGTGCAAAAATGAACATGGCATCTACATCAAAGAGGCAAGTGGAGAAGCTTCAATCATAATCTGCCTGTATGTGGATGATTTGCTGATAACAGGCTGCAATGAGCATGAGATAGAAAACATAAAGAGCAGATTGAAACAAGAGTTTGAGATGTCTGATCTAGGGACTCTCTCATACTTCCTTGGGATAGAATTTATCAGAACAGCTGAAGGCATTTTGATGCACCAGAAAAAGTACACATCAAAGGTACTTAAAAGGTTCAATCTGTTTGAATGCAATCCCTCAAGCACACCTATTGAAACTGGAACAACCCTAATCAGTGAAGCAGAAGGAGATGAGGCAATTGACACAACTCTGTTTAGGCAAATGATTGGTTGCTTAAGGTATATCTGCAATTCCAGACCAGATATAACATATGCAGTGGGAGTGGTAAGCAGGTTCATGGAGAATCCAAAATTCTCACATCTTCAAGCTACTAAGAGGATTCTTAGGTACCTAAAGGGCAGCCTTGACTATGGAGTTTTGTTGCCTAACAGTGAAGATCAGAAACAAGGTGTGATACATGGCTACACAGATGCTGATTGGTGTGGAGATAAAAATGATAGGAAGAGCACTAGTGGCTACTTGTTCAAGCTAGGAAATGCATCAATAAGTTGGAGCTCTATGAAGCAAAAGGTGGTTGCTCTCTCTACTTGTGAAGCTGAATATATTGCAGCTTGCTTAGGAGGGTGTCAAGGCTTGTGGCTGCAAGCACTGCTAAAGGAGATGGGAGTGTGTATGCAAGATTCATTGCTGATTTTCGTGGACAACAAATCAGTCATCAATCTGTCTAAGAATCCAATTTCCCATGGTAGAAGCAAGCATATTGAAACCAAGTTTCACTTCTTGAGAGATCAAGTGGAGAAGAAGAACTTAAAGCTTGAGTTTTGCACTTCAATGGAACAACAAGCTGATTTGCTTACAAAACCATTGAAGAAGATTGAGTTTGAAAGGCAAAGAGACAAGCTTGGAATTCTTAGTTTAACTAGTTTGAATTATGGGGGAATGTTAAATGTAATTACAAACTAGTTTGATTAAAAGTATATTAAGTCTAGATTAGTTAGGCTTAATGGTTTAGTTACTTTGAGAAACTTCTATAAATAGAAGGCTGTTAATAATTTTCAAAATTCAGTTTTGCCAAATATAGCAAGTTTACTATTCATCATCTTCTACCTCTGGATTTTCTCTGCAATCTCATTCTTTCTCTGTTTTAATGTTTTGTGTTGCTGTGTGGCAATTCCAACCTAATCAACCAAACCAACCATAATGGAGGAAAGAGAGAAAATGAATCTTAATCTTAATTCTAATATGTTGTTTCAATAAAGAAAAAATACATACTTTAATAATGTTGTGTGTTTAATGAGAGATGTAAAGAAAATAGAGTACAGAGAAACGAGATAAGTAACAAATCACATATTATTGCATGAGTAAAGATATAAGAAACTAGAAGAACCATGGTACATGAGATTCAGTATGGACGAGACAAAGGGTAAATGAGAGTGAGGACCATGTGGGTGAATATCATTATTTCAAAGTGAAAGTGGGGATAGCTTAAGGAGGGGGGGACCATGTGGGTAAAGATCATTATCTCAAAGTATGGTCCCTGTAATCCATTTTTGAACACTGGAGGTACTCACTGAAAGGTCAATATCCAAATCAAAATGGTGGTTTGATATTTCCAGCATTGGTTATATGAGAGATGGTATTTGAGTTTGCAAGGGAGAATACAGATATAGAAATAAACTTGATTACAATCATAAATGGCACAAATTCTATTACACTTCAGTTGGTGCAGCACAGTTGAAATTCTTAAAAGATGTAAAACCACCATCCACTACCAAATTCTGGCCACTGACATACTTTGCATCATCAGATGCAAGATATAATGCTGCATTTGCAATGTCATTGGCTTCACAATTTGCTCCCTTAAGGACACCAGCATTATGAATTAATTCCACAATTTGATCAGCATCAAGATGTGGATACATCCGACTTATTTCTTTCATGGTAATAGGAGTGGGAATGCCGAAAGGCGATATGCAATTGACTCTGATTCCATAAGCGCACATCTCTGAAGCCAGAGATTTAACAAATCCTATAACAGCAAATTTGGACACTGAGTAGGTATGAGGGCCCATTCCTCCCATCACTCCAGCAACGCTGGACGTACATAGAATGGATCCAGATTCACGAGGGATCATTACGCGCGCTGCATGCTTGATGCCTGCCACAACCCCGCGAATATTTACAGCCATGGCTTTGTCAAACAATGCCAGGTCCAGATCAACAATGCTTGGAGGAGTGCTGCAGGCTATTGCTGCATTGTTGTACATGATATCAAGCTGGTTGTATTCAGAAATGGCAAAATCAACAGCTCTTGATATGTCTGACTCTTTGCTAACATCACATGCTATGAAAGTAGCATTTGGTCCTAGTTCTTTTGCAGTTTCTTGGCCAATTTGTTGTTGGATGTCAGCAATGATTACCTTTGCACCATTGTTAATGAACTTTGTTGCTGTAGCCTTTCCTATGCCACTTCCTCCTCCAGTAATCAGTGCTACTTTGTCTTGTAGCTTCCTAGATCACCAAAATCAAATGCAAATCAAAGGCTTATAGTGATATGCAACCAAAAGAACTCAAGTAGTGGACTTGCATGCTATTCAAGTCGGTCCCATCATGTAAATATTTCTTAATCTACAAGGATATAACATAGTCTACAAGTTATAACATTGTTGAGAACTCAAAATTAATCAAAGAACTGAATGAAGAATACACTTCATCCTTAATGCTTTACTATAGTCTTTAATATACTTAGTTTTGCAATCATTAACTTTTTAATCATCAAACGGAATAGATAGATAAGAAAAACTAACAGATTAAAACATAGAAAAGATTGAAGGCAGAATAGTGAAACCAACCTCAGACCAATTCTTAACATGTTTTTCTGCCAGATTACAAAGGCTCAGAGACAGGAAATTGTGTTAGACTAAACAAAAACACATACAAAAATGGAGAGAATGTGATATTGATATGAGAAACCCATGCTCATTTTTCTCTCTTACACACATAAAACTTATACAAAGGCAAGCCTTTGTAGTCAAAGGATGACAAAAAAATATTATACCACAAATCACATCATGGAGAAAAACGTATTGGCAATTATTGAAAATTTTGCAGTATCAAGTACCGGATCAATAAATTGATATGAGACAGCTGTAACTTTTTGACGAGACAGCTGTAACTTTTTGACCTAGAAGTCAAGATGAATAATAACTGTGCACTTGATTTTGTGTAGGTACAAGTAAATCTTGGTATGGGACCATACAGTAAGATTCTCCGGTAATAATTTGGTCATTTGAGAACGTGGCAAAACAACTTGCACTATTAAATTCATTTTCTTTATCTATTCAAAAATGTCATGAATGTGGTTTAGTCCTTTTTTTCTTCAAATTTAATTTGATTCTTTTGTTATAACAACTTTAGTTTGGGTGGATATTTTTACTTTTTCAGTTCGCTTAAGCTATAAAATTCTATGGAAAAATCCCTTGTCTCTCTTCTTCCTCATTTCTCTTGTAAGTATAAGGCTAGTTACATCTCTGTCCTCTTCAAGTTTAGTAGGGTTGGAGATGATAGATTATATGAGAATAAATATGTAAATGTAAAGATAAGAGAATATAGATGGTAAACCATGGCAGCTTATGGGACAAGGGCAGAGTTTTCTTTGGGGTATGTATGTACATGAGTGCGTGATCACTCTTGCTTGGTTTCTTAACATATACTCACTAGAAAAATCTGAGTTTTCTCATAGTTAAGTGTCCAGCCACCATGTATAGGAATTGTTGCATGCAGCAATTTGAGTGGTGCGATGGTTGTCAGTACAATATCTCAGGTGTGAAAAATACTCCACACACATTTTCAGATAAATTAGGATTACGTAGCATACAAGAAATATGAATCCAGATTCATTTCAGTAATTTATGCCATATCTCTCCAAGTTTTCAATTATACACTCATGCAATTCTTTAAGAAATTCTGAGCACAAGAACTTGATAAAAATTATTTCCCAAACTCAGCAACAACTAAGTTTATCAATGATAAAGATTAGGTAAAGCTAAAATTAATTAACTGGAGTATAATAGATCCACAAGCTATATCAGAAATTCTAAGCAATTAACACTTCCATATGAATACTTCCATCCAGGGGCAAAAAAAGTAACTCATACAATTTTTTCCAGCATTCAAACTGCTAGACAAGATATATGCCAATATTCTAGGATTACTCTAAATATGACCAAACATGGCCAAAGAAAGTCCTCGTTACAGGGAGTGGATAAAAAATTAAGGCCACGACACTCAAACCAAGATAGAATTATCCACAAAGAACTGCGCAACACATGTTGATTTGAAGGCAATGAATGCTCATGCTTTCTCCCTGAGTCAAATTGAAAACAGCAGAGAATAAGGCAATGTAATTATGAAAAAATATTGCATAAGTGCAAGTTTCAATATGGCATAACATACCATTTGAGCAGATCAGTGATTGCCCTCAGGGGCTTGAGCATTGGCATTGTAATTATCATAACCTCCAGATGGTGGGGGTGCTATTGGATTGGCTTGATACATTGCTGATGAAGGAGCACCATTCGAAGCTGGTGTTGCAGTGCTTCCAGGAGCTGTTGGTGGGGGAGCCAATGTTGGGGGTCCAGGCAAAGTAATTGCTTGACCTGGTACCTGAGGAGCACCAGGTGGAGGTAGCATTGGCGGCATAGTAGGTCCAGAAACGTATCCTAAGAATGCCAATTGGAAACCACTTACATCAGATATGCAAGAAAAAAAGAAATAGTATATAATGCTGCTTTAGTGGAAGGTTGCTCCTTTAAACAAATAAAAACATACATGTATTTTCTTATTTAAGAAAAATGAAATTACAAGAGAAAAAAACCATCATAAATTGAATAGGAAAAATCTAAATTACAAGGTAATTGCAATAATAGAAGCCAAAATGAATTTGTTGCAAGCCATCAAGATGTGCATAGTGCATAATCATACAACCACCACCAAGCATTTTCCCACTAGATGGCTACATGGAACAAACAATACCATAATGTCGGATAGTATACCATGTCCATAGACAAGCCATTTTAAAGCTAATTCTTAATGGTTTCTGCCTATAGTTTTTATTGGTGTCCCTCTACCTCTAACTATTATGTTACCCTAAATCCAATCTACTCTCCTTAGTATGGCATCTATAGGTCTCATCCACACTTTTTTTATTAAAGGTCTTGCACGCACATTCCGACGAGATTCTGCCTTCTTTTCTACAGTAGGTGCTATATAATAATAAACTTTCTCTCTAAAACTATCATTCCTATTCCTATAGTCAGAGTCATAAGCATAGTACATAATAAAGAAAAGAACCACATGTCTGCATGTGAAATGCATAATGAGCGAAAGCCTAAGGCAAAATTGAATGCCTCAATGAGTATATAGCAGTTTTATGGAAGTAATGAAAGGAGTTTGTAAGAACATATTAACCTGGTGCACCGGGCATTGGTCTAGGCAAAAGAGGTCTAAACCCTCCAGGCATTAGAGGATGACCTCCAGGAACTTGTACACCTCCAGGGATAGGCAATCTTGGTATTGGCAACATAGGGGGAAGGTTTGGTCTCTGACCCATCATATGATTATAAGCCACACCAACCTGCTGAAATGCCGTAGCTTGCCCAAGATGTTCTTTGATCCTTTGATCAATTAAACTTTGGGTCTGTTGTTCTTCAAATTGCTGGTAGTAGGACCTCACATTTGCCTGAAAGGCACAAACATTTATTAAACATCATGAATATGAGAATATTGATGTGAACCTATTTTAAGAAGTAAGTAAAATCCACGGTACCTTATGTTTGTAACCTGCATTATGCTGTTTTCTCACAGATGGCTGTAATATTACACAAAGTTAGCAACAAATATATGTGGCGTTGACACTAACAAGCTTACATGAAATTAACCTAAATGTATTTTGTATAATTAGTGAAACATGTGAGATTCAGTTAATCAGTTTGCATCTTACTAGTGCTAAAAAGGTAGAAATTCAAATCATATCATGGTCCATTGTTGGTGGGTTAGCTGGGATGGGGCAAATACAAAAGAATAGCAATTAGAAAGAAGCAAAATGATGATTGGGAAAACTTACAGAGTCATGAGTGAGATAGGTATCGCAGTAATCACAGTAGTACCTGCAAATCAGAAGAGAAGAAATTAAGATTAGAGGAAAGCCCAAAAAGGACGCTGCATATGCCGAGTTACTCAGTCACCGACATACCGAGGCATCGCTGTTTCAAATTCTGCGAGAAAACCCTACGAATAGATGAATAACACAATCAGAGTTGAGAAGTAGAAAGATAAAACCCTAAAACCAATCACACCAGGATTGAGTAGTGCCAGAAGTGGAATTGGAATTGTTTTATTTTCATCTTTAATCTAATTCTTATGTTTTTATTTGGTCATGTAACAAAATAAAATGTTAATTTTAGTCTTTTATTTTCTTAATTTAATTTTTATCAATTTTATCCTATATTTATACTTATCATAAGACTGATATACTAGTATAATAGTTTAATAATAAATTTTATTTATACAATTGGTTAAAAGAAAAAATATATCATCGGATGGTATACCATGTTTAGAAGTATAAAAAATGTATTAGTTATGCGTTAGATATTTCATTTTAATATTGTGGTAAAAATGGTTCATTTTCATTTAAAAAATAATTTTAAATAAAACTAGTCAGTATGATCAGTACAGTTTAATTGAAAACTAACTGATATGACCGATTTTAATCGATTTTGACTCGTATGATCGGTATAATTATTATACTGTACCAGACCGACACTGGTAAAGAACCGACCAACACGGGCCGGCTTTCATAACATTGAGTTTTATAGAAATTATATAAATTATCTATAATTTTTTCCACTTACAAAATTACTCATAATTTATATGTTCAAATTACACCGACTATTATTATCATTAATTGGCTCTCAAAAAACATAATCATTATCATATACATATCAGATGTCCAAAATTTAATTTTCTAATTTAATTTTAGACATGTTTCAATATATTACTCATATATTAATAAAATGCTCCAAAAAATTATAATTAATATACTACTCACATGATTAATAATATGCTTCAAATAATTGTAGTTAATATATTTATTTGACTAGAAGTTTGTTTTGGTCCAATAACAAGTTTGCCATGATACTTCAGCAATTAAAAACTTAAAATAAGATGGATAAGTAAAAGGGTATTTTATGTTTGGTTAATTTATAATTTAACCGACCGTTGACATTTAAATATAGTTATTGGTAAATTGTGATTGGTTCAATACTGAAGTTAGCCTCATACAAGCTACGTCAGGGTTGTTAAAAAAGAAAAATTAAAGAAAAACAAGATTCTATCGCTCGTTTATTTTAGTGATTATTATTATTCCCTGTCCCGAAACCGAAGGTGCCTCTGTTTTTTTTTTCATCACCTCATTAATTTTTTCTTAATTTGTTTGAATCACAAATCAGAGAGGTGTTGACCTTTTTCATTTGCTCCGAGGAGAAAAAGCTAGAATGGCTAATAATTCGACACTTCCAGGTTACGTTTCATTCTATATTTCTATGCCTCATTCCGTGTGTGGTAATAATACTAAGAAGAATTTCAATGTATCAGGAAAAAGAGGTGGGAATGAAGAAAAGCAGAATTGGGGTGCGTCACCTTCAACTATTTTTAATCACTTTGGTACAAGTGGATTTTCCGTTGCTGTTGCTACTACTATTACTCACCCTCTAGGTCTATCTCTCTCTTTTAATTATGCCCATTTTCTTTCTTTATTAATTTTCAAATTGATTGTTAACAAAAGATGATTATTTTGGGAAGACCTCATTCTATTATAAATTTTGATCCTCATGTTGAATTTACTTTTATGTTAACCAGCATCCTAGATATATATATACCCTATGTGAATTGTGATGTGGAGTACTACCATCTTTGTTTTTATTTTTGTTGATTTAATTTATCTGAAAGAGATGAATAATTATTATTCTGGGTTGAGTTTAACTGTGAATAACTATTAATCTATTACCTTCTAAAAAGGAAGATTCAGATGTTTACTTTAACTGTGTAATACAAATTGATCGTGACTCTGCTTCTATATCCACATTTAAGCAAAGCTTTTATATTTATCGGACTTGGGGTTATCTCGGTGTCAAATCTGTTTTTCTATGTGTTCTTTTGGGTGACCATACTTTTTATGATATATGTGACATCATATTGGTCCCTCAGTGATGATTAATTCATCAATTTTGTTCTTCATTGACCACTTTGATGGAAAATTGTGACAATGAGTGACCGATTAGAGTTTTCGAATGAATTGTATTATTTTGTGGACAAAAGTGTTAAACTATCTGTTGAGGTTATTGACGCTAAACTAAAGGCGAGAATATCGCTATTCTTTTGCATATCCATACTTGACAAGTAGCACACAAAGTCAACGGCTGTAATAAATATGTATATCTATGTAATTTGTTTCTACATTATGTGCAGATGTATTGAAAGTAAGGCTACAGATGCAACTTGTTGGTGAGAAAGGTCCTTTGAGTGGAATGGTATTTTGCTGAGTTTAACCTTTCCTCTTTAGACATTAGTTATCACATTATACTACAGAACCTTTATCAGTTAAGCATTTGTTCAGGGACAATTATTTTTAAGTGTGGTGAAAAATGAAGGACCAAAGTTTTTGTATCTGGGTTTAACTCCTGCACTAACAAGGTCAGTTATTTACGGAGGATTACGCTTGGGCTTGTATGAACCCTCTAAGCATGCATGTGATCTTGCTTTTGGCTCCTCCAATGTTTTAGTTAAAATTGCTTCTGGAATGTTTGCTGGTGCTTTTGCGACTGCACTGACCAATCCAATTGAAGTTCTTAAGGTGAGGTATTGTATCAGTTTCTGCTAAATTGATTTATTTCCTTTTTATGTTTCTTTAAAATCATATTCCCGCAACCAGGTGCGTTTGCAAATGAATCCAGACACTAGAAGGAACGGACCAATTACAGAGCTTCGGAGGACTGTATCTGAAGAGGGAACCAAAGCTCTTTGGAAAGGGGTGGGCCCTGCTATGGCCAGAGCAGCTGCCTTGACTGCATCCCAGCTGGCTACATATGATGAAACCAAGCAGGTAAAAATTTTACTGTAGTATTTTTATTTTGGTCAATGAAAATGAAGCTAGCACTAATTGGTTTTCCTCTTATTTATTTTTATCTTTACTGTCAATTCTATCACTTTTCATCAGTTGTTCTCCTCTCTCCCAGTGCAGCTTTTAGTCAGGTGGACATCTCTTGAAGAAGGATTTCATCTGCATCTTATGTACGCCTCTCCTACTAATTTCATTTCTTCTCATTTTGCTCGATCCAAACTGAACCAAAGTAAACTGGATATGGTTAAAAGCCGAAGATTGACCTAAACCATGGGTGACAGCTTTTGAGTAGTGAAGATTGAAGAGGCTTGAAAAAGAAATAACATATTCAAACTAAAGTAAATATCTTCCTGTAAAAGTTGTCTAACCAGTTTTCTTCGTTTGATTAACTGAAACATTTTTTCCATACTGGCACACCGTTCAGCTCTGAATTCGTTCAAATGCCCTTAAAAGTTATCATTGTTATTAAACCAAAACTTAATTTCTATTAATTAACCACCTGAGAACTAATTGTAGTTTGTACCATATTTAGCTCAAGTGCAGTTGCAGGCGTACTGAGCACCCTCATAACTGCACCTGTGGATATGGTTAAAACTCGTCTCATGTTGCAACGAGAATCTAAAAATGCTAGAATCTATAAAAGCGGATTTCATTGTGCATACCAGGTACTAATGTTCTTTTCTCTGCTATCTCCCAAACCTACAGTACTTTTTTCTTTTCTACCAGTCTTCTGCTTCTTTACCACTGTTCAGAATTTGTTCATAAATTTTAGGCTGAATTCTGAACGATGTAAAGGAAAGAGGCATTGAAATGTGTTGACAATAACAACTTGATTTTAGGATAGTTTAAACTTTAAAGGATGTAGCTCACTCTATAAAATAGAAATAAAGGACATAACTCAAGTTTGGCCTAAAAACCGACATAGAATAGCATGACAGTGTTCTGTGAAACACCTTTCCTGACTTGGAAATTTCCTCTACGTGGAGGCCATTCTTCTGCATCTAAAATAGTCGGAGGTTCGGATTACTGAAATCTACTCATTAATATTTTTATCAGTAAAGGAAAAAAAATCAATTCATAAATAAGGGTAAGAATAGTTGGTCTTCTATTAATTTTGTTATGAGATTTATACTTCTGTTGTAATATGGCAATGCTACTGTAAATAAAGTCTTGTTACCAAATACCAAGAGTTATTAGGCTAGTGTATTGGAATCTTGGAAAATCTGTTTGATTGAAGTTGTCTTTCTTTTTTTTGGTGAAAGAAGTTATCTTTCTTTTTTTTGGTGAAAGAAGTTATCTTACTTTGAAAGAGAATAATTGATAACTTGATACTGTGTCATGTAATGTTAATATTCCTTCGGTCTGGTCTGACCTGAATTTGGTTCTTCTTTAGTACATTTATTGGTTGAATGACTTCGATTCCAGGATGAACGATTGCAATTTTGGTCAATAAAATTCAGAGCCTCCTTATTTTATAGAGCATTAGTCAAGAAAGATAGTGTCTGTTATTTCAGTTTATTATCTGACGATAATAATGAAATGACTTTCATACCCCAACTATGAATAAAGTGCTAGATTTTCACATCTGCATTCATTATGAATTACCTTTGTTATTGAACACATTTGTCATGTGTGGTTTCAGGTCCTGCTCACAGAGGGTCCAAGGGCACTTTACAAAGGGTGAGTTCCAACACCATTCTTATATGGGACTAATTTGCTTTACATTTTCTTGAAAACAAAGATTTTTATAAAAGTATTAATCTTTGGGACAGGGAACACATAACTTTTTGTTTGGATATTAGTTTGGTAATAGAGTAATGTTTTATTTAGGGGCTTTGCAATACTTGCAAGATTAGGACCGCAAACCACAATTACATTTCTATTATGTGAGGAGCTAAGAAAGCATGCTGGATTGAAGGCACTCTAGTAACAGTAGGAGTCTCCACTTGGCACTCACTACTGATTCTTATAGACCTGAAGAATTAGAACTACTCCTTTTGCAATCAAGTCCCATTTGGGAGATTCTTTCTGATATTTTTTGACGTTATTTTTCATTGGTGATTTGAGGTGCATTCCCCAGAGAACAAGATCACATTTTTTATGACTCGTAACTGCACAGATGTTAAAGATTTGAACAAATACTGTGGTTGTTTGTTTGTAACATGATTAATAACTTAGTTATATGATTGTAATATTATGATTAATGATTGTAATAATTTAGAAATAATAATATTTATATATATAACTATATAAGTGTGATAGAGCGCAGAAATGTGAGGATGGTAGATAACGAGAGGTATGAGTGGTTCAATGATAAAGTAAAGTGGAAATAGTTCAAAACTGAAAAGTGACGCAAATTTCGACTCAGATGGCTGCCCCACGTACACGTTTTTTATGTGTCATGCAATCCACATGTTATTATATCCTAAGGATTAACTTAGTATTACAATAAAAAATTATGTAATACAATAGCCTACCTTTGACTAGAACTAGATTAAAAACAGTGAATTAGATGTTATCCCACTTGAATTTTAAGTGAAAGATGATTATTGATTAGCTTGCCATAATTTCTATTTTTATTTCTTTCCTAGCTGCCAGTTAGCAAAACCTCATAATCAATTCCTTCTGGAAAAGTAAATTCCTATTTTATATTGGTATTGTGGGATGCACTAGTTGCCGGCCATTCTAGAAGACTGTGACAACTCTTTCTTGACCTTTTTAATAATGGACTCGTGTGTTTTTAAACATTCTAGAAGAGAGCCCATGTTTGCTTCTGATTTTGATTTTACTATATGTGAAATGCCCATGTTGTGTTTTGTTCAGGAGTAGTTAGTGGTTTTAGGACCCTAAGACATATCAAACTCAAAGAAAGAAAAAGAACAAAAAAAAGTTCATTTTTGTTTTAAAAGGTCATGAATATTAAGGACCATGCAGATTATTCTTGTTACATTCTTTTTGAAGCGTCTGGTGACTCTGAAGGTGATTGTGATCCTATGATGGGTGGAAATTTGTATGAACATGACAGAGTAGATGGTGATGATGATGATGATGCTCTATCTTGCAGCTACGATGGATCTGATGAACATGAGTGTTGTGATGATGATGAATATGGTGATGAGAAGAAAGAGAATGATGAGGAGTTAGTAGATGGTGCATCATATTGTGAGGATGATGATGAAATGGAAAAAGAAAATAATTCAAAGCAAGAGTTTGTGGATGAGATTGAAAAGAATAGATTATTCTGGGAAGCTTGTTTGGCATCTTGATCTTATTTCTCTTAGACCTCCTTCTCTAATTCATCACTATTCTCATCCTTCTTTCCTCAATATTCAATATTCAATATTCAATATTCCGGGGCTTAACTTAGCTACTTTCTATTTTATCATTGTATTGAGGTTTTTATTTAAGATATGGTGTATTATTCACCACTCTTTACTTTTTCCATACTCTATTCAAATTACAATTGTGGAGTCCAACATCATCTTAGTATAATATTTGAAAACCATGAATAATTAGAAGTTTCTAATGACAAAAACAATTCAAGGATTAACAATAGTAGTAGATCAATTTTCTACTGCCAATAAGCCCAACTAAACTTACAACACACTTGAAGTTGCAGGTTTTTAGAAGAAGAAAAAACATTGGGTATTTTTGTATGGCCTGAAGAAATGAAATGATGTAAGATAATATGCCTCCCTTGGGTCATGATGTTGTCCTAGGACAAATTACTAGTTCCCGTTGAACTTTTGCATTTCCAAAAGAGAATAATGATATCTCCTACTAATATAAAGGAGATAAATTATTTCTTCCAACCACTAAAATTATGACATTTGTACAATTTAATCATTTTCTACAAAAATATTTCTAAAACAAAACAAAACAATACATATGTCATTATTTTACTAGCTGAATGAGGTAAGTTATCTCCTGGTATGAGGAAATACTTTATTCTCTTTCCAAAAACTATGTGCTTCACGTCATTAAAGGAAATGAAAGTGGTTGTTGATACATCTCTAACAAAATTGTGTAATAATTAGTCACTAAAGAATTGAAAAGAAATTGTCTAAAATTAAAGTAGTCTTTTCAACATTTTTATGATCATTTAAAAATTATTTGAATTTATATTCGCAACTAGTTTAGATTTTTACTTTTTCTATTATCAAATTAATACAAAACGAATTGAATATCCCCTCCAATTCTTAATATTTATTAGGCCTCTTGTACCCCTGGGTTAATTTATCTTTGGATTATTTTATTTAAAGTGCAAAGGCTGCGCACGTATGCATCAAGAAATGAGGTTATTTTAATTTATAAGTGGGGTTATTAAACCATGTATAGTTGCTTCAAAATGCAAGTTACAAATTCAAATTTTATATTGTAGCTTCTGATCTTTCTTGGCTTGCGAGTATTGAGTTGTCATTGACCTAAGAATATATCTATAATGAGTATCTATGTCTATCCCTTGAAGCCGTCATTTCAACAAAAAAAGTAAGTGTAAAAACATGCATGCCTTGAAATATATATAAGAAACATCGAATTCAGTTTGGTTACTAGACAAAACAATATGGATATTAACGATTTTGCTCACATTCAAAGCATCACCTTAAACTTTGAATTGTGTATGTATATATATAGGCAATCTTAAACAAAGATAATTCTATTTAATATAAACATAAATTTCAATGCCAACTTAAATACTAATTAATTTGCATATCCCACCATGATCCTTTCGAAAATATAAGAGAAGTTCCATGAGTTTTTGTTCACCACAGAACCTAATCATGAAGGTGGTTGGTATGAGAACATTATATTTATATAATATAATATATGACAGCAAGTAATAATATAATTAAATTGTAGATGGCTGGCATATAATAACCACCTTGATAATTATCTTCAACGTTTTCAAACTAGTTAACTTTATTATTGAGCCATTATTACCAAAAGGCAGGGATTTATTAAATTTAATTATTATTTCTAGTAATAGGAACTGTTTATCCATATTATGTCATGTCTATCAAATGGGATGATGCTAATGAAACAAGCTACCTAATACATGCACATTGCATCCGATCATTGAATATGGAATTAATTATAAAATGTGAAAGCTGATAAAAGGGTACCGACTAAAAAAAATAGTGTTCCAATGCACAAAGCTTTCTTAAGACATAAAACCTTATTGACTATTGTAATTAGAAATTAAAGTTTGTATACATAATCTTATCCTTGTAAGGGAATATATTATTTCTAATATTTAAACTCGTGACTCATAGGTCATAAGTCAAACAACTTTATTCGATATTAATTACAATTTAAATTTTAAAATAATATAGTTTAGCAAAGTCAGAGATGCAGTGCCTATAAAAGAGAGAGATGTCCTCATAGTTAAGCATTTCATTAATCTCAAGTTAAGACTATTATATAGAGAGTGAAGTTTTAATTATATTTGAAGATGAAGAGCACATTTTGTGTAGTAGTTTGTGTGGTACTTGTGGGTTTCCATGGGGTTTGTGAAGGAGGAAGTCTGAGGAAGAATTTCTACAAGAATTCCTGCCCTGAAGCTGAGAGGATCATTAACACCAAAATCCAACAACATGTCTCTGCTAATCCCAATTTGCCTGCCAAGTTGCTTAGACTGCATTTTCATGACTGTTTTGTCAGGGTATATATACATATTCATAGTCTTTCTGCTTTCTCTTTGTAAATATATGTATCCATATCAGGATGTGTTACAGTACTAGGTACATATTTTGCAATGATATTTGAAATACACTAGTACTAAAATAATAGTATGTCTAAACATGTTTGCATATACATTTATTTCAGGGTTGTGATGGCTCAATTTTGTTGGTCTCAACTGCCAATAATAGTGCAGAGAAGGATTCAATTCCAAATTTAACATTGTCTGGCTTTGAAGTCATAAATAATATTAAAGATGCAGTTGAAGCAATATGTCCCAAAACTGTATCTTGCGCAGACATTCTAACATTGGCAACTAGGGATGCTGTTTCTGTTCAAGTAAGTTATCCCTTACTCATATCCATCTAATAATTGATAATATCATATAATATAATCTTACCTAATTAGTTTATGCATGTAATGTAATGTACCTTATTGATGCAGTTTAAGAAACCTCTGTGGGAGGTGCTAACAGGAAGGAGAGACGGCAATGTATCGAACAGAAACGAAGTATTCGCGAATATCCCATCACCTTTCTTCAACTTCACTCAACTCAAACAAAACTTTGCAAGTAAAGGTCTCACTTTGCATGACCTGGTTGTATTGTCAGGTAACTACATTTAAATAACTCTCAGGTAACTATCATAAACAATAATGCAGATTTATATAACCTTACTATAAGGCTAATATATGTATAGGAGCACACACAATTGGAGTAGGGCATTGCAGCTTGCTTAGGAACAGGCTTTATAATTTCACCGGAAAAGGTGATCAAGACCCTTCTTTGGATACTAGATATGCTACATTCTTGAAGACTAAATGCCAGAGTTTGAGTGATATAACCACAACCGTGGACATGAATCCTGGCAGCTCTACCAATTTCAATACAAACTATTATCCGAATCTTCTTCAGAAAAAAGGTTTGTTCTCATCAGATGCTGCCCTTCTCACACACAAACAATCTGCAGATATTGCTAAGGAATTGGTTGATGAAGCCAAATTCTTGGTCGAGTTCGCGCAGTCTATGAAGAGGTTGGGAGCCATTGGGGTCCTCACAGGCTCAGCTGGGGAAATTAGGAACAATTGTTCCCTTGTCAACTCTTAAATAATTACTCCTTTTCATTACTCTTTTATTTATATATTCTTTTGTTGATAATTAATAATGTGACATTTTCTTCCTATTCAGTTAAATTGAATTGAATAACAAATTTGTATTAAGCGCTGTGATGCAATCCTAAAGTTGTTGCAAGCTTGTTTATCGTTTTTTATTTGTTCTGTATCAAATGATTTGAGCTTCAAAAGCAACTAATGTTGAGGGCCAACCCAAATGAGGCTTAAATTCTGACATATCTGTGTCCTTGATTTGGGTTTTGAATTCAGTTGACTATAATGTTATTCTTCTGTTGTACAACAAAACCCTCATGGTATTCAAGTGCATATTAAAGAGAGTATATCACCCTTTTGATATTTCAAAGACACCAACTTAGTCCACCAAAGATTTTTGCCACCAACATAACTTTTGTACATGAGACTAACGTTACATTTCAAATACATCCCACATGGTATTCAGATACATGTTTTCCCCACAAAACCTACGTGGTCAGATAGATAACGGCTGGAGCCAAGTTATGGGATAGAATAAATCAGCTAAAGAACATGAGGAGGTCTTGCAGAACACAAAACAGAGAAAATATGTTTTAAGACCCAAGACGAGAAGGAATCCTAAATGATCATGATAATATATTGTGAGGGTGGGAAACATACACAAACAAACCTGGCAACAGAAAGCAAACAATCTTAAAAATGTTGCCCACCGACAGAAGGCAAGCACAAACAACGAAATGCGCACACAGATCAGGAGTATGTGCTGATCATATTAAGCAGATAACAACTCTATCGAATATTTGCAGTATACCTACAGTATATCATGGCTTTTAAAGTTATAGCAACAGAGGATGGCCTTTAAAGATGGACATCTATGAAACTATGACTCATTCTGCATAATAGACAGTAGATATCAACAGTATATCATGATGACATCTCAACAGAAGATAATCCTAGGTGGAGTCTCAATCCAAAATTGTGCAAGAAGTTCCCTTAGTAATCGCTCATATCGTCAAACAAGATAAATATTATTAAAACTAAGATCAGAAAATGAAAACATCCAACCACATAATGAAATTCCAAACACAAGCATTGCTGCAAATATCATAGATCTGTCTGGACTGAAAAAGGGCTAATATTAGGATTCACGTTAGTGTTTAAATTAAATGGAGGTAGCCCTTACAGGTACTCACTATTTAAGAATAAGATAAAGCTTCGAATAGGGCAAACACTTATGTTATGTAGATAACAGATATAGCTTTCCAAGCACAATGTGAACCGCATGATTCTAATGTTGTGCTCCCGAGGCTTTACAAGACATGCATTTAGGTCTTCTACCGGAATTTAAGCTTAACAAAAGTGTATATCCTGGCATTCCAAAGTTTCAATGTGGTGATGTGGTGGTCAAATCCAGTGAAAGCAACTGCAGCAGAAAGTCAAATTAATTATGAAAGTCCAGCAAAACAGCACAAGATGGACACAAATGTAAAAATTCCCATTCATAATCTCAGATACGCAAATCCTGAAGGATACTACACAAAAAATATGGAGGTGCCAATCTTAAATCGCTAGTATACTTCAAACATGGCCTAACACACTTAAAGACACATTTACCAATAAAAGTTCTAAAGAAACTGAAATAGCCTCAATTAAATTACAGAAGAAAAGACATTATAAAAAACAGGGAACAGGTAATTAAAAAAACACCTCACAGATGAAGAGAGAAAAGGCCAAAATTTCATCTTCTTCCAGCAACCTTCAACAAAGGAGAAATGACACCCTGTATCTCTTGCATTGACTGCTGAACCCTTATCTCTTCCTCCACAGAACGCTTGAGATTTCTGATATGACTCCTGAGGGCTTCAGAACCTCTAATATCATCAGCCCTCATTTCAAGAACCTTCTTAGTCAACCCCATTAACAAACTCGAATATCTCGGCATGGTACAATACTTATGTAAAAACGTCATCAACAATTCCAACTTCTCAACATCCAAATCTGACACACACCTCAACAGTTTCTTCCTAGCTACCAATTCCTCCATCACAGCCAAAACATTCCCAGGATTTTTACTCTCCAAAACAGACACGAGAGCTTCCCCATGCCTAAACTTGTTCAACAACTTATCATGCTCAGCCAACTTAAACTTCTTCGGCTTCATAACCAAGTAATCTCCCTCTGATGGTTTCTCTCCCTGCCCTCTATAGAAATACCTAAAGTGTGAAGGTGTCAAAACTTGCCTCTGTGTATTCTCCACCGGCCTAATTCTCCAAAACAAACTCGACTCACTTTCCACATTCTTCTCCTTTTCCTTTTCCTTCCTCTTCCCAGCATATATAACCCCATTTGAGGTCCCAATAACCCTAGTACTACAATCTGGTGAAAATGCAACAGACAAAAGCGGTGCAGGGAACCTCGTTGAATGTGTAACCTTCATTTCAGTATAATCAAACACCTTCAAGTACCCATCCAAACCCACACTCAAAACCCTATACTGATTCCATGACTCCTCCTTAGACTCCTTCCCAATTTGACCAACACAAATCGAAGTAACCGTCTTGTTATGACTCTCCATTGAATATAAAAGCTTCCCTCCACCAATCAAATCCCAAAACTTAACCGAATCCCCACCCGCAGTGGCAATCATCCCACCACCTGGCAAGAAAATAACATCCTCGACAGGACTGCCATGGTTGACCTGCATCGCATGTTTCGAATCCCTAACCCTAATATCCCAAAGCTTAACAGTGTGATCATAAGAGCCAGTGACAAACATTTCAGCATTCACAGGTGAGGAATCACCGCACCTCACGTAATCCTTATGGCCTTGCAATTGGAGTATGGATTTCTCTTCAGCCACATCCCAGTACTTAACAAGCGCGTCATCGCCACCGGAAATGAGGTGGAGCTTGTCGAGGACAGGGTACTGGACATATCTAACGGGGCGCGTGTGGGAGCGGAGGCGACGGAGGGAGGATCGGGATTTGACGTCGATGACCTGGATGAGGCCGGAGATGTCTGCGGCGGCGATGAGGCGACCGTCATTTCGGAAGGAGGCGGAGGTGACGGAATCCTTGAAGGAGGATACGGTGGAGGAGGGGGAGAGGGTTTCGGAGCTGAAGATAGAGATGGAGGCGGAGTGTGCGGCGGCGAAGGAGTGAGGGGAGGTTGGGGAGAAGGTGAGGGAAGGGACAGAGATGAGTTTAGGGATCTGTTGGGTCTTGAAGGAGGACCAGTATTTGGATTCAGGGGTTTGCTTTGGGGTTCTGGATTTTGGTTTAAGTTTGGGTTTCACAGGGAACGTCGTTTTCTTCTGAGGTTCCGCCATTGATGGATGCTGCACAAAACTACACTCTCTTTTCGGTTGTGGTTTATTTAGGGTTTAAGGGAACTTGCTTTTGCTTTTAACTTACCATACGCCGTCGTATTAGTATTCATGGAAGCGTTTTTTACGTGGGCTCACGTCTTCACACGGCCCAATATTGTAACATGAACCTGCAAACAAGTCAAAAAATAAAATTATTGTGATTTTTTTTGTAATACCAATGGTATTGCTCACAGTAACCAACTAATCATTTCCGGAGTTCTCCTGAAATGCATGTTTAACATATTTATGTATGTGTAACTAAGGAACTAAGGTCATGCTAGATCTTTAAGATAATTATAATATAAAGAGTTTGAGCGATAGACATATAGAGTGAGAGAATAACTGATAGTACCAAAAAAATATTGTTGTATTTGTGGAAAATTATGGTATATTGATGTATTAATTTCTAGGTGCCCACTAATCTTTTTAACCAGTAATTGTACTTGTACAAGCAAGTATAGGTTAAATTTTCCATAAGGATAGCAAATATGTACCCACGTGCCTCCTGTCATTCCTTATGTAATTGATTTGTAAATAATGTTTTTAAGATAAACTTGAAACATCTTTCACCTTTGTCAATTACCTAAAACCATCTTTGCCAATCACACAATTAATAGTTCGAGTAGATTAGTTGTGAGAGACTAGTATTCATAAAAATGGTAGAGCTTATAATCATATCTACTAAAAAAGTTGTTTTCCTCACAAAATATTGTCGGTGTAAAAACTGTAAGTAAGAATAATAATGTATCCTAGCAACTTTATCCAAAAATCTTTTCTTCAAACACTAAAAACTGTTTCTAGAAATAATCCAGCACCCCGAGGGGTAACATGTAAGAAATAAGCACACTAATCCTTCAAAATGAATACTTCATTTGAAACATAAGAAAGAACTGCGTTGTCTCATCCTTGTGAGGTAACTGACAATTCAAACTAGAGCAATGTGGATCAAAATGTTATGAATATTTAAAGGAAAAAATAAACATTTTCTATTATGGTATACAATATACTTTTAAAGTCCTCCGACCTGTCTGATTCGAACCAGAGAACTAAAGATACAAGACAAGGAAACCCCACTATAGTCCTCTGTTCTACCAATCAGGGTTAAGGCTTAGCTGTTTTTGTATACAATATACATAGATGCTAATAACCTGTATTCCCTTCCTAATGTTGAGAGATACAACATACCAGCATCCCTCCAATCTCAACAAGACAAACCAATCACCCATTTGGTGCTAATTGCCAAACATTAAAATGCACACTCTCAAACTATTTGTACACTAAACAAGAGTTGATTTTCTACAACTATATAAAATAAATAAAGTACAAAATATATATTCTGTCAACAATGGCAGGTATATGAACAGAACATCAGCATTCCAAGTCATCATGAACTATATATCATATATATGCTAGTGAGCCACGGTCAAGATCAGGCTGTGGTCTACCCCTAGTAGGAGTTGGTGGCCTCTGAATATTAAGCTCCTAGTATCACAGTAACATAAAAAAATTGTCACTAACAAATTCACTTTTTTCAGTGATTGTTAAATAAAGTAGAGGAAAATAAGATTATAGGATAGAGTTTACCTGCATCCATGTTTCATCCATGACACGTTCAGGAGAAGTCTCTGGAGACTGAATAGGAGGTGGTATGGGATGAATTAATTTTGGAACCACAACTAAGCCTCTACCAACTACAAGTATAGCTCCAGCATTGTTTGCCGTTCCTAAATAACAAGCCCCATATGAGAATGAAATGCTATCACATACATACATGAAAGGGAGAACCGTGGTCACAAATTATGCTTACCACAATAGTTAGTAGCAGAAAAAAGTGTGATTAATTGTCCCTGCGCAAATCGCTCAAAACCATCCATGACACATTCATGGGCTCTTATAATGAGTTGTAATTTATTTTTCTTGCAGAATTCTGTGACACGATCAGGCTGAAGGACATAAGAAAATAATGGGCCAGTTAAGCATTTAAGTAGAAAGAAAAGGCTAAGATGGGATGTAATTTAAATATCACGTTGTATAGAATAGTAAAAGATATGTAATATTATAATTTTAAAACATTCCTTGATATTTTATAAACTTATGGCATATTGATTGGCGTCTTAAATGTAACCTAATCCTTTTTGAAAGTCTTGTAGAGACAGCCAAAAGTTTACTCTAGTTTGATAAGAAACATATTTTGTAATTTTCCTTTTCCTGAAGGCCATGTTAGCTTAGCCTTGCCAACTTACTACCCTTGTTTGGTCATGCATAGGAAGATTAATGAATGATCCCAAGAAGTGGGGTAATAATGCCTTAAAGTTAAGATTTTTTTCAAGCTCGACTTCCAAATCACAATAACATCGAACAGTGGGCCAGCTCAACTTAATACAAAATACAATGTTATTAGATAGAGAAGATAAAAATAAGGCTACAGAAGATTAAGATTTCCTTAAAACTGGAAGAAAGAGAAGCCAAAAACCTGTACTATTTCATCAGTGAACCAAATAGTTTAAACACATGAAGTAACTATTATTTGGTCTAAAGGTTAGGAATGGCAACGGGGCGGGTCGGGGTCGGGTTTGTGCTTACCCAACCCCGAACCCGAAATTCAAAACCCGAACCCGAACCCGAATTAAGCGGGGTTAGAAATAACAATACCATCCCCGAACCCGAAAAAAACCCGAACCAAAACATTTATTTATATATATATATGTGTGTGAAATTTATATATATATAGCTTTTATATATTTATATATGTATATGTATATGTGTTAAATTTATATATATATATATATATATATGTGTGAGAAATTTATATATATATATAGCTTTTATATATGTATTTATGTGTAATTTTATAATTTTATATATATTAATCGGGTTCGGGGTAGGGTATTAACAATACCAAACCCGAACCCGAAATTTGAAGCCGGGTAAAACCCGAACCCAATCACATCAGGTTTTCCCCGTTAAATTCGGGTTGGGTTCGGGCGGGTACCCACGGGTTCGGTTTTCATTGCCATCCCTACTAAAGGTAATATTGTAAATATCATTTCCAGGGAGAAGAAATCACGCAGCAGCCTAGAATCCTAGATCAACTATTTCTCAGATTTTTGGATTTCGTATTCCAACTGTCTAAATTGTGGTTATACGTCTGCCAGAGAAGAAAATTGTTTAATGTTTATTGATTTAGGAAATTATGTAATGAAAAAAGTACAAACAAAACAGAAGGCTCTTCCAAAAGTGGATATGGATGATATAGACATATAGTCATTAACATAATAGTGCAATAAAATCATCAACTTGGACCACACCTTGAATGCAATAATAGTCAACAATCTCAGCTGACAACAAGAGAAAACACTTCCATACACATCATAGGAAATGGGATACGAAGGTTGAATGATAGCATACATACCCCAAAAGTGACAAGCCCAGGCCCTCTAGCATTTGGTCTCAAACCCTCTACACTGTCATTTTCTGTGGGGTCAGACCTACATAAATATAGATGTTATAAGACAGGGAATGAAATCATAGCAAATACCAAAAAACAAAAAACATACCACAGAAGGTCCATTAAAATAATAGATCCTGCATCCATTGTTATGGGCCTTTCAAGCTTTTCTATCTGTTCTACTGAATGGATAGACCTTCCAATGCCACCATGCATACAAATAATTTTCTTTTCAATGAGAGCAGCAAGTGGGAGATAGTTAAAAAGTTGATTGAATCGTGTCCATGCCCATATTCCATCATTTTCTCCCTGCAAGCACATAGTTAGTTGCAGAGTTAAACCCAGGAAACTAAATCTATGCAAGTAGGTTTCATCCTTACCATTCTTTCAATGCACTCTATACGAAAACCAAATAGTGCATTTATGTCGGCAGCTTCATGGTTTCCACGTATCAAGTGAAGATTATCGGGATACTCGATCTGCACAACCACAAGGCAATACATGGTTAATAGGGTAAACTTATAAAGTAAACCAACTAAAGCAATATCTGAGATGATATAATTAAACAGTAGCTTGCCTTAAGTGCAAGTAGCAAGGTGATAGTTTCCAAGCTATGTTGTCCTCGATCAACATAATCTCCCAAAAAAAGGTAATCTATATACCTGAAACATTTAATGACTGGCTAATTACAGAATGCTCATATGAAGCAGAACAGCGAGACTAATGCTGACAACAAACTCTAACTTAACCATTAGCAAGTTCATGTGTTATTTACACAGAAAAATACTGAATATTAAGATTTAGGTCACCAGAAGTGTTGCACAATAATAAGTGACCCAACTATTCAATAATCCTAGAGGATACATCATTAAACAAGTTTATCCCACTACAAGTTTTTACATCAAACCAAAACAAATTCCAGGTAAATATTTTTGGACTTGGTTGTTTGTATGCAAGACATTTTTGGACACTGTAGAATTCAAATATAACAAATTAAGAAGTTCATATTAACACTCACATACCATAGACAAGGTATGTGTGTGTATTACAAAGTATCTCAAGCCCCTGGAACGTGAGAAAAATCCTCATTGGGGTACTGAGGCTTCCCTCTCTGCATGTACTTTCTTACGGGTTGGAACCCAACAAACTGCTGAGGTCAAGCTTTACTTACAACTTCAACCACCCATTGTGTTTAATTGGATCCAAAGGTTGGATCATCATTATTAAGTGCAACAAAAACACTGAAGTGTAAGGAAAATATAAAGTTCTCGGAGTATCTGATATTTAATTTTAACAATTATAATAAAAGCTCTAGTGAATCTGCTTATTAAGGAGAAACTATTATTTTACCTTACTACAAGGAGAGAATATTTGTTATCCATTACTTAAAAATGTGAAGAATATAGCCCTATTAAAAACAAGAAAGTTCAAATTTATTTACAAATTAAAACTTGTAATATCTGATCCATAAGAAGTATTTATTTAGATTGACAGAAAAAAGACAAAAAACAAATTTCAGACATGGTGCTAAGTTGTCACTGATCAATGAAAGATAATAGCTTTCAAGCTTCCCTGTCATTTCACTATCCATTTCCGTTTTTAATTAGGAGTTTAGTATTAATATAAATAGGGGTTACTATCATGTCTCTTGTATCACATTATCATCACATAATCATTCACAATAGTATCAATACAATTTACTATTTTGAGTATTCTTTTTCCCCTTCCACATTTAAACCCAGTAATTTCATAAAAAATACTTGGCATGAATCTTGATACTATTGTGAATCCTGATACTTAAAGGCAAAAGCAAATTATGGCAAAAAGAATCTCCACTGTCATATACATGTGCAGCTGACACCCACAGTCCCACACCCAAGACCAAACCAAGTAATATGAAAATGGGACATGAACTATGACAAATGAACACCTGAAAGGTGAGCACACGCACCCAAGGACGTATCACCGAGTACCCGTTCTTTATTTATAATGTGGATGTGTGCGTGCTGGGTACACACCCACGCGGCCACACGTACCTCTAGGTGTATTCGTACACAGTACGAGCCATACCCATGCTACACATTAAACTAATTGACCAACATACAAATGATATTTCTTTAATTAACATACATTTTAGTATATTACACTAGCCTATTGACTAGATGTTCAAACTAATGTGAAGGACTAAAACGGTTCCTAATATCACACAAGCAACTGAGATTTGATTGATCTGTACATAAGCCATATTAACACACAAGCAATGCTAATCCACTGATGAATATAAAACAAACTTACGTGATGTCCCCTGCAGTTGAAGGAAATCCATATTCATCAAAAAGACGCATCATATCACCAAACTGACCATGAAGATCACCAAATACTTTGACCGGAGCTTTCAGCTGAAGAACAGTAGGTTCGTGCATAAATATTTGCTCAGCCGCATAGCAAAGCTCACCCACTTCATAAGGATCCAAGAAGAACCGCCTGTTAGCAGGAGCTTTCCAGTTGCGAGGCTTAAGCAAATTTGAAATTATCTGGCGATGGAGCAACGATAGTAAGTGATAATGTATCGTAGTGATATGATAATTAAAAGAGCAGTAGTCAACAATATGGCAAAGCCAAGACATAAACAAAAGAAGAATTTGCATCAAGCAATGCTTGCCTTTTTGTGCAAACCCTGAGGGGATTTTTGCCTTGTGAACTTTTTTGTAGGATATGGCGAATCATTATTTATGGGAACCATACGTCTGCTTTCATTTTCAAATTGGTCAAGCGATAACTGTCGCACCAATCCACCTAAGTTACCTATAGTCTCTTTAGCAACTACAACCTGAAACAAACATATATGATTTCCCAGCCTTGTGAGGAATATTTATCAGTTACAAACTAAGATTTCAAGAACATACAGCTCTGGGATGAAGGCGAACATCCCCCTCTGTATCACTTCCATCTGAAACTGTTTCTGCAGCTTGCGAGTTCTCATCTGATACTGATGTTTCTTCAGCATGGCTATCTGGTAAACCCTGCAAATTTTGCCAGACAGCACTCGCTGCTTTAGCTTCTTCAGCTGATGCCACCCTCAGTTTTTCCAAGGAGTTTTGGTCCATTCTGGCAAAAATGAACAAATACCAAGTTATCGTGAAATTGAAATAGCCAGAGCATGAGAACAGTGAGGTAAAACCATCCAAAGAAAGAACCAACAAATAATATACCCCATGCCACCAGATAAAGAAATTTCTGGTCCACCCTCTGAACTTGGTGTTATGTCATGATTCATGTTAGACTGATTCTGTTTCGGGCTTGTTATTGGTGAAGTCCTCTCAGATGTTAACGTGGGAGAATTGACATCAGTTTGAGGCGGTGGAGAATTTTCAGCCACTGCGAAATCATCCAATAGTGTGTCTGCACAGGACAACATCATTACATAAGAATTGGTAAACAGAGAATACAATTTTTTTTATATTTAACACACACCAAAGGAATAAAAACATAAAATCATTAGGGTTACATCCCACAATAAATTTAATGGAATCAAATCAAAACATTTAACTCTCTGATTGTAACTTCCATTCATGCTAACTAACTCTGCATAACTGAGAATTAATCAATGCAAGACATTATGCTGAAAGGTTCACAATCTATTCAAAATAATTTAGTACAACACCACATCCCAACCAAGAAATGTCAGACTGGCAGAGAAAACAAACAAGCTTAGAAGATAAAATACAAGTACACTATTGCATTTTCAAAGAGAACAAAACCAATTTTCAGCAAGCCAGCATGACATGTGATAAACCAATTTGGCAATGGCTCACTATCAGAGCTTCATAGGCAAAAAATCTGCTTGCTAAGATATTATAATCAAATAGCTTTATCATTGGACAGATAAGAAAAAGGATTAGATAAATCCGCATCAAACTTACTACTCATAGATCTGACCTATTTCTTGAGAAGAAAATATACAGGACTATATGGTAATCACAGATTGGACCGGATTCACGTGAAAATTGTCTGAAACAATCAAAAGTGGCCTGTTTGGATCAGAGCAGATTTTTACAATATCTGAACCAAACCAACCTACAGAAGAGTGGTTTGACTCGGATCGGATCTTTCGGTTTGGTCATCTTATAAATGTATTTTAAACCTGGATAGCTTGAAAGAAATCCCTCCCAGCCTCTTTGATCACATAAAGGAACAACACAACACAAGAATCAAATCTTACTATGGGTAGAGAACCATCCTAATTACAACTTTCCTATTCTATTAACAGAAACAGTTAAGTACTAATATCAATCATATCAGTAAATCAGTAGACATTACAAACAATGCAAACATGGGGGTTCCAGTCCAGCACTCCTGCCTGATGCATCTAAAGCAACCACAGTAAAATATTATCTGGAAATAAGTTGGTTCTAGTGCAGACTCTCTGAAGTTCCGTCTTAATGATTTCCTCCTATCGTCTGACAAGCACGGTACAGAAAACCTTGAAGAACAGAAAACCCAAAAATAAAACCTAATTTGTTTAACAAGAGGTGGTCTGTGAAATCAGAGTTGTGGTGGAGCAGAAAGGTAGGAGTTGCGGTGGAGCAAGGCGAGGAAAAGTGAAATCAGAGCTGTGGTGGAGTGAAATTGGACTTACAGTGGTAGACATTGTTGCAGTTACAGTCTTAAGGTGAATGATGACTTGCTGAGTTGCTGGATGAAACCGCAACAAGGAGGAAGGATGATGGCCACATCGGCAGCAACACAAGTGGCAGTCAGCAACAGCAAGTGGTGGGGATTGGGGAAGTAGTAGATGGCACGGAGAAGAGCGTTACTAGAAAAATAAGAAATATGGTAGCTGGATCAGGTCAGTTTTGGTTTGATTATGAGTCCACCAAACCGAAAACCGAACCAGATCAGCACCGACTTATTTGGTTTTGCTGCCTTTAACCCGTAGGGATATTCAATGTAGACTGGTGCTGCTTAATTTACTTAAAATAATTACATCATTAGTAAGTTGATATGACAGACTATCTTTATGGTATCTTTGTGAAGTAAATCATAAATAGTAGGCCACTGCAATGACACAAGAGAAATTGGTTGTCTATTTTTGTGAGCTTGATTGTTTGTTATAACAAATTGAATAAAACCTCATTTCTAGAATTACAACCTCATCTCTTAATTTTGATGTGAGTACTTACCTCCTCTTAGACCACCATAGATATATACACGAGCACCAACAGCCGCTGCTGCATGGCGACAACGACGCATAAGCTCCAAAGAAGGGTCATAATCATGACCTTTGTTTGTGCGTGAGGAAGAAACGATGCCATTTCTGTCCAACCAAACCCCAGCAGCAGTGTCCAATACTGTTAACGTGAAAAAGAAAATCTAAACATCTATATGAAATAGATAAAACAGCATTGCAGAAACATTTGAAATAACAAATTTGGGTAATAACATAGAAAAGCAAGTTACCTGCAATTGATGCTTCACCTTCTACAGCTCGTCCACCCTTGAGAACACCTCCCGTGACATGCAATCTAGCACCAACAAAAACCTACAACGCAATGCCACATAATCAAAAAACAAGCTTCAAAGGGATTAAGTGATTTGGTCAAGAACAATTGACACCATTTTAAAAGTAAAACTCTTACAACAGATTTTTTGGTGAACCAGACCCTAAGCTATTTAATCTTGCTTTCATTTACCAACTAAACACATACAAAACCTAATGTGGAATAAAGCATTAAATATGAATGAGATATCTGTTTAAATTCTTTTAGAATTTCAAACAGTCTCTCTCCATCTATGAAACAAAGACATCAAACAAAACACAGACAATGCCGGAAATATAGGATAGTGGAGCAGGACGTTATATATATATATAAGAATAATTATATATATATAAATGTCAAATAAAATTAAATTAGTAACATGACAACAACAATCAAGCTTTGGCCATACTAGTTGGGATCGGCTACATGGATTGAACAATGCCATAATGATCTATCATAAATCATGGTCATTGACAACATTGATCTCTAAATCTTTCATAATCATTTTGCCTATGGTTTTTCTTGGCCTCCCTCTACCTCTAGAAATTGGACTAACCTCCACTTGATTGACTCTCCTTGTTGGAACTTCTAACGGTCTCCTCTACACATGCCCAAACCACCTAAGGTGTGATTCTACCATCTTTTTCACAATAGAAGCTACCCCAACTTTCTCCCTAATACACTTATAATCTTATATTGTCTAGTGCGTCCACTCATCCAACTCAACACTCTCATCTATGCTACATTGAGTCTATTAGAGCAGAGCCAAGTTATTAGTTAAGCCCCCCTTGTATCATGCATCTGCTGAGTCAGCAGAGGTAGTCACAAGGGGTTAGTTTGTTAAGAGTGACAGCTATACCATAACAAGATTCAATAGTTTCTCGTCTTCTCTCTATCTCAAATCTAGCTCAGTTTATCCATCACATGTGGCCGTTGTTCAAGCCGACAAAAAATATATTTTTAATTGGACACCTGGAGATGGGTGTCCAACATGTGTTGCACAGGTGACGGAGGAGGGTCGATGTTGGAAACATGTCCAAAACTTGGACAACTAATAAACAGAGTTGTCTGTGCTTCATGGCTCTCCATTAATAATGATAGCATGAGGGCTGATTGAAGATAGAGAATAAAACTAAAGAAAACATTCAAATTTTGAGAGCGAATAGAATGATAAATGGTGCATTCAAATTAAAATTAGCTATTAAACAAAAGCAAGATCAACAGCTTAAAGCTTTTATATCGGTGGGGTGTGTATGAGAGATAGAATCTATGTGAGTAACTCTCTTCCTTAAAGAAATTGAGATCCCACGTTGATTCTAGGTGTGTTTTAGCCATTAGATGGTGACAAGATCAGTGGCTTACAATTGGGGTCTATGAGAGCACACGTGCATAAATAAGCACAGCATTCATCATGAGTGAAAAGGAGTTGGTCTTGATGGTTACATCATGCAATAGTGGTCAAATATAAACCCCAACTAGTACCACCTTAGAATGAATAATGTGAGAGACATGCTCACAAATCCTAGTAATAACAAAATCCTACCAAGAATTTTTTGTAGAAATCTCTCACTTACCGCAGCATGTTGATACCTTGGTGAAGGGGAAACACCGGGAGCAAGAGTCCACTCCCACTGGCCATTCCTATGCATGAGCAGTCCATAGGCATCTGATAGTGGCTGCAAGGGCACATGCAATAAATGCTATGATATTTTTGCTAAATATAACTCAAATGCAAGATTGGTGATAAAATGATCTTAAAAAATATGCTTTTCTGCTTCGTCAAAATTATTTATTACTCAGCAGAACAAAACGGCATAAATGGGATGACTAAAATCCAAGTAAGCATGATAATTGCCGCATTAGGTTTTCTAAAAGCAACAGGTTACAATGATCAGATCTCAGATGAAAAGAGTACGATTGATCATACCGCTCCAGAAGAGTCTCTTCCACCACACAGCAAAAACATTCCATCGGAGCGGGCACTAGCCGTTGCATACCTATAATTTGAGGTGCAATAATGTACACTTAAAATGCATATGTGCAAAAAATGAAGACAATTAAGGCCTCACTTACCAAGAGACTAGACAGACTTACATTCTAGCAGAAGGTTTATCACCTTCTGGGTTCAGCCTCTGCCACATGTAAGGTTTTTGAGCCGTATCCAAAGCCCAGGCATCAGACACAACTCTTTTACCTACCAAGTTGTCCAGAAAAAGAGGAAATTGTCTATTATATATCATGACATAATTTTCTTCACAATAATGGACTAAGACATGAGTTTCTATAACCAGACAAATATATGTAGCATATGAATCCAAAAGGAAAACAACTTACAGAAAACTCCACCGCAAATTTAGTCATGATTATTTTCAATGTATTAAAATGAGATGCAAGTATTATGCAATAAGAACTGGATTAAAAATAGCGAAATGTTCGATCATCAAACTGGTTATAGTTGGTGTTATGTCTACTGCAATGTTTTTTACAAAAACATTATTCATTGTTCACTGCGATTATAATAAGAAAATGTAAACAGTGAAAAAAAGGTTAAAACTAAAAGGCAGTTGGGTACTGAATTGCTCTCACCATCATTTCCACTGACAGTAACAAGATATCTCTGAGCAACCAAGTCCATTGCATGGCCGTAGCGAGGACCAGGTCCTTGTCCTTGTACAACGACTCTACATTAAAATTAATAGCAACCTTTGACTAATGACTCAAAATCTCTAGAACTGTAATAAAAAAGAAATGGTTGTTGAATTTTGAGTTTCGGCCAAACTCACCTATGCCATTTGTACTTATCATTGGTCAAGTCAAGCACATAGAGATCATCCGTAGAATGTCCAGCAGGACCTATCCCACCCTAACAAAGCAGAAACAATCAAACATATCATCTCAACACATTACCATCACTACACTAGTAAGAAAAAATCGAATTCCCAAGATTACCTGAAAAACAACCATGGTGCCAACGACAGCCGCAGCATGAGCAGCCCGAGGGGAGGGTGGATCTCCAGAGGGTTTAATACTGAAAACTCATAGCAACATCATCAATTCAATCATCCAACAAAATCATACAAATCCAAAAAAACAAAAAGAAAATGAAAGAGTTAGCCAATAAAGTAACCTAGTCCATTTCCTTGTTAAAACATCATAGGAATGAACAGAATTAGTGACTCCAGCTAATCCTGCAAACAAATGAAGCAAGTTTGATTTAGTGAGAATTAAGAAAAAGAAAGAGAGAGAAAGGCAATAGAGAGTGAAGGTTAGTACGAATGCCAGGAGCGGAGGAAGATCCTCCTTCGATAGCGGTGGCGCCACCAAATAGAATTAAGCGAGGGCCATGTAACTTGGTGGCAGCGACGGCGGTGAGAGTGTGACCACATCGAGGACCAGGAGAATCTTGATCCGTATCCCAATAACTATCTAATTTGCGATAAGTTGGAGCAGGGTACAGCCATGGCTTCGACGACCCCATCACCAACAACCCTAATTCTTTCACCAATTCCCTCTCTTCGTATACTGAATGAACTACATGTAGAGATAGAAAGAGAGAGGGTTTGATTTTGATTTTGATTTTGAATTTTGATTTTGAATTTTGATATTTAACTTTAATATAGAGATAGTTTTTGGAATGGGTAGATGATGTTTATTTATTCAAAAGGCTGTTACAGGTTGTCATTGGGATTGGTAAACGCTAAAGTGAATGTCAAACTGCCTCCACACTTGGTGTATTCCAAAATGCAATACGGTTACTATTATACTACTCTACTTATTGCAATACGTATTTAAAGAAACTAAAGCAATAGTGAAAGTATCCATTACATTGGTTATTGGGTAAGGCTTCAAATTAGATGGATTTGAAGGAGACATTAAAGTTTGGAGTTTGGAGTTTGGCTTTATCTTTTGATGATTCAATCTTAGGAAGAAATAAATAAATAAATTAATTAATTGTTTTACCTCCCTTCTAGTGTTTAATTAAAAACAGTAAATTGATGTAAGTTGACTCTCCGCATTCTATGTCATGAATTGATAATAACATGTTTGGACATATATATTCTCAACATAGTTTATGGTCCAGCATCTTTTTCGTGATGTTTTACAAACAACTATAGTATGTTATACACCAAATACAACATGCATTAATCATTTTCTTGTTATTTTGAAAACAGTGTATTGTCATGTCATGTGCAACCACTATCATACTATAAATCACATAATGAAAAGACATATTGTATTTGGTGTTCTCATGGGCAAACCCTTCAACTTATTCTAAAATCATTATCATACTATAAATCACGTAATGAAAAGACATATTATAATTTTCTTCTTTTTGAAATAATAGTATTTTAAATAAGTTTATGAAAATTGAAATACATGTTACTTTATATTCTTTTGAAGTTAGCAATATAATTGTAGAAAGAGTTTTTTCAAGTATGAAAATTATGAAAAATAAGTTATGTAATCAAATATGAGATATATAGATAAATGATTGTTTAATGACTCTTATATAGATAAAAACGTTCAATAACATTGACAACAAATTTATCATTCAACGATGAATTTAAATATGAAATATGTAATTTATTTGACTAAATATCTTATATTTGAATCCTAGATTCGTCATTGGTGAAAATAATATTTTATTTATTAATGATTAATTTGTAAATGATATTATCACTTTGTTAAAATATATGATAGATAAGTAAAATAATTCTGTGGAGAATATAATACTATAAAAGAGAAATAGAGAATTATAACACCCACTAGCTCATAAAGTTTATTTTGTTTAGAAATATTGAAAAATTAAATATCCATGGAATGTGCGTGTCCGTCCCACCCGGCTATCATTTTAATGCTATGAAATAATTGAGCCTTTGGGCTTTATGGCATGTTAAGTGTCTCAATGGGTCATCATAGCTTCAGAGTTTTTTGTCCATTCAACAGCTATAAGCCTGAACCAAAATGAAAAGCTTAAACTAATGCTTGTGCTTAAACAATACCAGTTTTGCATAGGAATCATTTTTAAGTTTTAATGATGGGGTTGACACATCTAGATTGATGATCAAGGTCCCACAGACCAGATATCTCTCCACATTACAGTTTATAACTCCTTTAGTCTTTTGACTATAAAACTTTTATGAAATAATAAAAGGTTATGGATGGAGATGCAGGGGATCGAACCCTGTACCTACAATTTAATCAAGTGAATTGAGTTGGGGTCCACTATACTACAATTTAAGAAATCAATATCAAGTGGAGATTGTGACACGAAATGTGATTTAAGTAAAAATATATAAATAGTAAGAGGTTCTGTGACATAAAATTATAAATTTCATATTAAATATAGAAATGTGATTTACATTATATTTTTATTTAACAAATTCCATATTTAATAGTAAGAGGTTTTGTGACATAAAATTATAAAAATATAGAAAAGTATAACACAAACTGAGCATAGGACACAAAATAACTCTTTTTCCATATGGTGGTGTTGAGCTAATCGGAACAAGAGGCCGAAAGCTGTTCCTAGTTGTTAACCTTATGCAGAAAAGGCCAAACCCAAACATGTCTAGCACATTATACATGTATATTCGTTTTGGGTATAATATTTATATATTGTCACTATAAATAATCATACATTATCAACATATCATACTTCATTTATTTATATTATTTTTAGAATTATAAATTGTCACTATAAATAATTATACAAATATCATTACTTAAAACAAAAATTAAAAGAAGAAAACGAAGAAAGAAAGAAGTTGCATTCCACACGGCAATATCTCTGGTATAATTTGTGTGCATGTGTGGCATATGCATAGCCACCACTCCCATGTCACGTGTCAATGCAGCCAAAAACATAAATGCAAGCTTTATTGAATGAAAAAAATTTGTATATATTATTTATATATTATTTTTGTATCATTCATTTTAATCATCATTATCTATTCAAAATAATAATCCAAATTAATGGTGGAAAAAAACAATATATAAATATTTATATTGAAAGTATATATACTCTTATTTTATTTTACATCACTTAGATGTTTTTTTTGTTGCATTTCATCTGTACTATTCAAGTATTCATATCAATCCTACTGAAAGGAGGTGCATAAACCTATGTAGTATTTATTAAAGAACGTCAAAATTATTTTACTTCACCCTTTTGGTGACTCATCCCTCTTATAAATGCGTCTTTAAAGGCTATTGTAAGTAGAGGAAAAGATCACAACTAAAATAATAAAAATATTTGAGGAGTGCCCCAGCTAGCACGAATATTTACTTTAAGGTGCCACAAACAAAAATATACACCCCACCTTTCTTATCATTGCCTTCTGCATTTTAACTAAAGATAGTTAATGCTCAATGTATGACTTGGAATAGGGAAATATTGGTCAATATGATTATAGTTGTTATATAATTTATATTTTTATATTTTATTAATAAAGTCAAAACACAAAATAACTATCATACTATTGTATAATTTGTGTTTCCCAATTTTGCTCTCATTATCTTCTAACTTATACCAAAAAATCATATAACCAAATAATATAATTTTCTAATTTTAATTTAGCTCTCATGACCCCAATCAAATATATTAAATTATACTATTAATAAAGCCAAAACACAAAATAACTACCCTACCATGGTATAATTTGTACTTTCCAATTTTGCCCCCACTATCTTCTAACTTATACCAAAAAATCATATAACCAAATGATATAATTTTCTAATTTTAATTTAGCCCTCATGACCCAATCGAATATATTCAATTGCAAATTACAATATATAACACAATTTATTATATTAAACATTTATTGTATGTACAAACGATAAGAAAACGAGTTGACAAACACGACAATGTCTCTCAACACACTAGTTATAATAAAGAAAAAATGTATACTAATAATACTACTATTAGTATTGCATCTTCTAGTATTGATGTTTGATTATTATTCACTTTTCAAAAGATTAATACTGAGGAATGATGGATGTAGTATTGACTATATATAAATTTTTACACAATGATAATATATACATATTAAATTCATTATAATAATGCAAACTTATATGTGATTTTTTTCTTGTAGAAATAAAGTCCAAGGTGATGTAAAGAGGGGAGTTAATTTTCTTTCACAAACACTCCTATTGTAGATTATGTCAACGTATTATGACTAATATAAATTAAATAAATTTTATTAAAGATCCATAACCTATATAATTTTGACATAAAAATATTTGAAAAAGTGTAATATTTATACATTATAAACATAAATATTTATACACAGTCAATACATCATTCAACATTTATTTATATTACTCTATTTTTGGTTAAGTGTGATAATTATTACACAGATTCTTATTTAGTATTTACAAGTGAGGAAGGTGCACCTCAAATGCAAAGAATAAGGACTAGAATATAATTCAAAACATTTCGGGTCGAATCATCAAACTAAATATATAGTATATTCATTTATTTACTGTAGTTGTAAAAATAGTTTGTTTTCCTGGTTTTTACCTTCAAATTATTTTTAGTCAAGATTGACTTATAATATATATATCCTTGGAACATAAGATTTATAACCTTAACTCACATTACCTATAAAAAATAACTACTTTAAAAACTCCCTGTCCTTAACACCTACGACAGAACATAACGAAGCCTAAAGTTTATTCAAATCTCAGTATTGGTTTGGGCAAAAATTCATCCAATTAATGTGCTGCAAACTGTGTTATTTAAAGTCACCACCACTCTTGAGTCTTGACAATTGATGAGATATTGTTCTAGATTCTCATCACTAACTTTTTTTTTCACTTCTAAAATTAGAAAATTTAGCAGTTCCATTAGTCTAAGAAAAACAAAAGCAATTTCCTTCATCATACATAGATGTTGGAAAAACTTTTTTCGGAAATTCGGAAGATGAAGTACATTTTAATTATGTTTTTAAACGTTACAGAACATTCAGTTTGTAAACAAATCCAAAAGTGTCATATCAATTAGCCATCAACGAAGCTTGTTATATACACAAACATGAACGTCACAAAGTCATATCATTTATCTGTCGCTATCAAGACACAAGCATACAAACAAAACAAGAAAAATAATAATAAATAAAAAGAAGATATATAATTAGTTGGTGATTAATAAATTTGACATGCAAAGAAAGAAACATCAAAAACACGAAGAAGAAATGGTGGGACCCATGTGAACAGTATTATTCGGCCGCAAACTTTGTCGTCTCTTTCGTCTTCTTCCATTTCCGTTGTTCCTTTCCGTTTGACTCTCTCTCTCTCTCTTCTCTCCCTTTTCTTTCTCTCTGCGTTTTTGTTTTCTATTTCTCTCTCCACACCCTTCTTCTTATCCTTCCCACATTTCACTCACTTCTTACCCTCCCATCTCTCTCTATTTTCTTTGAACTGAACTGTGATATCTTCTCTCTCTCTCTCTCTCTCTTGTTTCATCAACTATCCTTTCTTAACCGAAGAATAAATCACTTGAAGAACCGTTTTTGTTTCTCTACAGATATCTATTTACTATTATTATAAGGCTTAGTCTGCATAAAAGCTTGGTTCCCGTGAAGATCACTGTTTCTATTTGAGACTCTTTGATTGGATTTGGTTTTGAAATCTTGGCTTTAGATATAAGACAGAGAAAAACAGACATGAATGGAAGTAGTGAAGTTAACCTCATTGAATCTAAGGTAACATAACATCCATTGTTTATGTTCTCTCACTTCTATCTGTATTTTCTTTTAAAACCTTGATTTTTGGTTTGTGGGTTCTTCTGATTAAGTGACGTGTGATGTTTTTGAAGATGGTTTATGGGGTTGAAGGGAAAAAGTTATAATCTTTAGCTTCAATATTTGCAAGGACTACGAATATGGTGGAGATTGGGGAACATCTCTCTGAGTTACAGAGAATTTTGTTTGTTTTTATTTTATAATAAACTCAGCGGGTTTTGTTAACAATGGTGAGGCTTTATAGGACGAGGTAGTTTTTGGACTGAGATTAATTTTTCTTGTACTTTCTATTTCTTCCATGTAGGCCTCAGTTTCTTGTTCTGGTAAGTTGGAAAAAATTCCACTTTGATTTGTTGCCACAACTTGGAAAAAATCTCGTCTTTTCCTCAAGATTTTATAAGGTTCACATTAGCCACACACCACTTTACATCCCCTTTTTCTTTTCTTGCTCTAATTTAGATGAATCAATCTGTAGTTTTTCTTGGAAGTACTATTACATGGTTAAATAGTTCATTCATTCATATGGATAAAATAAGGTTCTATTTTTCTAATGTCTTCATTCTTTGTTTAACTTTTGTAGAGGGTTGTTCCACTTAATACTTGGGTCCTTATTTCCAATTTCAAGCTTGCTTACAATCTACTAAGGCGTGCTGATGGAACATTCAATAGAGAGTTAGCGGAGTTCCTTGATAGAAAGGTCCCAGCTAACACAATTATTGATGGGGTATTCTCTTTTGACCATGTTGATAGAAACACAGGCCTATTCAATCGTGTGTATCAACCTGTTCCTGAAAACGAGTTCCGGTGGGGAATCATAGAGTTGGATAAACCCTTGAGCACCACAAAGATTGTGCCTGTCATAATTTTCTTCCATGGTGGAAGCTTCTCTCATTCATCTGCCAATAGTGCTATCTATGACACCTTTTGCCGTCGCCTTGTGAGCATTTGCAAGGCTGTTATAGTGTCAGTAAATTACCGGAGATCGCCCGAGCATCGGTATCCTTGTGCATATGATGATGGCTGGGCTGCACTTAAGTGGGTTAAGTCAAGAACATGGCTTCAAAGTGGGAAGGATTCTAAGGTTTATGTGTACATGGCTGGTGATAGTTCTGGTGGTAATATTGTACATCATGTGGCAGCAAGGGCTGCTGAAGAGGATGTTGAGGTACTAGGAAACATTCTTCTTCATCCATTGTTTGGTGGAGAGAAGAGAACTGAGTCAGAGAAGAAACTTGATGGAAAGTACTTTGTGAGGTTGCAAGACCGTGATTGGTATTGGAGAGCTTTTCTACCCGAAGGGGAAGATAGAGACCATCCTGCTTGTAATCCATTTGGCCCTAGAGGTAGAAGCCTTGCAGGAATCAAATTCCCTAAAAGTCTTGTTTGTGTGGCCGGCTTGGATCTTGTCCAAGATTGGCAGTTAGACTATGTTGAAGGTCTCAAGAATTCTGGCCATGAGGTCAAGCTTCTTAACTTAAAGGATGCCACTATTGGTTTCTACTTCTTGCCAAACAATGATCATTTCTATATCCTCATGGAGGAGATGAAGAACTTTGTTAATTCTAACTATTAATATACCTATTATTACTACTACTACTACTACTTATCCATACCTACAGTAGGCCATACATAACTCAAGTTCTGATAATTCTCTTGGGTTATTTGTTTTTTATCTTCTCTTTTTCTTTCCCTATTTTATTGTGATAGTGTGTAGTTATTAAAAATTGTGTAGCATTAGTCACAGTTACTAAAAACTTGCGTGTTCCGCAACTGTTCGGACTAGTGCTTATATCTTTTGAAGGGCAGCACCTGTTTCTTCAGCAGTTTGAAGGACATGAGTTCAGTTCATTTGTGGGGTTGGTTGAGGCACCATATACCAAGCTTGCCTCATTTATTATATCTACCTCTAAGTTCAGTTCATTTGTATCACTTATTACTAAATATGACCTGGAGCAGATCCCATCCTATATATACCTGTGTTCTAGTAGAATTATATAAATGTAATGTTTTTGTTTGTTTTTCAATTAGACTATTCTACGGTCAGAATTAGCTAATGCTGTATTATTGTATGTTGCATCCTGCTATAATTCAACTAAGACAAAGCTAGTGTGGCCACCTATGGTGGTTTTATTTGGCTTGAATTCATTCTTGCCATTTAGATCAAAAATCTAAAGTAGGCTTTTTCATCTCTAGCATTGGAATAATCACAACTACAAGTTAAAAGCAGAACACTAGTGCACAAGTGGTTAAAAAGATAAGGCATTTGAATTATTCTGTTGATTCCAATCCTTGTGTCTCAATTTTAGGTTGAAGTTTAAACAAAAGATTCAGAAGTCCTAGGTGGAAAAGACTAAGAGAATTATGTATATTAATCAACTGGTTCCGAAGTAAATCAGTAATGATGAATGTATTATGCCAAATAATCTTTCCATTAGAAAAACATAAGAATTTGGCTTTGCTTGGATCATGGATTCCTAAATCTTTCAACATCAATCTGATTAATTCAAGATATATCTGTTTGGCATTTGGGAAAACATCAAAAATAGGAATTTGGCTTTGTTTTGATTGGGGAACCCAATTTTAAAGTTGGAATTTTTTGATGTATTACTTTAGGGAACCTACAAAGTTGAAAAGTCCAATTAATAAATTAAACCTGTTGGTATTGCCTTGAAGTGTTTAATGGTAGCAACAGCTAAGCTTGGACAAAGACATGGAACTTTGTCTTCTATTGACTTTCTTGCCATGCTTATCTATTCTTTGTTTTTTATATATCATTACATTATATTTTGTTTAACTTATTCAACTTAGTATGAAACCATTTGTTTGAGCTTTGAGGCTTGATTTTAACTTTTCTTGTGCAATTATTCTGCTTTACTCACTTGATGTCTTATTATAAACGTGCCTTAGTAAATTAGCTGTTTATGTTTCTGAAAATATTCCCTAATAGGACAGACAAGGGAGTCATTGTCAACAAAATGGGGTTTCTTTATTAAGGATTATGGACAAAACTTCATTTGTTTGGTTGGCACCTTGTTTTTTAATTGCATTATAATAAGCTATTGTACTAGTCATTGCTTGTGGTTTGTGATGATTCTTCTATTCATGTTTTTGTCATAGTGCCCATTTTTATATACATGTAGTGTAGTACTATAAATCAGTGTTATTAATTCAATCTAGTTGGCAAGTTAGTAGTTACTTTCTGCTTTTAAACTCAACCGTTTGTTATACATGGTTACTGAAAAGTTTAATTCTTATTGGAGAGATTAAGAAACATTAACATAGATGTGGTGTTCCTAACTGCTAATAGTATTCAAGAGTGAGCCATGAGAAAATTCCTAATATGAATAACTTTTGGATTAGTCTATGTGGTATTTTTAAAGTGTGGCCTTGGAAATGTGAAATGAATTTTGTAGTGATTATTAATGAGTTTTGGAGTAGTTAAGGATGAGAAATCAAGATATTGAATATGATACAAACTTAGTTATAGGTTTTGAATGATTGTAGGTCAAGTCATGGAATTGGGGCCATGCCACACCAAACACCCTGGCAGGAAGTAATTACATAAGCTCATAAATTATGATAAGCTATAGACATGGGTAGGGTGGTTTTACATTTACACCATCTAGCACTTTTATTTTATAATAACTTCTTATAATAAACAATGTTGATAGAAAGTCAAGGCATCTCATAATTTGGGTTCTAAGTTCATTATGCATGCAAATATTGTCTCTTCTATCCACGATATCATGAAGCTGAAAATACTCTAAGTCACTAACTCTAATATTGCTAGTCAAATATTAACATTTGTATATGAAGCAATTGCAATAAAAACTTCTATCTTTCTATCAGTATGTAATGACTTTTGCCAAAGCAATATAACGAAACTCTTGTATTTAACAGCTTATTCTAAAGTCTAAACTAAAACTATGAGTATGTAATGACTTTGCTGTATGGTCAGCAGAAACTGATAGAATATTGTAGCAGTTTATTATATCACTATATGGTAAGCAGAAACTAGAATATTAGAATGTAACAAACTTCAATGCAGTAAGTCAGTTTTGCTCACAATTTTTTATCATATTTTTTATAAACAAGCTTGTTCGGGCTGGCCTGAATAAGCCCACTACCTGTGGTGAGGACTATATGTAAAATGGTGTGAAATACTGAAATTGCAGGCAAGTTATAATAACATAATTATTACCTGATTAGAATATTCATTCGAATTAGGCTAATGGGGTGAGGAGAGAAACAACATGAACAAGCTCATTCATTTGGAATATTTATTTATTTATTGTTAAAAAGCCAAATGATCGTTAAACATAAATATGAATGATGAATAATATGCTAATAAGATACAAAACTTAACATAAAATTTTTCTATCATGTTTTTAGATACATATAGTATATATACTTATAATATAAAAGTTTTACATGATTATTACTATATTATACACTATTCATAAGCTAATACTTACTTCTAAATAAAAGTGGTAGAAATAAGTTATAAATAATATTTGATAATATGAAAACTCTTATATTATTACATAAATATTAAACTCTAATTTTAATAACAACCTTAAGAATACAATATTTTCCTTGATTTATTTATATTGGAAATGCTATATTACATGATATGCATGAAATCATTTCAATTTAATAAATAGTGAAATAAAAAATAGATGAAAACATATAAAGGCCATCTTATAAAAATAAAAAATGAAAAGTAAAGTGCAGTTGCAGTGTACAACTGTACACAATATATTCCACCTTTACACGCTTATCCATCCAATATCTATTATTATATTTGTCGGATAATTCATTATATTTCTATGCCAACGAACAATTCCTCAAAAACATTTTATACCCTTTTTGTTACACACACTTGAGAATCAGACAAATAGAAAAGACAGAATCTTTGGCTCTTCAGAGGTATATGACTATTACGTTCCTATAAATCTATTCCTTTTTTATAAAATTCTGATTGCTATAATCTTGAAGCCACTGATTGGACATGAATTCATTGCTTTCACTTTACACCTTATTTTTACTTTTTTCCCTAGTGATGGTCATGCTTTATATATTCACTGGAATTGAACCCTACATGATTTATTAGCACTGATTGAGCTTTTATACACTGGAAATTTTATGTATTACTGAGAAGTGGTTTAGTTTTAAAGACGATTTGGTATATGATTCATTTTTAAATTTTAATTCTGCATCTGTTTTGTTTCCTCTAATTTAGTTTGTGCACTATTTGGGTTTGATTCATTCCCGGAATCTTGTGAATTTTTAGTTACCCTGTACCTTATATGAGGAGACAGAAGGTTTTGGTATTTCTTTGAATTTAATGCTTTAACACAACAAACCAAATTCATTTTTGGTGTGGAAAGCTCTTCTGAATCAGCACTTATATGGAAGTGCTTTTGACAAGAACTTTACTCAAGTGTAGATTTCTCTTTGAATACTAATTGTTTCAATTTTTTGTTCTGAATTGTAGATGCAAATTATTTAATTAGAAATGAAAGGTAGAAATTTACTCGTGTTTTCATCCACAATTTTTTTTAATTACTTTGTAGGATTAACAAGCACAGAGATGTTGTGAAGGTTTTGTAGTAGATAAGATGCTTCAGCATTGCAAAATTTTTGGCTGCTGCTGTTAATAGTTATGCATGCTATATCCAGTGGTCTTTACATTAGCGAAATGGGTTATGCTATGAGTAGATTAGAGATAGAATCCAATCTCTGTGAAGATGGAGATGCCATCCATGAAGATTCTAGTAGCCAAAAAAGTAAAAGGCCATTGAAAAATTTAGACAATGAAATTACTCAGATAACAAAGTTGAAGTCAAAACCCCATCAACGGCTAGGCCAAGTTGGACCTGGAAGGCCAGAGTTTCCTGTTTCTCCTGTGAAGATGCTAGGTGGTCGGGAATCTAACTATTCAGGACGAGGAAGATTTTCTTCGGCAGATCGTTGCCATGTGTTGAGCAGATATTTGCCCGTAAATGGTCCCTGGCTTGTTGATCAAATGGCAAGTCGAGCATATGTGTCTCAGTTTTCAGCTGATGGTTCACTTTTTGTTGCTGGTTTCCAGGTAAGGTGTTTCCAGCTTAAACTTTATACCAACAAGGCGTTGGTCTAGTGGTGTAAAGCCTCGCTAGACCCCCAGGATGACCAAAAGGTCAAGAGTTCGATTCCTGTGAGTGACACTTGTTGGGAGGGGCAGTCACGCACCCCGAAAGGGATAGTCACACACCCCGAAAGGGATTAGTTCCTTACCTAAAAGGTGAGGGGATACCCTTGGTAGTACCCAAAAAAGAGTTTAAACTTTATATGCTTGTCAGAGTTTTAATTCTAATTAAATCACTTTGCAGGGAAGCCACATAAGAATATACAATGTGGACAAAGGTTGGAAAGTTCAGAAGAATATTCTTGCCAAAAGTTTGAGATGGACAATCACTGATACATCTCTTTCTCCTGATCAACGCCATCTTGTAAGATATTGTGTTTTATCTTTAGAACAATATCACACAAAATGTTAACATCCTTTTAATCTATTGTTTGCCTTCTATAGGGGTGCTATAGTATATTGCCACCGTTGTCTGGCTTTTTCTTATCGCATCTTTACTCTCCAATTTCAGGTTTATGCCAGCATGTCACCCATTGTACACATTGTAAATGTTGGGTCCAGTGAAACAGAGTCTCGAGCAAATGTTACGGTATTCACAACTAATGCTGCTTTTTTTTTCCACCCCTAAATCAATAAATATTGCAAAGGTATTAAGTGCTAGGGACATTTAAAATTTGATAAGTCAAATCTTCAATATCTGTGTCAGTCGCAACTGGTTGATGTTCAGTGTAAAGATTCACTTTAATAGAACTCTTTTTTTTTTTTTGAATAAGAGAAGAAATCCGGTAAGATGAACTGAAAGAATCACAAATACTTGATTGAATTCCTTTCCTACTAATATGTTTCGGTTCTTATACTATGCAGGAAATCCACGATGGTTTGGATTTTTCTTCAGATGATGATGGAGGATATTCTTTTGGAATTTTCTCTGTGAAATTCTCAACAGATGGAAGAGAATTAGTTGCAGGAAGTAATGGCGACTCTATATATGTATATGATCTGGAGGCAAACAAGCTTTCACTTCGAATTTTAGCACATTCGGTATTGTTATCTGGCATAAATACTATATTCATTCACCACATGACTTGTTTTTTATATTTGTTGGTTTATGTTGTGGAATGAATTGAAGTGTTTGGTTTCTTAATTAATCCAAGGCTCTACATCCGTATACAATGGACTATGCATAACATGAGTGGGGAGATTTATTTTCCAGGCAATATAGTATATATTGCTTAACACTTTACACTACAATAGGAATTTTGACTCACTGTATGTATTGGTAGTTTCTTTACATTAATGCCTGTGAAATTGTGTGTCGTATGTATATTTGAAAAAAAAAGGTGAAAATATAAGAAATTTGGAGCATGTGTGGGTATGTTTTCCAATCTGAAGGAGGACTCTTTACTTTAGTCCTATCCTCTGTTTGAGCTTACACACATAAATCAAGATGACTCTATTATGAAATAGAGAATTACTAGTAATGAATGGTTTCTGCACTGCCTTTGGGCTGATGAGTGCATTGAAGGTCTAATCCTTTCTCTCAGGAGAACCATACTGCTTTGAGTACCCCCTAAGCTACCAAAAAAGATATCCCATTGGATTGGCCTTGCATCAGTTACTTTTCTTTTTTGTGGAGAAATTATTTTCTTATCATATCAAGAATACCAACCAAGAGAGTTTCTAACTTTGGTTTTCTTGTTATGTTCCAGTCTGATGTGAACACTGTATGTTTTGCTGATGAAACTAGTCATCTTATTTATTCTGGGAGTGATGATAGTTTCTGCAAGGTATTTCCTACACTATAAGATTGTTTCTTCTGTCAGGATATTGTGCCCCCTCCCCTGTTTTAGTATCACACCTTTGATTTTATATGGAAGTGGTGACAGTCCGGCACCTAGTGCACAGGAAGTCAGTGTCATAGCTAGAGTTGTTTTGTGATTTCCTCCCTGATCTTTAGTGAAGACACATTCTATTGTACAAGTTTGTTTAGGTCTGGGATCGGCGTTGCTTAATTGATAGAGGCAAGCCAGCAGGGGTATTGATGGGACACCTTGAGGGCATTACATTCATTGATACCCGTGGAGATGGACGTTATTTCATTTCCAACGGTAAAGATCAGACCATCAAACTTTGGGATATACGCAAAATGTCATCCAATGCTACAAGGTATGCTCTTTTTAGGCTTCCACTAATATTTTGATGTAAATGTCTTTTGAATTTTAAACTTGATGTGTTTTGACAAAAGAAAATTAATAATGGGTAATTTACAGTTAACTCCTGTGTATTGCTCAATTTTACTTTGCCGTGATTTGGACATTTAGGGAAACTAAATAAATAGCATAAGCATATATATTTTATCCCCATTGTTAGTTCCTTTTATTTGATATTGTTTTCATAGGCATAAAATCTTTTTGTTGATCTGTCTGCTTTGTACTTCTGTATGACTGCATGTCTGTGTGGAAAACTAAAAGATCTTGCAACTATTTTCAGAATTCAGTTTTATAGATTACATTTATTGATTTCTAATGTAGCAATAACAATTGTTACCAACATACTATAACAAATTTCCCTTGATTTCAGCAATCCTGGGTACAGGAGTTATGAATGGGATTACAGGTGGATGGATTATCCACCTCAAGCCAAAGATTTGAATCACCCTTGTGATCAGTCGGTTTCTACATATAGAGGTCATTCAGTGTTGCGCACTCTTATCCGCTGCTATTTCTCCCCAGCTTTTAGGTGAGCACTCACATGGCCTTGCTCCAAATTATTCTTCATGTGTGTTTGTATACTGATTTTGTCCACAAGATTTTATTGACCTTTGAAGTGTTGCAATTGTCACTTTTTCTTTCTTTAAATTGGTACAGTTAACCTGATGTTTTCCTTACATTTACAGCACTGGCCAGAAGTACATCTATACTGGATCACACAACGCGTGTGTTTATGTATATGATTTGGTATGTATTTTAGTTACTGCTGCTCTAGCTATATCTCCTTGTTTGTAATTGGTACAAATTTTATTTACGTACAGATTAACAAGTAGTATAATTATAAGTTGTAACCAAATTTTGTAACATGATTTTCATAGTATTAGCATGTACAGAACGAGACCTCTCCCTTGTGTTTTCTCTTCGTTGCATGTTAGTTTTTTGCGGGTGTGAACAAAATTGGAGAGGAAGTACCTAGTAACCTCAGTTGTCCACTCAGGTGCACCATGCACGGACATGCCTTGTCCCAAGGAAGGAACTTTGCACTTAGATTGAATTGCTATTAGGATAAAGGGGTAATTAGAAACATTTAGAATAGTTTGTTAGGTTGAACTTCAATGTTGTAATGAGTCAGAATTGAGCAAATGCTTCTTTGTAAAAGGTGAAAACCTTAGTGAAAGAGAAAGAGTTGGAAGATGATTCTTTCTCCTATTCTCAAGTCATTCAATGAAATTGTTAATTTTTTCATTTTATTTTCCCTCATTCCTCCTTCCCGAAATGAAGATTATGTTGGGTATTATTGATGGTAACTTTTGATAATTCAATACACAGGTGAGTGGAGATCAAGTTGCAACACTGAAGCACCATAAATCACCTGTGAGAGATTGTAGTTGGCATCCTTTCCAAACTATGCTTGTTAGCTCTTCTTGGGATGGTGATATTGTGAGATGGGGATTTAGTGGGAGTGATGCACCATCTTCTTCCACTAAGAAGTGGCTCTAGAATTGACAATTTTATGAAAGACTACCTATGATTATCACTCAAACCAATTATGAAATGTCTTGGAGATCCATTTTAATAAAGTTGTATATGATGTCTGACACAAATTGGAATAATATGAACACCACAAAATCTTGTACATAAATAACCAAGTAAATTGAGATTTTAATTGATTTGTATGCAGTGTCTGTAATAATAAATAAATGTAATATTTGTCCCAATTATGCAGCAGTACTTGATGGTCTCCTTGTGATGAATCTAAACTTAAGTCTGGTACCTTTGCTGAAGCATTTAGCCACATACTATAAATATCAAGAATAAATCTTTTTGCTTCTGGGTTCTTCAAAGTAATGTGGTTCTTATTACTCCTTCAGATAACTGCAAAGCAACAGAGATGTTAAGTCATATTTAATACATTGAGAAATGATATTTAAATAGAAACTTAATTGTTTTGGATATCTGAACCAATAATCTTAGCAAGAGTGTTTACATTATAATATTCTGTTATAATTAGTTTGATTCCTTGCATTTGTTAATTTGACAATCGAAGTGTAACAACATTGGGTTTCAGATATGTTTAATTGTTGTAATAAGAATGAAACCTTTAAGGAGAATCATACATATATATATCAAATTACCAAAGGGGATAACACCACTTTAGTAGTATTTTCTTTCTAAGATACAAAATTAGATGTGAACGGACATAAATCTAGTCATCTCATTGAGTGGTACAAATCAAACTTCAAACAAGCCAATAATTTATTGAAAAATAATCACATGTATGTGTCAAACTAAGTAAGAAATGCTCATTCACACCAGCACTATTCCATTGTTTATAATAATCCAGGATAAAATCAAAACTATGACAAAATCAAGTATTCCAGCAAAAGCTTCATTTGTTCTTAACTTCAACGGTTGGCAAATCATGTATAACTTCCTTCTACTCAATTGTTGAACCACCAGCAGCCAGGATCTGTTGCTGAAGCTGCAATAATCAACATGAAGAATACAGTTAATCACTTTATATTAGGATCCAATCAACGTGCTAGACACCGTAATGCAAAGAAGGATTAGATATAAGAAATGCAGAGTGCTCTAAGAAGAGAAAAAAGATGTAAAAACAGTTTACTCTTTCACAAAATTTCAAACCTCCTAGAGCAAGCACTTACCCCAAATAAGTGTTGAAGATTACTCTTCAGCAGAGAATATTCATGTTGCAACTGTTGCAGACATCTCACACACCTGCACCAACATTTATAATAGATTCTTGTATGAAAATAATTTATCAACAATTTGAATAAGAACTTAAAAAGATAGATGAAAATAATGTTAGCACTAGTCACATATTCTCCAATCTTTCAACCCTAAATCCTAATAACGTACATGAATTTAAAGTAATAGGTGAGAATTTTAACACTGATGAGTTTAAAACTTACCCTTCCAGGTTCTGAGCATCACAGAAATTTCTGAAGGTAGCGCAGACATTTTTGACTCTGGCAGCCCCAACACTGTTTAACAACACATAAACAAATAATAATATAAGGAATGGAAACTATAAGAATAATAAAAATCACTTTTTTTTTCACACCCTTTTTACACTCATCAATCAAAGCATCATTATCACCATTTCATAGGTCTAAGTGATGTAGGGAAAGAGATATAATAACAAATAATTGAGCTGTGATATAGAAAAAAGATAGAGATAAAAAAATGAATATACGAAAAAGTGGATACAAATATCATAGTTGAAACAAATATATGTACCTGGCACTGCTTCCCTTATATTGATGGACATGAGCATCTACTTGTCTGAAATCTACAGGTGTTTGTTCTCTGCACAGAACCAACAACATACATAGGCATAGTCATACATTAAATTAAAAATGAATGAATCACATCATGTTATAAAGGGAGATATATGAGAATACATACAGAGCTCGTTTCATGTTATTGATGAGATTCTCAGAATCTTCAAAGAACATAGTGAAAACCTCAATTACAAAATCAGGAGAGGTTTCATCTTGCAGTTTCTGAAGTTGAGTGAATTGATCATCAAGAAACCCCTACAGCAACAAGAACACAATAAGAAAGAGTGAAAGTGAGAGAATATGAAATGAAGAGAAAAATAAAGAACCTCTCGAAACATAGAAGCTTGGTGGTCACGGTGCTGTCTCTGCCACTGAATCACATCCATGGGATTTGATTTGGTTAGATATAATAACAGATCTCACTCGAACAAATAATATAAAGCTCAAATTGGGTTTCTTCAATGGTAGTTCAACAACACTCAAAGATCTCTTTTTTAGGAAATGTTTCTCTTATCTCTTTCTAACTCTCAACTGTTTCACTTCTTTCTGAGTTAGTCTCTCAATTTCTATCAAATATATACCATCTTGCCTTGAGAGAAGACACTCATCACATACTAGTTTTACACCGATTTTAATAATTATGTATTTTTCTAACCAGTTATAATAACATTATGTAATGAGTTAGGAAATAAACTTTTATTTTAAATGAAAATTACAAACAATTTAAAAGGTTAATACTCTGTTTAATTAAACAAATTTATATATTGATGAATATTTTAATTATATGTTGTTTAATTCATTTATTTTGTACAATTAACTCACAGTAGAAATACCATGATTGTCCATACCTTTATCGGCTTGTGCTGATTTTAGTTATTTCTCAAAATTGCTAAGGTTATAAAACTCACCCTTCTCATCTAAAAAAGGTCATTCTCCTTTTTCAATCTTTGTTAAACAATAAATAAATAAATTACCAAACATAAGAGACTGGGATTTTGTGAATCATAACTGAATGGCAAATTATAATTTTATTTAATGTGAAATAAGTATTCATATCACAACTACTAATATACTATGTATATAATAAATAAAAGGAAAAAACTTTCAAATAAATATACATAAGTACTACCACTTATTATACAATAAGAAGAATGTGAGGAGAAACGTATGTTGGTTATAGAAATTATTATTTTTCCATTATTATTTATATGAAAATCATTAAAAAATCAAAGAAAAACTATGCCACACTGAAAGAAATTATTGCACCGGGACTAAAAATCTAAAATATAGGGAAACGACACTCACAATTTTGAATACATATATCATCCAATCATAATTTTAATTATCATTAAATGAAATTTTAAATGCTATCAAATTATGCGAATATCCATTTCTGGGTATTAATAAACTCGCCTCAAAGTATGAATTATTTTCTAATAACATATTAATGGCAACTAATCTAATTCCAATTTGGCAATAAAAATAGTGTTTTGTACTCTATGTCTTCCTATTTGTCTAACTCATTTCCCAATTATTTGTTCCAATTAAAAGTTTACATTAATTTTATCATATTGATTTATGTTTAATAGTGAAAATTTATTATACTCGTGGAAAGAAAGGATAGAGCGTAAAAAATAAATACAATATAAATACCCACAGTTATTATATTTATTAGATGTAATCTTATTTTATAATGAGATAAATTAAGAAAAAATATATTCAGTATCAATGTAAATTTGATATGACTATCCATTATCTACCTTCTATGTTAAGTATGATTATATCTTATATATAAATAATACGTAGGTATCACCGATATAAGATTTATATATAATTATTATATCATTTACCATTTATTTTTATTATTTTTGTTTAAAGGTAAATAATTATTAAATATAAATTATAAATAATGGTATAAAACTCATATATTATCACTATTTACATATTTTTTTCTTAAATATTATACATAAAATAATGGAAGATGTAAATGGCCATTAATTAGGATGAAGTTGTCGGTTTTAGTAATGGAAGAGGGAATAGTATTAAACCAACGGATCCTACCAGCCACATGTGCTCGTGGATTCATATCTAACTTTCTGTTTTACTTCCACAACCAGATTGTCCATTCATTTTATAATTTATAAAAAATTTATATACGGTGATTATATTATTCACTATTTATTTGTATAACTTTTATTTAAAAGTTGATATTGATTAAAAATAAATCATAGATAATTAAGTGACTAGTATAAAACACTATTACATATTTTATCTTCATTTATCTGTTTATTATGTGTGCTACAGAAATCTTGCTCATTGTTTTCAAAATACTAGTGTGCTAAGTGGTAACAGTGTAACACTATTAATTAATAGGGTGAAAAAATTAGTGTAAGGGTCAGTATTTTCGATCATCTTTATAACTCGTCGTTTTTATTTATTATATTCCCTTTTAATGATTTAGATTTAAAAGAAGAGATAAATGATTAATTATATTTTTTCAAATTTAAATCATTAAAGTGGATTAGATGGTTAAAAATTATGAGTCAAAGAGATGAAAAAATATCAAGTTAGAGACCCCCAAAAACAATAATGAGTGAGAGCAAATTTTATTAAGGAAACAAGGTGTCATATGTTGTTCTTTATTTAGTTGCGATCCTAGCTAGTATATATGTACGTTTTCTTTAACAAAAGTGGTTGGTGATCCTTGTATATCTTGTCTGCTACATTTTATCAATTGAATGGTGTTTCTCCTATTCATACATTTTTTTAAAATAATTATTTTTTGAAAGAGTTCTTTTACATTTATAGTTTTTTACCCAACCCATAAACATAATTTGCATTTTTTGTACACAACATTTCCTTTCAGTGAATATTTAAAATAGCCTATTTTGTATTTAAAATTATTTGCATAAACATAAAACATTCTTTAAAATTATATTTTTTAAAATAAACTTTCTAAAACCCACTTTTAAAAATCGTTTTTTATTTCGAAAAAGTAATTTCCATTATTTTTAGAGACGTTTTTAAAAACAATGATTTTCCAACTTTTTATTTTATATTTTACAAACATACTACATTTAATTAAGATTCTACCTATAAAGTTTTTAACAAATATTAATAGATGTTATGTATTTAACAATTTTTTAATATTAACAACATTCTATATCTTACAAAATTGAGAGTGAATAGCACTATAAGAAAGTGAATTTGTTGGTGAACGTTTACTTTTTTGGATATCCGATGTTTATCAAAATGGTTATTTGCATTGATATAATGGATATAATGGTTATTTTTTGTGGGGATATAATGGATAATCCAAATACATTCATTTCTAAAATTACTTATTATATTATATACATTTAAATATATTAGCTCTAATAAGATGAATTTATTTTTCTTAGATTTGGATGATTTGTAAATTGTAGGTATTTTGGCACATAAGCATCTTTCAAAATTCCCTTTAGAAGGTTTTACCATTTTTTACTCAATATTATCAGTGCAAAAATTTATACATTATCACTATATCATCAATTAATCATTTATATTTTTTAAAGAATAAATAATAATTAAATATAAATAGTAGACGAAAATAATAATAATACTGACATATATTTTTCCATGTGTTTGGTGATATCCCGTGGTCTCAGTAAAAAGTAAAATAAACAAATGGACATTGGATTACGATTTCTGGCGGCATCTCATTTAATGATAATCATATGCTGATGCTCTTAATTGATTGTCACATTTATGGCTCTAAACGTATTATCTAAGATTAGTATCTGTAACTTCAAAGCAAATATTTGCAATTATCTACTTCCAACAAAAACATCTTAATCTTAATCTCAACGCCGAGAAAACAACCTTTCTTTCTACGCCTTCATACCCTAGGATATTTTTCCACTTCTTTTAGCTCATGCCTCCTATTTCCACCTTATAAATAATATTAACTATAATAATATTTCACTATTTTTCTTCCATGATGTACATATGTTTATCCTAAATTATATCACTTTTGTACTATTAAAGAGAAGTAACATATATAATAATAATCATTTTTGATGCATAACTGTAATATGGAAATGACAAGGAGTTAAGGATCAAAACTAATAGATTTATATCTTTTTTCTTCCAATTAACAAAGTTTTTGACTCTATATTTACATTATTTAATATATTACCAAATGGATAAATAAGAAAACCCTACTATATGGATAAGTAACACTACCATGGTTCCTTTCTGACGTAAATAAGTGTCAAAATTTTGGTTGAATGAGGCAACCTTTTGTGGCAAAAGAGAAGTAAGGGTCAGAAGGATCCCCATCACGGTTCAGTGATCATGTCATGTGATTCCTGCTCCTTTAAACTATTTCACAAAGAAGTAGTTCTTCTTGAAATACTTTTCGGAAAAATGTTAGTGGAGATTTCTTCATACCCTTAAAGCAACTAAGGTTACCATTCAAAAGTTGTACAACCTGCATCACAAGGTCGTCATTTACTTAATAATTAATTATATCTACATTCAAAATTCCAAAATCTGTAGCTTAATTTGCAAATCAAAATAATGTTTCATGTACATCAATTGTGGGACACAACTCTTTCCATATATAGACAGAAAAGGGTCAACAACACTTAATATTTAAGGTATCGGATAAAAATTGGTATGGAAGATATCTACAACATTCTACATGTGCCATAAACAAACACACAACATTGCTTATTAATAACTAGAAAATCCTAATGCTAAAAATTTAAAAGAAATAGACAACTTACCTGTCTCATAGAGGGTCGACGAATTGATGATTGTTGTATGCATAAAGAAGCTGCTAGTAGCATAAGATTCATTTGTCTAGAGTCAAATTCATCTGCTAGAGAAGGATCAATCAGTTCCTTAATATCATCCTTTTTCAACAACGGTTTAGCCTGAAAAATTGTATAAAGGGTAAAAATTAAGTTAATGCCTAGTTTGATAATCTTTCAATGCTTTAATCATACACAATAAAAGACTGAAAAATGTGTGTAAATAAGCACTATACCCATAAAACAAGGCTTTGTTGTGAATAATCAAGTGCTCGCCTTCCACTGACTAATTCTAATAGAAGTACACCAAAGGCAAATACATCTGTTTTCTCATCTACTATACCATGAAGCAAGTATTCAGGTGCAAGGTAGCTGTGTCAGTCATAAATGGAACCTGAATTAAATTGAATGCCACATAAATTTTGTAACAGAAAGTAATAATTGTGAAGGTCAACAAAATCACAAACCCAAAGGTTCCTTCAAATTTTGAAACGGTGTGGTGAGTCCAATTCTCTGGCAACCATTTTGCTAGCCCAAAATCACAAATCTGCCCAATAATCTTAACAATGTTTCAATTTATTCCTAAAATTATCAATCAATGTAGATATAATTAGGTCCTCTTATGCATCAAACATAGAAATAGTGCCTTTTTAATGTGAAAGAGAGAAAGTTACATTTATCACACATAGAATGAAGGATCTTCCAAAATTTGGCTGTGTGGGGTAAATAACAAAATGCAAAAAACAGATGGAATTTGTGGTGATCAATAATAGAATCAAACTTGAAACAGAATCCTAAAAAGAGTACCTGAGGCTCATAGTCCTCTGTGAGTAATATATTTGCAGCTTTAATATCTCTGTGGATTATTCTTCTTTGACAACCCTCATGAAGATATAATATCCCCTTAGCTGTTCCTAATGCAATTTTTTGCCTAATAAACCATGGTAGTTTCTCCTTAGAACCTGATGCAATAACAAATGAAAATTTGATTGAAAGGATATATAACTTGGACCAGTTATCAGCAAAACATGAAAAATTCAATAAGCACTAGTATTTAGTTACCATAAAGCACAGAAGCTAGGCTTCCTTTTTCAGACAATTCGAGAACTAGATGCATTCCACCATCCACACCATATCCAACTAGCTTAGCAGTATTAGGATGATTGACATGTGCCATTACACCAAGTTCTGATAAGAAATCACCTATCTTTTCATCACCTGATCCTCTTGTTAGTCTTTTAATTGCTACTACCTGATTATTTGGTAAACACCCTTTGTAAACTTCAGCATAACCACCCTTTCCAATCAAATTTTCTGTGCCAACCAAAATCAAAACTTATTATGTGGAATAAAAAACAAACAAACCTGCCCCTAACTGTGAAGAATGTTACATACCTTGGCTGAAATGATTAGTTGCAAGTAATATATCATGATTTCTGAAGATCTTCCATGGTGACTTGCAAGGGGATGATAAAGTTGCATCTAAGAGACAACTAGGCAATATGGTCTCCCTCATGCTTCTACTCATTCTTTTTGAAAGTTTGAGGCCATTGAGAGGATGCAATGTTGGTACAGGTTTCTTTGATTTGCTTCTCATTGATTGAAAAAATGCATGCCACTTAGAAGCAGGTTTTGAAATGTCTTGAGACTCAGAATGCACTGTAGGGTCTTTACAAGAACTTGTTTCTGAATCTGAACTCCTAAAATAGTCCTCAAGAACAGTGACAGGAGAATCCAACTTTTCTTTCATTTTTTGAGAACCTTAGACCAGAAATGATAAATCTTATAGTAAAAGGGAAATAAATTGTAAACCCACCAGGAAGGTGAGAAATTTCATGATGAAGGGTAAATTATTATATAGATAAGTTAAGGAAGAGAGAATGGATTATTCTGTGGCAAGAGAAAGTATGTTTCTTTATTATGAACTTTAAATACACATGATAGGAAAATTAAGAGAGACCCATGCCAGAAAATATATGAAGGAACGATTGGAATATTTACAAAATCAGATTTTCTCCCTAGAAAATAAATTGGAGGAAAAGAAAAGGAAAGGTTTGTGAAGTGCAAGAATCAAAGAAGCCTAAGTGGAAAGCCAAAGCAACAGGGAGAAAACCATGTTTTCAAGAGAACCAAAACAGAAGACAACAAATTATTATGTATCAGAAATACAAATAGTGTTCTTGTGGAAATATAAAACGACACAACATGTCTAAAACTGTCACTTGAAATCAAAAGCTACTAAAAAAAATATAACAACAGAAAAAAGAAGTTGGAGTGGTGAAGTGGTAAGGAGAAAGAATTTGTGATGAAGATTTAAATTCAAAGGTGGAAGAGAGGATAGAACAGAGACAGAGACAGAGACAGAGACAGATGAGAGGTTATTAACTTAGCGAACCTCTTCGCTTCAACAAACAACTATCATCATTGCCCTTTTCACTATTCTACTAGTCACAATTTGCCTCTCTTTTTATCTAACGTATAAAGATGGATAATATTTTGCGGATTAATAAAGTCTAATCTTGGTAATAATTAAATGAGTAGTGCATCAGAGTCTAATCTTGGTAATAATTAAATGGGTGGTTGTTGTCAACCGTTAATCCTGTTTCACATGAAACAACAACTTTCTCTCATATTTTTGTAAGCTTCACTGAATTCTTTTTCCAAGAAAAAAGTAAGACCAGAAGTTAGTTATGTATGTGCCAACATTCCCACTACTAGCCATTTCAAGAATTCTTTTTTCTAATCTTGGTAATAATTAAAAGTTTTTATTCATATCAACAATATCATGACTTAGGTACACCGTTACTACTAGCCATTTTTATGTCGTCTTCTGATTACATTATTTATTTATCAAGAGGCCAAGTCATAGGTTTGCCTTTTGTTTTTTAGACGTAAGATTCCTACATGAATATTCTGGCACCTCGGTTGGGTATGTTGAGGAGGCTTAAGCCCTTCTCAAAAAGTTTCCATATGTTTTTATTTAAATAAAGATGGCTCTCTTTAAGGTTTAAGCCATACATTTATGAATCAATATTCGTTACTTGCAGATAACATCCACTAAATAATTATTTAAATTTAAATGGGCCTTCCAATCAATTCTCACTTATTTCACTAATTAAATATAAATCTCTTCCTTCCTTTTAAACAAGGTAACGTACATAGCCTCCTACCAATTATTAAAATTGATTTGCATTTGCTATGATTAGGAGAATCACAATGTAGAAACAAAACCCCTGAGTCGGGAATGGAACTACACCACTGTATAGTGAATACCTTATTATTATCCAACATGCTTCCCCAGCAAATCAACAGTGAGGGTCCATAGTGAATCATACCTACATATTATATATTTAAGTATCAGTAATCTCTTTTCTTATATTATTTCCCTGTATTAAGGGGCAGTTTATGGTTGATTGAGGTTTAAGCAGTGTGAACATTAATTCATAAGATGGTTTCATAGTCATGAATTTTATGGATAGAATTGTCAAATAATGAGAAGCATGAAGAAATCACCATGTGCCATGAAGAAATCACCTATACATATTTTCTCACGAAAAAAAGTGTCATACATCACATCTCACTCTTTTCTTCTAAGTAGCCAAATTATTATGTTGTCTTACATAATTATCATGAAAATTATTGTGTAAATACCTAAAGTTTTATTTCTATTTTATGATTGACAAAATTGGAAATAAGAAAATCAAGTGGCATCAACATTCATGGAATGATATGTACTTCTTATATTCTTATAAATAGGGGTTATGGTCCCCAATTGAAGACCACACCATGACACAAGATGTCACACAACAAGACAACAAAATTATGTCCATTCTCTTCATCCTATTGGAAGAAAAACTAAGGCTAAGGGTGATCTACAATTGGAAGACCAACAAACCTACATGTTCTACTGTGAATATGCATTTGGATACAAAGACAAAGGAGGTCATTATGATACAAGGATATGAAGTTGTTGGATACATGACAAAGTATGATATAAAGTTCATTCATCATATTCTCAATAAATACATTAAAGTACGTTTCTGCTCAAATTCTAGATTTATACATTTATTCTTGATGATTTGACATTAAAGATCTTAACTATATATGATATAATATTGTTCATCATCTTTATTATTATTATGTATCTTTAAAGTATATAAAAGTCTCTCACACTAAAGCCTATCTTAAAGATTTGTCCTAGAAACACTTGAAGCATGAACAAATGCCCCATTTTAGAAATATAGTCATGATACTATTTATACTAAACGAAGGAAGAATTCAACCTATTTCTCAGGTGTGCGTTTTCCATATAGCTTTTGATGGAGTTGAATGTGTTATTCTTACAACTTTCTGTCTATGTCGTTGTGGTATCTTTGTCGCATTTTCTTGAGGATTGATATTTACTTTGACCACATCAACTTTCACTATGTGATGATCTGATGTACCTTTTGAAGAATGGACTAAATAGGAGCCTGGAACAAACTTATATGGAGAACTTGAGGATGATAATATGTAGTCTACACGAGTTCCATACTTACATGTACCTTGTACACCTGCATAATATATATATATATATATATAGAGAGAGAACATTGTATAAGAATAAAGTACAACTTAAGAAGTTGAAAATTGAGATTGTAAGAACAAAGAAGCTTAAGGAGATTGGTTGTGTACTTTGGCCTTTAGCAATCATGATAACGGATTCACATTCCCCTGAAAAGTCCTTAGCATCTGTATAGTTTTTAGTCTTGAGATATTTCATCACATCAGCCTGTGGTGTTGGCTTTCCTATCTCTTCGTAGTACTGTACTCAAATGAAACCAGTTCAGAGAAATTAGAGGAGATAAATAATATGTAACTTTGCTATATATATATATATACCTTTACAATATCTGTCCATCTTTCTAAGGAGTAATCTGATTGATCAAGTGAATTAAGTCCTCCGACTAAGATGTGGGGTTCTTTACTAGATTGGATTATTTCATCTACCTGCTTCATCCGACAATTCTCATCAAGATGATCAAGTTGTGTACAATAAAAGTTGAGTTCACCTTCTTCTGGTACATCAATCGTAGCCTTCAGAACATTTCTGTAAACAAAACATTACAATTTGTTGGATGTCACATTCTTCCTACTTACTCGTTCATTGTCTAGGTTCAATTTGTTCAATACCAGGTTTCTTTTATTGTCCGACCTTGTTTGCTTTCATAGGTTGGAGTAAGAAAATTTATCATTTTTAGTTATTATGAACTTGAGCAATAACCATACAATTTTGATTAATGTCCTTCCAAAACTGCCAAATACTTTGTATATCTCCTAACGTAAGAAAGTTTCCCATAGTGAATAAATTGAAGATCATATAAGTGAAAATTTTATATATCAATTGTGTAGGTGTTTTACTTTGTGACCTTAGCCAAAAAGCCTTATAATTGTGGGTTAAAGAGTGATATCCAATATGCTTATATGTTTTTGTTCACTTATCTCATCGTTTATTTACACAAATTTTTCCTTCTTAAAATTCTACGCATGAAATTTTCGAGTCCACCGTTTTAACAAAATTCAAAACATTCTAACAAATTATTTTATGTTGTTAGCCGTATGTATTAATTCCAAAACCACAAAACAATTTGTTGAGGGAGAGTTGTTATAGCTTTCGCAAGGAAATGGACCACCATTAGCCTTTGTCGGAAACCAGATTCTAAAAAGTTCACTCAAAACAACAAGAAAATTTCGACTGATAATATAATAATTTGAAGTCAACTTGAGTTTGCTATGTAACCTTTGGCTTCAATAAATCAGAAAAGTTAGAGAGAAATATTTTAGAGGTGTATGTTATTAAATGGTGATCAATGCTTTTTTTTATTCAAATATATTCCCTTCATTTTAGGCAAGAAACTAATCTTTTTCAGGGTGTGTAATTATCTCTAATAAATTTCACTCTCATAAATCGAATCATTAATTTTTAGGTTATCTTGTGGATCTAGCATAACCTTACAATACTATAGAGTCTATACTAACACCTTGTTGTTGGTAATAAAGGTTTATGGTGTGAGATATAAGACATTATGAAGAATTGGATGATTTAATTAATGAATTATAAAGTGTATAAGGTTTTTCATAGGATTCCTTTAGATATCTTTTGTTATACATGGGACATTGTACTGCAAGAAATAGAAATTATAAATATAATAATGATATATTCTCCTACCAAATTCTCAATTAATTATCCGTTAACAAATTAAATTTAATACACATGATTTTCCTATGGTGGAGGAGGTCTTTTATTATTGTTTCAGTCCAAGAGTAAGGGCTATAGGTCTATAAAGAATAAAATATTCTAGTAGCCGTTGAAAGTGATGATTTTTCATTGGATATTTTGATGGGCAATAAATTACGAAGAATATAATATAATATATGTATTGTTAAGGTAAAAATTTATATATTATTCCATATTTATTTATATTATTTTTTATTTAAAAAGTCATGACAATTAATAATGAATAATATATTATACAATAATAACAATATATAAAACTTGTATTTCTTATCAATTATACTTTTTTTTATGAATCCAAAAATGTCTTATATAGCAAATATAAGTGTGAAGTTAAGGAACATTAATGAGTGATGACAAGACATAATCCTGAAGGAGTAGGTGGGAACAAACCTGCATATATGTAATACAGTTGGCATGCCGTGTATATATCTCATTGTTGTGATTGGCTCCAACAAAAAAACAAAGCAAATAACTAAAAGAAAAAGAAAGGGGGTGACAATTTCGAATAGGACTTCTCTTTATTAATGGAGAGACAATTGAAATTTTTATGTGCATTATAAGGGTAGAGGTGTAATTTTCTTTTAAATAAGAATAACAAAAATGACATTGAATCTTTCACTTTCTTTAATTTTTTTAAATATATGTCTCTCCATTAATGGAGAGGAGTCATACTCTAATAGTACTTTCGAGTAAAGCAATGAATAAACAATACTTAAGCGATGTCATTCATTAAGCTGTTTTTGAACCCATTCAAAGTTAGACTCACTGTCTTCAAAAATTCCCATGACTGCTTTCTTCTAAAGTTATTTCTATAACGAAAACTTTTCCACTTTTTTGGAATAATTGGTGGCTTTACGAACACAAAAGTGATTATCTCTTAAATTTTCTGTACATCGCCAAAGCAGAGAGAAGCTTCCGCGAAATACATATAAATAAAATTAACATGAAAACTTACAAAGTAATATATTTTAATTTTTTTTGCATTAGATTAAAATCTCTACATCTTTTTCAAGTAAATCTGCCTGCATTATTTTTGAATCGTGTGACACTTATTAATAAACGCAGCTTATCAGTTACGTTGATAGCAACAATGTGACACTTACTAATAAGGATGTTCCAAAGTTATCTTTCTAACTACTTCGGTTTTAAGTTAATTTTTTTGAAAAAGTTACTTGAAAGTGAAAATGACTAACCTGAAATCAGAGTCATGGAGTTTGTGTGCCGAGCAGCGTTTGATCGGCCACCGGGAGAAGACGGCGTTACCGTACTGTGGAGCCCAACTTTCAGCAAAAACATAATTCATTCCCAAAGCTTCTGCTAATTCTGACAATGGCTTCATCCCATTCTCTTCTTCAGCTTTCACATCTTGCAGTCCCAATATATCTGCATCCAATTCTCTCAGAACTTCAACCACTGTTCTTCCATTTCTTTCTCTCTCTTCTGAAAAACTTGCACACTTTCTCATCGTCATGTCCTCCTTCCCTCTCCAACATCCTTCTTTCTTGTTTTCCGAGAAGCTCAATTGTCGTTTTCTCCGAAGTGAAATCTCGTTGTCTGGTAAATTTATTGAAAGCCTTACCTCGGATTTCCCGAACTTGCTTAGGTTCCTGTCTGGTCTATTTTGGTGCATCGAAGATTGCTTTAAAATGCTTTTTGGTCGAGTGTTTAAAGATTTTGTTCGGTTTATCGTAGCAAAAACAGTCTTTTCGTCGTGGAATGATGCAGCTTTATTTTCTGATTTTGGAAGTGTGGCATAGTAGAGTGCAGCACTGAAAGTTGCAATCCGAATTGGTTTATTGGATTTTGGAATACCCAATTGAGCATTAGGATGAAAAGAAGGTGAAATATTCGTACTTTTGGCATCAGCTCCATTGTTGTGAGGTTTTGTTTTGCGCCTTCCAAACTTTTTGATAAATATTTTGCACTTAGAATGGGCTCTGCGAAATGGGCACCGAAGATGAGAAAAGAAGCAACGTAGGTTGTTGTTAAGGAGTTTGAGCATGATGGATTTGAGTAAAGAGGTAATGTTTATGGTGAGATGAAGTTGCAGAGTTATGAAACAAATCTGCTTTGTTTTTATGTTTGGCATGGATTTGTGAATCACTATAAATGTTATTTGGAAGGTGAAAAAATGAAAGATCAAAGAAATCAATAAATGAATACAAAAATGGATTAATTAGGAACTAACTGCTTATAAATATTCTCTTAAGTTGTTTTATATAAATTAAAGAGATTATTGCTTTTTTATTATTTAATAAAATTATTATATTTTTTAGGTTAGCATTTCTCATTTGCCCTCATTATTTTGTTCCACTCTTGTTATTTAAAAAAAAATGAGAATAAGAATAGAGTAATGCTAAATAAATAATTAATAGGAGTACTGTGTTGAATTTTGGATGACAATGCTTCTAAGAAAAAAAAAACACTTACAAACTAAACGAGTTAGTAGCAACTAGCAAGCTTGCTTTTTCTTGGAGTAAGGACAAGATGAAGGGACCCTATTGGAAATGACTTTGTACGTTTAGAGTTATCATCAAAAGACAAATATTTTAAAATATAAATTTTAATTATATATTTATTTTTTAATTACAATAAAATTACACTTTTATTATTAAAAATAAATTAAAATACATGAATTTGCATATTCCTTAATGGAGAATATACTTGATCGCATAGTTGATGACATTTGGCATTCAATATATATTTCTTTCTTGTTTTTATTTTAATTTTAATTTTCAAACAAATCTTTGATCTAAAAACAATAATTCTTTTTTTCTTCATTTAGTTGAAATCTAATACTCCATTCTTTATGCATTTTAAGATATTGTCATATAAATTAAGAAATTATTAAGTTGATTATATTTTATAGTGTTTATATTGAAATGTACATATTATTTTCTTGAAAATCGTAAAGACTCAATTTTTAATTAATTCATGGTGTAAAAATTAAAATACAATTATTTAATAAGAGTAAAATTGAAAGAAAAACTATTAACCATTTATTATCATTACATCATTTATATGTATTATTTTTATTTAAAATTAAAATATAAATTTGGGATATTACATTATGTTTACATCCATTAGCATAGGACCAAATTGCAAAGTGAGAATAAATGAGATAACAAATCATGTTCCTCCTGTTCATACAAGTGAATGATGAGAGCTTCCAATATTGAACTCCAGCCAACAGGAAATACCATATATTACCATTATGATCTATGAGAAGTGAGAACTTATGTAGTTATGTTGTTTAATAAAAATCAAATCCATGGAATATTAAATACTAGTACTAGTCCATAACAAGTCTTCTTTAACCGTACCAGGATAAACATGTACATGTAAAACAGTAAAAATATTAAATATAAATCACGTTGTGCGGATTTGATCCCATTCATTGTATAAATACTTCTTTTCTTAAAGTGTATTTCATTATCTCATTCATTGCATAAACAGGTCCACCTATTTTACACAGACCCATCATAATATGGGAATTACATCTTAAACAAAAATAGATTATTCAAATCCACTTTTAAGCTCAGCTATTTTGATATTTTATGTCTAATATTTATTTCTAAAAGTAAGATTAATAGGAAGGTCAGTTTCAAAATGTACCCTACGCACTCAACTTGGATAGGCACACTAGCACATGAATATACCTATTTGCCATAGAATGTAAAACTAATCATCATGTATGGCCACTTTCACTAGAAAAGGAGACACAAGATTAAGAAGATTGAAAGAGAAAGACACGAGGAATGACCTCTTCAAATGTGAGTGAGTCTAGACCCTACCTTCAAAAACAAAAAATAGTTCGGATAAGATACTATATATGTTTGTTTATATAAATTAATAAAGTAGGATCTAGCTGGACTTGGTGTATCAAATCCCAAACTCAAGTGCACAGATTTGGTATAAGAACTTAGATGCTCAGGAACATTAAAATCTGTAAATAAATTGGTAACATAGTTATAGCGACATTTTTCAATGAAGTACATAATTCTGGTTGGTAAATTTCAATACTCAAGCTTAATACATCTTTCCACTTCATCTCATCAGATTTTATGAATAAAACAAATAGAGATGTGTAGTTATGTTTTAGATGATAGAATGATTTATATGGATTGTCGTCATTTATCACTATCCATAAAATCTGCATGCAATTTTTATTCGCCTTGCTGCTTTACATCTTTAAGCAAAAACAGACTTTACATTTAAAACTGTCTCCTAAGAGTTATTTCTATATCTATGATGTTTTCATTTCTATACTCTCTACTTGTCTGCAAATCTAACATGAAGCCTGTGTTCGATCCGAGTCCTACATGAAGGGCAATCCTTCACCCCTTGTCTGTCATGGATCCTATTGCATCCAGCACACAAAACCTGATGAGCACATGGAAGAAAAACTACTGACATCTCCTCGGATAGGCACATAACACACTCATGCTCCCGCCTAAAACTTCCAGCAGCAGGTTTGGTTTGGCCGCTCACAATGGTTTTAGACGGACTCGGTTTCTTGCTCCCCGACATCTCACCTTTATGAAGTGCTGCAATTGTTTCAGACTCTGATTTTCGTTTTATTTCTTCCAACTGTGTTTCAAGCTTTGCAATCACGTCTACACATTTCTGCAAGTTATGGGCTGCCTTTTTTATGATCTTATCTTCCTCAGCTTTTGTGTGTTCTGCTAGCCGTTTCTTTTCCCTTCTGATAGATGCAGCCTGTGCAAGCAGCTTTTCTTTGTTTGATCTCTCTTTTTCCATTCTACCCTGTAACATTTCCACAAATTATAGTTTGGATGTATCTTAGTAAGCCCTCTAAGTACTAAATGTAAACAATTATGACATGGGTAGAACAGAAATCCTATTGTTCAAACAAGGTACCGGTGATATATAAACGCAAAAGTGAAAATAGCATGCATAGGAGGATGTGTGTGATATATTATAGACCTACGAGCATTGTTCCCATACTACAATTCAATGACTTCAATCAAATCCTAGATTGGACTAAATAAATGGTAAATTATGCGTATACCAGGGAAGAAATAAATGTAGACTCCACAAATTTTACCCAAATGTATTTCTATATATTAGTGATTAAGTAATTTCTGATTAAAATGGCACATACCTCAACCCTAGTTAGAAGAATTTTCTCTTTGTCAAGCTGTTGTTGCAATTTGGATAACTTCTGCTTGTCTCTCTCGAGATCATCACGATGCAAAGCATTCTCGCTCTCCAAAAACTCTGCCCTTGTAAGAGCTCTCTGCTCTCTCTCGATTGCTTGCTGATGCCTTGTCATTGACTTCTCAAGTGACAGCCTTTCAGCAACCAACTCCTCATGTAGCATTGTGTATTCTGCCTCTAGGAGGAGAGCATCAGTAGTAGTACTGTCAATTTGTTTTTTAGTATTCTCTGTGGCATTATCCATCTCAGAGATCTTCTTCACAGCATTCTCCTGAAAAAGTATTGCATCTTTTTCGGCTTCTTGCTTCTCCTTCTTTAGCATTTTAAGCTCAGGCTGCAGCTTGACAGCCCTAACAGTAACATGCGTAATCTTTCGATTTGCCCAGTTGATCCACCTTTGCAGCTTACCCTGCAATAAATGCGCTCGACGAACTAACTCCAAAATAGCTTCATCATTCTGGTCTCTTGGGACATACTTACCCATAGACTCATCATAAGGAATACCAGCACAGTAATCTGGAATCTTCTGAGCATCAAATGGGTTTCGCTGAGATTTTGGTTTGGATATTGTGTCTGATGCTGAAATATTGGGATTCACTATTGAAGATGGAAATACTGCGTCGGGTAATGTTGCAGAGCTACCTCCTGCAGGTAAAGTAGATGCAGTGTTGGTTGAAAGATAGCACGTTGCATCTGATGCACAAACTCCTTGCTTGCTTTTTGTGTTTGAAGAGAAACTTTTCATTTGTTGATTATGAATATCAGATGGTGGTTCGATTTTTTTGTCAATCATCAAACTCCCTTTTTCACAGGCCCTATATGCTTTCTTCATATGGTGAAACATCTGCGTAAGTGATTTAATTTCTTTTACATTGTGTCGCTCAGAAGAAGATCCTCCTTTACATACATCCCCCGAAGTTTCAAAGGGTCTACCTGAAACGGATGGCAATGAATCATTCTCTTCTTCAGACTTTACCCTTTCATTGTTGGGTGAATTTTGGGGAATGGAAGGGCTGGTAAAGCTTTCCCCATTGGAATCAACATTCTCGAATTCTTCCGATGTACAGGCCAATGAAAAATTCAAATCACACATCAGCAAAGACCACAATGCTTCACCAGCTGTTAGGGATGGTCTGGCTTTACGAAGGTCTGCGATCATCTCCGACAAGGTGTAAAACACCAAGTGCTGAATATTTCCAAATGAAATGTCTGAAGTAGTAACATATTTTCCCTTCAACACATTCAATGTAGCATTTACAATATTTGAGACAGGGTCTCCTTCCTGTATGTATAGGGCCTTCCTTGAAAGGGCCATTTTAGCTACGTCTTCACTATAGCCAAGTTCAACAATCTGCTTGATTGCACCCTCAAAAACTGCTCGCAACTTAGACAACAGTAATTCCTCAACATTGCGTGCATAAGTAGCATTCCAATCCAATTCCCGTTCTCCTCTATGCTGATCTGATCCTACCTCTGTTGAATCTGATTCAGAGGAATCATCAGGAACTATAGAATAATGACTTGATTTCCCGTTATTATCCTGCTTGTTTTCATCACTGGAATCAGCCATTTTATCTATTTCGACAACAATTAGTCTGAATTCGCCAAAATATCATTCGGTATCAATCTTCTACCTATCAATAAATAAAGAAATACAGATATGTCAAGAAAACTAAGAATAGGACTAGGGCTAGGAGAATCAAATAAAATATAAAGAACAAATAAGAATTAACACCAATGCAAGTAGAATCTTTAAATCAGCATCAAATGTAAGTAAAAATAATCAAGTTTGTTTTGGCATATATAGAACATAATCAAGAAAACGAAAAGAACATGAAGATAAACACACTTGTCAAGAATTGAGAGATTGAAAGGAAATGAGGACTTGAACAATCGAAAACAAAGACTGCTGCTAAGTTGTGGTGTGGTCTATGAAAACAAGTGAGGAAATATGAATGAACACAAATGCAAATAGAACCATTTTAAAATGAAAACCAAATGTAATTGAAAACAATAAAGATTGCCAAGAATAATGAAGAAGGTGAAAAGAAAGAGCTGTTTACCAAGAAGTGAGAGCAAAATGATGAAAAGGAGAAAATGGTTAGAACTAAAATGATGAAAGAAAAGGTTTATATAGTCAAAACATAGTAGAATAACCGATGCATGATAAAAACTCAACGCCCAACTGAAGTATTAATATATATATATATATATATATATATATATTAGAAGAATCAATTAATTAATTAATTATGAGAAGAGTAGTGTACATGCATTTAAATGAAAGTATTAATGGATCTCATAGTTTTATAATATAATGTTTATATGAACACCTGAAGCCTTAAATGAAAGTAAATATTCATTAGAAAATCAATTAATGATGAGAACAGAATATTCATCATTTCCTAATATAAACATATATTGTTTTAAACTTCTCTAGCAGCAACAAAACATTTCTTTCTTTAATTTAGAATGCTATTAGTTATGGTAACGTAAAGTCCAAAAATGGAGCATGCAGAGACACTTACCTCATTCATTATTGCATATCTCTCTCTTTCACAATTCCTAATGAATTTCTTCAATTCCGTTTTATCCGATTCTCCTCAATCCGAATCCAATGATGCCTCACTCAACAAAGATCAACTCACGACCCTGATCACAATTCCGGCGCCGGCGCGTGGAACTCCGGTGGTCTGATCCAAACCCTAACAACAAAATCCGAATCAATAATCGAAACCTACCGTCGTGATCTGCACGAATTCAGCACCGGTTTGAAGAAAGAGATCGAAGTCGCGCAAGGTTCTCTTGGAACGGTTACTCACGTCATCGATGAGTTTGGAAACACTGTCGTTAAAGGAACGTCTCAGATCATATCTCAAGGTAAGGATGCGATCCTAGCTATTGATCTCGATTCAGATCCAGATAACAGTAATAACACTCCTAAACACTCCTAAACACATACTCAATAACATTAGCGATAAGAGCATGAATTCGAAACGGTATAGTAGGTTTGATGCTCAGGTTCGTGCGATTCAGGGTGATTCTAGCACTTACACTGAGGGGCCTGAGGATTTGGATGAGTGTAATAAGTGAAAATCAGAGTTTTCATTGGATGGGAAAAATGAGGAAATTGAGGTTTTTTTTCCAGGAGAATGATGCTATGGAGAGTTTTTATAACAGGATTGTTCCAAACAATATTGATCATGAAACTTTCTGGTATAGATATTATTATAAGGTTTATAGGCTCAAAAAGGCTGAGGATGTGAGGGCTAGGCTTGTTAGGAGAATGTCAAGGGAAGATGAGGATTTGACTTGGGATGTCGAGGATGATGATGACAACATTGAACCCGAGTTTGTGACCAATAAGGGTGAAAGTAAGGGCAAAATGGTAGATACTAATTTTCAGATTGGTAGTTCTGGCCCTAGCGACAAGGAGGGAACAAAAAGATTGAATGAAGAAAAGGAGTGGAATGCGGGAGAGGAGAGGAAATGCGATTTAGTGCAAAATGAGGAACTTGGCAATAAGACAGATGAGTTTGTTGAGGAATCACAAGTTGAGAATTCTGGAGTTGTTAATGAGGTGAATGATGAAAAGAAGGAAACTGTTGATGAAGCTGGTGTTGGTAAAGCATCAAAGTCAGAAGTGGAGAATGCTGTGATCATGAATAACTCTGCAGCCACCTCTGATGAGAAAGAGATAACAGAAGAAAAGACTGTCGATGCCAAATCTACTGATAAAAATAATGAGTCTTCAAAGGTTGGAAGTCAGCACTTGGCACACGATGACGAGGAGGACTCTGGGTGGGATGAGATTGAGGATCTTAGCAGTTTTGATGATAGCAGAAGCGAGGTTGATTTGCGGAAGCGCCTTAGTTTTGCAGAGGCAGAGGAAGACGTGAGTTGGGACATTGATGATGATGATGATGAACCTGCTAAGCCTTGAGATATTTGATGCATTCGTTCTGATTTCTTGAGAGGAATATATATGTATATATATATGTACATATGTGTGTGTTATTTTGACAAAAGGAAAATTCCCTACTCTTTTGCCTTTGTGTTTGTTTAAATTGGGGGTAGAACTATGGCCATCTGTTCATAAAATGCTCTAAAAGAAACTATTACTACATCAATACCTCTTCTCATTTATGATTTACCATTGTTTTCAGTGTGTAGAACAAAATATGGTGACCTCAACCAAATAAATATACTATATCCATGTTGGATATGTTACACTTTCTTACTCTGGATTTGATAGTCATTAGTATTTATCATTAACAATTATGGATAACAATTGAATCCATCATTCCATCCATTTTGAAGTCAATTGGCCATGTTCCCTCATCCGAGAAGTTATGCTTTAACTGACCCTCCCATTATAGTATAATTTATTTTTGGGACATGTTTTCTCTAACGATGTCATCAAGCTATGCACTCTCTTGTAGTCTATTAATTTAATGATAAAATGCTTATATTGAGAATTTACTAAATCTGTAGTCTGTACTAACATTAGTCCAAGAAGAAAGCTTCTATACTTTCTATCACGTGCAATTACTATCAGAGATGGCTACTTAAATACTGGTCTTAATATATAAAAACTGCAAATTAAGTAGAGGATCATAACTATGCATCCCGTTGTTGATTTGATTTGTCTAAAATGATGGTCTAACTTAAATTATCATTCTTACAAAAATCTAGCGTAAGATAATTCACACTCTTCAATTTTGAAAGTTTGTTCTCTCTACTAAAGCTCTTGCCCTGATTGCCAAACATATTAATAGGAAAAAAGAAACGAAAAAAACCATTGTGAACACTGAACACAACTACAATCTAATCTATATGTAAGGAGAAAATGATGAAAAAAGAAATTAATGAAACGAACTCTTCTTGCAGCACCCGGGGTTGGTCCTGTCTGTCTGTACAACAAAGTAGAATGCTCCAGAATGTTGATCAAATAGCTGAGAAGTGAAAGCCACCTGGTTCACATTCACCCCATGCTGCTTCAGAACTAAAGTGTTCTTATACTTCAACACTGATGCTGGGTTCAGAAGTGAACTCTCCCGTGTATGGTTCAACTATGGGAGGCAATGGCAGAAACCTTCCTTTTTTAGCACGTGGTGGAAGATGCCTTTCTGGTTTTCTGGGTGGCGCATTCCAGGGCAAGAAAACTCCAGTGCCACCACCATCTACTTTGCGGGGGTTCAATTCCGTAGGGCGCATAGGAGTTATCATCATCATTGGACCACGAAACATTCCCCATTTAGGCATCATGTTCATACCCTCATACCCACTTACAGCTCCATTTGGCATAGTATATGGGCTAGCAATGGCAGGTTGCCAAAGAGTCATTGCACTTGTCACTGCAGGAGTTGGTGATTGGGAATGGTTGGAGTCTGGCCTCACTCTGAAGAAGGTGATGCTGACCCTTGTGTTTGGAGATGGACACATTACGTGCCTTGCCATGTCAGCACTATTCCCTCTCATCACGACAAGAGACCTGCAATTTTAAGGTTTTAGGTTATTGCATGTTACTATGATCAGCTCAATTTCATTGCAGAAGACACAAGCTTACTTACCAAGAGAAAACAAAATGGAAAAAATGCATTTTCATGTGATGCTTACAATAGTGATCATAATAAACAATTCAAACCGTATCAGTATTTCTGGAGTTTGGCTCCTCTCCATTACAGGAGAGGGCAGTGCATGCTTAAGATTTTGACACATGGCAAAATCAAAACTTCAATGCCGCATTTAATGGAAAAAATGCTCAACAGAACTAAACGGCCTGAAGCCACAGTCATATGATGCTATCTTAGCCTAATATTCACTTACATGGCTTCCTACAAAAGTTGAAGGTACTTCTTCCTCCGTATCCAGCAGAGACTAAAAAATCTTAATTAATAAATGGAAGTTTAGGACTGCAAAGAGTATAAGTTCTTTGATATGTACCCCTTCTTCAGTGAGAGCATGAGTTGCCCCTTGTAGTTTCCGTCATTTTCACTCATAAGGATACGCCCAAAAGCCATAGTTGATTCAGATAGTAGAAGAGTGGACAGAGGATGATCAAGATGTGGTGGTTTCAGGAATGGCTGAGAAGATTCACCCTAAAACATAAAATAAAATATAAAAAAGTTAGAGATATTGGTAAATGACATTTCTACCTATTGGCAGAAATTAATAGTAAGCAAGAAAAAGTGCAATATCTACCTCTTCAAAAAAGTTAATGATACAACCATTTGGCCTTTTGTACTGTGGAAGTATTTGCCATTGGATAAGGTGATCAATGACATGTTCAAGAAGTTCTGGGATTGGCTCTATATTGGCTGTAAACCGAAAATGAATAAGAGAAACAAAACCACAGAACATCACTATAGTTTAGAGTCATAATGCAATATTTGGGATGATAAGAACCATGTTACGGTTCCGTTAAGGTAAAGAAAAACTACTACATATTATTCAATTTACTTTTAGATCATATTTCTTACTTTTTGTATCCTCCTTAATCTGTCCAAATATTGGAACACCCAGTTGAATCAGCTCTCTCTTGTTGCCTTTCATCTGTTTATTGAATAGTATAAAAGTTTCACCTACATTTGTATAAGATTCGGTTAGTATTTTAAAGACTGCTGACAATAACAGCTCGCGTTAATGGTTATTTGTTTTGATCTGTCATGTGATTGATGACAAAGAAGTCAAACAAATATGATAAAGACATACAGTCACAGCAATACCAAGAGAGATCTTATAACATTTTTATATGTTCAGTTTGATATTAATTAAATTGAAAGACTATTGCTGTATGGTAGCTACAACGAGAACCCAGCCTTAATCTCACTATGCGGGTTAGGTACATTAATCGAACGAAGTCATAAAAACTTGTTGTCTGCTGGTGTAAGTCAGTTAAATGAAGAGCTTATTATTTAAACACAAACAAACAAACAAAATCGGTGATTGTAGATGTCCAAACATATGACAACCTAGAAATTGGCATGAAATAAAGAAATAGAACATGAGAGTACCTGAGAGTTCCCCATTCTGGCCAGCAGTATGGAGCTCATTAACAAATTCTGTCAGCTTGCAGAGTTCTGAATCAGTGAAAATGTCCTCATATAATTTCAATCCTTTCACAACATTCACCTGCCAAATACAATCACCTATAATCAGCACGTAGCCAGCTGTTGCTTCTAATTGCATAAAGTAGTGAGGATATGTACTGAATACGGGCTTCTACATTGAAAAGGGTGTAATGTGAGTTTGTAAAAGAAAAAACTTGCCATATGGCCTTTTATTGACTCCTTTGCTGTGAAACCTTTTGTCAACTTAATCTGTGAAGAACGTCCTTCACATTCTTCATGATTGGAACATATATTAATGTTCATCGAATTGACCTGCATTTCTTGAGATCCTGCTCATAAACCAAAGAAAATCCATGCAAATTTTAATACCCCGAAAAAGGATATAGTATTGCAACACATTTAGAATTCAGAAATACAATTGACAACACTTGTACCCTCTTTTTGTATTATACAGAGCATGGGCTGCAATTGATACCACAAATTAAATACAAAATATATTTAATACAATTCACTCAGAAAGGTAACAAACTGCACTGTATGATCATTAACCCTTGGTTAATGTTGCTATATGTATTAATTCCTACAGCACCATTGCTACTATTTTAACAGAAACTTCACTGTATAGCACCTTTTTTTATATTGTTGTGTACTTTGTGAAGCTAATTGATAAACATATGATACGCCCTCTTCCAAAAAAAGCCGTTATTCGTTGGTTTCTAATGTCCATCATCAATGTCAAATGAGGAAGACCAATGCAAGTAGAACACTTACATGTCTGTATTAGGAGTAAATGTATCTACCTGCCTGCACTTGTTTTCTTTTCCTATACATAATAAATTAACTAAGGTGAGGTTTTGTTCCTCTCTAAAAAAGGTGTTGTTTACATTTCAACAGACCGGTAATAAAAAATGATAAACTTAAAGTTGTACAAATATATTAAGAAATTTTCAAATGTTATTTGACTAAAATTAAGTAAAAAGAAGAGTAATAAATAATGATATATTTAAAAATAATATAAAATCTAAATAAATATTTTGTTTCTAAAAGATAAAAAAAAACATTAAAAATATAATTGAACAAATAGAGTAAATCATGTACCAGATTATCAACCATTCAACATCGCCCTCGAATGAAGACAAGTTTGACCCGCCAACTGGGACAAGTCAGAAACTCAACATTCAACAGGGTCACACATAGGGATCGGCACCCAAATTGTCTAATTGCAAATACCAGAATTCAAACAGAACCCGGCTATAAGTGATGTAAACATGGATCATCTACTATGATAGTCCATTATAAGAATATGAGGTGGAAATTAATTTGATAATTTAGAAGAACATTTTAATTAAAATTAATTAAAATCTAAACTATTAAAAGAATCCAAATTCCAACTATATGCAGCCACTCATAGTGGTCTGCCATGAATCAGTAATAAAAACCATAGCACAAGTTTCCTAAACTCTATCAACCTAAATAAAATTAGAAGTATAGTTTCTTTTCTACTTTTTGATTAGAAAGAAATTAAAAGGGAGTAAAAAAAAGAGTAATGGGTCCTATTAAAAAAAATTATTCTCTCGTATATAGAAAAAAAAATGTATAAAAAAATCATATTCCCTCTAAACTCATTGTTAATAAAGTCTGCTTTTTATTGCTTAACATTTTTTAATTGATTAGTATACATTTTTTATTTCTTTCATACCATATAATTAAAAAATCACTCTTTTTTATTACCTTTTTTACTGCAACTTTCATTTCACCCATTTTTACTATAAAACCAAATATATTGTAAATGACATTAGAACTTTGTTTAAATAATTAATTTTTCTTACATCTTTTTAACTATTTTAGATAAAATTATTAGATATATGAAAATTTTAAAGTTATTTTTATCGTTTTCGTTATTTTTTTATACAACAAGAAAAAGGTGGAATTTATGTTGGAAAACTCAATTCAAGAAAGCAAACCAATACAATGTGGTGGACACATACCTTTATGTTTATATTCATGTCATTTTCATTATTAATTGTAATTTTTTTTTCTTTTCTACTCGTTTTTTCCTTAACTTTTTTTCATTAAATTTTCTTTGATGAATTAAATATAGTGTAACTTTAACACCACCGGCTTTACTTATGCCTAATTCTTTTAACGAGAGTTGTATTATTAACACAATATTGATTATTATATCATTCTTGTATGGTATAATAGTTCAATAATTAAACTGGAGGTTACGTTATAGATTTTATAATAAATTTATAAATATAAATATTATTATTGATAACATACAATATAATTGTTGACCATGTTACAAATAATTATTATATTCAAAGTTTGAATAATTTCATCTTCTAAAATATGAATTTTTGTGTTGTATGGTTAATTGTTTGTTTGATATAATTGTCAAACATAAGATACCAACATGGGGACCTATTCAACCTCTTTGAGTAGACTCTTATTGTATAATATATACATCTATATCGATACTATACTATATATAAAGTCAAAACATTGAGTGATTATTATTATAGTATAATTTTTACTTTCTTATTTTACTCTTAACATTTTTAAATTTTTATAAAAGTATCGTATAATCATAGGTAATCATTATCAAAACATTAATTGTAAGTTGAAACTATCTCTCTCACATTAAATTGGACATTATAATAAAAATAGAAAATTATAATTTAAATTATTTCGAATAAAAAATTATAATATAAAATATATCAAATAAAAAAAACATTATAATTATACAAAATAAAATATATAAAAAATGGAAATTTAGTTGCATAAAATAAAAATATGGGTCGGCGAATGAAGTATTTGTAAACACACTAATATTTATATTATGTTGTAAACCCCATATTATTTTATTTTTTCACGAGAAAGGATAACAAAAATGCCTATATACACATTATGTAAGGAAAATATTATATTTTTAAAGGAAATAATGTTTTTTTAAATGATACTACCATATGGGTTTGCTTTGTCGAAAAAAATCATGAATAGAAGAACAGTCATCACAATTAGATGAGTCAAAGTGTTAAACTAATAAACTGTATCTATTATTGCGCAACAGAAAATTGACTCTAAAACTATCAAACGGCATATAAAATATCAAATTAACAAACCGGATTCGATGGCGAGTATCATTTGGTTCCATTTCGTTGCGAAAAACAGCAGTGCAAACTTTGATATAAATTTGCACAGACATATTTTATTACCAAAACTTGAATAGAGAAAAAATAAAAATAAAAACAAAAACTAAAGAATCACGGGTGAAGTTTTTCTGGAAAGAAAATTAATTAGGGGTTAACTTTTTATTATTACCAATAAAATAATAGCCATAATTTTTTTTATTCCAACCGTTTCTTCCAGCCAATCACAAACTAACTACTCACTGTTTCTTAAAAATCCTCAAAGAAAAACAGAATCTGAGCTCGTCTTTATTGAATATCATTCATCTCCAATCCTATGAAATAGGAAGATGAGTGACTTTTCACAAATTTTAATTTAAAAAAAAATTAAAAATCTAAACTGTTTAAATTTTATTTTTAAAACATGTCACAAACAATGAAAAAAGTTTGTTCAATTGGAAAACAACACAGCAATACTAATTTATTCAATTTTTAGATCACAAAAACGTAATTTATTCAAATGAAATTCACTCCTTTTTTTTAATTAAAAATCTGAAAACTATACTGAAGCTTGTGATCTTATTACTACTTATGACAATGAAATTGTACAATAGAAAGAATAAAAAAAAGTGTGTAATTTACCTGAATCAGTGAGTTCACTCTCAGGTGAATCATATTCATCGTGTTCAGTCGCAGCTTCATTATGATCACTACCATTTCCAACACTTTCAGTCACTTTCTCATCGCAGCCACTACTCTCAACAACCGTACTCTCCTCACCATCGCCGTTTTCCTCAACCTCCGTCCTCTCCGGCGGAGTTAACGATATGTTTTCGGAAAGTTTTCGGAGCTCGAGGGCGACGTCGGCAATGGAGTGATACTTCTGCATCTGAATGATAGGGATCCAGTTGAACCTACGGCGATGGATAGCGGCGAAGAGATAATCGTAATCGGAGGCATCGCCGAGGAGGCTGAGGTGGGCACAGAGAGCATCAATGATGGCGTTGGCGGCGGCGAACTCACCGCGGAACCAGGCGAGGATGGCGTCTTTGGCGAAAGAGTCAGAAACGAGCATTGGAGGGAGCGTTGTGGGAGCCACGTGATCAGAGGGGAGTGAATCAGAGGGTGATGAAGCAGTAACCGCCATGGAGATTGAGCTGATCCGAGATAAGGGGAACGAATGGTGTTAGTGTTGGAAGAGGAAACAGAAAGAGAGAGGTTTGGTTTTCTTTTACAACTTTTCACTTTTGAGTTTTAAAGAATGAAAGACACATCAACTTATAGGGACGGATCTCTTAGAATCGAGAAAAATTTACATCATTTATTCTTAGGAAATCTAATGATTTAAATTGGTTAATATATTTAAACTATTAAATTTTTCAATATTATATGACTAAGATGTGGAATAAGTTTTTTTCATTTACTTGGAGTAAGTGAATTCCTCTCCATCTTCAAATAAGGGCATTTTTTTGTCCATCCATTCTTATATTATTTTTATCCAAAATAACAATATTTTTCATTCATTCTTTGATGTGAGATTCTTATTTCTTAAGAAGAGTAAGAGAGAAACTATTTATTATTATAAAATATAAAAATATGAGAGTCTAAGTAATGATAAGAACCATATTTTTTTATCATGTAAAAAACAAATTGTTATAAAATAATTCATGGGAGCTGAATAAAAATGGATTTGGTATTCTATATTGTACATGTTATGATTTGTTTTTATGTTTGGCATCATATAAATATTAATATATGTATTTTGTATACAACAAATATAGACACGGATAATTTTTTTCTCTTCTAAATTTGACCATTTTAATAATTATTCTGATTTTGTTAAGAAATTAATAAATATAAATTTTGTATTATAAGTCATAATTTTAAGTAGTAGTAACGATATAAAATATATTCCAAATTGTTTTTCTGATTTGTTTAATTTTAAGTAATACTCGTGTAAACTAGGTATGTTTGACAATTAAATGAAATTATAAACTTAGTTTTTTTTGTAGAAAAAATAAGCCAAAAGTATAAGTTCCAAAATCATGAGTTGATTTATTTTTTGTAAGCTTATTTTTCAATTTTTTCACTTCTCATTTTACTCATTTGGGAGATTATTACAATTTTTTTTTATAAAACTTGACATTTGTGTATTATTTATTTTGTTTAATTCAAGTTTAGCACTGTTATTTATTTGTATGTTGTGTTATTTTTAATATTGATATTGATTTTAATTATATATTTTTAGCATTTGTTATACAATGTTAAAAATTTATAGTAAAAATATATATGATGATTGTAAATATTAAAAAAATTATATTTTTATAAAATAGTGTAAAAAAACAACAAAAACAATCATAACATAAAGGAATAACTTCATTCATCTTTATATAATTTATTATGAAAAACTTAACTTCAATACTCAACTTTCCAATTAACAGGTTCGCCTTTTTTCAATAAAACAATAATAATAAAAAGGAATGAGAATATTAGAAAGCATAATGGCAATTGGCAAAGTTGGCATTTAGCATCATAAATCAAGTTGGCAAGGCCAAAATAAACAAATGGCAGATATAGTGGAATATGTAAAAGGCATTGCCCCACATGTGAGTCCCTTCGGCCATAGTACCAACCATTTTGATCCACCACGAATGAAGAATGAAGGGTTGAAGCTAGTGAGGGTGGTGGTGGGGCCGGCGAGAGCCCCTCCATTGTTGGAGGTTGAGTGTGGGTCACAGGGTAGTACCTTGTTAAACAATTAGAGAAGCACCCTTACCTTGACCTCAGGCTTTGAATTGAACATGTTATGTTGTTAAATTAATTACATTACACATGTGATATGCATATCTTTATTTTAACATCATGCTGTATTTGACTAACATTTAGAGATTAATCTTTCTAGAGGCATAAAACATAATGAATAGAAGATTTTGGTATTGTAGCATAAATTCTCACTAGATCATTAGAATGACCAAAATATCAATTGTTAAATTTGTGAGAGTAACACTTAATGTTGGGAGAGGCAATCATGCACCCAAAAAGTGATTAATTTGTGAGAGTAAGTATGAGGCATGATGTGATGTGATGTAAGTATGAGGCATGAGACACTATTATTGCTTGTTGTTATGACATGACATGTGCCCTATGGCTACCTAACCGCATGCGTACATATGTGTGTTGGCGTGTGGCTCTATCAACTTGGCTCGGCTCAGATTCTAAAAGTAGCAAATTGATTTTGTCCAATTTTTTTCAGATTAAAAAGGGGTTTCTTTAATTTTGTCTTATTCATTTGTTATTTTTTAGGCCTTAGAGTTTGTGAGTTTTCGATCTTTTAAGCTTCTTTAATTGACATTTCAGTATTTCACTACAATACCAATTTAGAATATAAACAAACATTACAAACGACATGTTATTTTTTTGTAACAATGCAAAATTAAAAATAATAACATGAAAAACTGTTGTTTAGAAAATTAAGCATGATTCTTGTTGTAGGGGCAATTCTTTCCATTTTCTATGATCTTAAAAGTAAGTGATGAGTTTTCAAATATCTAAGTAAAAGAGTTTGTCAAATATCTAAGTAAAGGAGTTTGTCAAAATATTCCAACACTTAGGTTAGACTACTAGTAATCCTAAGAAAAAAATCATATAATTTGTTGTTTTTATTGTGACAAATAATAATTAATACGAATTATTAAATTTTATTTAAATATTCATCCGATAAATAACTAATTTTTACTCTTAATCATCATTGTATGACTAAAATATATTGTTCTCAATATTTTACATGAGAATTATTTTAACTTGAGTAACTCTTTCTATAATAATTGTTTGTAGGAGCACAATTTGATTATAATGTATTTAAGCCCTTTTGACTAGATCATGACCAACAATGGAGAAAAGTATATTATTTTCCAACATCTATATCACACTAATCTTAGAAAACAATATAATAATGAACATGAATGTGTATTATAATAAATTGCAATATATAGCTTTGCCAAAATCTTAAACCTACCATCGATGCTTGTTAGTTGGTCTAAGTAAGAAATTGTACGATTTGTTTTAAGACATTATTTTGAAATACTTTTTCATCTATTAAATTTCCAAAAGTTAATAGAATAATAGATATTGGGAGATCTTAGCTTCCATTAAATGAGTACTCCATCTTGAATGTGATTAATTAGTTGAGACAAAAAAAATATACTTTTTGAAAGACAAAGATAGCATTAATGTGTCACTCACCTTGTGACCTTTGTTTTGGTGTCCACATCATTGGAGAGAAGATTTAATGTGTTTAATGCATAAAAGATTTAATAATAATAAAAGGATAAAACATATATTTTGTGTTTAACGGGTAAGAACATAAGAATAATTTTGTAGAAGCATATTACATTTATTTAAAATTTATATATTATCAGTTCTATTACTAACAAATGATTGAAGAAATTTACCATCATATACTGTATTGCAAATCAGTAAATGGAACTCTCTCTTCCTCATCTATACGGTTAAATTTGTCACATACAGCATTAATTTGATTGACCTATCTAAGTAGTTTTATCTTCTCACTCAAATTGTTATATAAATAACCATATTTTTGTGGCAAATGTATTTATAATACATAGAACATTGAAAATTATTCGATAAATAAGATCAAAATAAAAACTTCAAAATGATCCTATAAAAAAAACCACATATATAGTTAATGAGTGTCCCAAGGGTATGTATTATTTGAGTATGACTCATCTCTATTAATGGAGAAACAAATGAGTTTTTTATGTATATTATAAGAGTAAAGATGTAATAATCTTTTAAATATAAAGGGCAAAAGTGACATTAAATATGTACTTGTCTCTCCATTAATGAAGATGAGTCTTATTTAAGAAAAAGAAATGGGAAATCTTGCTGTGAAATTGGTGTTATCAGATTACGAGAAATACTATATTTTAGTTTCCTAATATAAATTTTCACTTTAGTATTATTCATTAAATAGTGCCTTGGAGCGATAATTCCGTAACCTAAATCGTTTACGTGTATTATGAACTAAATTATTATAACTAACTTCTTTTATTTTGCTCCATTTAAAAATCTACTTATTCATTATGGAACTAAAGAGCACACATGAAGGTTACAAAATAATTAAATAAGAGATCAACAATAACTAACTTAATTCATGGCTAATGTTATGACTCTTGGGAGCAGCTAAGGAAAGCTGACATTAAATAACAAATACATCATTTTTTATACCTAAATTATATATATTATTTAAAAGGATTGGAATGCAACACACAAATAATTACAAGCCTCATGTAATGTAACTAAATATTTGAAAACTTTATTCTAGCATGTGGCGTGACACTTTATGTATTAAACATGCATTCATATCTCTTTTTTCTTTGGTGATAAGATTTTATTTAAAAGAGTTACTAAATTTAAGGTTATTATTAAAAAAATCATTTAAAAAATATAATGGGGAGGATCAGAAATTCAATTTGCAATGTACCCAAAAAAAAAAGTCAATTTGCAAATTTAAAAAGCAAAATGATATTTGCTAATCATTTGTGATGTTAAAAGTGTTCATGACAATGAAGCATATCCTTTCTGGGATCCGTGATACTGTTGGCATTTTTTTGAAAGGGACTCTCTAGACATTTATATAATCATATTTAATTTTATTTGATTAAAAAATACATTTATTTAGCATTCATTTGCTTGAATAGAGAAAGATAATAAAGAAATTGAGGAGAGAAGTTGTATAGAAAAATGGTTTTTATTTCATTTGGTTGAGAATGAGGATGAAATAAATAAAAAATACATGAGACCCATTAAAAAATTTTGTTGTTAGAGAGAGTAAAATAACAAAACCTACATATTTAACATTTTTCATATTATTTTTATCGTTAAAAAATTTATATATACAGTTTTTTTCTTTCTGCCTCTGTCTCGTATCAAACAAAACATTAGTTATACAAACCTCCTTTCTACAAACCAGGTTATCCCACTTGGCTAATGAATAGAACTATATAGATAAATATATATATCCCCCATGAAGGAATCAATTAGGTCCACACAAGCACTCACCTTTAATATGCCTATGCCAACTTCTTTGGGAACTATGCCATGGGTATGATTTCAAGAACAACCCAAGCAAATACATATATATGGTCCAAATACCTATGTGGACCATAAAATTAGTTGAAGAATCCATTTATCCCTTTGGGTTGAGCATTGCAATTTGCAATTAAGTGCCCAAAAATATGACTTATTGTTTGATCACAACCATTCATTTCTTAAGTGGGAAACTTTATAAGATACTTATTTGTAGGGGGACCATGCTACCAATAGTGTATGTTAAAAGTTTTTCTCTACACTATTATTCACAAATAAGATAAATACTGTTGAATATTGTTGTAGTATTAAAATTTTGATCAAGGAACCCTTGATAATTTGTTTGGCACCTGCTAGTTTTTAATATCCAAAGAAGCTGTTGAATTATAAAAATATATTTTTAACTGCCAAAAAATATAACCAATCTCTTAAAATTAATGACAATCAACAAAAGCCCCGATCACAATAACAATTGGGTGTTCCAATATATATTAACCTTTTTAGATGTACAATTGCCTCTTTAAATAAATACTTTTTCGATGAATCTAACCTTGACCTTATAAAGCACCTAAATGAAACCTTAACCAACTCCTTATTGATATGTTCGATCTATATTTGAATCTAAATTCATGGAAAATTTGTACAGAAAACATGGTCAAATATCATAAATTTGAGCTTGACTATTCAATCATTATAAATTATTTACTTAAATTAATTGAGTCAAACGTGTAACATAGTTTATCTATAGAATTAATATAGTCAAACCAAATCTTCCTAATTTAAAATAAAGAGTTTAATGTATATATTGATAATGTAAGATTTTTTTACATCGTTAGTCTATTGTTTACAATTTTTTCTTGTATTACCAATAATATCTATTACCTTATGAATAACAAACTGATTTATTTTCGAGTACATGGTAGCCAGATGTGTCAATATTATCCATAATTCATTTTAATCTAAGAAAATTATTTTCATCCATTAGAACTAATAAATTTAAATTAACATAATCTAATGAATAAGGATGAATTTCATTAATTATATTCAATGAATATCCATAAATATATCAATTTGGGTAGAATTCAATCCATTCAAAAGGTGTGTTCTTTGATTTTCAATTTCATTCATCATCTTAACTCTTACTTTCTAACTCTCACTTTGATATTTTATTAAATTGAAATATAGAACATGTAAATATAGTTAATATTAAAATAAATTTCTTAAGTACATAATAAATAGTTAACATGTACATATAGTTAATATTGAAAAAACTATTTTTTAAAAGTTCAAAGAAGCACTTTCTAAAAAATTAAAAACATATTTTTGAAATAGCGGTTTTCTAAAATGTGTTTTTAAAACATATTTTATTGAAATAATGGTTTTTAAAAGAATATTTTTCTTCAATTTTTTAGTGAAATGACATAAATTACATATTATTTTCTACATATACACAAACCCCTAATTTATATAAATACATTATACTCGCCACCACTAGAGGAGAGAAAAATGTAATTTTTAAGCAAAAAAATATAATAAATGTAATTAAATTAAACAAAATATGTATATTGCGAAGAAATATCACAGCGTACATTTCAATATCTCCTTTATTTTTGTTCCTTGCACTTATTTCTGTATCATTTATTCCTAACTCTCTTGCATTATTGCTTGAGCTGAAAATTGTATCCCTTAGATTATTTATTGGCCAAGAAAGCCAAACCAGCCAAATCCAAACCCAGCGTTAAGAAGCTTAGATGCATAAAAAGGAACCATATCACATATAGCAGAACAGAAAGGCAAGAGAAAAAACATAAATCTAAAACAATTTGTTGTGCAAGAAATTACGTTAGCCATTATATATGCAGTGGACGGGACTATTAGAACATCTTTACTCTTGTGCATGATGTGTTTCATGAAGCTCACCACAGCACAGGAACAAGACAGTATATTTAAACATAAAGACAACTTTAATTGATTATTATCAACTCAACTAACACACAAGTCCTTCTCTGTCAGGTACAAATAAAGCTTAATACTGCACCCAAGACATCCTTCTTAAAGTTTACTTTTGAGAGCCTTCTTAACTCATATGGCAAATCCACTTTTGGGGTTACAGGTGCAGTAAAAGAATCATTTTGTTTTTCACTATTAAGAACATTATTTTTAGTCTTCAAGAACAATCAACTCATAATCCATTCCCGTATATCATCTAAATCCTTCTGTGGAGACTAAACAAGTTTGTTTTCAAAAATTAACATAAAATCAATCTACATGAGCAGATAATCAATCTAGAGGAAAATGAAAATTGTTGATTTTTTTGGTTGAACAACAGCAGAGCATATCCTAATTACACCTAAAACCGTACATCAACCAGCATATTGAAAACTCTGCAGACACAAGTAAACCAGTCAATTTAAATTAGACTACAATTTTTTTACTGGAAGTTAGTCAACAACAACAATCAAACTTCTATTCCCACTCGGTACTCGGTAGGCTACCTACATGAATCAAACGAGCCATAATGCTCTATCACAAATAAGGTTTCTTAACAAAACATTGATTTTTAAGTCTTTCTTAATCATTTTGCCTATGATTTTTCTCGATTTCTCTCTTCTTATATGAATTGGATTACCCTAAGGAATCCCTCTGCTCCTTTTTCTGGACTATTTCACCCCACCATTCTCCCAACCTGTATCTCACGTGTTTCGGAATCAGTCATATTTTTATAAATAATATTAAATTTTGTCTTTATTTATATGACAATTCATCCGAAAAGATAATGAAATACATTGGGTCAGGTGATCTCTATCCCAAAGGTGATATAAATTATATTATTTTGTATACATCACTCACATGAGAGTTGACGTTTCAAAACGATCCTAATACTAAACATTAACCCACATGGAGATCATGTTAAATAACAACCTCTAATCCTAAGAGTCAATTTACCTAGAGGATGATGAGGATTCACAATGAGTTGACTTTGATGGTCTCATTTTGATAAATATATTTTTGGACTACCTACAAATTAGTAAATATTGTATAAACTACTATATTTATGTAATTAATTTTAAAAAATGTATTATTGAAGTAAATTAGCCAAGTTTCATGTATTTCTTCTCTATATAATATCTATTAATAAAAATGGATACTCTAAAAATTCATTCTAGGAATGAAATTGAGATGTGATTAAGTTAATTTTGTTGTATGATATAATTTGCAACTAATTCCTTAGATTTTATAAGAAGTTGATGAACAATTAACAATCATGTAGTGTTTAATTCATATAATTAATTAAAAAAGTTTTTAAATTTAAACAAAAATATGATATAATGTTATGATGTTGTCTAAGTATAGTCAAATAAATATTTAATTGTTGTTGAGAAAAACAAGTATTTTTGTCAAGCCGTATAACTAAAAAGACAAATCTAAATAATATTTAGAATAAAGTAATAAAATCTTATATCAAACTTGGAAACTAAAAAGGGAACAAATGAAAACATACCGTTAGAGTAGGTTTTTATCATTGGATTTCTACAAAACAAATATAAGAAAACTTCGAGACACGCGATAAAATTTAAGATATTCATGTTCATAATTGGTTGGATTCTAAGAATGTTAAACAACATAAATTAAATTTCTCATGTTTTAGTTTTGGTAATTTTTATATATATTTCTTTAAAAATATTCATATTAATTAATTATTTTATTAAAATATATTTATATTAATTGATTCAGAAAAAAACATTTATAAAATGATAAAGTGAAAAGAAAAATAAATCCGATTCTGAAAAACAATATCATAAAAGTTACTTTTTATTGTTAATAAATTTAATCATACTACACTTGTGTTTTATAAAAAGCAAGAGTAACACTGTATTATTCTACAAATTTAAATTCACTTTTTTATTTAATATCTTTGGATTTTACTTTTGTTTGTAGTAGTTATCACTATTTAATTTATTCTTACTTGAATATATATTTTACGAAATTCAAAGTTTAAGACCGATTGATTTACACGCATAACTTGTTATCATATTTAAACACTTATTCTACTATGTCTTTAGATTAATAAATATATTTTCAAATAGGTATATATAATATATCTTTAATTGGACTAACAAATATAATTTTTTTTTAATATACATATTATATTTTTTATACACATATTTCACATAGAATAATTACAACTATATTATGGTATAATATAACAAATATTATATAATATAATTAAATAAAGTTTTTATTAAAATCTTGCTAAAAAGCGTGATGAGATATGTTACAGAAGTGCTTAATGAAATGATTAAGGATCTTCCATCTTAAGGAAAAATTAAATTAAAATATAACATAATTAAATATTTTTATATTTTATATATATTAAAATAAATATTTTATTATTAAAAAATGAAGTAATTTGTCTCTATTAATTTATTTGTTTCAGTCAAACATGGCGTAGGCACCTTGAATCGTGATATAGTAACAGCTCTGTTTCTCAGATTTTATTACACTATGATACACGATTCCCCAAAATAGAGACAGATAGATCAGAACCACGCGCTAGGCGCGTCATTCTCACTCCAATTTCCGCTGTCGGAAATTAAATTATTTAATGCTATCATCATATCACCATTCTTTTGTCGTTCATTTTCTCTCTCACAGAATCGAAACCCTAAATCATTCATTTCCCCCAATCCGTTCCATTTCTCTCACAGAGCACTTTATTTTTCTCATCAAACCCTCACTTTCCCTTACAAGATTCATATTTTACCCAATTACCCAGCTCTAACGAAACCAATTGGGACCAGATTTCTCCGATCGGGTTTCGATTCTGAACAATTCTCTTATTCAACCCAGATTCTGATTATTCATCTGTCGTGGCTTTCGCATGGGTAAGATTCTCAGAGAAACCTCGAGGCCATCCTCCAATTCCTATTTCCCTTCACCATCTTCCGCACCCGCAACGACGTCGTCGACTTCGATAACCGACACGGTGAGAGGGTCCCACCAATTCAAGATCACTGGGTATTCTCTATCGAAGGGAATTGGGATCGGGAAATACATAGCGTCTGAAACATTCTCCGTTGGTGGGTACGATTGGGCGATCTATTTCTACCCAGATGGGAAGAGCACTGAGGACGATGCTACGTACGTTTCGCTCTTCATCGCACTCGCAAGCGAAGGAACCGATGTTAGGGCTCTGTTTGAGTTAACCCTTTTGGATCAGAGTGGGAAGGAGAGGCATAAGGTTCATAGCCATTTTGAGAGGACCCTTGAGAGCGGACCCTATACGTTGAAATACCGTGGAAGCATGTGGTGGGTTCTTTTTTTTTTATTTTTTCCCTTAAATATTGATCTTGAATTCTTTTTGATTTTTTTTATTTAAAAGGCTGATCTTCATTTCCTTAATTTTATGAATTAATCTTGTTTAGGCATCACTAATCAAAATGTTCATTAATTGATTAAAATACCAATGTGAAAAGACGAGGACAATATCTTACTCCAATTATTTCTATGGTAAAATTTTGGTTGGTTGTGTAGAGTAAGCGAGTGCCCATGTAAGGGTTATTGTCATTTCAGTACGTGGGATACAAGGTTAGTTTCCGCCCATTATGGTTATAGTGTTTATCTGTGAAATTTTGAAGAGCGGCTGATGGAAAATTTTAAATGTGGGACAATGGTCATCTTATATTTTCTTGGAGTGAATGATATTTTCTCGGGATGTTTGTTACATACTTGCAACAACAACCTACCTTAATCCCATTAGGTTGGTCTGTTATATGGATCGAAGGCCGACATAATGTTCTATCATAAATCAGGTTTTTGTTATATATTTTGGTTGCTCAACTAACATACTTGCATTGATAGTAAATTAAAGCTTAATTTTTCAAGGGGTAAAATTAGGTGTTTTTTAAGTGTGTGTGGTATTGCTGTTTTCCACTAGATTATGACATTTGGAAAACATCACCGCAAACACCTAGAGAATACCTCTGGTTCGTCCTTTTTCAACCCTTCAGATTAGTTGTGGGGGTTCGGCTGCCTTTCAACGTGTACAACAATGTATGTGAGAAAATGTGGTAATGTGTGGTTTTAGTTTGGTCAAATACAATCTTGGAGTCATAGATTTATGGAACTTTTTTGTGCCAAGATAAAATGAACAGTCTGATAAAGGCTAATTGTATAAAATGGGGTGTTGCAGGGGTTACAAGCGGTTTTTTAAGAGGACAGCACTAGAGACATCAGACTACCTTAAAGATGATTGCCTCAGTGTTAATTGCAGTGTTGGTGTTGTGAAGTCACACACAGAGGGCCCTAAAATATACTCCATAGCAGTACCGCCTTCTAACATGGGTCAGCATTTTGGGCAGCTAATGGAAACTGGGAAAGGCAGTGATGTGAGTTTTGAAGTGAATGGGGAAATTTTTGCTGCTCATAAATTGGTACTTGCAGCTCGCTCGCCTGTTTTCAGAGCCCAACTCTTTGGTCCTATGAAAGATCAGAATACTCAGTGCATAAAAATTGAAGACATGGAGGCTCCAGTTTTCAAGGTTTGAATAAATGCTCTTTGTACTTCCTCTTTTTTTAATGTTTGTGACGTGGCTGCAAAAATATGTTTTGGTTATCATTTCTGTTTATATGCCCTGATATACACATTGTGCCTCGTGATTATTGGAGTTTTCCCCTATCACCAATATTATTGCAACTGAATTAGATGACCAACTATGCTGTATTTCTTGAATTGTGCTTCCAAAACAATGTTTTTTAAATCCCATGCAAGTACTAAGTAGGAATTAAACCAGGTAATTTCTTTTTAAAAGTATATATGTGTATTAAAAAATATATGTTCTCTATCAGTCATTTACTCAATGCGTTTACATACAAATACTATATGAATGTTTGTGTCTAGTGGGGACATTCAGCACATTATTTAGCTCAACAAATTAAGCTTAGCAATATGTATGTGGAATGAGCAACTTGTCTGGTGTGCCCAACTATATTCCTCTATTTTGCAGGCATTGCTTCATGTTATATACTGGGACTCGCTACCTGACATGCAAGAGCTTACTGGGTTGAACTCAAAATGGGCAACTACCTTGATGGCTCAGCATCTGCTAGCGGCAGCTGATCGATATGGCTTAGAGAGGCTTAGGCTGATGTGTGAAGCAAGTCTCTGTGGAGATGTTGCAATAAATACCGTGGCTACAACTTTAGCCTTAGCAGAGCAGCACCATTGTTTCCATCTGAAAGCAGTCTGTCTCAACTTTATTGCAAGGCCTGAAAATCTCAAAGGTTGTTTTCCCTTCTTTGAACTTTTTGTGTTTTGTAGACATAGCAAAACCATAATGCAACTAAGGGGTAGTTGGAGCTTTAAAAATGTCTGGTAGGTATTGTACCAAAAAAGTCTGAAGTCAACACTTAAATAACTGAAAGTTAATTTGTTGTCTGATAGTTAAGCCCTCTGTTTTGAATCTGAATCCAAATATGCTATGAAGGATTCATCTTTTGTTGCTTTTAATGAGATTTTTAGTTTTATTTTAAATGCACAACTAATCTATTATATATAAATTTAGTTTAGTGACCTAGGGATTCTGTACTCTTAATTCTTAAAATCATCTATTAGGATTTAGGATCGTTTTAATTCTCTTGTGTTTTTATTCTTTATCCGGAACTATAACCATAAACTGAAGTATTTTTTTTTCCATTTTGTTTCTTCAGCTGTGATGCAAACTGATGGTTTTGAGTACTTGAAGGAAAGCTGCCCACCTGTTCTGACTGAGCTATTGGAGTATGTGGCTAGATTTACTGAGCATTCGGATTTCATGTGCAAGCACAGGATTGAGGCAATACTTGATGGAAGCGACACAAATGGAAGACGGGTGAAACAAAGGCTATAATGTGAACACTGAACACTCTTCTGTACAACCCTCCCCCCATAGATTGAGGGGAGATGATATGGTTTTATAGGACTAGAGGAAGTTTTTAATTTCCTTAGCTTACTTTCATTCATGTCTAGAAATTGTAAATGTAGTTTGTTTTGGTGTTGTTGCAGACCTTTCTGTAATCTTTATGGGTAAAACATTTGTTTGAAAATATTATTGACCGTTGTTTGTTTTTAGCTTTCCTTTTACAATTTGACTTATTGCTTCTCGTTAGTATTGAATGGAATATTGATCTCTACAAGCTGGTAAATCTTGATTCGTTGACCCTTGGTATGGGTAATGTGACTGGAGCAAACCACCTCCACCAATTTAGTCATAGACTTGTAATGTAATATTAATGGAACAACGAGATACGTGGGAATTGAAGTTTGAAAAGAATGATAAGGATGAACATATAATTAACGAACTCAACATTCTGTGGTTGATTTTGTCTTTATGACAATTTTATCTATTACAGATTTTAATGAATATATTATGCAAATATCAAATTACAATTTATTTGTGATGATTTTTTCATAGGAGAATGTAACATTTTTAATGTCTTGTCAATGTAAAGTTTGTTACATCATGTAATGATGTGTAGTAAATACTTAATACTCCCATTTAGAAGAGCATGTTAATAAATGAATAGGTTCTAAATTAAATGAGTAAAATGAAAAGTATTTCAAAAAATGAAGTAGCGCAATATCAGGTGAATGGATCCGGCCCGGCCCGGCCCGGATCTATAAGTTGATATGGGCGTGCCAATTTGGCAGCTCAGGTTTGCTGATACCGTTTCAGTTCATTTTATTCTTCTAATTCCGTTGTCAAAATGGTTAGGTTTTTTTTTCCCTTTTCCTCTTTTCCAATTTCTGAGATATATGGCATTGTTAGACGACAATGTTTATTTTTTGTTGCAGTTGTTCTTCTCATACTTCAAGGATTTGGTTGGACGAGAAGTAACGGTTGAGCTCAAGAACGATTTGGCAATCAGAGGTACATTGCACTCCGTTGATCAGTATCTCAACATCAAACTCGAAAACACTCGTGTTGTTGATCAAGACAAGTATCCCCACATGGTATGTTATTCTAGGCTTTTCTTTTTCTTCTTTTCCCCAACCAAATAATCTATTTAACACTCCGACCAGTCCATGTAGGTTAAGGCTTCAATTGGATAAACAACTTAATTAAGTGCTTATCCAATAATCTTGTTTTCAAATGCCCTATAAAACTTATTTTCATAAGCTTCTGTGAAAGGCTTAGTGAAATAAGGTATTCTCATATGCCAAAATAAGTTGTCTGTAAGCTTTTCCAAAGACTCCTTAAATAATAGACTTGTGCTTTAAGCAGGATTAAGTTGTCTGGTTATTTGTGAATGAATATGCAGACCAACCATGATTACATTGTTCACGTGATTTGGATATGTGGTCTTTTTGCTAAAGAAAAGTAACAACACAGTGAAAGGGGGATCTTTCTTTTTTGATAGCAATTTAAGAGAATTTTTTTATTCTTCTTAGTAACTAATGAGAGGAAAATAAGTAGGAAATTGCCCGAATTCAATTCGTGCCTGTGCTGAATTTTTGCATTAACATCTGAATTCCCATTGCATTCTTGCTAGTTATTACAATTTGTTGGAACAAATGAGCATTTGAAGTGTGAACTGAACCAAGTCCCACATTGGGTGGTGGAAACACTTCTAAGAGTGTTTATAAGCAATAATTGCACTATTTGGGTGTGGCCCAAGGGTTTTGTGGTGGGAGAGGACACACAACCAAAACCCTTCAACGTGTGCGCTCGTGCACCTCCGCCGTCCGTCCCACTCATGTTCGGGTTGAGCTTGAGATTTCTTTATGGAAAAAAATTATTTCCTTCTGTGCCGTCGGTTCAATCTGGTTGTTTTTTATGAGATCATTTTCTAGTTCATTGGATTCTCCGCCTATAAATAGAGGCGTTCCCCATTCATAAAAAACGATATGGAGTGGTTTTTAGTCCATATTTGAGAATTGGCACTGGTAGCTATATTGTTGGTGATTCGAGAATTGGCACCGGTAGTCATATTGTTGTTAATTCGAGAATTGACATTGGTAGCCATATTATGAGTGATTCGAGATCGCTTCTCACAGTGCACTGAGAATACGCAACTGAGGAATGAACTGTTTTATTCTGGGGACCGTGTGGTTGATAGTCTACTTGAACATTTTTAGGCAATGCCACGAAACTCTTAAAGAGAGCGATCTGTTTGTGATTTAGCCAATAATTAATCTTCGGTGCCATAATTAATTGTTGAAAGTCGTTTCCAACACAATTGTTCAAATCCTGATACTTGAGCCTCACTGAACTTGTGGCAGCAGGGAACATGCTTTCTATGTTATGAATATTGTGGACAAAATTATTTAGGATATCTAGGTTTAGACATTAGCCATTGCCCAAGAGAATGGTGGAGTTTTGTAGGTCTACTGGGCTCTTATAGGACCTTGAAGTCTGTGGTTATATATTGTTAGGTTTCTTGGTTCTTTTTTAAGCCAACATCCGTTTCTTTGTTAACAAGTACTTTTTTCACCTTTTTCTACATGCATGCACATAAGTTCATATAGATGGTTTCAAAGTGAAGGTTTATGTGGGCCTGTTTGCTCCTGATAAATTAATTTGTGCTGTATGTTGTGGCCCGGAAGCCTTAGCCAAGTTGGTAATGTTCAATTACATCCACTGACTGACTAGGAATAGGACACACAAAAATGGGACAAGACTGAAGTAGTGGAAATTTGAGGATTTGACTGGGGACCTAATGCCTACTGACGTGCTCACCATTCTCACTGCCATTATGTTTTAATGTTTATAGTTAAAAAATTATAAAGAGTTTGAGTGTTTATATCTTGCATACCCTGGAAAATGGAAAATTTTGTTAGGATTTATTAGTTGTTATATTATTGACTGCCTTATGTTTTTTAAGGCTATTAGTTTCACATTATGTTCTACGACCCTGGATTTTAAGTTATCCAGGATTGCCATTAATAAAAAATAGAATATCACAATGTTAAAATGTTATGCTGTTGCACCAGAGAAGATTCTTCTATGTGGAAGATACAATAAATACAAAGGTGTGCTGTGTGCTGCTATCATAGATAAATGAGAGATATTCATTCTAAGGATGTCAATGCAATAGGACTTGAGAAGATAGCTTTGGGTTCCAAATCAAACTAGAATTAACGATTTCTTAAATCTGAATAATGTGTTGAATGCAAGTATGCAACTAGGACTACAGCTTATTGTTCTTTTACCTGCCAATTTTGTTTTATTTAATTCCACTAATTTGATAATCTTGTTGATGTTAATCTTGCATGCGTCCCTGTTGATGATTATATAACTATGCTGGGTGTACATGTAACATGCTTATATTTGATGTTAGCTTTCTGTGAGAAACTGCTTCATAAGAGGGTCGGTGGTGAGATATGTGCAATTGCCTCCAGAAGGGGTGGACATTGAAATACTGCATGATGCTACGAGGAGAGAAGCCCGGGGTGGTTAATTTGGCTGGCTAAGTTGTTCTAATGCATCTGTATATGGAACTTTGGTTAGAATATCATGGATGCTATCATTCTTATCAAAGAATCCTTTAACCAATGTCGATGCTATGTATCATTGCCTTTTTTTTGTTTCTCTTTCAAGAATTGTCCAATTTTACTGTGACAAAGTGATACTCTCATACTACTAAGAGCACCCACATGGTTGTTCCTAAGAGAATAAGGTCGTTATTATTATATTCTTTATTATGACATTCTTATTAGAATTTCTTTGAGTTGTCTTCTTAAATAAAGAACAATTCTTGTTAAATAAGTATAGTTCTTGGGGAGGATTGATGACTTGTGATGTACTTTATCTATTTTTATGTATTTTATTTAATTTTTAACTTACTATGTTTTAAGTTCTGTTATATTTTCAAATTATATTTATTGTATTTTAATTAATGTAATATTTTGTTTTATTTATTCGGGTCCACATATAATTGGTAATTTGGGCAAAAGCCCATGGGGTCTGCCCGTACTTATTGGGCAGACAGAACATGAAAAATGTGTTCAACCGCTCTAAAATGTCTGCTTAATATGTCCTATTTGCCCATAGACATTTCCAGCATCTCACAGGCATTATTGGAAAAATATTGAATATCAAATATACAAATATATGTTTTTTTTGTCAAAAGTGAGAAAATGTATTCAATTTATTATATGAATTTGAATATGAAATGTAATTATTTTAATATTTTGTTATATCTATTGTAAAATATAAAAGTGTGTAGTAGGTTATGAGATTCAAATAAAAATAAAAATGATGTTTGTTATTATGAGAAAAAATATATGTTATTTCTATTTTATCAGGAATTGTAATAAGTTATAAAATAATGTGACGCATAGAAATTTTGTTTTTTCTTATGACTTCTGTTATTAAGTTTGTGTTTCTTTCTTAAAAGAAAAATGAAATTAAATCATATCATTGTCGGATTACTCGATTATTTGAAAATTACCATATCATATTTTTTTAATTACTAGATTCTTTAAATATTTTGGTTCAAACTTAGAAAACTATAAAGATTAATATGATATATAATAATTAGTCTTTTAACAGCAGATTAAAATATAATCAGAGCAGATTCTTGACCTGTATATGGAAAAAAATATTGCTGAAATAGGACATATTCGATGACATTTATTTGTAAGAGGAACTTTTGGCGCATTAGAAAATAATCAAAATATAGTATTACAATTAACAATGAGTTGTGTCGACCCTTCTTATCCTTTCACAAGTTGTTTCCAGTTTGGTGTGATGAAAAGTTATTTGGCACAAGTTCAACTTTACCCAAGCAGCATAGTTTACTTTATCTTCTTCACAGGTCATATTCTACTATTATATTTCATTATCCTTCATAATACTAAAACCTCAAACCCAAAATTAAATCACATTCCCTTTTTTCTAGCAGTACCTCTCGGGATCCCAAATTTTGTTTTATGTAGCTAATAATTTATTGCTATTCTAATAGTATTGTGCCAAAAGGGAAGAAGTGTGATTCTTTAAGCATATGATTATAAGTTTGATATGTGAAATTAGAATAAATGTGTGAATTGATGTCCATATCTTTTAATATACGAAAGAAACTGATAACAATTATGTCCTCGAGACATTGTAAATTCTATAAGAGATTTTTCTAATTGTAGCAGTACATTCATAATTGATGAGGTTTTTATAAAATATTATGATGTGATCAATTGAGTTTGTCAAATCGAGTATTCGAATGGTTCGTCTTCATTAATTACAAGTCAAACAGACTATCGATTGACATGAAAGAAAAGTTTACTCTATCACATGAAAAGAGCAAAGCTTATAAGTCATACAAATCTAAGCTTAAACTTCAGACCTCATCTAGGAAATGCAATTGTCCATGCAAAACTCGTTTGAATGAGAGTCCAAATGAGTGGATAGTTAGTGTCAACTATCACACTCACAAGCATGAAACTCTTACGCGCTGTTCATTTTTTGATAGATAAATATCAATATCTTATCATTTGTAATGAGTAAGATTTAAACTCTCAATCTCCTTATTACTTCATTCCTTAAATCATCTACCGTACCTAATTGATCAATTTGGAAAGTGTTTTCCATATTAGTTTTGCACAATTAGTTAATTATGATAGTGGTAAGGGTGAGCTGAGTTAATTGTCTGCGGTCTATAAGGCCCGAAAGGAAGAATTTAGCCCAATGGCACAAAAGTAATTTTAGATTAGGAAGTATATGGAATGATATTATTATTATCAAATAAATTAATATTTATGAAAGCAGCATAATTAAGTGTAGTGAGAAGAGCGCACGTTAGCCCAGTTCATGAAGAGCGTGAAGCCCATGCTCCGTGCGCACCCTAGCTTCCAACTCATATATCTCTGTGTGTGAAAACAAAACCACTTTGTGTGTTGTGTCTTCCCCAAAATCTCACCCAACCCTCTCTCTCTCTTTCTCTCTCCAATTAGGGTTTCATCACACACTCTGTCTCTATCTATTGCCCCTATCTCTTATTTCAATGCCTGCCAATTCTACCCTGTCAATCCGTTCGATTATTCAACAAATTCGGCCTTTGATTCACTTCACATCACTCCATACCCTGATTTGAGTATAGCGGCTCTGTGTTCTCTTTCTATGGCTCCTAGCCGCAGAAAGGGCTCTAGCAAAGCGGCCGCCGCCGCCGCTTGCTGCCAATGGAAAATCGGTGATCTTGTACTTGCCAAACTTAAAGGTTTCCCTGCGTGGCCGGCCACGGTATGCGTTTACTTTTCAATTTTATGTTTCTTGTTAAAGTTTGTGTTTTTATTTTTATTTTTATTTTTCAGTTTAAATACTGTCTTTGGTTTTGTATGTATCTTGGGGTTTTTGTGTAGACTCAAGATTTCTTTTTGAAGTGTAAGCGTTTTCAGATATTGTGTTGGCTGATGTCAATTTCAATCTGATACTAATTTAATTCCATGTATTTTGGGTTTTTATTTTTTATTTTTCTTGGATGATTTAGCTGTGTGGGTCTGACCTTTATGCTAGGCAATAGATAGGTTTCTTAACCTTAAAGACTTAAAGTTTACCATACCTTGATTTTATATGTATCTTGTCTTTAACCAAATGATTTTGTTGTATAGATAGATATTCTCCATAACTCAAAGAGGTCTGGATGTTTTCAAATTTTAATTATTTTTGTGTCTGTATTCTTCATTTTTATTTCTTCCAATGGAGAAGAAGGCCTTGTATTCCTTCAGTTATGGCCATGGAGAAGGTAGAAACTAGAGAGCATAAGCTGAATTAATGTACCTGATGACCATCCTCGGGATCAGTGACCAAAACTAAAGAGCATAGGTTGAAACAGTCATGAATCCTGATGTCACGGCAACCCACCTCAGGATCTGTTACTGAAACAACCTGAAGGTTGACTTTCCCGGCGTTCTTGAAAAAATAAAACAGATGAATAATTAATGCCATTATGTAAGATGTAAGAAAAGTGGGGCTTTGGTTAGAAAAAGATAATGTTCTAAATTTATTAAACCGCTTCCATTAGTAAGGGTTTTTGTTTAGCTTCAGTTCTTTGCTGGTGGCAGGTAAGTGAGCCTGAGAAGTGGGGTTACAAAGCTGATCTGAAGAAAGTTCTTGTTCACTTCTTTGGAACCCAACAAATGTAAGTATTCAACACCACGTCTTCTATTTTCTTTATTGCTGCTAGTTATGCTACATAAATGTCGGTCCATTGTACTATGACGGCTTATGGACATGATGCTAACCATTAATTTTTGATTGTGGGTTGATATCTCAATGCTATGGTATTTTCTGTGAAGTTGTCAATAGTTTCCTTTCTTTATTCTCATCATTTCTAGGATCTTGGCTAGTGAGGTGTAAATATTATGGTGTTTATATGTAAGCCGACTTTCCTCTTACTGTGAGAATTGGATCATTTAAGTGTATTGTCTATTTCATTGACTTTTTTTGATAAACTATTTCAGTATTGTTTATGTTTTAGTGAACCTGATGGTTGCCAATCTTGGTAGGACACTCATGAGGATGAAGGCTATTAATGAGATGCTTACTCTCAGCTAGCACGGCATGTGTATATATATATATATTTGTAATCACATAGAAGATTTTCTTTAGTCATAAATTTGCGTTGTTGTTTGAGTTAATAATAGTGGCTATCGAGTTATGTGGTTATATGTGTCTTTCTCTTTAGGCATATCTCTATTTATGAGAATCAGCGTGCTAGTTGCATATGTCACTAGAACATGATGTTATACATGTGTAATTTTATTTTAATCTCCATTTATTAACTGTTGGTTTATTTATATGCACAGAGGGGAGAGAAATATGAAGGTTAAGGGTTCTTATCTCATTCATTCTTAGGAGTTTTTTTTGTTAAATATTAAATAAATAGGTGTGTACTGTTTTGCATGGTCCAGTCTTTGTTTCACAAACTCCTGCCTCTGTTGCACAGGTTTGTCATAGTTTCATCCTATGTTTCTTCTAGTTATTTGAGCCTCAATGATTGATATGTTATATTTGATTATCATGTATGTGTGTATTTCAAATTTGTGAAGTTTTTACATTATATCTGCAACCTTCAACATTGTGGCAGCTTGCGGTTGTCTATGCCGCAATAGTCTTTTTGGAGTGGATGCTGTGTGCAGCTATTTTCTAAAATTTACTTCTCATACAACCTATTTAGAGTTCATGGGATAGACTCAGAGAAGTTACATAACCTCAATGTGCTGAGATAGGAAATTTTGGACAGAGTAGTTAATTATTGCATTTTACATGGGCTCCATCATGAAGCTTTTTTGCCTCGTGTCAGTTGGGACTGAGATAGTGGCTGATCACAACTGATTTTGTGGCTGTCATAACAACTAGAGCAAAAGGGGATTGTCCCGTATCATTTTCTTGCCACAGCCCACTCCATTTCCTAGCGAACCCATCCCAATTTTATACCATCTCACCTCTTTCATAGCCATCTCGCACTCTGTTATGTGTTTGTCTATTGACTTCTTTTAGCTTTTAGTTACTCCAATAGTTATTTTATTTCAAATGGTTAAATGTTTACAACCTGTTCTTTTTATTAGATCTTCCCTCGTACTATTAACGAGGGTGAACCTTAGCTGGTGGCACAGTGGTAAGGTTGTTGCTTAGTGACCATGTGGTCAAAGCTCCAAATCCTGAAGTCCGTATTACCGATTCGGGGTAAGGCTGCATACATATACCCTCCACAAACCTCACTAGGTGGGAGCCTCATGCACTGGTCGTCCTTTCAGCTGACCCCACATAGTGGGATTAATGCTTGATTGTTATTTTTCTAATTTTGTTTTTAGTTTTCAAATTGGTGACTTTTTGGTTATGATATTTATTGTCAGTTTTTAAATACACAATTGTGGCTGCTATTAATTTGTACAATATATTTATCACCACGTTAAATATATTTGGAGTTATGTACAGATAATACACAGTATATATGATTTGGAGTGGGCCACTTCGCACAACTATCTGGGATTGACTATTATGATTGCCCTATTTTTTAAGGTTTGACATATATGATAAATTGTGTCTACCTAAGGTGTTTACGAAAAGTTTGGTGCAATGTAGCCACATTGGTCAATTACACAAAACAGAAAACTATTTCTAATGTGTTGTGCTGTTATAGAGTCATTACAGTGCTCCGTCGTGGAGCGTTTATATGTTATGCCTGTTAACTTTCCATCTTTCTTTTTCCCCATTGTGTTAACCTTCTTCGCCCTTCTTTCTCTTTATTTTATTTTTATTATTTTTGTAATAGTTGTACCTCTTTATCTAAAACAAACTTAAGAGTTGCTTACTTGTGGTTTACAGCTCACTCAACTTTTTTGCTGACTCTTTTTTATGATTTATGTTCATAATTTTTATGTTGAGGAGGGATCCATTTACTCCAAGAATAAGTTTTTTAAACTTACTCCACATCATAACCATCAATTCTAGGGAATAGTTTAGAGCTATTCACTAATTTAAACCATTGGATTTCCCTAGAATTAATAGCTAAGATGTGGAGTAAGTTTAAAAAACTTACTCTTGGAGTAAGTGGATCCCCTCCCTTTTATGTTTTCAGGTTAGACATTTTATAATATTAATTACTAGTTTTCAAGTAGTTGCCTTTCTTAGTTATCATATCTGCATTTTATGTTTCCTTTGTTATGCTCCACTTCTATATTTGAAAGTGGATTTTAGCATTTTCATCTTTGTTAAGATCCATATAGTCATCTGCATGTAAAGTAATATGTACAAGTTGTGAGGCAAGGACTGGATTGAATCCTTCTGGTAATTTTGATATTTTCAGTTCCATGCAAAAAAAGTTGAGATCAGACTGACTTGTGTTCATTTAGTTTAGAGTTGAGTATCTTTTGTTTCATCGGAAGATTCTTACAAGTGTGACTATATATATTGTCAATTTGTGACCTGAAATGATATTCTTCTGATAATAATTGAATGACAAATTGTACTAGAATATAAGGAATCATACAAACGGTAGGGATATGTTAGAGCTACATGTTTTTAACTCAGTACTAGCTTCTTCTTTGCTCTTGTGTATGTGTTTTGTCTGTTTGTGGTGAAGGAGTATTTTGGTTGTTGCATTCAGGGTCAGAGATATGACATATATCTTGGAAATGACAAGTGCAAATGTTTGCTGATATACGTTTAAGGTTATGAACATATTTGGGGAGAGAACTTAGCAAATTCTAACTTAGAGAGTACCAGGTCTTGTATTTCATTTGGGACTTCTGCTTTTGTATTTTGTTCAAATGTTAAATAAGGTTGGATATATTGAATTAGATTTGGTGTGACAGAATCAATTATACAATCCTTTTTAAATGAAGGAATTGATTTAAAACTACCTGAAGGGGGAAGAAAGGATAATGACATTTATGTCTTGAAATTTGAAAGTCTATATTTCTTCATTGCTGATTTGGTTAGAATCCTTACTGTGTTGTTTCCCCACCTATTGGGACTAAGGCTTGGGTGTTGTTGATTGAAATTGGCCACATTTTAAAATAATTTTTAATGCGGAGACATGGCATTTTTTTTAAGAATTCTAACATCTCTGAAAGGTTTTGCAGTTGGTGCCTAATAAAGCATGTCTGTTTTTTTAATAAAATAACTTTCGCCTTCATTTTGAAGCTTTCACATTCCTTCTTGGAGTTTTGTTTTTATTTTCTCTTTACTGTTGACTTCTTATATTTGTTAAGCTTGCAAGTTGTGTTAATTTTGTGGTGCAGAGCTTTCTGCAATCCTGTTGATGTTGAAGCATTTACTGAGGAGAAAAAACAGTCTCTTGTTAAACGTCATGGAAAGGGTGCTGACTTTGTTCGTGCTGTGCGAGAGATTGTTGATAGTTATGAAAGATTGAAGAAAGAGAAAGAGACCCAGCACCATGAAGCTAGCTGTGGTGATGTTGCTGATGCAAATGTTTCAAATCCTGTTGAATCATTTGTTGAGGATCCAACAGATGCTCTTGAACTAGCACTAAGTTTACCGAAAAAAACTTCAGATTCTGTTTCAAACAGACAGGAGACGGAATGTGCAACAGAGAATGACTCAGCTCATAATAAAGAGGCATCATTGGAGGATCCTTGTAATAATGTTTCTGCTCTAAAATCACCTAAGCCTGTTGCTAATTCTTCCCGGAAAAGATCAACAGACAACTTGTGTTCACAAGGCTGTGTAACAAACAGAAATACACTAGTAAGAAGGTCTAGAAGCACATCACGGGTCCAAAACTTTGTGATGCCTTGTATTGATGGTGGGAAAGTTGTCAACAACCTATCAGGTAATGCAGCTCAGCGTGCATATGTTCGAAGGAATAAGTGTATCAGGAAATCACCTGATCTTTCTGGCTGTGTGGATTTTGGTTCACCTGCTTTTGTCTCAAATGGTAGCATGGTGGATAATGGTTCTGAAATTCTGACAATTGATTCTGATGCATTTAGCCTGAATGAGGGAAGCACTATAGATTCAAATTTTAAGCATGAAGACACCATTGGATGTCTAGAAGAAGTTGAACTGAACAAAGGGCTTGATGTCGAAATAAAATCCGTAGTCAACAAGAAGAAAAGAAAACCAAGTAGGAAGAGGGCAAGCCATGATGTTGCCAAGCCGGTCAATAAGCAAGAGGAGGAGACTCCTGTGCAGAATCCCGGTCCAAGTTCACAAAACATTTGTGGAAATTCAGAAGGGAACTTTGTTGAACATGGTGGAGATGAACACTTGCCCCTTTTGAAACGATTAAGAGTCAGAATGGGACAATCGTTATCCACTGAGGCAGAGGTCAATAACTTTGTACAAGCTCAAGAAAGAAGTTGTAATGAAAATATTAACTCACCAGCACATATCATTACATCCTCAAATTGTGAAAGTGGTAGCTCCATGGGTGATGAATCATCTTTGCTAAATGGAGCTTCAGGTAGTGTTTTTCCTTCCAAGAACTTAGCTCCACCTCTCGTCACTCAGATTCCTAATACTGAAAAAGACCAAACATTCATTTCAATGGATGATGAAGCTGCTTTGCCTCCATCTAAACGCCTCCATCGTGCTTTAGAAGCCATGTCAGCTAATGCCGCTGAAGAATTTCAATCGCATATGGAAGCAACACCCTGTATGATGACATCGAGTGATAAATGTTGTATATCCACTGTCAAGAAATGTCCATGTATGGCCATTGATAATCAAGAAGGTAATGGATTAGAACCACAAGGGTTGGATAATTGTGCCACTGATCCTTCTTCCATTAACGTGTGTAGTTTCTCAACCAGTTCAAATCCAATGATTTCCGTAGACAATAGATCATTTATTCAAGTGGATAAGCAGTTGACTATGTTCCAGGAACACAATATTGGCAACGATGTTCTTTCAGGTGTTACAGATCAAGTTGGAGAAGATCATAGTGATAATGCGATTTGTGTGACTGCTAAGACAGATTTGAAAATTCAGTTACATGGACACATTTCTCCCAGTCTTGGTTTGAATTGTTGTGAAGGTGGAAGCAATCAAAATTCACCAGATCCATCATTGCTGCCAAATAATGAAGACAATACCAGAGCTCATAATCATTCAAACACAGCATTTAATGCATCAGAACATAATGGAATAAGTCTTGATCCTGTGGTTGCCAGAGTAAATAATGATGCTTTAGTTCCAAATAATATTGACGCACCCCCGAAAAAGGTCGTTGTTTGTGAGGATACTGAGTTCTTGAATCTAGCAGCTGTTGATAGTGGGAAATCAAATGACATGTAAGCTTAGTTGTAACCTTTTATATTTCTTATTCTCTTCTAACTACCCTAGTGAAATCTTAGAAGCAAAAAAGAAGAAAAAATGAAGGAAAAAACATTTTTTTGTAGTGTTGAACCTCTAAATATTCCTTCCCTTTCCTTCTCTTTTATGGTATTTTGTCGTAGAATTTGCAGGATAAGCTTAAGATTTCCTTATTTAGATTAAACTTTTCTAAGTTGTTTTATAAAGATGGAGTTAATTGATATTTTAAAGTAAACTTTAATATGAAAGGAGAACAATTGTTTAATGAGTTATTTATTCTTCATGATTTCAATTGAAGAATGCTCATGTCTTTCACTTAATTTCAGGAGTGTGGTTGTGAAAGAGATAAAATCTGAAGGACCAGAAGGGGATATGAATTCTGTTTCAACATCTGATGACTTGGGCGAAAAGGCTATTTTGGGCACTCGGTCTAGTCCATCCTTGACTGATGGGGGAGATTGCATTCCACATGGATCACCTCCAAATACGTCAGTTTGCAATGTTTCTACATCAGATAGTAGTAATATCCTTCATAATGGAAGTTGTAGCCCTGATGTATACCCGAAGCAAACGCTATCTGGTCCTGGTCCCATTGATGGAAGCAAAGATGGGTTTGTGGCAACTCAACAATCTAGATCGCTGGGCAAGACAACTGATGCAGGTCGTGCTGCTTTGTTGTACTTTGAAGCAATGCTTGGGACATTAACAAGGACAAAGGAAAGTATTGGTCGTGCAACACGCATAGCTATTGACTGTGCAAAGTTTGGTATTGCAGCTAAGGTATTATGGTGTTTTTTCTCGCCTCACCTCTGCTTAATATGTTTCATCGTTGAATTGTTGATACATCTTGATTTAGATTACTGTTTACTTTTTAACCTGGCAACTGCATCTGTTGTGGATTTTTTTGGACCAATGAGCTCAATCAATCTGAGTCTGCCAGGTGCGATATTAATATAGTAAAGGAAATTGCAGAACTTCAATTAGCTGAAGAATAAAAATAATTAATCATATTCTTGTGATTCCTCTGGTTATACTTCAAAAACTTACTGGAATTATTAGGTTCAAATCTGATGGGAAGATGGGATACTAATACGAACACTGAGCTGTACTGCACTGTTTTCTCATTCACTTTTTCATCAATATGACCTTGATTTGTTTCTATGTTATCTCAATTCTAAAATATAATGCTAGGTGGAGGCTAAATATAAGTCAGAATGTCAGATAGAAGTTACCTTGGTTTTTGCTATTTTTTATTTGTAATAATGCTTAAGTTTTGAGTTCTGGGTTTTGAGATGATTGTTTCCTTGTGTTTATCTTTTGTGCAATTTTGTGATGTATATTTATATTTATTATATATATTGACCTACCTGTACTCTAGTTTTTTTAGAAAATGTATGTCATACCGTACCATACCCATATTGGTGCAACATAGAGGCAAAGGTCATTAGGCTGCATTGAATCTTGAAGATTGTGTTGTGCTTGATGTGTAGATCTCTGTCAGTATACTATTTTTTGGTAGGAAAAAAGTCCATGTGTGTATTGAGATTGAGCTTCTTTTTGTTTTTCGTTAGTCTTTCATGTTCTGATTATACAACTTTTAGCATTATGAAGGGTCCTTTCCATTGAAATATTAAGGTAAGGTCGGTGCATGTGTTGGAGAGAGGTTAAATTGCTTGTAAACCCATTATAATAATTGCTTGAGCCCTTGAGGTCCATAACTATTGCCAATAAATCAATTTACAGATCAAATTCTAGACTACGATAGTGATATGTTATAGCTATGTATTGAAAGGTACCTTCTTTTCAGTTGATGAGATCATGCTTCTCAAAAGGTTGTGTACATTAGAAAAATCTAATAAATATCCTTTCCAGTGTTTCTCACTTTCTTTATCTTTATACTATCATAGAAAGAGGTTGCGCTTGGTGTCTTCTTTTACTTTCAGAAAATGCCAAATACTCTGTTTTTAGTATATAAGATAGAGTGGTGAATTTAATCGGGATGTTCAATGGCAAAAGGAGGGAGATTCATCAGCTCGTTATTTAGTTTGAACTGGTGAAATGACCGAATCCATAAAAAGTATTCAAGTGGCTTTGGAAGGAATCCAAGCGGGAATTGTCATCAGAAATCAAATACATACTCACTACCCCTATTCCTATTTCTTAATGAACTTTCCTATTAAAACATGAGATTTACTTTTCACAGTTTTAGGTTTAGCTTACATTCAGTATATAACATATTTGAATAATTATTAAGCATATTTTTTCATTACAGTTTACACTGAATTGCTTGTACCTCTTCTTGTGTAGTGAAGTACATTAAAGATTATTCACGTAGCTTTTTACGTTCTTGTAGAAGTGAAGAAAAAAGAGTGCATCATATAATATGTTAATCGTGTTGAAAATTTTGAGTTCTAGTTTCAAGAATTTGATTGTCGGTATAGCACTATAGCTGAGAAGTTAGATTATGTATTTATTGTTTTAATTCTTCTGGACTTTGGTGTTTAAAACCTTAAATCGACGTTGCTGTTATTTCATATGCAAAATTGTTAGTTTAAATTGTAATAACTTACATGCCCTTTCTTGACGTTATATGATTTTTTAGTTCTGGACTTTGGTGTGAGTTAAAACCTTAAATCGACTTTGCAGTTATTTCATATGCAAAATTGTTAGTTTAAATTGTAATATCTTAAATGCCCTTTCTTGATGTTATAGGCTTTTTTTTTGGGTTGGGCTGTGGGTGTGTATTGCAGGTCATGGAAATTCTTGCTCAAAATCTGGAAACAGAGTCAAGCCTGAATCGGAGGGTGGGCTTGTTTTTTCTTGTTGACTCTATTGCACAGTCTTCTCGAGGTTTAAAAGGTAACACATTCATTGCTTTGTTACTCTTGATTCTTGCTGACTAAAATGGAATAAAGGAAATGAAGAAGCCATAAACTGTTCATAATTAATTGGAATCTAAATATGTTTTATTTTCTAGGCGATGTTTGTGGAGTATATCCATCTGCAATCCAAGCAGTTTTGCCACGACTATTGTCTGCTGCTGCTCCACCAGGAAATACTGCACCTGAAAACCGCAGGCAATGCCTCAAGGCAAGTTTATGGAGTTTCATGTTTATTGAAGTTAAAACCAAATGCTCTTTTATTACATCTCAGTTTTGGATTATCATTCTTTGTTGACCTTCAATATTTGCGTAGGTTTTAAGAGTGTGGTTGGAAAGGAGAATCCTACCGGAGTCCATTGTTCGCCGTCATATACGGGAACTTGACTCATATAGCAAGTTAGCTTCTGCATGTGTTCACTCGCGACGGACATCAAGAACAGAGAGACCTTTAGATGACCCTATTAGAGAAATGGAGGGTATGCTTGTTGATGAATATGGAAGGTTTGAATTTTTGGTACCAAAATTTGATTTTATTATTTTTGCACACTCTTCAAGGGTGTTTACTTCATATTTTATTTTATTTTGTAGCAACTCAAGTTTTCAGCTACCTGGATTTTGTATGCCCCGAATGCGAAAAGATGAAGATGAAGGGAGTGATTCTGATGGAGGAAACTTTGAGGCTGTTACGCCTGAGCATTATTCTGAAGTATGTGATGTGTCTTCTACAAAAGAAAAACACAGACATATTCTGGAAGATGTTGATGGTGAGCTTGAAATGGAAGATGTGGCTCCTTCGTGTGATGTTGAGATGAACTCAATTCAGAATGTTAATGGTGGAAATGCTTCACAGTTTCTGGAGAGTCTTCCCCTGTCCTTTGCTCCTCTACCACAGGATGTGCAACCTTCACCACCACCAGCACCATCATCTTCTCCAATGCCTCCTCCTCCTCCTCCACCCCCACCTCCTATGCCGCACCTCATGACATCTGCCTCAGATCCATATCACACTGTAATGAATTCAAAAGGTTATACAGATTCACAGGTATGTTTCAATTTTACTCCATCAAAAAGTGATCATGTTGTACTTTTTCCTCACTACTTGGGCTCATTTTGCAGACTGTGAAGGACAAACCTCTCCACTCTGTGGCTCAGCCATTGACTGCACCAAGCAGAAGTCAACCTATCAGTGATGCAGTACACTATCAAGTCCCGGAATGTAGAGAAATGCAATTGCACATGCCAGAATCTAATAGCTCTTTCAACAGTTTCCCTGTGCTACCAGACAATTTTCGCCATTCGGACGGGGTTACCAGGCATAATAATAAAGGGTACTCTTTAAGGCCACCTCACCGTGTTCCGTCCAATCAGTTTTCTTTTGTTCACAGGGAACAACATGTGAAGCATCGAAGGGAGGTTCAACCTCCCCCACCCCCACCCCCACCCCCTCTGTACTCCAATAGACACCACTTGGTGCAGAACATGGAGAGAGAGTACTTCTACAATAATCATGAGAGATCAAAACCACCTCCATATGATCACCGAGAGCGATGGAATACTCCTGCTCCTTATTCTGGTAAGATTAAGACAACTGAATTTTTGTTATGATATTGGTCATTAATATTCATAAATTAATTGGCCGTGTCATTGTTTGCTTTTGGAACTTAAGTGAGACTTATTCTTTGGTAGATCATCGGTATCGGGACAGAGGTTTGCCTGCCCCATATGGTTGTCATCCATGTGAATCAACAAGATTACCAAGACATGGATGGAGATTTCCTCCCCAGTCAATGGATCACAGGAACTCCATGCCACTTAGACCACCACCCTTTGATGATGCAATTCCAGTGGCTAACAGATGTATGTTCCCCCTCATCCCACAAATATTTTCTATCTGGAGAACTTCAGATTATATGAAGTTTGATTTCTGAAATTCTTACTTGAAAATGGTAAAGCTTAAGGTGTTTATAATTATATTTCAGGTCCAAACTTTTGGGGGCCTACCTGATCAGAAATTAGCAAGAACCAAGGTACTTATGTTATTTTGTTGAGTTCTTTGTCTGTACTTCAACTAGGTCTACTGTTGGTACTTATATTTCACTCCTTGATTTGTTAGGTATGACCCACTGTCTGACCTGTTCTCTGGTTTATGGTCTATCATTCTGTACATTCAAGAATCTTGGGAGGCAGAATGTGCATAGCATATGTGAATGGTCTACTAGATATGTATATATATATATGTATTGTAGCCTCTTCTGCAGAATGCAGATCAGTAAGAAAGATAGTAGAGTTGGACGGGCAACCTATTTAGGATGTATCAAAATTTTCTCTCCAAATTTTATAATTTATTTCATGGAAGCCCTCATAGAAGTTGGATCAATATATAAAAAGTTTCAGGGGATGTTTCTTGAAATCGTTCTTTGAATATATTATTGAAAGCTTTTCCCTATGACAAATCAATCTTATTCTCTTATTTGTTGCTTGTTTAGAAATTTGTATTGTTTGGGCAAATCAAGCACTTGCTAAGCCTGAATGCATGGTTTAGTGGTACCCAACTTTGTGGCCCCCCTTTACATAAAAATGTGTGGGACAACTCTCTTTTGTTGAAAATTATTAAGGTTGTTCTCGTGTTCAACTGTAATGTGCCTTCTTTCTTTTAGGGATAATCATCTTTCCTCACATCCAAAATACCCATCATAAATTCCAACTGTTTTGTTTCATTTCTTGGAACTGTAAGATATTTCTTTAAAAACAGATGGCTCATTGAGCAAAGCTTACACCTGGTGGGGATTTGGAATAGTAAATATACAGTCTTATTTTCACAAAATGAAAGTATTTTTAGGATTTGAATCCATCATTCTTAAGTCATAAGATAATTTTACCATTGTGTTGAAGTTCACCACTACCATGGGAAATTTCTGTCTTTTTCAACTTACATGTTGAGCAAAAGAATGTGTTTTACCTCATCTCTTTCTTACTTCATAGTTTTTTGATGATGTAAACTTCATTTTATATTTCCTGCATACCATTATCCTTGTATCTTTTAACTTATGGATAGTGACAAATTCGTCACACCTATTAAACTTATTTTTATACGCACGGTTTTGCAAACTATTGAATTGGGAGCCCATTTATTAAGCTGTTACAAATATTTTTCTTAAGAATGAATGATCATAATGTAGAGTAAGTCTTTTCTACTTGAGGAAGTGGATCCCTCCCCTTTTTCTAAAGGTGATTATAGTCCACTATCATTTTTATGAGCTACTCCTTTTGTTCTTAAAATATAGGTGTTTCTTTTTAAGATTTGTCGATTATATTTTTACCGTCGTTATTATAGAGAGAATAATAATAAAGTAAACTAAACTAGAAAGATAAATTAAGAAGGATACGATAAGAGAGACAATAATAATTTAGTTGGAACAAAAAATGAATGTTTTCATTGGTTTGTGTAAAACAATATAGGATATCAATTATAAAAATATAAGAGTATAGTTTATCCTTGGATATCTTTATTTTAGCAAAATCTACATTTTGGATTAATTTGTTTCTATAAGGGTAATTTTTTAATAAATTATCTTGAACCTATATCATACATGTATTCCTCATTTTAAGGTATCATTTTGAAGATTGTGGTGTTTTTTATATTGTATTTTATATTTTCAATGTAATAATATTAATATCTTATTTTCTTATTTGTCGAAGTCATTAAATCCATGAACTTTCAAAGAAGGTTAGAATAGTAAATTTGTATTATTACGCTATCTCTTTAAGATAAAACTCTTATTAATTGATGTTAGTGTGATAGTTATAATAAGCATAGTTATTAAAACTATTGCGTGCAGGCCGGTTGAACCGGTGAACCGGTTACAATACCGGTGCGATACAATAATTATATCAGTCATGCGATTATACCGGTCAAAATCAGTAAAAACCGGTCATACCGACTGATTTTCAATTGAACCATACCGATCATACTAGTCGATTTTTATTTAAAATTAATTTTATAATGAAAATAAAATTAATTATTGTTTTTTATTGAATTTTAGATTAATGTTAATATATTATATATGTATATCTAATTTTACCGATATGCAGTTTAATTAGTGAACCACCGGATAAGCCACTATATCAGTACCCCTACCGATTTGATGAACCGATACGGTATTAATAAGAAATGAATAAATTACGGATATACAACAGATAATAGTAAATAACTGATACGCAACTTCAAGTGTTTTGAATTTGTAAGGTAAACAATAAAAAAGAACTATATTCGGAATTAGTTAATCTTTTGGCCGCCTATAATGTAAGGTCATGCGAGACACGTTATAGCTCCAGGTTGTAAGCCTATTACTCAATACTCAATAGTTTTATTATATTATCTCAATTCCTATTTATATGTTTCATTAAATATACATCTTAATATATTTCTTTTGTTGATTTATATAAAATTTATTAATTTTTCCCTAATATACTATTTATTGTGATCATTAATTTTTTTCCATCCACTTGAATAAAAAAGTATTAAAATAAAGGTAAATATTAAAAATAACAATTAATTAATGTATTCTTGAACTTTTAAACCAAACAATATGAAAAAAGGATATGCTTATGGATGGAAATGGGGAACAGATTGATTGATGAATAAAGTTAATAGTTGTATTGTTGTAACCATGTTAGAAAAAAGAAAGCACTAATAAATAGAATTGGACAGATAAATAAGAATTTAGTATTTGGATTCGTGTCATCAGTTAAAATAAATGTTAAGATGTAATTTATTGTTGACTTGATGATTAAACTCGTATGGTTGTGCAACCAACTCATTGAATCATAAATAAGAATGAGTTTCCTATAAAAAGCTGAACTTTGAACATTAAATAGAGTAAACATTTGTGTCTTTACAAACAGAAACATGGGTGCTTCCCAATCAGTTTCAGAAACATCCATCTACGAATTCACAGTGAAGGTATGCATATATAGATATTAGTATTATGGTTCAGAGTCTCAACCATATAACAAACACATTACACTTTTGTTGGTTGTGGTTGGCACAGGATGCTAGAAGACAAGAAGTGAACCTTGACACTTTAAAGGGGAAAGTTGTTCTTGTAGTTAATGTCGCTTCAAAATGGTTAGTTTCATTTTTCCAGCACATTTTATTGTGGTGTTTTATTTCCTTTCTTCTGTTATGATCAGAAGAAAATAAGTTAGTTTTGACATATCCTTCTTATAAATTGTTAATGGTTATATGCTAACTGGATTCATGCACGTTCAATGATCAGTGCATTTGCAGAAGCCAACTATACCCAATTAACTCAGCTTTACAGCGCATACAAGGAAAGAGGTATGTTTTTGCAGTAACTATTTTATTTTCAGTTAGTTAGATTCATGGGCCAAAAATAAAATTGATCACACTTGTGTTTGTTGATGTCAGGTTTTGAGATCTTGGCATTTCCATGCAACCAATTTTTGAAGAAAGAGCCTGGGACTAGCCAGGAAGCACAAGATTTTGCCTGCACAAAATATAAGGCTGAATATCCCATTTTTGAGAAGGTAATAATATACTTCATTTTTTTATGTTATGTGCATATTTGCTAGCTTTACTGCAAAATAGTAGTTATTTGGTTTGATTTTCCAGATTATATTTTCTCATGATGAACAAGACTTGTTCCAGTTGTTTTGAGTTCATTTAAGAGTAATTTTTCAAATATCATGATGTCATATGAAAGTATAGAAGGCAAAGTTGCTTAAACCATAATTAGAACATTTCCTATGTAATGTATCCAAACTATTAAGTTCTCTCATTATCCAGCAAGAAAAGTGTGATAAGGCTTGGTGGTTTCACTTTGATTTTAGAGCTAGTTGGAAGTTATGTTACAATAAAAGTATAAATCCTTGTTGAGGTTAGTAGTTTACCCTGAATAGGAAACTAGGACTTTGTATATACCAACAAACCTATGAAGAATTTGAGTAATAATTTCAATCTAAATCATATGTGAGTTATGCAGTTAATCTCCAAGAACCAAAGAATGGCACATGAAATTCCATTTTATATGTAGGTACGTGTAAATGGACCAGATACAGCACCTATCTACAAATTCCTAAAAACACAAAAAAGTGGATTTTTAGGGTCAGGGATAAAGTGGAATTTCACAAAGTTCTTGGTGGACAAGGAAGGACATGTGATCCAGCGTTATAGCCCAACCACTGCACCATTGACCATTGAGGTACACACACTCTTTCTCTCTATCTGTGCTATGAAATGTGAAATGTGCTTAGACTTGCTTGTCCTTGAAACCTGAAACTGATATTGAACTTGTTGCTTTCTCATCTTCACAGAATGATATCAATAAGGCATTGGTGGTGGCCTGAGACACTCACTCTACAATTACTTCAAACTATTGGTGGTGTTGAAGATATGTGAAACAAAAAAATATTTGAATTATGGTTGTTATTTATTGCATATTCATGTCTATATGGTTTTGTTTGTTTTGTTTATTGCATTAAAATCTGTTCTTTCGTTCAGATATCAGTTGTTATTTTGAAGTTGATTTCAGGATTTTGAGGTGTATTTTTTATTTTTAATGAAACATCAATTTGTTGATGTTTGCTTGAGGAGGTGGAATAAATCACCTACCACATGCATGGTACAAAGTTGACATGTGAAAAATAAATAATAAAAATGAGGATTATTTTGGCTTGTATTGCAGCAATAATTTCTCCCCCTTTAAAATTGTTCCTTTTTTATATATTAAAACGACATGGTTAGCATAAACCACAGGAGAAAAATCAATTTATTTTTTTTACAGACAATGGTCAAATTTTATTAGAGAAGTACTGCTAAAGTTACAGAATGTAGAAACACATTGATGAAAGACATGCTCCTCTATCTCCTAATTAGTTCATAAAACAAAGCACTTATATAAAGACAAAATTCAGTTTACTAGCATTGCAGTGCTTACATGATGAAAGACGGACTCTGCTGTTTTTATGTCTCACAGTGATATCATTTGTATAAGTTTTGGATTTTATATTAACAAATTGTTACTTTGTGATATAAAATCCTAAGTAATAAAAATCACCTGGTCATTTAATCTTTTCTGGATAGAGGAACGTACAAGTATAAGAGAACAAAATGAATAATCTCCAAGCATAGGGTACTTGAGTCAGCCTGTTCCGAAGGAATAATATAAACTTATCATGTGAATCATGTCAACTTTGAACATATAATTTAGTGTGTCCTTTATATCTTGATTTGGGTAAGTTAAACCTAAGGAAAATAAAACCAAAATAAAAAATAATATACAATGGTATTGTAGGCAAGTATATGCAGACACATAGACCCTTAAAAAGATGTGTAGCCATTAGCAATAGGGGGACAAAGGAAGAGGCTCAGTGGATGATAAGTCACTCTCAAGAGGGGTTTGGCAAAGGAGACAAGCTAATAGGTATAACTTTATCAACATCTTAGGTGGATAGTGGGACATGTGACATGACCCATTCCTGCAACCTTGGACCACAACAATGTCATCCACCCCAAATTCCTTCTCTTCTATATACAAAACCAGGAATTGAGCACCCAATGGCAACTGAAAGTATATAAAGTTGTAGTTCTCATGACACTCCTTTAGGCAATATTGCTGTTGTTTGAAAGTAAAATACAAAGCAAAAGTCTAGTACACAACCAACCAATGGCGTCCAAAGAATTCTAAGGTTCGTTTTGTTGTGTATATAGAAAATAGCCCGAACTATTATTTTTCTTTGGGCTGAACAAAAAGTTATCAAACTCAAGCATCTTTCTCGAAAATATGCCACCCATCATCAAGAAGAGCCTTCTGATCATTAGCTTTGGTTCTTTCCTCCCCATGCCCACTTTCGGAAGAAAGGCTTGCAACTGAGGCTGCAGGACTGATCTTAAGTATTGCAGATGAATCACTATGCTCTGAACCCACACTAGATGCCACAGCTTTTTGAGATAAACCAGAAGAAGCTAAGATGCAACTAGTCTGGCTTGATGTGAAGGATTTGCTCAATGGAATATTTGCATCAAATTTCTCTTTTAGAAGCCTAATATCCTGACAAATAACAGAAATTTCCCCTCTGCAAAGTAAAATGAAAAGTAAATACAGTGTAATAGAAATTGGAAACAAATGTCAAAATTCATAACATCAAACACATTTATGTTGAGTGATAAAAAAAATCATAACGGCCAACATAACTGCTGCTGACAAAGCAGATCTCAAACAAAATTCCTTCGGGTTCCACAAAATAATCAAATGGGGAACTAACACTAACAGATGGAACTTAGTGGTCATAAACTCATAATTAATATTACCCTTTCTTAGATAGAAAAGATAGATAAAAATTCCTATTTTTTTTTAAACCATCAGTGAGTTTGAGAAGGATTACTAATCAAGTCAAAGCAAAAGGAATTGGATTTTATAATATATATATATATATATATGTGTGTGTGTATATACATATCTATAATATTGGAGACAGGTGGGAAAATACAACTTTATCATAAATAGAAACCAACTTACTGCAACATATCAACAATCCGCCCACGGTCCATCAGAAACTCCTGTAACTGCAGAGAAGAAAAGGAAGAAATAAAAATCATGAAATGAAATTGTTTCAGAGCTGGGGGGAACACTAGCAACCTGTGAATTCTCTTCTGCCTCTTTCTGTAGTCTCACTGACTCCTGTACTACCTTCTCTATCATTGCTTCCTGTTCGGCAAGAGCCTTTCGCGCAGATTCCTCCTTTTCCAGCTTTTCATGCTCTGCTGCTTTTCTCATTTCTTCTGCTGCAGCAAGTCGTGCTTCAAGAATTTGGCGCATCTGGAAGCCAGACCCCAGGAGATGAGCCAAAATAAGATCATGTAATTTTATTTCTTTGACATCAAGTTAAGCCATCCAATTGTGCAAAGGAATAGGATTTTCAATCATAATAAAAAAAATTAACCATGTCTCCTCTTCAATTATAACTGAGATTACTCTGATTATTATAATCCCAGTGTATCAGTAAAGGATGCTCAAGTTATTCTGAAATGCAGAAAAATGTGTAGAAAATACATCACCAATTTTCCAATGAAAACGTCAAATTTAAAATACCTCATCAAGAATTGCAAGAAACTTGTCCCTCTCATCAGACAAGTTTAGCAGACGAGATTGAAGTTCCCTCATTTCAGTTGCAAGAATTGCCTTTTCACCATAAACTTCTCCTGCATGCTGCAAACAAAATATTGGGGATACATATTGTGTCCGTTACATGTAAAATAGCAACACCAGAGATTTAGTAAGGTCTAGATCTATAATTTCTGTGACCATATACAATACAAACCATGTCATTTGCTTCTTTCGCATGTGCCAACATCGTTTTATACTCTTCTACCCTTGCCAAAATATCAAACCCTCCTCTAGCAGCTTCTTCATTGGCCAGCTCTGCAGCTTTCTCCTGAAGTTCCACTTCTCTCATCAAGTTGATAAGAGATTCCATTGACGAAAACAAGGTTTTCTATAACATCAAATAACAATAAGATATCATAAGTTTAACGTCTTGCCAAATTATAACCACCAAACTATAGTTGCATCATCTATGCTAATAACAAGACTTGCACATTTTCATTTAATATGTAGTTTAATCATTATTAATGTGATAGGTTATCATTCAATATAGCGATAATGACAATAATGTCACTTTCACAATTTATGTCATATATCATTCTAAAGCTAGTATTTGTAACATCCAAATATAAAAACTTAAGGCTAGTAATACCTTGTTAGTTTTTGATTCGTCAATGATCTCCTGAAGCAGATCAATCCTGCACACTTGACTGGAATGGCTAAGAACATTGTTCTCATCAGTCTCATCTTCAACATCACTAATTTCACCAGTACAGAATCCTAGCTTGAAAAAAGAACCATCCTCTAAATTCTCGCCGGCAGAAATCGAAGGGCGAGAATCAAATTCTGATTGAAGACTGTCACTAGCTTTTGGTTTATGCCCTTGATCTGTTTGAGCCTCAGAACTTTCTACCTCGATCAAAGTTTCAGATTTTTCCAATAAGTTGTTTTTATCACAGATAGTAGCATCATTATCATCAGCTGAATGACCTGAAACATCGAGCCACTCTTCATTCAGATGGTTTGCTATTCCATTGCAGTTGTTATCTGCATTGAGGAATTTCAGCACAGGTTTCATGTCTTGACATGCACCAGAAGAAATCATTTTTTCACCAACATCTACTTGGACTCGTCCCTGGTCAAAATTTTCTCTACCTTCTTGCCTAAAAGAATTTATTGTTGTTTCTTGAGCAATATTGTTTGAGACCTCTCCACTGAAATTATCTTCAAAATTGGAAAATGTATTTAGTTCCTTAATTTTCATTCAGAAATTTATTGATAAACATATTTAGATCCGTAGTTCCATTAAGAAATTTACTGATAACCATACCATTATTTGAATTACTGGTATTTGAAATTGTAGACTCATGCAGAGCCACATTCAGATCCAGTCCACTAGAACAGTCAGCAGTTTTGATCATTTCTACATCTATAGGATGCACAGCAGAAGATCCCACATATAATTCTCCAAGAAGATCACAGTCCTTCGACTTCCACCTCTCTTCACCTTTAAGAGCAGATTCAAAATGTCAAAAATATATAGAAAACTAGTTCAAGGCAAGAAAGATAAAATGATATAGAAAACAAGTAAAAGTGCCTTGCACGTTTGCTAGGGCTCCAGGGGCCTTGCCGCCTGGAGGAGATGCCGAAGACAAACTTTTGGACATTGAAGGGATGATTTCAGTAAGAACAATTTCCACAGCAATATCAGCATCCACTGGGTTTTCAATAGCCACAGCCCTCAGTAACCTGGCATCAATCTATTCAGTGCAAAACAATACATAGACATCAGTTCGTACTTCAGAGTTATTGATGATGACAAGCCAGACAAATTCACATATTGTGAATACATTAGTAATTAATATTTGTATATAAATACACATATTATAGGATTGTACTTATACACATATAAGTACGCAAATCACAGAGCAACTAATAATTACACTTACAACAAGAAAGTATAGGATTGTTCTGCAATTAAAATTACAATTTGGGAAAAATAATTAAAAGGTAAAGATTTGTACCTGTGGAAATATATCCTGCAAGCATCTATAGACCGAATTATAACCCATGACCAAAAGAGACAATCTGCAAATTAAAAAATGATCATTTTTAATAATGACATAGTGTTTTAGTTATAGAAATAAAATAGGTAAAAGCGACTAAAACTCGAGAAAGATGTAAAAAAAAATTGGTGTATGCAAAGTAACCCTAACTCAGAAACCACAATAAGTAAAGTGTTTGAATATGCAACCTAAAAGCTCTTCTTTTTTCCCAATTTTCCTTAAACCCACAGAAAATAAATACCCGCAAGTTTCGACATTCAATAGGTGAAAATCGCGGATAAATAAATAAATAATTAAGTATACCTAATACGAAAAAATGGGAATTGGGAACCAAATATAAATAAATAAATAAAAACAGAAAAAGGTATAATAATGAATTTAATTTTAGGTATAGAGTATGAGTGAAAAGAGGTGAACGATGATGATGAGAACAAAAGATGAGTCTGAAAGGGAAATGACCTAAGGTAAGGGTGTGGAACCAGAACGAGACGAAAATAGTGGAGAGCTATTTCCTACTTTATATTTTGATGCATGTATCTTTCTATTCATTTGAATTTTTCTATCGAAATTAAGAGTAAACTTCTTTGCTAAGATATTGGATGTTACTGTCATTTTGCATCATAACTCACGGTGTCCTTTTCAAACCATTCTCATTTCCTCACAATATCTTTCCACGCCAATTTATAAAACCTTTTTCTTGGATAAATTTTGTTAAACTTTTTTATCAATATTTAATGTTGATTTTTGCTTTACAATCAATAGTTTGATGTGGGTTTAAGGTACATGCATACACTTCATTCAAAACACGAAAAAGTATATGTGTGAAAGTGAAGGAAATTAATTTCATGATTTTAAATCAACATTGATATTGAAAGGTAAAACTAAATGTTTAAAATGTTGGTTCGTATTTTAACTATTTTATGGAGACCAGAATCTAAATCATTTGACTTCATTCAATGGTGAGATCGCCCAAAAAGTTGACATAAAATTAACTTAAATTCATTGAACAAATAGAAATGATATATACTTTTATATTATGTAATATTAGAATTAAATACCTCTCATTTTATTAATTTTTATGTGTTTATTATCATATATTTATTTTGGTGCATTATCATGCACCACGTTTACCTCCTCATATTTTTTATGGGGCTTACTTCCAAACTTAATATTTACCTATAGCTTAGGTTTCAAATCTACACTATTGTGTCATCCTTTTCTATCTCAAATCTTATGATTCATCATTTTTCTTGGACACCATTAACAAGAAAATCATCATATCATCATATGGAATAAATTGCAACAACAATCAAAATTTAAATTGATTAAGGAGAATAGAATAATTAGATTCTAGACATAAAATGAGACTATACAAGAAATTTAGTATATAAAAAAATTAAAATTAAACAATAATATAATGATTGAGATCAGAAGTTGAGATATGGAGAAGGAAATAAGGAGTTTGACAATGGAGGGTTCTTTTGTAATATCTCTTTATGAAAAATAGAGTGTTTTAGATAAGAGTAACGTTATATCCTTCTATTAATCCTTTTACACACAAAAAAATGATATCATTATGAAAATAGAGGGTTTTAATATGATGATTTAATAGAATGATATATCTTTAGATAAATCAAGAAAGGAAAAAAAAAATGAAATAAAACGTTTTCTAGGTTTCCGAGTTTGATAGTATTTTGGGAAAAATAACATAATTTCTCAACAACAAAAAACTTTCCGTCTCGTCATTGGAGCTGTGCGCAAACTCTCTCTCTCTCTCTCTCTGTGAGACGCAACGGTGCTGTGGTGCATAACTCTGTATCTTAAGGTATGTTATCGAAAACCCACAAAACTATATTCTCTCATTTCCACAACAACCCTAATCTCAATGTCGACCTCAACCTTATTCTAACAAGAACCATTTCTAGCCTCAAAGTGGAGTGGCGCAAAGACCAAAACCTCGACAAGGCCATCGAAAATGATAAGCGTTACAATCAATGCGCACGTGTCGTTAAAGAGGTCCTCAACGAACCTGGTCAAGTTATCCCTCTCCACTTCCTCAAAAAACGCCGAGAAAGGATGCGACTCAAGGTTCAAGTCCAAACCTTTTTAAATCAAAACCCTGGTTTATTTGATGTATACTATGACAGAGTTAAACCCAAAACCGAACCGGTTCGGTTTCTCCGGGTCACTGACCGGCTTCAGAACTTTCTAGAAGAAGAAAAAAGAATCTTTAAGGAAAATGAGAACTTTATTGTCTCCAAGTTGTGTAAACTGTTGATGATGTCTAAGGATAAGGTTGTCAGTGCTGATAAGTTGCTTCATGTTAAGAGGGAATTTGGTTTCCCTAACGATTTTTTGGTTGATATTGTTCCTAGGTACCCGCAGTATTTTAGGCTAACTGGTTTTCCTGGTGAAGGAAAATCGTTTCTAGAATTGGTATCTTGGGAGCCGGAGTTTGCGAAATCGGTTATTGAGCAACGGGCTGATGAGGAGAGTAAGTCTACAGGGATAAGGGTTAGGCCTGGTTTCAATGTGAAGCTTCCACCAGGATTTGTGTTGAAGAAAGAGATGAGGGAGTGGGTTAGGGATTGGATGGATCTTGATTACATATCGCCATATGAGGATGTATCACATTTGGATCAAGCTTCGAGAGAGATGGAGAAGAGGTCAGTTGGTGTGTTCCATGAGCTGCTCTCACTTTCATTGTATAAGAGGGTTCCAGTTCCGATTTTGGGGAAGTTTTGTGATGAGTATAGGTTTTCAAATGCATTTTCTAGTGTTTTTACAAGGCACTCAGGCATTTTTTATATGTCATTGAAAGGAGGGATAGAAACAGCGGTGTTGAGAGAAGCATACAGAGGTGATAAATTGATTGATCTGGATCCACTGCTTGAGATAAAAGATAAATTCAACGACTTGTTGGAGGAGGGTTGGCAGCAAAGAAAAGAGCAGCTGAGGTTGAACCAAGAGAAAATTAAGAAAGACATGAAAGTTTTGGCCTTGAAAGTTAGTGAGTAGAAGTATAAAACAGGCATGCGGATGTGTTTCAGAAGGAAAAAGCTCGACCATTTCTAGCGAGTATGATTGTTAATCTTGAGTTGTATGTCTTCTTTTTTGAATAATTGAATAGTTGTCTCTTACTACCCGTTACTCAAAAATGCTTCAGTAAAAGTTTTTGGCTTAGCCATTCATCTATGGATCAAATTTCTCGATGCTCATATTGTTGAGACCAAGGTCATGTATGCAAGGCAGTGTCCAGAAGGTTGTTGTTTAAAAAATATCTCTTTTGCTTGTAGTGGTGTTAACAGGTAACGTGTTGACAGAAATCAAAATATTACATTCCTTGGTGATGTTTGAAGCTGAGTATTTCAACTTAACACAGCCCATGTAGAATGCACATATATAACAAACTTGCCCATATTGCAGAATTGGGGCATTTGAATATGTTTATATGCATTTTTCAATTTAAGAAACCACATGGCAAAATACCAAAGTTGGACTGGAAAAGAGGAAGTTGTAAATGAACTTAAATTTCCTATAACAATCCATTTGGTCCCAATCCCACACCATCTGTTCAATATATTGAAGCTGCAAAATGTGACTGGTTTTCTGCTGTAGATATCTAATGTTAGATTTCTTTTGATAATTCAAGTGAAAAACAAATAATATGTGCGCCAAGGATGAAAGATATTAGTTACATTATTGGATATCTCGGGAAAATACTGTTTGTTTGAAGGCTCGAAAGTAAAATCTACATTTCTGCATTCAGACCAAATGAAGTTAGCAATCTTCTCACCTGTGTTTTGGTTTATCTTTGTTCTGAGTTATGGTTATGCTAGGTATGCTGTAGATTTACCGACAGTCTTGAAGTTAATAGGAATCAGTGAAGTTTTCTTTAGAAAATCACATTGGCCTCCCATAAGATCTGCACAAAAAAATATAGTTGCTATCCATCTAGTTTTCCCTTCGATACCAACCTCCCTTAAAGTCAAGACTCTGGTAGTAAAAACAATTTTGCAGAGTTGCCACTGGCATTTCTGATGACAAACAAAACAGACAAAAGAGGGAGAGGTAGTCCCTACAGGGAGAGTTTCGGGAGATGGAAAAATGGGGAGTGTGATGAAAAAAGTAGTGAGTGCTGCTCATTGAGAGACAAGAAAAGTGTCTGGCTGGAGATTGGGGAGAAACCTTACTCATCCTTAATGCCATTCAATCAGTATGAAATCCTGCAACTGTATTAAAATGCAATGGCTAGCTGATGAATATAATTGATGAAATATTAATATATCTCTGATTTCTTCATTTATCTTTCTTATTTTCAACCACTCTGTAGCTTATCTACTTTGCTAAGAAATCAGTAGTATTTCCATCTAGAGGGTTCCTTGTTTAGTTAGGTGCTTTGTAGTTCTACATGGAGCAACATATCTTATTAATTTATGGACCTTGACACTGCAATAATAGACACACAATACTCTTGAGTGTGTGGGAAAAGTGCTCTTCTAGTTAAAGAGTGCTTGGTTGTTCCCCCCATAAGTATTGTCGCATGCTATTAATTTGGCCATTGTCTCGTACACCCTTTATAAGATTTACTGTTGAAAACATTTTTCAGTAACAAGGTTGGTGGTTCCAACCCCCATTTAGAGTAATTTGTTGCCACCTACAAAATCACCACACAAAATGGATGAGAAGTAGTAGGCAAGCTCTCTTGTTAATTGCATTTAATTGTTGTAATTCACCTGATGAACAACCTCATGGAAACAAGCTTACGAATTTGCAAGTATTTAAGCAGTTCAATTTCCAAGTTCCAATGGACTCATAATCTCATATGAACATTAGCACTCTACAGGGTTCTGATTTGTTAGCTGAAGAACAGAAGAGATTCAAAATGGAAAGTTAAGATTTTTAATTTAATAACACTTGCTGTGACATTTCTAGTATTAGTGCCAAAGATTGAGAGCCAGATTAGGCCATCAATTGTACCTCCTAGCCCACTTTGCGCATCACAATTTGCACCAGCTAACTATGCTTGTGCAATGTTGCCATTCACACCACGGTCCCCACCTTCACCACCATCATCTCTACCATGACAAAGGGACACAAGGCCACCGCAACAGCACGACAAATGTCACGGGCTGACACATTTGAAGAACAAAACTGTTGCAGGTGGGTTAGAGAAAAGGGCAGCCAATGTGTTTGTGAATCGTTGGAGAATCGTTTGACGTCACTTACCATTGTGGTGGGCCAATATGATTAGCGAAGTGTAAATCATATGATGCCAGGAAAGTTTAGTAGTGGAATAGAATCCATTATTAGTGTTTGAAGTTATTGTTATAATTTTTCTCTCCCTAGTTTTGTTACTTACATAGTTAGATGCTTATTACTTTTCATTCACTGTGCTTATCAAATGAAAGAAAGAAAGTTGTGGCACTCAAGAAAAGAAGAGAAAAAAGTGAGGTCTAGGCTTGTAGCATGGTTGGATTATTCATATAATGACTAGATTTAACTGAATTTGTATTTGATATGAAAAGAACAATAATTACTACCTCACTTTTTAGGCCTTTAGCGTCAATGGGCCGAGAGTGACTAAGACAAAGCAAAGTGGTTATAAAATTATAGTATAGTCATTGGACACCATGTTTACTCTGCAATGGTGATGATTGCAGTGTTCATAGGCCCCTAACCCCTTCTTGCACTTAACTTCTGTGGTCACTATTCCCCATTTATTATTCACTCTCACAATCACCAAACAAACACAAATTATTAACCAACCCCACTTTGGTCCAATTGAAGCCTAAGTAGGTGCAAACAAAGGCCTTGTTTACCACTATCCTCTATCTCTATTCAATAAAATTATATCAGATAATATAAAATGTTATATTTGTTTTTATAACTTTTTTATAATTAAATGACATAGTCTAATTGGTTTAGAATATGAATGGGGAACACCAATAGGGATATGATATCTTCATTCCTTCTTGACTTGGCTATGGGATTGTAGCAAAATGCAAAATATGTGGTATGATTTAATTTGAGAACGTAAGACACGTGAACATCATAGATATAAAATATTGAAGTTTCTAACTCTTGGTATAACATTAGGGACTATAGCACATGAACCTCAGTTTTGATAATCTATCCTAGTGATAACTATCTGGTTATATAAAAATGCAATTATTGGGTTACCTGTTGTGATCACGACTAAAAGATAAGTATAATTGTGTCCTAATGTTCGTAGTCAATCAACTTTATCTAAATAATATAAAGAGGAGAAAATATATACCGACATGTAAAAGTTTTTTATACTGTCATTATATTATTTATCATTCATTTTCAATTATCATTGACATTGACTTTTAAAAAAAGTAATATAAATGAATTGTCTATGATGCACTGACTCTATAAATTTTTATAATATCAGTGCGTAAATATTTCACTCTAATATAAAAATGTTATTTTATATATTTAGAATTTTTTTAATTAAGTTAATTTTTTTTATTGGTACGGTACGTTTTGTATGAATGGAGGTGGCTATGGGGCAGTGATGCCAAGAATAGGGATCCAGTGATTGAATGAATAAGCAAAATTACTATTAAAGCTTTTATAATGGAGAATAAACACTATTTTAATTTGATAGAGTGCGCATTCTTTCTGCATATAATGTCTAATCTCTTTTATAATAGATACCTAAACGTGCCTAGTCATTTTCACTTCATAACTTTTATTCCAGCATACTAACCATAGCTTCAAATAAAATTCATTAATTTAAAAAAGGATAAATCATCTTTTAAAATTACTCTACAAATCCTCATACTTACTCATGAAGAATAATATGTATCAACAGGTAGCATTTTGAATATTATTATTCATTTACAATCCCTTTCTTATGAGTACAAACATTTGGAGGATTATATATCATCAATTAATTTGAAAATGTTTTTCATTGGTTAAGGTTGTTATTTTATAGTATAACATTTGCTTGTGATATTTATTTTATATTCTCTTTGTAAATTTTAATTTAAAAATTATTAGCTGTAATTAACTTATACTCAAGAATTGAAAAGTATAATTATAATATCGTGAAGGAAATTAAGATAACCTGAATTCGGTGGGGATACCCCAAAAACAGTTATGGTAAATAGGGTTGAGATGCAGACAATATATCATTAAATATTCAATTGAAAATAATTATGCTTTGATCAAAAGCTCTTTTTTGTTTTTGAAGTGGAGAGACAATATTCTTCAGGAACAAGAGAAAGACGTTTATGCATTCACTTTGGATCATTTTGACTGCGAAAAAGAAAAGCACAAAACCATATCACTCTTTTTCCCTATGAAAAATGACACAAGCATATCTCATACATATACACGTATATACATGTATAAATTATTTTCTTATTCTTTATTTTCGAAATATGCTTTTAACTAATAAACATTGTAAATTTGTCCACCAATTTGGCTTATACTACAAGAATGTATTTTTGTGTAATTTTGCTAGTTTCATCAACATGTGTTGAAGAAAATATTCTTAGGGTTTTTGTTTTGTTTATCTTATTATTACTTCTCTTAGCTTTGTTCCGTCTAATCTCCATTTTTAGGACGATTTTGGCAATTAACCATCAACAATATCTATATCTTAAATTTCAACCTTAGCAAATATCAAAATAGGCAAGGTATGAAGTGGTGGTTTGAGGTGACTGAATGGCTCTTCCCATCAAATTGTTGATTTCACCGTTGAAGGTTCACTATTTTTGGTGGATGTTAAGGGATAAAATCTGTTGTCTTTTTCATTGATCAAAGTTATTCAATATTTAAATCAAATAATTTTAAATGCTTCAACTAATCACATCCGCAATAAAACATGGAATCTACTTACGTAAGAACAATGCACTATTATGATAAATGAAAACAAGTAATATGAACTAATTGATCTTATTTGAATGATTAAGATTAAAAGATATATACATATGACTATCATCAACCAATAACCATGTGTTCATCCATAATTAGTTGTAAGACTCATATTTATTATTCTCACAGTTTTTATATAAAAAATGTTCTCACTAAAAATTTGTCACATACTTACAAATAAAAAATGTTCTCACTCAACTCACATGTTCTACTTTTTGTGTCATAATGGTATCTCAATTCAATCAATAATTGTCACATACTTACAAATAAAAACCATAAAAAATTAATTTTTATATATTATTTTTTAAAATTTGATTGGTATGGAACATGGAAACATGAATATTTTGGGACCTAGTTTCAATTAAGCCACTATAAAAAGAAGCAATAGGCTGATGAGTCAAAAGCAAGGTACCACAAGCATTGTTCTTAAATGATTAGATTTCTTGAAGAAAAAGTTTTTTAATGATTAATTAAGAAAGTATAGAATTATATAGTAATAGAAGATTATCTTGACTTTAAAGAAGAAAGAAGATGAAGGTGGTGTCGCCACTTCAGAGATGGTAGGACCGGGTCGTACGGAAACAGCGGCAATTGGTGAGTCGCGCGAATTCTATTTTGCTGTACAGCTGTACGGATGCTACATGATTGGAATTAAGCCCTTTTTCCAAGAATATTTTCAGAACTTTGCACCATTTTCGTTTTTTAAAAAAGTTTAACCACGTAAAGTTTCCACATGCACAAAGTGCAGTTGCGTTTGAAATCTCGAATAATTCGTGTGCCACTTGCTTACAAAATAGATACATCCAATTCACTTTTTAATATTTTAGTGTGGACAAAATAAATATCACAAATGCCTCAATGACGAAAAATAAAATTTACAGCACACAAAATAAAGCAACATGCATGAGCAGCAAAATTTAGTGAGCTAGTGATAACAACAAAGATTGTAGTATAAATAGTAGGAGGGATGCATTAATGCATTAACATTTAATAGATGATAAACTTAGATTTTCAATACCTTTTAATTACTTATCAAAGATTGAGATTAATAGAAACCAAATAACTTCAAGAGTACTTATTATAAGGGAAAGTAATCAATTTTACTTATACAAATACCAACTTGTTCATCAATTATTCCTGTAATTTAAAACTAGCAATGATAAGAGAGTTTAGTTTAAGATTCATTTGAAGGCATAATTCACTTTCATTAACCAATTGCTTTACAAAAGTGGATAATAAGAATATACTACTTCTTAATAACTGCTTTTGACTTTTGAATTTAAATTACAGTAAATTTTCTCTGTTGATTCTTAAACTTTTCTCTTATATATCATACTGTGCCAAACGGCTAAAAACCATATAAAAATTGAGGATATACATCTTGCTCATCAGTGCTCTAAAACACTCATTAAAAATTTAAGGTATCTTTTTAAAAGTGAAGTAACAAATATATTAAATATAAATATTTTTTACTAAAAATATTCCACTATTTTTTTTAGAAAAATGATATATCATTCTACAATATCAACTATAAATGTTCTTACACTATAGAAAAGTGATGTCTCAAATTGGTACCTTGCTTATTAATGATCGTTTACAAATGATACATGTTATAATTTGTAGGGTGATATGTTATTATTTTTTAGAGTAAATTATACTGACATCCTATGAGTTTTAGTAAAATTGTACAAACTATCCTTTCATTTTTAACACCTACAAAAATCCCCTAATTTATAAACATACATTACACTAATGAGTCTACATGAGAAACAAGTGTGTTCTTTTAAACAAATATGAATGATAAATATAATTAAGTTAAACAAAATATGATATATTGTGGAAACATGTCCAAATAGTATAGAGTTAATATATTTTCATTATTTTTTGTAACATATAAGAGCGATTTAAATGTTATATCCTTAGAATTATTGATGCATTTTGTAATAAACAAAAAATTATGAAAATATATTGGCTTGTCTATTATTTTGATTTGTCTCTATAATATATAATATTTTGTTTAACTTCATTATATTTATCATTCTTTTTATCTAATAGTCAATATAATATATGTATATAAATCAATGGTTTTTTGTAGGGGTAAAAATGAAGAAATGATATGTATAATTTCATTAAAATTCAATGGTGTCAGTGTAAGTGTATTTTGTGTATAAGGCCATATGGGTTTGTAATTAAGAGGGGGATAACTCATCTCCGAATCACCAGTTCAATTATTGAAATTCCACAACAGTGAAGAGGTACATCTCCATTGAATCTTAAACATTAAAAAGCTGATGCTGCCTGCCAATTTGGTCATTAATATACCACTGATGCTAATGGCTCAACTCATTGTTGTTGTATAAATAATCACACGCCTCATACGATCATAATTTATTAGTGGTTTAGTATTGTTTAGTTCAGTGGATACTCTAGAACGTAAGAAATACTAAACTAGGGTAAAATAGTGTGAATCATAGCAAAGAATCTTCCGTAAGTCAAGATTATGTTCTCATAGGCAATTTATCGAAAATATTTGTCTATCTCTCATCATTGTTATAAGAATTTATAGAAAAATGATACATAAGAAAAGAGATAGACAGAAAATAAGAGATACTTGATAATGTAATGAGAACAAAATCAAAAGCTGTAGTAAAGGTGATAAAAAAATAAAGAATGATAATAATGGTGTTAATTTTCTTATAGGAGTTTTTCTGATTTGACAGTTTGATATACGTAATATTTTAACATGTTTTGGGAAGTAAAAATAATCTATTCACTCTAGTTATAAAGTTTTTATGCTATTGGTGAATTAATATCATTTATATATTAATCACTGATGATTATTAAATAAAAAATAAAAGTAACATACGTGAATAGTTAATGATCTATTTACATTTTCATAAATATTGAACTCTTTTCAAGATATGATGTTCTATAAGTTACATTTTCATATTTGGTTGATATTAGATATTCTTAAGACTATTATTAAATGTTAGAAAAACTCTATTAAAAAAAGTAACCCAATTAAGTGAATTGTGATGAATGGTAAACAAAAAAAATTCTTAAGCGATTAGTGTCTAAACTATTTCTTTCGATAACATAATTGTGTGGAAAAATAAGTGGAAACACGAAATTGAAAAGTTGTAACTTTATTATAGAGAATCACTCTATCATTGTACGTAAACCGTGAAGCATAGGACAAGCGACGTTGAAGTGCAAATTGAATTGTGAGGGAAAAAGACCATTCGTACTATATAAGTTGTAACAAGGATCCGTTGTATTTATCTTGTACGAATCTTAACTCATAATTGTTTTCGTCATCATTAATTGATGAAATTAAGAACACTTGAAGTCAGTGTCAATCTTAAAAAGTTAACCCAGCTGTACCTTACATGCAGTTTATCAGAACAAATGCTGTTTGCTTAGGCCATATATTCTACTTCACATCATCGTTGGGGCACTACGAATGACAGGATTTGTCACATCTATATCGTATAGAGATAGGTGACAACTATGAAATAATATCTTGCTCACTTATTTGATTTTTGTTATTAAATTAACGATAAATATAAATATAAACTAGTATTATTGAGAAGTGGCAATAAGAAAGACGACATTTTCTATTATAGAAATGTTAACATTTATTTTAATGGCACATATTCATAAAACTTTTAAGAATACACACAGTTGTGAGTTGGACCCTGATCCGACCTACCTATTCACCTGATATAACTCAATTATGATCGGATTCGGATAGGGTTGAGACTCATTAGGTCTAGGATTGAGTTCAAGTTCAAAAATTAAACCCAACAATATTTGGGATCAGGTACAGACCAAACATGATATGACCCAACTTGTCTCATGATCACTCACTCATCATGTATGTATATGTCTACATTCAAATGTGAACAAAATAATGACACATTTTTTTATTGTTAGTATAATTGATTATGTAAATTTTTATCATATATACCTATATCATTTTATGTGTCAAATTTCATGTTATTCAACTACATTTCATTTTATGTGTGAAATTTCATGTTATTCAACTACATTTCATTTTATACCTATATCATTTCATTTTATGGATACTACCTGTATTGGAAGTATCCATGAACCATTGCTTTGATTTGATAACCGATTTATTTAGTTTTCAAAACATTGCTTTTTTATTAGGGGAGGGATCCACTTACTCCAAGAGTATCTGGAAAAGACTTACTCCTCATCTTAGCCATTCAATCTTGGAAAATCCAATGGTTTAGATGTATTCACCCATTCAAACCATTGAATTTATCAGGAATGAATGATCATGATGTAAAATAAGTTTTTTCCACTTACTATTGGAGTAAGTAAATTCCTCCCCATTTTATTAATGGTTCATACTACCATTTGATTCAACTGAAATTTATTTAATCTACTAATTATTAGACTAGTACATAATTACAGGGAAAAAATGGTATACACCCATAACCAAAGAATTTTATAGAATATCAATGCACTATCCATTATTTATATTTAATCATTATTAATTATTCAAAAATAAATGGTGAATGATGCAATCACAGTGTTTTTTGTATTATGAAGGGTATCTCTCACCTTTTGAATAATGAACTAATCTATTTCAAGGTGCGTGGTTACCCCTCCCAACAAATGTCGCTCTCAGAAATTGAACCTTTGACGATTTGGTTATCTTTGGGATCTAGTGGAACCTTACACCACTAGAACAACACATTTTTTATATTCACAATATATAAAACTCATACAATATCAATACAAAAAGTTTTTCTTATATTTTAATATATTGAGGCAACAACAGAGTTATATTCCACGTTCATGTATGCTAATGCATTTTTAATGAAATTTTTATTTTGCCTTAAGTGCTTGGTTCACATTCTTTACATATGATACTAACTTAAAGAATCCAAAATAAAAATATCAACTTTATTAAAATGGGAGGAGGTCTATTTACTCTAAAGTTATAAAGTAAGAGAATATTATAAAGTAAGATAATATTATAGTCTATCTTGTGAGATAGAGAAAATGGAAAAGTTATTTTAGTCACTAAATGCTAGCTAGCTGAAAAGAGACACATATAGAAAAAAACAAAGTTAAGGGAATAATAAGAATAGGCTTATCATACCTATATTCTTTATGCAATTTGCCAATCTAAGCCATAAAACCCACTAAAGATAGAACCTGCTGTGTCCACTGGTTTCTCAAACACGACTTGACTTGACCTTGAAGAACATCCATGAGCCTCCACTGGACCAGTACTGTTCCATAAAGGTAATAATATAAATATTGTCAGAATATTTGACCAATGCCACTAGCTCACTTTGTAGTTGACATTAAATATAATCTCCTATTACTACACCTAAATTTCTTTAATTTTTCCTATTACTTTTATATTCTTGAATGGAGAGGCAGATAGAGACACTTTTGACCTCTTTCTACTAGCTCACGCTATAAATATTTAACAAACCCTTTTCTCATCCTCAATTTAGTACTAGCTATTGTTCTTGTATTAGCATTGAACATGTGTTTGTCCTAATCAAAATTCTCTCAGCCACATAGTGATCCTAATTATTTTCTTGCCAATTATTAGTTAGGTACCTCCCTTAACTTTGTGTTAAATTGGGTTAATCTATATCATCATGACCATCTCAATGTTAATGTGCAGACTAACACAACCCTTAATAACTGTCCCTCCAAGTGGCCAAAAATTGAACATGAGGCAGATTCAAAAGGAGAAGGTAGTGCTGGTGATGGGAGCAACAGGCACAGGAAAATCAAGACTCTCAATCGACCTAGCCACATGTTTTCCCTCAGAAATCATCAATTCTGATAAAATGCAAGTCTATGAAGGACTTGACATAGTCACAAACAAAATCTCTAAGGAAGAACAACGTGGGGTGCCACACCATTTACTAGGAACACACAACAACACCAACAAAGAGTTCACTGCCACTGATTTTTGTGACATATCATTAGGTTCCATTGACTCAATCACAAGCCGTGAGAAGCTTCCAATCATCGTTGGAGGCTCCAACTCATATCTTGAGGCATTGATCGATGCTGATGACTATAAGTTTCGGTCAAGGTATGATTTTTGTTGTCTTTGGGTGGATGTGTCAGTAGATACTCTTCATTCTTATGTTTCAGAACGAGTTAATCAAATGTTTGATTATGGAATGGTGGATGAACTTAGACCCTTTTTCAATCCTAAAGGAGATTATTCAAGAGGGATAAGAAAAGCTATTGGTGTTCCTGAATTTCATGAGTATTTTAGGAGGGAGGCATTTATTGATGAGGAAACCAAACAGAGGTTACTTGAAGAAGCTATCAATGAAATGAAGGTGAATACTTGCAAATTGGCTATGAAACAATTAGGGAGGATTCATAGACTCAGAAATATTAAGAGATGGAAAATTCATAGACTAGATGCTACTCCTGTATTCAGAAAGCATGGTCAAGAAGCAAATGATGCATGGAAAAAGATGGTGGCAGAACCTAGTGCTATGATTGTTGCCAACTTTCTCTACAACTCAAACACCAATACCACAATCACTACTACTAAAGGTTTTTCTGGACATAGAATGACACCTTCTCAGAGTGCTGTTGTTGCGGCAACATGCTAGAGTCATACCAAGGTGTCATTTTGTTCAATCCAAAACAAATTTTTGGCATTTGGAGGCATGGACTTGTAATCACCATGGAAGAGATTTGAGAAAATAAAACAATAAAAGTTTCTCCTTTATGAATTGTGATGAACCAAAATATATGTGCACATGTGATGCGAATCATGTGGCCTCCTTTAATTTATGGGAGTATGCATGTGTAATTTTGACTGGTTATAAATAAGAATTTTTATTAACCTTTCACATTATACTACTTACAGTTTAGATTATGTGAAAACTGACATTAAACACCTTCCTTAAAATAATATTTATTAACTTTTCAATCATTATTATTTTTATCCAAGTTTAATATATACCCACCAACAAAGTTTTATATTAAATATTAAAAATGTGTGAAAGGCTAGAGTAACTCTAATTACTAGTAAGTATTGTTGTTTGCATCTTACTTTATATCTCTCTTCTCCTGCTGCTATCTCTTTTAGAAAGTTCAGTGCATCCACTAAGCAAACAAGGGATAGTGAGTCAATATCAACTTACTAAAGTTGATGCAACTTGAGTCAAGCCTTTTCCTTGAGCAAATAATTATTCATTGAAATAAGGTAATTTTAAATTATCCTTATTTCACTATTTCATTTTTGTCCTATTTATAATACAAGGCCAAGGGAGGTTGAATTTATTAGCTGAGAAGGACAAAGGACAACATATATTTTTGGCCCAATCCTTTGTAAAGAATAATTCAGAGTGGTAGCATACAAGGCCCAGTCCAAAATACTTGGATTCTAAGAACACCATCATCACTCAGATTCCCACACAAGCATATTCCTTAATCTCCTCGCTCTTTTATTCGGAACTATTAACGTTTGTTATTGTCTCTTCTCTTCTCTAATAACAAATCCATTTATTTTCAATCTGTTCTCTGTTATTCCATTTCTCACAGATTCAACTCACCATGGTTCTTCACAGAGACCTTGACCTTCTTCCCTCCCCTTTCATTGACCCCTCCAAAGGTACCTCTTCTTTTTATTTTTCTTCTTTCACTCACCTCTAATAATTTCAAAGTTGCAAGCTTTACTATTTTATTCGTGCTTCTGGAGCTGGAATTACCTTATTAAATATTAAAAATTGAAACTTTCATACCCAGATCTATTTTATCCGTTTCTAATAGTAATTTTATTGAAATTGATCAGGAGATGGTGCAAAATCTCATGGTATGTCAATTGAAAAGAAGATTGAGTATCTTGAGAGCTTGACTGGAAAGGTTATTCTTTTAGACCCCACACACTTATTGTTTATATTCCATTTCCATTGATACTTATTATTACCCATGCCTATTCTGTTATATGAAAACTATTTGTAATCGTGCATAGTTTTAACTTCTTTTATTGCTAATGTATTTGCCAACTGTGAGACTAGTTAGTAAATTTTGTGTGACATTGTCATTTGGTATGTAATTTTATGAGTATCTTTTTTTCATTTTTGTCTATGTTTATGGAGTTTAAATCGTTCATCTCATTTTTAGGCATTTGGTAATCACAATACGAAACCAATGGAACCAGACAGACTTTATGATTGGTTTCTAACTCCAATCACAAATGTTGTCTCTATGATTATTTTTAGTTTCAGCTATTTCTTTAAAGTGGTTAAATAATGATCCTATTTGAACTTCTTTCTGTAAGGAACTCAATTAATGAAGGTATTATCCACACAATGTGTGCTCTGTTTGTCACTCTTGTATATTAAACTGGAGGATTAGGAAACATTTGCTGCCTAACTTCTCTTAAACCATTGCGTTTTACCAATTGACTGGTTACATGGATCTCATGTCATTTTCATAAATTTTGCAGCACTTGTGAATAGCTATGAACTAAATTTACTTATTTTAATAACATTTTGCAAAGCTACATACACAATTTTTTTCACATGATAATATATGTAGAGTTGCTATGCCGCTGATTTTTTTATATAAACTTTGTAATCCTGCATGCAGAAACTCATACTTTTGCTTTTATTTAGTAACAACAGTTAGAAGAAATGAGTTGTCTGTTTTTATTACTAGGTCATAAGTTAACTTGAGGCTAATGTTACCTATTTTAGGTTACAAACCGAAGGTCTCGCAGGTGGTTAAATGACCGTCTCTTGATGGAATTAGTACCACGATTAAATGCAGAGGAAATTAGAGGCTTGTTTGCACCACCACCTTGGGGTAATTATCTGAGTCGTCTGCTGAATGTGCCCTGGCATTTCAATGGCAGCCGTTTTTGTTGTTGTCATCTCTCTATCTCTATCTCTCTTTGGGTGTTATGCTATGATAAGATTTCATTTTTCATAAACAAGAATTGAGTTTTTCCATGCATCAGAGCTTACTGAAGTTATTTGACTTCTCAATGTCAGTGATAATTGTTTAGTCATTATCTGATATTTTCATTGTTTCCTTTAATTACGTATTACCTGATCTTTCCTTTTTATTTCATGCTCATATTGATTGGGTCTATTTTACAGGTGACGAAGTTCCACCTTCAACATTTTCCATGGCTAATGTGGAAGACTGGGATAGATTCAGGAATATAGACATGGATAAAGAGGTTATATTTGCTTCTATAATGTAGACACTATCCTTGACATGGAATGTAGACACTATATTTGAAAATTTTGACTGTTTAAGAGGGCAATTTAGTACACATGCAACTGAATTCAAGATGCGTTACTGGTATTAATTATGGTATTCTTTTCATGTGAATCTATGAGTGTAGTACTTCTTTTTTTATAAATATATATGTGGTAATTGCTGTCTAAAGTGCTTGGTTGGCATGCAAATTTACAGTTTCATTGTCTTCATGTGATGCACTGACAACCGAAAAGCATCTCATTAAAGGGGCTTGTCTTTTTTGTAGGTTAATTTAATTCAAGCCCTAGAAAACTCTTTAGAAAAGAGGAAAGGTCGCATTGATGCTGACAAGATAGCGGTACTGAATGGTTGGCACAGGGTTGATTGTCGAACAAGAGACGCACTGCGCCGGGCCTCTTTTTCTGAACTCATAGAGCGTTATGAGGTATATGTCTCTGTTAAGTGTTCAGTAATCCTTTACCACCCCAAAATCACCAGTGCCCACACAAGAGGGTTTAACTTTTAGTGATTCCATGCTTTCTTTCCATTTGTTACAGCTATAAATATCTTTCTTGGCATTTGCATCAAACTATTTTTTGTCCTTTTAGGAATGTGTACGGGCCTTCATAACAGAAAGCTCAGATGAAGATGTTCTTGAACTACAAATTCAGGATTCCTTCCACAGATTGTTACTGCATGGTGTTTGTGAGGTATTATCAGATATGCTGCTTCCTTTGTTAATGGTGTTATCAGATATGCTCTATTCTCTTTTTTTAATACCAAGAAAACTGATGGAATTTATGGAAACATTTTATGAGAAATAGAAGACAGTTGAACATACTTTTCATCGAAAATGAAAATTATTCATCCGGGAACACTTGTTCAGGAAAAGGCCAACATCCATGAATTGTAACCAGGAAAATAATTTTATTATGAATGTTACTCAAGACATTAAAAATTGTTTTTAGTGCACCAAAACATCAGATGATACTTTCTTTTAAACAATGAAGTGTCAATGTTTGGTATTTAATTGAGATGGTTACATCCAAACTATTGTTACTCCTGTAAATTTACTTAGAGTGTATATTTTTAATTATGTTGGAATATTTATTGTGTGAACAGTTCTACAACCTGGTGTCAGATACAGTATCAGGTTGCAATGGTGAGGAGTCTTCAAAGATAACTAAGGTGAAGAAGAAAAAAAGTGGTTCTCCTAAGCTCCCAAATATCACCCTCTCCCATTTCTTGAAAATGTCAAAGGGAGGTAATTGGTAGTTTGAGAAAAAAATGTATGCAATGACAGTGTATGAGTTCTATACACTGTTACCATATCATTCACCTTTCGATTTTAATCATATTTCAAAAAATGAATGGTGAATGATTTAGGATTTTGTATAAATATTTATACTTATATAGTGCATAGATATTACACTCATTGGTAGTTTTCTCCAGGCCTGCCATGTTGTTGTACATATAATAAATTATACCTTATGTATTAGCTTCTGCAATGAACAATGTATAAATATTTAGTATTTATTCCAGATTATCACTGAGTTAATTGTATTCTATTGGTTGATACCATTGTAACAACTTATTTTGATGGTTGTTTTTTCAAATGGTTTTCATTCCCATTACAGAAGTTAAGTTTCCCTGCCTACCACAATAAAACAATTCATTTTACTAAATGTTTGACTCATACGCATGTGATATATGCAAAAACAATAGTCACAAACCCACAAACAATAACAATGCATGCCCAATGGTAAATTTATTATTATAATATTTTCAGTGCTTTTTTGTCATGTGTGAAGTCATATTCATCGATCTACAAATATAGTACATGGACTTTTAAATAGGCTAAAGGGAAATTAGGCCTATGTTATAATTTGAGATTATTTATACTACGAAATAATCTTGAACAAACATGTTCTTATTATCTGTAATTGCTATGGGGTAAGCGCTATTTTTAATCAAATTTTGCATATATGAAAAGTACGTTAGAGATATTTGATTACCCTTTCCCTTTCTTGTGAAATGAGTTAGACGTCATTTTTTATTGAATGCTTCTTTTAATATCAAAATCAAACAAGTTGTGCTGGTTAAAAAATTTTATATCATATATACTATTGGTAAATTAGTGGCAAGACGTGGTTTCTTGTACGTAATTTTGGAATCAACATATTTATGTATGAATTAGAAAATTGCAATCAACAACCATGCCTAAAAGTCAAGGAAAGGATACACCATTGAACAACTTTAGGATACAACTATGTACTTGCATAAGGATAAGATTAAGATTTAGACATGTTCAAAGTTAAAAGACAAAAATATGATAAAAATATTGGCAAAATGTTGAAGGATATAAAAATATGATTTGATTGACTTGGTACACAAAAGGTGAAAGAAGAAATATGATCGGGATCTGTTTAAACTTTAAAAGCATTGAACTTTGGAGTGATCTCTTGTAATCACCGACAATAGGTAAGAATGAAGGCGGTCTTAATTGACGACGTTATCATCTGAGTTGTATGTACACAATGACACGTACATCATAAAATAATCAAACGCGGAAACTCATATTTTTCCTATATAAATAGAGGTGACCCCCACGATTCTTTCAAAATCCACTTCAAGTTAGCAATGGATAATTCAAACTCCTATAATCTCTTTATACTCCTTCTTCTACTATTCATTGCTCCATCCTTAGCTAAACAATCTTTTAGACCCAAAGCTCTGCTTCTCCCAGTTACTAAAGATAGTTCCACTCTTCAATACATCACTCAAATTACAGAAAGAACCCCACTTCTCCCACTCAATTTCGTTCTTGATCTTGGTGGCCAATTCCAATGGGTCGATTGTGATCAAAACTATACCTCCTCCACTTACCGCCCTGCACGGTGCCGCTCCGCCCAGTGTTCACTTGCCAGAGCTAGCGGCTGCGGCGATTGCTTCTCTTCACCCAGGCCAGGATGCAACAACAACACCTGCGGCGTCTTACCTGACAACACCATCACTCACACCGCCACCAGCGGCGAACTCGCTGAAGACGTCGTCTCTATTCAATCTACCAACGGCTTCAATCCAGGACAAAACGTCACCGTTTCACGCTTCTTATTCTCATGCGCTCCCACTTTCTTATTACAAGGGCTCGCGAGTGGAGTCTCAGGCATTGCTGGCCTCGGCAGAACTAAAATCGCTCTTCCCTCACAATTCGCTTCCGCTTTTAGCTTCCATAGAAAATTCGCTATTTGCCTCTCATCTTCAAACGGTGTCGTTTTCTTCGGAGATGGACCTTACGTTTTTCTTCCTAACATCGATGCTTCCCAGTCACTCACGTTCACACCGTTAATCAAAAACCCAGTTAGCACAGCTTCTGCTTTTTCACAAGGAGAACCTTCAGCTGAATATTTCATCGGCGTCAAATCTATCAAAATTGACGACAAAGTGGTGTCTCTTAACACGAGTTTGTTATCAATAGATAGTAACGGCGTTGGTGGGACAAAGATTAGTACCGTTAACCCTTACACTGTTTTGGAAGCATCTATATTCAAAGCTGTAACCAACGCTTTTATAAACGCATCTGCTTCTAGAAACATAACAAGGGTGGGTTCAGTTGCGCCATTTGAAGTGTGTTTCAGCAGCGAGAATGTGTTTGGGACAAGGTTAGGTGCGGCTGTGCCAACTATAGAGCTTGTTCTGCAGAACGAGGAAACGATATGGAGGATATTTGGCGCGAACTCAGTGGTGAGTGTGAATAATGATAAAGTGTTGTGTCTTGGGTTTGTGAACGGTGGTGAGAATACAAGGACTTCAATTGTGATAGGAGGGTACCAAGTGGAGAATAATCTTTTGCAGTTCGATTTGGCTACGTCAAGGTTGGGCTTCAGTTCTTTGCTTTATGGAAGGCAAACTACTTGTGCAAATTTCAATACAACCTCCACCGCATAGATGGGGATCTCTTGTCCCACTTTCCTGTCTCAATTTCTGTCCCGACCAATCAACTTTTGGCAAGGCTCGACTTGTACGCTTTGATATACATTAATTCATTTCTGTTTTTATAAAAATGCATATGGTCTGTTTTCTCATGTAATCCCTATGTTTTTGTGTAATATTATTTTGTGTTTTAGTGAAATATACATATTATTACTCTCATTTTAGGATCTTCTCAAAGAGTTTATTATTGATTTTTAAATGCAAGTATATAACTAAATAATTTACTAATTATATATAAATGGCATAGATACTATATTTGTATAATACATATACACATGATATTGTCATGGTCAAGTAAAATATCTCGAAGGATGTAATCCTGATCAACTTGAGTAAAATATTTGTATGTGTTTCAACTGCTATTTGCTATCTTTTAATACATGATCACTTGATTTTTTGATCAGGAATTCTGCAAACCCTTTTTAAGAACAAAAAGAATTCAGACACTTAACTTACTAGTTTTTTTAAGAACAAAAAGAATTCAAACACTTAACCTATTAGTTATTTTTTTGACAATTAACCTATTACTTATTTTTATCACTTTTTTTTTTAATTTTAATATATATATAAGGGGTTTGCTAACATGGGGAATGTGTATTTTCAGTTAGGTACATGTTAGCAAGGTGTACCAAAAGATTTGGACAAAATTACCCTTAAAGTTTTGGGTAACATGTTTTAATAACTAGGAGTACTTATGTAATTTAACTTTAAACGGTGTAATCGATTACACTATCCTGGTAATCGATTACATGATGATAAACTAATCAGACCTGTGCATTTTGTATGACGTAATCGATTACACTATACTAGTAATCGATTACAACATATTAAAAACATCAAATATGTGCATTTTTCACATTGTAATCGATTACACTATGTTTGGTAATCGATTACATCAATCCGTTGAGTTTGTATTTGAAATTTTGGTAATCGATTACACTATACTAGTAATCGATTACACTATACTAGTAGTCGATTACACTATACTAGTAATCGATTACAATATACTAGTAATCGATTACTTCCGTTGAGTTTGGTAATCGATTACCAGGATAGTGTAATCGATTACACTGTTTAAAGTTAAATTACATAAATACCCCTAGTTACTAAAACATGTTACACAAAACTTTAAGGGTAATTTTGTCCAAATCTTTTGGTACACCTTGCTAATATGTACCTAACTGAAAATACACATTCCCTATGTTAGCAAACCTTGTATATAATCAACTCAATTTATTTGGTCAAAATGGACTTAAGGGACTATACCAATCCAATTTAACTCGTTTAGTTAACTAATATAATTTTCAGCTTAAGATAAGTTGATATCATTCATGAACATGAAAGTTGTTAAAAAAGTTATAAAAATTGGCTAATTCAAATAAATAATTTTTATCCCCAAAACTAAATTTCATGAAGTAAAAGTCTCGTTGGGCCATTTGTATTATAAATGATTTACTTTTTCGGTAAAACACTAAGTCAGAGAATTTAATTCATATTGATTGAAGTATGATGCTATAATCTATCCGTCTAAACCCAAAAGCAAGGTAACTAAATGGATAGAATTAATGTTTACTATTTTTTGATATTTTATCCAATTATTCTATGAAGAGATAATTAATCCTTTTTGAAATGTGTGAGTGTCTAACTAACACATTATTTTTACAATATAGTATCCATAAATTGGACTATTGATCATTTAATGTTTGAAGAGATCTAACAATATCTTATATAATTACACTAATACATTATTTTTACTTTAAATGGTTGTGATTGTTTTACTTTAAAAAAAACTATAATTAATCTTATCTTATTTGTGATCATGATTCAAAGTCTTGTGGAGGCGGTCTTGTTTGACGACGTTAACATGTGAGCTGTAGATACACATACAGCAATCAAGAATCAATAGTGGCAACTCTGGTGGTGTCTCAATATGTCCCTATCAATTTAAAAATTATCACGTAATCAAAAAGAAAATTAAAAAATATAAAATAATATTTGTTATATTAATTGGTACAATGTGATTGACTTGGAACGTAAAAACATATATTTTTTTTTTGAGAGAGTTGATGCTTATAGTTTCAAGGGACATAAATTGGTGCAGTTGATGCTTATGGGAAATGTGTGATTGGCTCAGACACATTTCCTATAAATACATTCATAGTTTCCATTTCAATACAAAATCACAATTCCACCCTCACCAATGAATAATTCAAACTTCAGTAATCATTTTATACTCCTCCTTCTATTCTTCATTTCTCCCTCTTTATCTGAACAATCTTTCAGGCCCAAAGCACTCGTTCTCCCAGTTACCAAAGATAGTTCCACACTCCAATACATCACTCAAATTAACCAAAGAACCCCACTTCTCCCACTTACTCTCGTTCTCGATCTCGGTGGTCAATTTCAATGGCTCAATTGTCATAACAACTATGTCTCCTCCACATACCGCCCCATACGGTGCCGCTCCGCCCAATGCTCACTCGCCGGAGCTAATGCCTGCATCAACAACAACACCTGCGGCCTCACACCTGACAACACCGTCACCCACACCGCTACAAGTGGCGAACTCGCCCAAGACGTAGTTTCTATTCAATCCACCAACGGTTTCTACTCGGGACGAAGCGTCACCGTTTCACGCTTCCTATTCTCATGTGCACCTGCTTCCTTATTACAAGGACTTGCGAGTGGAGTTTCAGGTATGGCTGGACTTGGGAGAACCAAAATCTCATTACCTTCACAATTTGCTTCTGCTTTTAGCTTCCACAGAAAATTCGCCATCTGTTTCTCCGCTTCAAACGGTGTCGTTTTCTTCGGAGACGGTCCTTACGTTTTTCGAGGAAACCAGGGAGGGGTTCCTAACGTTGATGCTTCCAAGTTGCTCACGTTCACACCACTCATCACTAATCCAGTTAGCACAGCTTCTGCTTTCTCAAAGGGAGAATCATCAACAGAGTATTTCATTGGCGTGAAATCTATAAAGATCGATGAAAAGGTAGTGGCTATTAACGCGAGTTTATTATCCATAGATAGTAACGGCGTTGGTGGAACAAAGATTAGTACGATTAACCCTTACACGGTTTTGGAATCATCAATCTACAAAGCGGTGACAGAAGCTTTTATCAGTGCGGCTGATTCTAGAAACATAACAATGACGGATTCATATGCTCCGTTCAAAGTGTGCTTTGACAGCGAGGATGTGGAAGGGACACGGTTAGGGAAAACAGTGCCAACTATTGAACTTGTGCTGCAAAATGGGGTGAGTTGGAGTATTTTTGGTGCGAACTCGATGGTGAATATAAACGATTTAACCATGTGCCTTGGGGTTATGGATGGTGGTGAAAATCCAACAACTTCGGTTGTTCTTGGAGGGTATCAGATTGACAACCATCTTCTGCAGTTTGATTTGGCAACATCAAGATTGGGGTTCAGCCCTTTACTTTTTGCATACCAAACTGAGTGTATATACTTCAATATCACCTCTTCCCCATAGAATAAGTTATAATGATTTGAAGGTGGCCTTCTCTATGGTTATAAACTGGTGGAGACTTAGACTTTATTTGGGTGTAGGAAAAAAATAAGAAGAGAGAAATATATGATAGAGAAAAAGATTAGAAATATAGTGGATTTTAGTGTTGTTTAGTTGTATGGAAAAAGAAGAGAAAGTAATGAGTGTTTATTCCTCCCTCTTCCCTGAACAATGATTTATCTTCCAAAATTATGTTTTAAATCATGTCCCGGATTAATGAAAACATTCATATCAATTAAAAAAATTATAATATTCATTATTTTTTATTTTTTTGCTTCAATATCATTGCTCTGTGATATGATTTGAGACAACAGATTTTGTTCATCTTCTCCTCTCATTTTCTCCTCACTTGAAAAGAGAAATATATATGGTGGGCCCCACTGTTTTTTCTCTCCGCTTAAACTCCTCCCTCAACCAAATGAGAGAGTAACTTCATTTCTCCTCAATTTCTCTCATCTCATTCTCTTTCTCTCATTTCTCTACTCTACCAAACATATTCATTTCGTGTGTGGTGGGGAGTATATTGATTTGAATGGTAAAGATGACAAAGTGTTTTTTATTATTATAAGAATCTATAAGATTAAGCTTTTTAAAGTTTCCTTGAGGAATCATCCTCGATAGCTATGTATTTTTTTTAGTATAATGAAGTGTGTGTTTTGTGAAACTGCACCATAACATTATATATACACACAACCATTTATAATGCCCGAAACACTATTGAAAGTGAAGCATATAAAAGATTATGATGGATATAGATATGTTAGGAAGTAAGACACACATCGTTTAAAATAAATCTCACATTGTCTGTTTGATTATAATGAAATTATATTTTTGTCATTAAAAACAGAATTAAAACATGTATCAAGGGAGAGGATCCTAGTTACAAACCTGATTTTGACTTCTGCTGAAAAGGGTCAACCCATGCAATGATTGAACCATTTCTGATATAAAGAACATGTTGCACAAAGATTAGACCGTGGTGGATGGCCTGTACCCATCATGAAGATAATTAACCAAAGCTGAATATATGCCTAAAATAGGAGAATATATGGTAGGTGCTTGTTTATCCGGATGAGAGAGCTGAATACAGACTAAAAAAAGTATAGTGAAAAATGTTTATTTTGTATTACTAAGAGTTCTTTAGATTACGTGAATGTTATTCCAAATAAATATTGGTCTCAGGAATAAAACATTTAATTATTTGATCATATTAAAAATTTAACAGAGTTTTACATTGTTAGAGTAATGTCATGAGTTTTACATGTTTTATATGTGTGTTAATTTTGGTAGTAAAAATATCATTAAGAAAGTAACAGTAAAAAACTATAAACATTTAATAAGTTTAATAACAGGGAACAAGTTCCACAAACCCCACTTGATAAAACTCAAAGTTAATGTTATACAATCTCTTTCGATTAAATTCAGAGTTACCTAAATAGATTTTCGTGACTAACAAGATTTTGTTATCTTACGTGGCAAAATCTGTATGGGTGAACGGAAATTGCAGCGCAAGGTGGTACTTCAGAGTTGAATTAGGAAACCGCTGACTTCATAAACATCATTACATCGATGCCGTGTAAAGAAGGTGGTTGGGAACAATACAATGCACAATACCCCCAACACCTTCACCAATTGTGACCCTTCAACCAATCTTTTAAAATATTGGTCAACTGTCTTAAATCATTATCTTTTTGATCCGGGTTTCCTTCAAAATTTGCCTTTTCCCTTCACATCCTTTGTCCCATATTGTTCCTATTTTGCTTCCTTTGTTTCAGCTTACTCATGTTGTTCTTCATTAATCATGTCTGATATTTGAGGTGACATGCCTCTCCCCCACCTCATACTTTGGATATGCTCAACTTTTTCTAAAGTTTGCTCTTTTTTTATTGATTTTTTTTGTTCCAATATATAAACAGGAGCTTTCCTCAAGTTTGGTCCTTTATATTTATTGTTTTTTGTTCTCTGTTCAGTTGGATACAAGGTAATGTTTGTTTACCGTTTGTTTATTTATTTGTGGATGTTGCAGTAAAAGGAGTTATTATGCTGGAATCATATAAAGGGTTGCAAATTAATTATTTAAATTTACTTTGTACTTAATAATTGTTAAGTACTGGATTAGTTGTTATAGACCTATAAGGACTCGTTCTCTTCAATATAAAAAATTTCATAAACCAATGATGTTTATAGTGCTGCACTGCTTCTGGTCATATGTTTGTTATCAATTTTGTTTATGAACAACCGATACCAATTTTTTTTCACCCTATCACTCAGATTATTTCTTAGATACAAAAGAACAAGTTCTAAAAGAGACTCTTGACTTTATTAGTTAATAAATAAACATTTAGATAGCAAGTTGCCCATACATTCAGCTGATTTTCAGTATATAGTATGTGATGTGATATTGGCTAAGCAATATTCTGGCTTCTTTCTGTGTTATAGACCATATCCTTGTTGTGACAGCATCTATTAATTCTACTAATCCCAGGTTTTAGAAGCACACATTGTTTTGAATTTCAACCTTCTAATTTGCAACTGCCTTTTCAGATTACGTAAGTTTTATGAATTCTTCTTTCAACTCCAGATAGGTTTAGAAGATTCAATTACTCCTCCCACAATATGTTAGCATCAACATTTTCCTTGAAATTAGAATTACTGTATTTGTTATTATTCCAATATGATAAGTCTATGCTAGCATATAACTTATGTAGCAAATATTCCCGATGCAGGGGGCATTTTTGGCTAAGAATTTGATATACTTTAAGCATCTTTATAATTGATTGCATGTATACCAGATTCAATATCTCTTGTACATTACCTGTATCGGAGAGTTTCAAGCTTAGAGGGATATTATAGCATCTCCATGGAAGTTTTTTAGGCAGCTTCAGATTTGGACTTGGGGCCTGCCTATACATCAGCCCTCCCTTGTTATATTATATTTGTATGCGTTAGGATTTGTTATTCTGTTGCCAATGGTATGTGTTAGAAATGATTGGGTCAGAGACTGAAGAACGGTATATTTGAAATATGGTTCTTTTCTGGTTGAGTGGTGTTTCTACTTCAAACTGTGGAAACCCAGGGTGTCTTCAGCTATGTATGTTGCATGCTACAGTCATGCTATAATATTGAGTTTATGAGTAGCCAGATTGTACTTCTAAAAATTGTCACAAGTGCAGTATACAGTTCTGAAACACAGTCATGAAGTAAGCGTAGCTTTATTTGTAAGAGTAAATTCTTTAAGTCATCATGGAAATTTGATTTAAGTAGTTGTACACTTAGGTGGTTCAGATGAACTAATTCCCGATTGTCCTGGAGAGCACTTTTGAGTTGTGAGGTTTGAAAGCAGTAGCTATTTCTTCAAATAGTTGTGTTAGCTTACCAGAACATTATATGCCACATTACTGATTTATGTATGAAAACAAAATAATTTTTTTACTTCTTTTTATTCAAATGAATGCATATTTATTTCTTTTGTTTTTAATTTGAATTGTGTTCCTTGGACAGTCAGGGGATTGTCACTATGTCAGTTGCACCAGTTGAGAGTATTGCCTCATTGAGTAGTGATCTCTTCTATGACATATTACGACGTCTTGATGGCGCTACGCTAGCTAGTGCGTCATGTACATGTGCAACATTTTGTTCAATCTCAAAAGAAGAGCGATTATGGGAAAATGTATGTTCATCTGTGTGGCCCTCAACCAATAGGGAGGATGTCAAAAGTTTAATATCATCTATGGGTGGTTTCAGAAAATTCTATGCAGATTGTTTTCCACTTATTGTAAACAAGCATGTCGCAGAGTATGAACAGAACAACTATCTTGAGTACCCTGACAATTTGACTGAGGCTGAATATTATGGTGACACTAATGAATTTGAAGTCCTCTCTCCATCAGATTTTGTTTCTATTATAGATATTAGGTTTAAAGGGAAACCAATATGGTCCAAAGTTCTATGGGGAGTTCCAAATGCGAATGGCTCTAACGGTTGGTTCTATAACTGCCCTTTTCAGATTGATCTTCTTACTTATGCAGACAGAGATGATAATAATGAAGGTGTGGTTACCCTTTCTGTATCTGATGGTCTGCCACCAATTACATCCATGGAAAAAGAAAGGAAAGATGGGAAGCTATGGCATGAGCTTTGTAACGGCCTACAACTTAGTTGGATTATAGTTAACAGGAGAATGAAGCAAGGTGCTAATCTTGCTAGTTGGAGCCCTCTTGGTGGTCAAAGACATTGGCCAACAGATAATGATTTCGTCATTCGGTTTGGATCGGTTCTCCCTGCCAAGGACATTCTTCCTTCTCAAGTAGTGGAGTGCATCCTTACTATGAAGTTTAGAGTGGTTCACACAGAAGGAGAGGGTGTTCAGACAACTATTAAGTTAAATGAGTTAAGCATGCAGTTGGAAGACATGGAAGGTGCTCATGTTAATGGAAGGAATAGTTTGCTTATTCTTAAGGAAGCACTTAGTTGCCAAAGGAGCAAAAATTATAGTGAAGTACTTGAATCTTGTCATATGTACTCAAAAGTGCAGAATGAGTTAAAAGAGGAGAAGTTGAGAAACGAAAGTCGGTCGAATACATTTTGTATCTTAAGTGGCATTGCTGCTTTTATGACATTCTGGTACTGCTGTTTGTGAAATGCTAGAACATGGTTCATTTTACAAGAATAAGCTATGTTGTTGCTTTTGCTTATTTTATATATGCTAGAGTTTGTACATATGAGTTTGAACATTGGGCTTTATTGGCATACACCATTCCCTTATTTTGTTACACAAATACCATACCATACCCTTGTCCACCACTTCTTTCACTAAGAACAAGAAGCTGGGAAGTGCTAGTGCATCACTATTCTCAAGTGCTGATATCTTGGAGGTGCTTAGTTCTGCTTTTGATGCCTTCAACTTTGCTGGTATGTGAGTTTTTGCCTCAATTGCTTCACCTAGTTCCAATTGGAGTAAATGCCTTGGGCTATCACAAAGACAAACCCAATATAAGCCTATATAATCTTCTGGAAAAAATATTAATGATATTTGTATCACTTTTTTCTTTTTAACTACTCCATCTAATCCTTATACCAGATGGTTTTGTTCGAGTAAAATCTAATTATTATAGATTTTAACTCTCTTTTTCCGTGGATAAATTAATTATAATGGATTAAATCAAAGTTTGTTGCTTTTAAATGAGTGAAAAATTATACTGATGTAGTGATGTTGTAGTATTTAAAAAAATATTAAGAATGTTAAATCCCCAAGTAGGGATGTGTAAGAAATATAAAAATATCATAGTGTACAAAATCTTATTTATTATTAAGAAAATGAAGTGTAAACAAATATGATGGACGAAAGTCTACGGGTCAAAAGGACCCTACTAGCTCGCGTTCAAATATAATTGCGTCTCATCGGATTTAAGACCGTGTTTGAGTTCAAAAATTAGTTTCAATCAATATTTAGAGTCAGGTAAGAGACAAACATGACTTGAATCGTCTCGTTCCATGACCATTTACTCATCATGTTTGTATATGCATTTATTCAATTGTGTATAGAGCAATGACACTTCTTTGTTCCAATATATTCTTTACTTTTTTATCATATATAGATAATTAATCATATATATATATATATCATCTTATATGTCAAATTGTGAAGACATTATCGAAAATGAATATGTATTAATTTTAATCGGTTCTCCAGTCGGGTTTAGGTTCAAATGTTGACCCAACCAACATTTAGGGCTCGGATTAACTTATGGTTTAAGGTCGGGTTCTAGTTCAAAAAAATGACTCGACTAGTTTAAGGTCAAATAAGGGACAAGCCTTACCCAAGTCATGCTCACCCTAGAAGGAACTTACAAGATTAAGATGAATTGCAGCCATTTCTCGGAGATCCTCTCCAATCTTTAGGTACTTCTCCCAGCCATAGGAAAGCCCAAATTTTCAATGCCAAAGTTTATAATTATAGTATAAAAACACAATATATACCAGGTTAATAAAAGGATCATGATCATTGATCAGGTGCGAAGTAGGAGCATAGAAAATAACATTTTTTAAAGTTTAGTACATCAACCGTATGTAACATGCCTTTTTATTTTTTGAAAGAAAATATGAATCCTACAATTTCTCTTTTTTGAAGTAGGAATTTTTTTAACAACATCGACTATGTTTGTTCATAGTTATAATGGGATTGGGGCTGTGAGATAGTTTTATCAATAATATAAACTTGAATCTCAAAGTAGCCATCAAAATTCCCTTAAAAAAATGCAAGTTGTCTTTAGGAATGAAAATCTCCATCACCTTTTGTCAATTATGATCAAGCACTATGGAGTTGTGTTGTGGCCTAGGTTGATAGCTACCCTGTTTCATGGTGTCCTTGCCTGTCTATTATATATGCCTTTTATCTTAATTCTTTACCCTTAATATGGCTTTACATTTAAGGGATCTTCTCAACTCCTTTTATATTGGTTATGCATTTTGGTTTAATAAACTATATATCAACCCAGCTACTAGGGGATATGTCCCAAATATGCTTGGCTTTTAATTGATATAATCTACTTCATTTTGGGACCTCTATGGCACTTGAAACCCCTGAAGAAATCACAACCAAATGGAATGCAGATAATGAGGCCTATGACATGGATCCAGCAACAATATGATTGACATAAAGAAGTGAATGAGAGAAGATTGGCTAGCTTATATTTCAACAGCTCAAAACATGTGGCAAACAACAAAGTTAAACTGGGTAATAGTTACAAAATTGAGTGTGTTATGAGTGGAACACAGCATATACACTAGCCAGGGTCACACATACAATTTTAGGCTTTTAGAAGTAAGCATACAAGGATTCTCCCTACTACAGGGAAATTATTCTTTCTCAAATATTATTTCATTCAAAATAAAAAGCCAAAAGATGAGTCCTCTTCCTTCAAAAATAAAATAAATAAGTCCACCTTATACACACTCAAGTTTATGTATTTAAATATTTTCTCATTTTCTACACTCCCTCTCAGATTTCGCGTGGATCTGTCCATGTTTTGCATATCGGAGAGTAAAAGACTGAATTTTATACAATGGGCTTTTTAACTTTGAGATGTTTGTTTATATCCTTAATCTTCCTTATAACATTTTCAACTAGATTCATTCAAGTAATATACTGTATCAAAGATTGAACTAATGAATTTATATTATGAGCGCTGGGATATATTAATTAAACATTGTTATAAAGATGTTCAACGGACCATGATTAATGAAGAGACAAATACTTGCTTTTACTTGTTTTTTAAATGGCAAAAGTGTTATTCCATTATATATAAAAGGTTAAGAATGTCTTATCATGTCATTGTTTCATTTATTTTTTGTAGTATTTGTCTCTATATTAATGGAGAGGATCCGACCATGTTAAACTTTGGGAGTGGATTAACTCGAGTCTGTACAAAAGAGTGAGCTAATATATTGAAATCTTCAACATTAAATTTAAATTTGAGAGACTTGTTTATTCAAAACTACAATAACAATTTGAATTCATAGCATTCAAACTTATATGGCTTAAAAGGAACAAACATCACCAAAAAGTTTATGTTTCTATGTCTTAAAGTTAATCAAAGTCTACCATATGATACAAAAAAATTATTTTTTATTTTTATGATTTTCTTTTTAATTGGGTGTTACTTTTTAATTAGATTGATACACAGATGACAGGCCAAAAGTGAGACATTTGATCGTCTAAAATATACTCATAACCAACTATTGTGATTTGTTCATTTCCAACAAGGATTTTGCACTCTCTTTACACAAATCACTTCCCTAAAATTTGAGTTTATGTTCTCATTATAAGAAGTGCACTTAATATGTGAAAGAGTACATAGATTAATGATTCTGTATTGCTTGTTAGGGGACAACAGGACAATATTGCTTCTGCCCAACTAATGAGCATACGAAAGTGCCACACCAAAGTGCAACGATGTCAAATCATGTAATATACCCACTCCATGCAAATCCCTCAAATGGTACACAATGAAACATAAATTAATCAATTTGTGGTATATGTACCTCAACAATCATATATAATAAAAGTAAATTACACTCACACCCCCTGAGTTTTAGTGAAATTACACAAACCACCCCTCACTTTTTTGTCCTTACACGAACCACCCCTAATTTTGTACATATGTTACACTGACTACCCATACATAATATAAAAGTGTAATATTTTAAACAAAAAACGTATGATGTGTGTAATTAATTAAATAAAATATTGTATATTATGTAGAAAAATTCAAATAATATAAGAGTCGATGTGTCTTCATTATTTGGCTCGTTATAAAATAATATAAGAGTTATTTAAACATTTATTTGAAATTATTAATGTATTTTTTAATGACACAAAAATAATAAAGAAACATTCGCTTTTGTACTATTTGAAGTGTTACACAATATACAATATTTTGTTTAACTTAATTACATTCATCACACATTTTTCTTTAAAATATTACATTTTTATAACATGCATGGGTAGTCTGTGTAATGTATGTATAAATCTAGGGGTGATTTGTGTAGAATGGAGGGGTGATTTGTGTAATTTCATTAAAACTCAGGGGTGTGAGTGTAATTTACTCTATAATCAACCACAAATTATTACATATTTTATGACTAACCATCAATAAACTATTTATCATTGATACATTAATGATTTAAAATTAAATATAATATTTTTAAGTAATAGTGAAGATGTGATTGTGATCATTAATCTTGTGGCATATAATAATTTATGTTTGTGATTGTGATCATTAATCAGATACAATATTTCATGAGAACGTATTTAGTTCTTTTTCAATAATGATGTGGAAAGTAACGTGTTTAGGCTTAATTTCCCTTCTAGTAGCTGTTTTTTTTTTTTATGCAACGGAAATCTATATATGATTGGGTTCACCTATTATACTATAGATTAGAGGTGTCAAAACGGGCTACCCGGGTGGGTTCGGACTAAACCGGGCCGGACTAAAAAGTCCGGATACAATTTTTGTATATCAAAATGTAGCCCAAGCCCGCCCTATGCGGGTTGTGGCGGGCTGGCCCGCATAATATTAAAAAAAATATTTAAATTTTAACCTATTTAATATATTTAATATATATATATATATCATTTGATATTAATGCATAAATTTTTTAACACAATTGTTATACTCAATGCAACCAAACTTATAGATATAATGCTATGTGTTTGAGCTAAGACATGATGTTAAGTATACGGATATGATTCATAACATAACTTATTCATTAAATATTTTATTTATATTAGACTCTCAATCTCTAACACAATATAATTTGTAACTTCACTTCAATATAATAAATGAATACAGTAAAAAATAATATCACTTTGGTTTATATTAATGATAATATAGACTCAAATTCAGAATGAATTCTATGTGTCGAATTATAATTATCATTATAATATTTCTTTACTTTGTGCAAGGATATCTTTTGTATACGCTTTATCAACAATTTCATTGTGAACTATTATGTTAAATTTGGTCGTGTTGAGTTCCCTACGGTAAACAATTAAGTTGTTTTTCAGTTTCGTTGTAAAAATTATTTTCTTTATTATGTTTTTGTTGTAGAAGTTAAATCTAATTAAATATATAATTAAAAAAATAAAAATAGAATCTATATAGTTTAATGTTCTCAGTTAATTTGATACACTATTTTGCTAATGTGCTTAAAAGGATATTAAGCAAAATAGGAAAAATAATATAATTATTATCTTGATAACATTATTGTAATTTATAAATATTTATGTTATAGACATTACTCTATTTTTTATTCAAAGTTCATTACACAATATTTAGTATATATTATCTATTTTTTTTATCATAAGTTATTTTGTAAAATAATTTTCATCTTAAACTTATTACCTAGCCAAAAAGTCCCAAAAAAAAGTTTTAAAATAAGAGAAAACGGGTAGCCCGAACCCGCCCGGGTAAGCTGGCCCGAGCCAGGTTTTAATATAGCTCGGCTGGGCCGGGCTAAAAAGCCCGAATTCACTAAAAAGAACCAAATTTAATATCCAAGCCCTACAAAATTTCGGATTGTGGCGGGCCGCCCCACACGGGGCCGCCCATTTTGACACCTCTACTATAGAAGCATAGACCGGGAGCAACATATATAAATTTGTAGTAATAAAAATAGAAATATAATACATTATATCATTAAAAGTAGGAATATATTAGAATTAATGTATACACGATAATGTAAGAGTTTTATAGACTATCAATTTATTATACATCATTTATATTTAATCAATATTGACTCTTAAAAAATAATATGATGTAATAATTTTATATAAATCTTTACGGTGAAAATTGTATAAATATTATAGTTAAATTATATTCCTTTCATTGTAGCACTATGAGTACAATAAGAAAGATTCTGAAAATTGTAGAGCAGTAAAAAATGTACGCAACAGCCATAGAGAATTCGAAACTTGGATCTGATGGAGGGTAAACGAGTGATGGCAAAGTCATGCTATAACAGGAATATCAGATCCCTTCAGTCAATTATCCATGAATCTCATCATTCTTTTCTGAAAATTATTCTCACTCCATAATTACCAGACCACAAAATAAATTATAATTACTTTCCTAAACGGTTAGACAGGTGAGACCAACTATAAGAGTATTAAAATCCTTACTTTTAGCAAAAGTATTATTCAGTGCTAGTATTTCCTCTTCACACAAATAATGTAGTTAGCCCCTATATATACACATATAGATATTGAACGTATGAGACTTAATTATGAGTGTTGTCAGAATGGGATTGTACCCAATTGAATGGAAAAAATATTTATATTGATTATGTAATTATATTAGTTAAAATATTCGTTTTCAATTAAATTATATCAGAAATATTCGTTTTCAATGAGTGTTGTAATTATAATGTCGATTTTCATTTTTTAAATTATTTTTTAATGAAATTGACTTAATATTTATTAAGGTGTTGCTATGTATGGTCAAACACACAACTAATACATTTTTTATACTTCTAAAATATGGTCTATCATCAAGTCACACATTTTGGTTAACATATTATGTAAATAAAAATAATTATTAACTTCTTTATTATTTTTGAACAATTATATTAGTATATTATTTTTGAACAATTATATTAGTATATGATATATTTAACTTCTTTATTATTTTTGAATAATTAATAAACCTGAATTGAACTATTATTACTAACACTGGGACATGTGGAGATTTTTTCATTTTCAATATCCTTAGTTATCAATTTTGTAAATAAATTTAATTTAACATTTTATTATTATATTATCCCCATCATACCCTCAACAGTGGAGAGGATATAATGTAGTAAAAACAATCTAACAAATAACATTGATTTGGGGAAAGATAGTAGGGCCATATTTGAACATGCAATTAATTTATTGATAGGGCAAACACATGGATGATGAAATCAGTCCATGTTACTCCTTTGAGGTCCCTCCCTCTTTTATCATATGGTACTCACTCCGTACCACACAACTTGTTTTAGTTTTTTGCTCTTGTGTGGGATGGTACATAAGTACTATAAAAAACAAATGAAAAATAATATAGCATGACACTTTTATCATTTATATAGAATGAAATAATACTTTAACAACATAAAACATGTACAACTTGTTGGATCAGACTCTTTTACTCCTTAAGACATTAATTTCATGAGTCCTTTCTATTTATAAACTATTTTATTTCTACTCGCATATCTAATGTGGAACTTCACACTTGAATAAACCCAACGGGGTATGGACTAAGGCTTTGAAGTGCATGAGTGAAAAATATTTCCTGTATAAAAGGATTGCCTATACTATAGCATTACGGACAAGTACTTGGTGTAGGCTTAAATATTAATGTAGTGCTTATCATTATTAGCATTTCTTATACAAGAAAAGTAGAATGAAATGGACTACTCGTGAGTCCTTATCTGAATTTCAATGTGAAAAAAGGAAAATTCAGACATGTGCCATAACAAAATATCTAATCAATGTGGTGCAATTAAGATTCGGGTCCACTGTTTTGTTGGTAAGTTATGCACTATGACCCAACTTTTCTCAATTCTGTTATATATTTATACATCATGACCCAGTTTTTTTTCCTTCCTCTGAAGGAATTAAGCTTTGGTGGTATTGTAGTGTAGAAAATAAAACAGAAACTTATAGATAGATAAATAATGAATAAAAAAACAGAGAAAGAAGCAGCACAAATATGGGAAATAAGAGAAAGACGATTTGCAATATAATTAATAACTATAATACCTAACTGCCACTAGGACATTTAGAAATTTAAAGTACCATAATGCTTCAATCCTAAAAGTAACAAATAAAATAACTGTAAGAGATAGAGATATATAAGAGTAATAATAACTCAGAGACAGAGAGAAAAAGTGGGAAGGTCAAAGTAGCCATCACCAAAAATGTCTCTTTTGCCATTTTCATTGCACCTGCTTGGTCTCCCAAACTTCGTGATTTCCAATTCATCACATGCTTCTTCTTCTTCATCACATGCTTCTTCTTCTTCTTCTTCTTCATCGTCAACACTCTCAAAGAACCGAAGCCTGAGCCTGCCATTGCTACGTTCAGCTTGAAGATAAGGTTGAGGAGAAGATGAAGTTATGGCTTCCAATATTAACCTTCCATCTTCACGGTGAGGCCTAACTTTGACTCCACCCAATTCAGTTAGTGAAGTTAGTGGTGGTGGAAAGTTGTTACTCCTATTCAATCTTTTAGACATGGAATTAGAACTTCTCATGTTAACTTCTACTTCTGTAGTATGAGTATCTGTTGAGCTAAATTCTGATGAAAACAAAGACATGTCATCACTGCTATCACTGGCATTACTACCAGTTTCACAGCCAAGATTTTCAGTGCATATTTCCAAGCTCTTTACACTCAGCATTGAAGAATAGCACTTAACAGTGGGGTGTACATAAACATTCTCACTTTCTGCCTCTTCACTTTTATTACAAATGTTGGATAAAGATTGAATGAAACTCCAGGAGTTTTTGTCACTTTTCATGTCATGTTCATTGTTAGTAAAGGGTTCTTCTTTGTGTTTGGCATAAGAGTCTAAGAGAGTGTCATTGATAGAAAAGTTGGATCCTGTTTGAGACAGTTTGATGCTCAACACACGTGGTTCCACAAGAAAGGGTTCAAAACAAGATTGCAACTCATTATAGACACTGGAAGAAGAAGACATTGAATGCCTTATCCGGAATGAAAATGTCAAAAGACAGAGGAAAAGAACAGAGGAGGGGTTTTAGTTGAACAAGTAGAGAGAAAACTTAGGATATTTACTATGTAGTGAAAACTTGAAGTGCTATTAATAAAAACAATGGATTGGTTTTTTTGGAAAAGAGAGAAATAAGCAGATTGAGAAGAGAGGAATGGATATGTAAGAGAAGTGAAAAGGTTGGGGGTGTATATATAGAAGGGAGCAATGGTAAAGTCCCCTTTGTTATTGATAGGGTCCATTACAATGTGGAGGACATGGTATAATAGATCAGAAATTTCAATTTGTGCTAATGCAATTTTACTAATTGTATTAACAAGTTATATAATTTCAATTTCATGGCTCATCATGATTGTGGAAGTTTTATAGTTGGGTAAAAAATGAAGTCATGATTTTGCTGAAAATATATACAGAGTTGTATTATTTGTAATGCCTATTTTCACACTAACCAAATCTCATTTTAGTTAAAGTTGATTTCCGTTCAGTATTTGATTTGTGGAATATATTTTTTTTCTTTTAAAGTGAGATTGATGTAATGTGAGAAAAATCGAGATAAAATCATGTTTTGTATATATCAGATGAAGATAATAATTTGGCGTTCTTTCATTTTTGTTGTTTATTTGTTGAATTTGATTTATCAAAACTTTTTCTGTCTCTTTTTCTGTTTTTATTAGTAATTACAATAATATTATTGTGGATAGACACACAGTAGAAAAGGCTTAATTTTGGTGTTATTGTAATTTCTTTCCATTGAAGATTAAAATTTCAGGTATTCTCAATCGAAGATGCAGTGTAGATAGGTCATATTCTCCACTTTTCTTAGTGAACTCATTGTCCAATGAATATAAGATAATATCTTAGTACTTAAAACTCATTTAACCAACAAAAGGAACCGAGGGAATGAATAATATCAAAACTGTACGAAAAATGTATATACATAACCCTGCCAATTTATTTATAACAGATGTCTAAGAACAATTAACTGCAAAATTGAATTCTTTAGCAGTGGTCAAGTCACATCACTTTACATTCAGATGATATAAACAATGCAAAGCATAGTCCACAATCATTTTTTCCCAGTCCAACCTTAATTAGCATATATTAGTTGATTGATTTGTGGTCCCTCTTACATTGTAAACTACCAATATTTAATAACACTATATTTCAGACAAAGGAAGACGTAAAACACCAACTATACAGTCCCAAGCATAGTTTTGAGGCAAATACAATGCTATCTATAAAGTAACCTTATTCCAATAAAGGAGCTTATGTTTATAAATGTCTAAACACCGGTTAAGGGAGGCAGGAATCAATTGCTGGTTTTGGTACACCACACTCACACTGTCTCCTAGCTAGTTATTCTTTATATATTAAGCACTTTTTTTTACTACCAGGGGCATCTCTTAAGAAACTAATCCATTTTAAGGTGCGTAATTGTCTCTCCGAATAAGTGTCATTTTCAGAAATCAAATTCTTGTCATTTTTTGTCTTTTATGAGATTTAATGATTAAAATATATATTAAGCACTTAAAATAAGAAAACAGGGATATTAAAAGGTAATGAAGATGAGTGGATGGGGAGGGTAGGAATATCATGGAAATAAAATAGGAGACAAGAATATATGCGCCTTTAACATTTTCTCCCAAAATGTCAATGGCTTCACGAAGGAATATGCTTGCAAAATACTCCCCTTATGGTTCATCTGAATTGTCTAACTAAGGGAAAACCTTTATGAAATGCATAAAAAGTAGAATGAGAACCCTAAAGCTATACCTAGTTGAACTCATCATATTCATTCTAACCTAATGTATCGTTTATTAACCGCACATTTCTATTTTAGTATTAGCTTTTGTTAGCAAGAAAGGCAGTGAATTATAATTCATGAAGCGACCTAAACTTTTAACAGGGCATACAATAGCTTGCATAGTTTTTGAGTTTAAGTTTTGGAAAAATCAACTAGAGCACTTCATTTCACCCAATTGCATGCAATGCAATGCAATGCAACGCCACGTGATAACGGGTTATAAAAAGTAGAAGCATTTTTAAGTTCTCACTTGCATTGGAGGTTATGATATAATACCCCAAGATTACAAGTCCAAAAAAGAAAGGTGAGAGGTACAATATGTTTAATGGGATGGATATGCTATATGCAACATTAACAAAATAGAGTTTGATACAATCGAAAGAGAATTCATGACACATTAAGATTTTGAATTTCAATCTGTAGCGTTCTAAGTTTTCTCTCAATATTTGATAACTCTTCTTGCATCACTACTAGCCTGTTAAGTCTATTCTGCACTTGATCTTGGTAAGGTTTGCTAATGACTCTCACAAAGGTATCCAAATTTTCTATGGCTTCAGTGAAATCCTTCTTCATTGCCTCCTCAAGCTCATATGCCAAGGTATCTCCTCTCTTTTTCACCTTATCTATCACACTCTGCCTCCGATTTGGGAAATTTAATACAGCCAGGTACCTGAGATTAGCAACAATCAAATCATGAAAAAGGCATGTCAACACAAGATTAGGTATATGCAAAAAAAAAAAAAAATTCATACGTATTCAACACCAGTGATAACAATGTTGTTCGATCCATGTAGCCGACCCCACCTAATGAGATATTTTTCATATGTATTCAACACCAGTGATATATATTGCAAAAAATAGTAAAGCAATCAGTTTGTGAGGTGTTGTGCCTGATAACAATTGTATGAGTGCGAAGAGATATAAAGCAGGTTCTGTAAGACAAGGCTATTATTGTGAGTTGAATTGTGGATGTTCAATTGTTTATGTTCCTTTTGCTGTAATAGTACTAAAGGGAACATTGCCTCAGTAATATTTTATTCTTACAGAGAAGTGAAGCTTAAACAATAAATATGTTTTCATTTTGTGAAAGGGTCCAAGGCCTATGTATCATTGACTGCAATCATGAAACTGAAATTGAATAAAATACATTACCCGCCAGCAGAACAAAGGCCGAGAGCAAGAAGATCTTCCAATGTGGTTGGCAAGACAGATGTCAGTAGTGAAGCAGATAATCCAGCCACACCTAGTTGGCCAAATGTCTCTACAAACTAATTTAAAAGGAAAACATTTTATCTCACATTGGTTTAGTGACAGTAAATAATAACAACAGTTAATAATAAATATATATTAAAATCTTGTTCATAAAAGCAAGCTGTAAATAAATTTGTCAAACTGCCAGGAGCTATATGATAAGAGAAGTACTTATATGTCTATTTCTCATTGACAGTAAGTAGTCTTCGCTATCTTTGCAAAATTGCCCTATATCCATTAACAGTAAGTAGCTTATATAAGCTAGTAAACTAGCTTGTTCGATAAATAAAAACTACCCATTGGTGTTGATAAAGGGGCTTACATCAATAAGCTATGAGCTTGTAAGCTCATATTAATAAGCTTCTTGAGGTAGTTTATGGCTTATAAGCTAGGAGCTATGTCATTGTAAGCTCATCAATTAGTTTATTCACTAATCTCACTAAACATTCTGCTTATCAACTTTCAACTCCTAGTTTATCAACTTTCAACTCCTAGTTTATCAGCTTTCAGCTAGCTCGTAACTTGTAGGTTTAAGCAAACTTATAAGCATCCAGGTAACTTATAAGCTTCCAGCTAGTGTATCAATCAGGCGTCCAAGCAGATCCAAAGAAGTAACTTATAAGCTTCCAGCTAGCATAATAAAACAGCAACCTGATTAAATCACGTGGTGGAAATATTTTTTCAAGTTTTATGCCAGCTGACTATCACCAAATTTAACTACAAGTCAACAAGTATTTCAGAAATTAACCTAATGGCAATAATAGACTGGACATCCTTCAAATAGTTATTATCAGCCGAATCAGCTCTTCCACAATTTCATGTCATAAACCAGCACAATCCATGGAAGAGATTGTGACATCCAAACATTCTTAGTACATTAAAAACCAGCATATGCTATGCTTCCAAGCATTAAAACAGAAAATAATAAGAATTCTAACAGATTACTTAAATATGGATCCTTAGGATTTCTATGTAAAATGGGTGAGGGGTTAAATGCACATTTAGTCCCTACCTGGTTTTACAAAGTTAGATTTTGGTCCCCCAGTTACAAATGTAGAAATAGTAATTTGCACATAGTTTTCAAATTGACGCATTTCTGTTCCACTTTTAGTTTGTCCAATTGATGTAAGATAACATAGCCCACTATTTGCTGATATGGAGATAGTATCACTCTCTATTATTCCCTTTAATTTAACAATGTGACTACATTTTGTTGGAAGTGCACAAAGCCACATCATCCCAATTGCCTTTTTAATGATAACTACTGAAATGGACACCCTATGGAACAAATCTTACTTCTGCGAAGCAAGGGAACCAAAAGTACAAAGCCTAGAAAAAATTAAATTAAATCACAAAGGATTCCAAACTTACCATCTCACGGAATTCTTGTTCAAATGACTTTGAAGCTGCACTTCTATTGAAGTTTTCAATTACCTGACTGCCAGATTGGTCTACTTTAGTTAGCAACTCATAAGTCTCAAAATTCATCAGACTATTTTCACTAACTAATAAGGGCCATCTTTTTTCCAAAGAATCCTTGTATAATCTCCCTTGTTGGGTATTCTTGGAACCCAACCACTTTCCGTATTCTTCAAGTATACTCTGCACAAAAAACCAAAAAAACATTTTAAGCAAAACATATCCAGCTAACGTCACCCATAGGCCATAATAGATGAATAATCCAGCTTTTATGCAATTCTATGTATTGGTCTCTCTTGGGGCTACTAAAGCAAAAGCAAGACAAAATTGATACTTGAAATCAAATCACTCTGATAGGCAAAATTAAAAATGACTGGCATACAATGTTGATTCATTAGTTCAGGTCTCAACCAAAATGGTAAACAATAATAATAGTACAGGACAAAACTAAAATCCTTAAGCCAAGAACTAACCTGAGCAGCCAAGACAGAAGGACCAATTATGTCATTCTGAATTCTCGAGGTAGCAGGCGTTGTGTGTTTTTCTCCATTGAAAACATATGAAGCAATAATATCAAAATTTGACACCCGCAGAGTAGCTTCAACTTGCTCCACAACACGTGATGTTGTAGTTTCAATCTGTTAATTTGCACCCGGGAATATGCAAGAACATATCAATTAAGATGGAAAAATTTGTCCCATATTTAAAATAGATAAAAATAACTATAATTTTTTTATAACATACCAAAGATAAAGTTTGTCTCCTCCAAGAAAGGCTCTCGGTTTCCATATTCATTGCAAAATCATTTACACCATTAACAACATCATTCACTGCAGACAAATCCTGCTTGGCATATCTGTAGTCTTGTGTTACAAGAGTTTCACATGCAGAAATTAGTTTATCTGCAATTACAATTGGTGTTTCAAGTTTGAGCCTCATTCTGTCCATTCCTGGGATTGTTGACCCATCTAGAAAGCTAAATAAGAAATTTTCAAGCTTGTAGAAGTTGCTGACATCATAATGAGAAGCAGAGACCGGTAATTCTTCATTAGAGGGAGACAAAAGTTTTGCTTCAAGAGCAGATCGAGCAGATACAGGATACAATATCACATCTTCCGCATTAAGCAACCTCTGTATGTTGTCCTTAATAAAGGACAATGCTTCCTCAAGCTGCATTGAATTGTTAAATACAACCTTAGACCTACTTTAGTATCACTACAAAAGAATCAGTTGAGATAATGAGTAAGACAAAAACCAATATAAATCAAAAGACATAAATAAACCTCACGAGTATTCTGATATATGTCAACTTTGTTTAAAACAAATACCACTTTCTTTTTCCACTGCTGAGAATAACGAAGAAAAGCAATCTGAAAAATAACATAAAAGAACACATGATAACCCTGCTCGAGCAACAATAATGAATACTGAATAATATACAAAAGCAACATAATATGCCACACCACAACGATGACTGTCCATACCTCACTTGCAGTTAGAGGGCGATCGGCAGAAAGAACAAAAAGAAGCAAATCTGCACGGGGTACAAATTCCTCGGTGAGACGCTGTTGTCTCTGAAGAATCACATTAGTTCCAGGTGTATCAACAATGGTCATCTGTTTTAAAAAGATCGGAAAAAAGTGAAGAGAGAACATCTAATTGTATACAGAAAATTGTGGCATTAAGTTACGATATAAAAACAGTATCTGATACACAAAGGATGTTAAGATCCATAACAGAGTGGAGAAACAAGTTGATAATCAGCTTACTTCTTTAAGAATTGGAGCAGGAAGATAGCAAATATATTGACCATCTGGCTGTGTTTCACATCTTTGTTCTCCAAAATCCAAGTCCATATATCGTAAAAATGTGATCTCATTAGTAGTTGGAACAACTCCCTCCTTGAGATATCTTTCCCCAAGAAGTGCATTAATCACAGAAGATTTACCAGAGTTGAATTCCCCCTGGAAATATCAAGATTGCAATAAAGACAAAGGCATGATACTGTTTCCATGACATCGGCACTCTAGCATATCTATATTAAAAATCAGTTGATTTTGGCATCTCAACTAATTGCCTTTGGAGTTAAAAGTTACAATGTATGGTAAATGGAAATGATCAAGCAGGATAAAACCTAACTACTCAACATAAGATGAAAGTTAGACAGTTCCTTTAGCAACGGTATGGCAGCAATCATGTCCTAGTGTAACATCAAAATACAGGAACAACATGCTACTCAACTAAACAATCATGTTGCATACTTGCATTCTTTCAAGTAGAAAAACTCCAGCGAAGTAAATTGATCACAAAATTTACGAAAAGACTCTACTGAGGGCAACATCTTCTGATGTCTGTATAGACAGGAGAATAAACTACTCCCTATGAGTGAACCATGAACAAAAGTTCCAGTAGAATGCTTATAATATATATGGAGATATTCAGATTCAGGTGATTTTAAAACAGAAAATAGGGAATAATTAGATGAAATTTTCAAAATAAATGGCACATGTTAGTTAAGTAGGTCCTAAATGTATTTAAAAAGGTTTTCTTTTTTGAAATTTAGAGCTAATACCAATGTATATCCCAGGAACCAGAATTTGTTGAGATTCAGCACACAATTACCACTATAACCATTAAGAATGGCTCATCAATTTGAGAAACTGCGTCATTAAGAAGTGAAACCTCCTCCATCTGTCATTTGAAATCAATCCCAATTCAAAGCGAAGTAAACAATATACTGGTCAAATACAGAATAGTGAAAAAAGAATTACTTCAAATACCAAATTTTTAATTAAAAGATCACCAGTGGTGCAGCTTTCTTGATAGCTTCTATTGCTTCATTCAACACTGATCTCTCACATTCTATCAACCGTTTCTCCCTATCCTCCAGTTTAACAAATCCAGCCAGACCCTCCACTTTACTCTGAAAGTCATTACTTGAGTTCAACAATTTATGCTCATTGACATTGCTATCTCGATCCCCCAGTATTTTCTTATCATTTGCAAACCCAGCGTCAAATAGTTTGTGCAGTAAATCATCACCAAACAAACCAAGATTTCCCAAACTAATAACAAGGCCACTAGCACCAGAAGTGAGAAGGCTTGAAACCTCAGAATAAGACACGCTTTTTGTAGGTGAAGTACATGAGACAAAAATAGGTATCTTCACATTTTCATATACAGAATTAACTTCCTGACCAACAAGTTTCAGGTCACCAGTTCCATATATAAGAAAATCAGCACCTTCGGATTTAGAAGCATTCACTGCAGCATCTACAGTTTGTACAATCCTAGCCACTAATGGAAGAACCACGGATTCCGATTTGGAATCCATCAGTGTATTTCTAGCAACAACAGTAGGAAGGCCTGAAAATGAAAAGAGAATCATGTTATCCATACTATGACATTTGGACGAAAAAATAAAAAACAAAGTCACCACTTCAAACACACATATATTATCTATTATCTAGTTGAGACTTGAGACGAATAAACTTCGATGATACAACTCTAGATTAAACATTAGTTAATGACCACACGAAAACTAAAAAAAAAGTCACATGATCTTACGATTCAGATAAGAAAACATTAAGGGTCATAACATTCCTATTACCTCTAACAATAAGAAAATGTTTGATTATACATAAGGCTTACGAAATGAGAGTGCTAGTCTTATTATGAGAAATGGTAACAATGAATTTTGAATTAAAATGTGTTTAATGGTGAGAAGCATTTATATGATTGAGAGAGAAGAGTAACCTTGATCAGAGAGCAAAACACCAGTAGCCTGAGCAGCGGCGGCGATATCAACACGATCTGAAACCATGAAATAAGCACGGTCCCCAACCACTGACTTTAACAAAGAAGCCGCCTCGTAAAGCCTACCACCACCGTCGTCACTGCTACTATTCAGCAACACTATCCCAACCCATTTGGATACAGCTTTGCTTATCAAATTTAAGGTATCGCCACCGTTCAAGACCTCGTCGGCATCCAATTGGAGAATAAGAGTGGGTGTCTTAATCTCGGGTCTCTTGTACCCGCCGGGGAACAACGTTCTAGGCTTCTGATTTGAAGAGAGGTTTTGTTGTTTGTATTGATCAAATCCATTGGAAGTGTTGAAGTTTGAGTTTGTTATGGAAGCATGAGGTGGACGAAACGGAAGCGGGTGTAGAGAACGAGAGAGATGAGAATGGGAATAGGAATAGGAATAGCGATGAGGAATGGGAATAGGAATAGCGAAAAGGAAAGAAGGGTGAGAGAGGACAGGTACCATGGGATTAGGATTGGGATTATTCACCAAACATGTATTGAGAGAGAAAGAAGAGACTGAGTTATGAGTTACTGTATGAGGCAAGAATCACTCAAATATCCAATGTTATCCCTTCAACTCCACCGTCACTACACTGCCAATCAAAACAAAGATACAGATTACTTTTATTTCTAAACTAAATTAAGTTAATTAACTCACACACCTAACATTTTTTTGACAAAATTGATATTTTCTTATCTTGGGCCTATCTGTTGGACCATACCAACAAGATTGCCCTGAAGATTTCCAACCAAACCTGCCCGATATTAGAATTTATGTTATATACTTTTTTAAGGTATGTTCTAATTTTGAAGAAATTAAAGATTTATCGTGTTAGAAAATACTAAAAATCAGTGCTTTATCATTAAACATAATTTATAATTGAGTATTAAAAAATTGTTTAGTGGACTATACATAATAAAACAAAGATTTAGTTGTTACTGCTATAAATTGAAGTACTAAATGCTACAAGCATTTTGAGTTGCAATAGAAAGTTCGCTTATCATTAGTTGTGTTCATCCTGTACTTATAAGTTATTATATGTATTACTTAAATAACTTTCCTCCATGTTGTTAAAAATATAGAAATACTAGTAAGGTAGTTTTCTACATATTTCTATATCTCTAAGACTTTAACTATATAGATCATGAGTCAGTTAGGCATAGCATAGAATAACTTATAGATACAAAATAAAATAAAATAAAATAAAATAAAATAAAAATAACTTGCAAATAGAGGAAAAAATGAATGCAAGTCTTTTATCCAATGACATTTCATTATATCACATTCATTTATACTCATCATTAATTTCAAAAATAATATAAATAAATGATAGATGATGTACTCTACACTAATATTGTGTATATATTACACTAAAAAAAATTCTACGCCAATGCTAGTGACGGCTCCACCAAAGTGCACTTAAGAAAGATTTCATAGGAACTTTCAGCTCATTTTACCACACAAACCTTCCAAGGTAAGAACCGATAGTACTAAACGTGACCTGTAGTGTAACCGGTACTACTATATCTGTTCTTAGTTGGATGTCACTGATTAATCAATTTTCAGTTTCATTCTAAAAGATCCTAATTTAGGGACAAAGATTTGTCGTCCCGAATCCTATCTCGCACCAATCAAAAAATGACATGTTAATTAAAAAAAATTAAAATTCATGATTTTTTCTATTTTTATTTCATTTTGATTGGTGCAGGACGGAGTTCAGGACAACATATCCTTGTCCCTAATTTAGAGCTCCATATATAATTATTCCATTAACATTAATTGTCCAATTATGTAAAACATTCACCATGGTTTGGCTCGGAGAGGCCAGTGAGCCCTAGATTGCGACACGTGTAATAAAAAAAATGGACGACTGAGATTTAAAATTGTATTACGTGTAATCGATTACCATATGGTGTAATCGATTACACCAATTAAATAGTATAATCGATTACACAACCATGGTAATCGATTACATGATGATAAACTAATCAGACCTGTGCATTTTACATTATGTAATCGATTACACTATACTTGTAATCGATTACAATATATTAAAAGCATCAGATATGTGCATTTTTTACATTGTAATCGATTACAGAAAGCCGTTGAGTTTGTATTTTAAATTTTTAACTGGTGTAATCGATTACACCATGTGGTAATCGATTACACTTATCAGAACCATGTCTTTCTATTTTTTCAAAATATGTAATCGATTACCAGAGTTGTGTAATCGATTACACTGTTTATCTGGTGTAATCGATTACACCATATGGTAATCGATTACACGTAATACAATTTTAAATCTCAGTCGTCCATTTTTTTTATTACACGTGTCGCAATCTGAGGGTTCACTGGCCTCTCCATTACAGGAGAGGAGCCAAACTCTACGCCCAAATTCAATGCAACACAACAATTACTTTCTTCAGTGTACGTAAATCACCCTTTGGAAATTCTCCTCGTCATATACTGTCAAATAAAAACGTTGTTCACCTAATGATCGAGTTCAATGACGCCATCTCAACCTTATTGAAAATGTTTATATCTTCAAAATTAACAAACCGGATAGTCCTAAATTTGGCCAAGTTAGCATGGATGTAAAACAAACTCTTCCCAGTGGTGCCAAAGATACACGAATATAATTCTAGGTATATATAATATAGGAAGTTTGGAATAAATATATGTTCTCCGAATCTTCTCTCATACATTTGCTTTATGCCAATGAAAACAAAACAAAAATAATAATAATAAATGTTTAAATTTTTAATTTGTATGATATATTTTAATAGCATATATAAGACATGATGCGAGACACCTAATCTCTTTTGATATAATCATGTGAAGTAGCTGCAACTAGGTTTTCCCTGAAACATATGGTTATCTTTGCACACCATATTTGCAGCCATTTTCACTACTCCGCACTGCTTAATTTGTCCTTTTCCTCCTTCCTCTACCGACACAGAACCACACTAGCTACTACATCACATTTTACAAGAAGAGAGTCAATGCCATGAATCCATCACATTAAATCTTATCTTACACATGACTCTACTGTCAATATGTCATGTACATATACTAGTTAAGTAGGTGTTGGTCAACAGCAGACACTAGTATATATTTTATATACCAATTTATAATAATCAAATTAAACAGAGTACTAAGTTCAAACCACGACAATGTGTCCATGTATATATATGTACTATATAACTACAAACATATCCTGGCTAGTAACCTAGTTATCACGTGATATGCACGATGTGTTAACATAACACCCATGCCACACTGCTTAGGAGTAGTACTGTAGTAACAGTGTATAATAAAACACAGAGACAATATTCAATTATTTAGTATATGTAGTACTCGCGGAACCTGCACTACTTGCAGTTTTTTCCTTTTATTATTCTTTGCACAATTTGTTGCATGTTGTCGTTATTTGATTATTACTTGTTGAGAGTGTTATAGCTAGCACGGTGCGTGCTTCAATGGAATCTTATTTTGAAGCTACGTGGTAATACACTAACACTATATGTGATTCAATTCAATTAGATGTACAGCTAGCTTCACGAGACTGATACAGTATAATATGAATCTTGAGCACAGTGTTAGTGGCGGCTATTACTATAGTATTATTTTTACTGTATTTACTACCAACTTGAAAACTTATATATTACATAATTGACTTCTACGAAGATAGGATATTCGGGTAATGAGAAAACTTTATAAATCCATTGTTAAAGTATATAAGAGTGTGGTGAATATTATTAAGTTTTTATAATATTCTTATTGAAGCCATGTCCCATTCATGTGTAACTAAAATGGTCTTCCAAGTCAAACTCATCTCCTTTAGTTGCTAATTATATAGTGAGATTACAAATGTTTTCTTGCATTTCATGTCATACTTCATTGTGGTTGATAAAACAAAATAAAATCCAATGAAAATCAATCGTATTATGAGTTGGTCATTGACAAGATTGACACAAAAATACGGGGAAAATACTAAGTTGGAGGAATCATTCAATTTGATGCACGAGTTGCATCGAATCCCGTTTAGTTGTATCTGCATGTGTGCCGTGTGTCCTTGCAGTAAAGTTTATGCATTAAACGAGGGCAAGGATTTTCATATTTCAGAGACACATGGTATTCAGCAAATATAGTAGACAACCTCAGCTTTTATGTACATGTTTTTCAGCAACTTTTAAGGTCAGGATCGACAGAATAATCACTTTGATTCCTACTACCAAAAATATTGCTATTACCCAGTCGTTATTCGTTAATGTGTGCACATCTATGAAAGAGACTACTCAAAATTGAGTTTTGATTTTTTAATTTGAGTAAGGAAAAGTATATATATCTTTATAATCAATAATTTTAGTGGACTACTAATTTATATATATATATATATATATATAAGCTCCCTTATCTTTATGCCTAATTCAGCTCCAAATCGTGTATTAGAATAGTTCTTTACTAGCATGTCATATTATGTAGCGACAACAAAGATTGGTAAATTTAGCAAAGGTAATGGAGCCTTTAAAATTACATTTATTAAATACTAGCTTGTTGACCCGAAGTGTCTGTTAATCTATTTTCCTACTACATGCAATAAATGAATTATGTTAGATATATTATAATTGTAGTTAAATATATTATAATTTGTAGTTAAATTTATTATAATTTGCATGAGGTTATATGGTTTTTTTTGTAGAAATTAGAATATAGTGAGAGCAAAATATGAAATCATTAATTACACCATGATGAATAGTTATTTTGAGTTTTGACTTTATTAATAGTATAAATTATTAATAGTATAGATATTATTTAAATTATATTTTAACAGCGAAATACAATAAAATTATACACTTAAGTTGGGCTATATTTATTATGAAGTTGTTTGCACGCATGCCCAATTGTTGTTATTTGGGACACTTTTAGTGGCATCATGTATTTCAAAGTCTAATCCTTTCTTAATGTCATTCCGATTAATACATATATAAAAGGTCTTGGGATAATGTTATTAGGACAAAGGGGCACTCTTAATCTGTAGTTATAAAACATTAAAAACTTCTACATGCTTAGATTGGTGGAAAATGCATGGATATCAATAGTATTAAAAAGGAGTATAAGTTGGGTTTCAATCTAGTGGGTTCTACGTTGCCCCTCCCCATTAGTCACTTCAACCTCACAACCCCTTTCCTTGAATGTCCACCAACAAATTAATTAACCTCAAAGTTGGTCTTTAATTCCACACTAATCTTGAATGTCCTTTAGCAGCCTATTTAATAATAAAAGAATGATGAAACTAATACATTGGATGGACCAAAAGCTAAACTTTTAAAGACACACACCAGTTCAATCCATATTTTAATGAATGACTCATTTATGCCAAAACAGCATTTACTTTAAGACTTCTCTCCATTAATGGAGAGATAAGTACCCAAAAAATTAAAGAAAGTGGAAGATACAATGTCACTTTTATCATTTTTATTTAAAATAAAATTACACTTTTGCCATTAGAATACAAATAAAAAAGTTAGTTGTCTCTCCATTAATGGAGATAAGTCATACTCTTACTTTATATATCTCTTTTCTGTTTAATATTTTATTATGGTGGGGAATCCCTCGTTCTTAATACTGATCACTCAACTTTGTCTTCACAAAATTAGAATATATCTGCTTTACTTAAAGAAGGACACAAACTCTGCTTAAGATATGAATCGATAAGAAGGCATTAGACACCAACTATTCGTTACTCCCTTGGTCTTTATTGTAAGTGATTTATTACTTAATTTTTGTCCCAAAATATCACTGTTATCTATTATCTACAATATGTATAAAGTAGCATTTCATTCGTTTCAAAATAATTGTTCACTCGCATAATAAAAACTTGTTTTAAAATATCACTTCATTTATATTATAAATAGAGTATTAAATAATTATTTTTCAATAATACCCTTAAGAGGAAAATAAATGATAAAAGATAAAAATAAATTTTGAACGATAAAATAGAGAACTGGATTATTCCTTTTATAAATTAAAAAATTGAATCAAATATAGTAGAGAAAGTATGATATTTTTTATCTGAATAAAATGAATCAAAAATGAATCTATGATAATCTTTATAAGGTAACCAAGGTATAAATGAAATCAATTACCTCAATGTCATCTAGATATATTTTATATTTATGGAATAGCAAGGGCAAAATTAATATATAAAAATTATAGAGTGAGCAGGACCCGACCCTATCCACTCATCGAGTATGGTTCGATTATAGTCGGGACTGAATATGGTTGAATCTCATCGGGTATAAGGCCGAGTTCGAGTTCAAAAATTAGACTAAGACAATATTTAGAATCAGGTAGGGACCCAACCTGATCCATGTCACTCCTAAGAAATTACCTATGGTTAATTAATTTAAATACTTTATGTATATTTTGACATTTATTTATAGTAAAAGTGTCTTATATTTTAGGGGGGGAAGGTAAAAATAACATATGAAAAGGGAAGGGAATGTTTAGGATTTTTATATAAAATCATTTTTGCATTGATTTGAAATAATAGATTTTTAATTTTTAATTGAAAAGTATATATTTAATCATTTTTACGGCAAAAATTTAACCATTAAAATCCCAAACCCAGGAAAATACAATGAAAACTTTGCTAGTACAATCGTTGTAGCCGGGCCTGCTTGACCTTCCTCAGTGTGAGAAATCATAATCAAAATAAAGCAACGAGGAAGTGGGAAATGAACTATTAACTCTATTTGGTGAACCATTAAATGTGTTTCATTGACAACTGCCATTGCTAGGTAAAAAAACTGGTTACAATTAGAACCTACACAGTTAACAAAAACATCACTACTCCTTGCACGGACTAGACGGCGTTCTGGGTTTTCCGGTAGCAACAAGACGTTGCACTAAAATTTGGATCCTGTTTCCGTTAGTCTCCGTCAGTAACCGCTTCCCGCCAAATGGTAATGATTCTATACCCATCTCTTTCAGAACCTCATTCTTCATTCCTTCACTTCCCAAACCGAAAGCCTGCATGACATAAAACACACATGTCAATTCTTTCATTCTATTTTTTTATTTTCCGTCATTTTCTACGAAGCCAAACAGTATTTGGATTATTTAAAAGATATAACAGAAGAAAAAGTAGAACGGTTGATTCATTCACTCATTCACGTACCTGGATTCTGACGTAGTCCGTACGGTTCCAACTGAACGCGTTTCCCATCATCTGGTCAATTGTCTCGGAAACACCGTCAAGAGCAATGTCAACTACTGAAGGTGTTAATCCTTCGCGATTCTCGCATGTCTTTGCGCTTGATGATCCGTTACCCAAGGAGAGAACCAAGAGGTCCTCAACGCCATTCACCGATGGGAAATCGCGTTTGTTGTGGAGGACGTGCGTGACGGCGGCGGCTGTAGGGTTGTTCATGACGAGTCCGCCGTCTACTGCTGAGCACGAGGTTTTGCCGTCAACAGAGGTGAAGTTGAATGGTTTGAAATTGTTAGGAGTTGCTGACGTGGCACGGCACACTTTCCATAGTTCGAAATCGAAACTCGGGGATTCAGTCGCGTCGGCGCGTGAGAACACGAATGGAGCTGAACTTTTGAGGTCAAAGCAAGGGATTAGGAGTGGTTTACACGTGTTCTTCAAGGTTAACAACCGTGATCCATCCTCCTCTTTTCTCTGGAACACTTGCTTCAACACGTTGTCCATGCTCCTCGACGAGAATCTCCGACGCCGGCCAAAAACTCCGGCTCTCTTGACTTTGTACAGTTCGGAGTTCCTCTCCATAACGAGACGCACTGCATCTCTAGCAGTATTTAGAGGCCTGCCGAAAGCATCTGCGGCGGTGATCATGGCGGCGAGTATGGCGCCAATGCCGGTACCGGCGACGATGTCGAAGAAATCAGCAATCCGAGCATGAGGATCGGAGGTCTGGATGCGGATCTGATCCTCAAGGTGAATGAGGGCAGCGCCGGAAACATTGACATTGGTTCCTCCTCCGTCAATGCTGAGAATGCGTGTTTTGTTTGTTCCTTTACAGTGAGAGAGCCATTTGTGCTCCAATTTGGAGAAGATATCCAATGTAACTTTACTTAAATCCATTGCTTCTCAGAACCCTCACCTCTCTCAGAGACTTTATATTAAGAAAGAAGTATTGAATGTGTTACAGGTGTGTGTAAAGTGTGTGAGAGAGAGAAAAGGAAAGAGTGTGTCACGCTTTATTGTTGAGAGGATTAAATGGCTCAAGCGAAATGGTGCACGTTACGCACTCTACCCTCTTTCTATCCCTATCTCAATCTCTGCTCTATCTCAATACACTGAAAGGTGCATTTGGAATTGGTAGTGGAGGTAGTTAGTTATATACGCCACTTGCTTCTCTTTCTTCCTTATTTTATTTTATTTTCTATTTCATTAATAATTATTTATTACAATTGGAGCTTTTATTTATTTAATTAAAGATATTGATTTTGTTTCTTCTGACGTGTGAGGACAGAGTTTGTACGTGCAGGCTGCGCGTGCAGTTATCGGGTTGCGGGACGCGCCAACTTCGGCTTGGCTTATGCATGCCCAGTACTACTATATTGTAGTAGTATCTACTATCTAGTTTTCTACCACCTCCACCAGCACAACAGTTATTAATTATTCCTCTGATGCCATCTTCACTGTTTTATATTTTTCAGATTCGATCTGGATTTGTGCTTGTTTTATTTGACTCCTGAGGAAGATGACTAGAAATTTATAAGAAGCCACGGAAGCAGCAAGAAAATTAATGTGAAGAAATTAAATTTCATACATTATTGGTATAAATAAATAAATAAACATGATGCTCTCGCTAATCCCAGCAAGTAGTAAATACGGGACAAAGATTACATGTTTCACTTCCTGTTCCGCTCTATGTATCAGGTCAATCACAATGCTGCTATATGAATAAAATACAAAATTTAAAAATAAAAATTAACACAAAGTAAAATTTTGTTTGGTGTGAGACAGAAAATAAGGCAGAGAATGAGACATGTGATACGTGTCCTTAAATACAAAGGGAAGCATACATCAAAACAGCATCCCGACGTGAATGTCTAATGAGAATATTGTTGGGGATGGGGTATATTTGTACTTTTCACCATGCAAGTAGCATGAATATGTAAATGCTCTAGTTCTCTCTTGTTATTAATGTTGGGAGTTAAATGATAAAAATATCCCCAACTTCACTACACAAGAAATTGAGGCTGTTTCAATGAAGCATGCATGGCCCCATGTATTATTTGGATCTACAGGAAAATACTATTTTTACTCAGTATTAAAAATAAAAACATCATTGAAAATGTAAATAGAATAAGAGAATAAAATGTTTTGTTATACATATAAGAAGATAATTTATCTCTTAAAATTAATTCGTTATTTGATATTGTCTTATTTTCTTTCCCTCTACAAATTTTCATTTTAAAAATAAAAAATAATTCATATATATGAATGTTTATTGGATAGGTGGGCCATGATAGTTACAAGGTCTTTCTCAATAGTTTCACTGCCTTCTATTTTCTCCTTTGAATAAAGTAACTTTTATGACCAAATAAAGATAAGATCCTATGAAAAGCAAATAAAAAATTAAACTTAAATGTTCAAGTGATCTGCTGCCAAACTGTTTGAATCCTAATGATAGAGAATATTTATTATTTTCACCTTTTAAATGATTATCATCATATTATTCAAGAGATCTTCATATGCTAGAAATAGATTGGAAAGATTTTATTAAAGTAGAAAAATGGATATTGAAAAAATCCGGAGAGAGGAACCCAGCAAACAGGTGCCACCATTCCAGCTATTTGTAGATACAGGATAGCCATTATTGGAAATTAAGAATATCATGTGGGAAACAAGATCCATACATAGTGAAGAAGCTATTATTATAATCAAATAACCATGTTTATTATTAAGTGATTATAATTTCAAAAAGGATTATTAGTCTAATGCCAATTTACCCTGACCGTGGTAATGATGTGGATCAAAGTGGGATAAAATGCACTACTTTTATGATATATCAAGGTATATAGAACCAGATGAAATTCAAAATCCAGATAACAATGATGTTTAACTTCTTGTATATAGATATGTGACAACTTTGCTACAAGTTTGAGGTTCATAACATATATATAGCATCCATACTTTGTGCTATAAACCTTAAAATCTGTTGCTTACAGACTTACTGTTCATACAATTGAACAACAAAATGATTAAAATATGCTAAGGTGATCTGGACCTACACGTGTGATAACAACATGCAATAGTGACAATGAGGCACCCCTATAGGCTTGATGAATGTAGAGTATGATTGACCTTTATATGAAGCTTCTGTCCAGCTAGACAATGGCCACTATTGCTACAAATGAAGTAGAAATCCCCTTCCTTTGTAAGGTTGATGGAGTCAGAGCCAGAATGATAGAAGGCCTTTGCAGAATTTGTGTCACAGTGAATATAGTCATGGCGGCTCACCTCCATCACATCAAGGTATTGCTTGTGGTATGAGAAAACTAAATGTTTACACTCACTATTATTATTATTCTATGATTAATGAACATATATGATACATAACCGGATACGATTGAGTTGTATATATCATTCATTATAAATAATCATCCAATACAAGACCATGCAAGTAATCATTACTTCTCATCAGTGGCAATTGTAATATATTCCAATTTGAATATATAAAATATGTTCAATGTAATAATTTGGAAGATTTCATTAGATCATATTCATGATTTAGATGCATACATAAGTGAATGCAAATGTGGGAGAGTTTATTAACAGGACTTAAAGATTATGAAAAGGAAAAAAATGTTAAATAATAGGACTCACTGAGAGTATCACCGACATGGAAATTCTTGGTAGAAGCCCAATTTTTGTAATCTGGGTGGTCAATGATAGTCCATCCAGCAGAATCTCCCACTCTGTAAACAGCACTATTGGAAAACACAGAAAGACTAATCAATATCACAGTATAAAACAATATTAACATAGCCATTAGATCCCTTGTCGATATAATGACCGATGAGCTAGATTAAGATTAAAAGAGAAAACCAAATTAAAAGTTAGAAGATACATGCAGAAGAGATGTAATTTAAGAAGTTTAGTCACTGAAATTGTGTGAAGTACAGAATTAATTAATCTACACATCTTATGGGATGCCACCTAAATAGAAACCGAAATTGATCCAATTAAGGGAAATTGGTGACCCAATTTTTTCTTCAAGATACTCCAAACCAATGACATAAAAAATAAAACAAAGGACTTGTTTACTATACAAATAATGTCACGCTAGAATCAACAAATTGAACGTTCAAGGTGCGGGGTGTCAAAATTGGAATGAAATTAGATGGCACACACTTTATCTGATAAATAATATATTGACTATACCCAAAAGTAATTTCGAATTACTCCGCTAGATAAATCTTATTTGTGACAATAAAGACCGTTGCCACAAACAAGGCAGAATGAGAAATTTGTTATTATCCGCAAAGAAAAAGATGTCACTGATGGCAAGCACTACTCACATTCGCTCATTCAACTTCCATAACTCCATTCCACTACCAGGCGCGTCTTCTCTACGCTCCTTCACATCTTCTTCACACTATGTCACTCTTAAGCTCCCTACTATTACTACTACCTTTACACCTCTCCTTTCCACTGCCTTCCAATTTCGTACGACGCCGTTTGTGAGGGCTGCAACCATGGATGAAATTGAAGCCGAAAAAGCCTCTATTGAAAAAGATGTTGTATGTCTCTTTCTTCTATCAATAATAAATCAATAATAAAGCGTCCTTTAATTCCTTACTATCTATATATGCTATTTTATTAATAGAAAAACAGGATGGAAAGGACTATCGAAAATGTTCGCTCAAATTTCAATTCCATAAGGACCGGAAGATCAAACCCTGCTATGCTTGACAAAATTGAGGTATTTCATAACTTTTTTTTTTCATTTTTATTTTATTTTGTTGGTAAGCAATTTGGTGATTTGTTTGTAGGTGGAATACTATGGAAGTCCCGTTAGTTTGAAGAGCATTGCTCAAATTAGCATCCCTGACGCCTCTTCTCTTTTGGTTCAGCCATACGATAAATCAAGGTATCATCTGCACTTTCAAATTCTATAATCTATATCACAAATGTACATTCAAAATTGATTATAAACATTAAACATGTTGGGACTAGTCCCACATCGCCTACTTCATTGTTTCGGGAATGATTTAAATACATGGGCTACTCTTCTCATAGTCCATTGGTTTTGAGATGGAACTTAACAAAACTGATGTTACCCATGCTTACTTTATACTTCTACTTAGTATATGCTATGTTTGTATTGGTCTATGTGGCATAATTCTTTTACATTACTCGTTCATTCAGTATATAGGCGTTAAGCTTGTTTGAGTCATTCTTCAATAACATGATGTAAACGTTTAACAAATAAACAACTGTGATTGAATGTGTAAATATTGTATCTTGTATGTCCAGTAATTCTTAGTGAAGGCTTGGTCACTCTATTGTTTTTCAGCTTAAAGGCTATAGAGAAAGCCATAGTTAGCTCTGATGTTGGTATGACTCCAAACAACGATGGAGAAGTGATACGGTTGAGTATCCCTCAGTTGACATCGGACAGGAGGAAGGTATTTTCCATATTCATTGATGTTCTACTGTCTAAGTTCACATCTTTATCAAATTCCTCGTCACTTCTCATCCTTTCCCTGCTCATTACATTTGAACTTGCACTGAATGAAATGTAATCCTTCTAATTGATTCTCACTTACAATTTAATTATTAACAAAATGACACGGCCCATGTCTTATATACCTGCGAGTCCATGGCTCATGAGAAAAGTGATCTCTCCATGACAAGAATTACTTAATATTCTTGTCCATAATTCCAGTGAATTGGTTCAGTTGTTGAGTTTTTTAAGTTTACTAGAGTACTTGATCAGTTCCATATCTTTATAATGTTTTTTAAGATATAAATTCCAGGGATCTTCTGAAGGCGTACATGAATATCTGGGTTTCATTATTTAATCTGAATAATGAAAGTAATGATTTTTTTTTCTTTGCAGGAGCTTTCAAAGATAGTGGCTAAACAAACTGAAGAAGGAAAGGTACGTTTAATATCATTAACAGTGGGGATAGGGACTTATTTTTTGTTATTGCCAATTGAAAATTTGGAACTTCTTTCATGGCTATCCGGGAAGGAACTTAAGTGTTTGTCTCTGAGTTGAGTTTTCGATGTGAAGGAAGGGAATGGGAAGGCTTCAGAGCATCTCACAACTGTATTTCATGGCTCACAAGTCTTCTAATTCCCCTATTTCTCCTCCAAAACCCAACTCGTAAATGGACCCTAAGTCCATTCTTGAAGCTTGAATCGCAAGAGAAGAAAAATGTAATGGTTTGTGAGAATTAAGATTGCTTATTAGTTGGTTGTAATAAATATCACTTGCTATGTAAATAATATTGTGTTACATGTTATATGTTTTAGGATAAATTTCTGATTAACTAACATTATTTGTAAATTCCATTTGAATGATTGGGACTATTTTTCGTAGGTGGCACTGAGGAACATAAGAAGAGATGCATTGAAAGCTTATGAAAAACTTGAGAAGGTTTAAATCATTGAATTACTCACATTTCTTAACTCTCCTGTAATTGTTTCCTTGTCTCCCATTCTCCCTTTCAATGTTCTGTTGTAATTTTCTCATAGGAGAAAAAGCTCTCAGAAGATAATGTGAAGGATCTGTCAAGTGATTTGCAGGTAACTTGATACAACACTATATTATCGTATAGGATACTATGAATCCATTTACAATTCCTGCCACCATCTCTCTTTTTCTCTGGTGATGGGGGAAATAGTGTGAAATGGAACAATCACAAAACCAACCTGCAAGGTGCAATGAACAATGTGACAAAATGAATGACTCCCCTGCCCCAGAAAAAAAATAAAAGGAGGAAAGAGGGAGTCAATATTTCTCACTGTACATGTGCTTTCATATGTACAAAAAAAAACTAAAATAGTCCAATGTTTGATTCCATATGTACAATACCGAAATTGGGTTTTTGGAAGGCTCTTACACATGACATTTTCTGTTTATTTTATTTATACCTCAGGAGATACTTTTCCTATTATATTGCAGTGAACAATTTAGTTTTTGTTCACTTGTTTGTTCAATATCAGTGAGTTTTCGATAATAGCATAGTTAATTTACCTTATCATATTTTAGGTAAATGATGGAATTTTTAAGTCAAGCTAATGCTTATGTTTTAAAATTAAACATAGACAATTTTCGCTCTTTTTTTCTTCTCATAGTGATTGTTTTATCTCTATGCAGAAGCTGACAGATGGGTATATAAAGAAGGTTGATACCATCTACAAACAGAAGGAGAAGGTATTATATATTTCCACTCAGCTGATACATTAATTAATAGCTTATGTCAGATGGTAGATTAATGAGATGCTTAAACATGTAGATATGACAAGGCTTCTTTTGTAGTAATTATACTTTAGTAATTACTTCTACAAGTTTCCCCTCTCTTTTGTCAATTCTACTGTGTCAGTTTCATGTTTTTACATACAGTGGTGTGTTATGTTCTTGGAATTAGCATTCTTCGAGGTCTCTACACATGACGTTTTGTTAGGACATTGTTAATGGGTAAAAGCAGTGAGTCACTTAGTTTGTTCTGACATGTAGTCTTACTCCACAGATATGCATATCATGAAAACTGGAAAATGTAAAAGAAATCTAAGGCTTGGATAATGCTTTAATCCTTGTTGTAGTTGGTTATTGTATATTCCCTGCTTAATGGTCATCGATAGTAATTTTTCTCTAATTTTGTTTGTACTACCTGACTTTGGTATAATTATTTAATCTTAAAAATTAAGCTCTTGTCCTTATCTTTCAGGAGTTGTTGACAGTTTGATGCATTGATACAAGAACTAAATGTCGAGTTCACTCTAAAGGAGGTCAAATTATGTTTGAGTTAATGTCTGATGTATATTTTTGTATGTGACATGGAAGACAACTTCAGGAATTAGACCCTCCTAATTTTGTGAAAAATTACCTAATTGAGTTCCTTAAATCTGCTTATGTTCTACTTCGTTGCAAATTTTTACATAGCCAGCCCAAATAAATTATGTTAGCTTATGAAAAGGGAAAAGAGTCGTGATATACATAAACAACGTGACTGCTGCACTAGGTTGTTGGCCTGAAGCATGTAGAAATACTTGTTATAAACGATATGATTATATGATATTTCAATGGTTATCTGATTGATGAAATTTCTGATATGAGATTTTAAATTTTAATGTTAATTAATTAAAAGAAGATTTAATTTTGCTCGGTTTTCATCCTCATGAGATTTCTAATAGGACATTGTCATATTTGTTTCATCTTCAGGAAATTGACAGCATAATTTGTCCCTCACTTTCATCCAACAAATTATTGTTTTCATGGTACTAATATACAGATTAAGTTTTTGTATAATACCATACGATAAGGATCATTTAAGCTAATATTCATTTATCCTTCCAATCATCAACCAATACGTAGGTTTCATTCGGTGACACGTCCTTAAAATATCGTTTGATTTTGGAGGTTTTTTCTAACCTTAAACTAACACAGATGGTCAACAAAGATATGCATTCTCAACCCAACATATATATATATATATATATATATATATATTCAAAGAAAAAGAGATTCCTGCATTTTATTATTATTATTATTACTAGTGTGTCTGAAAGATCCGCATTCTTTATTTTATATTTTATTTTATACAATTAGAATGTTTATGTATTAAAAGTACTTTATCTTTAAAATGTATTTATTATAATTCAATCTAATGTCAGATGGTTGATTAATGTGTTAATGATAATTACTTAGGATTATATGTTTTTTTTTGTGTAGAAATTAAAAAATGTAAGGGCAAAGTAGGAAAATAGAAATTACATCATAGTGGTAGTTATTTCATGTTTTGGCTTTATATATAGTATAGATATTATTATTTTATAATATATCAAACTTCTATTTTTAACTCAACAAGGAAATGTCGATAATGTCCAACATAACTGACATATTACTAGTTTTCTTAAACACAATGTTAAGTTTGATTCTTTTCTATTTTGTGTCTCAAGAAAAAAAACTGTATTAATAAAGGGGTAAAAATAGAAGTTTGTTGAGGGGTAAAAAACTATATACCTTGAAAGGGGATTAGTATTGTTGAGTGAAGATTTGTGTGCACTCAGAGACAAATTCAAGTGGGGACATGCATGATTTTATGAATATATGGAAGGGGAGTTTTAGCTTCAATAAAGTGAATTAAAAAATACCCATATGAACTTTCCTTGTTTACATCTAACAAATCTCTGTATTTGTTGCCATTTATCATCTTCTTTTGTATCCTTTAGCATGATTTGCAGCATGCAATAGGAAAGTGCTTTTCTTTTTCCTTTCCTTTCTTCCTTTTACTTTTTTAAGGGATCAACTCTACCCAACCTGATTGATGATACTTATGTGAGATGTGAAGTATTTTGAAATAATCAAGGTTTAAAAACATATTTAAGAATAAGTGTAATATCTATGCATTGTCACTATAAAAATTTATATATATTCACTACATCACTTATCTTTAATTTGAATTAATTTTTGAAGATTCAATAATGATTAGGTATGAATGATATATGATTCAACTACTACATATTTTTTTTCCTCTTTTTAACAATTTACCTTAGCCTTTGTTTTAGGCATGAATTTGAAGTATGAATTTTGAAGAATTAAAACAATAAGAAAAATGTATCAAAAGACCGGGTAAAAGTTTTGTATATTGTGAGATTATCATCCATGATTGATTTTTAATTATCATTTATATTTAAAAAATATATAGATGAATAATATAGGACTATGAATAAATATTTACGCTAATATTATTAACACAAAAAATGATTATAGTAGATTTTACGTTTTCTTTTTCAATTATTCTTTGAAATGACCAAAGATTTGTTTACTAATTGGTTGGAGGCTGGACAATATTAAAATTCTGGGGTGTAGAGTGTAGTGGAAGGTTAATAATTGTTTAGCAATTAAAAACATTGTTTAGCAAGACACCTTAAATATATTTTAAAAGAATAAAAAATTGTCTAGTGGAAAGTTAGTATTTGAATAACAACACACTTTTAAATTATTTAAAAAGAATAAAAAAAATTAAAGTCGTGACCTAACTTTTTTTGAACATTGGTCTAGAGTGTTCCACCATACAGCTTGCAATAGAAACATTAATAAATAATTTCGTCATCCCCTAACTGAGATAAATAAAAATAACAAAGCATTATCAGAATGATCCTTTTTTAAAATATGAATAAAACTCGAAAATAATGAAGATATTGTTGTTGTTGTTGTTTCCTAGTCTATTTTAATATTCTATTCTTAATCATGGCGACCTCCACGATTTACAAGAAGACAAATTCACATTCCCGTAAGTCTTTCACTATTCAAGAATGCAACTCCAACGTGGAACAATCAAAATAACCAATGTTTGCCACTTCAGATACGTCCAAATAAAATTAATATTTCTACTTTTTGAATTCAAAGACACCTTGAAACCGATACCTTTCATTAACTTAACATTATATTTCTCTCTTTACCTTTATTACTTGTTTGTTTAAGTTGAATGAGTGGGTTTGTCTTAACCCACTAATATATTTTATTGTTTTTATCATAAGTTGTGCATGTTCTTTAAAATATATATTATATCAACATATAAAACTAACTTAGGTCAAAATACAATAAGTTCAACTAGCTAGTTTAATAATAAAGTATTATACTAAAATCTCGGATTGCGATTGATCATGTGCAGGTGAATTGAACCCATTAATGAATCACCAAAACTCATTGAAGGTGCGCATAAAAAATTGGTTTTATATCTTAATCACCAAACCATTATCAAATAATTTTTTAGTATCTGGCAAGTGGACCGAAGGGTGGACCCTCTCATATCCTAGGGCTTCACATAATTTATTATATGTGTACTTCTGTTCTTTGATTATTCATAAAGGTATTTCGATTTAAACAAATCAATTTTATAATTGAATTTTTTTTTAGGAAAAGCCAATGAAAGATGCTTTTATTAATTCTTTTTTCAATATTATAATTTTATTCATGCTTTTGTATAAATTAAAGTATAAAATGACGTGTACTTTATTTGTTTTCTTTTTGGGATAAGGTATAGTGTTTGCTTTTCTTAATATAAGTATTACAAGTATATATATAATAATATTGAATTGAATAAGTCTTGCAATAAAATAGTACCCTTTTCTCTTGTACAAAATTACAAAGGAAGTAAGTGTCGTAATCAAGGATTTAACTATATGACAAACCGAGGATAAAGGCATCTTCGTGCATGAAAAAATTAACATAATATAATTCTAATGATAGTTTTGAAATTAATGATATAAAAATATATAACATAATGTTATAACCCATAAGCAAATATTGGAAATAGATTCTAGAGTTTCTCTTCATCTTGCGGTGGATCTTTGTCTGGTCCTACTTATCACTGTTATGCCTTAGTCACTCATATATAAATCCACAAATGCTAAGTCAAAATTGGATGGTTCAAGTAGATGTATGAATCACTTAACTTGGTTAACCCATTATGATATTTTTATTTCGTATATTTCACTTGTCGTCTTATATTGCTTGTTTCTTTTCTTTAAGAAGATAATAATGGAATCACTTTCCTTCCTCATTTGTTAGTTTCTAGTATATAGGTGGTAGAATGGAGCCCCATCTAATAAAATATTAATAGATAAACAAAACAAGTTTAATGTATAGAAACAACTTGCATATAAACTTATAAAAAACTCCTTTAAGATGACATTTGTGTGTAGAAAGTGGAAAAATAAGATATAATCACACTTCATTTATTTAAAAAAAAACATTAAAATATAGATTCACTACACTTTTAAAATTAAAAATGGCTATACCTACCTCAATACATTCACTTCAACAAAAAAACTCTACACGTATGAGCTGTATTATTTTTGTTAGGAAAATTTTCTCAGGGAAAAATGGTGTGCATCGAAGATGTTATGTTTTTTTATATATTATTCATCATTTGTTTTTTAAAAGTTAATAATTTTTAACTCTTTAATGCAAAAAATGCATATAATAATGTATTTACAATATAAAAAAATTATATTAATAGTACATGGTATAAATATCACACAAACCGTGGTATTAAACTATATTTGTTTAAGTTCATATTAAAAAATATAGGCCAACAATCTTGCCACCCAAGTCTAATATATAGTTTAATTCCAATATATATTAATTAAGAAATGGTCATTGTTGTTTAGTTTAGTAGTACTATATATTTTCATATTTTATATACACCTTACCCTACTCAACTGCAACCCACTTACCAGCTGGATTATTTGGGTTGATGCTTACACACACGCGCATCTTAAATGCGTGAGCGTGGACAAGGGAAGGGAAAACGTGAACGTATTTATTTATTAATTATTTAATAATAATAATTAAATCTGAAAGAAGACTGGACATGACTACTTTGGTTGATACTCCATCTGACAACCACGTATCTGCCACGTTCGCACCGTCAAATTCCTACCGTTAGATTATATCAATTTAAAGGAAGTTTAACGAGCTCAAGTTTATTCTCGAATTTTGATAATTAATATATATATAGAAATAGATATGAAAACGATTTAATATAAAAAGTATATAAATAATAATTATTGGTGTATCTATCAACCTTTTTTTCTATTATTTATAATATGTACTTTACATATAATAAATATCTAATTAATAATTATTTTATTGGAGAAAATAAAACAATTAACAATGTCACTATATCTCTCCTAACCCATTCTTATTTGTGATACAGAGTATGTAATCTTTACATGCAATAATATGATGTTTTATTTGAGAAAATCATTGATCCATATTCATAATTTTAACTATTATGTCAACTATTCTAACATGGTCAAAAAATTAAAATCAAAGAACAAATAAATTTGAACATATAGTAGTTAACATTATATACAAAAAGTTTATACAAAGTCGTTTTAAAAATACTTTACATGTCTTGGTTGTAGTTGATATTAAAAGTATTCTTCTTAAAATGAGAAACATTCTGAGGCTAATTGTACAATGTAAACAAAAATATAAATTTGAAATATGTAATTTATGTTATGATAATTAGTAATTGTTTTGGCTTTATAGATAATATAAATATAAAAATATAGAAATAGAATAAAATATCTCATTCAATCACAAAAATTATAACATATGTCATATTCAATTATTTTATGCAAAAAATTCTAAAAAATAAAAAAATAATATATATGTCATGATTCTAGTTGTTAGAGAAAATAATTTATCATTTTATATGAAAAAACACTTTATCCTCATATAAAAATATAAATATATCATAATAAATTTAAGAGTTAATTACACTCACATTAAGTTTTAGTGAAATTACACAAATTACCCCTCTCATTTTTGTTCTTACACAAACTATCATTTTCTCTTACACGAAACACCCATAATTTTGTACATATATTACCCTGATGAGATATAAGTGTAATATTTTAAACAAAAAATATTTGATGTGTATAACTAAGTTAAACAAAATATTGTATATTGTATAGATAAATATTATTAAGCATAATGTTACTGAGTCTAACTATATTGCACTAAAATTCAACTAATTTGTTTAATGAAATGAATATTTAATTCATGAAAAAATTGATTCATGAACCTCTACCATCAACATTATATGCTTTCTATAAAAGTGAAAATCATATTAAATTACCACCATTATTATCCAATATTTAATAATTGTCGTTATAATAAAATTAAAAGGTAAAGAAATAGGGAGCAGTTAGTTTTTCCTTCATAAGGGTGAGGTTATGTTGTGAAAGTGAAAGAAGACTAGAATAGAGAGTGGGTACCACCACATGAGAGAAGGAAGAAGAAAGTGACGATGGAGAGAAATAGAGAATCAAGAAGATCATCTTCCATGGCTAATGGATTTCCCAAACGCAGGCATAAAGCTATTTCTCTCAAAGATTCTTCTGGTATCAACACCTTCCTTTCTTCTCTCTCCTCTTCTTTCTATTTCTCTCTTTGTGTTTCACTCTTTTTCTATTCTATGTATGTGTTTGTTTCATAGATGATAGAGCGGTGGTTGAAACTTCAAGTAAGAGAGGAATGAATCCAGATAGAGAGAGGGATTCATCAATTATGAACAAGAGGAAGAGGAGAAGAAGCTTTAACTCTCAATCTCACACAACCGATGATGACAGCGCCGGAAATGAACAAGACGATGTTCAAGACGCCGGAATTTCTTTTACGCGCTCTTACAATACGACTTTGTCTAACTCCGATCAAAACCATCGCCGGAACTTCACGGCTGCTAAACCACCACCGCAGCCACCGTTGAAAGTTACTGATGAAATGATCGGTGTGGCAGTGCCAAGGAAGGCTCGTTCAGGTGATTCTCAATCCAATGCGGTTTTCTAATAACGCTTTATTTCGTTTGTTTTTTTCCTTTATAAATTTTGTTGTTTGATGTGTTTCTGTAGCTTCTGTGAGAAGGTCACCTGCTAGTGGCGGTGAAGAGCATAATTTCCGGCAACCGTCGAATTCTCCGGGAAGAGACTGTGTTGACCGGGTCTCGCCTTCCTTTTCTTCGAAGACGGTACATGCTTGTATATATTTATTTGATTCGATTTCTCCTGAAGAACCGAGTTTTGAGTTTTTTGATTTGAGGTGTATGGTATGTTGCAGAAAGCGGTTGCATGTGTTGCTAAGACATCAACATCGTGTTCATCAGATATGGACATTGAGATGGCTGAGCTTCTATTCGATTTGATGACTTCAAAGAACCACAAGTTGAAGGATGTTGGTGGGTTTTAATTTTTGAATTTTTGTATAATCTTCTTCTTCTTCTTCTTCGATCTTTTATTGATTTATTGAAATTTTATTACCAGAGGAGAAGAAAGTGGAAGACTGCAATGCATCTGCAGATTTGGATTGCCATGAAAATGGATCAACAGAGGCTCCAAAAAAGGACACTGGGAAAGACAATTTGAATCTAGGTGCTGGATGTGATGGTGTTACAGCAAATAGAAGATCTATCTCCCCCACAATGGAATCAACATCATGCTCCGAGTTGGATTTTGATAAACAGGATTCAGCTTCTGCTAGAGTGTGAGCACCAAACCATGATAATTTTCTCTTTTCTCGCTCTTAAGCATAATTGTTTGGATAACTGATTATTGAGTATTGACCCCATTTTCTTGTGGATGAATTTATTAGGCTGTCTGAGGCCAAACACAAACGAGCAGACAAATTTGAGATTGATCTGATGGTGAGGATCATTTTTATTCACATTCCAATTACATTTTCCCTTGGTTTTTGCTGTCAAATATCTGAAGAAGATTGCCTTTTCAACAGGCTCCTCCCTCAATGATGCTATCCCCAGATGGGGGTGATTTATCAAAGGGTGATTGCGCGTCAAAAATCAAAGCCTTGGCACTGGATGTGGAAATGGTGAGTAGGCTGACCGTGAATCTTATAAGTATTTCTGTTCACCTTTTCCTCCGTTTCATAGTTCCAACTTGTTACAACTTATGATTTCTGATCCAGAAGAAGGGAGATAGTGTCAAGCTTGAAGATAAAGTGGAAAGATCAGTTAAGAAAGAGAAGTCCCTGGAAGAAACTGAAGAGGCAAAGATGCTTGATTTTAAGGAAAAGAGGGATGTGCCAAATCACGATTTGGAGAACTCAAACAATGATAGTGACATAAAGACAAACGTTGCAGTAGAAGAGCAGGATAGAAATAAGGAACAACCTACTAAATCGTCAAATCCCAGAGTGGAGAAAACTGGTAATTTGTTTTTTTAAGATATGTTTACAGTACCTCTAGTTCTGGCCTATTTATTGATTAGAAGTCTCTCAACTCCTTTTCTTTTCTTCTCCAGTTCAGTCTAGTTCGGTGCCTTTATTAACAGCTGTATCAGGACGGCCAAACAGTCTCTTTTCTATAGGGTATTAGATCGTTAATATGTTTTTTCTTCATTCCGATGCTTCTCTAATTTCAATAATGTGACTGCTAATCAAACAATATGATTGGCAGATACAAGCCGCACTTGCAGACAGTTTTGAAGATGGATAAAACCACAGCATCGTCAACAGAACTACAGGTATTATTATTTCTCACAAAATTCGTTCATCTAATTGTGTACTTATTTGAGTCTGTTTTTTTTAACTTCACGTTGTCAAAATAATAAACCGTGTGGCCTATTTATGAGGAATGTATCAGGAGTTCATGACTAATTCCTGCATAATTCAAACATGCAGCATGCGGATTTTGTTCTCTCTCAACCCCAACCAAAGAGATGTGCAACTCATCAGTACATTGCTCGTAATATCTTCTTACACCAGCAATTTTTAAAGACGAAATCCCTTTTGCCAGCTTCTTTTGGCACTGCTTCTCTGTGTAGCACAAACGCAAACACTGTGCCCTCCACAGAAAGTATGGTAGATGGGAAACAATCTTCAAAACACTTGTCAAGTGTAAACCAAAGCATGCAAGGGAAAGTATCGGCTGCGCTCGCAAGCGACCCTACTCTTGCTGCAATTAAAAATTCTAATAATACTGATGGAATTGATTCAACACAGAGGATGCAGTTTGTGCTCCAGCAAGTTCCACATCCTGGGTCAACCAGCAGTCTGGTGGTAAGGTCTTGTCATCCAATTGCTTCTATCTAGTTCAAAAGTCGGGTGTTATATATTTACTGATTGCGTTGATGGCCTTTATTTGGGAAAGTCATGCGCTTTTATTTTTAACCGTTGCAGGGTCCTGCTTTCCCATTTTCTCCTGGACAGCATCAAGCAACATTAGCAGCAGGTACTAGTCAGGCAGGAGGTGAAAATTCCACCAGCAGTGCTTCCTCACATAGTAAGTCCCATAGTTCAGCTGTTGGATCTCTTGGTAACTCCCCAACTTTGCCAGAAGTTGCAACTACGAGGAGCTTTAGGTACCCAAAAATTTCAACCAGTGATACTCCACATGTGACAACAATTCAGAATAATGGGTATTCATTCCCTCTTTCAAATTCTCTTGGAGCAACTGCAGCGACCAGAGGTACAAGCCCTGCACAAGCAACACATATAATAAATGGGCCTTTCTACTCTTCTCAAATATTCCATCCTCTTCAGCATCCACAACAGCACCCTCACTCGCAAGCACTGGTTCAATCAAGTTATCTTACCGCAAGCACACCAAGTGGTTCATCATCCCATAAGAAGCCGCAGGGTGGACAAGTTAATGGCAACAATATTTTGACCTCTACAACTGCACAACCACAACATTTGCAAAAGCAACAGACCTCACTGACCCATCATCGCCAGTATGGGAATGAGATGAGTGGAGAGAATGCCTCTTCTGTTGCTAATCGAACATCTTACCCCTCAAAGAATGTGCATGGGCATAATAACTACACAATTCCAGTTCAGCCAGTGAACCTTTCTTTCAGGCCATCTGCAACATCAGATATTGTCAGTGGCAATGGTGAAAACTTTGGTGACAAGCAGCGACAGCAACAGGCTTCAAAGGGGGGAGTTGAGGTTGTACCATCTCAAGCATTTGCAATATCATTTGCTGCATTTAACGGGACAAACATTCCTTCAAACCTTAACTTCTCATCCATAGCGCAGAACCCAGTTATATTTCAAAGCCTGCCTGATATTGCATGGCAAGGATATCAAGCTGCAAGTATGTCTCAAACTACTCCGCAAAAGACTAATTCAATCACTGAAGGGAAGAGTGGAGGTAATTCTTCCCACCAAGATGGTGAAAAGAAAACCACTCATGGGAAGTCATCAACCAATGGGCCAACAACCCTTGTTTTTGATAATTCATCAAATAATCTTAACTTTATTGTATCTCCGACCAATGGAAACTGGCCTAGTCACTCCATTGCTTCAACTGCAATGACAAGTGTCCCTCTTTCTAGTAATGCTTCAAATTCTCAGCAGCCATCACAACTGCATCAGCTTCAGAAGCAGCATGTTATGCAACGGCATCAACCTGCTATGGCTACTCGATACAATGCATCAGCTTCCATTGCTACCACAAAATTTCCTAACAATGCCCCTCTTTTCTCACAAACTGTTACTCAATGCAAAAGTTCTAACCAAGGTTCTCACTCCAAGAGCTTGGGAAGAGCCGTAGATTCTCATGTTCACCAAACATCTGGTATTACATCCAATGCCCCAACCCTCAAAAGTTTTTCTCAGGAGCAAGGAAGAGTTTCACAGGGTCATATGCAAATTTCTTTTGCGGGAAATTACATAACCTCCCTGCCAGCCCAAGGACAACAGCTACTCAATAATAATCAGCCTTTGTATACAACAGCTGCAGGAACTCAGCTTAATGAGGGCAAGTTGAAGCCGAGCTCAGAGGGAAGGAATGTTCGCCAGTGAACACATCACAGATGCTACCAATGGAGAACTCTTCTGCTTGGAATGGCCAAAAAAATTCCCCAGTTTGTGGGAGAAACGTCCCAACAATCTTAAGCTCATGCCCCAGCCACATATCAGCAATATACCCGGGAGACCCTTGCCACTACTACACGTAGTTTGCAGCGAAAGATAGATGGGTGAAGTTTTGGTTGGCTTAGCAGCCAGGCCCTGGAGTTTTGCTTGCAGTTCTTGTAAAAGGTAGCAATAGTATATGGAAGGAGTAAAGCAATGTTGATGTGGGTGATAATGAAAGGAAATTGGATTCTTCATTGGGTGTACAATTTTGAAATAGATGTAGGGACTGCTATCCTGTCATATTTCTTTGCTTGTTGCCCTCTTGAACACTCTCGTGGGGTTAGTGAAGTTCACACATCAAAGCAATTATATTATGTATATATCTATGTTATAATGTTGTTTTGCTCCCATAGCAAGAAATGTACCTATATTCATTTTTTAAATGAAAAAACCCTTGCCTGTATTACTTTCAATTTTGTTGTTATTACAAAGGGTGAATTGGTAGGAGACATTGAAAGCTACAAATGAGATAAAGCAGAGTCAAACTTAGTTAGAAAACGCAACAAAGAAAAGCCATTATATTGCTTATTCAAATCAAATTCATTGTAACAGTCACATGCACCAAGTCTCCTAGATATCGAGCTTGAAGTGAAGTCTACTGAATATGGCTCCCTTAGCATATATAGACAACATAAAAATTAGGGAGACAATAAAAAAAACATATGATACAAAACGTGAGTAGCAGATGGGCAGACTCATGAAACCAATTATCTCCTCTATTTATCATGACCCTGCGACAAATGGAAAGAAATAGATTAAGTTTCATATACAACATATACTATCAACTACTTTATACAAGTCTTATCCCCCAGTTAATGCCAAACCCTCCTAAGGTTTTTGATATAACATATTCTATAATTACTGCGTTGAATCTGTGATAATATAGCAACGTCATGAATATGGAGATTGGATACAGCGTTCTCAGAATATCATACTGGTCCAATATGGTAATGTAATGTAGGCAATAATAGTGATGGCGAACAGTGCCACGAGATTTTTTTTTAATTCGGTCTTCCGCATTAAAAGGTGAAGTTGTAACAAGTTAATTTATACAAACACATTCGTGAAAGGAATAAATTTGGATCAAATCACCGATTTCATTATGGCCTTGTGGAACTAATGTTCTCTATCATGAATAGATGGGATAGGCATTGGAAGAATGAAACAGGTGAAAAGATGAAACTGCATAAGCAGTTGTATAAACAAGATTGCATGATCGACATATACACCTGTATCTTAGTGACAATAGATGAAATGGCTTCTGTTTCCCAATTTAAAGTGCGATATGTTAATTTAAGGTCGTAAGATTATTGAAATCATTCACGTTGTTTTGTTGGGCGAGTGACAGCATGTTTTTTCCCCTTCAAATATTATGTGCATCTCACCATCTAACATCTCCTGTACCCTAAACATGATAACATCACTTGAACTACTCTCTATGACACTACCCTGTCACTTCATTTGACTGATAATGAAAAATAAGATGCACAATCTTTATCGGTTTGGATAACAATGGAAAACTTAGTTGAAGGAATTGCTTCAACTCTGGAACTAACATGTCTTCACACTCAGCTGCACTTCTACACAAAGGTGCAGCGCCTCCAGCTATCATCAAATTTGCTTGTAATTTGTAGTACCTTCATTAAGTTCTTCCAACTAGTTTCAAGTTTACATCTTTTGGTTTATGAAAATGCACAGACAGTGTTGGTACTAGCTAGCACTAAATTTCAATGGGATTGCCAATATGTATCCTTCGATTCCATTTATCTCACCCACAAACAACATCAAAACGGTGAAACCATCAAAATAACTATCACAATTCATTAAAAAATATACCAGGAAGAACTGTTCCATTCTGTACATGCAGTATATGTTCTTTACTATCTCTATAGGGAATTTGCAATGCCCTAGCATGAGATTAGGGCCACAAATATGGGAATGAACTTACACAACTGCAAGTCCAGCATCTTTAATGTCAGACAATTTTCTCCACTATTGGCAAATGGGTAAAGGGGCCACAAGATATCACTCAAGCACAACTCAAGTGATAAGGATAAGGTGGATAGATTCAAAACCGAATAAAGAAAAAGTTTGGGTAGAGAGATAAAGTAAAGGGCTAAAGGTCATTGATCAAAATCCCTTCCAATTCAAGACAGGCATAAATGAAGTGAGACTATTCACAGATAAAGTGAAGGCCAAAGAGCAATTTCTTTTAAACATAGACCTGATTTACACTTTCCCTAAAGGAGCCTTAAATTACGGCTGATGTAGACTGAAAAGCAGGAAACCACCAAGACCGATTTTTTTGAGTAAGTTTTATCTAGTTTGCCAAAGAGAAAGCAAAAAAGCTACTTGCCCTGTTGCACATCTATTTTCTTAACAATTCCTTGTAACATTGTTTTAATTTGATATAACAAATTATGAATGCGAGTAATATTTATACATATTGCATATGACTATAAGGCAAGGTGCAGGTGAGGTATGTCTCTCAAGTTCAGATCATATCAACAGGGTAGGGTTACTTCCAAAGTAAAGCACAAGTTATTCATGCATGAATCAGGGTTCTAGTAGTACAGGGATATTTTCCAAAACAGCACACATATTTATCAAAATTCCTAACCCACATATTTTCTTTAAGACACAAAGTAACTTGTGCGACATAGTTGCTTAAAAAGCAGATTTAATCATACTCTAATTCATCAGGAGTGATTGGTCGTTTAAGAGGGATGACAGATTTCTTTTCAACATCACGAGACAAGGCCTTCCTCATATCTGAAAACAATAAACAAATGATAAAAGATAAGTGGTAGTAAGAGCTTTGCTAAAGGAGAAGACAAGCAAAAACAAGAACATGAAAACCCACCTAATCCATCTTCTTCCCCGGAGTAGTAGCGTAGCACTCGCCGATATATCACATAACCAAGCTGCGGTGTAAATTAGGAAAGAGAAGATAAAAAAAGTAGGTACAATCCAAACTTTGGAGTCAAGAAATTCTAAAGAAATTCCAGCATACAATAATAAAAAATGTAGTAATTCCTAATTAATATGTAAACTGCTAATAAGAATAATAAACTTCAATCCACAACACACAATTACACAACAAATTAATATAATAATCATACTATCTCCTTGGATAGCATTATTTACCAAACTAATGTAGAATGAAGCAACAGTAACACATATTCATGTCTGAAAATGCTGTGTTGTCAATAATCATGAAGAAGGTCCTCCAAGTTATAAGATATTGAAGGAAAATTATTCAGTGGAAAATGAGGGAAGAGAAAATAAACAACATCAACGCATGCACTTTAACTCATGGGATAAGAGAATCCAAAGCACTAGGGAGATGTCCATGAATGGTCTAAATGAATAACTACATGAGCGGGCTTGGCACAATATCTTGCCAATTATTTTTCATGTGAGACTTATTTCACTCACTGTTGGATTTGGATATGACAATGACTGAAGCACATTTTATTAATTCATCATATGGCTGATTACGAAAAGGAAATAAATGAAAATGCAAACTAATAGCATTCAAAATTAAAAAATAAACCAACAACTAGTTTATCAGTATTTCAACTCCTAAATAATATAAACAAACCAAAACAAACTTATTCCAAAATTGAAAGCAAATCTTAGCAAATCAAACACATCTCAACAGTAACATCTAAAGACATACAAGGATAGAAGCATTACCTTTTCATACATCTTGATGGCAGGTGCATTTGATGCTCTCACAAAGAGATCGACAAAGTAAGCATTGTAGCTGCAACGATGTCATTCAAATCAAAACCATTGTGACAATCACAAAAGAGTAAAAAAGTATGAGAAGCATAAAATAGAAGAGAAACATAAAGAAGTGATAGATACTTGTTGTCACTGATGTTTTCCAATAGATTCATGAGTTTTTTGGCTAATTGCTGGCGGCGAAACTGAGGAGCAACGGTTACAGCAGTTACGTGACCATGCCAAGACTCTCCTTGACCTTCTACTTTGCCCATAACTATAACAAATCACATTATCAATAATAATAATTAGAAGAAGAAAAACAGCATTGTATGTTCATAATAATGTGATTGAGATAGCTTACTGTAACCCATGATTCGGCTTCCAGGAGCTAGTGCTACGTGGAAATAGTCAGGCCATCGAGCTAGATAGGTCATGTAGAATGACATGTTAAACTGCAATTAACAACAACATCATCATCACTCTAAAAAAAACATCCTAATCAATATTATTCATTCATTGCAAACCAATCTTACTTACAGTTTCTGTTAGGTGATCGAGATTCACATCAGTGAAACGAAGGAGATCATTGCAGCAGAACCTCCGCATCGTCGTCATATTCACACCGATTCAACTATCCTCTCTATCTATCTATCTATCATATTCACGTCGCACAGAATAAATACGACGTCGTTTAATCAGATATCATGTAATGGATGGGCCTAAAGTCCAAATGTAAAAGGGCTGCAGCCCAAGACGAAATTGAAGCAGTTAATGTGAAATGTGGTGAGTGCATGACATAATCATCAATTATCCTTTACCTTCTTCTTTTCTCTGATCAAATAAAATCAGTAGATGGATCTGCTGAAACAAGAGATTCTGAAGACACTGGCGGAAAGAGAGTCTTCAAGCGCGAATTAGAAGCCAAATCCCAACGCCATTTAAATTCCCCCGACTCCGCCGCTGCAACTGCCATAACAACATCATCCTCCACCAATACATCCAAAAACGCCACCTCCAATGCATCCGTACCCCTCACAAACGATCAGAACATCGACAATCTCGTCCTCCCGAAACAAGAGGTTATTCGCCGCCTCCGATTCCTGAAACAACCAATCACGCTCTTCGCAGAAGATGATGATGCCAGGCTGGACCGTCTCAAGTACGAAGAAGAATGATATGAGTGGAGATGGTGGATCAAGTGGTGTTGATGCGGATAAAGATTTGAAGCGAATGAAGTCGAATTTCGAGGAATTGTGTGGGGAAGATAGGATTCTGGCGTTTTTTAAGAAACTGTTGAACGAGTGGAAACAGGAATTAGATGAGATGGGTGAGTCTGAGAAGAGAACTGCTAAAGGGAAATCCATGGTTGCTACTTTCAAGCAATGTGCGCGTTACTTGACCCCACTTTTCAAATTCTGTAGAAAGAAGGTCCATTGAGTATTTACTTTGCCTTTTTAAGTCCATGGCTCCTTGTCTTACTGCATATTTTTTCAAGCAATGCATTTTCATTTGTAAGTTGTAAACTTCATTTTTGTTTCCCTTGTCTGGTGATTGCTATGTTGCATTGCATGTTTTGTTGAAGCAGTTTAAAATGGAACTTGGTACATGCTATTTGCAGGTCCTTCCTGATGACATCCGACAGGCACTATTGGTGGTGGTTGAATGCTGTATGAAGAGAGATTATCTGGCTGCAATGGACCAGTACATCAAGATGGCCATCGGGAATGCACCCTGGCCTATCGGTGTCACTATGGTTGGTATTCACGAAAGATCGGCTCGTGAAAAGATCTACACCAACAGTGTTGCCCACATCATGAATGATGAAACAACTCACAAGTACTTGCAATCGGTAAAGAGATTAATGACATTTTGCCAACGACGTTATCCAACATTACCATCCAAAGCAGTGGAGTTTAATAGTTTGGCAAATGGTAGTGATTTGCAGTCTCTTCTAGCAGAAGAGGGATACAGTCAGGGAACTCAGGAGAGGCTTCGGGTTATGCCAGCTCCAAGAGATAGCTAGTTGTGGGTGATTTTGTCATGGCATATGATATCATGTTAGGAGTGAACATGATTTGATGTAAAAAGTAAATCTCCAGTTTGGCACCTATAAAAACATTGCCTTCTAAGTTATAGACAATGCTGAAGTTGATGTATTCGAAATGGTTTTTTTAATTCATGTTTTCCTATTCATTTTCCAATGCATTTTTGGATAATTATTAGTAGGAATTTGTTATAGACTTGATCATAAGGGTGTAAGTTGATTCAGATTAACCTGATTATATTGAAAACCTCTGTCAAACCAAATATTTTCTGGTTGGTTTTGGCTTGGTTGATCAATTCTAATTGTGTATTTCTCTTCATATAATAACTTCAGATTATGTCATTCCTTTCTACAAGTGATTGCATTTGAGAAAACTGTTTGGAATCTGGGAATAGGCTCTATTGTAAAATAGAAAAGTAAGGCAAAGGATTGATATTGTAAATCTTGATGATATGACTTGAGATCCTGATGATATTGTAAATCTTGGGGGTAGGATTAAGAGACATGTTCTGTGACAATTATTTCGGTTCATGTGTGCATAAGCATTTAACATTATCTTCACACCTTACTTTAACTCATTCTTTGGTTATATCAGCATTGATAATTGTTTCTTGGATCTATGAAAATTGAAATAACCTAAACATTTGTAAGAACTAAGATGCATTAATCCAACACTCCTTGTACATTAGCTTACTCTCATGTTTCATAATTAGTCTGTTGCCAAAGAGTTAAATGGCTTATTATCCCTACATCAGATGCTTAAGGTCAAAACAAAAATGAAAATTGCTATGCAAAATCAGAATATCATTCTTGACACTGGTAATGCTCAGAAGTTTTTTGCAGCGCGTTCCTTTTTCTTCAAGGACCATATACCTAGTAACAAATTCTGCCAGTAGATTCTGGAATTTAGGAATTAAAAAAGTAATAGTAGAAAGCAAAAGAGGGATATATATGCACAGATGAGGGGTAAAGGGGGGGACAAGTTCAGCAGTTTAGTGTACTCTGATCACATCATTGTTGAAAATTGTGGATGTCAATATCAAATTAACACTCAAGATTAAGATTTAACAATATTATATCTATTGATTACTCATTCTTCCAAGCATACAAAATCAGAGAGAATCCAAGACCTTGCAACTGGGAATCCCTAAACTGCTGAGAATAAGCCCATGTAAGTGCAGAAGGATCAGAAACAGATTGGCCTGGCCACACCTTCTGAGTTGAAATGCATGTTTGGAACATAAACACTGCATTCCCCATAGCATTTCCAAAGAGCCAATTATGCACATCCCAAAAAACTTCAACAGGCACCCCATCCACCAAAATGGTGTGATTGCCTCTGAATTTCCACTTGAGTCTCTTCACCTTCATCACTGTCTTACTATCAATTCTAATAACAAGACAAGGATCAATCAGCCCAACTGTATCACACTCAAGTGTGACATCATGCACTTGGCCCTTGTCACAGAACTGAGCCTTTGCACCATAAAACTTTTTTCCAAAAATGTGTTCTCTCTTTGCAATAAAAGTGCCAACAGAGTGAGCATAAGTAGCTATGTCACAATCAATCTTCTTGCAAGCGTCCTTTTTCAAATCCCCAAGGAGCAAGACCATTTCTTTGTTGAACAGAACAGCTAAATAAAACCCCTCAAGTGGCTCAGGACCAGAACCAAATTTAGCACAACTCAAGTTCCAAAATATGTCAACTTTACTTGATTGGATCTCTAAATTCTTAGACCCTTTCCTTTTTGAGAACAACCATGGCTTTATATCAACCTCGCAGAAGCAATGATTGCCCAAGTCATTTATTCCCACACTCAAGCCTTGACCCATCAGAGTTTTGGTCCATGAGATTGTAATCAAGGAAGAACTGCCACCTAGTTTACACTGATAGACACATGTTACGACATTTTGTGCTGCTCTAGTGGTACTTGATGAGGATGAACCAGCAATCTGAACACCATTTTCTCCAAAACAAGAAGGAAACTCCCTCATGGCAACACCAGCAGCAGAAAAAGTATCTAAATTTGTTTCTGATTTCTAGATGGTTTGGCTGAGAGGGGAAAACCTTTTCTGCTAATAAAAGTTGAATAGGACCAAATAAACAAAGACTTTTTCCTCAGCTGATTTGAGGAGCCATACCTAAAAAATTTCAAGATCAGGACCAAAGTACTTCCTTTTTCACTTGGGTTTTCTAATGGTGTTTCTTCAGACTAAGGATAGTAGAAAGAAAAAGAGGGGGACAGATAGAGTTAGATTTACTTCACTTGTCTATTCTGTGCTGAGACTAACTTGATTAACCAAAATGATTAAAATATTGTAAGGAAAAAGAGACGTTGCTTTTAGCACATGGGGTACCTAGAATAAACTCTAGAATTGCCTTGTGATACTGCTATGCATGAATGCAGCAAATGATAACTGACAATTGGATACGTCTTTGTTACTAAAACTGCCATTTATTTAGGAGAATTGTATTCTACTTCTGAAATCAAAATTACATCTTCTTAATACGGATGATAAATCATTATTACGCAGGTTTTAATAATAAAAAATGTAGATACATTATTATATACCTTAAGTGTGGTATAATCTTTTGTTCACTTTACATAATGTTTTTATTGGTATATCATTTCACCATTCTTATTTTTTCTCTAATTTATAATTATGTTCGAATAGTGGAGGAGACATTATTATAAACACAGTCTGTTGTTGTCTGAAAATCATGAAAAGGTAGATGTAATACTCAATTACCAATTTATCACTCTACTTACACCACTATTTACAAAACCCCGTTTCTAATGTCAACTGCTACCCTGTTTAAATTTTAGAACAAGAATATTTGCTATAAAATAATTGGGTGATTGAGTATATCTATTTCTTTACCAGAAATAAAATACTTTCTATCTTTTTTAGTGTGGAGTAACAGTGGTTTCAACTTAATATCATAAAGTTTATTAATTAAGTGGGTTCTTCTTAATCAAAACATTAATTTAAGAACAGTTTACATTTCCAGTCCAAATCTGGAAAACAGTTTGATATACTAGAGAGTATTATTTACCACAATTATGTGAACATTGTGTTTAAGATGAGCAAAATTAAGGTCAGAACTATCTAAAATTTATAACTTACAAGTCTGTCTTTTAATAGGCAAAATCATGGTTGCTTCAACAAGAAATTATCTCATTGCTATGTTCAGTAATTAATGTCAATATTACATAATTGAACATTATCTTTGTTAAACCAAACTAAGGATTAGGTGCCCCACAAAGGGGTTACTAGATTATGGACTGGCCAACTGCTAGGAACATTGCTTTATGGCACTGTCTATCTGCTATTTCTCTTCAATCTGAATGGTTACTTGTGCTGACAGTGTCATTCTACTGGTGCTCTCACCATTTGGAATGGAAAATTCGAATTTGAATCCTTTTCCATCACATCACTTACAACATTGTCGGGTATATAGTATAAGGGATCAAAATATAATTAAAATTTAAGCCTACACAGAGAGAAAAAAGTTAGAAATACTTCTTTAGTTCTTATTTACTTGTCCATTTTGAAGATGGATTCGGTAGATTTTTTTTAAAATTGTTTAATGAATTATTATATAATTTCTATACAAAGTAGCATAAGTAATTTAATAATTATAATCCATTAAAAGAGATCCAAGGCAAGTAAGTGATGTCAAGTGTCAACTAAGTGTTTTAAATACAACATTTGAATCTTGAAAGTATAAATTACACTAATTTTTGTACAAGTTTTTTATTTTTGGACATTCGTTAATATTTTTCTTATTCAGTAATAAAGTTGGAACGGAAAGAGATGCAGGTAAAAATTGATGTGAGAGGTTACTGTCCATGTTGGGAAAGGAAGAAGGAGAATCATAAATCTGAAAGAAGAGACTGATTTTGTTACAGTAGCTAAGGCTCAGGAGCAATTAATGAAGAACCTTTACAATATCATTCAATGTCCCTTATTTGGTCTCCATGGTTGTTGAATTTATGTTCTTCATTAATTGGCCTGAAAATATGTATCTGAGTTTAGTTCAAAAGAAGTAGTTCGATTCACTACAATGCCATTTATGAATGTACCTAAATCCTCTGTCAAAACAGCACTCAGGAATCTTTTTGTACATTTCATTTAAGAAAATGGTAATATATGTACAGTGCAAAATATGTAAATAATATAATTGTACTTGCAACAAACAACAAAGATACGAGAGGAATCATTAAAGTAAATGAAAAAGTCTATCAGACAAAACATTGCTTGCAAACCAAGGTAAATTTATCTGTCTTATTGTGCAGTATTACTATAATTGGTCTATTAAAAGAAGACGTGTGAAACAAAGACTTCAACTTAAAAGTAGTTCTAGCTTTGTTATGTAACCCTTAAATACTTATAATTATTAAAAGAATAAAAATTAACTGTAAAGCAAAAAAAAAAAGATGACTAAGTTTTTGACATGTTCTCTTTTTGACTAGCAATAATAGATTTCGTGGGATTTGTTTGATTTTATGGATATGGAATTAAGATTAGACATGAAGGAATTTTGATGAGCCTTTATCAGTGACCCTTGCCAGCCTAGCTTCCCCATGTGATGAAAATACCAAGTCAATCAAAGGTAGTTGTCAACAATTAAATTCAAAAACAGTGTTATCAACATGTCACGTGGTTTTTTGTTTTTGCCATCCAAGTATTTCCAGCTCACATGACTTACATTTGTTCATTACAGCTTTTGGATATAAATTATAAATCCTAACATTCTGTTTTTTGCATGCATCAAAAAACTTTTTCACATATTGTTTTCATGTCAAAATTGCTTCTATTTAGAGAGATGTCCAATTTTAAAGAGAGCTACAAACATTAACTTAAAAAGTAGGGGAACACCTACTAGTGTTCTCCACATTATTTTAAGTAAAACACTTTTCTACCTAGCAATTTTAACCCATGACATAGTAGTTCAGACACCAATGTTCAACCAATTAATATGCCCAAGATCAAGACCTTGCATGATGAACTTATTATCTCAAAAAGAAAAATAATATATTCTTCTACAAAAGTGACATATGTCACAAATTGATACTTTATTTATTAGTGATTGATTTACAAGTGACATATATCACTTTTTGATGGGTAGGAAATTAATAGGAGGATTTAGTATTAAAATATAACATTACTCAACCATTTAATGATGATAAATAATAGACATCTCAATTCCACACGGGCCCATCTAATAAAATAGTAATACAAGGACCCGTATTTAATTATACCCTTACCCCCCACAAAAAAAATTATTTATATTGAATTGGGCTTTTAAATTATAGTGTTGGGTTCTCTTAAACCTTTTTAGAAAGTGTCAGAACTGACAAGGCCAGATGAATTATAAAGTACTAAGTAGCAAAAATTAAAGTGAGAAATGTGTACTTTCCTTAGCCTATTAGAATTTTGTCCTCCTAATGAGAAGGAAGCATATGTGATAAAGACTTAATACCAATAGGGCAAGTTTTTGTTGCATGATTGCACGGAAAAGGGAATATCTTAAATGACACAATAAATGGTGCTATTTTCTTCTCAAATCATTTAAACTTCTCTCCATTTTTTTCCCCACCTCACCTGCCTTTAACAAAAAGTTGTTATTCTTCACCTAATGGGATGGCTTCAGTCCCTTCTCTGTCCATTGAAGAAGCTTTGGGATCATCTCCACTCAGCCCAAACCAAACGTAAATTTTTATTCTAACTTTTATTATTATGCATTTCACATTATATCTCAGGTTTCATTCATTTTCAATACACATTCTATGTTGAATTGTTCATAAAGTGAAGAGAGTATAGAAAATGATGCATATATTAATCTAATGTTATTGTGCAATAGGTAGAGGGGTGTACATACTATACAAGGATGTGAAGTCATGCCCTTGTGAAGATGTGCATACACTCTGGTCCATACTGGTTGATCCAGGAGATGCTGAATGAATCATTTTGAGTCTGCTGTCTCGTTTATCTTTCAATCATGTACCAGAGAGAAAATATTGATACAGTTTCCCTTCAACAATTTGTGATTTTTCACTTGTACTTTCATATAATGTTTATGTCCTTATGGAGAAAGTTTGGTTGTATGATTGTTACATGGTTCACTCATTTATCAAACTTATAACCATGTAATATGTAAAGTAAGCCTTATAATGATAATAAATGTACAAATGCGGAAGGTTTGTTATTTTTTTCACTGATTGGCAGCCCCTTCTGATTTAGTGAGCATTGGTATTTTGTAAATGACCCGGATGAATGAGACTTCAATCTCAAATATTTTCATATTTCTTTGTTCCTTCTTATTACAAAAACTATCTTTACTTCAATCTTTTTTATAGTTGAATTTGAAAGAGAAGTGGGTACACTTTGATAACATTTTTCTATTCATTATCTATATGAATTAGTTAAAATGGTTTTTAAACAGTATTGCGTGAGTAAATGCTTCACTTTTTATTAAACATAATAGATTAATTGACTAATAACATCACTTAAAATGCATTATTACTATTAATAATTATTAATTTTTTTAAAATAAAATAAAATAAAATATATTTATTCATGTATTAATTTTTACACCAGGAATATATAAATAATACACATTAAAGTTATACCTTAACAAACGTACAAATACCATCACTTAAAATTATACGAACATCCAGACGTAACACATGTTGAGATCTGATAGTGATTAATATTATTCCAAATAAAATATTGAAAAGCGGTAAACTGAAAATTGAAAATCCCAAATTTTATTTGTATTGTGTTCCCAAACCCCTTTTGTTTGTTTATCTATCTCTCTTATGTCTCTTTCTCGCTCTAAAACCTCAAATTCCAAAGTAACATCGAAACGCCATGACTCTTGTAACCTCTACGGAACCCACTGATTCGTTGCATAGGTTTGTGTATGTTACTAACCTCATCCTTTCATTCTCTTCCATCTTCTTTTTCTTCTCAAGATAACCTTTTCTTTGTTTTTTTATTGCACAGGGAATTATTTCTTGACTTCTTTTGCACTATAACTGTCAGGTTTCTTTTTCTCGATTTGGATTAAATACGCGTTTTATGCGTTTCGTGTTGCTTTCACTTTACTCTTTAGCCTTTTACTACTTAGGGTTTTGTGAGAAATGAGAGAGGGCTTGAGATCTAGGACTCTGTTACAGAAAGATTCCGGTGCTAGAGGAGTTGTGGAAAGTGGTGGAGTGGAAAAGAAGAGTTTTGATTTCAATGTGGAGGGTTCTTCACTGCCACAACAAGAGGAAGGGATGGACTTAACGACTGAGAAGAAGGAGGAGGTTGAATGTGCCGTGAAAAAAGAATGTGGTTTTGATTTGAATGAAAGTCCGAGTGTGAATGCTGATTTAGCTAATGATGTTATTGATAAGGGTTGTAGTAGTGGTAGGGGTGGGGGCAGCGTTAGAGAAGCTGATGCTGAGTCAGAGGTGAGTAAAAATGAAGCGAGTGGTAAGGGTTGTTGTAGTGGCGCTGGTAGCAGCGATAAAGAGGCTGTTGAGACATATAAGAATAAAAAAGGAGTTTCAAATGATAGCGTGTTAATTAGTGGTCGAGTATTGCGCTCTAGGTCAAAGAGGGGAGATGATACAAAATCTTTCAATGGAGAGAGCAGCAATGCCCTTACTGGGAAAAGTAATAAAAGTGGTGGGCTTGAGAGGGTAGAAGTTAAGAAGGAACATGTAGAAGCTGATGAATTTGTTAGTGACTGTCAGGAGAACGAAAGGGTTAGGTTGAAACAGAAAGGGTGCGAGAGTAATTTGAAAAGGAAGCGTGGCAGGCCTCCCAAAATAGAGCCGAGAGAGGAAGATCAATTTGTTGTTCAGTTGCCACGTAAGCGTGGGAGGCCTCCCATAATAAGGTCGAATGAGCAAGGCCAATCAGGTGATCAATTGATACGTAAGCGTGGAAGACCTCCTAAGGCTGTCCTACAAAACAAGCTCCCAGAAATGACACATAATAGAAAAGGAAAGATGGGCTTTCAAAATGGTAAAAAATGTTTAATTGCCAGAGATAGTGCAACTGTGAATGCAGTACCTGATACGCACTCATTGAGAGCTTCTGAGAAAGATTTAGAAAATAATAGATTTTCTGCAGTCAAGAATAATAAATTTGTGAAGGTTTTGAAAACTGAAAACAATGGAGTAGCCTTACCGGTGTCATCAAATACAGTGAAACCACCTGTTGGTGATAAAAGTGTAAGTAACAAAGATAGACAGGTGGTGAGGGAGCAAATAATGGAGCGTCTCTCAGCTGCAGGCTGGACAGTTGATTATCGAAAAAGGAACGGAAGACAGTACCGCGATGCAGTGTATGTTAGTCTTGATGGAAAGACACACTGGTCAATCACCTTGGCTTACAATAGACTTAAAAACCATTATGAAGCTGGTGATGGTGAAGGCAAGGTATATGGGCCAGGTTTCAAATTTACTCCAATACCAGAAGAGGATTATAAAATATTAACTAAGGTAATCAGCAAGGAAAGAAATGATAAAAATAAACCAAGGCCAAAGGGGGGAAAGAGTGGAAAGACAGTTGATGGAGTAAATAGAAAAGTGAAAAAAGAAAAACAGGGTTCTGGTGCAGGCAAGGGGAAATTTAAAAGGAAACAGTCACTTCATGAAGCGGACAATGCGACATCAAGAAGAATGTCAGTCATGGTCAGGGATCATAAGCGACACAAAATGCAAAACAAGAAGCGATGTGCTCCATTGGTTCGCAATGCGGAGGAGGAGATAGATTCAGAAACTGATGGGTATGTACCTTACAATGGAAAGCGAACTGTGTTTGCCTGGATGATTGATTTGGGAACGGTTGTGGAAAACCAGAAGATTCATTATATGCATAATAGAAGGGAGTTTGCACCAGTGGAGGGTAGGATAACAGGAGATGGCATTCGTTGTGGCTGCTGTAATGAAATAGTAACAATTTCAGACTTTGAAGCTCATGCAGGAAGCAAACTCTCTGAATCACTTAAAAATATATATACAGAGGGAGGAACTTCTCTCTTACAATGCCTGCTAGATTCATGGAATAAACAAGATGAGTTTGAACGTAAAGGTTTTCATTTTGTTGATACCGTGGGTGAAGATCCAAATGATGATACATGTGGTGTCTGTGGAGATGGTGGAGACCTGATCTGTTGTGATGGTTGCCCATCGACATTCCACCAAAGCTGCTTGGATATAAAAGTATGTATCTTGATGCATTAACATAAGAATTTTATAATTAATCTTAGTATAAGTCTTTTGTTGTGTTTCATATTGTTCTGAACTATCCTGTTGTCTCTTTTCATTCATTTTCATTGTCCCATTATTGAGACTCAATTTTCTGCGAAACTTTGTGCAATTTTTGTTGGCTCTTATCATCATCTTTCCTTTTGCTTCTTGGTTGTCTTTTCTTTTTTCTGTTGAAGTCTGCCTGGTATGCTTGTTTTGACAGCTTAATTGGTCTTGAACTATGGTTGCCCATCAGTTATTAACACATTGTTTGTGTTCGCGTATTAGGGCATTCAATAACATTGAAAGACCTAAATATTAACTTCTGATAAGTGATAACAATAAGTCCATTGTTGGAAAAATTGTGATGGCTTAGACTTCTGAACTTCTGGATCATTTCATTAGAACTAGTGTGGAGATCTTATTGTTATGTCTATACTGTAATAGTTTTTATATGTATCCATGGTATAGCTGCATATGGAAAATAGTGCTAATTAATGTTTGTATCGGTGACTCCTTTTCTGGTTGCAGAAGTTCCCATCTGGTGATTGGCACTGCATTTATTGTTGTTGCAAATTTTGTGGGTTGGCTGGAGGAAGTTCAAACGAAAGGGACAGCGATGATGATTTTACCGTGTCTACATTACTGACATGCCATTCATGCCAGGAAAAATGTATTTCCTTTGCATACATATATTCTCTGTTAATTAAATACTCAATTCTCAAGCAGAGTTACTTTATTTCCCGACTTTCTATGTTTTGCAGACCATAGATCTTGTATTGACTTAAATGATTCCAATACTGATGATTCCGGAGATCCCATTTTTTGTGGTAACAAATGTGATCAGGTATGATCTATTTATTCATGTTCCTAAATCTTAATCGCTTTAGGAATTTTAGGTGGCTTGATTTGATTGGTTGATACTAAGTTATTAGTAGTAAGTTGAGTTATGTTAATTGTTTGACTTGCAATAGTAGCTAAAGTTTTAATGGTTCTGTCAATTATCAGCTATTAAATTTTATCAGCTGATAATTATATTTTCCTCATTACTATCACATGCAATAATTAAAATTTATGCTTCAAATCTTTAATTAAGAATACTATATCACAATGAATTAATTAAAATTATTCGTAGATGTTTCTTTAATTTTAGTCACTTTCTAGTCCACATTAAAAGGCACTCTCACTGATGATATTGCTCAATCCGGAGACATTTTTCTCCTCACCATAATCAAACTAATATATTTTGTTGTTTTCCCCTTCCAGTTATCTGAGAATCTCAAAGTGCTTCTTGGGGTTAAACATGAAATTGAAGATGGATTTTCTTGGTCTTTTATTCGACGGTCAGATGTTGGTTTTGACACTTCTGAGATAAAACATGAGATGGTTGAATGTAATTCCAAGCTGGCTGTTACATTAACAGTTATGGATGAGTGCTTCATGCCATATATTGATCATAGAAGTGGGACAAACCTGATCCACAGTATTCTATATAATTGTGGGTAAGATCACCTGACCCCTTTCTTATATGCCATTTACCCACTTTTCACTAGAAGGACTTCATGTCGAGTTGCACTGATACTTTGTTATTGACAGTAATTTTTTTTTTAATTTCTCGCTTAAATACATTGACATATGAAGGAGCAGTGTATATAATTAAAAAGAATGTAGCCCTTTGTTTTGTAGTTGAGATATATTTGAAGATTAAAGTGACAACTTGTGATGTGCAATACTCGCAGATTAAAATTCAAATATATTTATCTTCTTATTTTCTCTGTCAGATCAAACTTCAAACGACTGAACTATAGTGGATTTGTTACTGCAATTCTAGAGAGAGGTGATGAAGTCATCTCTGCAGCAACTATAAGGTAAATCTTCAATTAAATATTAGATTTGGCTATGAAGGCTTTTATGTAGTTTATAAGCTGTCAATAATTAAATATTATAATTGTTCTTCCCGCACAATATTTTGTGCGGGAAGAACAATTATTATTTAATTTCCCTTGGTATTTGACCGGAAATGGTTATGTTTAATCTAGTATTTGTTTGAGTTACTATCATTCTTTTTTTAAAAAGAAAATTATCATATAGTTCAACTTCCACTAAGATGTAATTAATACGATCTTTTATATGATTGTAAATGGATTCATAAAAACCATCAGTTGGTTGTATTTGGGTCTGTACTATCTCACATAACCTCCATAATGTGGGACCGGCATCCTATTGGTAGGATATTACCTGATTTGCTGCTCAGAAATATACTTTGTAAAGTTCCTTTTTTGTTTATGGAAGAGTGAGATTTTGATTACTTGAATTTTTTTAACTTGTCAAATAGGATCCATGGGAACAAACTAGCAGAGATGCCATTTATTGGGACCCGTTACATGTATAGGCGACAAGGAATGTGCCGCCGACTTCTAAATGCCATTGAATGCGTAAGTTCAGAATTGGTATAGTTGTCTCTTCACTTCTAGTTGGGTAAACTTTGACTAATCTTTGGTCCTTATATGAGTCATACTCATACAGAACTATTTTCGAAGTTTTAGGTTTTCGTTGAAATTATGTATTTTTTGCCTTTTATTTCACCCCCGGGTTTATGTTGGTTCTGTCACATTTTGCAAAAGTAAATGATTGCGATCGGTGCCATATTACCTCAAGGGTGTCATACCGTTTTAGCTAGTTGCAGAAGCATCGGACATATAACATGAGGAGCTTAATACCTCGAGCTTAGTCAAACAAGGGAACTGATGTTGATATTTTTGCTTTTGTTTCTAGGAAGTGAGGGAAATGAAAGTAGATTTTAGTAAGTGCTATTCATTTTCTTGTTCTTACAGATATAGTGCTTTTGATAGCACTGAATCATAAAAATAAAGGACTATTATTTATTCAGCGAAATCTACTTTCATCTTCTCGTATTATTTGACAGTAAAAAAAGTTTTAGCTAAGGGCCCAGATTAGATGATTAATCTTATCATCAGACAGATTCATTTTGCAATTTGATGCATTATATGTTGGTAAATCTTTAGTTGTACTTCTGTAGAGTGGTCTTTTTTGTTCTTGATTTTTTATTCATTTTATCTGGTAGTCTTTGGATCTTTTTGTTTTGCTACTTCAAAACTTATGTTTCTTTAATTTTTTTACCAGGCACTCAGCTCTTTAAATGTTGATTTATTGGTCATACCAGCTATCTCAGAACTCAGAGAAACATGGACGTCTGTTTTTGGATTTGAGCCACTTGACTTGACAAGCAAGAATTTAATAAATAACATGAATCTTGTGGTATTCCCTCATGTAGATATGTTACAGAAAAAGATACCTAAGCATAAAGTAGCTGGTGAGAATCTGATTCCTATAGAAGGTACACTTTCCAAGACACTCGGCAGGTCATTTTATGCTATACTTTATCTTTCCCTGAAAATTATAACTTAATATTTGCATAACGCGATTTGTTGCAGTTTCTAATCTTCAGAAGAGTCATACAATACACAAGGTAGCAAATAGTTGTGATGGGGCGGGCTCATCGGGATCTGACTTGATCAGTTCTGCCGGGATCCCTCCCTCTATTGCATGTCAGATAAATGAATCTTGTTCTCAGCCTCCTATGGGATCCTTGAATGATGCACCTGTCATCACTAGCAACACTATACATCATGATAAGTCTTCAGATGTCACATGTGAAGTTGTATGTCAGGCAGTTGATGAAAATGTGGCAGTGGAAGCTGCAAATGCCTGTAATTGTGCCATATCGTACCATAATCAGACGTCAATAGATTTGGATAGCCAGTTGAACAAATGTGAAGTTGTATGTCAGGCAGTTGATGAAAATGTGGCAGTGGAAGCTGCAAATGCCTGTAATTGTGCCATATCGGACCATGATCAGAAGTCAACAGATTTGGATAGCCAGTTGAACAAATGCTGTGTTACTAATGAGGAAAAGCAATGTCTTGGTGTGTCCCATATTAGCACTGAAGCTGCTGAAGGACATGAGCTGAAAAACAAAACTGATTTTGTTCAGCCATACTTCAAAGGATCAGAAGTACATGCTGAAGCTGTTAATGGTTGTGCTTCTCACTGTAGACCCAACACCGACAGTGATTGTGCCGCCGGTGAAGCAGTTCTCACAACAATTGTCAAAAATAATATCATTGAAGATTTGCCTGTGGCTAATTGTGAAAAAGGTTCCAGTATGGTTACTACTGTACCAAATGGGAATGAAGCAGAAAGATTTTCAGCCAAAGCACCCAATCCTGGAGTTTGCGAATCCATAGTGGCATCTTCAGGTTTTCGCAAGAAGACTGCTGATGGTGTTGATGAGAGAAGTGAAGCACCCAGTGTAGTTGAGGTCAATTTGCTTCCTGCTGATAAAGGCATATTTCCGGATACTAAGCCAGAGATTGCAGGGTCTTCAGAGTTAGCTGAGCCTGATCTGCAGCTTGGTCAAAATGCACGGAGCAACCCTCCATCATCGTGTACCCCAAACACTGCTTCTGGCGTGGGTCCTCATTGGGCATCGGCTGGCAGTACTTCATGCGGTAGTACTGAGGCAATAGTTCTGTCAAACCAAGCCGGTTGATTTATGTGTTCCATTTGTAGTTTTATAAGTGAGTTACCTGTTGAGGGTATCCATCTTGATTATTAGGGATATCTGGCAATGCGTTTTAATAGGTCATAGATACATAAACCATTGGTCTTGTACTTAAGGAGGTGGGGCGCACCTACTTATTTGATGAGGGAAGGGCTATAAGGGTCGTTTTGTTTCTTGTTCCCCATGTTATAATCATTGTGATGTAAATGGAGTAGAACAATGCTCTTTTGTTATAAAGAGCCTTTGTTTTAGGTGCTAGAGATTGACACAATTGAAGGAACATGGACCTCATTTGTAACAAATGTGCACCTCCTTAAAAAAACCGTAATGAGTAGTCTTTATTTTGCTAGAAGAAATATAATCCCGTCATTACACTCTTGTAGCAGTTTCTTGTTACGTGATGTAGTGCTTCCTAATTTATATTAAAAACAATTACTAGTCCTTATAATGCTAAAAGAGATTGCATAATGTTTTCCATACAATTTTTTTTAATAACCATCCGATATCTAGACACCTTTTGTTAAGTTAGAATAAATTATAACTTATTTAACTTCCACAAACCCATGTTATAATCATATTACACTACCTCTAATGTGAGGGGTTTGTACCACAAGCTTTCTAAAAAAAATTAATTCATTGTTTTCTAATTTTATAATCCCCTCATGTTGTAAAACACCAATGCTTCGTATTTTATATTACACGTATGAAATCAAAATTGAGATATGGCTGGCTACCGACAAATTTTTAAATCCTACCATTTGTCTCCTTTTAGAAGTTGATCAGAAAAAACTACATAAACCACTGGAATAAGTATTTTTTGGGTACACTAATTTCATAAGTTTGTATTAAAATATAAATTTCTGTTTGCTTTACTGCTACTCATGGTTTCATTGGAAATACAAGATCTAAAGCGATTTTTTTGCTCCCCACGCAATTCAGGAGCTGTAACTTTATGCAAAAACATAGGGAAAATAATACCAAAAAAAGAAAAGAAAAAAATGAAACAGTGAGTGAATCTTGTGCGTGGCTTATCCTACAAAAAAATAAGTTTGGAGAGATAGAAAATTAGATTCCTTTTTTCTGTCTGTTTCCCAATTCTTATTTAACTCGCCATTGCTTGTCTTGATGCAACGATTCTGTGCATTCAAAACACCATTAAGTCTTCAGTTTTATACTTTTTTATTTATTTTCACTTTCCAACAACAATACATTAATTAATCCAACCCAATCGATCAAAAATCTATTTTTATATGTTTAACTTTACGTACACACAAAAGCAAATTTGACTAGTTACATTATTGTTATAACAAAAGACTATAATGAAGACAAAAGTGTTTAATTCATTAGTGAAGATCTAAGAAGAGGCATAGACACACACAAATTTCAATCCATTTCTTTACCACTATCTTATACCATAAAACCAAAACTACAATTGTTAGTTAAGGACTAATTAAGGAATATAATAATAGTAGAGAATCAATCGATATTTTAATCACAAGTAGGTTAATGTGAATTAATGAAGGAGAAGATACATTAAATAAATGAGAGGAATGATTTACATTTATGAAACTGTAACTTCCATCAATGAAATGAGAAGATCAGAAAAAGCACTTAGAATGAAATTGTGAGTGGGTTTTGGATTGAGAGCAAGATAAGAAAGCAGAAGTTGGTGTAGAACATTCCAATTGGAGTTAACATCCATAAGCTCAGGACGCGCCTCCACCATCTCCTGCATGGATCGCCGGAAATCTGAGTAAGGATCCGGCGAGTAAGTTGGCACCGCCACACTTCCCTTGAATAACAACACCTTATTCTTCTTCTTCTTCTTATTCTTATTCTCACCATTACCCTCCACCAAAGATGAATGCTTTTGTCGTGTGTATTCAATGAGTGAATTTGATTTGCCAGGTGAAGAGAAAAAGAAGCGTTGAGAAGCCAAGGCAGTTGCTAAATCAGCAGCTACTTCAGGTTCTGGTTCATAGAGAGAGTTGAAGTTCTTCATGAAGGGTGGTGAAGTTGGACATGGAAGCAGGTTATTATTATTATTATAATCATCATGTGATGAAGATGCAACAGTGACACTGTGGTTTGTTGTTGATTTTGAGAAACATAGTTTCAAGTTCCTCAGATTTATTGTGCTTCCCATTTTTTGTGTTTGCACTTTGATGTGAAGTGCTAACAAAGTGAACATGACAAGATATATCCTCTTGCTTTATTATAAAGTCATACTTTAGGGCCCTTTTGCTTCAACCAATCTTTGTCACTTTTGTAAATACTAAACCAACGTTTATCTTTGTCATACAATTATTATATTATTTATTAATGGCAAAGATATTTAATCTCATACTAATAAAAAGACGATATAAACTTATAAGAAGGAAAGAAGTTTTGAGTGTATGTTTGTTTACCAATAAAAAAAAGCCTTCAAGTGGCACAGTGAATACATTAATAATTTCATAATTTTGAATTCTTGAAAATAAAACCATTATGAGGAAGAAGGATTGAAAGGGTATAAGACAATATTATAATAGACTGGAGCTGGAATAGTCATGGTTGGTCTACTTCATGCATAGATCTACAATAAAGTAATCACACATGAAAGTGATGTATCATACATACGGCTATCATTTCATTATTGGTGGTTTTATATCAACAATCAAATTTCCTCCAATTTCTTATACTATAGATTAAATTATATCCATTTTTCATCTATTATAATATTTTATCTCTACATCCATCTATAAAACTCATTTAGTATTGATTGTCAAAATAACATATACTTTTTCATTATTCATCCAAGGATTGTAAGGACCAGTCGTAATTTGGGTCCCAATCCCACCTTGTTCCTTTTTTCATCTCTTTAACATTTCCATATATAAGTTTCTGGCTAACTTACTTTAACAGTTCCATATATAGGTTTCTGGTTAACTTACTTTTCCATCCTCATAATTTGTCTACCTTTTAAAATATATTCATATAATTCAAATAATTTAAATTCATTCCTATATTTTTAACTAAATTTTTAATGAAGTCTCCATGCATTTTAAATTTCGTAATTAAACCCTTAAATCAACAATAACAAGAAACATTTGTTACTTAATTGAAAAATATTAATTTTAACATGTAAGTACCGAATTTAAAATATCACTTTTTTAATATAAGGTTAGTTCATTAGTTCTTACATTTGTTAAAACATATATACAACAATTTGTTTGAATAGGAGTGGATTTCACATTCATAGGGTTCTTTCAGTGGTGCTACTAATGCTACGTACCCCTTTAACTTAAAAGAAAAAGGAATCTACGTAGTACCAAATGAAATCCGTTATTATTTTGTCTTTGTTCCTTTATGATTATCGTCCTGGCTTGGCCTGCTGTGCAATTTTGATGAGATATAAAAAGTGGCCCCTACTCTAGTATTGCATTATTAATGTACGTACCATTCTGTTCACCTGATTGGAACAAGCAGAACCCAACCAAGGAAACCCTGCTCAATCACAAGCAGAAATTAAGACCAAGGTACTAGCTTCTAACACATTTATGTCTTGTTCTTTTTAAGTATATATGGTTATGTTCAAATGTTTAAGGACTAAGTTTGTGCACATAAAAACTTTATGCTTTTTAAGGAAAGTTTATCTTATGTTTCAAGTTTAAAAGTTTTTTACATTATATAAAAACTTAATTACATTAAATAGTCATTATGGAAGAAAAGCATAAAGCTATTGACAATAATGAAATGTAATAAACATCATAGGTTCATTTTAGATTTTGTTCTAGGCATGATATACAGTTGTCCTATTAAATAAAAATCCCTGAAAAACTGCATAATATGATCATTATTATGGGTAATCAATGAAAATTACAGTAAATTATTTATTAATTGATTTGTTAGAGAGAAAAAAACATTCATTCATTGATAAGTGTTGATTATTCTCACAGGTTAAATTATAAATTACTTTGTTAAAATCTTAATAAAAAAAATGACCCCTCTTTGACAGCCAAAAAGTCAGCACAAAGAGCATCCATATGATTAGAGATTCATAGCCATATATGATTAATGTGCACGATGCCATTGTCATGAAATTAAAGGTTATCCCTATCTTTCATGTTTTTCTATGTAGCTCGTGGGTTCTGAGTAAAATTGCTAAGAATGAGCTAGCATCAGATCACACTATAGACATAATTTAAATAATATTATTGAGCTGTAGTGTGTGTATATATATATATAGACATATGGATTGTGATTTGTGAACTTAATTTGCTGAGTACACTGACCAACTCAGTCCTGAACCAATCAGTGAGTGAGTGAGCATCTATACTTCTCTATCCATATATTATATTTGTATTTTGTGCAAAACAGACAAGTTTAATTATCATGATTTAAGTTCTGTAATCATGATTTTTAGTGTCAACAATATTCCAGCATGTATATATTGTACTTGCTCAGTGCTAATTATCATGCTGCTATTTGGCGTACGTTAAGAACAAAATTTTCAATTAGCACTGGGATTTGTAGAGATAATTTAAGATACTAGAACAATCTCAAGATTTTTTGCTGCATGAAATTATGGAAGATGTTAGGTGTCATTGCGTGGTTTTTGCAGTATTCACGTTGATTTTGTTTTATTTGTGGTTTCTCTAACCAAAACTCATTATCCAAGATAAGTTAAATTAATAGTGTGAGAATATAAAAATTCATCCTCATATTAGTTATCAAACTAATCTTTCATTCACTTATTAAATCACTTGTAAAGTTAAATATACATATATTTTATACTCACATTAATATTGACAAATCAATAGGAAGACAATAAGAACTTTTATTTATATAATTTGTTATAATAAAAATATATCACTTGATGATAGATCATATTTCAGAAGTATAAAAATGTACTAGTTATATGTTTGATCTCTCATACTAATATTTTGGTACAAATAAGTCATTTCATTAAAAAATTAATTTTAAATGAAATAAATATGATATGACCAGAATGATTAAATTGAAAAAATGACTGATATGACCAATTTTCATAAGGTTTTGATCGAGGTTTGATTACATGACTTATATAATTGTCATATCATACTAGTTTTCATAAGATTGATGATAAAAATTATTCTTATTTTTATCAATGTCTCACAACCTACCACATTCTTAATCAAACAACTCATTTTTTCTCTATCTTTTTGTCCTTATTTATGAACATAATTTATAAAATAAAAATATAACGGTGGAGTTCTTATTCTAACCTTTGTGGTTGCTCAAATCACCTCACAATTATTGTTGTATTTTTTGGGGATGGGAATCCAATAATTATCAAGATAAATTTCTAAAACCTTTTGAGAATATGACTGTTGGAAACACCATTGGGCCAATATAATTAAAACATTAGAGTTAAAGCCCATTATCTCGCTTCTGGTGGTACTGATTTTCCGATGAATAGATATTTCAAAAATGATATACCCGAGGTACAGCAAGCGAGTTCAGCAGTAAAAAAAGTGTAGTATAAAAATACAAGTACGAAAATTTGTGATATTCTACTTTATTTTCCAGAAGAAGTGGTGGTGTTAAATTTATTCGGAGAAGTTCACAGCCCGAAGTTCACGAATCACGGCCCGAGCCCATTATGGAAAATTCCTCACTCTCTAAATCCCAAACAACTCAGTTAGAAAATGTACATAAAAGAGAGATCGATGATGAAAGTAGCACCAATATTTCGTATTTATCGTGCTTAAAACTTAACAGCAACATTTCGTTAAAACCCTATGATATGCTGTTGCCATATATGGATGCTACAATACTGAGAATTTGGATTTTCACGTATCACTCGCTTATCCTACATATGTGTATTATTAAAAGCATATAACCATAAACTGAGTACTACATATATTGGAAGTGATGATTTCATTATTTGTTTTGATTAAGCGTAGCAGCAGCTGCCACCGATGCAGCTACACCACCAGGGGTTGTTATCATGTCTTTTTTGTTCCTAATCTCGGCTCCAATCACTCCCTCTGCATCCTCTTTTGTCACCATCTTGTCTGATGCCAGCTTCTCCCTCGCATCCTGCATTCACATGCACAAACATGTATGGGATACATATTAAGCAGAATGTGAAGAACTTTTGGTGCTCTTTTCTGACAACAGGAATTCCAATGTTTGATGTTTAGATATAACATTATTGTTACTGAATCAAAAGTTGTTAACACATTAGACAAGTAGTTACCGATACAACATCAGACAAGGTAGTCTTTTCCATGTAAGGTAAAGCCCTAGAGTTCTTAGTAGCAGCTGATTGTGCTATAGCTCCTACACCACCAGCCTCACTCTCGTTCTTCTTAGTGGCTCTCATCTCAGCAGCTTGTATTGCAGCAGCATCACTCATATCTACAGCCTTATCACCCGCTCGAGTCATTGCTGTTGCTTCAAGCGCTTCCCCAATAGTCACACCAGGGCCACTTTTTTGGGTTGTTCCCAAGGCGTGGTTCTCAGTTGTTTTCATCATAGCTGCTTCTTTTGAAGTTAAGGATCTGGATCCTAACTCGTTGGAAACATTGTCGTATTTGTTTGACTCATGTTGTGTGGATTGGTCATTGGGTTCAGGTCTATGTGGCTGTTCCTGGCTCATTATACACCAAGTTGCAACTCTAAAAAAAAACTGGTTATAGGATTATTGAATGTGTTTAAATGGAATTGATAAAGTGCATGGGTATATATATATATATATATATATATATATATATATAGGAGAGAAATTAGGAGAAGACAGGAATTGAGTTCACGCGTGTCAACAAAGGAAAAACGGTGATTCAATATTTGGAGTTACAGGAGAATGACACATGGTACTCGAATGTATCCTAATGACATGAAATTTAAGCTAGATTTATGAATTTAAGGACCTAGCTGGTTCTAGAGCTACGCACATATTACACGTCATTTCCTCGTGTTTCTTTTCTGCCCACCGAATGGTTGGTATTTTTTTTCTAAAGGTAAGTAATATAATGCGTATATATTAGAGTCTTGATTCGTACCATATTCCATTAATTAAGGTCACATAACTTTACTTAACTTACATCTGACGGGGTTACATGATCTGTTTATGATTAGTATCGATGTTGAGTAATCACTTCTACATTTACATTTACATGGTCTCATTATCCATAATTTTTCAAGACACTAACCAACTTATTATTACAAACTAGTGTATGTATCTTAATTTTCTATCAATTCAATGCTTTAATATTTAGCATAACATCAAAAAAAAGGTGGAAACGAAATTGATTTAAAGTTATGAGTTTATTGGAATCTGTTTTGAGAATGTTGATAACAAAATGCAGGCAAATGCACTCACACCTTATACACTTTTTGTTGACGTAATCTAATCTTGCGCCATAAACATCTAAGCCAAAAGTATTCCACTTAGATTATTGGCAATTGACAGTTTCATTGTATCAATTATCTTACACCACAAAATTTATATAATGAATATTATTATCTCCAACATATAATTGAATTACTGAATTGATCGACTAATTGATTAGGTTACAAAAAAATATGAAAACTTTCATGCATAAGTCAGTTTTGATTGGTAGAGTACAATAAAGTTTGATTGACCGATTTAATTGAATGTGGGTTTAATTTTCATATGATTTGAAACATCCACTATCATATTTATAACCACAATTGGGCTTTCATTGTACAATAACATTTATATATTTATCGTAAAGATTTATATAAAATTATTAAATTATGTACTATTTATTTGGATTATATTTTTGAGGAGTTATTCATGATTAAATATGAATAATATATTCATTAGTTTATTGTCTCATTTTTTTTTTACTTTCACATATACCCAATTTTTTTGAATGAGGTTAAGGAATTAAGAGTGAAACTCATATATCATAAAAAATTATACATAGTTTCACTACATCATCCACTATTTATTTAAATTAATTTTATTAGAGAGTTCATCATGATTAAATATATATGAACAATGAATTATGCAATAACAATATATAAAACTCATACATTTTTGAATTTATATATATTTTTCTCACTTGACTATATAAAACAAAATAGATAACCAAATAAGGTTGAAATTAACCAAATAAGTTTAAAACCAGTGTAACAACTATATTTAAGGAATGAAGATGAGATATCCTAAAAATTGTGTCTTAATGTGTTCCGACTCGCTAAAAACTGTCATGTAATTAATATAAAAATTAAAAAATAGAAAAATAATTTTTTTACATTACATAATGTAACGTGATTGACTTGGGACATGAGAACATTTTTTTAGAAAGGTAATTCTTATTCATATTTAAGATCACCAAATCATTACTTAATTCAAAAACCCATAAACCAAGTAAATAGATAACCAAATAAGGTGGTTCAAATACATGACCCACATAGGGCATGACATGGAATCGTTCTTTTCTTAGCGAGGTTGACCATAAAAAAGATGTCACTTATTATATTCTAATACTATTACACATCTACACGCATGACATCTCATATATTCGATGGTTAATGGAGAATCAATCCCCTTTGCTTTTAGGCACCGTCACAACCAGCTTCCCACCGCTGCAAACTGCGGTCACCAGCTCCGGCCTCGTCCACGCCGGTAGCCGGAACCGCCAAATATCAACTACGTGACGAAGATACTGCTGCTGCTGTTGATGATGATATTCCTCTGTGACATTACTTCCGTTCATTCCCTCGATCACGATTTTGGTTATCCCAGGTAGAATCTCGATGACTTGAGCTCGTACACCACCAGCGTTTGCGTTGAACTTGTTTATGTTGCTATTACATGATGCAACGAATCGAAGAAATTTTGGCGTTTCCTCGATTGAAACATCGGCGTGTGAGTGGAAAGGGAGTTCAAGCATGTTTGCGAATACGTGAGGCAATCTCCATAGATTCCTGCAGTTTGAGTTTGATGTTGATGAAACGACAGCGTGTTGAGAACGCTGATTGTTTCTCTTCAGATTGTTTCGCTTCAAGATGAACATGCTTTTAGTGTTAATTAAACTAAAACTCCAATAAAGCACTTACAGTTAAGTACTTAATTTTTTTAATTTGAGCATGAGAGAGAATTCACAAATGGGTGGAAATGTAATTCATGGGATTAATGTAGGATTGTGTTTGTAGCGATGGTGATATATATACATGCATAACTGAACTCATTAGTTTTGATTGGACGAAACTACCCTCCGAAGTATATATAACTTATGGGCAAGAGAATGACATTGCTTGCATTTGTGCGATGGAATCGTGAAAAAGTTTGAGGCCAAACGAAAGGAATAGAATCGGTGTTATCTCATATTTAGCAATGAAGTGTTATGGTGATTGTGATGCTGATAATTAATTATTTAATTTGTTTGTGGTTCAAATAAATCACGAAAATGAGAGTCTGGATATATACTAACTTTTGTAAATAAATTAGGATGAGTATTACTTTTATTATATTCTTTGACATGCACAAGGGATAAAATGATTCCCATCGGTATCAAATAGTTGGACTCCACTTTGGGTGTGGGGTAATGCACATTGCCATTCAATCCCAAACCTAAGACAAGTCACACAATTTAGCTTATATATCATTTTCTAACTTTAACTTTGTTTTATTTTTGATTGATTGACAGTGCTGATTAACAGATCGTCCGTAGAATCACCAACAACCTTGAAGATTTTGAGGGAGATTCCCAATAGTGCTAGAGACCACCCAATAGTGAGTTTTAATAAAAATGTCCTATATCAGGTCACTAAACTTTAAGATTCTGAGGGAAATGAATTTTGTACACTTCAGCCAAAAAAGGAACTGAATAATTTTGCAACAACCAAATGAAAAGACAAATATTTGTTCTCACTTTATTTTTATTTTTAATGTTAAAAATATAATTTTTATTATAATTAAGTGAATAAATATATCATCTAAAACATATATTTTTTTTTTGTTTTTTGTTTTTTGAATCATTTGTCATTATCTCTCCATCCTAGCTCCATCTTCTTTTTTTTTATATAATAAAACATAGAAGAATGTAATTATGAGGACAACATTTGCCACTATATAGTACAGTAATTACAGCATGAGCATGACCACGTAAACCAAGGACATTAATGGTAACGTCACATTTCACATGGGAAGACCTGGTCCTCACATCTTGTAAACATAATGTAAGAAAATAAAATGGACCCTAATCTATATAAACGTTAAAATTTGAACAATTATTACTCAAAACAAATTTGAGGTGGAAAAAAATGATTGTCCATTGTATATAAAAAACTAATTGTATATTAATTTTATAATAATTTTGGATATAATACAAATCATGATAACTTAATATAATATTTGTTGAGAATAATTTTTTAATTATTCTCCTATTAAATACTTATATTAATTCTCATATCCATAAGAAAATGATATATATGATAATAATATATATGATAATAATATATATGACATGGTAAAGATTTACATTATCATCTATTTTTCATTTAAACTAATTTTTTGAATTGATTAAAAATAAATGATGAAGTAAAAAACTATTAAATTTTCAACTCTTGCTTTGTACTGACCCTAGTTTCAAATCCATGCCACTTTCGCTGCTTCCATAATAAATAATATAAAAATATATTATAAACTAAAACAAAATATCTACGAGAAGAACGCAGCACTACCACACACTTTCATCAGTCAATCTGAAGGTACTTTTTCTCCTCTTCTTTTTTGTTGTTGAGAATTTGTTTATATCCACGATGCCAAGTTTGTGTTTTTTCTTTCTGTTTTGTTATTTACCACGTTTATGGTGGTGCTGTGTTAATTTTTGCTTTTTTGTTCTCTCAGTTTATGAGAAAGTTTGTGTGGTTGATCTGAATCAGCGAGATTTTTTTATCTGTGTGGTTTTGTATTTTTCAGTTACAAGTTCAGTAAGGATCCACTGGGCAGGGAGATTGGCAAAGCTTTAGTTTTTGTGGTTTGTTTCTGATTCTGATACCTCGTACTACTGAGTTGTTGTTTATAGCAGCGGATCTAGTTTCTTACACCTTGAAATCTCACTACAACTACTTGGTTATCTATGGAGACTCTTGTTCTTGTTGAGCAGCATAAAAACCAATACTACAACAGCAGATCTAAGTCAAGGGGTCATGCTAGATTTGGTTCTTCACCTTCCAAGGACTTTAGGGGCATCAATTGTAGGACTTTTCAGACCAGGACAAATATATTACCATTCCCTTTGAATTATCCTACTTCCCCTAAGTCACCCTCACCTACTACTGCAAATAACAAAACTTCTGGGAAAAGTACCCCTGTGACCGCCCCAATTCCTATCAATGCTAAAGTTTTTAGAAATGAGACAGCTTTCAATGAAGATGTTTTGTTCTCTGAGTTATGGGCTGGACCTACCTACTCAAATTCTCCACCACCTAGTTCCTTGCCAATTCCTAAGTTTTCTGTTAGGCCAAAAAGAACTGTGTCTCTTGAATTACCTGGTTCCTCCTCCCCTGAGATTAAAATGCGCCCAGTGGCGAAGTCTGCACCACCGTCCCCAGGCAGGGAGCATTCTTCTGCAAGCGATCTGTTTGTCAATGCTGATTCTGCTACGAAGACCCTTCGTCGCATTCTCAATCTTAACATAAATGATGAGTGAAACACAAGGAGCATCAGGCTCGTGTAAATAAAGTCCTTTTTTTAACTTGTTTAGTGTTAGATGTGTATAGAGATCAAATAAAATTTGTAGTCTGAGTTAGTTTGAGGTTGTGTAGCTTTCAGTAGTGGTGGTGTCTTGACAATTGTGGCTGTGGTGGGTCAACAATCTCCAGGTTTCGGAGGCGGTAACTGGGTGTGACTACTTGAGGATTCTATTCAGAGCAGGGTTTGCTATAAGGTTGTGTGACTAGATGAGAGCATCCATGTAAATGGTTGGGAAGTAGAATGATGGTACTAACAGGTAGAAGCGGAATGGGATTGACCTGGTTGCCTGTGTTTTAATCTATTGGACCTGAAGAACGTTACATTCAAGTTGAATCCTGACTTAATGATATATAGTTCTGAACATTATCTCCTCATAGAATGGTTAACTTTCTCTTAATATGACATAGGATATAGTCATCTTGCAATATCTCTAAATCTGACATAGGATATAGTCATCTTGCATTAGATTCCCGTCTTACCATCAACTTAAATCTTTCTATCCTAATTTGTTTTCCTTTCTTTCTTTGTCTAGTGTTTAACACTGTGTTTCTCTCCTAGATTATCTGCTGTTATTAGTTACTCCCTTCCCTCCCAGTTTATCTTTTCTCTTTTAGTATCTTATTTCTTAGCGATCCTCAACAAGGGTGTAGTTTGCCTCTTCCATCTTTTCTGTTTTTTTTGAAAGAAAAGTTGGAAGGGATTTGGTAGTCTTTGTTAGTATCTGCTTCAGTCTTATAGGATTCATCCATTCTGTGTCACATCACCTGCTAGTAAGCCCCCGATATCTTACATTTCTGGTACTGGTAATACTTCTTCACTTAGTCCTAATCTTCACCTGGCTTACCTTCCACGGAGAATGTTGACCGTGTTCTGCCAAATTTCGAGGTAATATCTTGTGTGTTGGTTGCTTAAATGCTTATGATATATGATTTTCTTCATGAATTGCATTTACTGAGTTTTTTTCCATTGGGTGGATCAGGGAGGCAAAACTTTTCCGAGGCTAATCAGTCCTAAGCTGTGGTCAGTTGCAAGTTAGCTTTTCTCTATGAAGTCTCCCGTGGCTCAATTAGTCTGCGTTTCTTTCTTTCTGCCTCAGTAACAGGTCGAACTTGTTTGGTTTGCTAAAATAAAATGTTAGTTACTATTATCTATGCACCATGTTTTATCTGTATCAATACTTGTTCTCTTTTTTAATTTATATTTTTGTCTGACCTTGATGAACTTATGTAATTTAAATTTGACGTTGAAATTGATATAGTCTTGTTTAATCTTAAATTATGTCATTTTGGCTATCCTAGTATTAAAGGAACATGGATGATGAAGTATTCAGTAATTATTCTCACTAGCTAAAGATTTGGTCTCATGTTTAAAATGTTCCAATTGAGAATGGTCTATTTTTCTGAGATGACAACTACATAATTGGATCTTTAGTAGGATCCAATTTTATGCAGAACACTGGCATGATAAGTTAGTGTTCAAATGATATCACTGATATTGTAGTGGTCTTGTCTGGGTATTTTGTCCAATTCAGTCCATGTGAACTATTAACCATTCCTCTTTTCAATTTCTTTTGGGATGGTTCACCACTTCCTGTTCCACGACCTATTTGAAACCCTATGGTTCTCAGAGGTGCCTGTTGTCTCCCTACTTTCAGCTCCATGTGGATATGGTTGCAACATGGAACCTGCTAATTTGGAGAGCACGTCTTCTGTCCCACAAAGTGTACCACTAAATATATCATTTGTTGTGATTGGTTAAAAAAATATTTAAGTTAAAAGTTTAATAATTAAGTGTTTTTCTGATCAGTCACAACAAGTGACACATAAAGTAAGATAGAAGATATGTTCTCTTAGGTTGTCATTTTTCCTTAAGCAGTGTTATATCAATGTCTCTAACTTCGCTTATTTCACTGAGTTAGATCAATGTCTCTCACTCTTATTTCACTGTTATATAATGCATCAAAATCATTTTATTGCATGGATGCATTATTGATTTGGATGGATGCATTATTGATTTGGACCATTAATTAAACAGAATAAAATATCTCATGCTACAAGAGATAAATTATCTTCTCAAGCCACTAAAATAATGATATCTAAGTTTTTTTTTATCTTCTAAAAATGATAAAACATTGAGAAACAGATTTAACTACAAATGTGGCTGCTTCTCCGTTTCAACAACTGCAGCTTTTTCATGGTTACGCAGCCAAATTTTTGGTAGCAATGCATCAAATACACCAAGCCAATTAGCCAAAGCCAACCGAATTATGTATTTTGTGTGTGAAAATTGTTGCCCTTTTCTACATGAGAACACATCAGCAGTCTTATTTCTTGTTCTATTTGTTAGTGTAAGAATATGTTAATATATTATAGGAACTAATTCATCGCAAATGTCATCAAATTTGTGATACAAAAAACTCACTCAAGTTACTCTTTCCCAAAGGATCATGTTTTCAATCTTAACCAAGATTTAAGTATTTCACTTATGCAAAAGATAACGTAGTGGGTTAAAGACTTGTCATGGGGGTTGTTTGACTTGTTTCAAGTTCAGCTCGTTTATTTAATGAGCTCAATTTTCAGTTTAAGTTTGACTTATTTGGTTCATAAACCAAGTTTATCGACCTAAATAACGAGTCAAATTTCGAACAAATACGAGTTGGTTCGATTCATTGTCAATGAATTGGATAGAGATTAGATTGCTACAATTAATTTTTGTGGACAAACAAAATATTGAGCACAAATATAAAACTATATTGTTTTCTCTAGCATGCTTTAGGGATTGTATGATGGTACTAATACCATCTTCTTTACCAAAATAAACAAATAAAATAAAAGTTGGGCCACGCGGTTAAAGGGCTTTCGTTTCTGGTTTATAAAAGCCCAAATTTTGGGATTGGGCCTACCATATATGATCCACGTTAATTTCTACACACTATCTCGATCAATGTTATTAAAACCGTACTGGTTATCAAAACGGTCAGGGTACTGGTATAGTGGTACAGTGGTTTAACCAATGGTTCAGTAATTAAACCGCATGCCGGTTAAACCGGACATACTTGTTTATATATATATATATATGTAAACCTATAAAAAAAATAAGTAGATATTCATATTTATAATTCATATTCATAATTTACTTCAAATTCACACAAATAAACAACATTAAGTTTTTAATAAAATCAAAGTTTAAAGTGCAAAACATATATTAATCTAAAATTATCACTTAACAAACGCAAAATACAAATAAATGACCCAAGTATCAATCATTGAAGTTGAAGAATTGGTGAAGAATTGAAAATTTGAAATTTAAAAAAAAAATTAATGTACAAACCGACCGGTTTTCACCGGTTTTGACCGGTTCTATTGCATATGCGGTATAACATACGTACCGTACCGGTTAGGGGTCCGGTTCACCGGTTTTCCGGTTGAACCGGCCGGTACGGCACGGTTTTTAAAACATTGATCTCGATGGGTGGTCATTGGTGTGGAGATTTGGAACGACCAAAAATTATCTTTTTCTTATTCATTTTTTGTCCAGTTCTAGTGATTTTCTCAAATTCATGAAAATTACTCTGCAATTTAACTTTGTTTGTTTATTTTATTATCTTTAATTTGCTCTTTCGTTATATTTGGAAGTTTTTCCCTGACTTCTCTGTTTTGAGGTTTGTTGTGATGAAAGGATTACAAGATTCAGTCCTTTGAATTATAGGCACTAATTTTGTACGTAGCCATTATTTAACAATGTACTTATATTTATTTATAAACTATATCAAATTGTTACTGTAACTAAGCACTCTCCTCGTTGCACTAGAATTATGGGCTACTCTTTATCTGTGAGATTGGTGTTCTTCTTAGTAATTATAAAAAGTGATTATTAAAATTTAGACCATTAATTAAACACATTTAACGATTAATATCTTAAATCAAAGATAACATACTATCATCATGCGAATGCAGGTGCACGTGACGTAGTCATTATATTCATAGCAGGAACATTTGACAGAGCGTTGTAATTTTTGAATCATGAAGAATGAATAACAAGTAACAACAGAAGGTACAAAAACAAAGGACTCAGCAATTCAGCGCAGAGAAAAAGAAAAAAGTGTTGCACTCTGCACTGCAACATTAATTTAAGTAGTAGTAAATAGTAAAAGAAGAGAAGTGAATTGGTTTACCTTGCACTCATATTGTATTCTGAATATTCATTGGCATTAACTTTATATTAATTCTGGCCACTGGCACCTTGTTTAACAAGCAAAACATAAAAACACACAGAAAACATCAGAATTCAGGTCTAATTGTGACATCACCCTTTACATTATATACTACGTACGCTTAACTAAGAACATAACATTCTCTTCACACCTGTTCTGTACACATCATTATCCCATTATGTGAAAGACTAGCTAGGCCTAGTTTGCGTATGCTAGATCCTAAATATACATAATTCATTAATTTCTCATTCCTTTGCTGATCATACATACATACCCATTCTCTATTTTGATGCTACTACTTTTACAGGCCAGACACTTTTACTAAGCTCCAGTTTAAACATGTATAATCCAGGAAATTATACTCCCTTACACGTTGGTTTTGCCCATAAGTATTGAAGAATCTGCAATAGTGGATAAGATGACGAAAAAGAAGGTAGGATATATGATGTGATTATGTTGTTTGAGCAAAGGGAAAGGGTGTTGGTGAGAGCTTTATTCATTTGACTACTTCCAAAGACAATAAGCTTTTATCATATAGCTATAGCCCTTTCTATGTTCAACTTCCAAGCGTGCATCAATTTTGTCAGAAATATCAGAATTCTTCTGTCTCTGCCACCAAACTTAAATACTATAATACATTATGACATGACTCATGATAATTTAAGCATCATCCTCATCATCATAACCAACTCTCTTCTCACGTAAGATGAGGGAACTTGGGAGTTGGGACCAGTCTCAAACCAACCAAACTCCATTCAATTATACATGTCACCATGTTAAATACAACTTGTACTCATTCTTATATGCAACATTAATCAAAAGATGTTTTTGATTTCTAATTTATAGTGGATAGATGATAAAAATGTGGGTTAAAATAATGAGACAACAATTTATTATTATCCAGTTACAAGTATTCTCCTAAGATGATAACCATATTCAAGTCTAAATATTTATAATAATATAGTTGACGAGTTAACTTTTCAGATCATGATTTTTCCGATAAGGGGTTTTATTCAATAGAAATAAATATATTATTATATCATATGAAGCAAGCAGATCTAGAAGCCAACATTTGGCACATGACCATTTGAGCAGTGCCCTAGTACACTATCCTATAGGTATGGAGTGTCAACTCCAATGCAAATGTTATTCAAAATTGCAGATGAGCATGTCACCTAAAAATAATAATTTGCAGATGCCACTCTTTTGTGGAAACTGGTAAGGACATGTCAATTTGTTTATGATTAATAAGTGGTCCATGTTGAAGTGCATATACTTAACCCCTTCCATGCATTACGTATAACCAATAAAAGTGAGAGGTGTAACAATGCATAAGACTATTCATAAACATTTATAATTAAAAATAAAAAAGCATAAAGGGCATGCTTTAGTAATGTACTGTTACTGTCTAATGCAACCCTTTTTATTTCTTTTGAATTCAATTTTCAATTCCGTTATGTCAATTTGTTAAAGAGCAATTGTCAGTCACAGTTTGAAATACGTACAAGGCAGTATGGAGCTGACGTGATGAATTGATCTTACCGAGTTTCAGTGTTAACCAATTACTGGTCAGGGAATTAGTCCTTACAAACAAGCATTGTCAAATCCATCCACACTTTGTATTATCGAATTAACTTATGAATCACGTTTATACCTTATACTTGTTTTCTGGAATATAAATGGAAATATAATATTTTATGAAGGTCCTTCTCAAATCTAGAGCTTGTGAAGGGTTTTGATTATTGCTTAGTGCTTACTCTTTGATTTGGCTAATATTAAAATATGGACACTAGTACGTAGTTAATTGTTACAAACAAGCGTGCCATCCACTTATGTCCTGAAATAACTAATGTACAATGACATTGAATACAAATATTGTATACATAGGTGATGTGACACAATTACATAATTAATTAACATGCCAAACCAAATTATTTCCATTGAATAAAAAGAAGAATAGTGCATATATACTATAATGCTGTAATGGACTTAAAAAACTGGGGAAAATATCTGTCAATCACAAACGTGACACTCAAATTCTGAGAAAGTTTTTTATATTGAGAAACAAAAGTTTTAAAATTTTAATACATCCAATACATTATTTTCAATGCCAAATTTCTTATATTGCAAAAGTCATAATTACTAAGGACTAATGAACTTTGTGATAACCCATGAATGGTTTGTAAGTAGAGCAGTACTAGTTTGAACAAATTTTGGGATAGAGTTGGACAAGGTTGTTGGGTAATAACTCTAGGAGAGAAGTTGTGATGGTACACATTTTTTTTGGGTCCACATTTTTATATTTGACAACTTAAATGGGTCATTGTTATAGGTCTGAAAATTTATTCCCTGAAAGGATCAATTTAGAGGGATGAGCATCACACTTTGGCACGTACCTTTCTTTCAATTGCATTGCCCAAACAATTATATAATTCTTTAATAGGTTAACTTTTCCAAATTATAACAGTAAATATTCTAAAACCTATCAATGCCAAAAAGGAGTGCCAATTGAAACTTTATTAAGCATGGCTGAATTCAACAGATTTATACGGTATACATTGACTGAAAAGGTATTCATGTCGCCCAAAGAATCATACCCGAATAGGAATGAAAATAAAAGGGTAGAAAAAAGGACAAAATTTGGAATTAGATATAAATAATGTCTCACATGTAAAAGCTAATAAAAGCAATGTTAGAACTTGCACATCTCTTTTCTACCACAAGCAATGAGTAACCATCACATCTCTAATTCCTTCTATGTTTCTGCAAAAGATCAAAGAATGAATAAGATAGTAAGTCTTGTAGTGCAAATATTTCAATGGTGTATTTTAATAGCTGTGTTACATTTACATTTTTGTTATTCTCAACTAAGTTGTAACATGAGTATATATAACAATGAAATTACCTTATCCATGAGAATTGAGAAGCTATATGCATTTATCAACAAAGCAATTAGTCTGCCCGAAAAATTGCGAGCCGCAAAATAACCTATGTCAGTAGTTGTTGGCAAAAACAAACTCTTGCTGCAGCTGCAACAAAGAGGTATGTAGGAGGTTCCTAAAGAAAAATTCCAAAGCAAAGAAAAGGAAAGAAGGCAAAGGACAAATTTCTATGGAGTGCTTTAGAGTAACAGAATGTCTTCATCACCATTGGGGCTGGCATTCCTTAGAGAAGTCTCCACCTGCAATATGGGGGGGACCAAAGCTAAGGATATGAATAAGACTTGCATGAGATCCCAACTAACAGCTTTATTAGGAAGGTAGTAGGCATACACAACCAATTGCATTACTGTACTATCAAAAAATCTATGAAGAAAATATTTCATGAGCTTATGCACACTAATTCAACTAGCCCCTAAAAATCTGAAATGAGTAGCCAAGAACAGACAATCCTAGTACTTGTTCCATGATATGGATTCTATGCTTAATTCAGTATGATTAAAAAAGATAGAACTTGGTTTTCGGAAAATGTTGCGATTAAGAAGAGTAAATGAGGAAACTGTATTTGAAATTTTAAATTGTAGGAAACACAACATCAAAGCAGAGTTTTGTTGTATTTTAACTTGGCAAAATATGATTGACATCATAGCAAGACAGAAAATAATCAACAAATTTTCTTGTTGAGGTGGATTACCTTGTAAGCTATACATTGCCACAATTAGTCATGTTGATCAGATGACTCATGTTGATCAGACAGAATAAGTATTATAAAATTCATCACAAGAAATTCAAATCGGTGTAACCATAACCATGTGAATCTGGCAACAGTTCTTCTACTTCAATTCTGGAGCTAGAGTTATTTTTAATTCGACCATAGCTTATAGATTCTACTTCTGCTAGGAACATGCTACAAACTGGTCTGTGATCAGAGAATCTTGATTCCCCACGGAGATAAGATAACTGGTAGAGGCCATTTCCGTACCACAATATGCGATCACACCTTCATAAACAAAGGTTTCAATTAGATTTGCATAAACAATGATATATGTTCATAATAACGACCCGGGACAACTCTTTTGATAATAGTATCTTCCATTTGTTTCCTTTTGTTCTCCATTCGCACCTGCCACTATATGTATTCATATAGGTGGTTATTTACAAAAAAGAAAAGATTACCATGCTGGGGTTCTTCTCTTTTGTTTTCTGTGTCTTTCATCGCCCGCATATCTGTCTGAATTACTAGAATACTTGTACGTAGGAGGGAAATATATCCTCCCTTCATTCCATCCTTCAAAGACACGACCCTCCCTCTGCTGTATATGCAGCTGAAATAAAATGTATCTAATGGTCAAGTTATTTATAACTTGATATTTTTTTAAATAATCTGAGGAAAGGTTTAGTTGTAAGGGGACAGAGTATCATGCCTGGTCATTCTCTAATAAAACCTTCCAATTATGCATCTCAACAAGAGCTTTTGCTGCACGGTGAGAAAGGGCTATCCGATAATTTAAATCCCCCAGCCATATTATTCGACTACACCAATTAAAACAAAAGTTTAGGTCTTGACAAGTTAAGAGTTAAGATTAGTGAATTTTATTTATGTTCGCAGTCTCCAAGAATGAGATGCACAACAAAGATTCTAGGAAAAGAGAAGGACTTACTCGTGTTCCAAGATTGTCTGGGGTGAACTGTCATCACATGTGCCATGAACCCGGGGAAACCTTGTCTTTTTGAGAATTTCCATTACATCTGAGTTTCTCCTTAGCTCATCACCATCCTTTTGTCCAGAAGTCAGATGACTACATATGAAGCAAAAGCTTGTTTGGTGCAAGGACATGCTAATTGATATTGAACCCTGAAAAAACAGAGAAGAATGTGATTGTCTCATCCTTTGTTCATTATAAATGCTACTCTACAAAGAAATTTATCAAACTTACTTTATTTCCAAGATATCCCATCAATCCTCTGCCAACGCAAGAGACTTTCAAGTTGCGAACATCATCTTTCATATGATTTTTAACCCAAACTGTTAGAAATACTCCAACCATTTGCTTACTAGCAACCAAACGGTATCTTGACTGCCCTGTCTGCCTATGTCTATCCTCCCCGGAGAAACAACCTCTATATGACATTGGCGAGAATTGTGTTGTAACTTTGGTGTTGCCAGATCCATTTTCATCATCAAAGGAACCCCATCTATAATTGGGATCATAGTCACTTGGCCCATGACCAAGTATCATTCTATCACAAACACTGAGACGGCGATCAAGGCATGCTTGTGGCACTGACATGTCATTGTCATCCATTCTCATACTACGGCTCAACGATTGGAAGGACCTCCGATGGAAGAAAGAGGATGTCTTCTGCCTCATTGATCCCTCAACATCGCCGTCTAACTCTATACTAGGATTAATGACTGGTGAAGTATTATGGTATTCACCATTTGTTCCAGGAAGACTGTTTAAGGTCTTCCTAATAAGAGACAACCATTTTCTAGCCGGACCATTGTCTTCTGTCCCCAAAACATTACCGGCATTCAGAGGTACAATTTCTTGAAACCTAAGTGCAACGACAAGAAAATAGTTCAGTTAGAACTCAAATAATTCAGAGGTACAATTTCTTTAAACTTTTACATAGCTAAAGGAGAGGACACATTACAAAAGCAATAATTTACCCAAGAACATAGATATCAGCAGGAGGAGAGGTGAGAAGCCAATCTTCTAGACTCAAATAACTTGGAGGAGATTTTCCACCTACATTCCAAGTGGCGGCAAAGATTCTGTATACAGAGAAGTAAATAACTACATAGAATAACGCTTCTAAATTTTATTGCAGTAATAAGACAAAATTCACAGCAACATGCATACCTATAGTTATTCACATCTGTCACCAGAGCAGTGTCAAGTTCAATCTTTCCACGCCTATTTCTGTCTGAATGCCTTCTCTTTGCTCTCTCTGTGCATTAAAATGAAGATTATATGAATGTGACATTAGTAGGAGACAAAAGAATGGGGAAAAGAAAAAGGAGGAAAAGGCAACAACAAAAGAATTATGAAACTGTAGCACTATTGCCTACTGAGTTTCTTTGTATCTTTTATCTATATGTGGGGGTTTAGGAATAGTGTGGTCCTAAGAAATAACAAGGTGTATGTGTACCAAACCTGTTCTGCTTTTCTTTATGGTGCATTCCTCCTTCTTTGAATAATTGCTCCTCCACTCTTCATCAACACCTGAAAAATAAATCCATAAAGTTAATAAAGCTGAGCTTTTTCCATTGTTAAACGTATCATCCCACACAATCAAACTGCACATTTTGAGTTGTAAGTTGCATACCCATTGAAACAAAATAAAAATTGCTATACAAAGGCAAACCATGCAGCAGAAGAAGAAAAGGAAGAATGCAATTTTGTCCAAGGTTCAGAAAAATATACAGAAAATGGCAGAATTAACAGCAAGATAGTTTTTTCTTCTTTTTTTTTTTAGTTTTTGACATGAAATCTCAGATTCGAATCCAAGATGCCTAAATTACATTGAAATCATGAGAAAATTAACCAATCACCTGAGCAAATAACATCATCTGCCTGAAAGTCCTCAGCTTTGGTCTTGATATTGAACCACTTTTTGACCAAAGTTTTGGTCCATGAAAGCTTCAATTAAAAATAACAAATTAATCAATATCAGAACACAAATGCAATGGGAAATTGATGTCTGGGTAGCTGACATTTTTCAAACCTTGCTTTTCTTTGAGTAATCATCTCTCATTGTTGGTACAACTTCATATGGCTTTCTGCATTAACAACACAAACAATGATGATGACTCATGACTAAGGATGATAAAAATATTATACACACAACCTTCTTTATTGAAGTTAGTGGGGTTCAAGTTCAACAGAGGGAAATACTACTCCTAGGCTAAGATAAGAGAAAAATCTGAGGGGCCTGAGAACAAACGGGGAAAAAGACATACCGGATTTGATGATCAAAAGGGTTGGGTTGAAAGTTGAAACCTTGGTAATAGAATGACCAAGGTGGGGCAAGGAAATCCTCTGTTTTTGTGAAGCAATGTGAGGGAAACAATTAAGAGAATAGAGCAAATCCCAGTTTATAACCAATGTAGTACACTCACATGGTCGTGCTTCCCACTCATGTGTTTTTGTACTCTTAAGATAATAGAGAGATCCAAGGAAATAAGTGAGTTTGAGATTATGAAGAGTCTGTTGCAAAACCTGGTAGTGGTGTTATGGGTACAACAGAACAATGTAAAGTATGGAAATTTTTGAAGGAGTGAAAGAGAATAAAGTAGAGACAAGCTTTGCTCTCTCTCGAGGCTTATAACCCCAAATCCAAGGGAGACTCACTAGAGAGAGAGAGAGAGAGAATAGTTTATATTGGTCACCCACTCATACTTTAATGGAGCAGGAATCAATTACTATGTTAATTGTCTAATCTTAGTAACATGGTGCATGTTGGAGATCGTGTCTACTTATCTTACTTACCTTAAGATTCTCATTTTTCAATAATCCATCTTTGCTTACCAATCAATTACATTCTATGTTTTTATCTTCAAATCTTTAACTTTAAACTAATGTTTCAAGAATGGGGAAGGAGAAACTATTAAACAAAATGGTAATAGAGTTGACGACATAATACTTCAACGAGCCCTATCTCAATATTCCACTTACTATCCTTTAAATCTAAATCTTAGCCATTATTATTGTTCATAGGTTGTCAAACCTCTACCTTGTCCATGTGGTTGTCCCAAAAAGGACCCACCAGAGGATTGTACCTACCAGTTTCCACACAAAATTGAAGGTGGAGAGTGGAGACAATGGGAATGTAGACGACTTCATATTTTATAAATTATTAGTTATTACTATTTACAATCATATCTTTACATATTAATATGAGAATCAACATAGATAGTACACATCTGCTACACTTAGTATTATGATTGTTAAGAAACATGTGCTTGTTTAAGTTAGGCGAAAATGTATTTTTTTCATTAAAAAAATTAAAAGAGAAGCATATCATTACTTAATAAGAAATAATTTAAAAAACATCCCTTTTAAAATAGCAAAACAAAGTGTCTGTAAAAGAGGTTGAAGAGTAAACATTCCTCTTAAAGAAGTAATTTAGTTGACCTGAGTCACTAATTATTGGTGGAAGAATTAATGTGAAAGGGTGATGTTGATGTGAAACTTTTCACGGTATGGTAGAAAATGAAACAGTTTTCACCCAAACTTCTAAGGCTATTGTTGTGAGTCCATTCTCTCATTTCATTGAACAAGCAACAAGGCAAAACATCTTCTCACTGTCTTTCATATATATCATTTTCTGACCTTTAATCACTGTTTTCATCTTCATTTAATCATGAACCTTATGACTATATTGTGTATATATATCTTCCCTGCCACTGTCCAGACCAACAGCACAAACAACCCTCTAATCTAACTAAAGTATTTTATACACATCTATGTAAGGACATCACCCCTTGATATTTTGGTGCCACTTTTGAAATGTAAATATACAAAAAAATTGAAAAATAAGTAAAAGATAGAGATAAATGTATCTGAAGTCAAATATGATATTCAAAAGTAGATGTACACAGTACACAGAATATAATTCTTAAGCTAAAATTTGGCAATTGTGTACAGCACAGTATTCTTTTCAGTTATCAGAAAATCTCAAACAATAGGCTTTACTCTTCACCAAGTTATAATAACCATATATATATATATATAAGAAATGACTCAGGTGAGAATAATTGTTAATGTGAGAAACAAGAATAATTAATATAAATCATTGAATCTTATTTGAATAGTCAGGATTAAAAATAATGATATATGAGAATTATTATGAGTTGAGTCACTTCCGATATATAAAATGAGCAGTAAACACAGGAAGGAGGATTAGGAAAACGACTGGTATGGATGGATAACATTTAATGGCAGCTTGATTTGGCAAATGAACATAGGTAAAAAAAAGTTACCTGCCTCAGACTATTACAACTGAGGCATAGCTTTTATTCTTTGGATTCATCCAGACATTCAATTCTCCAAAGAAAGCACAGTATGTTCTCAGGAACATATTACATGTTTTGGATAGCCACTAGAAATATTTTTCATACAACACATAAATTACAAAATTTAGAACGTTAGTTCATACTTTCAAATCGCAAACACATCAAGTTTTTGAGATATTTAATTATTCTAGCATTTTAATTCTTCACAAGGCCCTAGCTTCAGGATCCATCCTCAGCTGTCACTATTTTTTGGATTTCCAACAACACTGATTGGCCCCTTAGAATTTAGAGAATTCTTGTGGCAACATTCAATTTGCACAAGATGTTTTACGTTGAAAGAAATGTGAAATCAAGTAACAATATTCAACTACATACTTGATTGGTCTTAGATATATAGACTATTAAATTTCTACAATTTAACATATTGCTTGTATTATTTGGAACTAGATAGGGCATTAAAGGCAATCCATAATGCCATATTATTTGGAACTAGACATATTTTCAAGGTCAATGCACAACTTAATTGCATAGTATTCCAACAAATAAATAGAAGCTTTAAGAGCTATGAAAATACACGGGTGAAACAGCTCCAAAGACTTCAATTTCTTTTCATTCTCCTCTAAAACTCAACTCACACACAAACCATAAAAACCATATAGAAGCCCATAAGGTACTTCAGTTTTGGGGGAAAGCTCGTATTCATGCCTTAATTTAAGGATATTCTTGAATAGAAAATTGCCAAAATTACTGATAACATGGATATTAACATAAGAGCAGTGTTGTGATAACCGGACTGGACGGTCCGACCGGTTCGGTCGCTGACCGGACTTAAAAACGGCTTCGGTTCATAGTCTTAATCGAATGAGTAGTTGGACCGCTTTGAACCGAAGAAATACCGGTTCGAACGTGTTAAACCCGGTTAAACCGAAATAACCCGGGAAGTGAACCGAACGGTTCACTTAAAATTTAAAAAAAAAAAATGAAACATTACTCTAATGTTTTGTTTTATTTCGGTCCAAAAAAGATAAATAAATATTATTTCAATATAGTTATATAAAATTATTAATTATATAAAATTTTACATATATATACTTATATATTTATACATAAAAAATATTAATTATATTTAAAATCATTCGGTTCGACCGGACGGCTTAACTGTTTAAACCGGTTAGACCTAATACGAAAGCTCTTTCGGCTTGATCTCCGACTCGGGTTTCACAACATTGCATAAGAGAGTCAGACTCCTCTCGAGCAATGGAGAGGACAGTAATTGGAAAAAACATTGAAAAATTAAAGTGCATTGATAACTGTATCATTTAATTTACACTTATATTACATTTTTATCCTTAAAATACACTATAAACTAGGATTGTCATCTCCATTAATGGAGAGGAGCCCGACTCAACATAAGAGACACAGACAACAGAGTCGGACTCCTATTCAGTAACGGAGAGTGCAGTCATAGTTTATAGTGTATTTTTAAGAATTAAAATGTAATATAAGTGTAAATTAAAGGGTACAAATGTTAATGCACTTTAATTTTTCAATGTTTTTTTTCAATAACTGCTATCTCCATTACTTGATAGGAGTCGAGCTCCGCACAACAATTTTTTTGAAATATCCCCCAATACATGTTTGACACGAATAAGATTAGTCTTATGGAGTATTTGTGCTTCATATCAGATCGTCATTGTGTTTTGGATAAGGTAAGCCAAAAAATGAGGTATTTAATTTTATGACAGCTATGCCTAAAACCAAAATTTTATCACAAAGAAACTGATGGATGGCTATGCCTTCTACATAATGTATGAGAGAATGAACAAAATAATGAGAAAAAGGTAGTTTAGAAAATAAAAATTGGAGAATGAACATGCCTTATGTACCAAGGTTGATCAGCTTGTTTGAATAGGTTGAAAATATAACGTATTTGAACTCAATGTCCAGATACATTGTCATTTTTCATCTGCAATTTATTAATAACTAATTAGATTTCTGGTTTTAATTTCCACCTTTCTTCTCATTTTCACCTATTCAAACAAGCAGTCTCTAAGCATAAGCATGCTCACACAAAAATGTAAATGTCAAAAATAAAATAGAGAACAAAAATATGTGGAAACTACCCTAGAGGATATTGAAGCAATGTTATGCAATGATGTTCTGAAATAAATAAGTGTGCCAATAAATGCTGTGCTAATAAGTCCAGGCAATGGCTAGTGTGAAAAATAGAAAAGTCAATTAACTAAACTTTATTGTGCCCCAAGTCTTCAATTTTAATGTTTAGACTGAAGATGATAATGTATACTTCCAAGAGAAATGTGCCTTGGCCGTGTAATATATTTCTCCAGCAATATAGTGTTGACACCAAAGGAAGAATATGATTCAACAAATTCAACTGGGGTGTGCACTACCCTCATACCCTAGAACATGCATGTTACTGGTAATGAAGTAGTAAGTTCGTGATGACTAAGATTCTCCATAATAATCTTTTCGCCATAACACAAATATGTAATAATTCAAAGAATAAACTTTCAGCTCTTAAACCTTGAAGAGTGATCACGCATTACAATAATGGTGTACGCTACGTTATCATCTATCAATAGAACAAAGCAAGAATGAAACAAGGGGAGATAACACTGCAGTCAATAAACGTAATAGCTTATGAAAATATGTTATGAGCTTATGAATTTATTTAATTAAGTTTATCAAAAAAAAACTAATGAAAATAAGCTATTTTTTAGCTTATTGAATAAATCCTTGATTATGGAACCTACCTAAATGGTCTTGATAACTTATTATAAAGAGATTTATGGGCCTAAAATTGTTGGGCTTACTTTGACTAGGTCCATTTATATGAACCAACTGTTTTGTGTTCTTTATGAAGATATATGATTTCTTCATAAAAAGTAAAAAAAAGGACACATGATTATGACTTTTCTTTCTTTATGTTTTGGTACTACTGATTATCTGATGTTATTTTCTTCAACCAATGCTTTCTTATTTCTTCTTAACACTTTCTATTATATAATTGAGTCAAACTAAAGCCACCTTTAATGACATAGTCGTAATATTTTGCTCCATTTGAACAGAGAATAGCGAGGGCAGAATGCATTATTTCATTAAATTTTGTTAGGAGAGTAAAAAAAAAGAAGTTAAATATGCTGTAGCTTTTCTTTTTAGGTCCATTCCTTTGGCGTATACTTCTGTTTTGGAATTATTAGATATAAATAAATAAACATATTATTTTTTTAATTATCATGGAGTAGGTCCAAATTTATTTGTTTTTGCACAGTAATGCATAGACCATTAATTGGACTTGCATTATTGGATACTCATATAAAAAAGTGCATCCGCACCTAAAATTATTAAACTTAACTCATTGAAGTTGGACTAGTTTGGACTTTGGCCGGCTACACCATGACGTTTTAATATAAACTAGCAAAATACTCGTGCACGGGACGGTATTTTATATTATAGAATTAATAACACACAACACATATTACATGTGTTCATATGATTATTAAGAATATACAAATTGTTTGTGCATTTGAATGATTAAAGCACATATATTACATGTGCATTTGTAAACACATGTTACTCGTACACTTTTGTAATTTTTTGATTGATTTTCATACTCAATAGTCTATATATTTGGTTAACTAATAAATACAATAAAAACTTGTATTCTCCATTCTTAATATAAACATGTACATATAGAAAACTTATATATATGTTAATATAACTTGTTGATATTTTTTTTATTTCCACAATATTATTTCTTACTAGTTGTTTGTATAATTGGTTTATTATTTTATATTTTTTAAAATGTATATAAAATGGGACATTATAATTAATTACTTAGACTTTTTTCCAAAATAAATATGAGTTTAATCATTTAATATGACAAAATAAGTACCAAACCGATGAATGGAACCTCCCATTGTAAGTATGGGAGAGATGAAGAGGTAGGAGATAGGTAGGGGTAGAAAAATGAGTAAAGAAGATGACAATGATCATATTTAAATGAGCTAAAAATTGATTATTTTTAACAATTAAAATTAAAATTTAGAAATAGTTATTAATCATAATTGCCCTTTGAATGCCATTTATTCCGTTTTTTAAATTAAATAGTTGTTGCTCACAATTAATTTTGGGATTTGATTGATGGTGATATTTTGAGTTGAATTTCTCTTTAATATTTATTAGACATGATTGTCCTTGAATGCCTTTTATTTTGTTTTTAAATTAATCAGTTGTTCCCCACAATTAATTTTGAAATATGAATGATGATTGTATTTTGAGATTACATTTCTCTTTAATCTCTATTAGTCATGATTGTTCTTGAATGGCTTTTATTTTGTTTCTTAAAAATTAAAAATTTGTCCACACAATTAATTTTCTGATTGATCATATTTCCAATTTTAATTAAAAATATGTTTTCCAATTTCAACATTTTTTAGTCAACCCCTACTAATTTATTCAAATCATAAAAACAAAAGGAAGTGGTTGTCAAAGGAGTAATATCTTTTAAAATTAATTTTATTGTCATAAATGAATAAAATTAGCAGCATATCCTCATTAATAATTTTTTTTTGCAACCATGTTATTCTTCTACCCATACTTAATGATTTAAGAAAAATAAGTTGATACTCATCAAAAAAAATATGAGTTTAATCATTTAGTACGATAACTTTGAAAAATAATATTTTAATAGATAAAAATAACATTTTAGTAATAAATGACCATTGAAATAGAAAAGTTGTAATTATATAGTTCGATTCTTTTTCAAAATAATAGAAGCCTTAATTATTTATGATCAAAACTGTTAAAATATTTTAAAGATAGTAATATAAATGTATGAACAATATTAATAAATGAAAATGAAAACATTATAATTAATTTTTTAGTTTTTTTTAAATTAAATGAGACATACTAATTTGCATGTAGCGATTATTATACATAATTTTTTAGCTTGAATAGAATCACCGATCTCACCAATAACACTATATTAAATGACAATATATGTTTCTATTCTCCTATATCACTTTTATTTCTTTCATAATGATCGACAATATTTATTCAAATTAATTATTAATTAGTAATTATTAGTTTGCAAATTATAACTGTATAACAAAATTTATTGTCATTATTAACCTATGCAGTTTTTATTCCCTTGTGAATTTTCCTTTATTGTCATTCTAATGAAGACGAAAATACGTCAATAAAATATCATAAGTTGTGAATATGATTATCACGTCAATAATAAGAATATGATTATGAATATTAATATGTGAAAAATAAATTTGAAATTAACAGTTATGACAACGTACAAAAGTAAATCAAAGTTGTGATTTTTATAATATTACAAAAAAACCACGACAACAAAGTTCTATTAGAGACCATAGTTAGTAAAGAAAAATATAAAGAATGATGAATACAAATAAAAATATAAAGGAAAAATGATGAATATGTTTACATTGAAGAAAATGATAAGTCATATCTACACTTAATACTTGAAGTTCAAATGGAGAACATAGTAAAGAAAAATATAAAAAATGAATATAAATGAAAAATAATGAATATGTTTACCTTGAAGAAGATGACAAGTCGTCAAATCTACACTTAATACATGAAGTTCAAATTGAGTTCATAGTTATTAAAGAAAAATATTTAAAAAAATAATGAATAGAAAGAAAAATATAAAGGAAAAATGATGAATATGTTTACCGTGAAGAAGATGATAAGTAAGATCTACACTTAATACATGAAATTCAAATAAAGATCATAGTGAGTAAATAAAAATATAAAAAAATTATGAATACAAAGAAAAATATAAAGGAAAAATGATGAATACATTTAACTCGAAGAAAATGATCTAAAGATTTGAACAAAGTAAGGAAAGAGAAAAGAGATAATATGATATAGAGAGAAAAAATGAAGAAGATGAAGGTGAATAAAGAAAAACATTCTTTGGAGAATAAACCCAAATTTGTATTTTGAATTCGGGAGATAATGAAGTGTTGGAGAAATTAGGGATGATGAAGATTTTGGTGAGATGAAAGAAAATGAAGAGTTTGAATTATTGAGGGTGAGAAAAGTCAGATGAAGTTTGAAGAATTAGGGATGAGAGAAGTCAGATTAAATGAAATTAAGGTAAATGAAGAGTTTGATGGATTTGGGGATAATGAAAAGGTTGGAGAATTGTGGATGAAAGACATGTGGATGAGCAAAGATCAACGTTAATAAACTCATGATCAAGGCTCTAGACTCTATAATTAGGGGTGTAAAAGTTTAGTTCTAGTTGACTTTTGGTATATTTTAGTAACCGAATCGAACATAAATATATGGTTCAATTCAGCTCAATTAATCACAAATTTTACTACAGGAATTGAACTGTTTTTTTGAATGGTTTGGTTATATTCCGCAATTGTTTTGCATTTTTTTAATTTTTTTTTTTGCATGAATTGTAAGTTCAAAATGTATTACAAGGAATAATGTTTGTTCATAAAACGAAAAACATTACTTTTTATGAAACTCATAATTGCTTTTTAGTAACATATATAATATTCATATAATTTATGAAGAAAAAAACGAATGACCACATATATAATAACACAATCCACAATTACTTACATATGTAACAATACAATTAACGGTTAGTAACATATCTAATAATTTAGTAATATATATGATTTAGTAAAATATATAATAGTACCATATATAATATAACAATTTACACAGTTAATAACATATATAATGATACATGTATAAATATTTATGATATATGTTGTTTCAAACTCACTACTACAAAAGTTAGAATAACACATTACTTAGTAAGTAATAACATATATAACACTAACATAATGACAACTTAATAACATATATAACAACTATTATTTAACAAAATTGACAATTTAAGCCACAAAATTAGTGAAGAATTTAAACAACAATAGCACATCATTCTCTAGTATCTATTTTTTAATGTACGGTTTGGTTCCAACGGTTCCGAAATTTCTAAAACCATGAACCAAATCGAACCTAAATGATTACTTAAATAAATAACCGAACCAACTCATAATGGTTTGATTTGATTCAGTTCTACCAATTTCGTGGTTTAAACCAAAACTGCTTACCTCCTATCTATAATACTGTAATCCGTTTGAAAAATTATTTATTACTTTAAACTAACGAACTTGAAGGGAAAAAATTAATTCGCTAGCTGGATAAATTAAAGTCTTTAGTTGCATGTTCCCTAATTCAATAGGCCAACTAGTAACTCGTTTCCACATGCACGTGCTATATACCAAAAGATTTCCTAAAATAACTTAGCATATAAAAAAGTAGGAACTTTTGCAACATAAAAATATTAATTAGCACGGCATATAAGAATTTAGGGTCAGAAAACGTTTCAACGTTGGAGGCATGCACATGGGTTATATTTAGGGATGAAACTGGGTGGATGCTGCCTCTCATATATATTTATGTATACCCATTCAATTAATAGGTACCCACCAATAGTCAACATTTTTTAAGTTTAATTTTATTTGTATATTAATTGAATTACTTGTTCACACTTCTAAACTATTATCCTAGATATATATTATATATTTTGACGAATATTATAGCAGGGGTATTTTTGTCATCTCCATATATTGACGAAATGGTTGTTGAAAGGTGGTAGCCCAGTGGGTCTTGTTGATAATGGTCATGCTTCAACCTAACAATATATGACAATTACAGAATTTGATATATGATCAACTTTCGGCTTTTAATATCTTATGTATTATTGAGATTGAGACATTACATCTTCCCAATTTTATTCACGCATATCATTTTGGCATGACATGGCCATTCAACTTTCTATTTCCACCCCAATAATATAATGAACACTATTAGGTAACGAGTGATTGAAATTTTGTACGTATCTTTATAGGACTAGAATAGAAGGACCTATTCATAACAATTTCACCAATCATAATGGTATCCTTCTTTGAAAAACATTTCAATAAACTATGGGATTGGCAAAATAGTTTGAGTGAAAACCTATCCTATTTTAGTCCTTTTGTAAATGGAGTAGAGTGCAAGCTGCACTCACTTTTAGAATTAGTTCCAACAGAATAATTGCTTTATAATATCTTTCTCCTATATCCACTGATTGTTATGATGACTATGATAATTTATTATTATTTCCTTTTAATCATAACGTGTTCACATATAGTTGTTATATATCCACGTTTTAGTTTTTCTAATAAAAATTATAAAAAATATATAGTGATACATGATAATAAACACAGAAAAAAGTGGTCAAACCTGTGAAATTTAGTTTCATTAGATATAATTTCTCAAAATTTTAGATGAGTTAAAAAAAATTGTAGTAAGAATTATATTTAACAAAGCCCAGCATAATTTATAGATACTTGAGTTTAGCATGATGTCAAATGTTTCTTTACACGTTTGTATGGAAAAATAATTATTGGTAAAAGTGAAACTCTGTTAAAATCTTTATACCTTGAAATAAAAGGTATGATTCCTGTAGAGTGTATTCCTATAGATGATTAAGGAAACACTTCCCAAGAGATTAACTTTATACTCCTAAGCTGAGAAAATATCATATATCATAAGTTATACCAAAAAAATCTCAACCAATATATTAAGTAAACATGATGAAATGATATTATTATTATATCTCAAATGATTTTACATAAATAATTATGTAGGTTTATATAAATTAATCTTTGGATTTGGTTGGAGACACCTAAGAAGGAGAAAAACCGTCCATCTATTAATGATATTTTCCATTAATGAAGAGATAAATATTTGATTTTACTTATATTTTTAATAGTAAAAGTATTATTTCGTTTTATATAAAACAATAAAAATGGCTTACCACATTATGTTTTACTTTATTTTTAGTAGTACTTGATTCTCCATTAATGGAGAAGATCCTTAGTCCACTATTTATTTCTATTTAGAAAACTGCTTAAAAGAAGATTTAACTTTTACCATATTTTAATAAAAAGTTTTGCTCTTTCCATTCAAGTCTTTAAATATTAAATGAAAAATGCATTATGTTAATATTCGGTTTCTTTTAATATTTTTCTATTGAATTCCTTTTTTTCCTTATTAAGTAAGATTTTAGTATTGAAATAAGAAGATCTAAAATTATTATTAGATAAAACTTTCCTTAACCCCTGCATACAAATGAGTTAGAGTTACATAAATGTTGAGTAGAAACCGAAAACCCACTAGGGCTAGACAAGTAAAACTGAATATACAATTTATGTTGATAGCTGGTCAGTAATTACGGATTTAAATCCTTCACATTGAAATAGTAGCTTCAACTGCATACCAAGTTGTTTCAGCCCTTACATGTTATAGGAAGAAAGAAGACATGTTTCAAAAAAAAATCATATATGTTCGATCAATCAAATTTGAACAAGTAATATAAAAATATTAGTTTATATTTTTATAATTTTCCATTCAATATGTTTAATTGAATTGGATACTAAATGTGGAACACTTGATCTGATTCGATTAATCCACCTTTTTTATAGATAGATAATAAAAGTGAAAGACAAATAAAGCGGAGTTACAGAGAAGCAGAGAGCATTGTGTACTGTGTTTGTTTTTTTGACAAAACACATAACAGAGAGATCCAACTAACATGGGGTGACTCACTCAGTGACACACAAATTATTATTATACAAAAAAGAGATTCAGCTTAATTTTATATCCATTTTTTGGGTGAGTAACTGTATATTATACTGATCTTTCAATTTCTCATGCTTGTCTTTATCTTCACTGATCACTGCCCTTTTTTCAATTCAATTCTCATTTTTTCTACTGATCTTCATTTTTTATATAAAAATATTAAACTCCAATCAGTTGGGTTTGCATGTTTGATTGATCAGCTATTCAGCTAATTTCAATTATGTGGTTGCTATCTCAAGCATGGTCATCATGATTCATAATTAATGTAAAATTATTAGAACAGATTGTTGATTTTTCATCTTTTGAGTTCTGATTCTTACATACTTTTATGTTCTTGTTGATATTCCAAATTCTCTTACTTTTTGTTAAAGTTGTGTTTTTTATTGTTTTGATTGGATTTTTTTTGTTCATCAGATACTTTGATCTCATTCTGTGATATCATATATTTATTCTTTCAGTTTTGGGATTGGAGTCCATGATCAGGTAATTGATTCTTCTGTTTTCAGATCATCTTGAGAAATGTAAAAAAAAATCTTAGCTTTGATTTATCTGAACCTGATTTGTTGTGTTCCTTTCCTTTTGTTTGATTCCAGTGAATACATGGCAGCAGAAACAGACTGATTAATTTTGTCTTTGTGGTCAAACACACATTTCTGTGGTTTTGGTTTTGCTTCATCCAATATTTCAAGGACTAAATTCCTTATACAATATCAGAAGATAGAGTGATGGCGGCGACTTTGTCTAAAAAAAATTCTAATAGAATGTATTCATGGTGGTGGGACAGCCATATAAGTCCCAAGAATTCCAAATGGCTCCAGGAAAATCTAACTGGTAATTCAATCTTTCTGGATATGGTAGCAATTGTGCTTTAACATATTAACATAGTTATTGTTCATCACTTGACATTCATGGTTGGAGATTGAATTGCACCATTTATTGTTTTCTTATTCATAGGGGAAATAAATGTTCCTTACATTATTAAACTGGGAAGTTAGTCTAATTGAGTTTTTTTTCCTCTTTTATTTCTTTGATATCACATATATAATATCATTATTTTGATTGTTACAAGGCCCTATAATTTTCTGCTCAAAGCTTTAGGAAATTGGACTGGGCAACGGAAGTTTATTTCATCATAATGTAATGCCTGACACAATGATATAATCTGGTTGAGACTTGTTTACAATTTCACTTTAGAATTTGGTGGCTGTCATGATGCACTCAAGCTGAGACTTTATAAAAGGGATATATGGATTTTTCTAAAACTAATAAGTGGCAAATGTGTATCTGTATAATTTTTTTATGTTCTTTAGTTTATATCTTCATTTTTAAACTATAGATAATGAAGCATGAGAAGACAAAGTTGACTTAGTTTTACAAAATATCTGTTCTGTACTCTAAGTGTACTGTGTGGAAGTCCGTATGTATGTTAAACCATATCTACTTCCTTTATTACGTGTTTCTTTCCAATTATATCATTTATTTGCTTAAGCACTCCAAAAGATGTGGCTATATAGTTTTTTTCTGCTATCATCCATTTGGTGCACTTTTGTTTTTAGACTTATTTGATCTTATCACGATGATATCTCTTCTTTCACAGATATGGATTCCAAGGTGAAGCAAATGATTAAGCTTATTGAAGAAGATGCAGATTCCTTTGCCAGGAGAGCAGAAATGTATTTTAAAAAACGCCCAGAGCTTATGAAAATGGTTGAAGAGTTTTACCGGGCATACCGGGCATTGGCTGAGAGATATGATCATGCAACTGCAGTGATCCGTCATGCCCACCGGACCATGTCTGAAGCATTTCCTAATCAAATCCCCATGATGGATGAGAATGAGGCCGAGCCACATACTCCAGATGCACGCCACCCGTCACGTGCATTTCTCGAAACAGATGAACTGCCGAAGGATGCTTCTACTCATTTCCCTTCCATGAAAAGAAATGAAGCTCATACTGAAGGACCTTATTCTGCTATAAACAAGACTGGTTTGAAACAGCTCAATGATCTTGTCATTCCCGGAGAACAAGTAAATGTTGTGAAGTTTGCTGGAGGGCATGCTAGAAGGGGGCTCAATTTTCTTGGCACACAGGAGGAGAGTAATGGGATAAACAGTGAAAGCCATAATAGCAGGACTGAAGTCTTGTCTGAGTCTGAACGGGTGAAAAAAGCTGAGACACAAATTATGGCCTTAAAGGAAGCCCTTGCTAAATTAGAAAGTGAAAAAGAAGATGGTTTGCTTCAGTATCAGCAGAGTTTGGAGAGATTGTCTAATCTGGAGTCAGAAGCGTCTCATGCACGAGAGAAATATCAAGGGCTTGATGATAGAGCAAGTAAAGCTGAAGCTGAAGTTATAGTCTTGAAGGAATCCCTCACCAGATTACAGGCTGAAAGGGAAGCTAGTCTAAATCAGTATCAGCAATGTTTGGATAAAATATCTAACCTGGAGAAAAATATTTCTTTTGCTCAAAAGGATGCAGGAGAACTTAATGAACGAGCTACTATAGCTGAAACTGAATCTGGGTCACTAAAACAGGCTCTTACTAGAGTTGAAGCTGAAAGGGATGCTGTCCTTGTTAAATATAAACAGTGCTTGGAGTCATTATCAAAACTGGAGGAGAGATTAAAAGAAGCAGAGGATAATGCGAGAAGGATTAGTGAGCAAGCTAATAAAGCTGAGAATGATATTGAGGCGCTGAAGTTAGAAGTTGCTAAACTTACAGAAGAGAAGGAAGATGCAGCTCTCCATTATCAACAATGCTTGGAGATAATTTCCAGTTTGGAGCATACAATCTCTTGTCATGAAGAGGAGGTGCGTAGGCTAAATTCCAAGGTAGATGATGGGGCTGAAAATTTGCATAGTTATGAACAAAAGTGTCTTATATTGGAAACATCAAATCACACTCTGCAGTCTGAATTGCAGTCTTTAGCTCAAAAGTTGGGGTCTCAAAGCGAAGAACTTAGTGAGAAGCGGAGGGAATTGAGTACACTTTGGACTTCCTTACAAGAGGAGAGATTGCGATTCATTGAGGCCGAAACTGCTTTCCAAACTCTTCAGCATTTGCACTCACAATCTCAGGAAGAACTTAGATCTCTTGCTGCTGACCTTCATGGTAAGGAAGAGATCCTGGAGAGCATGGAATCCTGTAACCACGCTTTAGAGGATAAACTAAACAAAGTGAAGGAGGAAAACAAAATTCTAAATGAGCACAAGATTTCTTCATCTATGTCCATAAATATTTTGCAAGATGAGATATTAAACCTGAGGGAGATAATAGAGAAACTTGAACAGGAGGTTGAGCTGCGAGTTGATGAAAGAAATGCTCTTCAGCAAGAAATATACTGTCTCAAAGAGGAGCTTAATGATCTGAATAAAAGATATGAAGCTATGATAGAGGAGGTCAGGTCAACTGGCTTAGACCCACAGTACTTTGGCTCATCTGTGAAACAAATGCAAGATATGAACTCAAAGCTGAAGGAGACGTGTGAGGCTGACAAAGGTGTAAAAGCATCTCTTCTGGAAAAATTGGAGATCATGGAGAAACTTTTGGAGAAAAATTCTGTTTTGGAGAATACTCTTTCAGACTTGAATGCTGAGATGGAGAGTATGAGAAGAAAGGTAAACGTGTTGGAAGAGACATCCCGATCTCTGCTTGAGGAAAAATCAACTCTTGCTGCTGAGAAGGCCACTTTGTTTTCTCAGTTACAAGACACAGTTGAAAAGTTGGAGAAGCTCTCAGTAAAGAACAAACTTTTGGAAAATTCACTTTTTGACGTGAATGCTAAACTCGAAGGATTAATGGTAAAGTCCAAGATCTTAGAAGACACGTGCCAGTTAATTGGTGATGAGAAGTCCAGTATCATCTCTGAGAAAGAAAACTTAGTTTCACAGTTGAACATCACTCAGCAAACACTGATAGATCTTGAGAAACAACACAGTGAATTGGAACTGCAGCATTTGGAACTAAAAGGAGAAAGGGAGTCTGCACTTCTAAAGGTAGAGGAGCTACTGGTTTTGTTATATTATGAGAAGGAGGAACATGCCAGAGTTATGAAATTGAATGAAGATGACTCGGCTGAGAAGGAATTACGAATTCATGCTCTACAAAAAGATGTGAATTGCCAGAAAAGGGAATACGGGAAGGAACTTGACAGAGCTCTACACGCTCAAACTGAAATTTTCATCTTGCAGAAATGTATCCAGGATTTGGAGGAAAATAACTTCTCCCTTCTAGTTGAATGTCAGAGACTTATGGAGGCATCTATAATGTCTGAGAGAATGATATCTAGATTGGAGATTGAAAATGTTCAAAAGCAGGTTGATGTGAATTCTTTATCTGAGAAAACTAAAATACTAAGAATTGGGCTGCTTCAGGTGTTGAAGACTCTTGACATTAACAGCGAGCATTTGTGTGAAGATAAGCTTGAAGAAGACCAGATGCTTCTGAACCATATACATGGAAAACTTCAGGAGACACAGAAGTCCTTTGTCTCAACTTTCAACGAAAACCAGCAGCTGATAGTTGAGAATTCAGTTCTGGTAACATTCCTTGGCCAGTTGAAACTAAAGGTGGAAACTGTTGTGTCAGAAAGAGATGTCCTTGATGAGGAGTTCAGGATACAGTCTAAGCAGCTTTTGGCATTGCAAATAGAGGTCCAAAGGATATTGGAGAAGAACCGGGAGTTGAAGTTGACAATATCAAAGGGAGAAGAGAGAACGGAAGTAATGACAACTGAAATAGAGAATCTAGGCAAACAGCTGTCAGACTTGGAAGAGGGTTACAAAAGCTTACAGGAAGAAAGTTGCAAGACACTTGAAGAGAAGAAGTCCTTGATGAAAAGAGTTGTTGATCTGGGTGAAGAGAAAATTAACTTGGAAGAAGAAATTTCTGTTGTAATCCACGAGACAATAGCTCAATCTAGTATTTCTCTGATTTACCAGAACATCGTCTTTGAAAAACTCCTGGAACTTAAAGAGTTGGGTGAAGGTCTCGATAAATTTCGAACGATGAATAATGACCTTGAGGGGAGATTAAAAATAATGGCATGCAAATTAGAAGAAGCAGAGATGGAAAACTCAAATCTTAAAGAGTCATTTGTAAAATCGAATATTGAACTAAAGTTAGTTGAATCTGTCAACGATCAATTAAGTTGTCAGATCAGGACTGAAAAGGAATTACTATCTCAAAAGGAAATTGAGCTTTTGGAAGCAGCTAAGATGGTTTGTACTTTACAGTCTGAGAAAACAGAATTGCGAAGAGTGGTGGAAGATCTGAAGGTTAAGTATGATGAGGCCAGGGTGGTACTTGAAGACAAGGGTAATCAAATTTTAAAGTTATCCTCAGACAAGGATCATCAAAATGAAGAGCTTCGATGTCTTCGTGAAGTGGATCAGAAGCTGGAGTCTGAAATGAGGCACCTACATCAAGAACATAAAGAAACTAAACTGAGGGAAAAGGAGCTAAGTTATGAGCTGCATAAGGGAAAATATAAGATTGAAGAATGGGAAACTCAGGCTGCAACACTTTATGCCGAACTGCAGATTTCTGCTGTCAATCAAACATTATTTGAAGGGAAGGTCTCTGAGCTAGCTGATGCGTGTGAGAATCTTGAAAGCCGGAACTACTCTAAAGATATAGAAAGTGAACTGCTGAACGAAAGAGTTACCAAGTTGGAAGGTGAAAATGAAAGACTATGTGGTCATTTAGCTGCTTATGTCCCGGCCATCAGTGCTTTGAATGATTGTATAACATCTTTGGAGATGCATACTCTTGTACATGCAAAATCTCATAAGTATGAAGAATCAAAGGTATTACATATTATTTCAGTATCTGGTTGAAACTACTGTAGTTTATTAGAGATATAGTTAGTTACCAATTGGCTATTTATTACATTGTATATAACCCACATAGATGGCATGATGTGACCTACTTTTTTTTAAATCGAAAATTATATCTAACCAACTCCTATCTGACCATATTCTAATATTGTTTCTCTCTGCGTGTAATTGCTGTCGGGGTTTGACATTTGACATGTTTGGGGTGGGTATCCCAATACATGTTGCATTCCAGTATGCTTTGAAGCACTGTACTGGACGTTTGAGTTAAATGCCCATGGTCTTGTAACATTTCTTTTTCTGATACTTACAGCCTACAGACACATAATATGCCTTCAAAACAACCGGTATACATGAAAGTGCATGTTGACAAATTTGGAAAATAGCACCTTCAATTATGTCATGGTGTTTTGCAAATCGTTTGTTTACCCCATCCTTGTTAAACACTTAGCACTTTTGTACAGAATAATAATTTGCAAGGTTAAGATGCATGCTTATGCTTGTTGATTATACCAGTATTCTGAGAACATAGGTTTTTAGCATATGGTACATTATATCAGTGATTCCAATTTTTCAGGATTAGATCGGTTTCCAAATCTATTTGATTAAAATAAACTAATTGTTTTTCTTCCATGATTTAGTTTTTGATGAACTTCTTTGTAGAATTTCCATGCTAGATAACTTTGTAGAAATGTAGGATGCAAATCCTTGTGTGTTAATGGAGGGTTATTGGTAGGTATTTTGTGATAGAGTGAAATCAACTTCCTTGTTTTCAACTTGCAATAAACTATTATTGCATTTTTAATTGTCATATTCTGGTTTTCTTATAATCACCATTTCTAGGTTCAAAATTTGGTGAATCACCAATCCACCGAAAGTGGTCGAGAAACAGGTAAAGATCAGACTGTTATGGCATCAGATGCCCTCCTGGACTTCGAAGACATGCAGAGAAGGTTAAGTGTAATTGAAATGATAGTTAAGCAGATAAATGGAAGTTTTGTACCCAAGGATGAAATAAGAGAGGAAACGGAGAACCAGCATGGACCTACTAATGGGATTGAAGTTCTGCCAAAAGATATCATGCTTGATCAAATATCTGAAAGTTCTTCATATGGGATAAGCAGAAGAGGAACACTTGAGGCTGATGATAAGATGCTTGAGTTATGGGAAACCACTGATAAGGATGGCATTATTGAATTTGACATGACACAGAGAGGAGCAACCAACGAGCGGAAGAATAAATATCTTTCATCAGAGTCCTTGGTGGAAAAGGAGTTAAGTGTGGACAAATTAGAGATCTCAAGAAGATTGTCTCAACCACATGAAGTGGGAAACAAGAGCAAAGTTTTAGAAAGACTTGATTCTGATGCACAAAAGCTAACAAACCTTCAAATAACCGTACAGGATTTGGTGAAGAAGGTGGAAATTATGGGAACTAGCAAAAAGGGAAAAGGTGTTGAGTACAATTCTGTGAAAGATCAGATTGAAGCTGCTCAGGAAACCATGACAAAGTTGTTTGATGGCAACCACAAGTTAAAGAAGAATGTGGAAGATAGTATCATGTCTTTTGACGAGAAGGCTGTGCTTGAGTCCGGGGATATTGGAAGTGTCAGCAGAAGGAGAGTAATGGAGCATGCGCGGAGAGGGTCGGAAAAAATAGGAAGGCTGCAGTTGGAGGTGCAAAGACTGCAGTTTCTGCTTCTGAAACTGGATGGTGGAAAAGAAAGCAAGGAAAAGACAAAAGTTGCTGATCATCGAAGTCCAAGAGTTCTTTTACGAGATTATCTCTACGGTGGGACTAGAACCAACAACAAGAAGAAGAGAGCACCCTTTTGTGCATGTGTGAAACCTCTCACCCAGAGAGATTGAGTCGCCAAACTTTTATTGGCAGATTGTTAGGATAGTTTAGAAGGTCCATGAGACAACTCAGACATTAGCTTTCTTGTCTGTAATTTTTCCTTTCTATAGAAGGTTCAAGATTTTACATATTTTGATGCTGTACATTTTGTGCCTCATTTACTCAGAAGAGGCTAGGATGAACTTCATTTCTTTTTTCCCTTCCAATTCTGAATAATCCCCTGCCTCCCTTTTTTAATCTCTGGTTTAGATGAATGATTCCCGTTTCGTTTATTGCTTTCTTTAGCATTGTGGTGACATGCACTTGTCTTTATATTTTGTTTGTGTTTTTGCTTGTGTCTTAAGAATCCTTTCTTCAGCCTAAAATGCAAGAAATGAATCTCTTGCAATATTTACATTGAACAGGAACTGGCTCACCTGTTTGCGTTTTCTGGAATTTATTGGTAATCTTTTTTGGCTTATTTGATTTGTAGAGAAGTTCAAATCCATTGAGACATTGAGCACAAGAAGAGGATCATTCACAGTGGAGTGAACAAAGCTAGTCCTATGGTAGTAATATATAGTATAGACCTCTTGCTGTGGACTCAGCCTGTTTTGTAGTTCAATTATACTGTATAACAAAACAATAAATGTACATGTTTAATGAGTGGTTTATCACTTTCTTATCAAACAATTATAGTATAGGAAATTTTATAAGGAACACTTCCAATTCTCGTAGCATTTACTTTCCATTTGATTAAGTTATCAAGCGCAATACATAACATTCAACAGACTATGTAGGAGATTTAGTTCCAACTCAGGATGCATGCTTGAGACATTAAAACATACATGCATCTTTCATTTTCCTATGCCCCTAAATCTTGTACAACATGATTCACAAACTCTCATACTACATATACATATTGTGATGGTCATTTTACTGAGACTAAAACGACCAAGCTTTGCAAGAGATATTCAAAACATGCTTTGAGATATGACTTAGACATTGTTCCAAACCTCTTGTTCATCTTTCATAGAATTTGGTTTGCATGCGTGCAGCATATAGTTGCATGCTCCAACAGCCTCTGCAACTGTTAGATAGAACCACTTCTGCCCTAAATCCACTTGGAACGTAGATTTGTTCAGTTTCTTCATCACCTCGCTTCCAGGATTGACCAAAACAAGCTGCACAAGTAGGAAGGAAAGTTTTAGAAATGAACAGAACAAATCAAGCAATGTTAAATTGAACTGTCTATAAGAAAATCTAAGTACATAATTAGCGTATAACAATCAAAGCCTTTTTTCAGTAGTTAAGGCCGGCTAATCGGCTACATGGATCAAATCATACCATTGTGTTTTATCATAATTCATAAATCATGTCATATGGAAGTTCATTTTAACAGATAAAAACATTGATAGAAAAAACTACTTGTAGCTCTCTTCTGTCTGCAATCTTCTTGACCTCTTCAAGCATGCTGATTCCACTTGTATCAATGTTCCCAACAGCTGCCAATAAAATTACATTGCAAGTTAGAGTGAAAATTCTAATAAACAGTTTGCTAGTTACTTTGTTTTACAGATCCATCACTTACCAGTCATATCCATTATAACATATTGCAAACTTGTCTCCCCTGTAGCTTTAATTCTGTCTTCCTCTTCATCAACCCACCTTGTAATCCTATCACCAGTAATATTTCTTTTGGTAAGTGTCCACCTCTAATGTCAGGATTGTTTGCATTGCATGCAAGAGTAAAACTCAAAATTGCAGGTAGCTTAATTACCTCTCTCTTAAATAGCTTGCATTGGCAAAGTAAATTGGTGCATCAATTTTTAGAATTAGAATTCCAGGAACATGATTTGCATTTGGATATTGCTCAACATTTCTGTATATAACAGAGTTTGGAATGTTTCCCAAAATAAATGTCCTTGGCCTTGCAATAAATAAAAGTATCCTAAGTAAAGATAATGCAACCTGAGTATGCAAAGAAAAGTACATATTAGCTTCATAAACCTTAATAATAAAACCAAAAACTAACATATTAAATTCAGTTTATACATACTGCAATGACTAAGCCAATTTCAACACTGCCAAAGACCACACCAATATATGCACTGATGCAAACCACAAAATCAAATTTGTCAATCTTCCAGAGATGGATGGCTGCTTCATAATCTATGAGGCCAAGCATTGCAGACACAATTATGGCTGATAGGACCACTAGGGGAGTGTAATAGAACAAAGGTGTTAGGCATAACAATGTCACCATCACTGCAATTGACATTACAATATTTGATGCTGCAGTCTTGCATCCAGCATTGTAGTTCACAGCTGAACGTGAGAATGGCCCTGAAATAATATTCATTTTTGCAATGCAACAATTTATTAGCACAATTGATGCTGAAAATTAATTAGGTACTTATTATCAATAATTAAAAAAATATTTACCTGTGGTGAGGTAGCATGAGGTGAAAGAACCAACTATGTTCATGGTGCCAATAGCTATCATCTCTTTGTTTCCATCAATATGGTAATTTTTGAACATTGCAAAGCTTCTTCCAACTGCTATTCCTTCCTGCACAATATCATCAATTCAGTCCTCAAGACATTGTTAACAATAGAATGCCTAGGACTCTGTCTATTACACTATGCAATTTATTTAGGCCTTAAGGTTATATGAGTAACATGTGTAGAAGCTTAAAATATGAACAGTGGTAAGGACTACTTAATGTTGATAAGGTGCACCACAACTTCTTTAAACTGGTTGGAAATTCTCTTAAAAATTGTGTTTATATCAAACAAAGTAAAAGATTGTGGGCACTCTATTATATGAATTGAGGCCAGTGGTCCATTATATTTTAATTATTTTTTCTTCTCAATTCCTATCTGTCTCACTTTTCACCGTTTTCAATTAGGAAAATAATATGTGGCATGCTAATGTGTAGAAATCTGAGAAATAGTGGGATGAAATGACAGAAGAAGGGTTAAATGAACAGAATAGAATGAAAATTATATTAAGTAGTAACAAGTGTAAATTTTGAAGTTATTTAAAGATGTATGATTTTGTTCAAAAAATAATAAACATCTCACTAGTATTTGCTCAAGGTTGATTGGTTCCGATTCATGCATGTGATCTGATGTTGATATACATGATTTTGGGTTTTCAACTTTCCTTTTATTTTTTTAAGACCAAACACAACTTGTCCAAATTTGGGTATCTAAATTACTAAAATGCCACTTCAATAATGTAATTGTGTTGTCCCTTATTATTGGCCCAAAGGATGTGACATTTGAATATTTTAGTGTTAGGATTTGTCTCTATTATGTTCTGTGTAGAGTACACGTGTTAAATAATTGGCCACATAAGAGGTTGGCGTGTAGCGTAGGCAAAATATGAAGAAAGGAAATAAGGTTGAAAAGTAGTTGTTACCGCAAGTGCTATAATGCCAACGACAAGGCCTGTTTTGATTGCTGTGCTCATATAAGGCGACACAAATACCAAGTCTGTGATCGATGTTGGATTTAACCCCTTCTTCAATTCTCCTATCTAAACATCACACACATCAAAATCATTAGTATAATAGTAGGGTAATTAAAACACTATTTTCCTTCATAAGTAATTATTGAAGGGCCCAGAATATAATAATGAGAAGAGAGTTTGGAAATGAAAAATAGAAAACTAACCACTTGAACGCCGTGCTTCTCCGCGTGGGTGAAATAAACCAATAGACTTCCCAATACAACTGACGTCAATGGCGCCATTGCTGACACCCAAAACAACTTTGGTTGTCTTTTGCTCTGCAGTGTTATTCAATTCACCCATATTTATACTCTATCCTTTTAACTCACAAATTTTACCCACATATGCACGTATGTAATTTCTAATAACATTATTATATTTTTACTATTATTATTACTTTGTGTTATAGTAATACCAATATGGATTAGGTTTTACTTACGAAGAATCGTGCAAGAAGGAGGAAGAAAATGAAGCAAACTCCTAACACAGCGCTTTCCCACCTCCACTGCAACCAAATAGCGAGAGAAAGGGGAAGATATTTTGTTAAAATACATGTCCTTATTATATATTTAGAATTTCAAAATTGTATACCTCATGAGTTTGGGTAAAAACAGAGCGCATAACTGAGACGATATCGGCGGCATGAGTGAAGTGCTCAAGCCCTAAGATCGATTTCAGCTGTTGCAGGCAAACCACCGTGGCTGCTCCTCCCATGAACCCCACTATCGTTGCATGTGACAGAAAATCCACTATAAACCCTAACCTGCACTCCTCGAGTGTAACACCACATCATTATTTCATTATAATATTTAATCACTCTCCTTTTATATTGAGTGTCTTGGTTAGAAATACAAGGCGATGGTATATAAGACAAATCCTAAATCAAATCAGATACCAAATAGAGACTAAATAAAATCATTATCATATCATAGACATCTTTAACATTATATTATAAAATAAATATTAGGTTGGTGATGGAATTAAATTAACTGAATCGATTTAGATCATAAACCAATCATACACATGATAAGGAGATTATAGATTTTGATTTTAATGTATACATAATATAATGATGTCTAAAAGACAAAATAAAAGACAAAAACTGCTATTGAGCTACAGAAGATATTATCTGTAAAACATATTCTCCTGCTTTTTCCTTCTATATCTTGGACCAGTGCTTTAATTTTATCTTCATTTTTATGAACAGTGTCTTATCGTATTGCTGCTTCTACAGTACCACTATTCTACTCGTAAAACACAAACCAATGAGAATCTTATTTTTGTAGACACTGTTATTTTAATTTCTACACCTATCCTTCCCAGTCTGGTGCATTAATTGGGTAGTTCTGATCTTTTTTTATCCGCACAGTAAGTAGTTTGTATTCATTCATTTGTAAGATAACTTTAAGTCACTAGAATATAAAGTGAATCTATATCCCATTAAATGGAAGAGTTTAAATAATCCTAAAAACAAATAAAATGAGCTTATATAGTAAGTCGGATTAACTATTGAGGAAGATTTTATTTACCTAAAGAGACCGAGTGAAGCTTGCAAAACTCCAGCAAAGAAAGTAGCTGTGAAAGCGAGGTGGAGGAAGAGCTTTGGGTTCTGGTTTGGATTAACCACACTACTCAGCATGGAACCCATCAGAAGGGATCCAACCGCCACAGTACCCACTGCCAAGTCCCTTGAGCTACCCATCATTGCATAAATCAATGGTGGTATAAAGCTCGAATCTGCACGCATACAGAGAAACTTTTAGGTATCAATAATTTACTTCATGCATGAAAATCACTTTTTGACACACATGTATAAAATTACTTTATCATGTTTAAAAGGTCATATATATATTTGGGTTGCATAAAAGTATTTTTCAGACAACAAGACTAATCTTTCAGGGGAAGAGATGTCCCTGAAGTGTGCGATTTTTCTTTTAACAAGTTTTTTTTAAACACATCACGAGAATGGAACCTCTATCAATATGCTCAAGAAACCAATTTATACATATACAAACTTCACACAAATAAAAAAAAACATAACTTTCGTACCATAAATAAGTTCAAATTACGAGTTGATTAGGTTATAAGTTAATCGGTGTTGTTAGTGAGTGATGAAGATGGATGAACATATAGCAATACTCACACAGTCCCAGAATTGGAGGGAGATTGGCGAGCTTGGCATAACTGATGCCTTGAGGAATAGCCAAGCTAGCTATGGTGATGCCAGCTATGAGGTCAGACTTGAAAAACTTAAGAGTGTATTGAGGGGCCCACTCAAAGATTGGAAAGAAGTACTGAAGCCCAAGCACCAGCCTCTTAGAAACTGGTTGGTTCTTGAACCTTCTTAAAGGGTCATCTGGGAAGAATGTTTCCTTCAGTGAGTACTTTAAAGACTTGAAAAATGGCTGTGGTGGTGGCACGGCCACGCATGGCACGCTCTCCACGTTCATGCTCGAAGAGTACTCATACTCCGTGTTACCCATGTTCTAATTAATATAACACTATTCTTATAAGATACTATAAGTAAGCTATTATATATAAATCAATTATGAGATGGTGAATAAATATGGTAACAATGTTGAACTTGAATATAGATAAGGTATAGGCGGTGGTGATGGTAGAGGAATGAGAATGATATGGCTTTATATAATGGATTTTAGGGCAATTGGGTATTGGAAATTTGTCCTCTTGAAGTTTTTAGTGCTCTTAAGATGGACCCACTTGAACACATAAAGTTAGTGGGGGAGGATACCCTAATCCTTATATTCACTCACTAATATCTTCTGGACTCTGAACCTGCCCACCTCGTGCTATGTATTATTTTTCGCTTTTACAAAAATCATTTTTGTTCTTTTAATTTTCTCCTTTGTCATGTAAATCATAAAGCTTATAAATTGTGTGCCAAACAAGGTGGAAGAAAAATTAAGGAAGGTTGCTAGAGTTTGGAATTTGGTTTTCACTCTCCTCCATTCAATGCATTTAGAAATAGAATAGAATGTATATATTATACTCTATTTATATTATGTTTTAAGATGATATATTTATTTACTGCAATAGTACGTTTTTTAAATTTGTTTCATATATCTTAGCTATCAATTCTAGAAAAATCCAATGGTTTATATTTACTCATTAATTTAAATCATTAGATTTCCTTAGAATTAATGGTTAAAATGTAGATTAAATTTAAAAAAACTTAATGGAGTAAGACCTTCCTATGCTTTAATAGATAGGTGTAAATGCTTTTGTTGGTCCAGAACATAAAAAAATAATTAAATGAAAATAAATAGATAACATATAGATTTAATAATAATTATCAATTAATTAGTAATTTAGAATAAAATTTGTTTTTACATTTGCAGAGAAATGAACTTTAATAAAGTAGATGTTAACATATTAGACAGAATACACATTGAACTATCTGGCATCTACTATTCAATATATTTAAAATTAAAAACAACCCACGTGACATTTTTTAAATGATGATGTCAACAATGAAAACTAAGTGAGTTCCAGGGAGCTGAAGATCAGATAGTTTAATGAAATGTTATATTAAATCTACATTGAATATTAACTGTCACTAAGAAATAGTAATAAAGTATTTGAAACTTGAATCTTTTAAAAAAAACATATGTCTATCTATTGCTAAATGAAGTGGATATAATGGGTAACTTTTTGTTGTTGAAAGGGATAGACTGAGTAACTTACAGCTACTGAATTCCAACATATATATATAATACTATACGGTTATGTTAGAATGTATCTTACAAAGTGAGATTTCATATACTCTTAGATTCTTTCACTTAAAAAAGGTAGTGGCCAATTTAAACAAACGTATCAAATAACAATTTAGGATAACAATATCAGATTGCATCTTGAAAAGAGAGACCTCAACCACTTGAAACTTGAAAAAATCATTTATTTTTTATGATCAAGTTTATTATCATATTCACTCTGGCAATTGAATAACGCAGAATACACAAGATATACTATCTGACCCATACAAGACTGGTAGTGCTAATTGAAAACAATAATCCAACACCTATATTTCACCAATGGGGAGAGATTCACTTACTCCAACTCTTCATTTTAGTCATCCAATCTTGGAAAATCCAATGGGTTAGATGTACTCACTAATTTAAACTATTAGATTTCTAAAAAATGAATGATCACGATGATGAGCATTTACCAATTATTGTATTTATTATTGACTTTAATTCCTCCGACGGGTAAATGTTTTATTTGGTGCTTCAATGAAGATTGCTTCTTCTTGCCACTTGAGTTACAATATTTTTTTCCTCTCTCATTGGAGGTTGCAGGTTTTTGAATCTTTTGGTTTTTATATACAGGATACTTGTTTTCCTTTTTAGGTAGAGTTTATGGGGTTTTAATATAAATTAGAGTGAGCTTCCATGCTCCTCATATTTTAACATACACTTTATTTATTACTGATTTTCTTTTATACAATGATGTCGTGTGAAATTTAAATCTATATTCTCTTTCAAATTATCCCAATTCCTTAATAATAGTCCAACCATAATGCTTTTAATTTATTACCAAAATTATTATAAAACATAAATTCAAACAGACTGGGTTGATTGACTGAATATTACATTTATGATAAAAAGAATTACTCAAATTCTATCCCATGACTATAGGACTTGTATACTATATGTGACAAGATATTGAACGATAAAATGTCAACAAAAGAATAAACTTCATTTAACAGATATCAGAATGCTATTTAGGATCGATGAGTGAATAAATATTGGACAATATATATAAATGTATGCATTAGGAATTTTTTTTTGAATAATTCCTCTATAGAAAATTTGGTAGAGTCACCTTTAGGTAATTTGTATATGTGTGGAGAAGATCTATAAAAGTCTAAATAAGAAAAATAGATCAAATTAAGGTTATGTTCATTTCCTAAAGAAAGAAATGCCAATAAAATTTAATTAGGTGAAACGATTAAGAAAGACTTAAAAATCAATATTTTATCAATTTTCATACATCATAATGGCATCGTTCGCTACCTATAATTAATGATGTCAGATGAGATTAAGCCTTAATTATTGTTGTATCAATTTAAGTAAATGAGTGAGATGAATAACTAAATTAAATACCTACGGGAGTATTATTATTCAGGGATCCAACTTTATTTAAATACAAAGTACAACAACAAAATGTGAAAACTTTAAAAATGGTTATGTAGTAGAACAATCGAGATCCTATCTAGTAAGTGTTGAAAGTTTGGTGGTTGGTTCGGGCCAATTTGAATAAGGTTAGAAGTTAGAACGGTTGGTTTGGGAAGACTTTTATGTGCCTAAGACTCTTGATACAAGTGAGAAATAGATATTATACCTTTGTTCAGAAGAGCCATTTAATGACATTTTGAAGTGTAGAGAATCCTCCAAAATTTGAGAGAAATAGATGCGTTTAGGGAAATTGTTGATTGATGTGATGTGCATATGACTGGGATTTATAGGATACCAATTCACTTCGAACACTTGCCAAATTCAGGTTAGACCAAACTTAATTAGGCTCTACCAAGATGGCCAACCTTAACTATTGTTAATATTCAATAATCAAATATTTAAATATTCCACATTATATACTATATCAAATTTCTTACCTCATCTATCATTCTCTTATATTTGATTTACTGTAATATTTATCTCAACATAAAGTATCATTCACAGTTAGTAAATTATAAATCCCTATATTATTTATATTTTTGAGGTGAATATAAATTGCCTATAACATGCCCTACATACATATTTCTCTCAATTCCTAACTTTTGAGCTCGGATCCCTCGATTCTTCAAAAACAAAACGAAATACAATTTTTAATAACATATATTTCTTTGATTACAATAAAAATATATTTTTATCATTAATAACAAGAAAAACATGTATTTGTCTCTGTATTAATGAAGATGATCATAATTCATAACTTTCATTCTCATATTGTCTCATCCAATTCATTTTTGATACGTGATAAAGAATAACTAGGGATTATTAACCACATTTGGACCCATTCCCCATATTTTACAAGAACTAGGAGAACTTGCTCAAATAGTTCTTTTACGAGATAAAGAAAATAAAGACTTAAAGAATAAAATAACATCCTGTATCTGGATTTTACATTAAGATTTTAAAACATAAAAACTCATACTTGTTAAAATGAAAATGTCAAGATTAATCAGAAAATAACGAGATTGGATTGTGGACTGCAATGGTTGCACAATTGAGAGCGGTGGGTAGGAGCTATTGGCACAGTAAATTAGAGGGTGATGGATGGTTCTGTGCGACAGTGTTGCAACAGAGCTAGGTTTCAAATAGCTCTTCCAAAATGGACAATTAATCATATAATGTTCTATTGAAAGAGTTCTACGTTCATATTGTTGTGGGAAAAAAGCATGACTAAATGGAGGCATAACAAGAGGTGTTTGGGTTTTTCTCTATGGTGTATGCAGGTTTCAAAGGACATGGAAGCTTAGAGAAAAACTTAACGTGTTAGTTTTTTGACATTTGGTAAATTAAATTATGTGTTGCTGTCATTTTTTTATTACATGTAAATATTTTATTGCACGAGGGGACAAAAATTATCTGTCTATATGAGTCATTTATTCTTCATCCTGGATCAATGACATGTTTTCATATAATAAAAAGTAATATTTATTTGGCTCAAGACAAAGAGAATAATACATCGTTTATACATGTGATAGAGACCGAGAATGTTGGGACAGAACCCATTCTCAATTGATTATCACACGGTATATTCAACTGTACCAAATGGTCCTCTTGTGAAGCATAATTGAATATGGGGATGGTCGTTGAGTCCATTCTAATTCAGTTGAGTCTAGGCCCCCACCAGCCACTTTCCATGGTGCAACTTCTTGCATAAGGTTTCTCCAATGCCCCACTTTCCCTTCCCTTCACATCTTTAATTTCAACTTTCTTTCTTTTCCACCTCTACTTTCTACTCTTCTTCAACCTTTTTTGGATAGAAAGGAAGAACATCGATCAAACTAAACAAGCATGTCATTATAGAGGGCATGAGGGATCCAAGAAGGAGAGAACTTCCATACATGGGATGACATGTTGTTTTGGGAAGCTTTCTTGACCAACGAATCTGCAATAGCATTAAAGCTTTATTACAGGAATATTTTGATAGTTTAAAAAGATAAGACCCTTGAAAAAAAAGTTTTTCAAAAATCAATAAAAGATAGTACATTTACATCACATCTCTAAAATAGCAACAATACAACAACCATTGACATGATAAAATTAAACATACCAGTGTATGACGATCCAAGTAAAAGAAACTTAAGTCAATTAGCATGGGATCTATAATTTGTTGTATAGATTCATGTATATGTAATGAAACTGAGAGAAATCATAGCTACTTAAGTGTTTGACCTTAGCAAACATTTGGTCTCTTATAAAACTTGTGTAATACACATATATTTGTGCATATATCACTTTCCTACATCCAGAAAGATCATATATCCTGCATTTTTTATTGTTGCCTCAAATTATTAAAAAGTGCTTCTAAACGTAACATACATTACCCACTTGGCATTCAACTCTTCAATCACACACAAACCTTAATCACCACAAATTTAATTCTTAATGAATAATTTGTTTGTAGTAAATTATTGAAACAAAAGCTAATGATATGTGGGGAAAAGGGCACACTAGTGGGGTAACATCATCTGCATTATTGATTGACTTCCTGTTTAACATTCAGAATATAAGCTTAAATAGTGAATCTCCAATATATTCTTAGAATAGAACTTAAAAAATAAATTCATATCTGCATATCTCTCCGTGTGTGTGTGTCAGCATTACATTAATGTTCGTTGCATTTGAGGTATCAGCACTGTAGCTGAAGAAACCTTCTCTAATAATTCTGAAAGGGAGAAACTGAAGTTTGCACCACCAATCTAGTTATTATTGACCTTTATTTATGAGGATTATATTGGTCCACAGGATTGAATTATCATCATAATGGAATCAGACAAAAGAAAAGCCATATTCCATAAATGGAAGTTAGATATACGATAGTGTGGTGGGGGTGACCACCACCTAAGGCGGATGAAGTGATTCAAGTCAAGCCCAAGCTAGGTAAAGATGAATTATGAGAAATGTAAATGAAGGGTTTAGTTCTGGTACCATATATTCTTGAGAGATGTTTATATGACCCCTGGTAATGGAGATAATCTAGGTCAAGATAATATATACAAAATAAAAAGAGGAAAAGGGATGGGGATTTCCTATTCTTCTATTGGAATCTACTGTAGCAAGATTCCCTATTTCATTATGTCATATCCAATAAAATATTGATCTATAATAAAACAAGGATACATCATATAATTTCAATGGTGCTTTCACGATGATGTGGTTGATGGATACATGTATGTTGACAATTTTATATCCTGATTTGTATCTATCCATATCTCGTTAGTCATCATTCCCTGAGTTGCTTTTTTTCTTCTTCAAGTTTTTAGTGATTGAAAAGAATCAAAAGAGACATGAGATTAATGTATGGTACACATTAGAAAGACCTTACCGTTTTCATGACATTCTTTTCTACTTCTTCGACCAGTCCCTATCTTTCTAAACCGCCTCAATTATATATGTTCTTATTACAATTCCCAGTTTTATGACACGTTCTGCTAAATTATGATACTTGCCTATGTTTGTGACTAGAAAGAATCAATAAGAACATGAAATGAGTACAAATCCACTGCAAATGCAACTTCAGTTGAGCAGTGGTCCAACCATATATTAGGAACGCTCCAATCTCTCTGACAATGCTGATTTATTTGGCCCTACCTAATTATAATGCTATATATTCTCTCTGACAAATTTTATATGATCTAAAATTAATGGTTAAAACCAAATTCTCAACATTGATGATGCATTAATTATTTGAAATTAAATGGGTTTATTTCAAATCAATAGTAGAGGTAAGGTAATGATTGATATTATTGATTTGTGCATGTAATAATTTCTTCTATAATATTATAGTCTTTATCACATTAATAGTGATATAAAAAAGAAAGAGTATAAAATATACTTTGGTATGTGACTTATATGTCTACCAAAAGAAAAAGTTATGGCTTATAAATGTGAAGAACCATGTCCACAATCTTCAGCTCACTTCACGTTATTTGTTGAATATTTTTTGAAATTTTAGAATTTTTCTTCAAAATGGGAAATGGAAACGTACTACTGAGTTTATTATCCATTTTGCTTGATCACAGTCGAAAAAAGATGTATATTTTTGAGTGGCCTAACGCCACATATAGTGCTTTGTTAACTGTACTTGTAAATGGTAATCACTGTCGTAGCTTCTCTTATGATGATGGTAGTTGCTGCACTGGATGTTATAGTTTGTGTTATGCTTCTGAAAAGTAATTTACTTCTCTTTTATAATTCTGCCTTTATATTTTAAAACTAGTCAACTAAAAAATTTCATCTGTTAATTTTACAAGTGATTGTCTTTACGTGCTATAAAATTTCATCTGCCTTTATATTTTAATGTATTATCTTTTATGATAACTAGCGTATTGACAGATATTTCGTGCATATTGACCTACATTCTTATTTTGTGGTATTAGCTATTCATTTTTTATATATTTCACTTTAGATGTTTTTTATATTTATTATAATGTACAATTTAAGGTTAGATAGTTGATTATTATGTTGGTGGTGATTACTTAACATTGTATAATTTTTTATATAATTAGAAAATGTTAATAGGCAAAATAGAAATTATAATTACTAGATTATAGCTTTATATTGAAACTCTCTACCATAACCTATGATGAAGCCTATAGTATTAATAGGACTGATTTTTTATATAGAAGAATAATTTGTATTTAATTTATTTGTGATATCTAGTGTTCATACTTTCAATAATTTTTTAAGATGAATTTTACATTTTAGATCTCTTAAACATTGGATAATGTTTAACAAAACCCATATCAAAATCAATTAAATTTTAACTTTTCATGCAACAAACACCCCAAACTTGATGTTCGTGAAGACTAAAGTTGGTTCCTCTACTTTTTCCAATTACTACAGTTACCAATTTTTTTTTGCAAAACTCATTTTAAGAGATGTACACTAACTGATATTCATGAGTTTTCCAAAATTTTAAAGAATCAAATATGTTATGTTTACATTGTCAATGAATAATGCTATATCCTCATACTAATTCTATTACCCACAAAAAATGATACATATCATAAAGTGATACATTATTTATTAGTGATTAATTTACAAGTAACATAAGACTCTCATATGGGTACGAGAATTATCAGGAGGATTTATCATTTTCGTTTGTGAATTGTCAGCTACTCAAAGCACATGACATAAAAGATTGCCCAATTGGCATCTTTATTTATGATTGTTTAGACTTTCAAGCCCAATATAAATAACATTTCAATCTTATAGGATTTCCGCTTATTAAAACCTACAAAATGGGCTAAATAATGTAGTGGGCCCAGGCCCATAAGTGATGGTAATCTTCTCGTTTGTGGAATGGTGTGAAAGATGGAAGTGGTGAAGTGTATGGGGTTGAATATTGAGATGGAAGTGGTAGAAGTGTATTCTGTTGAATATTCAGAGCTTGTTCAGTTATCATCTTCAAGCAATGACGAGAAAATGATAGGAAGTATAATTGAAAGCCTAGGGCCCACGGGCTCAGGCCTGATAGCCATAACTGGTGTGTCCTATGCGTCCAACCTTCGCTCACAGCTTCTCCCTCTTGCTCGCAAACTCGCTCTTCTCACTCCCCATACCCGTAATCGCATTCTCAAGGTACATTTTCATTCACACCTTCATTTATCTATTTTAATTCTAACCCCATTTTTAATATTTTACTCACATTTCAGATTCTTAGTTATCAATTTCAGTTTTTTTATTTCCTGGGTACTAAATTAGGGTTTTATTTTTCCATGGATGAATTTCAGTATTTACTCTTGGAATATCAAGCTAGGAACTAGGTTTAGTTTATTTAATTTTAGGTGTGTTAATTTTGCATGCATGTTTTTCTAGGAGCATAATTTGGGTAGTGATGTTCCTTTGAAAAATCCAGATAGGAGTGTATCCTCTTTTGCTATGAAACTGGAATATGACAATGCTCCAGAACTGAATAAAAGCCCCTCAACTAGTAGGGTAGATTGCCTGTTACATTCTGAAGAGAATTCTGATCATATTAAAAGGGAATCTTATGATATGGAATTCAGGAATCTAGGAAGTATTTTCAAAGTGTTAGGATTTTTTATGATGGAGCTAGGGCTTTGCCTTGCTCGAATATGTGATAGGGCCATTGGTGGCAATGAGTTAGAGCAGAGCCTATTGGAATCATGTGTGGCAAAGGGGCGTCTTATACATTATCATTCATCTCTAGATGGCCTTCTCCTTAAAGAAGCTGAGAGGAGCATTGGAACTGGTAAAAGACGGGCTAATATCAAGAGGGCTGAAGGCTGCTTAGCGATGAATGGGAAGAAATCGTCAGAAGGATCAGATTCGAACTCAATTTCTCATGATGATAAGTCAAGTGGAATTCATTCAAATTTGTGGCAGCAGTGGCATTATGATTATGGTATATTCACTGTTCTAACAGCTCCCTTCTTTATGTTGCCATCTTATTCAGAGACAACCAAAACCGGAGATCTATTTCCAGAATCATGTTATGATGAATGTCCTTCACCAATTGGGCACACTTGCTTGCAGATATATGATCCCAATAAGAAAAGGGTCCTTCTGGTGAAGGCCCCTCCTGACAGTTTTATCATTCAAGTTGGGGAATCTGCTGATATCATCTCTAGAGGGAAGCTTCGCGCAACCCTGCACTCTGTTCATAGACCTGTAAAGTTTGAAAACTTAAGCAGAGAAACTTTTGTTGTATTTCTGCAACCTGCATGGACTAAAACATTCTCTATGACTGATCCTCCTCATGCAAACACGATGTTCAATGATCAATGTTCATTAGCATCCGATGATGAACAACGGCTTGGGCATGATAACTACAAAATAAGTTGTGAAATTCAGAAAATAGTTCCCCCACTTTCGTCACGACTGAAGGATGGGATGACTTTTGCTGAATTCTCACGTGAAACAACAAAGCAGTATTATGGTGGGAGTGGTTTACAATCAAATAGATGACTAGTTTTTAACCAGTCCTGTTTTTGTTGTATATTCTCTGCCAAAGCCATAGATCTTCAAAACGTAACCTGACTGATTATGCATTTTGGCACCTTTTTAAATATAGAACAATCATGTATTTGCAAAGATAGACATTCAGTTAATAGAATACTAATCATTTTGACACTGGATAATTTATGCTTCTCATAAACATTTTTCTCTCCTAATCCAATCCTTTTGTTTTGTACTTCATTGTGGTTGATTCCAGTGGTTACATGTGCAACCAATCTTCAACTTTGTTCATATAGCCTCTATATAGGGATGATAATCAAACCCATAAAAAAGGCAGAAAAAACGATTTTATCATGCAAGTGAAACACAGTTTTATCTTGCATTGGCTAGTCGTTACAGAATGGACTGAATTTTATGGATTTGGATTGTCTAACGTTGATTTTTTTATAAACATTTTTCTTCTATGGAAATAATCATTTTATTTAATTAATTATAACATGCGTGAAGTGAAGAGAGAGAAAATTATTTTCATAAAAATAAGCATGCTACAAATTTTTTGTTAGATAATCCAAATCCAAATTTTATGCCTTTGCTCATTCACCCTAAGACATTGGCTTAAACCATAAACTAAAGGAACATGTATACATCTATTGTAGCTACATGCTCCATAGTTAGCATTTAGTTACATGCATGATTATTCTCAGAGAGGTATCTATCCTCTTTGGTAAATAAGGCAAAAGTAAAAAGCTCTTGAGTTTTCAAAAAGAAGGGGTAGAAAAGAAAATTGAAGCGTGCATAAACTTTGTTGTACCACGAATGAACCACTAGGTAGTAGGCCTCACTTATGTGGTCCAAAAGGGTAACGAAAAATTGAGTAAAAGTAAATAATTTGAAGGAGAAAAAAAGCCTATCTTGTGAAAATAACAAGAAAGTTTATTTGAAGTGGCATTAAAATCCAAAGTGATCAATTATCATTGAGAAAAGAAGGCAAAAGGAATAAAGTTGATGTCTTTTGTCAGCTATGAATGAAGAACAGAACAAAAAATAGTCACAAATCCAAAAAGCTAAAGCTGATAATATGCCATACCCTATTCTTTGAACTCTCTTCAGAAAATTATAAGAGGGGATTAAAGATTATTTTCATGCCCGTGGTTGAAAAATGCAGTAAATGATGACGTATGTATGCACGCGTATTTTAGCACAAGTCCCCTTCTGGAACTCAGCTTTTGGATCTTACAATGCAGACTTGGTTGGATTTGCTAACTTGTCGGCCTTGGACGTTGCCAACTCCTATGAGAAGGAGTAACATCATTATTCAGTTTACCCTCAAAGCCCATACATGTCAGACTAGCATCCCTCCTTCTAACAGCTGCCGAAATCAATCACCGATTTTCTTTCACTTTACATTTAACAACGTTCTACTAACGAGCCTAACTTGATATGTTATTGGTCAAAGTTTGACGTAACTCCTAGATATTGTGGGGATAAAAAATAATAAGGAAAGATATTCTAATATATATCTATTAGTTTTTACTACACATACTTTACATGAAACTCATTATTGATTACCACATTTCTACCATTCTAACTACCCTTGAAGCTCTTAAATTTTGCTATCTAAGTCAGGAAGTTAATATAGCTAATGGTGACTACAGAGATTTACATCAAGTTCTCTAAACTAGCTTACTTGTTTAATGATCCTTCATATCTTCCACTGCAAGTCTCTTCCATGGTCTAGGTCCAACTCCTAATAAATTGAACAATGATGTGAGTGTGACCATATGAAATGTTTAATTGTTTGCATGTCAATTTAGGTACACAGTTATGGATGGTTTTTACCAGTAAGTAGTCATATCAGGGTTTATAGTTGTATGCATATCTTTGTGAGACGTAATTGCATCATGCATGTTAATCATTGTTTACTGGTATAATTGATGCACATCGCAAACATACTAATATGAGTAAGATTATTACTTTATCAATAATAAGTGGACAAAGATAAATGATAAAAAGGTGATTACATTTCAAATGAATAATGTGATGGTCTAGGAGAGAAGCAAATAAAGACACATATAACTACAAATTTCTGCGTTAATGACATTGTCAGCAAATTCTCCCTACACCCTAGTCTCTAGTATAGCATAAAAGCAAACAACAGTACTTTTTCTTGATTTCTTCTAACTCTATTATTCAAACATTATATATTTTCTTATATTCCTTTACAGAACAAAGTACTCCATCACATTATGATTGACCATTCCTTAGACCCCTCAAAGATGCCACTATATTATTATTGTATATAAAAAAAGTTTCAGGATTGCCACCTCTCTAAATTCTAAACAAACAATAGTTGACACCTAACATGGAAACCAAGTTCAGAATCAGTTGTCACAGAAATGAGTTGGTTCCAAAGAATGACACTCATTTTCCAGAGAGTCCTAGAGTACCAATGGAGTTTCTATCAAGGTCATGGAGTGCCTCTTCCATTGAAGTCTCCAAAGCTCTTCAGCCACCTCAACCTTCTTCTTCTTTCAAGCCTCCTAACTCTATTCCTGAAGAAAGTACTGCTCATTCTGAACAACTCTCAACTATGTCTGGGAACCAGTTTTCTTTTGCTTCTTCTGCTACTTCACAACTTGTCCTTGAACGCATTATGTCACAGTCCACAAGAGAGGTTTTGTACCTCTAACTCTTAACACTTTGTTTCATTTTGTTACTTTCTTCTGCATTGATATATATTATTATATTGTTCTTTTACAAACCAAAGAGACTTTGTTTTTGCTTTTTTTTTAGTTCATCATGAAATCATTCAATGTGTGATGTGTATAACAGGAAGTGTCTCCATTAACATCAGGTAGATTATCTCACAGCAGTGAACCCTTGAATGGTGGTGGTTCTTTAACAGGAACAGATAGTCCACCCATTTCTCCCTCTGATGAGTATGATGATGTTGTTAAGGTATCTCTCTACACTTATTACTATGTATGTTCCTTTACCTTTTCTATTGAGTGGGGCCCTGAAGGTGAAGGGTGGTACAGTAGGTTGGTGAAGTGATGAAGTAACTCTACTTTTGCTGTAAACAGTGGTTTCTCATAGGTGCTACAATATTGTAGTCTTGTAAGTTTATCACATTGTAATGTAAGGTAAACAGTGTTTTAATTTAAAGCATTGTTATGCCATTCTCTTGCTAACATCACTTTTCAGTGCCATTTTTTGGTTTTGGTTCAATGATAAACTACCACTATTGCTTCTTCTGCTGCCTTCTTGCTTTTGCCTGTTCTTAGGTACACCTTAACAACAGTTCACATATTGGTGTTAGAATTGTTTTAATACCCGAAGACTATTGTAAGAAATCGGAAGACAAATGAAATATGTAAAAAATATACACAAGTGATTAATGACATACCATCTTACAAAATTAAAATATAAATCCTCCTACACCATAAGAAATCAAGTATCATTTTACAACACATGTCACTTTTCTTATGATATTGGAGAATTTGTAAGGGAATGTATCATTTTTCATATTATTTTTCACTTATGCATGAAAGAAAGGCCTCTGTGATGGTACATACTAAAATAAAATTGCTCACAATTGGTGGTGGGGCTTACTGGTCAAGGTTTTCCCATCATGATCAAGATCCTTTCCCCCCATAAAAACACACAAAAAAAGAAAGAAATAAGTGATAAAGAAAGGGGAAATGAAAGCTAGAGATGTAGAGAGGATTGTGACTTTTCATCTAAAATTAGCATTTACCAATACTAAATGTTATGATGAGATGTATAGGCATGGTTTCCAGTCAACTTTCCTGCTTGCTGATTGATTCACAATAGGAAGAAGAGTTTGAGTGTTCAGTGTATCTTATATCCTACATTCACGTAATAAAAAGTCTAACCTAGCCTTTTACTACAAAAAATGTGTTTGCATACCACATCATAAATTAGTGAGAAGATGACATGCCAATTTAGGTAGAAAAATTCCAAAGAAAGAGTAATAATGGTCTTCATCTATTCATTGCAGTTTCTTAAGGCAAACAATTCCATTAACTCATTATTCAATGGTGGAATAGCCATGAGTGGTGCTGGCTGTGTCACACCTTGTTCTGGACCTAAAACAGTTGGAAGATGGTTGAAGGAAAGAAGAGAAAAAAAGAAAGAAGAAAACAGAACTCATAATGCTCAACTACATGCTGCTATTTCTGTGGCTGCTTTGGCATCTGCAGTTGCAGCCATCACAGCTGCAACAGCAGCATCATCTGCAACTAGTAAAGATGAGAAGATGGCCAAAACAGACATGGCTGTGGCTTCTGCAGCCACATTAGTTGCTGCACAGTGTGTAGAGGCTGCTGAATCAATGGGAGCTGAAAGAGAACACCTTGCTTCTGTGGTTAGCTCTGCTGTCAATGTCCGTTCTCATGATGATATCACAACTCTTACAGCTGCAGCTGCCACTGGTACAGTTTTTTTGCATTCTTTAGGCACCAATGTTATATAATACTGAATAAATTTTCTTATAGAGAAGAGAACTAACCATAATAGTTACACGGTTCACACATTTATCCTATTTACTGTGTACCTAATTCGAAATGCCTTATGTTGGTTAGTCATTAAAATGTAAAAAGTGACGAACTAATAACACCAATTGAGAGCGATATTGTATATATGTAAGCAGCACTAAGAGGGGCAGCAACTCTGAAAGCGAGGGCACTGAAGGAGGTGTGGAATATTACTACAGTAACACCAATTGAGAGAGGCATAGGGATTGGACTATGCGGTAAAGGGAATAATAATAACAGTAACTCAAGCACCAGTGATAGTGGAGAGAGTGTGAATGGAGAAAACTTCCTGGGTGCCTGTAGTCAAGAGCTCCTTGCTAAGGGCACTGAGTTACTCAAAAGGACCCGTAAAGGTAGTTACTGTATATTAACACTAAATATGAATACTTTCTTTCATTGCAAAAACATTTGACTCCAAGTTGGTGATAATTTCTTTCAGGTGATCTTCACTTGAAAATAGTTTCTGTTTATATACACAGAACAGGACAGGTAATTTGTCTTTCAGAGGAGACACAAAACAGTTGGAATTGTATATATAAATGGGCATTAACCAAAATGCTTATGAACTTCAGGTGATGCTGAAAATGAAAAGCAAACATGTTGCAGGAACCATTACAAAGAAGAAAAAGAGTAAGTGACCATTAGCTAAATGATTTCATTTTTAGTTGCTTGTGTAAAGGCCTCAAGTGGTGGTCTTAAATATGCAGATGTTGTGTTGGATGTGTGCACAAATTTACCAGCATGGGCAGGAAGGCATTTGTTTGATGATGGTGAGCAAAGAAAGTATTTTGGAATGAAGACAGAATCAAGAGGAATTGTTGAATTCGAATGCAGAAATCAAAGAGAATATGATATATGGACTCAAGGGGTTTCTAGACTTCTTTCCTTTGTTGCAAAAACCCAAAACAGATAATGGGATTTCAACAACTCAAGTCTCTGGCTATTGATATATATCTATTTATTTACCTTATTCTCATCTCCTTTTAAGCAACTAATGGATTTTGTAACTCTAGAATGAACTTATTATCTAATGTCTAAATTTATGAAATTCTACCATTTTTATTTTGTTATCATAAGGTCAAGGAATCAAAAATAAAAATATAAACATTAATTAATGTCTACCACAAATATTGTCATAATAGCTTAGCATGCCTCCTATAAATGTTACTACCAATCCCACAAAAGCTAAGAATATTAAAACAGGTGTATGTTGTCATGAGACACCTTTGGGGGACAGCAAATCTGAGTGGTCAGGGATTAAATGAATATTAAAACAATTTCTATTTTAATTAAATGATATAATATGATTGGCCCGAGACACCATCAGAGACACTTTTGGGACAACAAAGACACTTTTGGGACAACAAATCTACGTTTGTATGTTGTCAGGGATTAGGGTATTTATAGCAACAATATTATTTAAATAACAAGTCAAATTATAATTATATTTGTATCTATCTCAAAAACCATTTAAAAATCAAAGTTGTAATTAAACTAATCACATTTTTTGCTAAAATAAAATATTTTATTAGTATTGAGATTTGTCCACACCATCTTCTGTTGGCAGAGTTTAACTTGTCAACTAAGATGTTCTGAAAAGGAAATTATTTTTTAAACAACTTGGTTAAATAGTGTTATGATTCCTTTATCTAATAAGAAACGAAGGAAAAGGAGAACACGTTAAGGAATGATCCTTTCTTCTCTTGTAAGAAATTCGGTAGATGAGAGAGAGTGGCAAGTGGCAACGCAACTAAGGAAAAGAAAAGGTGTCCCATATACAAGAAAATTGGATTTGGCTATGCGGAAATCAAATATGAAGTCAACTCTGTTCTATCTCTGTCAAAGTAGAAGAAACGTACCTTGCATTGTGACTTGAGGTTTGCCAATTCAATCAAAAGATAGAAAACAATCACATTTACTATACAATTTCACGAATTAAACGTAAAGCCAGAACAGAGAGGAGAAACCTTAAGCAATTTAATTAGTTTAATCAAACTACTGCACATACGTATACCAATAACAAGGACACGGCTACAAAGTACAAATCATACTAACGTAATAAAATAACATCAAGGGCAATCACAAATGTAATTACGATTCTGTACAAAAAAATCTTCATTAAACTATTTTTACACCAGTCTTGACATGAGATTTTATTATTTCACAAGAATTCGTTTTTCATATACACTCTTGTCCCTACAGAAGTAATATATTCCAGCAAAAAGGAGTACATCATAGTGCGATCTCATCAATTATCAGCAGCTCTAAAAATAGAGAGCAGAGAGAGGAATAGGTTGATGATGTCAAGATACAAGGAAACTGAAGCCCAAATGTATTCGTCGTATGAGTATCTCTTGATTAGATTATCTGTATCATATACAATGTAACCACAAAATATAATTGCTGCTATGCATCCATAGATCATCGTAGAGATTTTACCCAGTGGAAATAGAACCTGCAAGGACAGGATTTAAGAAAAACACCATGAGAATTAAACCAAAGAAGATTTACAGGCATGTCAAGCAAAAATGTTTGAAGACCCATAATACCTGTATAAAGCCAAAGACAATAAGAACAATCACAGCACCGAACAAGAAGGGGCCAAGAAAGTTGAAATCCTGGCCTCTGCTTGCAGCCCAGAATGTGTAGAGTGTCAAAGCGATCACCACCACTGCAGTTAATATCACAGCTTCCAGAATGACTTTCTCTGTATGCAAGCAATAACCAGTCACGTTAGAAAAAATTCAGTACCATGCAACAAGCCAAGATACAAGAGAATCACCCACAACTACCAAATTCTGGACATAATATCCCATTGTAAATTATATTTATAGACAACCCCATTTACATCTAAATCATCATTCTCTAAGGTTTCGCCTATAGTTTCACCTTTAGGGATTGAACTACTCTCTGATCTATATCTTCCATACAAGAGATTCAACATGGCTCGACCATATGAAGTGAGATCCTACCATCTCTTAGACTAAAAACTACATCAAGTTTCTCTCCACCAATGCAATCATTCCTAATCATATCTAATACACCCATAACATTCTCCAATTCAAATATAGATGTTTGTTCTGTTTCACATTGCACAAATAGTAATCACTCAAATACTGCCAAAGTAGAAAATTATCAAATCCCATTTGATCCCCATTTCAATGGAAAGAAGTAAAAAAGCAATATTGTATTTGGTGACAAGCTACAAATACAATGATGAGAATAACCCTAATTCGTAACTGCAATTATCCTCTCAGAAAATCCAAAGATAAAACAATTTTCTCTATTTATAAATTATAACCCTATATGAAACCCTAAATTTTGGACTAAAATTTCAAAGTCAACAATTACAACAACATAAATTGTTGAATTAATCCCAAATTGAAACGGAAATGCAAATTATCTCAATTAGAAGTAGAATCAAAATAACGAAAAGGAAATGATAAATTACCGTCAGTAAAGGCGCAGCTCAAGCCAACGGCAAAAGCAATAGAAATGGTGAAAATCGCCAAGAGTAAGTAATTAACAGGATGCTTCTGGTAATAATAGGAAAGAGGACACAGCGCTGAATACACCAAAAAAAGAAGGTTAAACAGAAAAATGAAGTAAATAACTGAATATAAAGGAATCAGAGAAAGAGAGAAGATTATTATACGCACTAATGAAAGGGACGAAGATGATGAGGATGTAGACTACTAATCCAGCGGTGGAACCAAGGAAGAAATTGGCAACGGGGTGAACAGTGAGGACGAAGAATCCGACGGCGACGGTTGCGATCAACTGAATTGCGATAATTGAATAGACTTTTCGAATAAAGGACCACCGTAAGTCAGGGCTCTCTACCATCATCGGATACAACGGCCTCTCTCCGGCTTCCACGTCACCACCTATTTTCCCGAAACCCTGACTGTTCCACATCTTTACAACCTTTTCTTCTTCTTGTTGTTGTTGAGTGAGAGAAAGTGAGGATAAAATTGGTTCTTATTTTTATTACGTTGGGTGGGAGTTAATAAATAAAGGAGGAGTTGGTAGATTTAATATTTAATTATTATTTAAAGAAACTTCGTGAGACATCGCATACATTGTAGAAGCGGGGAACTGTCGGTTTGGACACGTGTATGGATGGATGGTAGTGTTGTGGGTTTCTACAACGGTTTACAAATTTGGTGTTGTTTTCACTTTTCATAATATCATACTATCTATCACACAGCATTAGCATTAGAGAATATGCCAAACCTCCTTCATTCCTTCTCCTCTTCTCCATTTCTATTTTAGTCCATTCATATTTTCTTTAAAGTTTTGGCAAAAGATAGTGAAATGGAATGAATACTTGAAAGGGATATAATCAATTTGAATACGTATTGCTAAAAGCTCAGAAAATAAAAGTTTACAAAGATTATCTATTTTCTATTTTTATTTAAGAATTAATAATAATTATGCTATATTATGTGGATTGTTCAACATCCATTTCCTCACAATTAATGGATGAATGTAGTCAGCATTGCTCTAACATACACTATTGTAAATAATACTTTAAAGAGAAGAGATTAAAAATTTCACATATACAAAACATAATAATATATTTTTGTTTAGAAACCCATTAGGAAAAGACAATTGTTTTTTACAACAGAATTTTAATTTTTTTTAATTACATAATGTCCTCTCGTCTATTTTTCCCTCACATAACCTTTCTTCTATCTTTTTAGTTATTCTCTCTCAAACCACGTAAACTCACTCTTCTCATTCATCATCAAACCCAAAAATCGCATTTCACACCTTCCATTAAAAAGTCGAATCATGACATTAAGTAAAAATTAATACTTACTCTATTAGAGGACCCCGCGAGTGAACTAACTCACATACACTCTATTTAATTCTTTGCTTAGCCTTAAGTTTCAATGCTACCAAAGTCAGCCTAGCTTTAAAGTACAACTTAGTGCATATACTAGTGATGCCTATGCAAAGAGAATAATGCTGCAGAGCGCAAATATAAATGGCATAACAATAAATATAACTAAAAACATAAAAGTATGCACGCTAACATTATATTTGCAATCCTAGGGGAGATTCTTCCTCAACTTGTTTTACTGGTTACTATCAATAACTTGTCCAATTTGCCTACCTAAAGCAGATCCATGACCTGGTCATTGTTTCAAATCAAAATCATGATTTCTTTCACGTATTTAATAATCCCTCAGTCCAGGTTAAACATAAAAAATCAAGGAGAAACTACAATTGCGAGTACCATTTTGGAATAGTAATCTGGTTTAGCTAAGATGCGATTTCTTATTTAAGGAAATAGGAATGGTGGGATCACATGGTCAACCCAAAAGAATTTCAGTCTGTTTAAGTTAGTTGAAAGATTAATGTGATAGTGTTTATACAATTGGTGTTACCATAAGACAGTACAACAACCGAGTCTTAATCTCATTAAGCGGTGCTAGCTACTCTAAAGGCACTACACAATATTCATTTTAGTGATGATTATCCAATGTCGCCTCACATCTGCACCATTCTCTATATCAGATTATAATAAATTCCATCCCATTTTATGCAGACATATACTTCGACACTGTCTTCCCATAGTAAGAGATGGGTGTGAACCAGTATATACATAACTACCATTTTTTGACAAAGAAAAGCTTCAGTTTCAAATATGTGCTTTGCTCTCGGGAGGTACTTTATTGGCCAATTCATCCATAAAGTTCACTTAACCAGGCAACTTATCTGACCCCAGCTTTGAGCTTTCCAGATTCACTCCCACAAATTTATCCAGTACACTCTTAAATGCCTGCACCATACAGAAAAAAAGAAAGGTAAGAAATGAAAAGAAAAGATTTTCAGTTCAGTATGCTTCAAAATTGTGCACATCCTTAATTTATTCAGCATCTAATATATATATAAATTCAGTTTAGTTTAATTAGCACATGTTCCATTTAAATGACTCTATTTGTCTGAAAACTACGCAAATCTAACGACCCAAATAGCATATTCTCACTCGTGTATTAAAGTGAGACTAAGGTCTAAATGCACATGTGGCGCAACCCACTCAAGATTGGTCAGCACAGCGATCAAATTCCAAGGATAAAGCATAGCACAGCAATTACCTGTTGAGTGAATAACTCCTTCCCTTTTAGAATTGAATTCATTGCTGCAGATTGGTCATCAAATGCACTGTAGAAAACCTCATAGAATCTACTCCTGTAATTATAGAGTAGGGCAAAAAAACTGGATGTTATTTTCTTGACAAACAATCACATGAAACACTGACAAAGATATTAGTAAGTACTGGTCTTCCTCAAGACTTTGTTGATCCATCTCATCAAATTTCCGAGTAAGGACTTCAGCCGCAATTGGTGAAAGTACATGGAGTACAAAAGCCTCTAAAGTTCTTGGGAAGTTATGCTGAAAAAAGTTAACAGTTCAAATATAATCAAAACTAAATAATATAATATGACTTAGAACAATCAAACAAATAGATACAATCTATGGATGAAAAACTAGATTAGTACATGAATTGAGTTGCAGAAGAAGCAGTAGCTCCAATACCAGTGATAATTTGAAAACGATGGACAGCACAATATATAAATTAATAAACAGAAAGAAGTAGCCACAGTGCCCCTATCCTAATAAGAGAAACAAAATTCACAATCTCATCCAACCCAAGCATCATTCTACAGAACACAGAAAAGATGAAGAAAAAGGCAAAAAGCAGCTCCTTTCAAGTAGATAAAATATTATCATGGGAAGAGAATCGCAAAAAATCATTACCAAAAGAATGAGTAACATAAAACAAAATGTAGCTGTCACCTTGCAAGGAAGGATTTCATTTACATGATTAATTGATAATGTCTTACATCAATTATGACTTTGTTAGTTTCTCTAATCATAATCAAAACACCCAAGCCACACAGCTCAAAGTACCAAGAATACATTAAGACCAAACATGTTTGGCATTTGCTAGCTTTGTAGGTGAATACAAACTCACCGCCATAGCAAGAAAGACATGTTGGAGACGTTGTGGTTCAACATCCCACAGAATTTTCGCAATTGGATCATCATTCAAGCTGCCATTCACTCTTTTCTCACATTTAGCATTCTCTCTAACCTCAACATCATTTATAGAAGCTGAGAGTGATTGCTGATCCTGGTTGGCACCAACATAGTTGTGAACCAAAGAAACAATATCATGAAGCACCTGGGCTGCAGCAGGTTCTAATTCAAGCAATGTGTTCCCCTCTTGAAGTCTTTTTTCTTTTAAATCCATCTCTTTGAACATCTGGTTATGATTGTCATCATCATGATCTGGTAACCATATTATCAAGACCAGTTAGAGAGCTACTGGTGAAAAGCTAATAAGGAAACTTATTTTTCTTGTGAGACAATCATAGAAATAACATTATTAGCAGCCATCTTATGATTAATCTACCTGCTTGACCATTATAAGGCAGCTTGTATCCACACGTCCTGGTTTTACCCATCCCCAATTTAAGCAGTAGCTGGTCCTGCCCTAAATCGAAAATATCTGTCACAATCCCCTTCGAAAAACTAATTGATGAAGAGAAAGGAGAAAAGTAATAGCAACCAGATGATTATCTAAGTACGAGAAAAACAGATAATAAATCCCTCCCTTCTCCACAATCAAGGACAACATAAAAGAGATAAAATAACAGATGCTCATAAGATTCACACTTACTACTTCATACGATATTATCCTCAATGCCAACATTATCTATGAAAATATTCTGAAAATTGTAATTTAGCAACAAATAACTGTCAAACCATGGACCAACAACAAGAAAAGCCTTTTCCCACCAAATGTATCAAGTCATGGACCAACCGGAAAATTTTATGCCAACAACTGATGTTTTGCATTGAAAAATGAAAGAAAAGATAGCGCACACTCAAAATAAGAAAAAACGTGAAGAACTTTGGAAAAAAAAAACTGTTTACATATATGCATATGCAGATATTCTCATAAGTCACAAGTAAGCTAATGAAAAAGTAAAACTACAAAATCAATTTTCTGCCATATCGATTCTCCAATCCCCTAACACCCAACAAATGAAGACAAAATAAAGGCAGGGCTTTATTAATATCTGCACTATATGACATATACAAGTGAACCACATACCATTTCTTTGTCAATCAATCTTCAAATGCATCCATTGGACCAACAGGAAAACAATATATGAAAAGAAAAATAACAATCAAAAGTCAGCTTATATAACAAGCATCTGTTCAGTCACAAAATTTAAACAGACAACTAAATCATCAGTGGTACCTTCTCAATATTCTACGCAAATAATAAGCATCCATGTGTTCCAACATGGAAGACATTATGTTGGATCTCCACCAAAAGTTTATAGCAATGGTCAAATCATCACTATCTACCTGGTGTAACCTTCAGCAAAGAACATAATGAAATTAATGATAGGTAGAGAGCAAGACAGGCAATTAAGAAATTTATAGAGTAAAAGAAAATGCAGATTGCTAATCAAACATACCCCGATAAGTAGTGTGCTATGCTAATACCATTTTAACCACCAAACGTACAACAACAACAACACAAAAGCCTTTTCCTACTGTATTGTGAATGTTCTCGGCGCGAATAGGATTGCCTAAGAGGGTAAAACATGTGGCTAGACCAAAAAACAGACTCGACAAAAAACCTACTTATTGGCTTTTTACCATCCAATATTCAGTATCATACAGAATCACAGGTCTTATCACGGTAACTAGTGTAAATAACAAGTACAATATTTGTCCTGCAACACCCAAGTTTCCCTGTCCAAATCAACCAGCCTGACCCATTTTTATCTAATTCAGAAGAAGAAGAATCTACCCATAAACTGAGGAAGGCTTATCACAGAGACAATGTTGAATTTTAGACCTTACCAGCCTTCAGGAATGAATAGTGCATCGCCTGCTTCAAGAACGACCTTTTGCGCAAAATCTATTGAGCGTTCTGCCCTTGGATAAATTGAGTAATCAGGGTTTTCTAAATCAAGCGAACTGCCAAAAGAATTTTATTGGGAAAAGGGACAAAAAGAACTGTTAGAATATAAAAATGTGTGAGTAACTTGTTATGGGCCAGCCTTGAAAGACTCATGCCAGTACTACACCCTATTCATTAGATCATTGCATGCATAGGGTGCTTAACAATCACTGAGTTAGTGCATCCATTATACAGTAGTTCTCTATATATCGTCTCTTTTTCACTATGTTCATTTAGAATACCTGTGATTGGAAGCCTCCCCATATATAGGTCTTGGGTAGAGTGAAGGACTAGCAGAAGGAGGCCATAAAACAACTGCAAAGAATTTGGTGCTGTTAAAGAAGGGCAGAAATGGAATTGAGGAGTAATGAGGACAGAGGAAGGAAAATCTGTTTTTTTCTAACCTATTTTAACTAGGTTCATAAATAATTAGTTTATAAGTAACGATTTTGTCATAAAGAAAATGTTCATTTGAAATTAGACCCAGAAAATAATAGGCCATTATCATGATAAACAGTAGTAATTAATAAGACATGTGAATCAGTTCGTCCAATTTTCTTTATCTTGTCCAGATAGGAACTGGAAAATCAACACCAAAAATAGAGGAAGAAACAGAGAGTTTCGAAAATGTACAGGTAAGTTCAATTCCTAAGAGTGACATTTGTTGGGAAAGTAGCCACATACCCCGAAAGGAATTAGCTTCTTACCCATAGGGTGAGGGAAGGGATGCCCTTGGTTATACCAAAAAAAATGTACCGGGAAATCTATATTATTTACTGTCACGTTACTTCAGACATTAATATATTAAAGCACCAGCAAGTCATAACAACTACTGTATTCCCATATAAAGCGATAGCATTTTCCTGACAAGGAGCACCTCCACCACGAAATAACATAATAGATCAAGAGGAAGAAATATATACCTTACCTTGTTTGCGGCCAGAAACTATGCACAGAATATTGTGGTGTGGATCATAATGAGTACTTGATCTAGCTTGGGCATTGTTCATCCACAAATTTATAGAAGATAGTTCTTTTGCCTCCAAAAATGAAGGCTGCAGAAACAACTAGCTTAAATTAGAACTCTAAATTAACATTCCTATTAAGAAGAACAATTTACAATGCATAATTATAGACTAGGTAATAAAATAGAGAGGATAAATGCACTAACGATCTGAATGTCTTCCCTTAGAGTTTCCAATTGAACCCTCTCCTCGCAATCACTGTTCATAATTGGCACCTGAAGTGCATGTTATTAAAATTGATTTTTGAAATATGACACCATCACACTATCAAATAAATAAATAAACAAATATATATAATCTTAGGTGTTTGATTTTGAACCTGTGCTAAGTAAGTTTGTTCAGGAACACATTCCGAAGATAGAAAGGCACCATCAATGCCAGAACTCAACAGATCATGTGTTTGTGGGCTAAGGCAAGAAGGACCAAGGTTTTCTTCGTGCTTACTTTGCATTCGTTGCTTACAAAAATCAATGAACGTAGAAAATGGCAGAGGAACCTTCAAACAATTGAAAGTCCACAATTAATTTTAGATAATGTGATCCGTGGAAATAAAATTTGTCAATAGCATACAAAACAATTACCCTCTCGTGGCTTCCAAGATCACCATAAAAGACCGGTGCAGATCCAGACATCATAGCCTCGACCGTGGAAGATCCTACCCGTGCCTAGGTTTGAAGTATAACAGCATAGTTGAGCAAGTGCTTTTTGCATATATATAGCTAATCATAATCTTAAGATAACCTTAAAATAGTTGCAATAAGGATTTTTCGCTTTGTTAAATTGCTACTTGCCAACTTTGATGACTAATAAGTGTTTGTTTGGTTATGCGGACACTATGCGCATATAAGAATTGTCCCAAATGAAGATATTCAACATAATAGCTACTAATTAAATTAAACAAACAAGAAGATGCAGTGGTCAAAAAGTGTGGTCGTAACTGCAATTGTGGCCACATCACCCCCTTCCCGCAAATGCCGTAAACAAAACATGACCGTAACTGTAACCACAATTTAAAACCATAATGAATGACTCTGAAACAAGTATAACCTGCAAGTAGTCTAGGCCAGCTTTGGACGGGCTCCACTTTGAGAAGGCTCTCCAATCCTTTGTGCATCCAACAAACACCTTTCATTTTGAAATAGAACAATTACAAAACAAATTAAATAAATAGAGAGAATAAAAATAAGAAGCAGATAGTGTATGAGTGATTGTGGTTACAGCAGGAACATTTCGAGGCTCAATAAGAGACTCAAAGTCTTTAACAGTGGGAACTTGTTCATATCTTCGAACTCGAATGGACTCATCCATAGATTTCGTATATTGCAAATTGAGTTTGAAGAATTCAGATTTCAGGTACCAGTAAGGCGAACACGCGGAACCTACTTGCGATTCAGTTCTATGTCGAGGAGGCTTGTTCTCTGCTTCTTCACCTCTTTTGAAAATGAGAAAGCTTTATTACTAGGGCAAGAACTGCATGCCTTTTCCGTAAAAACTTACGGTTTCCACAATTCAGTGTTTCTTGGTACCAAGCTTGTGCATATGTATGGGAAATGGGTCTTGTTTTTCGATGCGCAGTAACTGATTGATAGAATGCTCAAGAGAACTATTTTTACTAGCAATGTTTATGATGGATAATAAATTGTTGCTAATTTTAACCTTAAGGCCCAACTCAACCTGGCCTCTTACTAACTAGCCCAATATCCTGCATACTGCATACACGGTTCAGAGACTTCATTCTAGAAGGTATTTCTGGTTTAGAATTTCCTCTTATCTTCTTGGGAATAATTTGTTTGATTTTTTTTTGTATTACCAAAGGCATATCCCAATCTTTATGTGAATTATTCTCTTTTAAGTGTATGATTATTTATCCTAACAAATGTTGTCCATAAAACTTGAACATTAACCTTATAGTCATCCTAAGGATACAATGGACGTTACCTTTTGTCAATTAGCAAAAATATTTTTAATAGAAGGAATTCATAATTTGGAAACATAAAAGTGCCCCTAGCATAAAGTTGATTTATGCTAACAGTTTGAGATGTAAGGGCACATTTTAATTTGTCTTAGTAAAAGAATAAGTTTGCATTTTAAATTGGTAAATACATATTTATCAATATACGTGAATTAGTATATGCATAATTATTCATACAAACTACTTTTGAATAAGTTAAAACGTGTCATTTATCTAGAAACCCATTAATTTTAGCATTTGTCTTAATGGATTATTTACTGTTGTATTTAGATTTCCAATATAGAATTTTAAATTTTTTAACCTATTGGCCCAAAAATGATGAATAATATAAGGCCGTTACTAACCTGCATTTGGTTTGTTTTGGTGCGAACTGTTATTTAAGCCGGGATATTATTTTTTGGAAGTTGTTTTGGGTAACACCGACTTCTCTTAGTGTCCATCACGTTTGCATTTTTCACGTGTCCATCACGTTTGCATTTTTCTTACATTTCATGTTGCAGTGATTTTTTTTCATGATTTTTATCCTGGATATAATTATTGGCTTATGCATAACCTTGCTTTCCTGAAGGATAGTTCCTATTTCCGAATTGATTCTTACTCTTTCATTTTGCATTATTCTGTGTCAGGAATTGGAGACACAGTTAGCAGCAAAAGAAGCCTTTCTATTGCCTGAACCATCCTCTGATGGTGAGAATGTCGTGAATTTACTCGTAAGAATGCCAGATGGCAGCCGTCGTGGACGCTGATTCCTTAGATCTGATAAACTACAAGTAAATAACCTGCTAGGAACTGTTATTTTCCTACCCAATTTTGGTGAATATTTTTACAAAACCTGATTCTGGTATTTTTTTTCAGTCTCTTTTCGACTTCATAGATATTGGTAGGGTGGTGAAACCAGGCAGTTACAGACTGGTGAGTGAACCTGTTGCGTTTCGGTTTGCCTCATGTTAATGAGTGCATAACACCTTAAATTTGAGTCTTTAAAATTATAGTATCAGTCCTGAAATCCTCGCTTGAGCGAGAGATTCTCGCCTGGGCGAGAAAAGCTCACCTGGGATGGTGAAATCCTGGGCTATACTGGAGGATTCTCGCCTGAGCGAGAGTTGTCTCACCTGGGCGAGAAATGGCATTTTGGGACTGTTGATACTGTGACTCGCTTGAGTGAGAGGGTCAGATCTGAGTTTTTTAAAAATAGGCGGGATTTTATCGCTTGAGCGAGAAAGGACTCGCTTAAGCGAGAACCCGACGAGTTGTATTAAATGAGAAACCCCAAACACAATCTAGGGTTTAGAAAAGAAGAAGGGTAAGAGAAGAGAGCTTTTTCAAGGACAAGAAGTTTGGATACTCATCTAAGAGCTTGAGAAGAGGTAAAAACTCTTGATTCTAACTATATTCTTCTCTTTAAAACCTATTTTGGGTATGTTGGATCTCTTCTAAAAAATGAAGGAAACCATGGAAACTCATCTTTTGAGTTATGGTTCGTTTTATGTTATTTCTCTGTTACAACTCTTGGTTTAGAGTTAGTATTTCAAGAATGGAAATGGTTATGAGTTGATTCATGAAAACCCAAAACCCTAAAGAGAAAATGTGGTTGAAATGGTTAAAATGCTAGAGGTAGAAGATGATTATATATGTTTTGGATGGTTGTAAGCTTACGATAAAAGTAGTTTAACAACATTGAAAATATGATGAAATATCTTGTATGGTTAAATAATGCAATATAAGTTGTTTATGTGATATTTGTAATAAATGACTAACATTGTATTATATGATGGGAATGATAAAAGATCATAGAGTTGGCGGCGGTGTCGGTGGAACTTATGAAGTTGCCAAGAACCAAACCCAACACTTACCGAGGTAATGATAAGTCTTTATTGGTGCATTTGGAATAGAAAATGTGCGTATTTTCTGGTTATGCAATGATTGAGTGGTGAATTACGCGTTTAGTATAAACATATATGGGTGTGTTTATACTAAAGTGGGCGTAGATTTACGGAAAATGGAAAATGTGTGTGTTTTCTGGTTATGCAATGATTGAGTTGTGAATTACGCATTTAGTATGAACATATATGAGTGTGTTTATACTAAAGTATGCATAGATTTACGGAAGATGGAAAATGTGTGTATTTTATTTTCTGGTCAAGCAATAATTATACTGTGAATCAGGTGTTTAGTATAAACATATATGGGTGTGTTTGTACTAAAGATGACGTGAATTTACGAGAAATGATTGATGGTGAATTCAATGAAAATAAAATATATTTTTAGCCGATCCTAAATGGTTAGCGACTCTGGCTTGAGTATATAAGCAAAACTCTGGCTTGAGTATATAAGCAAAACTCTGACTTGAGTATATAAACAAAACTCTGGCTTGAGTATATAAGCAAAACTCTGGCTCGAATATATGTAGCATGTTTTCTTCTAAAATAAATGAGAATCTGCTTTTAGCTAACCCCGAGGGGTGTAATGACTTTGGCTCAAGTTATGCAGCAAAGTAAAATGAATTTCAAAAATGGATCACTAACCCTTTTCTAATGTGAATTATTTTATAATGATGTTTATTGAATTAATGACTTACTCCTTTGTATGTTTGTGTACTTGTCATTAATAATCACATTGCAGATAAATAGGTGATATGAGGGGGACTCATTTTTGGGTGCTTAGGGAGAGTTATATTTTGGATTTATTCAATTGCATTATCTTGTATATTAGTGCATAGTTGATAGTTTAACACATTATGTAACTATGGATATATATTTGCTGATATGAGGGTGTAACTCTGGATATGTGTAGCTATGAGTATTTTGGAAACTCATAGCTAGTTATATGCGGTGATTACTAATCTACATTAATACGAATTATGTTTTTCTGTCAAATGATTATGTACGTCATTATTGATTCATGCGTTGAGTGTGAGGAGGGAAATAAAGTTTTGAAGTAAGGATATTAAATTAGTAATGTGAGTTATGAGTGATTGCATGAAATTGAATTAAAATGAGAAAAAAAATTTCAAGGGTAGAATTTGGATCCTTACAGAGTGCCATAAGGACACTTGTTAAGGAATTCAAACTTAGAAACTGTGCATTGGAAAGCACATCTCTTAAATTTTGGACGTCCTGGATGTAGCAATTTCCAGTACACAGAATATATATATTCAATAATATTATATGAACACACCACCTTCAAAACCGACTTCATAGAGAAGTACGTATGAAGAAAACCTTCTTCATAATTAGAAGGTTACATTTGCCAAACCGACTTCTATACTTCTATAGAGAAGTCGGTATCACCCAAAACAACTTCCAAAAAAATAATTAAATAGTTCCTAGTAAAATTTTCAACAATACAGATTATTTAAACAATATCCAATGGTTTAAATAACAGTTCGTACCAAAATGAACTAACCTGCAATTAGCAGGTTAGTCATGGCCATAAAATAAATCTGATTTGCAAAAATAGTTATATGAAGTATGAACTTGTCTCTCAGTTGCAGGTAAAGCCAAGTGGATAATTAATTTGATTAGGTCTATGAGCAGCCTATATCCATATTCACAGCTTGAATCAGAGTTTACAGAACTTAGCTATCACTCAAAAGAATACACCCTCACCAATTCGATTCTTACGAGTAATATTAGTTTATTGCCCAAAATAATAAGTATATAAAATAATGAGTATATTTTTATTAGTAATAAAAAATAGTGGGTTGTATAAAGCTGGAAATAACATTAAATTGAAGCAACTGGAAACATGAATTGACAACTGAGGTTTACCAACACTCTCAGGAAGTAGAGATACAAAGAAAATGTTGTTACCGTAACTTGCAGCAATTCTAAATGACACGAAATAATACTTTCTGGCTGAGTCACGACCAGGTCACTTTCTTTAAGAAGTTTCGTGGTACTGTCAATTCTCGAAATTCTCACGGTATGGCTACCAGTGCCAATTCTATTCCCACAATTTGACTATCAGTGTCAGTTCTCAAAATTCCCGCAATTTGGCTACCTGTGCCAATTCTTCTCCCACAATCAGTTTTCGAACTTCTCACTATATGGCTGCCTGTGCCAATTCTTAGTGCCACGGAAAGAAAGGGGGAGAAGTTTGCCGGAAATGCATCGGTAGAAATTATGAGGGAGAAAAAAAAAGTTGAGTAAAAACCTACTCAACTTGGTGCCAGAAAATATGAAGAAGAAGATTTCTATTTATAGCATGAGATTTTGTGAAGACTCTTGCATCCTCCAATGTGAGACTTGTGAGATTTTTTTCAAAATCTTTCAGTGTGAAACTTGTGAGGTTTTTACAAAATCTCCCAAGATAAGACTTGTGGGTTTTTTCATTTTCACAACAATACAAGTTCGAACAGAAAATGACACAGTTATGATAGACAAACAAATATGCCAAAAAAAGTGCATAGAAATTCTGAACAACCCCCCTCCACTTTTGTTACGCAACCCGATAAGTGGAGGGGCTGTGGTCTTTTGTCTCTCGCCAGAAGGCTCAACAGTGAGTGCCATCTTATTTCCAAAGATAATAGAGCTGTCATCCTAGATTGTCACATGTTTCAGGGCTCATTGTGTTGGACCTACACTGCTCTAGTCACCAATTTTACTGCACTTACTGCAATTACCAAGGCTGGGAATGAAATGCATCTATTTTAAAAATATATTTATAAGAGAGATAAAAATGTATGTATTATACTATTATATGAGTTATATATATTTTTATTATATCATATTTTATTATTTAATTATGATTAATTCTTCAAAAAAGTAATTTTAATAAATTGTGATTGTTTATAAATATTTAAAGAGACAATTTTGTAGTACTTATTTTTCTTTATCTATTAATTGATAGTATCTTGATTCATCAGTGATTATAAAGTCTCAAAGTCCATGACAATGTGTTAGACCCTTTCTCATTCATTTCTCTATTCTTTTTCACATTCAATCCGTGAGATTTTCTATTAAACTTAAATAAACTATCTATACTGCTCTTTATATTCAATTCTTAAGATTCACTATGAATATGGTTGAGGTTGATGATCTTTCCTAATGTGACACAAATAATGTTCTATTCATTTTCATTGTATAGTGAAGTATACTCCTTTATTAGATTCACTGTTACACAGGGTGAGTTATGTCTCTCTCATATTCAACCTCTCTTTACAATATTTGTCCCATTATATTCTATGTATATACCTAAATGCTGGTTTCTAAGCCCATTTGCTTACTTGTTTGTTTGAAATGAAAACAACCTTCACTACTTTACCATGTTTTTTAGCTTCAATGTTTACCATTCCTTTTCTTCTCTAACTTTTCTCTCATAGAATACATGCATGTTTCATCTGGAACATGTGCTTATAAGTTATAATTGTTTGATCTACACTCCTTTCATTCACAATGAGAAGAAAGTGTCACAGAGGAAAAAGTGAAGCTGCCAGCATGATCTAGATTTGGTTAAGGAGAGCTAGAGAGTGCTAATTAACCTTGACTAGGTCATGCTGAGCCAGCCTCACTCCTTCCTATTTTGGAGACAAATACATTCCATGCATCTTCTACATCAGAAGAAAGACACAAACCCTAAAAGATTAAGGTGAGTGCAACAGTATAACTTGGTATATTCTTTCTGTTGTGGCAGACATGCCCTATATCCTTTTGCCCTTACACTTGCTTCTGTTAACTTCTTATATTCCTTTGTTTTTCAAGGCATGCATTGTGTCTTGCTTACCAACATTGGAGATGAGAGTTGGTAGAATATTGCATTTCCTTTCTTAACTTATCTTGAGCTTTAACAAACATAGAGATGAGAATCATCATGTGTCCCATGATATTTAACGTACATGTTATTCAGACTGCCTTGAAACTTCAGAGTACTATGATATGGTGTTTAAGCTGCTTTATATGCTGATGAGTCCCGAGTCACTATTTTTTTCAGTAGTTCATATCTGGATACTATTTAGAAAAAACAGATAATTTATAAAATAGTTTGTGATCTACTACTATTTTTTTAAAGTTATTTTAATTAGATTGTTAAAGTGGTAATTTATTTGAACAAGTAATTAGTTTTTACAAAAAAAAAGTAGCGAACGAGCATAGCTATAATAGCCTAGAGAGGAAGCCCTGAAACGTGAGCAATGACTGCATGTTTCTACTTTCAAAGATACTAGTCAACCTTGATGAGAGAATTTGAATCCACAATAGGTTTACACATTAAAATCCACTAAAGTATATGTGTTTTTTATAATTTCAAATGTTCTAGAGACAAGTTTCCATTTTTATTTTAGGACTAGTTTTATTGTTCCTTCTCATGTATAAAAGCCTCATTGCATTTTTTTTATGTAATAATAACTTTTTTTTGTCATACTAAAAATATCTTTTATCTTATCTTATTTTTGCTTTCAGAAATTTAACTATTGACCTTTGGTATTAGGTCAATGCACTATTGGTAAAATAAATTTCTTTTGTAACAATGAACATCCGTTGTCAAATTTCTAATTCTTTTGGTAAACAAGAGGGACAAAAAAAGCCTCAATGCATTCTTTTCATGTAAGATAAACTTTCTTTTTATTAAGAAAAGTTATCAATTTTCTAATTCTGTTGGTAAACAAGAGGTAAAAAGGCCAAAGAACAAAGCAAATATTGTACCAAAATAGTAAGATTGGATATAAAAACTCATTAAAATTAGCAAAAATCAAACTAACTTTTATTTCAAGGGAGTGAGAAAGAGGGCAGTTATGGGGCTTGTTGAAATTTAAGATTTAAACAAGTTATAATACGTTCTGAATTTTTACATGCGGTTCATATTTTATTCTCTATATGACAAAATTAGACACAAGGAACTTGGATCAACCACCAAGTCGAGCTTGACCAAAAATCTAAAACTCAACAGCACTGTGTCATAAATCATAATAAAACAATGTAAGATGATAATTTACATAAAATGTCAACGATCTTATGTGTTACTTTGTGCCCAAGACTTGAAACTTCAAATAAAAATTGATCAATTCAAGATCATTATCCTTGCAAATTCTTCATAACTAACTTGACCATCCCCATCCAAATCTGCCTCTCTAATCATTTGTTCAACTTCTTCATCTGTCAACCTCTCTCCCAATTTCATCATTACATGTCTCAGCTGTAAAATATCAAAAATTACCTTATATTAGTTATAATCAAATTAAGAAAAACTCATTTATTTTAATTTATGCAGCACTAACTAGTTATATATATATATATAGAGCAATAGCATTTATAATGTGAGGATACATAAAAAAGTGCATAATGCAGATTTATACCTCAGTGGCTGATATGTATCCATCGTTATCTCTGTCAAATACTTTGAATGCATCTTTTAGCTCCTCAACCACACTTTCCTATTATAATTGAAAACTAGCATTGTTAGCCTCAACCAACTTAACCATTTATCAACCTTTAATTTGTGTGTAACAAATGATAAGGTTCTGTTTCTTACCTTCATTTTTATTCCCATAATATTCAAGAACTCTTCAAAATCTATGCTCCCTTTTCCATCAAGATCAACTTCACTAATCATATCTTGGATTTCTTCTTTGATTGGATTTGCATCTAATGATTGGATAATGGTTAATAGTTCATCCACTGAAATTAATCCTATACATCACCAACAATTTCAGGAAATCAAAGTCAGTTTAAAATAAAAATGCCTTTTTTCAAACCAATTCAAAATCATTATGGTGAAGGAGCAAAAGAACACACCATCAGAATCCTTGTCAATAAGGCAAAAGGCTTCATGGAATTCAGAAATTTGATCTTTCACTGCATCTCCCATTTTTTGGCTGCTGCAGGTTCAACTGAAGTGAAAAGTAGGTAAGATTCAATAGAGGATAAATTGCTTAGCTTGTTCCCTAAGTAAGGTATGAGGGTGAGAAAGAACAACTTTTGATTTGATGTAATAGTATTATCTTAATTTTGCTTTTATAGAAGAGAGACTGCGTGAGGTGGGGCCACTTTTTTATCAATTATTCAAAAGGTCAAAACACGGTTTGTGGAGAATTTTCAATTCAAATGTAGGAAAATTTCCAGAAGAGTGTTAGGGATCATTGGGAAACTTTGAATAAGACTTGTTTCATGTCCACATCCCAACTACACGGTAACACTCTCCAAGGAATCCCACCTTTTGGCATATTTTGTTGTCACATAATTTGTGGTCATTTATTTTGGTACATAATTTGTTCACAAGGAACTTGGTACTTCATTATTATTGTATAAATACTTCATAAGTCTGGCCTATAACAATTTAGGCCACAATTGAATTGAGTCAGCCTGTATTCATGGTGAGTCACCTTCCTTACTGTTTTAATCTCTCCTATGTTTCATTTCACAATTGGAGAACCACACCTAATCACAAATTACTTCCCCTAATTTTATGTTATAGCTTTCTCTTCCTTCTAGTTTTCACTCTCTAAAGGTTAATATAGTTGAGGGGGAAAGGGGAAGGTAACATGTAGAAAAAACATGCAAATGAAATGTAGTTGTATAGGCACTCCCACTCAAATTAATATAGATTGAAAAAGCATGCAGAAAAGGTGAGATTAACTAATTAACAAACTAATTATGAGGTGTGACAAAATGTTTCTCAATTCCAGTTGTGAAAATCTTACATTTGAAGAAAATTGTAACATGACACTGTTTCATAGTATCTCAATGTGTAAGTACCAATATCTCTTATATTGGCTGGCCTTTGGGAACAACTTGGTCTTTGAGCCACATGTAAATAGGAACTAATACAAACCATGTTGCTGCCAATGCACCCAAAGCGAAGCGCAGTAAAAGGACAAAAGGATTTACTGGTTTTTCAACATCTTCTTCCTTTGGACCAAGCTGCAGCAAATTGTAGAAACCAAAAACAATCAGCATGTTTTACATACTACTCCCTCTTGTAGTCTTGTGAATAAAAGATAAGAAAATATACTAATATATGGTCAATCAGAAAATTCAGGGACAGAGATGATGTGACTTCTTTAAGAACAACTACCATATTCACTAAAACCCATAAATCCTATCACTTTACTATCATGAGACGATTATCGACATTTTGCAGCTAAACAAGAATTTTATCATGTTTGGAAGCAGTTGTCAACAAAGGTGGAAGTTTTAGTGCTGTGCCTTTGGAAAATCTAAACTCCAAACCTGAAGTGTTCATATCATTGATTGAAAAAACCTATAGATAGCAGGTAATTGAAGAAATCCAGTACAATACTACGCCCATTACGTACAGTAAGTTTGTAAGCATAACCTGTATACTGGTATTGAGCTTCAAGTTGAAAAAATAGTGAAGCTTGAACTAGCCGTGTGTACAGTAATGAATGAAAGTAAACAGTAAAATCAACCATGTTAGTTAGGTACTTATCATGTTAAGTCTAGTTATTTTCTTTTTTAATTTTCATTAGGTTCATTGACAACAATATGAGTTGTCCAAGAATCCAGGAAAAAAAGAACATCAAATGAAGGAAACACACAATAATATGAAAATTTTAACTGTGAGTAGAGCAAAATACGATCTAAATCAGAAAGAATGGGACAGGTTCTCCCTCAAATGCGCTTAAGTAATACCATTAAATAAATCAGGAAAAGAGGGATACCAACAGACCAAATCTTAGTAACCAGATGCCAACTCTAGTGTCAGACATGTAAAATTCACTTGTATGAGTATGTTCATATTGCTGTTAACCGTCCAGGTTAGACTCTACCTTGTTTATGGTCAGTAAATCATAAAATGTACCATCACACAAACAGGGAAGGCATAGAGACATTTACAAACTTCCTCTTATTCAAATACAAATAAAACCCCCATAAATTCCACAAAAAACAAGGGCCAACATCAACAACAAAAAGTATAGGCTGATAAGCTAAGATGACAAATACCTGCAAAGGAGAATCTCCAGATGCAGGTTTAACACCAGTCACTGAACAACCCATGATCAAGCCATGACGCCGTACCCCACGATACCACTTTGGTCCAATCCTTTTCAGCTGGACATCCTTAAACCCTGCCTTCTCAAACCACTCAACGTACTCTTCCTCCTTAGGGAAAAGCATCCAAACATCTGCAAAGAAACGTGACAACCAAAATGTTGGGTGGACAGGACCAATTAAGCATGCTTTGCCTCCAAGTTTCAAAACCCTGTATGCTTCCTTGATGCCACGCTGTGGATCTGGCCAGTATTCAATGCTGACAAAGGAAAGCATATCAATATATCATCATCAACTTCATAACCACATATACCCATAATGTAAATTAACCATAAACATTCCCCAGTGAATAAAATCAACACTTGAATAAATATAATGCAACTAGCCTGCTTGCTTAGGATTCTGAAAAAGATATTATTCTACAAAATCGAAATCAAATGTTGCAAAACATTGTTGTGGGAAGCTGAAAAATTAAATCTTTTTTCACATAAGCCTTTTTAGTGTCAGAATGGATTTGTTCAATAAAGCATACTAATGCAAAATTATCACCAATAGTGGAAAGCGCATTTATAGAAGTTGAGCATATTCCATTAGTTAAGAAGAGATGAAAAGAGCATAATAGAGTAACAATATGAGAAGGTAGAGATTGTACCTTCCAGCAGATACATATCTATCAGCATAATCAGTTAGAAAAGGGAGATCTTCAGCATCTCCTTCAACAATTTTACAATCCTTGAGTGGTTTTTTCTGTTTGGCTTTAGCAAGTTGATGAGGTGACTGATCCAGAATGGTAACATTGTTTGAATCAACATGTTTGACAATACCCAATGTAGTAAAACCAGTGCCACCACCAACATCAACCACTAACATGTTCCTATCATTAAGATCAGCAGGTTCAAGAGCATCATCTCTCATATCCTCAGTCCAATGACCAGGATTGATGACGTGGTCATACACAATGGAGAGGAACCTGTAGAACCAAAAGGCCTCTTTTTTATGCTGTATGAACCTGGGTTGTGAGGTTGGTCTTGAAGAAGAGACACTACAATTAAGGGTCCTAACCCTATTAGTGGGAGCAATAAAACGCAGTATCGGGAGGGGTTTACCATGAAGACCAGAAGAGGAAGTGAAACCTAACCCATTTGGGATTCTATTAGTGAAGAGAGTAAGGTTTTGAGCTCCGCTTAGCATTAGTGAAGCCATTGGAATATTGAAGGGAATGGATCTAAAAATAAACAAGGAACAAGAACCTTGAAAAGGGAATGTGTCTTGTGTTTTATCGCTCACCACAGTTTCAATTCATTTCTCACCAAGCACCTCATCCCGAAAGAGTTGGGCTCCTCTCCTGTAATGGAGATGCCAGTGAGCCATCGGATTGCGACACGTGGATTAAAAAAATGGACGGCTCAGATTTAAAATTGTATTAGTTTATTTTTTAAAAAAAAAATAAGTGTAATCGATTACAATATGATGTAATCGATTACAACGCTTGATGTAATCGATTACAACGCTTGATGTAATCGATTACAACGCTTGATGTAATCGATTACCAAACAATGTATAATCGATTACAAAGTAAAAAATGCACATATCTAATACTTTTAATATGTTGTAATCGATTACGAGTATAGTGTCATCAATTACAACATGTAAAATGCACTTTGTAATCGATTACACATTGTTTGGTAATCGATTACAACGTTTGATGTAATCGATTACCAAACAATGTGTAATCGATTACAAAGTAAAAAATGCACATATCATCTGATGCTTTTAATATGTTGTAATCGATTACAACATGTAAAATGCACTTTGTAATTGATTACACTTATTTTTTTTAAAAAAATAAGTATAATCGATTTTAAATCTGAGCCGTCCATTTTTTTTAGTCCACGTGTCGCAATCTGATGGCTCACTGGCCTCTCCATTACATGAGAAGAGCCCAACTCATCCCGAAATGCCCTTTCCAACCTATTTTTATACATGCTTTTTGTCTTTTCGATCAACTTATCACTAAGTCTATTATTTTAAGATTTTTTTTCCTAAAATAAATTTCACAAAAATATATCATTGGATTAAGATATAGTGACTTAGTACGGAATGTGAGAGGAGATGTGATTTTGTCACTTGTCCACCCGAGTAATGCTATATCCTTCTACTAAATCCTCCTACTCACAAAACAATGACATATGTCACAAAATAATACTTTAGTTATTAGTGATTGATTTACAAGTGACATATGTCACTTTCTTGTAGGCAGGAGGATTAATATGAAGATTTAGTAGGAGGATATATCATTTTTCTTATACTATTGTCTAGAAACATGTTTATATCTCCAAGTTTGTGGGAGCTCGTCCATCAAATGCCCTGCATGCCAGATCCTGAATTTTGTTGGTCGTAAGGGATAGTGAAGATCCTAGATGAGTCCACGGCCTTTTGGGTTTTATGGTATTCATGTGCTGGTTGATTAAGTAACGGAGCCACTGAATTGGATAGGAAAAGGCAAACATATATATAAATAAATAAATACAATGATTCATTAGTTTAATTCTATGGATTTCAGCATTCTGTCATTTGCAACCAAAGCTCCTGACCATGAAATGCATTTCACTTTCTTCTTTAACAAATATAGGATTTAATTCTATCAAGAAAAAATGATGTGTCAAAAAGATAATCACTACCACACCCCCAAATAGGTCACTATGGACAAGAATAATCACTACCACACCCCCAAATAGGTCACTATGGACAAGAATAATCACTACTCACCATTGCCATCCTTTGTATGGTTGTGTAATGAAAATATGCTCTTACACAACAATTGCATACACTATCATATATTAAGTCACTTAAATAGACCACCCTTTCTATAATACTCCATATATGTAAATTTAGAAATCAAATCTAGAATTACTAGTGGAAAAGTTAGTGTGGTTGATACATGTTCCAACACGGTTAGCTGCAACCTGCAGACTTACCTCTGTAATAATGGGGACAGAACCAAGGATGCTATTCAAGCTCTATTCTATTGGCCCAACAAACAGTTAAATCAACCTTCAATGATTGTAATATAAAGGGTTCTTAGTTTGAAGGAAAAAGTTTAAGCAAACACGAACTAACAAAACCCAATGCAGAAATTGGAATCAAAAGTCAAAACCATCATCAGATGATAGTAAGTATTTTTAAGTTCTTGAACTTTTCATATGAAGATGTCAATTTTATATGGACAGTTTTAAGTTTGTAGACAGAAATCAATAAGTGACCCATTGCAAAGATTAAACAAACAAAGATGAATAAAGACAACAAATCACAGATCCAAAAGAAAACATTGTTGAGCAATCAATCTAACAGCCACTAATCCAGGATAAAACAATTCAAACAGTTAAAAGACAAAATAAAATTAGTACCTAATTGTCAAAAGAAAGCATCCTAGCCTACTGTGATAAAGTCATAATAACAAAACATAACCTAAGTTAAATAAACAGACATCTAAGCAAACAGATTATGATGTTATTCTTTGGTGGTTTTGTTGATCAAGGATTTGTGAATGTGAGGGATGACACCACCACCAGCAATGGTCCCTTTGATGAGGGTATCAAGCTCCTCATCTCCTCTGATAGCAAGTTGCAAATGCCTTGGTGTGATCCTCTTCACTTTGAGATCTTTGCTTGCATTCCCAGCAAGTTCAAGAACTTCAGCAGTCAAATACTCAAGAATGGAGGCCAAGTACACAGCAGCAGTGGCACCAACACGTCCATGGGCTGAGACCCTTTGTTTCAACTGTCTGTGGATACGTCCCACTGGAAACTGCAGCCAACCCATCCATTCAATTATATCAACAAAATCTAACTAGAAATGGGTTCTACTTCTACAAGCAATAATGTTTGTAACAATGTAAGAACATAAAACCAATCCATATCATGTTAAATGGGAAATTGCACAGAAAAGGTTGATGCTTTTTAGTTAAGTCGCGGTTAAATGCGACAAAATATGTTAACTTTTAATGGAAAATAGAAAAATTGCGTGGAAAAGAAGTAAAGTGAATGAGTTGGAAAATTAGGGTTTAAGGTTTAGGGGCTTTAAGTGGGATAGGTTACCTGAATTCCAGCACGGGAAGAGCGAGAAATAGGTTTCTTCTTATCCTTGTCTTTGTTTGCTGCAGCCAGAAGCCCCTTCCCTCCTTTTCCAGCCATGATCCTCTTCACCTGTTCTATCCATTTCAAACCAGTTACCCAAATGTTACAAACAAATCAGAAACATGTAACATAGAGAGAAACATTACCTGTGTGTGTGTGTGTGAGAGAGAGAGAGAGAGAGAGAGAGAGAGAGAGGGAGGGAGAGGGAGAGGGAGATTTTGTTTTTGAGTATTAGATCCAAAATTTCATGATATTGGGGGATGCAGTTTATTAAATAATGTGCGTTTCAAACTGTGTGGCGCCCATTCCTGCGTACGAAAACACTTTCATTCCCAATTTCAAATCCCATTTTCCCCCACTTTCTGCGCCCATTCTCTCTCAATTTTCCCAAATGGCGTTGGGCCATTTTAAGATAAGGATTGTGATTTGGTAAGCCTGACTCGGATGACCGCCCTCCATGGGCTCAGCACAGGATGAACCCACCGAATTTCCTCCCTTCATTTATTCTTTTTTCTTTTGTATCAAGACGAGTATCCGAACTAAAGTGTGTCATTGTCAGATCTTCCCTTAATTGAACATTTACCATTATTTGTTTCTTTATTCAAAATAGATAAAATAATTATTTCAAATAGATACTATCAATTTAAATATAACAAATGAAATCCATAAACTCAATAGAAACATGAAAGATTCACATCTTAAACATCAATTTTAGAAAAATTTATTGGTTTAAATCTACTTACTAATTTAAACCATTTTAAAGTATACACAAACATTATATATTTTTTGTGTTAATAATAACAGAAAAACCATAACGTTTTTTACAAACTCACAAAAACTACCCTTGCTTCCATTTTTGAATCGCAGATGAGTGCCGTCACGGTGTTCCTATCTAAGTCCGCCGCCGCCATCATCTCATGTCCCTGAACCCCTCTCCTTCACTTTCAATATCACAAATACTATTTCTTCAAGAAATCTGCGGTTGCATTTCTCTTCGTCATCACTTCTCAACATCGCCTCTGATTTGCTCTTATCCGGTTTAGGGGTCTCGGCACCTCCATTCTTATTCGGTTCAGGTATTTCAAAAACCTAATTGATTTACTATTTGATCACAGTCAAGTCATGGAGGACAATTTCTGAAACTTATTGAATGTGAATACTTCTGTAATTTCATTTCACCTAAGTCCTTATGTGTATGCTTCTTTAGTTCATGATTCGAAGGAATTATATTTAAGGGATGCATGTAATCTGGAAAATTGCTACACAGTTGGATTTTTTTCAATTTGTCATTATAAATCTATGCTCTGAGGAATCTGCAATCTGAAATCTGCGTTCCTATTTCCTATACAGTACATGAGGAAAAAATTCAATGCTCTATAAATTCTAAGACTATATATAGCTTAAAATCATTCTATTATGAACTCTGTGAATATATGCATCGGTGAAATGAGAACACTGTAATTTTTCTTAATATAATATAATGATGTATAACTGGAATGTCCTAAAATAAAGGAATACTGCCGTATGTATATATGTAGTTTCCAAGTAAAAAAAATGATAAAATTATTCTTTTAAACCCACTTGCTGTCCATGTCCTGATTCATTGAAGTTACAAGTAAACACCTGAAATTTCCAAGGGATTTTGTGTTCCCTACTTTACACAACTCGATCTTGTGCTAAAGTGTGACTATCGATAAAATTTTAAAATTTATTTAATTTTATTTTGGCGCAGCGGTAAGATTGTTACTTAATGATCATGTGTTCACGAGTTCAAATCCTGGAAAAACTCTCTCCGCTTGCGAGAGTAAGACTGCATATATTTACCCTCTCAGACCCCACTAAGTGGGAGCCTCATGCACTGTGTTGCCCTTTATCATGTCTAGACGAATTATCACATTTTGGCGTGACAAAGTGTGACATGTTTTGTAACACCCATATATGTTGATTTTCCTTTTATTTTGCCTAGATTAATCTGAACATGCAGCTAGTAAATTGATTCTGGAGGAATTTGACCCTCTCTACACGGACCCTTGCTTTCCCAAATTTACTGACTCCTGACTCCTGACTCCTCTGGCAGTGGCAGAGGTCTTACACAACAAATCAGTTACCAATGCTGGGGTTTTCATATGGAGAAATACTTCTGTTGCTCGGAGCCACTGCTGCTCTGATTGGTTGGTTCTGGTTCATATTACTCTTACCATATGGCCAACTTAATTTGTTAAGTAGGAATGTTAATTGTATATTGTTTATCTTAAAATGTATGTGTAATAGGCCCAAAAGATTTGCCAATAATAGCCAGAACAGCAGGGAGGCTAGCTGGTCGATCTATTGGATATGTACAATTGGCTCGTGGTCAGTTTGAATCTGTAGTGCAACAATCTCAAGCTCGCCAGGTATTCCTCTTTCTCCTACTCTCACGGATTGGTTTCATTAGATTTTTATAGACTGGATTATCATAAGTGTTGCATTTGGTTGCTTAGAAAGAATTAGGAAAATAAAACCAAGAAAGATCTGGAATTTCCAAGTTAAGAAGAGTGGGTTGTGATTTTAATTTGAATAAAAATGCAATGCGGTAATTTGGCTTTCTAGCATCTCAACTGCATGTGATTCACTTTGAACAATAATATCACATATATAAAAGTCAGAGACATATTTATATTCCATCGAAGGATTGCTTGTCCATACCAGGACTTGCTAATGGCATCCCATTAGGAAAAACTAAATCTGGTTGCATTCACCTATTTTGTCTTTTTAGGTTCACAAGGAACTGCAAGACACAATGGCACAGCTAGATGCTATTCGTCATGAAATTCGAAGTATTTCAATTATAAGTCCTGGCCCTATGACCCGGAGGCTTGTGGATAATCTTGACCACATATCTATGCCCGATGGTATTATTTACACCATTTATTTCAGAACATACGTTAGTTTTCTATTTTTTTATGGATATGGTATTGAGATTTTGTATATGTTGATGATATAGACAATAGGAAACTGGAAGATGTTGAAGAAAATAGGCCGATACCCACTGTTACCAAGGTTTATTGACCACATCCAAAACTTGAGATAAATATAATTATAAGCTGCTTTAGGAAATATGTGCTTACTTGCCTATAATTATTTCCAGGATTCGACCTTATTAGCCTCAGATTCATGCAATGTGCAAAGTCAAGCAACTACTTATGCCAGATTGGCTGAGTCCCCTGCAATAAAGAATGGTTTATCAGCAAGTGGTACTGAAGTTGAGAAGATTGAAGATGAACTTACTGTCATACCAGTTTCTGCTGAAAACACTGGACTCTTACCCAAAAATCGTGGGGGTAATGATAATTTTTGTTGTTTAGTTGGCTTTTGTTAGCATGATTGTCCAATATCTATGATTCTTTCTGCATACTTATCTAATGTAAAGCCTGTTAACGGATTTTTTATATTTGCATTTTGTGCATAATATATGGTGTGCATGGCTTCCTATCTATGTATATCACAATCCATAGGCATGAGCGCTAAAATATGTATTTGTTAAGGTTTCATCTCAAAACCGATTGGCGATGAGAGTTTTAGTCCAATAGGTAAACCACATCCGAGAGAATGAGGGGGACATGTGAGACTTACTTCTCAACATGCCCCTTTCGCATAAGCCTATTATACCAGGCGACGAGGTTACCTTTGACTCATGATGAAAGAACATCTTTGTAGCCAATAACAACTGGAGAGAAGTTTGGCTATGACTATGATACCAACTTGAAAATGATGAAGGATTTATCTGAATCATTTGAGTGATTTATGCACTCAACCTTTCTATTTGTAATACAAGAGTACATAAATCCCTTAACTTTAGGGAAATAACATCTGAGCATAGTAACAAGATATGATTTCTTAATCATATATGTAAACTCAATCAATTACAAAACCTTCTAATAGTCTCAAGAATCTCCACAGTAGTTTTTTTGTTATTTCCATTACACACAGACAGATGCTTTCAGATGTGATTTTGTTGATCTGTATTAGTTAGTTCATTTGGAATATACTATTATATGGTTAGCTGGAAAGACTGGAATCAAAGAATGTTTGTTGATCACTTCATCTGCATTCATTGTTTAGACTGTGGCTCATTTGTTATGCACTAGGATATTACGAAAACTGGTATTTATTTCACTGTGACAAGCTTGAATCCCTTATTTTATTTTTCTATTTAGGAATCTGTGGTAGGCTGGTAGCCTTGTGAATCATTCCTGTCTATGATTGAGTGACATGCCCTGGCTGTCTACCTTAACTTTTTCCCTTATTTGGCACCAAATGGACTATTTAATGCATTATTGATCTGCTTCTGTTTGTTCTAGAATGATATTTGATTTGAAACAAGCTTTGGTTGTATTGGCAGCTGATGTGAAAGGATCCGACTTAGTTCTAGAAGCAATTTTGGAGGCAGAGGTAGCTCATAAAGCAAAGGAATTCTTTTCACAGCCCCAAAATCAAATATGACTGTTATGGTTATACTACATGTAAAACCTTAATTTTATAAATGTTAGACGTACTTAGTTTATAGCATTTGTAAATACAAATAATACATATTTTGGAGAATTTTTTTTGTAAGGAAGGTATTGATTGGTGATTTTTTTTTTCAAGTCGCTGGTTTTCCAAGCTAGAAAATTCATTGCAGTCTTTGCCTCTTTGGGCATAGAGATTGTTGGTTTCGCAAGTAACATACAACTCTACCATATCATAGTCGTAGAGTAAGCATTCTGTGAAATTGTGAAAACGAGGCACATATTGATAAAAGACTTGTTTCTGAAAGACTAAAATGAGATTAGCTTTTTCATCAATCATACCTTTCATTTGGATTTTGATATTTACCTAATTTTTTTATATTAATCTTTATATTTCAACTCATATGAGTTTTTCGCTCGTGTCTAGGTATTTTCCACCGAATCAACGTGAAACTAATCTGAGTACGATTGGATTATAAAGTTTGGATTTTTATGAGATGTATTTTTACTTGATGCTTTTAAGTGGTTAAAGTTTTTTGTACTTGGATCAACATTTATTGATGTTATTGATTATATAACAATTGTTGTATTATGTTATCCATTTTACATGAGCCATGTAACAAAATTAGATGTTTCACTTCATATATGAAGAACTTTTGAGTTGTCTTTTAAAATTTTATTATATTTTAAATAGTCACACAACTTTGGTACCATGAGGTGGGATAGCAAACTTCATCGCATGCCCACATACAACAATAGTAAAAAGACGTAAAGTGACCTCATAACCATTGGTAATTAAACTCAAATAATCGAACTATTAACATATTCAAATTTAAGGGCAACATATTTGAATGAGGAATAGTATCAACACAGCTCAGCCCATATTTCAGGGAGAGATCTTCCATTCAAATGGGCCCAAGAACCATTGTTTTACTGTGTTACAAACTCATTTAAAAGATTACTAGTATTTTCATAAAACTCATTCAAATCACAGTAATACTTTATAATCTGACAAGATTTGTAAAAAAAATATAAAATAAAGTAGATTGATTCTATTATAAATTAGAAAGTTTAAAAAAAAATAAGATGGAATAACCACCCTTATCATCAGTGTAGTTGAAGCATGGCGGCACCAACAGCAGCAGCATCAGTATCGTCAAATAGTTTGAGGTTAAGGAATCATCCTATAGTATTTCCACAAAACCCTAATTCAAAACCCCGAACCCAATTCGCAATAGGTTCGAGAAATCATCATCATCATCAGAATGGTTTGCTGAGTTTGAAATTGAAGTGCTCCTTTACAGATACGGATAAGGTAGTAGTAGGAGAATATCCTAAGCCCTCAGAGATTCAATGGAAGAAGGAGCTTTGTAATTCCGTGAATCTCATCGGTATCGTTGCTTCTCCTGTTGAAATCAAATACTTTCCTACTGGTACAGTCGTTGCGTGGACTCGCATAACTGTTAAGAAAAATGCTACTCAATCATCTTGGTACTATCTCTTTTTATTTTTGCCTTTCAATTCCATTAATTTATTATTTATTTGAATTATTATTATTATAGGATTAATTTGACATTCTGGAATGAGATGGCGCATGTTGCACATCAGCATTTACAGAAAGGAAATCAGATATTTGTTTCTGGTCGCCTCACAGCTGATACTGTTGAAACTGATGATGGCAAAACTCAAACCTACTACAAGGTTAAATTTTTTTCACACTTCAAATTGCCCATTATATCTTGTACTAAACTATTGTGTTTTTTATTCCATTTTACAGAATTATAATTGGTTAATTTGGCACCCAGAGTAGGTGTTTGAGAGTGTTAATAGCCTTAGCAAAAATCATAGGCCAAACCATTAGAAATTTAGATTTAAATGGTTTATGTATAGTTGACATTATTTATACTAGCGCATTATGATGTCGATTAATCTATGTAGCCAATCCCATTGTTGTTGTTGTTGTTGTTGTTGTTCTTGTTTGTGATGTTGTGTTTAGGTTCTTCTTCTTCAAGTGTATAACTATGTTTTGTGGATCTCTCGTTCAGGTGATTGTTCAGCAGCTGAATTTCATTGAGAGGAGTTTCTCCTCAGTATCCTCGCATGATCAAGATTTTGATTCCACCATGCCTGCCAATTCAGGTATTTAATGTAATATAGTGTCTCAATTTCAACACGCTTTTGTTTATAACAAAATTTTACTAAATAATATTGCTATTTATTCAGGCAAAAAAGTGAGTTATTCTGCAATTAGTACTGGTTCTGTGGTAGAATTATGGAACACATTCTTTGCCAACCCAGGGGAGTGGTGGGACAATAGGAAAAACAAGGTAAATTACTACATTGATTGTGATTTAATCTTGTAAATTAAGATAATGTACATATTTAGCTGTAATGCTATTTTGTTGCATGATTCTTTAACTTTCAAGTATTGTGTGCCTATGGAATATCCCTAATTTGCTACTGTTACTTCTCCATGATACCTATGATTGTTTAACTTACCTTTTTGAATCCCCCATTTCACTTTGTTTTTACTATGCAAAAAAGTTTAGGGAAGGGGGGTTGTCCAATTCAAAGTGGCCACACAGGTGATTGACCAATTCACGGGCAAGAATTGAACCCAAGACCCTTTTTCGACACCTTTTAATCTTCCCCATTTCAAATTAGTGAAAAGAAGTTCTATTGAAATAATTATAACAAACCTGATTGATCTATAGGATCCTGACTTCCTCATATCCTTATAATTTTGTAAGTTTTCCATCTTAGCAAATAATATGATGAATATTTAATATTTACTTATTTACTCAAATATTATTGTTAAGACTGCAAACTTTCTGTGCATTGCTATAAAATAACTTGTAGTTCATGATCACTGATGAATGAGATTGCTTTGAAGTTGTATCATCCATTTATTGTTTTAGAAAGCTGTTGTGAATTTATCATGCCTTACATCTTCAAATGTGTTTTTGGATAATTCAGAAGAACCCTAAAGGTCCTGATTTTAAGCACAAAGATACAGGAGAAGCTCTGTGGATTGAAGGCAGATCCAATCCACCATGGGTCAAGTCCCAACTGGCAATATTGGATTCAAGGATGGGATCTAATGCTGCTCCCAACACTAGGATGCCTGTACATATGATGAATGCTGATGAAATCCTGTCTTTTTAAACCATTTACTTTGCTTACTATACACAATTTGGTATCTACTAGGAAACTTTTTGTACCATTTGCTTTCAAATTATTATTTCTACTCATGATTTTCAGCCCTTTTGTTTTACACTATTGCTATCCAATTTTTTTTTTAAATAATTAATGATTATAAAGTAAGCAGAAGAAAACGATCTTGATAAAAAGAAGAGTGAGATGACCATTAATATTTACCATTTAGTGATGGCATGGTTAGTATTAGTACAGTAAATATATATATATCTCTAAAGTAGCACAATCATGAAGGCAAAATAATCTGAATTCAAATATAAGTTGTAATGGGTCGATGTAAATTGTTTGTAAAGGTTACCGATCGATTGTCTCCATTACACTATTATTTGAGATTATGTTTGTATTGATATCTTTGCATTTCAAGAATAATTCACTCATCTCATCTTATGGCTCCAGAAATATGCTAACACGTATGCATTATCTTCAACAAAAATGAGTTGTGTAAATTTAAGTATCTAACTTTATAATTCATCTTTACAAAATTGGACTGACTAACTTCTTCAAAAAATGAATTTAATGAAATCCCAAATTTTCTGAGGACTTAGATTCCTGAAACTACACTTTGGTTGAAATTATTAACGGTAGCTTGTGGAATAAACATATATGGAGTCAAAAACAAAAAATTCCCTTTTAGATCTCTTATATTTAAGCGAAATCAATTGTAAAGAAAAGGAAACAAAAGAAACAACGAAATCAACTGTACAAAAATAAGTATATGTGAAAAGGAGATGTTACATATGGCTGTATATTCAAATAACATTTGCAATCTCTTATCTTTTATTTGTATCTTTCTATATCTGTTTTCCATTTCTGGTTTTGATTTTGAGGATTGACGAGAAGACTATATATGCTTAATGAGGTATTGAAGTAGGTAGTGCTAGGAAGCCACCTAGCTATTGAAAAGAAAAAGAAAAGAAAAGTATGTATGTATTTATCTCAATAAATATGAAGAAGTGCTTGCTTGTAGAGAACCCAAACAGAGGGAATCCTTTTGAATGTGAATATGGTCCTGTTTTATTTTTTGAACCCCTTTGCTTCTGATCCTTTCATAATTCTCAGCCTTTTGCAGGAAGACATGAACATTCTGCAATAAATATAACCAAAAAAACCATAAGATGAATGAAAAGACAACAACAAATATTGTTAATGAGGAAAAGATACTTACTGCCAAGGAACATCTCCAACAAGCATCCAATCACCATCCTTGTCTTCATAAGTTGGAACATATTCAGATCCATTATACCCTTCTCTTTCTGAATATTCACCAAATCTGCACTTCAACATATTTTCCAAGGCCTTTAGTAGTTCAAAGTAGCTTTTGTAAACCATGATATCTATCTTCCTCAAATAAGGTGCACCACTCATGCTCACTTTTACATACATCCCAGCCCCATCAACTTTCTCATTCTTCTTCTGTTGTATATTGTTCTTCCTATATGATCTAATTGGTGGCCACCCAACTACTTGTGCCCTGCAATTCATTACATTCATTCATTAATTTAATATATATAGTACAACACTTTAACATTCATATCAAACTCATGCATTTATATACAGAAAGTGTATATATAGATGAATTACTTTGAAGGTGAGACATAATTGTGTTGGTCATCATCAATTATGGAATTAGAACCATTCTTGCTTATGGATTCTTCTTGATCACTAGCTTCTGGTGAAGATCTTTTGTTGTTGCTTCTAACAACAGAGTAATTGCATGAACTTTTCTCCATGTCATCAGTTCCTGGCAACCCCAACCTTAACTCTGTGTCCTTCATATTCATCTTTGATATATATATATTAGCTAGCTTGGTATATGGTGAATTCAAAAGCAACTGTGTTCAATTCTGGTTTCTGAATAAAGGAAAGATGTAATTGAATAAGTTGTGAGTCTAGTTTGGTGGCTAATGAATTATATAGCAACATAAGGGAGGGACAATAATGTAGGTGACTTAGTCTTTAGGTGAATGAAATTTCAACAAAATAATAAAAGGAACATTAATGAATTGATTAAACCGACCACCTAAGCCAGTCACACGTGCTTGGTAAAGGACCAATGGGATTGAGAGATGTCATAAATGTGGGACCCAGTTGACAGTGTTGACAGAGAGAATAGGGACATGAAAAAGCAGTGTGCACAAGGGAGAGGGGACAAGTACAGCCATTGGTAGTGAAGACCATGGACCTGGAACATGTCACTCTCATTCTTTGGTTGGTCTCCTCACCATGTGGGTACATGTTTCTATCACTCACAAAACACTTGGACGCCCATGTCAGAATAAAAAATCAGATGTTTACTTAGTGTATATCCGTTCAGATCGAACAAACAATCAAATACTAAAAGATAACATGGATAAGTAAATAACACTAAGAGTTTAGTAACGAGGTTCAGTAAACTGTGTCTAAGCGTCGAGAGCGTTGAGAATCTACCACTATGAATTAGAAAATTGATTTGTGTTTAGCTATTGTTATATTCGTTACATTAGTCTTACATAACATAAATATATACTTCTCTACCACAATCATTTTCATCACCTCATTGTACAACACTATCAAAAGACAGAAGACAGGTGCACAGTTTATTACTTAGTGGAATAACGAGGAATGTAGATGTGCATAACTTTGCCCCAAGAGAGACCGCATGATTTGAACTCATGACCGCATGATTACTAAGCAATGACACCAAAATCACTATCTTTATTAAAGATTTATTAAAAATTAAAAAAAATATTCTATCAAACATTTAAATAAGTGAATAGTGTAATAGTGTAATGATGACATTTTAAGAAAGCCTTTTATTATGGATCTGGTATCTTGTGATAAAAGTGTAGCTTAATTGGGAAACAAGCTTGATTTAGTATATTTTTTTCTTTATATGATATCCATCTATATATCATGAATCTGATACGTGATTGATTTGTGTTTAGTTAATTATATGTTATTCCGCCGATCAAAAAAAGTTATGTTATTCAGATTTTGCTTTGTATGGGACAGCATCATATATATCAAATGAGGATCTATATTTTATTTGCATATAAAGATGTATTCTCGAGAGTTTCCGTGTAGTTTTTTTAATATCTGATGTTGACAGCAACTTATAAAACAAATTACAAGTAAAAAATGAAGCCTCCATTAGTCATAGACTCCATACTGCAAAGTGAAAGGGTTAGGTGGCCGCATGGGGATCACCTGTTTTAAGTTGGTGTCGTCAATACTGTCTCATCCAATAGTATAGAACAAAACAAAAATAAAATTAAGGTAATAAGAGAAGCTAGGGTAAGAATACTCAAATTTAATGAGGTAGGTTAAAAGAGTTAAATAGCCCCCACTACATCCGTAAGTGCTTCCTTCTTTCCTTTGACAGCCTAGTATTTCATGTGATTGATTGTTTTACTTTATAAGTGTGTGGACTCTGTTTGGAGAAATTCTAATAACAAAATCAAATTGCTTTAGATTTGTTCCGGAACTGTTCAGTGATGAAGATCGCGGTCAACCTGTCATAATGAAATGGTACAAGATTTTGGTGTCTCAAAATTGAAGTTATAGCTCATATGTCGGCCTTATAATTTGTCAAATTAGAAACATTTGCATAATAAGGGTGGCCAAATATTGGACATAATCATCTATTTTCTCTTGCTGTCCATTTTGGTTTCAAGGGGATGGGAATTTGGGCCAAATTATTGGCTAACGTGGCCACAATGTGTTCCTTCCATTCTGAAACAACACCTTACAGATCAAAACCACAAACACACATACATATTTATATATATAGCAAATGTAAAAAGAATATTTCAAATAATATCAAATTATAAATAACTTCTATATATATTAATATATAGAAAAATCAATTTTTATATGGCAAGTCTAATCGTAAGCTCAAATAATAGAGTTCTATTAGCATATTACCTTTTTTATTTTTTTTTATAGAAAATAATAAAAACAAAGAATAAATAAAATTAAGTTGTGTTAATTAGTCCTAGTATAAGGAATGCAAAAGGATAGTTGGTTTTGAAAAACTAAGTCCAGTCTCCATACTTGAGAATGAAGGGGTACATTGAGTGGCAGGATAAAGATGTGCTTCAATAATGTGTTATTTAAGGAAGATTTCAGATATGATGCATTGTCACATTACATAGATATCTCCAAATCATCCACCTACTTTCATGCTGAAATTAAAAATGTAATAATTTTATACATAAAAATCATCTTCCTACATAACAATGACTTAACATAGATAGAGTACGGTTAGTTTGATTAGAGATACAACTAATACCATTAAGTTTGTTTAATATGGAACTCATTTGAATAGAATTTTTATAATTTATAAACATCAAGTTGTTGTAGTATAGTGGTAAGTATTCCCGCCTGTCACGCGGGTGACCCGGGTTCGATCCCCGGCAGCGGCGAAGAACTTTTGTTATTATGTTTTTCTGATCAAAGAGTTGTGTGCCAAATCCTGTTCTTCCAACAAGTTATCATGAAAACATCCATTTTTATGTGCCTCCATCCCCTTCACTATTCCCAATCACGGACATTTGGAATATGATATGCTCAATTTCTTCCTTTGCCTTGCCAAAGAGGGAAGACCTAAACAATTCTTAGCTTTAGTAAACAACACCCTATACTGTTTAAGAATAGCTTAATGTCTCAAAATTATAATTTTATTATGAACCAAATAGTTGGTTTATTTTTCTGCTGAGCAAAAGTATATCATGTTCGTTTTCATGGGAATAAAGTGTAATCACATCGGTTGAAAGGTAGATTATTACAGCAAACTCTCCCGCCATTACACTTCAACCTTCAGTAGAAGATCAAAAGTCCACAACTCCTTTATGACATTTTGCCTTCTGATTTGTCAACTTTTGTACACAATCACTGATAGAACACTAGAATTTCTATATTATTAATTGAACTGCTCAAAGTCAATTGCATAATTTCACAAATTGACCAAAGCCTTGGACGATAACCAAACGGTTGCAAAATCTTAACGACATTGTTTAAAAGCTATATATTGATCTGCCTAAAGTGCAAGGCATCCAAGTACTAATCATGTCACTTGATCTATGAATTGTTAAGTGCCAAATAAAAATATTTAAACTCCAGCTAAGATCCATCAAGATTATTTATACTGATTGGATACCATTAAAGATCCATAAAAATATTCAATACATTATTTATATAGCATTAGCATTTGGGTGACATAACTTGGAAAACTTCATAAACAATTTAATTTTATTGAAAAACTGAGGCAACCATCCATAGTTCATACGACAATAATGCTAAACATAACATCTGTTTAGGGTAAGAGACAGTTCTAGACTTCTAGACATGTTTGGTAGGTAGATAGGGATAGTGTCTCTAATTTAAATGACAACATACAATATATTGAACCCGTATAAAATAGAATTGGTCTCCCTTAGAAAACAATGTTCAATCAACAAGCACATTACAGTGTCGCATCTCAATCCTCCTCCGCTTTTTTTCAGGCTCAGGAAACTGCAAAAATATATACCAAATTTCAAATTTATAATAAAACTATCTTAGAGTGTAACAATGTAGAGCACAGCACAGGTTAAGAAAACTATGCTCGTTCTAAATCCAATTTTCCTTTTTCATTTGTGTTGGGTGCTGAACTATATAAAATGGTGCTTTAAAATGTGCTTGATATTTTATTTCTTTAAACTTTACCTCGCCACTAAGTAAATGAGGAACCCGGACTCTTTTGGAGCCATCAGGTAGATGTTTAGAAGGAGAAGGGTTATCCATGGAAGTAAAAGCATTGCAGACCTACACACAAAAAGTTGAGTAAAATTGATGAGTTCCATGGAGACATTGAGTATAAAAGCACAAGGTGAGGGTAATATGCATTATTCATGAGAGGAGAGGGTGACTTGTTCGTAGCATCTAGTGATTTAGATTCAAAACCAACTCATATAGCTCACATCTCAAAGAGCACATTATTTCAGGAAACTGGAAGATAATATGTGAAGAACTTATTGTTACCTGACTTTGAATGGCCCCAATTAACGTATCCTGACAACCTGATGCATGCACATTTTCTAAAGCAAGACACTGCAGCAACAATCTCTCTGAAAATAATTAGCCTTAGTATTTGTCAGGAAAAACTGAAAAGTTGCATCAAATTTTTCAGATGATAATTACTAAACATGGACATGAAATGATTACCTGGATGCAAATTTCTACAAGAATTTAGATTCAGATCACTAAGTTGTGGACAGTTTAAATATAGAGCCTGTATAAAATTTGAAAGGGTATATAAAGATTAGAAGCCTGAGAAAGAATATGCAATAAACTTCCTCAGTCTAATAAAACTCACATCCAAGCCAGAGCAACCCCACAAACTGAGTTTCCTTAAACGACCATGTTTGATAATTAACTTTTGGTTTACAAGGTGCAGATTAGAGCCAGATGTTTTATGTGATTTGCAGTTGTTTTTGTCAGTGCTTGGATCTTGGGAATTAGGATCACATATGGTCATGCCACAATCCATAAGTTCAAGAAGGGGCAGCTGAGCTGTAGCAAATTGAATGCCACCTGGAACATGTTAAATCATATAAGTAGGCTGAAACTGACTAATGTATGAGTTTTGTGAAGTAATTAAATATATAAAAGGTAATTACTTGAAGTCACATTAGGGCAAAGAGCAATAAGGAGTCTTGACAGTGTTTCAGGGAACGCATTGCAAATCATTCCAATCCCACTGTCACTTATGCCAGATCTGTCAAAAAAGTTAATTGTTGAACATAATTTCTTAAAGGAGATGGAATGATGGATAAGACAATTATGGGGGAATTGCAAACTTGAATTATTGGTTCTCATATTGAATACCTCCTTTATGGTGTTTATAATACTGGTGAGCTGCATTGAGGAGTTCCATTATATTTTTTGCCATCAAGGTGAATACATTTTTAATGTTCTTTTCAAACAATCCCAACACAATTAGAATGGGTACAGATACATACCCACTGAGATCAAGCAATTCAAGATTTGGATAGCTTGAGGCAATTGCAGCAACAGATGCATCAGTAATTTCAGATCCAAGAACAAGAGAAAGCATTCGCAGATTCCTGATGAATTGCAAATTTAAGTTAACAACAGGAAGCATTAACAAAACCCATAAGAAGTGCATTGTTGCGGGTGTTTCCATTATATGACTTTTTTATTGGTTACAGATTTGGGGTTCAGAAATCCATAAGATATGTATGTCTAGAATAGAATTACGATTTGTTTGTGGTATTAATTGCCAATCATTCTTTGTGTGTGCATACATGTTACAGTATTATAGCATCAAATGTTTAGGACACATAAACCAGATGGAATGTAGTCACACACATGAAAAGATTGAAGTACTGTACATTAAAGAAACTTGAATTTCTAGGGAGTTATCTAAAATAACTGGAAAATACAGATAAAGATAGTGCCAAAAAATGACAAACCTCAACTGAGCTGCCGAAAGAGCAAGCACAACAGCATGAGAAAGCTGCATTGAAGCTATATGTACATTTTGCAATCTCAAGCAACTTCTTCCCAAACCATCAATCATAGTTGTGAGATCAGTACCATCATTTTCTTGGCGGGAAAACTCCAAGGAAATCTCTCTTAGCTGGGGACAGTTAAATACCTACATTTCAAAGTAACTGTTAGCAACTACAGTTCGAACTAAATGCAATCTAGGGTATTATTAATTTAAAATTTGGCCACACCACTCAAGCTATAAGGAGTTATGGAAAGTAATAATCACCATCTTAGAAAGACAGTACAGATCTGATAGCCAAAGTGTACAAAGACTAGACGAACATAGGACAAAACCCCCAAGATTAGAGCAACCTTCCATCTTGAGACTTTTGAGGCTTTTTTTATCAGCAACAAACCGGCCTAATTCATCCCTGCATTTTCATATTTCAACAACACATAACTAATCAGAAGAAAAAAAAACAGCATTATTTGGCAAGCCTTTGCATATGCTAATGTTATATCCACAAATATGAGGGGCTAAAAAGACAATATGCTCTATATAAATATATAATTACTAACCCCGCCAAAAGAGAATAAAAATTAACTTCTGAAATGTGAAGCTGAGATGGGGCAAAAGTTACACCCCGCAGAAAAAAGCAAGGTTACAATGTGCCATCAAGATTTGTCATACTCGCATGAGAAAAGGCACCTAAGCAAACCATTACTAATAGTATTTTTATCATACAGATAATCTTGAGAACAAACCCAACATCCCAACTTCCCAAGATCCTTTCATTTAGACCAACACACGTTAGTACTACAGTATAAAACATCAAGATTTCATCCCACATAGTATGTGGCATAGAAAAAGTATTCAATTTGTACCCCGTATGATAATGTTAAACATAGAACTACAAATCCTGAAATCACACTAGAAATCATTCAGAAGTTGCATACTTAGGTGCTCAAGAACGAAAAAACTCATTTTCTATCAAAAGACCTAAAAAATCAAAACTAAAAGAAAATAACGTGAGTAATACCCATTAATCCGATTCAGTGCATTGTCAAATGTGGAGACCTCCATATGTTCCAGATTAGGGCATGAGAAAGCAATGCAGGCCAGCATCGTTGAATCAAAATCACTGCAACATCAAGCTTGTTAGATTTAAAATATAAATATAGCTATAGCCACAAACTTTCTTTACAAGAAAAAAAGAGCCGGTGTAGATTAATAAAATGGCAACTTGATCATAATCTCAACTTCAAGATCCAATATTTTTCTTCTTTACGATGACCAAGTTTCATGTCATCACTTTATATAGCATCAAAGCAGTTTTAGAATGAACAAAGATTCAGATTGTAGCATCAGTCTTCATTTTAATCTGCACAATATGCAATATACACAAGCACTGCATCTTCGTATATTACTATTATTATTTTAAACCAAATTAACCAAAAAAATCCAATTAAAAGCTATGTTTCAGATTTCTTTGATTAAAGCGTGATCTTATTAGTTCAATAGAAAATGAACGAATCAGCAAACGTATAACAGAAGATCTAAAAGCGTCAATTGAATCAAACAAATCCCCACACACACCTTTCCATTCTCAGAGAGAGCCTCAAAATCCCAGGGCACTTCTGCAACATCGACGCAACAAACCCAACGTGAACGCTCGCCGGAACCCTAACCTTCAACTCCTCCGCCGCCTTCCACAACCTCCTCGCCGTGTCCCTCCATCCCTTACACACCTTCGCAGCCGACAACAGCTCCGCCGGCGGCAACCTCCTAAGAATCTCCCACATAAGGCTCGCTGGCAACCCGCATGAATCCATATCTAGATCCAACAGATCCATAGCTGAATCTTCATCATCCATTTCGTCACGCTCCGCCGGATCGATATCGATCCCGCCGGTACGGTCATCGAAATCATCGAACGATAACGCACGGCGGAGATGCGACGGCGCCTGGCGAGGCAGTGGTAATAGTGTAGGAGCGGAAATGACAGAAACAGCGGTTAGAGATGGATCAGCAGGGGTAATGGTGGCGGAGGTAGGGGTTTTGATATTACAGTTATGCCCCTTCTTAGGTTGTCCACATCGGCTGCAATTATAGTTACCGCGCTTCTTACCGCGCTTCGCATCGGAGGAAGAGGCGACGGTGGAGTGTGGGGCGGGGGACACGGCGGCGGAATTAGGGTTACAGTGTTGCATAGTGAAAGAGGGAAAAGAAATGCGGGAATGGAAAGTGAGTCAAAATTATATAAGAGGCAACGCGGGAGAGTTGGCGCGCTTTTTGATTCTCTTCCCTCTTTGCTCTCGCTCTTTATTCTATTCTTTAAATAATCAAATGCTATTACTAAGTTCCATATCCTTCCTTCCTTTCATGTTTTAATTTCTTCAACAACAAAAATTACATTTTTATATTTTAAAAATAAAGTAAGTTTAATATCAGTGTTGATTTTTACTGTATCATCCAAATTTGATATAATTTACTTTTATTTTATCTAATAATCAGGGATAATTAATATATTAATAATAGATAACATGTTGAAATTGTAAAGCAACTCTTAGATTGTTACATTGTATATTTTTTATTTAGATAAAATATATATTTATATTTAACTTTTGAATCATATCTAATTATTATTAATTTTTAAATATAATTAAAATTGATGGTGAATGATACGTTATATTAATTGCATATAAATCTTTATATTGATATTACATTTTCATTTATTGTCTCATATTTTATAAATATCTTTTCATTTTTCCTTTAATATATTTGCTAATTAGACTTAAATAAGATTTTTTTTGTACTACTACTAATAGTATTGTCTTACTATATAGATATAAAATTAATTATTTTTTGTTCTGTGACTGTCATTCTCAATAACTATCACACTCATAAATCAAACATTTTAGATGATTTAATATAATATTACATCAACCATTAGACAAAAGTCCATACTAAAGTAAGGTTATGTAAGCAAATTAGATAATTTTCTATCTTATTTAAAACTAAGTTAAATTACATCCATATCCTTAAACAGATACACCACTAGGGGTAAGCAGGACCCGACCCTGCCCGTTCATCCAGTATAACCCGATCGTGGTCGGGCCCGAAAAGGGTCGGGTCTCATCGGGTCTAGGGTCGGGTTCAAAAATTAGAGTCAATCAATATTTAGGGTCGAGTAGGAACTGTAAGGATCCAAATTCTCCCTTGAAATTTTTTCCTTATTTTAATCAAGTTTCATGCATTTTTCCTATAAATCACCTTTGCCAATTACATATCTTTATTCTAAAATTGCAATCTCCTTTTTACACTCACACCATAACTCACTAACGACATACACATTGATTTGACAGAAAAACATAATTCATAGTAATGCAGCTCAGTAACTACTGCATACAAGCTATGGGTTTCCAAAACACTCATAGCTATAAATATTCAGAGTTACCATCATGTACAAAATCATACTCATAGTTACAAATATTCAGTTTCAAAATACAATCAATAGATTACAAAAAGAATATGCAAGAAGACTTCAAAAAAGCAAAAGCCTCTAAGCTCCGAACCAAACCATCTTTACATCTTCCGCCTACTTGCAATGGAATTAACATTGACCATGAACAGAAAACACAAAGGAATAAATCGTTAACTCAATAAAAGTCAATATTCGTTAATCCACATTTTAATAAAGTGAAGTAAACAATTTAAAATCAAATGTACTTAAAACTATTTTCATCGTTTATACTTTTGAAAACCATGCTACATAACTTGAGCCAAAGTTTGCTACATCGCTTGAGCCAAAGCCGCTACACCACTTAAGGTTAGCTAAAACAGATTTCCCTTTTCCTTTGAAAACGTGCTACATAACTTGAGTCAAAGTTTGCTACATCACTTGAGCCAAAGCTTGCTATATCGCTTGAGCTAAAGCTTGCTACATCGCTTGAGCCAAAGCTTGCTACGTTGCTTGAGCCAAAGCTTGCTACATCGCTTGAGCCAAAGCTTGCTACATTGCTTGAGCCAAAGCTTGCTACGTTGCTTGAGCCAAAGTTTGCTACATCGCTTGAGCCAAAGCTTGCTACATTACTTGAGCCAAAGTTTGCTACATTACTTGAGCCAAAGTCGCTAACCAATCATGGTTGGCTAAAAATGAGTTTTCTTTTCATTGACACTCCATAAATTCATAAACAGTAAATTCACGCCATCATTATTACAAACATACGCATATATGTTTATAATAAATAAGTGGTTCACAACTCAATTCATTATCATCAACCAGAAAATCCACGCATTTTCTAACACAATGCATAAGTTAAAGACTTATCCTTACCTTGGTGAGCATTGGACTTGGTTCTTGGCAACTTCGCAAGTTCCACCGATACCGCCGTCAACTTTAGGATCTTTCCTCATTCCCACCATGTAACACAATCTTAGTTATTTATTCCAAATATCACATAAACAACTTATATTGCATTATTTAACCATACAAGATATTCATCATATTTTTAATGTTTCTAAACTACTTTCGTCATAAGTTTACAACCATCTAAAACATACATATTCATCTCATATTTAAACATTAGAAATTAAACTCATCTTCTACCTCTAGCATTTAACCCATTTTCCACTCTAACTACATTTTCTCTTTTTGGGTTTTTGGGGTTTTCTTGAATCAACCCACAAACTCTTTCCATTCTCGAAATACTAACTCTAAACCAAGAGTTTACAAGAGAAAAACACATAAAACGAACCATAACTCAAAAGGGTGAGTTTCTATGGTTTCTCATATTTTGAGAAGAGATCCAACATACCAAAAATGGGTCTCAAAGAGAAGAAGAGAGTTAGAATCGAGAGTTTTACCTCTTCTCAAGCTCTTGGACGAGAATCAAAGCTCCTAGACCTTGAAAATGCTCTCTTCTCTCACCTCTCTTCAAATCTTGACCTAAAAATGTATTTGGGGTTTCTCTCATTTAATGCACTCGTCGGGTTCTCACTTAAGCGAGTCCATTCTCGCTCAAGCGAGAAAATCCCGCCTATTTTAAAAACTCATATATGACCCTCTCGCCCAGGCGGGGCATCTCTCCCTCAAGCGAGGATCTTACAGCCTCGACAGGTCCAAAATGTCACTTTTCTCGCCCATGAGAGCCAACTCTCGCTCAGGCGAGACCACTCTCGCTCAGGCGAGAATCCTTCAGTATAGCCCAGGATTTTACCCTCCCAGGTGAGCCTTTCTCGCCCAGGCGAGAATCTGTCGCTCAAGCGAGAATCTCAGGACTGATACTATAATTTTAAAGAATGAAATCAAGGGTGTTACAGGGACCAAACAGGACTCGTCCCGACCCGTCCCATTTTCACGTTCTCATGATGTTTGTATGTGTCTTTGTTCAAATATATACACAGTAATGATAATTTTTTAGTCGAAAATATCATTGATTCTCTAATTTGTCATAATATATACATGTTTAATAATATATATATACACATATATTATTTTATATGTCAAATTACATATTCACAATAATAAATAATATTTATAAGACCTTATGTAAAATAGGTATACGTTATATTTAATCGGATTTAGGGTCGAGTCCGGGTTTAAAGGCAGACCCTGTGAATATTTCGGGTCAGATTAACTTCGGGTCTAGGGTCGAGTCCGGGTTCAGAAAATGACTCGAACAACATTTAGGGTCGGGTAAGGATAAGCCTTAACCCGTCCCAACCCGGCCCATGCTCACCACTATACACCACTACTGATTTGGCTTATTATATGGGCACATGGCTGCCTCATAAGCGGTTACATTGAACAATCTATAGTTTTATATATCGTGTGCAATGCTTGCTCTTCTTTCGAACTTTATTTAATGAATGAACTCATTGTATTTGATGAAATTATCCGTTGATTTTAAGGAAAAACTTCACATTGGCTTTAATACACGATTATAGAAGTCGTTAGTGGTCACCAGAATTGGTCTCTTGTTCATGGGGAAGCTGCTTCAAAGTTCAGAGGGTATCGGGTCCCTTTCCCAAGAAGTTCTTGAACTTCATTTTTGTAGTTAAAGTGTTAAACTTCTAACTCCCCCATGTATTTTCGTCTCCCCTATTGCTTTGTGTGTATTAACCTTTAAGAGTTTAAAATCCACAGCCATTTAGACCAAAAAAAAAACAAATGTATATATTAACAATGTATGAGTTTTATACATTTTCATTACAACTTTTATTATTCATGAGTAATTATGATTAACTTTTCAAAAAATAATAATGAATAATGTAATGATTATTTTAAATTTTTAGAATAAAAATTTATGGCTTAGTCTTAGTCTTTTTATTGCTTCAACATTTAGATTTTAGAGTTCAATTTTACTACTCAAGTATTTTTATTATATTTTGGTTACCCCTTTTAATGCAAGGCTCAAAAAAATTATATTGGTGTGTAATCTTTAATCTCTATAATATATTTGTAACAGTTCAACGCTCCCGTGGACTAAGTATAATTGGTTGAACTTCGTTACCAAATTCTTTTGTTTATTCTCTTCTATTTATTCTATGCACTTTATTTGATTAATTGAGGCCAATATTGCACAACGATTGCTTACGCTGCATCAACATGTGTCCAAAAGACATCTTCCAAAAAATAATAAAAATGATATAGTTTGCACACCCTATTTACTTTTAAAAAATTATCAATTGATCAAATGTTTCTATAATGATGAACTTACAATAATTTAAAATAATTTAAAAAGTATGAAAAGATGAATGTGATATTAATTTTTTAAAATATTATGTTGGAAAACATTCCCAAATTTAGAAATATTCATTGAAGGAGATAAATTTGGAGAACTTGACCATATTTGGAGTTCATTACCAATGTCATGTTCACAAGTATCCCTAGGAAGAGATAAGTATCCAAGAAAATTTTGTTGTCATTGGATCAAAAAGTATCCAAGAAAATTTACTCTAACAAACAAAAATTTCTTACTAATATTTATTTGTCTGACCAAGTATTTCATCTTATCTTATAAAACTATTTTTTCAACCATTGATAAAATCAAAATATGATTACTTCTGTTCCGAACAATACAACATTTTATACTACAAAAATGAAATCCCTATAAATTTTAATTAAACATTGTCACTCCTAAGGAGTGAAATCTTATATCTCAAAAAAGTGTGCAATTGCTTGTGATTAGCATCAACATGGGATAATAGATATGCTCCCATCAGTAAATTGGTGAATATCGTCCCCTACAACCATGGTTAAAAAGGCAAAAACTCCCATTATAACGTAGCATGTATTTTAATGAAATCAAATAGAGTGTAAAGAGAATGTATCAATTTACTTCAACATTAAGTTTTAAAAATTTACTCCACATCTTAGCTATCAATTTAATGGAAAAATAACTGTTTAGATATATAAGAAATTTTTTAAATTTACTCTTAGAGTAAGTGAATCTTTCTCACATAGAAATAGAAAAATCATGCAAAAAAAAAAAAATAACAACCGGGAGGTGAAAAGAAAACAGTAATCTCTTAATGGCAACACGCGTGAAGAGAAAAACAAAGAAGACATATGTGAATAAATAAATGTTGATGGGATGAAAATAGTAATTGATAAATGTTGATGGGATGAAAATAGTAATTAATAAGTGTTGATTAAGCTATTAATTAAATGACAATGTATAAATTAGGTAATTATTTTTGACATAAAAATCATTGTATCAATTGGACCAAAACAAATATATGCGATATTAATATAATTTTTTGAAACAGTTAGTATATAACATTTCATTCATTTGTATTATTTTTTTAAGATATAATTATGACTAAACATAAATGCTCGATCAAATACCTTATTTATTACATAATTATAATAGGTTATCATTTATTAAAATAGGTTATCATTTCAACCCATATAAAATTCACAAAATAAATTATTTTTTTAATAAAATAGTTTGCTAAGTACCCAAAAACTCGTTTGCTAAATAGGTTATTAATTCAATCACTGTTATTAATATCGTACCGACCATCAAACGGTAGGGTTACTGGTACAATGGTATAGCAGTTTAATCGGTGATTCATTAATTAAACCGTATACCAGTAAAGTTAAATATAAATATATAATATATTAACATTGTTGTTAAAAATCAATAAAAAACAATAATTATTTTTATTTTCATTAAAAAAATAATTTTAAATAAAAATCGACCGGTATGACCGATTTTGGCCAGTATTTACCAGTATAATTGTATAACTAGTATAATGTTGTATCGTACTGGTATTGGACCGGTTCACTGGTTTACCGGTTAAACCGCCCGAAACGAAACAATTTTAATAAGTATGAATTTTCAACCTATATAAAATCACAAATCGAAAGATAATATATTTAAGTGTAAATTCTATTAAAATAATTATCATCTTATAAACATGTTAAATTTAATTAAGAAACCACTATTATCTTTTGTGTATTTTAGTGACATTTTCATTAGAATTGTTGATGTATTTTGTAATGAACCAAATTGGGTTTTTTATGATTTACTATGTTACACAATAAATCCTTAGAAACCACTCTATCTATGTTTTTGCTTCTTTGATCTTTGTACTATGTCACTCATCATCTAAGGAATGGTTACATTATAAGTTTTGACATATATTATATTTTTAAGTATGACAATTTTCATTTCTTACAAATTAATAGAGAAACTAAAATCAAACTTTCATTGGAGCAAGTAACAAATTATTCCCTTCATTACTCCCTTAAATATTTTCAAAACATACTAATTATAGAAAATAACAAATATTTGAATAATAATATAAGATCATGTGTTTTATTATTTCTTTGTAGAGAAATTTTAATATAAAATACATCATTCGGATATTATTTACAATATTATTATTTTTATATAAAATATGAATTTTTTTTATCTCGAGTTATCTACCTTATATTTAATTATCTCCAATAAGTCTTAAAATAATGATTATGAAATGATAATTAATACACTGATGTTTTATTTAAATCATTTAACTGGTATGAATTAAATAACATATATTAAACTTGACTTTGATTTTGAGTTTTGTGGTACTTTTGAACCGATATTTATTTTGCAAATAAATATATCTAATAATGATAATGGTCATAAACAAGAAATCTTACAACTTCATTTAATCACACACAAGATTTTCATAAAATATGGTATACTTTGAAGCCAAGTCAAATTGTATAAAATTAAATATTTTTTATTATTTTTGGTTTGTTATAAAATGCATCAATAATCATAAGAAAATATTATCTAAATACATACAAAAAAGTTTCACTTCATAATCAAATTGTAGATGTAAATTTAAAAACAACAAATTTATCATAACTAATATATAATTAATTAAGATTAAATTAGATTCACATCTTCTGGAATTTAACTTAATTACACTAATCATTTTTTTTTGTTTTTGCATGACTACTACACTCATCTCAGCAGCTTGATTAACAAATATAATATATTTATATAAATTATAAGTGGTTTGTTTAGGTGAAAAAAAGGAAATGTGAATGTGTATATAAAATAAGCTAATTAAATTCTAATTCAACATTTCATATTGTGAATGTGTGATTATGTTCTAGAATGAGTTGTTGTATTGATAAGAACAGTGAGTTGTCCTAATTCACATATACAGTTAATCTTATAAACAACTAATTGACATCCAACATTTGTAGCTTAATACAAATACATGATTTTTAATAAAGGTTTATGGTAATTATTATAATTAATTTAAAAAATAAATGAATATCCTTTTAATATTTCAAAAACCAAAAACATTAAATTCTTTCTTTATTTATTATAGAATTTTTTTTAAAGAATTTATTCTTACCAAAAGAAGATTAACTCAATAATTATTAAAATTATTTAAAAAACGATATATGAATAACATTTTAATATTTCAAAAGCAAAATTAAAATATATTTTCGTTACTTAATTATTATAAAATTCAATTTAAAGAATTTACTCCTGCACAAATAGATTAGTTCAATAGCTTCAATGAACTTTTTTAGAGGGCATCCTTCATGGTTAAAATATTTTCAAACATTATTGCTGTAATAAAATGTTTAGTAAGTTTCTTAAATTTCAAAAAATAAAACATTTAATTTTTTTTCTTACCAACAAATAATTTTTAGAATTAAGACATCAAATACCTTTATTCCTTATTCCCATTTATTATATTAAGTAACTAAAATAATATTTTTTTAAACAATTTGAATTTACTCAATATGACTGAGAATTCACAATGAATGCACATACAAAATAAAATATTATTTTAATAAAAATAAAGTTTTTTTAAATGGTAAGATATGAACTCTTATTTTTTTTTTAATTTTGGTGAATTGTTTAATTACTATTTCTCTACTTCCAAGGATGCATCTTAAAAAGCAAAGTGGGTTAGCGTAAGCGTAGTAACCACAATCAAAGGTAACGTTTCTCCTAGCACACATCTTGAACTAAAAGAGCATGGTGGCACATCTTGAATATTATTTTCTACCTGATTATTTCATATTATATCTCAAATATCACACACCTCATTTTAATCGGCTTGCTAACTTTATTTCTTATTCCAAAATATTTTTAAAATTTTAATTTCTATTTATTTTTGTTTTATTATCGATGTCTCTTTTTTCGGATAAAGAATTAGTTGTTGTTATTGTCTTTTTTGTCGAATAAGACAAATATAATGATAAAATCATGAGTGTGAATGCTTTACCCAGGTTCAGTTTCACAACCCCACCCACATTGGAATACTACAAAACTGAGCTGCATCCAATAAATGAAACAAATAAATTGTTAATTTGTTGATATATATATATATATATATATAGAGAGAGAGAGAGGTAAGGGTTGCTAGCTAGGATCAGAGTGAGGAGAGAACTAAAGACATGGACGGGAAAAAGAAAGTCAAAGTGAGGAGAGATTTGCTGGAACCTCCATTGACTTGTCCATATTGTCAGAATTTGCTGAAGAACGCAACATCCAATACAGCTTGTCCCCATACATGTGAGAATTTCCATCTCTTCTTATATCTTCAAAACCAATTTATTTTTCCTCAACCATATACAAATTATCTTATGTATTTCTAGATGATTCTAAATTGTGTTTGCAAAACCAATTGTGTTATACACTTACATACAATTGTGATGACGATCCTGTGGTCAAAGAGAATACCAAATCATAATATTATATATCAATTATGGTCGCCAATAGCTATTTGAAACTTACAAATTTCTTAGTTTTTCTTTGATATTTATGAATGTGTGTTCTCCATATGGGTATGGTTACATTTGTGATTACAATTGCTATGCTTGTGATTACAATCGGCATGATTGTATGTATAACACTCATAGCGATATCAAATAATTAGATTTTTTAGAATTAATCTATGACTAAAATCTGGAGTAATTTTTTTCATCCCTTTACATACAATAACTCATGAAGTTTAAAAGTGTGTAGAGCATTTGTTTATTCTCATATGTACCTAGGGTTTAAACACTTTTCAGAAAATGATCTAAACAGTATTCTTAGCCAAGACCAAAAACCAAGAATGCATAACAAAAATCACTTCTGACATTTTATGTTTGTTTGGTTAGGCTTTATAAAATGGTTTTCAGCTTTTTAAGAAAAAACTTGATTTTGCCAAATTCTTTTTTAAAAAGAAATTAAATGATTTAGAAAATGGACATATATCAATGTCTCGAATATAAGAAGAACGTGAGTATTAGATGAAAAAAGGTTAATAATTTTCATATTGGCCAACTATTCACTAACTTTGCTATTCGGTTAATGTACTAGGTGTAGTACAAGTTTTTAACACTTAGATACAACTACTAGAGGTTCATATACTAAAATGTTTTCCTATATTCTACTTGAAGAGGAGAGATATATATTTAGATTTAGGGCAGAGCTGCTTCAAATTTAAGGAGCGCTTCCAATAAGTTACTGACAACACAAATAAAAGCCCAACCTGTAGATTAACCCTAAGTTATGCGCCAATATGTAAAATGTTTTCCATATTTTATTTAATTTGGTGATGGTAGAAAACATATTTGATTGTGTTGTGAGAGATTTATTGTTGGTAACTGGGAAATAGTTCCTCTTGGTGTGTGTTATTTGTGAATCAATGAAGTCCATCATTATGTCTAGGTATTTTGTTATTTTTTTTATCGGCCAAAGAAAAGTTTTATTAATTAAAAGAGGAGGTAGAAAGAGAGGGGAAGAAAAGTAAAAAAGAGATTACAGGTATTCTGTTATTTGAGCACTCAAAGTATGAAATTTTGCTTACATTGATTCATTTTTTGATTGATCACCAGTTTGCAGGAGGTGCATAGAGGAAATTGTTACAGAAAAGGACATGACAGAATGTCCAGTTTGCGAAACAGATTGGGGTGTCAATCCCATACAGAAAATGAGGTCAGTTTCCTGACATAACCCTCTACAATGTTAGGTTAAAGTCTCATTTGGTTTCTATAGTTTGTACATAGTTTTAGCTGATATCTCTCTATATATATTACAAAAAATACATTTAACATTAATCTTAGTTACTCTTTTTAAATAGAAGTCATAGCATTGTTATAGTTTATATTGGTATGGCATGCCAGAAATAAGTTACGTTTTACGAACCAATTATTGTATGTTGCAGTTTGCATTTAATATATCAGCATGTGAACTAGAGTGCAATTTTTGTATACTATCAGCAAATTATAACAAAATTACATGTAACATAACATAACAAATCACTTTCAAATCTCGTATTTGTTTCATGCTAAGTTTCAAATTTCGTTTCCTGATAAGCAGGCATGATCACAGTTTGCAATCACTGAGGGACAAACTTTTTCCTGAAAACAAAAAAGCAGTGAAGGCAACCGCAGCTGATGTTGTTAGCAGTCAGAACAGTGCTAATATTGAACATTCAGATGAGATGATGAGCCTCATTTCTTTGAGAACAACATATAAGGTTCAGTTTAAAATGTTTTTATTATTTATCTAATTTGCCATATCTTGGCTCACTTGTTTTCCCTGATTGTATTCGCATGAAGACTGTACTTTATTTAGCATGCATCTTTTGTTTTAGGGTTCGTCCTCTTCAGGAGATAGCCAAAGTGCTGATCCAGATGATGAAATACTGGCTAATATAAGAGCATCAATCTCAAACAAGAAGGGCAAAAAGAAGAAAAATAAGCCACGTGTGCCTCGCCAGAAAAAGGAACTTGCTGTAGGGGATTCAAGCCAATCCTCTCAAGAACAGCAAGCTTCAAATAGGACTATGCCCTTAGAGAATGCATCCTCGGTTTGGCTCAGCTTAGAACCTTCTGAAAACGGGTTAGACATGACTTTACAACTTATGTCTTGAAATCCTATGCATATACCCCATAAATCATTTAATTTTTGAATATTTCTTTATGTACAAATTTCATACTAATATAGTGTTTCAGGGATGGAGTGCTCTTGCCAGAAATTGGTGTACCTTATATCAGAATGTAAGTTCCTTCACCTTCATTGCACTTGTGCAGGATGTAAATTCTGCTAAGAGCAATTTAGGATACAACATTATTAATTGGTATATCCGTCATTTGAGTATTATTTTGACTGATTATTACTACCACAGGGTAGAGTTCATGCAACATATTAATTACGTAGAAGTTAGCAACCACTTTGACCTTTTCATTGATTGTGCTTTACTTAGGACAGTCGTCACATGATTTATCATTCCATCAACTAAATATATGAAGGAGAATGACCTTAATTTCATGCATTTTTCTCATTATGCATCAACTCATTCAATTGCATTAATTGTTGCTCCTATTAATGCTTCATAAAATAGAGAGTTAGCTGATGTAGAACAAGAATATAAGATATCGTGTTGATTTCTCACGCTTTCTCTTCATTTTGCCATAGGAATGGAAAAATGCCTGTCTCACTTGTCCATAAATATGTGCAGAAGAAATTGGGTCTGGAAAGTGAAGATGAGGTAACTTTCTTCATTTGCTGTATATCTCTGACAGAGATTATCATTATTAGGGTTACGCTTTATTCATTATTCACTTGGCTTTACTTTTTTTTTCTCTTTACGAAGATTATGGCTATAATAATATTTATAAAAATATATATAATAATGGAACTTTATTATGTTCCTATCTAATAATTAAGTAGAGATCGATATACATAAATGGATCTGCCACAAACACAATCTTACTTGAACAACTTAAATTTAACATTTTTTCATATGGTAAATAACATTATTTCTTTTTTTATCAGCAATAAATAACATTATTTATATTTCTCTTAGTTTTCATATTTTATATATTTCCAATGATTTATCTAAAAACCAAAGATAACATTATTGCAAACATAAGTAAAGATGCAAAGAGACAAGTAGAGGAATTATGCTTGTTGTTGTTGGTTTAGGGACGAAAACAATTTGTTTGTTATTGGTTCTAATAATTTCAAAATAAAATAAACATGCTAGCTAATATGTTAATCGGTTCTCACTCTTCAATTAATTATTTTGTTGCAGATTGAGATTACATGTTTGGGAGAAGTTGTGCCCCCAGAAATGGAACTGATGGATTTGTATAAGACATGGCTGGAGAGTGTATTCCCAGATGAGGAAATTACAGTAACTGTTGGGTCCTCGGCAGAGCGATTTGTCATGAACCTAAACTATGGTCCCAAGGTCTAAATCCTTAATATTTGGCTGGCCATTATTGTCATACTTTTGAAATGTGTGTGAGACTTGGACACATAATTAAGTAGCTTCCGACTTGGTTGCAGTACTATATGGTTTGTTGGGTATTTGACATGTTTATTATCTGCTTTGATGTTTGACATTTCAACTATATATGACTTATTTTATTATATATGCTTTCAGTTTGGTTTGTAAGATGATTTGATTTTGCCAGCTATGTGCAAAATTTTATATTCTATCTATCTCTCTTACATTTCTTGTTATATGTATGATAAGATGAGGATGATCTAATCTTGATCATAGTATACCATTATCCCATACGGAATGACCAAAATCCACAGGATTCAAAGACCTATATTACCAATCCTTAGGTCCAATAACATACTCTCTACCACATTCTTAGTTCTTACGGAATAACTTAGGTAGACATAAATACATTGTGGGAGGTGGGGTGATTTGATCGATCCATTTCTGCTTATTTGAGAACAACTCTTTGGGTTGAATTCTTCAATAATTGTCCGTTAGATAATTTCATTTCATGCATCCCATGAATAACATATACTAGTAGTATAAATAGGTTAGATAAAATCTGCCTATGCTTTGGTCATCAAATGAGACAAATATTTTACGACCTAAACAAAAATATGCTTTCCGATTAGGTTAATTGCTACCACTTTTAGATAACATTCAAATTCTATATTACTATCATTTTGCGCTCAATGAATGTAATCTTAAAGTATAAATTAAGAGAGAGAGAGAGAGAGATTGCTTGATTTATACACCGTAAGAGAATTTGTTTAAAAATATTGTCAAAAAAACATATCATTAATATCAGAAGTTTTAGTGTTGAATTCGGTTTTGGATAAGTTGATGTGTGTGGTTTGGTGTTTGGATAAAGTGTTGGCTCGGTTGGTGTGTTAGGCTAGGTGTTGGCTTCTTTCGGTGTGTTTGGCTAATTGAGGCTACATTATGTGTATGAGGTTGATTGTGGCCATAATTTTGAGTGTAAGGTTAAGTAAAAGTGGTTAAGATATAATGGGAAATGCGCCGCAAGCAAGATTGCTTGATAAGCCAAGGATGTTCACCACAATGAAGGATCTTTGCTGAGAACTAAGGTTAAGGTGCCACACCGAAGGTAATAAGCCTTAGAACGCCACAAGAACTAAGTGTTTTTGGTAGATTCAAGTCTTGACTCGGCCAAGTATGCTTAGGAGATTCACTCAACTAAAGACACAATTTTTAATCAAAATTAACAAATTTTAACTTGTTGCAACATATGTTTGTTTGATATGAGTGCAAAAAGTGTGCCGCTTCATGTCTCACAATTTTAATAGGTCATAAAAATACTCAACTATTAAATTTTTAAGTCAAATACTTTTTTTCTTCCAATCAATCATAACAAGTAACACTTAAAATCACATAAATTTTAAGATAAAAAATATGCTCAAGTCTCATATAAATAGTTAGCCATAGAGGAATATCCATATAACATACTTATAAAAAAATATTGTAACTTCTTGTAGTAATAATGTCAACTTTTTGTGACAAACAATATTGGGGATACCACACTTTCCTCTTTATCTAATTATTTTAGTGGATATAGCTTAAACATAAAGTATCCTATTCATGCACTTTAATCGTAAAGTTTTTCCATACTTAATACACTACCTATTATTCGTATATATTATGTGTGAAAAATACTTTGTTTTATATTTTTAGTATATATATTCCTTTTGATACTTTTAATGTGTACAATACACGCTTGGAAAAGCCTTAATGATTAAAATAAAATTAAAACATAGCAAAATATCAATTTACTTGCATCAAGTTTCCGTATATGCGCCACTTTATTTTGTGGCCTTTATCATATAATAAGCGACATGTATGTCTCTATTGTTATAGAAATGTGTGTTTTACATTGAAAAAGAAATTGTTTGAGATTAAAATTGTGTGTTTTTCAATTTATTGACATCAAATTAAAGTTCGAGGTTTATATTTGATGGAGTAAGCACGTGACATTTTTCATCTTAAAGTCATTAAAATAGGATGTAAGCAGGTATATAGAAGAGAGAGCTGAAAATATAAGCTAGGACAAAAAGATACGGTTGATGATATGATGTAAGAAAATAAAATAGATCGTGAACAAATGGGCAAAAAAAGTAGTATATATGGAAAGGGGAGTGGAAAAAATGGTTATTAATAATAATGAGGGTGTGACTAAGCAAATGGGATGCATGAACAACTAACTGAACTTGTTTTTTTCAATATTGTCTCGTCCACTTATATCTAAACATGTAGATTTAATTTATTATTTTTATAAAATAAAATTAAAATGAAGTATTATTTTTTATTTTTTAGTTAATTCAGGACAAATAGACGGTAAATTCAAGACAGAGTATCCTATTCCGAGCAAATCACTATGAGTTAGTGCAAGATTGGCCTAATCCAAACAAACAAGCACAGGTTACTGTGTACTCAAATTCAGTTTGCCACTGGCCCAGTCATTTTGATTGGTGAATAAAATTTTTCTAATATTTAATAATGAGTGAGAAAATAAAAACTATTTTTTGAGAAAAATATATATACACTGATATTATAAGAGTTTTATATACTATATAAATATTATACTCTTATTTTTTAACAAATAATAATATATGATATTGAATTATGACACATGAATATATGAATCACAGCAGTTCAGGCGAGTACTGGTATCGCTTTGTACATGAACTATTTTAAGGTATTCATGGAATGAGAGAATCTAGTGGATTTTAAATTTTAATTATATATTTATATATCTTTTAATAAGTAATATAAAAATAATTATTATATGAATAACAATATATGTATATAATAAGTTTATGATCATATTCTAATTAATAAATTTTAATATGAAATAATAATATAATAAATAATAATAATATACTTAAAATAATAATATAATATATATATATATAATATGTTAATTAAAAGTAAATTTATATATACATGTACTCACAAGTGGATATCATAACACGAGTTTCCACCTGTTATATATATTATTACAAATATCCAAATGTCAGATATTTTTGTCATTCTTCGGAAATGTGATAGTATAGTAGATGTTATTTATATATGGGGATGAAATTGGTTAGAATATACCATTTGATGTTATTTACGTTACTAACAGGCATATACATAAATTCGATGAATGGGTTGTAATTTAATCATTTGGAGTTCAAATTTCTGAAAAGATATGTGCATTTAATATAAAAACTTTGTGGGCCACAGTGGTATTGGCCAGTAGAATTCCACTGAGAAAAAAGGGAGGATGAGCATGAAGAAACTGATTATACAGATAATCAAAGTTGTTTATTCACATGATAGCTCAAAAACAATATAATGATATATTCTCCAATAAAAGCATTCTACGAATTTTCGTACACTATAAAAATAATATGTTTTTTTTTATAGTGTAAGATGATTTATATAAGGGTATATCATTTTATCCTAAAACAACAAAGGTGGAACATAAAAGTCAACGAGTGGAGCCTGAGTTGGATTCAGTTCCATGTTAGTGAGACAGCAAAGTAAGTAAAGGTGTTCCTGTGGCGCACGATAGCGGCGTGCGTAGGGTGAAGAAAGTCAAAGTGAAACACTGAGTTTGTGTTAAGCGTGGCCACCTTTACTGGTGCTTTTGTCTCATTGGCTCTCTCTTCTTTCCTCTAACGGCTATGTTTTTTTATCAACATTCTTGGTTCTATTGTGGACCAATATTTTATCTTCCTCTAAGAGGATCTTTTTATTCTTATTACATTGTTAATTGAAATCTCTAATGATTGTTATCTTTATGGCGGAAGAATATCACCCACATATTGATTCTAATTTTGGATAAAACAAAGTTTTCATATTATTACTTTATTTGAAAATTGGAGGATATTTTCATTTTATATCAACTATTATTATATGTACAGCATAGTTTTAACGCTTACTTTGATTGATCATAAATGTTTAAAAAAATATAGGTTCATTATAAAGTTTTCTTAGTGATCATTTAAACACTTTTTTACATTGTGATCATTTAAAAACTTTTATCAATTTTAAACTTATTAATATTTATACTTATGAACTCTTTATTTTTATAAAAGACATGTTACTATAATCTAAGTTAGATCGATTATCTTAAGCTTTTAATGCTTGATGGAAAAGGGAATTAAGCTTCTTTTGGTAGAGGTGAATTAGAGTGGAGAGAAAATGAAGAGAGATTAAATAAAAAAAGAAATTTTCTCTCATTTGATTAGGAAGAGAGAAATAGAATAAAAGAAAAAGTGGGTAAGACCTATCATAAATGATTTCTCTCGTACTTTGATGAGATACTAAAAATTTAGATAATGTGTATTTTCAATATAGGAATATAAAAGTTAATATTAAGATGTATTGATGTTGAAGTTAAAACATCTAAGTGCTCTATACTTATGAATTATTATGAATTAATGTTTTTCTCCATTTAATCAATGTTGGTGGATATTTTATATTTATTGTTTCTTAAATCATGATCCCAATTAATGAGTGATAGATTTTTTGTGTAGTGTAATAAAATGCCTAATTGAAGACTCTCCTAAGTCCTAGTGGTAATTTTTTATATATGTTGTTGGAACTTGTGTAGTTTGATGTCATTAGTGTGGACCTTAGGATGTGAAATTGAAAAACTCACAAGTCCCACATTGGAAGTTTCTGTAAAAACCTCACAAGTCCCACATTGAAAGATTTTGAAAAAATCTCACAAGTCCCACATTGGAGGATGCAAGAGTAGTGACAAAATCTCATTCTATAAATAGAGACCTCCTCCTTCATTATTTTTTGCACCAAGAGCAAGTACGAATTTACTTGCTCTTTTCTTTCTCCCTCAATATTTTCTGCCGACGCATTTCCGGCCTCCTTCTCTCCCTTTCTTTCCGTGGCACTAGAGTTGGAATAAGATATTCCAATATTGTGGGTATTTCTGAATTGGCACTGGTAGCCATATTTTGGGTGTATTCGAGAGCGATTCTTACAGTGCAGTAAGATATCGTATAACAGAGATCTGGGCTGTTTTATCCTGGGGACGGCGTGGTTGATAGTCTGCTTGCACCTTGAGGCAGTACCACGAAACGTCTTAAAGAGAGCGACCTGGTCGTGACTCAGCCAGTAAAGATTATCTCGTGTCATTGTTGCAGGCTACTGATACAACAATTTTAAGACGTTTCTACTGCAATGGCACTCGTAGATAATATTACTGGTCCGAACAGCTTCGACCTAAGCAGACCATTCAGGTTTGACGGGACTAACTTCAAACGCTGGCAAACCAAGATGGAATTTTTCCTAACGGTTAAAAAGGTTGCCCACGTTTTGAAGGAAGATATTCCAGTAGTCCCTGAAGAAGCTGAAAAAGAGGAAAGGGAAAAACTAGCTATGGATATTGCTCTGTGGAATGATAATGACTACTTATGTAAGCATTTCATTCTTGGTGGGTTGTCTGATGATCTATATGATTATTACATCCCATATAAATCTGCCAAATTAGTTTGGCAGGCACTCAAAAAGAAATATGATACTGAGGAAGCTGGGACTAAGAAATATGCTGTTAGCCGCTACCTCAAGTATCAGATGACTGATGATAAATCAGTAGAATCTCAGTCCCACGAGATTCAGAAAATTGCTCATGAGATCATCACTGAGGGTATGCCCTTAGATGAGCAATTTCAGGTAGCTGTCATTATTGACAAACTGCCACCTAGCTGGAAGGACTTTAAAAACGTCCTAAGACATAAGACCAAAGAATTTTCTTTGGAATCTCTGATCACTCGTCTTCGCATTGAGGAAGAGGCTCGTAAGCAAGATCAGAATGAGGAAGTGTTGGCTTTATCAAGCCATAGCACTAGAAAGAAATTCTCAGGTGCAGTTCTGAAGCCTTCGGGCAGCAACTTTAAGAATCAGAACCGCAATGGGAATAAGGCTAAGATCACCGGCCGCAACAAGAATTGGAACTCTAAAAAGGTCCAATATGCTAAACCACCCGCAAAGAATGACTCTGGCAACCTATTTATCTGCTTCAAGTGTGGGAAGCCAGGTCATATGGCACGAAAGTGCAGGAACCAATCAGTGGATCATACTCCACAAGCTAACATGGTTGAGGATCCACTTGTGGCAGTGTTAACTGAAGTCACAATGATTGGAGGAAGTGATGGGTGGTGGGTAGATACTGGTGCATCCCGCCATGTCTGCTATGATCGTGCTATGTTCAAAACATACACGAATGCTGATAACAAGAAAGTGCTGCTGGAAGACTCTCACACCACTACTGTTGCTGGAACTGGTGATGTGGAGCTGAAGTTTACATCTGGGAGGACTCTGATTCTCAAAGGTGTGATGCATACTCCAAAGATGAGGAATAATTTAGTTCCAGGTATTCTTCTTACTTAAACTGGTTTCACCTAGACTATAGTAGCAGATTTGTATAGTCTTAGTAAGAATAGGTTATTTGTAGGGAATGGGGACGCCACTGATGATATGCTTAAATTAAATGTTGATGTTCCATGAATAAAATTTCTAATTGCATTTATATGTTGTGTGCTTTTAATATTTGGCATTCTAGACTTTGTCATATTAATAAACGTGCAATTACAAATTTGAGTAATTTAGGATTAATTCCCAAATTATCTAAAAATGATTTTGAAAATTGTGAATCATGCAGTCAAGCTAAAATAACAAAAAAATCACATAAATCAGTAGTGCGAGAATCTGAACCCTTAGATTTGATACACTCTGATATATGTGAATTAGATGGAACGTTAACCAGAAATGGTAAACGATATTTTATAACTTTTATAGATGACTGCTCTGATTTCACTTATATTTATCTTATGAAAAATAAAAGTGATGCACTTGATATGTTTAAAGTCTATGTAACTGAAATTGAAAATCAATTCAATAAGAAAATAAAGAAACTCAGGAGCGATAGAGGCACTGAGTATGATTCTAGCATGTTTAATGATTTTTATAAATTAAAAGGCATTATTCATGAAACAACTGCACCATATTCACCTGAAATGAATGGTAAAGCTGAAAGAAAAAATAGAACATTAACTGAATTAGTAGTAGCTATCATGTTAAGTTCTGGTGCAGCACCCTCTTGGTAGGGTGAAATTTTATTAACTGTGTGTTATGTGCTAAATAGAGTCCCCAAGACTAAGAGCAAAGTATCCCCATATGAGCTCTTTAAGAATAGACAACCTAATTTGTCTTATTTCAGAACTTGGGGTTGTCTGGCTTATGTCCGGATACCAGACCCCAAGAGAGTTAAACTCGCTAGTAGAGCCTATGAATGTGTATTCATTGGGTATGCTATAAACAGCAAAGCGTACAGGTTTTATGACCTTAACGCTAAAGTAATCATTGAGTCTAATGATGCTGACTTTGATGAAAAGAAATTCCCTTTTAAATTGAGGAATAGTGGGGGCACATCATCTAGTCACACACCTGTGATTAGAGATAGTGATGATGGGTTAGAAGTAGAACCTAGAAGAAGTAAGAGAACAAGAACTGCTAGGGAGTATGGACCTGATTATATGGTCTATACATTGGAAGATGATCCATCAACTATCCAAGAAGCTTTGACTTCCTTGGATGCTGATTTATGGCAAGAAGCCATAAATGATGAGATGGATTCTCTAGAGTCTAACAAGACTTGGCATTTGACTGACTTGCCACCTGGTTGCAAACCGATTGGTTGTAAGTGGGTTTTGAAAAAGAAACTGAAACCTGATGGCACAGTGGATAAATACAAGGCCCGCCTTGTAGCCAAAGGTTTCAGACAAAGAGAGAATGTAGATTTCTTCGATACATTTTCACCTGTTACTAGAACAACATCCATTAGAGTACTAATATCGCTCGCTGCGATACATGATTTAGTAGTACATCAAATGGATGTTAAAACCGCTTTTTTAAACGGTGATTTGGAAGAAGAAATCTACATGGAACAACCTGAAGGTTTTGTAATCCATGGGCAAGAAAATAAAGTCTGCAAGTTAGACAAGTCATTGTATGGTCTTAAACAAGCACCTAAACAATGGCATGAAAAGTTTGATAACTTAATCATATCGAATGGGTTTAAGGTGAATGAAAGTGATAAATGCATTTATTACAAATCAGAAAATGACATTTACACTATCATATGTCTCTATGTGGACGACCTACTCATATTTGGTTCCAACATTCATGTTGTGAATAATGTGAAATCAATGTTGTGTAACAACTTTGATATGAAAGACCTTGGAGAGGCAAATGTAATCCTTGGTATAAAGATTACTAGGTCAAAGGAAGGAATTTCTCTGGATCAATCACATTATGTAGAAAAGATCCTAAAGAAATATAAATACTTTGACTGTAAACCTGCTAGCACACCATATGACCCAAGTGTAAAACTTTTTAAGAACACTGGTGAAGGTGTAAGACAAACAGAATATGCTAGCATCATTGGCAGCCTAAGGTATGCCACTGATTGCACTAGACCCGACATTGCCTATGTTGTTGGACTATTGTGCAGGTTTACCAGTAGACCTAGTATGGAGCATTGGCATGCTATTGAAAGGGTAATGAGATACCTTAAGAAAACCATAAACCTTGGTTTACATTACAAAAGGTTTCCAGCTGTCCTAGAAGGATACAGCGATGCTGATTGGAACACTCTTTCAGATGATTCCAAAGCAACCAGTGGCTATATATTTAGCATAGCTGGTGGAGCTGTTTCTTGGAAATCAAAGAAACAGACTATTTTGGCTCAATCCACTATGGAAGCTGAGATGATAGCACTAGCAACAGCTAGTGAAGAAGCAAGTTGGCTTAGAAGCTTGCTAGCTGAGATTCCCCTATGGGAAAGACCGATACCAGCTGTGTTGATCCATTGTGATAGTACCGCGGCTATTGCAAAGATTGAGAACCGATTTTATAACGGTAAGAAACGACAAATACGTCGTAAACACAACACCATTAGAGAGTTTCTCTCTACAGGAGCTGTGAGAGTGGATCACGTACGCACTGAGAATAACTTAGCAGATCCTTTGACGAAAGGACTAGCTAGAGAGAAAGTCCATAATACCTCTAAGCTTATGGGACTATTGCCTTTAGAACGAAGATCACTCACGATGGTAACCCGACCTAACTGACTGGAGACCCCAAGAAATAGGTTCAATGGGTAATAACAAGTTGTGAAGTGATATGAGAATGGACATGCTATGAAATTTTGAGAAGCATGAATCCTGCAGTATATGTAAGGATGAGTTAAACTCTTAATGAGATCTATACTCCAATTGGAGTGGAGTACCTAGACTACAGGAGTACTCTTGATAGACTCACCTATGTGAATGTGAAAGTGGGGGCCGCTTTCTATGAAATTTAAGAGGCATAAATTTCTAGAGCGTTCACTAAACTGGGATAGACGTGCATGGCCTTTAACGCACGGGCTTTATTGAATACACCTGTGAAAAGGTTGTGTGTGGTTTGATGCCGGAGATAGAGTTCAAGACTACGAGTCACTCTAGTAAAATCTGGATCTTACTCACTATGCAAAGGTTCAAGTCGTATGACACCTTTGTTTATGCACAATCTTATTGAGACCACAGAAATTCCCGAAAATCGTTTTTTAATTTCAAGTGGGGGATTGTTGGAACTTGTGTAGTTTGATGTCATTAGTGTGGACCTTAGGATGTGAAATTGAAAAACTCACAAGTCCCACATTGGAAGTTTCTGTAAAAACCTCACAAGTCCCACATTGAAAGATTTTGAAAAAATCTCACAAGTCCCACATTGGAGGATGCAAGAGTAGTGACAAAATCTCATTCTATAAATAGAGACCTCCTCCTTCATTATTTTTTGCACCAAGAGCAAGTACGAATTTACTTGCTCTTTTCTTTCTCCCTCAATATTTTCTGCCGACGCATTTCCGGCCTCCTTCTCTCCCTTTCTTTCCGTGGCACTAGAGTTGGAATAAGATATTCCAATATTGTGGGTATTTCTGAATTGGCACTGGTAGCCATATTTTGGGTGTATTCGAGAGCGATTCTTACAGTGCAGTAAGATATCGTATAACAGAGATCTGGGCTGTTTTATCCTGGGGACGGCGTGGTTGATAGTCTGCTTGCACCTTGAGGCAGTACCACGAAACGTCTTAAAGAGAGCGACCTGGTCGTGACTCAGCCAGTAAAGATTATCTCGTGTCATTGTTGCAGGCTACTGATACAACATATGTTATTAACAACAGTTGTGTTCTGTCATAAGTTGTCTGGTACAATAACGCCTGTACGACTCAGATTGTGGCGATGCATTTGCTTTGCAGTTAAAGCATTTCTCATTTGTCATACTCTAAGATGATAATGCTTGCATGGCTCAAATTCCGGGGATGCATTCTAAGTCTGCATGATTCAAATTGTGGGGTTGCATTATTGATACATTTAAGTGTTGTATAAACTAGCTAGACTTTTATGTTCATTTAATTCATACTTTTACTATACATGACCAGCCAAAAAAATCAAACATAAAACCTCACTTAATAAATCAGCTAGACTCTTTATATTCAAAGTTTCTCTTTTATTTTATGTGCTCTGGTAAAATAACTCTTGAAATACTGAAAGTGTTAATGATTATTAAATATGTGAATGAAACATTAAAGTGCTTCTAATTATCCGTTAATGAAAGTTGATCCTTACATTAAATTATATGTTCTTCAAAAATTATTTTGAATCATATATTTTTTCATACACATATTTTAAGTTGATCCCAATACCACTTACATAAATGATATAAAAATACAAGTTTTAGTCTCAATATGAATCACATAGTAAAAAATAGTTTGAGCATACAAGACTTAAGCCTCTTTTTTTTTTTTTTATTGAGTTGATTGACCCAACTTCAAATTAAATCATATTTTTTGAATTTTAGAAACTATCATACTACTGTTTACAGTAAGGTTTGATCTATATACTATGAATTCAAAACAACAACAGCATTTTTTTTTGGCTGATTGGGAAATCCAATAACTTTAACCTAACCATAATTGAATCACACTCAAGTATTTAACCAGTTTCTGAAGTTGTGATTATAATAATAATTTATGAACACGAAAATCACACAGCCATAAGGTAGGTCCAAAAGCAGTTTGAAACTGAAAGACCTCAGTAAGAAATTGAATAGTGAAATGGAAGTAGTAAAACTAAAGCTGAAATGGGTTAGGTCCAAGAAAAGATTAAATTAAAGCAGAAAAAAGGGAAGAAAAAGAACAACAATGTGGGACCCACCTTCAAATATGTGACAGTGACAGCAGTTTCATTTGCCTTTTTCTGAGTTTCTCACTTAAACAAACTCCTCTCTTTCTTCTCTCTTCAGAGAGAACTATAGAAATATATTAGTATTTTTATTTTATACTTTCTTAGTATTGTAATATATTAATTAATAAACATATATAAAGTCTAAAGTTGGAAGCTATGTATTCGTGTGTATGATGGTTGTGTGAATTCTCAAGCGAAGCAAAGTCCTCTCTTTCACACCTTTCAATCTCACAACCATGGCTGAAGAAGAATCTAGGGTTTGACAGCACCAACTTCAATCAAGGTTTGTGCTTTGGTGCTTTCTTATCTTCATTATTTTTCGTCACTGCAGTATTGGGTCGATTTTTCTATCGCCAGATATGCTGCAATCTCTTACTCCCAGTTGGTTCTGATCACTGGGTCTTCTCTGTTTTTTATTTATTTAAAATTAGCTACTTTTTTTTCATGAACTGAAATTTTGAAACTTTATTGTCTGGTGAAAAAATGGGACTGTTTTTCTACGGACAAAACTTAGGTACAATTTCTTAGGTACAAATGGTGCTTGTAGCATATTAAAAGGTGACACGTGTTCATTATCACCTATACTTTGAAGAGAGAGATTCTTAATTGCAAAAAAAGAGAAAGACTTAATGATATAAATGGACACGTGTCACCTTTTAATAGGCTGAAACATCATTTGTACATAAAGAATTGTCCCACAAATGGTTGAATGTCTGATATGTTTGTGGATAAATATGATGTTTTTTTAAGTATTGAGGTGTGTTTGGTTTAGTTTTGTCACTCTTATTTGGGGAACTAAGTTTTCCCCCCTTTCTTTCTTCTTACGTCTTTAGATAGATATAGAGGATAATAACATGGAGGAGGTTGAAGTAGCTAACAGAGCAGCTATTGAAAGCTGTCACAGAATTCTTAATATGTTGTCTCAGCCCAAGGATCAGATTCAACAAAGGAGTTTGATGGTGGAAACTGGGGAAGCAGTGGGGAGGTTCAAGAAAGTTGTGTCCTTGCTCCACAATGGTTTGGGTCATGCTAGAATCAGGAAGCTTAAAAAACTTGTCCCCTTTTCCCAAAGTATCCTCTTAGACAACCCAAATTGCCAAAGCAAAACCGTCAACCACTCTAAATATATTCACTTTCCCCAAATCCCAACCAGATTTCCTGAGAATTCAGTTCAGGAATATGGCTCAAGTGTTCGCGACACTCTCTCTCTTGGAAACCCATCTTTGGAATTGAATTCAAGTGTTAAAACTCCCCTCCGGCTTGCACAACAAGCTTCATCGGCACACTATCACTTCCTTCAGCAACAGCAGCAGCAACAAAGGTTGATAGTGCAGCAACAACAAATGAAACATCAAGCGGAAATGATGTACCGAAGGAATAATAACAGTGGCATAAACCTGAACTTTGACAGTAGTAGCTGCACACCAACAATGTCGTCTACGAGGTCTTTCATTTCTTCCTTGAGTATAGACGGAAGTGTACCGAACTTGGATGGAAGCGCCTTTCATTTAATTGGAGCTCCGCCACACTCTTCAGATCAGAATTCGCAACAGCATAAGAGAAAATGTTCTGCCGGAGGTGATGATGGCAGTGTGAAATGTGGGAGCAGTTCTAGATGCCATTGCTCAAAGAAGAGGTAAGACTAGCTTGATCCTTACATTATTGGTGAATGTCTTTTAATTTTAAAATTTTGGAATTCCTTATATTTGTCATTAAAATTTTTTATGTGTTCTATTCAGGAAGCATAGAGTGAAGAGATCAATTAAGGTGCCTGCTATCAGCAACAAACTCGCAGATATCCCTCCCGATGACTATTCGTGGCGGAAGTATGGACAGAAACCTATCAAGGGCTCACCTCACCCTAGGTATGTTCAAGTTATGGTTTTAGTGATTAGGCTGATTCAAAATGTCAAATGAGTATATTGTGCTGTAAAAAATTGAAAGTTTCTTGAACTATTTGGTTATTTCCGACGATTATGCTGTTGTGTGAGTATTTATGATTTTATCCTTTTCTTCTCAGCAGCAAAAGTAAGTGCACTTGATGTACTAGCTTTTTTTCTTGTTTCGCGTTTGAATATGCAGTTGGAGTTGCTAACTAGCCCCCTTCCCTGTATTTCTAACTTGTTCTTGGGAGGTATCCATGTTGCTGTAAACATTATGTGATTATGTACTGTCCATCAGCATCTTTTCATCTTTAATACAAATCCTTTGTCCACAGTTCTTTCTAGTTCGTCGCATTTAGATTAACTACATAACATTTTCATTTCTCTTCCACATCATGAAAATATGTTTGACAAATAAATCTGGCATTTCAATAGGTAACTTGAGATATATTCTCTATTATTTGCACATTATCGTCAATTAGATGAAAGGTGAAGTGCAATTTTTTTTGGTGATGAAATTGAGTTTTTTTTCTTTTCTTTAGGGGATACTATAAGTGCAGTAGCTTGAGAGGCTGCCCGGCTAGGAAGCATGTTGAAAGGTGTTTGGAAGAGCCTACAATGTTGATTGTTACCTATGAAGGGGAGCATAACCACCCTAAGCTACCAGAACAATCTGCAAATGCATGAAATGATGTGTGTACATATGTTAAGTGGTGGTGCAAGCAAGGATGATATTCATGGTGCAGATTCTGGCTTTTGGATAGTGTGGCCATTATTTAGAGGTGGAGATGAGGATCAGTGATGGTATCAAGAAGATTGTAAAATTTGGCTAGTTTCAATTAGTAAGAACTATTTTGTCATTTATTTAGCTTTTTAAACATTTCAGGGTTTTCTAGATGAATGGGAGCATTATGGTATATCAAACTCATCATGGTACTTTAAGTTATGATGCTCTCTTATCTAATAAAATAGTTTTCTAGGTTAAACTCTTCTCATGAACATATATCCTAATAGGGTATTAGTGAGTAGTGAGAATGGTGTGCCAACAAATTTGATACTACTATATTATTAACTATTAGGTTTAGTAGCATAGTACGTCGAAGCTGATTTTGGACCATCAATTCTCAACAGAGCACGTTAGTTGCAAGGGGACCAAAATGGATATTCATGCTCGATCATATTTTCTTCGGTCCAATACCAACTGTTATCAATATTATTACAGAATAAATTCTATTTTTGACTCCTTTATTATTGGCCATTTTAAGATGAAAAAAGTATCAAGTTGTAAAGTTTCTATGCAGAAAAAAAAAGATAAAGTAAAAGTTAAAATGTCTCATATAATGAGTGCATGGGTTACCGTTGGAAAAGAAGGGTGTTGAGTTGGAACATCTTATACTGAAAAAATTTGAGATATTTTCTATAAAAGACTAAGTGGTTATAACATATAACAGTAGTAATCATCTACTAATCGTCAACTAGCACACGCATATACAATTATATATACATAATGGTTTAGTTCTAACATCAGATCAATGAGGGTAGATTTTATTTTCAACATTGATGATGATTTCGAAAATGTGTTATAGCCCTTTGATAGAACAAACATAAAGAATTCTAGCACTGAGCAGGCCAGCTTAATCATTTTAAGTTCTAGCCTAAGCTACATAAATATGTTAAATACTTGATATTTATCACCCATAATATTTGGCATTCATGATTATATTTTAATGCCTATTGTGAAAAACAAGTATACTATTGTGGATTGAGTATAACATGAATGGTTCCATTCGAGTTATGTGTATGAAAAAACTCATTCCTGGAATCAAAACCTGTAGCACACAATTATAGGCTAACATATTTGATTAGAGGTGGCATTTTGGGCTGTTTGGCTGAGTTTGAGCCTTGAGACATTTGGGTTGAAAAATTATTTGCTTAACTTTGAAGATGATAATATATATGTACTGTCAGTGTAAATATTTATATACAATTAGTAAATTATTCACCATTTGTTTGTATTTTTTTCTGAAAAATCAATGATGATAAAATATGAATGATAAATGATACATTGATAATGTATAAAACTCATACATTATTAGAAAAAAAAAATTTATCTCCACTTTTTTTTCATTTTCTCTTATACCAAATAACTAAAAAAAATCATATTTTCTATTCTTTTTATCTTCTCAACTTTTCCGGTGTGAACCAAAAAAATAATGAATAAAATACATATGGAAATAATTTTAAGGGTAAAGTTGTGAATAGGAGGATGTTGCAGGACTGGAAAGCAAATAAAGTATAAAGTTGTGTTTATCTGAATTTAATCATCTCATAACCTAAATCCTTCTTTATTCTTCACCGCCTCCTTAAATCATAACCATATCATCTCTTCGCGAATCTCTGTGTAAGACTTTTTACTCTCATAAACCCTAGCTCTCTCTTTCTCCTTCCACCCACACTTTCCCTCTACGGTTATCACTTTTCAATTTCTTTCCCCCCTTTCCAAATCTCGTTTCTTGTTTTTCTATGATTATAGATTTTAAACAACCCGATAATTATCCTATTTCATGCTTGTTTAATTTTCGAATAACGATGAATTCTTCATGTTTCTCTTATTTCTAGACTGTCATATTGCTTTTCTTTTTTTTTTTCTTCTTTTTAAACTCTATGTTTAAATTGGTATTGATTAGTTGTTGTTTTCAATTGTTGAGTTTTTTTTTGTGTGTCTGGTTTTTTTCTTTAAATTTTAGGTTTAAAATGGTATTGATGGATTGTTGTTTTTAATTGATTGGTTTAGCAGCGACTATCATGTCTGGGGAAATTGTTTTTGATGGACAAGATGCAGGGTATGTGCCTGAGAACCTTGATTTTCCGCAAAACCATTCTGAAGAACATGATGAAGGAAATATGATTGACAATGAATCTGAGTTTCCTCAACAGCTTGATGAACATGATGCTGGAATCTTAGCTGAAGAGGAAGCCAATCCTCCTGAAAATGAATTTGATGGTCACGGTGTTGAAGATTTTCCTGGTAACACTGATTCTCTTCCACAAGAGCATACTGTAACCGAGGAAGAACATCATGATGGAGGAGACATGACCGAGAATTTTACTTCACAAGAAGTGCAAGGACCTGAGGGTGATTCAAAACCAAGTGAAATAAAAAAATGGCCTGGGTGGCCTGGAGAGAATGTTTTCAGGATGCTGGTTCCTGCACAAAAGGTTGGCAGCATTATTGGCCGCAAGGGAGAGTTTATCAAGAAAATCACTGAAGAGACTAAAGCCCGAATTAAGATTCTTGATGGTCCACCAGGAACCACCGAAAGAGCAGTGAGTTTACTGTTCAATTTCTTGTTATTTATGAAGTCATGTTATTTTGGATATATATACACTGTTTATTTGAGGCATATTATCCATATTTCTGTTCATATAGTGATCCCTGTGCTTATTTGGACGCATTATCTGATTTAGATTTAATTTTTGATTTTTGTCCTCTTCCCCCCTGCAATTAGGTTTTTATCCTTTTTGTCCAGTTCATCAATGTATTGATTATACTTGCAATCATATCTTAGGAGGATTATTTGTTTAATCATTGTGAACTTTATAAGAACTTATTATGGTTGGTGTGCTGAGAGATAGGTGCTTCCTTTTGTGTCTGAATTTTTTTTATCCCCTTGTAAATTTCTCCCTTTTCTAATAATATTTATTTTCTTATAAAAAAATCTTTGAGAGAGCCACACTGTAAAGGCTACCTGTTGTAGTTGTAGAGGCCAAGGTCTTTTAAAACCCACACTAGATTCCCATACTTCCAGTGTAAAACTCAAGTCCCATACCCTGTAATTCTCCTAACATCCCACCATGCTTTGCTGCTCCGCCACCTATGTGGTTGTGGACTGGCTATGCACTGGCCCTTTGACTAGTCCCGAGTGAACAATGCAATGCTGGTGTCACTACCCCACTTGTTTTCAGCCGAGAGACATGATGGAAAGCTTTGATAACAATTTATAAGAACCTTGGAAGAACAACATCATGAAACATTGCTTTTGTAGTTGGAGAACCCAAGTCCATATAAGCCCCACACAAGAATCCCATACTTGCAATATGGGACACAATTCCCACACCTTGAAATTGGATTCTAACACAACTACACAACCATGCAAATATAATATCCCTAGGTGTTATTTCAATATATTTGAACTATCATCATGGTTATTTATAAAATTTGATGCTATATATTTTGGTAACTACCTAGTGCTTCAAAATGGAAAACTTACACTTTATTAAACAAACTTCTTATATCATTAATTTGAAATTGAAACCTACTGATTTATTCATGATAAAATATGATAACACATGAATGCTGTTGCTAAGGAATTAAATGAAGAAAAACAAATTGTCAAGGAAGAGAAACTATAAAAATAGATGTAAATCATGTAGCAGAATAAATTAGTGATAAATAATTAAACAGGTTAAATATATAAATAGAAGAGATGTCTTTTGTCACGATAACCAAATGGATGTGTGCAGGTTGTCAGAAAATATGAATGACCAAAGTGACATCAAATTGAAGAGCCAAAGTTCAAGTTGCTGGGAGACAGCATAAAGCTTATACAACTGCTGAAATGTTTGTCTTAAGAATCAAAAATAGTGTTTGTGGACTTTGGTGGCAAGAAGCCTTCACTGTACCTGGTAACTTCAGAACTCGGTTGATCGGTGTCTTGCCACACTCCCTGGAACTATTGCCTAGGGAAAACTCTTAAAAGTTACTAAAATGATAAAAAAGGGGAAAAAAGCTTCTGAAATTTGAACCACATATTTACAAGTACAAAGAAACTGTTAGATGAAGTCAGGAAACTATGCCAGTAAAATTTACAAAATATGAAATATATACTGTTCCACTTAATAACTTAAGGGGCATCTATCCTTAAAAAACTACTTCTAAGATTTAGATTAGTTAACAAAATATTGAATTTTTTATAGCTCTATGAAGTTTGACAGTGAAAATAATTGATAATTCATTTGACTAGAGACCTGTTCAAAATAAATAAAATACAGTTGAAACATATTTTGGAACACTGCGATGAACCAATTAATATGTCAAATGGATTAAATTGGTCTGTTTAAAAGTATGAACTTTATCTGTTGTAGGTGTTTCTTGAAAGTCTTTTATTTTATATGTGGTTCTGAGTTTTCTTTCTTTGACACTTTAAAAGGTAATGGTTTCTGCAAAAGAAGAGCCTGATCGCACCGTACCGCCTGCTGTGGAAGGTTTGTTAAGGGTTCATAAACAAGTTGTCAATATTGACCAAGATCCTGCAGATAGTGCATCAGGTGCAGGACGGCCGGTTGTCACAAGGCTTCTAGTGGCAGATACTCAAGCTGGAAGTTTGATTGGGAAGCAGGGGTCCACTATAAAATCCTTCCAAGATGCCTCTGGTTGCAATATACGTGTTCTTGGATCAGGTGTGTGCAGAGACATTGTAAATTACTTTAGGAAGTATTGTTCGTGTTTGGTAATCAAACCCATTTTACTTTTCAAGTTTTTAGTGAACAAATATGTCAGAAGCATGATTTATGATATCTAAGTTTGTGATTAATGTACCTAGATCATGTATTTTCTGCAGTGGAACACTTGCCAACTTTTGCTCTGCGAGATGATAGTGTTGTTGAAATACAAGGGGAGTCTGCTGGGGTTCACAAGGGAGTTGAACTTATAGCACTTCATCTACGTAAGTTCTTGGTTGACCGCAGCATAGTTGGAGTATTTGAAACACAGGCAAGTCTTTTATTTTTCGTATCCAAAGCTAAATGCTGTGAAAGATTAAGAATGTATGCATAAGAGTTATGTCATGACTCATAAGATTCATTGTGTTGTGAGATTCATTTTGCCTACAATCCTGTGTGTGCATAATATTTCTTCTTAAACCTCAGATGCAAAGGCTGGATGTTCGAGTTAACCATAATATGCCACCACACCAACCACACCTCCGACCTTGGGGTCCACCTCCTCGTCAAGATTTTCCGGCTCCTGGTGGATCTGCTTTTGCACCCAATCCTCACTTTATGCCACCTTCACATAACTATGATAACTATTATCCACCTACTGACTTGCCTCCCATGGAAAAGCACCTTCATCAGGCTCCACCACCTGCCTATTCAAGGGATCCTTCTATGGGAATTCATTCATCCAGTGCACCACCTCAGCAATCTGCTGTGACTAAGGTGTCTTCTTTTGCCTAACATGAAAACTTATTCCTTTCGTGTTTTATATGGAGCTAATAACTTAATTGCTTTTGTATTATGCAGGTCACACAGCACATGCAAATTCCTCTTTCCTATGCAGATGCTGTTATTGGAGCATCAGGATCAAATATCAGCTACATTCGTCGTGCTAGTGGGGCAAGTGTTACCATTCAGGAGACTAGAGGTGTGCCAGGGGAGATGACCGTTGAGATAAATGGTACTGCATCACAAATACAGACAGCCCAACAGCTTGTGCAGGTATTTGATTTTAAAAGGATTTTTTTGGATTCTGCTAGTCTGTGTTAACAGATTGTTGTAATAGTTTGGTCGAGAGACTGACTGAATTCTTTTGGATTGGAAATAGTGGGGTTAATGTTATCATGTGTGTTCATAATAACATCAAATAACGAGAGTAAATCTGGTTGACATCCAAGTATTTTTTTTTCTTTCTTTCATTAGTACAGAATGACAACAGATGAAGTTAGGCTAAATGTATATAGTAATGTTTTTCACAGGATAGGGCAAATTTTAATTAATCATGTACCACTATATCATCTGTGTTCATGCCAAGTTTTTTCTTTTTGATATTGTCAATGAACATATAGAATTAATGAAAAGCATATCCTATGAAGAGAAGTAAAGAATGTAGCAGTTATTAAAAAAGTGATTGGGAGCTGGGACTAGTTTTGTGGTTGCACTTCCATCTTTATTGCACTTGGTAGCATTGTATTCTTTGTTTGGTTTTAGTGTATTTAACAGGATTGGTCTGATGCAGAATTTCATGGCTGAAGCTGCAAATGCTGCATCTCAGCAGGATCAAATGGGGGGAACAGTGAACCAAGGTTACAATGCCTATCCGACTAATGCTCCTGTTTATCAATCTCCACCGTCAAATGCTAGTGGCCATGCTCCTTCTGCAGACTATGGTTCAGTATATGGCACCAATTATGGATATTAACAACACTACAATCAGTTTTCGTTGAGGATTATAAACATTTAAGTTCGATTTTAGTTGCTGTGGATATCGTTACCAGTACTAGGCGTGCCCCATGAGTTATATCTCTTAGATTTAAGCTCTATTGCATTTATTACAATGACTGGATGGGCTTTAGAGGATATAACAATTTTCAAACAAAAATAATAATTATAATTTGGTAGTTTTTTATATTGGTTTTAGTTGTGTTTTTATTTTTTTAATCTAGTTTTGAAGTGGAAAGGAGTTTGGGTATTTTAAACATGAGGTCGCTATATTTGTTTTTGAAAAAATAGTTTAAATTGAAAAAGTAGTCTCATCAACTGAGTGTAGAAAGTGAAGGAAAAAGTTTAACATTAGAATAAAATGTAAATCCTTTGGTAGTTCTTGACTCTGTTTCCTATTATTTCCAAACCTCCGACGGATTGCATAGAATGCAAGTGGTTACGATTACGTATGAGCCAGAGTCCTTAAATATTATGGTTTATCATCATGTGTTAATTTTAAACTCCCCCTGTCTCACGTGCAATTTCCTAGAACTTATTACTTTTTATGAAAGTTGTATTATTTTATCAACAAATAAACTAATTTATCAACTTTTAAAATATTTATTGAGTGTAATATGTATGTAATGTAAGAATATATACATAGTCAGTGTATCATCTATCATTTATTTGAATTTGATTTGAGTTGTATTTTATGTAGTTGTATTCTATAACAAATATCAATAATGTTTTCACACTCTTTTAACTTGGCATTGACAATCGTTAATACACAATTTTTTTTTTATTCCAAAAATTTCTCCTAGAAACAGTGGATCTAGAAGCTCATAGTAGTAAGGGGTTTTAGTTCCTCTAAAATGTCATAAAATAGGTAGAACATGAACAAAGGTTGAGAAATGAAACAGCTAGGTTCATCAGACTCCTAATCTATAGAACCTTTGCCATATGATGTTGAATATAAATCTAACCAAAAAGGGGGAAGGGGAAATGAAGAAGTTCTTTCAGCATATCATAAACTAATGTTCATAATTCCTATTCAAAATAGTGAAAGGCATCCTAACATAACAACCTTTCTCTGAGTGCCATCAATCAACTATCACAATATTACATATCACTGCTTGAGAAGCATTCCATGCAAAAAATGTAGCAAAAATGGGAATCAAAAGAGGATAAAAGCTCTGACTCACTGGTAAGGGGAATAAAAATCCTTTTGACATCAAAGACATACTATTGAAGACTGAAATGAGAGCAATCAGTAAAAATGCTTGATGAGCAATTACCCCCTTATCTACTTGCTCAAAGCAATGCTTCAGATCAGCTATTTCAATGTAATCCAACCAGCATTTACAACCTGCTTAGTATATGCTTAATTTTAGACTTTAGCTAACAGGACGAAGGAGTGAACAACTCTACAATCAGGAGACATTTATCAAGTAGGCACATTTACGGTCCAAAATAGCGCAGCAATCTACGAAAGTTCAAGCCTGGAAGTTCAATTAAATGGACATAATAGCGCAGCAATCTACGGTCCAAAATTTATCAAGTAGGCACATTTTCTACTATCCGTGGAAGTTCAAGCCTGGGCAAGAGTTGAGAGGCAATCTTGTCATATGGAACATGGTTGATATTATTTCTGTTTCCGTTCACAGCATTTGACAGACATATTATTTCCTGAGCTTCCACATTCTTTTCAAGTAGGTCAGTCCAAAACTCATCATCTTCGTTAAGGTTTGAAGATCTTAGTATATCCACTACCTTCGCCAGACTTGCTACATTCCTACCAGCACCACAACCCATGGCCGTTGCAGCGCCAACGGCATTCGCAATGGCTAATGTATTAACAATTGGCATATTATGTATAAAACCATATGCAATAGCAGCTACAAAACTGTCTCCACACCCAACGGTGTCAATGACATTCACCTGATAACATTTTAGAAATTGCATTAGTTTGCACTAAGATGGATTGTAAGATGAGAATGTGAACACATTATCTCAAAAGCTTTAGGGCCTTTGAAGAAAAAAATGACTCAGGCATACTGTTTTTGTAATGTAATATGGTAGTTATACTAAATCTGGTTATAGCTTTAGCTGTTCAACTTTTCATCAAGTTGTCCTGAACTAAAATGTCCACCTTTAAGCCAAGAACATGCTTAAAACTCTGAATACAATGTAGGCCACAGCACATTTAAGGAGAAAGATAGTACATCAATTGAAAGAACAATGACCTCGCGAAATTGCTAGAATTTGATGATAGCAGTTCAAAGAAAATTCAGAACGAGAATTGAGAAGTTAATACCTTGAATGCAGGTGCACAGGCTATACTTGATGCGGTTATTAGAATTGAACCCCTAGGACCCATTTTTATAATCACCCATTTTGTTCGAATCCCTCTTTTGAGCAAGGCCTGCCCTGCCGCTATTGGATCAGATATGCCAGTTAATGACTCAGCCTGTCATGTAAACCAATAGGATTTCCAATTTCATGAAATTATAAAATAGTTTGTAAAAATACCTATGACTAGCAGAAAGAAACCATTTTTAATTTGCATTGCATAAGCACAATCTGAACCTGAACATCAGAACATGTGGCACGAGTGAAACAGAACCCACTATAAAATTATGCTATAAAACAAGCTTTTTCTTTATTTTTCTGATGCTGCAGTTTTTATTATGTTTCTAACCTTTTGACCCAGGAACAAACAAAATCCATGGACAAAATTAAGTCAATAAACATGGAGAAATCGACTGAAACTCAATATGACATTAATCTAATGTTCAGAAAGCAACATAAAATTATAGTAAACAGCCTATGATGCTAAATTCCACAAATATTACAGGTTAGGCATAATTTGATCTCACACGCAGACATGCTACTGTGTTTTGAATAAAAACCTGAGAGATACAGATAATAAGCAAGGCCTATTAGATTCTAGACAGTTGACTGACACAGGCAAAATTAATTTTCTGGAAAACTTTCAGTTTAAAGACTACCCTTTTCCATACTTCCACATTTTCACATTATTTTAGTTAACAGCGTCAAAAGCACGAAGGGAAGTAAATTGAAACTCACAAAACTGCACCACTTTTTTATGGTTTGAGAATGATATGGTTTCATTGGCATGTACAATGTAATGTACAGTTGCCCAGATGGAGGGTGTGAAGGAATGCATAAATATGCAAGTACAAATATGCAACAGACATACTAACTTGGACAAAAAAACACATCCATACTTAAGAGGGACAGAGACACTGCATAAGATTAAGAGTGTCCTCATCAACATGGATTATTTGTATGAAATCCTTAATATCAGAAATTCAGAACAATAAATTGAGAGATGGAGACAGATAAACATGAAAGTCCTTACCATGCATCTAAATGCAAAGTGCAACAAACAATATATAGTTCAAAAGAGAGATACAAGGAGATACTTCATAATTTATAAAGCATAGAAAAGAGTAATTATACAGTATCAGAGTATGTGGAGAAATGGACTAAAGCAGATAATTAGAAGCAATAATAGTACTAGCATAGAGGCAATATGAGGAGAACAATAAGTGAAACCTCATCAGAAGTTAGAAGAAGAACATCACTCATTCTAAGAAACTCTTTAAAAGCTTTCTGTTCTTCTGGGGTCCCAGTGGAGAGACTCTTTCCACGTGGTCCAGGGTCAAAGAAGATTGATGTGCCAACTTCAACAGCATATTCCACCGCCGAGCGTAGCAGACCAGGAGAGAGCTCATCAAAGCCATATCCATTACAGCACAAAACCTTCGAATTTTTAATAGCTGTTTTTACGTCTCTGGTCAGTTCACTCATCCAATGAAATGCAGGCTCCTCGCTAAAATCAGCTCGACTAAGATGTAAAAACATGTCCATTTAAGCCATCGTAAAGGAAAATACGAGAAAAATAATAGCCACCATGGTGGTGACAATATGAATTAGAAGACAAACGATTTTGTATATAATAATACCTGCAAAAACCATGTCTTTGTAAAGGGTCGACGAGAACCCAACATAAAAGAGTTTCGTGAGAGGCACTAGAGCTGTTGAGAACATCAGCATCATTAGTCATCCCAACCATATCAATGCCCTCATCGCGAAGCACATCGGAAAGAAACTTCCCATATATTTCATTACCCACATGACCAATCGATACACAGCCAAGTCCTAGTCTTGCAGCTGCTATAGCTATATTGCAGTTTCCACCAGCTTCCCAATATTTCTACATCCAATAAAGCATTTTTTGTAAAACTATTTTATTTTTAAGTAGTTTTCTTCTATAAGAAATTATTTTCCAATAAAAAAACATATAACTAAAATTTAAGTGTTCAGGATTCAACCATGGTTCATGAATATAGTTAAAGTATAATGGCTATAAAAAATGATAAATAAAAGTAAAAAGGTGAAGGGAGAGAAGGAACCTTGTGAGGAGGAGAAGAAGCCAAGTTATCCATGAAAGCTTTGCGTTGGTGAAGAGAAGGAGGAGGTAATTCAGGAACATTAAGAACAATATCGATGCATAGATTTCCGAGACTGGCAACGTCAACGTGTTTCGCTGAAACGCAGAAACTTCTCACACTGGAATATGATATTCTAGAACAGATGGGTTTAGGGATAGAGACGATAAAGGAGGAACAAGGTGCATAGCTGTGTTGGAATAATGGGATTTGAGATTTCAGGGTTTTGGGTGATGGGATAGCCATTCAGCCAAACACACACACAAAAACCACCCTCACCACACTTCAACCAAATACCCTCACGTTCATTTATCTTCCTTTTCATTTCACTCGATATGTATTTATTATTCTTTTTTTTTTACTGTTTAACAACCAACTTTAACGTATTCTTGCCATTAAAATTTAATTTAATTCCCTCCTCATTTTTCAATGTCTAGTACATAAATAAAATTTGTTACCACCAAAATTATTTTCTCCCGCAACACAAAAAAAATTAAAGGTTCGATTAATGAGAATAATACATTCCAACATGTATTGTTCACCTTTAATTTTTTCTGAGAATCTAATGAGATCTTACATCACTATATTAATGTTTTCTTGATTTATAATAAAATATAAATTATACTCAAATATTTAAATAATAACCAAAGTTGGTCCTACAATCAATGGAGCATCATTTGAATTAAGAAAAGTTCATTAATTAGTTTTCCAAAATCATTTTGGTCCCTAAAAATATTTAATGACCTTGAAACTTATAATTCATTTCAACTCTTGGTAAGACATTCTATGAATTCAGACCCAGCCACAACCATTACCTACCCATCCAAAATTCAAAACATCTATTCTATTTAGGCCTTCCTTTCATAAAAACTCTTTAATTAGTTTCCTACAAGCTTTATATTGAGGTGCAGGAACACAGATTTTGGGTCGCAGCCATGTTGTTAAGGCTTGGTAGGAACCAAATGGCTTTTGGGATAATATTGCAACAGTTGATAATATTGGATAGGGTAAGACCACATACATCTACTCTCCATAAATAGATGAGTTTAAATTAGAACTTGGCAAAACTTACAGAGTTGAAAACATTACCGAGTTGGCAAAATTAGAACTTGGCCGAGTAGAAGGGAAATGCCAAAAAAATCGTAATAAATCATAATATCTCACGTTACCTATTGTAAATAGGTGAATGTGATAGTATGTATCTAATGTTACGAGGGATCTGTCATACTTTACTTTTGACATAATATATATTCCAAGTAAGAAAAACAGCATTTTTCTGAGTAAATGCGTATATAGAAATTGTTAGCAATATATTCCAAGTTCCTCAAAAAGGTGTGGCTAGCAATACAGATTATTTTCAATAAACGACCTTGGAAAAGTTTAAAGACTGCAACTAACGAACTTCATATTCTTTTCATCTACGTGAGGATATATTCCCCAAAGCCACACCCTATATATTATTCTTGGAAGCACCCAGTACACCATGCATAAAAACTACCATATGATTACAGATCCACAGCGCACCCTCTTTCACAAGATACTGCTGAAGATAACTCACAATACATCCAAATAAACCACAAAAATAAAACATATAACTTAGCAAGATATCCCTGCAGCAGCATGTACCCTCAAAGTTGTAGTGAAATCAAACTGCTAATTTGACAAGTGAAAGCACCATTGACCGTTTATTTTAAAAGATTGATGGAGAATCTCGTATCAACAAATTTAAATCATAAGGCAGGCCCACCATTTTAAAAGAATTTAAGAGGAATCAGATGCTGCACTCTTTAGGTACAGAACATCAAGGTAGACAGCTCCGTCCTCCTTTCTTCAATATGCATGAACAGGACAACTTGTTCACAGACATACAGAGCTATCATGGCAAAGTGCAGAATTTCATAGTTTAATCTCTGGTGGAGACCGTTGTTCCTTAAGTTTCTGAACAACTTTTTCAGCTAAATCACAGTATGCATTGGAAACTACTGAATCCGGTGCAGCCAACACAATGGGGTGCCCTTGATCACAAGATTCTCTAATCCCCATTTCCAGTGGTATCTGGAATAGTTAAAACAAAAACTTGTCAAAAATATTCAATAGATAAATGTTACATTTAAGATGATTGAGAATAGAGGTGGCTTTGCCTACCAATAATTCCACACAAAAATATTACACCAATAATTTAAGAGATGGATGTGCAAATGCAATAAACCAAAATGCAATCCAGCAAGTTATATATAGTTAAAACTACCATATGATCCTAGAGATATAGTTAAAAAATCATTGCTCATGTCAAAAAGTAACCTTTAAAAAGTGATTAGTTGTCACATGAAAATTTAAAACATCTATTACTAAGTAAAGAGAGTTAGCCTTTGGCGCAATGGTAAGGTTGCTGCTTAATGACCAAGAGGTCGTGAATTCAAATCCTGGAAACAACTTTCCTGCTTACAAAGGTAAGGTTGTGTACATCTACCCTCCCTAGATCCACCAGGTGGGAGTCTCATGCAATGGTCCGCATTTTTTATCACAAAGTAACTAAAAGTCTGTAGAATTGCTTCCTTTATTAAAATCCCCATTAAATGATCTGAGAATTTTCAAAATAAACAGTAATCTACGCACAGATGATCAACATACCTCGCCCAAAAATTCTAATTCCATTTCACCGGCTGTCCTACGAGTCCCTCCTTCACCAAATATGTATGAAGGTTCACCACAGTGCGGACACTTAAAGCAACTCATGTTCTCTACAATGCCCAAAATCTGACAAAACAGTTGGAGTTATGTGTGGACATCGAAGGCAGAACGAATTCGTAGTTTATAGATGATATGTGAAGATCATATCAGAAGAAGGGACAGTTGATATATAAATGGCAGGAAGGCATTACATATTTCATCCTCAGCGCTCAAATTTGATACAAAGTATGTTGAAACAAACATGCATGAAAAAGACCATGTAAGTGCAAATGTACATGCTTCCACCAGACATTTGATAGAAGATATGCTTCTCATCATTATTTGAAATAATTTTAGCATTGTAAATAATTTGCTTATACAATCCATTAGGATTTCTAAAACCAAGGCTCTCTGATGCCTGAAACTCTTCAGATCTACTGATTCAGCAGAACCGGGAATTCCAGACAACCAACGAGGAAGAAGTTGAAGTACCACTAGATAGCTCAAAAACCATGTAAACAATGCAATTGTTTAACATGACCATGTACATATATTTCCTTAAAAAGATACTGAGGTGAATCACAATGAAGCAGTTCTCTGGTCTAACTTAGCATATGCATATGCTCTACATGTTGAAGTTCTGAACACTAGCAGAAGTGAACACACATGTATAAAACACAGGTACATCAAATAATTATCATACCGGAACATCAACTTTATTGAACATTTTTACACCCCTCCTGGCATCCATTAATGCGACATCTTGAGGAGTTGACACAATCAGAGCACCTACCATAGAAGCAATCATGACAATGAATAACAAAAGAATAAACAAGTAACAGAAACTTGATAAAATAAGTGAATTTGACGAGCTATTAGTAACAGTATGCAATATAAAAATGTAATGACACTTCTGTTTCATTATCTGACTTAAATTTAAAACCATCTGTTTGATGCTTATATGTCAATTATTATTCCACTGAGAACGTTTTTGTAAGGTTCATTGCATATATCAGGCAGACAAGAACTACACAGATTAAACTGCAAAAATCCAGACAAAGGTGAAGGTCCAAGCTGTTTGTCAAAGCATTTGCTTCAGAACTCACACATGGATTATCCTCCAAAGAGACTCTACTATAACTATTGTCCTAACTCCTAAATTGTTAACTACCTGATAATTGCAGCTTCTGAGACATAGCTATCTGAACATCACCAGTGCCGGGAGGCATATCCATTACTAGAATGTCAAGGTTTCCCCAGTCAACCCCCCTTGTCATTTTCTCAAGAGCATTTGATACCTATGACAATCCAGTCATAGAAACTCAAATAAAAACAGTAGAAGTGGCAGATGCAAGAATATTTATCCAATTACACGAGTCATTTAAAGCTAGAAATAGTAACAGAAGAAGAATCGAGAAGAAAGGCAGCTACAGGCATACCATGGGACCTCTCCAAACAATTGGGGCATCCTTCTCCACAAGGAACCCTATTGACATACACTTGATCCCATAATTTTCAATGGGAATCATTTTCATATCTGAAAATAAGAGAACAGAAAAGTGTTGGTACAAACTCTAATGGAAGCATGAAGAATTAGAAACATAGCCATAAACTAAGCATAATATACAATTATGCATAAAAAAAGACACTCAACACACGAGTCTCTCACCTAGTAGGGTCTGGGCAGAGTATATAATATACACACACAGATAATGATGATGGATAGAGATGTATACCTAAATTGACATGAGGCTTGGTGTTGATGTTCATCATAATGGGAATATTGGGTCCATATACATCAGCATCTAGCAAACCAACCTTGAGTTGGCATTTAGTTGCAAGTGAAACTGCTAAATTGACTGAGAACAAAAATCAAACAACATTGTATTATGATGATTGATAGAAGAGAAAGAAAGAAAAAAGAGTAACTAGAGTACCGGCGGTTGTAGACTTTCCAACACCACCTTTACCAGAGGCAACAGCTATTGTATGTTTAACTCCATCAATACGTAGATCCTGCTTCGCGTATCTCCGAACACTTCCAAGTCTCTGAAACCAACGCAGAATTCAGAATTCAAACTCAATAACAATAACAATAACAATATAATAAGAAGACGAGGTAGATGGCCTCACCCTAAACACATCCCTCATCATGAATTGAAAACAATGCACGTTTGCCTCAACTTGTTTCTCAATTTTCCTTTTCCCAATTGTACTATGAACCCTAACCTAACCTAAACACCTTCCAACGATGAGGGTTAGTGTCATTATTTCCATTCGATTCCATTGACTCGCGCCCAAACCCACCAAATTATAATTACTTTTATTTTTTACATAATTAAATTTCAATCTTATCTTTTTCTCGAGTCGGCTCATCGGTTTAGTTTGTTATTTAGGCCCAAGCATAGGATCCAAAACATAAATAATATGTTATTCTATTCGATTTAATTGGTTTATATTAAAATTCTCATCATTTTTTTACTTTCTTTAATTTTTTTAATAAAAGTAGTAAGTCTAGTATATTTTTAAAGTGTAAAGTTCATATAAAATATCATGAAATACACTTCAAAATGTTAATTTCTCATAAAAACTAGTAAATTTGCTCCAAGCAGTAAAATCGATAAGCATCTAATTTTTTCTTTCAACAAAGCAATTGTTAACTATTTAATAATAATATAGATCTTAAATTCTCAAGTATAAGACTAATCATAGTTAACATTAAAAACTTCTTCATTTTACTTCATCTTATGTGTATAAACAATACATATCGGTTTAGTTTGGTCATAAATTTGACATTAAAAACCAAATTGAATTGATCATATATGTAATATCATCTAGCATTTTTTTTTTAAGATTGATTTTTCAGACCAATTTTTGGTTTCTTTTATAATCAAGGATAATGGAAATCAACACCGGCTCAATTAGAGGAACTAAATACTTAAAAATACATGGGCTAAAATAAATATGACTCCTCAATTTAGGGACGGAAAACATGTTTCTTTGTTAAAATGTTTACTAGTTAATTTTTATTTTTGAAAAAAGGACATACACGGGCTATGCATGTAGTTTTATAGAGTAATTTCGCCATCAAATATAAAAAAAACGTTATAATAAGAAATATTATTAGAAATAGTGAAATACAATATGTATGAGCACAACATTAAACTCGTATATGATATCGAAATTTAAAGACCATTTATTAAATTTGTAGTGTAATTTCTATATTTCACTTTCACCTCAAATGTAAAAATCCATTACTATGTGAAAATCAATATGATTAATCAAAGCTTCTTCCAACTATTACACAAATGAATATAAAAAAAATACTTAAATACAATATGTATTAGCGTACTGTCAAACTATTATATAATAACATAAAAATTATATAAGATTTAAATATTTTCATAATATATATAATAAAATATATTTATTTGCAATTTTAAAAAAAAATCTCCACAAACAGATATGTTATAAATAAATCTTTGTTTTGAAATAATAAAATTATTATTTTTCCAAATGCTTTTTTTTCACCATCTTAATAATTTCAAATCAGGCTGTCATATTTTATATTAAAATTTAGATTTACAAAAAAAATAAGTGACAAAACTTGAAGAAAACTATGGTTTATTACTCATCTCATTGAATTAACCAAAACTTCAAAAATGGCAAAGTTGAGATAAATATTATGAGTTCAATTACATGAATGTATATTTAGCATGTTTTATATCTATCCAAACTCATACACAACTACCTCTTCTTTCATATTTCTAAAGAAAATTTATGAATCAAGAATTCAATGTACTTAACAAATATAATATATGCAAAATACGAGTTGCATAATTATATATTTTTTAGCTGATGTATCACATTTTGTGAAACAAACTATTTTTGTTGTAGCAACAAGTTTTTTAAAAGATACTTAATTAACAAATGTGGTAACTCATAATTATAAAAGTATATGATGCGAATTTCATTATTGTTCTCTTAAATGGTTGATTAACAAATGCTTTATTTCCTCAAAATTCTTCGGGTTTTGTGTATTTTTTAATTACAATAATATAATATTCGACTTTCAATATATTTTATTTATTATTTTAACTTTTATTTTGAATAAAAGTTTTATGTTATTTCAGGATAACAGAATAATGAAATCTAATAATTATATAATATACGATTTATTAAATAAATATTACAAGGAAGTCATAAGGTGATTTAGTGGTTAAAGTAAAAGAAGTAACCACAACAAATACTAACATAACATACTAATAATCTGAATGAGTAGCTTGGGATTAAAGGAAAAGGAACGAAAATGATTCAGTTAAATTCTTTCTCTACCAGAAAAAGGAACGTCACATAAAGAAACATCATTAACCCTTAAAATGATACCCCAAACAAGTGATTAATACACACATCATCCTTAACCATTTTTCGTTTCTTTCCACTCTATTTCTTTACCAATACAAAGGGAAGGTTAAAGGATCACAACTCAAAATACCACTTTACCAATGAAGACAATTTGGAAATGACAAGTATAATAATTAAATGGTGATAGAATTTAGAGATTTTTTGTGACTAAATCTTGAAATTATAAAACATGTAATAATAAATTTTTAAAACAAGAATGTAGAGAGTACGGGTGTAAAGGCCGATCTCACTATATACCGACACCGTGTCGTGTATGGCAATGAGATAGAGACAGTGATACTGTTACATTGGAGGCTCGTTTTGCCGGCACTACAATTTGCGCCACTTTTCTCTGTTCACGTGTTTTTTTTTCATTGCCATTTCACCTACTAATATTATTTTGACAAAAATTATAGTGCCCTATTATTATTACTATTTTTATTATTATAGAAACTATTGTAGAACTATAATTTTCTCATCTTTTGGGTGTAGGATTCATCTGAATTCAAAAGTTTTACTGCATGAATCTCGAAGGCTTCTAATGTTGTATTGTATAATCATTTTAGAAATAAAAAACGTGCTACTATCAAGTTCACTTGACAAAAGAGATTTGGATTAAGTTTATGTTAGTTGCCATTTTTTTTTTGGTATATTCGGAAACTAACATAAACTTAATCTCCTCTGCGATACCTGATATCCATATTGATAAGTGTTGCTTATATACATTAAACTTTAAATCTTTTAGTTTATTTGAAAATCTAGTAGGATCTTAGACCACTAAACTAACACATTGGTCATACATTAAAGTTAGAAAAATGTATTGTCATTATCTATCCTCCACACCATTTAGATAGCTTTGATTTTTATAAGAGATTGATAACTATGTAAACTTTAATGTATGGAATGGGACACCATAATGAACAATTAAAGGGGAGACCCACAAGAGTGTGATACTATTACGACAATAACATCCCTCTCCATATCAAAAGATCTTCTTCAACAGTGGCAATGTGCAGTTCTTTTTCCATATACATAACAATTGACACATACCCAGTGAAGGTAATCCAATTCAGCTGGTAGGACCTTATCTCTTACTTTATATCAAACATTGAATATAGGTACATTATTTAATAGCCGACCAAAAAAGGGTACATTATTTAATACTTCAAAAATTAAGATTGTTGGTCAAGCTGGACCAAACATTGCAGATCCACACGCTCAGAATGTATAATTGGGAAATTCATTCTTCCATTCTTTTGTCCACAATTGGTTTTAGGAATAAATAAATAGTACTGCATTGGTTACATAATAGTTTGACTACTAATTCTTATATTATTCTCTATATATATTTCATAAGATTTGATTACCTCAGTAAAATAAATAAAAAATATCAATATTTATAATGAAAAATAGACAAATGAGCATATTATTATATAAAAAATAAAGGTTAAGAATCATTTTTTGTTTATTTTGGGTAAAGACATTATCACTGACATAATGACCTCTACTACAAAAGTAAAGAGCGATTTAAATACATTTACTAATATTAATTGAGTTAAAGAAAACATACAAGCATTGAATTTGTAAACAATTAAATGTAAATTTTCAAAGTCCATCTGCTCTTCCTTACTGAACTTACTATTATTCGGATATGTGTCTATTTTTCATACTCATGGTTGCAATTATTTATATTCTCCTTCCACTCATTGAAATGATTAATGACTTTATCATTCTAATGCATTAATGTAAGAATACTTTGGTGACAAAAGCAATTAATGAATATGAAATTTGTAAAAAAACGAAAACTAAAACATCATAATCATACAAAAATAACATGAGGTGGTACAAGAAAGTGCGGCAATTTGTATAAAAAACTATAATACATTGAATTTTAAAATAAAATTACTTTTGTGACACATAAAGTAGGAATTGGTAGATTTAGACCCGTGAACATATTGGAAAGAAATGACTTATGAGATGACCATTCTCCTAATCAATATCCCACGTTTTCCTCACTAATTAAAGGGTTGCTCTCGTCGTCACTTTTTAATTTCCTTAGCATTATTTGTTGTTTTATAATTCTAACCTTCTTCTATTTTTGTATCTAATTAATAAAGAGATAGTAAGTAGAAAATTAATCAATAATATGAAATTATTACAAAGAGATAACAAATATAATAAATAATAAATCTAGAGAAAAATGAATGCACTGACGAGTTTGATACACTATCACTACACCATACACACTTAATCATCATTGATTATTCAAAAAAGTAATCCAAATAAATAATAAATTATATAATGACTATATGTAAATCTTTATACGAACAACACTATATAAGTATTATTACACACAAATATAGAAATAATAAGGTCTAATAATTTAAATAAAATTTTTACATATATTTTTTATCCACGTTTATATGGACACGTACGTACTTACAATAGTTAATTAGTTGACTTTAATTTTAAAAACAAAAAATGGTAGATTATGTATGAGTGACTAAACTTATTTTGTGGAATATTAATATCGTGAGTGAATAATGTACCACACAGATCTCATTCCGACTTCATCCTCCCGGTGAGAGGTAGCTTGCTGAACAAGCTAACTACTTCCATAAGTACAGCAGAGACTGAAACTTCAAGACTCTCAAGTCCAGCCATTAAATTATTCCCTTAATCTTTCAGAATCATTCAATATCAATTCAATATCCCAAACGGAAGTACCATTCGATTGAACAAATGATATTAAACCGTGTGTAGTTAGTGAAAGGATATTTAATTTGTGACGTAGAGGGTGACTTAAGAATAGATGATACCATAAGCGTGCCTCATGTGGATCACATGGGTTTAATAAGAGTATATGATAAGAGGAAGGATTTAGATTAAGTTTCACACATTTTAGTCATCAATTTTAGGAAAATCTAATTATTTAAATTAGAGGGTAGATCTAAAACATTAAATTTTTCTATAATTGATGGTTAAGATGTGCAATAAGTTTTTAAACTTACTATTGGAGTAAGTGGATCTCCATATAATAAAATAATAATATATTATTGTAACAAATCTTCACATATATAAAAAATGATATATATCACTTATAAATCAATCATTAATAAATAAATAATCATTTAAGATATATATTACTTTTCTTATTGTATATAATGATTAGTAAATAAATAATCATATAATGATTAATAAATAAATAATCATTTAAGATATATATTACTTTTCTTATTGTATATAATGATTAGTAAGATAAATTCTAAGAGAATATATCATTATATGGGGTATGGATCCTCTCCATTTAAAACAATATAAAATGAAAAATAAAAATACAATTCGTTCATTCTATTATATTTGTAATGATTTTTTTATCCTTAAAATCAAATGTAATAACCTCACATGCCTCTCTATTAATAAAGATAATCTCTACTACATTAGTATTATCTAATATTATTTACAAATGAATTCTTTACCTAAATAAGGTATTTTAATCTATAGGAAATAACTCCCTTGTGTAAGATTTTTTTTATAATTTCAATACATTATTTATCATTTATGTTATTAAAAAATAAGTTTGATAAATAATATAATGAAAATATTAAACAAAAAAAACTTTAAAATGTGCATATATTATAGTTGAAGTATAATAAAATCAAACAAATGTCACCTTATAAATATGGGAAATCTCATAGAGGTAAACCACATGGTATCCGTAAGCTATTAAGCTATACAAGATATGGAAGTTGAAACATTAGCCTCAGCTTGTTTGTTTCTAATCGTGGTAACTCTACTTTGGTTATCAGCCACAACAAAACCATGTTCCTCCACCACCACCACCACCACCGCAGCAATCTTTCCAAAAGTATACCCCATAATTGGCTCAGCTTTCTCTATCGCCGCCAACGACCACCGCCGCAACCAGTGGATCTCCCACATCCTCCAGAACTCCCCCACTGCCACCTTCGTCCTCCACCGCCCCTTCGGCTCTCGCCAAATCTTCACCGCCAACCCCGCCAATGTCCAGCACATCCTCAAGACACACTTCCACATTTACTACAAGGGCCCTACCTTGAACAGCGCCGTCGGAGACTTCCTCGGCAACGGCATCTTCAACGCCGACGGTGACAAGTGGAAGTTCCAAAGACAGCATTCTAGTCACGAGTTCAATACTCGTTCCCTTCGCAAGTTCGTTGAAATTGTTGTTGATGGTGAACTCTCCAACCGCCTTATCCCTATTCTCTCACACGCTTCTAAAACTCAAACCACATTCCATGATTTCCAAGACATACTGCAGCGTTTCACCTTTGACAACATATGCAGAATCGCATTTGGTATGTAATGTTCTACACTTGTACTTGTCTTCAATCATTTGCCAGAGTTTTATTTTGTCTCATGTGTGTTGGTGTTTTCCAAATAGGTTATGACCCTGAATACTTGAGTCCCTCCCTCCCCGAAACCGAGTTCGCCAAGGCCTTTAACGATGGAACAGGAATCAGTAGCCAGAGGTTAAACGCTGCAGTTCCCTTATTTTGGAAGATCAAGAAGCTCCTCAACATTGGATCAGAGAAGAGACTCCGTCTAGCCACCTCCCAAGTGAGAGATTTAGCTACAAAGATAATAAGAGAGAAGAAACGAGAACTCAAAGAAAAAAACACGCTGGAATCGGTGGACTTGTTATCAAGGTTCTTGAGTACAAGTCTCTCCAGTGAAGCGTTAGTTTCAGACATAATAGTAAGTTTCATACTCGCTGGAAGGGACACTACCTCTGCCGCATTGACATGGTTCTTCTGGCTTCTCTCAAAGCACACTGACGTGGAGAAAGAGGTTTTGAAAGAAATTGATGAAAAAAGTGAGGCATCAGCATCAGCATATGATGAAGTGAAGGACATGGTGTACACTCACGCTGCATTGTGTGAGAGCATGAGGTTGTATCCACCAGTGCCTGCGAGTAGGAAGGAAGCGTCAAACGACGACATTTTGCCGGACGGGACATTTGTGAAGAAAGGGACGATGGTTGTTTATCATACTTATTCAATGGGGAGGTCTGAGAAGATATGGGGGCCTGATTGGGCCGAGTTTCGCCCCGAGAGGTGGCTGAACCGGGTTCAGGAGGATGATAAGTGGAGGTTCCAGGGTGTGGATCCTTTCATTTATCCTGTTTTTCAGGCTGGTCCCAGAGTATGTTTAGGAAAGGAAATGGCTTTCTTGCAGATGAAGAGAATGGTGGCTGGAATTATGAGGCAGTTCAAGGTGGTGCCGGTGGTGCCCGATGGGGTGGAGCCGGAGTACACTTCCACCTTTACGTCTTTAGTCAAAGGTGGGTTACCTGTTAGGATTGTGGCCCGCAATGCCATCAATACACATTCTTGATCATAATGGTCACGTTACTCTCCCATACTGGAGTATAACGTAGATATAAACGCCTTAAATGTTATCTAGTAATAGTATCTTTAATCATGCAACTATTACCATGGGTTTTATATCCTCTATATTGTAATCTTGCTACTGTTATTTAAATGTTTATCCAATTAATTCAACAAATAAGTTAGGTCACATTTAAAGAAAGTTTGCATTTATGCATATAAACTTCGTTGTTGTTTAATTGAAGGATTTTTTTTAATTATTTTTTCTTGTTCCTTCACTTACTCATCTTTAATTTGAATCAGGATAATGGAGAGATAAATGCATTTTTTGCTTTGTTTTTTAATGACAAAATTGTAATTTCATTGTAATGAAAATGTTGCACGTGTCATTGAAAATTACATTTTTCCTTGGTTTTTGATGTACTTGTCTCTCCATTAATGAAGAGGATCCTAATTCCTTTAATTTGTGATTGACTTAATCATGTATATTATTATATTCAACAATATGTGGCTGGTCGTGTGATAACGATCGAGAAAAGTAACTGCGGCTGAAAATGACAATGTCTTTTACTGCTTTATCACCCGAATGAGTACGAGGGAACTCAAAATTAATTCTAAACACATGTTACTGAACATATAAGATGTCCCAAAATGAACTATGTCTTCTTACTCAATAAAATTGCACCAAATAATATAATATATTATTTTATATTTTGTAACTTTCTTATCTCAATTAATGACACTTTTTCATTGGTTCAGGACACCATTGAAATACCAAATGGTACACCATATTTTCATTCTTGTTGTGCACTCAACTTTACCTAAATAATAATTAATAATAACTAATGCTGGCATTCTAAATATGAAAATTTCTAATTTGGGAAAGGAAATTTCATGTACTTTTTCTTGTTTTATTATAGTAAACTTGTCTAGTGAAGGGCCCAGTGGATGAGAATGATATTAGAAAATTTTGGAAGACATTTCATTGAATATAAGATCCATGAATAGAGATGGATGGAATATGATACCCTCAACAGATGATGCAACTAATCAGGGTAGTTTCAGGCCCCATACTCAACTAATATCAGTACTGTTTCTACAATGGTGGTGGTTGTATATTCAGTTATCAGACACACTAAAAATGGAAATTGCTATATCAAGTATCAACACTGTACCCCATTGAAAGTTGTAGGCCCTTGTTAAGTGGAGACACATTCATGTGCCATAAAGACAAATTCATCAAATATGCACCCTGGCATGTAGGGTGGATATGGGTTGGACTCAATGTGTAGGTGTTCAACAGAAGATACACTCAAATTAAAGAAAATTGGTTGTATATAACTAACTTGTTATTGATTGAGTTAGTTGGTATGTATTTATTGTGAACTATAAATTGCAAAATAAATTATCAAAAAAATGGCGAAGGAATATATCAACTTTACTATTTCAGTCCAACTCAAATTAATAATATGATATCATTTAAAACTACTAAAAGCCGACCAAAAAAATGTAAAACTACTAAAATGAATACCATACTATTAAAATCTAAAATTACAAAAAAAATTATTTTTGAAACAAAAAATCACCTCAAATAGCCAATTCACCCAACAAAGTATAAGAAATATAGCACATATATAAAAGCATCACATGATAGTAATGTAGCTTATTATATATACTCCACAAAGTATCACTCAATCTATTATTGTTTTAGGTTTTTTATCATTCATTAATTACACATATCACATTTTTTATTAATTAAGTATATTTGTTTACTCTTGAAAAATAAGTAAATCGAGTAATTTAGTTAAAATACAATACTATGTGATTTCTTAATCAGAGTACATTATATTAACATTAAACAACTAAAGATAAATAATGGAGGGAGCATATATTTCAATAATAAAATTAAAGTATATTACAACTTATGTTTATTACAACTGAATGTGTATAAAAGAATGGGCTTTACACTACACAAAATGACTAAACAATTTAATTTTGTCATAGGTATCCCCAATAACTAAACCAAAGTGAGAAATAAAAAAAATGTCAAGAACTAGGTATCCTATTGAAAAATTTCTCTAACAATAGCAGAGAAATTCATCAATGAAAAAGTGGATCAGGTGAACAGGTAGGTTTAACCTGTTATATATAAAGGGTCATTAGTTACGTTGTTTATATATATACTTGTCTATTTGAGTGTAACATACTAAGGATGAGTTGGATCAGGAGTTGATGGTTTTGAAGGACCTCGTGGAAGCAAGTGCAACAAAAGTTCATCCTGTAATGGTCTGCATGCTGCACCATATCGAGGAGAACCAACCAAAATAGCAAAGATGATAAAAACAACTATGAACAGGATCCTCTTGTAATTGTAAGAGATAGACATGTCTGATTTTGCTGTCGGTCCTCAAAACTTAGGAAAACAAATTGGCACAAAAAGAGATTTAACTTTTGATATATTATATGTGGATATGATGAATATTAATTTAAGCAGGTGGCCACACACATATATATATAGTGGTGCGAGCCATTGACTTGTGTGGTGAATTGATCAAATATTGATTTCAAGGTTGAAAACTATATAGCTAAAACGAGGTTGAACGAATCAAAGTAAAATAACTTGGACGCCAAAACATCCATCTGCCTCGAAACTGCTACATCCAAATCAAGTTTAATTCTTGATTATTGACTAAAATATGGTTCTCTCAAATATCATAAACCTAGACTAAGTAAGAAATATACTACAACTAATTTAATATTACTTTATATCCATTTTGTTTCAGTTTGTGGTGTCTTATAAAAACTTTGTTTCAATAACTAAGTACCAAAATATGTTTATCAATAGATTAGTGCACCACAACTAATCTTATGGAGATTCACTGTGATGGGAATAAGGAATTTAGATCCTTTCTAATTCATTGTTACATTGTTACATAGGCAAATTAATGTTTAATTTTCAACAAAAATTAAAAACAAATCTATTATCTCTTCATATTCTATTATTTGATTCTTTAGTAATGGAAATGAGTTGATTTAAAGAATGAGTTAGGATAAAGTCTTTTACTCTAATTAATAAGAATTTAATATTCTTTCCGTACTAGAATTTGAGGGGAATAAAAATTTCACAATTTTTAAAATTATTTAATTAATAATTCATCTGTAACTTACTTTCTTAATAATTCATTATTTAATTAATACATAATTAATTATTTAAAATTACAAAGATAGAGCATGATATCGACTAACTTTTACTTTTCTTATTTTAATGCTTTTGAAAAGTAGCCTTGGACTTATTACTTATTCAAATGAAGAAAAATGTATGGTAATCAACGAAAAAATTATGTTAATTATTGAGAAAAAACAATATGTCTGCTTCCCTACTTATCATCTTTTAAAAGTCACATGAGTGTAACAGTATCAGCCCAGAGTAAGGCCCGTTTATGTAAGGCCTATTTTTTTATAAATCAAATTCTTAATTACAAATCATATTCTTTATGTAAGGCCTGTTTTATTTTGTACACAAGGAGACCTGTTTTTTTTGGGCACTATATTTGTTTATAAGTATCTAATCCTTTTTTATTTCTTTTATGAATTAAGTATTTTCAATATAAAAGTATCTTAAACTATTAAATGGACATATTAACAACATTGAAATATATAATTATCTAGAAGAAAAATAATAATGAAATTATTTAAATTTTCTATATTGGATATTATTATCTATTTAAAATATTAAGTAAATTAGTAATATATATATATATATATATATATATATATATATATATATATATATATATATATATATATATAAACTTCTGTGCATATTAGTAAGTAAGATTTACGAGCTCCATTCCAATTATAAGTAGAATCTCTATTTTAAGGCCAGAACTTTAAGGAAAAAGAAATACTACTTCAACACAATTTCTCCATTTTCTTTGCTAAGCAATATCCAAATACAGTAGTTGTGGGGCAATAGCAGATGATGAACTAAACCTGCTCAGATCTTCACTTTTCTTCCTTGGAGAACATTAAGTTATAAGCTTAATATGAAAATATTCATGGATCATTCTCTCTCTCTCCCTCAATTTTGAAGTCTCAAAAGTTCTCTTTTAAGCGATCCATAATATGTAAGTCTTGCTCACTTATTCTCTCAGGACAAAGTAAAGATATTTTTATAACAGTATTTACATGGATCCATTTTCTTCTCTCAACAGGTAACAAGAGAATACAAAAAGAAAGCTCCATGGAAGGAAACTATGTGAGCAAAAACACTCATAGAGAGGACCATAGCTTTGGCTTTGAGGAGCATACACGGGGAACTTCATGGCCAGCAAGAAACTATGGTTGTAGCTTTTGCAAGAGAGAGTTCAGGTCTGCTCAAGCATTGGGTGGACATATGAATGTTCATAGAAGGGATAGAGCAAGATTAAGGTCTTCCTTATGTTCATGGGTTTCTGAGTGCCCTAAACCTAACCCTAACACCACAAAGCCTAATAACTCATCTTCTCCTTTATCCGATGAGCTTTTGAATTGCACACATCGCTCTCCACTTTATAGTCCTTATCTCACTCTGCCCTCTTCTGCCAGTGGAGATAAGAAACCAAGACTCGCGTCATCTTCGCAGCAGCTTTCTCCTTTGAGTCCTCAAAGCATGGAAATTAAGATGATGAGTAAGAACACAACAGTGAGTGCTTTTGATATTGAAGATTTGAAGGGTTGTGAAGAGGAGGATGAATGCAGGATTTCCAAGAATTGTAATGAGCATAACCTTACGTTGGAATTGCGAATAGGGTTGCTCAAACAAGAGGAGAAGTTAGATTTGGAACTTCGATTGGGGCATTAATTTCTAGTTAGTTATCTAGCTAGGTGCAGTTTAACAAATATATGGCGAGCATTGTAAGTTTGCAATTCCAAATCTGCTTAACAGCTTTTTCAAGTAATTTCTTTATCCATTCATGCTACATTGATTAGGTTTTCATACACACAACACACACACACACACATATATATATATTCTGCTTTTAATTTCATAACTTTATCATTAATTTTATGAGCTCTTGTAATTTGGTCACGTTAAAGCTGGACAGTTCTATCTCGTATAATTTGATTCCAGCTATTGGAAGGTTGATCCAATTAGGTGCTCAGAAAACCAACTTGGTGTTATGAACAAGTGATAGAAGTAAAGATTCACATGTCACAAAAAGGTGATGAATCTCCATGATGCCATTTTTTTTATAATGTTGTATCGATTTTATGAATTGGCAGTCAAATTTTGCTGTAGAGTCTTGATTTTCAGTCTCTTTAGGCTTTAACGTCTGAGTGTGACTGCCACAATGAGTATAGTTCTTGTAATTTAGTTTGGCTGAGGATGAATATTATGATTTCATATAAATGTGATTCATGAAAATTTATTCTTCAATTCCTTGGGACATGTGCTCACTGTCATTTTGTTTCTCAGTTTCATATTCTCATATTTCAAACCAATCATATTTTATCAAGTTTTCCATTTTTATGATTTTATTCTTAATTAATTGAAACTTTTTTATTGGATTGAGATACAATGAGACACCAAATGTTGAGATAAGTGATCACAACTACATTGTTCCATCTTACATTCTTAGTTGGAAATGCACTACAATATTGAATTAGAGATCATTGAGATGAAAAAATGTACTCCATATATTTATTTGTGCTTTAAACCTGAGTTTAATTTGTGACTGAGACCACAATGTTATGACATTTGATTGTAATTGTAACTGCATTAGTTGCACTTTTTCAATAAGCTAAATGCAAGGCTATTACAAATTTACAACTACAAAATCATGGTATTTATCATAAATTTTTAACGAGATTGTGTCTGTTTAAGTTTCAATAAACAAAATCATATTAAAATAAATTAACAGAACATTTTAGCTTAAATTTTAAAAGCTGTGTACTATGAAGTACTTGAAGACTCTAAGACTACAGTCCCTTATATAATATACTACACTAAACAACCTGCACTTCATTTTTCTTAGACAGTCGTTGCTGCTTTTCTTATATCAACTTTATTACTTAATTTTCACAACTAAAAGGATACTACATTTGTATATGATATTTTCACTTCGTGAATCATGAATCCAAAATTGATTGGATTGGTTTTTCCTTTGTACTTTGGTGGGGGTTTTATAGGAGAGGTGTATCACTTTGGCACCACAATCTTTTCTGTTGTATTGTTCAATCCGCTTTAACTCTGAAGTAACTTTTACTTAATTCCTTAATAATGTTTTACTTATCAAAAAAATCTTATACTAGTTTTATATCTTATCAGTGTGTTGTCCTGTAAGTTCAAAATTTATCATATCCCATATCTTGTATCTATATTTATGTTATTGTTTGCGTCTGGTACATTTTGATATGACCAAAAAATATAAGAACAAGAAACAATCATGTATAGGAATACGTAAGCATAATATAAATAGGAGTAGAATGAAAAGGAATACCCAGAAGTGATGTCAGGATGAAGGACATTCAACATGTTATGAATATGATGTCTTTTTCAGATAGATAGAACTGTTGAACACAGAACAAAGAGAATATAGAGAAAGCAAAGGGGAGAGAGATAATCAGATCCAGATGAATACTTTGCAACATAGTCTAGTACTCTAGTTCAACTTTATAGATAGATATAGATTGAAACTCAACTCATTTTCCTTGTCCAATTTATTCAAAGTGGTAGTTTTAGTTCAACTTTGCATGTTCCCTATGTCATGTCCCTCCATACCATGATGACCTTTCCCTAAACAGAAACTCTTAGTTTTTTAGAGTACCAACCAAAACAAGAAATGCTTCTTTCTCACTCTTGATTGGTCTGTGAAACTCACTACCCAAAGATTAAATTAATTTAATGTTTATTGTAATTGCATTGGAATGAAACTAGAGTGTACCATATAGAAGAGGGGTTTAGGCTCTACTTCACATAATTAACTAATAAGATAACTAAAAGTTTGTAAACCATCTGAAAGCACATAAGCTATGAGTTGCAGGTTGATAAGTTATCATCTTGTATCAAAGTTATTTAAAGTATAAACTCATAAGTTATTTGACATATAAGTCGTAGATTTATCAAATATTTATAACTATTTGAAATATATAAAATCACTTTCCAAACATCAATGAATAACTTATTTTTATCAAAGAAATTATTAATTGAATAACTTGTAAGTTATTTGACATCCTTACAAAAGCATACTATTAGCTTAGAAAAATTGGAGAAGTTGTAGTACATGTTGAATGATGTCACTAAAGAACTAATGAGAAATGAAGGAAGATGGAGAAGTATAAGTGTACAACAAGTGGTGGTAAAGTGTAGTAATAATGAAAGAAGAAAGAATGGGATAAAGTAACCTAGTAGGTGCACGTCACAATTCTCTACCATTCATTCATCTCTCATTTACTTTTCCTTCACCCAAACCAACTTTGCCATCAAAGACTAGTCACCCACCACTCTTCCCAAAACAACTACCTTAATTTGTCACCATATATAACTTGTGGTTTTCTCTCACCTAATATACACTTCAAAATTTTATAGATAAAGATAAGTGTGGATGAAAGGAAAGAGAAACAATTAGTAAAAATTGTATGAATAAGGTGATAAAATAAGTAGCATTCTTTGTTCCCTTTTGTAGCCAACTAGCCATGGCACTCATTCTTCGAACTTAGGTTCTATATACTTCCGGTCCAGGTCTTTCATTTGGGCCTCATGGTGTTGTGGGTTACTTCACTAAAAAGAAAACAAGTCCAATTCTCTTGCAAGCACAGCAAACCAAACAAAGTTTGTGTTGGAACTGGGAAATATACTTAAAAAAAATGCTATTTTCACAACCTACATATATTCATATTAACTTTTAGATATTCTGATGATGAAAAATATACATTCACCTTAATCAAAGGGAAGTCCAAGTATGAGCAGATTATGAATTTACATTTTGCACAAGTGTGGATGAAATATACATTCATCTTTCATCCAGACTACATAAAAATATGATGGTTGACACTTGACACAGTAAATTATAGATATGGTCATTATTCAATGTCTGTATAAAACATCTTTACAGTCTTTTAGTAACACTAATTACAGTAACAGAGCAAGTAGCCTCTTCTGGACCAATTACTTAGTTAAATAGTATATTATAAGCAAAATCACCACAAAGGATGCAACAAGCGAAAACATTCTTAGGCTGAATTTTGTCAAATACATATTTGGATAAATAAATGTTTGATCGGAGAGGGAAGACAATTACAGGCAGCTATGAGAATGAATGAATGTCTTATGTGAATAAATTTAAAAATTAATTACATGTTATATATAAGTTTAAATAAAGATAGCTATAAAGATGTCAAGTGTATGTTATTATATATATTGGACGTTGAAACAGAGTCCAAATTAAAGTAGCTCAATGCTTCAATCTAAGGGTCTAGCTAACCTAAATTTCCATTTGAAAAATAAGTATTGTATTGCCTCTTAACAAAATAAATGTCTCCTTACAACCCTACATATGTACCTCCCATGTCCCCCATTCACATTTCTTATAAGACACTTCCCTTCCTTTATGTCCCTTGTTCCCATGATCTAACAATAAATCATTCCCATACTCCTCTAATTTTTGCACCATTTCCTAGTGTACCCGTGTGCCTAAAACTCATTTATTCAGTTTCTCACATAACATAATAGTAATACTATATACAACAACGTAAGATCATGGATTTTGCAAGTGGAAATGGCACTGGCTCTAGCACTGGATCTCCATGTGGGGCATGCAAGTTCCTTAGACGAAAGTGTGCACCTGATTGTATATTTGCTCCTTACTTTTCTTCTGAACAAGGGTCTGATAGATTTGCTGCTATACATAAAGTGTTTGGTGCTAGCAACGTTTCAAAGTTGCTCTTGCATATACCAGCTAATGATCGATGTGAAGCTGTAGTTACAATTACTTATGAAGCACAAGCTCGTATAAGAGACCCTGTTTATGGTTGTGTCTCCCATATTTTTGCCTTACAACAACAGGTACACACACTTACAAATTAAGATCATCATCACAAGTTATATAATAAAATTTTCAATCTCTATTATATATTCATGAATAGGAGAAGTTCATAGCTAACTTGCTCTGTGAATGAGTTGAGGTTAACTTCTAACAGTTAACATTTGTGGTTACCCATTCCTCAAGTTCTTTCTTGTGTTTTTTAATATATTGGACATTTGGTTTTTCTTGTTTGATGTGTTGGTAGGTTTGGCTTCTATGAATCTTCAAGAGCCAATCCAAGAATATTGTATATTGACTACTAAGTATATATGCAAAGTCAAGAATATTATAAAGGAAAATGTAGATTTGATCACTTTTCCAATAAAATAATTATGAAAAAATGGTGCTAGAAAAATTAGTGTAAGAATATTGTTACTCATTTAAAAAGGGTAAGTTAACATCTCATAAAAATTGACTTTAAACAATGAAGGGTAAGTTAGCATCCCTTGATAATTCATATCATCTTGTTAATTGGTGATGATTCTTAATTCTTCTTTTGGCTTAAATGAAGGTGGCATGCTTGCAGGCTCAACTGATGCAAGCAAAGGCACAAGTGGCACATCAAAACCTGATAGAGAATCAGTGGTCAGGGAATGGTACTGGAGTATCAACACTCAATCCATTTGGTCCAACTTCCATGATGAATCCTATATCTCCACAGAGTTCATTTGAGTCATCAATTGATCATAGAAGCACCAGTGATGGAATGAGCATGCAAGATATGCAAAGCAGAGAAGATTCCTCATTCCAAGATTGGGCTAAGAAAATATCATATAACAATGACTTTGGTGAGCTCCAAGATTTGGCACTCAGGATGATGCAGAGGAACTATTACTAGATATATAGTCTGCTAGCTGATGAGCTAGAATCTGTCTTTGTTAACTCTAAAGATGTTCCCTTCAGTCTGATTTTCAGGGATTATCTTTGCCTAGTGTTGTAAATACTGAGAGTGTCAAGATGAAAACTTAAATGCCATAAATCATAAGCCTAAACTATGCATTTGGCTTTTCTGTTTGTGGGTTCAATCTAGACCAAATTCATTTTTGAGTAAAGACTTATTTTTTTGTATTTCAATTTTTGCATGTACAAACTTAGGGTTTAGGGTAAAGACCTTTGTTTAGTGTGTAAATAATGTAGTTTTATCTGAACTATACTTGTGTGACCGTGACACATGAAGACCTGACTGAGATGCATAAGGCAAAGGTACTATTGGCTCGAGCACTTGGCACACTTGCCTCAGCATTCGGCGCATTAGAAAGCCTTTGACCCATAAAAAGTTATTTAGCATCTTTAATCATTGTTTTTAGATATCTGGCCTGGGTTTAATTTCTGGGAAGTTCTAGAATGTTTCATTAGGAAATAGTAAGTTAAGTTTGTTAGGTAGTTGGTAATTAATATCCTATTTTAGGAAAGTGACTTCGAAAACAAGTAAAGTTGGGAAGCCATTTCATCTTGTATAAATATTTATCTAAGGCACTTGAGATTAGTAAGAATGAGGTTTATTTTCATAACAAATTTGTGATGCACTTTTATGAAGTACTCTTCCTTATTATGATCCACCTATTTTCTCTTTCCAGTATATATCAATTCATGAGTGATTTTAGTAACTAAATAAGTTAATGTATTTAGAAATTTAAAAAAGTCTTATAAAAAAGAAGAAGAAAATGAATCTCTTAAAATGATGATGAAATAATACTATTGTGGTGTTTAAAAAAACAAAGGAGGAGGGGGAGGAGACCAGGATGTGATCATCCATTGTGTCACTTATGATTGATTGAAAAACATATTCAAGTTAAAAATTTAATAGTTAAATATATTTTGTCTAATCACAATTAATAACACATAAAATATTACAGTTTGTATGACAATAAATATGTACCATAAAATGCTCCCACTTTTATGTTGCAATAATTTGGAAACTAGGAACTCAAATCAAAGGTATTCAAGTTGGGCCATCTTTAGATCCAAAAGAAATGTCCTCTTGGTTGTATTGAAGAGACTTATTTTTTAAGATTTAGTTTTGGCAAAGCAAGATTCTAGAGAGGACTTTGATGCTGTCATTAAAGGGAAGCAGAAGCTTAACAGACCCCACTTGACTCGGTAGGTTTACCTAACATTAGTATGTGCTAATTAACCATATGCTAAACATTTTTTTATTCACACAATTAGATACTGTGTCTCATCGGTTAATGCATATGTTACTCAGTACTCCTTTTTTGTAAGTTATGACTAATTCACATATATTAAAAAATAATATAAATTTATTAAAAATTATATTAACATTTTAAAATTAGGTCTTGATTCATTTATGAAGATTTGAAAGATTGTTGGAACAACACCATTTGCATTACACTCTACCGTTAATTGTTGGTGTTAAAGTGTTATACCAATTTCATTCTTAATTTCTTCAGACCTCACTCAGATGTGAAAGTTAATACTACATGCAAAATCTCAACATTTTGATGTTGCTTATTCTCCTTAGGTGACTCATGGTTTCAATCATGCTACTAGAAATAATGGAAGATAAAAATATACATTCCCGTAACTCTTATTCGGCCATGTTTTCATGTTTTGAAACCTTTGTTTTTATTTGGCAAGTTAGTAGGGTAGAGCCATTAATTTGACTAAATCAATAATGCAATTAGTTCAATAAACATATTGTGGATGAGGGTGACACTAAAGTGATAATCAAATAAATAAAATAGTTGTGATGATGAGAAACAGACAAAAATAGAGGAAGTGTACTATATATCAAATTGATTCGTTCTTGAACAGTGTCATTCATGTGACACCGAGCTCCCAAATGTATTTGAAGTTTATGTTAACTTAATCATGAATTGTCTAATTGGAATTTTAGTTAATTACATAATAGATCAAGTAGGTTATCGATCATTAACTGGAAAGCAGTATTCTTTCTTAATTATAAGAGTTTTATTTTCTTGCAATCATTGATCATCTTCTTTGCAAAATGAGTTTTATATTCTTGATTTTCGATTGGACTCACTCGACCTTGGTTATTTAAAAAAGTGGCTTATCAAGAATGTAGAAAGTTATGACCCTGACAGAAGAACTATAACTATAGCAGAAAGATCTCCTATGTGAGGGAGTAAGATCTAAGAAATTGAATTATTATAAATTTATTATAATTGCAGGCCACTGAAGGCTATTTTTTAATTTATTATTAAACTACATCTATCATGTATGAGTAAATAACTTCAGTCAAGCTGAGACATTTGATTTATTGAAATATGTTCATGTCCATCACATAAAAAGTATAGTCTCTCGAGTGAACCAGCAAAAAAATTCTATAAATTGTCTAAACATTAAAAAAACGGCAAAATAGAAAAAGGAGAATTAAAGTATGAAAGACTTTTCGCTGTGGACTCCAATTAGTACATGTATATACTCCATAGTCTTAATTATTTGCACCTGGAAAGGACATTATTCCAAAGAACCATTAACTCCAAAAGATTTTTTTTTATATTAATACTAGGGGAGGGATCCACTTCTTGGTTTTATTATCATTTACTTTTAAATAAAGGTAATACAAATGAAATATAGATGATAAACTGTTTGTGTATGGATTTTCCCATCTTTAATGGGAATCTTTTTCTTCCCCTTTCCTTTATTCCTATTACTTGGCCTGAATCTGCTAGTGCTTCCTGACTCCTTAATGGTTAAATGAATGAAGTCATTCTTAATTTTCTTTAACCTCCCTTCCTCCTGAACAAGCATGGCCTTAACTTCCTGAAAATTCCATTTTTCCTTTATGGTGTTATAATTCACCTGGAATTGGCCAAACTCAACAGGAAGAGAGTTAATGATGAACTGTACTAAGAATGCTTCTGTCACCTCCATTCCCATGCCTTTCATTTTTGTAGTCAGATTTGTCATGCTAGTTACATGATCATGAATGGGCTGCGACCAATCAAACTTCTTGGTCGTCAGCTCTGTCATGAGATTTCCCACCACAGACTTATCAGTAATGTCTGATTGGGAGTACTCCTTGATCATTCTCATAAATTCCCTTGCATTATCCGTCTTAGGCATAGACGGTTTGACATTGTCAGAGATTGACATTTTCATCAAGCTAAGGCTCAACCTGTTTGACCGCTCCCAAGCCTCATATAGAGTCTTGTCTGCCTCCGAGCTTGTCTCAGTTATGGTTGGCACATTATCCATAATGATGGCCAAATCCAACTCCATTACACCCAGTGAGAACTGGATCTGTTCGGACCAATCAGCATAATTCAGTCCGTTGAACTTGACACATCCATTGACTAAGGCGAATGCATTGAATGAAGCTGTAAAAAGACATGCTCACATTTTAGTGCTTTGAATAAACTTTTATGGATTCAAACTAAACTTTTATCAATGCACTTAATTTATCTTTGGATAAAATTTAAATGCATTAAACCTTACTAATGATGTCTCATATTATTCTTTAATGGGTAATTACTCATACATTCTAACATGCATGTTATCTTTGGATAAACGAGCACAAACAAGTATGTTTAAAACTTTAATGTCATTAAATACAAGCAATAATCCACCTTTGGGTGATCAAGATATGCGTTATAATTAATGAACAAACCCAAATAATTATCCTTATGACTTCATAATCTTAATTACATGCAATGATCCACCTTTGGGTAATCAAAATATGCATCACAATTAATAAACATCATGTACATCATATACAAGCATACATGGAATAAAAACAGTAACATGGAATAATAGCCTCTGTTTTAATAGCATACAAACAGCAACATGTAGTTTAACAAACAAACATAATTAATAATCCACCTTTGTTTAGTGCAATATTTTGTGGACCAAATATTGCACTGTTCCTTTAGAATCCATAATTATGCCAATAGAGACATGGCTTACTTTGGATAAACCATTCAAAGATGGTTTCCAACCTTAAAATTCAACGTGATATTTCCAACCTCTCATTAAACAAAATATTGCACTGTTGAAACACGTGGATTGATAGCCTAAATTCAATTAAGCATGGCAATGTTTTATCACATTTCATTCTTCAGATTTGGTTCTACATTTGTAAATTGCAGATCTGATGCAACTTAACCAACTGGAAAAGTATATACATCTAAAGTACATTGAGACAAATATTAAAAGATACACCTTAGTTTAAAGACAAACTCAGATTACATTGAAATAGATAATATTTGTCAGGCGTAAAAGCACAAAGAGAGCATTGATTTCAATTTAGTCAAAATTTCATCATTCAATTTCATTAATACAAGGAATGTCATAATGTCTTTAACCTTATACTCTGATACCAATTGTTAGACTTTTATAAAATACTTTTCATGAGCCTTTGATGGTTCATAAGAACTCTTTAATTAGGATCTTGACATTATGACATTCACATGTGATAAATGAAGAGATCAATGAATATCTGGTTCCATAGCAATATATCTTCTAATGCACTTTCTGGTTGCCTTTCTGATTGTCTTTATTCTCACCTCTCCGTCTTCCCTTTATGCTTTCCTTGATGATTAGGAACTCAGTTTCCTTCCTTCTCTATATGACACTTTTCTTAATGCAGCCACTAATGCCTTGAGTTCTCTCTATGTTTGTTTCTGGTTATGAGATAGTAAAATAGCATAGCATTCTTTCTAATATGTGAGTGTTTCTCTTATAGAAGGAGAGTAGAAGGAGTTGTAACTCCTCCTCTATCATGGAAAAACTTCCTATGAAGTGAGAGGGGAGGGAGTTACTCATAACCCCCACTAGTTTGACTCATGAATTGCCAACCATCATCACATTAGGCACTTTAATTCAAACTAGTAACTTCTAAACACATGGACCACTTGATTGCTGAAATAATCTAACAAAAGAACCATTAGTTTAAGTCCAAAAGATTTTTTTTTATATTAACACTATATCATCTATCATTTATTTTTATTATCATTTACTTTTAAATAAAGGTAATACAAATAAAATATAGATGATAAACTGTTTGTGTATAAATCTTTACAATGTAAGTGAATAAATATTACACTCTTAGTTTCATTTGAGATGATGACCATGATTAATGACGTCACAGTAAAAAGTAAAAGTTGTGCAAAAAAAGTCTAATGGAAACAACATAAAGCACATAAATAAAATTCCACTCGTCTTTATTTAATTGATGGGTTGCTAGGTACATAAAAAGGAAACACAAATTAAACTTTTTACAAGAGGGTGTGGTATATCTTTCTTGAATACTCAGCAAGTTATGTTTCAATTAGGGTGAGCTAGACCCGATGCTATCCGTTGATCTGATATCATCTGATAATGATCTGATCTAAATAGAGTTGAGTTTTGTCAGGTTTAGAGTCAAATTTGGGTTCAAAAATTAGATTCAAACAATATTTATGGTCAGGTCACAAACGTGACCCGATCCAATCCATCCCATGATTACTTACTCATTATTGTTTTTATATGTATCTATTCAATTATGTAAAGAGTAATGACACCCATTTGATCGAAAATATTATTGATTCTATAATTTTTTATCATATATATGATTAACAATATATATATACATACATAATTTTATATATCAAACCATAATAATAAGTAACACTGATAAGTTAAGGTTTTATTTAAAATAAGTATATATTATATTTAATGAGGTATATGGTCGAGTCAAATTCAAAGGTTGACCAATCGATATTTAGGGTCTGATTAGTTTCAGATCTAGGGCTGAGTTCAAAAAAATGACCCGACCATTATTTAAGACTGGTTAAGGAACAAGCCTTATCCGGTCCAAGCCAACCCATGGTGATCCCTAGTTTGAATATACATTAAAAAAATAGCTTTTGTTATGTACTAGATGAAGTTGTTATATGATTTTATCCTAGTGAGTTTGCTTTATTTGGGCTACATGATTAAGTTAAAGAATATTTAGATTGATCATCACAATGTTAATAAAAATATAATTGATTTCTTTTTTACTATCAAGGGAGACATTTGTTATCTATACTAAAAAAAACTTATAATTAATACATAAAGGCACTTATGAGGTTTTCTTCTTTTTTCTAAGGAAAAAATAATCTTGTGTTAATTCTGGTGAGGTTTTCTTAATATCAAGATTTTCTTAACAAGGTTTCCTTAAAATCAATCCACGATTTTTTTGGCGAGGAACAGTCCATAGATTTAATTAAAAAGGAAAGTATTGTTTCATTTTTTATAAAGCATTGCTTAGATTTTGTAGTTAAGAATATTCAAAATTTCAAATAGGAAAAAAAGAAAAGCGTAAAGGCTACAGTGTATTTATTTATTATCCAAGATTTGAAGTCGACCACCCGTGCAACCTTAGGAAAGCAATGACGTGCATTAGTGATTAGACTGACGATATTCCTCATTTCTTTCTTCAATTTTTAAGTTTTCAAATTGTTTCACCACATAATAGTCTAACTTTGTATCATCCGTATTTTCATTGAGTTTAGATTTACATCCATCCCAAGTAGTAGTTTTTATGCCAAATTTTATTCCTAATATTTGCCTACTAGTATGTGAAAACAAATCTAGTGTGTACTTTTTTTAAACACGATCTTCAATTTTATTGGATGTCACATGTCAGCATTTGTGCTCAGTATATTTATATTTTAATCTACATTTCAATATATATACCTTTATTTTGATTAGAATAAAAAGGTGAAGTAGTTGGGATGAAATGAATAAATACAGCAAATATTTTTATTGAGTAATCTCGAGGAATACTCATTCAAGAAATATATATTCAAGTTGAATTGAAAAATAATCTGAGTTCTATATTTCGTGTTTGTGGTTTTTCTGCATGGCTAACTCAACTTAAAAAACAACCTCAGAGAATTAGAGATGCACCAATATCTACAAATACTATTTTACTCATATTCTCATTCAGTTTGGGACCATTTTAACACCTACCACTCGGTAATATTCCAAAGATTTCGCAACAAATTTGTGCTTTTCAATTAAAAATATATAGGGATTGTACCCTTTTTTAATAAGACAAAAGTATTATTGTTTGAAGTACAAGAGATATTCAGCCCATTAAATCTAAATAAAAATGGTATTTATTACGTCAAAGTTTCCAGATATATAGCTAGTTTGTTCACTCTTTAAAAAATGATTATAATAAGTGTTTTTGACATCAAAATGATTTAAATCAAAAACTCTATATATTGTATTTGGTTACAAGCTTCATAATTAGTGTTCTAGCTTTTCTTTTCTATCTTGCTAGAAATGATTTTGTCAGAAGGTAAAGAATTTGATTTCTCTCATATGGGATTTTTTAAAATCCTAACCAAAGAAGTGATACATGTTTTTTTAATTAAAAAAAAATTGACGTTGGTAAAAAATCACACACACACTTAATTAGGATGTTCGCTATAGGGCCATAAAATAAACCAATAATTTAGCCCACACAAGACTAGATTTTCAGTTACCCCTATCTATACACTACTATATATATATTAGTATTCTACTTACCAGAATTACTTTAAACAAAACAATTTAAGATGCAATGGAGGGGTTTCCATTAATTCCAATCATATAATCATCTCAACATTTCTATCTTTCCTAGCTTATTTATATATGGCAACAGAGTAATGCATGGTTCATAATATGGAGCAACAGTTCAAAATTGATAGTGTTATCTTCAAGAATTTCCTTGGTGCATATTCTGATCTTAAATGAAGCTTAATATGATTGATTGTAACCAAAAGCAATTGAATGAAGGTCATCCACGTCATGAAAGTCCCACTTCCCTCTATTTGTTTGCATGTTATTATTATAGGACATGGTGTTAGAACTCTCATCAAAGCTAGAAAATGAGCTACTTTCTTCAATGGACATTCCTGAATTCTCATAATTCTCCATAGGGCTTAAATCCATGACAGTATTATTGTTCACGTAGCATTGTGTTTCTGATGAATTATGAGACAAATTAGGAAGAAATTCTGGCCCCGGGTTGGAATTTTCCACCTGGTGGAACCAACTTTGAAGATCTTGGGGGAAAGAATTAGTTGTAGGTTTCTCAAAGTATTTTTCATTGGCTGGGGCATTGAGGCAATTCGGTGCTGATTGTTCTTTGAGATAAGATAGCTGTGCTTGTAAATTGATCACCTATAAAGATCAAAACAAAAATAGTTCCATCCATTAATTAATAGTACAAACCACAAATTTTCTAGGGTTTCCAATTACAAACTATTATGAAGTTTGGTCTTTAAAAACGTTCAATACAGTATTTTTGTTTAAATTGTTTCCAATACAAATCATTGATAACTGGAAATAAAATGAAAAGTAGATATTATTAATTAAATAGAAAACATTGAATAAACCTCCTAAGTGTTTTAGATTGTGGTTCAGAATCATAATTGAAGCTCTAATGTTGTGATTTTGGCATTTTCCACTGCCACTTTACAATCATAATATTATGGTGGCATCAACCAAATTTATCTACTATTATTGAACCACAGTTTAAAACCTTTAAGAGAGGGTGAAAAACCTGTTGTTGGAGTGTGAAAATATGGGAAACACAACCATAAATTGGATCTTGAACTCTAGCTAGAGCTTCATATGAGATTGTGACCGCTGCTTCACAACGGTGACTTACAGGGAGATGAGCTAGGAGCTTTGAAACATTGCTTGCACCAAAGACTTTATGAATTGCTGAAAAATGTGTAGCACCTTGCTCATGGCAAAAGTAAGGTGCAAAGACACAACCCTTCACACATTTCCTTCTCAAGAATTTACAAGCTCCACAAGGAGAACCACTCATCTTGGCTTTTTTCTGCGTTTGAGGGTTTTGGTTATTTTTTATTATCTTACTCTTCAGGTTTGTGTGAATCATAATCACTTAATAAACATCTTTATATACACCGAAGCAAGAGGAAGGGATGGATTAGAAAATTGAATAGTTAATTTCATCTGTTCCCTTATTGGCCTACAAGGTTCATTATTTTTCTATATATTAACACTATCATCTCCAATCCTAAATTTTATTTTTCTGAAAAAATTAGATTCCGTTCAACATACTTATAAGACAAACGACCTAGCAATAATTAAACCCATTGTGTTTGATGATTGGATATATATCTATCTGCTCTTGTACTTTGTTTTCTTGATATAAAAAGTTCTTTTAAGAAAAGTAAATTAGTATGTTTATTTCTAAATTAATAATTACACTTGTCTAATGATATATTATCAGCATGTACTTTATCAAAATAAAAGTAAGTTCATTTTATTTGATGTCTTGGCAAGACATGATACTATGATAGTGAATTATAAGTCGCTCAATATATTAATTTTACTAAAAGTGATCTTGTAGTCTTATTTGGTTATTGGGTATTTTTAGAAAAATTAGTAACTTATAAGCTCTGAATTGAAAAGCCTTATTATTAACCTTTAACCTTTGGTTTTTCAGCGCTCAAGTGAACTTTTATTTAGCCTTCGACCAATTTTTTGCAGCTAAATTTGTCAATCATATACAATCAATTTAAATGAATTATTCCTTTCTAAATAATATATGCATGACTAGTAATTTGCTTGTGATAGCCGCTAAGACATTTATTTGACTACTTATGTACACTTGACCAAGATAACATGAGAATAGAATCAAAAATGACTTAATAGTTGTTAACTGCTTAAAAACTACTTGTTACAGCTTTATTATTGTAACTTATTTACTAATTAATTATTGCGAGCGCTGTTGTTTTTCCTAGACAAAGTTTTTATTTGAAAGAAATTGGAAGCTGGGATTTTCAGCCGAGAATTTTCTTAATTGTAACATATGTTAAGTGACATAGCAAATCCAAAATTTTAAGAAATAAAAAATAAAAACAGCCGTAATTTTTAATAGATAAAACAGCATTAATATCGAACCATCATTTTCACTTCTCTTGCACATTAATTTTGTTAACTGAACTGGAATCTTAAATAAAGATTGTAAAAACTGACAAATGCATTGTCATATATATAACTCAGATAATTTTCATTGATTTAGATCTTAGATCATTATGTTTATAAACTGGAAAATATTAAACTCTTGTTATAAAAAAATGTTAATTACAACCCCTATTATATAATTGGTATCTAATATGCAAATTATCCAATAGATGATAGGGCTGTAAACTTTATATTTGAATGTATTTCTTTAATAAATTGCACAGAATTGCTTGTCTACCAGTATGCGATAAAAGAATTTAAAAGAATGCTCAACTGTAACCCAAACACAATTTTTTTCTTTTTCCTTTCCGTGTTTAGTACAGTTTCCAATACATGTACGACAATAAATTTGAAGTAGGTATCCCTAAAGTGCAGGTCTCCACTCCATTATTACGGTAAATATATAGAAAAATCAAAAAATAATTATATTCTTATTCTTTTAACTTATATTGATATTATATTTATATATTTAATATCTGTCATTTCCAATAATAGAGAGGAGCCTCTTTCCGATGACCTATATAAGGGCTATTATTAATGAAGTAACTTGACTGGTATTTTTAGCCAGAACTGCCCAGAGAAAAACAAGAAAGTTAAGCACATAAATCCAGTAAAAGCGTCCCCCAATGCAAACACTATATTGATGAATAATAAAAACTTAATTGAACTTTTTTCCCATCAAGACAGGGGCTTATGTCTAAATGTTTCCCATTAGGGCAATATAACTACCTCTACTGCTTGGCTTAGCACATTGGACCAAACCCATTAACCCATATTAGAATGTTAGATGAAAATAAAGGTAAAGGCAAAGTTCATCCATGATAAGTATTTGGACTACTACTGTATGAGTATGTCATGCCATCTCACTTCAATCCACCATAAACTTCGTGAAGTTGATATTTTTAAATATGTCTCTAAAACACATGCATCACATATATATAGAGAGAGAGCTGTAAAATTTTCAAAATGAGTTTATCTTGCTGAACCTTTGACATAATACATATGAATCACTATTTTACCACTAAGAATATAACTATATACTAATATTCTCCCCTAGTCTTTGAAATTGTTTAAAGCTGGTTGGTCATGGCGGTTTGTGGAGCAATATTATTAACAAAGAGTGCAAATACTCATTCATAACTTTCAATCACTTTCTTTTGTCCAATATAGCACTAACATGTAGGCCTCACCCAAATGTACAATTTATGAGTCAGACCGAGTTAATTAATCATTCCACCCCAACAAAGTACAATAAAGAGTAATAATCCTTCTTTAGAATTGCCAGTAGCCTGTGGCAAGAAAATCTTCATGTTATATCTATAGTGAGTATGACCACGAACCCAAAAATAAAACCGATGCAATCACTATGTTCCAGATATCATCGATTATATATATATATATATATATATACATATTTTAATTCTGCTATCACAGTTATAATGTAAATCTTTTTACAAGAAAGTAACAAATTATCAGAAACCAATTCTTTAGTGACATACTTATCATTCCTTAAATAAAGTCGCCCAAACTATGTAAAACACACTTATTTATACATGAAGATTTTTTTTTCGCCTTTCCCTACCCACTTTTGAATAGAGATGGTAAAATGGGATGTCCATTTGTTAGTATATTGTTTTAACCAATAAAATTATATATGATGCCCTTTTCAAAACAAGCTAATATGTACAAGGTAAAAGGTACTGACGAATATTGATAAATAATTAAAAAAATCATACAACAAAAGAAATTAAAAAATAGTTGGGAGAAAAAGTTTTAAAAATATCAAATAGTAGTAAAGAAGAGAAAGAGAAAAAGGAAGATGATATTCATATTTTATAAAATAATATTTTGTGGACACGCGTAGCACAAAAACAGGTTCTCATTTGCTTAACAGGTAATTATGAAGCAGGCGGGTTTCTGAATCCAACTCTTTACTTCCTGTACGACTTTGTCGCTATTCTTTGACATATTTTAATCAATTCTTCTAAATTAATCTGCAAATAGTCATAACATAATAACATATATTAACAAGTATTTAGCAAATGCCGTAGTTTGCCTATGTCTTTATTTGGTACATAATGCCCCACAACAATGTTTTTGTCAAGGATGATAAATCCCAAAGTGTTATGCATGTTCTACCCTACTCTTCCATACCCCAAAAATATTGTGCAGATATTCCCAATTTTCAGTGCATATGTAAATCTTAAACCTTTTAATTAATTTGTGTTCTTTTCTGGCTTCTCATTGGAAAGATAGAAATGAAGTACACTTTATACATGTGAAGTTGTCTTTGGAGGAATATGCTTTGAAGAGAAAAGTCTTTTATATAGTGTCCAAAAGAGGCATCTATAATCCTATTGGCTTTCCAATTATCCCCCACCCCACTTAATCAAGAGACTTAATCTTTTTTTGTTACTATGCTTTTAATTTATTAGTATTTTTTGTATTATCAAAGTATCTCTTACTTTTTGTTACTATGCTTTATTAGTATTTTTTGGATGTGTGATTGTTCCTTCCAATAAGTGACGCTCTCGGGAATTGAATATTTAATCTTTTGATCATTGTGAATATTTAGTGGGACCTTATATCATTAATTTATTAGGATTTGATGAGGAAGATTGTTTATTGATAGGTAAGATACAAATTATTTTACTCTTCAAACATTGGGAGCTACCCTCCATTTTAAACAAAACTTCACCTAAAAATAATGAATATAACAACCAAGAGTATATATTAATTTTCACATTATATATTATTGTTTACATTATAAACAAATTCCCAATTGTTGACACCCATGTCTCATATTCTATAATTTTTCCATAGTTCTGCTATCCAAAGTACTCACCAAAGGTGTAGAGTGTTTATAATCAATGATTCAACTGTAAAAAGATGTTGCGCTGCAAATTCATTGTTCTTTATTTCTTCTGTTATTAGTAACTTTCTCCCTCTCCGTATCCTTCTATACAAAATGCCATATCAATATTCAGTAATAGGTATTTAGTGTCTATTTTACTCAACATACACAACATACTTCTTTCCTTATAATTTAGCGTGTATTTTCTAAATTACTCAACATGGACATAATCTACCATTTCCTAGATGTTTATTATTTTTAATTTAATTTGATATGAGTTTTTATGTCATTTACCAAGATAATAAGTATTTAATCTATTGACATAGTAATTAGAATAACTATTAAGAACTATAGGAGAATCTAAAAATTATTTAACAGCCAAATTTATTTTAATTATAATATCTCAACTCAAAATAAATCACAAATATGGATATTTGTGGTAGAATAATTGATTAAACTGCTTATACATAAGACAAAACTATGCACGTGTCAGTTAGAAGTTAAGATAAACCGTGGTCAATCTGATAGAGTAGAAATAGGGTCTAGCTAGCTAGGAAGCTATATGTATCTAGATTGAATAAGATCACAAGATATCATTCAATCATACATGACCAGGTTATAAAAATTGTTATCTTATTTGGTTTGCACGGTGTAGGAGAAAGGGATATTTATCCATAATTTTAATATTTTCTAATTAATCAAACTTCACAAAATAATATTAATATATTAATTTATGTTTTTTATGATTTTTTTTTGTTAAATGAGTATTTCTAATATATTTGAGATATAAAATGAGACATAAAATGAGACATATTATCCTTGTTCGATTGTTGTTGGTGTGTTGGAAAGTGATGTTGACAAGTGTCTTAGCAAGACCAATCAAACCGACACTAATGCACGTTTGTTGATGATAATCACCAGATATCTAGGGTTTGGATGTTCCTCTTATATTCTTCTCAATATCTACTTGAAGAAGACCAAAAGTAATTCCATTCATTATTTTTCTTACATATCATTATAAACTAATGATGAATATCCTTTTTTCTTACACATTACATATTCCTGATCCACAGTGAAGAGAATCATTTACCAAATGTGCTATTAGACTAATTAGTTAACTATTTTTTTGTCAATGAGCTTAATTATTATGTTACGTCTTTGTGCAACTCACCTAATAACAGAGTCAGTTAATTAATTTCATATATACTACAGTGCAACATGGCTAATGAGAGTTAAATGTAATATTATATATTAGCTAATTCGGCCATATCTCAAAAAAATCTATGGTGATGTAACTCAAAAGCGACTAGTTTTAGAATTTAGATGTTAACCAAAGGGCTTCTGGACCTAAATAATGCCAACTACAAAAGAATATGGAGTTACTTGATGATTTAGAAACATCTGAAGAAAGCTTCATTTTCAAGATGATTATATAAACTAATATTAGAAATACAATATAGCTAGTTTATAATACTTTATACACACTAGTATAATCACAAATTTAAAATAAAATAAAATGTAGTTTGAAGAGGGAGCATTTATTCAAAGCTGAATCATGATACATATGGAGGGGCCAGTTTGATGTATTAATTGAGATAAATTAGAAGAACAACGTACCTGGGTTATCATTTCAAAATGGTCAACAAAATCTCCTGAGAGGGATGGGAATCCTCACGGTTAATATTCTCATAATAACAATTAATTTGAACATCTGGCGTAATAGGGATCCTCCATTCCATTAATGGAGAGACAAATGAGATTATTACACTTGGTTTTAAGGATAAAAAAGTCATTACAAATGTAATAGAATGATTAAATTATTTTTTCATTTTTTATTTTGCATTGTTTTATATCTCATTTGTCTCTCCATAATGGAAAACAATTGAATGTATTGCATTTAAGCATTCTACACAAAGAAAGTAACTAGAAGTCACTTATATAAAATGATTATTCAACATTTAAAGTTGTCCATCATTCACTTAATAGAATAACCCAAACTTTAAAATCATGTAATCTACATTCAATTTTGGGAGAGGCTTTTATATTGAGTCATTTACAAAATGTACATCATTAGAGGAATCACTTCTCTATTTTGCGCCTTGATCTTCCACTTTGAGGACATTTATTCAGGAGCAATATTATATATCACATAAATTTGTTTTAAACTTTGTGTGGTACCTGCCCCACAATAGACTTAGTTGATCCTTCCCTATATATAAAAATAATTATGTGTAAATATTATTTTTCTAAGTTGAGTAAGAGACATATTTTCTGGTCAGTATTCTTTATCGGCGTTGAGACATCATATGATGTTCCATCATGTTTCTTTTTTATATTTTTAAAATGAATGTATATAAAATGAATAGAAATAAGTATAAAAAAAATAGAGATTACTATATATAATAGCAAATATAAAAATAAATATGATGTGTTGAAATAACTGAATTCCTGCCTTATTTTTTTACTATAATGAGAGAGGTTGGTCCTACAAAATTTGTCCATGAATTTATCTAGTCTAAGAATAAAACTAAGCCTATCCCTCGTTTAGGCTTTGTTTCAAGCAAGTTACCTAAAATTTTGGTGACGACCCACTCACGATTATACTTTTATTAATTTCTATATCAAGAATATGCTAACAATGACAAAATTCTTCACACTTTGAAAACATTGGTCCCTTGATTTAGTAAGGAGGTGCCGAAAAGTTACTGAATTTAGGAATGGATTTAGGCAAATTATCTCTCTTTTCTATAAAATTAATACATTTTTACGTATGATGTGAAAATTCGGTTGGTACCAACCAGTCCAATCGGAAAACCAATCAAAATTAATACAGTACAACAATTATATTAGTCCTAGTGATTAATTTCTATTCAAAATTAATTTTTTAATGAAAATGACTTAATTTATACCAAAATATGGAAATCGCACAACTACTACATTTATTTATTATTCTAAAACATGGTATCCTACTAAGTAACAAATAACGTTAGTAATAAATATGTATATATGAGTTTAGTTTGTTAAACATAATATTAAGAGTATTTTTTGTCCAACTTTTAGTATATACAATATTAATTTTAATTAATGAACAATCAATTGAATCGTTATATTACCCTACTGAGGAGATGATTAAAATGGAAAATATTTGGAGCACTAGATGCCTATTGTTTTCTTTTGATGTTCCTCACCTAATTAATGTTTCTTGGTCCATTTCTCACTGAATCAACGAGGCAAAATGACATCAATTTGAAACCCTAATTCTTTTGTCTCAGCGGTTTTCACCCTCCACGTGTCCTAATTACACTTCAAGCCTTTCCCAACGAACCTTTTGAACCTCGACACCAATGACTCATTCAACAGACACACTCTTCATGCAATAATAACGTTATCCTGTCCCAACAAATTTTTTAAATACCAGCATTAAAGAACAAGCATGACACCTTAAGAACTAAATAATGAACTTAAATGGTTAATTTCTCGCATTAAAGATCTTCTCAACATTTCAAAGATCAAGAATAACGTTACTCTAAGCTCTCTTGTATATCTATAAAACAAATGTAGTGTTAATCCAAACTAATTTACAACAACAACAATGAACAATGTATCCAGAAAGATCAAGGGTATATGAACTGCTTCAAAAGAACCATAAATATAGTTTAACTAGTACAAAAAGTAAGCCAGGCAGGGATATGATGTAGCACCCTCTAATGTAGAGGCAGGTGCTAGATCTGCTGATTAAAACTCCCAATACCAACTCTAATGCCTTTAACATAAAAATGGATAATGAGAAATGAATGCTTCAGGTCACAAATGACTTTGTGCCTCACTTCTTGAGAACCTAATTGTATATGTGCACAGTTACAAAAGGATGAATTTTATATCTCAAGAAGAAGATTGCACGTAGTGTCCTGTTTTCCGCCTATGCCTACTAAAATCTGATACAAATCTGAAGCAAAGGCCACATCCCTCAACCTTGCATTGATAAGGCTTCTCCCCGGTATGCACACGTATATGCTCTGTCCTTGCCCATGCCCACTTGAATGTCATGGAACAACCTTTCCATGGGCACTTGAGGGGCCTTTCATCATCATGAACACGCTGGTGATGCATTGTATATTTGTGGGAGCTGAACTTCTTACCACACCCTTTATATGGGCAAATATTGCGTTTGTGCAACTGTAACTCCGTCTTAGTGCTGAAACTCATATCACACCCGTCAAGCTCACAACTGTGGGGCTTTTTGACATCATCATCAGTTTTATTCTTGTGATGAACTCGCACTCTATGTGCCCTTCTAACATCCTGGTGTTCTTTGTCATTTTGACTGCTCTCCCCACTTCTTTTATCTGCAGTGATCTTACCAGCTCTAGGCCTCAGCCCTTCACATGGACTTCTTATAAAGTTGCTGCAATCAGATTGGTTCTCTGTTAGCTGTTCCACTTCCCTCTTTCTTTTCTTCCGAGCATTTGAATGGGGAACTACGGCAGTCAAGTCAGAGCTTTCTGGTTCCCTGTTATCTTGTAACAAATGAACTTCGCTTCCATTTACATTTTGTCCTACACACATCTCTTTCTCATTTTTAGAACATTCCTGGGTTGATAAGGAAGAGTCCTTTAACGGTGTCTTACTACCAGAGCAAATTTCCTCATCACTTCTATCAGTTGTTTGGATTTCCAGTTCCCTTCCTTTATCTGAAATAAATTGAACAAATGAGTCTTCTTCAGGACATGTTCCCATTGACACTTCAGAACATCCTAATTCTGACAAAGTTACACTTGTATTTTCACCTTTTGCAACATAACTAGAAACAGGCTCCCCAATAAGTTTACTCTTATTTTGGGCTTGGCACTGCCTCTCAGCATCCATAACAGTATCAATCAAGTCTGGAGCAGCAAAAGGCTGTCTTGGAACTTCACAAACTTCTCTATTTGGAATATACTCACTTATTGGTTTATCACCACTGAGAGGTTCCTTGTCCCTATCACTCAAAGAATTAATTTCTTGCCCAATAGTCTCCTTTAATGACATACCATTGCTAACTTTTTCAGCAGCATAATTGTTGTTTGGACTTTCAAAACTTTCATCCACAGAAGCAAGCATAGGTTGATTTACCAATGTAACAGTAGATAAAGTAGCTTCCCCATTGTTGCTTTTGCAGGCAGACTGATATTCTTTATGCACCTCATCATCCAGATTCTTTGTAGACATTTCATGATGCGTTGGAGACATTGCAGTAGAAGCAGACACACCTGACAGTGCACATTCACTCCTGAAATTGCTGGTGTCAAGCTCACATTTAGAAACACAATCATAATGTTCCCCACTCAAGACAGCTGACACATTTGTGGACTTCTCCTGGAATGTATGGACCATGCTCAGTCCCGAGGAACAACTTTGCTTTGATTTGAACTTCCTTCTTGAATAATGAATTAGCTTCTTTTTGGCAGTGGAGCCATCTTTTCTTCCCTCCAACTGACCATCCTTCTTTCTCTGACTTTTGTCACAGATTTTAGTCTGATCTGAATGATTTAACCTTTTGGACCGAGATCTCCGTGACTGCCAATTTAATGATAAAAATTCTAAATCAGAATGTTTATCAGAGAACAGCATCCCTAACTCTAGTGTCCAGGGAACTTGTTTAGATGGAGAGTTATTTCTTGCGTTGACACAATACCGGAGGTTAATGCCTAGTTTAGATGTCCAATCTTCATATTCGTCATGCTGTCCACCATCAATTGCCAAATCAATCAGAGTCAAATTTTCTGGGGATGCAATATCTAACGGAACCTCATTATAATCAAAAGCACTATGTATCTCTTCTGCAACTGCACTGGCATGTGCCTTCATTTTCTGGTAGTCTAAAAAAATGCAGAAAAGTGGAAGTAAGAAGCCCAAACATTCAAAAAAAATTGAAATACAGGTCTTGAGTTTAACATACAACTTCCATGTCTAAAACTGATCCTAAATTCCATACAATTCATGTAAACTGGATTATAACCCAAATTATATATTGATCAACAGCTGCCTTTTGTAGATGGATTTCATCTAAAAGAAAGAACCACATGATTTCCTTACTTTAAAACAGAAAGTGGTGCATTTAAGACAGGATCAGAAAACAGAAAGTGGTGCATCTCCAGCAATTTGATATTTGATTTTATCCGACTTTAAAAAAAAAGACAATGCAAACAGATCTGCAAATATACCTGAATGGCAAATTATTAGCACATTTGCTCCACCTTTGCACTGCAACATATTCACTATCTGAACAGCATGCTCCAAACAGAAAATCCGTGGTCTCACAAATTTACTGGAGGCATTCCAATATTTATTGAATGCCTTAAATGATTGATTGGATGATTCCTTTGCTGAAGAAAGTTCAGAAACAAATTTTCAGCACAAGGCTAATATCAAGATTTCAGCACACATTTTCATCAAACATGTTTCATTTTGGAAACTTTTGGTCATCATGTCAGCTTCCATGATATCATCAATATACAGAAGTGAAAGTCAGATTCTACATGCTTGATATAGAGTTATTAGAAAGTAGCTATAACAAATAACATTTTGGTAGAGTAATTTTGTATTTTGGTTCATGATTACATATAGGAACCAATTAAATATATCAACTATAACCACATTACAAATCAAATATTCCCAAAAATCAGTGCAGGAAGAGATAAATTAGGTGTTTAGGAAGTTGTCAGAGATGAACAACACAGTTAGTTTCCTCAATAATGTTAATACTGCATTTGATCCAAGCACTTGAAAGATTTGAGGTTTGAGAGCAGTGACATAATAACTCTAGAAATTACAATTTTATCACACAATGCAACAAAGCATAATAAAACCAAATGACAGAGCAAAGTATAAAGATATTACTTGAGACTGAGCTATGAAGGGAGGCAGTAGAGTTCAGAGAGGAATCTTGAACTAGATGCTGATTAACAGGAAAAAGTTCCAATGTCAATTTCTCAGATGGTTGCACCACAGTCATAAATGGAAAACCAAGTACTCCACAACCCACACAAGCCAAGGGTCCCGAATCAGTTTGGAAGTCACATGAAAGATCATCGTCGACATCACCAAGATATGAATCAGTCAGATTCTCCCCATGCAAACTCATCTCGTCAAACAGATAATGGCAACTTTTATCTGAAGAACTAATATTGGACAAGTCCGCTACAGAACTTCCAGTTTTAGAAGTTAAATCAGACAACTGACAACGTTTACTGAAATTTGGTAGTAAATCAGCATTCCATAAAACAGCCTGTTTGGTTGCTTCATTTCCAAGAAGGATGGATATCAGCTTGTTTTCCTGCAGCATATCTTCTATAAAAGCTTTTTTTACTAAGAACTCCCTTTCTTCTTTTTGACGATCTTTTAGACGTGAATAGCGCACACCGGGTAATAGTGTTCTTGGCACTCTAACAAATCAAACAAACAGATCACCAAGAGGAATAAAAACATAGTTAGTTAACCACTTAATACTTAGACAAAAGCATAATGTTTGTTACAATAATGCCTCTAAATGTTAGACAGAACAATATTTGTGATATAAAACTCGGAAATGCAGACAGATCTGTAAAAGCCAACTAAGAGATTTCATCTCAAGGTCATATTGCGTAATTGAACCACATATGTATAACATTTTTAATCTAAAACTCTCAAAACTCGTACTTATATTAATGTTCAATACAAGGTGATAAAGTTCCAATCATCTCTATTTTGAATAAGAAATAATTCAGGTAAATGGGTAATATTAATATCAAAGGACAAAACCAATTAAGCTTAAAATATAGCTTGAAAGTTGAAACAATAGGTTCACATGCAATCGTACACTCTTTCCAACTCAGCCTACTAGTCCAACCATGTCATTAGACAATAAATGATACATTGTTTAACTAAAACATCCACCACAAAAAAAAATCAAATTGACTATCACCATTCCCATTTTTTATTGGTAAAAACTAATTGAAAGGGAAATGAAGGCAATTATTCAATGAAATGATAATATAACCACCATAAAGCAGTTACCTACATATACAAGCAGTGAAGGAAAATTAGCTCACCTTGAAATAAAAGACATGGTCAACAAGTAAAGCAATTGCTGATGGGAGAGCATGGGAAGATAATTCATCACAGCTCTACGCACTGCAGCTTCCTTAGCTATTGTAAGCCATTGTGGAGTTCCAAAGTTAGCAGCTTCCCCACAGTTAAAACCTAGATTGCACCAAAGGGAACAGAAAAGAAGAATTATGTCGGGGATTGAAGATAGAGATAGGCGGGATTCGGCATTTTTAAACCATGAAATGCGGTTTCCATTCCGGTTGTACATGTAATGAGCCGCAAGACAGACATGCTTAAAATTAAAATAAACAGAAATTCTAAGATACCAAAGGCAGGTAATTTTGTTTTACTATAGATGTCATGCTTAACATTAAAAACAACCATGATTTGGTCCAAATGGTTCTTCATGAAAAAACCCAAGTCAAGAAAATCATAGAGCAACTGAACAGCAAACTAACTCTGAAGTTAATAAGCCAACAACCCTCCAAATTTTATTTTTTATTGTGTGTCCACTCATCTACCTTAGCATTCTGATCTCTGCTGCATTTGCTTTTTGCTCTTTTTACACTTCAATGTCCACTATTTTTTGTAATTGTAAATCATGGTTGCTGGATAGTATTGTTCGTTTAGTTAATATACACTCTGTAATCAAAACCTAAAGCATTTCTCCATTTAACCCACACTTTAGGGTTAGCACTAGCATTGATTAATTTTATAATTGCCAACTGTCCAAAGGATGAATACATGAACAACAACAACAACCAAGCCCTAATCTTAGTCGGTGTGGTCGGCTACATGAATCAACGCCATAATGCTCTATCATAAGGATATATACATGAACAACATAGTATATTAAACTAAATCTTTTCAAAATTGTCTCATTATTCCACTTATCAAATATCACAGAATGCATTGATATTCTAAATTTTAAAACAAAAGCAACAAAACATTTTATGGAACACTGGCATTTTAAGTGTAGTCTTCAATGTTCATGACATTTCTTCATTTACCACATGCGAAGCAACTCTATATAGCATGAATTAAAGAAAGGCCTGTATGATCAATCCTTAGCTTATCATTTTATCATGAAGACAAGAATGTGCATAATCTTCAAAACAATTACCGTGACTGAACCCTACATGATAAGCTCTTGGAAAAGTCACAACAAATTCACCAGGGTTCTGTATTAACCTGAAGAAAAAAACAGCATAGATATAAGTTCAAATTCAAAGGGAAAATAAGAGATTCAGCAGAAAAACCAGCAACAGCTTCTACCATAACCACAGATCATAAACATAAATTATGTGGAAGTAGAGTTTAACATGATGACATAAAGCATATCAGTTATGTCAAGCAACTGACCTGCAACAAGGAATCCCAGATGCAATAATTATCTGAGGTGATAAAAGAGTTGTTTTCTCACCCAAAAGTTTCAAAGCAGCTGACAAGAAAAGAAACAGTACTTGAGTTACACAAACAAGGTATCCAGCTACTTTAAGAATAAAATTATTGTAATAAAAAGTAAATAAATCACAATGGCGTCATTTGATCCATGTACACGACCCCACCCGGTAAGAAAATGGCTTTTATTTTTGTTAGTAATAGTCAAAGAATTCACATACCTAAGTGATCAATGTTATCACCATAAGCTTGACAGCGGATGACCTCCTCAAAAGCAAAGGCATAATCTCCGGGAACAGAATACCAAGTCTTGGATGATCCAGTGTGAAGAAAATTCATGCTATGGAGCTCATGATCCTCTACATGCCAGGCAAACCAACTGAACAGCATACCAATGTACACCATGGGTGAAGTAACACCAGGAATATTATCTGGCATGAAGCGCGTTAAGGATCCAGATGAGTGTGCAATAGCCTGTAAGTTCCACGGGCTATTTGAAAGCTTCCAGCCAGAAGTGCCTTGGATATCATTGCTGACTTCAGAACCTTTTCCACTAGAACATTGTGAAGCTTCATTCAATGGAAATGTTGACACGGGTGTAGCTGATTCGTACATATTTAAACATGGGCCCGCGTGAGTCTCGGAAGAAGCACCCTTAGTCTCATTACCTTTGGCATCTCTTACACTATTCAGTTCAGTTTGTCTACAATCAGAGCTATCTATTCTACTCTTATAATAAGTCCTTCTTCTCTGCTTTGTAGGACTGTAACAAAATTCACCCTTCGATTCTCCAAAAGCAGAGCCAGGCACATCATTGGCATACTCAATATACATAGGCTTCTCTGAAGCTGCCTTCCAAAACATAGCCTCTATATCCAGTGGAGAAACATCATTCACCGTCCCTAGCACGCTTTTTGCGAAAGTCTTTGATTTAGACTCAAACTGTTCCAGTGTATAAACCTCCCCACTTTGCCATACTTGCTTTTGCACACATGATATTGGGTTCTGACCTGCCCCTTTGGCCTTTTTCACACTCTGCCCTAGTTCTTGCTGCCTAGTAGTAAACACAGCTCGCGGCGCGCAATCACTACAACTATCCCTATAGCTCGTTTTCAAAGAATTACAAGCACCTAAGGAACTGCTAACTTGGCCCAATTCAGGACACTTCAATAGTGACCTATTCAAATTGGAAAAAACATACTTTTTTGAAGGTTTGGGCAATGGTGGGATAATCTTGCATATCCCAAAGGTACTAGCTTCCTTCTCAATCTTTGAAATATAAGCAATTGGGTCTGAGAATTCGGTTTCTGTAGGACGAAATTCCGGTGCCAGAGGCAACCCTTCGAGCCAATTGGGGATTTCAACATTACCCATTACATGAACAAAGTAAATAACAAAAATTAAGATTCAAAACAACAATGCAAGTTGAGGCAGCAAGCTAATTCTACTGAACCATACGCATGAGCAGTGTCAAATGAAGATTTCAAAACCCTAAATTCGCTGAAACTAAATGATTTTGTAGCAAATGAGAACTCTTCAAGAAAAATAGAGAAATGCAAAAGGAGAATTGAAGGTAGAGAAGTGAGTTACAGGACCTGTATTTGGAAGACCATGTGCGTGATTAGGATTCAAAATTCAAAGGCTCAAAGAAAGAGAAAGAGAAAGAGAAAGAGAGAGCGTTGATTTTTCATTTCTACACTCTTCAACTTACATTTTCTTTTCGGCAAATTAAAGGAGATTTTCTATGCAATATAAATTATTATTAATTTAATAAATGAGCAAAAATAATCGACAATTATCGCTCCTATTCCAATTTTAATCATTCTTAGAAATTATTTTTCATTTTGAATGTCATAGAAATTATTAATAAGAAATGTTTTGGAATTTTTCAATTGATGATATTTATATTTTAATTCTGAGTTTATATTGTTTTGATTTAAATTTTTACTGATCGTTTCTTATTATAATTTTTCATTTTCATATAAGGATAATTAAGTTTTTATTTTTAAATGTCAACAAAACCATGAATTTAGCTTTAAAAGGAAAATATCATATAAGGGTTGTGTTCACATATTTATCTTTTGAAAATGTGATTTTAAATATATAAGGAAAGAATTTTTAATACAGAATCACATATTAATGATTTAATAAATAATCAAATAATTTAAAACTATCAAATCATTCTAATTGTCAATATTGTAATTAAGTTACCTTATAAAATTGGAATTCCTATTTTGTTTAATACACTTGATCTGAAATTTCATTTCTAAGAAAAAAAATATTGTTCTAAATTTTAGGACTAGTTGGAAGGTTTGACTAAACTTGGGAATGGTTATAATTTGGATTCTTAATTGAATGAGGATTTGGATCATAAAACTTCATTCACTTCGAGTTTAATTCAAAAAAAAACTAAAAATGAATAGATGATTTGCTTGCAAATTAAAAAATAAAAATAAAGAACTTCTAGTATAATATTCTACTTTATTTCAATAAAAAAATAGAAAAATGTTAATCTAATATAATCATAAATAAAACAATTAAAATTTATATAAATGTAATTAATTTTATTAGCTGAAAAAATATAGTTACTTTCCCATTATATTTATTAGTTTTTTTTATCAGCCATTATATTTATTAGTTACAAACTAATTCCACTATATTTTTATTAAAATTAAATCAATTTGTTAAAAGATCAATGATGGAGTTAAGGGGTAAACATAGGCACCTCAAGAGTTTTATGTATTGTTAGTTTATCGTCTATTATTTATTTTTAATTATTATTGACTTTTAATAGAGAAATTAAAAGTGTATAAAACTCTCTTAAACTTTATATATTTTTGCAAGTAGATATTATAAACTATTTTTTCTTCATAATTACCCTTTAAACTTTATTTGTTGATGAAATTAGTCATGGGATAAAGACAATGTTAAATTACTAATATGTAAACTAATAAATCACTATCATTAGACTAACATGAGTAGCAGTAATCCCACCACAACAATGCATATTAGCCAACACTAGTGGTCGAAATAAATCATCGTCAAAATATAAATTGGTCGAGAAGAAAATGATAAATAAATTTTAGTGTTAAAACAAACTATAAAGTGATATTGGTATATAAAAAATTAGATTAAATAATTATATGATCGTCAAAATTAAAAATATGAGTGAAAATTTTTCATTGTTAATACTTTAATATTATTTTTATGCATGAACTAATTCACCAATAATTAAAGTTTAAGTGGTAATTAAGAAGAAAAAATAGTTTATATTGCCTACTTGCAAAATGTATAAAGTTTAAACGGCTTTTATACAATTTCCCCAAAAAAATAATACAAATTGATAATAAATAATGTGTTGACTTTGTATAAATATTTATGATAATAATAAATAGATATTATACTCTTATTTTAATCCTTATAGTAGCAACTATTGAGATAAATAATCACCACTCCCGATATGATTTCTACCTTGGTAATAGGGTAGATGGATACCTTATTTAAAAAATAAATAAATAATGTGTTATATATTTTTTTACTCATCAAGTTATCAATAATATTTTTGACTCTCTCTCTATCCCAATGTGAACAAGAGATGTAATGTGCAATAATGCAAACTAATGCTATCCGGTAATGATAAAAATATCATATAATTATATTTAAAGGATAAAAATGTCACATTATTATATTTTTTCATGTTATTTTTAGGTACTTACCCCTTTATTACAGGAGATGATCCTAACCCGCAATAATTAGTATAAACACTGAGTAGTAGAGCAAGATTGTTTGTCCTAAAATTACTATGTCAACATGTCCCTTTTAAACAACATATTTGAAATAATATAAAAATATTAATCTGTGTTTTTAACATTTTTCTTTTTAATTAATTGATATTTTTTTATTGGGTCGATATAGGAATTGAGACATTAACGATAACATGTGATCTTTGTCCCTTGTAGCAATAAGTATGTGAAGGGAAAAAATAGAAGAATAAGATATGTTTATTTTTATAAAAGGATGTATAATGTTGTGTTGGGGTTATTAACTTTATAATATATATCACCATGTTACTTAGACTTGCCAACCTCCAACATTTGTTTGGTACTTTGAGTGTCTAAATTTGTAGCTACCCTAAATGATTGAGATAATAAACTCATCAATATACTTTGCAAATTAAATCTGTTGGCTCTTAAAGAATACATGTATGTATGTGTCAAATTGGGGATCTCTTGTTTCATGCTAATTAAGACACAGAAATCTGTTGGCTGTTTTATTTGGATTTATGTCCACGAAATGTATTATATGCATTCATGCATCGAACCCATCCATCCACACGTGTGTATTTGCATCAAACATAGTTTATCAAGAAAAATGTCAATTAATGGATCTTAAAATCCTTCTCACCATATAAATTATAAAAGTAAAAGTAAACATATATTTTGTTCCATCAAAAAATTTAGTATACCAAATTAGTCCTTGAAAATTAGTCCCAAAAATATCAAATGTTATTTAAATTAGTTATTTTTAATATTTATTTATACTAATATAAAGGGAAAACACAAATATCACCCATGATGGTGTAATTTTTGTTTCCGATTTTGCCCTTACTAATCTATGTTTTCTACCAAAAAAAATCATATAACTTATTTTTTCATTTTATGTTCCATGTTTGTTTATGTAACTTTTACAGTTTTTCCATTTGAACACGACAGTTTTTCCACATGAATCAAGATGATATTTGAAAACGATAGTTTATCATTTTCATCTTTTAACATGCAAAATTACAATTCATTTAATAGAAAAGCGGGTTGACAAACACGTGAGTGTCTTTCAACATGCTAGTTTGTATAACCCTAAAACTATTTTGACTCATATTCACAATCTTTAAATACTAACCAAAAATTTATGTGGGAAAAAAATCAATCTAAAAGTAATCATATCAGGATGATTATATCAATAAAGTAACACCTAAGTTTTAATGGTTGGGAACAATTTCAGATTGTTAAGAGCATATGATATCACTCTTTGATCAACCGTAAAGATATCAAATAGTAAATATTGTGTCATCACTTATATAGATATAAAAAAGATCTACTGTGTGATCGGAATTAATGAACTCAAAGAATAAGTGTAGTAGTATAAAAATATGTATAAATTAGAGTGTACTTATTTTCTAACAAATATCATCACAACCATTAATAGAATGATAAATTGTTGTTTTTACTCATATTTTCAATAACAGAAATATGATTTCGTAATAAATAAAAGGATAAAAGTATGATTATATATTATATTTTATTTAGTATTGTGTGTCACTCAATTTTCCATCCATGGGTATCATACTTACTGTTGTTTATTCTGGACAAGGATGTGCGGTCTCAAAGCACGTTCCGGACCAATAAAAATATGTTATTTTAATTAAAATATTAAATATTTATGACTTCTGCTATTTTTACTTTACTTTAATTGGTTCTGGACGTGCTTTGGGACAACATATCTTTATCCGTTTATTCTTTTCCCAAGAGAAGGAAGGAACTCTGATGTCACTTTATTCCATTCTCATATATATCTCTGGAATACTTTCATATTACTTAATTTTGTGACTGTGTCTCTTCCAACCAACACCCTTTTATATACATTCTTGTGTGCCTTTTTCCTATCACACCAATCGGGTGGGGTACTTCCCATAAATCACGTATCAACCATACCATGAATTACATGATTAATGTGCTAATCCGTACAAAGTTTATACATGCAAAATTCCAATTGTACTAATATTAAAATACTAGGGCCACGAACCAAACCATACCTATTACTAATTGTTTACTCTGCTAAAATATTATAACTTTTTGGCTTTAACCTTTATATATAAGAAGTCAATAACTTCTTCTTCCACTTGCAAGTTGCAACTCATCTCTCCTTCTACTTCCACACTCTTGCACTACATTTTTGTTTTCTCTTATTAGTTCTATACATGATCAAGATGAAGGTTAAAATTCTCAAAAGATGCCTAAGGGAATTTACTAAATTGAGAAAAGTAAGAGCTAATTTCCTCAAATTTGGAATTGAGAAACATTTTGGCATGTGGGGTACATTTTGTTGCTTGCATGATGAGGATTCACACATATATGTACCCAAAGATGTTCCAAAAGGTCACCTAGTTGTATATGTAGGTGAGGACTGCAAGAGATTTGTGATAAAGGTAGGTATACTCAATCATCCACTCTTCAAGTCCTTGCTGGATCATGCAGAAGATGTGTTTGGATTCACCAATTGTTCTAAACTCCGCATTCCTTGTAATGAGATCATTTTCCTTACCATTCTTAATAATGCTCGTCTCTCACACTCTTCCTAGAATGACAGAATAATGTTCCATTATTTCATGCAAACTTTTCTACATTTTGATTTACATGTACCATGATTTCAACATTAACTAAGTATTTAAGTATATGTAAATCTTGCATAGCTAGAACAAAAAGGTGTGAACATGCAAACATATATATAATCACATTAAATAAAGCTAGAACTGTCTCCTACTGTTCATATTTGGTCTGTCTATTTCTATCCAACTGTTCATGATTTCATGGACCTCCTATATATTAACTAACATGGAGAAATGCCTTTGTTGTTTAACCAATTCCATAATTCTACTAGGACAGTAATCACTATATATTTCTAATGAGAAAATGAGATTCACTCCAAGAGGAAGAGCTTTCTGTTAAACAAATGTTTTTTGTCTATTGTACTGCACTGCTTACACCGAAGTTGCAGATAAATAACTTGTATAAATTCAAGACACACAAAGTTTCCTATTAAAGTTTGATCATATACATCTTCAGCCGCTTTATAAAAGCATGCGTCAATAGAAAAGAAAATTAAAACTTTTTTTTGTGAAGAACAAACAAACGTCCATAGGTATCACCGAGTTTGTAAACTTAGCACAAGGTTAAAGGCTAAGTATGTTTTTATTTAAACATAAAGTGATAACAGTAATTTATTTGCTCTTATGCACTGTGCACTTGAACTGATATGAATTTTACAAACACAACAAAGAACTTATATATGTTTCACACATACAGTTTGCTATCACAGTTTCAAATATACATTTTCACAGGCTTTATAAAAGCATGCATTAAAATAAAAGAAAATTAAAACTTACAATGTAATTTTAAAGAAAAACAAATCCTTAGGGTTAATCATACTAGCATATTGGTAGAGGAGCACCATTCCACTCCTTTAGGCAGTCTAAGAGAGGGTCAATCAGCTTCCCTTCATTCAATGCAGAGAATACCTTATCACATTCCTCACCAGGTGACCTTACTTTCTCACCTGTAAGCAAAGATGTACCCAAAATTTCTCTGACAAACTTGTATAAAGGATAAGACCTACATTCCTTAATCTTGTTAGGAACAACAGGGTTTCCATTCTCAACTTCAACCCTGGTATTTTCCACCTCTATGGGCAAAAGGATCTTGAGCTCTTCCTCAAAGGCTCCTATCTTTTGGAAAATTGAGGTACGTGAATTCACCTCTTTATCACCATTATTCAATGCATGATCAACTAGGACTGCTCTCAGTTTCTGCATTAAAGGGTATGTTGCACTGCAAGGGTCATCGATGTAAGCAAACACATACTCGCGGTCAACAACTTTGAGCAAGTCCTTCTCACAGAACCTTGATGGATGCAACTCACCATTGACACCAGTTGTGAGGACCCTCTTGGTCACATGGCTCACAATGTTTCTAACAGCATACTTCAAATTCTCCTCCAAGTGCCTCAAATCGATGGCTTGGCACAATGCAACTAAGAAAGTGGAAGACATGAGCATCAATATGTCCAATGCTTCAGATGTTTTTCTTGATGATATCAGGCCTAAAGAGTTCACATCTTGGTTGTGTTGCTCAGCACTCTGAACATGATTGGTGACAGGATTGGCAAGGTATTGAAGTTCTGAGCAGTAAGATGCCATTGCAATTTCTGCACCTTTGAAGCCATAATCCAAGCTCGGGTTGCGGCTAGCTGTAAGATTTGAAGGCAAACCATTGTTGTAGAAGTCATTTACAAGCTCAGAGAATTGAGCAAACATAAGTTTCCCAATTGAAGCAATGGCCAAACGGGTGTTATCCATTGAAACACCAATAGGGGTGCCTTGGAAATTCCCTCCATGAAGTGCCTTATTCCTTGAAACATCAATCAAGGGGTTGTCATTGACCGAGTTTATCTCCCTCTCAATCATCTTTGTTGCATGCCTTATTACTTCAATCTGTGGTCCAAGCCACTGAGGTGATGTTCTAAGAGCATACCTATCCTGTTTAGGTTTCTGAAGTGGATCAATCTCATGCACCTCCTGTGCAGCCTTAACATATGCACTTCCATCCAAAATATGTTCCATTATAGCTGCAGCCTCAATTTGGCCAGGGTGGTGCTTCAGTTTATGTGTCAAGTGATCTGTGAATTCCGGTTTTCCTTGCATAACTTCGGCGAAAATCGCAGACAACACTTCTGAGAGGATAGCAAGTATGTTTACATAAAAAAGAACCTTGGAAGCTAAGCCAGATCCCACTGCAGTGCCATTCACTAATGCCAAACCTTCTTTAGGTTGCAACTCAAAGAAACCACTATGAATCCCAGCTAGCTCAAAAGCTTCTTTGGCATTAAGAACTTTACCATTAGGTCCAACAGATTTGGAGTTTGGCCTACCAAGCAAAAGGGCAGCAACATATGACAAAGGGACAAGGTCACCTGATGCAGTGATTGTACCCCTTAAAGGAAGGCATGGAGTTATGTTATTGTTCAGAAACTTGGCTATTGCTTCCAAGATTTCAAATCTGATTCCTGAATATCCTTGAAGTAAGGTGTTGATCCTAACCAACATTGCTGCTCTTGTTGCTGAGTGAGGTAAGATGTGGTTGGATTCTGTGCCATTCCCGAAAATGCCAGCATTCAAGAATCTGTTGCAAGAAAATGACTTAGTTTAAAATAATTTTCCCAAGTTCATATATGATGAACAATAAGTTGTGAAGAACTAAGAAATATGTTGACCGAGCCATATAAACAAGGCTTAATTAATTGGCTGAACTAAGAAATATTGTTTCAATTCGGGTGTAAGTTACTAGATAATTATTGAACATATTTAAATTGCAGTAAATGTCATTCTACTGTTCGGGTGTAAGTGAGATTATTACACTTGGTTTTAAGGACAAAAAAGTCATTAAAAATGTAATAAAAAGATTGAATTATCTTTTTCATTTTTCATTGTTTTATACATCACTTGTCTCATAGAGAAGATCCCTACTCCACCTAGTTGCATTAATGCATTATTCTGCCAACTACATTCCACAATAATGACTAAAAATATATCATTTTCCAAAATAGGTTTTACATACTTTTGGTCTCTTATGCATTTTCCTTAACGCAATATTTAACAAAACTCTATTTTAATAAATGACTCGATATTTTTAAATATGATATTTAGAAGTTGCATTATTTAATATATATAGCCCCTCTACACTAATTTCATCAGCCAACAAATGGTTGGTAAGATTGATGTTTTGGAAAAGTTATTATTAGGAAAATAATATTATTTATCATGTTCTGGGTATTAACGAAATTGTCTCCTCCAACAAAATATTTAGATTGGTTTGGGGAATATGAGATAGATTGGTTTGGTAAAATATGAGATAGATTTTCTGTGTAGAGTATGTCTTATGATAGCTGTATAGATTCCGTTATAGGAATACTATAAATGAGTTTCTCTTTTTCAGGGAGAATGAAGCATTTTTATATTGAATTGTCCAGTAAAATAATCAAGAGCCCAAATATACATATGCTTGAGATGTGGCACAAAACAATCAACAGCCCAAATTTTTATTTATTTATTTTTCAGTTAAATAATATAAAATATAACTAAATCACCTAATTATTTTGATGCATACTATTATAACCAAATCACACAACTAGCGATCTCAACTATGTTGAGTTTGTCAGTCACTTGCTTAAACTTTTATCCTCTGTTTTTCTTTTTCTTTGCCTATAATCATTTTATGTCCTTGTCAGGCTAAAATTAGCTTTACTGTTTCTGGGTTATAAATGCATCGAATAACTCCTTATATCCAATTCCAACACATATTTTTTTATATATTTAACCAATATTAAATGGATCAAGAACAGTCTAACCTTTCATATATAAAATACATGTGTCTAGTATATCAAATACAAAGACAATAATAACTTAGCTTTAATCAATTTTAAAATTAGGAATGATTATTGAATTGAATACCTCTATAATGTTTTAACATAAATTATGTTCATTGACAAAACAATAATCTCCAAAACTTTAATGATTATTTTGCCCTATAGTTTTTATTAGTCTCTCAAATCTCAATATCAATAAAATTTGAATTAATCTTCATTTAATATATTATCTTTATTAAAGTTTTTATTTATATGTGTCCAAAACTATCTAACATACCATTCTATCAATTTTAACAATAGGAATGTCCCGACTTATCTAAGATATAATTTTATCTTATAAAAGCATTGGAAAAAGAAAAAAAATAAATCATGAATTAACCCTTCACCTAATTACATCCAGCATTTCACTAGTAACCCACCAACCTTCAACTGTGGTATATTAGAATATACCATTACAAGAGTCAAAAACACCATCCAGCTAACTTAACTTATGAATTAAAAATTATTTTTATTTAAAAGTCATAATTAAATATAAATGATGAATAATACAACAATAATATAAAAAACTCTTACATTATCAATATATCTTTATCTATTTATGTATATTATATATACCAATGGTAAGTTTATAGAAGATTTAGGGAACTATCAATTTGAAACCGCACACTCATCATTTATATTTAATTATGACTTAACTAATTAAGCACATTATATGTGACAATTTAATAATATTTTTTAATCATTATTAAAATATGAAATATAAATGGATAGATTTTTTATGTTTTATTGAAAGCGATATATTAGAAAATCACATATTTTATATCTTTAGCTTAGCTTTTCAATAAAAGATCACTACTTTTGGTTGCTCATGCCTTAAGATTAAAACAGTACATATTTTCAAAGTAAACATTTAATGATAGTTTGCTGATTAAGAAAGTTATTTAAAGAAATAGTAAAAAATATTTAACAGTATATGATATAATAAGTGGTTGAAACATTAACATACTTCCATAGGGTTATAATAAATAATAATAATAAATGAGATATGTTTGAGAAGAAGAATAATGACCTAATGAGTTCATTTTGGAGGGCACCACCCTTCTTTGTTCTCCTGTGTGATGTTGCACCAAACCCAGTTGTGACTCCATAGCTATCTATCCCATTCTCCATGCTATCCAACACCCACTGGCTGCTGGCCATGACGCCGGCCCTGGCCTCCTCCGCCAGCTCCACCGTTACACCACCAGCAACCGCCGCAACTTGAGATATTGTGAGGCTCTTACCACCTAACTTCACCACCGGCCTCCGGTAGTCCTCCACCATGCGCTTCACCTCATCAAGGTGGCTACCTTTTAAAGCATCCGCAGCTATGTTCCAATTAAGTGGGTCTTCATCATGAGTGGTAGTGCTACTATTACAAAAGTTGATAGAACTATTGTCATTCACATCATTTGCCTTTGAAATTTCCATTCTAAAAGAGTTTTATAACTTTCTCTAATAAAAGATCTTATGTAGAGAAAATGGAATGGAATGGAAAATCAAATGAGATTTTATTCTAAAGATCTTGTATAGACGGAATTAACAATGTTATATCACCAAAATGGGGAAGGAATATAATGGACAAGAAAGGTTTATGGTTGTGATTATTGCATAAAAAATGATCACCAAATGAGATATAAATAGCGGGTTGGTGATATAGATGGGTTAGTTGAGGACAAATCATGCCCGTTGGATTATCAAAGGTATTGGAAGGGTTGGATGGTGACTCAAGGTACCAAACAACTCAAGGTAAATACTAAAAAGCTATTTTCTTGCATGCACTTGGATTATTCAATTCAATCCAATGCAGATAAATGCATTTGAACTGAGCTTTGGATTTTGGAATCTGGGTATGCTTCAAAATCTGATTTTGAAATCTGGGTGTGCTTCAAATTTCAATGCAGGACCCTGTTGTTAGACCAATTGCTGAATTAGGCCCGAAAGCTTTGCAAGAACTTCTACCGGAGATTCCTCTTTGGGTGAAAACACCTGATTATGAACGAGTTAGTTTAGTGATAATACAATTTATGAAGATTCTTTTTTCCCTCTAAGTTTTATGGTACTGTCTACTGTGTTGTTGATATTGAATAGTTGTGCAGGTTGATTGGTTGAATACGTTTTTGCTGGATATGTGGCCTTTCTTAGACAAGGTAAAATAGTAATCCACATTAGGTAAATTGTTGTTATTATTTTATGATTCTTCATTAGTATTTCGTTTTCACATGTAGGCAATTTGTCGGATGATTAGAATCATAGTTAAACCAATATTTGCTGAATACATTGGGAAATATCATATTAAAGGAATTGAGTTTGATAATTTGAGCCTTGGTACTCTCCCTCCTACTATATGTGGTAAGCCTTTTCCCTGATCTTCTGATCTGTTCTGCAAACATTTAATCCTAATTTCTACCCAGAAATTAGGCTCAACAAAATTGCTTCAGATCTGCTAGAAAATCTCATGCCACAACAACTCTTCCTGCCAGAAAATTCAAAAGTTACCACCTTTCAACAAAATGAATGATTAAGTATCACACATATGCACCCAACACTTCATTTGAGCCTTTATCATTATAACTGGTTTCTTTTTCCCTGACTAATTTGTGATTCTGCAGGTATTAAAGTCTTACAAACAAATGAAAAGGAATTGGTCATGGAACAAGTGATCAAATGGGCTGGCAATCCAAACATAGTGTTGGATTTGCATGTATCATCTTTGAAGATCTCATTTCAGGTTAGATAAGCCTTGAGGCACAATCCTAAATGGTGAATGTTTTTTAGTTCCTTTAAGGTCGATGTGTTCCTTTTGGAAATTCATATTGATTCTTCTCAGTTGATAGACTTACAAGTATTTGCGACATCACGGATAACTTTAAGACCTTTAGTGCCTACATTGCCCTGTTTTGCAAAGATTCTGGTATCCTTGATGGAGAAGGTAAAGGAAATACCGTATTCATGCTTAGTTTCATTTGGATAATTAAGATTGTGGTATCCTTCTTATATGATAATTATTTATGTTTGATTTCCAGCCTCATGTGGATTTCGGGATGAAAATATCTGGAGGAGACATCATGGCCATACCTGGTCTTTATACATTTGTTCAGGTGCTGCCCCAGTAATCTTAATTTTTGTTATGCACTTCTAATTGCAATGACAGCTCATAATTTTGTTGACTTGAAGGACTAACTACTTCAGCCGCTTACAGGAAACAATAAAAAAGCAAGTTGCGAGCCTCTATCTCTGGCCTCAGACACTGGAAATTCCTATTCTGGATGAATCAACGTATGTTCGTTTGAATGCCAAGTTCTATGTGCTCACAAATGAATGACACTACCTGCTCCTTGTGAAAAAAAGTTGAAGGAGTTGATTTTGAGGCCTTAATCATTAGATTTTGCATTTGATAATCTTTTTCAGCTTACACATAGTTTCAACCATATATCTTACTAGGCTAATAGCCACTATTTAACACGTGATCCGAATAAAACAGCATTTCTTGTCCAATATACTGAAAATCACCAAAGTTCGTGATATTTTCGTCACATCTCTACAGGGTGGCTATGAAGAAGCCTGTGGGAATATTACATGTAAATGTAGTTCGGGCACATAAGCTTTTGAAGATGGACTTCTTGGGAACCTCTGATCCTTATGTCAAACTAACCCTGACTGAAGACAAACTTGCAGCAAGGAGAACCACTATCAAGAGGAGGAATTTGAATCCGGAGTGGAATGAGAAGTTCAAGCTTGTTGTGAAGGACCCTCAATCCCAAGTTCTCCAATTACAAGTCTATGACTGGGACAAGGTTTTCCTTATTTTCTAGTAACTTATTCAAACATGATCTTGTATGAAACTTAATTGTATTATTCACAGGTTGGTGCACATGACAGGCTGGGAATGCAATTAATCCCTCTTAAGGTTCTTAAACCATATGAGAATAAAGAATTTACACTTGATTTACTTAAGGATGCAAATACCAATGAAAGTCCAAATAAGAAGAATAGAGGGCAGATTGTGGTGGAGTTAACTTTTGTTCCATTCAGAGAAGATAGCATAAAGTTTGGTGGAGCTTTGGAAGGATATAGAAGTAAGAGAAGTGGAATTGATGTGGTATCCGATGATAAAGTACAAGAAGGAGCAGGTTTACTTTTACTTGTGATACAGGAGGCTGAAGAGGTTGAGGGGGATCATCACAACAACCCATATGCAGTGCTTACCTTTAGAGGTGAAAAGAAAAGGACTAAGGTAAGTTTTTCTTACCATTCCCTCCTTTTTTTGGTGCTAAGAAGTTTTCGGATACATGGATCGAACAATATCAAAATGTTCTATGACAATTCATATATATTTGGGCAGATGATGAGGAAAACTCGGCACCCTCGATGGAGTGAAGAATTCCAATTCATGCTAGAGGAGCCCCCTGTACATGAGAAAATACACATTGAAGTTTTGAGCAAGAGGAGGAGGTTTAGTTTTCTATCAAAGGTACACTTTCATCTTTTATAATGTGATTTTGATGATTGAATGATAAAGTGTTGTAGTATGATATGTAGGAATCACTGGGGTACGTGGAGATAAATCTGAATGATGTGGTGCACAATGGTCGCATTAATGATAAATACCACCTAATAGATTCAAAGAATGGAGTCATACATGTTGAGATACGATGGACAACTGTTTGACAAACCAAACCAATGTCTAAACTGTTAATGCTATTGGGGCGACTTTTGCAGTCAAAAAGGACAATTGCTTATGTTGTTAGATATCTTTTATATTTATTCCGTTTATGTATCGTATAGTTTAGTAGTTTATGAGTAATTTAGACAAGTTACCTTAACTTGTGTGGAATTTGATTGTAACCTCTTTACTTTAAATATATTTAAAGGTTGTCATCTAATCTAATGTATAAGGTACATCAGTTTACAAATATTCTTCTACACTATAGGTATATATATATATATAACTAATAGGAGCATTCATGTCTAAAAACGACAATTGCTTATATAACATACAATGTTCACTAACTAATAGGAGTATCGTTAGAGCATAACATATACAAGAGAAAACATTAAGCACACACCGAAATAAGTCTAAGGTGACACACGTGAGTTTAATTTCTAGTTTTTTGAAGTTTTGTTAGAAGGACACAATGTCATGTAGCCACACATAACTGCGGTTAGGTTTCCCAGCTGAGATTTCCACCAGTCCGAACAAGAAAAAACTAACCTGTATCAAATAATGTTTAAAGAATCTGAAAATGCATAAACTTTTATCAAAACAAATAAATGCACAAGGATATCCAAAAGAAAATAACTGCAGTGAAAATAATTATGCTCCTAAGCAATTTTATCCTGTCAAGTATAAAATTCAAATCTTACAATTTTTTGTTCGAACTTAACCCACAATCATTTCCGGAGGTTATGGGTATTTCGCTCAAATCAAATGCAGCTTCGGATTAAAAAAATACACTCCATTTTTACTTATATTTAATTAATTTGTCTAATCGAATAAATATACGTAAGTGAAAATATTGCATTAAATTGAGAGCCAAAACATGAAAGTGTTTGTGAGGAAGTGAGCAGTGTAATGAGTCATTCCCTCATTCCTTGGTCGACAGCAATGGGATCACGTCGACAACCACTTTTCTTCTTATTCTTCATCTTCCTTCATCTTTTCCGTTTTACCCATTCCTCCTCTTCTTCTTTCCAACACCTTCAGATCACCAATGCCGAACGCAGAGTAATTACCTTCCTTCGAATTTCTATTTTTTATCAATATTTTATTGTTTCCATCTAATGACAAGATCTGTTATCAAATGGCACGAATTGGGTAGCAACGGATTTTGTACATTCATCAAATTTGTCTCTTACATCCTTGGCTGGTGTTGAGTGTGAATTAATTTTAGATTAGTAATATTGTACTATTTTCATATCATTGGCTGATTTTGATATCTATGTCCTATTTTTATTTTTATTTTAGTGAGGAAATATTCTATATATTAAACCATATTTTAGGCATAAGCTAAATATTTTGTTTTATAGACTGTATGACTAATGTGCCAATGATCCTTGCAGATTGATTTGAATTCTCACATTATTAAGGTGTACTTGACATTAAAGGTAACCCTTCCACACTATTGCCCTTTTGATTATAAGTCAATCTTGGTTATGCCATGGTTGTTTAGTCACTGGGTACTTTTGACATCTATATTTAATTTGTATTCGTGCATACTCACTTTAATTTAATTAAAGTTTGTGAAAGGTATGAATCATGTTCCATGATAGTGCAGATGAACTTTAATTTAAATTTCGTGAAAAATGGTATGACGTAAACTGATGGCGGGGGAATCAGCAACTCAGTCCAGCATGAACTTTGGGACAGAATGTGATTCTTGTCTTATGAAATGAAGAGCTGGAATTGAATCATCATTCCATGTCTTTCCTTTCCTTCTGAAAGAAAGAAACTCTTCCTACAGAATATTTGCAATTTGTTTTAGATTCTCCGGCCATCAAATCAGTATTTTTTTTAGGGCAACTTTTCACTAAATATATTTTTATTTTGAATGAGTTAAAGCATCTATCTTAATTTTGTAGAACTTTCCTTTCAGGTTGAAAACTTGGGGACATCTCCTGCTTCAGAAGTACATCTTGCTTTTTCGCCTACTGAGGTTGAACATCTAGCAATAGTCAAAGCTGCTGCAACCTCTGGGAAGCAGAAGAAGAAAACTTACACTCGTCTTGGTGTTAAATCTGCTGAGCTACCTGATGGACCAAATGGAACTAAAATTTTCTCAATATCTTTGTTAACTCCATTGAGTAAAGGTGAAACCATAACATTGGAGGTGCTTTACCAATTGACACATTCTCTGGAACCTTTCCCGGTAGAAATAAGTCAATCAGAATCACAATTGGTCTATTTCCGTGATAGTGCAATATTATTGTCTCCTTATCATGTCAAGCAACAGACAACTTTCATTAAGACGCCAAGCACACGGGTGGAATCGTTCACAGTGGTAGACCCCATTAAACGTTCTGGAACAGAGCTGAAATATGGGCCATATGACGATCAGCTCCCGTATTCATATTCTCCTGTTCTTGTTCATTTTGAAAATAACAATCCATTCGCTGTTGTTGAGGAGCTAGAACGTGAAATTGAAGTATCTCACTGGGGAAGCGTACAGGTCACAGAGAGATATAGGCTGGTTCATGGAGGTGCTCGACACAAAGGTGTTTTTTCAAGGTACATTCTCAATGCTCCAGATCTTCATTTTGTTCTTTGTAGAATGATACATTTAATTGTATTAAAAGCAATAGGAGAATCATTTACTCATCAAATTCTTACATATTCAAGTGACAAAAATAGATATATTCATGACCTATTTCTTAATATATTCAATAGTAGTGTGGATGTTATTCTGATACTATTTTAATTCATTAAAAATGTGCTCTTATCTTCTCTTAAAAGGTGTACAGTTTTCACAATTCTGCATGATTTGATAATTCAATAACAATTGGAAAATTGCCCTTTTCGTAAATTCATTGCATCATTTGGTGGCAAGATAGATGATCATTCCTTTTAAAGTAATTAACAGCAGGAAAGGATCATCTTGAGGTTTTCATCACATTCAGGCAAGAATATCCAATCGTCCACATACTCCAACAGCAGCATGCCCTTGTGTTAATTGCTGTGTATTTTGTAGATTACAGACTCCCACTGTGGTTTACTCATGCCTTAGGAGTTAGGAGTCTTAGGACTACCATAATATGGAAATTGCTCCACTTTTAACTTATATTTCACTGGTGGATTGGCTGAGTTAATGTTAATGATAACATTTACTTGTAATTGTAGTATTTTTGGTTTATGTGTAATCTTCAAATTCTTCTACATTTTTTGAATACTTTTTCCCTTCATGTATTTTTTTATTATGAATGACAAAATTTATGTTTACAGGGTTGAATATCAAAGTAGACAAGGTAGTTCTGGTGCATCTTCATTTAAATATCTTCTAGCAAGACTACCCGCTAAGATTCACTCAGTATACTACCGGGATGGAATAGGGAATATTTCATCTTCACATTTACGTACAGGTTTGTTGAAGGTAAGATATATTGTTTGGTCTTAGTATAACATATGCCTTTTGATGGAAATGATGATTTCTTATAGTTTGTGCACAGCATGTTCTTGTCTGTTTTGTGGAATTTTAGAGATCACTAAGAACTATAGTCTGGAAACAAATAGGATACATATATATTTCATAATCTATATTTTATAACATCTTGGTTGCTGACCTTGTACTTCTTTACATGCTTATTGATTGCAGTCAGAACTAGAATTTGAACCTCGGTACCCTCTGTTTGGGGGCTGGAAATCAACATTTGTCATCGGTTACGGGGTACCATTGCAGGACTTCCTTTTTGAGTCTCCAGATGGCAGAAGATACCTCAATTTTACTTTTGGTTGTCCTCTTGCTGAGGCAGTGGTGGAAAAGCTGATTGTAAAAGTGGGTGTGGACTTGTGATTTTGCATTGTTACTTGTTATTATTAACTAAAGCACGTTCCCTTTTGCTTCATTTGCTTATGTATGCAATAATGGTGGTTGGATTTACCCTTCTTGTATCATTGAATTTCAGGTTGTGCTCCCAGAGGGATCCAGAGATCCTACAGCTGTGGTTCCTTTTCAAGTAGAGCAACGTCAAGAGGTAATATTCTTAGAAATATGTTGCTTAGCAACACTGGCTTTAGTTACAGGTGCACATGACTGCTGAAATAGAATACTATTATAAGCAAGAGTAAGGTTGCTTGCCTTGTGTGACCTAAAGGTTATAGGTTCAAATTCTGGAAAGAATCTCTTCGCTTGCGATGGTAAGACTGCGTACACCCTCCCAGATTCCACTAGGTGGGAGCCTCATGCACTAGGCTCAGTAGGCTGCCCTTTTTTGTTTAATCTCTACAAGTTTATGATAACTTTAATCTCTACAAGTTTATGTTTTTTCCTCATCTGGCCAACATGTATTTCTGCTGAAGAATTAACACTTGTGGAACTTGTAGCATAATAAAACATTGGATTCCCTGCAGTTAAAACAGTTTTACATTTGAACCTTTTCAGATCAAGCATTCATATCTTGATGTTGTCGGAAGGACTGTGGTGGTTCTAGAAAAGAGAAATGCAGTTCCGGAGCACAACGCTCATTTCCAGGTATTGCCGAACCCAATTCAAAGAAAAGTTTCTAAAACTGCTTTGAAAATGTGGGTGTTTAATGTGTTCAATATTAATATTATTATTATGCTCTAGACTTGTTGTAACCATGTTTTGTGTTACTATTATTATTTGTAGGTATACTACAGTTTCAACCCTATATTCATGCTTGCTGAGCCATTGATGCTGGCAACTGCATTTTTCTTGTTTTTTGTGGCATCTGTGGCATACCTACACATTGATCTTTCCATACGCAAGTCTTGAACATCTAGCTAGCTTTCAGATGGGTATGCATTAAATCCCCTTTAAACTCTTTGTTTTAAAAAATTTCTCTTGGCCCTAAGCACTATTTTGGCTTTCTTAACAGGCAATGGGTGAGAAGATCCAAAGCTGTTAGGGTTCCTTTTATGATAAGGTCATATAACATTTTGGCAATATTGTACTAATTACAATTACAGATTTGCTTGTATGACAGATTTTTTACCCTGCCAATTTGATAGTGTCATTTGTCTAAAGTAGCACTCAACCATTACTTCCTTTTAAGAAATATAGGATATGTTAGTTAGGGCCATATCCTAAGCTCTGTTAAGTTGGACATATTTCAATTGTAGATCTTCCTTTTAGGATACCTTTCACAAAATGTGCAATTTACCAATTAAAAACAACTATAACAGCCATACAGCACCTTCTAAGATAAATGATCAATAGGCAAATAAAATAGTTCATGGATAAAGAAAGGAGAATGAGTTGTAATAAAGATAAAAGAGATGAGAATTGGGAGCTTGTTTTTTTTTTTTCCTTTTTCTGAATTACTCAATGCACAAGGGTAAAATAGATGTAAAAGCAATGACATTTTACTTAAATATCCAATTGTTCAACCTTAATTTATGGATTCTTTTATTAGTTATTTGGAATATAGTTGCACTAAAATAACATTAAAGTGCAGAAAATAGGAATACCTAAGTCGAATAGAAAATATATGTAATTCTTGAGCGTTGCTAAACACTCTTGCTATAGTACATTTAGAACGATGCACTGATGATAACGATAATAAATTATATAAAACTACAAATATTTTATAAATATGTGTAACAAAATTTGTCTTTAACTCTTAAGATTGAAGTCACCTTTAATTCTTATTAATTTGGATTGAGCAAAAAAAGAAACATATGATAACATTTGGAAAAGTCTTATTTCCTTACCCTATCAATTCAAAAATGTTGTTAAAGAATAATATTTTCTTATTATCAAGTTACATTTTCTTATTATTTTTGAGTTATAAGAATTTAGTTTAGTGGCGTAGAAGATAAAAGATTGATGTTTAATCTCTTAAAGTAATAATCATATACTTATTTAAAAAAATTCATTGGTAAAAAGAAGGGGGGATATTGTGAGGCTGTGGAATGCAACAAAATTAGTTAACTATTGTTGAAGCGGGAAGAGAGGAACAGAACAGAAACACAAGAAGAAAAAACAACAAATATCATTTCCCTTTTTGATTCTCTGATTCCCTTTTGCGGAATCAGAGGATCACATTCATCATATTCTTTCTATTCATCAACTGATAATTCCTTCCTTTCTCTCTCCTCTGCGTGAGTCTCCATTTTGAATTCCCAAAAACATCATCATCGTGTGCTTGTTTTGGACTATTTCTTGAAATGGGTATTCCGCAGAGTGACGGGAAAATGGAAGGGTGGCTATATCTTGTTCTTGCAAACCGATTTGGTCAGCACAACTTACGTAAGAGATTCTTCATCCTCAAAGATTATGTCCTTACAAGCTTCAAGATTAAACCCACTTCCCAAATGAAGGTAACTTCAATAAAGTTTCTTTTTTTTAATTCTTTTGTTAAGAATTTTCTGATTTTGAATGAAGATTTGATCAAGGGGAACTTTTTATTTTACTTTTATTTTCCCAAATGAAGTATAGCTTCCTCACTTACTATAGTTTAATGTTTTTTTCTTCTGGTTTTACTATATTTTATGCTTTATAAATAACACTTTTGAGAAGGTTTTGGATGTATTATATACATATATGAAATCATGTTTCCTCAATTTCTATATTTCAATGGTTTTTCTGGTTTTACCATATCTGATATTATGTGGATAACAGACTTAAGAAGGTTTTGATTTTTTTATTCATGTAGTGATTGTCTTTTGGTGATGATGTTGGGTCGTGCTTGGGTTCTTATATCTTTCTAATTCTAATTTTTCAAATTGCAAATTACATTGTGATGCTTGTTAGGTAGAAAAGACCAATTCTTTTTTTAATTGGCGACCGAATCATTTATTTAACTATTATTGCATTAATTTCATAATGAACTATCTTAGTATGTCACTTCTGTGATACGTTGTTCTTAGATGTCAAAAACAGTAAACTTTCTACAATCACCCATTATTGCAATGATTGGATTCTTCACCGTGCTAAACAAAAGTGCTACATTTGCAGCAACCATTTAGAAGTGCAATAATAGACTCCTGCATTCGGGTTACTGACAATGGAAGGGAGAGTATCAACAGAAAAGTAAGAAACCTTCAATCCTTACTTTGGACAACATTGTATACTTGTTTTTCTAACAAACCTGCATTGTTCCTTTGAACACTTTTAGTAATTGTATTGATAAATCTGTTTGCATTGTGCAGGTGTTGTTTGTTTTCACTGTATATAATGCCTCAAATCAAAGGGATATGCTTAAGGTGTGTTAAAACTAAAAATAGAAATATATTTATGACAAAAGAATTTCACTGAGGCCTTGACCCTTGATTTAAAATGTAAAATTTGAAGTTGGGAGCAAGTAGTTCAGAAGAAGCCGCAAGATGGATACGTTCTTTGCAGGATGCTCCTTTGAAGGTTCTACTCCCTACCTTAAATGAGAAAAATGGTTGTCTCATGATAAGAAGCTTGTGTTATAGGTTATTGTATATTTTCAGGAGGGCCCAAATCCAGTAAAGAGTTTAGTGCCCAAATCCAAGAGAAGACGTTCAAGCTTGAGGTACATCAACTGTATTTTGGAATTTAATCGTTCACTTTACGTAATATAATAACAGAAGCACAAAACATGATTCAACATACACCTTTTGTTAATGCTTTATTTTTTTCTATTTAAATGAATTATAACCTTTTGAACCATAACTGACATAATTTTTTTATTTTCTTGCTGCACTCAAAATGCTTTCTGTCTTGCTTCCTTTTGCTGAATATTTGAAATTCTTTCAAATGGAGATAATGAATCAGACCCCTTCAGTCCTTTGTGCTGTAACATTATTTTCAGGGACTTGAATGCATATGTATCTACTTTTAGTTCCTATATTATTATTTTGAACTAGTCATCTTGAACTTCCTTTATTTTTATATACACACTATATTTATTTTTTGTATAAAACTATACTGATTTATTGCATGCATAGATGTGTTTGTGCATCAAATTATACTAATTTATATAACTATCAGTTGCTAATGTCTAAAGTTTTGGCTTAAAAAGATATGGAGGCACAAAAAGCACAGATTGGAACGACCCCGACATGAATTTTCAATCCTGCATATATACTGAAGCGATGACCTCTGACGTTATTTCTACTTCACCATGGAAGATTTTTGGTTGCCAAAATGGTATAGCTTTAGCTCTTAGTAGTCTGTATAGCTTGTGGCTTAATCTACACCTCATGACTCTTCAATTGTGCAGGACTAAGAATGTTCAAAGAAGCAAAAGAAGGGGATTCATGTGGAAGGGTAAGTTACTATTAACTCGGTAACTTTTTTATTTTCTGTCCATTTTATTTTATTTTAAATAAAAAACTGTTTCTGTATTCAGCATTGGGGTGAACATCCAGCAATAATGGCAGTTGGTGTCATTGATGGAACTTCAGAGGCCATTTTCCATACTCTTATGTCTCTTGATCCCTCAAGAGCAGAGTAAGTCTTCCAAATAGCTGTTCATAACTTCATTGGGCCTTTTTAATTATCAGCTTATGCTTCTATACCTTTACCATGAAATTGCTTGTAATGCAAATGCCCAATAATAAAATTGGTCCTTCATACTTCATTTAGTACACCTATAAATTTTATAAGGGCTTTGCTTAATGATTTGAAATGTTCTATTGTCACTGTAATAAATTCCAATTATCAGCGAATGCGAAAATGCAACATTTGTAGCAAGGGACTGCTGACAGTTTAAGAATCAGATTAAAAGTCAGTCTGCTCTTAAATAAATGTTCTTAGTGAGATTTATGATACTGTAGAAAGGGACTCGTCTATTTGATTACTTTTTTCTCCCTCCCCTGAAAGTCAGTTTGGCTTTTCTATGATTGAAGCGATTTCTTTCCGAATGGATAACTGGAGATTTAGAAAAAGAAAAGACTTTTGAAAGAATACATGGGTCATAACTGAATGGAATAAAATGGCAGGGGACTCACTCATACGCGAGTCAACAAGCATACCACGTGATTTGGGCAGGAAAATTATGTCTTTCTAACTTTTTCATCCTATGATTGTATCATTTGTATGTGACAGTTGTTTATTTAATACCGAGGGGGAAGAAAACAAAATAAACTCACTATAGGATTCTACATGAATGCTTCAAGATTGGAAAATAAAAACCAAGATACTTAATGAATGCTTCTGATTATAGACTTATCTCATTCCAGTTCAGAGGTAAAATTATCAAGTGTCTTTCAGGTGGGACTTCTGTATTTACCGAGGCAATGTGGTTGAACACCTTGACGGTCACACAGATATTATTCACACGCAGCTATACAATGATTGGCTACCATGGTAGGATATGGAAAGTTGTTACAGAGAATTCAGACAGCAAACACGTTATTAATGTCATTATATATCTCATGTACAGGGGAATGAAGCCACGAGAATTGCTGTTACGCAGATACTGGAGGAGGGAGGAGGATGGCACATATGGTACTATTTCTCATGTTAACATATTTGTGACGATATTGTTCATTGTTATATATCAGTTAATTTTTGTTATTTGGTTTTGTAACAGTGTTACTATACCATTCCGTGCATCACGAGAAATATCCACCCCAGAGTGGCTATGTCAGAGCATGCCTTAAAAGTAATGTATGCTTGACATTAGTGTTTAACTTTTGAAAGCTATCAAATAACTCATTCTGATACCAGCAGCATAGAGAAGAATCATGAGTTGCTGTATTTCATTCTTATATTTACTTCTTTTCATTTTCCTTGATAACTGTTCTTTCTCCTGGACTGTCAAATACTCAAATGTACTATATCTCTGTTTCGTTGGTCAAATTCTAATCAAACACTTGACTAAAATCAATAAGTTACTAGTTTCCTGAAACCAGTATTTATTTGTTTCCTAAGAGAAGGTAAAAACTAAAACAAGCAGCAGTAACACAACTATCTCTAATAGGTCTTGGTTACAGGTGGAGGATTTGTAGTTACTCCTGTTAATGAAGGAAAACAATCAGTTGTAAAACACATGATTGCTATTGATTGGAAGTACTGGAAATTGTATTTGTTGCCATCATCTGCAAGATCCGTAACCATTCGTATGCTCGAGAGAGTTGCAGGTATGTTTAATCTATGATCACATGATTATACAAGAAATTTTATTTGTCTTGACAATTTTCACCTTTTGCAGCACTGAGAGAGCTGTATAGAACTAAAGCAGAAGACTACAACTCTAATCCTATTGTAATGACAAAAGATATTGGATTGCTTAGTGTAAAGGAAGATATGAAGAGTGAAGTTTCAGTTGAGAGCATCAAGATTGAGGATCTTCTTGAAATGAAAGATGAGGTGGACAATGAACCTTCTGATCATACAGGTTTAATGGGATTGAATGATTCTGATGAATTCTTTGACGTTCCTGAATCAACAGATTATAACCACTTTGAGAATGAGTGGCAGACTGACTTGGCTTCAGAACAGCTGGTACTTTTTATATATATGCCTCTTGTGCTTTTCAGTGGACATACACACACATAAGCCTTTTATGTTTCCAGAACATGTCATATGTTTGTGTTCTTTATTATACTAAATATATTTTTATTGTTATGTCCTAATGATATTAATTGTTGATGGAATTGAAATTAGTGGGATGCACAGGCTATGCCCCACCCTAAAATATCATCAGCTGCTGGTTTGGTAAAAAAGTTACAGGACCTTACAGGTTAGTGTTGTTATGTATAATTGTGGTTTTTCAGTAAGATTATTTACAGATAAAAAGTATGTTTGGAAGATGATTTCATAAGAAAAATGTTCCAAATTTTAAACATGTATTACACAGTTCAGAAGAAGGGGTATGTTGACTTGCACGAGGTAGGCATGGATGAAAGTGAATCATGGTGTTATGGATCCACTCTTCAAAAAGATTCAAGTTGTGCTTTACCTTGCAGCTGGGCTGCTTCTGATCCATCTTTGTTTTTGATTCGAGGAGAAACCTATTTAAAAGATCAACACAAGGTATTTTACCAATTTTAAACTTGTATCTGTAACTGTAAGAATGCCAATGTCACTTCTGAATGTTTTATAAAAAAGCATCTATTTGTCATCATAGCCTGATGTTATTTATTCTATGTCAACTTTGAAATGTGGACCCCTATTGTAGCATATATTAGTTGCAGCTGCACCTGTTCAAATCATCAGTGTATTTAAGAACTGCGAACAAATATCATATTTTATGTAGTGATGGATTCATTAAAACTAATTAAAGGAAGCAGATGCTTGATGATGTGGAGTTTGAAAATGAACATATTCTGACAAACTTTCACACTTGTCTCGAATGAGAAAGAAAGACTTTTAACTGTTGTACTAATGGTTATGTCAACCATTTTGTAGTAGATGCTAATATTTCTATCTATGGTATGCAAATTTGTACATAAGTTCCTATTTTAAATAAATTTCTCTTTTGAAGGTCAAGGCAAAAGGCACCTTGATGCAAATGGTTGGTGCTGATTGGCTCAGATCTAACACGCGAGAAGATGATCTGAGTAGTCGTCCTGGTTCCATAGTTCAGGTCTATTATCTTTGCTTTATTTGACACTTGAATGTATTTTATTTTAGGCTGAAGGTGTGCTTCTTATCAATTTGTCACAACTATTGCGCTAATATTTTCTTACTTTATGTGCCTTTGGATTTTTTCAGCAATATGCAGCAAAAGGGGGTTCAGAATTCTTTTTTGTTATCAACATACAAGTGAGTATGATGACCTCATCTTGATTATCATATTAAATTATCCATCTTCTTTATTAAGTATGGGATTGGTTACACTATGCTCTTGTCATGGATCAGATGCCTAGTAATCCCATGTATTCTCTTGTGCTCTATTACATGATGAGAACTCCTTTGGAAGACCATCCCTTACTCCAGAGCTTTGTCGATGGAGATGATGCTTATCGTAACTCGAGATTTAAGCTCATACCATATATTTCTAAGGTTAATAATAAGTTATACTGAATTAACATTGAAATACGAGATGAAGATGAATATCTCTAATGGTTGTTCATTATTGTGTGATTTGTTTCTCTCAGGGATCATGGATAGTTAAGCAAAGTGTTGGAAAGAAAGCATGTTTGGTGGGACAAGCTCTTGAAATACTTTATATTCGTGGGAAGAACTATCTAGAGGTAACATTGCCAAGTCTTCATAATTCTTAAAGCAAGCAGCTAGTGATTCTTGTATCAATTTGGCCTGTGTGATTTCTTTACTTTCTAATATACTAACTTATAGTTGATGTTTCATGTTTATTTCTCTTGTTTTATAAGCTAACACTTGAATTATGTTTACTATATTAGCTTGATATCAACGTTGGGTCTTCAACAGTAGCAAGAGGAGTGGCCAACCTAGTTCTTGGATACCTAAACAATTTGATTGTAGAAATGGCATTTTTGATACAGGTAAAAACAATTGATGAATGTGAATTTGTAAGAGCATAAGGTGTAGTTAATTAAGAATAAGCTGATTTGAGCCAATAAGCATTTAAGCCAGTGTTGTTAATAAGAAGTTATGAAAATAGCTTATGACCTTGCTATACTTCTAACAACCTATGCAGGGCAACACAGAGGATGAACTCCCAGAAGTCCTCATTGGAACATGTAGACTCAATCATATGGATGCATCCAAATCATTTGTGGTGAAGTCATAATTTTTATTTCTTTGAGGAGCAGAAGCTGATACTCCACACACCAAAGAAAGAAATTAATTAAAAAAATAGGGATGATAAGTGCAACATGTTATAGGTCTTGCTGCCTTGCATTGCATGCTTTATATTTTGTGCATGCAAAGTTGGTGGTAGGAGTTTTTCCTATCATTTTTTAATGCAGCTGTTCCTTATTTTTCTCTCTTTAATCTATCCAATGATTTATGTTGCACAAAATACCAGCTGTTCCTTATTTTTCTCTCTTTAATCTATCCAATGATTTGTGTTGCACAAAATACTTATTCTCTCGGGCGACCATCCTCGCTTCGATAATGGCCATTTTAGCCATCATCATCATCATCGCCACTTCCTTCACCACACCACCTCCATTCAACCATAACCCATTACCATTTGATGTTTCTTGCATGTGAACAAACACTCTTCAGCCACATCAATAAATCCTAATTAATTTTTTTACAAAGCTTTTAGGGAAAGAAAAATAATAAGTGATCAGTGTTCATATTAGAAACTTGGAAACATGTAAACATGCTTGTAACCAAGAGTTTTGCAAAAAAAGACGAAAGTGTGGGCGGATACAAGTTGAGGTTGAACATGCATGGGGACAAAAATGGGTTTTCCAACACAAAAATAGAAAAGGGACAAATTATCTAACTACTATTTTCATTGTTTCTTAAAAATTTATTTCCAACTATATAAAAGTAGAGCGATCTTAATTGTTATTTATTCGATAATTTAAAGATGAAAGTATATGTGAATATCATACTTGAAAATGATACAAAAACATGAATTCAATCTATATGTCGTTTTTAATGAAATAAAAAAATTGGAGGAGGGTATGTGTAGTGATGATATGATTCGGTGACCTTATCACACTCAATTATTGATCTCATTATTATGAAACATGTCATAGTTTTCAAGTATACACACTATTTCTAGCTCCAAAATAGTATTATCATCGGAGTGGGTTGGCACTCTCCTTAAGAGAATGATTGAACAATATATGCTTTATCTTCTCCAAAATGTAAACACTCATTTGATTCAACTATCCGCTAATCTACCTCTTATTTCCAGTTAACCTGTCCATTTTTGTCACAGATTAATCAAAATGTCTCCACATATATATTTGTTACCCATGGTAATATGGTATCCAACTCAGAGTCATAATAGCATTTTGTTATAAATAAATTGGCTTCTTAACTCGATTCATGTTCATTTATTATATATTAGTTAAATAATGATCGACGGTCCTAAATTAAGGACTGATTTGTGGGGCCGAGGACTATTGTACTCGGGATGACCCACAAAAGTCCCTGAGATATTATCACATTAAAAAAAATAATAAAATAGGGTACATGACACATACATATATAGTGAGTGAGGAATGGCAAAAAAAAATGTCCTCGACATGGTCACGTGCGGATGGCCCCACATCACGTGATCCGGTGAAACACAAATGGAACTAATTCGCGTGGGTGGGTTCCATAGTAGCTGTGTAGGGTCATATTGGCCACGTTCAACAACGTGTGGACCGGCCCTTAGAACATGTTAGTGGGACCCGATGGAACATGGGTTAAGGTAAGATTAGGGTATGGTTAACACAAGGCTTCATTGTTACTTGTTGGCACGGTATGTCCTTTTCTTTCCCGCTTATCTCGCCCGGAATACTCTAAATAAGACTAATGCGTTCAACATTATCTACCAATTCAATTCAATAAGTAGATATATATTTAGAAAGGAAAATGATATATTCTCCTACTAATTTTTTTTACCAATTCTCATACCAACAAGAAAGTGACATATGTTATAAAGTGGTTGATTTACAAGTGACATATGTCACTTTCTTATGCATATGAGGATTTAATATGAGTATATAGCATCACTCATTTAGAAATTTACTATTTTATATAAATTAAAAAATCAATTAACTCCACGTTTCAATCACTCATTTATTCAAACTCCTACATTCAGAATTTATATTTTGAGATAAATTAAATCTATGACTGGTTGTGACTTAATGAGATGAGCGTCGGTGCAACATCGTCTTTGGGCTCTCACTGTATAATAATTTATATTTTATTCACAATTCACAATTTTTACTTTACAAATACAACTAGCTAGTCATTAAAATTCTTATTGTTTTCATATGTAACTTATTTTTATTGTAGTTTCAAGAAGGAGAGAACGTTATTTAAGGAACGGTATAGGACAAAATTTGCTATGCCAAAATTGTCAAATCCAAAACACGTTACGGCAAGTAACTCTTCTATCCATGAATAGTGATGTTGTTAGGCTATTTTGGATTTGGCTTATTTCTTTTAACCATTGATTAATGCCTTGAATTGTACTCGTCTGTACCAAATCAATATATATATTAGCCTCAGTTGTTGTTTCAACAAACTTTGAGGGATGCAATTTTTTTGGATGATTCATTGCTATTAAGCCTAACATTTGACAATTCGAGATTTTAATTGGGTTTTGAACCAATTATTATCTTCCTGTTTTCAGTTGAAGAATAAATCTTTTAGAATAAAGAAAGGGAGTGAAAGAGTGCAACTCAAGTTCGTTAAAATAGCAATGGCATGAACCACTGTCAATACATAAATATTATAATATATTATTATTGTAGTTTTGGTTTTATTATCACTAGTGTGTTGACCGGTATTGCTGTACACATCAACCCGTTTTCCTATTGTTTATAATGTGTGTTATACATGCAATAAATGAATTGTGTTAAATATATTATAATTGCAATTGAATATATTATAATTTGTAGTTAAATATATTAAAATTTGCATTGGGTTATATGGTTTTTTTTGTATAAATTAGAATATAGTAATGACAAAATAGGAAACTATTAATTATACCATAGTGAATAGTTATTTTAAGTTTTGCCCTTTATTAATAGTAAATCCTACCAAAATAGATTTATGTCCTACCATACACTCGGCACATCCTTATTTCCCCTTTTAAGGGATTATTGCAGAAAGAGGAAGGGAGAGTATTCTTAAGGGGTTAATTGATTCAAGGAGTGTAACCCAAGGTAGTTAAGGAATTGAAATAAAATAATTAAAAGGAGATGATAGAATTTGTAGTCACTTTTGCAAACCTTTTTCTTTTGTTCCTTTTCTTATTTTATTAATTATTTCCTTTCTTTTTCTTATTTTATCAACAACAACAAAAGTTGCAACGAGTATTTTTCCCGAAAGTCCCTCTTGATTTGAACACATTTGAGCCATTCTTTCTTGTAAAAATTTGAAGCCCTATATTTCTTTAGTGTGTAAGGTAAATGTATGACAAAATGCAAATAAAGTGTGTTAACTCCTAACCAAATTTTGACTACCCCATGATTGATGAATCTTTGTATAAGTTTTGTTTTCCTGGTACCCATTAAATTATAATGTTTTTTTGGTCGATAAAAGATAATTTATTAATAATAAGGTTAAAAATGTATAAACAAGAAAATACAAACAAAGAAATTACAGATAGTTACATTAAATTATAATGTTAAATGTTTTATTTCATCTTAATCCAGCTAAGGAAATAGGGTTTGGATGATTTATTAGATGGAGTTTTATAATTAAGGTTCAGATTATCTACATGTCTATTTCTTTTTGTTTGATTGAAGAATAGTAAGACTAAACCCATGAAATATTTCACTCACTCCTTCAATTATATATATTTACACCTCAAAATGAATTACTCTCTAGCTATCTGCTTAGAACACTCGTGGTGCAACAAAAAACAACATAACTCTTCCTACAATTATTCAAAGCTATCTTAAGATTTTGATTATATGTTCCCGAAAAACTTACGCTTATACAATAACCACTCAACAAGGTATCAACCCCACACTTTATTACTCTAATATAAATGAAAGAAAAAAATGAATTTGGATTTATAGTAAAACAATATTTTTCATGAATAAGAGTTTAAGTGAATTAGATTTTAGAAGCTCACCATGATTAAAAACATGTCTCACGAGTCAAAGGGCCTAATTAAAAAGGCAATTATAAATTATTCAGTGACAAATACTTATATTAGGCGATTGGATTATTATTAAGCCAATCATATTTTGCTGAAGTGCATATAATTGATTTCTAATATAATGGATAAACAATAATTCTAGAATCGATTAGTAAGCGTTATTTTATTTGATTTCGTTAATGGTGTCCCCATATGCATACAAATTAGAAATTCTCAATATAGAACATTCAACGGTTTTTGAAGCCATATAGCCAGGTTTGAAGTTTGAACATTGAGGTTTGCACGTGTTTGAAGGGAAGGCTGAAACTGAGTTTGGATATTCTACTCCATCGGGAGTAATAGCATACGAGTTTACTGTTACCCGATGCAGTAACAATTTTGTTTTATATAAGAAACAGTAATAAACACGTGCATTGTCTGAGACAACCGCGGTTAAAGTCTGACAAATCCACTATCTCTCTACTCTCTACGTTCTTTCGGTAAGAAATTAATCACTTTTTGTGACGTATGGTTGTCACTTCCAACAATAGTCATTCTTAGAAATCGAATACTAGACTTTTGATAATTATTAAAGTATAGTGTAATCTTATACAATTAAACAAACAATTTATTAGTATAGTTCTCCTCTCTAAATAAGTGGTTGCACTTTCCCATCAAGCAAGCAACACTCAACATAAAGAAAGGTAAAGAAGCATAAAAGTGGTCATTATTTTTGGGCCATTCTTTCATATTCCATTTCTTCTCCATACCCTGCAACTAACTTCAAATCTTATAATTTAGGAATTAACTTTTGATATTCAATTAAATTATAAATGTGTTAGGAGATTGTAAGATTTTCAATTTAGTTATAAAACATTTTAATGAATTACTAGATAAGAGCTATAAACATGTAGTTCATTAAAATAAATAATTTTTTCCAATATTAATAAATATTGTATTTATATAAAAGTTAATTATTTGTCTAGCTCAACAACTACCTCTTTATTCTAAACATTTATTTTAGTAGTTTGTATTCATAATGTAGATTTTATTCTTGTCATAATTAGTATCAACTTTTAAATTAAAATAATATATATGAATTATAGATGGTGCCATGATCTTGTAAATTTACATTAATAATGGATAAAAATTAAACCATTTAATGAAACATGAAATTATGTTTCATTTGGCATATATATTAAGGCATAAATTTTATTAATAAAAAATTAATTAGAATGTGATAATTGATACGTGAGAGGTGATTGATGGGTGTATAAGATATATGTTAATTGTTAAAGTATAGCAATGAAGGGACAAAACAAAAGTTGGTGCTAGCATGTATGTGGTACATGACACTTTGAAGTTTGAAGTTATCATATGATATAAGTATTTATCGTATTCATTGATGGAGGGTACAATACTGGTAGATGACCCAACATTCCAATATTTGACTATCTAATATTGGAGAGGATCTCGTCTGTACATGGATTAAATATTAAAATCGGTGAAAGGTGGTGTTGGGTGTGAATGTGGGACCATAGGGGTAGTGTTAGAAGAGAGAAGATTTCAACATCAAGACAGCTAGCAATAATGAAGGAGGAGCCTCACCTACCATCAGTTCATATCACATTATCTCTTTCTTCTAAGTGCCTTCATAACTTCCCCATTTAACCATTCCTCATAAACCCTCCAAACCTCAAACACCTCTACTTCACTCCCAGACTCTCTCTCTTTCTGTCTCTGCCTCTCAGATCAAGATTCCATCTTTCTCCCTCCCCTTTCTTTTTTACCTCCAGGTTTGCCTCCCACCTTCATTTTTCATTTCATTTGCTTCCCAAGTTTTGATTTTGAACCTTGCCCATTGTCAGAAACTATGGCCTAGGACCAACTTCAATTCTGGGTCGTACCAGTTTTACTTTTTGGTTCTTCCTCCCAATTTAGAAATTTAATTTCAAGGAAAATTGAATTTTTTTGATCCATTGCATCCTTTTTCTTACCCGACCTTACTTAGTGGGTTAAGATTATGCTGTTGTTGTTGCGTTGTATCATTTTTCTTCAGCTAAAAGTTTAAAGAGACAAAATTTGGGACATATAGACATTCATATTTTATGTACTGTTAATGTCTTCAATCATTATTACAAAAACTTATACACTTGGCTAAAATCTTTACTCCAATTGAACAATTCAGCTAGCTGACCTTCTTTTATTGTACCTCAATTTTCGTCTTCAATATGCCTAGTACCTCAAAGAACAATAACAAAATTAAGAGAAAAAGAATACTAAAATGTTAAAGAATCCAAACATTTAAAAATGCAATTATTGAATTTTCAAAATCTTGAATGCATTACTTAATATACTCATTTTCTACCCTAATTCTCTTAACAAGTACTCCTCAAGATTTTCCAAATAAAAGTGGGACCAGCTGTGACTAAAATGCGCCATACAATGTGCGCACTCCCCATTCCCCACTTTCTCATAATCTCATATGCTAAAAATCACTAATTCCAGATTTTCATTTCCAAAAAAGTAAATAAATGAACAAAAATTTAATACTAGCTTTTCCTTTCTAGACTTTCTCTATAAATTCTTAGTTACTCAATTAAAATGGTGCTATAGTTTCTGATTTTTGTTGTACACATACTTTGAATATTGTCAGTAAAATGGACAAGATGGTGGGACCAAACTTCATAGACGAGATTGACTGCGGTAACTTCTTTGACCACATCGATGATCTCCTTGACTTTCACGTTGAAGACGTCGTCGACGGCAGCGCCACTACCTTGCATGGCGTCTCAGCTGCCGGAGACTCCAATTCGCTTGCCAGCATCTGGCCACCGGAGACTGACTCTATATTTTCCAGCAAAAGTACTTCCGACCTCTCGGTAGAGCTCTCTGTTCCGGTGAGTGAGTTGCTAATGGTGTTCTGGTTTTGTTTTCACTATTTTTCATTTTTATTTTCAATAAAATTAAAAAAGGAGACCAAAAACATGTATATAATGTTGTTTTCATTTCACATAATTATTTTAATGATTAAAATATAAAATTAAATTATTATTTGTGAAGCTTAGACCGAAGACTTCTGAAAATGAAAATGATAATGTCATGTTTCGAGAAAATGAAAACATACAAATAAAATTTGTTATTTTGAAAATGAAAACATAAAAAAATAGAAACATTTATTGAAAGGAAATAGACCAAAATGCCATTTATCTACCCATGTATTTTAGTGTATAAGATTTTTGGAGCGTGCACATGAATTGTATGTACTTTTCCGTAATTTAATGCACGGTTTAAGTGGCTTTATTTGTAAGCCGTTGGATTTTGTTGATAATGACGTTATAGTTGCGTGTACGGACCCGATTGTATGTATACGCCTGTTGGGGTTTCATGAAAGTTTGGTTCTACTTGTGGGAAACACTGTTGACTTATGTCGTGTTTTGTCATAAATGGTGGCTTTGAATAGTTCAAACTTTATTAAATTTCAAATCGAAAATTGAATTTGTGCATATAGTAGATTTTTTTTGCTCGTGATTGGGTTGTCCAAATTTGAAAATTCAAACATTTACATTTAAATTTTGAGTTGGGGAAGGTATAAATTCACAATTTAAAAAAATCCATAGAAGGGTATTTTGGTAAATGTTGGAAAACATTTTGATTGTGTCGGTGATCATATCTACTGTGCTGTCTAAATTATCTGGATCTTCATTATTAGTTGTCACATGATTTTGCATGTGATGATCACATGATGTGTCTACCATAAATAATGAATATTGATGTGAAAGTCATTCTAGTTGGTTGCACCTACTAACAACTCATGTTTAATGATTCTTTTATTGGTAACGACTTCAAATTCATATTCGTCATTCAATTTGAGATGATCTTATAGCATATTTCATTTACTTTATATTTTGTGGTATATTATGATATGAATCACATTTTAATTTCAATTTTGGTTGCAATCAATTGGAAAACATAACCTTTAATCGAATGTGTTGTTTATTTTCAGTATGAAGATATTGTTCAATTGGAATGGCTGTCTAACTTTGTGGAGGATTCCTTCTCTGGTGGAAGCCTCACCATGAGCAAAGTGGAGCAACCATCTTGCACCACCACCGCCGCCACCAAGGAGGACTCATCATCAGTTCACACCCAATTCCAGACATCTAGCCCAGTGTCTGTCCTCGAAAGCAGCAGCTCCTGTTCTGGTGGTAAGACCATCCCTCGCAGCAGCCCGGAGATTTATATCCCGGTGCCTTGTGGACGTGCGCGCAGCAAGCGTCCACGCCGGACTGCCTTCAACCCTCGCCCGGCAATGCAGCTCATCTCCCCTGCTTCCTCTTCTGTTGGGGAGAATATGCAGTCCAATGTTATCTCTGCCAAGGCCTCTTCAGACTCTGACAATTTTGCTGAGTCTCAACCTGTGGCAAAGATTCCAAAACAAGGTTCCGGGGAGTATAAGAAGAAAAAGAAAATCAAACTCTCACTTCCATCATCTCCAGATGCTGATCATACTAACCAGAATGGTCAAGCAATTAGGAAATGTATGCATTGTGAAATAACTAAGACACCACAGTGGAGGGCTGGACCAATGGGGCCAAAAACACTTTGCAATGCGTGTGGCGTTCGATACAAGTCTGGCCGGCTTTTCCCTGAATACCGACCCGCTGCTAGTCCAACTTTTTGTCCATCGGTACATTCCAATTCTCATAAGAAGGTCCTGGAAATGAGATGCAGGAGTATTGAGGAAACTAGTTTTGGAACCCATTCAGCTGTTTCTGTAGAACTCATTCCAAATACTAACAGCAGCATCCTTACCCTGGAGTAACTGTGATGGGAGGGAGAATCATCTTAGTTGGAGCCTCTAGACTCTTGCCCTTATGTTACTCTTTATGATATTTCTTTTCTTTTCTTAATTGGTTTTTTGTACAAAGTTGGACTGAGGGAATAGGAGCAATAGACCATGATATGATCATCATGTTTTAGCTGTTAGTGATGAGAACTGGAAAAAGTGTTAAGAGTTATAGAAGTCCAAAGGGTAGGGTTTTAGGTCTAGTAAGTAATTGTAGGCCCCTTAAGGTCATTAGGTGTTGGTGTCTCAGTTATCTTCTTTTTACTTTTCCTTTCTTTCTTTGACACACTTTTTATTTTATTTACCTTTTTAAATATCCCTATCCATGGGAATTCTTTTTGCAGTTCATTTGTAGCCAAAATACCGAGTTGATTAAGAAACTTTAAACTTGTTTTGCCTCATTTTATTGTTTTCCAGATACATTCATTAGTAAAACTTGAAGATGAAGTTCTTTACAAGTTGCCAACTTGGCATGATTAGGTTCTTCATGTTGGGTTTATTCAAGTGTGAAGTCGCACATTGGATATGCGGGGAAGATTAAAATACTTTATAAGTAGAAAAGGCCCTAAAATTAATGTCTTAAGGTTTTGGTTCAAGACGTGTTGTATCGCTTGTGGCTTCCCAATAGTTGGAGGCTCCATGTAGTAGATTGGTCAAACAATACAATTCACTCTTACAAAATTGCTCATATTTCTTTGCTTTGTTAAGGGTACCATAAATATAGGCATTGATACCAGATTGCTCGTATATATTTTTTCTCTTCATTTAAAGAGGGAAGAGGGGGTATTAGTTATAATAAAAGGGTATTAGTTATCCTTTTGTTATGTTAATTACTTTATTGGTTGATTTCTACCAAACCCGGACAAAAAGTAAGTGAGTGAGAGAAATTATGATTCTGATTGGTAAGACACACTCATGCTTTGAAAGGTAAGAAGAATGCTCATGTATAAATCTAATTATGACTTAGAGGAGGATTTGGCAACATGTCATGATCTCCTACTACTTTTCAACTAACATCAAATTAAATGATACATTGCTGGTAAGCTCAATTGATTATTGCTTAAAATAAACTTCACTTACTTGAACTTTTCCAACTGATATGACACTTTCTTTCAAAAATATCAGAAGTGCATCTATAACTTGTTTTTTTTTGGGTTTTGTGGGGAGTAATTTTTTACAAAGTAGTAAAGTTTCAAAATTGAATTTCCTATACAAGCAGAAGCAGTCCAGGATTATCAGGTCATGGGCCTCAATAAATTCATCGTTAAAGCCCAATTTACATAAGCCCAGTCTAGAGCAAAAGTGAGAGAATTGTGAGAATAACACGTGCAAGTTGGTGGAAAATTGAAGGTTCTGTGAATTGTTGTTCCATTTCTACACCACTTCATCTCTCTCTGCAACTTTGGTCCTAACATGGCAGGTCAATTTCCAATCCCTCCAATTTTGAATTCATGTATTCAATCCTATTCACCTTTGTGCCACTAGGGTTTTACAACTCACGATGAAATTCAATTTTATTGAAATTATTGTATTCTACGGTTTCAATTTTTGAGTCCAGATGATGGTAAGAAACATAAATATGACATTGTTAGAAAACTATTAGATAAGAAATTTAAAGGAAAAAAAATAATTTTCGGAATCTGATTAAAGTGTAAATGTTTTATATGCAGCAGCATTATCAGGGAAGATTGTCCAAAATGTTTTTGTGTCAAATTGCAACCAACAGAGTAGAAGGGACTGTTTTGCCCCTTATATGCGCAACTCACTTCCCTTTCCACTAATAGGGAAGTTGGCATGGACTGGCATATCTTCCATGCAATTGCGCGCATTATTCAAACCCCAGAATGATTTTATTATCCACAGAAATCTTCACTGCAATGGTTTGTCCTAGATTCTCATTAGATACAAGTTGATATCAAGTTATGAACTGAAAATTCATTCGTTGTTTTAACACATTTAAACGATATTGGCACACATTTAATTTTATTTTGACAAAGCTGGTTTTATCCTATGCCTTTTGACATTTCTAAACTACATTTCCTAATGGATATTTCCATTTGGACCTTCACTGCAGCTTCTGCATCTGCTACCGCAGTGCCGTATGTAGACAGGTCTGATTTTCTAAGGCTTCAAAATGGCAGGTCAGAACCATTCCATGAGAGCAAGATAACAAGTTTACATTGCTTTGAAATCTACTTATTCAGTGGCATGTTTCCCCATATCTTTATCTTATTTTACCATGATTGGCAATCTTCATCTTAGTAGAAATTTATTTGTGCCTTGTAGCTTTTTAATAACTTATTGTGATCAAAGGAGGGTGTGCCTCTGTCATATATGCGGAGAGGAAGACTAGTGAAAAAAGAAGAGACAATATAGGCAGATTTATAATCTGGAATGTTTTGAATGGTAAAATATGGAAACAAGCCAGACATGGCATAAAGTAGAAACCTCTCTGGTCCTTTCCATCCTATTACCTTGTTAATTCATGGTCTATCGTAGGCTGGTAGCATTTAGGCAGAAGAGAAGGAAAAGGTAGAGTTATCCTGTCTAATTATTGAGAGTGTACTTTACCACTCAACACAGGGCATCAAAAGATTCAACATTTCATGGACAATTCATTTATAATGTTCTTATAGTCGCTTTCACTGTAATAACATCTATATATAGCAGAGACAGTATTCTTGGAAAGGTTCAAGCATCTACCTACAGAAGCCTGATTTTTTCCTTCCTTTTTATTTAGATGGATGGGATTTATTGGGTCTTCATGTGCTCTGTGTGATGTTGGTATAACTTAAAGATGATATTAATTTGTACAGTGATATACGCGGTGTGGCTGTTGATGGTGTTGAGGGAGAGCCAGTTAACCTGACTGAACCTGTTGCTGAAGCAATAGGAGCTGCTTTTGCTGCATGGTTAGTGGAGAAAAAGAAAGCAGACGCTTCTCAGCATTTGAGAGTTTCTATTGGACATGATTCCCGCATATCAGCAAAATTATTACAGGTCCAGACTGTTTCCTATATCATTTGGTATTATTTTTTACTGTCTACCTTTATTAAAGGTTTTCTTGTTTGCATTCAATTTTTATAATGGTTTTGAAACTAAACAAAATTTGATAGGAATATATTGTAAATGCATATTTTCTTCAAGCATTTAAGTTGGAATGGAAAATATGAATTTGAAAATGTATTGCTTTATATTGTTTTTGTCAATCTTTTGGGTTAAAAGAAGTTTAACACTTCATTTCCTTCTTTTGAGTTTCTGTGTAATAAAAAAACTTATGGTTTTATTTGATTTTTTCAAATATTCTCCAATTTGAAGTGAATGAAAAGTATTGTTGTACAAATCTTTCTTTACAACTTTCCCAGTCTTAGAGTATCTAATTTGCTGCTATGTGGCACTTTAGTTAAAACTGACTATTTGGTTATAAACTTGTCAAATTTCAGAATGCAATTTCTCGAGGTCTTGCTGGGGCTGGCCTAGAAGTTGTCCAATATGGGTAAGTTATATATATTGTATTTACTATTATATATTCTTGATTTACACATGAGGACTAGGAAAGTTAAAGTCAATGGTGTTGAACCTTAATGACAGCAGTCACCTGGGCATAGAAATGCCTTTGAATTGAAACTGATTTATAAACTGTGTATTCTCGAATGGGGTTTCTGTTAATTTGGATAAAACCTGCATAAAGTTTTTGTTTGAAGCTGGAAATTTTGGTATCATCCAGTATTAGTGTAGTGCATATTCTGTAATCTTTTATTATTGTGCCAGCTGTATTTCCTTCTAGTGCCAGCTGTACTAGCTGGGTTATTGTTTCAGCTCCTATAATAAATAGGAGCAGTTACTGTTTAAAAGATTAATCTTGAATAATAAAAAGTGGCAGTTACATTTTCTACTCCCTCTTCTTTTCTAGTTCTCTCTCTCTCTCGTTTCTCACTTCCTTCATCTTCTCTCTTCTCTAAGCTTGGATTAAGCTTTTCTAACATCCAGACATACTCCTACCTAAATAAATATACGCAACAAAGTGACCAAACAGTAAAAAAATGGCCAAAGTCTCCGCTGTTCTAGTGTTGTTACAACAGCATAGACTTACTGGACTCCCCTTTTCCTTACTTCTGCAACAAAAGAAACACAAAATCCATATAAGATCCTTCTATTTAGGTTATCAACTGTATTTGAGGTTGATTGTATTTTTTAAGTGTGTTTTATTTCATGGATAAACATGATAACTTGGAATGAATTTAGTCAGGCATTCCTATCTAGCTAAGACATTTTTCTTGTGAACATTATACCCTTCAAACTTCATATTACTTATCAGCAGATGATAGTCTAGTAAAAACTTTCTCAGGGTTATTCAACAATGAATTGGGGGAAAAGACTTATTGATATCTCCTAAGTGATTAGCTATAACAATTCATTATTAAAATATAGCATTCAGGATGGACAGTATTGTAATGTTATTTCAATTGGAGTCTTCAAGAGAGAAACAATGCAAGAAGCTGAACACAAGAACCTATTATATTTGAATTTGGGTATAATGGTTGGTTTACCTTATTCATTCAGAAAAATTTAAATTGTTGAGGTACATTTGATGGCGTAAAAAATTTAATACAGTTGTTTTCTTTGTAGGTTAGCATCAACACCAGCCATGTTCAATAGCACACTCACGAAGGATGAAGCATATTTGTGTCCTGCTGATGGGTCCATTATGATAACTGGTACAGTGTAAAGTTTTAGTTAAATGAATGTATTTTAACCTTTAAGGCATCATAATTGTTTGAAATTTTGTCTTAATTTCATCTTAGAAGCTTTAGGTTTTGTCTGTAACATGTCTTTTATATGCAAAATCCCTTTTGAGTTAGTTTAGGTTAGTTTTAAACCAAAAAAATTAATATTGCCAAAGCCCTTTTGGCGGATTGATCTGTTGATAATGTGGAAAAACCACAGCCTCCTTTTACTTCACTAAAACTGGCTTCAGTCATGGATAATACGGCCAGCAGGGATCAAACACAAAACCACATGGATATGGAAGCTGAGATACTATGTCAAATTGCATATCAAAAGCTGAAGTTGTTAGTTTGAGTGATATTTTCTTTTAGCCATTTTATATATTGTTCATGTATTATTTACTTTTCCTTATTTGTTAATGCCCATGGGTTGTGATTGCCAATTTTAAGTGAATTTCATATTCTGGTAATTTAGAAAATTATTTTTCATGGATAAATAAATTTCGATCATTAATTCATCTATTAATTACTAATTACTGAAAATCTCTCTCTTGAACAGCGAGTCATTTGCCTTTCAACAGGAATGGATTCAAATTTTTCACAAATGCTGGTGGACTTGGGAAGGCTGACATCAAAGACATCTTAGAGAGAGCTGTAGACTTGTACGATCAATTTACTACAGAAAGTTTAACAAATTCAGAGAAAAAGGCTTCATTAGTTACCAAGAGTGTTGATTACATGACTGTGTATACATCTGATCTTGTAAAGGCAGTTCGCAAAGCAGCTGGAAACGTAGGTATGACTTTGCTGAAGTATTGTTATGTACGATAGCCAATATATTTATAGATATAAATAATAATTTTTTCAATAAACGAAGGAAGGAATAATGGAACTCTAATTGAGAGTCATTATCACTGTATCTGTGATTCATTTTTTTGCTGTAGAATTTATATTTCTTCATTTTGTCATTGATTTCTGAATGTTTTCGTCTTGTTTGCTAATTTTTGTATTCCATTATCTTCTCACAGAAAAGCCATTGGATGGTTTCCATATAGTTGTTGATGCAGGTAATGGAGCAGGAGGTTTTTTTGCTGTAAGTGGTCTTTATAGTCTCCTTAACTTTTACTGCTTTTTTAATTGTTTTTTGTACAAGGCATTCTCACTTGAAGATCTGCCAATAGGATTTATACCAGAGTAACAACATCTTAACTTTTCTCTCTGTTTATTTTCTTTTTTTAAATAAGAAACCTAAGTGTGAGCAACTCATTTGTTCCACTTAATGATTTACCTATACTTAGTTATCTTGACCAGTAAAAAATGACTTTCAGTAAAACGTGCAGTATTAGAAAGAGCCACCTTGTGACATGCATTATAGTTTTACATCTGCATATGCCTTCCATTATCTGAAAGAGCCCTACACGGGCTGATTTATCTATGAATAGTCTCCTTATAGTTTTGTTTTGCCACAAGAAATCTTAAAAAAATATGTGCCAGAGTTGAACTTTGTTGCCCTATTTTTGACAGTTGTAGTTAATTTTGTATGCATTTTGTATCTACAAGCTTTCTGTAGACCACAATACTATTTGAAATTGATCAAAAAAGGAGAGTCTACAGTAAAAATACCTATTGGAACATTGATATTTTCTAAAACTGATATTTGGAAGAAGGATTCATGATTTTGGCAAGGAATCTAGGAAATGAAAACCAGCTAAACAAATAACTGATGGTGGCTTTTATATAATGCACTATAGTAATAGATTTTCTGAGAAGTTGAGAACAGAGTTACTTGGGATTTTTTCTTAAATTTAACAATTGTCTGTACACGAGCGATTCATAAACTAAGAAGTTATTTTAAAGTTATTCAACTCTAGACCATCAATAACTTTATATTATAACTTTGGAGATGGTCCTGCTATAGTCCTCACAATTCAGAATATCAGTTTCAATGATTTATTTTAAACAGCTATCTGGCTCCTTTTCCGTTCTGCATCACCTATCTTTTAATCAAAGATTAATATTTGGTCTGTATTTTGAAATCATATAACATGTTTCTTTGGTCAATGGTTATGGCTCTCGAGTACAACATGATAGTTGCTGTTTTTATTTGGTGAATAATCAGGCTAAAGTGCTGGAGCCACTGGGGGCAAAAACTTCTGGTAGTCAATTTTTGGAGCCTGACGGTAATAATTTTATTTGGAGTGATGATTTTGGTGGGTATGATACGTGGACTTTGAGTAATAATGGCTTCTATGTTTAGGCTTGTTTCCAAATCATATCCCCAACCCCGAGGACAAGACAGCAATGAAAGCAATAACCCAGGCAGTCCTTGAAAACAAAGCTGATCTTGGAATTATCTTTGATACCGATGTTGATAGGTGAGGATTGTCTTACTTATCAGTTTCGTTGGCATGCCTACTGTTTAGATTTGTTAAAAACTAAACACTTTTATCTAGATCTGCTGCTGTTGATTCCAATGGCCGTGAATTCAATCGGAATCGTTTGATTGCCTTAATGGCGGCTATTGTTCTTGAAGAAGTAAGGTTCTAATTTTAGTTATCTCATACCGAGTATTTTTAACCTTAAGCTTCTCCGAATACTTAGTTACTTTCCTTATATCATTTTCCTAGCATCCTGGAACAACTATTGTCACAGACAGTGTTACTTCTGATGGCCTTACCACATTTATTGAGAAGAAACTTGGTATGGAGGAACCTAAACTGGCATAATCTTTATTTTCCCCCTCCCACCTTCACACTATCATAAGCTAATTCCTTTCTTCTATTGTATTTGAATAGAAAACTGCATTGTGTTCAGAAATATAGTGTTCAAAACTTGCTAAGTGCTACCTTTTCTCAGGTGGAAAACACCATCGGTTCAAAAGAGGCTACAAAAATGTGATCGATGAAGGTATTCGTTTGGTAAGATGAGCGCCCACCTACTAATTCGATATACTATATATATCAGCTAGTTAACAAAGGAGAAACTTTCATCTAAGTACTTATTCATGCCATTATTTTGAAATTCTTATTTTCAAAATATAAGTTAGGTATTTGACTGATGGAAGCATTATTGCTGACAGAACTCAATTGGGGAGGAGTCGCATCTGGCAATTGAAACCAGTGGACATGGAGCTCTGAAGGAGAATCATTGGCTTGATGATGGTGCATACCTAATGGTAGGCTTTTTTATTTTCATTATTATCATTGAAAGCATTGTGATGAATTTTATTTGATAAAACAACTATCTTCCAAATTTATCAGTATTAATCAATTCATATGGCATAGAGGATGAGCTTGGCGCAACAATAAGATTGTTGCTCAGTGACCATGAGGTCACGAGTTAAAATCCTTGAAGCAGTCTCTCCTTTTACGAGGGTAAGGTTGTTTACATCTACCCTCCCCACGCCCCACTAAGTGGGAACCTCGTGGTCCGGGCCTTCCACAATCCATTCATATGACATCAAAATACTTATCCAGGAACTGTCTAAGAAGCACTAGCCCCAAATGATTTTTCTGACTTTAATGTGCCCTTCTATTAGAAAGCTGAGCAAGGTTTAAAGATGGACAAAACACATGCACCACGACTGCACCAGATGGCACTTAACTTGACACTAGCTTGTATTAGAAGTAAAATATAGCACCAGGTTGTAGAATCAAATAATAGATAATTTGGTCAAAGAGGTTTGGGTATCATGTTAAAGGATTCCTCAACCACAAAAGCTTAAGCTAAAGCTGGGTCCCAAGATTAGTTCTGATATTAATAACTACTCCACCATTATATGTGACCATGTGCAGGTCAAGATTTTAAATAAACTTGCTTCAGCAAGAGCTTCTGGAGCGAGTGGAGGAAGCAAGGTTGTGACAGATCTTATAGAGGGACTTCAGGAACCAGCCTTTGCTGTGGAACTAAGATTAAAGATAAACCAAAACCATCCAGATCTTAAAGGAGGGTAAGTCAGTGAATAAAGATTTGGTGCTTGCATTTACCTATATGTTAGTTTTATGAATCAACTGATGTGCTAGAGCTTCCAGATTTTTTCGGGAATATGGAGAAGCTGTGTTGAAACATTTGGAGAACTTAATTGCCTCTGATTCAAACCTACAAAAGGCTCCTATAAACTATGAAGGGGTATGCCTGTCCCTGCTTGTTGCTAGAATTTAAATCTGTTAAAATAGGATTGGCCGCGAAAAATTACCAAAACAACTATGACCAAGGCATGATCTGGAATTGGAAATAGCATGTGATATGAAGCCAACTTGCAAAATTCTGAGTCACAATGATTAGTTTGCTAGGTTTCTATATTTCCAAGATATATAGCTTGTCTGATCTAATCTTCAACCAGGTCCGAGTTTCTGGCTATGGTGGATGGTTCCTTCTTAGACTGTCACTCCATGATCCTGTACTTCCCCTTAACATTGAGGTAAAAGGTCCTTTCAGCTTGCGCTGGAACTTTTATGTGCAATTAGTACAAAACTGCAAACTAAATTTAAATGAACATACTCGTTACTGCAGGCACAGAGTAATGGTGATGCGGTGAAGCTTGGACACGCTGTGCTTGCAGCTGTTAAGGACTTTGCAGGTTTAGAAATATCTGCTTTGAGCAAATTTGTGGGGGCATCATAATTTGTTGCTTCATTCGAAAATTGAGAGTGCTGGGAAATGAAAATGTTGTGCTTTTATTTTTTGCATTATACAAAGAGGATTCAGCAGCAAGTGTGAGTGATCGAAAGGCTGAGAATCCTAAGGATTTGGTGATCACTTAGTCCCAGTGTTTGTTCAGGATTAGACATATCAGTGATCTCTACAATGGAAAAATAAGTGACAGATATCATTTTGAGAGAAGTGTAACCAGTAACTGTGGTGTAATTTTGTTGTGCTTTGCATTTAATGTTATTTATTTTCTTCTAACATACATATGGAGTCATAAGTAGAATTTCTACTCTGTTCCTTTTGGTTCCACACTTTTAGTGGAACCAACATTTTCTACTTTGGTCTTTGGTGATGTCTTATTTTAACATGTTTACCAAACACTACCATAGGCTCATAGGAATGGGTGTGGCCATTCCGTTTTTAGGACCACTAGTATCATGGTTATCAACTTATCTATACAAGAAAAAAGGAAAAAGTGAAAAAATCAAGTATAGAAAAATAATGTTAAAATCTGAATGACTCCAAAAGGCTGGGCATTATTAAATGGTGGCTGGACTCCATCCATGCTCCCAACTGTTTGTCATATCCACAGGGAACAAAAGAATGTAAACTGTACAGATGTATGCTACTGGTGCAATCTAAATGATACAAATGATTTTGCATCTAATATACCTTGTTTTACTAATATACCCAGTCAAACATGTCCCTTCCTACCATTTTTTCTTCAATATATACTATTATGTTTACATTATAAATACAGCATCTTCCAAAATATCTAATTAGAGTTAGAAGCAGCATCATAGTTGAGAAGCTTCATCATGAAGCTGAACTTAATATCCGGTGATGTCTTTGGCTGAGGCCAGTTTGCTCCTTCTGGAACCTTGATACATTTGAACCCTTGGCCTTGATATAACTTTGTTGCTACAGGATTTTTCAAATCACAGTGCAATGCAATAGCGCGACAGCCCCAACTTCTGGCCTGTGATTCTGCCTTTGCTACCAATTTTGCAGCTATTCCCTTCCTCCTGAAGTTTTCCCGAACCGCCACATTTGATATGTATGCAATTCCAGTCCTAGGTTAACATTACTTATTTACGGTCAGTAACAAGGATTCATCATATCAAAATGAAATGTAAATCAGGAAAATTATCATTCACCTCTAACAAACAGAATTTGTAAAATCAGAAGATAACCATTTTGAAGGCTAATGGAGGGTTCAAAACCTTTGTGTCAATATAAGGCAGGATGATCAACCTGAAGAGAGCTGTATTATAAATTTAAGGAAGTGAAATGCTACAATTTAGTCAATAAGAAACTGTGTACATGAAAAGAAATAATACATATAACAATTTTTAGGCTATGTGGGATATCAAAGTTATCCACTTATTTGTTCGTTTGAGAATGAATTCGAGGTATGCATGTTTTAACATAAAAGAACTTGAAAATATTTTGACTACTTATTTTGCCTTACAAAATACTTTAACAAAACATTTTCATCTGCCTTATATTGACAGAAAGCTACCCAGGTAATAAATGAGGGAATAATGTCAATAATTGTATACTCATATTCAAGAAAACTACCCTTCATTCAGCAAAATGTCAGTCACTTTAGTCCAACTGTTAAAACTAATTATGTGGAACATTTGAGTGCATTGTTGGCTACACTCATGGCAGACCACTCTCCCCTAAAGTGACTGATGTTTTGTTGAATGAGGGACTTCTAGGGTAATTTCCTTGAACATGGGACTACAATGACCGACACCATCTAAACGAGGGACTAAAATATGACCATTTAGTAATAATAAATCTTTTAGAATTGGAAGTCACACGAGTCATGTTGAAGCATCTTGGAGGCACACGAGTCAAAAGTTTACAACATTGTATATAGCTCATGTTGAAGTTATAAATCCTAAAGGACACACAAACTTTCACTAAGCCAAGTTCCAGAAGCAAGCATTCACTCACCTTCTCTGTCGCAGTGGCCCCTTTCTAGGAAGAAAGTCTGCAACAGTATCCACGGTCAATATACCAGCCACATATCCCTTGTTGAGGCTGATTTTCCCATCAAAACCACCAATCTTGAATTCTTCACTTCCAAATAAGATACTTCCATCATGTGAGCTGCTAATAACAGCAACCAAACAGGTTCTTTTGCACCCGTTTGGTATGGTGAATCCCGCTAACATAGCCATCAATCTGTCCATCCTCAGCACAAAATCTAACGGGAAGGAATATTCAGGGAAGAAGGAGCTGCAGTGAGTCTCTGCCACTTCCCAACAGTCCTCTATCCTCGCCTCTCGCACAATAATTTCAGGACATACAGCTGGGAACAAATCAACAACTTGACTGGCTCTACACAATCCTACATCTAAACACCACAGTTTTAATTTCAGTAAATTTAATATTTAAAAAATGTAAACTATACTTATATAGGACGTTCCACTTGTTGACTTAAGGTAAAATTGAAAAAAAGTTTGAATCATATGAACTGATTTGTGTGTTTCCCAAGAATTTTGGAGGAATAGCACTACCATTGCCGGATGTTGAAAATAGGATTAATGGAGTAAATATATTTGTTAAGTGTTAAAGTTCCACATTGATTGAACAATCTTTCCCCTGAGTTATAGCTTTTGGGGTAGTGTTACTTAGGCTCACTTATTCTAACATGGCATCAAACACTGTCAATGTTGGGTCAGTATAATAAGGTGATCATATGATTATCCTAGTAAAAATCCACATTTACAATCATGCTTCCCTAACAATGTTTCAAATTGTGGTCCACATTACCTGATGTGGTAACAATTTTGCAGTTACAGTCACTGTCGCAACTGCATCAGGCTGCATAGCAACCATATTGGGACCGTATTAGACCACATCAAGTCTAAACAAATTTGCAGTCACAAAAATTCACATTGCAACGACCTCGATCTGTAATGTGCAACCTCAGTTTATAAACTATTACTGAAAATCTTGTATTTTATTCTCCATAATATGAGAAGCTGATTACCATGGCTTTCATATTTCTCAGGCATCATCAGTTTCCAAGAAATGGATAAATTTCAAATAGCTATTAATCCACATCATCTGGTTTACTATCAATTAAAGGGTTTGACACAGATTTGCTAACACACCAAATTGAGTAACATATCTACTAAATTTCTTCAAAAAGAAATTAATTTTAACAAAACAAAATATAAAATAATCACTGTTTCTAAGTTAAGAAGCAAAGGGAATAACCAATTATGAAGGGGTGGAAAAGAAAGGTACCTGATTGGGAGAGAGAGAAGAGAGAGAAATGATGAGAGGAAGGTGGAAGCAAAGAAGTTGGTTTGTTAAGCTTAAGATGGAAAGGTGAAATTTTTGAAGTGGTAATTGGAGTTGGAGATAGTACAAGCGAGGTTCCAAGAGGAATAGACTGCATTTTCGTGGAGGGGTATAGTGTTCCTTAACTGAAGGGTGGGTACCTTAACAAGGGTGGGTACCTTAACTGAGGGGTATAGTGTTCCTTAACAAGTGCTAGGGAGAGAGAGTAATCAATTATTATTATTATTGACACTCCTTAAATGTTGGACAACTTTGGTTACAACTTTTGTTATGAAGTTACAATATTTTTCTAAATTAATAAAAAGAGAGAAGTTCTCCTTATTTGAAAACCAGACATAGAACATAGTTAGCATATATTAATTGGATAAACAAAAATGAAGTGACCTCTATGTTTAAAGTAGGAATGGCAACGGGGCGGGTCGGGGTCGGGTTTGTGCTTACCCAACCCCGTACCCGAAATTCAAAACTCGAACCCGAACCCGAATTAAGCGGGGTTAGAAATAACAATACCATCCCCGAACCCGAATCCGAAAAAACCCGAACCAAAACATTTATTTATATATATATATATATATGTGAAATTTATATATATATATATAGCTTTTATATATTTATATATGTATATGTGTGAGAAATTTATATATATATAGCTTTTATATATGTATTTATGTGTAATTTTATAATTTTATAATTTTATAATTTTATATATATTAATCGGGTTCGGAGCGGGGTATTAACAATACCAAACCCGAACCCGAAATTTGAACCCGGGTAAAACCCGAACCCGAACCCAATCATATCGGGTTTTCCCGTTAAATTCGGGTTGGGTTCGGGCGGGTACCCGCGGGTTCGGTTTTCATTGTCATCCCTAGTTTAAAGATTAGTTTTCCATTATTACTGGATAAACAAAAAGTGACAAGTTCTCCTTATTTGAAAACTAAACAAACTAAATATAAGAGTGTCACTTTTAATGCCATAAATTTATAGAGATACATATACTATCCAAAAAATATAAGGTTCATATATTATTGTAATTGATCAAAAAATAAAAACTTCATGATGTTATCTGTGTAAGAGAATGTAACTTCCCAAAAGAACTTTTCTATTGTGATATTTAAAAATGAAATAAAACTGAGAAGTTATATATTTATTGAATTCAAGAGTGAATTTTTTCCCATAAAAATGATTTTATTTCTGTAAAAATTGATTGTATTGATGCCTTTAACGAGTTCCGTTGGCACACCGTGAAAAAACTATACTAACTGCTCCCCGATTTTTACAGATTTTATTATTATTTTAAAACTCTTTTAGTTTTATATTTTCAAAGCATATTGAATTAATTATCAGTTTTGCCCTCATTAAATAATTATATTTTTACATCATGACTTAATTATTTCAATGATTCTCATGTGAACAGAATAGACATTTTTAGTAAGCATACTACTATAAGCAACCAAATTGATATTTCCTCAAAATCCATGTACCTTAAAATATGAGAGAGATTAATAGAGGCTGAATAATGTTTTTATAAAAATATTACATTTAATCTATTTAATAGCTTCTTTATTATGCATTATCTTAGATGACATCAGTTAAAAATTAAATTTGAAGCAGAAGATAACCGAAATGTTGACCAGTCAATGCTCCAAGAAAGGCAGGTGAAGCAAATAATCCAACCACTAACCATGGGCTTGAAACATACGGCATTGGTGATGAAGATACCAATGGCAAAATATAGGCAATGAGAAAGGAGAAACCCAAGGAAAACCCTACATGAGGAGAACACTTGAACACAACAAGGCCAATGAAGGTACAGCTGGTAAACCACCCATAAACAATGATGTCGTCCATATTACAAGTGACTGCAATATCACTCAAGTGTGGAGCATATTTGAAGTTGTTGACGGTAAACAACCGTATAATCAGAAGCAGCACCAATATGAAGCAGGAAAGCAATCATATTTTCCCCCAGATGTTGGAGAGATCCTTTCTTCAAAAGCTCTAATTTGTCCTTCTGCACTAGGAAAAGGATACATTATATATCATTATCCTTAGATATGCAAATCCTGATAGGTCAAAAGGACCTAACGGATAGTACAATCCCATATATCATACTATTGAAAAGCAAAGTTGGAGATATAATTTTGCAACTAGAAAGCTTCAAATATTATTCATATGCTCCAAAAGTTAAATCTATATTCGCTTAGTAAGAAGCAGCACTGAAATAAATCGCTAGTTCTCCTTTAGACCAAAGAGATTCATTAAAAGAATATCCTAGTGAATGACATCAAACATCCAACATAATGATCAATTATTTTAACCGATAATATTTGACAAACAAAAAACATGCTATGTACAATAAATGTACAATACAGAGCATAAGTAGTTGCATCAGCATTGTTCACTTTTAGTTTATCCTGCAAGAGCATCACTTTGAACAGGCAGTTCCAACAGGGTAAAGCTAATTAGACATAGTATAATGGTAATACTAGGAATTTCTTCACAGATTATCCAGAGATAGATATCAAATGGCAAGGCAGAAAACAATAAGAAAACTATGAATCTTCTGATCATATAGGATGGGGTAATGAGAAAATTGGTCAAAGTATAAAGATCTCACTTCATTGATTGCAATGCCAATGAAAGTAAAAATGGATTCGCAGCAATTGTCAGTCCACATAGGATGGGGTAATGAGAAAATTGGTCAAAGTATAAAGATCTCACTTCATTGATTGCAATGCCAATGAAAGTAAAAATGGATTCGCAGCAATTATCAGTCCATATCAACACAATAGGAACAATCAATATCTTGTAAAGTGATTCTCCCCATGTACAAATCATGTACATGATCATGACAGAGAGGGAGGCACTTTCGGTGCAAACTATCATGAATTGTACCCATCCCTTGCACCCACTTGTCATTCTCCAACGGTTTCATATTCAAAGTGTTCTGCAACAAATGGACACGATAGAAGACTGTAGTAATTTTGTCGCAGAAATGTGCAATACAATTTAATGGAGGCTCGTCAGATGCCAACCTTATAACAACCAAAGATAAAGCCCCATCTACGGGTTTTGGATCTGAAAGGTTTCCTCTTCCCATCATCTTAACCTCTCTTTCTGTGGGAAAATGCACTTCTACATTTCCATTCATATCATAGACTTTCAAATCTTTGCTGAAATGCTTTATGACTTCACGCTTAGTGGATTCATGCTTCTCTGCTAATGTCAAGATACAAGAGAACCTCAAATGATAAGTCACTATAGTTTTGACCATCCTGAAGTTGTGGCAACAGCAGAAGAAGTCAAGCCATCTTCTTGCTATACCAGCATACCACTTGATAATATCAGCATCGTCAAGAGCAGCAAGTAACTCGATTGGCCTTGGACGGCCCATATGATTTGTAAAACCAACTAACTTCACAGCCTTTCTTATGAGTAATATCGGGGCATCAACTTTAATACACATCTTTGTCAAATCCTCAACTGTTCTCCTTGCATATTTTCGTTCCTCCTCTTCCTTAACTCGTCTTTCTTTTTCCTCTATTGATTTCCTAATTTTTATAGGATTCAAATGTTTATCTAGCTGCTCCTGGAACTTATCATACGCATCAACAAGCTCAGGTGGTAATTGATTTCTAATGTGTCTTAAAGAAAGGAAATCACCAGCAGTTAGGCTGCGATGCCATTCTTGACACTCATCTATATTCACCAAGAACTCTTGCACTACTTCATCTGCCCAAGATTTGAAAATTTCTCGGATTTCATTTTCAATTCGAAAGTCAAATTTGAACTCATCGCTTTGCTTTATCTTCTTATGAACGTGATTAAATATCTTCAAACCCAATTGCTTTCTATTCCTTTCTCTAGCATTTTTCAATTCAAGGGCTCTAACTTCCTTCTGTCTAAGGTACTTCTTACGTGCCCTGATTGCTTTCTCTGAAATAGGCGGGTGCAAAAATGAAGGAGTAACAGCCTGTAATTCCATCCCAAGAAACTCAATCTTCTCTGACACGGCACTATGAATAGCCGTGTTCTCTTTATCAACATGTAACCCCAAATCAAGTTCCAAACTTGTCAAAACCCTTGTCATTAAATCCATAGCCAACATCTTTGTCCCTGATGTCGCAATAAGTATCTCATCCAAGTACCTCACTGCATATACCTTAACTGGCTTATAAAACACATCATCAGACGCAGCCGAAACAATCATGTTTGGATCCAATTCATGATGATTTTCTCGAAGACGCATCTCTTGAATCTCTTTATCAAACCCATCAAAGTACACATTAATCAAAAGTGAAGACAATCCACATTCTTGAGGAAACCCCCTTCCTAGGCAATTTCCACCCAATTGAATCACTAAAACCTTACATTCAAACATTTTTTTAATCAAATCAATCAGAAGAGTATCTCTGAGTTTATGTTCCATAAAAGAACACAACTTTTGTACATGATCATTCTGAAACTGACGTGGCTTGAACCTAACAGTAAACCACCAAGTAGGATTTTGAACTGAGTTTTGAAGGTACCTAATAGCAGTGTGTGTTCCCATTCCAACGCGAGCACCATAGGAAAATGTAGCGAAGCGTTGATCATAGACAACTTCCAAAACCATCCTAATAGCTTCAATCAACACCTTGAGCTTCAAATTGGGGAACACCAAATTATTATTATTATTGCTATTGAGGGTGACGCAGCAAGATGCCACGTTGAAGCGGTTATCGCGGAGTTCTTGGGAGATGGAATTGACGATGGTGAAGCGAGAAGAAGAAGAAGAAGAAGAAGAAGAAGAAGAAGAAGAAGAAGAAGAAGAAGAAGAAGAAGAAGAAGAAGAAGAAGAGAGGTTTGTAGAAGCAGTGAAAAGGAAGGAGGGTGAAGCGACGACGTTTTGGATGAGGTTGAAGAAGTAACCTTGTTTGGTGTAGTTGTTAAGAACAAGGGTGTAGACCTGAGATTTGGTGAGTATTTCATGAGATTGTGCTTCTGATGTGTTTGTGTAAAGTCTCCACAGAGTATGTGAGTGTGGACTTCTAAACCTCATCACTATCTGCATCACCGGTTCACCCGTTATGGGTTCCCACTTATTCAGCCGTTAAAATTATCACCAACCTCAATTGCACTTCAAAGTCTAGTTCCTTAACAAACCAAACGCTACTAATTTTCCTCTTTTATGATATAGTAACTACTACTATACTTTTATAAATTTATTTTTACTCCTTAGTGGTCTTTACATTTGATTCTTCAATATATCTCACACTTTCATAACTTACTTAAATATGTTTTTTACCTTAAAATTTACTGAATTTTAATTTTAGACTATAATGAAATTTGAGTTTTAGTCATGTTATATTTCAACTTGTTAGCCATAAGACATTGATTTATTTAAAACACATTTTTGTTTCAAAATAAGTTAACAAATTAACTAATATAATTACAATAATAATAACATAATTACAAATAATTGAAAAATCAGATATTTTTCATCTCAGAAAGATATCGTTTTAATATTTTTGTAATTACAAGTAATTAAAAAATAAGTAGATCAATCCTTGTTGGTTTTTGATTGCACCAAACACTTATATTTCGCATGTGATACAAAAATTATATTGTTTATCATTATTAATTGCTATGTCTATAATTAACTATCCCAACAAAAAAATATTCCTCGTTGGATAGAATAAATAAGTGGACTCTAATTCATGGGATTAAACAACAAGAAGGATGTAGCATTAAACTATTTACGTTACAGCTTAAAGGATATATATATATATATATATATATATATATATACTTCTATACTTTTATTTATATATATATATATTATATATTTATAAATAAAGGCAAAACATGAAATAACTACCCACATGGTGTAATTTCAAATTTCCTATTTTGCCCTTATATTTTTTAATTTCTACAAAAAAAAATCATATAATCATAGGTAACTAACATTAGCACATTAACCACATATCTGACCTTCAATTGAATATTATAATAAATACATTTTTAATATAAAGCACTCTTAATACAAAAATATTCTAATTATATAAAATAAAATATATAAAAATTGAATACTTAATATAATAAAATAAGAATGTGGATCGGGCACACGCTAGTATATATAATGCCCTACAATTATAAATTTATGTCGGAGAATCACCTAGCCATTTACACATGTGGTTGCACATAGTTTTTGCATATAGTTTTTACATATACTATTACTATTACATATAACTAGCGTGTTGAGAGATACTTTGTGTCTGTCGACCCGCATTCTTATTTTATTATGTTAAATATTCAATTTTTATATATTTTATTTTATACAATTATAATGTTTTTTGTATTAAGAGTAATTTATGTTAAAAAAATGTATTTATTATAATTCAATTTAAGATGAGATAAGTTGGTTAATGTGTTAATGATAGTGATGGATTTTTTTGGTATAAATTAAAAAATGTAAGGGCAAAATAGGAAAATAGAAATTACACAATGGTGATAGTTATTTCATGTTTTATCTTTATATATAGTATAGAAATAATATAGATATGGATGGTGTGGTTAAGTGTACTATTTAAATGGAAGAATCTAATCTCAACATCCCATTAAACTTGGAAGAATAGGGCATTAATTAAACTATTAACGGTAAGCTTAAAGGACAATATCAAAAAATTATAAATTTGTTTTGGAGAATCACGTAGCCATTTACACATGTTATGATTGGTGCAAATAGTGTTTATTTTAATTTTTGTTGTTTAAGTAAGTAATCATATATCGTGCTTAAGTGATCTCTTTAGATGGAACACTCTTATCCCATCACCCCATTTAATTATTCACTGAAAATAATTTTATTAATGTTCATAAGAATATTGCTAGCAGGACTAATGATCTCTCTTGTGTTATATATTACTTTCTTCTTCAAAGAAGCACCTCTCTTATGTTATACAATGATGCTTAAAATTGTTATTTGATAGCATTTTTTGGGTGCTATTTATATGATGTAGTAGAATATAGGATTAGATTCAAGAGTCCATTGCATTCTTATATAGATATTAGGATGTCTATTTTTGTATATAGGATTATAATATAGTGTTTTTTGGGCGCTATTTAATCCAAATGTCAGCAATGTGGGATGTCTATTTTTATAAAATTCACAACCATTTGCATTCTTATATAGATAGTAGATTCTACTTTAACGTACAATAAATTCTATAATAAAACATTATACACCAAAACTCAATAAATACATTTGCATTATAACGTTATAATAAACTATGTGTTATGTTATTTTTTAAAATTGGATCATTTTCTTTCTAATTCTATTAAAAATGGTTATTTTAAATATTTTAAAAAAAATGGAAAGGCTTAAACAAATATAAAACAATACACTTTTCATAAATGAAAGGCAAACAATTGTCTTTTCTATAGTGAAAACATAAGGGTTATAACAATAGGGAGGATAGAAAAAAATCATACATACACATGTTCAGTCATCTAACAATCACAAGAAGATTGATGTGTAGGAAAAATGAGTTTTAATAATTTGAGTAGGGAAATACAAATTTGTTTAGGATGAAATCATATCCTAAAAATGTAGAGGGTGAAAAGAGTTATTTAAAAAAAAAAGATTTAGAAAAATGAAAAAGCTTAAACTACTGCTGTACAACAAAAAGCCTTTTCATAAAATTATTCACATGGTATGTAATGACATCATATTAATACAATAATAGTGAGGGAAAAACAAAAACAAAAAATTGTTTAGTCGCCTAACCATTGGAAGAAGTTTGAAGTGTAATATTTAAAAAAAATGAGTATTAGTATGAAATCATACCCTGAAAATGACAGAGATTGAAAAGAGTTATTTAAAATAATAATAATAATATATTTTTAGATATGGAAAGGCTTAAACAACTATAAGACAAAAGACTTTTTAGAAAAAACAATTACCTTTTCTCTAATGAGATCATACAGGGTGCAACAATGGTGAGGGGAAAAACAAAAAAAAATGTAGGGGTATCTATTTAGTAGCCTAATGAGAAGGTTGATATATAGAAAAGATGAGTTTTAATATCTAGCTTGAATGGTGAAGCTGTAAATGTTAAATATAGACATAAATTGCAAATAGCTGTTATTATTATTTGTTCAGATATAGCATTGTGTCATTTTTTTACACAAAAAGACAAAGTACTTTCGCTAAAGACAAAGCTCCCAAATCTTAAAATATCACCCATGCTTTAGTACCATACACATATGACATATGTCTCATATCTGTCAAAATCACAAATAAGAGTAAATGTTTAAAAAGTTTATAAATTATTTTCTATAACTACCAAAATTCTGAAATGTGTCATATTTAATCAATTTTTATTAAAGTATTTCAAAAAAACTAAAAAATAATATTCTTTTTTATAATTTTAATGCGCCGATAAAATAATTCCTTTTATTTGATATTTAAATATATGTAAATAATATTAGTCATTTTATTTCAAATTTTCAATTCTCACAAGACAAATTCCTTTTTTTTAGCACGAATAAGTTATGTTTAATAATAATAATAATAACAATACTATCAATATTAAACAATAAAGTGGTATTTAATTCAATATTTCTTGGAAGGTAGTTTTATTTTTATTTTTATAAAAATATGGTAACGTTTAAAAGATAGGCAATAGGCACTGATTTAGAGATAAGTTGGCATTTCTACCATATTTGTATATTTGTAAAGATAATAATTCTTAAATAATATTCATCCATTTTAATAATTCAATCCTTTTTAGTTAAATGATGTAAAATTATGGAGTAAAAGGTTGTAACAATTAAAGTTAAATTTTCCACATCTTCAACTTGCGATAGTAGATATAGGCCACAATTTCTCTTTCTTTAATTGGGTCAATGGATAATAATAAATGTTTGATCATCCTTAACTAGCTTTTATTTGATCATCCTTAATATGATTATTAGTTGAACCTTTTTTTAATATTTGTAAGATTAATTAAGAAAATCTGTATTTAACGTTTATGATTTGTTATTAAAGAAAAATGCTATTATTATTATTACAAATAATTGTTTATTATATTGAAAAAAGGTTTTCAGTCAATGTTTTCATTGTTAACGAATAAAAGTAACAATTATGAGCATATATAGGATATAAATTCAATAATTTTGACAAATTGAATCATTTATTATTTCGTTATTTTAAATTCAATTTTATTAATAAAATATATGTTCATTTTATTATTATTTCTTATTAGTTATAACAATAATAATATTATTATTATTAAACAAATGGAAATAAAATAAGTATTAAAAAATGGATGATACATACATATAGAGTAATAAATAGAAAATTTAATGAATAAGGTAACATAAAGTGAAAAGAAACAAAAACATGTAAGATAGACTAAAACACATTAAAGAAAACGATGTGACAAACAAATGGAGATATGATATAGGCTCAACAATATAATCAAAAGAGGAATAAACACACCCAAAAATACATGCATTGATGAAACATTATAGTAATTTGTTTTACAACTTTTTAGAGACAATTTGGTCAACCTTGATAATTGTGTGAACATAAAACATGTCTATTTAATATTTTCTAATGTGTGTTTCAAGTGGAGGACATATGAAGTTGTTAGTTTTAATTTACATTTCATTATAACGGAAAAAATATATTACATTTATATGTAAATAATTAAGATTTGTTAATTCTCTTTCTAAATGATAAGATTTATATTCCTTATAGATACTCATACCAAAGAAAATTGAAGAAAATAAGAAAAGGATGTTTTGCTTAGTGCCAATGCACTCAACAATTTAGAACAGTTTTTTATTCATTAATTTTTTAAACTGCATTAGTATAGAATGTTATAATATTTCACAAAATATACATTCCTTCTCATGTATAGTAACCCATCACCTTTCTCATTCCAAAGGTTCTCCCTTTCTCATCTCTGCTAACAAGATCTTTCTGTTTGAGAACTTTGGTTCTCTTTACTACTTATATGGATAACGATATTGGGGTTAATGTGCGTGGCTCCGCCTATGGAAAGGACTACTATGACCCTCCTCCAGCACCCTTCATTGATGTTGAGGAGCTATCAAAGTGGTCTTTATATAGGGCAGTCATAGCTGAGTTCATTGCCACTTTGCTCTTCCTTTACATTGGTGTCCTTACTATAATTGGTTACAAGAGCCAAACTGATACAAAAGCTAATGGTGATGTATGTGGTGGTGTTGGTCTTCTTGGAATTGCATGGGCTTTTGGTGGCATGATCTTTGTTCTTGTTTATTGCACAGCTGGAATCTCTGGTTTCTTCCTTAAACTCTCACTTCCTTCCTTCTAATTCACTATTTTTTGGAATGTAGTTTTACTATTTTTGTTTATAAAAATTATGGTAACGTTTAAAAACAGGCAATAGGCACTACTGATTTAGAGATAAGTTGGTATGCCTACAATATTTGTAAAGTTAATAATTCTATAATAATATTAATCCATTTTAATAATTCAAACTTTTTTAGTTAAATGATGTCAAAATATGGAGTAAAAGGTGATAACAATTAAATTTAAAATTTCCACCTCTTCAACTTGAGGTGTGATAGATATAGGTCAAAAGTTCTCTTTCTTTAAGTAGGTCCACGGATAATAATAAATGTTTGGTCATCCCTCTACTAGCCTTCATTTAATCATACTTAATATGATTATTATTTGAACATTTTTTATATTTATAAGATTAATTAAGAAAATATTAATCCTCATTTAACATTCATTATTTGTTATTATAAAAAAAAGCTTTACTATAATTGTTATTACAAATAATTATTTATTATATTGAAAAAAATTATTCAGTCAAATTTTTTCCCATTATAAATTGAATTTTAACAAATAAAAGTAATGATTATGAACATATATAGGATATAAAGTCAATAATTTTGAAAAATTAATAAACTAAGGAATATATATGTTCATTCTATTATTATTTGTTATATTAATAAACTAAGTCAATAAAATATAAGTCCATTTTATATGTCCATTTAAGTCAATAAAATATATTAAAAAACTAAGTCAATTATTCCAATTAATTCAATAAAATATATATTCATTCTGTTAATAAAATATATGTCCATATTATTATTATTATTATTAAAAAAATGGAAAAAATAAGCATTAATAAATGGATGATACATAGATATAGAGTAATAAATATAAAATTTAATGAAAATAATGTAATATAAACTGGAAAGAAACACAAACTTGTAAGATGAAGAGAAAATGGGCAAAGAAAATGACCTCACAAACAAAGGGACATAGGATACAGGCTAATAATACAATGAAAAAGAGGAATAGAGCATTAATGAAACACTATAGTAATTTGTTGTACAACTTTTTCAAGAGAATTTGGTTAACCTTAATAAAGGTGTAAAGATAAAACATGTCTCTTTTGATATTTTCTAATTTTAAGTGGAGCAGATGTAAAGTTGTTGGTTCTACACTAACTTATAAGGTAAAAAAGTCATTACATTTATATATAAAAATAATATTAATTAAGATTTGTTAATTCTCTTTATAAGATTTATATTCCTTATAGATACTCATACCAAAGAAAATTGAAGAAAATAAAAACAGGCTATTTTGCTTAGTGTCAATGCAGTAAACAATTTAGGACTATTTTTTATTCATTACTATTTTTTTTAAATTATAAAACTTAGGTAAAATAATATAGTTCCTAATAGTACATGTGACCTATTAGATTATGATACGTAGACATTTTTGTTTACTTTCAAATAATGAACATTTATTATATTTACAATCAATCATTTTTGACCTTGAAAATAAAAATAAAAAATATCTACGTGTCATCCTCTAATAGGCCACATATAGCACTACGCCGTATGATATTTAAGTTTTTTTTTTAACTGCGTTAGTAGAATGCTCTAATCCTTCACAACATATATATTCCTTCTCATGTACAGTAACCCATCACCTTTCTCATTCCAAAGCTTCTCCCTTTCTCTTCTCTGCTAACAAGGTCTTTCTGTTTGGGAGCTTTGGTTCTATTACACTACTTATATGGCTAACGATATTGGGGTTACTGTGCGTGGCTCCACCTATAGAAAGGACTACTATGACCCTCCTCCAATACCCTTCATTGATGTTGAGGAGCTCTCAAAGTGGTCTTTATATAGGGCAGTCATAGCTGAGTTCATTGCCACTTTGCTTTTCCTTTACATTGGTGTCCTTACTATAATTGGTTACAAGAGCCAAAGTGATACCAAAGCTAATGGTCATGTCTGTGGTGGTGTTGGTCTTCTTGGCATTGCATGGGCTTTTGGTGGCATGATCTTTGTTCTTGTTTACTGCATTGCTGGAATCTCTGGTTTCTTCCTCAAACTCTCACTTCCTTCCTTCAAATTCCTTTGCTTCTTTCATATTATAGCACCTTTTTTTGTTCCATGAAGGGCGTATACTTCAAAACAGTAGATTGAAATGCCACAGTTAGTAGATAAATTTTATTGTTTTATTTTTATAAGACTCATTTTAACTTTTAAAGTGTTATTTCTTTTTTTGGGGGATGTTTTTTAACCTTATATTAGTTTTATATCATGTTAAAAGTGTTGTGTATAAAAAACTATAGAAAATTTGTTGTGTATCCATGTCTTGTATTCCGGATACCGTGTTTACTGGTTTATAGTCTTTCTATATTCATTAGCTCACAGCCTCACATATATAATTTAAGGGGTTTGAATCCATTAATGTTGCAGGGGGTCACATTAATCCAGCAGTGACATTTGGGCTGTTCTTGGCTCGCAAGGTGTCTTTGCCAAGAACCATCTTATACATAGTGGCTCAGTGCTTAGGAGCAATCTGTGGAGCTGGGTTGGTCAAGTCTCTCAACAAGTCTCTCTTCAACACGTATGGTGGTGGGGCCAATTCCCTCAATGATACCTATAGCACTGGTACTTCATTGGGTGCTGAGATTATTGGAACCTTTGTTTTGGTATACACTGTCTTCTCTGCCACTGATCCCAAGAGGAATGCTAGAGATTCTCATGTTCCGGTACTTTCTCAATCATGTACCATCTTATTATTGTATGCCCTTGTTTTTATGTGGATATATCATATATGTGTGGATTGCAGAAGATAATGTTGCTTGCTGTTTGTGTTGTATTTAGAACATTGATCGAAGGGAATAGTATAGTATATATATGTGTAAGGAGAAAGTATATTTGCTCGTAGGGTTTTTTTTTAGTCATTTGGTTAAACATTGACTGGCTTGTAGGGTTTAATTTGTTCATTCTAAAAGGTAATATATTAGTTTTGGCGAGAACAATAATCTTACTTTTCTTCTTGGTAATGAAAAATATATATTTATGTTTCAATAGTGGTTAATGACAGTATTGTAGTAAAAATATAAGAGATTCTTATAGTATGAGGGTATATTTCCCCTTCGTATTTAATTATTATTAACTATGTTAAATAAAAGTAATACAAATGAATAATGATTAACGTACTAATAATGTATACATTTTTACGAAATTTAACTCTTTACTTTATGATGATCTGAACATGTCTATAGAGGGAGGAAATCCACTTACTCCGAGAGTAAGTTTAAAACATTTACTCCACATCATAGCCATTAATTATAAGAAAACTCAATTGTTTGAATTAATGAGTAGATTTAAATCACTAGATTTCCTAGAATTGATGACTAAGATGTACGGTAAACCATTAAATTTCCTAAAATTTACTTTTGAAGTAAGTAAATCCCTTTTCGTCTGCATAGCCTTCACAAATCAGTTCAACCACTTTCGTAAGTCTTAATCCTCAGGAATGTATTAGTGTTCAATGCTCATTTTTCTTGCTCGGCTCAATTTGTTTGATTGTCAGTTTTCAAAAAAAGAAGAAAGTGCATAATTCATTTCTTAGTTATCATGTTTGATTGAGTGATGCATCTAGGAATATAATTCTAGGGTGGTAAGGATATCTATTTCCAAATGAGATTTTGGTTTAATTAAATCACATAAGTTTCTTATATATATATGATGCTTTGGTTGTATAACATACATATGTAGGTTTTGGCTCCACTTCCCATTGGTTTTGCTGTATTCTTGGTTCACGTGTCCACACTCCCAGTAACTGGCTCTGGCATTAACCCTGCTAGGAGTTTTGGAGCTGCTGTTGTCCTCAACCAATCTAAGGCATGGCATGACCTTGTGAGTAATCAACCCCTTTTCCATATTTTAACTTATTCTTGCTACTATATCTTAATTACTTGTAATTTGTAATTACTCCATAGAAAATATAAATGCATGCATGGTATCATAATTAAAACTTTCTCTTATATATATTATGTTCCTTTTTGTGTCTGGTCAGTGGGTCTATGTGGTAGGACCATTTATTGGGGCAGCCATTGCAGCTTTCTACCACCAGTTCGTCTTGAGAGCAGGTGCAGTTAATGTTCTTGGATCATTCAGGGGCAACCCCATTGATTGAGTTCTCATCCTCTTCCAAGGTTTTCATGGAAAAAGAAGATTATTTCAACATAATAATGTGAAGTTCTTGTGCTTCTATTTGCAATAGTGGGAGCCTTTTGCATTTTCCTTTGTATTCCCATCTTTATTGAAAGTTGTTACTTTTGTAAAATGATATACACTTCTACTGAATCTATCAATAAGAAAGTGACATATGTCACAAAACAATATTTTATTTATTAATGATTGATTTATGAGTGATATGGGCCGTGAGTAATTATGCTTATCTATCCTATCTTATTTTCAACTGTTTATTTTAAGTTCACCGTACTTATAATTTATCATCCTTGTAGCTATGTTTATCTAACGTATCTCACTAACTATTAATGTAACCAACTATAATTCATGTATTAATCTTAAAAATGGTAGGTGAAAATTAGATATCATACTTGTAAATTAAATTACATACATTTATTTTATCTCCAAAACCACTAGGTAGGATTTTTTTTTGCCATATTTTATAAGCAAAATTCAACTCTTTTACTTTTTTTACATAAGTCAAGATGACTATAAATTTGGTATTATAAATTGAATTGGCTAACTTGAGTAGTATAAAATTTGATATTATATTTGAATTAGCTAAGTTGAGTGGTATAAAATTTGATATTAAAGTTCATATATAATGTATAACAACCATTAGAGTTTATCATAGTACAACCCATAAATATGTAAACAAACACATATACAAAATTATTAGTCTTCAAAAGTGTGCTTAAGTGCTAGAGTCAAGGGACATAAAACATAAACACTTTGACTTCAAAGTTCAAACCTCAAGAATGACACTATTCCCCATATACAAATTATTACTTTTGCATTATTTGCATATAGAAATAAAAGTATCATTTTATTATATCTTAAGTATAAAAATGTTAAATCATATTATTTTTTTACTTATCTCTTTTTTACCGGATATGATACTAATTCTCTAACACATTTGCATCGGAAAAAAACACAAAATGGTTCATCTAGTGATTGAGAAGGGAATTAAACTCCAATACAAGGCCCACGTCCCCAAGATGGCATCCAATGGCCCTTCTAATCTATCATGAATTAATTGGGTATTCTTCTTTAAATCTAGAATGTGTATTCAACTACTAATAATCAGCTTTTGGATTGAGTTGTAAAATATGTTCATAACATGAAACATATGAGAGTGGATCGACTACTTCATATAGCAAATATAAAAGTTTACTTATGATATCAACATTTTTGGTGGGTTGGTGAAGAAATAGATGACATACCGTGAAGTGTTACATGGTTCTTAGTTCTTAAACTTATAATAGATTTGCTTGCTAATTGCAAGGCAGAATCAAATCTAACTAATTCTTGTTCTTATCCATTTATTAGAGAACAATAACATACTATGATCTTCTTGCTTCTTCATACACGCCAAAGCAACAATTATCAATGGGGTCAAACGTAGAACATTATTTGAATATATAAGCACGATGAAAAAGGGATTTAGCCAAAAACATATATTTATTAAGTATTACCCGATTAACAAATTTTGGTATTTAATGTAATTTTGAGAGATTGAGGGAAGACGAAGCTTGAATTGTTGTTCAACAATGTTAGGATGAACTTTGATAGAGATATACATACTTAAATTATTTTTTGTTTTAATTAATATAAATTAGACTTTGTATGTATATGAATATTTATGGTAACGTATATAAATATTTACATTAGATAGATATTACGTATAAATGTTCTTAATGTATGGGTAAGATTTTATAAAGAGGGTAGAATACGAGGCGTGCAATTAGAAGCGTGGATGATAGAGCAAAGATTGAAGGTTTACAAGTGTCGGTGACCGAATGGTGATTGTCAAATGCTAAAAAGAGTCTGACTTTTCTTCATTACATGAGAAAGTAATGCATACATCTTAACACATGTAAAAATAAAATTTAAATGATCCAATTTTTTTTACATTTTTAAAATTAATTATTTTAAAAAAATAGTACTGAAGTCTCTAATACATGAATCCTTAACACTAATTCAATCGTGTGTCCCAATCTCTGGTTTAGACTTTGAGAGGCACACGACCACTTCAAACATTTATTAGCAACTCTTTCTTTAATTAATGTTTCTCCCTAAACTCCTCTACACGCTTTTGCAAGATGTTAGTGGTGCACACACAACATTAGATTTAAACTATTGCAGATTTAATTTTGATAAAAAAACCAATATGTTAATTTTTTATAATAAATATGGTAATGTGATTGGATAAGACATGAATTAAAAAGAGAAAGAGAGGAGTAGTAAAAAGTAATAATAAAAAAGAGAATATAGAAAGATTTTGTGGTTTTGTTCGGTGATTGTTGGTTGGTTATATACATAGAGAAGTTAGCTTTACTAGTTTAGGCAAAAGGCAGAGTGAAGAAAGAGGTGGGGGAATCTCCACCTATAAGTATTTCTTCAACATTTTTTTACTCTCTTCTCTTCTCACTCTTTTGTGTTTTTCTATCTCACCATTTGGATGTTGTGATTCCCTTTGAATATTCTAATATTCAACATTTTCTTCTTCTTAGGGGCCAAACCCATGCAACATTGCTTTTCTTTTTCTACACCTATGCTATGTCATAAATTTTATTTCATTTGCTTTCAAAGATAAAATCTCAAACAGCTTTTCACCAAAAATGGATTTTAGTAATAATCTGATGGAAATGGAAGAGCCGAGTATCGAAACCGATAAGCTAAGCTACGAAATCTTCTCTGTTCTTGAAAGCAAATTCCTCTTTGGTTACGATGAACAAAAGCTTTGGTTCCCTAAGCAAATACCTCCCTCCATTCATCACATACCTGAACTCCAACAACAACAACAACAACAACCTCCAACCGCCGTTGACGCTATCTCCGCTGTCAAGAACCAGCGTGGTAAGATATGCATACTCTCCATCGACGGTGCCGGCATGCGAGGGATCCTCGCCGGAAAAGCCCTTGCCTACCTGGAGAACGCTCTCAAGAAGAAATCTGGCGATGACCACGCCACAATCGCTGATTACTTCGACGTCGCCGCCGGCTCTGGTGTCGGAGGCATCTTCACCGCGATGCTATTCGCCACCAAGGACCATCGCCGCCCGATTTTCTCCGCTGATGAGACGTGGAGGTTCCTGGCTGAGCAGGGGAAGAGGTTCTACCGTCCATGCTCCGGAACCGGCGGCAGCGGTTTATTTAAAAGATTATTCAGCAGCGGAGGGTCCGGTTCGACCGATTCTGCCACATCCGGTTTAGAGAAAATCGTGAAGGAAGCGTTTACGGAGAAAAACGGTCGAAGCTTAACGCTGAAGGACACGCTTAAACCGGTTCTGATACCGTGCTATGACTTATCCAGTACGGCGCCGTTTTTGTTCTCACGTGCGGACGCATTGGAAACGGACAGTTTCGACTTCAATCTATGGGAGGTATGCCGTGCAACTTCGGCCGAACCGGGTTTATTCGAACCGGTTTTAATGCGGTCCGTAGACGGTAAAACCAGTTGCGTAGCGGTTGATGGTGGTTTGGCGATGAGCAACCCGACAGGGGCGGCAATCACGCACGTGCTGCACAACAAGCAGGAGTTTCCATTCGTGCGGGGCGTTGAGGACTTGCTTGTGTTGTCTCTTGGAACGGGTCAACTGTTGGAGGTGAAATATGATTACAACCAGGTCAGACGTTGGAAGGCCAAGGACTGGGCCCGGCCTGTTGCCCGAATCTCTGGCGATGGCTCGGCTGATGTTGTTGATCAGGCTGTCGCCATGGCATTCAGGCATTGCCGCAGCTCCAATTATGTTCGCATTCAGGTTTGTTTAATTTTTTTTAATTCTACATGAAATTTTACTATCATGTTAAATTCATGCGCACATGATACGAAAGATGAATTATAAAATATTATATAATTGAATTAATATGTTGTATCTCATCAGAGATATGATAGTATATTAGGTATTTATTGTGGAGGGGTTTGAAATTTTATTCTTTTGATGGGGTGGCATATGAGTGTGGATGAGGGCGAGGGAAGCAATACCAAGGGAGGTTTTGTTTTTTTGGGTGGCTCAAGAGAATGTGGTGTTCTGTGGTTGTCTGACAGGTGAGTATGGGTCAAATTTGTTTTGTTGGTCAGATTGTCAATTAAAATATGTCTTAATAGAATAGGGATTTGGCTATGAGAATGACTCTCTGGTTTTTAGTTTCAAGTAACTGATTGAGTTTGTGAGTGCCCAGCTGTTATTGATCCCATAAACGTTAAGGGGTATTAAATTTGAGTCAATTTCACACCAGCAGGAGGGTAGGGAGTGTGGGGTTTCCATAGGGGATTTCTTTTGCCTTGTCTGTATGTAGCAAGTTGATAGGTATGGGGTAGGATAGCTGGTTTTGGACCTGTTAGAAGGAATATGGGATATCTCTGTTGCTGGTAATTAATGTTATGCACTTTTCCAGTAACAATTTGTATGAAAAGTTGGAAACCTTGGTTTTGGTAGTAGGTTGATTATAGCATGGAATGCCAAGTGTAAACGGCCAGCAATTAGAATGGAGTGGATAAATTTCTTTTCTCAGTGTAGGATCCATTCAAAGGGTAGTATTTGTTATTGCATAGCATTGAATTTCATTTTGTCATTTCACTCATTTGTATTGAAGAGATGTGCAATTGAAACATTTCCCTTAACTAATGCCGTGGTTGCTAATATACCTGTTCAGGTAAACTAATAAAGCCTATTCCAAATTAGTCCATATTGTGGTCACAAGAAGTTGTAGCTTTAAATTGTGATTAATAATGAATCCCACCCTTCAATTTTTATGCTGTTATTGTGCATCTTATTTTGCATTTAATTTCTTTTTTACCTTTTGAATGAGTTTATTATGCTAGGATGCAACTTTTAGCCCTTACATAATTTAAATTCTTCTTGATACTTAAATCCATGAATTCTAAGCTTGAAAAATATTACTAGTTGCTAGCATTATACTTCAAATTCAAGGATGGCCTAAACATACAATTGTGATATATGACAGGCAAATGGGTCAACTATGGGACAATGTGGCCCCAATGTGGATACAGATTCTAGTCCTAGCAATGTAAAGATGCTGATTGGAATAGCAGAGGAGATGTTAAACCAGGAGAATGTAGAGTCAATGCTATTTGGAGGGAAAAGGATTGGGGAGCAGAGAAATTTTGAGAAACTTGACTGGTTTGCTGGAGAACTTGTTCAGGAGCATAACAGGAGGAGCTGCAGAATAGCTCCCACTGTTGCTTTTAAGCAACCTACCCCAAAAAGGACCTAGAAGCCATGACCAAATATTGAAGAATCAACCTAAAGTAAAAGGTAACCAATCTTTGTTGTTTTGTTGTGTTATGCTACCCCCTCAATCATTTGTAGACATCCTTCAAAGAAAGCATTTTAGTGGACCCCCCTGAATAAATTTTCAAGGGAGAAGACATCTTAATTTAATTAATGATAGATAAAAAGTGGATATGTTGTTCAGATGTTTTTGGTTGATCAATAAAATCATACATGGCCCCAACATATTTAATGACTTTGATATTTATTGTGAAAAATATTATTTTATAATAGTTCCATTTAATCATATCACAAGCATTTTGCCTTGATGTATGACAATATAACCGTTATATTCTTGGTTGCTGTTTTGACATTTCTTTAGCTACTTTGAAAGTGTGTTTACCAATTGAGCTTTACTTCATTTCTGAAAATTACTTTTATGTTGTCCAGCCAATCTTTGGTGATACTATGGGTAATTTAATAGGTGGGGTATAATTGCATCAACATCCCAACTTGTGGATGTCAGCTATTGTGAAATTTATACTACACAAAAAATCATGATAGATTACTACAGTTGAATTTTATTGACTAGCAAAGAATTATTATCATTTATCTGGAACAAGTGCTGAATTTGTCAGTGTCTGTGTATCCTTGGGCATGTACTTGTCTATGTTGTCCCCTTCTTCTCTGTCCAATGTAGATGACCATATCCTTTGTTGTTATATGTCATATAGAAGATAAAAATAGATGAAGGAACAATGGTGATGTCTGTCCACCGACACTCATTGGTAGTATAGGGAAAGGGCATTCTGGTCAATTTATTTCAAAAGGGGAAAGGCAGGTAGGGTTGGAACTTGGTAGATGCTAACTCAAGATGGCATTTTGAATTTTAATCATAAATAATGAGATCATGGTGGAGCATCCCTGAAAGCATTTACCAAGTCGTCAAAAGTTGCTTCTCATATTATGGGGTTGGTTTCATCCCACATAAAATGTTATGTGGTAGTTGACTATTGAGTTATTCATCCTTTGCTCTTCATGGTAAAACATAGGTTATTTGGTATTCATCCTTTTCTATTCAAAGGGCACTTAAGTAATTTGGTTGAAATTATAATATTCACTAGTTGGATGTAGATTATTATCAGACCACATGCATTTTTCTGAGATTTCATCAAATAAATAAATACATTTTTACTCTTTAATTGATTGAAAGTTCTTTTCATAAGTCTGTTTTTGGTGTATTATATGGAAATCAACTTTTAATTGCATAATTTTGACCAAGTAAAGAAATTTTGAGCAGATTTTCAGAAAGAAGGGGTCTGCTATTATATTCAATAATAGGGGCGGGGACACCATCACAATTCACAAGGCAAGGCAGAATTATTCTAAAAGATAAATTATAAAGCACAAGTATATGTCACTGCCCACTTATCCCCTTCATCCCCACCCCCCCAAAAAATAATATTCAACACGAGCTCATAATAACACCCTTGGGGTAAAACCAATTAAAAAGATTCTTGGGGTAATACTTTTTATCATATGCACTTAATATTTGATATGTGTGTAAACTGTACACGTATTATAGATCAAAATAAGATCATTCATGTGTTTTAAGAATGTCTTTATACATGTATGAAGTTCTTGTCCAATAATTTGTCATGCTTTACAAATTAATCTTTAAGCCTCTGATTCTTTTGTTCCTGTCCTTATTCTTGGAGCATAAACAATTTCATCATGTGAATTGCGAAATCATCCATACATCTCTGTCAAATTGTATGTGTAAGGTTTTGATGTAATGTACAGTTTTTGTTTCTTGCAGGGGGGGATTGATATAGGTGGCAAAAACAAGAAGCAAGAGCAAGGGAAAAAGAAGAGGAAAAAAGAGAGTAGACATTAGTATATAGCAGCTTTACTTTTGAAGATGGACAAAAGAAGTTCAGGGAGTTGGGTGAAAAAGACAAGTAGTGTAAAAAAGGTAGAAAATCTGTGGGATACTTTGCTCACTAGAGTACAGACATTGTGGTGTCCACTCCACCTTTCTACGTGTGCAAGAAACCAAGAAAGAAAAGCAAACTGTCTTGGTTAAAGATTCAGTTTTTAGGGTCAAACATGTATCATGTGTGATTTTTTATTTAAAAAAAATGAATTCAGGGTGGAAAATTGCATTCTACCATTCTACCTCTCTTTTTTCCCCTTTTATAGTATATTTTGTAAATCTCTTTTGTTTATATTAAAAGGTTTCATTCCTGTTTGAAAGAAACTGTGGCCAGGTTGCTACCTTGTTATAAAACATCAGAAATATAGCTGTCTCACTCTCACCTCAGAATGATTTTATTGTTTTTTTTCTTACTTTTTCTTAATGTCTTAGCATGGTGAAAATATGATGATGAGTGGGTTATCTTGTTTTGAAAGATCACACATTCAACAGTATTTCTTGGGGAGAAATTGATGGACCACCATGTCCTTAACTTAGTACCTGGTGGCTCTCCATTTTCAGGACACTAGTACTCATATATTGTTTTCATAAGGTCTGGTTTGTCTGTTTGAATCTGATTTTCAGTATCAATACTGATGCCTTTTTAACATTATAGACAAGTACCCGTTATTTTCGGTGCTCATTGTCCTTTGTGGAAAAGGTTTATCTGAGTTATCTATCCTATCTTTGTTGCTATTAAAGGAGCAATTTCACTATTAGCAAATGAATAAGTGATGTTGCACTAACTCATGACATCTTAGTCTTCACTCCCTATAATGATTGACAATTACTTATATTTATTCCTCAAACGTTAAATTTGTCACTGTGGTTGTTAGAAAAAGTATTCAATAGACAGCATAAAAAAAGCGTTTTGGTGGCATGTGATGAACCAAACTAGTGGTTAGTTTCTATCTATTTATAGTGTCATTCCTATTAGGAAGTAGTAATTAACAGTGTGTTTTCTAACATTCAACATGCTAGGTAATTGAGGGAGACAAATTAGCAGTGAGTGAAAAGTGAAAGCATATGATATGAGATGGTGCCCATTATCCCACCTTTTCATTCCCCGAAATTTAGGGTAAAGTGTCTTAAGAACATATATTCATTTTGACCATAAGGTTATAACACATTATTACAATATATTTGAAAAAAAGTTTTATGTTGAATGTCAAATTTTTAATACAATATTAACCTTTTATTTATGACCACCTACATGTATGCATCAAAGACAATTGTAAGTTTTTAAAAGATATACAATACGAAGACTTCTCAGGAGTTTATTAATCTTAATACTAATCTCGCCCAAAGACATTTAACTTGGACTTCTTCTAATTGGATTCAGTGTATTAATGCTGATATGATTGAATCCAGTGAAATAATTGTTTGGTTGTTGATAAAATATTGTAATTTTGAATGAGATATATATATTCATCCATTTTCTTAGAGCATCAAATTATTATTTTGAAAAGGAAGAAGTGAAAGGTGTGCATCACTTCCACGATAAGAAACATAAAAAAATAACTTCATATTGGAAAAAGAAGAATTTCATACTTTAAGAAGAAGTTGTGAACTTAACTTTCCAATGCAAATATACTTATTTTAAAGTTCTTATTCCACAGGCTTCATGCTTAAGATTACCGTAACAAAAGTAATGAATATATAATCGAACATTCAAGATGGTTATCTTTCACTTTCATTTTCTCCATATCAATTATACATTAAAGGGATTACTATCTAATATACCACAATTTTGGAAGTGTGTTTTTCTTCTACTAAATTATACCTTATATTATTCTCTCATGTGCTACCAAATAATATGTCACACTGTACATCTCATCATGTGCTCAATACTTATCTGAGTACTCTACATTAATTTACACCTCAAATTTTCAGCTAAAAACTCAATTTAGCTATTGAAATATATTTAAATTAAAGTTTAATTTTGGTGCATAAAAAGGACAGATAATTTGTTGTCACTGTGTTATTATTAATGATTGGTTAACACATATTACTTTTCTCATAATGATCTTAGCCAATGATTATGGTTTGCAACAAAAACCCTATTGTGCAATGCTCTGAGAGGAAATTCTAGTAATATGAGATTACTTTTTTACTGCATGATATTGCATGTGCTTATCGTAGTGCTCATGTCTTGGCAAAGATCATTATGAGAATCAAATGTCTTTTTTAAAACCATATCAATGCATAGTTAGATTTTACACAAAGTTTACTCTGCAATTAGCTTTTCTACTAGTGCCAATAAGAGTATTTTTAAATAATTGACTTATCCATGTGATGACTTAGTTGGTGGGTAATTTTAAATACTCATAACCTTATACAACTTTAACCTGTCCCAACCTACCTTTGCAACTACCAAAACCGAACTCATCTAAAAAATAGTCTAAATTTAACACAATAGTGAACTTTGACTTTATACTCAAATATAATATTTTCAACTGAAATAAGATCATTTAAAATCAAATGTGATTTCTTAATATTGAAAATCCCAAACAAAAATATGACCCAAAAAAACAAATCACTAATTAAGACTAAATTTGCAAAAATATCAATCATTGTGAACAGGGTGTAATGGACTAAATCGTGACCCTACCATTGTTTTACATGCATGAACAGACAACAACTATGTTCACTGTTCCTGTGAAAAAAGGTAGGGTTGATGGTGTCTAAAGCAAATTATCCAATTACTTTTGCAATTTTGAGTAATCATATATCAAAATCCACTTTATTGTTTGATCCTTTGCGTACTATCTAACTTAAAGATACTTTTCCTTCATTCTATTCCAACCTAATTAAATAACCCTTTTACATATATTATTACTCAAACATCCATAAATTAAAGACAATTTGAAATCTTGTCAATTGTGGCTTTTTTGACATCTTTGATCACATTTAGTATGTAATAATATGATGTCTTTTTTTTAATATCTTGTACTATTCAATTTGAAAAGATACCATGTGTTATTATAGTTAATAAAGTTGAAGCAGGTTATAGTTTTTACTAATTTCAGGTAAAGCATGGTAACTTTTAAACAAAGGGAGCCTAATGAAAATTGTCACTGTCTATTTAGTCGGTGGAGCTTTCTGAAAGAAAAAAAAACACATATTATTGAGTTTTCAGGGTCACTATGCTAAGAAAGAAACTAGTTTATTAGAAGAAGCTCTTACTTTAATTTCATGTTTTCTTTGTTTGGAAAGTTGAAAATTCACCTCTTTTTAGGAAAGTGGGGAAGGATATTCGATTGATTTAAAGAGTTTCACTTGTAGGTAATAGTGTAGGACAATATGTTGAAAAATAAGTCACTACTTCTAAAGTCATATATGTTTGGTTGATGCTAATTATGTCACTGTTTGTCATGTTGTTTGGGTCATATTTTCAATGTATATATAATAAGCTAGGCCCAATGTATAGGTCACCTACCTATCTTTATATTAACTATATTTTCTTTTGTTTGGTGCCTAGTACCTACAACCTTCCACTTCCTTTTCATGGATGAACAAGCTGCATATTTTGAACATATCCCTTTTCTTAATCAAAATTATTGGGTTGGCTTATCCTTCTGAAATTTGAACATTTTGGGGTTATCTTCAATATGAATGAGTCATCCATATTTGCACTCTTGTCATTATTAAAAGGATTAGAATTCTCATAGGCCCCTCCAAATGTGACTTCCTACTAAACTCAATTAAATTAGATAATAATGATAATAGTGACAATGATCACAATAATGACAAAATGAGCTACCTTGTTAATAAGGGTCGTACTCAAGAGAATAATTATATTTAATTTTTAAATAATAAATTTACATGATTAATTGTTCACTCTCTCTCTCTCTCTCTCTCTCTTCAATCACCATATAATGAAATAGTATCTATGTTGTTATGGTTGTTGTTTGATTATAAGGATTTCTAACTGAAAATGATGATACAAAGACTAATGTGAGGTTATAACTTATAAGAACCTTTTCAAGTGCCGTGTTGGTGAAAAACTTATTGGTGGTTTGATTAGCTAGAGAGCTCAATTTCAACATGAATTAGAGTTCACACTATATATCAATATTTTATTTAGAATATATGACATGACATAGTGTTATTTCGCTTTCATAAGCCACTATAAAACATAAATGTGCATGAAACATGGACTCGATGGTTTACCGGTAATAAAAATTAGTACATTAATTTCAATATTTTTTTGTAATGGACAAGGACAGAAAAAGGTTATGAAGGATGTGCTTGATTTGGATGAAACAAGTGCATGGATTATACTCCCTCTCCCTTCATTTTTAGTCAACATATATCATCAAGATTAATTTGGATTTATGTGCTAAGATTCATTTAATTTGATTTTGAATCTAGACTAGACACAACATGTCGTCTGAGTTAAGTACGGAATTTGTTAAGAAAATAGTTCATACACGCCATCCTACTTTTCCATTATACATGTATAATCATAATTAATAAAATAAGCATACATGCTTTAAATGTTATTAATCTTTACATACCAACATACATTAATCTAATGGTATAAGGTCTAACTAGATCTCCAAGATGTTAGTCTAGTGACATAAGACCTAACTGAATTGTCAAATGTCAAAGATTCAATTCCTGATGACAATACTTATCGGAAAGAATATCACACACCCTAAAATAGATTAATTCATTACATAAAATATACCTTTTATTATACCAAAAAAAATCTCACTAATAAGATGTTTTGGAGTTAATTAGTTATAATATTTTTATATAAAATAAAAAATTTCTTTTGATGATGAAAATTGTGTAGTCAACCAAAAAAGGTGTAGTCATCCAAAATATAGGGAAGAAGCAGGTAATTTACTTATATAAATTTCAACGGAGTAAGAATAACCAATCACCGGACGTGATCAATAGGCATACTAAGATGATCCTCTTATTTTTTGGGTTAAAGAATTAATCTCTTTCGGGGTGTGTAACTGTCCCTCACAATAAGTATCGTTCACATGAATCAAACACTTTACTTTTTGGTCAACCTAATAATCAAATTGGGTCTTACACCACTAGACAAATGTCTTGTTGGTTCATGAACTTTATTTGAAATGATGAAATATTGATAAATTTGTTAGGCTTCCAATAAAAATGAAGTATGCTGAAAATGAATATATAAAACGAACAAAAGTTAGTCATAATATTAATAAAAATTAAAACAAATTGTTATGATAGAGAAGAGATAGGGAAAGGATATGAAGCCATCCTTGTGTTTGTTATACAATCTATTCTAACAACATATACAACATTAGAAAAAATAGGAAAGTTGTTGTCTTAATGAGTTGATAGGAATATTAAGCATAACAAACTACAAAAGCACATCACATCATGTGCTCCAATGATGTTTCATTTATTTATTGGCTTGATTGCATATATTTTTCTCTTCATTTGAATTTGTAATTGTGTAATTATCAAATAATGAATGGGCTTAGGATGAAGGATCTGTCTAAGTTGTGAGATGTAATAATTTATAGTGAGGGACGCATTTTTGTCTTAGAAGGAATGACATGCACGGGTAATAAAAGTGAGAATGTGTGCTTCAATAACGAAAAGGTTCAAATACCCATGTTATATTGCATCCAACTTTCCTCAAATATGTTATCCCACAATTTATATTAAATTCAATAGCATGTTTTGTTTGACATCTAAGACTGAGTAGCTAGGTCAATTGTAGGACAATTATTTTAGCTCGAGTACAAATACATGACAATATAATTTGCGTTTAATATGAAGAATTTTGTCGCCCATTACTCTGCTCGTATCGACACCATTATCTCACCGTATAACATATACAACTCGAGCCTAATCTCTAGTTAAGATATGGGAGATTGGGTCTTTTTAACAGAAAGGTCACTAAAATTGAGTCCAATTCACGAGCATATACAGCATATATATGATTTAAGCTGGTCCAGCTCCTCAGATAAATTGCAATTTGTACATGTTAAGAGCACCAGCCAAACTTGTTATATATTGATCATCAAAGTTTAGCTCACTAACAATAATAAAAATATAAAACTAGAAATTGTTTTTGCAACCATTATTTATAATATGAACATCCAAAGTTGCCAAAGCTTCGTTTATTGAAATGCATACTTATTTATTAGGACCTTCAAATCTGTCACACAAATTCACTACGAGAACACGTCCATCGTTGCTTTTGCAGCAAGGGGTTCAAGAAACAATGTTCACAAGCAAAAATGAAAAGAGAAAAAACAGAGTAATGAAAAGATATTTGAACCTTACATTAATACAGGACACTAGATAACAGCAAAAAAAAATGCGCAATATGCAGATCAGGAGCTGGATCATCATAGAAATTTCTCATCAAATTGAAATAACTGTAAAGTAAATACTAGCCATAAGAAGATTTTATCTGGGCACATTTACTGATTTATGCATCCCTTCACCTTCATTCAGAAGAGCACTTCTTTAGGCTCTAATCTGGGCAACAGGGATTCTTGCAAATCAGTATTTACAGGAAACAGATTACACTGCGCATATTGTGCCATCAATTGATCCACAAGCACCAAAGCTACCATAGACTCCACCATTGGTACAGCTGCATGACCATTTCAAACAAATATTTCAACAATTTTTTTTCTACTAATGGAAATGCAGGCAAGTAAAATGAGTGGAATTTTTTTGCCATATTAGAAAATCACAAACATACACATATACACAAAACTCTTTCTTCTTTCCTATGGAAAAGTTGTCATGTCATAAATCATGTCACCCTTACAGGTCAAATATTAACTCCACTCTAAAGGAACCTCTCGAGAACTTAAATGAATTATTATCAGTGTCAGAAAATATTTAAGGAAAGAATCTAGATGAAGATAAGATAAACATCACTCTGAAAAGGAATAAAAGGTCAAGTTATTAACCTCTTGGGACAACACAAGGATCATGGCGACCTCTGGCAATCAGCTCTGTTTCTTCTTTTTCTCGAGTCACTGTAAACTGCTTCCTCTGCACAAGTGTATTGACTTGTTTAGTTCATATCAAATATGTATAATGCAAAAGGACATTTCTTTTTGACAAAGAAAACCCATCACCAAATGAAAGTATATGTGCTTATATTGGCAACAATCACGCATGAATATGATGGGAATGTGGTACTGAACAGTCTGATTTTATTCAACAGCCTCAAAGAAATCCGTCACTTTACTGTCTTAACGAGAAACCAGTACCCAGGAAGCCATTACAGTATAAGGAACAGAAAAAAGACAAGAAAGCATGTGTCGTTCAAGAGACCTGTAACCTCCCTCCCAAGTCCTCCTTATTCACTAATTGGCTACCTTATCTCTTTTTAAAACCCATCTCATATATATTCTTACTCCTCTCACTGAATACATACACCTGCCTTCTTTCTCTCAATGCCACATCAACATTCTGTTATACTGCAGCCAATTAGTGTGAGCACTCCCAATATTACACATCCCATCCTCCTTACATATGTGAGTCTAACAGAATATTAAATGATATGTAATAAATGAATTGATAAATATTTACAAACCCATTTATACATGTTGCTATATGACTAAGATGATTATTATCAAGCATTGTGAAAGATCAATGAATAAATCTGAGTGCATCTATGTTTGCAAGCATATGCACTGCTATCTGCGTATATGGGTGGATGGGATTGGACTTACTGATATAGTTGATGTTGGCTTGAAAGCTATTCTCATGTTTATTATTTCCCCATTGGAAATACCACCCTGATTATAGAGAGATGATATAAGTAAGGGAAATATACACCCGACCAACATACTGCACATCTAGAAACAACTAACTAGTAATTATAGAAAAGAATAATACCTGTATCCCACCAGAGCGGTTTGTTCTTGTCCTCACCTTTCCGTGTTCATCAATATAGAACTCATCATTGTGTTCACTCCCAGTCAAAAAGGTACCTGCAACATCAAGGCATCATAACACACCTCAGATACAAGTGACCAAAGAAAATAGCATTGTTTAATCAAATCCATTTCTAAAAGGGTGACATAATGCATGAGGCTCCCACCTGATGGATGGGGTTTGAGGACAGAGTAAATGTAGGCAACCTTACCCCCATGAGCGGGAGAGATTATTTTTCATAATTTGAACCCATGACCTCTAAGTCACAAGGCAACAACTTTTCCATTCCGCCAAGGCTCATGCTCTTAATCAATTCATGTTTAATAAGATTACATCATGAGATAAAGGCACTCAGAATCATAAAATATATAAGAAGTTACTATACCTGCAAACCCACTACCAAATTGAAAGCCCTTAGTTGCAGGCAATGACATACAAGCTTTAGCCAGCTCAGCTTCAAGTTTGTCAAACACAGGTGAACCAAGCCCCTGAATAATAATAAAATAATAATACTAATAAGAATGACAATACTAATATCATTTCTATTATGGAAAAGTACATGAAAAATATAAATAATCAACACAAGAAATACTTGGTGGGTAACAATGACAAAATGTCTTATAAAATATCAGGCATGCAAGTAAATATATAAAAGGAGATCCCAAGTTGTAAAAAAAAAAACAAATATGCATGTCAAGAACAGTGTCCTTTTCTTCCTTTTCTCTCATGTTAATCATGAAATTACCAAATAAAAGGATCAGAATACCTCAGAGAAGTCAAATATAGTAATGGAGTACAACTTTAAGTCTTTGATGAGTAAAAAGAGCACACATTGTATTATTTTAACTAAGGTCCAGTTTCTACTGGTTTTTAGAGTTTCCACATGATTTTAAATCACATGAATTACCAGGCTAAGTAAGCACTGAATTCCCACAAATCCCTTGTGCATATTTTATCAATTTTACAAGTTTATTTGTATCCAAAATCAAACTTGCAAATTTGCCCAAACCAGATATGAATAGACTTACACGTGGACAGTTCCTCACAATGCATGTCACAACACCACCAACTGAATCACCTTTCACTCGAACAGCATCAATAGCAGATATCATCTTCTCTGCATATTCAGGGTCTGGACATCGAACAATGTTACTCTCAATCTGGAAAATATCCAAAGTGACAAACCAGAAATTTGGCTTCAGAGTTGCAAGATTATTATATTGAAAATAACATCAATAGTAAGTATTATCAATATAAGTAATACGTAATAAAATAATCAGCCAGTTTGGCAAAATGCAGTAAGTACATGTCTGAATAATAGGACATTCACACTTATTTATAATTCAATAATACTCTATATATAGTTTCCTTGAAGTTGCATAATTTATTGGAAAGGGCAATACTATTGTGTAAGTTTTGGACAAAGTTGCCAGCAAATAGGCAGTTATCGCGTAAAAATACAGGAGCCTATTGCGGATTAAATTGATGCAATAAAAATGACAGCCCAATGCATGAGGCTCCACCTAGTGAGGTCTGGGGAAGGTAGATGTAAATGAAAATCTAATTAAATGCAGTAGCCATGTATTCAAAAGAATGAAAATCTGTTCATTTTACATGGATGGTGTCTTCCTTTACATCTACTGGTATACAAAAAGGTCTGTCATGTTTTTTCATGCACTAGATATACAACTATACAAGTTATTGAATCAAATCCATGGGAATAATATACTTGGCTACTTGGACATTCACCAGAAATGGAGCTTTGTACCTAAATGCCTTGTGGAGAAGGGTAGGTTGGCAAAAGTACTCACCGCTCATTTCCTTAGCAATGTTAGTCATGAAATTAACACTGGGAACATATTAAGTTTCAGTTTGCAATTGCAATGAGATTTCTTCTTTGATGAGAATCCCGTTGCAAGAGCAGTTTGTAGTACAATCTATTTGTCAAAACTCAGTTTAATCTTTAGAAGTGAAAGACTGAAAGTTACAAAAGACAACATGTGTCCTAAATCTATTTGAACCCTATATTTATAGGCCACACTGACTTTAGTCCATGTGATTTTTAAGGATTTAGTCCCTCCACATTTGTATTTTCCATACAAGGTTGATGGCGAGGAGTAAAATAAAAAACGACTAAAAGTGCAGGGAGTAAAAACTAAAAAAAGGACTAAAATCAGTACCACCTATAAATATAGGGACCAAAACCATATTTAAGCCAATAAATATGAATATTAACTTTAATACCTGATCAAGTGTCAGAGCATCATTATCAATAATATCCTCAGGAAGAACAATGTTGTGAACTTGGGAGACATAGGCAAGAATCTGAAACAAAAAAGACCTTTAGCCAAGAATCTTCCTTAAGGAATTGGTAAATAATAACATGATATATGCACATACATCTGCAACAAAAATGTATTGTAAATAAAACTTTGCATTTTGTTAAAAAAGTACAAGAACATAAAAAAATTATTAGAGTGACATCTGGTCAAATTAAGCGCTCACAAGTTCATAATATGCACACTCAGACATAAGATCAGTGCAGATGGATGCAACCCAGTGATCACCACAAAAATCTAGTCAAAACTATAAGACAAGTAACACACCTCAGTTCCAGAAAAGTTCTTAAGGATTTTCTTGGCAACAGCACCAGAAGCAACCCTTCCAATGGTTTCTCTTGCGGAAGATCTGCCACCACCCTTAAACATAAGAATTGAAATGTATGAGCATAATAATGCACATGTCATGGATTGAAAAATCTCAAATTGTTATATTATAAAGGTCAGTAGTACCTGAACTGATCTGACACCGTACTTCATGTCATATGTTGCATCTGCATGGGAAGGCCTATAAGCTATTGACATCTCACTATAGTCCTGAAATCCAAATGATGTAATGATTAAAAAAGCATAATTACTATTGTGATGAGCATAAATTAAGATATAAGCAATTAGATACTGACATTTCCTCTTTGATCAGTATTAGGTACAAATACATGGATTGGAGTTCCAGTAGTAAGGCCTGCAATTAATAGATGATAAAACATGGATTGAAAACCCTATTTTTTGAAAGAAAAGATAAGTTATTGTGAGTGTTGGAAGAAATATTGACCTTGAGAGACTCCTGAGAAAATTTTACACGTATCAGTCTCCTTTCTAGGGGTTGTGATTCTGCTCTGACCAGGTCTCCTATATTATACATAAAATGTTCAATTAATAATGAATAATCATATGAATGAATAGTTAATTAAGAATGAATAATGGCGTTGGTGTACCTTCTGTCGAGATCGAATTGCATATCAGATTCGGAGAGAGGGATTCTAGGAGGACATCCATCAATAACACAACCAACACCTCCTCCATGAGATTCTCCATATGTCGTCACGCGAAAGTGATTTCCGTAGCTACTTCCAGATGCTCTTACCTCTGAAATTCAAACATGCTTAATTCAAATTTAACATAAACTCAAACACACTACAAGTTATTGAGATATATATATAGAGAGAGAGAGAGAGGATAGTAACGGAGTTTGTTGTTGGGAAGAAGGCGACGATGGAGTGAGAAATGGAGAGAGAAGGAGGATGGAAGATCGGAATAGAGAGGAGAAGCGAAGCCAGTAAGGAATGGTTTCGATGATAAAGAAGCCATTCCGATTTGAATCAATTCAATCGTCAAATATCAAATCTAATCAAATGAAATATGAGCTTGTTGTTGTTGTTGAGAATGAAGGGGTAATGTAATGAGTCAAGTTAGGAGTGCGCGATCCCCACACCTTCACCTACCAACCCTTTCAATACCTACTTCATCAATATTCAATACACATCCTTTTTTCTTTCTTTATTATTAATTATTAATTATTAATTATTAATTATTAATTAAATACATCTTCTTGAGTTCTTGTTACTTCTTAACCGCCTTCTATTACATTTCTTGCTCTCATCTATTCATTGGGTTACTTCCATTCCTCTATTTTCCCAACTATTAGTCACATACAACCCTAACCAATATGCTGTCCCAATCTAAACACTATATAGTAATTATATTGCACATTCACCTCAAAACTTATACATATCACTAAATTATTAAGCTAAATATACTTTTAAAGTGATAACTTTATATGCATTAATACTAACATTGTGGCAACATTGTTTACTTACATTATAAAGAAATAATATTATAAGTCCAAAACTACAAATTAAAATGTCACAAAGTATTTATGGTCATCACAATAGGTGAAAATATTTTATTATTTTGTCTGATTTGGACCAATTTAATCACTAGAGTTGGAATATAAAATCAAATTGATCTGTTTTTAAAAAGTCAATCTAATATAATCCAACCAACTTCTCTTTTATAATTTAATTTTTGTCATGGAATCTCAGTGAACATTGGGTCCCTCTCTTCCACTTACATAGGAGTATTGTATAATTAATGAAAATGAAAAGGCACATTTATTTGTGGTAAGTAATTAGCACCACCATATTCAATTAAACTAGAATCAATCAATCAATATATGAATGCATAGTACCATCGCATCTTCTCCACCACCCGCTTCGAATTTTATTCCTCGCCGCCACCACTAACCGCCTCTCTCTCTCTCTCTATATATATATCTCTCTCTGCTCATCCAATCCTTCTGAGATCTGATTCATGCCTATTCTCTTCTCTTTATAATCTATTCACTCATGTAAGTTCTTTTTTTCTTTTTTTATTTATTAACTTTTATTTCCTTCTCCATATCTTCCACTTTATATACATCGCCACTTGATCTGATATTTCTATTATTTACTCTTTTCATTCATATATTATAAGCTTCTAAATTGATTCATTCATGTACTTTAACATAAGCTTTTATAATTAGTAATTTATTTATTATATACATATTCATGTGCAGAAGGTGTGGCACCAGTGAATACTAGTTGCTCATATTTGTTTGGATATATACTTTCTATATATAAAAAAGAAAATGAACTTTTCTTTGAGTTCATTGTCTTCTGAACTCACTTGTCCAACAAATGCATCTATGCATTACACAAATGTGAACCTCCTTTTGTCAAGACCATCAGTAAGGGTTTCTTGTTCCAATAAGAATGGCGATATGCAAGTATCTAATCGTGATCGAAGAAGAAACGTTACGATATCTTGCCAATTGATTCATAGTCACTTACAAGACTCATCTGATAGAAAGGAAAGGGTGCAGGTGCCTTTGCACAAGTCAGATTCTATCAGGACATTGTTGATTGATAATTATGACAGTTACACATACAACATATACCAGGAGTTATCTGTTATTAATGGTGGTAAGGTCTCTCATTTGAATACAATTCGATGTTGTTCTATCATTAAGCTGTACAAAATTTATAAGTAAGAATCAAATTGACACTATCTTCTTAAAGTACTAAATATCTGTTCTGAACATTCTGAATTCAAGTAAACAATACTCTATGCTTGGAAGGTTTAAGAAGTTATCGTAAGAGTTGATGTCTCTTTTAACAGCTGCTTTGGTTTTCACTTTGCCAGTCCCTCCAGTGGTGATTCACAATGATGATTGGACATGGGAAGAACTTTGCCACTACCTGTATGAAGATAATGCATTTGATAATGTTGTAATATCACCTGGACCAGGTTCTCCAGCATGCCCGGGCGATATAGGTGAGAGTCATGGATTGCCCCCAGAATGATAATTTCAGTACATTTATTTACTACTCCAGAAGATTCAACAGAAAAATAAGTTGCTGAACTTGTAGATTTAAATGTTTTTTGTGGGTAAATGGATAGTCCTGGACACCTTGTTCTTATTATCTTTGTATGTGTTTTAAAAGGACACCTGGTATAATGTGCAGGATTTAATATAATGATTTGATTCAGTATTTTGTCAATTTACTCTGATCTTGATTTGACAAGGTGTGGAAGATGTTTTTATTAGTTTGGAAAATGATTTTGTATGTTTTAGGTATTTGTCTTCAACTATTGCTCAAATGTTGGGATATTCCTATTCTGGGTGTTTGCTTAGGACACCAGGTATTTTCTCCTCTTTTTTGCTATATTGATTCCTCCTTATCCCTTTATACTATAGTGTGTGTTTGTGCTTAATTTACAAGAAAATCACATCTTAATTAAACACATGTCAAATGTTGTGCATTTCTCAAACATGCACACTTGTTTGGATAAGATGTTGAAGAAGGAAAAAAAATCAGAATTTAAGCAATCTTATGTGTTATAGCTTAACAGAAACTTTATCCCTCTATATTTTTGTTTTTTTCTTCCTTCTGGAACATTATGCACCCATATAGGATAAAATCTAAGAAGGGTTTATGACACTGTTTTCACTCTTTATTAGAATATAATTTGTGTATCGTAAAGTTACATTTAGTACTATACAAAGTTCCGAATGAGGATTGGGTAGCTTGAAAGTTTTCTTCTATGATATGAAATGAGATAACAATTTCATTCAATTATTGTATTTGGAATGCTAGAATGAAGGAAATGGAGAAAACAACACTATGTTGATATTATGCCTAGGTTCAAAAAAATAGTAAAATGATACCACATTTGTATTTGTATTGCAATTTTATACCTAATATGATATATCAATAAATAGCAGTAGACTCAATCCCACAAGAAAACTGTATAATTTTACTCCACATTTTCAATATTTTTCGATTTGTTATTTTCTTTCTCATAATTAGATTAGCATCGTTTCCCCATACTCTTTCTCATGCTTCTGCCTTTCATAACTGCTATCTACTTATCTACATCATGTCCTTTTTATAGATTAATTACTTAATATGTGATTTTGTAGGCTTTAGGTTATGTGCATGGAGCTCAAGTTGTCCATGCATCAGAACCAATCCATGGTCGCTTGAGGTATGGCTAAACATTTCAGAAACACATGTGTTTGTTTTTCAGTACATAGTATGCAGTTGCCAGTCAGGAAGATAAATATAATTACAAACAAATGTCATATTTTTTTTGGTAAGTAAATTTTTTATTAATAAAGGAACAAAATTACAAAAAAGGGATGTGACAGCCCCACAAAAAAACAGAGGGGAACGACAAATACCGATTCACCAAAGAAGGTGCTAACAATAACAATCCAAGCACAAAATCGGATTAGAGACCCATTCAAACCAAGGCATTGTTGCCCCTTTAATTCTGCTTTTGATCCAAACAAATGTCATTTAACGGTCTTATATCTGTTCATGCCCCTTCTTTTAACTGTGCATTCCTACTGTGCAGTGAAATTGAGCATAATGGCTGCCAGCTTTTTAATGACATACCTTCTGGTAGAAATTCTGGTTTCAAGGTGTGTCTGCCACTATATATTTGAAAGAATATAAATTTAGATCCTTCAAACATTTTTTATGCATTTGAATCTTACACAATCCAACTTTGAGCTTGTCATATGCATACTTGAGAGAAACAAGTCATTTCTGACACTATGTATGGTAATGAAGTACAGCAGGAGACGTTTGGTTACATTTGATGCAATAATGTCATCCTTCATCTAAAAAAAAGACCATCTGATCCACCACCGTCAGTCATAATTGTTGCTTTTCACATATTTCAGGTGGTCCGATATCATTCACTAGTTATAGATTCTGAAACACTTCCTGAGGAACTCATTCCAATAGCATGGACCTCCCCCACCAGTACACTTCCCTTTATCGGGTCCGTGGATTCTGACAAGTTCAGCGCTCATGAAACTCAGACAGAGGACAGCATCTTTGTGGATTCTTTCTTATCCAGAGTAGGAAATGGAAGTTCAATCCTTTCTGATTGTAGAAAAACAAAAGGTTCAAGAATTCTTATGGGAATCAAGCATTCATCACGACCACATTATGGTGTACAGGTATTAAGTACAGAAATGATCTGTCTATATAACCTTAGCTTTGTGTTTTTATTTATTTATTTTGTTAATCACGCCCAATGCAACGATTTTGATCTTCAGTTTCATCCTGAGAGTGTTGCAACTTGCCATGGAAGTCAAATATTCAAGAATTTTAGAGAGATTACAAATGACCATTGGCTGAAATTCAGGTCGTCATACAGCAAGCAAAACCATGCTCATTCTTATGGTAAACTGAAGAACTTTGTTAGTACAAAATGCATTGTATCTGTTTGTGCTTATCAAAAAAATTTGTAAAACTAATTTGGTAGATTATTGTTTGCCTTAATTATTGAGGTCACTTCACTTTTTATTCTATTTTGTGACCTTAACTTTTTTGATGAGATGAAAAAAATGGTCCAGTAAAAATATTTCATTGTATGTCATTCTTGGTAGGGGTCTGGTAAATATCTAGCTACCTAAACTAGAAATGATTGACTAAGATATCTTTAACATTTTTTTACATGCTCCATAGTGTTGTTCTTATTTTTGGCCTTCTAATTTATAAGTTAGTGCCTTCAAATTTACCTGAGCAGTAAAATTTCTTTAGCATGCATGCAGGTTTCAAGTGCTAGTAAACTCTTCAGAGAAGTTGGCAGAAGTATTGGGTCAGAAAATAATGCAATGGATCAGCTAAACAGAGTAGTTTCTGGAGATAGGTGTTCGGTACACAATAATGCTGAGACGAATTGTTTAGAAACGTTCATCAAGGTAAATGCTAATCATGCAAGCACTGGTTATAAATTTCTGAAGTTGAAATGGAGGAAATTTGGTGGCTTGGCTGGTAAAGTTGGTGGAGCAAAAAGTGTATTTTGTGAGTTGTTTGGACATGATACTGAAAACACCTTTTGGCTGGATAGTTCCTCCACAGAGAAGGTAATTGTATGTATTTATGCCTTCCTCTGAGATAAATTTAAATTGAAAATTTATCTCTCTTAAGGTTTTTATTATCAATCCATTTCTGGACTCTGTTTATGATGAACATAGAAATATCTTTTTTTTTTAAAAGATAGCATTTCTTCCTATTGTGCTAATATACATTCATTATGCACTAAAGTTTTCTATCATAACTTATACTATCTATTGATGTTTTTCTATCCTAATTAGGAAAGAGCGCGCTTTTCATTCATGGGAGGGAGAGGTGGACCCCTTTGGAAGCAATTGATTTTCAGATTGTCTGATCAAAGGTTTGAAACTCGTCCTTTTAGATTTTATTCCATATTTTAGGTTCTCTTCTCTTTTATTATTATTTTTTATTTAAGGTATTGGTGTGTGAGCTTCTTCAAATTAGTTGATCTGCTGTGTTCCAGTATATGCCTTCTGAGCTGTACTGGTTACTTACATTCATGTATTGACTTGAAAAAGTATTTCTATCATACTGGTTTTTGCTGTAGATAATGGTATATATTGTATAATATATTTCATTCATTTTCCAGTGATGGCTGTTCAAAAGGTGGTGGTTATTTGTCAATGGAGGATTGTCAAGGTTCTATGAAAAATATATTTCTGGAAGATGGCTTTCTTGATTTTTTTAACAAGGTATATACTGAAAACTGTTTTGGCTATTTTATGCTTTATTCTTGCATAAAATGTTCTACAAATAGGATATACCTTATTACTAATATATAAGACAATTCTTGGGCATCTACCTGACAACTTGACTTTTAAAGAGAGATTCTTCTTCACAGGATATTAGATATCTCCGGTGTTTGAACCTTGCCATACCCTATTCTTCATAACTGAGCTGAATTTCATGGCAAGATAAAAATGGCCCAATTTATGGTAGACATTTGAAGCCCAAAAGGCTCTTTCTTGAAGGAGTATGCTAGAGATGTAAAATCATTCTCGGGCTTTTACCTAACAGCTTAAGCTTTTTAAAGTGTTGGCCCTTGACACTTGTAAGAGTTTTATCTACTTTCTATCGGAGGATGGCTCTACTGCCTGCCCACCTTTCTATTTAATGAAATTTCTTTCTATATCCAAAGAAAAAATGACTTTATCCTAAACAGGGAATATGCTAAAAGAGCAATTAATCTGAAATACACAATATCCTCATCGCCCATTGTACTATGATTTAGACCAATAAAATGCCTTTTATTTGTTAATGTTTTCCAGGTTTAAACTTTAAAGGTTAGGACATCAGAACAGTAAATTTTTGTGTACTAAACCTCCATCCTGAATGTATTTTCTTGGCACATATTTAAATTATTTTCTTACTTGGGTTTTCTCAATGATGATAGGCCTTATATTCATATTTTTACAAGTAATTGTATTTTATTTTTTTCCTTTTATCCCTCTCTCCCACATGAAAATGTTGCCTTCATAATGTTTGCAGGAGCTTCAATCATTTCATTATGATGAAAAAGATTATGAAGGTCTGCCATTTGACTTTCACGGTGGATATGTTGGTTACATCGGGTAGGTAGTAAAGTCAAGCAATTATATATCTGCTTTTGAGAAAAAAGATAAAAAAGAGACATAATTAAATTGGTATGGGTTAACAATACAAATAGAGGTTAATATGATTGCTAGAGGTAGATGGAGGCCAAGAAAAACAATAGGCAGAACAATTTAGGATTTATAGATCAACGCTTTATCAATGGATATGATTTATGATAAAGCATTATGACATCATTTGATCCATGTAACCGACCCCATCTAGTTAGACCCAGGCTTTGTTGTTGTTGTCTCAAGTATATAGAAGAGGCTTGAATATATAGTTAGTGTAACAAGTTAAAAGTTACAGTCTCCCTAATATGTGATTTAGTTAGCCCATAAATTGAATCTCTACTAATATACAATAACACATCTTTCCAACAATTACAACGAGTCAATTTCATTGCTCAAGTTAAGCAATAACATTATTTACATGAATTGCTGAATGTAGATTTTTTTATTATTTTGTGATGCTTAATGTTCTGCATTCATGGCATAGCTTCTCTTTTTCGCCCTCCCTTCTTTATATAGTTTTATGTAGTTAGCTAACTCTTACTTTCCCTCAGTTTTGGTCTTTTTGTTTTTGGCTTTTAAGATAATCATTATGGCGTCGTCGTATGATAATGCATACATTTATTTTATGCTTAAAATATTGCGAACCTTCGTACTGAATTTTTTGGCAGATGACACATCCCAGCCGTCTTTCTAAGCATGTTTACTTACATGTTGTCGTTAGATAAAACCATGATCTCTCCAGTAAAACCGACAACCAAAAATAGACAAATAATTGATTTTTGTGTTGCAGGTATAACCTCAAAGTTGAATGTGGTGTTACGTCTAACCGTCACAAATCTAAAACTCCAGATGCCTGTTTTTTCTTCGCCGATAATCTTGTAGCCATTGACCACAAAAATGATGATGTTTATTTATTGGCTATACGTGAAGGAAGTTCAAGTATAACACAATGGTTGGATGATGCAGAGAAGAAGCTTCTGAGCTTAAATAGCACTGTGACAATAGAGTCAGATAGGCAGCAGTCTTATCCCTTATCTTCTTCATCATGCAAGGTTGGTTTTGTAGCTGAAAAATCTAGAGAACAGTACATTGAGGATGTTAAGAAGTGTCTAAACTACATAAAAGATGGAGAAAGCTATGAGTTGTGTCTCACAACTCAGATACGGAAACCAATTGAGGAATTACATTCTCTTGGATTATATCTGCATTTAAGAGAAAGTAATCCAGCACCTTATGCTGCTTGGCTTAATTTTTCAAAGGAAGACTTGTCTATTTGCTGTTCTTCCCCTGAGCGGTTCCTGCAGTTGGATAGAAATGGCATACTAGAAGCTAAGCCCATTAAGGGTACTGTAGCTCGAGGTGCTACCAAAGAGGAAGATGAACAACTCAAATTGAAATTACAGTTCAGGTGACTTTTCTTTCTGGGCAGTTTCAAGTCTATCCATCACATTGTTTCTCTTATGAAGGTGTTTGGCTTGTGATACGTTAAATTTCAGTGTTAATGCTTCAGTTATTTCGATACAGTTATGACTCATTAAAATATATGATTCTCATATTTAATTATGAATCTGCCATCTATAGAGTCAAGATATTCAATGCCCAGAATTATATCATGCTGATATAAAAATTTGTTTGCTTGTTCTTTCAGTGAAAAGGATCAAGCTGAAAATTTGATGATCGTTGATCTCTTAAGGAATGACCTTGGCCGTGTCTGTGATCCTGGATCTGTTCATGTGCCACATCTCATGGATGTTGAGTCATATGCAACTGTTCACACAATGGTGAGTACAATCCGTGGGAAGAAGCGATCCGATGTCAGTGCAGTAGAGTGTGTAAAAGCTGCATTTCCTGGTGGTTCAATGACAGGTGCACCAAAGTTGAGATCAATGGAACTTCTTGATTCTCTTGAATGTTGTTCTCGAGGTATCTACTCAGGTTGTATTGGATATTTTTCATATAATCAAACATTTGATCTAAATATTGTCATAAGAACAGTGGTTATACATGAGGGTGAAGCTTCAATAGGAGCAGGAGGGGCAATTGTTGCTTTGTCAAATCCTGAAGAAGAGTATGAAGAGATGATCTTGAAAACAAAAGCCCCAACAAAGGCTGTGATGCATTTTGATTAGAGTTCAACCAGTCAAAAAATAGCCTTATCTATTTCTGCTGAAGGTCAGAAAATAGTACTATTTGATGTATTTCATCATACTAACTAACGATTTTTTATTTCCATTGAAGGAATGGTAAAGAATATTGTGGTATATCTAGCTAGGTTCAGTTGCTTTGGTGTTCAATTGGTTTTCTTTGCAAACAGGAGTATTCTTTTTTAATTCTTATAGAAGCAGACCTGTTTACAACCTTAATGTTGCTGCAACAAAGTATACTTGTAATGTTTATGGATAGATGAACTTGGCTACAATTTAAGCTTGGTTTTTAGCTATTATGTTACTGCAAGATGAACGTCAACAAGTTGTTATTCACTATTAAGGTATTTTTGTGTCTAGTTATCCATGTATCCTCATTCACATCCCACAGAGATGAAATGATTTCCTAGGTTTTCTTCTCTTTTGTAAGAACACCGTCTACCTTTTGACACCTTATTAAGAGAAGGTCATGTAACTTTTCTTAATAATAAAATGTCAACCTTTCGATTTGGTCAAAAGGAATGATTGAGATTTGGTGTAAATTTTTAACACTTGTTAACCAATCCCAACTCTAGTAACTTATTAGAGTAAGGATACATGTATTACATAATCGCAAAATAAAAGATACACGAAATTATATTTTTGTCATTGAAAACATGATGAGTAATAAACATTTATCTCAAGAGGATCTAGTTACAATTGATCATCTGCATACAAAATAGAATGAAGGGCATGGTAGAAAACGAAAAATAATAGACACATGTCTCCTCATGTTTATTTAATTAGTACAGATGATTAACCATTCACCCTTCCTTTACTTTAGTCAAAACTATAGTCGCTAATTATGTCATTTCACTTTGAGGTGAAACAATGTGCACCAAGTATTATTATTCGGAACACAGTGCATGTGACTAGACACAAAATACCCTGCCATGGTGTTCATTGTTCAAGTAAGACATATATATATGTTTTTTTTATTGGTATGATGCAGTTGCATTGAGGGGCCCGGATGATAAAAAAATGAAATTTTTTACAGTTTTGTTTCCCCATAAGGGAAAGAAAGAAAGTAAGAAGAAATGTGTAAATGGATTTGATTGATTATTATGATTAGAAAGAAATGAAAAAAGCAAGGGCATCAGAAAAGTGAGAGAGGAATAGTATGGAATCTACTTTTTCTCAGAGTTGAAGAGTACAATTAATCTGTCCAGCAGAAGCATCAAAAACTGAGGAACCCTGGCCTATCCACCAACTTTTTCTATTATATGATTACTTTCATAATTTTATTCTCTCTCTCTCTCTCTCTGCTATGTATAAGTGCAGGTTACTTTGCATCAGCAAGAAAAAACTTGCCCAGTTAGCCCTTCTTTTGCACTTGCACACTATAATACAATGGACATAACAAATAGTAGTTTGTATGAGTATCTAACTTTTATTTTCCATATTTATATTTTGAGGAGTTGTTAACATCTGCTTATTGCTAATAATGAAACAATATATCAATAGTTAAGTATATATGAAATGAGGTGATAGTAGTACTATATTTGTGGCGAATCACTCTAAAGATTTATTGAAATGACGTAGCACTCATCATTCATAAAGATATTTAAATAGGGGATTAAGTGGATCTCTCCTCCTTTAAATATGATCCACCATTTTGATTTTCCTTCTTTCTCTTACAATCAGTTCCATTTTTTATTCCTTTCTCTTTCTGTCCTCTTTACCTCAACTAAACAAAGTGTTTAAGTGTGTTTATAGTGAAACAAGTTTGCTACATTTTGAAATACTAAGACAACATTGAGTATTACTTTTACAATTTTATCATTACCTAGTTAATAAAATTATAATAACAATATAAATAATAAATTAAAAATTATTACGTATTTAAAGCATAAATGTGTTATAAGCTTAAAAGGCACCTAAACAATAATAAATTAAAAGGAGAAAAAAAATCCTAGGAATGATTTTTGAAGGAAGGGGTGGTCCCAATGAGGGTGACCAATAATAATAATGTAGTATTGTAAGCTTTTGACCTGGTTTGACTGAAAAACATATTGAATGAGTAGTGAGAGAGAAAGAGGAAGAAAAAGTGGTCCAATTCATTCATTGCCTTAACCCCCCACTCTCTCCCCACACGTGCGTCCATGTGTGTTTCAGAGTCACCTTAACATAACATTCATTATTGAGATTTTTCAGAGAATGTGTGTGTCTGTAAGAACGATCAAACATAGTTACATTAATTACTGTACACCATTCTTATACCTCTAGTAATTTCATTTAGGCTCATGTTAATACCCACTTATTAACAATTATGCTCCTCTATAAAAATACATTAGTCTTTTAGTAAAATCCAGTATTTTTCATTCCAACAATTTAACAAAATCTCGAGAAACATTAAATAAAAGAGTAGATATATCAAATGTATGTTTGGAAATATATAAACATTCAATCTCTTTGTACTGATTATTAGAATGTTAAAGATTCAAATTTATTTATAAACTATAACAAAAATATATATTTATAAATGAATGTGATTGCATTTTTTCTTCATGATGTACAAGTGGGTTGAGAAAAAATAAAGAGTTCATTACATATGATTATAGAGTAATGTAGCTAGCACCCTTTTCATCCAGATGCCACCTGCATATTTTATTATAGAAGATGAGTTGTAATCCCCAACCCCTCATAGGAATCATATAGTAACCAACCTTTGAGCATGGTAAAAAGTACATTCACAAATAAAAAGAAGTTATTGCATGTTCACATTGTCATTAATTAACCATAAAATAGCATAGATCATATAATCAATTTGAATTCAATGATAATTAAGCAATTAAATAACATTTTATTGTCCAATAAGAAAAAAATCATTATTGATCCATCTCATAGGACTAATTGCGTACCCATCAAATATATATATATATATATATATATATATACTCACAAACAACCTTATTAAAAAAGTAAAGATAACCTTCCACAAAAAATATAAAATAAAGAAAACTATGTTCTAAAAATTAATTAATTTACTCAGACAAGATAGAACAAATTAAAAAATTACTCTTCCACTGAATGGTAATTCATATGTATAAGATGGCATGAGTAGGAGCCTTAAAATTGTAGCTTTTATTGATGATGATGTCTGAATTTAACTTCTTCTTTTTCCCTGAGAATATATGCATTTATTTAATAATGTGCATAAGAGAGAAAAATATCATGTGGCTAATTACCTGTATACATAGAGATATAGTATTAATTAAATAAGGTACTACTATTAACGACTCTTGAGTAAATAAATGGTTGAAACTGTATATATGACACTATTCCTTCTTTTGAGGACATTGTTGGTATAGTCAGAAGTCTCATGAAATGTCCATGAGACAAACTAAGAAGAAGGAAGAACACTGAAAACTGATGATAAGTAATTTTTATAACTTCTATGTTAATTGTCAGCAGCAACAGTTTCTAATTTAGTGTAACTTTGGCTTCCTGGGGTTTTCTCATGCTCTCTCTCGTGTCAAGAAGTGTAGTGAAATGATTACAGTTTAGAAGGCTAACAAAAGTAAAGAAAAGAAAAGGAAGAACACTGAACACACCACATGTGAACCCCTATCTGGTAAATGAAGGAATATTTTCTGCAAATCACATATTATGCATTACTCATACAAACCCTAGAAAAATGAAAGTTTTTTTGTAATGATGAAAAGGAAGGTAAGCATATATGTACCTTGGTCAGTCTTGATGATGCAAACCTGTGACTTTGAAAATGACAATGTAGTAGTACTTTCTTCAATAATTGTCCTATATTTATAGACTTATATGTAATCTTCAATAATATCTACTCATTTATCTCTAAATAAATCAAATATAGATAACCATAATTTCCATCTATGTACACGGAATATGCTTGGCTCCTCATACGCCATTCAGAGAGATGATTGATGTTCCAATGAGCTCCACAAATGGCATACAGGGAGCCAGGCATATATATACATTTGTATGCAATGATATATGTAGCATAAACATCATATCAGACATAGAAATATAGTTTTACTCTAAATTAATTTACTTGTGATTAACAATTCAATCTCACTAAGCTTCTCATCATCCTTAATTAGGCTACAGAATTTGTGTGTATATACAAGAGAGATACAAATATAACACCATAAGAAACTATATGATATCCACATAATAAGAAACTATAAGTGATAGTTTTTTAGGTAAGGAGTGGGATATTTCCTACCATGTATGTACACAAATCAATGCAAGGACGGGAAGAGTGCATTTCATAGACCCATGGATAATATGGTAAAGAGACGATGATCAAACCTAGATATATATGTATAATTATTTTTCCTTCATCCCTAGTAAGATGAAGCTAGAATTGCCTGATAGAGTGGGAGGAATGGGAGTTATAAGGAGTAAAAGGGTGAGATGGAGAAAAGGAGATATATATTGAAGATTAATAATTGGGGGCACATAGAGATCTATAGAACATGGGGGGGAACTAGGTCATAATGAAAAGGGTATTGAAGCCCCACAAAAAACCCTACTGAATTGGCATAAAACAAGCAGAACCAAGTCGGGGGGATTAAGGGTCTAGCTAATAATAGTGTGAGGGAAAGAAGGAAGATGTGGGGTTGTGGTTGCACCCTGAACCCAAGCTCCCCCCTCTCCCACTAAATATAGAACAACATACACAAGCCATAGAGAGAGAGAGAGAGAGAGAGAGAGAGAGTAGAGAAGAGAAGAGAAGAGAAGTGAGTTGGGTTACTAACCACGCAATTTCCTAAGCTAGACTTATAGTGTTTGAAATCTCCTTTTCTGGGTCATAAAGCTAAGTGTGCTTTTCTCTTCTCTGAACCTCATTTTGTCTGGGAGTGCTTGGAGTACATGGATTCCTCATCACTCTAACCTTTCTTTAAATATAAATAAACCTAATCTAAGATAAAAGAGAACAAGTATTATCATAATGTATGCATTCCTTTTCTTTTTCCTCCATCACCTTTTTCTTTAATTTTCCACTTGCTTTTTATGTAAATTGTATTCTATTACCAATTGATTACAGTACTAGTTGGTTCCATCGACAGCTTTGCTCTAACCTTATTTGTTTAGGTTTTAGAATAATCTTAGTCCACCATTGTCACTTTTATTTCTGTCCACTCAGATAGCAACCCCATACTAATTAGCTCCTTCAGTTACGTGTTTCTTTTCCTTTTTTTCTCTAACATGCTACTTTTGCATATATAATTCTTTAAGAGGAGTTGTTGGGTATACATGTCCCTTGGAAAAATACATCATCAACTGCTCTTAATATATGAGGGATATATTGTATGATGTTTGTATTTTGTGGTGTGATAACCTAAAATAAAAATTGTGATATATATTATTAGTACTTTTAAATATTGTACAAGTATTACACCTATAATATATTGTCCAGATTAATTTTGCAACTGCTTTATAATAGGAACACGATGTATAACGGTACAATCAACAATTTTCCACAAAGACTAATCACTTTGACTGACTTTGTTATGGAAAAGTAAAACATTCAACCCATGAGGGCAATCATTTCATACCGCTTACAATATTGTTAATGGGATCATATGTCCTTATTAATGTCTCATTTTGTATACCAAGTCAATCAGAATGTTTCATTTAATTAAAAATAAAAATAAAAAATCAGAAATTAATATTTTAATATTATTTTATGAAGTTTGATTGACTATTCACATAGGCACAGGAAAATTCTTCTGAAGCAGAGGAAATATGAGGCAAGTCCATGAAAATATATTATAGCTGTAAGACATTGTAAAAAGGTCCATATTTAACTATATCTTAACCAATAAAATCACAACACCTATTAATTTTGAGTAGTAAAGAATATACATATTAATTTTTATTAGTGGTTAAAATTTGATTGGAATGTAAAATGATTAGAGACATGTTTCTGGGGACAAGTAAACAACTTGCTATTTTAAAAGAAAGAAAATAGAATCCAACAACCCAAATTACATAACTCCATCCTGCCATTAAGAGAAGTAGAGAGAGAAAGAATGTTACTGAAAAAATTAATTTTTTTTGCTCAACTATCAAATATAGGTGTTTAAGCTAATAGCTTATATTAAATAGCATATTGCTAAATGAAGTGGTTCGTTTACTTAGTTGCCTAAACTTACAGATCACTTCAGAATTTTACCAAACACACACTATTACCTTACCTAAGCAAATAATTCTGATTCAATAAGCTCCTAACTTGAATAGAATGAGAGATCCACATTGCTTAAGTTTCATATAGGCTTTCTTTTTCACTCAATATATGTAGGACTAACAAAATTGTCAACCCCTTAAAGAAATTACTTTTTTTTTCTATATGCGGTTTCACTTACATTTAAGTAATCATTTTTATAGGGCAACCTATAAAAGAAAATACGAATTGTTATGATTTAAATATGTAAACCAAAATGCAAATTCTTTGGTGATAGAATCTTATGAGTTAATTATCATATTCATCTTCCACTTTTTTTACGACTCATAATACCACCTCATTAATTGAGTTTAGGTGTATGTCTCGAGTACAACCCTAATAAAAAACCTAACTTTCTTACAACTATGTTGGGTGTGCCTTATTGATCATTCCATAAATATTATTAAGTTATAAAATAATGTTGTATAACACATGATTGTGTAAAATAATGATTTGAATAGAATTTATTTAATACTGTATTAGAAATGTCCAAAATTACAGTACATGATATAGGAATGGTCGATATCTTGAAGAGAATCTTTGGCTGTCAAAATATGGCCACCAATAGAATGTTGGAGTTGACAACGAAAACAACAGATGTCAGGTTCATCTTCCATCCATTTTCAACATTTTTCTTTACTTCTTACCAATTATTAGTTTTGGTGTACAGTAAATTAGAACAGAAGAACTTATCACAAATCTTTAATTTTGTTTCTGGTAAATAAATAAATAAAAATTATTAGGATGTGACATTAGAGTGGGAATATCAAACTACTGATACCTGTTTTCCCTTTCTCCCCTCTCTGTCTTTGTATATATTTGCTGTCTTCATCTACTGCAATATGCTTATAGCTTTTCAGTAAAACTTTAAATCCTTTTCAAATTGAAAGGTCTAACACTTTTCATTACCCCTCAAATAGTTGCAACAATGCTTGATGTGTTTTTTATCTTGGTGAGGGTAGAAGAATATTTTACAAAATCATTATTAATTATTTTATTTATAAGAGAAACAAATATTTGATGTTTTAATCAAGGGAAAGGTTAGTGAGTGTCTTTACTCCGGAGGATGGGATCATCTGTCCCAAAATGATGTTCATATTCATGTCCCGATCAATGATATTATGACACATTAATGGAACATTGATGAGTATTTTTTAAATGACATGTCACAATATCATTGGCTGAGACATGAATATGGACAACATTTTGGGACAAGTCATCTAGAGGGATTTCCTAAAAACATTCTGCATTCTGCTACCGAGCATTAATTCCATAAAATAAATAATTTCTTTACAACATTATGAAGAGACCCTTTAATTAATTAAGGAAAATGATATATTATCATACTAAATCTTCCTACAAATCCTCTTACACACAATAAAGTGACATATATCAATTGTAAAGCAATTACTAATAAATAAAACATCACTTTTTCACATATATCACTTCTTTATGGGCAGAAGGATTAATATGAGAATTTAGTAGAAAGATATAATAACATTACTCTTTAATTAATATTGAACTATGGTGTCTATAGGAATGGTGATGGTTGAAGAGTATTTAATTTTAGTGGGTTCTTTCATACAATCAGCACTCAAATAGTTGAAATGGCCTAAAAATGTCGTATAAATGAGGCTAGTTGTATAAGCAGTTTTCAAGTAAGTTTATAAATGTATATTCTTATATGCTTATATACTCCTTTCCACTAATGGAAGGTAGAGAGTTATAATTTTACTATATAAGTTTTCATAGCAACGACATATTAACTATTTTATTAATTAAAATTATAGTTAAATGTAGATTTTTAGTTTAGAATATTTTTAATTGGGTAGATCTTCCTGACTTCTCAATCAACAAATTTGTAATGATTAATTATTACACTCTGCACTTGAGTGGTCATTGGGCGTGGCTTTGACTGCTAGTTGTAGAAGCCATTATTGTTTTTCAAAGAAATGGTGGGAGCACACTTTATTTATGATTGAATGTAAATCATATGATTTTATAACATATCTTTTATGTCTTCTTACAAAATAAAATTAGAGTATTTCACTCTCTCATTCACCATTTATTTTAATTATGTTTTGAATAATTAATAATTATTAAATAATAATGGTGGATTAAAAAATAGAAATTATTTCATTTCATCCTATTTAATTTACAAATCTTATTGGTTTATGCACAAATCAAAAGACATTAAAATTCATTCTCTCTTTTATTCTTATTTTATTTATTTTCCTTATTTTCTTCTTTTCCCATCTTCTTTATTTATTTTTAAAGTAGAGAAAAAAAAGTATATAAATCCTACAAAAATTATTCTCCACTTATGAGAAGAAAGTGAGACAAAAAAGTAATTGTATGCAAAATATCAACAATATTCATATTACTTTTCTATTTATAATAATCATTATTTTATTTATTAGTAATTAAAATTTTAAATAATAAATATCATAATATTTTTTATATTTAAAAAATAGTATCATTTCTAAACTTTAATTTTCAAACCAACCAAAGAGAAAAACAAAAACATATTTCTTTTCTTTTTTTCTTTCTTTTTATCGGCAAGTGTTATTTGTTAGTATGTTAGTATTTGTTTTGAAAGAGACTCGAACCCTCAATTTCCTTCACTTTACATATTTTCTTTAATCATCAAAACATCTTATTCTCTCTTTTATTCTTATTTTATTTATTTTCCTTATTCTCTTCTTTTCCCCTCTTCTTTATTTTTTTTTAAAGTAGAGAAAAAAATATGAATCCTACAAAAATTATTCTTCTCTTATGAGAAGAAAATGAGACAAAAGAGTAATTGTATACAAAATATCAACAATATCCATATTACTTTTCTATTTATAATAATCAATATTTTATTTATTAGTAATTAAAAATTTAAATAATAAATATCATAATATTTTTTATATTTAAAAAATAATATCATTTCTAAATTTTTATTTTCAGATCAACCAAAGAGAAAAACAAATACATATTTCTCTTCTTTTTATTTTTTTTATAAACAAATGTTAGTGTTCCTTAAACCCTTAACCTTAACCACCAGACCACCTTATGACTCCCTTATTTCTTCTTTTTTATCTCTCTTATACCAAACAATAGAAAAATGTAATCCATTTCTCATATCTTTTTTCTTCCTATTTTCATTATCATCTTTTTCTCTCAATACAATTTTTTCCCTTATACCAAAGAAAGCAATAATATTTTCCTCCCATTTGATTTATATATAAAATAGGAAAGGGGAATAAATTTTATGAGATCCATGCCCAAAATCATTCTCTCCTTGAATGCAAAGAAAGTATTCCGGAGAAAGAGAAGTGTTGGCCAATGAGAAAAATATCTCTCATTTATCTTGTTTTCTTACTCATACTAATAGCCAATAAATTAATTGATTTGAAGGAAAAAACTAGAGACAACAAATTTTAATATTTTACATTATAATATTAATTTAAAATAATTTTATTATGTTGAAAAACATTTAAACATTTATTTAAATTATGATTCTTAATTATTTAATTAGTAATAAAATAATTCTTTATATTCTATTTATTGTATGAATATTTTTGTCATTCAAAAAATTATTTCTATATATTTCTTTTCTTTTTCTCTTCTCTTTTTCTAATACTAAAATAATCAAACAATACAAAAATCTACTATAATTTTCACATTTTTCTTTCTCGCATATCTCTTTTCTTTCATTTTCTCCCCTTCAACCAAACAAAGCAAATGTATAACTTGAAAAAAAACAAAAATCAACTGTATAAAATACTACTAAAGAGTTGCATTTTTGCATTTGATCATAGATTGAAGTTTGGTTCTGGTTATTGTGTAAGAAAATTAATATCAGAAATTTTGTGCTATATGTCAACTACTGGTCAAAGATTATTCATTAGTCTATAAAGGCAACAAAAAAAAAATCAAAAATCAGTTTTATATAATAAAACTTTTTGGATATGAAATAATGTAGTCTATAATATGGGCTCAATATTATTGATTACTTTAATTATTACAATACTATGTAATGAGTATAGTTCAGTGCCTCTTGAGGGTAAGATATCACTTATAATGTCACTTCAGCTAAAAACATGCACATGAATTATAAAAGACATGGTGCTTTGTTCCTTTTCATTGTTTATCTCCTTTGGAGTACATAGTGCTATGGTTGATGATTGTTGATTAGAAAGTCAAAGTTCTTTCTACACAGTTGATTTTGATCAACTTGATCATCTAACTAACTTGACCTGGCCCATTTCATTAGTTGTAATGGTTCTTCACCCAATTAAATACTTTATTTTTGTCTAAGCCATAGATATCCACCAACCAGTTTTTAAATAATAGTTTTGGGTTAATTTATAAGATCACTAGTTCTTACAAATGCATGTGCAACCCTAAGTATATATTTTTATAAGCCAAAATAATTATCATAAAAAAATCCACTAAACAAGGTTGAAGAATGAATTTAAAAAACCTAGGAAACAGAACCTCTAGGGTATATGGCCCACGGAATGTATTAATATTAAGTCACTCTTAATTAGAATCTGACCGAGTTTTGAATCCTTCATAATATTGAAGGAAGATTTAGATTTAGCTTTATACCAATTTAATTTAAACTTGGGTGAAACGTGCAGGTATAAAGCTATCAAAGCATATAAATCCAAATCTGCTTACGAAGATATTTTAAAAATTAATAGTAGTCTAAGTTAACCTTATAAAACACTGAATGGGCAGCCATGGAGCTTTAAGTAATAGTTAATTAGCACAGTTAATAGAATTCAAAACTAGCTAGGTAAGCAATTAAGTAAATATAGTGCTAAAATATTTATATGAATAATATATATGATGATGATGATACAATTACATTTGTTTAATGACTTATATACTACATATAATGGGATAAAAAATAGAAACAGTGTTTAAACATATATTCTTCTTGTGCATGTAAGAACTTTAAAAGAAAGTTAAATTCCATGGCCAATATATTATTGGTAGCACAAGGGACAACATGGTACTGGGGACAATAAGGAGGAGGAGGTAGACGACAAACTTTGATTTATTAATGTGTTGATTGGAGAGAAAAGGTAAACACTTGCAATTAATTAAAACCCATTTTCCGATTCAATTAAAGATTAATAGACAATGTGCGTGTGTGAAGATGAAAAGTATGGAATTACTTTCTAGTTATGTAGAAAGTGGTAAAGGATTAAGAAGGAGGGAAGAGAGAAAAGGAGGGATTAAAAAAGGGAAAGGTTTATCGTGTAGAGTGTTGGAAGGAACAAGTGTGGGAATCCTGATGTCAGAATTATGTTATATTAATTGGACATATTCATCTTCTTATTATTATAACTCAGTAATGTTGTGTTGTTTTTATGCTATGCAGTTTATTATGCCCTCTATCTCTTCAGATCATCACTCTTTGTTTGTATGTATATATGTGTACTATTCTCACGCTTAGACTCTACCTACTCCATCACTTCAATATAATAATTTGTTGTTGTTGTTGTTGGTTGGTAGGGTTGTAGTATATATTAGCAAATGCCTCGAGTAACACGCAAACTCTCTCAACCACACTCAGCTTATTGCTCATGCTGTTGCAGACAACCATGTGCTGTCTTTCTGCATATGCTGCTAATTACTACAAGTACTACTTGTTAATTCTTCCATGTTATGTTATGCAACCAAAGATTCATAATCTGAAACATGGATATGTGGAACTTATTTATGTGTTAATGTTAGACATGTATCTGACACAAATACGTTCCATTTCGTTATAGATATGTATTTGTAGAGTGTCCAAAAATAAAAAATAAAATAAAAATAATATTAAGATACATATCTGAAACATTTTGAACAACAAATTATGAAAGATAAATGTTTTCAGCAAAAAATTAGAATAGATGATATGTTTTAACCAAAACATCACAATAATCAAAGATAATAGCCCATATTTTTTTAGAGTTATATTGTTTGTACAATAATTTCAAATATCAACACTATTTTTATATAATACTTTTGTTTGAACACAATATTATATTTCTTAAAAAAAACAGTCTAAATAGGAGAAGTACATGTGCCACTTTTTACCTATGTGAAGTAGACATGTGTCAATTAAAATAACACTTTACTTTGTTATGATTATGAGAATTTTTAGTATGAGTTGTTAACAGAATATAACATTATTTCTATCATTGTATCTTATGATAAAAAAACATATGATACCTTTCTCAGCTTTTTAATTTCTGGAAACTATTTTATAGAATTTGTGAGGATATAATCTTCGTGACCTGACATCAAAGACCATTTGATATAGACACGTTGAAAATTCGGATTTATGACAACAAATTTAAAATAAGATATTAGTGAAATTCGAACAAATATTGATTATTGTATTAATGGAACACAGCACCTTCATTCCTATTTATCTCATTGTTACAAATAATTCCCCCGTATGATTGATTTTGACATATTCTATAACGAGGAAATGCTGTGTCGGTTTGAAGCCTGACACGTGAAAAACATTATGAAGAATCAAAATGGGGTTTTTTCATTCAAAAATGAGTTTCTTTGATTATGAGTAATTATAATTAGATAATATTAAGACAAATTGACATATATTTTGATGAGTAATGTAAAACATTGAACGATGCAGCTCTATAATGTGTTTGAGTGTAGCCAATTGCAGTGTGCAGAGAAAAGAGATATGAATTTTGTTCCTTTTGATATATTATGATGTGCCCAAAAGAAAAGTGGTGGTAGGGAAAGTTTGAATACAAATCAAATGAACCCGGAAAGGAAAGAGGAAAGTACCAATGCTAACTGTTACCTGTGAAAAGGAAAGAGGTAAGGGGGCCATTGTTTGCAACTACACATATCTCAAGATTCACCTTTATTGCTTATTGCTATTACTCCACTCTTCTCTTTTCCAATCATTTCACTAAAATATAACCTTAATTTTGGTTGAGATAATGTGTCATCGTGGGACAAATTAAATAAGTTGAGCTTATAAATAAAGATATATTTACTCTTTAAATTATTTAGTATTTTAAAATGAAATGCATATTTTTTTTTTGAAATTAAGAGCTGATATTCATACACCCTTGTTTGCTTACCTTATACACCTGAAATCCAACCCATTGTAGCAAAGCAAATCACTCATGGGCTTATTTTGTAATCAGCACCTTACATTTGAATAACTTGGGCAAATGACCTCAATGAGGCCCAACCCAATTCTAAATGGTGTGTTGCATGAAGGGACAAAAGACTTGAGCAACGAGCTAACTCTAAATGGCTTATCCTCTTCTCACATTTCACTGTCAATTAACCTTCTTTGCAAATGTGATAATGGCACACAACTTAATGCGCAACTACATTTGCTTAAGGGAAACTAGGATGTATATATATATATATCGTACAGTTCATATATAAACATGAAATATCTTAGTGAACTACAAACTCATATTCAACCTATACCAATTTTTGTACAGTTTAATCAGCCTATCAACGAAGCTTTTTTGGCATAAGGGAATTTACTTAAGATATATAAAGATTATAAGAGTAGGAAAATTACCGATGCTCTATAATCAAGCAACTTGTGATGTCTGAGAATCCATGCATGAACAAAATCATTCTGTTAGAAATATACAAAGAAATTAAATAATATCACACATTATTAACAGCTAATCATCATAGACAATATATTTATTTGCAGGCAAAAGGTCAAGCTTAAACTAGTAATAATGAAGTAAAGATCATGGAAGAAATTTATTCATTGTGCTGGGTTTAAATTCGTTGGCAATTAATAATGAAAAAAAAAGTTAAAGCAAAGTTTAAACAATGTGGCAAAGAATGGAAAACCATTTCTGTTAAATTGAATCAGAATCTGTTGCCTGATATTTATCATAGATGAGGCGTGTCCTGACCAATGATTTATAAGCATAATTTCATTTGTACACATTACCTCATAGGAGAGTCTCTAAAAGAGAGGAGCACTCAACCCACTTTTCCATAGTAGTTCCACTTCAAAGTTCTATAGAACTACTTGAAAATGAAAATTAAGTTTAGTGGACTATATTAAGAGCCAAATCACCAATAATCATGACAGGAGCAACATCCACCCTTGAAATGGTGGAACCGGTTAATGTCACGAACAATTATTTCTTGATTTGTGACGTTTGAGACAAGCTTCATAAAATTATGGCAATCAAGACAAATGCGTAGATTTTTAAAAATCTGGATCCTTTTCATTTGGCTGCTGATGAGGGCAAAGGCAAGAGCCAACTTCTCACTGTGATGATTAAGATGTTCTTTTTTCTCTGTCTGGAATATTATGAAGCACATGTTCTGTCTCTGGGACATAACCCACCAGACTGAGTTTTTGACCAAGCTCCTCCAGTTTCAAATGAATTTTGAGGATGTTAGGGTGTACTCCGTCTGACACAAAGACGTGTACTTTATTGTTAATTTCTACCCAGCTACATCCAGGTTCCTTTTTCACACCCTTGCTGGACATCATGGCCCTTACCCTTTTTACATCTGCCCACCTACCTTTGCTAGCAAAAATATTTGAAAGTAATATGTAAGTTGAGTCTGTCTCATGGTTAAGCTCAAAGAGCTTTTGTGCAGACTTTTCACCGAATTTAACATTCCCATGCTTTGCACATGCACCCAGAATAATCTCCCAGATCGAAGGATTAGATGTTAGCTTCATCTCTTCAACAAAGCTTTCAACCTCCTCGAATCTTCCAGCACGACTGAGAATGTCAACCATGCAAGCAAAATGCTCATCTCTAGGAATCATGCCATAAACATTGCTCATGGAGTTGAAGTGTTGTTTCCCTTCTTCAATAAGACCCATGTGGCTACACGCAGAAAGGACACCTATAAAGGTAACCTCGTCAGGTAAGTTGCCCTCATGAAAGGTCTGTAGAGCCTTATCACCCCAACCATGCATAGAAAATCCACATATCATAGTGTTCCAAACAACTGTATCTCGTCTAACCAATCCCTTGAAAATAGTCTCAGCATCTTCGATACAGCCACATTTTGCATACATATCAACAAGAGCACAAGAAACATACATATCAGGCAGAAGTCCACTCTTAATTGCCATCGAGTGAAGCTGAATTCCACTTTCAGTCACAGTTATTTGGGAACAACCACTTAAACACCCAGCAACAGTGAACTCATTGGGCTTCACTCCTTATTGCTGCATTAAATTAAAGAATTTAATAGCATTCTCTGCTTGGTCAGTTTGGGCATAACCAGTTATCATTACTGTCCATGTGAAGACATCTCGACTGATCAACCTAGAAAAAGCTCTGTAAGATTCGTCCATACACCTACATTTAGCATACATGTCCACAAGGGCCGTCCGAACATATTCGTTTCCATCAAGATTGTTTTTCACAATTTGAGCATGAACTTGCTTCCCAATGACTATGTCTAAGAGGCTAGAACAAGACCTTAAAACACTGATAAATGTATACATATTGGGCCTAAAACCTTCTGCCAACATTTGATAGAAAGTCTTAGGTCCTGATTCACAGGAACCATAATCATGAAATCCGGACAATAGATTATTCCAAGAAACAAGATCCGGACTTGTCATCGTCTCAAATACACGAGCACCATCACGTACACAGCCATGTTTCATGTACATCCTGATAAGGGCATTACTTACTGAGATATCCAATTCAAACCCGTATTTAAAAATACAAGCATGAATACTTTTTCCATAGAGTAAGTCCCCCAATTCAGTGGCAGCACTAACAACACTTGAAAAGGTAAATTGGTTTGGTTTAACACTGGTATGTCTCATCAAGTAAAATAGCTTAGCTGCTTTTTGGCTATGACCTTGCTGATCAAGGCAGGTGATCATTGCACTCCATGAAACTACATCATGATCTGTGATCATTAAAAAAAGTTTCAGTGCATCACCAACCAAATCACATTTAGAATACATATCTATAAGACTGGAACTTAAGAATTTATCTAGTTCACAACCACTTTTGAATGCCAAACCATGCACGGCTTGGCCACCTCTCAAATCTCCTGAATTTGCACAACCCTTAAGAACACTGGGCAAGGTAAATTTACTGAACTTCACTTCTGATTTCAACATGTGGCAGAATAATCTAAAGGCTCCTTTCCCATCACCCACTTGAGCATGGCCATTAATCAACACATTCCACATTACTTCGTTCTGCTCAGGCATGCAAAAGAACACCTTATCAGCAAGTTCCATTTCACCACATTTCGCATACAGATTAACCAGTGCAGAACCAACAAACATGTCACCTAATAAGCTAAGCTTAACCGCTTCTGTGTGAACCTGTTTCCCAAAATTCACATCCAAGCACATAGAACTGGCTTTCAAACAAGTGGACACGGTGAATTCATTCGGTCTTATCCCTTTATTTCTCATCTCACAAAACAAAGCAATACCATCTGCGCCATTGCCCTGACCCACAAAACCTTGAATTAATGCAGTCCATGACACGACATCTTGTTCAGGCATTTCATCAAGCACCATACGGGCATAATTATGGCAGCCACATTTGGCATAGAAGTTGATGAGAGAAATCCAAAAGTGAGTATCTTGGTCGACCCCGTTTTTTATTTGATGTCCATGAATGGCCATTCCCTCATTCAAAGACTCTCTCAGAGCACAATCACCGAGCAAGGAAGAGTGGTGTTTAAGCCTCAACTTGGCATTCACATTCTTATGTTCCTCCTCAAAATTCTCCCTTGGAGGCACTGAACCATGCCTTTTACCACTAGGGACTGTTTTGTTTATCATCAATGACTTGTCATGTGTTGAAATGCTTGTGGGGTAACAGAATTGTGTGGTAGCAGAAGAAGAAGACTTGAAAGGAACCGAAATAAGAGGAAATATAGAGTTGTAAAAGAGAATTCTTGGTAATTGAAATGAAAATGTTTGAACTTGAGAGATGGGTAGCAAGAAAGATTGAAAACACGGTAGGTTGGACACAACGGAAGACCCACCTGAGCATTCCATCAAGAACTAAACTGTTCTATTTTTTGTTTGCTCTTACAAACGTTCAAATATGAAGACCAATAAATCACGTGTTTATTTATTTCAATATGAAGACCAATAAATTTCGACATTATGAGTGAAGGAGGAGTGTCACACCACCACACATAATAAATTAACATTAAATTCAACAACACACATAATAAATAAACATTAAATTCGACAACACACACTTCACTTATTAACTTTTATTCCTTTATTGTTATTATATTATTATCCATCAACTCAACCATGGTGACGTTGATAACACCTCCACCACCGTTCTTGCCGTTCTTCTCCGTACGCTGTTCTTCATCATCCATAACTACACACAACAAGAAGAAGCAACGACCTTTGGGGAATTTCTCTCACTTCGCAAATACCCTTCGTAAGGACGTAGAATTCCTTAAGAGAGGATTTAGTACCACTGTTTCGTGGGCAAACCAAGCCTTTCTCATTCCTCAGATTGCTCACAAACTCGACCATCTTCTGTGGCTTCGCAATCTCGAAGACCCTCTAGCTTCTCCCTTTTCTTTACCTTCCTTCCCTCAACCATGGTATCCAGGTATTCAAGTAAACAAAATTTGGTTCTTTTGCATCTGGGCTGTGCCTGTCTTTGCCTAATTTCATGTCTATTTGGCTTTTTTCAAATGGGTACTTGTTATTTTTGCGGTTCATGCAATTGGGTAATGCATGAGGATTGAGGAGTCATGTTTTATCTACAACCATTTTTTTATGTCCTTTTGCTTTTTTGAAATGATTCATTTTGTAAAAAAAAAAGTTGTCAATTTCTTGTTGTACAAATAACAGTACTCTGCATGAATCTTTAATTGTCTTTCAGGACTAACTGGAGTAGATTTGCTCATGTCTGACCTTAAGGCATTGGAAGCATATGCTAGCTACTTCTATTATTTGCCTAAGATTTGGTCTAAGCCACTTCCTGAAGTTTATGATCCTCAGGATGTTGCTCACTATTTCAGTGCTCGACCCCATGTTGTGGCCCTTCGTATTCTAGAGGTAGTTGGACTAGCCTTTTTAACCAAGAAATGCAACGATTCTATGAATCTTCTCATTCTCTTCCCGAGTCATTATGTTGGCATATGCAAGTTTCTGAGTTTGAAAATTGGTTAGAAGATGCTTCATTGACTCTTTCTTTAACTATATCCTTATTGAGTAGTATTTCATTTTGGAAGGTATTTTCCTCCTTTACTTCTGCCATGATCAATATTCGAACTTCAGAGTTTAGGAAGTTTCTACGACTAAATCCAGAAGAGGATGTGGATGATAAAACATCTCAATATAATTTTGGGATGGTGTTAAAGGAAACAATGCTTAATCTTGGTCCCACTTTTATAAAAGGTAAGGAATTTGATCTATTTGACATCTTTACTATATTAGCTAAATTAAATTCTGATCATCATTTCATTATTATGCTTTATCTTGTTTTATAATGGCCATTGCTTTAAAGACTATATTGGGTCTTCATATCTTTCCTGCAATCACAATATTACCAGAATCCTTATTACATTTATTTGATTGGTGATGCAGTTGGTCAGTCCCTTTCCACAAGGCCAGATATTATTGGCATTGAGATGTCTAAGGTTAGATTGAAAACTCTGTATGTAATGTTACTTCTTATTAATTTGTTGAACATTATTTTATTTTGATTAACTTGGAAAGGTAAGGATGACAGGGTTGGGATACTCTCTTGTTAGATGATGATAATTTATGGTTATATATCAAATTTATTGATGTTGGAGCTTTAAATATGTTCATGAGAAATAATACTAATTTGCATGGCAAGGGTATTCACGTTTCTTTCACATGGCTTTTACTATCTCAGTTTGTTTAGATGAAACTTTTGGTAAATATACTAACCTATTGAATATCATCTCAACTCTAATTTTTATTATTTTTCAGAAGTGTCTATAACATATTACATTTGGGTCATGATTGTAATGCCACTAACATTTCGAATAGCTGGATTGGAAATTTATGTCTATATATTTTGATAGTGTTCTTCTTGCAGGCACTGTCTGGACTGAATGATCAAATCCCTCCTTTTCCCAGGACTGTTGCTATGAAGATTATAGAGGAAGAGTTAGGTTCTCCTTTGGAATCATTCTTCAGTTACATTTCTGAGGATCCTATAGCTGCTGCATCATTTGGTCAGGTACTTCTTTAATAAATGAGTGCCATTTATATATTGTTAGTGTGAATTGGATGTGTGTAGATACTAAATATTCAGAGGTGTTGGTGTGGTGGCATGTATTATTATCTAGGTCTACTTTGCCCGTACTACAGATGGTACTGACGTTGCTGTAAAAGTTCAGCGTCCTAATTTGCGTCATGTGGTGGTGCGGGATATCTACATCCTCCGCCTTGGGGTTTGTTCTAACAATCGATTTCTTTAGCTTTTTTCTGTATTCCTCTGTCCTGCATTTCTTGAATGAGTGTACATTAACCATTTCAGTTGGGGCTGCTGCACAATATTGCCAACAGAAAGAGTGACCCTCGCGTATATGCTGATGAGCTTGGGAAAGGTTTTGTTGGTGAATTGGACTATACTTTAGAGGCTGCAAATGCTTCAAAGTTTCAGGTAATAAATGGCATCAAATGTAGATTAATTATGTTTACATATTGATGGGCTCTAGAAACTGCACAATTTAGAGTTTCGATGAAATCTTTCACTAGGGTTTAAAGTTTCTGCATATGTGAATGTCATAAATGTAAACTTAGGATGAACTTGTAAGTTGTAACTAACAAAACAGTGATAGACATTTTGCTCTTTGAACTGACTTGTTTATGCTGCACGCAGGAAGTTCACTCCCCCTTTTCTTTCATTCGTGTGCCTAAAATATATCCACAGTTAAGTCGAAAGAGAGTTCTGACCATGGAGTGGATGGTTGGTGAAAGTCCAACAGATTTGCTTTCTTTATCTACAGGAAACTCTATTGAAGATGTCTCTGAATATTCAGAAAGGCAGAAAGTAGATGCAAAAAAGCGTCTTCTTGATATGGTATGTAAACAGAAATGCATTTATCCATATTGTATATCTTGAATGTTAGAAATATCCTGACTATTATTATAGGAGCCAATTGAACTATTCACAATATATAATTGATGTTTTGCAGTAGAATAAAAAGAAAAGTTTGAGTGAGTAACAAGGGAAATTTTGGCCTTCTGATGCTAAAGAGTCTTAATTACAAAATAATAAGTAGGGTTCTGGGTTGAGTTAGTAGTGAAATTTCACTTTCTTGCTCAACTGGAAAGTTTTCATCAATTAAGAATTATTACTGACACTTTGTTCTGTTTGATTTCTGAGGCTATTATGAAAGCATCATATTCAATGAATGGTCACTTATATCACTTTGAGTAATTCAGGTCAACAAAGGTGTTGAAGCAACATTGGTGCAACTTCTTGAAACAGGTTTATTACATGCTGATCCACATGCGGGTAACTTGCGTTACATTTCCTCAGGACAAATAGGGTATTTATTTCTTTTTCCTTCCCTATTCAGTCTGAATAAGTTATGGTCTTCCTTCAACACAAAAATCTAAAAGAATTTGTTTACTTCCTTTTATTTCTATGATAGGTTTCTAGATTTTGGTTTGCTTTGTCAAATGGAAAAAAAGCATCAATTTGCTATGCTGGCTTCAATAGTCCATATAGTAAATGGTGACTGGGCATCCCTTGTCCGTGCTCTAATTGATATGGATGTTGTGAGGCCGGGGACAAATATCCGACTTATTACCCTGGTAAAATACTTGTACCTCAGGATTTAGTCATCAAGCTATTGACATTGAATATTTGAATCAAATAAGAATAGCATTCTCGTACAAACAGTGCCGCCATTTTATTTTATGGACTGTATCCTTTTGAGACATGTTCACATGACTAACTTTGTAAGTATCTATTAAATTTTCAGGAGCTGGAACAGGCCTTGGGAGAAGTAGAATTTAAAGAAGGAATTCCAGATGTGAAGTTCAGCAGGGTGAGAGTCATCTTTTGGCAAGTAGTAATTTAGTATATGTATTACAGATGACGGTGCAAACCACTTTCTATTAGTGTCAAGGGATGGCAATGATAGAATTTCTGACTAATTTTGGACTAATGATAACTGAAAAAGAAATATAGAATGTACTAGTCACTATCTGAAAATAACCACAATTGAGTAAACTCTGTTTCTAAAACTGAAACCACCTAAACCAATGTCCAAAGTATGTGAACTATCCAAAACCAACCACATTGGAACTGGATATGTCTATGGCTAGACTTAGTATATTCACTTGATCAACCATCTCAGATGAATAGTGGTAATGATATCAAAAGAAATTCAAATTATGTGTGTATATATATATATATATATATATATTCCAGTGTCAGGTGTACTAAGGTTAAAGGTAATGGAAGTTAATCATATTCAAACTGATGATGTTTTTTTTGGTGCTGACAGATAATCAGATTAACTAATTGTTTTGTCTATTTTATTGAGAGTTCTACTTCTACCTAGTGTGTAAATACAAACAAGTTCCATTTGAATGCATGCATATTGTGAAGGGTGCTTTTGAAGTATTGTTTGATGAGCTTTAAAAAACTTCAGTCTTTCTTGTCTCAGACAAGTGGAATAATATAAACTAAATTCTGAAGTAGTTTGATTGAAGAAAAAAAAAAGGTCTCATTTTTTGTTTCGTAAAGTCATGGTTTGATAGATAACAAAAATGCCATAAATATGGTGTCAAATACATTATCCATATACCACTTTGCTGAATCAATATTTTCAAATGTAACCTTCTGGTTTGTTAATATTTTCACTTTGCTGAATCTACTCTGTTAGAAATTGTTCCAACTCTCATCTGATATATGTCATTGTTAATATTTTCTCTCCCCTCCAAAACCCCCTACTTTTGGAGGAAATGCAAAATTAGGAGATGAGACATTTTGACCTCATTATTTACCTTCCCTTCCCCTCCAAAATTTTGAACAATACGGGCCTCCTCTCCCTTCGCCTTCCCTCTAGTCCTCTCAAACCAAACACAGAATTTCTAAATCTATTATTATTTATTTTGGAAGCTTTTTTCTCTTCGGTTACTGAAATTTTCAATAAATTTTCTCCAAGGTTCTGGGAAAGATTTGGTCAGTAGCACTCAAGCATCATTTCCGTATGCCACCATATTATACACTTGTCTTACGATCCCTTGCTTCCTTTGAAGGTAAACTGTCAATACCACATGTGAATTACTTGAATGCTGATCAATTGTCATAACATACTGACAAGTTCTATTGATTCATGTATTCTTCAACATGTACTAGTTAGAAATGTTTGTATTTATTTTCTAATATTCTCGTTTCATTGTCTTCGACTTGTATTTTTCCTTGAAAAAATTTCAGGCTTGGCTATAGCTGCAGATAAAAACTTCAAGACTTTTGAAGCTGCGTACCCTTATGTTGTTCGGAAACTTATCACAGAAAACTCAGCTGCAACAAGGAATATATTGCATTCGGTACCACGAGCCCTTTAATAATAAGCTCTATGCAAATAGTCCACAAAAATGCAACATGATATCATGTTTTTGCAGTTGTTTTCTGATTTTAAGTCTAGAGAATAGATCCTAAGGCCCTTTTCTTAAGAAAAATTTGAAGCGATTTAATTATATTTTTTTGGGTGTGAATTGTGTTTTTTTGGTGTGTCTCGTCGAACCAATCATATTAGTTTTGCATTCTCAACGATGTGAGCTATCACACATGATACTGATGGATTATTATCGTATCCATTAGCAATGTTTCTACAAGGTCTAGATTTGTCTAAATATAGTATCAATATTTCATTCTCCTTAAACTAAAATTGTTTTGTGAAGTATCAAATAGTATTCCTCCTCCTCTCTCTCTTTTAAAACGTTATTCTCTCTTTTTAGGTGCTTCTAAACAGAAAGAAGGAGTTCCAGTGGCAAAGGCTTTCCCTATTCTTGAAAGTCGGGGCAACTAGGTATGTAAAAATGGCATCTTAGGGAGTGCCTTATCCAGGTAGTCCTTTTTTTAGGTCCAAGACCCTCGATGTTCAAAAGTCACATTGAACTTCGATTAACGCAGTCAAGATTGGAGGACCCATTTAAGGGGGTAACCTCACCTAGCACCAATTTATTTCATTCACAAGACTTGAACCCGATACATCTTTTAAGGGGAACCAAACTCCTACCACTCGACCCAATAGTGGTTAATGTCCTTGTTCTTTTTCTATCTTCTATATTGAGTGAATTTCTTTTGAATTCTAATTACATTTTTTTAGAAAATTTGTAGTCCTGTTTTTATGAAGTGCCTGTTATTATATCATTAAAACTCCAAAGCCTTCTACAGATACTCAAATAGGTAGGATCTGAAAATCGAGTGCGTAATACTGTAAATTTCACTTTTGCCACACACAAGCGGAACAAGAAACATTCGTCTAAGATTTGCTTTTGGCATGGTCTTCCTCATTTGGGCATTAGGCTTGCCTCTTTCAGTTATCTATTATTACTTATAAGTTGCTATGATTTAACTGCTTTAAATATAACCTCTTATACTTCTGATGCTTTGTCAGGAAAGCCTTGCAAGTAGTAGCCCCAAATAGCGAGACTTCCCCTGATCGTTTACCAAATAAGACCACTGATATGTTTGATGTTGCATACTTAGTCTTGAGGCTTTTACCATCCAAAGATGGTGCTGCTCTTAGAAGACTTCTCATGACTGCTGTAAGTTCCTAGATGATGTCTATCATGCTTTTTTTATACTGGTTTGTTTGTTATGTTGAAATTGCTTTTTAAGTAAATAGCTAAAGATACATGGCTAATTTACTAGCTTGTGTGGTTATTAGTTTGAGTTCTGTTGTATAATGTTAATTGGAAAGAAAAACAAAAATGCTTGTGCTTGAAGATTATCTTTAATTGGCTGAATTAGTTACTTAAGTTAGAAACTTTTACATGGAATGAACAGGATGGAGCTTCATTAATCAAAGCAATGGTCTCAAAGGAGGGGAAGTTTTATCGCGAACAGCTTTGCAAGATCATAGCTGACACTCTGTACCAATGGATGATTAAAGCTAGTCAGAATTCGAGGGTGATATTAGTCAATGGACGTGGTGATAGAGAATCAGGTCTATCCTCTAGATCATCCTTGCCTGCATATGATTATAATTCTATATTTAGAGACCGGCGACTTAGGGTGATTATCTCTCATGTTCTCAAATCTGCAAGTAGAGATAAAATATTGATGCTTCGGTTATGTTGGACTTCCCTTCTTATAATCGTTAAAGCTTCAAGTTTGGCTTGCCACCAGGCTATTGTGTCTCTATCTGAAGCTTACATGGGCCAAATATTCGATGCTCCTGAGAGCTATGCAGTCAGTACATAACATTTACTTCGAACATATTAGTTTTCTCAACTACAAGAGTGCATTCTTATCCAACAATTTCCAAAGAAAACAAAAACAGAGGTTTATTTACAAGGATAACAAGAAAGTGAACCCATTTGTTCCTTGCAAACAAAGCAATTGTGGTATAGCTTAAGTTGAATGTTTTAGCTTTGGGACCGATTTGGTTTCAGGTGGGTGAAATATACTTATAGAAATATAGTTATAGAATTGTCATGTATTAGCAGTTTTTGTACATAGGGAAATGTTGTACACTATAGTTTCATGTAAAGTGTTAAAGTTACTTTTTGTATAGTATAGATGCCATTGATTACTGATCTATGCATCAGTCCCAAGCTTATAGTTACAGAGACTTATTTGACTTTTTTAACAAAGTGATCAGTTTTCTGATAATGATGAAATCTTTTAAAGAAATAGTGAATGTTTCAGAAGATCAATAAGTGAATCTAATGATGGATTAAATTAGAGTTGTTTTTATAAATATGCCAAGGAAGGTTATTTTTGTTAGTGATAGTTACACCATTAAAAATCACAAGAAAAATAAGTGTAGGTATTTATGGATGGAGTGAAAAGAGAAATGAAGTTCCCTGGGTTTGGTGTTGCTTCATCAATTAAGTGAAATGGAAATGGGTGTATTGCCATTTCACCACTTCCAAAATTCTCAAAAACGATGTCTTAATATGAAGAATCAAAATAAATAGCTATCTCTTGCCAAGCACTTGAGGTGTACCAACAATCAAAATAAAATGTGCACAGTAGCTTGTTACAGAACATATTAGTTGAGATTCTATGATTTAGTTATATATATTTTGTAATGAGTTATCTTTATGTATATAATATTGTTGGGATTGAGGAGTACTTTACTTATACGTGACATGGTTTAAGAGGTAAAGTTGCATACATGTACACTTCCTAAACTACACTAAGTGTGATTGAGGAATCCTTTAGTTATATATAATATTCTCTTTATGTATATAATATTGTTGGGATTGAGGAGTCCTTTAGTTATATATATAAATTTAGTAACAGTCTATCCTCTTACCGAGGTAAAGCTGCATACATGCGCTCTCTCTAATCTTCCTAAACTACACTGAGTGGAGCCTTGTGCATTGGGTCGCCGATAGAAAATTGCGTGTGTTAACAAATCAATGGGGATTTGAGGTGTATTTTAAGAAAGTGAGGATATCTAACAGCATATAATACACACAATTATGAATTAGTTATTAGTAGTCACAATATCAGCTTATAAGAATTAGACTGTCGAGGGAGCTTTTCAATTCACATGCTTCACCATGCCCACATCAAATAAAAACACAACATAGTTCAGTTCAGTCTAGGCAATCAAGAAACCAATGCAATTGCATGTAAATGAGTGACCTTGTGGATAAAATAGTTAATATGAGCTCATACACTTGTGAAGCTCTTCTCTTAAAATAAAATTGTAAGGGCTTGGACCATATATGCTTTGTTAGTTTAATACGGTTTATTAATTAATTTCTGGACATGTCTTTAAACTTTAAATATTGAGTAGTGACTAGGGAATATGAATTAAGTAGAAAGATACAAGTATAATATCTTACTTACTATCTTGCATATATGACCTCAAAAGTAAGAAGCACCATGAGAGGAGAGGTTCCTTAATAATACACTAAAAAAGGTTCAGCTTTCTGGTTGACTTACCCCATAAAGTGTGGCAAATTTGCAAGGTAGTAAAAGGAATCCTATCCCATATTTCTTAATGGTCCTCCACTCATTGCTAAGAAGAAGCTCTCATGGCACAAACACATACACATAATAAGAATATCCACTCTCTCATCCTTCATGGTGTGTGTGGCCTCAAAAGTCAAAAGGAGGGAGTGTGGAGTGAATTGAAAAGTAGTGAAACTATTCATTTGTTTTCACATTCATGTTTTTTTGTGGGGGAGAGGAATATTTTTTTGCATGCTAGAAAGATATGGTGTTTTTATTCTTTTATATTATAAGGTGATATTTTGAGGGAGTAAAGTTAGTTGGAATAGCCGAATAGGACTCAAAACATAATTAAGTATCACATTCTCTTATTCGTATTCTATCTCTCTCTTTAATTTGGCTTAGTGCATGAAAGCCTTACAGATTCTAATTCGTTTGAAGAACCAATATAATGAAATCCTTTTTATTCAAAACCAATAATCCAACTAGTATTTCAAACAAATCCTTATTCCTCATGGTGGCTATAAAATCCTTTCTCTTGTGTCTTCTTTGGTCTGCAAAGATACCCTTTTTTATTATTAACAATTACAAACCTATCATTTTGCTTCTTATTTTCAATAGTTTTTTTTACAAGAAACAGTTTCACCCTTCCCAAAGTGTATAAAAAAAATTTGATTTTCATGTTAGGGTGCTAATAAAAGAATAAAGAATACAAGTTTTTAATAAGAATCGATGATATTTAATATATCAAGAAATAAAGTATTTTTTTATAGAAAGTTTTCTTATTGAAGAATTCATATCACATTTGAGATTTTATAAATTTATCTTTATTTTGGAGTTATTTCATATCTTCTTTATTTTTATACATATATATATATTTCTCTAACATAGATAAAAAAAACTGGAGACGTTATTTTGGCATGGAAGATATTTGGCAAGAAGAAAATATTTTTCTAAATTTAAGTTTTGAAGAGTGGAAATTTCAATGCTCTAGATTTTGACCATTTAGGTTTGAGGCCGGTGTGGTTCATTGACCGAAATCATGTCCGGTTTTATGATAAGACGAAAAAATATGCAGCAACACAATTACAGTACTACTCCTATATTATATTATTATTACTGCATTCTAAGACAAATTTTCAGGAGATTCATTATGTAAGAGATAAAAACATTTGGGTTCTCCTAATAATGTCATTAAAATGTCAAAATTTTGATTCGTAGTATAATCACTCATCCCTTCATTATATAAAAAACAGTGTGACTCTGTCTTAAAATCATGGAATCTAAAATCAAGGTTGCTCATGTTTCAGTTGGAGACAAATTCTGTAGTAAGTTTGACTGAGACAATATAATGGTAAAAACAGTCCCCCACTATTTGCTGGATAATTATAGAGTTTGCACGCCAAACATTTGGTTTTTAGTCAACCTCCAAAATCATTTTTACCACTGCGTGAATCCACATCATTTTTGTTTGATACAATCAACTTGTTGGTATTTAAAGACCAACAAAGTATAATTTCATCAACGGAACTTAAAGTAATACTACTAACAATAATAAAGAATGAAAAAAGACAGCATAAAGAAGATGAAAAATCCAACACACGTGATGAGATCTGAGACCTGTTGCCAGGTACTAATGTCAACAGGGTTGACATGGATACCACAAAACCCTGCTATGTGATGATGTGCACGTGTGGCATACTTATCAATGTTATCATCATCTCAACCAAAGGGTAAAAATAACATTTCATATTTTCAATCATTAAGAACATTTCATGCATAACCATAACAATGATATAACTGAGAGAAGTATCACATAGTAATATATTTGTTTCATGTATAGAGTGGATTTATGGGCAAGAGTATCTAAAGAGAGAAGGGCAATAAAGGAATGAAGACATAATGATATGATATAAGTAAAGAGGATAATAAAGCACCTAACTTTTCCCCATTCAACCAAAAAGTGCTTTTTCTACCCACACACTTATTATAATTATAACCCATTCACCCGAATTAGTCCATGGCCGCCAACACCAACACAAACATCAACATCTGCAACACTTCATTATTAGATTCATTCTACCACCACCTTTGACATCTCTTACCTTTAAAACAACGCCATTTGCTTTGTCCTTCTCATCTTCTCTCTCAACTCAACAACCATAATTAACTACCCCCTCTACTTCATTCAATTCAGAATACTTCCACTTCGGTTTTCGAGCTCCCTTACTACTTTTCATAAAACCCCATTTCCTTTCTCTATTTCCAAGGACTCTCAGCAAAGCAAAGCTTGAAACTTTTCACCATTTGAGATCTGGGTTTGGATTCACTTTCTGAATTGCAGCCCCATTTTGGTTTAGTTAGTTAGTACGTGAGATCCAAAAATGGGAAGTAAGTGGAAAAAAGCGAAGGTGGCTCTGGGTATGAATCTGTGCATGTTAGTTCCCAGAACCTTAGATGATGATTCGCCACATCCCGCGGTGGTTTCTGAGAGATTGTCGGATGCTGCACTGCTCTCTCCGGCGGCGAACTGGGACATGGGTTCGTCACGATCGTCGACGCCGGTGCCATCTTTGTACGGTTTGAAGAAGTTATCGAAAAGTAGCAGCGAGTCCTCCAAGGTTTGTGTCTCATAGTCGTTATCCACTTATTAGTACCAAATAAGTTATCTTGAATCATAATTATAATTATAACACGTGTTATGTGGGAGGAGATATCTTGTTATGTGTTGTGTTGATATAAGGAGATACTTTAAGCTCTATTACAATTTTGACAGTTGAAAAAAATGTTAACAAGAATCCACAATTTAGTGTTCAAAAAATGGGAAATTTTATGTGCGTGAAAATAGTCTTTGGCTAAAAAAATTGAAAGAGAGAATGCTAACCTGTTAATCACACCGGTTAATGATTCAAGAATATGTGAATCTAAGATTAGTAATTGAATTACACAAAGCATTGGTTTAATGATGTATCACCCTAGTAGAGTAGCACTTGTTGGAAGGAGTTATGATGCATGACGAAAGAGATTAATTCATTTATTTTAAAAATGATGTTTTTATTTTTTTAATAATGAAGGAGAGGAACTTATTAATCTATAATAATAAATTTATTGAATTAAAAACATGTGTGTTGTTTGACTTGAGATACAAAAGAAATTATTTACATCTTTATAGGATAATATTGATAAGCCAATTGTTTGTTGGGTTTTCTTAATATTAACCTAAGGCTTCATGATAAATGAGCTAAATAATTTAAAATCTTGAAAAACTAAATCTATTACTTATTCGATATTAATGACGTTTAAATTTCTAAGAAAATTAACATTAGACATGTTTTGTTGTTATAGAGGAAAAGGAAAAAACAAAACAAAACATAGCAGAGAGCACTATAGCATATTCGCATGTAACAAATGTTTATGCATTTAGAAGAGATTAATTTTTTATTAAACTTCATTTTTGGCATTATCTGCAATTTAATCCCTATTAAAAATTAAGAATAAAATTAATGTCATTTAGTTGTTGAATCATTCCAATTTGATTAACTAACATTAGCAAAATGAGTGAATAATTTAAGGATAGGTGTGTTTATGATTTCATGGGGAAAGAATAGTATCATGATATGATATATTAGTTGGCTTGTTGATTTAGTCAAGTCATATAAGCAGCTTTTGTGGACTAAGGTTGAAATGATTTGCTGAGTATTTCATATCAGCAGTTTTTTAGGACTAAGGTACAAGTGATTTTCTGAATGTTTCAATTCATATGATTGGAATATCTTTGGGGCATATGCTTTATTCTCATTCAGTAGTATCCATGCTTGCCTGACTAGACAAGAGGATGAAATGTTTTACCTAATCTCTGCATTTCAAAAGCTTCTTGCATGTTGAAGATTTTTTATCTTATGATTGATAATTTGATACTCAAGGCATCTTTTGGCAAAATGTCAGATTTATTTATTTATTTATGAGGCTTCAACATACACAATGGCTCCAAGAATTTAAAGTAATAGATTAGCTATATAACTTACAGAGAAGTATCTATGTTCTCACAAGCTTTTTTTTCTTCCAACCATTCAGCAAACCTGCTCAATATGCTTAACCAAAATGGAACAAGGATCTGGCCATGCTATATTTACGGCCGAATGTTCACATTCCTTTCATTTCCACTGCATTGCTTCAAGTGTGAAACATGGAAACCGAATATGTCCGGTGTGCAGAGCAAAATGGAAGCAAGTACCCTTTTCAGGTCCCAGGTTGGATCCTATCGTAGGCAGATATTCAGGGAGTCCAACAAATTGGTCACAAAATGATGCTTTGATGGCTGTGGTCCACGGACTACCACTACCTCATCCTCGGCGAGATTTGAATAGGCGGCATATTGTGCCACTAAATCAGACTACCGAGCCAGGCATATTTGATGACGATGAATCCTTAAATCACCAACCTGTATTTCCTGAGAAAAGCCCTTCCAGTAAGAGTACTGAAGATACTGGTGCTTTTAGAGCAATGGAGATTACAACGTACCCTGAAGTTTCAGCTGTTCCTCGATGCAATACTTATTCTAATTTCACTGTTTTAGTTCATCTCAAAGCTACTGCTGCAGCAGCAACTACAGCAGCCAGAAGAGAAAACCTCAGTAGAAATCACTCTAGCTTGACACAGATTTTTCACACTCCACGTGCTCCTGTTGACCTGGTCACAGTGCTTGACATCAGTGGCAGCATGGCTGGAACCAAGCTTGCACTACTAAAAAGAGCTATGGGGTTTGTTATACAGAACCTAGGCTCTAATGATCGGCTCTCGGTTATTGCTTTCTCTTCCACAGCTCGCCGCCTTTTCCCCCTTCGTAGGCTGACTGATTCTGGGCGACAACAGGCGTTGCAAGCTGTGAATTCTTTGGTTGCAAATGGAGGTACCAATATTGCTGAAGGGCTGAGAAAAGGTGCTAAGATAATGGAGGACCGTAAAGAAAAGAATCCGGTTGCCAGTGTTATACTTCTGTCTGATGGTCAAGATAATTACACTGTCAATGGCTCTGGAAATAACCAACCTCGACCGAATTACCAGCTGCTTCTGCCTCCTTCTATAAGCTACCGTGATAATTCAGGTTTTCAAGTTCCTGTGCATACGTTTGGATTTGGTACAGATCATGATGCTTTATCAATGCACTCAATTTCAGAGACTTCTGGTGGCACATTTTCTTTCATCGAAAATGAAGCTGTGTTACAGGATGCATTTGCACAATGCATTGGAGGACTTTTGAGTGTTACTGTTCAGGAGCTGCAAGTAGAAATTGAGTGTATACACCAAGATCTCAGTCTTGTTTCACTCAAGGCAGGAAGTTACCCGAGCCGTCTGACCGCTAATGGACGCAAAGGATTTATTGATGTTGGAGACTTGTATGCTGATGAAGAGAGGGATTTTCTAGTTTCAGTTACTGTACCAGCTACATCTGACAATGAAACATCATTGCTAAAAGTCAAATCTATTTGCAAGGATCCCTTAACTAAGGAAACATCAACAGTGGAAAGTGAAGATGTAAAGATTGAGAGGCCTGGGATAGCCGTGCGGGTTGAAATGTCAATTGAAGTGGATAGACAGCGGAACAGGCTCCAAGCAGCGGAAGCAATGTCCAAAGCACGAGTTGCAGCTGAACAGGGAGACCTAACCGGTGCAGTATCAGTCCTTGAAAACTGCAGAAAGATGCTGTCAGAAACTGTTTCAGCCAAATCTCAGGATCGGCTTTGTGTTGCATTGAATGCTGAACTCAAGGAAATGCAAGAGAGGTTGGTGAGTAGGCAAGTGTATGAAGCATCTGGGAGAGCATATATACTTTCTGGATTGAGTTCACACTCTTGGCAAAGAGCAACAGCAAGAGGTGATTCAACCGACGTGTCCAGTATAATTCAGGCATATCAGACACCATCAATGACGGAGATGCTCAATCGATCTCAAACAACTTCAATAGGTAGTACATCAGGCCAGAGGCTTCTTCAGCCACTGTTGTCATACAGATCACATCCAAACCCAAGGTAAATCCAATAGGGGTTTGTGAAAATCATCTTCAAATTAGACTTCCAAGTGCTTTTCCATTTTTTTTGCTTATATAAGGGGGAGGGTGGTAAACGGGAGAGATAAACATAAGATTTCTTTCAACTGTGATTTTGTTGGTTATATATGTATAAATGAAATAAAGTTGAGGAAAGGGTGGAGGGTTACAATCATTTGGACAAAAGGACAGTAGATAGCAGTTAACTATGTTATCTTTCTTTTATTTTGGGGGGTTTAAGATTTTTCTTGTCTTAATCACTTTTCTTTCCTCTAACTATGTAGTTTTTGGGGGTGGTGTACATAGAGGAATGATTTTTTTTGTGGGACACCTTGGTATAAAGTTTGTAATTGTGCAAAAAGTTGGGATCAATAAAATATATATGTTTTCAATTCTTTCAAAAGTTTGATTTCAGTAACTTGCCTTTTGCATGTTCATATCTAGGCATGAAAGTGCATAATACAGAAAGTTGCTGACCTAAGACTAAGACTACATTTAGTTACAAACCGGAAATTAAGGATTTAGCATGCAAGTGTTGTACCAAGAAAGAAATATGTACAGTCTAATGAGTTTATTACTAAATATTTAGTCATGGGTGGTTCAAACTCATGCACTCTGAAGAAATAATGGATGATTTTATCAATACATAAACATATAAGTCCTTAAGGATTTCAATTGCACTTAACTAAAGGAATTAGATTGATGTTGCATCTAAGGGGGATGTTAACAAGTGCTTCAGTATATACTCTTATGGAAGAGAAAAGATAAATTTCATCTTGTAACAATAAGATGGAGTGCGGTTGTTAACATTTTTCACACTTCCCTGAGTTAAACAACTCATATCCATGCCACCCTAAAACCTTCTATAAATTCTATATGAAGTCTCAAAGACAATGATATCTTTTAATTGCATATAACTCAATTATGAAAATATAACTAAAGGTGTCCACTAAGTAGAAAAGACAAAATAAAGTAATGGCTTGTTATGATCTTTGACATAAAACAAGATGAAGTTCTGTACAGAAAGCAGCCAATTAGAGAAACTATCTATGGAGGACCCAACCATGGATGAAGTGTAGAGCTTCATTTATTATCTAATAAAGTTGTTCTTTCCTGTCATGCAACCATCTCCACCTATGGGAAAAACCATACCAGAACTATATCACAACACAAGCAGTTAAAAGTAACATATGTGAACACACAAAATAAAGCAACAATCAAATTAATATTACTATACCCCCTAAATAAAAGTTTGAATTTTTAGTTTAATTATGTTGCATATTGTGTAGATAATTTGTGACTTATTTAGGACTACCAATAGTAATCCCATCTGGGTATGATTTTGGTAATCCTGTTTTGAGCATATGGATAATCTGTTTCAGCTCTCCTTGTGTTTCTGAAAGCACAACATCCAATGGAATAGATGGCTATGAGAAACACAAGCATGAAAAGAGTGAGAAGAGAAAGCTTGTGCCAATTCCTTCTTATGTTTTCAAGTAGACCAGCTTTGCAAGAATCACAGTCATAGCATAGCAGAGTTGGGTCATTGCTCCACTTGTAGCAATCAGGGTCTTGATAGTTCACCATTGTTTCCATGCTGTATGTGCATGCTGTTGGTGGCTTACAACATCCTGACTGCATAACACATAACACAACCATCACTTACCATTTCTCACTTTTATCATGTATTCATGTCCTTGATGAGACACAAAATGAAACAGGATAAGTTATCTCCATTCCAAAATACTAATCAAATGTCCTTGTTTATAATAAATATGATAAAAAAACAAAACATGTATTACATTTTTGTGTTTGTTTGCTGTAGGAATGTATTGTCTTAAGGAACAAATATGTCAATATGTCCGAGTGGTTAAGGAGACAGACTTGAAATCTGTTGGGCTTCGCCCGCGCAGGTTCGAACCCTGCTGTTGACGATTTTTTCTCTTTTTTTAGTTCTATGAGATGTTTCATCTATTATACTATAAGAAAAAGGAACACGTGTCACCTTTTAATAGGCTACAAGCACCATTTGTACATAAGGAATTGTACCTGAGTTTTGTCCTAAGAAAAAAAGGTTCTCCATTATTAGTCTTGGACACATGTCATCTTCTTAGGCAAAGTTTTCTCACCCAAATACTCCCACCAATTACCATGCATAGTCTCACATAGTATCATTATCATATACATTTATATCATACATCAAACCATCAACTACGCATAGTCTCACATTGTATCATTACCCTCTACATTCATATCATACATCAAAATGACACATGCATGTCATATTTATTAATCCTTCATTTTTTCTACCAAACACTTAATCATATTCACATATTCTCATATTCATTTTCCATCCAAAAATCTTTCTTCATTTTCACTAAATCAATTCTTATATTTCTTAATTTTCCCTAAAATCATATTCTGATTAGCAATTATATTATATTATTATGTACATTCATTATAATATTCTCATATTAATTTATATTAAAGATATATGAGTTTAGGGAAACAAAAATAATTCTTATCCTATTATGCTATTTGATTATGTAAAAACAAAAATAATTCTTTAAATTCTCATCCACATTATCCCGAAAATGATGAACTATATGTAATAAAAATCACAAAGTCATAATAATGAAAAGTTTTGAATGAGAAATGAAGAAAAATAAAGTACGATGTAATATAATGTTACCTAAGAAGAAAAAGAATCATGAGATTGTAAGATTATCCTATTACGCACATATGCAATTACCATTACCTACCGGAAATTGCGGTTTGATTATGTAAAAACAAAAATAATTCTTTAAATTATCATCCACATTATCCCAAAAATGATGAACTATCTCTAAAAAAATCACAAAGTCAGGATATTAAAAAACTTAGAATGAGAAATGAAAAAAATTAAAGTATGATGTAATGTTAGCTAAGAAGAAAAAAAAATCATGAGATTGTAAGCAAAGAGTGTTGGTAATAATTGTAAAATATTTGTGTTATGATGTGGTGTGAAAGCAATTCTATAAATATTTCATACTCTGATTATCAATTCTATTATCTTATTATTATGCACATTTCTTATATATTAATTTCTATTAATCATCATGTACATATGTTTAAAATCAACATTCATCACTATTACCAATCTGGAATATTCATGAATAATTCAATTAAAATGAATATAATTATTATATTTAATGATCATTCATGATTTCATAAAAAAATCATTATACACATTTATTCTTATATTCTTTTTCTCACCAAAAATCTTTCTTTGTTCCCTAAATCAATTCTTATATTTCTCTATTCTTATAATATTGTGCACATTATATTGATATCTCATAATTTCATTAGCAATTCTATTATTCTATTATGCATATTCATTATATATTTCCCCTAAATCAATTCTTATAAGTGGGGCTTTATATTCGTATAATATTCTGAAAGCAATCCTATTAATATTTCATACTCTAATTAGCAATCACATTATACACATTTCTTATATATTTCCCCTAAATCAATTCTTATCAATATTATTATACACATTCCAAACATATTTATTTATATTAATCATCACTAATATGTTTAAAATTATACACAACAATTAATTTTCCTAAATCAATTCTTATTATAAGTGGAACTTTAAATTCTTATAATACTGTGAAGACAATCCTATTGATATCTCATATTATGATTAACAATCTTATTATCTTATTATCTTATTATCCACCTTCCTTATATATTCCTTCATAAATCAATTCTTATCTTTCTTCATTTTCCCAAAATCAATTCTTATAAGTGAGACTTTAAATTCTTATAATATTGTGAAAGCAATCCTATTAATGTCTCATACTATGATTAACAATCATATTATCTTATTATTATGCACATTTATTATATATTAATTTATATTAATCATTAGATACATATCTTTAAAATTATACTCAACAATTAATCATCATTCATCACCATTACCATACCGCAATATTCATGAATAATTCAATTAGAATGAATATAATTATTATACTTAATGGTCATTCATGATTTCATAAAAATATTATTATACACATTTATTCTCATATTCTTTTTCCTCAAAAAATCTTCCTTTATTTTCTTTACGGTGGCACTGGTAAAACTTTCATTTGGAAAACATTAGCTTCGGCGTTGCGTTCAGAAAACCACATAGTTATCTCACAGTGGCATCAAGTGGAATAACATCATTATTATTGCTAGGGGAAGGACAACTCATTCCAAGCTGGCCATACCAGTTCCAACCCATGAAAATTCTACATGCAACATTCATCAAGGGAGTGAATTTCAGACAAATTCAGACAAATTCTTGGGGCAAAGGAAATTCAGCTTTTGGTGGAAAAGTCATTGTTTTTGTGGTGACTTCAGACAAATTCTTCCGGTAATTCCAATAGGTAATCGTTCAAACAATATCAATGCTACAATAAATTCCTCATATATTTGGGACAATTGTCAGGTATTAACTTTAACAAGGAATATGCGTCTACGAAGTACTATAAACAATACCAATCACTTACAAATTCAACAATTTGCAAAATGGATTTTAGATGTAGGTGACGGAAAATTGTCAGAGCCAAATGATGGTTATGCACTTATTGAGATACCAGAACAATTTCTGATAATTAATTACGATAATCCTATTCATGCTATAGTTAAAAGTACTTATCCAAATTTAGTTGATGAATATATGAATGAGGAATTTCTACAATGTAGAGAGCTATTTTGGCTTCAACAATTGACACAGTTGATGAAATAAATGATTATGTGCTATCATTAATCTTAGACCATTCAATCATATTTTTTAACATATTATTAAATGTTATTATATTAACATTAATACATTTTGTTTCAAATGAATGTGATGAAAGGGAGTATCTAAGCTCAGACTCTATTGATAGGTCAAAATCTAACGACATTGAAGCTCTTCAAGGACTTACTACTGAGTTTCTAAACTCCCTCGGAACTTCAGGCTTGCCTAACCACAAAATCAAATTGAAAGTAGGAACACCAATTATGTTATTGAGGAATCTAGATCAGACTGAAGGCTTGTGCAATGGAACAAGAATGATTGTAAATAGACTAGCAACCAATGTCATTGAAGCGAAGATAATGACAGGAAAAATGTTGGGAATATATTCTACATTTCACGAATGAGTTTGTCTTCATCCCATTTACTGTGGCCTTTCAAATTAATAAGGAGATAATTTTCGTTGACTGTTTCATATGCTATGACAATTAACAAGTCACAAGGGCAATCACTAACAATTGTTGGGTTGTATATACCTCGACCATTTTTCGGTCTGGACAACTATATGTTGCTTTTTCAAGAGTTCGGTCAATGGAATGACTTAAAATACTGATACATGATAAGGGAGGAAAAACAATGAACACTACAATAAATGTGGTGTTCAAAGAAGTTTTCCAAAACCTATAAACATGTAACATTATAACACCTACTACTAAATATGAATTCTGGTATATTTTCGGGTATTCATCGTGTTTTCCGTTTCAGATATTTAATAATACTATATTTAACATGTAATAATCATCATATATACATGATCATATGTTACATTTAAATAATGACCAATTTATTAATATTTTTCTTCTTATTTCTGAACACACATATATATATATATATATATATATATTTACATAATCCTAAAATTAACATAAAAAAAAATAATGATTTTAAACGTACTTAAAAATAAACTTTCCCGTGCGAAGCCACGGGTATTTTACTGGTTGCATAATAAGGGCAAGACAATCAATATATTCTTTTCAGGACTACCTTATCCAAGGGCAGAAGGCAATAAAATGTACCGAGTCTCCCCAGATTTAATTGAAATATAGCAAGAAGCAAAGCAGCGACAAAGATGAGAGAAGGAATGAAACCCCAAACAAACTAATTGCCAGAATAAATAGGATTTGCATTCAACACTTGAACATTGGAGAGTAAAACGGCTAGCAAATCTGACCCCGATAAAATACAGTATGGACAAATTAAATAAAACAAAAAACATACATGTGAGAGCATGTGTTATATAGCTATAAGCCTATAACCACATTTTAATAAGATAATTGATGCTATAACCTTGGGCCAGCTAGAGAATATATTTTTTCTTGAGTCCTGAGGTTAAAATAATGGGTTGGAAAACCTTGATGAAGATATTTGGATTTAGGAAAAGGTGTTCATGATATATCTTGCTCTTTTGCGTAACTTCTCTATATCTTTAGAGTTAGGACGCAGGTTTTAGACATTTCCAACTACTAGGCACTGGCAGTATTTACCAAATAATAATTATTGCTCGATCTTTATCTAACAAGTTATTTAAGGGAGGTGGTGTTTCCTTTTTCTTCTGTATATTGGACTTCAAATAAATCTGTCTAATATTTATGGCTACTGGCCCTCTATTCTCTGCTCAAAGATTAAACTCTATTATTATAGTAATTTTGATATTTTGATTTGAGCATTCAGGTGGTATTGTCTATATCCATCTCACATATCAAAGATTCAGCCCATTTTGGTAAGTATTAATGCACAACAAATAATTATAAATAAGAACTGTTTCTGTAGTCACCGACAATATATCTGCCTTTTCCACTAGAAGTTAAAAAGTGTAAGTATACCCCAAGGCATCTATGCTCAGAATATCATACATTCTTAAAAAAGACAATGATCAAACCTTGATTGCATCTTGGAACCTGGCTGACAAGTCCAGCCTCAAGTTTTGCCCCTCAGTTGATACACGTTTGCATTCTTCCTGAAAATAATAAAGTGAAAGTTCGTCTGTTTATCAACAAAGTCAATATGTATATCTCAAAGTATGATGATTAAAAAGCTGACCATACAATTCCAAGATAGTTTTGAAACAGATCAAACAAATATAATATAATAAACGGCCAAGCATGTCAAGAGAGTTTACTTCTGTGAGTTAAGGAAACTAAAATTCGTGACAAGATGAACTTATTCCCCACAACAAATTCTTTTTGTTTCTCTGTTCAAGGGATTATGTTACCCCCTGCCTTTATCACTTCTATAATAAAACTTATCCAAGAAGTATTAGTTTCAAACTGGGTATTTAATTTCCTATCAAATTATGCATAATTAATTAATGGATATCATCTGCATATTAAAGAGAAAATATGTGTGTGGTATTCCACACCTGTAAGTACTTATATATTTATACAATCCGTTTAAGATGTAACAGTAAAATTGAAAAATACCATCAGCATTTTATTTTGACGTTGTAACTCCCTACATAGTGACTCAAGCTTATCTCGGACAGCAAGGGCTACAAAAAAGAAGGGCAACAGTCAATAGACAAAAATAAACATCGGTGTAGTTACAGATTAGAGTCTGCCATTTATTTAAGATTCCACAAAAGTGTCCATAAGATATACAATTTTCCCAAACAGTGTTTCCCAAAACAACTCAGAAGGCTACCCAAGCTTCCAACCAAACCCAAACCACCAAAAGAAAAAAAAATGTTTAACATGTTTAAATGGTCATTTTAGAGTAATCATTACACTTACAAGTATATAACAGGAACAATACATATAGAACCAAAACAAGAAAAGCACAATATAATCACATTAGAATAAACCACACATGTACTCAATTACAGAGGAAACTGATTAATACAGTGAAAATCCCTTGAAATCCCTAGTACTAACACACTGCTGCAGATATCAAACTCCAACAACTCATCACAAACTTCACAAATGCTTTCAAGGCATATTTCAAATTGTTCATTAATCAAAATCAGATATACTCATTGCAACATACCTGCATCTCTTTCTGCCAAAACTTGTTGATACTTCATTGAAAATTCTAAAAGCTCCTTTTCTGATTTAAGTGCACGCTTTGTACTCTTACGCTTTTCAACAGTTTCCTAAGAAATTAAAAAACTCAACTATTCAGTCTCTCCTGAGTGTAGTCTAAAATAGATATATGTGACATACCAAATTATAGAAGGAAACATGAATCAAATCTGCTCACTCTGTCCAAAATGAGATAACTATGGTTTTTCCTAAAACAATTAGGGTCCTCAATATGAATTCTCTACTAAGTAGAACCTGATCTAAATCATAATCATATTTTAATTCTCGGATTCATTCTTCTGTAGTTGACTTAGCTCTTTTGTAAAGACAGTAAGACACTGTTAAAAAACCAAACTGCTAAAGCCTTCTAGGACTAACCTACCATGCTGTAGTTCGGACAGGTATTCTTTAAAAACTCAAAGCTATTATAGATTGACAGAAAACTCTGAAACATAGTCTGTATCATCCCAAAAAAGGTACCCTACAAATCCTAGAATCAATCAGGACATCCTTATCCCTAGTTTTGAAGGAAAAAATGCACATTAGACCTATAAAGCCACAGTTTTGCAATCACTCATAAAACAGTCCAAATTATTTAATATTTTTATAAGATACAATAGACTGGTCTACTATTTATTTCCAACACTATATTTAATTTTGGTCCAACATACCTAAAGCCCAGAAAACCAAACTAGTTACTAGTTAGATAAAATATGACCAATACAAAGTCAAGGACATGTTTAATCAACCACTCGGAATAAATAGCAGAAATTTAAAGAGGCAGGGGGAGGGAAACTAAAATAGAGTGAAAATATGTAGCAGGGCAGAGAAATTTATGTGTCTATTGGAATTGAGAAGATATAGGGCCTAACTCAACCCCAAAATCTAGCTCTAGTGAGAGGGTTGCCAAAGTCATTATAAGGGTACTTTGCCGATATAACCAGCTGATGTGGGATCTTAATACAAGCCCAGATACCATTGTGAGATTAAAATCCAGAATGGAGAGGGCCTAACTCTATCCCACAAGCTAGCTCAAGCGAAGGGAATTGCCCAAGTCATTATAAAAGGTGCTTTGCCCATATACCTAGCCAATGTAGGATCTTAACAGTATCAATGCATGTGTTACATAGGAATCAAGAGTAAACATAATTAATTACTAACCGGTTTTCTACTTTTTGGAGAATCATCAATCTCTGCTGAATGTGAATCCTTTAGAGGCAGTGCTTTTGTCTCTGAAGGTTTAACACTTGCTGCAACATTAACAAAATCATGTCAGGTACTCATGGGGAACTAGTAGACAACAGTGCATGTGTTTTTACAGGCTAGGGTACATGTGTAAAAGAATTTATTCATTTCATTTAGAACATAAAAAACTATTTTCTATGTTCAAGCACACAAGGCAACCAATTGCATGTGTTATTTTACATATATCAATCATTTAGAAATTATATAGCACTTAGGATGGGTAAAACTGTAAAAGTATCCAGCAGTGCAAGAGAGCATACCAAATGTTAGTTTAAAAGATCTTGTTCAACTGTCCAACAGAAAAGTTCATAAATCATGCACAGTGAATTTGTTTTTGGATGGTACGTGAATCATAGATATGAAAAGGATAATAATCAGTACAAACACAAAATCTACAAAAATGGCCATTCAAGCTTAGGATAATTACATCTATCTGAACTTTGACATTCTCCATGTTGTTGTTGCTCTTTCACTGTACAGCAGCTGGATAGCGGATCCTCGACAACAGAATTAACCAGAGAAGGTATAACATGTGTACCTTCTGTCTGTTGCATAGAGCCATTAGAAGAAACTTCCTCCGAGCAGTCTGGGACATCAAAAGTACATGATTTTAGATGATAGAAATCGAGAAGTTTTAAATTTATGACAAATGATTTATAAGCATAATTTCATTTGTACACATTACCTCATAGGAGAGTCTCTAAAAGAGAGGAGCACTCAACCCACTTTTCCATAGTAGTTCCACTTCAAAGTTCTATAGAACTACTTGAAAATGAAAATAAGTTTAGTGGACTATATTAAGAGCCAGATCACCAATAATCATGACAGGAGCAACATCCACTCTTGAAATGGTGGAACCGGTTAATGTCACGAACAATTATTTCTTGATTTGTGACGTTTGAGACAAGCTTCATAAAATTATGGCAATCAAGACAAATGCGTAGATTTTTTAAAATCCGGATCCTTTTCATTTGGCTGCTGATGAGGGCAAAGGCAAGAGCCAACTTCTCACTGTGATGATTAAGATGTTCTTTTTTCTCTTTGTCTGGAATATTATGAAGCACATGTTCTGTCTCTGGGACATAACCCACCAGACTGAGTTTTTGACCAAGCTCCTCCAGTTTCAAATGAATTTTGAGGATGTTAGGGTGTACTCCGTCTGACACAAAGACGTGTACTTTATTGTTAATTTCTACCCAGCTACATCCAGGTTCCTTTTTCACACCCTTGCTGGACATCATGGCCCTTACCCTTTTTACATCTGCCCACCTACCTTTGCTAGCAAAAATATTTGAAAGTAATATGTAAGTTGAGTCTGTCTCATGGTTAAGCTCAAAGAGCTTTTGTGCAGACTTTTCACCGAATTTAACATTCCCATGCTTTGCACATGCACCCAGAATAATCTCCCAGATCGAAGGATTAGATGTTAGCTTCATCTCTTCAACAAAGCTTTCAACCTCCTCGAATCTTCCAGCACGACTGAGAATGTCAACCATGCAAGCAAAATGCTCATCTCTAGGAATCATGCCATAAACATTGCTCATGGAGTTGAAGTGTTGTTTCCCTTCTTCAATAAGACCCATGTGGCTACACGCAGAAAGTACACCTATAAAGGTAACCTCGTCAGGTAAGTTGCCCTCATCTTTCATTGATTGAAAGGTCTGTAGAGCCTTATCACCCCAACCATGCATAGAAAATCCACATATCATAGTGTTCCAAACAACTGTATCTCGTCTAACCAATCCCTTGAAAATAGTCTCAGCATCTTCGATACAGCCACATTTTGCATACATATCAACAAGAGCACTAGAAACATACATATCAGGCAGAAGTCCACTCTTAATTGCCATCGAGTGAAGCTGCATTCCACTTTCAGTCACAGTTATTTGGGAACAACCACTTAAACACCCAGCAACAGTGAACTCATTGGGCTTCACTCCTTCTTGCTGCATTAAATTAAAGAATTTAATAGCATTCTCTGCTTGGTCAGTTTGGGCATAACCAGTTATCATTACTGTCCATGTGAAGACATCTCGACTGATCAACCTAGAAAAAGCTTTGTAAGATTCTTCCATACACCTACATTTAGCATACATGTCCACAAGGGCCGTCCGAACATATTCGTTTCCATCAAGATTGTTTTTCACAATTTGAGCATGAACTTGCTTCCCAATGACTATGTCTAAGAGGCTAGAACAAGACCTTAAAACACTGATAAATGTATACATATTGGGCCTAAAACCTTCTGCCAACATTTGATAGAAAGTCTTAGGTCCTGATTCACAGGAACCATAATCATGAAATCCGGACAATAGATTATTCCAAGAAACAAGATCCGGACTTGTCATCGTCTCAAATACACGAGCACCATCACGTACACAGCCATGTTTCATGTACATCCTGATAAGGGCATTACTTACTGAGATATCCAATTCAAACCCGTATTTAAAAATACAAGCATGAATACTTTTTCCATAGAGTAAGTCCCCCAATTCAGTGGCAGCACTAACAACACTTGAAAAGGTAAATTGGTTTGGTTTAACACTGGTATGTCTCATCAAGTAAAATAGCTTAGCTGCTTTTTGGCTATGACCTTGCTGATCAAGGCAGGTGATCATTGCACTCCATGAAACTACATCATGATCTGTGATCATTAAAAAAAGTTTCAGTGCATCACCAACCAAATCACATTTAGAATACATATCTATAAGACTGGAACTTAAGAATTTATCTAGTTCACAACCACTTTTGAATGCCAAACCATGCACGGCTTGGCCACCTCTCAAATCTCCTGAATTTGCACAACCCTTAAGAACACTGGGCAAGGTAAATTTACTGAACTTCACTTCTGATTTCAACATGTGGCAGAATAATCTAAAGGCTCCTTTCCCATCACCCACTTGAGCATGGCCATTAATCAACACATTCCACATTACTTCGTTCTGCTCAGGCATGCAAAAGAACACCTTATCAGCAAGTTCCATTTCACCACATTTCGCATACAGATTAACCAGTGCAGAACCAACAAACATGTCACCTAATAAGCTAAGCTTAACCGCTTCTGTGTGAACCTGTTTCCCAAAATTCACATCCAAGCACATAGAACTGGCTTTCAAACAAGTGGACACGGTGAATTCATTCGGTCTTATCCCTTTATTTCTCATCTCACAAAACAAAGCAATACCATCTGCGCCATTGCCCTGACCCACAAAACCTTGAATTAATGCAGTCCATGACACGACATCTTGTTCAGGCATTTCATCAAGCACCATACGGGCATAATTATGGCAGCCACATTTGGCATAGAAGTTGATGAGAGAAATCCAAAAGTGAGTATCTTGGTCGACCCCGTTTTTTATTTGATGTCCATGAATGGCCATTCCCTCATTCAAAGACTCTCTCAGAGCACAATCACCGAGCAAGGAAGAGTGGTGTTTAAGCCTCAACTTGGCATTCACATTCTTATGTTCCTCCTCAAAATTCTCCCTTGGAGGCACTGAACCATGCCTTTTACCACTAGGGACTGTTTTGTTTATCATCAATGACTTGTCATGTGTTGAAATGCTTGTGGGGTGACAGAATTGTGTGGTAGCAGAAGAAGAAGACTTGAAAGGAACCGAAATAAGAGGAGATTTACACAATTGTGCCATCTTTGTACGGTTTGAAGAAGTTGTCGAAAAGTAGCAGCGAGTCCTCCAAGGTTTGTGCCTCATAGTCGTTATCCACTTATTAGTACCAGATAAGTTATCTTGAATCATAATTATAATTATAATACGTGTTCTTGAATCATTAACAGATAGACTCTATTACAATTTTGACAGTTGAAACAAATGTTAACTGCCTAGCAAGAATCCACAATTTACTGTTAAAAAATTGAAAGAGAGAATGCTAACCCGTTAATTACACTGGTTAATGATTCATGTGAATCTAAGATTAACGAGAGTACTACTTGTTGGAATGAGTTATCATGCATGCCGAAAATGATTAGTTCATTAATTTATTTTAAAAATGATGTTTTTATTTTTTTAAAATGATATCTGGTTTTCCCAAAAAAAAATCTGTACTTTAATAATGAAGGCATCAAAAGTTGGAGAGGAACTTATTAATCTATAATAATAAATTTATTGAATTAAAAACATGTGTTGTTTGACTTGAGATATAAAAGAAATTATTTACATCTTTATAGGATAATTTTGATAAGCCAATTATTTGTTGGGTTTTCTTAATATTAACCTAAGGCTTCATGATAAATGAGCTAAATAATTTAAAACATTGAAAAACTAAATTATTACTTATTCGATATTAATGACATTTAAATTTCTAATAAAATTAACATTAGACATGTTTTGTTGTTATAGAGGAAAAGGAAAAAACAAAACAAAACATAGCAGAGAGCACTATAGCATATTCGCATGTAACAAATGTTTATGCATTTAGAAGAGATTAATTTTTTATTAAACTTCATTTTTGGCCTTATCTGCAATTTAATCCCTATTAAAAAATAAGAATAAAATTAATGTCATTTAGTTGTTAAATCATTCCAATTTGATTAACTAACATTAGCAAAATGAGTGAATAATTTAAGGACAGGTGTGTTTATGATTTCATGGGGAAAGAATAGTATCATGATATGATATATTAGTTGGCTTGTTGATTTAGTCAAGTCATATAAGCAGCTTTTGTGGACTAAGGTTGAAATGATTTGCTGAGTATTTCATATCAGCAGCTTTTTAGGACTAAGGTACAAGCAATGTTGTTGTGACAGGACCGGACCGGCCGGTCCAACCGGTCCAACCGTCACCCGCTTGAGTAAACGGTCCTGTACATGTAGAAAACTGGAATTGGTTTCCAGCCATTTTGGGCCATGGAAAATCCGGTTCAACCGGGTTAGACCGGATAAAACCGGAATAACCCGGTTGGTTAAACCGGCCGGGTTGGTAAAATTAAAAAAAAAATACAAAAGTAATGAAAAAGAAGAAAAACAAAAGCAATTAGGTTAGTTTCAGTTCTCCCAATAAGAAAACAGGGTTATTTTGTTGCCTTCATCTCTTTCTCACCTTCATCCTCATCTCACCATCATCTTGCCTTCATCGTCATCTCTTTCTCGTCGTCGCCATCTCACTCTCTCTCAATTAGGTTTGATTAATATTGTTGATGATGTTGTTACTAGTGACCATTATTTTGTTGTTTCTCTTTTTGATTAGTAGAAATTTGAGGCTATGAGATATGATGCTCTTGTTCTGCTGCATCATTTATAGTTGTTGATTTCTCATTTTGTTGCTCATCTTTTCCCTAATGCCAATATGGCTTTCGTGAGACTGGATTTAGTGCAACTTTGAAAGTTTTAGTTTTTAATGAAATTGATTAGCTTTCCATCATAATCTGGTAATAGATATTTTTTTCAACTAGATGTAATCGATTACAATGTAAAAAAATGCATATATGTGATGCTTGTAATATGTTGTAATGGATTACGAGTATATTGTAATCGATTACATCATGAGTTTTTCCAACAAAATATTACTATTGATGGAGGGCTTAATCCTCAAGAAGATGTAGATAGTTACACTTAAATACATCTTTAACCAACAATGTAAACTTAAGATCTAACCAAGACAATGATACATGGATGAATTAGAATGTTTACTCTCTAAATGAGATGTGTTTTGATTTATTGCTCTAATTATGTAAGACTTAAATTTTGATGCACTTTTATTTTGATTTATGTGTAAGCTTTGTGCAAAGTTATTCACTTATTTTAATTAATTATATAATATATGTATATATATATAATTATATATGATATTATATTGTCGTCCGGTCGGACCGGACGGCTTAACCGGTTAAACCGGTTAGAACCTATACAAGACCTCATCCGGTTTGACGTCCGGCTCGGGTTTCACAACATTGGGTACAAGTGATTTTCTGAATGTTTCAATTCATATGATTTTCAAAAGTTTGATTTCAGTAATTTGCCTTTTGCATGTTCATATCTAGGCATGAAAGTGCTTACCTAAGACTAAGACTACATTTAGTTACAAACCGGAAATTAAGGATTTAGCATGCAAGTGTTGTACCAAGAAAGAAATATGTACAGTCTAATGAGTTTATTACTAAATATTTAGTCATGGGTGGTTCAAACTCATGCACTCTGAAGAAATAATGGATGATTTTATCAATACATAAACATATAAGTCCTTAAGGATTTCAATTGCACTTAACTAAAGGAATTAGATTGATGTTGCATCTAAGGGGGATGTTAACAAGTGCTTCAGTATATACTCTTATGGAAGAGAAAAGATAAATTTCATCTTGTAACAATAAGATGGAGTGCGGTTGTTAACATTTTTCACACTTCCCTGAGTTAAACAACTCATATCCATGCCACCCTAAAACCTTCTATAAATTCTATATGAAGTCTCAAAGACAATGATATCTTTTAATTGCATATAACTCAATTATGAAAATATAACTAAAGGTGTCCACTAAGTAGAAAAGACAAAATAAAGTAATGGCTTGTTATGATCTTTGACATAAAACAAGATGAAGTTCTGTACAGAAAGCAGCCAATTAGAGAAACTATCTATGGAGGACCCAACCATGGATGAAGTGTAGAGCTTCATTTATTATCTAATAAAGTTGTTCTTTCCTGTCATGCAACCATCTCCACCTATGGGAAAAACCATACCAGAACTATATCACAACACAAGCAGTTAAAAGTAACATATGTGAACACACAAAATAAAGCAACAATCAAATTAATATTACTATACCCCCTAAATAAAAGTTTGAATTTTTAGTTTAATTATGTTGCATATTGTGTAGATAATTTGTGACTTATTTAGGACTACCAATAGTAATCCCATCTGGGTATGATTTTGGTAATCCTGTTTTGAGCATATGGATAATCTGTTTCAGCTCTCCTTGTGTTTCTGAAAGCACAACATCCAATGGAATAGATGGCTATGAGAAACACAAGCATGAAAAGAGTGAGAAGAGAAAGCTTGTGCCAATTCCTTCTTATGTTTTCAAGTAGACCAGCTTTGCAAGAATCACAGTCATAGCATAGCAGAGTTGGGTCATTGCTCCACTTGTAGCAATCAGGGTCTTGATAGTTCACCATTGTTTCCATGCTGTATGTGCATGCTGTTGGTGGCTTACAACATCCTGACTGCATAACACATAACACAACCATCACTTACCATTTCTCACTTTTATCATGTATTCATGTCCTTGATGAGACACAAAATGAAACAGGATAAGTTATCTCCATTCCAAAATACTAATCAAATGTCCTTGTTTATAATAAATATGATAAAAAAACAAAACATGTATTACATTTTTGTGTTTGTTTGCTGTAGGAATGTATTGTCTTAAGGAACAAATATGTCAATATGTCCGAGTGGTTAAGGAGACAGACTTGAAATCTGTTGGGCTTCGCCCGCGCAGGTTCGAACCCTGCTGTTGACGATTTTTTCTCTTTTTTTAGTTCTATGAGATGTCATTTGGGTATATAAATTGGACAACTAACTTAAAACTAGAAAATAAACCCCAAAGAGATATTTAATATATTTACCTGTATAGGAGACATATCTCTTTGCATATAATCCTGAGGGGTCCAAGATGCAAGCTTAGCACAAGTTTTAGAGCTTAAAATACAGCTCCTAATGGTGTTCCAATAACGAGGATCCTCTATTCTCTTCCTCCACCATGATGAATAATCTTCAATATGATACTCCTTATAAACCCTCCCAACCACTTCTACACCACTACCCTTGCTACTCACACCATAACCAAATATAGTCAAACCAATGAGTGATGCTATGAGGAACAACATCACCACCAAGTACACCCATAGTGCACATGCAACATTAAAACATGCACCAATGAACCCTGATAGTGAAATCACAAGCACAACAAAACCAATTACCAAAAGTGGTGTTTCAAGAAAACTCTCACATGTTGTGCTGCTCTTTGCCATCAATAGTCCTGCTCCTATTATAGGTATTGATGCTACAAGTGTAAACAAGTTCAACAACCCTATCACTGTGTTGCTAAACCTATACATGTCTCACTCTATCTCTAGTTTATTATGTTTTTGTGATTTCTTGTGGTGTACTCAGCTTTCTATCTATGAGTCTATTTAAAAAGGAAGAGAGACCCTAGTTTTTTGTTTTTTATGATACTTAAAATCTCTTTTTCCATTGCTCTGAATCAGTATACTCAGAAACTTTAGTTGGAGTATGTGGAAATGTCTGTGCTAAAAAAATGTCACTTAGTTATTAAGGAAGTTGTTTTTTTCTGCTAGAGTGACTAATTTACCCTTCCCTGCCTTTTCATGATACAATGGAATTTTATAACAAGAATGGTCTTTTTGGTAATTACAGATAATGCTTTTTTGGGTAATACATGGACCCTATTTGGACTTGTTTGTGAAGCAAGATCATGAACCAGAATTGGGCTATTCTGGAGGGTATCATAAAATGGTAATGTAGTATAAGTGGGTGCTTTGAATTTCTTGTCCTGACTCATCTAACCTTAATGTTATATTATCTGTCATTTCTGCTCCACTAGGCACTCTAATTCTTTTATTTTATTCTGAAAAGAAGTTCCACCAAGCTTTGATTTGGCAATGATAGATAGAACTTTATCTAAGCACTTTGTCTAGTTGAAATATTTTGTTCTACAATGGAATTTTCAAATACACACAAAAAATCCCTACATCGTTTTCATTCATTCTTCATGTTAAACTTTAATTATGAATTTTAAGATGATAAAACTTGGCACAATAGATAATGCAGAAAAAGAATATTTGACCCAATAAATAAAAGAAGGGTAGAAGAAGTGAGAGAGGTGGCACAGGGCATAGCTTTATTATTGTTGTGCCTTCTCTACTGTTTCTGAATTTTACTATCAAATACACCCAAAAGGGAATGAAGGATATCATATCTGATGCTGCAATTGTTGTTTCATACTTGAAAGGAAAAAATGCATGGATTAGTAAAGATGATTGTGGATAATGATGACTACACTATTGAATAAATTAATGTATTGTTCTTTGAAATCCTTAATGAATGACCCTTTTCCCACATTTGAAGATATTGACATCTTAATACATATATGCTATCATGGGGTGTGTGATATCATGGTTTTGGTTATCATCATGTGAGTGGCAAATAAAGGTAATGTTTTTTTTTTCAATGATACTCTTGGACCCGGTAACAAAAGTTTATACATTTGGGGATAGTTTTTGGAGAACAATTCGGGATTTTGAATTGCATTGGTTATCCAATGAATATATCAGGGTGATTTGTGAGTGGCACTCCTTCATTTGGTTGTGTGGTTCATGAAAGAGTCTTGGATTATTCAATTCATAAATATGGAACCATGATCCTTAGGAAGAAAACTAATATAACAACTACAGAATCACCTGCATAACTTTCTCCACCATTGAAGAATTCTCTATGCTTATAACTGAGGTAGCTGAAAACTGTGATATTATAGAAGAAAAAAAACTTATAACTATGTGTAACTAGTTGATTAGACAAAATTAGTGTTGCACCTAGCTATTTGGTTACATGGTTTAAAAGAAGAGAATAATGTATCTCATGGTATAAGGAGATAAGTTATCTCCTCCGACCACTAAAATTGTTACATGTAAACCATTTTATCATTTTTTACAAAAATATTTCAAAAACTAAACAAAACAATACACATGTCATTCTTTTAGTTGTTGGAGGAGATAAGTTATCTCCTGGTATAAGGTAATATTGTGTTGAATTGGAGTTAAATAGTTATGAGAATAAAGTATCTCCTCATATCAGGAGATAATTTAACTCCTTCAGTCAATAAAAGAATGACATATATATTATTTTGTTTTAGAAATATTTTTGTAAAAAATAATTAAATGGTACACATGTGACAATTTTAGTCACTTTTTGCTTTGAACTTTTGACATACCCATATATAATTCACCATGACTTGAGACCAATCTATGTAACCAACATTTTCTAATAATTAATCTTGAGATTTGTTAATTGTCTTAGTATGAGAAACAATTATAGTCCTTGCAAACTTAAAAAGGTATTGGAGATTTAGACATGGTATTTCAAATAATTTTTTACATCTTTGCTTCAATTACATGATTTTTCAATTTAATAATAATTAATCTTGTATCATTACATAATTTTTTAGATTGGTCTAAATTCCTTAATAACATTATCATCATAATGTCAACCTTAAGTTTTATTTTATGTTTGGAAATCCCAAAATTTATAAGTGAATTTAAAAATTCCGAAGATAATATATTGAATGTTTCACTTTTATTAACATTATATTATCCTCCGACACCTACATTTATATATAAACACATTGATTAGTACCCGATTCCCATGAATATTTAAAGGAAGATGATGAAAGATTGAACACAATTATAAATAATTTTCACCACAAATTATATGGTGAACATATTCATTTATTTTATCAACAATTTCAATTCTTGATTCAAGTATCACTATTAATTGCAAAAACTGTTTATCCTAGTAGGTACTAAAAATTATGGCATCAATTAAATTATCAAAATCAAGAATTAAGTCAAATATTCTTCATCCTTCACCTTTAGTCACAATATCATTGGATTCATTACCATTTGCCATCATCAACATACTGGTTTATAATGACGTGTTTCTATTTAATTTGGTTTAGTATTCAACAAAAACATTTATTTATCCATGAATTTCATTTACAGTTACATTTTTATCAAGTAAGTTTTAAATTGTTTGGGAAGCTATTCAATTATTTACTGCCGTTTGACAAAATATTCAATTATTTACTGCCGTTTGCCTTTGTCATTAAGTCAAGAGTTTGACCAAAAATATTTTGTTTCTCTTATTTTAGGAGAATAATTAATAATAAGATATTAATGAATAATAATAAAATATTAATGATAGACCCTTCCTCAAGTATGCAATTATTAAATAAATAGAATCAACAGAATTTAATAAGGGATCCTTCTCTTGAAAAACTTGTTATTATTTTAATATAAAAAACTAAACTTCTAATTTTTACCACTCCATTTGTTACAATTTGATAATTTTTTTTAATAAAATTATATTTTTAAGGAGTTGACCATTTTACACGAGTTACAAATAGAGTAATAAATAATATTAAGAGTGTAAGGATATTAGAAAGTAACACCATTTACCTTTTTTAGATAAAATATTAAGATATTCTAATTGAAAACAATGTGATACTTTTTTCCTAATTGGCATTTTCAACCTTATAGATATTTTTTTCCTAATTAGCATTAAAAATAGACTTTTTCCATAAAAATATGAAAAGTCTATTTTATTTATTGACTCACCTAATAAAGTAATATATATAATTTCCTAAAACATGACATGACAGCTATAATAGAGCAGCTCACAGTTAGATTTAATAAGATTTTTTTTATATTACAAAAGATAATCTTTCACCCTTTGATAAGAAACTAATTTATTTCTCGATGTGTGACTGTCTTTTCTAATAAGTGCCGATCTTATAAATCAAATCCTTGATTTTTTGGTTATTCTAAATATCTAGCAGAACTTTATACTATTAGACTAATATCTTGTTGGTAAATTGAATAATGTGGTAAGTATGTTGTTTAGAAAATAAGAAAAAACTTACCTTCAGAAATCTATTAAATTCTCATTCATTTTTAACCATGCTTTAATAATACAACTTCTTTCCCACTATCTATTTAGATAAGTATCAATGACTAACAACACATCAGTAAGCACAATTTACCTACTTATGGTTCAGGGTTAATTGTTAATATTTTTTAAGGTATGTGAATGTTTCTCTTAACAAATGTCGTTTATAGTAATCAATCATTTGATTATTTGGTCTTTTTAGAATCTAGTAGAACCTTACACCATTAAACTAATGCCTTATTGATTCCGAAATTGTTTTAATTCAAAGTAGTTCGAGTGTTAAGTCCCTAATAATACAACTTGGTTAAATATTTGATATGAATAATTTTATTGTCCAAAATTGTTCTTCCTCAAACAAGATTGCACACATATTTTTCAACTTGCAAACAACCTGATAAAGTAAAAAAAAAAACTAGCCTAAACACCTTTCTCTTGATAATTGAAATTTTAACATCACTTAATTGTTAATTCGCAATTGCATTGCACTAACTCCATTGACGTATTGTATAACTAACTTTGGCATAATGAAAGATTTTTTAAATAAAATATAGAAGCCCAAAGTTCTCGTACCAACCATAATAGTACAATGATGGAAAATTATTAAGCACCTACCTCACTTATAGCCTTCGTACTTAGTATAGAAATCATTATTGATTTTGTCTCAGACATAAATGGAACACATGTCAAGTGTTTAATACCTATCTCTTTCGTCATATTAATGTATGTAGACCAACAAAAAATAATGAATCAGGTTACTCCTTAATCAATGTGTGAAATCCTCTCATCAAATATTTGCTTGCAGAAAGTGAATGTAACTCAAATCTTGTAATCATGTATATAGGATATTAAACTAGAGTTTAATTTTTTGTGTGGGTAAAATAGTTAAAATTTGAAAAAATGATTAAAAATACATATAATATTTATTTAGTTATTTATTAATAAAATAAGTAATAATTGAAAGTCAAAATTTGCAATTTTTAATATTTTATTTATAATTTAATATGCAATATTTTATTCATTTTAAATATTTTTTGATCTTTTCAATTTTTTTTAAATACAATTAAGTTATATAAGCTTATAATATTTCTCTACCGTTCACACTATATGTTATTAAAAAGATATAATATATAAATAATTTATACAATATTCTTACACTTAGATACAACAATAATATATAAAGCACAAAAAAATTGAACATGGAAATAATACACACATCAACAAAATGTTAGAGTTTTTTAGTTTGGTGTAACTAATATAATTTTTTAACATTTTGAAGGATAAAATTATTGATAAAGAAAGAAAGTTACTTTCAATTTTCTATAGAGAATAACTCTAATAATTTATTGCCCTAGTTACTCGTTACTTGAAAACAAAAATCTCGCATTCCCAAACGTTATTGAAGTGAATAATATTATCAGAATACATGCAATGAATCAATGATAAACAAATTTAAACTAAAATGATTCTAAAAAACAAGACAATACTTTATCATAGAAATAAACAAAACTTATTGTAGATAAATTAAAAGATGTATAAAGGCAATTGTTATTAAAACAGTTTCGTGACGGCTGGTTGAACCGATCTCAATAGCGGTATGATATAATAATTATACCGGTCATGTAATTATACCATTAAAAATCGGGCAAAACCGGTAAAAACCAGTCATACTGATCGGTTTTCAATTGAACCGTACCAGTCATACCAGTCGACTTTTATTTAAAATTATTTTTTTAATGAAAATAAAAATAATTGGTTTTTTATTGATTTTTCAACATTAATGTTAATATATTATATATGTATATCTAATTTTACCAGTATGTGGTTTAATTAGTGAACCACCGGTTAAACCGCTATATCACTGTACCAATACCCCTACCGGTTTGATGATCAATACAATATTAATAACAATGATATTAAGGAAATACTATAAAAAACTGGTATGATGAACAAATAAGAGAAATGTAAGAGGATACCCTATCACAAAATATATATTTTATCTTATTGAAAAACTCGGTTAGAAATGAGTGAAACAATGTAATTTTTATTAGTATGTGAATAACATAATCACTATTAGGTACACTATTACTAGTGCATATCATACCTCAGCCATAATCTAAAGAGAATTATGTATGATTGAAGATGATATTTACTATTCACCCTCTTGTAGACTAGAGGCACTAAAGATGACTACATTACTTCAATCTTTTAATTAAGCATAATCTTATAATGTTTTCTGCCGCTAATCACTCATTAATTTATTATTTTTGATAATATATATGCATTATAAAGTTAAATTTTTTATGCGGTCAATATCCTACTCATTATTTATAAGTATTAATTTTTTAATATAACTATATAAAGAAAATATTAAGAATTGATATATTTGACTATGTAAAGTGTAAAGTCTCTCATATATTTCACCATTTTCATGATTTTATATCAATTACTATCTATAAAACTAAATATTTTGTAACATTATATATAATTAATTTTGACTTCAACACTATTTCCATATACTCCCATCGAGTATTTTAAAGAATGTTATGATATTATATATTCTTATATATTATTATCTAAATCTATACTATTAATAAACTCAAAACAATAAGTAATCAACATGATACAATTTTATATCTTAAATTTATCCTTTTTGTAAATTCTTTTATTAATAAATATTATAAACTTACACACATTGATTTCATTCTTTACATCAATACATCATTAATATTCCACACATTCTCTTATTTTTATCTTCTCATTTTATCAACCCAATAAGAAATTGTGTATATCATACAAACTATTACATATTATATTTTTAAATATTTACTTTCTATTCAGTTTATATATTTGATTTCTTATAATTAAAATATTTTTGTTAAAGGATATAACATAAAAATAAGAATATTCCTGCGGGTGGATTTAGTATATATAATTTATATAAAATTTCCCTTGGAGAGGAATAATTAAAAATAACCCAAAAATGAAAAGAAATAGGAATTTCAATATAGTTTTATGAAAAAGGTTGAAATCCTGTACTATAGACTCTCTGAAGTTCTCTCTTCCTTGTTCCTTTTTATCTCCCACCTTCTCACTTTCTCACTTCCTCTTCCATTTTCAGACAACTCTCTCTCTCTCTCTCTCTCTCTCTCTCTCTATGCTCTATATATATACACACACACACTCTCTCTCTCTCTCTCTCCATGCTATACAGACACACATAAAGTCATAAACCTTATCTTTATTATCTCCGATCTATATCAACTTATTCATAAATATTTCACTTTTTTTCCCTTCATTTCTTTGCCGTATAGGGTTTATTTTCAACCCTACATTTCTTGAATTCTCTTAGTGCCAATGCTATTAGGTTGAATTTGATGCCGCCTGAATCGTTGCATTGGGATCGAAAGGAGTTTTTGAAAGAGAGGAAACATGTGAGGTCTCAATCTTTGGGTTCTCTTGCAAGATGGAGAGATTCTTCTTATCATCGACACTTCACTCGCTGGGCTTCCCCTGACTTTCGCACAACACCAGGTCACTTTCATTTCTTCACCCTTTTCATTTTTATTTCATTCTTTTTCTTGTAGGTTTTGTTTTTCTGAGCTGTTTAGGTTTTGGTTTATCTTTTTCTTTGATATGGGATTGAGAACCCGATAATATATACTTTGCTTGGGTTGATTTCCCCCCTGTTTCCTCCTTTTACCCAGTATATGAGTGCCAGAATATGTATGGTTCACGTTTTGGAAAGAAAAATGTGCTTGTTTAGCATTTTGATGGGATTTGTTTAATCAAACAAAAGCAATAAAAAAAAACCTCACTTATTTTTCAGTAGATTTTATTTTATGGATTGTTTCATTATGATTATTGCCAAAAGAATTCATAGTTTCTTGACTGGTTACGATTTGGTTGATTATTCTTTGCATATTTGATATGTTGTTTTTATTGGAATAGAATGTCTACTTTAAGGAAGTCTATTTCTTGGCAGGTATTGCTATGCTATTTTTTAAATCTTTTGCCTTTTTGTGGTCACAAGAATATATACTTTCTGCTTTTGTTGATTTCCCCCTTTTTTTTGTTTAAATATTTTCTAAAGGTCATGGTAAGCAGGGCGGTTGGCACCTTTTTCCCGAAGAATCCGGTCATGGGTATGGGGTTTCTCGGTCCAGAGACAAGATACTGGAGGCTGATATTAAGCAATCATCAGTTTCACGTGGGGATGGAAGATATGGCAAGTACAATAGGGAAAATAGAGGATCCTTTGGCCAGAGATATTGGAGAGGGCATTCATTGGAAACCACCAACAGCTCTCTGAATATGTCCAGGAGACCACCTGATGTGAAAAATGACCAGAGGTCAGATGTTGCCCTAACATATTCCTCTCATTCACATTCTGATTTTGTAAACACTTGGGATCAGCACCACTCGAAAGACCAACATGATAATATGTGTGGTGTAAATGGGTTCGAAACAGGCCCGAGATGCGGTAGAGGGAAATCTCTGGGTTCAGTTGAATGGATGCCACTTAAATGGACCAGATCTGGAGGCTTATCATCACGAGGCCCAGGTTTTCGTCATTGTAGTAGGTCAAGGAGCATGGGAGGGGAAGATTCATATGAAGCGAAGATTGAGTCACAACCCAAAAATGGGACTACTAATGAGTCGCATTCAAGCAAAGCTGCTGCTTGCGTGACTTATTTGGCACCATCTGACGATAAAACTTGTCGAAAGAAACCTAGGCTGAATTGGGGTGAGGGACTTGCTAAGTATGAAAAGAAAAAAGTTGATGGGCCTGATGTTTGTACAAACAAAGGTAGTCCTGTCAGTAATATGGGACCTTCTAATAATCTCAGTCCTCATAACGCAGTACATAAAAGCCCGAAAGTTTCAGGATTTTCAGAATGCGCGTCTCCCGCAACTCCTCCTTCTGTTGCTTGCATTTCCTCCCCAGGTACGTCTCAGGACCCATTGTTTCAGACCTTTTTAAACCTTCAGTTGATGAGTTAGAACAAAATGACAATTTAACTTGTGAAAGCATTTAATACTGGTAGTGATGTAATTTTTGAATTATAGTATGGTGGTACATCTTGCTATAAGACCTAGTGTGTAATTCTCTGACGTAGAATTGTGTCGGGCTTCTGTTTTGGAAAATAGACAGCTTGCGCCTTGTGTACAGCTTGACATTTTGCCGGAGAATTAAAATTCAGAATATCAGCAGAGGATACATTTCCATTATAACATCAATCAGTTATCCTAAGGAATAGGTTATCAATACATATTTAACCAACTCTGGACACTGTTATCAACTATTTTGGTTAGTAATTCTTAAAAAAGGTGCATGAGGCTCCCATCCTATAGGGTCTATGGAGGGTAGATATACACAACCTTATCCTAAGTTCCTAACAAGCAAAGTGGTTGTTTCTAGGATTTGAACCTATGACCTCCAGTTCACAAGGCAGACAACCTTATAGTTGTGCCGAGGCTCACTCTCTTGGTCAGTAATTCTTAATTTGAAATATTTTTTTTAAGGATTTAGTTATCCCAATTCTTTGTTTCCTTATTACTTTTTGAGGAGGATAATTTTCCTAGCCTGATGTATAATGCTACTTAAAAAAATTCCCTTAATACTGTCATGGTAGTGGTCAAAGTATAATTTCTTTGTTTACTTTTGTATTCCCCCCTGAGCTTTATGAATAATGCTAGTTAAGATTTACCCCTTAATACTCTGGTATCATAGGTGCAATTGTCTTATATATATCTCTATATTATTTGGCTGCTATTACATATATTATTTGATTTCCATTTCATGTTTTAATTTCCAAAACCTAATTTTCATCTTATAGCAGGTGTGGGTGATAAATTATTTGGAAAGACTGCAACTGTGGACAATGATGTCAATAACTTGACTGTTTCAGCTGTTCCTGGGTTCCAAGATCATCTGCAGAGGTTTTCTTTTAATTTAGAGAAATTGGATATTGACTCCTTGAGTGATATGGGAGCTTCAATTACCGAATTGATACAGTCTGATGATCCACGTTCTGTGGATTCTGGTCCGGTGAGTTCAAGTGCAATGGATAAGTTGCTGATATGGAAAGCTGACATTTCAAAGGTACTAGAGAGAACTGAATCTGAAATTGATTCACTTGAAACTGAATTGAAGTCTCTAAAATCTGAATCTGGGGATAGGTGTCTGTGTCCAGCACCAGCATTGGGCTCCCAGCTGGTATGTAACAATGAAAAACCATGTGAAGAATATGCTGTAGTCTCTGATAAGGTCCCTTGGCCAGAACCCTTAAAAATTATTTCTTCAGGTGACCTCCTTGTGGACAAGAGGACTCTGTCAACTAATTTACATAGTAGTCATGAAAATGACAAGGAGGGAGACATTGATACTCCTGGAACATCAACATCTAAATTTGAAGAGCCTCTGCCTTTGACTAAAGTAGTTTCTTCATGTGATACTAAGACATATGATAACTTCTCCGGGTATTTGGATGCTATGCAGTCTACAGGCGTGAAATGCTTAGGTCCGTGTGCTACTAAGGAAGTTACCAGTTTATCTGCTTGTGGTGATGGCAATACTTCTATGGAAGCAAAAGATGGCATGGATGCTAGCTCTGGTTCCAGCTTATGTCTTAGCAGTGAGGATATTTTATATAATACAATTATTTCTTCCAACAAAGAATCTGCAGACAGAGCATGTGAAGTATTTGCTAATTTATTGCCTAAAGAATGTTGTGAGATTGGTAATACAGGAGGTAGCAGTGACTCATTATCCCATACAATCATTATGGAAAAGTTTGCGGAGAGAAAACTGTTCGCAAGATTTAAGGAGAAAGTTGTCACACTTAAGTTCAAAGCATTGCGGCAGCTGTGGAAAGAAGATATGCGGTTACTGCACATGAGGAAAGGCCGCCCAAAATCTCACAAGAGACATGAACTTAGTGTGCGATCTACCTGTAATGGTATTCGGAAGAATCGATCCGCCATTCGTTCCCATTTTTCGTTTCCCGGTATGAATCCGTTTATCAATTTTTTCGCTAACCATGTGCCTGTTATTTTGCACCCTCATTATGTAATTAGGTCATCTAGGAGATTGCATGATGCCTCTTTGATGTTTAGCGTTTGGATTATTTCACGTATTAGTTTTTGGTAAATGTGCTTGCCAAAGTGAACAGTTAGCCGTTGTGTTTGATTTATATTTATTTAAATTTGCTTGGTTTTATTGAGGATGGACCCACATACATTTTACCAATCAATCTGACTTTGTTAGTGATCAATCTAAACATGTGTGATGCGTCCATTCCATTCCATTGAATTCAATGAGATGTCCTCGAATTTAGGATATATTTTGTTTGAATTGGGGTTGAATGTTGATATGATGCTAAAGTACTTGGGTTAAATGCATCTCTGGCTAGTTTAACTTCTCGATTGTTTAAGAAACCTCTGAAGTAGTTAGAAATTTGTTGTGTTTGTGTGGGCATTAGTTGTTCATTATTTGACGTTGCGCTTGTATGAGATGCTTAGATGTAAATGCAGCTTGATGTTATATGTCATTTGCAACTTTGCTTGTGCTTGATCATGGTATGCTGTACATTTAACTGCTTCATGATGTTCTTAGCAACATTCCTGTTTATTTTTGTTTGCATAAAGGTTGATAGCTTGAATTTTATATTGCCAATGAGAATAGTTGGCTGGGTTCTGAACTGGCATGATCAGAATTGAAATAGGTCGAGGTTTGATAATGATGTGATGTCTGTTTTGCTGAAGCATTTGAATTTATCAATATAAAAGGTTAAAATTATCAATGATTTTGAGCTGTCTTTTTAGTTTATTGTGTTAACATTATGTCACTTAAATTTCAGTATCAATTGGTGGTTTTGCTGTCACATAACTCTTCAGTGATGAATGGTTTTCTCTGATGCACTGATGTTTTATGTTGACACATGACTGCATATTTTATACTTGCGTCTTTCGTTCCTAATTTATTTAGCCTTTTTGCTCCGATGAATAACTAAGCTCTTATTTTGTTTGTTTTCCTCTTCACTATCTTCAATAGGAGATCATATAAGCTTGGTTCCAACTTCTGAGATACTTAACTATACAAGCAAACTGCTTTCAGAGCCTAAAGTTGACGTTCAAAGAAACACCCTGCAAATGCCAGCTTTAATTTTGGATGAGATGGAAAAGATGGTTTCTAAGTTCATATCTAGCAATGGGCTTGTTGAAGATCCTTTGGCTATTGAGAAAGAAAGGACAATGATCAACCCTTGGACGGCAGTAGAGAGAGAAATTTACTTGGACAAATATGCTGTTTTCGGAAAAGATTTTCGGAAAATTGCTTCTTTCCTTGACCACAAAACAACTGCTGACTGTGTAGAATTCTACTACAAAAATCATAAGTTTGAGTGTTTTGAAAAATTTAAGAAGCAATATGTTGGTAAACTAGGGAAGTCTTTTTCAGCTAAAACTGACATGATGGCGTCAGGCAGAAAATGGAATCATCAAGTAGATGCTGCTTCACTCGAGATTTTGAGTGCAGCTTCAGTGATGGTGGATGGCATATCTAGTAATAAAAGAATCCGTGCAGGAAGTCTACTTTTGCGGGGATATGGTAATGTAAATGCATCAAGGGCTGATGATAGCATCACAGACAGATCTGCCAAATTTGATATTATTGAGGATGAACGAGAGACTGTTGCAGCTGATGTATTGGCTGGCATATGTGGTACTATATCATATGAGGCTAGCATAACAAGTTCAGTTGATCTTGTTGAAGGTAGTATGGATAGGAAGTTCCTAAAAGCAAAACCTTTATGTGAACAACCCCTGATACCTGATGTTACTCAGAATGATGATGATGGGACTTGTTCAGATGAGAGCTGTGGTGAAATGGATCCTACCGAGTGGACAGATGAAGAGAAGGCTTCCTTTCTTCAGGCTGTATCATCCTTTGGTAAGGATTTCACGAAGATATCACAGTGTGTAGGAAGAAGGTCTCAAGAGCAGTGCAAAGTTTTCTTCAGCAAGGCTCGGAAATGCCTTGGATTGGAGCTCATGCATTCTATATCTGAAAATGCTGGATCCCCAGTAAATGATGATGTCAATGATGGTGGGAGTGGAACAGATGATGGAGGTGTTGTAGAGACATGCTCGGCAGATGGCACCGATAAGTCCGGCATGAAAACAGATGAGGACCTTCCTTCTTTTGTCATGAACACATACCATGATGATTCCCCTGCTGTGGAAGGTAGGAAGCTGTCAGTTGAATTGAAAAAATTAAAGGAAATTAATGGGGCAGAAGTAGATCATGAAGATGTAAATGTGGTTTCTGATGCTTGTGCAAGTAAGACTGAACCTAAAGTGGGCTCTGGTGGCAGTGATGTTATGCTGTACAGTTCTGTTAAGTCATGTTCAGTCAGTGGGAAGGCAGCTATAATTATGTCAGATAACACTGAGGTTGGAAAAGGGAAAGCAGATAAAACTGGAGGTGCAACTACTGAGTTGATTTCTGCTCAAGAGATATTTGAACCGTGCAAGTCTAATTCTGTTGATGAGGATAGACTGGTTTCTGATGTTTTTTCTGAGGGTCCTGGAAATGAATTGGGGAGGCAGAGAATGACTTCAGTCCAATGTCTTGATGATAGAGACGATAAACGTGAAGCTGATACAGGTGCTGTAGCTGAACTGAAATGTTCAGTGCATGGTTCAAGTACAACAGCACATGCTTCAATCTCATCTGTGGGCAATTCCTGCTCATTATTGAGTTTTGATACTGAAAATAAACATGTTTCCCTTGGAAGGCCCCATATGTCAGCATTTTCATCTGAGGACCATCATGCAACTGCAAATTCATTGTTGCAAAATACTGCTGCTGCTAATGTTAAATGTAAGAAAATAGCTGTCCAAGATCGATTGTCTTCCACTTCTGATTTTCAGGGAAGTACAAATATGCATTGTCATAGTTCCATTGGCAATGGCGACCATCAGCTTCCTATTCCTGGTAACCATGTTGAGGCTATTAGCATCCTACGTGGCTATCCCTTGCAAGCTCCCATCAAGAAAGAAGTGAGCGGGGATATGAATTGCAGCAGTTCAACCACTGAGTTGCCTCTTCTGTCCAAAAATGATGAACAAGCAGATCATCAATTCAAAACAAGGTTACAGCATTTGTTGGGTTCAGAAAAAACATCTAGAAATGGTGATGTGAAACTTTTTGGAAAGATATTAACCAATCCTTCATCCTCCCAGAAACCTAATTTGACTTCCAAGGCAAGTGAAGAAAAGGGCATCCATCATTCCAAGTTAAGCAGCAAGACTTCCGGTCATAAGTTTTCTGGTCATCACAATGATTATGAAAATTTGAAAATTTTGAAGTTTGACCATAATGACTACCTGGGCCATGAAAATGTTCCTCTGAGGAGTTATGATAATAGGGATGGGAATGGAGTACAGACTTGTCTCTCATCATTGCCAGATTCTGCCATCTTGCTAGCAAAGTATCCTGCTGCTTTTGGTAATTATTCTACATCTTCTGCTAAATTGGAGCAACAGTCATTGCAGGCATTTGCCAGGAATAATGAACGACATGTGAATGGTGCATTTTCTTTTACAACTAGAGACACCAATGGCAGCAATGCTTTGATTGATTATCAGATGTTTAGAAGTCGGGATGGTCTAAAGGCGCAGCCATTTATGGTAGATGTGAAGCACCGTCAAGATTTGTTCTCTGAGTTGCAGAGACGAAATGGCTTTGAAGCAATCTCTACTTTACAGCATCAGGGGAGAGGCATGGTGGGAATGAACAGCATTGGAAGACCAGGGATACTTATGGGAGGGGTTTCAGATCCTGTGGCTGCAATCAAAATCCATTATTCCAATTATGACAAGTATGGTGGTCCAGGTCAATCTGGGAGCATCATAAGAAATAATGAATCTTGGGGAGGAAAAGGGGATCTGGGCAGGTAGTTGATGTGCTCAGTAGCAAATGTCCTTTTGCCCCACCCTGTATTATAGTTTTTGCTATTTTTTGCTCAAATACAGTGTAGGGTTGATTTTATTATGGTTCACAAACCCGTCCTTTTTGCTATTATATTTAGGTGATTGTAATATGACAGCAGCTCTGTGTTTGTTGTATTTGATGAGAATACATAAATAATCGCTGAAAAAGTTCGGTGGGGTGATCGCATTTTGGATCCCATGTTGCGATTAATGTTCATTCTAACATTTACCTGGCTGTTTAGATGCTCAGATGTTTCAAATTTTGTCCATTCTATTGGGGGTACTATAACTTTCATGATTTATCCATTCCTCTGTTAGTAAGCATAAAAAATGGAATCCATAGTTTTGCATTCTACCGAGGTGCAGTTTTTGAGTGCCAGAGTTGGGAATTGCCGTACATCTGATTTTCCAGCAACAGATTGAGTTGGTACCAGTATATGATTGAGGTATTCAATCTTTGTTTATGGAGTTATGTAGATGTTCTGATATCTATCCTCGAAGTACTTTGATTAATATTTTAGACTATATATTCATGTTCTAGACGTTTATACTAGGGATGAGCATGAAATATGTAAGACTTGTCCCTTGACCAGTCCTTTCTTTTACTCATGTGTATATAGCAAGAGGTGATGGAAGGTTGTGGGGTTCTTTCTTTTTTCGAAAAATAAATTATTCAGGTTCGATATACAAACATGGGACTAAAAATAACACTGTTGGTCTATAAATACTAGTTTCAGATTAAGAGCATGATTTAATTATTTTAGGATATGACAACCTATCTTTAGAGCCCTCAAAATATAAATGACATTAAATACCATGTGATTTAAAACAGTATCATGTTTGAAATTGGCTTTAAAACAGCCCCATGTGATTTTTACACAACTTTTAGTGTTGTGGTTTGCAAAGATTCTGAGTTTCACAAATTTCCCTAGCCTCTCCCGTTGTCTGAAGGATGGAGGAGGGAAAGGGTGCAGTGATTACAATAACCTGCAGAAAATTCCAATTTGGTAAGTAGTAAACTTGCATAACACAGAAAAAGCGATGTTTGGAATTGGATGGTGCATAACATGGAGGATATAGTAATACTGCATGTTTGGTCATACAACCTTTAACTTTGTACCACTACCACATCAATCCATATCTTATGTTGATATACTGATTATACTATATTAGTAATTGGAGTTTAAATTTTTTAATTGTCACATATTTTAGATGTAATATTGTTTTAGGAGATACATAATTTTTAAACTCTACCCCTTTAAATAAAATATTATTTTAACCTTTCAAATACAAATATTATATTTTCATCTTACAGAATCTTGAATAGCTTAGCTAACTTGGTTTAGATTAAAGCAATCTTTAATTTGGCACCTACTACTCAGTATATCTTGTTAGTTGACCTAACACTTTAATAATAACATATTTTCATACATTGGGTATCAAACACAATTTATTCATCCACTTTTCATTGGTGGAATAGCTTGCTTTAAGACCTTAAGCTTCACCAAACATGCACCCTAAGCTTGACTAATATTGCTAACTAAGGTAAGACCTAAGGTATCATTAATACTTTGGGAGCTAGAAATAGAGAAGGAGAGAATTTTGTGAGTGAATTTGAGAAGTAGGTAGCTTCTGCGAAAAATAGTTGCATAAAGGTGATAGAATAGTCAAAACTTCTGTTTACTTCACATCAACTCCTTATATAATATATTATCTATCACATTTGTCATGTGACTTCCCACTCATTCACTCATACCGCCCAAAGTAATTAACTAACTAAATTTATTTGCACTTTTCTTTCTTCTCACATGTCTAATAATATATTCATGTTCTTATATATGTCCTCTTCAATGATTAATCAGTTTGTTGAATATCTGTAAATGATTAAGTGAATAAAATTTATTAAAATAAATTGTGTACAAATAGAATTGACAATAAGTTGATCCCACCAAGGTACTCTAATAATAGGAGAAACAACATTGCTGAACTTTTATGCTTTCCCTTTTGCAAAGTATAAGGGTATGTATGAGCATTGGTAATGAATTAATGACAAACACATAAAGCTTGCACAACATAAGTTGTATACTGTCTTTTAATTTATTTTTATGTTTTAAGCACACTTGACATAGCCCATAGGGCATAAAAGAAACAATGAAGACTTAAATCTCAATGAGAAGACACATTATTCATACATTTATTTCCTTATTGGCCCAACTGAAGCATTCAGATTGAGCAAAACAAAAGCTGCAACAAATTACACAGAATTGATGATCAGCAAAATACATCAGTTGAGGAAGGTGCTGCAAGCTGAAGAGAGGCTGCATTCCAGTCAGTGGTATCACCACAGTGCCTCTCTTTTGTTTTAACAACTGGTAACTGAGCTGAACCAGCTTCGGAGGTATCTGCTATAGACATCTTTCTTGCAGCAAGTGCCTTCAGCCTGTACCTCTCTGCTCTAGATCCAATAACTTGGCCTAGCACTGAAGCTGCAATAGTAAATGCCATAGCAGATTTGGGCATCAACACAGACTTCCTTAACATTGCTATGAATGGAACAGCTGCATGGACAGCGGCAAACCATGAAGGTGAAAATTTCTTAGTATGTTCTCTCCATATCCCCAGTGGAACATTAGCTGCCATCCCAAGCATCCCAATCACAAGAACTTTTGTTGGTAAGTCCTGAGGGCGGAGGTTCTTAGCAAATGCAGTGCGTGCTAGAGCTGCCCGAGCTGCAACTATTGCAGGTGGGCACTTGTACTCCATGCCAGAAGGAAGCTGAATGGCCTTTGCAACAAGTGGAACAACATTAATGACTGCTCGGTAAGACTTTGCAATTGGGCAGTTCCCGCTTTGCAGCCACTCATCACCCGCTGCCTCATGCTTCGAACTATCCTGAATATTAATTAAATACACATCAGGGACACTGAAAAGATAATCCAAATCATGATTGATACTTGTGCAAAATCTGTGCACACACGTGTATAACATTCTCTTCAACTGAACCGAAGATTTTTACCCCCCTCCCCAATAAATAAAATAAAAAGGGAAAAAAACAAGTTACTTTGGAAAATGAATTGGTATTGCTATAGTTTATACCTTTGAAGAAGATTCTTTCTTGGATGATTTTGATTTTTTCTTCTGGTTTTTCCACTTCTCAGAAAATGCATCAAAACCAAAAAGCCCGCCAAATCCAAATGATGATAGACTTATGGTTGCCGCCCTTGCAGCTAATGGATTGAATTGGGATGTGGGAGGCTTTACTTTATCTGAACGCTGAGCAGATCTTCCAGACAGGGGAACTACACCATCACTCCCATGGAAAAGCCTAAATGCTAAATCAAAATTAGGACCATCTTCAAAAATTGGACCTTTAGCTGCACGCATCTGTATTAAGAGAGAACTATTTTGTAAGTGTGTCAATTTCTATCTAGTCTAATAACAGAACAAGTATATGGTGTGATTGTAGCGTCCCAGCTCCACAAGTTATAGATGATTTCATATATTATCATAAAGGAACAAACACATGGAGCTCAGTAAGACGTGTAATTTGTTTCATGAAATAGAAGCTTTAGTTTAAAAATTATAATACACATAGTTTTGGCCAGATGGGTATGTAGATCTAGGAAATAAGAGCAAGATATAGATATCATGATTCTCAATAAACATGACAGCATAAAATATATTGAGATAAAGTGAGACTTATGTCAACTAAAAAGGAAAACTTACAGGTGTTGGAAAAGCCAAAGGTGAAGAGAATGAAAAGTTAGTAGGCTCATTGATGTTCCTCAAGAATGGGCATCTAAGCAAAGAGTCCTCATTAATGTCTCGACCGAAGAAGTCCATTCTCCTGCTTCAAATTTTGGAAGACCTGCAAACTGAAGTAAATCATAAATAAGAAATGCTTCATGGAATTGTGGATAAGAGACATAAAGTATGGAGGATTCAGTGAGTTCAATTCTCAAAATTCTGACAAATGAAATAAATGAATAGACTATAGGGTAGAAAACATTTTGTTTGAAAAGATCAGACTAAATTTCTTTTAGTATTAACTTTTTAACACAAAAAAGGTCAAAATCGACATGAATAGATATCATGAAGCAACATTAGAAATTTTTACACATTTCTAGTTTTTATATTTTCTGATTTTTCCAGGTATATAGGACAAAACTCAACTTGTCACGACTTGAACCTATTTTCCCAGCCCTTATTTATTGAATAAAAACCAAAAAGGCTAGCCTGGAATGTCATATAGTGACACTAGAGATTTAAGCAAGTTGAAAACATGTCCAATTTCCAGATTACATTAACTCGATTTACAACAATAGAAGTTCAGTAATCTCAGATCTTTTGCATCCACAAAAGTCAACTCGAGACCAATTCCAATGAATTTATTTTCTGGATTTAACCTTATTCATCACATGACAACAACCCATTCAAAAGATTTAGAAAAATTAAGAAAAAACACGAATAATAACTCAAACCCAATACATCAATTTTCATATTAAACTCAAAGCAGATGAAAAAACCGAAACTTTTGAACAATAGTACCTCAAAGAAAAACAGAACAATTGAGTAAAAAAGAGGCGAATCGGTGAAAATATTGAAAAAGTAAACCGATGGAAATAGAGTAACCGTATGAGAGAGAGAATGGAAAAGTGAAGAGGATGGTGGTTTACCTTACGGAGCGTACAAGAGGCACGCGCTGATGAGAGAGAATGAAAAATGTGTTTTGTGAAAAACAAAAGCCAACAATATACAATAATGTCAATGCCCTTTCATTTCTTTCTCTCTTTTCTTCCCATTTATTTAATTATAATACTAAATTACAAAATAATCATTTAATGATAAAAAATATTATTCAAATTTGTTTAGCTTTGTAAAATGGGAAGAAAATAAAAAGTGCCACCCTATTATGCTGTGGAATGCACACGCCACCAACCAAAGTTGAATATATTCAAAATGAAATATGTATATGTAAGAGATTTTTACACTAGTATTATATCATACATAATCTATTTTTAATTATTATTAATTCTTAAATAAAATTAATATAAATGAAATGTATATGATATATTAACTATATATAAATGTTTACACTGTTAATACATATATAATACACTTTAAATAAATATCTTGTATTTGGTTCCAATATTCCAAAATTTAATGTTATGCACGGTCATATAATTATTGTGTATTAGGTTTGTTTAGAGAATAAAATATGACCATATATCTTTTATCTAGAAAAGGGATGAAAAGTTTTACCCACTTCACTTCGGTCAAAATTGAATGTTAATTGTCACAGTTTTAATTTTTCCAGAGGAATAAAGTAAATAGAATGAAATCTTTAGTAATAAAAATAATTTAAGTTATTAAATATTGTAACGAATTTAATATTTTATTATTAAATTATTTAGTAATAAAAATATTTAGTATGTTACTTTCTACTTCCTATTAATAAATAGTTGTGATCATTAGTTCATTGTCTCTACTATTTATTTAAATGAGGATTTCGTCCATTAATAATTCTATTATCAAATATCATTTCTTCTAAAAACAATTAAATATTAATGTGTTAATTAAAATTATTTGTATGAATTTAATGTGAGGTTATAATTCGTGTTGTATCTTATATTCTGTTTTGAACTTTGAAATAGTTATGGTTATTAATATAATACTACTATTTATCGAAATAGGAAGTCAGTTCACGACTAACGCTATCTCTTATGTCATTAATTTCACTTTGATTAATTAGATAATTTCTTTAATAAAAACAAATCAACTAATTAATTACTTTTTTAATTCTACAACTATATAGTCTTTCCCTATCACCAATAAGGATGTGTAAGAGAAAGATTTAATATTAACAAACATAAAAATAAATTAATACCCAAAACGATAGATTTTACATAAATACATGCTTCCAATATTTAAAAATTTAATGTTATGCACGTTCATATAATTATTATGTACTTGGTTTGTTTGGAGAATAAAATAAAATGTCATCATATATCTATTTTATTATAGCTATGAGTTGGTGAACCAACTAAATAACGTAGATTTATTATGATGTCTTAATATATATTGTTTTCTAAAGTGTATTGTCTATTCTATAAAGGATTAGTTAACAATAATAAAGATATGATAATGTGTTATTTTCTAAGAAAATGATATATGCTTTTTAGTAAATCCTCCTAACCAAATCACTTTATTGGATATGTCATTTTTTTTTGGTAAGGATAATGATTTATCATTAATCTACTTTTTTTTACACTCATTCTTGACCGTTATTTTTGTTGTCATTGTTTTCTAATACATTTGATTTTTTCTGTATATTACCAAGGGTATCACTCACCCGGTGATGAATTAATCTCTTTCAGGATATATAACTATCTCTCCCAATAAGTGTCATTCTTAAGAATCGAACCATCAATTTTTTGGTCATTATAGAGATCTAGCGGCACCACTAAAGCAACATGTTGGTAAACACATTTGATTTGGTGTTGTATAACATTATTCTATTGAGGCAAAGAGATCAATTATGAAAAAAGTTGCAGATTTTACAAAACTACTTGAGTGCAAACTTCAAACAATTACAGCAAGAGGTGGGGAAAATCCCAGAATTGGAATACAACACATGATATTCTAAAGTTCAACATAGCAAAAGAGCCACAAATATGAAATTACATGCAAGTTCCCTCACAAAACAAGTCATGGCAAATATAAAGAACTATTATTGCATTTACTTCCCACAAGTGGTTTTCTAGTAATGCATAAAACTAGATCTTCTTCATGATGGAACTGAGTTGTTGCTCTTGTTCTCAGAGGAAGCAAGCTTCCTTTCTGCTTGAAGTGATCGGCATAAGGATTCAAGCTTTTCTTTTTGGTTCTTTGTTTTCTCCAGTTGCTTCTTTAAGCGTTCACGCTGCTCAGATAACGCAAATTAAATTTCGATAGATTTCACCAATAAACTAGTATGTAATGTTATTGGACAACGTAATTACGTTGTCCAATAACATTAAAATGCATGAATGATATATTGTTGGATATGAAAGCTATTTACCTCATCAACTAACTCTATAAGTGTAACATCAGACTTCTCAGATTTACTCTTCAAGAATTGATTCTCCTTCTTGAGTTCCTTGGTTGATTTTGACATCTGATTATACAACCACAATAAAGGAAAGGGCAGAGGATTTCAGAATTTTCATTCACCCAATATAGATATGGTCCAAAAAGATGACTCTTGAACAAATGAAAAGTTGAAAACGGAACAAGTTTACCTTCTCAATCTCTTGTTTAAATGTTTCAAAAACTTCATTGCTCTTTGACAATGCTTCCTGAAATTTAATGCATGTTAAAGAACATGCAATCATAGTAATGTATATGTACACACAGTGTTGTAGAATAAATTTTAAATTCAAATTGTGATTGAAATTAAAAAAAGAAATCAAACTAAAACCTGGAATTGTTGGAACTTTTCTCCATCAGTTGCCAGCTGCAAGCGTAAATTCTTCTCGGATGCTAATAACTGAGATACTTTTTCTGCATATAATTTCATCTGAGACTGTTCCTGAGCCAATTTTTCCTCATGTTGCTTAATTTTTAAATCAGCAAGCTGTAATTCCAATGACTTTTGCTTCAACTGTCCATTCAAGTACAAAATCATTAAAATAAATCAGCCGGAAAATCAATAAATATGATTATCACAAATGTCAACCACAACAATACAAAATAAACATCACCTTCTGGGCATGTTGCTGCTCAGATAGTTCATATTGATCAGCAAACTGCTTTAGCTTGTTTCTTAGCCTGTATTGAAATTGAAGGTAATTTATTTTAAGGTGACAATGAAACAATTATGGGATCCCTAAAAAAACCAACATTATAGCCTTTATTTATTTAATTTTTAAAAGAGAAAATGTATAACAAAAAAAACGATGATGAAACAAGGAGATGTAGATGGGAGGGGTGAAACAGGTGACACAAAAGCACTGATATTACAGATCTGATCATAAAATACTCCCGTTCAAAAATATTTTACTCCATAAAAAATGGGCCAAGCAAAACATACAATAGTATTAATTTCTTCACATGGAGCATGGCTGGAAAAAATATAGTTCCACTACGTTAACAAGAAATAAACATCGAGCTTCTCTTCTTGTACTCCTTTTTGTTTGGAGATGTCTCCGCAAGTTGCAAACAGACAAATGGATTAATAATAAGTTCATAACCAACCAAATAACCAGTGAAACATTAACCTGTTCATCTGCTGGCCCTAATTATTAAAGGGCAGCCCAGGCATGAGACTCCACCTAATGAATATGGGAGGATAGATATATGCAGCCTTAACTCCTCAAGTGGAGAAGTTGTTTCCAAGACTCGAACATGTGACCTCAGCCACTGCCAGCCACAAATTATGAAAAGAAAATTGCAGCTCTTCACATGAAGCCTAAAACAACATGGACCAGGTGATGGGGCATATCTTCAAATTGAAGGTGTTAAGTTTGAAAGGCGGGTCTTTCTTTCAGCATAAATGGTAAGGTCAGAGCGCAATCAAATTCTTACAAAAGGTGGCAAGCAAAATTATTTAGTAAATAGCACTTATCAGTACCAAAGTCAAAATAGACTGGTGATAGATTATATAGTATTGAACTGAAACGACCAAACATGAATGAAAATGAACACTTTGCATAATAAGGGCAAGACAATCAATATATTCTTTTCAGGGCTACCTTATCCAAGGGCAGAAGGCGATAAAATGTACTGAGTCTCCCCAGATTTAATTGAAATATAGCAAGAAGCAAAGCAGCGACAAAGAAGAGAGAAGGAATGAAACCCCAAACAAACTAATTGCCAGAATAAATAGGATTTGCATTCAACACTTGAACATTGGAGAGTAAAACGGCTAGCAAATCTGACCCCGATGAAATACAGTATGGACAAATTAAATAAAACAAAAAACATACATGTGAGAGCATGTGTTATATAGCTATAAGCCTATAACCAATACACATATTATGGGCAACTAAACCACACAATTATATTCTCGAATTTTCAGGGTCTTACATTTCATTCTCCTTGAGCTGAGAAAGACACTCGTCCTTTCGCTCATCAAGCTTATTGCTCACATCCTGTAGCAGAGAGAAATTAACATCAACTGAAGAAAGAAATTAAATAAGGGCATACAATGTAATCGCGGAAATTTTGCTAATCTCATGAGAAAATAAATTCAAATCTCATTGAAGGTATAAAAACATTGAAACATATTCTCCCAACCAGAAGAACTATTGCTGAGTTGATGTCAGAAGATTGTTAAAAAGGGTAACCCATTGCTCGAGGATCTCACCTAATGGGGATTGGGAAAGGTATTTGTACACAACCTAACCCTCGCAAGCGAAGATGTTTCCAGGATTTGAACCCATGTCAAGCAACCTTACCATTCCGCCGAGGACCATAATAGGTAAATCATCTTGGTGGTTGTTTTTTTACCACATTTTAATAAGATAATTGATGCTATAACCTTGGGCCAGCTAGAGAATATATTTTTTCTTGAGTCCTGAGGTTAAAATAATGGGTTGGAAAACCTTGATGAAGATATTTGGATTTAGGAAAAGGTGTTCATGATATATCTTGCTCGTTTGCATAACTTCTCTATACCTTTAGAGTTAGGACGCAGGTTTTAGACATTTCCAACTACTAGGCACTGGCAGCATTTAGCATGCAAGATTTATATTGGGGGGGGGGGGGGGGGGGGGGGGGGGGATATTGCAGAGAAGAAAGTAGAAAAAAATGGAGGAGCCTGCATAACAAAAATACAACAAAAAGGCAGAGCTGCAACAAACAACTTCATCAAATCCACACTACAACGCAACCACTTAGCATATCCCAGATATTGGCCTAAATATATATCACCAGCCGAGCACTGAATAGATGCCAAGTAAAGACAAGAAAGCATCCTATAAAGAAAAGGTATTCCTTCTGACCATATATACCAAATAATAATTATTGCTCGATCTTTATCTAACAAGTTATTTAAGGGAGGTGGTGTTTCCTTTTTCTTCTGTATATTGGACTTCAAATAAATCTGTCTAATATTTATGGCTACTGGCCCTCTATTCTCTGCTCAAAGATTAAACTCTATTATTATAGTAATTTTGATATTTTGATTTGAGCATTCAGGTGGTATTGTCTATATCCATCTCACATATCAAAGATTCAGCCCATTTTGGTAAGTATTAATGCACAACAAATAATTATAAATAAGAACTGTTTCTGTAGTCACCGACAATATATCTGCCTTTTCCACTAGAAGTTAAAAAGTGTAAGTATACCCCAAGGCATCTATGCTCAGAATATCATACATTCTTAAAAAAGACAATGATCAAACCTTGATTGCATCTTGGAACCTGGCTGACAAGTCCAGCCTCAAGTTTTGCCCCTCAGTTGATACACGTTTGCATTCTTCCTGAAAATAATAAAGTGAAAGTTCGTCTGTTTATCAACAAAGTCAATATGTATATCTCAAAGTATGATGATTAAAAAGCTGACCATACAATTCCAAGATAGTTTTGAAACAGATCAAACAAATATAATATAATAAACGGCCAAGCATGTCAAGAGAGTTTACTTCTGTGAGTTAAGGAAACTAAAATTCGTGACAAGATGAACTTATTCCCCACAACAAATTCTTTTTGTTTCTCTGTTCAAGGGATTATGTTACCCCCTGCCTTTATCACTTCTATAATAAAACTTATCCAAGAAGTATTAGTTTCAAACTGGGTATTTAATTTCCTATCAAATTATGCATAATTAATTAATGGATATCATCTGCATATTAAAGAGAAAATATGTGTGTGGTATTCCACACCTGTAAGTACTTATATATTTATACAATCCGTTTAAGATGTAACAGTAAAATTGAAAAATACCATCAGCATTTTATTTTGACGTTGTAACTCCCTACATAGTGACTCAAGCTTATCTCGGACAGCAAGGGCTACAAAAAAGAAGGGCAACAGTCAATAGACAAAAATAAACATCGGTGTAGTTACAGATTAGAGTCTGCCATTTATTTAAGATTCCACAAAAGTGTCCATAAGATATACAATTTTCCCAAACAGTGTTTCCCAAAACAACTCAGAAGGCTACCCAAGCTTCCAACCAAACCCAAACCACCAAAAGAAAAAAAAATGTTTAACATGTTTAAATGGTCATTTTAGAGTAATAACATTGGTCATTACACTTACTAGTATATAACAGGGACAATACATATAGAACCAAAACAAGAAAAGCACAATATAATCACATTAGAAGAAACCACTCATGTACTCAATTACAGACGAAACTGATTAATACAGTGAAAATCCCTTGAAATCCCTAGTACTAACACACTGCTACAGATATCAAACTCCAACAACTCATCACAAACTTCACAAATGCTTTCAAGGCATATTTCAAATTGTTCATTAATCAAAATCAGATATACTCATTGCAACATACCTGCATCTCTTTCTGCCAAAACTTGTTGATACTTCAGTGAAAATTCTAAAAGCTCCTTTTCTGATTTAAGTGCACGCTTTGTACTCTTACGCTTTTCAACAGTATCCTAAGAGATAAAAAAACTCAACTATTCAGTCTCTCCAGAGTGTAGTCTAAATTAGATATATGTGACATACCAAAAGATAGAAGGAAACATGAACCAAATCTGCTCACTCTGTCCAAAATGAGATAACTATGGTTTTTCCTAAAACAATTACAGTCCTCAATGTGAATTCTCTACTAAGAAGAACCTGATCTAAATCATAATCACATTTTAATTACCGGATTCATTCTTTTGTAGTTGACTTAGCTCTTTTATAAAGACAGTAAGACACTGTAAAAAAACCAAACTGTTAAAGCCTTCTAGGACTAACCTACCATGCTGTAGTTCGGATGGGTATTCTTTACAAACTCAAAGCTATTATACATTGACAGAAAACTCTGAAACACAGTCTGTATCATCCCAAAAAAGGTGCCCTACAAATCCTAGAATCAATCAGGGCATCCTTATCCCTAGTTTTGAAGGAAAAGATGCACAATAGACCTATAAAGCCACAGTTTTGCAATCAGTCATAAAACAGTCCAAATTATTTAATATTTTTATAAGATACAAGAGACTGGTCTACTATTTATTTCCAACACTATATTTAATTTTGGTCCAACATACCTAAAGCCCAGAAAACCAAACTAGTTACTAGTTAGATAAAATATGACCAATACAAAATCAAGGACATGTTTAATCAACCACTCGAAATAAATAGCAGAAATTTAAAGAGGCAGAGGGAGGGAAACTGACATAGAGTGAAAATATGTAGCAGGGCGGAGAAATTTATATGTATCTATTGGAATTGACAAGAGATAGGGCCTAACTCAACCCCAAAAACTAGCTCAAGTGAGAGGGTTGCCAAAGTCATTATAAGGGTAACATGCCAATATAACCAGCTGACGTGGGATCTTAATACAAGCCCAGATATCATTGTGAGATTAAAATCCAGAATGGAGAGGGCCTAACTCAATCCCACAAGCTAGCTCAAGCGAAGGGAATTGCCCGGGTCATTATAAAAGGTACTTTGCCCATATAGCTAGCCAATGTAGGATCTTAACAGTATCAATGCATGTGTTACATAGGAATCAAGAGTAAACAGAATTAATTACTAACCGGTTTTCTACTTTTTGGAGAATCATCAATCTCTGCTGAATATGCATCCTTTAGAGGCAGTGCTTTTGTCTCTGAAGGTTTAACACTTGCTGCAACATTAACAAAATCATGTCAGGTACTCATGAGGAACTAGTAGACATCAGTGTATGTGTTCTTACAGGGTAGGGGACATGTGTAAAAGAATTTAATCATTTCATTTAGAACATAAAAAACTATCTTCTATGTTCAAGCACACAAGGCAATCAATTGCATGTGTTATTTTACATATATCAATCATTTAGAAATTATATAGCATTTAGGATGGGTAAAGCTGTAAAAGTGTCCAGCAGTGCAAGAGAGCATACCAAATGTTAGTTTAAAAAATCTTGTTCAACTGTCCAACAGAAAAGTTCTTAAAATCATGCACACTGAATTTATTTTTGGATTTGGTACATGAATCATAGATATGAATCTAGATGATCTAAACATTTTAATCATCAATATGCAATTTGACATTTTGACCTCAATCTAAAAATTCTTTCTTCCAAAATTAGAGTTACAACCAAAATGCCTTTAGTAAAGAGTCAAGACTCAAGATCCCATGGTATGAAAAGGATAATAATCAGTACAAACACAACATCTAAAAAAATGGCCATTCAAGCTTAGGATAATTACATCTCTCTGAACTTTGACATTCTCCATGTTGTTGTTGCTCTTTCACTGTACAGCCGCTGGATAGCGGAGCCTCGGAAACAGAATTTGCCTCAGAAGGTACAACCTGTGTTCCTTCTGTCTGATGCATAGAGCCATTAGAAGAAACTTCCTCCGAGCAGTCTGAGACATCAAAAGTACATGCTTTAGATGATAGAATCGAGAAGTTTTAAATTTATGACAAATCTTTCTTACCATGGTTGTTTTGAAACTCTTTTTCTCCCAACTCATTTGATGACACATTAGAAAGACCCAGGTGAGAAGAACCATCCTCCTTGTAACTATTCAGTGGTTTCTCTTGTTCAGGGGAAGGAGTTGAAGGAGCAACAGGCTCAGTAGTGCTCTCAACAAACCCATCTGGCAATGAATCAACTTCAGGAAGCTGATTTGAATCTGGATTCTGCATTTTGCCTACATCTCAAAGGTTCCTTTCTTAGAATTATTTAAATACATTAAAATTAATGCTAAGTTGTTTACAAAAAACATTGAGAAGACAAGTGAAGCATACTAGCATAATAATCATATCATGACTGCTTTAGAATTGTACATAGTACCTACATTGCATAATTGGTCTTGTATTTTTATCAGAAGCAAAGAATATAGGCTGTGAAAACAACCTAAACTATTTTCAATTTAGATCAAGCTTCAAACATGATTGGTACATAAATCAAGCATACAGAAAGCCAATGAATCAAGACTTAAAATAATTTTCCATGTAATAATGGCATTTAGCAAGACAAATTAAGAACAAAACGGGACGATAATCTCAGTTAGAAAATGAAGGGGAAAGGTTCATAAATTCCTTTTGCCCCTTGGCTCAACTAGGTTAATCCCAATAGAACGGAATCTGGAGATGATACGGTTCAAAGTATCTTCATTTGCGAGGGTAAGGCTATATAGCTACCCTCATCCTCATCGGTAGGAATGAGTATTATTTCGAACCATAAAATTTAGTTTCATGTTACGTTTTTTAGTGGGAGACCAAAATGAAACATGTTAATCGGAATAACAAAACTGAGAACTGAAATAAGGGAGAAAATATAAAGGAAAAAGAGAATAATTACCAACAACAAAGGATTCAATCTCTCTCTCTCAGTGTCTCTGCTACTCTTTTATTCCAAACCTTCTTCCCTTTTTTCCTTCAAATAAGCGGAATACACACCTATCTAAGACGTCGTACCCCGTAACTTTTTTTGTTTGTTTGTTTGTTAAATTCATGTGTTAATATTGATATTTTTGTAACATTTTTAAAACTTAGTACTAGATTGCTTTATCAAGTTTTTAGTTAACAACAAATTAGTCTCTTGCTTATTTTACTAATACTTAACTTTGCCTAACATATATTTCATTTTAAATAACAAAACCCTTGCTTAGAAAAAATAAAAAATTCTCCAATTGAAAAAATTATATTAAAATCGTCATAATTAAAATCCATCCTAAATATATTAGGAATTTACAATAACATTCACTTTTATAAATATCAATTATTGGTTATATTTATTTATATTTGGATACATAATTTTTCGTGTTGCTTAAAAATAATTGTTTTGACATAGTAAGATGAAAAAATATTTGAATAAATTATTACTTTTTGGTAGTTCATTTTTTAGGGAAATGGTGGAAAGATATTTGAGAGCAAAATTTAATCCAAAGCTCTCAAATTTCAATAAGAGCATATGAAAAAATCTACCCCTGATTTTGCTTGAAAAACACTTGAATTATTTTCAACTAAGTTGTCCAGAATAATTACCCTTATTTAAAAAAAGGATGAATCAGGCATATAATATAATAGCACAATCAAATGATTGACGCGTAGGGAGAGAATCCACTTACTTAAGATATATTCATTAAAAGTTTGCTGAAATTTTGAAAAAATGAACACAAAGTCAATAGCTAAATTTGAATTTTGTATTAAAATTAGTTGATTAATTAAATTTTAATTGTAAGGTAATAATAAGAAATATTATAACTTACAAAATTATAAACAACTACAAGTAACATTTATCAAATTAGAAACAAATAGAGTTGATATTTAAGAAACAAATAGGCAAGAGGACCAGAGTCCTAAAACCCACTGCAGTTTACAATAATTAAGTGTTCACACAAAGACACAAATGTAGAAAATGCATAAACACATAAAAGCCCTGCCACCGGCGATCCAGAACCCAGTTCTGGGTAAAAAACTTGAGAGATGATGGCGCAAACTTTAAACTGTGTCCCACAAACAAACTAACTAGAAAACAAATTGTACTACAAACAAGTAACCAACATTTATTGTAATGATAAATCTTCCATGATAAAGCATCCACCACGATTCACTTCTTCTTTGCTGCAGCCTTGGTGACCTTGGCTCCAGAGGGATCCTTCTTCTCCACACTCTTGATGACTCCAACAGCCACAGTTTGACGCATGTCTCTCACAGCAAAACGACCAAGTGGTGGGTACTCAGCAAAAGTTTCAACCACCATGGGCTTGGTGGGAACCATCTTCACAAGTCCAGCATCTCCATTCTTCAAAAATTTGGGTTCCTTCTCAATCTCTTTACCAGATCGCCTGTCAATCTTGGTCACAAGTTCGGCAAACTTGACAGCAATGTGGGAAGTGTGGCAATCAAGAACTGGGGCATAACCATTTCCAATCTGTCCGGGGTGATTCATGATGATAACTTGGGATGTAAAGTTAGCAGCCTCCTTGGCAGGATCGTCCTTAGAGTTTGAGGCAACAAAACCACGCTTGAGATCCTTGACTGCAACATTCTTAACATTGAATCCAACATTGTCACCCGGAAGGGCCTCTTGAAGTGCTTCATGGTGCATTTCAACAGACTTAACTTCAGTGGTCAATCCAGTTGGGCCAAAAGTAACCACCATTCCTGGCTTCACAACACCAGTCTCAACACGTCCCACAGGCACAGTTCCAATTCCTCCAATCTTGTAGACATCCTGGAGGGGTAATCGGAGGGGCTTGTCTGTTGGCCTCTTGGGCTCATTGATCTGGTCAAGAGCCTCAAGAAGGGTTGGACCCTTGTACCAGTCAAGGTTTGTAGACCTCTCAATCATATTGTCTCCCTCAAAACCAGAGATGGGAACAAATGGGATTTTGTCAGGGTTGTATCCAACCTTCTTCAAGTAAGAAGACACTTCCTTAATGATTTCATCATACCTAGCCTTGGAGTACTTAGGTGTAGTGGCATCCATCTGTTGCACATAGTACACAGGCAATGAGAACATGATTATGATGACTTAAAACTAGTTAACAAATGTGTGTCACTAAGGTGCAATGTAAAAAAAGAATGACAAATAATATACCTTGTTACAACAACAGATCATCTGTTTCACACCAAGAGTGAAAGCAAGAAGAGCATGCTCACGAGTCTGTCCATCCTTGGAAATACCGGCCTCAAAACCACCAGTGGTGGAATCAATGATAAGAACAGCACAGTCAGCCTGGGATGTTCCAGTAATCATGTTCTTAATGAAATCCCTGTGTCCAGGAGCATCAATGACTGTGCAGTAGTACTTGGTGGTCTCAAACTTCCAGAGGGCAATATCAATTGTGATTCCTCTTTCACGCTCAGCCTTAAGTTTGTCAAGCACCCAGGCGTACTTGAAGGACCTCTTGTTCATCTCAGCGGCTTCCTTCTCAAATCTCTCGATAACACGCTTGTCAATACCTCCCAACTTGTATATCAGATGACCGGTGGTTGTTGACTTTCCAGAGTCGACATGGCCAATGACAACAATGTTGATATGAACCTTCTCTTTACCCATTTTGCTTTAAAAACGAAACAGATAGACCTGCAGAAAATGAACCATGAGAAAGCTATCAAAAACAAAAGAAAATGCAAGAAAATATCAAATCCAATTATGGAAGAGAATAAAATAAGATGATCAAAATAACAACCTCAATAACATGGTTGACAACTCAAAAAACCAAATCCTAATCAATAAAACATACAAGCACATCATATACCACATGTTGTATGAATAAGATAAAAGAAAATCATTATGATAACAACACTCATACAAACATTTTCATCTACACCAACGATATTAAAAAATAACAAGAAACCAAAAAACTAATAGCAATTCCATACGTGAATGACTTACAGAAACTCATGATTCCAAATAGGATATGCAGTTTTTAAAATACTTAGATACAGTAATTTAATTAAAACAAGAAATAACAAAGTGAAAAAATGAAATAAAACGTGAATAATCATCGACCGTAATGGATGAATTAAACACAAAGGAGTTAATAAATTAAATGATACAAGTATGAAGAGTTAAAGAGAAAATGGAATAAGAAGATAATAAGAATAGTAAAAGGGATGTAGAGAAAGAATACCTTTGAATAATAAGAAGCTGCGCTAAAACCCTAGCGGCGAAAAAGGAAGAGAAAACGAGGACAGTGGCGTTTATATAGCATAAAAATCAAGTTGATTTTTAGCATTTTAATTCCAGATGTGTCCTTGTTCTGCTTACGTGGCACTTCGCTCTATGTCTTATGGCGGCACAAGTTAGGGCGTGGGACGGGTAAATAGGTCGACCCGACTCATTGGATTCATGTTCTTTTTATTATTAGGGCTCACTCCACCCACTTATCCACGTTTCAATTTTTAAATACTAAATAATATACAAATAAATGAAACCAAGGCTTTCATTATAGGACTAAGGTTTTTTTTACTATTTATATATTAATTATTATCCACTTCATTCTAGATAAATGTAATAATATATTAAACATTTTGCGCTCACAATTCATATATATTAAATTCTCAATTAAATTGTTGATTCCTGATATCTTGTCGATTAATTAATGGTAAATAATATAATATATACTAATAAGTCATTGATCTTGTCTAATGTACTCCTATAATGTTAAAGGATTGAATCCTCAAAGTAACGATTATTGTGATGGACAATCATGCACCCTAAAAATGGTTAGTTCATTACTCATAATGTGAAGAATACTTTTGATAGTTCAAAAATAATATAATACAATAAAATAAATGGAAAACTCTATAAGCACGCCCATAATTTTGAGATTATGTCTATTGTTTCGTATATTTAATTTCAAAATTTAATAATTAAATATTTCTCTGACCAATCACAACAAGTAAGATATGAAGTGACAAACTTTTTTGGACATAGGATGTGTTCCTCTAAAATTTATGCGATTTATGAGTAGTCACCATAAAAAAAAATTTCTTTGTATTTGCCTCCTAAACTTTAAGAGTTAGTGAAATTAGTTTTTGCAAATATTATATTATTATTACTTTATTCTATACATATATATTAATATTATACACACTTTTAAGTATAAATTTATTTATCATTTTCTTCTCAATCAACAATTTTCTCTAAATATTAATTTTGACTAGGTGTTGCAATACTATTGTTGTGAGTCTTATCAAAGCGATTTACCTGTTGGCTTATTAGTAATTTAAATTATATTTATAAAATAATCAATTTTATTAAATCATAAAACTCAAGTGCTAATTAAGAAGAAAAAATAGTTCATAATAACTAGTTATAAAACACATAAAATTTTATGAAGCACTTTGGTGATAAAGAAAAGTCATGAATAAATCTTATATGGGCATGGTAACCATTGAATAATTAACATTTAAAATTTTAAAAATCCTAGCACCTTAGATATAACATAATGTGACTTACACTATATATTGATTTAGTACTTTTTTTCATAATATCAAACATAATTCTTATTTGGATCTTAGACCCTACCTAATTATTAATTAAACATTAGCAAAGACATGTGGAAACTTCCTCGACAACTTCCATTAAATAAAATAAAATTATTGAAGTGTTTGTGTATGTCCCATGCATTCTAGAAGCACTTTGGTCTTTGAATACTTATTATCTCATGATTCAAATGGACAATTTAAGTACCTTCTTTCCTATACCTATATTTCTTTTCTCCTTTATTCCTATTCATCTAGAAGACATGGACATATCACTATTTCTCTCTCCCTCTCTCTAAATCTCCTCCAAGATATATATATTAGTAGGAATACTTAAATAGAGACTTCAAACAAGCAACTAAACATTTACAGATCCATTCTTCATATCAATCTATTTCTCATTCTCTTTCATTTGTTTGTCCTTAGTGCCTTAAGTATCAATGATGGATGAAGAGTTTTACTCATACCAAGAAGCAGGAAATGAAGAGAATAATCTGGTGCAAGATCCATATCATTATGATGATGATGATGATGATGATGAAACTCTATCCCTTAGTGATCTTCCAATTTATAGTGATGCTCATTCAATTTCCTCAACTCAATGGAGTCATTATAATTTCAACAAAGAAGAAAGTCAAAACTCACAAAATGATGAAGATGATGATTTCTTCGAGTTCTTTAGTGAAGAATTCACCACCTCAAATCATCATAGTGCTGCAGCTGCAGAAAACATCATCTTCTGTGGCAAACTCATCCCTATATTCAAAGATCTTCCTTCTCATGAGAAAAAGGAGAAGCTAGAAAGCAAAAACAATATCCAAAAGAAAGTACCACAAGAAGCAAAGAGTTACACGAGTAAGTACTCATCACTATCATCAGGGAAGGTATCATTGGTAAGGTCAACAACAAAGTCAAGGTGGTTTCTGTTTATGTTTGGGATGTCATCAAGGTTGTCCTCCAACACTGAAATGGAACTGAGAGACATAAGAAGCAGGCAGAGAAGGAGCCGGAGCCGGAGAGGAACGGTGGCGGTGAGTTTGTTTCCGGCAGCGGAGCATGGTGGGGAAGAGGCGGAGATGAAGGTAAGAAGGAACTATAAAGGGTTGTGGAAGATGCTGAGATCAGTTTCATTGGGTTTCGGGTGTAAAAGTAGTAACCTTGCAAATGATGTAGTAAAGGCTGCTTTTGTGTGATGATATCTATTGAAGAGAAGAATCCTGCAACACATTGTTTATGATTATTGAATGGAATGGAATGGAATGGAATGGAATTCACCCAATAAATATGATTTAGTGTCTCATACATGAATTCCAGTTTGTTACAAAGAGAATTACCCATGAAATGTGTGCAGAAATTAAACAAAAAATATATATGTATTGGTTGGTAATAGACTAATAGTATAGCCAAGGGGGCACCTATATTCTTGTGTTTTCTATATATTCATGTATATATATATATATATATATTTCATGGTTTCCAATTTTAAGTTATAAGATAGGCTCAGTTGTACCAAAATAGCCAGAGAAGGGGAATAGAGTATGCCTTTGTTAAGATAGAAATTAAGGGAGGATAATAATAAAGATCCTCTTCATTGCAGAGGCAAGTACATATTTTTTTAAGCACTTGTCAAAAATAATCTATTTCTTTAGAATAAGATATGAACCTGACAGTGTTATAAAAAATAGTGAGAATACAATTCATATCGTAATATACTATTGGTTCGGGACATAGAACGAGACACCGTTCAGAACGGATGATTCTTATCCGGAACATTATTATCATTATAGCACCATCATAATTAAACCACTTTTGTTGCTACTTTTGTTACCTCCACCACCATACACAGCTATCCTTGCCATACTATTATCACCCCACAACCATCATCATCTCTTCATCATTCTCATAACTACTAACATCATTACTACATTCACAATCATAACTCTATCATTGTTGTTATCGTCGCCATCATTACCACATCGTCAACCCACCACTATTGTAGTATTGTACATCATTCTTGACAACAAATTAGTGCCTATATTTGTTTGTAATAAAAAAGTATAATTAATAACTTCCTTTTTATATGCTACTAGTATTGTTTTTCCTATAGAATAATGAATAATCATACATATATTTGTGAGTGTCCTCTTAATTGACCGATCGGAGAAAAGGATGAGATTTATGCAATCAAAATTAGCATAGGACATTATTTATTGTGAAAGGTAATGACATACTCTAAAAATGAGTAATTGCTTGCATCAGAATAAAAATGTCTTACTTGTCAAAACATCTAGACAAAAACAATAACGTCAAATTTATGAGTTTTACTTTTACATATCTAAAAACCTGACTCTACATACCACGCGTCCATATTATTAAACTTGTACATTTAATATTTTTTTGAAGTCTCCCATAGTTTCGGACTTTCGGCTATAATATATATTTATTGTTTTGATTCCGTCTTAATCTCGTTAATTAGTCGTCACACCAAACATATTTATAGAAGTAGTATAATATAATGTGATTTTAATGTTGTTCAACTTTTTTTTGTAATTCTATTTGCTATTTGTTAGTAACAAAATCTTATTCATTTAATTAAATAATGTTACTAGAATGATAAATAACTCATAAGTGAATAACTCATACCTCTTGCTTTGTGAATAGCAAGAAATTTTGTTGTAACATGTAAGCATAGAGTGGACTAACGGATGTGGGCCCATGGCTCTTATTTGTGACGGAGCCTTGACTTTGTTTTTATCAAATGTAACACATTAAGTAAATTTAAGAACAACAAAGTACAATTATATGTCTAGAGAAATTAATCTAAACACCTAAAAAAATTTATACATCTTTCAATGCTCTATGATAGGTTGGCTGTATAGGTCGAACAAAATCGTAATGCTCTATGATAAATCAATGTTTATTATTTTACATATGGTTTTTCTTGGCTTTTTTTAGTAGTTGACTTTAATTTGGAGCACCAAAATGGTGGTAACCAAACGGATGAGATTTATACAAGGTAATGCAATTAAGCAAGTGTGTATTATTGAGAAAATAGAAATAGAAAAACCGTAGAAAGAATTTGCACTCACTTTGTTGAAGAAGTAAATCCTAAATTTGGAAAAAGACAACGAAGGATGTTGTTAATTTGTTATAAGTTTTTGCTGTCGTTGTAGTTGCTATGGAACGGTGTTATATAATTAATGTTAAAACCAGGAGTCACAATCTCTATCGGGACCCACATCCTGACATCAATTCCTTGCTGTATTAGTTCTGTTTTTTCTGTTGTTCAACTTTTCTTCTTCCTCTCTCTCTTTCTCATTCTCATATGCAAAGGTTTTGGAATTCAAACACTTCATTTTTTTTGCCTATGTCTTAAGCTTTTTGTCCATTTTGTTCCTTGTTTTGGTAATTTTCTCAATTGGATTTCAATGATTGATTGATCTCCCCTCCCCCCAGAATTATAGTATATGGGTTATTCCCATTGAGCTTTTCATCTTTTACTTTCTTTTTTACGTTTTCTCTTTAAACTGAGCGTTTAAGGTTGAAACTTTTGATCTGGGTTTGATGACATTTTGATGGTTCTTTAACATTTGATATGAAAGCCCTCAAATTTTCATTGTTGAATTGTGTATTTTATTTCTCTTAATTCTATTTTCTTTCAACCGATTGCTTGGAATTTAATATGCATTAAGTTGAGATGTTATATGATGTTTTTAACCTGGTTGAGTTAAATTACTTGGAACACAAGTTTGTTCATATAAAATTTTCTTCCTGTGTCCCTTTTAATGGATGAAGTTTTGTTCATTTTATGTCATTTGGCTTATTACTAATTTAAAATCTGAACTTATTTTTTTTCTGTGTTTAATATTTTCATCAAGATAAAGGAATTAAACATGGGGAGGAAAGGGAGTTGGTTTTCTACAGTGAAGAAGGCTCTTAATGGTTCAGATTCCAGAAAAAAACAGGTTTGAGTAATACTTGTTAATTGTCTTCTATACTTTTTACATTATACTGCTTTTGAAATCATAGAAAAATTTCATTCTAACCATTCATTTTTTCTCCATGAAGAAACAAAAACAGAAATACAACAAGTCAAGTCTAGGATGTTTTGGGTATCATGAGGCACTTGAACCAGGATCTGAAGAAGCAAGAGCACCAGTTGCTGTTGTTCCCTCTCTTCCACCTAGAAAAGATGTTGTTGTTAAACCAAGTGAGACAGAGAATGTACAGAGCAAGCAAGCTTTGTCTTTGGTTTTAGCCACTGCTGTTGTTGCAGGGGCTGCTGTTGCTGCAACTGCAGAGGTTGCACGCCTCAACACCATCTCTCGGTATGCTGGAAAATCCAGGGAAGAAGTATCAGCTATCAAGATTCAGACCGCGTTCCGTGGATATTCGGTATGGACTTGTTATCCTTCTATATTTTTTTCTTACAATAAAGTTCAGGAACATGAGAGGTTGCCTTATTCTACATTGCTACAAGGCATAGTAAATGACTCACAATAGTACTTTCAGATGGCCATATATCACAATAATGTGTAGACTCAAATTTGACATATGAGTGGGTACTGTGTGTTTATGTGAGTGTGATTGAATATTATCATATACTACCATATATCATATATACAGCAAGAATGAATGTATTATATAGATGTGAGTGAGGTATTGTCTCAGTGTTGTATGCTATTGCTTGGTGTTCAAATAATAGAGTTTCTATTTAAAATAGTGATGTGCAAACAACTAATTACACACAAAAGGTTCAAACCATTTTGTCCTTCTTCTTCATGCAAAAGAAAAACGAGACTGAAAGCACTTATGCACATCCAAATATTGTTGTACTTGGGTTACTGGATTGTTGTAATTAATTTTTTTTTGAACATTATTCTCATAACTAAAAACAGCCTTAGATTTTAGTTTAAAGTACTTGTGCTTTGCAATATAGAAATACAAAAATGTTATTTTAACAACCAACATGTGACAACTTTTAGTTGTCCATTGGTTTGTGGATGAACCTTTTGAGATCCGTGTAGGGATAAGAGATAAAAACTAAGGGAGAGATGGAGATAGTTTAATTTGTTGTAGAATTTTGTCCAAATTTGTTGTAAACATAACTCCTGTTTTTAATTTTGTGAAGTTCAAAACTTATTGTGTTCATCTTACTTTTCTCCCACATAATTTAATTTCATGGCTATGTACCAAAATCTTGGTTTCTCAACGTAATATATGACCAGGTCCATGCTATAATCACATTGGAAGTGCCATGGCATTTCTAAAATCAATTAGTTCCTTTTACTTTGGAGAAAAACTATGACTATCTATACTTCAAGAACTTTGTGCTTTTTATGCATTATAGTAGTTCTTGATTACTTATTTTGGGGGGTTTCAGGCAAGAAGATTATTGCGTGGGATGAGAGGATGGGTGAGGTTGAAAAGGTTGATACAAGGGCAATCAGTTAAACGGCAAACAGCTACAGCCTTAAAATGCATGCAAACCTTTTCACGGCTGCAGTCTCAGATTCACGCGAGGAGGATTAGAATGTCTGAGGAGAACCAAGCTCTTCAGCGCCAACTCAATCAAAAACGTGAAAAGGAGCTTGAGAAGTTGCTAGCTGCTGTAAGCATTTTATGTATATTTGCTTGTTATAGTGCAGTTTATGGTGCAAATGCAATGCATGTTATTAGAGTGGACTTGCCAGTGATATCTGCAGATACAATTGTGTTTTTGTTTCGTAGAGTATGTCCTGTATAATGCCTGTGTTTATTACCTGTGATTTTTTTGCTATATGAACAAAGTCTAGTGCTTTTATGACAAATTGTTACTTATTTCCCACTTTCCTTTCTTTTGCATTTTTGTGCACCACTCCTTTCAAAACATAGGAAAATATCGATTTGCTAACATTCTACACATAAGAAAATTAAGGTCAACTATCTTTGGGTGGAAAAATAATTTGGTGGACATTTTAAGTTATTCTTCTTCTGGTCTTTCTATATTAAATGATCATATTAAGCTCACATCTTTTCATGATTTTTGTTTGGTGGTATTGGTACATATTTCTGGCTGTTATTTTTTGGATAGGATTGTGGCTTTTCTTAAAACAAAATGATATAAATGAATGATATATGCCATTCTGTTTTTGAAAACTTTACTGAAGTGGGAAATACTTTTGCAGAAGGTTGCAGAAAAATGGGATGCTAGCTTGAAGTCAAAAGAGCAAGTTGAAGCAAAAATGTTGCATAGGCAAGTAGCTGCTATGAGAAGAGAGAAGGCTTTGGCCTATTCATTATCCCATCAGGTAAAAGATTTTTGAAATCTCATTAATCAGACTGATTTGCATATCAATATTATTTAGAATGATGATTTATTGGTCAAAACTGGATTTTTAGTTTCCATTAATGCTAATCTTAAAAAAATAGTCATTGGATTAGAAGAGATTAAAAGGCATTTGATTTTTGTACTTGGTGATAACATATATATGGTATGCTATAAGATGAATATGTAAACTAGTTAATGGTATGTCAGCTCAACATGACAGTGTTCACAACAATGATTTAGATGGTAATTTAAGGTGTAAAACACTTCATATGAAACTCCTGCACTTACCAAGGTATATTGCTGATAATTTTGTTGTAAATGAAAACTGCAGAAGAGATTGAAAATGCATGTGTAGAGTATAGACTCTTATTATAATGATTGTTCATGTTGATAGGTCTAATTTTGGTCATATAAATGACTTCTTATCCATAACTAATTGCTTTTTTCCAGCAGCAAACGTGGAGGAACTCTCCAAAATCGGCAAATGCCACATTTATGGATCCAAACGATCCTCATTGGGGCTGGAATTGGCTAGAGCGATGGATGGCTTCGCGACCATGGGAAGGGCAAATCATTATGCAACACAATGATCATACATCTGCAAAGAGTGCTTCAAGTTACGCTACAATGTCAGTAGGGGAAATCACCCAATTGTATTCTCTCCGCGACCAGAACAATCATGATAGTAAGAATGATTCTCCTGCTACTAACCAAAAAGCGAGCCGTGTTCACAGTCACACAAATCCCCCTTCAGCTTCAAAGGCTATATCAAAAGTGAAGGCATCAATAAGCCAGGGTGGTTCATGGGGTGGTAATGGTGATGACTCAAGAAGCATGTTTAGAATAAACCACGAAAGCAACCGCAGGCATAGCATTGCGATATCTTCTGTTAGAGATGATGGGAGCTTTGCAAGTTCACTTGCATTTCCAACTCATACACCATCCATAAAAGTGGCAAAGTCCAAGTCCCAAATTCCAAATCCATTTAACACTAAAGGAACAATACTTGAAAAAGGAGGTGTGGTTTCTGCAAAGAAAAGGCTTTCTTTCTCACCCTCTCCATCTGGTGCTAGAAGACATTCTGTTTCAGCTAAGAGTGTTGCTAATGCTACAATCCCTGAAGAGAATGAAAAAGTGAAAATCAAAGTGATAAATTGAAGGAGCAGGTAGGGATAATGTCATTGGTGCATAAATCCTATAGACTAGAATTGTGAATGAATAAAAAGGTATATATATATCATCTTTGATATTTGTCTCTATAGAATGAAAATTGATTGATTGAGTAATCATTTTACTTATACAGTTATCATCATAATGATTGTATACAACTTTTTGTATTTCTTAACTGTATCCAGCACCACTATTTGTGATGTTGTGTAACAGGATTGGTTTTGTGAGTTTTATGACAATATATACTGTTCACTTTTTTTGTAATGTAATTTGGCACTTTGATTATTATGCTATTTATCTGCTTTTGTATTTATGTCAGTAATTGTTTTCTAGACCATGGTTAGGCAATGATCATATAACACTATTCAGTTCATGATATATGATTTTTGATATGGGATAGCTCTACAAAATGTATGGTATCAAGCATCAAGTAATAACAACATATTTTTAAATTTGGTCATGTCATCTAAATATATATAGTTTTTGTCACATTCACTAAATTGGTAAGAACAATTGTTTCTCTTCTTTAGGTTGAATGGCCATGAAATATGATTGCAGTGTCTCATTCTTGATGTGCATGGTGCTTTGGTTAGGGAATTTTTATATGTAGGTTACTGTCTATATTTGTAATTGAATATTAAACTTTTTTTTATACACTTGTGGCTACATTATAATTTTGTTGTGTAAATTTAAAAAATAATGTGTAACAAACAATTTTCTTCTTGTTATAATCCTATTCCATTACAGTTGAGATATCGCATATTTTTATAACGAGAATATATATTATATGCTTAAGCCTTAAGTCAACAATTTGATTTCTAATGTATGTGTGATTTTTGTTTTGTTAAAATAAGTAAAATCTACTTTAACATCTCTATATTTTAAAGTAGTCAGCTTCGCATACATACCAAACTTATGAATAAAAATTATAAATGTGATGTTACAGTGAGGAATTAAATATATATTTTATTTATTACAATATAAATTTCATCCGAATAAAGTTTATGTTTAATAATTATTTAGATATTAGGACGTCGATTCACATTTGTTGGAAAAGATAATTATACATCTCGAAAGTGAATAATTTCTTACCGAAAGTATGAGAAAATACATGTGGTAGTACCAAAAAATAGTTATTTAGATTTCATATATTATACTTGGCCATAACAAATGATAAAATTTTAAAATTTCAAAAGAAATAAGAAAAATATTTTTAATAATTTTTTTGTCTAACCAAATAAGTAATGAATTAAATACTTTAAAAATATGTTATTATCTTTCTCAACAAATATTGTTTTTAGGAATTAATTCAATATCTAGAAATCAAATTATCACTTATATCATTAGAACATCGTCTTGGTTGATTTTTAATTAGTTTTATGATATATCACCTAATTACTTACCAATTTAAATGGAGACAATTTTATTTTATTTTTTATTTTCTTTTGGTATGGAAAAACATTAAATTAAATATTAGATTTGAATTCGTAGATGTTACAAATACATTATTATTATTATATAATAAATACTAAAAAGTAACTTTTATTAAAATTAAGTGGATCATTTCTCCAAATATAAAAAGATCATTATAATTTCATAAATTTCCCCCCTAGTATTATCATGATCATGATATAGATAATGGACAATCAATAATTTGAATTTTTTGATAAAAATAAAAATATAGAAAATGCTTTTTCACTTCCATTTCTTAATGTTGTTGTTGTTCTTCTTCTTTTTCCTCTGCCACCCATTACCCATATCGATCTCAACGCAAATTCTGTCCAAAACCACCGCTTTATCTCTTTCCAATCTTATCCTATTTTTTCTCTTCAATTTCTTTCCACTCTTTCTCATTTTCCACTTCTTGCACCAATCTCATTACACACTCTTTTATGAACCAAAATGAACCCAATCTTCAACCCAAATGTGCAATTTTCATCAATTCCGCGATCTTAAAATACTTTCTTTTCCATTTCTGTTAGCTTATTAGTTTAATCTCTTTCAATCCCGTTTTAAATACAATTCTATAAACACTTTTTAGATTTCAATTTCTTTTGCACTTTCAGGTGTTGTTTTTTATAACTAAGTGCAAAAAGACTGTAACTTTTTCAAAAGAATCGATTAAAAATGGTGTCTACTAACGACCCATCTGAGTCTTTCTTCAATTCCTTTCAAGTTATGAAGGATTCCCTGTCGCCCCTGGAAGTGGGTATTCGCAAGGCTGTTAAGGATCTTGAACATTGCTTGTTGCCAAAGAACAAGGCTAAAGGTGTTTGTTTGATTGCCCAAGTGAGGGAAGGTTCTGAATTTCAGATCTGTGATGTGAAGAAGAACAAGAAGAAGAACAATAATGGCTCGTGTTTTGTTGGTGCTGCTGATGAGAGGAAAAAAGGTTTGTCAATAAAGGTTCCCTTGAAGGCTTTCTTGGGCATGTTCTCACAGAATTCAGGGAATGAGAATAGGGTTCAGGTAGCTAAGGAAAATGGGCATTCTTGCACCAATTGTTTTCAGTTTGCTATGACTTGGTCTTTTCTTGTTAATGGTTTTCTCCAGGCTATTCCATCTCCTTTCAAATCTGGGAGGAAGAAGTTTCAGATAAGTGGTGATGAAGATAAATCATGTTCTTGCATGAAGCCTACTATTTCATCATTTGAAGTGAAGCAGAGTGAAAGGAAAGTAAGGGAAAATGGGGTGTGGAAGAAGGATGAAAAGAATGTTTCACTTGAATGCCTTATTGGTTTTATCTTTGATCAGTTGTCTCACACTCTTCAGAGTATTGACCATAGCGTGCAAGGAAATGAACTTGGGACTGAGAAAACTTCTCTATCCCAATCTCAATTTGGTCATGTGAATGCCTTCACAGATTTCTTGGAAGGGCACAAAGTAGATGTGAATGGCTTCTTTGGGAATTTAAGATTTGCAAAGGTGGGTGGTGTGCCATCAAGTGTAGTTGGAGAAGAATACCCTCCACCAAAAGAGGAAGGAGATAGTAATGGTAGTGAGGAAAACAAGGAAGAAAGTGGAGAAAGTTTAACGCAGAAGGTTGCTAATAACATATTCAGCATTCCTCTCTCAAATGTGGAGCGTCTAAAGTCTACACTTTCCACTGTTTCATTTGCAGAATTGGTTGAGCTGCTACCTCAGCTGGGTAGAGCAACCAAAGACCATCCTGATAAGAAGAAACTATTTTCTGTACAAGATTTCTTTAGATACACCGAGTCTGAAGGTATGTCATCTTAAGTAGGATAAGATTTTTTTCTTCTGAATTAGTTGCATAAAATACAAGTATTTTTTTCCCAGGAACTTGGTTATTGATTAGTAATTCATAGAACCCCTTGGATTGGGGTGTAATTTTAATTTGTTATAAATGCAATTATCCGCATACACCTGTACGTGATGATATAATATGCGTGTGGCATGGACAGGGTAGGAAATGTGAGAATATCAATGTGCTTAACTAGGAGGAACCTGTTTCAGTAAATATAAAGGAGTATAAGTTTATTTAAAGTGTAAAAGGATCCCACTTCTCAGTTTTATGGTGATATAATGATATCGGAGATTAGCTCTTAGTTTCTGTTCAGAGTAGTATGATAGGGGGATTTAAGGTTATTGGGGTAGTATAATTTGAGTAAGCAGTAATGTAAGTTGGTTTGATAAATCTGCCGGTGGCTCTCAATTGCAAGGTTTTAATTCCCTGAGAACAAAGTTTGTTTTATAGCTTTAGTTTGTAAAGACGGAGGAATGGACATAAAAAAGTGGCCCATTCATGGAAAATGATTGCTGGGAGATTCTGGCAGATTGAAAAATCTGCCATAAAATTATTTGGGCAATTTGTAGAGTGAGAAGAATGAAAAAATATGGAAGCTATTTCTACGGGACCACGTCTAGATCCTGTGACCACAGTCACAAGGCATTGATCTTATCAGCAGATGAGCATTGCAGGAGTTGAGGATGAGGTTATAGGATGTTAACACTCAACAGTAACTGCTATAAGAAAGAATTCGGATTAGCATTGTTAAGTAAATATTGGCATCTACAAGAACTATGGTCTTGTGCAAATAGATTATAATTCAAATGCAGTTATGCATTTTGTACTTCCTTATGCCCATTTAGGACTCCAAGCATCCCAATGTCTTTTTTCGCATAATTTTTCATGCCATGTCTCCATATCTTGGTTGACACACTAAATAATGGAATTAAGCACATGAGCTTATAATTTTATATAAACTGATAGGTAATATCCTGATGTTAGTTCTGTGAAAGATGGGTAGATTATAGCCAAAGACAAGCAGTTATGCTTGTTCAAGTTACTTTACTATCTATTACTGTGTGAGTTTATTCTCTCTTTAAATATATGCCGATCTTGTAGAAAAATAATCACAACAGGGGAAAAAAGTATTAAGGAAACCTTTTGTGGGTGCCAAATTTTAAACCTGTTTATCTGGGAGTGATAGTTCAGCTTTTAAACCGCTTTCAATGAATATCTGAAAGGAAAATAATATATCCTCCTACAAATTCTCCGACACCATAAGAAAAGTAACATGTGTCACAAAGTGATAACTTGTTTATTAATAATTGGTTTACAAGTGACATATATCACCTTCGTCCAGTGTCGGGGGATTTGGTAGGAGAATATATCATTACTTTATCTGCCAAGCTCATGGGGAGAGATCACTTGTGATAGAAGTGCAAAAGGATTAAGAAAGGAGCCCCCACCCTTGGGTACTGTTCTATTATACAACCTACATAACAAAATATTTATACCGGAATTCTTTTGCCTGATCATATCAGTATTTCTTGCAATGAATACAGGCTCTAGATCTTATGCAGTTGTGTTCTTTTGGCATTTTTTTGCACCCTCGTTTCATACCAACCTGCATGGAGTATATTTATACTTGACACTAGTTGTAAGATATCTTTTAATTGATCTGTTTCTGACATCCATGTATGCATTGTTTAGTTAAGATTTCCTTATTTGATTGAATGTTCTTTTGTTTGTGATATTATTATGGAATGACAAATTCATACTTCTTTTCACCTTCATTATCATACAGGGAGGAGGTTCTTTGAGGAACTGGATAGAGATGGCGATGGCCAAGTAACTCTGGAAGATCTAGAAATTGCAATGAGAAGGAGAAAGCTTCCACGAAGATATGCTACAGAATTTATGAGCCGTGCTAGAAGTCACTTATTTTCTAGGTCTTTTGGTTGGAAACAGTTCTTATCATTGGTAGAGCAGAAGGAGACAACAATTCTTCGTGCATATACTTCTCTGTGTCTAAGCAAGTCAGGGACACTCAAAAAGAGTGAAATATTGGAATCACTAAAGAATGCAGGACTCCCTGCAAATGAAGACAATGCAGTTGCTATGATGCGATTTCTGAATGCAGACACAGAAGAATCTATTTCATATGGACATTTTCGCAATTTCATGCTTCTGCTTCCTTCTGACCGTCTTCAAGAGGATCCTAGGTATAATAAATATGGTCATTTGATAGATTTTTCTTCTTTCATATATTAGATAAAAATTCCATCTTTAATCCTTTTGAATTTGTATTATTATTTTTTACTTTCATTTTTATCCGGTAACTGCCATTACTATCTTATCGAACTTTGATATCTGTTGGTTTTTATATCTTTCAGTAACACAGTTATTCAACTCTGTTTTATGCCTAATTTAATTGTACATTTTACAGTAGACAATGGCATCATGATTTCTTTTGTTACAGGAAATGAAATTTAATATCAATAATATTGATAACGATCAATAAGTTATTCTTCAAAACAGGAAAATCAAAAAGGAACATTAAGTAGCCATCAGCAAAAAATGTGCGCATAAACTAATCATCACGAAGAGACATCTTTAAAGATGCGCGTGTTTCATTCCAACCAAATGCATCTAAGATTTGCATAAACTGCACATTCCCACAAAACCTTTTTTTTATAATGAACAATAAAAAGCTGCTCCTACGTAGAACATGCTTAGTGCACACAAAAAGCTCCCAAAATATTGCTCTTTAGGGAAGTGGCTATCTTAAAATGCAAGCTGATTATACATTATTTTGCTGCTTTGTTTTATTTGTTTAGAATGATAGCCAGCATATGCAATTAAAGTAAAGCTAAGAGATTAGAGATAATGCAGAAGTGTCGTAGTTTGTACTATAATTTCCTTTTTGTCTCAATTATCATAAGCAATAAATGTTTAATGTCCACCATGTTTGTAACTATTGTTGTTATGGTTAATTCAGGAGTATTTGGTTTGAAGCTGCTACTGTGGTTGCCTTTCCACCACCTGTTGAAATTCCTGCGGGAAGTGTTCTAAGATCTGCATTGGCAGGTGGTCTATCGTGTGCTCTGTCCTGCGCTTTACTCTATCCAGTTGATTCAATAAAGGTAATTTCTTTAACTTAACGTTTTTTTTAATTTCTAATGATTTAATATTGTCTGCTTATGCATTGTGCTGACCCTACCTAGTGGGATTAAGGCTTGATTGTTGTCTGCTTATGTACTGCTCATAATTTCATATTGCTCTAATAGCTGTCGAACTCTCTTATTTTTTGTTCCGTTGAGAGGCCTCATTGTTGCCTTGTTTGGTATGTTAGACTCGAGTACAAGCATCGACCATGTCCTTCCCTGAAATCATTGCCCAGGTGCCACAGATTGGAGCACGGGGTTTATACAGGGGCTCAATCCCTGCAATACTTGGACAGTTTTCAAGGTTTTTTATCTGGCCCCTCTTTATTTCTTCCCTCCCACCTTCCTTTCTCTTGAAGCATTATAAGTGGGAAAAGGATAGTGTTTTTTTCCCCTTTTTAGCTTATGCCAGTTTATTATAATGCAGCCATGGCCTGAGAACTGGGATATTTGAAGCGAGTAAATTGGTGTTGATAAACTTTGCTCCAACACTACCAGAACTCCAGGTAATTGTAAACCTATGTGCCATTATTTATATTTTGTGCTATGCCTGATTATGTTTTCCTCTCTCTCATTTTCCTTGCTCACTGTTTGGAATGCAGAATACATAAATGAATTGCCCGATTTCCCTAGCACCCATCTAATTATGCATATGCCCTTGTTTTGCCCCATCAAATCAATCTTTCAGATCTTCTGCATTGTATAATTAGGTTTTAGTTAAAGCTGTTGCATTGCATATCCAGCTCCATATTTTTTATCAAAATAACTTGAATGATTTAATCAAGGTGCCCATATCTAATATTAATATTTTGTATATATAAAAATTCATATTTTCAATTAAGATGTAAATACTTTGACTTCCACCTCTATTTTTTTGATATCTGGTTAACAATAGGTTCACATGTTGTTTAGTCAATTCTGATTTGTCATTTTTTATTTTATTATTTATAGGCTCTGATTTGTTGTTACTTTTTTAAAATGTGTAAGCTTCACATATTGACATTTATGTAGGTACAATCTATAGCATCATTTTGTAGCACATTTTTGGGAACAGCTGTGCGGATTCCCTGTGAGGTGTTAAAGCAGCGGTTGCAGGCTGGTCTTTTTGACAATGCGGGTGAGGCTTTAGTTGCAACTTGGCAGCAGGATGGTCTTCGGGGATTCTTTCGCGGAACTGGAGCTACCCTTTGTCGTGAGGTTCCATTTTATGTTGCTGGCATGGGGCTTTATGCTGAATCTAAAAAGGTATGTAATTTTCATGATCCTGCATGCCTTTTTGTGTCCGTCAAGAGCCTTGAGTTTGCTGGTGGAATTTACTTAAATACTTGTGCATGATAAATTTAAAACTTGTGCATATATATGATAGTAGATGTATATATTCATCCAAATTAAGAAGACTTACCTTCCAGTAAGCTGGGCAGGATTATATAATACAATTATGGCTGTTCCACATTGAGATGTTACTGTGTTATGAATGCTAGGGCATCCAAAAACTACTAGGAAGGGAACTGGAAGCATGGGAAACAATTGCAGTTGGAGCTTTATCCGGTGGCTTGGCTGCTGTTGTCACGACACCGTTCGATGTGATGAAAACTAGAATGATGACTGCACAGGGTCGGTCTGTGTCAATGACAGTAATAGCCTTTTCTATACTCCGGCATGAGGGACCCCTTGGCTTGTTTAAAGGAGCAATACCCAGATTCTTTTGGATTGCTCCTCTAGGTGCCATGAATTTTGCAGGTTATGAGTTAGCCAAGAAAGCTATGAATGAAAATAAAGAGCAAGCTGGTAAGGGAAGCACTTCAGAATAGTGTATAGCTGCAACCCCATGGGATTGTGTCATGCATCAACAACCTAAAGGTCACATGGAGTTTTTTGTACCCCCTTTGAGATTATTGCACCTCATGCCTGGATTTTCAATCTGCTGACCATTCATGTTCTCAAATACTCGTTTTCTTTCCTTTATTCATTTTTGTTCTTTTTTTGGTCTGCCATTTGTAGCAGCACAAATTTTTTCATAAAATGTAAGAAAAAAACATGTTGTACCGCACTTGGAAACTAAAAAGGTTCAATTGATTTCTTCATCTATTGTACAGATTTTTACTCTTCAGAATCTTTTAGCTTTTACCTACTCTTCCGAATCTTTCACATTTATGAAATTCACACTGGTATTTTTTATTTTTTTGTTGCATCCTTTACCGTTTCTGTAATCTCTATTTTACAGGATTAACCTAAAACGACTTATCTCCATCAGGTGGCTGCATGAAAATTTAGCTTTTATGTTCAATTTTTGATAATAGGTTTCTAATCTATCAAAACTAGTAATTGATGATATTTAGTTTTTGACGCCAAAACTAAACCATAAGTGTAAGGAGGTGGAGCTCTATAAAAAACTAAACAATGTTCTTGCCACATTTTCAGATTGAGAAGAACCTGAAGGTGCTTGGTGATTCGATTAAACTGAATAGCAATAAATCTTTATTACCCAGGTAAACATAGTTTATTAAGAAAACAGGAAACGTCATTCTTTCTGAAATTGTATCTGCACAGAAACCATAAGGCAGCAGTTTCTTGACAACAAAAGACACGTTTGCAAATGAAGTAACTACAGGACCACCAAAATTAAGACAGCTCTGAAATTGGGTATACAAGAACCCTGAACTTAAAATGAGAACTGAGTTAGGAATAAATAAATTGAGTTATTATTATTATTAAACCAGCAACGCAAACATCAACTGGTGAAGTTGTGATGTTTTACTACACTTGGAAGTTTTGAATAATCAATAGCCCCAGTAGTCATTCCTGATCTCATCATCAAACTTCTTCTTCAGCTCTGGATGCTTTTCAAAGTACTCATCTGCTGTCATGGTACTGAGCTTTTTCTGTAAAAATAAATAATAGTGTAAGAGATTTTTAAATTTTATTATACTAAAAAATACATGAGGTCATTCTTCCCATTACCTTCAACTCCTGTACATCAGCAATTTCCTTTTCCAAACACTCAGACTCCTTCCAAGATTTCTGCTCCGCTTCCTTAAGCTCAACTAACTGCAATCAGAAAACACAGCACACAATTCTAAGTGTGCAACATATTTGACTGAGAGAATTAAACAAAAAAACTAAGAAGTTGGCACAAAGGTTCTTACTAGCGCATCAAATTTAGGCTTATATTGAGGAGTAACATTGTCAACAAACTTGGGGACCTCTATGCCTGCACAAAATTGTTGCACAAAACATTAGAAGTTGAATTGCTGGTATGCAAAAACAGTAAAAAAAAGTGGCTTGCCATATACACACACATACAACACATACACATGCAGGAGTTCAGCGTGATTTTCAATAATAAACAATCTTTTGTCTGATATGAATTCAGATTCCAGACCCATTCTACATTATCAAACTATAACAGAAAACCAAAATGAGGCTGGACTACTACTTTGCAATTTATATTGCAGAAACAAAAAAATACCTCTGACCTTATTTTGGCCAATAGATAAATTCAAAATTTGAAAGGAAGCAGCAGAATATTGCCTATGACGTCTACGAGATTCCTTTTTCAATTTGGGATATAACAAATAAACAGTTAAAACATAAGAAAATCAATTAACAGGAGAAGCAACCAAAAATTTGAATATTAAAATCCAACTTGGAGTGTCTTATCATCTTCCTAGCTGCACCCCTCCAATGCTTTAACCTATATATTGCTGACTAACTTGAATTTCCAAATATTTCTAGACCCTTACCACCATCAAAATTTTATTTCTAGATTGTTTTCTTTTCAAAAGAAATGCAATATCTTGAATTGTTGAAGTAAAACCAAGATATATTCATTGACTTGCACATAAAACCAAAATTGTTCAACAAAATGGACATAAATCTCTGAAGTGAAAGATAAAAACAAGTTCTTAACTAGAATCAATTTCAATAACCTGTAGCAGTACCATAAAAAAACAAATAGAAAAGAAAACATACTGTCATAGTGCTCCTTGTACATATCCACCAAACGATTTCCAATTCCTTTTCTATAATAATCCCAGTCTATGGGCTCAGGCTCCTGCATCATGTAAAAATGATTAAGCACAAAACCAGATTCAAATTTAAAAAAAAATTGATTAACTAAAAACCTGAAATATACATAAAGAAATTTCAAGAAGCCTCTAATTAATTGAAAATAAGATCTGATATCGAAGTACTCAACAAAGTGTTACATATGATAGAAAACAATTGAAAATCGGGTCGAAAAAGTAGTATAATCTGAACCTGGCATCTTAATTACATGATCCGAATCGTAAATACAACACGGTTGAAAATAAAAGAACGAAAATATGAATAATATATAGAAAAAGGAAAGGGGAAGTTACCTGATTGAATTTGGTTTGGAGTTGAGAATTAACCTCATCAAAAGCACGACGGAGATTAGAGAATTCCTTGCGAGCCTCATCTGATACAAGAATTTTCGCCATTCCATCCCAATCGATGCTCTTACCAGCCTTGAATGCTACATCTGTCACTTTCTTCACTGTTCCGCTCATTTTCGTTTTCTCTGATTCCAACACACAATAACATATGAATGAATGCTATGTCACTTCATTGATTCTACCATGGGCCCGGTTCAATGTGGACCGGCCCATATTCCTCTTTTCTTTTCCAATACATGAAGCCCAACGGAATAATATTATTATTCAAATTGGTAATGTTGCACACCTAACGAGACTCAAGTCTAAAAAAATGAATGTGGATGGATTTGAGAGAGAATTGGAATTTGGAAACTAAATAAGTCTCAATAAATGGAACATGACAAGTTTAATAAACTATCACTTAAAAGACTTGTAAGCAATGTTTTGAGTAAATATATCACGTCCTATTAATATTATTATTGATGGTTTTGAAATTTTCTATTTCTCTTTTCTATTTCCAAAAAAAATATCAAGTGTCATTATTGGGTTGTAAGACTTATACCGAAGCATTCATAAATTATTTTCCATAGAATTGACTAAAACTTTTAAACTTCTCTCAAGCATTAGAGAGAGTGAAAATAACACTTTTGATTCGAATGCATGTTATAGATGGATGAAAGTAAGAAAAACGACTAGTAGTTTCATCACGTCAATTCTTGCGTCAAGGAGTCCTAACGCCAAAAGTTCAAAGTCGATATCAATTTATAGAATCAGAAAGCCATATTACTATCCCATTTCAACACATGAAGACAGATTGATGGAGATTCTATCATCATTCATCAACTTACACTAAAACTGCTCAATACCACAACATATATGTTTTAAGTCAAAATATGTATGCATTATCATTATATCATTCGTTAAAATTAAAGTAATAAAAATGAATGATGAGCAATCGATTGATTGTGCATAAATCTTTACATTGATAATATGTCTATATATTTAACTTCCTTTGCTTTCCTATGGGATATTTTTTTGGTCTCCACCCTAGCGATGTTAGATAGACACTGCTCATGTAATAGATGGACTTTGGTAATTAAAATCTTCTTTGCGATTATTAATTAATTGTTTTAGTCATATTGTTCTAATTTAAGATCAAATCTCATATTCAATAGGAGATAAATAATTAGTATACTTTAAAAACCTGTGAAATTAATACATGTTAGTGATATGTCAATAATGATTATAATTGTAAGTATTATATGAAAACTCATGTTATCAATATTCATGTTGAAGTGAATTTCTTTTCTATCAAACCCAAGTTATTATTTGTTTACATTCATATTTCTAAAAACAATCATGCTAATGTTTTGTTTTTCTTTGTATATAGGTTGCTTGATTACTGATAATCTCCTCGAAAGGTCAACAGGGGAAAACAATGATGAAGACTGTCTTACACGATGTCTAGAAGCACGACCTAGAAATTTCTCTTCACATTCCCTGCCCAACTACACTGTAATAGTTCATTTTCACACATAATTCAACATTAGATATATTATAAATTAATAATATGATTCTTTATTATATGTGTGTATATATATAGTTACTTGCTAACTTAAACAATTATAGGTACTAGTCGTCCTTCAATGATGAGCCGGGGTAGATTATATATGATAAATATAGTGGAGATATCACTAACTATACATAATCAAAATTACTTAAAAGCGAGATAATTACTTAAAAAATATATCTCTTTGAGTCTCAATCTTGTGGCCATTAACTCACATGTCACTTATATGAATCTTTATATACATTATGACATGTGATACAAATATATTAAACAATGATGATTTCAACTTATTTTTCAATAAAATAATTTTAAAATTAAATTAATAAAATGGATCTGTTTTCTCTTTATTATTCTAGTTCTAGAATCTCTACAATAGGAGAGGATGTGAAATCATGTTATAGACCAAATCATTAATAATGTGAAAGATATGCATAAGCATGCACAAATCCAATTTTTTCACAAAAAGCTCCATCCATAAATGTTAGGCATTAATGAAGTTTTGATGAGAAAAAAACAAGGCTATAGGCTGCTAAATGACATATAGAAAAACAAAGAATTGGGGGTCATCAAATTTTGTCAGGTAATGAAAAATGTTCCACTTATCTCTTTCAGATTCTACTATGTTTACAAAATTTCATTTTCTAAGGTGGAAGCATTTGACCAAGGCCGAATGACATAAATGCAGTTGCTAGACTTGGCAACTCGGTAAGCACGCATGAGAGAAAAATGAAATAATTATAACAAAGCAATAAATCAAAGAACAAGAGTGCACAAATTGCGTAATGATTCCTTATACGTAATGAAAAGATGTAATTTGTCACGTCTCACTTGTATATAACATATATTTGTATTATATAATCTTCGAAGAACTTGGTAAGGTTCAAGTGTCTGGTCGATTTTATTATCATCTTGGTTCATTGATTCAAGCCATGCCAAAATATACAACATGTACAAATTCAAGCCATCTATATCAACATGCCAATTAAATGTGGTTGAGCCTAACTCACCTCAAAAAATATTGAGGATTGTTTAAGCCTTATAAAGTCCATATTTGACTAGTACCCATCTTATAAGAGATCTCAATATATATATAACAAATCTTGAGTCTCTAATCCTAGCATTTGAAGTTGAGTTACTAGCCTAATGGTGTCGATCTTATTTCTCATCAATCAAACGAACCATATAGTAATAAACCAAATCATTTTCCAAAATTTACCTACCTTAAATTTCATTTGTCAATTTAAAGAAGAAAAATTAGGTGAACTAAACAGTGGCACATCTGTTTCAAAGATATGCTGACTCAAACTAATAGTACTCATTTTCTTCTTCTGTTACCCTTTTCTCACTTAAATCATTATTACACTGGAGAAGACCATAATTAACTGTATTTTATTCTTTTCCTCATTGTCAATTTTTTGGCTCATGAAATGACTAATAATATAGTAGCAAGCACCAATGACCCATATCTACCATATTTATGTTTATCTCATAGACAAGTGAAACTTTTGTCCAATCTTATGGTATAGATCTATGATATAGGAATAAGTTAATGTTTATCTCATAGATATAATATCTAATTAAGGAAAGATATATAGAAATAATTAGTTTCATGTCCATAGAGGCTCCCAAGCAGAGCCAAAATCTGTGTCATCTAAGAAGCAGTTCATATCATCATCATCATTAGGTTGAGGCTGAAGCATGTTCTGGTCTTGTGATTGACCCATTTCCATGCAAATTAGTGCAACTAAATTAGCTTGTTGGCATTGCATGTTGACTACCTCAGCTTGTGCTTTTGCTAGTTGTGCTTGTAGCTCACTAACTTGCTTTTGAAGTTGGCATATTGCACCTGCACACCCATACACTGGGTCTCTGATCCTAGCATTTGCTTCATATACCATGCTGCTTACTGCATCTTCTCTTTGTGATTCTGGTAGTTCCTGAACATTAATCCAAAACTATTGTTATTAACTACAAACTCAACTAGAATTGGAGAATTAGGGGAGAGAAAATTGGGCATGAACATTGAATAAAAATACGTACAGTACAAATGTTGTGACAGTTTTGCTAACCTCAATAATAATGACTTTGTCCAAAAATTTAACGACTTTATTTAAAGACTAAAAAACGTCACATCTGAATCAATTGAATACATTATTATTTACTATAATGAAACTTTTAATTTTTTGATTCTTTAATTATTGTAATCCTTAGGAAAAACTAATATTCCAAATGTGGGTACCTACTTTTGACCTATGATCCCATATAGTGGTAACACAACAGGGAAAACCAAGTGAAAGAAGGGATAGTTCTGCATAAAATTGATGTGTTAGGAAGTTAGAACACAACCCATGATCATGTTCATCAGTTAGGTATGCCCCCAGCTACCTTTTCCTTCCCCTTTTGACCAAAACCGATAATTTTGTTTCTATGAAATAATCAGAGAAAACTTAACTAATTTTTTGTCTTCTTTCAAGTATATGTCTTGCCCTTGAAGTGTGAAATGGTGACACACGCACAGGAACAAAGGGATTGTGTTTCTTTGAACATTCAAACAGGGACACTAAATTTTTAAAATTAGAAATCCTGAAATTAAGTTAGATATATAAATAAATGTATAGGGTGTAGTGCAGTGTTAAAAAGTTGATGTTGAAATAATAAAAAAGAAAGAATGCAGAGAAAGTGGTAGAGTTTACCTGCAAGAACTTGATGATGTTACTTGCTCCAAAGACTCTATGAGCAATGGTAAACTTGAGTGGATCAGTAGGAGGAAAGTAAGGAGCCAAGACACACTTATCCACACACCTCCGGCGGAGAATCTTGCAGGCAGCACAAGGGCTAACCACCACAAGTGGTGGAGGAGGAGGAGGAGGCATAGCTGATGTTGGAGGAGATTGAGAAGGTGAAAGTGAATGAGATAGTGAAGGAGGTGAAGAAGATGAAGATGGAGGAGAGTTAGAATAATTTGAAAGCATGGTGCTGGGGAAATGGTTTATCATTTGGGTTGATGGAGGAGGAGTTGTTGTGCTTTTCATCATTTTTTGTCTTTTGAGACAGAGGAAAACAGAGAGAGGATTGAATAGATGATGTTTTTGCCTTTGGTAGAGCACAAAAACTAGCAGGGTTTAGTGGCTATATATATAGAGAGGAAAACAGCATGATGGGTCAGACTGGCTGATTCAATTAATAAAAGTAAACATCACCATATATTTTTTAATAAGGTCATATCGAGTATACAAAAGAAAAATATTTTGATATTTGTTCAGGCTATCCTTCACATGTTTGTATAATTTGAGTTGTAATATTATTCCATATGGACAATAGTATAAACCAATCACGTTTTGCCATATTTAAGAGAGTAAATTAAATCAAACAATTTAAAAATAAATAAAAGAAAATGAATTGAATGAACAATTCTAGAATTACAAGAACAAAAATTCTAAACCGGTAAAAAAGAAGATAAAATGATACATAAAAATTCATAATGGTATAACAAAGTAGAGTGTGGGGTCGATAATGATTTCTTCTAAATAAAATTGCCTACCAAGATGGAATATATCTAATCTTTTTTACTAATGTTTCATAATTAGTTACCTGATTATAACAAGATATATAAATGGATTTTGTTTTTGTAAGACTTAGAAAGAGTACTATCATGTGTAATATCTAGTTTATTTGACAGAAAATTAACTTATTTGATAGTGTTAAAGTGACATTTGGAAGAAGAAGAATTAGTTGAACTTATCTTATGGTATAAGCACTTATAAAAAAAGTTTGAGAGAGCTTAAAAAATAGCTCATGCCAAAATATAAGCTCTGATTAAGCACAAATGACACTTCTATGAAATACAACTTAGGTACCGGTTGTTTATGTGAGCATTTTCATGTGTTTTCACCAAAAGTTCTAATGCACTTAAGACACTTTCTGAACTTTCAATTATTATTAACTTTTCAGTGAATGAAGAGGAAGTGGATATGGAAATCAACACATTATTTAAAGTTTTGGAGTATCATTTGTTTAATAGTAATTTGATCTATTTATCTAGTCACAAATGATATCATAAATCTTCAACTCAACTTGACATTTGTGCATTTGTGCAGTAGGTTGTAGAAGCATCAAATCAAATGTGAAGTCATGACTTGAATTGTTAGAAAAAGGGGAAGACCAATGTTATACTATGACTGGATTATACTTACAAATCCCTCACAAATACATGATTTAAATTCAATTCCTTTGCCAACCACACCTCCTTGTTTTTGTTTTTTAATTCTCGCATCCTTGCCTCTAATATTGTGCACCTTAGTATTTAATTTATTAATAAAATTTTCTTTTGCCAATATATGATAGAGAATGGGAAGCCACAAGAAAACCTATTTTTTCTTTCCTTTGTTCCTAAAGTTATGTTTATGTACTTAATTTTAGATTTTCCAAAATTTCATGATAAAGAAGTGAATGTATTGTTATTGTTGGTAAATTATGGATTGAAATATGCACATGGTATGCCCTATATACATATGAAAACATTGTCATTAAGGGGCTTTGACATGCTTTCCCCTTAATTCAATGCATGCCATATAGTATATGTAGATGCTGAGATGCATGCAATAATAGCACATGCAGTTGCCTGATCAGCTTTCAAACAAATGGGAAACAACCATATATATATATATATATATGTGTGTGTGTGTGTGTACATGCACAATTAGAAACACAAGAACATAATCCATTATGCAATGAATCAGATGAAGAAGAGAAGTCGTCCATGCCAGTTTGCAGTTTGGGTAGATGGAAAAAAAGACACCTATTTTGTTCAGCTTACAAAGTTTTAACATGTTTCTCTTACTAACCCTAATGCATTTCCTGATCTAGAAAAAACATGAAATTTTGCTATTAGAAAAGGGGAGCAAATATATAATCACTGATTTTGTCTAATATATTTCTCTCCATAAATTCGGCTAGGTTCAGTTTTAATGTTCTCGATCTGTCTACATGTAATCAAATCCTAACGAGTTACCTTATTTTTGTTTTTTCCCCTTCAGATTTTGAATATAAGATATAGAAAAGAAGAAACTAGAAACTTGGTTCTGTGAGTCTAGACTATGAATTTCAAAGTCAAGAAAACAAAACATACATATCTTACTGTACAGTAACCAAACATTTTAATGTGACACATGACTAATACTTTACTAAATAACATGTTTTCATTGAAATAAAACTAAGGTTTCTATGACATGGCCTCAATAACAAGTTCTCACATTAGTTAAAAGTCAATAAAACATGCATCATATTCAATCTAATGCTCTTTATGTATGTAAGTTCATCTCCCCCGACCCTTATACTAGATTTTGGATAATATTTGAGTAGCTTTATATAATCTTAGTTCAAAATGGACAATTTGGTCTCCACTTACCAAAACAGTAAGGGACTTTTGGAGTTCAAAAAACTGATACAGTAATAGTTGTTTTGGTTCCCTTCATATGGTATCCAATTTCATGTACATAGAATCCGTTCCCAACTTTGGAAGCATGGCACTGTTGTGATACAGATACAGTAGCTACAAACCCATGACTATTTTGGGGACTATGCCTTGTAAATTAAGTTAAGCAATTTTTGGATATGGGGGGAGAGAACAGCTTAACAGGTATAGTAGTTGCCCTATATAGTTAGGACTGTTTGTCTTTTGAAACATACTGTCACATTTGAACCAAACCTTCCATTTCTCACGTGATAAATATATAATCTAATCCGTCTTCTTACTCTGAAATGTTATGAAATAATAAGTGGCAACGTGTTATATATTGGTACAACAATCACATGATATCTCAAAACATTTCCAGATTAATAAAAACATGAAATGTAAATTAGAATAATTAAATATTTATTATTTTTATGTTTTTGTTTTAATATTATTGTGTCAAGATATAATTTAAAATATTATTTGAGACAATATATCTTATTATTATATAGATGTTGGACCGGTGTAATGGCTGGACAACAATCTCTATGAAATGATTATTTCAACTTGGTTTTTTATATCCGTGTGTGTTAAAATATTTCATAAGATGTTCAAATATTTGAAAGAAAAAAAAGTTAATTTAAATTGCTTATATATATATATGAATTGATTATATTTATATTTATATATATATATATGAATTGATTCGAGAATAATAAAACTCATAAATCGACTTTCTTAATCATGTTCTATAACAAATGCTCAGTTAACATTGATGATTAATTTAGTGTTGTCCTATTATATATAATCAATTAGAGATTTTGGTTATGGTTGCCGAATATTTGTGCTATAGGCTTATAGCTGTAAGTCTGTAATCTTTTTCAGATTGGTACGTCTTTGAACCATTTACTTTGTATTTAGTCTATGGACTGATTCTGTCTTCCTTCTTGTATTTTGTTGGAATAAAATTTTACTTATAAAAAAAATAAAAACATTAATAATTGTTCCATGTATAAGAATTATATGTTAATGCATGTGTGTTTATAAAAAAAATTGGATATTAAAATGTGTCGACTAAAAAAGAGAGTACAAAAGCTAAGGCCTTTGTGGGGCACCAACATTCAATTTTGTGTAAAGAACCTCCAAGTGCCCAAGCTCGTGGAAATGAAGTGCGAGAAAATAAATTTTTTGACTAGAGGAAATAGAATAACAAAATCATCATGACTTAAATATATAAAGAAGTCCAGAAGATTGCGACATTTGAAGCAAATTATTCCTTCCTTGATATGTTACATTTTCCCTTAAGTTGAAAAAACAAACAAGTTAGTAACATGGTTTTGTATTTCAGGATTAAGAGATTATTTATCTTGTTATTCCACACTCTTCTCTCTAGGCTTCGTGAGTTTTTCCACAGTTTAAGGCTTTTATTTAGTCCATCTCCACTACTTTGAAGTTTTTGGTCTTTATAGTTTAAATGAAGGTCAGTATTACATATATGTGGAATTTGTTTTCCTTAAGTAGTAGTATTGACATTCAATTTTATTGGATGTTTAAAAAGTTTTTGAATTTTTATAATACTTCTAATATGATATTGCCTAGAAAAATTGCGCCAAATATGCCTTGAAAATATATATGATCATGATACTGAGGTTTCTTAAACAATATATATTACAACATTTTGATGTGAAATAAAATATAATAAAATAAGTAGATTGTTATATTATTGTAAAAAAATAGATTATATAAATTGTATGATGAGTTTCCGACAAACCAGTAAATAAATAGCCATAAAGTTGTGCACATTGAAGCTGGGCCCTATTCTTTAGTCCTAATATATCAATTAAGGTTTATCAATTTCCAATACTGGTAGATGAAACTGTCTCCTACTAGACAAACACTTCTTAAGATTCATCACAAATTAAAATTACAAAAAAGTAACCCCACTGAAAGTATTTTAAAATAGGAGAAATTATTATATAGTTCACTAATGCCAATTAAATCTTCATCATTAATTTGAAATTAGTTATTAATGCATTACCAATGAGGAATATTTAATTTGGACCATTAATCTTACTTCTTACCTTATATAATGAGTAACATTTTTACAATTAAATCAGACTACTTACTTTAAAAAACATATTCTGGTTGCTTGATAATAAAAAGAAAGTCAAGAAAAGGATAAAGAACCACGAGGGGATATATATATATCAAGTCACCAATGCTGACTAATATATGTTTTACAAATCTAATCTCCCACTTATACAACAAACTTTATTTCATTTCGATAATATTTTTTAGATAATGTTTTACACTACCACTTATTATTAATTATGCATTACCATATCACGAAAGAGTGTTAATGGAATAACTAAGTTCACACACAATTTCAAACATTCAAAGGTCCAGTAATGCAAATTTCAATGTAAAAATCTTCGTGGGATAAAAAATAATATTGGAGTCCATCATAAGTCACGTCTTATTAATTATATATTACACCATTTACACTTGAATTCAATTTATGGAAAACTGTTTTGTTTCCATACGACATTCCATATATGCTAAATCATCATTCCTGATCTTATAGCTTTTTATAATCGGCTAATTAATAATGCTTTGAAAAAATCATCAATAATTCTCAATCTGACATCTTTGTTTTCAAGTAGCAGACATACTTTTTTATTTTATATTTTATATTTTATTTTTAATATTATGTATAGCAGCTGTATTTTATAAGGAGGAATATCAATGTTTTGAATCTATAAGGAGAGAGTGAGAGACCATTAAGAAAAAATTTATACTTCCTAGTCAGTCAAGCCTAGTTAGAAAGTTACATATATGCCACAAATGTCAAAAATTATCTGAGCACTAATTCCAACTTTATTACCTAAATAAGATTAACAAAATAGAAAATTCAATAGAAATGTTCTAGAATATATTACATTTTAAGCAGAGGGCGACTATAATTAATAGAGGAAACCTACTTAAAAGCAGCTTTTCAACGTCATCATGAGTATAATGACTTAAACATAACACATCAACATTCCTCATTACTATTACTTGTTCCTAGAATATATCATCAATTATATTTCGTCCAATAAAATTATGACACACATTTAAAAATAACACATAAATTTAATTATCTTTTATATTATTTAATTTTTTTAATAAGTGTCACAATTTTATTAGATGAGAACAAAGTTTCGGACACACTTATGGGACATGCCATTCTAACCAACATTCCTCTATACCAATTAATTTGATCTTGATATCAACCAAACATTTAATACTAATTACTAAAATAATTAATGAGACAACATGCATGATCAATGGTATATTTGATTAACAACTACTTCTACTACTTAGATGCAATTCATGATAATTGTTCTCCAACTATACAGTGGTAGAACGGTACCATAACTTATATATAGTCACTTTCAGAAAGAAAGAAAAAACATTGTGATTCCATTTGTTCTTTGAAGAAGTGACACTTTTATTGGACTTTGATACATACATAGCAGCATAGCAATATTGCAAGAAAACTGGCTTCCAATATTTGTGGGTTTAACAGAAAAAGTTCTACGCGTCATTGCTTAGTTGGACTTATTCATTCAGCTTCCTCACACGTTTTCTATGTTGTCACAGATATAGTTTTACTTTTAGTTTAGATTAGTGTTACCTCTTATTATTCGTGAAAAATATCGACCTTTTTTTAGGAAGAAATTAAAGCCAGTTACCATGAGCTAATTAAAGATCGACCATTCCAAATAAACGACATGGTTATAAAGTTTGGCGTGATGTTGAATCAAATTAATTAGCCCAAATTAGTGGAAAATCACTAACTACAAAGATCTTTATTCCTTATAAAATTATTAACAGACTATTACAAACAACATTTTCTATATTGGGTGTGCTTTTTTTATTTAAAAACTTAAAAAGATTGTGGAGTTTTGTAATGTACACCGATAAACTTTGATCAGTGCTAATATAGATTCAATTTCATGGTAAACACTGAGCATTTTGATTCATGATCTACTACTATTAAGTTTTATAAGATATACATTATTTATAATCTCAAATTATATTTTGAATGAGAGAATACCGACACATATATGATTCACCATATCCTATCACAGCCTCTTTTTAGTTTTCTGGTGAAAATATCCTAATATCACGTTAGGGCAAAAGCTATAATTAATAATTTTTTGGACAAATGCAGTTTCCCTTTCAGGTAAGAGTGTAATTTTAGACCAATATTTAAAATTTGACAATTTCTCTTACAACAAATCATGTTATATTCATCTCTCATTTATTTATTCATTTTTATTGAAAATAACTTATCAAAATAACATTTTTCATCATGCATGTAACAAAGAATCAAACACACTATATATATATAAATCTTATAGAGAATTATTTTCTTTTTAATTTCACAAAATTTGCAGCCTATACCACTATGAGCATGTCAGGATAGCACTTGTGTATAATAGCTCTACCCCATTTCAACTAATCAACTTGTAACTGAGGATGATATCCCATATTTCCATTATCTCAATCTCTTTTCATACTTTAAATATTGCCCCATGCATTCTGGTTTTCTCCAGAAATTATCCAACCATAACATTTTGAAGCAAAAGAACAATATATATATATATATATTGTACACATAAACACATTTCGTCATTATCACATGAATCATACATTATTATTTTGTGTAATTTTGGCCATAATTATCATGCATGATCATGGTGTTGGGTCACGACTATGATTAACGTAGAACATTTGATAATGATTATGATGTTTAAAGTAGAAAAATGATTGCCATTTGATGATGTCAGTGTCAGGTCAAACAATAAGACATTGTAGCTCAAAATGATTATTAAAAAGGGGTTTCTCAAGTGGGAGTGAAGTTTTGTAACTAAAACTACAAGGAAGGTGTCCCCAGTTTGACAATTTATAGATTCTCTAGGTACAGAAAGTGAATATTATTCTCACTCATAATCTCACCCTCTCCATATGAATAATGATAGCTTCAAAATTATCTTAGCTTATGCCTCAGTAGGGCAAATTAAAAGGCAGAATCTAAAACATATACCATTTAAAGAAAACATGCACAGTAAAAAGTATGAAATGATTTTCTTTGGAAATGGTTTTAATATCTTTTAATGTTGTGGGTTAAAATTATGAATATATTATATATGTGTTATTAGTGTAAAGATTTATATATATTTAGTATGTTATTTATCATTCATTGGCATTACTTTTTTTATCCATTTATTTTCTCTCTCGAATGATTAATATCCTAAGTTATGTATATCTCATGCATTTAGGTTTCTCAATACTAAAACCATAGTGAATAATTCGACAATACTTAGCTTCAAATGAATATCAAAAGTCAAAACCACAAGCGAACAATTAAAAGTGGAATAAAATGCTTCTAGTCGAGAGGAACAATCATAAAGTGAAAACTTAAAGATTTTCATTCATGAAGTTACTCATAGTAAACTTAAGTTGTTATTGACCTTGCTTATGAATAATTTTTATTTGAATATCTGATGACAATCTTTATTTTGTACATTGCAATAGAAGTAAGTTCTTTTTTGATGAATCACAAAGCTAAAGTAATATCATATATATTTTTCAGCTCACTCATACTAATTTTGTTTTATAAACCAAGGCATGGTCCATATTTTATTCTTGTTGTAGTAAGAAACATGAACTTCCTCTATTAATTTTGGGAGTTAAACTTTAGTGTTCCTTACTATATATGTACACACTGAAAAAATAAAAATAAATAAATAAATAAATAAGCGGTACCAAAAATCAAACTGTGCCTTATAGTTTTATCTTATCATAAACAAAAGGGGTGGAGAGAGAAAATTGTTATTTCAAACTACAAATTTAGAATGATTCCCGACATTGTATTAAGTGCCTTTTTTTCCTTTCTTAGAAAGGAAGGAAGTGAACCTGAATCATTGTTGGTTTAAAGAAGATGCTAAAGTTAATCAAATTTGCAAGCTAGAAAGCCCAATATTCTGGGTTTGTGGTTGATGATTCAAGATTTGTGTTAGATTACTGGGTCCAAATATTATATTCCATGGGAATCTTTTCTAATAATAGCAATTTGTGAGCCCCAAAAGAAGTATTGTATATAGAATTTGGCCCCTCTTTTTATTTTTTTACCCATTAAAGTTTACCATACCTCTTCAAAGGCCTTACTAATCCACCAACTCTGTAATAAAAATCATGAAGAGAAACAATTAAATAAATAGAAAAAGGTAAAGAACATAATTGGGTTGGTTCAAAACAAGAGAATCAATCAATTCCCATATACCACAACATAATTGGCAAAAAAACAGAAAATAGAGTATGATGCTATTTCTCCTTTTAAATAGGATTTCATTGTCCTCAGCTTATTCATATTGAATATTTTTTTTGTATTACTAACTATTTTAATATCCCCTCAGTTTATGGATAACTAACTAATTTTTTTCCCGATATATGGTTGCTCATTCTAACCAGTGTTTCTCAAAAGACATCTTACGCCACTAGATCAATGCATTGTTAATAAACGAAGAAGAAAATCTGACGATATTAGTTGAGGCAAAAAGTTGAGTAACTATATAAGTGAAGCATTTCTAATAATATACTGCTTTCAATGATATAGCAGCAAATACTTGGATTGAAGTGAAAATTGCTAAATGGATACATTAAATTCAGAAAAAGCATACACAAATGGTGAACCTGTTAGGTAAGAAGTAAGAACATATAGGTCATGGAAGCCAAAAGTCAATGTCATTAAACAAGCACAAGACCAAACTGCTGAAAAGGGTTTCATATGTTAAAAGAATACTGTTGGATTTAGCAAACTACTATGCCATTAATCATTTTAATCGCTTTGTGGTATTTGATTTATAAAATCAATTAGTGCCACCACTAAACTCAGAAGGAAAGAAAAACATATGCCGAGGCAGATTATCAAAGCATTAGATACATAAGAGTCTTTAACATCAATAAACTACAAAAAACTGTTGTCTACTTCTGTTACAATAGCATTCTTGGTAAAAGAAAGGTTGATAAAACTCATAGGAAATGTTCATTGGATTTGTGAAGAGTAAAACTTTCACACTTGACCTATGTTCTATATAAAGAACCCAATGCTTTCTGTTTTCGTCCCTATTAATAATAAACCTTACTAATACCTATAGATCAATGGGTGGAATACATTCCTTTAATGAAGAATGTCTCATATTTTTGCTTCTTACTGATAATCCCAAGCAACAAGTTGGAATTAATAGCATGGAACTAAAAACATATGAACATATCTGTCTTTTCTATTATTTGGGAAAGGCATGATTCCACCAGTCTCAGCAGCAACTATTTTACACAAGCTAAACTTTCAATGAAGCCTTGTCAAGAATGGTGCAGTGTACTCTGAAACAACAATACCTCTCACCTTCTAAGTGCTTTTCTATTCCTTTTGTACTATTTAACTATTGCTCAATCTTTTCAGCATGTCCAAGAAGATGATCTTTTAATCAATGGCTTCATCTGCCTATCTTCTTCTAGGGAAATCATCCCCAGGTGTGAGGGGTCCTCCAGCATCATCTTTGCCACCAGATAGCCTGCAATAGACCATGTTTGGTATTTTCTTGCCTGTTTGCCAATATATCTCCCAAGCTTACCATCATAATATTCAGGCCACCCATCCTTCAGTAAACGACTCTCAGCAAGCTCGATTGCACGTCTTGCAATTTGTGGTCGCCCCGTTTTGATGCAAGCAGCTGTTACTAGCCAAAGGAGCACTGCACTCAACCAAGTAGCAAAGTCAAAAAATAAAACCATAAGAACTGTATGTTTATAAAAAAAATTATTCATAACATATTGGAAGAATTATCAAGAATGCTTCTGGTACACAGTTCAGACTATCATTAAGTCAAAAAATATGAATACTAATGATAGAAAAAATTTGTCCAGATTTTGACAGTGCTTTCACATATAAATATGATGCCATTTACAACATCATTAATATTCAAATATGGCATCATACAAATTCCTCCATTTAGCTTCAAGTGGGCAAACTTTAAATGCAGTGCAGTATTTTCAAATGGTCAAACCTAGTGGAAGCATCTTCTGAAAAAGGCCAATCATATCTGAGCACACTTTGAGGTGCTCTCCTAAAAAACATTTACAGACCTATATGCTATGCGTGAAATGGTGTCATAGGCATAGCCAGCAAATTCATCTGGACAAGATAAAAATACATGGGCTAATAACAGAACTTTGTTCAAGTTCGATATAATATTAAGATGTTGGTGGGATGATCTAAACATATATGTATTAAGGAGGAACGGAAAAAATCCCTTCTTCAAATGGAAATATCTCCTATATTTATAAAACATTTAAGTACATAACTACATTTTACTAAGAAGCACTTCTTATGAAGATGATTTAAAACTGTGCATTGTGAATTATGTATAAATGCTATCAAAGTAACAAGTAATTTGCTTCAAGACCAAATTAAATATATGTACACTGTTGTAAGGGAAAAGTAAAGACTAACTTTGTTGAATGTATGGTAGAAGGGGATTTCTATCAAATTAAACCTGAGCCAATAACCTCATCCTAGAACATTAATCAGCTTATCCATAGGGGGGAAACTTAAGGCCTGAACTCATGCCAACATCAAGGGTTCAACATGCATTCTATCGATCAGACTTATGAGTCACTTTGGTTTTAGTACCATCCTGCGAGAAAGTAGGTTAGGATTCCCTAATTTTGATGTGCATTTTGGGAAACTAAAGGAGAGAAGCACAACTTTCAATGCATGCTATGTCTCCTTTCTTTTCCAAAGTGGAAAGTGACTAAGGTTTGGTGTACGTTTAAGTTGTGCAAACATAAAAAAACATTTCCGAAGATGCTATCCTGATTCCAGCCCACACCCCATGGTAAATTCAGCTTAAATTCCTAAGTAAGATGAAAGAAAGGGAGAACCTGGCCAAGATCCTCCATTATGGTAACTCCATCTGGTATTTTTGGGATCACAACCAGTAACAATTCGCCACTCGTGGCTCTCTATTGCAGGATAAGATATTTTTATGGGCATTTCTCCAACCAGCTCATCCCAGCGAGCTTCAATAAGATCCATGATAGCCATTGATTGCTCTGAAGTTGCTAGAGAAGATAGAATTGCAACACAGTTGCCTAAAGCAAACCATCGAAAATCCATCCGGGCTGGACTGACATTTCCAATAAAGTAGCCACCACGTGTTGGCATAAAGTCAAACACCCATTCTGGGATTGAATCAGGAATAACGTTAAACTTATTTACTGCAGTATGTGAATACTCCTCAGTCTTATATCGATAAATGTCATTTAGTTGTTGGAAGTCGAGCCAAAAATAACTACGCATGTGATAACTTAGTGCATGCAAACGCTTCGCAATACGCTCTACACATTCTTTTCCTGCTGCATCGTCCTGTTTCAGCATTGCCAAAGCACATCTTAATGCCATGAAGAAAAGTGCTTGAATCTCTATAGGATAGCCATAAATTCCCTGCAGAAAAAAGAAAGAAAGAAATGATTAATAAAATATGCAAGTTCTTCCAAATAACCTAAATATATGAGTGAATGTGAAACCCTATGTCCTTGAAGTTAGAAATAAATAATAAAATATGCAAGTTCTTCCAAATAACCTAAATATATGAGTTAATGTGAAACCCTATCTCCATGGACTTGGAATCTACATATGATAAACAACAGTGGAATAAGAGCAAGACTTGTAACAACAAATCTAATTGCACTAGCATCGCCTTGCACTACAAAATGGCCAGCTTTGTAAATGGAGTAAAACAAACACCATCCGTATATAAAAAAAGAAGCAACTTTATTTTATCAACATACTAAGAAACAACTGCAAAGTATGCCTTACCATTCTTCGATCAATCATGGAGCATCCATCAGCACAAAGCAGAGTTGGGAATGTATTAAATCCCTCAGACAAACATAGAGTCAATATTAGCTTCATTCCCTTTTGACAGTCTGGTGATTCAGCCAGAGATAAATCCCCTGTAGACTTTGTGTAAGCACGAAGCAAAATGATCCACCAGAATCCAGAGTCAACAGGAGCAACTCTTCCAATCGCACTTTCACCAAAATCTGCAATTAGAGTATCAGTTTTCCGAACAGGATCATGAAGGACTTTGAAGCTAGCCGGCATAACACCTTCACCAAGCTTAAATCGATCTATTCTTTTTTCCCACCCCTGAAGATGCAGTGTCTTTAATAAGAAGTTCTTAACTATTTCTGGTTCACCATTCATCAAAAAGGCTAGAGCACTTGGCACAAAATCTCGAACAAAAACCTAGAAAAGAAAACATATCAATAAATATCATACCAATTCTTAGCTGTCCTCTTTTGATGTGTAACAGTAGAAAGATTGAGGTTTGTCCGGGGTCCCACTAACACAACCCCAGAGTTCCTTCTGATAATCAACAAAAAAATAAAGACAGAAACAATCCATTATGCATGTTTAGCAAGAAACACAAGGCATATCAAAACTAAAGTATATACAAGCCCACTTTCTCCAAGTACTAAAAGAATAGCTGACAAAGTCCAGGAAATTATGGCTTGTGAGAGAACCCAAGGTGCTGAAAACTGTTGGTAGTAAATACTATCTTTTAATATTTTTTAAAAAGTATATTTTATTAATCCCGTTTGAGTTTTCTCTTCTCCACTTCGTTATTTGCTTAGCTATTTTACCTACACTCGTCTAAAAATTGTAATTTCCAAAAAAGGAAGTTGTGTGTTAAACAAATGGCTTCGCCGACTTTATCAAACATCCAACAACCACAATATTCATTTTTTTAATTCATTTCTGTTCATTTTCAATCAAATATGTATTAATGTGTAACACCTCTGTTTAACGTGTTTTAGTAGTATCATTAGAATCATTACATCCAAAGTTGTAGATTAATAACTAAAGTCCAAGCATTCACTGTCATGCCTCATGTTGTTGCAGATCATGTGTCTAGTAAAAGTTGTAATCACACTCAAATTGTTGATGTTTCATGTTCAACAACTGATTTTCTTCCCATTGCTCACAGGTTCCAAAAAAATTGTCCACATCCCGAAAACTGTGATTATGACATTTCGGTGTTGATTAAGGAACTCACCTGATCATAGTTTAGAACTTCCTCCGACTGATGATCAACAGCTGCAATAGTGCCAACTGGTTGACCTCTGAAATGGACTAGAGATTTTCGGAGGGATTCCCATGCATCAGCAACCATAGGGTGAGGCTCAAATGAATTCCGTGTAGACGAGGCAGGTGTGTTAAAACCAGATCTTCCTCCGGGTGAATACGTGTCATAATTATCCAAGCCCACTCTAGAAAAACTAGCTGACATCTCACTAAATGACCTCTCATCAAACGATCTCTTCCTCTCTATGTTCAACCGGTGCCTGTCAAATAGACGTGACGGATCAAAATCATCCATCTCAGAGATAGAGCAGTGCGAGCCGACTTTCCGAAGTCCTAAAGGTCCATCCATTTTATTCACTTCTCTAGTACCGAAATGAATATATCAAAATTAATGCTACCTGCAGACAGAAAATTAATAATTCTCCAATGTCAAATACAAAACTGAAACGAACACATTTCTAATGCTCAAATTAGTAAAAACAAAATACAAATAGAACAAAACTAACGATCCAACTTTTGATTAAGCTTCATAATTGGGAACAAAGTGAAAACACTGAAACAAAAACCAAACAACATTCAATGTATTTTCAACAAAACATCTTCAACCTACAAACAGCATCACAATTAAAATGATTCAATTGATTAAAACCAGTTATACTCTACACGGCCCAGTTTCGAATATTAAGCTCCAGAAATGGGAACAAAGTGGAAGAAAAAACAAACACCTTAGTGCATATTTGACAAAATAAAAAATCTTCAATAATTTCCAACCGTATCATCAAATTTGAAGGATATAATGTAACAACAGAGCAACAAATAACACATGAAATGAAAAACAAATAAGAAAAAAAAAGCGAGGCAAAAAAGTGCTAACAACACAGACAAATTCGGAAAGTGTTAAGTAGGAATGAGAGCAATTGGAGAATAAAGAGAAATAAAGACAGATATGGGAAGGATAATGAGAAGTGAAAGGAGGAGAAGGGGAGAACCTGAAGAAAAGGGGAGAGGAAAAAAGGATGAAATTCTCGAAAGCTGATATTTATAGCGAAAGAAGAAATCTACCAAACCAGTTTGGTTTCTTTGTAACACAATCAATGTGTTCGGTTAGTTCGATGTTAGAGTGATTACCGGGAACAGCCTGTCGCAGTATGAGGGGATATTTATAATTAACTAATTAGGTATTAAGAGTAGGAGTAAGTTATCTCTGTCACACAATAACTATATTCCCCTCACCTATTCTTAAATTCAGAAATACAAAATGATATTTGATTTGCTATGCATAGTTGCCTTAGTAAAAATATTATTAATAACATAAATTAAATACATTAATAATAAATGTCCCCGTTGATAATGGATAACTGTTAATCGTAAAGCACAGAAATTGACAAAAAAATGGTTTGGCTATTAGGGAAGTGGAATTACAGGATCAAGAAACAGTTTAGGAACTGATTAATAGAGTAAGCTAGTCTATCGACCATAATTAAACGTGTCTTCTCTTTATTTATAATTTATAATCAGCATGCTATGAATATTAATATAACCTACTATATTTCTTGGATACGCGGGTAAGCATGAATCATGGAAAACTATACATTTTACATTAAACAATTGGCCATGGAAAAAGAAAGGTAGCATAATGATATATTATTTTGTTCGAATAGTGAAAGATATATGGTCAGGCCTGAGTTGGAAATCTTATCCATCAGAACTCAAATCAATTCCTGTTTACAAAGGCAATCATATGGTAGAAAGTGGGGACTTTGACAACCATATAGAGAAATAAAACGTGGACATTTTGTTTCAAAAGGATTTGGTTGAGTAGTTGGCTCTAGCTACCCTCACTTGGTGTCTTTCCTTGAATTGAAAGGTTCAACAAAAGTGGTCCCATTTTGAATTTCATGCTTAAGTAAGTCTCACATCATTATGCATTTCATTATAATTACCCGTATGCAACGACTAGTTTTGTTGGTTGTTGTGGGTGTGTGATGGAGGCATGATGTGTCCTCCTACCACACCATAGGGCCCAACCTAATTTACTAAGCCAGATAAGTCTTAATAATATTAAGTTGGGTAGATAGACTATTTAGGTCAACGTCAGATTTTGTATGCTGCAAGGTTCTAAATGTCCTTTTCTTTTTCTTCTCTCTCTATCTGTAATGAAAGCAATAAATTATAATTGATTAGGTGGGGCCGTGGGGGGTTTGATGAACATCCGAACGTCGCCTGCAGCTGTTGCTCAATGCTCACTCAAGTTTAACAATGGAAAATGGATTTTATGTCTGCACTTTTACATGGAAAAATGACAAATTACTAGCATTTTTGTTTATTTAGATTAGGAAAATAATATATCATCCTATACCATAAGAAAACTAACATGTCACAAAGTAAAATTTTGTTTACTAATAATAAGAATATAATAGGAAGATATATGATTACTCTAAATTGCTAGATCACAAGGTTGAAAATCAGAGGCTGTGTTGAATACCGGGTTCCGTGTGTACCCTAAGGACAAACCCAGTGTAAAGGTATTCCTAGAATTTGGGTTGAACCTCAAGGATACAAAAACAAACAAGGATTCAAATTGACATCCTCATATTTGGAGTGTTAGGACGAATAAACAATTTATCCAAAAAATGATCCATGTAAATGAATCCATATATAAATGACATTTTCGGGAGTCCCAAAATGATCCATGTAGATAAATCCACATATAAATGACATTTCCCGGAGCTCCCAAAATGTGTTGGATTCTCATGGAAACGGCAAATTTTGGATGTGTGAAGACTTCTGTGTCATTCTACCCTCTTTATTGTTAAATCAATGGTATTTTTTGAAAAATCAATCGTACTCCTAAGGATATTTCATATCAACCAAACATTGAAAGAAAACTAACATATACATCACATTATCAAGCATCACATTCCCTCGAATGTGCTCAAAATCATGTCAACTACCAAACACCTAAAGGAAAAGAAAGAGTTACAGCTTTCTTGGATCTATTCATTCAACCTTGATCTCTGAGACAATAGCACACATTCAATTAAATCGGTAAAGCCATTTTAAAGTGAATAACATGCCACAGCTAGAACTTCATTGCCCATTGATGACCTTGAATAAGTCAATGGTCCCTATCACTTTATGTCATTGAACAACCACCTTTGAATTCTATCAAAATTATAACCATCAGTTTTGGCTGTGTAGCATTGCTCGAAAGTGAAATATTGGGTAGTTTTGAAAACCAAACAAATGCAGAAAGAATCGTTCACCAGAGAAAACCAGTTTTAAACAAATACCAATACAGACAAAAGAAAGCATCAAGAAATCTGTACTTAATTTCCGTGTTCAACCTACAGAAGTAAACAGGGATTGATCATTAAATTCATAAACACCAACCTACATGAATAACGAAGTACATAGGTACATATAAAACAGTGGTTTTGCTTAAAGCATACGCACTCCATTTCTACGGATAAGGAAATAGTACATAGGTTCACCAAAACAATGGTTTTGCTTAAAGCATATGCATTGCGCCAAAGCATTTTCCATTAAGACCTATGAGTCTATGACTTCTATTTTTAAGTTTAAAGTAATTTCTGACAGACCTTTTGAAATATTAGTAAGATGGGTATGTGATTGGGCTACTTCTCTCATAGCGGCGTGACCTAGAATGGCTAATGCTATCTGATGTTCCACCAAAAGCTCTCCGACTGTATTCATAATTGTTAGTAGTGTGGTGAGATCCATACCCACTAGATTGGTCAGTCACACGAAGAGGAGGAACTGGCATGGGATTTAAAAAAAGAAAAGGGAGTTGTTCAGCAATCGACTATGTTTATACAAGAATATTATTAGATCAATGAAACGCCAATTTAGATAAATTAAAAAGAGTAATTGAAGCAGCTTAGCAAATAAATACATTACCTTGGGAATGATTCACAGAATAATCTGAAAACCGGTCAGGAGTTGATAGTCTATTGGAGTGTGGAAAATTTTCTGAGTTATTTATAGGCATTGGGTAAGGCCTTGGTCGCTGAGAAGAATTTGATGTGGGTGTAATAGCAGTAGAACCTTTAGAGGTAGTTTTGTCTTTCCCAGATATCTGTTTATTAGCAGACTGTACATTTCATTAACGAAGCCCGAAACTAGGACAGAAATCTAAAACTTCAATTAATATTTATTACATGGATCTGCAATCCAACATATGGAACCCTGCTACATGATGTCCCACGGAATAGATAGATGCATCCAAAAAATTGAAAAAGATGCACACTTCTATTATAAAGCTATAGCCAATATGCTCATAGAGCATATGAACTTCCAATCAACAATTGCAAATAAAGATTAAAAAATATCCAGCTCTCAACAGGTGGAAAGCATAGATGTCAAGAACGCACCGCAAACTTCAGTGTTCTGTTGTAGAGTGTCACAAGGCCTGAGAAAAGCCTGACAGCATAGTCTGCGATCTCCTCGGTTTCATATTCTGCAAAGGCAAAACCTTTTGGTTTATCTGTTTCCTTATCTTTAGGAATGTGCAAATCTACCACTCGTCCTGCCTGAATCAGGATATCATACAAGACCCTGTCTGTCACCCTCTCATCCAGATTACCTGAGACAAATACATATAATGTAATCAGCACCTAAATGTAGATGCCCATATTCTCTATACTGAACAGGTAGCCCAAAAGCCCTTTAAACTTTGTTTTTGGCCAAATAATAAAAGTCTCAATAAACCATAAATCCATAATAATTAAGTATAATATAAACCCCAGATAAACATATGAATATAAATATGTGTTTTGCATATTTCACTTTCAAAATAACTCCATACATACAGACGAAATCATCCCCTATTGAAAGAGACACAGATCTTCAACATTAATCCGCTTCAACATATCTTGATACAACGACCGAAAAGTTTTTTTCTTCCTCCTAATTAAATAAACTTCAAATAACTTATACTACAACACAAAACCAGAAAATTACCATAAGGTAAAAGTGACAAAAGCATACCAAAAGAATTACCAATGAAAAAGGAACCTCCACTGCAACATCTTGTCACATTGGAGAACATATTACATATATCTGTAATTTTGCTTCAAATAACAGGTCAGTGACATTGACAATGGGTATTAAATGTTGCATTCTTGTATTAACCAGAGAGGTAATTGAATCGTATAAATGTATAGTTGAGATTCTGAGACTACCAATTACTTTGTGGAAAAAAAAGTCCAAGGAAATATTCCTATCACGTGCAGAAATTATCATAAAAAATACACACAATAACTCCCTCATGGTAACTTCCAAAAATTATCTCACTACAGTGTGAGATAAAAAAGGATGCATTCAGGTAAGAAATTTGACTCTTTCTCTAAGAAAAATAAGTAATGTTACAAAAAAAACCAACAAGAAACAAGTTATGTAAGAGAAAAAGTTCAAAGGATCATTTAAGCTGAAAAAATGAAAGAATAAAACACAGTGCTTACCAATGTAAACAGTGCAATTTGAGTTCCCAGACATAGCTGTATCAAGATCAGATGTAAAACCCTACCACAATAGGACGTTGTACAAAGGAGGAACCTCAGTTCAGGACAGGAAGACAATCAGTAGCAAAGAATGTACCAGAACCTAAAATAAAGGAATCCAAATAGTTTGTGTCAATGTTTTAGACACTCGGTATTTAATGTGTGCAACAGTGTATATATATAGTTTGGATAAACAAAACGACTTTGGTCATTGCAGCAGACTGAGACTGAAGCAAGAATTATGATGAATATAACAAGATATAGTTTTCAGAATCTTTTCTCAGCAGTTTCAAAAATTAATTCACAAATCCCTAAATAAAAATAACTATTCTGAATCTGATTTATGAAAAATGCAAAATAGAGACAGTTGATCAATTCTTTCCTTGTTATACTTTCTTAGCTGCATATTACAACTGCTTGACAACTTCAAATTAACTCAACTAGCTAGTAATACATAACTTTAATGTTCAACTTCAACCTAATAAAGTTTCTGTGCACTAAAACTATCGAAACTGGCAAAAACATCCTAATATCAATGCCTTAGTCAAACTCACAGTATCATCAGAAGACACTACAATCGTAAATAAATGAATGAATAAGTAAATTGAAAATCAATCAACGAGCGAAATACACGATGGAAATGCTTTAAGCAATGCAACAGAAATTGAAAGGTGAAAATACCTAAGAACTTAGGAATACGATTGTGAGAATGAATAACGCAATAAAAGTCATGCAAGCGATACAAATGGGAATTAGGGTTAGGGGTTAGGGAACGATACTTACAGTGGATTTTACCTTCCCGTGTTATTTCATTTACCCAATCTCGTAATAAAAGCTCGGTGTTACTCTATAACTATAAGTGCCAATATTTCATAAAGATTAGAGTTTGTTGAGGATAATATTATAGTTGATACATTATGGAAAAGTATATTAAAAATCCTTAAATTTTATCTCTTTATTATTTTTATCTTTAATTATCCCTTAAATTTTAGTAAGTGACGAAATTGATCATTCATAAATTATAAATATGTCAACAATGAAATAGTTATTATTACTTATTACTTATTATAATAGAAGCGCAACAATACATGTTAGTCAATATTCAAATTTTATATTACATAAATTTTATTTCAGGAATTAACATGATTTAAATTAATGTAAATAGATACTCCTCAAGATAAAAGTACGAGAGGAGACTTGTCATGCCATAATTAGTTTTATGTTGAGAAACTATTTTATAATAAGATAATGATAGATGACAATAATAACATAACGGGCATGCAAAAATATAGATAACAAAAACAGTTGCAACTCTTTGTAAGAATGTGTGTAACATAGATTATGATACTCATATATATGCTTGTAGATTCATAAATATTATATATATATATATAAACAATTAGCGATTTACATTATATAATTTAATATTAGAGAGTCATGAATACTCATTATCCAAGTGTATACATGCAAATATTTGTGATTATGAACATGAGTCACCCACATATAATAGATAGATAATCTAATATTAGAAAGTTTGAACTAAAAGAATGCTATACAAATAAGAAAAAACGAATTAGGGTAGGAAAGGAAAGAGTTAAGTTTGGATGAGAATAAAATAAAATATTAAACCAAATGTATTTTATGGTTTTGAAGTAATTTCATTCCTTTCAATAAAAGTGCAAATCTTATTTACTCATCCAATTTAAAAATTAGAACATCATTAATATTCAAATATGGCATCATACAAATTCCTCCATTTAGCTTCAAATCTAAAGCATGATAAGAGTTTAAAAATTAAATACAATAAATATTTATATTTGATGGTCCAAATAATCATTAATTATGTCCTCACGTATAGTTTGTTAATAAGAGGGGCTTGAGATGACATATTACACAGAACCACGTGGTAGCTTCACATGGGTTACTCACTCTCCACCGTAAGCTCCGTCTGAGTTTTCTTAAATAATTCATTCATTCATTTTCATTCTACTCTCTGGATCATACAAAATCCATGGATTCCGAAGCTTCGAGTGCGTACTTGCTATTACTCCAATCCTTATCTCAGATTCCAATTGATCATTATCTCATTGCCACCGCTTTTGCCATCATCGTTTATCTCTACAATTTCATCGAATGTCATTTCCTCGAAGACTTCTTTTCCGGATTCAGAGGTTCACCTGTTGAATTGACCTACAATTCATGTTCACAAATCTACCATGGCGTTGTTTCAAATTGCAAGATTCTTCACGGAAAGTATTTAGCCACACCGTGGCTTTCAACTCCTCATATTCAAACTTGTTTCTTGAACTTCTTCGGTAGGCCTCCCGTTTTCAATTACAAAAGGTATTTTTTATTTATTTTCATTCTTAATTTCTTCAATTCCTAATCAACACTTGTTATTGATTTCATCTAACAACAACTCTTTCAGACAACTATTTACTACTCCTGATGGTGGAACCCTTGCTTTGGACTGGCTAATGGCTTCTGATGGTAAATATTCAATTATCGTTATGTGTTTTCAACTTGCATACTTTAATTTGATAATGGAATTTCAAAGTTTACTGCTCTAAGATTTTCATGTTTAATCATTTCACAGTTTCTGGTGGTGCTGTCCGTACGGATAGTGTTGTTTCTGAACATGAATATACTCCTATTGTTGTAGTGATTCCTGGTCTAACTAGTGACTCTTCATCTGCTGTAAGTTAGATTTTTCTTTCTGCTTATGTCTCTGCCTAAATGTCAGTCTTATCTCCACCTACCATTTTTTTTTGGAATGGAGATCACATGTGTCTCAATCTAAATGTATACTTACTAAATGTTTTCTAGCGGTGGTAATTTGATTATGAAGAGCTAAAACCAAGAGGAAGTGAGCAAAGAACCATACCATGTTGACGTTTGATACATGCCTAATGTATTAATGCTAAAAAGAAAGACTGTTTCCCTCAACATTCCTAGTTGTGTGATATTTACTTTTTCTTTTGTTAGGCAACAGATATGCTAGGTGTTCCCTCACACCCTTTTGAAATGTCTATTAATTCCTATGGTCTCACTTTGTTTTATTAGGACATTCATTTATATCATAGTGTCATCTTACAGTTTATTTCCTTTTTTCTTTTCCCCCCTCTTGGTAGTATCTCAAACATCTTGCATATCATACAGCAAAGCGTGGATGGAATGTAATTGTCAGTAATCACCGAGGACTAGGAGGTGTTTCAATCACGGTGAGATTTTTTACAGGATGGAAATATCTAGACTAACAAGGCTGACACATTTTGAAGATATAGATTGGACGCTGTTGATATACATGAAGATCAGCATTCATATTTTACGTGCCCATAAGCGTCTAAATCAACCTGAAAAGGCTTAAGCTATTAGATGATGGTTTAAGACTGGTTAGATATCTCCAATAGATTGTAAGATTGTCATCTTACCAATCAATAAACAACAATAAAATTTAAGGTTAATAAATCAAATAAGCTCATGGCTAACACTAAGTGAAGGATGCTGAACTATTTGCATGTCAACAAAAAAGTTGTAGAAATAACCATTAGCTAAGAACCATAAAGATGTTAAGAAAGCCACTTCATAACACAGGATAGGCAGCAGCAGAAAATTGTCATTGGGGCATTCAGCCCCGTTGATCATAAAATGAAAAGAACTGACCATGGAAATTTCCGCTTTCCTTTTCATAGAAGAATAGGATTTTTATGAAAATCAATTCTGTCATCATGTTGTTCTGTAACTATTTTGTTATTTTCTTCCTCTTGTAATGCAACTTTCGTACTAAACCATTTCAGTCTGATTGCTTCTACAATGCTGGATGGACTGAGGATATCCGCACGGTGATTAATTATCTCCACAAAGAGCAACCCGAGACTACTTTATTTCTTGTTGGAACTAGTATTGGAGCTAACGTTCTGGTAAAATTTGTAGCTTGAGTCCTACGCATTCTAACAAAAAATATATTAACATTTCATGCTTAATCCAGTCTTATTTAGCTCATTTAATTGCTTGTTTGAAATGGTCTAAACCTATAATTTTCCATATAATAATCTATAAAAATTAAGTCCCAGTTATAGCAAAGACCAAGGAGCAACTTACTAAGTTATATCATTCGACATTTCTTGCTTCCACTCATTGAATGTGCTCTCATTTACGCCCCCTCCTAGTTGGAATTGATCAAAATTACCCAGTTCCTGGCACCGGCTAGCCTCACCTTTGATCAAAACTGATCTTTACTCATGGATATTAATGTTTCCACGTTCATATAGCTTTATATTACTTTTAGTTCAAGTGTTTGACATTTATTGCTTTTGCTTCACTTTTCTTAAATATGTTGTCTATTGGTTGGAGCCCAGCCATTCTCTCAGTTCATGTACTTTTTTTGACTCATTGCTTTAGCTCATTTTCTCTGCTTGCTTTGATTTTAAGTTCTGCATTGTAATGACCAATTTAGGGAACCCAAACATATACCAAATTCTATCAGGGAGGCACAATCATTTAAACATTAATTTCACTAATAATCTTGATTATATTACAAAACCATATCCCCTGTCTCTGTATAACAATTAAGATAATAAAATTGGGACAATATCATACTCATTCCTTGACTGTATCTTTCTGATAAACTCTAACTCCTCCATTTATGCTTAATTTTTTTAACCATACTTATGTTATTACCTTGAATCCTTGATACTTACTCTTATCAACTTTTCGAAGTATGGAACAACCTGGAATTATGCAATTGCTAACTTATTGTCACATTGCATTATTTATGTAAAGTGATTGGTTTTTTCGCTGCACTGTTTGATTTGAAAGATTCTTTGCAGATAAAATTTCTTGGTGAGGATGGTGAAAATATTCCTGTAGCTGGTGCTGTAGCTGTTTGCTCTCCTTGGGACCTTTTGGTTAGTGCTTTGATTTGAAAGTGAAAGTCTTTAACTTTTGCATTTCAAATAGTATTGATTAGTGTGTGTATCATGTTATGGAAAATCACCAAAAACTAATCTTTGCCTGAACTTGGACCCAATTTAATTTTTTATATATCCATTTGCAAAAAAATGTAAGGAAGAATTAAGAAATTGTCCAATACTTAAGGAACACTAAATAAAATTGTTGAATCCGTGTATTGTAATTCTGGAATAATAGTAACTTTTGTGATTGAGTAAATTGTTGGATAGTAAAGTCAATATGTCATTCTTACTTTGTCCCCAGAAAAGTTTAATCCTATTTTTGGTGTTATTGCAAGTGTTATCAAAGACTCAAGGTTATATTTGATATACAACTCATACCTTTCTCTATGTGTGCATGATATACAACTTCAGGAATGAAATGGATAAATTACAACATCTTTTTTGGTTTGGAATAGGGAAGGAAGATATTACTGAAAACATTAAAGATGCTTTTGGTTTGGAATAGTTTGAATATAATTGAAACAATTTTGAAGTTCGGTTCATGATGTACTTTTAGGCTTTTAGCATACAGGTTATATGTGCTTCAGGTTCAGAATTCTGTTTTTCTACAATTTCTTAGATATAATTGAAAGATCTTGACTGAGTTTCGCTACCAATTTAACATTACTGAATGTTTGAATTACTCTGTGTTTTGCCTCTTATTTTACCTCAACTGGAAATCATGTCACCTCTATATTGTTTGCAGATAGGTGACAGGTTTATAACTCGCAGGAGGGTGCAGAAATTTTATGATAGAGCACTTGCCGTTGGACTTCAAGGTTATGCAAAATTGTATGTGTATAACTTTCCAGTTGAGTCTAAAAATCTTGTTGATAAGCTCCTTATTTTTCATCTATTAAACATTTAATTTTCAGAAAAAAGATACCAATTTAGACGTTTTATTTTAAATCTCATGACTTAATGGGGACATGTAGTCTGAAGCAAAATCAAGAAGTTTCTCTATTATTCATAGGTTGATTTGATTTCAAAATTTCCCCAATATTCACTGCAGACACCAGCCTCTCTTTACTCGCCTTGCTAATTGGGAAGGGATAGAAAAGGTAGCCTTGCTCTCTGTAATTCCATATTCACGACTACTATTGATTGCATATTCCATATATATAAATAACAAAATCAATAACATCAATATGACTTCTTGCTATTCATTGCATTCTTAGATGTTGTGTGGCCCATATGATTGTATTACTTCAAGTTTCTAAATTTTAAGCAATGCTAAGTGCATACACGTTCTTCTGCTTTGCAGTCACTCTCTATTCGTGATTTTGATGACCATGCAACCCGCATTGTTGGGAAGTATGAGGTACTTATCTATCACCTATGATTCCAATCTCATGCTTTCTTTTCTTCTTGCTCTACCTCCTCTAAGTATACCAGTTACCTATAATTTTATTGTTTCCTTAGACTGTTGATACCTACTATAGACGCTGCAGCAGTTCTATTTATGTGCAATCTGTGTCACTTCCGCTTCTTTGTATTAGTGCTCTGGATGATCCTGTCTGTACCAGGGAAGCCATTCCTTGGGATGAATGCAGGTACGCTGTGTATTGTTTTATCTGGTTCTAATTAATTGGGTTTCTCCTGGATTACTCAGCATCAATTTTAGTGTGCTACATTTTTTATAGGGCAAATAAAAACATTGTGTTGGCTACTGTGAAACACGGAGGACATCTGGCCTTCTTTGAAGGAATAACTGCATCCAGCCTATGGTACTTGACTACTCTTGTTGCATCCAGCAATATTATTCATTTAGATTAAAATTTACTATATGTGTAGTTTTAATATTTCATTTTCATCAAATTTATTTATTGGGGGATTGATTAATTATTGCAACATTGTAGTATCATTGTCATTCCTTGTTTTCTGCTTTCAACTTTCAAGTGATTAACCATGATATCACCTAAATTTCATTAAGAACCCAGTAGTATAAAGATCTGACTCATTGGACAATTTCTTTCCTCGTGCAGGTGGGTAAGGGCTGTTAATGAATTCCTCAGCGTACTACACTCAAGCCAATATATGCATGTTCAGAAAAAGGTAAAAGACACTACCTCTGTCCCATGAAGATAGTAAAAATTTGTACTTAATATAGTACCAATTTTATATTACTTATTTTGTGTAATAACCGATAGGTTATCTTATTCATCCTTCACTGCTTCTGTTCTAATTGTGAATGCCAAACACGTTTTGGTATCATATAAAGGATTTACTTTGGGATTAGGGTAGAATAAGTTACTTTCTGCTTGGGGAAATAACGTAGAGCATTTGTGCTGGCTGAAACTGTTTTTTTCTCATTAATGGCAATGCAGATGTCTAAACCAAGCATACCAGTGCATTCATCAATTGATCAGGGCCCTTATGTTAACGTTACCGAAGACGGAATGGTAGCTGCATTGAACAAAGAGCCAACAATGGACAATGTGGAAGAATTACATGTAATACAGGATACTCATGAAATTCATGCCAGTGTTCCAGAGGAAAAGGTTAATGAACTAGATGAGCTTGTGACAAATGCAAAGAGTGATGATTCCTCTGGCGTTGCACAAACGTCTAGTGCAGATGATGGAATGGTTCTTGATGTAATAAAACCATTGAAAAGGTATGTAGGCCAATTATCTCGACAAAGTAGATGGTCCTTCTGGTTGCTGGTTTATATTGCTATCACTACAAGTTGGCCACTGGTCGGTTCAATGCTATATTTTGTGCTTGGGAAAAAAGTGAGGGATATTTTACTAGGTGGGTTGGGCAGAAGATAATTTGATTTTAGCAAATACTGTTGTTGTATTTGTCTGTGTAGATGGGTATGATGTACCACTTTCTTTGCCTTGTTATCAAGCAAAGTCTGCATATCTAAGCTTTTGGTGAAATTAAGTGGAACTTACCACAGGTTTTTATAGGAATGAATAAATGACATGGGTATATTCTAGATTTGGGTATGTGAGAGCATGTGTAGTAGAGGAAAATTGTTCTGGTGGTAGTTTGTTATAATCTGTAATTGTAGATGTACCACTTAAGTTGGAATAATGATAAGAGGTGAAAGTTGAGAGCATTTGCTTCCTTTTTATCTCCTTCACATAAGGACATGTCTCCATTAAAGGGAACAAATCCCTTTCCTTATCTTTTCTTGCAATTTCTCATACTGCCATACAACAAACGGAACCTGCAATTACAAAATATACTATGCTTTTTTACAGTACCTTTTTGGTAGTTTCATATGGATGAAGATAGATTACTATGGCCACTCACCATATGTTAAACACAATTAGAGTCAAATAGCTAAAATGTTACATTAAACAATCCACTTTCAGATTAACCCAACTTCAAAGGGAAGAAAATAGATTAGTTTTTGGTCCCCATGGATAGGAAGATTTTGTGTTTAGTCCTTGTTAGTCATTATGATTACTTTGGTCAGACTGAAATTAAAGATTTTGACATTTAGTCTTAATCTAAAATCTGTTGTTAAATGATGATGTTAATGATAGTATGTCATGTCGATTCAATCACGCCAATAGATGACACGAGTCTTCCACTTTTTCCAAAAACTTTACCTATAAAAAATTACAAGATAATAAATTTTAAAAAATAGTGTATTCTTTTTATTAAAGAAGTATGATTCATTATGAAAATAAATAGCATCTCATATGTATATAGTTAAACTAACTAGTAATCAATACAAGGGGCGACACAATATACAAAATTCTCACCTAATAAAGTATGAGATGGATGGATACACACAATAATGAGAGAGCCAAACTTTACAAGAATATGGAGCCTAAACAAAGTTATTAGACATATAAATATTTCTAAAAGGAAGTATAATTCTAGAAAATTAGTCTACAAATCGTTCTACATGCATATAAAAATAATGTGTTACAAAATAATATATTTGTTAATAATTAATTTATAAGTGACGTATTATATGTAGAATGATTTATAAATTAATTTTGTAGAAGAATTTGTCATTACATTTTTAAATATAATAACAGTTTCAAATTATATACTTAAACTGGTTATACAAAACAGAACTATAATTCTTTACATTTATTAATTAGTCAAGCGAGCATCATTGATGTTAACCAAGACAATGACATGATTGAATTAAACAACCTTAGATTATTTTGGAAAAATTAATAATACTTAATATTTATGGTCATTTCTCTTGTTTTTCTTCTCAGTTGCTTGGAGTGAAATATATTGTTTCTTAGTCCTGAGTAAATAAAACAATTGATAAATTTGGAGGAATTTTTATATAATCAAAGCTATTTTCTAATGGCTTTGTTTGATTCATGAAAAAAAAAACGAGATGAAAGAAAAATAGAAGGAATGAAAGTAGGGAAAAAGTAAAGTAATAGAAAATTGAGTGATTTTTTTAATTGTTTGGTTTGAAAGAAAAATGAAAGAAAACAAGTAGAAAGAAATAGTCTGAATATATCAAATGACATATATATCTTTATTACACATGATATAAAATAATTTTTAATCATTTGATTTGGTATATTAAATATATTTTTAGTAGTGATTAGGTAAATATATATTTTTGATAAATTAATAAGTATTTTATCTATGTATTGTTAGTGTAAATATTTATACATATTTAGTACATCATCCATAATTCATTTTGTATTAATTTTATTTAAGAGTCGGTCAATAATGATTAAAATGAATAATGAATTATATAATAACAGTGTAAAAAATTGTTACACCGTAATTGTATACATATTTTTCTTTAAATAATAAAATTTGAAATAATGAGAGTTGATTTTTTTAGAAAATTAGTCATAAAAAAATCATATTTGCAGAAATTATTTTTCTTTCTAATAATGAAGAGAAAAGTTTTATGCAGGCCGTATAGTAACTAATGGAAGGAAAAAAGGAAAAAAAAAGTGCAAATTGAGGAATATTAATATTCATTTAATTAATATGAGGAAAATTCCATAGACATGCCTTATTTTACTATTTGCATTAGTTACTAGTTATAAATAGCGAGTTGAGATCCTCTTGATTAATAGAGAGACAAGTGAATTCTAAAAATGAAAATGAAAAGACAATTCAAACATTCTATTATACATGTAATACTTTTTGTCTTTAAAATTAAGTGTGATAACCTCACTTACCTCTCCATTATTACGAAGAGCAAGAGATGTATTATTGAATAATAATATGATGATGATAAAATTGTCACCACTATAGGCTATAGCTATTAGTTTCTGTCCTCATCATCTGGTAGCTGAGTATGAAGGAGTATAATAGGAAATGAATGCATGAGAAAAATCATGGGCACAAAGGATCTCCAAGATAATTTGGCCATGTGTCATAACAAGGGCATTCTTGTCTGTTGCCAGAAGTGCCAGATGGAACACAATTACACTTTCCACAACAAAATATGCAATTAGTTAAGCAATCTTTGTCTGAAGACTTGCTGCATCTGAAGTTGCACTTCTCACCACACTCTGCAGTAGCACTACTATTATGTAACTATTTAATCAAAATCATTTTCAGTATCGATATCGAACAGAGGAATTACAACTAAAAAATAAACAAAATGAAATGACATTTATATCATTTTATGTAAACTGAGATGACACTTCTTATTCTAGGAAAAGATATTTGTTTGTAACTATTACAATTTCTCTGTCCATATCTATGTATCCATTTAACCACACAGCTACATATTATAGGATTAACACTACTGTATTAAACATTGCCTATATACATGCGTAATGTGTCATCCAATTTGCATTTTTTTTATACATCTTATCCCATTTTTGGGTACATAATCAGTTATTGTGAAAGTAAGCAACAAATTAAAATAAAAGATTTATATTTAATAATGGTAAAATGCTATTTCTCTTACCTATAGCAGCAGCCATAATGGGTTGATTTCCACCATTGATCTCTAACTGAAAATTTATTAATAATAAAAAGGTGAAAAGGAAAAGTAGCAATGCTAGCACGTACGGTATATAATGATGGTTCAAAAGTTATGTTGAGAAGATGGAGAAAGAAAAGGAACTAAGGGAGGAAATTACAAAAAAAATCAACATGAAATTCAACCCTTAATTACTTTAATTACCTCATGGATAAAGATAAAGCAGAGAATTGCCAAGATTAATGTGCATTTGGTGAAGGCCATTGTTACAATAAAATTTTATGGAACAGAATGGTGAAGCCTTGTCTATTTATACAGGAAAGGAATGATTGTTTTTTCTACCATGAGTCATCTGTGCCATGAAACAAAGGATCACCATCAATCATATACACGTGTACTTTCAAAGTTTTGACTAAGTCAATAAATTTATTTATGGGGAGGGATCCACCTACTCCAAGAAAGTGGAAAAAACTTACTCATCATCTTAGCCTGTACTCACCAATTCAAACCATTGGATTTTCTCAAGAATTAATGATCATGATGTGAGTATATTTTTTCCACTTACTCTTGCAGTAAGTAAATCTCTCTCATTTATTTATTATACTTATTTTATTATATATATATATATATATAATATTTAACCAATCACAAAACATTATCCAATTTGCATAATTTTAAACCGACTTTGAAAATTTGAGAGTCAATTGTATAAGCACATCATTCATCTATTATATATAAGAAAAAAATGTTCTTGCCACATCATCATGGACACATGTCAACTTCTCCTTGATTTTTTTGCCTCCAAAATTGGTCCATATTCTTATTATGTACCCTTACACATTGTATTAAAATTGGTCTATATATTTTATTTTATTTTAACAAATTATTACACAATGTTACTAATATATATATATATATATATATATATATATATATATATATATATATATATTTAATAAGAGTGATAATTATGTGGTTTTAAATATATGTAAAAATCAATTTGTCCCATGTGCGAGTAATATGTGTGTTCTTAACAATAGGGCAAAAAATATGGTTAAGAACAACTCTCTCACACAGGATAAAGACACATCACTTTATATAACCTCTCACATAGCATAAAAATACACTTATACTCATGATTCATTACTCAATATATTATTTAATAAGATATAATAATAATAACATTTAATATTATACTATATAAGAAAAAAGTTTCAACAATATTCATTTTCACATGTGTCACAGCCACATCCATTTTTTTCCGTCCAAAATTTATAGGCCATAATAATAAGAGAGAAGAAATAGTAATTACTAAAAGGAATACCTTATACTTGGCACTTGAATTTTTCAAGGGCAACTTTGTCATTACATAATGACTTTTTTAATATCATTGTAATATAAATTGTATGATATATTTTTATATGTATACATTTAATATTGTTGGAGATACTTTAGTCATTTCATCTCTACTCCATTCATATCATTTACGAGTAATATATGTGTTTTTAACTATTAAAATATACGAGTCACATGTTTGTTCTTAACAATACGAATGCATATGTAACATGTGTATTTTTAACCATGTGAATGTATAAGTAACATGTGTATTTTTAACCATGTGAATGTATAAGTAATATGTGTGTTATTGATCATGTGACAAAAAATATCGTCTCGTGTATATGCACGGGTAACTTGCTAGTTTGTATTAAAAGAATATCCTTATTACTAATATTGATCTATTCCTTAGCATTTGTTTGGTAGCATAGAGTTAGAGTTGAGAGAAAATAGTGAGAGAAAGAATGAAGAGAAATAGAGGTTTTCTCTCATTTGGTTATGAATATGGAAAGAGAAGAGAGAGTAACAAGAAAGGAAAGTGGAAGTTGGTGAGAAAGTGGAAGGATAGTATGATTTGATATCAAATATAAATAATGTCCTTCAATTATTTTCCCCTAAATTATTGTTTTTAAATACTAATAATATAAAACAACATTTTTGAATATATAATAAATCTCTTTAAAATTATAACTTTTATTTTTAGTTAATAATAAAACAACAATGTTTCATATCTTTTATTCATTTAGGGGTATTCTTGTCTTTTGAAATATAACATCATATTTATCTTCCCTTTCTTTTCTCCTTCTCTTATACTAAACATTATAAAAATCAACTATATTTATCTTTTATTTCTTCTCTTTCTCTCCACTCTCTTTCTATTTTCCTTTTCTCTTTTTATTTTCTTTGGACAACTAAATAAAGCCTTAGACTTGTTTAAATATTTTATTAGGTAAAATGATTTTTAATTATATAAAAATTAAGAGAGAAGAATCTTAATAGATGATGAAATTCAAGTGAGTGTTGAAGAGGAAAAGGTTAATGAAGTAGATGAGGTTGTGACCAATGCAAAAGTGATGATTCCTATGGCGTTGTACAAACGTCTAGTGCACACGATGATAGAAGGCTATTTTTTATTATTAATATTATTTAATGAAGTGATTCTCCTAATAATTCTTGATGGAAGACTAATACTCTAAGAGTAAGTGGAAAATGACTTACTCCACATTTTAATCATTCAATTTTGAAAAATCTAATGGTTTGAATTGGTAAGTACATCTAAATCATTGGATTTTTCAAGATTTGATGGTTAAAATGTGGAGTAAGTCATTTTTCCACTTACTCTTGGAGTATTACCCAAAAAATTAAGAATTAAGAATTAATGCCAAACATTTCAAATGATTATTTCTCTTGTTTTTCTTCACAATTGCTTCAAATGAGATATATTGTTTTTTTGTCATGAGCCGATAAAACAATTAACAAATTTAGATAAAAATCATTGATTCATTTTTGTTTATATAACTTAAGAGTATAATTAAGGATTGCAAGGACACAAGTAACTTGGGGAAATTGATGAACAATATAATAAACATTATATTAATATGAGGCAAATCTCATAGATATGGCTTATTTTGCAATTGCATTATAAATAGCAAGAGGTGCATTATTGAATGTTAAACATAGGATGATGATGTATAAAATAGTACTAGTAATTGGATGAATGAGAAATCAAGGGCACTTGGGAGGTCCTTCATAACTTTTCATTTTGGCATAACAAGGACACTCTTCTCTGTTGGTACCAGAAAGTCCAGATGGAACACAATTACACTTCCTACAACAACACCAGCAAATACCTTTGCAATCTTTGGCTGCACTTTTCAGCACAATACAAATAGTAGTGTATAAGTATTTCACTTTAATTAATTCAATAAATAAATAAAACATGGATCTTCTTGGATACTAAATAAGAAATTAAAGATATAATCTTTAGTTTTAAATGAATTATGTTTTTTAAACAAGGATACTTGTTGGCATTTGTCATATATCATAGAAAAAGGAAGTGAGGAAATTATACATACACATCATGAAAAATAACCCTTAATTACTTCAATTACCTCTTGGATAAGGATAAAGCAGATGATTGCCAAGATTAATGTGCATTTGGTGAAGGTCATTGTTACCTAGGTTATAAGAAAATTGTGTGGATCAAAATATTGAAGCTCTATCTATTTATAAAGGGAAATAATGATTAATATTTCTACTATAAGACTGACTTATCATCAGTACCATGAAAAAAGTGATCATCAGTGTCACTTTCCTTTTCATTTATATACAAGTGTACTTTGAAAGTTTTGACTAAATGAATAATATCTAAACTTTTGTTAGCATATGTCTTTTTTAATACCAAGGAAGTTAAAGTATTGATATACAACTTTACTTTATTCAACAAGTTTATGATTTTTAAAAATAAATTAATTTTCCAATTACATCACAATAGAGTTAATCTATATATTTTAGACAGTGACTTTTTGTGTGAAAAATGTTATTCAAAAATATATTTTTTATTAGAGATATAACTCGATTAATATATTAATTTATTCATAATTTGTTAAAATGGTAGGAGATATGTAAGAAGAAAGCTTTCTTGATTAACAAGAAAGACGAGAAAGACATGAATGAGAAACTTAAAGAATGAAATGAAATGAATGAATTGATGAAAAATGAATGATATACAAAGTAAGGGGTATGCCCTTTTATATAGTATATTGCCTAACTAACATAATTTGTGGCGTACTTATGAATGAATATACATCAAATATATTTTATGAGTATTAATCTTAACTACATATATTTATCATATTATATATGCAGTTGTATCTTGAAAATTATATTATATATTATTATAATATATATGTATAATTTTAATAATTTTATTTATTTTAATATTATTAAAATTATATATTTAATAATAATATATAATATATTTAAACATGAAAGTTTCTTCAACTCTAAGTATAAAATTTGTGTGATTGCCTTAATGTACAAGTATCTATATTGTGTGATTCATTTATCGTTTCAAGACAGATTAACATATAGCGATATTTAATTTCAAGTTTGTTCATAGAAAGTGCTTAAAAATTGCAACTCTGCTTTTTATGCACGTCATAGGTGTCCTCAATATGGTGTTGAAGAACTAAAGGAATCTTGCGCTTATGTCTCAATATGTATGCATTGGTTAAGTGATTCAATGAGAAATATTTGGAAGACACTCAACTAGGTTATAAGGTACTTACAAGAACAAAAAATTTATTTTCTCACATATGTAAAGTGATTCAGTTGGAGAATATTAGGTATTTTGTAATTTAGTTTTGTTAGACGTCAATATAGCTGAAAATCCATGTAATGTTAAATTTATTTGCCTATTAGGTGGATGATGAGCTATTTCAAAAAGTGTGAAGCAAACACTTATAACTTCATCTATTATGATAGTAATTTTCATAACTTACTATCAGACACCTAATTATGAGATATGACTAAACAATTGTCACTTGAGTGCTGTTATCGATCAAAGTCTACATATATAACCTTTTGATGAAATTAAGTGGAACTTACCACAAGTTCTTATAGTGATGAATAAATGACATTGGTATGTGAGAGCATGTGGAAAATTGTTGTAGCGGTAGTTTGTTATAATCTGTAATTGTAGATGTACCACTTAAACAAAGCCTACAATTATGAAACATACTATGATTTTTTACAGCACCTTTTTAGTAGTTTTATATGAACGAAAAAAAATGATTAGTATGGTTCAAGCATACTTGGTTTACACATAGAAATGGTCACATACATGAATTACACATAAATTGATAAAAATGGTCACTCACCATATGTTAAACACAAGTAGAGACAAATAGCTAAATATTACATTTTACATTAAACAATCTACTTAAAGGGGAAGAAAATAGATAAGTTTGTGGTCCCACAAATAGGAAAGATTTTGTGTTTATCGTTGTTAGTCTCTATGACATTAAAGATTTGGACATTTGGTTACCAAGCACACGTGTTTGCGATGGACACAGATCCTCTGTACCAAAAAATATATCTCTGCCCAATAAACTTCTACCAATTAATATAATTTTGTTTTTATAATTTTCATTTTTAAGTAAATGATGCAATCTAATTGGTGTGGTACATAGATGAGGAGTGAATCGGGACGTAAGATCGATTTTCACAGAATTAGTAACAGTTAAGAAAGTTACATGCACGTAACATGTCTTAAATGTGTTCATTGGGGACTGAATGAAAATGTATACATACGAAAAAACAATTAGCATAAAGCATTATTTTAATGATTAAGCATGATTACGATGTTGTATAAAAATCCCAAATTTATACCATTTACACGTATATACCGTTAACTATTTTTTATTCTGAATATTTGTTAAACTTTAAGAGTCCGTCAAATTAGGTACTTTCAAAAGACTAGCAATAAAAAAAATTCACTCACACATTACTTTAATATCAGTGTCAGAATTGTTATTTAATTTTAAAATTTTTTATGTATGAATATTATTGAATTGTTCCTTTTTAACTATGTCATTTATTCATTATTTCATACTCTATAAATTTCTGTTTTGACGGTTCTTTGTACTAAACTACTAGCTAATATACAGTAGTGGATCTGAGTTGTTTCTTTATTTCCAACTAGTACTTTTGGCTTTTGGCTAAGTTTTAATAGCTCCTTCTCTTGTTCAGTTCACATTAAAGAAACTTTCCTGTTTAAATAGTTTATTATTATTATTAAATATTTTTATTATTATTAATAATAAAATAAATATAATTATGGTAATAAAATTTATGATAAATAAAATTAGTCAATATCTAAGATTATAAATTGATAAATTATATACTAAAGATAAACACTGGTAAAAGATATTTGATGTATATTTATTCATAGGTACACAAAAAAATTACGGATAAAATAATATATTAATCAAGTTACAGTTCTAATAAAATATATATTTTGGTATAACATTTTTCACACAAAAGAATATATAATTTAGCTCGATTATGAGATAGTTGAAAAATAATTTATTTTTGTCAGAAAGCTACAAAAATAATTAAATTATTTCCCTATCAAAACTTTCAAAATAGTAGTGTATATCAATATGGGAAGTGATCACTTTTTCATCGTACGAATGATACATCGTCCTATATGAAAACAATAATCATTCTTTTTCTTTATAAATAGACAAAGCTTCAACATTCTGATTCACACAATTTTCTTATAACCTACATAGCAATGGCCTTAACCAAGTGCACATTAATCTTGGCAATCATCAGCTTTATCCTTATCCAAGAGGTAATTAAAGTTTATTTTTTATGATGTGTATAATTTACTCACTTCCTTTCTGTGTTTTATGGCAAATACTAACAAGTATCTTATTTATTACTTAATAAAATGATAGAGTTATTTGGAATTTGTATGTGGTAGCTTTAAATCATATAATAATAGGTAGGTGTGTGGTTAAATGGGTATGGAAAATGAAAGTGAAATACTTATATAGAGATTGCAAATTTAATTGCATCTTTTGTTGTGGGAAGTGTAATTGTGTTCCATCTGGACCTGCTGGTAGCAACACACAACAGTGTCGTTGTTATGACAAAAACAAAACTTATCTCTAAATAGGAATGTACATATGACTTATAAAATGGATATGGATCTGTTAATATTTGTCTATATTTATTTAAATTGTTTGAAATGATAAATAAATAATTTAAAACCCTAGATCCAGCATAATAATAAATATGGATATGATTGATTTATAGAATGGGCTTAGGTGAAAAGTAAAATGGGCCATTTGAATTCACCGTTAAGGTGGTTGATACCTCCGCCTTATTTCGATGAAATCGAAGTTAACTTACTCTCTTTCTTTCTTTTTTAATCTCATTTTCTTCATTCCAATTCCAATTCCAATTCATTCAAACAATTCCATTCTAAATGGCTCACATTCTTCACACTCCATTTCTCACTTCTTCCACTTCCCTTCGCCGTAACCCTAACATTACTCAATCTCGTTCTTCTTCTTCTTCTTCTTCTCCGAATGTGGTTCGTGCTAAAATCCGTGAGATTTTCATGCCTGCTCTCAGTTCCACTATGACTGAGGGTAAAATCGTCTCTTGGCTTAAATCTGAAGGTGACAAGCTTTCTAAAGGTCAAAGCGTCGTTGTTGTTGAATCTGATAAAGCTGATATGGATGTTGAAACTTTCTATGACGGTTACCTCGCTGCTATTATAGTTGATGAAGGTGATGTCGCTACCGTTGGATCTCCCATTGCTCTTCTCGCTGAATCTCAAGATGAGATTTCTTTGGCAATTTCCAAAGCTCAATCATTATCATCATCATCATCATCATCATCGATAACTTCTGATTCGTCTTCACCTCCACCTGCTGAGGTTGCGGTTAAGGCTCCGGTGGTGGCGCCGGTGGTTGCAGTTGCCTCGACGCATCCGGCGTCAGAGGGAGGGAAGAGGATAGTGGCATCGCCGTATGCGAAGAAATTGGCCAAGGAGTTGAAGGTGGAGTTAGAGAGAGTTTTTGGAACTGGACCTTTGGGTAGGATTGTGGCAAAGGATGTTGAGGCTTTCGCAGCTTCTGCTCCTTCTCTCACTGTTACACCGGCGGCCGTGGCGGCGGTGGCGCCTTCAGGAGGGGTTGATTTGGGAAGTGTGGTGCCTTTTACTACAATGCAGAATGCTGTGAGTAGGAATATGGTGGAGAGTTTGGCAGTACCTACTTTTAGAGTTGGTTACACCATTACCACTGATGCACTTGATGCTCTCTACAAAAAGGTCTATTTCTTTCTTTGGTCTTCTCTATGTTATATTGGAATCACATGTTTCATGCAATGTTTAGCAAACACAAACCATGATTTTGAATTTGTTCTGAATGCTTTTCAATTTTAGTTTTTCTTTAGTTCAGTTACAAGCTTTGGTGCCTTTAGGTATTATCATATTCATATATGCCATGTTATATTTTAAATTGTGGCTGCGGTTACTGTGATTGCGGCCGTTGTGGTGTGAATTAAGTTGTCAGTAGAAAAATACTTTTTATATCAATGCAGTCTTGTGTGGTCGATGCGGTTGTGTTGTGGCCTGATGCGGCTCAAATGCGGTCCGATGCGGTAGCATCATTGTGATTCGGTGTCACACGTTAATTGCAGCTATCACCTCAACCGCAATATTGCAGCCGCATCACGTGATGCGGTCCACAATTTGAAACACTGTGCTAAACCATTATTACTTAAATGAAATGCTGCAATGATGATCAGATAGAAAGTTGCTTTGTTTTTACTATCTTTAGGCCTTTTCTTATTGGTCTTTGGCTATTGCTTGGAATGCATTTATTTATAAACGTATTTGGATTGGATTGGGATTAAGATTAAGTATCTCATGTAAATGATATGTATATATTTAATTAAATTACAGATCATGAATGTGCATGATGCTAGATGAATGTTAGACTGTTTCTTTGATGATTCCAGTGATTGTTGGCTCTAATACTCAATGGCACTTTATCCATTCTAATAATAAGGGTGGATAGTTAGGTCACTTGTTGTGCAATTTTTTGTTGCAACAGTTACTAATTGCCTGTCCCCACCTAGTGAGATAAAGGCTTGGTTGTTGTATTTACTAATTGCCTGTACTTTTCTTTCTATATTTTACTTGAAGCTGTTGAGGAATCTACCATATTCATGTTTGTGTAGCTGGGATGATTAGGTAGTTTAGTCATTGACAAAGCTAAATGCAAGGGTTCAGGATCTTTCAAAGTACAAAATATTATTAAAAATAAGCTGGGGAAGAAATTTAATACAAGAAGCTGTTCAGTGTAATTCATGTACTTCTAAGCTAAATAAACAAATATTTTTACGATGGATATGTATATTTTCAGCGTGAAGTTGTGATGTTGACAATTGACATGGTACCCTTATTTTTTATAGTTTAATGTCTTCACTTTTTATTCCATGAGTACACTGGACTATTGGACTTGTGTCCGGACTGTTAATATCTGTCTATTGTTTGATTCAATTTTATTAAATATCAGATCAAGTCAAAGGGAGTTACTATGACAGCATTGCTTGCCAAGGCTACAGCACTTGCTCTGGCTAAACACCCTGTTATAAACTCTAGTTGTAGAGATGGTAATAGCTTCACATATAATAGCCACATCAACATTGCAGTTGCTGTCGCCACGGATGGTGGACTGATTACACCAGTGCTTGAGGATGCTGATAAGGTTTTTCATACTTCATTTTGAGCAGCTGTAATTGTTTCCTTCTAATATAACATAGTGCTTAGTTGTTTAAAGGTATATTTGATGTATATATTAGGTTGATGTCTATTCATTGTCAAGAAAGTGGAAAGAGTTGGTCGATAAGGCCCGTGCAAAGCAGCTGCAACCTCATGAATACAGCACAGGTATTGTAATTGCTTGTAAATATTATGTTTATAAATATATGATAACATGCAAAACATGTTCACATTCATTTGTATCTCACATATATGCTTTAGCTTTGAAGCATTAGTTGTAGGTGTGGCAATGTATGCTTAAAGCGTTCACCTAATGAAGCAGGATATGCGTTTATAATACTTACCTGAAGAAAAAAAAAACAGGATATTCTTATATGCTAGTTATGGTTGAACTCTGTTGTGTCAATTGAATCAATTTATTGTATGTGTTGCTGATATTTGCCAATTGCCTACTGCATTTTTGCTTTTGTTTTTCTAGGTACTTTCACTCTTTCCAACCTGGGAATGTTTGGTGTTGATCGCTTTGATGCTATTCTGCCTCCTGGAACTGTGAGTGTTATTACTTGTGTTTCAAATTGTGCAATAGTTTGGCAATTTGTTCAAATTAGACCTGTGATGGGAAACATGAAGGTGATCATTCTCTGGTTATATTTGTGTAGGGAGCAATAATGGCTGTTGGAGCATCACAGCCAACTGCTGTGGCTACCAAGGATGGTCGCATTGGCCAGAAGAACCAAATGCAGGTATGTGGATCCATATATTTATATATCTAGGAGTATGAGGTTTTGTTGAAAAAAGGCAAATTCAGGTCCAGGCTTTTGTTTTTTTAACTGGAGAAATGGAAATTTGCAGGTCAATGTTACGGCTGATCATCGTGTGATCTATGGTGCTGATCTGGCATCATTCTTGCAAACCCTGTCACAGATCATTGAGGACCCTAAGGATCTTACTTTCTAGTCTCATTTTCCTGTGGTGCATTTTACATTGGAACAAAGTGAAATACTTTCGTTTCTGGGTATGATTCCTATCATCATGGTCGTGCGATCATTGATCACTGGCTTGCAAAAATTATTATCCACTCAGGATTTTTCAAAGAGCAGAAGCAGAGTTTTGAATGGGGACACTGAGTTGTAGTTTCTTATTCAGATTTTCAGTCAAATATGCCATTTTCATTTTTAGTTAAAGTCTGATTATAAATTTTTGTTTGCCTGTTCTTCACTGTCTAATAATGTCCCAGTATTTGTGTAACCATGATACTTATTTTTTTTTTAATTTTAAGCTATAAAATTGAAATACAAGATTGAACAGTGATCATGTTATAGAACGAAAAAAGGTAGTGATGGAATAAATTTGTGCCGTCAAGTTATCATAACATTTTGATTCAATGGCAGTGATTCAGTAAATAGACCGTTTGCACTAATTTGAGGGGAACATGGCTGTGTTTCAAAATTTCAAATTTATACCAGTTTACTTATGTGAGCAGAACCCGTCTCATCAGATTTATATATATGCACACTGTAATTCTAACACCGCACAAAACAGAAATATTGAAGATTAATTTTACCCTTTGGGAATATGTTTTATACTCTTCATTTTTGGACTAGCTTCTGGGGATGGACACACACAAACAAAAGTAACCTACATAATTGCAAACATTTCGAAAAGAGATTGTTGATAGAGGCAAAACTCATTTCGGTAATCTTGAAATAAATTAGTCTATCATCATTGTTGACTACAGGTTACCTTGATCTTAATGCATAAACTATTCTCTCTTGATCATTTAATGTTAATTGAATGATTTTATAAATAAATTACACCTGACTTTTAAGCGATCATAAGTGACCAATTATTTAAAATGAAAATTGTTGTCATTAACTAGAGGTATCTTTTTCTGCCCTTGACACAATTATTGTTGGCTGAGTGCCATAACTGGTCAGATGAAACGAGCCTAAAGGTTTTAAGGAATTGTCACCAAAAGGGAAGGTGATTATTGTGGAGTCTATATTGCCAGAAGCAACTCGAGAATCCAAGCTCGTTTCCACTCTGGACAGCCCGTATTTATTACAGTTGGTGAAAGGGAAAGAACTCTGGAACAATATGAGAATTTGTGCAACCTATCTGCATTTTTTCATTTTTGAATTTTAGTTGTTTGTTTTATAAGGGTTAGGGCTGAGCTTAATCATATTTTAGAATGGTTAGAGGAACCATATAAAAGAACCGTTTGTTATGAAATGGAACAACATTGGACTTCCAAACTTCAAAACATCTACATGGAACCATGAACCAGGTCATAGATACAGCAGCCTAAAAGACAGTGATGCCTAAATGCTGCGTTTGGATTGAGGTTAGAACAATGACAATTTATAACTTGTCCATGCCAATATAGCCAAATCTTTAATAAATTCAATGACATACCAATCAGGAGTCAGATTTTTAACTAGAGTGTGAATGACCCTATCAAAATTTCTACATACAACAAAATAATCCAATTTAGAATTTAGAAGTGAAATATGACTAGAAGGTGTTGCTGTGGTGGTAAGGTCATTGGACGCTTTGCCTTATCTTCTAAGGCATAATAAATGAATGTTGTCACAAATGAATGGATACAAGAGTTACCATAGAAACATACCAAAATATTATGTACCATGGATGATGACACAGCGTCACTGTAGATCATACTTTGAGAAAACACCTTGCTTCTTTGGGAAACACCAGTGCTAAATCAAGTCACTGAGCTGTGGCACAAACACTGCAAAAGATGGCTAGCAGAGTTTTCACAACTTCAAAAGATATGAAAGAGACTGGCCATGTAAATCATATCAAGCCCACAAGTAAAACAAAATGTTGATAAAAAGTCAGCTCTATTCTGTTGCTTCTTCACGAGTATTCTTCTTCTCATCAATCCTATGGTGGAACAACTTGGCCAATTTTCTTCTTTGACAGTCCTGGGCATAAAAAATGACAAAAACATGAAATTTACATCCCTAGTGCTTTCATAACAACCCAAATGGAATCAACTATTATAGCAGAAATCAACCATATGTATGTAGTTGTGTTTGAGTTTATTCACCTTGAACATGTGAAGACGAAAAGGTTTGCCAGGATTTGCCCTTCTCAGCTTCTGGTAAGTATATGCGAAACTTAGCTGATCACGAGGAGTAAACCGGTCAACTTCATTGAACCAAAGACAGGAGAACAAATTTGACATGGGGGTGTGAGCCCTAATAATAAATGAACCTTCAGGTACATCTGTCGAAAGAAAATAAATGTCCATCGGGAGTCGGTCATTGGCAGTATATTTAATGAGTAATTTTGGAGAATTGACAGAAAACAAATCATTAAAAGAACATACTGCTAATGAGAAGCTTGTTTGGATCTGATGCATTAAATCTTTTCAGTCCATCAGCCTTGTAAAAAGCAAATTGTTGATCTATAACTGTATGATTATACTTGTTCAATTTTTTGTTTTGTGCTACCTCATCCCACACACAATGCCTATCATAGTGATTGGATATTGCAAATTCATATCCCTTTCGCCACAAGAAGTACTCTAAGATAAGTAAAGGATCAAGCTGAAGACGTAGTTTGCTATCCAACCAAATTGAATACCTGAAACGAAATTTCAAAACTTATCCAACATGTAAGAGTTATATATACACAAATAGTAACTAGCCAAGCAAACATTATGAAAATAGATCAATAATCAGTCAGCTGAAAGTTTCAGTCAACCATCTTTAGAACATAAAGATCACATCACATTTATTACTTTGAAACTCAGAATAAAATGAACCTGGTTTCCTGAGCATTACAAATTTACAATATATAATGGATCTAACATAGCCGACCTCACCTAGTGTGGCTAAAGCTTGGTTATTATTTTGTGAAGTATCTAACATATGAGATGACTTTTCATTGGTTGAAATAGAAGTTATGTGATCTTTAATCTTCGCGATTTAAATAAGATCTAATTATTCATATTAATTGTTCTCATTTCTCACAATAATAATAGTTCATACTTGAGTCATAATTATGACCACATACCTTTAAGTGATACTATCATCAAAGTTGTCTGGGTGTTTATTGCCACTTAGTACTTACCATAACTAAAATTGCATCCAAATTAGTAGTCAAAATCAAAAGAACAAACCATATGTCTACTCAATCTCACCTTGCAAAAGGAAAAAGCCGATGTGGCAATAACTTAGGTATTTTGCCCACTCTCCGCATGTCATCATAGGGTAGATTCTTCACTACCACTATCTTCCAAATGCCAATAAAACCCATTCTATCAGGCTCGTGACCTTCAGCAATAAGTGTTTGTACCGTAACTTCATCGGTAAACATAACAAAGCAGACATTCTTCCTTGAAAAATGAGTTATCTGAAATTGCAATGGTTTAGATCAATGTAACTGAACATGCTTTATGACAACTGCATCTTTCATATTCCAACAGTTCACTTTCATATACATAACATAAATGCTTATTGAAATTTCAATTTTGAGAAAGTTAAGTTGTGATTAAATCAATTGGTATCACCATATTACTACTGAGTATGCCTAAAATCCTTCGTCACTTTTAGTCACTTATAATAGTAGCACGAGTGGGTATCTACCTTTTTTACCCAACTATGAAGCCAAGGATTTGATACCCAACTCTTACAGGGAAACTTACTTTCCCGTAATGCATGTTAAGTGTGAATGCTTTTCAGTTGCTGGATGATAACAATCCAATAAATTTTCAAATATATATCCATTATCTCATTGTTGAAAAATTCCTATTCTGTTTGCTGTCTAAACTGTTCCAAACATGCACTTGGTATGATATGACAACCATGATAAAACACAGACAATTAGTAGGTAATTCCTAGAGACACTTTTGGGCATTATTAAAATAAAAATTCATAAGCAGATTTAGACCAGAATAATTGTAGATGCAGCACAGAGTAAAATCACCACCATTGTTTCTCAAATCAAACTCTAGATTAGAATTTACTGAAAAAATCACACTATGTGATTATTAATCCGCAAACAAATCTTCATCCCCACATACTTAAATAATAAATAAATTAGAACCATTACCGTTTTAGTGACTGGCATCCTCAAGCGATCCCAATTTCCAAATATGCATGAAATCACAGCAATGTGGCATCTGCTAATGTAACTTTCATCATCTTCTGACAAGTCAAACCCAGTGGATGGGGACCCTTCAGGACCTTTAACAAAACCACAGTTTATTTTCTGATCACGTACAAAAAATGAATTTTCCCTATCTTCCAAACTCTGATGACCTGCAAATCTGGGCACCCATTGTTCTTCTCCCAGAGGCTTCTCTTGAATATCTGTATACTGTAAGTTAAATCTTGCAAATTTTCGGCTTTCTAGAGGTTCTACAAGCTGGGAAGTTGAGTTTAACAACTTCATCTTACAGGATCCTGAAAAACAGGTGACATGTCAAGCAGGTTAAAGAGCACTGTTTACTTTATTTTTATATTTTTGGGATAAAAGTGAATGAAAAGTATTACCATGAACCAATTTTTGAAAACAAAACAGTTGTTTCAGGGGTGCTTGGTAAATCTAAAAGCAGCTCTGAAACATTTCTTAATAAATACAAAATCATTGTCATTTATGGGTTACTCTCGGACTATTTGCCCATGAGAAAATGGTGACAGGAGGAAGTGAAAATTAAAAATAGGACGAGAGTAAAACCTGATGTGACATAAACTACAGTTACACAGATTTCTAAGGAATCATTTTAAATTGGAAAAATAATTTTGTCGTCCTATAAAAAACCCTGAAACTTGCCACTTTTCTACAGATAATAATTAGCCTAAATATTTGTCTCCAGTGTTGAGATGAAGTCATCATCTAATAGACCAGATCACTACATTCTTAGACCATGTGTGTGTGTACACACACACACATATATATCATATATCAATGTGATACATTATAAGCTGGAGACTAGAGAAATGAAACCAGTATTCTTCATAGCTCACAAAATGGCACAAAGCAGGTATCGACATTAGCAGCTTCATCACTCTTTTTGCTGAGTGAAGTTGTAAACAAAGCAGAAGATCAATTTTTTCAAGTGCGTGCAAATCCATTTAAAACAGTTAAACAATGATTTTAACTTCTTGAATGTAGAGTTGTAAGCATTCCATTTTCATTCAGAGCAGTTAAACAATGATTTCAGCATCTTTCAGAATAAAACTCAAGGTAGTTTTTGCTGCTGCCACAAGTCTAATTTAATGTATGAGTGTATGTCAGTATGCTTGTATGAATGAACTGTAGAGTGATGAAAACAAAGGTTTTCGAGTGTAGCTCACTAGGATGAAGATAAATCACTTCCACACAAAGATTAACTGCCTGAAGAGGCAAAGGTTCTATATTTTATTCAGGAAAACAGAACCAAGCTATAGTATTTTCCCTTAAGTGTAAGTACCAATAAGATGAATAGAACAGAACTACATAGTCACAAGCAATTCTAATCTTCATGAACTGCAGTAATGAGGTAATAAATAAATCTTCATTCTGAATGCAAATAACTCCCCAAAGGAAGGAGGCTAATACAATAACATATTTTGGGAGGTCAAATGAAAACACCATCAGAAAATATAAACTTCACCTGAAAATTTGTGGCGCCTTGGTTTCTTCATTGTTTCTGGATGTGATTTTCTATTTGGTCGTTTATTACTTTCATGTCTGGATTTTGTTTTTCCACCATGAGAAGTTTTAAAGAAAGATGTCCCCTCAACATCCTCAGAACCAATATCATCTCCTACGTCAAAAGAAGCCTGAACTTCGCTGTCCGATCTTCCCACATTAGAATTAGAAGGTTTTGCTCTCATACTTGTACTATCATCAGAGTCATCTGTCTGTGCATCGTGAAAATCGAAAAGGTCATCATCGTCATCATTGATGACATCCGCTGCATTCTTCTTTCTCAGGTCAACTACATGTGACGTTTTCCCATTATCTTCAGTGGAGTGTTCCACATTCTTGAAAGAGGCATCATATTCTGCTTCATACCTCTTCAGCTCATGACGTCCAGCTTCATTATATAAGCCATCACCTTTTCGCTTTAAACTTATGTGAGAATCATCTTGAGAAGACTTCACCTCATGATTCATCTTCACAAGAGTATCCTCATCAGTATCCCTAGTTTTCATATCCTCATCATAATTACCATCCCTTTTCCTATCATCCTTATCCAAATATCTCGAATCTCGGCCACGTCCCCCTGAGGCATGCCCAAACTCAAGAACCTTCTTATCTATCCGTGGCACATTTGTAAGAAAATCAGAATCACTCTTTACATCATCACCATCATCACTTATTTCTGCAAAGCACACATTAAGAACCTTGAAATCAACTAAACAAAAAAATTAAAAAATACAAACAAATCAGCTAAAAAAGATCTTTCACTGATAAACAATTCAGACATTTAGTTTAAAAAATAGATGAAAAATCGTTGAACATAATCTCAGATTCAAACACATTTTTCCACTCCACAATTTCCAAGAAATCAAAATCATGCAAAACTCACAATGCTGAATGATATCGACACTAAAAAAGCAGAGATAAAAACAAAAAAAGAACAGAGAATGAAAGAAGTAGAAATTGTACCTTGTCTAGAGATGTGAAATAATGCTAGGAAAGTTAGGAGAAGTACGAGGAAGAGAATGAATGTAGAGAATGAAATATGTGGGACCCTATAAGATCGCGGCGATCGTCGGAGACGCGGCTGCTTGTGAGGAACAGCAGCACCGCGAATACCAACGGAGAGATGATCGGAGGAGGAGTTAGGGTGATCGTGGGTCCCACTGGCCCTCACCCCAAACCTCTCCATCAAACTGTTTCTCTCTCACAAAAGCAGCACCTTCATGGATTCTGCTGAACTATGACTCAACAACGATACGTTTCAGCTTTTTCGTCAATTAAAATTCAATTTATTATACATGCGTTAGGAATATACAAATTATTAATTCGGGTGGAGGTAACATTATATTATTAACACTCACTCTATCTAATGGGATGTGGTACATTATTTTTTTGTCGATAATCTAAGTCTAAATTTCATACAAAAGGGTAAAATGTCTGGGAATGAAAAAATTTAATTTTATATTTTCTTACCTATGCTTAACCAACAAAATGTAATCTAGCAATCTAAGTACAACTATATTTTCAAGCCAAAAGATTTTTATAAATAATATTCATTGGAAGAGAGACACATATATTTAATTTATTTCCTAGTTAATTTTCTCTCTCCATTTTGTCTGCATTTGAACCATCCTTGACTCCTTGACTATGTTGCTAAGACCAGTCCTTTTCTCTTTTCTTTTTTTATTTTAATAAAATTTGAGTTGGAGATCATTAGTCAAAATCAACCCATTATGACTCCTGCTCAAGGAATAGGTATGTACAACTCTAATAGTGCAACCAAATTGTTTAAGCTTAAATCCCAATTATAACTAATTTTAGGGTTTATGGTAGAAGGTTCCAAAATAATAAAAGAAACGTTTTTTTTAATGAAAAAATGGTTTTGGAATCTGAATATGGATTCAAATAGGGCATTACATGAAGACTTATAAGCATTTTTAATTTTATTATATAATATTTTGTTTTATTTTTTGAATACATTTTTTTTGAGACTTTGAACATTTGAAAGCTAAGTTATATTGGATCCTGATAAATCCATTTAGTGGGGACATAACTCTCAATCCAAAATAATTTCAGTTAATATAGAAATACCTATTGAAGGAGATAAAGCTGTTACACCAAAAAAAGTAAAATTATATTAACAAAAAATAGAATAATTATATCCCCTTTGTACATGTTTCTCAATTGCCTTTATACATGACACCAATCTGCTGTAGTATATATAGAGCACAATCAAGGTTGCTTGGTGGCCATTGAACAACCTAAAATAAAATTAATATTTGTCCCTAGTTATTATAAAATCAAATATATAGAGAGTTATAGGAACATAAGAGACAAAAGGAATCATCATTCCCTCCATGACATATATTCTTAGGATAATTTAATAAAAGGGAGACAACGTGAGTTGTAACACAAGGCATGTCATTATCAAACTTGGGTTAAGCTTAAATTTTCTCTCTAGAATGTTAGTTGTTATAAAAAAACCAGCAGATATCTATGTATGGATAAATAACTAGGACAATTGAAAATGACCCAACTAGGAGAGTACAATCTTACTTTTTAGTGTAATTTTAAGGTTAAAAATGTAATTTTAATGTAAATTAAAAGATATAAGTATCAATGTATTTTAGTTTTTCAATGTTTTTTTCATAACCGCCTTCACCGGTAATAGAGAGAACTTTCCTTTATAAATACATTAATGTATGTGGGACTCAATATCCCCAACCTCTTGCAGTCCCACAAACCGCCCCAAATGCCTTAATTTGCTTGATGTGCACTATTTCTTTGTTTGATGAAGTAACCCCACCAAACCTCCTAATCAAAATGATGAGCATATATATATATATTGTATTGTAAATAGTGGGGTCCACTATCCTTCCAATAGTTTCTATTATGCGGCTGCTTTCCTAACAATCTATGTTATCCACCTCCACTTCTCAACTTCAGTGAAAGAGACATCAATTAGTTGTTTATACAAGTTTGGATTCCCCACTACAACTCTACAACTAGAGAACAATGTAAAGAGAAAGATTCTCCTTGTTTAGTATAAGATAACATGACAAAAAGTATTAGCTAAGGTTTCATGTTTGTCTTCTATTGACTTGAAATATACATGTGGTACATATGTTGATCCATTTTGCAAGTGCCACACGAGTCTTTCTTAATTAATTTTCAAATCATTTGGCATCAAGGCACAATACTTACATGATAATAGAGTTAAAATAAGAAAAAAAACACACTTTGAAGGGTTTAGTCTTCATTTTTTGGTTAATGACATCATTGCTAATACAAAAATTACAAATCATGATTTATATTTCAATCATATAAAGTTGACAAATAATACTATAACCACAGCTACTATATATCAGTTCAGAATACCAATGACATTTTTATGTCAAGTTGGTTACAGGCCATGATAGTGATATTGGTGATCAATCTCACTTGCTGTACATTTGGACTTAAATCACATTTGTTTTACTATCTAATCTAAAATTTACTAAATATGAACACAAATAAGTTCCTAGCTAGCTAATTATTCCACCATTTTGAACTGAGGCTGAAGTTTTATGCTTACTCGACTAATTTTAATAAAGTAGTGCATTTTTGTCTTCTTTCTCTACACTATCTCTTACATTTGATCTTTCATTTTATGTTTCACTTCTTATCATATCACATCTCTATTCTCGCTCTATATTTCTTTTCCCTACTCCTTTTACACACAAAAAGAAGGTTTAGGAGAATATTTTTTAATTTGATTTGGTATGGCTAATAGCTTGTAATCTGGTACTTCCAACAAAAACTGAAGCTGGACACAAGCAGTGTGAATGAGGAACATGTTTTTGGCCACAATATGATTGAATATATTGAGAGAATCCTTATGTCTCAGAAAAAGCAGATCGAGGACATAAAATAGTATAAAAGAAAGAAATAACACATGAGAAAATGTAAGTCCCTTTTTGTTGTATTATTATTACACATCATAGAGTATTGATAAAATCAGGGAACAGGACATATATCAAAATGATTATCCTTTCTTCCTTATGTTGCATGCTAAAATAATAATGGGCCTTTTCTCTTTCAACCAATGAATTTTGCATCTTGTTCACACACAAGTTTTGGTGCTCGCACTGAAATCAAGATACCTGATTTTCTTTCCCTTTTCCTTCTCCCAACTCTTAATTATAGCAATACTCAGCTCATTCAACCAAAATATATAGTGGTGGACCTATATTTGGACACCTTTACCTATATATTATGATAGGAAAAGAGAGAGAGGCGATACTTTTTAAAAGAGTAAAAACCAGTATTATCAATCTCATTTTATATTTGGACACCTTTACCTATATATTATGATAGGAAAAGAGAGAGAGAGAGGCGATACTTTTTAAAAGAGTAAAAACCAGTATTATCAATCTCATTTTATATTTGTCACTAGATTTGTTTTAGAAACTTACTTTGTGGCATTTTAAATCTTATACAACAACAAAATAATAGCAATAATTTAGCCTTAATCACACTAGTAGGGTATATAATACTGTATCATAATTCATGTTAGTTTTAAATTATCTACCAACTTAATTTTATAATACATGACATTTTAATTTTTTTTCTTAACTTATTTGGTGGCAAATTTCTTGAGGACAAAGTTGATGGCTCTTGTCTTTTGAATAACAATTCTGCATTTTACTGATTAACAAAATATACTCAAATGGTTTGGCAATAGTACTTTTAAGTAACAATGCCCAAACCCTCAATGTTACATATATGGTCATGTATTGGCGGAAAAAACATAATAGTCCTGCACATGCAGTATATCATAATAGATTTGAAATGTTTAAGTAACAGGCTTCATGTGGAAGTTGAAATGTTTACATATACGACTAAGGGTATTACTATTAGACTATGTCTATGTCCCTTTCAGACAGTTTAATTAAGTTAGCCATACCAGCATAAGATCCACATATGTTAAGTTTAAGTCATTCCACAAGAACCCATAATAATTATGAGCTTAGTTTTGTTGTTGTTAAGCACTAATTGACTTAACCCTTTGCACAGTGTGAATTAGTTAAATACAAAAAGCAGAATTTTGCACCCAATTAGCATTTCTTAATCAAACAATGATAGTGAATTATATAGCCAATGAGGAATGGAAAACCTATCTTAACCAATAATTACAGTATTAAAATATATCATTGAAAAGGTAAAGTCGGTAAATCATATCAAATTCTGATGATTTTATAGATTGGGCTTCATGATTTTCTGTGATCTATGATAATTTGAGGTGGGACCCATGATGTTCCATCTGTTTTTTAATTTTTTTGGTAAAACTAAATTGAAGATAGAGTTGTTAGTTAAAGGAGTGTTTTGTAGAGTAGAATATTGATCAGGTGTTTTGTTAACATCAGTTTCACTTTCACCTTTAATTTAATTTGTTTCCTCCGTTGAAAACTTATGGTTTTGTGCACCGACTACCCAAGAAGGGTTTGGCTATGTTAACCTTAAAAGACAAAGACAGTCACATTTTGAAGATACTGTTATGACAACTATGTAGTCGATAAACTTCTGTATAGCCATAACTTACATTCTGTTTGATAGTTTAATTAGTCTTTGTACAATTCACATGCCTTTAACTTTATTTCTATTGCAGATTAACATGTTGTATACGTCATGTCTAGCATATATGACCATGCCTTGTCTGGACAAAGTTCTGCATATACACTATTGAAAATGAATAACCTTAATTGGTGATTAAGAAGAGCTTGTATCTGGTGGTGGTATAAGGGTAATTTTTGCAGCTTCTCTGTAATTTTATTTGATGTTTCTGTGTGCTCCATCTTCCTAAAGTAAACCAACTTGAAGATTTTGTTTACGTTTTTAATTTGCAGTTATTTGCAAGCTAATAAACCAATTTACAAAACTTCAAGGCTCCTACATAAGCAACCTGCTCCACACCATAAGATAAAATATACATGACATACATTTAGAAGCAAAGAATACTTTTCATATATTTATTTAACTTGTTTCACAAAATTATATTTTACTAGTGTAGGAAAGTTAAAGACACAGTATTTATAATTTACTATTACAAAGCAAAACTACAATTTAAAATTGAAGCAGTTTGATTAACTACCTACCTTAAAAATTGGATAGGGTAGCAACCACATCCTCTGAGCCTACTTAATTATCTCAATTTCAAATCAGAATAAGTGTTTGAATAAACAAATGAAAGTCTCAGCACCTTAATAAGTTTTAATAAAATAAGCAGTGTACATTAGAAGACAAAACCAACAAAGTAGATGTAAGCAAAGTGTGTTGGAACAAAATGACGTCAGTGTCAGGATTAAACCATTACTTAATTCATAGTTAAATAGTGCTACCTATTTCTAACCTTTCTATACAAGCTTTCGGCTTTTGATCCATCTCTCCTATTCTTTCATTTAATAGCTGGTATTTGTGTGCTACCTAGATTTGCAGCTCATTTATTTTTTATACAAATGGGTCTGCTATGTATAAGAAAAGAACAGTATCGGTTTTTTTATCAATTAAAAGGGTTTTATTATTTGTACAATAAAATAAAATTAAGTATCAACATATTTTTATATTATCACCACATTCATCATTAGATCTTTTATATGGTAATATTTTTTTGACTACCCTTCACGAAACCTGCTCATTGTATATATAAAATGACCTTTTGGATCCACTTATGTTCATTACTTTTTATATACTAAAAGAGTGTATTGTTGTCAAAGAAACCTGTATTAGTTACTATTACTTTTAGCAAGGGATAATATATAAAACTAATCTTTCTCAATAATAAAGTCATTTAGTTGGAACTCTATCTGACTATCTGTTAAGAGAAACAGAAGCTGGTATTGTTTCATATCGCATGCAGTGTATATAGACTGCAAATTGAAGAGGAAAACATATATATGATGTTCATATATGCATATGTATAGAAAATATTAATTATGAAATAAATGGATAAATTATATGATGGAGCTCTTGTGGTATGCATATGAAAACAGTAAAATGATGGAACATACAAATGATTAACACTTGATATGGACAGCTGAATTAGGAGTCTGACATGACATATATAGCTTTCACGTGTGAAGGAAGCAATGGTGCCAAGTGTAGAGAGACGGTGCATCAAACAGACAATTGTGAAAATAAACCTCCATTGTGTGGAGGAGAAGGAGAATGTGATATTCATGTACAATATATTGTGAAAATTCTGACCACTTCATATATTAATGGGTGTAAAATGATATACTATAGAAAAACACACACCTTGTGAAACAAAAGATATGCTCCCTTAATTTTCACATTCAGTCTCCAACAAAATACAAAATATATTCCCATAACCAGATATTTTGCTACATTTATATACTATACTTTTCTTTTCAAAGAAAAGTAGTGTCATAGAAAGCCTAACAAACATAAATGAGAGAAAAAAAGAATGAAGAGCAAAATGTGCCATTACAAAGACCCGAACACCAAGTTATATCCAGGACTAAACCATCTACTACTAGGTTATACATTACATTTATTTTGGTTTTGTATATGATCGATGTACAAGTTACACTTATATGTGACATGATAACTTAGGCTGAGTGGCATATTCAGGGATGTTTATATAAAAACAATTTTATTGTAAAACAGCAGAACTGTAGCGCAGTAGTGTTGTTATTGTTTAAACTTAAAAGCGGAGGAAAAGGCTTAGGATAAAATATAGCGGTAGAGTTTGGGGGTGGCGTGAAAACTTTGTGTCACGCCGTCCAAACAAATACCTTTCTATCTATTTGCCACCCCACGCGCAATCACCAACTTCATTTCTAACTTGTTTAGTATATATAATTCTTCTGCTTCTTTTCTGTACTGTTAACATTCTCTGCTCTCTATATGCTCTAGCAATTACATATATATAGTGGCTGCTCTCTCCCCTCTTTAAACAAACAAACATTGCACCTTCATCTTGATTAGTCCAACACTTCTCTCAATCTCTCTCTCTCTCTCTCTCTCTCTCTCTCTATCTGTCTCCTTCTTCTTCACTGTCTGTAGCAAGCTAAAGAAGAAAGATGACACTAACCCAAATTTCTGTGAGTAGTCATATATATCTATTGTTTTTTTTAACTTAAAGAGTCAACGTGATACGAGAAGGATTTCAGTGGATCCTGGTAGCAAAGTAAAAAATACTATATGTATACTAGTCTTCATACTTCATATAGTATAAGTGTATAACTATTATTTCTTTTACTTTTCTTGACTCCTTGAGGCCATTTGATAAATTTAAATCCCTTTATTACATTTGGGTTAAGAGAACTCCAGCTTCTGATGTGTTTTTCATCTGTATATCTGTGAGCCTGCAAATGTTATAGACCTATACGGCTATACCTTGCTTTTCTTTTACATTAATTTTTTAGTTTTCTGAGTAAAAATTAATGGCATCAGTCCAAGTCTGCTCATATGTTTTGGTTCACGTCAACGTAGATGTATAAAAAGAGAATGACATGGTTTGAAAATTTTCAGTTTTCCAAACCATTAGTGACGATAGTAAAAAAAAAATCAAAGCTAATAGTACTGTTAGAGTTGGTTGTCCAATGATTGCGTCCTTGGAAAATTCTGAAAACTAGCTTATGTTGATGAGTGGAACTTTGTCTGTCTAGCATGCTATGTTATTCGTGGTGGTGGTGATGGTGATCAACAATATTTTCTTTAGGCAAGTCTTTCTCCACCACCAGCAGGTGTTGGGAGTGCACTGCACTCAAAGAAATGTGACATGCTAGTGACAGCAAAGTCAAGCTTTTCGGCCTATATAGCTTTTGTGTTCAATATACTTTTTCCCAAGTTCATGTCATGCAACTTAAGGCATAATAAGATGAGCTTTTCTTGGGATTAATAATAATAATAGGTCCTTCTCTCTTGTTTGTAATTAGTAAATTTTATCTTATTAATGGTGGGTTCCACATGGTCTGCCAATTTTGTCATTGCACATGCTGCACAATTGTTGGCTTCAATAACAAAGTTCACATCATCATCATCATTACAACTATATATTTCAGCCATAGGCGCTTTTGTATAGAGAGCTATGAGAGTGTATAAACTATTATGACAGATTGATAAAAAAATCAAAGCAGTGGTCCAACTTGGGTGTGCTTATAAGCCATTGAATTTATGTCATCATCCTCCAATACTACCTTTAATCCTGTAATAGTTTTTTCTTTTGATCCACATTAATGAGAAACAAGATAAGGTTTTATTTTTTTGGTAGGAGATAAGCTTTTATTATATGTATATTGAAATTAAAACTAAATCATATATTAATTGACAAAGTAATCCTACACAAGGATTCATTTTCCTTTATTGCTTCTTTCAGGAGAGATCATCAATGATTATGGAATCATGTGTACCTCCAGGATTTAGATTTCATCCAACAGAAGAAGAACTTGTGGGATATTATCTCAAGAGGAAGATAAACTCACTAAAAATCGACCTAGATGTCATTGTTGAGATTGATCTCTATAAAATTGAACCATGGGACATACAAGGTAGAGTAATCACAATGTAGCATTGATATCTAATTATATATATAAGTTTTAATATTTTTAATGCTATCTCAAAGGGACTTGATCTGTCATTTATAGGTAATTTAAGAATCTTTAGGTAAGATGCAATTATAGTTAAAAACTTGTGTGGTTAAAAAAATGCAGATAGATGCAAGCAAGGATATGAGGAACAAAATGAGTGGTACTTTTTCAGCCACAAAGACAAGAAGTATCCAACAGGGACAAGAACTAATAGAGCTACTGCTGCTGGGTTCTGGAAAGCAACAGGAAGGGACAAAGCTGTGATGTCCAAAAACAGAATAATAGGAATGAGGAAGACACTTGTCTTCTACGAGGGTCGTGCCCCAAATGGAGGGAAAACTGATTGGATAATGCATGAGTATAGGTATCAAACCTCTGAGCATGCTCCTCCACAGGTAACCTTTTATTCTGTCTTCATCAATCTGTGTGATTTTAGTTATGTATTATATATGCTCCTAACTAAGCAAATTAATGCAAAGGTGGTTTCTAATAATCTATTTACTCTCAATAATAATATGAAAAGGCTCATATACTTCTGACTTTGTGCGTGGTTTATGTTTTATTCCTATGATATGATTAAAATAAAATATGGTATTTAATAATACTTGTGAACCACTCTTCTATTCTGCCGTTTTCTAAATTGTGTCCACTAAAAAAGTTTCAAATTCTCCTTTTTCTATGTAGTCTTTTTTTCCCCTACACCTTATAACAAAATGTGTCACACTAATATATTTTCAAGCATGAGGCACTATTCGAGAAGTCTTTGCTAAAAAACCTTAATACAACAAATTTCAAACATGTAATGACAAGACATTCACTTTCTTAAAGGTACTTTGCCTTTCTTAAAGACCAAGAAGCAAAGTGCAATAAACTCACAACACGCATGTCCTCCTTCTTTATATATATTATATGAAATTTTTTATATAGAAAAACATTTATATCTCAAGACTTATGAGATAAATATTACTGCAGGAAGAAGGATGGGTTGTGTGCCGAGCATTTAGAAAGCCTATTCCAAGTCACAGGCCAGGTTTTGAACCATGGTGTGGTAACCAACAACCACATTATTTCAGAGATCAAAGCTATGCAAGACCATTAACATTTGCAGATATTTTAAATGAAACTCATAATAATGTGCTTCAATCTGCTGAAGGTTCAAGTTTTAATAGTATTATCCCCTTTAACTCAGAACAGCAAGAGTTTCTACCAAACCATACTGCTATTATGGATAAAAAACAACTGATTGAGCTTCCACAGCTACATAGTCCCACTGCTTCTCTATCAGCAAATATGGCAATAAAAGAATGCAACCAATTACAACACCATAATGGTCTAACAAATGAAGAATATTGTAGTGATGAAAGGTGCAATAATAGTAACAATGGACAAGTTGGTGGTGTTGATTGGAAAAGCTTGGATAATTTGTTTGCTTCACAGTTAACAGATTCTTCAGCTTACTTTACACATCAAAACTTACCCTTGATGATGCCACATAGCCATGAACTACAACCTCAAAATCAAGCTAGTCATATCCTAGGATGCTTTCCTGATTCATAACTTGAGTGTCACCCTATATATATATATATACATATGTATATATATATATATATATCCTTAACCAATAAATAAAGTCTAAGTAAGATCCATGCATTCATTATATCTCAGTTTTCCGTTTTATCTTGTCTGACGCTAATGTAGAAGTTGTTTGAGATGATGGAAGCTTCTTAAAGATGGTTTAATTAGGAGATGATATTATATCTATTTTTTTCGTGATAATGGACATTCACTTGAAGAGTGAATCGTCAATTTGTTTAAAAAAAAACTTTTCATTTTAATATTTTCTTTGTACTAAGTTTAACCTTTTATTGGCTTTGGCTGTGTCACTTATAAAATGTATATTCTCTTTAATGCATGCATAGTGTGGCCTTCCTTTAAGCTGATTTTGTCATTATTTGTATTTTGTGAAAGTGTGTTATGTTACTCATCAATACATATATTATATAACTATATAATAAGCCATAATAAACGAAATCCTTCTGGCAAATAAATGTGTTTCTGAAGTTCTGATGAATTGTGTTGGAATAGAATTGGTATAACTGTTTCTGCATATAACTAAATGGTTCATTAGTGATGATTTGAATTTTTTACAATTAAAATGAGATGAATTTTATGGAGTGATGATCAAAATGATATGCATACACAACAATACTGTTATATACACAATAATGCTAACCAAGTTTATGCTTCTCCATAATATATATGGGGTTTCTTAAGTATTGTGAAACACTTGCAGAAGCCTAGAACACTTGCTCACTATATTTTTTTTATAAAAGCAATATTTAATTAGTTTAAGTTCCATAATCATTTAAATTAAATATATGCTCACCATGACATTGTTCCATAACCGTGGTATAAAACACTCACTGATGCTAACTAAATACTACATGAATATCACTTTGACATTGTTATTATATCTATAAGGAAATGGTCTTAATGCTTCCCTTTGTCACTCTCTTTGAAAGTTTTCACTAATAAATTTGTTGCTGGTAGGTACATGGATATATATTTTTTAATAAATCTTAATTTTTTCCTCTTAAATCAGTCTCCAAAATTAGTTTTCTAGACCTTACCAAATAGTACATCCACCTTTATGGGAAAAAAAGAAATAGGATAATATTATTATATTTTCCTTTAAAAGAAAATATCTGAAAAAAATGTACAAAGTTGTCCAATTCTAACTTTGTTTTAAAAGTCAAATTAAGGGTAAAATTTTTAGATCGAGCTTGACCAAGTTGAATAACACATTTATCTTTTTTTTTATAGAAACATGATAATATACATAAAATGATTAAAACTTTACGACTCGAAATTTGAAATTTATAAATAGATATTTTGTTTAAGTTGTAATGATAACTTTTATATAATTTATTTGTAAAATTGTGAAAATTAAATGTGGAAACTTGTAGCCGTACTTGACCTCAAATATGTGACCCTATTAAAAGCTGAAGACAAAAACTGAATAGGAAAAATAAGAGCACCAGATAGAGAGTCTCAAGTATATTATATGCAATGATTTTAGCTATAACTGTTGAGGGGAGAAGATAATAAGAACATGAATTTCATAATCCTTTTAAACACACCAATTGGCCATCCAACCAGCTCACAGATTTTCTACTTTACTTATGGGAAATGTCAATTTAATATGTAATCATTTCTGATTAATTAAATATAGAAACACACTTTAACATGCACAGCTCCACACTAACGAAAAAACAATAGCCCAATAAAATGTGATAATTTTTTTAACTATCCATTATTGACACATATTTCACTAACTATTATAATATCCAGACAATAATTATTAAAAATTAATAGTGAATAATGAACAAAAGTTGACTACGTATTCATATTTTTTCATAATAATTTCTGTTTAAAAAAAGGTGTTATCCACTATCAGCAAACATCAGGTATAATATATTATATTAAAATAAAACGGTGTAATAAAAGTATCTCCGTAAAAAGAAGGTGTAATAAATGAAAAATCACTTTCTTCTTCACACTGTCTTCAAAGACAAACAAAAACGCATTCCAGCTACATTTCTTATAAGGATCTCTCTCTCTCTCTCTCTTCAACCCCCAAATTCAATTATTAGGGTTTTCTTCAAATCAACTCAACTCTGTTTCTAAGCTTCGCGTTTTCACCTTCAATTTCTTCAATTCTCACTCACTGATCCATCGCCAACTTGGATGGGATCACCGTGATTGGATCCACATAATGGCGGCGCCGAGGAACTGGGCGACATTTGGTGACAGTCCTTGGCTGTCAAGGGACATAGAGAATGGCGGTGGCGCCACGGCGGCGGCGGAGGAGGAGGATTCCCCTTCCGCCAAGAAGGCCAAATGGGAGAAGTTTCCATTGAACACGTGGGAATTCGGCGTCGCCATTGGCGTGTTCATGGTGTTCTCGATAGGGTTATTCTGCATTTATCTAACTATGCCTCCTGCTGAGAAAGGTCACATCAAGCTCCCTCACACCCTTTCGGATCTTCGCCTCCTCAAGTACGTCACTTTTCTTCTCTTTCTATTAAGTTTTGATTTCACTCGCTGTAAAAAAAATGCTCCCTTTTATGGTGAATGAGTTATTATTTTTATGATTATAGGAAAAGTGTTTGTACTACACCCTTTTATCTATTGGATGCAGGTTAGAGAATAGAGATAAAGTGATACATTTGATCAGCCATACAAGATAATTCGTTTGAGTTGTTGTGATGAGCTTCAGTGTTTCAATCTATTTGCACTTAGCCAGTTACTATATTTTTTCTTTCTTTTCCTTGCACTAGAGGTCATCTGTAGACATTTTGATTCGGATTCAATCAAAGGGAAAAAAAAGTCAATACCCGAATTCACACCTAGGAAATAATTGCAATCTAATTTAGTCACGTGAAATGAAAAATCATAAAAAAATAATCTAAATTTGGCACCCGAGAAGCTCAAATGCAGATCAAAATAGTCATTTTCAGGACAACATTTAGATACACACTACTACATTAGTCACACACTGAGTAGGAATTGAGTTCTAATGTGTTGCTTGATGGTTTCAAATTTCTACTTTCAACCTGCATATATAGTTATTGTTTTTGATTAATGCACATGGTTTACTTTTCTGCAGAGAATATCTTTCCACGTATGCAAAAAACCATCCTGCACAATTCATTCTTGGTTACTGCTCCACCTACATCTTCATGCAGACTTTTATGATTCCAGGAACAATTTTCATGTCCTTGTTAGCTGGGGCTCTTTTTGGAGTTGTTCGAGGGATCATGTTAGTTGTTTTCAATGCCACTGCTGGAGCATCGTCATGCTTCTTTTTGTCTAAGTTAATTGGAAGGCCTTTAGTTTCTTGGTTGTGGCCTGAGAAGTTAAGGTTTTTCCAAGCTGAGGTTTGTGTTTCTTTCCCATCCCCCTTCTATTATGTTTATCTCAAGATTACCTAGCATAGAAATATTATTGAGTCAACACTCAACTGTGTTATCCTGGTTTTATGTTGGTTTAATCAGATAGCAAAGCGTAGGGATAAGCTCTTTAACTATATGCTTTTTCTGAGGGTAACCCCAACATTGCCAAATCTTTTCATCAATTTGGCATCTCCAATTGTTGACGTACCATTTCATACATTCTTCTTGGGAACATTGATCGGTCTTATTCCAGCCGCTTATATCACTGTCAGAGTAAGTTATTGGGCCCATCTTACTGCTATTTTTTTAAGTTTTAGGTGAGATCTTGCTGTTATGAACTCTAATTTTTTGCTTATCCTAGTGTTTAGTTATGCAATAAGTATTGATGTATGATGTGTGCTCACCTCGTTTTAGTTAGTTTCTTATGGTTGCCTACTTCGATGTTTTGAATTATAAGATGATTATCCTTGTTAGAACCTCCCTTTCGAATCTGAGAGAGACTCCAAATGAATTCACATTTATCAGTGTGATTCAATAATTTGATACATTGGCACCAGTGGCCTATTCATACAATGCATCCACTAATCAACTTTAACTAATTACAAACTAACCATATTTCATCCCAATCCTTTCTACATTTAGATTCCTCCAGTACATATTGCAGAGTTTCCTGTGACATGTGAGTACTCTGCTATCAGGGTACATTTTTTAATTTGTTGCACATATACATTTTATTTCTCTAATTATATGTCAGTATGGTTTTTCCAGTTTGACCCCTTAGATGTCATACTTTGAGTTATAACCAGCATGCGTTTTTGTTTCTTTTATTCCAAACTGATGGACATCGTCCAATCCATGTAGCCTATTCCACCTAGTGAGATTAATGATTGGTTGTTGTTGTAATTCCGAAGTGATGAATGAAGAAGCTATTAATAGTCTGTCTTGTATTCTGCTTCTGTAACTTTGTGGTAGCTGTTTCTATGCATTTATTTTACTATACTCATAAGTCCTCCATTATTGTTTAACCAGGCTGGCCTTGCTCTTGGAGATCTAAAGTCAGTGAGGGATCTATATGATATTAAGACATTGTCAGTTCTTTTCCTCATTGGTTTTGTTGCCATACTTCCAACGCTTCTGAAGAGGAAGCGAGTATACGAATGAAAGGTTTATTATTGTTAATTATAACAGTGCCATGCGTTCCAATTTTAGGGTGAAGCCTCTTCTTTGTTCTTTTTCTTTTTTTATTGGGAGGGGATAGTCAGGCTACACTTAGTGATTGGTGACAAACCAGTTCAGCCTTGGCTCACGGGGGTTTGGTGGGGAGCGTTTAAATTATTAATGTTGATAGAACAATATGATATCGTTCAATTCATATAATTAATCAGTTTGATTCATGTTCTTTTGCAGTGCTGTATGCATACATGCCTTACATCATATAGGAACAGGCTTTTGCTCTGCACCAATACTTGTTTATTGAATATTAAGATATATATATATATAGAGCAGAGAAGCTCAATCGTTATTCTTTCTATTAGTTATTCCATTTTATTATTGATTTTCGATCATCTTTTTCATTAGTTATGCCTTACTGTATTTTCAGTGCCCTTCATGCTTGTGGAAAAGGTTGACCCTGTAAGATTTTGATTTTTGTGGTAATAATAGCCACACCATTGTTTATTCTCTCAGTTTAGTGTTATAAAACAAAACAAAACAAAAATAATGTTTTTGTATTTATTTCACATATATAACAACAACAAAATAATGTTTTTGCAATACATAGATTTTTTTTTATTTATGCCCCTCCTTTCAATCCTTTCCGAATTCATCTTCTATATAGTTAACTATTAAAATACTCTCCCTTGCTTCAAACAGAGTCTTAGGCCCCTAATGTGCTTAGTTTGGTTGAATATGTAAGGTTCAAATTCAACAATATGTTAATGTTAGTCACTCAAAATTAACTCACTATGAGCTCACAAACTCAATGAGTTAACTCATAACATTAAAGAGATTGAAATCAACTATTCAACTTGAGTGCTACGAATGTACTTTGATAATTTGATAGCTTATTAGGCGTTTGAGTTTTAAGACCATAAGCTGTTTATTGGTAATGAGTGTGTGGATGACTTCACCAACAAAACAAAAAATATTAAATTATGTAAAAATTAAGTAAACATTATGTGTAGAAAATAATCAACTTCATTGGATGTAGGCAGAGAAATTATTAAAGAATAGCTTAAGAAAATAAACAAAGTTGCAGTACTTGAGAGATGATAATCATGTAGATCTACAATAAACTTGAATATGTTTCTTCTTCTACCATCATATTTTCCTAACTGTACAAATTATTAGTTCAGTTAGCATATCAAGAAGAGTCTTCTTTAGCTGCAAATGCATCTGCTATGTTGAAGTTCAAATTTCCTTTCATGGTTCTGCTCCTACCCATATCTGGATCACCCTTTTTCATCATTGCTGCAAACTCTCCATAATCAATTCTCCCATCCTGAGAAAGATGTAACAGAATTAGGATCAGTGTCCCTGTGGATTATAACAATTAACAACTTAAGATAAAAACTGCATTGAGATGGAACTTATAGATCAACTTTATCTAATCCAAACAAAAAATCTTAACAAGTTCAGGTGATGTCATTAATTTCGTAGACAAAATATAAATGGCATCAATGATAGTGTTGGTGATAATGATCCAATAAGTACTATTGGTAATTAAGCGAACACGTTCGGAGTAACTTACATGGTCTGTGTCGATCTCTTCGATCATATCATCCAGACGTACTTCACCTAGGCCAAAGTCTTTACAAGCCTGTTGAAGCTCGTCGATGGTGATATAACCACTACCATCTTTATCAAAATAGGCAAAAGCTGCAACCAAATTCTCCTCTCTTTCCATCTTATTCAAGTGCAGTGTAGCAGCAAGAAACTCACCATAATCTATTGTTCCATTATTGTCTATATCAGCCTGCCAAAGTTTTTAGATAAGGGAATGGTCATTCAGCTCAACATTCCAAAAAAAAGAAGCAAAAACAATATGAACATATTTCAGATAATACAAAACAGCTTCCTTTCTATTTACATTATATGGTAATCATGATCTACCTACCGCTTCCATCAGGGACTTAATTTCAGATTCCATGAGATTAGAACCCACTCTTTTCAAACCATTCTTGAGTTCCTCAAATGTTATCGTCCCGCTGTTGTCTGTGTCAATCATTTTGAATAACTCTTTTAACCCACCTATTTCTTCCTCTGAAAGTCTCTCTGCTATGACCTGAAAACAATTTTTCCAAGTAACATACATATAAAACTATATAAAATTGATGAGCATAAAAGTCATATAAAATCCATAGACTCGTATGCTCATGCAAATAAATCACTTATGTGCTTAACTCAACAAATAGGCTGAGTAAAATGAAATTTAGTCAAAATTAATATCATTATTGAAATCAAACACAAGGTGAAATGGGTTGAGGTGCATGTAGATATATCTAAACATACACGCAGCGCCATCTTCTTAAGTTTATTCATCGCTGAGAAATGCTTCAGGCGTGTCAAAACAGCAGAATCCAGAGGTTTGTCGGGGGCAACTGTATCATCAACAATCCATGGGTGGCCTGATTACACAAACCCCAGTGTCATTACATCTTCTACAAAGCAGTAAAACATGGAATCCCAGTCACAACTCAACTAGTACAAAAGGAACTCACATAAGACTTCATGAGCAGAAATTCTCCCCTTAGGGTCCCTATCCAGCATCTTTTTTACCAAATCTTTAGCACTTTCTGAGATATTTGGCCATGGTTCAGATGCAAAATCTACCTCTCCATGTAGGATCTGTTTGAAAATTCCTGCTTCAGTTTCTGTGAAAGCAGGTCAGGGATAAAGAAGATAAGAATTAGATGATTAAATAGCATAGAAAGAAGAAAAGGTTCAAAGCTGCAAGTCCTCATGAATTACAATAAAGGTTTAGATCATTAGTGATTACCAGCCCAGAAAGGTGGGACTCCACTGAGTATGATGTAAAGGATAACACCAGCACTCCATACATCTACATGTGGTCCATATTGCTTGCACAACACCTCAGGGGCAACATAGTAGGGACTTCCAACTACATCATGGAAGTATTGTCCTGAAGAGATAAAGGAAACAAATAAAGGGGATCATAAGTTATACTAACTAGAGATTGATAAACGCCCCAATGGATAATCTATGTTCAAAACTAAGAGGAAAATGCATCTGGTGCATAACATAACATTGCTCTTTAAACATTCAACCTAACTAGTATATCTAACCATTCTTGGGTACTTATTTATGCTGAGATATGCTAATTAATCACAAACTTATCTTGCATATAATGTATACAATGGTAAAATCACCAAACACATGTACATGCATTGGGAAATTCAATACAAATAATGATGTCGGTTAGGTAGGGTTGCCTACAAGATCGAATGCCATTGTAATGCTCTAAAATAAATCATTTAAAATAAAACAAACATGGGTTATACACAACATTATTAATCTCCTAGTTGCTTAAAATCACAAGATGAAAAGAAAAAAGTAAACATGGGGTTATACACAGAACATGATTAATCTCCTAATGATCAAAATCACAAGAATCAAAATTAAAAAAAAACATGGGATTATACACAAAACATGATTAAATTTATAAAATAAAAACTCATACTAAAAATAGACCAATAAATCAATGAATGAAGAACCTGGCTTGTAGAACACAGAGAGGCCAAAATCAGTGGCCTTCATCTTGGCATCTTCACCAGGGGTATCAAACAAGAAATTCTCAGGCTTGAGATCTCTATGAATAACACCAAGAGAGTGGCATGCCTCAACCACCCCAACAATAGTTTTGATCAGCTTCACAGCTTCTTTCTCACTATAATGCCCCTTCTGAATAATCCTATCAAAAAGTTCACCCCCTGCACACAACTCCATCACAAGGTGCACAAACACAGAATCCTCATAGGTTCCTTGTATCTGAACCACATTAGGGTGTTCAGACAAATGATGCATGATCTGAATCTCTCTCCACACATCATCATAATCTTCTTTGCACAAAAGCTTCCTCTTTGGGATTGATTTGCATGCATAGAGATTCCCTGTGGCCTTGTGAGTGCATAGATATGTGGTACCAAATTGGCCTTGCCCAAGTTTCTTGCCAAGAAGGTAATGATCTCTTAGCCTTGGGGTTTCATATGGCAACACAGTAGTGCATTTTGAAGAAGACTTTGATGCTAAATTAGGCTTCTGCATCTCAATTTTCAATGGGAAATGGTGAAAAATCAAAATGGCTATGATCTGAACAGATTAAACTTTCTTTCTTTACCTTTTTTTAGATCTCTTTCTCTCTCTCTCTCTCTCTTTTAGTTATTTGATATTCATTGGTTGAGAAGCTACTTCATATTGGTGGGGTTGATCCACTCATTCTATAATATCTTTCTGCATCACCATGCACTCAGTATTATTGGAAATTAAATAATACTAATAAATATGTAGAGTTATATAGTAAATTTTAAAAAAATCTACATCGTCATTCTTTACATACAAATCCAAGTATCATAAATTATATATCAATTAGAGTATTTTCTGTCCATTAAAAATAATTTCACTTTTTTTCTGTTAAAAACATTAGCTTTTTGGGTTAAAAAAGAAGTTCTTATGTTTCTGTCAATTTATGTACATAAAAGTCATTCTTCAATACATTTAAATTATATTTTAAGTTATCCAATTCATCCATATCCAATGGATTATAATCTATCAAATTCATTTATGACTCATTTTTCATGAATTTGGATGGATATTCAATTCAATCCATGACTTCATATTTGTACAATATGTTTTCTTTTATAAAAAAACATTTTTAAAAAAGTGCTTCTTTTAAAACACATTTAAAAATGTGAACTTTTGAAGTTTTTATCCGAAACTTAAAAGAATAATAAATTTAAAAAATTAAAGTTAAAGCTTTTAATGGTAAATCATATAGTTAAACTTAAACTTTTGGTGTTAAAACCTTCAAGTGAGCTTCAAGTTAGTGTTGTTAGAAAAATTTGATGTATATCATAAATTTCATATATTCTTTTTTCTATTTCTCTCACTCTTTATGTTTTTTTTGTTTGTTACAAACATAAATTATATTTATCAAAGTTAAATTACATGATTGATATATAATTGAAATATCCAATTAAATGAAGTATAAGAGAAATAGAATTGACAAGAAATGTTAAACACTCAATGCAATTTTATGTGAAGGCTAAGTAAAAAAAGATTTTATACTCAAAGCAAGATAACCAATAAACTTCTAACAAGCACAAATCCACAAAATTAGAGTATATTCTCATCAATATTTGAGACTAAAATAACATAAATTTACAATATTTCATTAATATAAGTTTTAAGCTTAAAAATAACTAGTAACACAGAGGGAGCCTCATGTACAATAATCAGCAAATAATTTATCATTCCAACACGAACATCCACAATACAATACAACAAATAATATTTTAATGTATATATAAGGAATCAAAAGATATATCAATCAATCTCGAAGGAACATCAAAATTAAAATAAACTATTGGAATAAACGAAACATTCAATAAAGATGAGAATGTATGAAGATATTGAGGGAAAAAACCTCCATATATGAAGAAATCAAGCTTTTGTTGAAGGAATATTTTTGTTAAAAAGGGTAATACAACTTTTAAATGAATTATTTTGTTAAAAAGGAGTTTGCACATTGTTTTGAGAAAAAAATGTTTTTCCTTTTAATTTTTTTGGATGGATTGTGTATCCATCCAAGTGGATATATCCATTGAATATAATGGATGAATTTGAATCCATCCATTATCAACACTATCTATTGAATTATATCTATTTAAATTCATTAGCTCTAATGGATGGATTTTTGAATAGATTTAATTTGGATGGATTTTGCATCGACAGTGGATCATGAATAATTTTTCCACCCCTAATTTTACTCATATAAAATGGAATGGTGAAACGGTTCCTTCGAATGTGTGTACTTTGTACTTTCTATGCCCTACTTCCAACACCATCAGCATATGCTGGCTTAGCTATATATAATGGAGTCATTGACATAAATGATTTGCAAAAAATAGATAACAGTATCATATCATGGACCATCCTTTCATATATTAACTTCATTTCCTATAATTTGTTATTGAACTGGTTACATCAAGAATTCACAATGGTTAAAATTATTTTTTCATTTTAGTGAAAAATAAGAAGCATCCCAATTGGTGATTGACTAATACGATGAAGACATATATATGACTAATAACAATGAATTGTGATAAACCAGTAATATAGGTTCACCTTCTGACATGAAAATAAACATATACTGAAAATCCAAAACAAATGTTTCTATAACTATATAAGGCACACGGAAACAGAATATAAATATAATGTCTTTACAAATGAATGAATCACTCATCAGAACCTGTCAACACATTAACCATAACCTGCATGATTCTCACTCTTGTTTGTAGAGCCAATATGTAATCAGCTGTCTCTGTGAAGAGTCCATCCAACTCCAAGGATTCACTGTTTGGTACAAGTCTCTTCAATGTTCTGACCCTTCTCTGTATCCCTTTGACCCCTCTTCTAGAACCAACCCTCTTTTTCATTACAATCTTTCTTGGTCTCTTACCTTGAACACTTTTCTTTGCCAACACTTTGTTCAACAAATACCCATATGATGATAAGTTTCTGGGTTCTTCACATCCATGAAGCAGATCTGTCAAAGAGATTGAAGGCTGTGAAGAAATTCCCATAGTTTCAACACAAAGTTTTCTCTTAAGGAGCTGAGTTTTTAAGTTCAGGATCCAAGACAAGGGCTATAGATGAAATGACACATAGCAGGAACATATTTATATATGGTGCATGAGCTTGCAGGTATTAAGGATAATTGAGATTTTAATGTAAAGGATTAGAAGGTGGGGGCCACATAACAATTTCTAAGGAGGCTTCCAATGGAATGGGAGAGAGACAGGTGTACCTAAATGTGTTGCTTGTAGCTTTGGGCATGTTCTTCAATCCAATTGCACATGCATTCACATGATTCTTCCCATCACAAACAACCGATATTTGTTGTCTCAGATCTTGTTTCATATGTTGTCTTGCGTCAATGATAATAAAACAAAAATAACAATAATAACAAGTGTTTAAAAATTTTAATCATGTTTTCATTAGCACTCGACAACGTATGAGAGATGATATGGGAAAAGAGGTCTCTCTTACTTCACAACAACCACCCCAACCTATATTTCTACACCAGCACCACCTTTCATCACACACACACCTCTCTATCTAATAAGACCACCCTGGATTATTCCTCTACCACTTTCTAAATGCAATGCATTTACCATTTTAAAATTGGTTTTCATCATCCTCATTTCCAGCTCAATAAACGTGGCATTCCACATTTGTAAAACTTCTCAGAGTTCACAGTATTTAGCCCATGCTTCATTAGAGGAAACCACGTTATATGACACTTAAAATATAAAAAGAAGAAAATAAAGAATGAGAAGATTGTTAATTGTCAATGGTTATGTAAACAAAAAGTGGACAGTTTAGATCATAATGTTGGGATAAGGTAGATAATCTCTGACATTCATGAACCATATTTGTTTCATTGAAGTGATAAATGAGCAATCAAAAGAACAATCTTCATACGTGTCTATCATTCCTTTACATAGACAACACAACCAAGAAACATACATTGTACATTGTACTTGCAAAACATATGAGATCTTACAAACATTCTTCATCCACATAGGATTACTCCATTAAAATAATAAAATAAATGACACAGAGCTAATCACATTCACATAAACGAGAATCAAATATCAATGAAACAAAATTAACAAGTCTCTTTAATGCGGATGCTAGAACCTAGAAAGTAGAGTTGCATGTGCCATATTCAACTTAGAACACATACTGATGTTTCGTTAGGGTGGTAGGAAGAAATGAAGAATTAGAGGAACATCTATTTACTTATGTACAAAATTAAGTGGAAGTGACATCGAATATCTTTTGTGAACTTCCTGATCCAAAAATAAATAGATAAACTATATATAATAATATGGTTAAGATACGTTGTTCTTATTTCTCCTAATAATAAATTGAGTATGCCTATAAACAGAATGCTTAAACACTCATTCCTTGGTGGCAACACTTACTTCTTCCACTTATCTATGGTTTTGAGCTTTTCCCCCTTTGACATATTGTTATTCAAAAATGTAACTCAATGATAAAAGCGTATGAACTCATTGGTAATACAAGTGGGAACTACTTGCAAACTAAAAACTAGACCGGTCAATGAGTTGGGTATAGCGGGCCAGCCTGCCAAAGCTTGAAAATGTATAAGACTTGGGTACTAAATTTTGAACATTTTGTTTAAATCGGGCTTTTTAGAGAGAACTAATCTTACCCGATACCCAACGATGTTGGACGGTTTAATCCTGTCATAAGATGACTTTTGGACCAGAATGAAACAAGTATCAAAACTTTGATTTAAAACATTTGATTGCAATTGTGAAGCAGCAGAGGATTTGGATATTCCTTTCCCACTTCAAAGCAAATTCATCAAGAGTCAACCAGTCCCATGGAACATATATAGCATGCATGCGAACCGGCGAACCGGTTCAATCAATAACCATCACATAAATGTATTTCATGTCTCGTAAGTCTTTCCCTTCCTTTCATTGTCCTCGATATCGCGAAGTGACTTTTGTCTTGTCTGTAAGCGATGTATGTTATCACTACCCTGGTTAGTTGGATTGGATCTGCCTTGATGAGAACCCATCCTCCTTGATTTACAATTGTCATAGTTTTTGTTATAATAGTTCTATAATTATCTACTCAGGATGCTTCAGTCCCTAAGAAACGAGGCAACAAAATCAGAGGATACATTTATGCAACTTCAAGAAATTCAAGAATCTGTCAGACTTGCATCTTTAAACTGTTTCCTGGATTTTGCTGGTATGTTGGTACAGTTTTCTAGATAGAAAGAAATAAAGAGAAATGAAAGATAGTGAATGAACAAAATGGTGTTGGAGCACTTCAATTTAAGTTCTGCATGTCTATGGATGCTAGTAAAATATTGTGGCATTCATCTGAAATATGTACTGTTAAAGTTGAATGAGGTTTTGTCCCTGAAAATTATGTTTTGTTTCAAGTCAGAATGTTATCAGGTTTTTTAATCAGTTAGTCCTGTCTGTTCCAATTTCTTTACATAATTTGCTTGTCAGCATTTATTGGGTATGGTGGTTTGTGTATAGTTCAGTTTTTTGTTATCCAAAGGTTAACTCAATTGAGACTGAGACTGTTATTCAATTTGGGTAGCAATAACTTTCAACTGATTATATTTCTTTGATTGTGACATCCCCTATGTGATTGGCTGCTTTGTGCCTGTGCTATAATGGTTTCTTAAAATATTTGAGCCCATTTTGTATTTACTAATACATTATACATTTGGTCCTTGGTTTGCCTTTAATTCAGGGGAGATGATTAAGGATACAAGATCTTGTTATTTGTTTCTCAGTGAAGTAAGAGGTTATAATAACAGTTTTTAGAAGCTTCCACACTTATGTAGAAACAAGTAGTATCTTAATATCTAGAATTATCTTAAACTTCTAATAGATTCCATTGTAGGTGTTTAACAAAATAATTATAAAAGTCTCTAGAAATCATGAGACAAAGTAGACTAGAAATGGATGAATGTTGTGAAAAATGGTCCACTTTGCTTGGAAAGGATTTATAGTGGCTCTAGTACAAGTCAACATATGTTCAATTCCGTTGCTAAATTTTCCATCTAATGTTGTATATTGTTTATTACACGCATTAACACACCATGCTTTGCAGAATCTATTCCTTTGGAGGCTGTGCCAGAACCACCCAAATCTGCCTATACTCCCTTCAGGAACTCAATGGATTCTCCAAGCAAAAACAACAGAGGTACCTATAATTCCGGATCCTCAAATTTATCACGGCATAGGCATTGATGAATATAAATTAGCACCCTTATTCTTTTACTTTGTTTGCCTGTTATCTATTTATTGTTGTATTTTTGTTTGTATAGTTAGTCAAAAGTTGTATTCTATGCATTGTTGTTTTGTTTTGTATTTATTGTTGTATTTTTGCCATTTTTAGTATAACTTAAACTGTAAGTGCACTCTTTTTTGTCATTTAAATGTGGGTTTTGTTAGCTGAATTGCTTGAACATTTGGATACGTGTGCATTAGTAAAACAAGTAAGCGAATTCTATAAATGTGTCTTATCAACTGCCTAATATTAGTTATTTTTTTACTAAAAGCAGAAGAAAAAACACAATGAATCTTACAATATGCGTGAATAAGTCTATTTAACCGTCTGTGCATTACGTGTCACAACACTATGATATATATGTGATAAAAAATGTCAACAATGACTCATTGAACAAGCACTTTTGCCATTAAGTGGGAAAACGAGTTGATCACGTTAACTACACCTACCTGCTTAAACATGCACATAAATTATAGTAAAACATCTCTTCACGTTTCTAGCCATCTTCTCATAATATTAATCTAATCAATTTTTTTATAAGCCAAAGAGATTTTATTAAACAAGATGAAGATTTACAATTGGATAAAAGAACAAAAAAGGGAAAATTACATCACAAAGTTCATACAAAAAAGGGGTGAGCAATCCAATCAGAGTAGGGGTAATGGAGTTCATCCCATTTTGACCCTTAATCTAAAGCCAATATTTGATCATGACCGAATCCAAAATCTAATCAATTGCAATGAGCCTAATCTTTGTCTTCAAAGATAAAAAAGATATCATAAAAGTATGCTAGTTTTTGAAATATATAATTGATACACTTATTAAGCCTAATCCTTACCCCTACACAATTTAAACTTTACTACGTGACATAATTAAGGGTTAGATTGTTATTGTTATTTTTTATATTATTTATCACATGATATGCATGTGTTTTTTAAATAGAAGATTACTTTAACTTTTTTGTTGGCAGAAGATTACTTTAACTTAAAAATAAACTTAAGTACTATCTCACTAAAAATAAAGAGCCATTCAATGGTACACACTGTCTAACCATGGACTTGATTTCTGTGCTGTAATATTATAAAACTAATTTCTACTTATCTCATTATAACTCATTTCATTTCAAATTCTGACTATCCTTCTTTACAATAGTAGTATTACTTTTGTATAGTAAATGGGTTGTGTTAATGTACCTAACAATTTGAGGGCAAGTATTGAGTTTGAGTGGATATATGTGGTCCAATGAGAAGGTCACAACTCACAACATTATCAAAAGTAAACAAAACAAAACGAAGTGGGGGAACACGCTGACTTTGTCCTGTGCATTAACCCGAAAAAACAGTGGCCAACACGTGCCACTACACGTGTCTATGCCTCCTATAAAGTTAAAGTATTTTTTTATTTCTTTCTCTTTCTATTTCTAAGTCCCCTTTATCATCACTTACTGAACTTTGTACTTTTTTTTTGAAAAGGTTAGCAAATTAAAGCTGCTGTGTTTGGGTAGGAAAAAAGTTACGCGATTTGATTTAAACAACTAAAAAATAATGTTTCCGGGATACCTGATTAAAAGCTCGAAAAGTATTAAAGATATTGTAGTTTGTCTAAAATAAGCGTATTTATTATATTCTTAATAGAGAGAAGAGTAAATAATTAATGATGTTGTAATTATCTGGTCTAATGGTGATGTTTGAAAACAAGTAGTTTGATAAAGTAAGATCCATGCTTTGAATTTTAGCTTTGGGAATTTTGTATCCTTCTGTTTAAAATTATATTTCATGTGAGGACTTTCTCATTTTATACTTTGTGCATGTCTTCTAATCATCATTCATCAATTCTGCATCATTGTATATACAAAATATCTAACTAGGGTTGGTATGACCTATGGAAGATGCATTGATAAATTGCTTTGCATGTCTCACCACTTTAAAACAAACCCACACACAAAATAGACCAAAGGGTCTAGAGTCAGGTATGGAAAATTTGTACCGGAAAACAATTGTTAAAGTATTGATGACACTGATTCCAAAGGTAGAAATGTTCAAATAATATATGCATGGAGCATTAAAAATGTCAACTTCGAGGTGGACTTATACTTACTCTCCTATCAGTAGTCATCTATATATCTTTATGAGAAAGTACTGAATATTTAGAATATACACACACATTTGTGTGTGTGATTAGCTAATAATTTAAAATATAATAACAAATAAGTAAAGTAAATTTCAAGATCAGATAATATTATTAAATGTTGATAGAGAAAATATACGACGAGTGCAGAGAAATAATTTCATGCATGATGACCAATGTCATGAAGTCACATTCCTTTAAGAGAAGAGAAGTTCAATGCATCAATCATATTTGAGAACAGGTCAAATATCAGAAGAGCGTTGAAGTCACTATCAAGAGAGAGAGAGAGAGAGTATCGTTGATCTATCTATTAATTAGCCTAGCTATTACTTATTGCTCTTGTTTCATGTTATTCCTAGCTAGTTTCCAATTAAATTTAAGTGGAAAGTGTTGCATTCGCATTTTAGCAGCTGCACCTACATGGTTGCCACGTAGCAAACCCTGTCTCCATTTCCATTCCCATAAATACCCCCTCCCCATGCTCTCTTCCTCCCACTTCATTCTTCATTCTTCATTCTTCATTCTTCATTCTTCATTCTTCATTCACTTCACTCTCCTTCCAACACCAATAATAATAATAATAATAATAATGCCAACACGAACAACAGCAACAACAGATGTAGAAACTCCCAATGAAGACTCAACCAAACAAACCCTTCACCCTTTATTCTCTCCTTCTTACCCAATCACTCTCAAGGTTACTAACTTACTAAACACACACTCTCTCTCTCACTACTAGTATTAATTGTTATTTCCTTTTTTATATTTAATGTTATGTTTTCATGCAGTTCATGGACGTGAAGAAGATAGACAATAATAATAATAATAATAATAAAAGAGGGTCCTTCATTAAGGCTATCTTTGAATCATCACAACCGTCAGATCAAATTATATCTACGGAAGACCGATTCATTTTGAAATCCGTAACGGGAATAGCGTACCCGGGTGAGATCTTAGCCATCCTTGGTCCATCAGGTAGCGGAAAATCAACTCTCTTAAATGCTCTCTCAGGGAGACTCCATGGACACTCCCTCACAGGAACAATCCTCGCTAACTCCTTCAAATTAACCAAACCGGTTCTCCGTCGAACCGGGTTCGTCACCCAAGACGACATCCTCTACCCTCACCTCACGGTTCGCGAGACCCTCGTCTTCTGCTCCATGCTCCGCCTCCCGAGGAACCTACCGCGAGAGGCTAAGATCGCGGCGGCGGAGTCGCTCATCGTCGAATTAGGGTTATCAAAGTGTCAGGACACTATAATCGGAAATAGTTTCATCCGTGGCGTCTCCGGCGGTGAACGGAAGCGCGTGAGTATAGCGCATGAGATGCTGGTGGACCCGAGTTTGCTGATCCTGGATGAGCCTACCTCAGGGCTGGATTCGACGGCGGCGCATCGGCTGGTGACGACGCTGAGGGGGCTGGCGAAGAAGGGGAAGACGGTGGTGACGTCGGTGCATCAACCGTCCAGTTGCGTCTACCAGATGTTCGATAAGGTGCTAGTGCTTTCGGAAGGACAGTGTTTGTACTACGGCAAAGGAAACGGTGCTATGCGCTACTTCGAGTCGATTGGGTTCGCTCCATCTTTTCCGGTTAATCCCGCCGATTTTCTGCTCGATCTCGCTAACGGTATGTCACCTTTCTTCTCTCTTTTTTTACCTTCTCACTTTAATTCACACAATTTAGCGTCATATTATGATATTATTTTTTTAAGAAAAACGTTATATTATGTTATACCTTCAAAAAAAAAATTAGTATAAAATAAGTTTATATATATATATATACAAGTCGATCCATGTTGAAATATATTTGAGCCTTTTAAGTATGTAATCATGTGTCTAAATAAAACACTCGGAAGATTCCGTTGAGTCATGCATCCTGGTTATATATGAGGGAATATTATCATTTATTATCAATCAAATAAAGTTTAGGTGGGTGGATTATATTTAGCAATGATTGTTTGTTGATGTGTGGTCTCTTGTTGTACTATTGAAGATTTTGTATTTGGGATAACGGAATTTGTTGACTGTGTATCTATGTGTGATACTGTACTGGTAATATGGGCATGATAGTAAGTTTTGGTTCATGAGTTAATGAAAGTTTTGAAGGCTAAGGGCATTATATTGTGTTAGTATAACTCTTTGTTGCCATACTTGCTGGCCAGCCATGGATACAACACCCCATGATATTATTTATGATCCAAATCTGATCTGAGTATTTGTTACTGTGATATTTGGGGTTTGTGACTTGGCATACTTATGTTTAACTTTTTCTAGTTAATTACCTGCATCACATTTTTAGTATTTTGGCATTGGGTTGTCCATATGATGATGATGATGATGGGGAGTCCATGATTATGTGTAAAGAATATATAATATAGTAAAGTTATATTTAGGGTTTGAGAGAAGAGAACAATAAAGGCTTCTCAGCTTGAGTGGAACAATTTGATCAAATATACGTAATGGGTTTTGATTTTTGCATCAGAAATGTGATGCTTTAATAATTTAATTAAAGAATTCATTTGATGCTTACTACGTGTCCTCATTTTAGGGAACTCTATGTCATTGGCTCTTACTTTTTCTTGCCTCTCTATTAATGGTTAAATTTTCTTCCTATGGGGGCCAACCTGATTTGACTCCTATTGCTTTCATGTTCTATAAAGGACAATTTACGTGAGAGGGGTATGATTTCATATATGCACAATTCTTATTATTTTAGTATTACTTAATTTTGATCTATGTATTGTACATTTACACATGAATTCTAATATGATGCCTTATCCCTAATACCATTAGACTAATTAGGAATGTGAAGAAGTAAGTGACGTGAGAACAAATCTTACTTTTTTCATGACGTGGAAAAAATATGTCTCTTTAACATTTTAAGTAATGAATTACTAACAGCATGATAGAATCTTAATAAAAACATGTATACACATATATATTAGATGGGAATTAAGGGATAAGATCTCATAATTATCATCGGAAGGCTAAGCTTTTAATTTTAAGCCCATTTTCTGACAGAGGAGGGTGGTTTAAGAAAGTGACAGTTCGTTTCCAATTGCCGATTGATTAAATTTGGTTTGGTGCAAATCTCTCTGTGGGTCTGGACATATTCCAAATTAGAAGCAAAATAATGTAGATGCATATCATTCACTCATGGACTTATTCAGCCATGGCCCCAGCTTATTACTTGAACCATTAATTATCAACCATATCCTTGGACAGTATTACATTAGAATCAAAAACACATTTGTTGTGAAGTCCAAAATAGGTGTTTGAATTTGACTGATTTTTAATTTAGTGGAGGAGAAGACAAGATATTTAAGTTTTATACATAGATAACATAAATTACTATAAATTAAAGTAGCCACTTGTTGCACATATTGGCATGTATTATTATTACTTATAACAATTGATAAACCACTGCTTGTTTTCAATGGATTTCTTTTAACTTTTATTCCTTCTTTTGCCAAATAATTTTTTAACTAACATTCAACCCTATTAGAATAAAGGTTTCATTGTTGTTTTCTTTCTCCATTTCTTAGGATATTTACCTAGCTCAACCCTAAAATGAAAAATATACACACTTATGGTAGTTGTGTAAGATATGAGTTTAATTAGTAGAAAATCTTGAAAGATTTGAAAGCGTTAGTGCCTGTTGGAAATGCCCGTCATGTGGGCCAAAGATATTTTATTGTCAAAGAAGGACGTGACATTATAAAGTTGAAAATGCGTAGGTAGTGGACTGGAGTCTTTAGTTGTAGATTACTGGTCTTTCTGTAAGTATTAGTGTTATACAAGTAGACAGCAATGTTGCTTCTTTTAGAATAGATTGGTGGACAATGTCACTAACATAGTTTAAAATTAATTGTTCCATCAATTACTGCATGGTAAAGTGCTCTGTCTAGTTATTTTTATTTTATATGACGTTTAACATCCTAGGCAGTTGGCACTAAAAGATACTATTATTAGTTATATGTGCCTCATCAAATGGGTATAGAGATAGAGGAGTTAATGACGACATTTCTAGCGTGAGAAACCATCTATCTTTTGTAAAAGAAAGAAGAAAAAATAGTAAAAAGAGCACTGGAAAAAGTGGCACACTAAAATCTAAATCACTGGCTGCCCTTAAATTATGTAGTGATAAATAAATAACAATTAAACTTGCTATAGAAAATATCTTGCAAGGTGGACCGGTCCACTCCACAATTGGTGGACGTTGATACGATTTTATTATTGACCAACATTAGAACATGGTCGTGGTGGCTGTTTGCATATTCAAAACACTTGCCCATAACTTCTTCTTTCACAATGATCTGACCCAATGATATCTTTTTCTCTTTTCCTCCAACTTTAATAGAATCTTTATCTTAGGATCTGTTGAATTGCTTTAGATCCTTACAAATATTTTTCTCCCACAAAAGTAAAGTCTGTTGGCAGAATGGTTTGATAAAACAAAAGTAAATAGCTAAGTTGATATTGATATTATACAAATCAAAGTGGGGATGATGGTGCCCCAATCATAAGTGTCAGCACCAATATATATTAATGGAGACCCACCATAACACCACCATAAGTGCCTATTAAAAAAAACAGCACCATAATTCAGCTTTTACAAGTTCTGCCATCATACTTGTTCCTATTAATGTCCCTTTAGAATACTTTTGTATAATTAATTTGAGCACATTTCTTGTTTTTACTTACTTTATCCTGACTTTAACCAATCATATACGTTCTTTAGCTTCAATTTTCTTATTTAAATAAATTTTACAATATATGGTCCCGTAGAGCCTCACCATGATGCCACGTCTATCATTTTCTGTACTTATCCGGTTTTATATTATTGGTTTGTAGATAAGGCTCTCCTTCTCTTATTTTTTGTCATAATGCCAACTAAAAGCAGAATAAAGTTTAAAAGGGAGTTATGAAGCCATCTTTTTTTTGAACTGAATGCAATCCAAGCTCTAAAATCAATTGTTGGTTTTTTTCTAGTTATTTTGCATCTTCCTTTGTCATTGTATAGTATTGCTCACCTTCATTTACTGAACATATTAGTTTATTTCAAACAAGGAAGACAACTACATATTTGAAGTGCAACAGTATATAGAATGCACATTATATTGCTTGATGGAAAATAAATTTCTACATCATATTTAATTAAATTTGGCCTTGAATTCTGCAGGTGTTTGCCATGTTGATGGTGTAGCTGAAAGAGATAGGCCAAACATTAAGCAGAACCTAATTCATTCATACAACACTATACTGGCTCCTAAGGTAAAAGCTGCCTGCATGGACACTGCCAGTGTTCCTAACAAAAACACTCACCCTTTAGGAAACAACCCTTCAAAAGAATGGAGACATGGTGACAGGGTTAGCTTATTAGATTGGTTCAACCAGTTTAGTATTCTGCTCCATAGAAGCATCAAAGAAAGAAAACATGAATCATTCAATACACTAAGAGTCTTTCAAGTTCTTGCTGCAGCACTATTAGCTGGTTTAATGTGGTGGCAATCAGACTATAGGAATGTTCAAGATAGGCTTGGTTTGCTCTTTTTCATTTCCATATTTTGGGGAGTCTTCCCATCTTTCAACTCTGTTTTTGCATTTCCTCAAGAACGTGCCATCTTTATGAAAGAGAGGGCTTCTGGTATGTACACATTGTCTTCCTATTTTATGGCTAGAATTGTTGGAGACCTTCCCATGGAGCTTATTCTTCCCACGGTTTTCCTCATTGTGACATATTGGATGGGTGGATTAAATCCTGATTTATGGTCTTTTGTGTTGACTTTGTTGGTTGTTCTTGGATATGTGCTTGTGTCACAAGGTCTTGGACTTGCTTTAGGTGCTGCAATCATGGATGCCAAACAGGCTTCCACAGTAGCAACAGTGACAATGTTAGCATTTGTCTTAACAGGTGGCTACTATGTCCATAAGGTGCCACCTTGTATGGCTTGGATCAAATACATTTCCACAACCTTTTACAGTTATAGGCTTCTGATAAGAATCCAATATGGTGATGGCAACAAAATCTTATATCTGTTGGGATGCTATCATGGTGGGAGTGATAGGGCCAGCTGCAAGTTTGTTGAAGAAGATGTAGTGGAGCAAATTAGCACTGTGGGAAGTATTGGGGTGTTATTTCTCATGTTTGTGGGTTATAGATTATTGGCCTACCTTGCCTTGAGGAGCATCAAGAGTTGAAAATTAAATTCTGTACTACATACTTCTTTTTTTGGAAACTTGTAAATTAAAAATGATGTTTGGGTGACAGAAGGATGAAGAAAAGGATGGGACAATTTGTAAGCTCGTTGTGTGGTGCATCTGCAGCAATCTTTATTACACTAGGCATGATTGGCTAGTTGATTCGTACCAAATGTAATTGAAGAATCAATACTAAGAAATTTCTACTGTAAAGTTAGAGAATTAACAACCAAATTTAAAGTGAAGAAACAAGAGTAATTGTACATTGGGTTTCCAAGTTATATACTAAGTCTCATTATGTACACTAGCCTTGAATTGTAATTTTGGCCACAGTTTCAATGTGACTAAGTTTCATTACATTGGGATTTGACGACAGTTTTTACTTTGTTCACAGTTTCTCTTGACCAAAATTATAATATATATACACTTTGCCTCCTTTATGTTTAGCTTCAAACTAGGGAGTAGTAACGATACTAAACTGTGCCTAGTTAGCATAAGCCCAAAATCTTTTGAGTTAACCTGTTTTTGCTACTTATCTCAAAGGAATGTTTGAATGCACTTCAAAATCCTAAACTTTTAACTCCACCTATGGGCCAAACTGAAATTTGGATCCAGCTATTTCTCCCATTTTGATTTTTTTATGTATTCTTATCTTTTGGGCAAAGAACTAATCTCTTTCAGGATGTGTGATTGTCCTCCCAATAAGTGTCATTCTCAGTAATCGAACTATTGACATTTTGATCACTTAGGATCTAGTGAGATCTTACGCTACTAGACCAATGTCTTATCGGTGACTTATTTTGGTTTTCAAATTATCGCTTCAAGATTATATTTTAAAATATCAAAGGGTAAATTTAAGGTTCAATAGCTTTCCATATAAATCCGGAAATTTTACAAAGGTAATAACTTGACCGTTAAGAACTGCACATCTATGCTGCATTTAATGCTTAGATTCATAGCCTATTCTTCCAAACCCACATAGGGACAGCTCTTTGTGTCGAAAAGGCAAATTGATTTAACCATATAATAAACCAATCAAAATACTACCATATGATTAAAATATAAAATTAAAAGTAAAAAATAACAAAAATCAGTATTGTCATTGGCCCGGAACAGTGAATAAGACAGAGAGTGAGACAAATGATCCTTGTCAAATAACTACTTAGTATTAATAGCTGCAATTCCAACTCATGTTTGCCAAGCCATCTCCACGTGAATCTTTCTTAAATCTTAACCACTCCTTATAGTAACCTCTATTTAAACATAGCTTTATCACTTCCATCATTATTTAATTCACAATCCCCCCTATAAGGTCATTTTTGTTAGTCAATTTCTTACAAAAATTAGTTTTTTTACACTTTTATTACATTATTCAAGATTCATTTTAAATTATTATTAATCTTAAATAAAAATAATATAAATGAGTGTGAGATAATGTATACAATATATATAAATATTAAGCTGTAATTACCAAAATTGAAGTTAGTGAAAAGTAGTAAAATATATAGGATCCCTATATAATTTTAAAATGTGCAAAGAGACCTTAGTGATAGAGAAAAAGTGTGATCTCTTGTACAGAAAGGACAATGGATTCTTCAGCAACTCTGAATCAGCATCATAGGAAGGTTGTTCCAAAACAATGTGACACCTTCCATTCTGAGAGGTACTTGTCTTGTCGCAGGACACCTTCCTTTTCCTTCTCTTGTTCATCACTTTCCTCACTTGAATCATTATGTTTTCATGATGATCCTCTTCTTAGTCCAGCCACTCCACTTAGATTCTCAGGTGTACCATTTTCTTGGGAACATTTACCTGGAATTCCCAAGAAGCACAACTCCAAGATTAAAAAAGATTCATCTATGAAAATCCTACCATTACCACCTCCTACACACTCTTCTAAAAAGCTAAGTCATGAAGAAACTCGAGTTAGGAAAAAGAACTCTATGCAAACTAGTGTTCAAAAAGATCCTTTCTTTGCTGCAATGGTTGAATGCTCAAAGGATGATAACCATGAAGAAACAAGTGGCAGTTTGTGGAGTGGAGCTAAGGTATCAAGAAGTGTTAGTGACCGTTTTGGATTTATTAGTCTCTATGGTTCTTGTAAGAGAACTTGTGCTGTTTCTGAATCTTTAGTTTACCTTCCAACCTCAAGAAGAAGCTCCTATCAACATGTTAGTGGCCGGTTCCTATGAGCTTTCTGCACCCTAGTTACCACTCTTTAACTTTTTACTACAACACTTTCTTTAAGTGAATCAGAAAATCTGGTAACTATATTCTGCACTCATTGATGCTTAGCTGCCTCCCAATCTTGTTGTGTTGGTGTTGTTATTAGAAAAAAAAAACAAAAAGATCAAGGTATTGATCAATTACTTTTTAGTTTGTTTTAGCTTTGATCTTTGTATGTATGGTAAGACTGTGCACATCTATTTTCTTGAATGGACATTTTTTAGGTTTTGATCTTTGTTTCTTAGTTTCTAAAATATGGTATGTGAAGACAAACTATGTCTTTGGAAACATAAGTTATTGTAATATGCTGATACAAGTATAGGAAACAGTGTTTGTCTCCTTTTGAAATCTTCTTTTATTATCTTATTATTATTTAGACTATCTTTGCTGTATTTCATGTGATAATAACACATTATGATTTGTGTGTTAGTTAACTTCACATAGTCCCATGTGAAAACAATTCACAGGATCACAATGGAAGGAGAGTGGCAAAATTATTGGTTTGAGTTTTTTACATTTGTATTAGCAAGTGGATGTGAATCCCTAAGGTTTAGTGATGGATCTGTTTTTATGCTTGCTGATGTTGATAACAAGATGTTCAAAATTCAATGTATACCCCAAAAAATTACTTCAACAATTAGGCAATGGGTTAAAATGTAACATAATTTCTAAAGGTTAAGTGGTGAAGGAAACAAATCACCACTTTCAGATAATATCACCCTAGTTAATGTATTTCATTGTTAATTTTTAATTACTCTATATGGTGGTATTACTCAAAATGTCATAAAAGACCCTCACTATCATCATAGTTGATATAGACAATCTTAAAACTCAAGTTAGGTGAATGGATCTCCCTCATGATTTCTATGCATATTGTATGGTAGATCTACAAGTTGGCTACTATTAATACGTGGACCTTCAATTGAAAGAACCATTATGTTAATATTTGAAGCCTCAATGTTGGTTTAAGGGTGAAACGCAATGTTATGAGAACTCATTGCCGCTCAAACTACTGATCGGATTTGAAAACGGTTTTGTTTTGCATTCTTAATTGAATTAAAGGTTAGTCCGCTTTGAATTGGGATATTCTGGTCTGACCGTGTTAAACTCAGTTAAACTGCAATAGCCTGAAAAGTAAACCGAACATTTCACATTTTTTTTTAAAAAATAGCCTAATAATAGTATAATATTTTATTTTATTTCGGTATGAAAAAAATAAGGACATGTTATTTCACCATAATTATTAATCATATAAAAACTTATATTTATATATAATTGTATATTATAGATCATTATTAATTATATAAAATCACTTAGTCCGATTGAACAATTTAACCATTTAAACTGCAAAATATCTTTTACCTTTTGTTCACTTTGAATGTGTTTCATAATGCATATGATTAAAGCTACAAGAGCATATATCTTTTTGTCATATTTTAAGGGATAGTGGATGTAGCTCAAGTACAGGCTATATAATGAGCCAGAGCCCTAGCTGCCTTAATTATGATATAGCTTTATTATATTTGGTAGCATCTCTTTGTAATCATAACTATATACGCTCAAAATGGAACATTTAAAAAGACCAAATTCAAGTCAATAAGATAAATAATTGTAGGTTGGTTTTTTAAATTGAAATGTAAGGTAAGCTGTAGTGTCACTAATGTATTTATAAGAAAAATGTAGCCTCCTTCATAATCAAGTATGTGTAGAATTTGGACAATTGGAACAACTTTGTGTACAAGAGTTCTTCTTATCTTTCTTTATAAATATAATCAAATACGCAACAATAGCAGCCTCAATTATTACTAAATGATTAGCTAAGTATTGGGTTCAAAACAATGTGATATTTTGAGTCATAACACTATAGTGACCTAATTAGTTTAGGAGAGAATTATCAACAATTTGGTTTAGGTGTGCAGCAATGGTGACCTTCAACTTATAGTATTTTTTAGAGGCGTGGAAATTTGAAATGAGTTTTGTGTCTAAAAAAATCATATATGATAAGGATCAAATGATTTAAATAATACTATAGATGAAATAGCCTTCAGAAAATTAAAAGTGGCACCATAAAGAAGAAAGCCACATCTATAGCTTCTAATGAACGACATTTTAAGATTACATTGGCGTGTTCTATATATAAACTCATAATTCATGGTGGTCGGAACGTGAGGAAGAAAGGTAGACAGAATATCACAAACTTATTTTGTTGAATAAATAAATGTAGAAAACCATCACTATGTTTCACTATAATGTTTTTTATATACCCTTTATCTACCACAACTCTATAATTGTTCCAATCTCCGACTATCTCACATTATCATTGTTCTGAATAACTATATGGAGCACACGTGTAATTAAGTTCCCATTTTCTCTGACTTAAAAGTTAAAAGTAAAGTCTTCCGCACTATAAAAATCATGATATGTGTCCTAAATTTTTTTAATTTTAAAAAATAATTTTGCAGAAAATGATTAAATATGACATATTGCATAATTTTAGTGGGTAAAAGAGATAATTATCTCAGAGAGATTTTATTCTATTTGAGATTAATAACTATAAAGGCCCAACTAGTCATGCTTCAGTTGTTTCTTGTTATCAAAATATAGCAAAACTTTACTTTGCAATTGTTTTAAATCTAAAATAATAAATTAACTGTATTTTTTATTTTTTTATTCAATTGGTATATTTGTGAAAGAGAAGAATTTAGAAAAGAATTTATATTAAAAATAATTCTATTAACATTTAACTAACACAGTTGGTAGATACCCAAATTCTTTATTCTTTAAGAATAATGTTCCGGTTTGATTTTGTCATGTAAAGAAAGGACTTTGTTGATAAAAACAAAACTCACTTCAATAACTCTCTCAAAAGGAATTAGTAGCTAACTATCAAGAGTGTATATCTTTATATCAAAACACAAATTTAACTAACAACTTTTATTTTGGAAAAAGGGAAGTAAGCCTTAATTAAAAGAATATGTTTTTATATATTTGAAGAATGATAGAAAAATCTTTATATATTATATAGAGATACACATATTGAGAGATTGAGATGAGAAGCCTTAACTAGAGAGATGAGAATACTTTTTTTGGTACTACTAATGGTATCTTTCCCTTTGACCTTCCAACAAATGTCTCTCTCAATAATCAAACCCTTGACATTTTGGTCGTCCTGATATCTACTGGAGCCTTACACCTTAATACTAGCCTTTAGATAAAATGGGTGTGTGAGATTAAATTTTCATTAAAAATGTCACGTGAGACAATGTTCTCCCTAGTGACACTCTTACATTTTATTTATTTCTCGGTTCTCCAATTTTATTGGATGACTCTTAATAAATATTGAGATATATGAAAATTGAAATCGAAAATGGAGGAGTGGGTTAATATGCCATATTTTGTGAACGTTCTGTTGTAAAATTGCCATTGGGGTGTAAGCATGGTCTAAATTTAGTATTTGGAATTTGAAGATGTTATTAACATACGAAGGAATCTTTATTTATACAAGTAAAGATGAAATATTATCAAATGGATTAATGGAGTAATGTAAATGATAGAATAATGTAACCAAATTCTTACGCACAAGTTAGTGTTGAAAGTCTTGGCGACATTTACAAGCTGTCTCAAATTAACTATTCAAAATTGCTTCTCCCAAAACGATTATAGTAATACTGCGTGTTTCTCAATAAATGTTTCTCATTCAATTTCCCCGATCCTAACGTGGCAAAAAAAGTGGAAGACGCAGTTAAGAAAATTATTATTTCAATAACAATCGTCCAATACACGAACACTATGTTATGTAATATTTATACTATATATATATATATATATATATAACCAAAATATAAAATAACTACCATCATGTAATCTCCTATTTTGCCATTACATTTTTTTAATTTCTGCAAAAAAAATCATATAATCATGGATAATTTATCATTAACACATTAACCATATATCTTACCTTAAATTGAACATTATAATAAATACATTTTTTGACATAAAGTACTATTAATACAAAAATATTCTAATTGTATAAAATAAAATATATAAAAATTGAATACTTAATATAATAAAATAAGAATGTGGGTCGGAAGACACACGAAGTGTCTGTCGACACGCTAGTATATATATAATTATATATTCAAGCATGGTGACCCATCTGAACCACCCACTCTGATTAAAATGATTTTAGTACTAGTAAAATCAATACATATCCATCATAATGGTTAGAAAATTTACGGTGGTATGTTATTCTCTTCTCTTTAACAATTTGATTGTTCGCTTATTCCAAATAATTAAATTGGCACCAAAGAGTGTTTATCATATCCTGCCAAATACCAATGAATTTTAACGGGTCCAATTAACCAAAGTAGGTAGAGAATAATTTGTGTCCGAGTAGAGTATTGCCATTAAGTGGTGCTGAAATAAAAAAATAGAAATAAACAAAAACTGAAGTTGTGAGTTGTCACCATGGAATAAAATTCATTACATTTGCCACCACTTCTACACCAACAATAACATATTTTACATGTATTATTGATACAAATAGATTCTCAAGTATAGATAACTGAAGAATATTACATAATTTGTCATCACTCAGTTTGACAAACCCATTAGACAGTCAGAATAGTAAGAACTCTGCTGACTTCAATCTTTCTATACAGTCCAATATTTCTCCTGTTAGCAATTAACTATACTTATAAATCAAGACTTTGAAAACATCAACAATCAACATTCGCTACACGAACAACACAGTACTGACTGTGCACAACTTCATCAACCTGAAACTGTAAGAACTTCAACCACCAAATGCAAATAAAACTAACATCATAAAGGATGTTACAGTGTACACTAGGCACCCCGAAATATGTCAATTGCCAGAAGAAACACAAATGTGAAAGGATGGCCGTATTGTTGCATGGAAACTGGACCGTCAATCATCACATGGCCGCCTTTAAGTTCAGTGTGACTTGGTAATTACTGGTTCAGCTGCACAGACATCTCAATCATATGATAAAAGCCGATTAAACTTCAGGAAGGGAGTTAGCAGATACAAATGGTGAGAAGGTCGCGGCTGACTCGCTATAACGAAGCGGATGCTGTTGGTGACTAGAGGAACCCATGTAACCTACTGAAGCATTGCTTGGACTTGGTATGTATGGAGACATATACCTTGAGTTAAGAGATGACAAAGATGGGTAACCCGTTGAACATGGTAAATTCAAGTGAGATGCTAGAGATCTTTGGGATCCGTTCCTATGATCTACAGAGCTTCGGCTGATGCTTAGGGAGGGCGACTGACGGTAAGACCTGAAAGATGACTGAACATAGGACATACTAGCTAAAGAGTGGTTGCGAGAAACAGAAGGGGACTGTGATGGTCCATGGGCAATTTGTATTGCCGAAGATGATGCTAATGACGACCTCCCAGAAGATAAGATAGAGGATGCCACGGATGCAAGGCTTGATGAAAGCAAAGGTGTGGATTCTGAAGGTGGTGGATCGGTTAAACCAGTTCTCGCGTCACGCTTACAAACTGGGCAAAAGGTTCTCCATGAAGTAAGCCATGAATCCACACAGACAGCATGAAATTCTGCCAACAACTCATCAGAAAAAAATGAAATTAATATAATCCATAAGTCATTTTAATATGCACATCATGCAAAATATGTAAGTAATTATGCCAAAACAGACTGCACATATAAGATCTTGTCAAAATGCCAAAATCTATTGCAAATGAGTTGAAATGATCATTAGGTTGGCAATGGCATCCCACCCATTCCATTCTAAACATGTTCATGTTTCCAAGGATTAACTTGAGTTGCAGTGATCAACTGGATGGCATCCCACAAGTTATAGTTAAAATTATACTTGCTTTGAACAAGTTGGAGACATCAAGAAAGTCTTGAGAGGAGAACACCACAAATCCATAGCCACTAAGCTGTCAGAGCAGACACCCAAGTAGGGGAATATGCTTAAGCCTGGGAGAAATTTTATCCAATATATAATGAAAAATAATGATATAATGCTAAAAGATGTGTTCATACAAGGAGACTTGAGGAATCTACAGAAGCGATGGTAAAATGTGTTAAAAAACAAGTAACAGCACTCGTCAGATATAAATGAAATCTGACAAATTTACCACAATATTCTAAAACAGAAGCTCAGAAAAACAAATCATTGAAATTTGAATATGTTGTAATTGTATCCAAAAGCAAAAAACTTTTCATAAAAAGCCCTACAAAAAATCCTCTCTTTGGTACTATTTCAAAATCAACGCCTTATTCAACTGCACCCATAACCTGCATAAGATCCTGAGTTCCTGACATCCCTATCTGCCAGTAATGGTAATTGTTATTATGCCAGAAGTTTACACTGGGCAGTCATATGCTCACTCAACACAGTTACACAGGACCCACATTAGATCCAGGCATCCGGTACCAGGAATTTCAACTAGACCAATGTCCCCTAGTACATGTCATAAGTGTTTACAAAAGATGATCAAACCAAGAAAATAATACAAATTTCTGAATACGCTGAAGTTGAAAAGGAAATCAAATTAGATATGGGAAGACTTACTATGACAGCAGGGCAGAACCCTAAGTTTATCTCCAACACAGTAGTCCTCAAGGCATATAGCACATGTTCTGGATGTGCAGTAGTTATCTTCTAAAACAGCATTAAATATCAAAGTTGGCATTGCTTTCACTAGGCGACTACTCATACCATGAAACTCGCGAACATGAGAAGCTCGGGGCCTTTCTCTTCTTATACGATGCCTCCTGACAAAGAAACAAGTGGCCAGCACTGCAGACATAGCTAGTAGAGAGATAAATGAAATTGCCATGACAGACCAAACTGAGTTTTCAAAATTTTCAATGAGCCATAGTTCCACATTAGCAGATCCAGCATATTTCTTTAGTATTTCACCTGAAGTTGTTGATACAAATACAGCGTGTATTCTTATACCAGCAGAGTTTCCGGCCACTGAAATTCAAAATAATTGTGAATTAGAAATTCTAAGAAATTGATTACATGTGTGTGCATATATACGAATACATCAAAAGAAAAGAGAAATATTATTCAACAACAAACTATCTTCAATAGCCTTTCTTTCACTATCATATACTGTATAATTGGTGGGCATCCATCTTTTCCATAAGCTTTACCGTGATAACATATTTCACCAACTTCTTTGTCAACTTAAAATACCTACTGAACATAATACAATCAAAGTTTGTCCAGACTGTTGTTCAATCATTGCTGACATCCCAATTTGAGCAGAGCAAAGAATATCACCTCTAGGGAGAACAGTGAACATGATTCTCTCTCAACATTCCATTTAACATAAGATAACAACCAACAAACCTAGATTGAATCATTTTAGATGACTACATTTGGTTCAGTAAGGATCAAACAATTTTAAGCATACAACTGCTTCAGCTCTAAGTATCTCAAAAAAGAGACATTGTATTAATGAACTTCTTCGTACCAATTTGGCATTTTCTATAGAAAACCTCATATTTCATTTTAGGGTTGAATAACCATAATAACTTTATAATCTACGGATTCCAGAATTTCAAAAGGATGGATTTTTCTAATCTATACAATGCCGTTTTGTCACAACCAATGAGTGTACAGGTGAAAACTAAGCTTGGTGGCAATTGCATATTGAAAGAGAATGATAAACAACAATATGCCACTACATGTAAGAATTGGTCATTACTTGCAACCAAGACATCACTATCTTCATTGTCATAGATAATTGCAGCTTTGTATCCAGCTCTTTGTGCACTTCTGAGCTTTTCCTCAAAGCTACATCCTCCTCTAACCACCAAAACAAAAGGTGAACTCACATTTGAAAGATGTTCAGCTTTATTTGTCAGTTCTGTACATGCATCAAGTGGCTCTGCCAAATATAAAACCCCACATTCTCCAGACCCTTTGACTGTGGGAGCTGAAATCAAAATGTCATCCATTTCAAGAAAGAGAGATTAGATAAAATGAACATCAGCACAACAGTCACAAGTAAAGGCAAAACAATAACATTCGAACAGCAAAATAACATCAAACTTGCATTATTCTTCACAATCTTTTTTTTCTTGAAAAGATACACAAATTTAGTACTACAAAAATAAAGGTTTGCACTTTAGAATATCATGCATCTACTTTAGGCGCATGCCAACTAAGTCCTTATATGCATACATCACATCAGTGTCTACTGTTTGATACCTTCCAGCATCACTTCAAAACCTTTATCCACTCTTTATCCTACCATATGATAAAATTCTTTATTCTTTATTGAGATGGTTTTTAACATAATTAAATTTTCAGCTGAATCAGTTTCACACAGCCAAAACTCCAACAAAGCACTACCCATGTTGAAAAAATTTCGTACTCTCATAAGCCCATGAACCAAAATCACAATCAACCTTATCCAACCCAGCTTACATACAAATCATACTAACTCCAAACTAAGAAAAATTCAGAAAATTTACCGAAATTAGCTTCAATATCATTGAAGGAGAGAGTGACATTGTCCCCAATCAAAACCACCTTGGAAGCCGCCATGGCACATAAACCCACCAAATAGAAGAAAAACAAGAGAAGATTGGAGATACCCATCAGAGTGAAGTTCGAAAAGCACGAATTTTTGGACGGGAATCGGGCAAAACAGAAAGAGACAGGAATGAAAATTAAGGATTTTGTAGATTAGGGTTTAGAAAAGGAGCAAAAAAATAGATACATCAGCTGCCATATGAAAAAGAATGAAATGGATCTTCTATTGTTTGATGCTCTCTGTTCTCTGCTTCAATTTCAATTTGATTTGCAAATAATGTCATGACACCAAAACTGGAAGAAAATATCACATCACTAAAATACAATCAATTTTGAAATGTATCTTCCAAACTGAAGTTTGTTGATTGAGTGATCATCTTATCAAATATTCCAACAAATTATTATTCTTTATGACACATCTTAATCTTTATATCATTTCTTATGGGGTAGGCAAATTAGTGGAATTATGTAATTGTTCTTTTGGACTATATTTCCTCTCAACAATTATCATTAAATTTGAATCTTAGTCGATCTTATATTACTAAATAATTGCAATCTCTTGTTTCTTATTTTTAAGATTACGTATTCAGTTTAATATATCACTAAAAATATGTGACTAAAATACATTATTTAATTTGTAATGATGTGTAGAACAATAAATTTGTTGAAAAAGAAAGAACTGAGGTAAAAATTAGGTAATAAGTAAGAATATATTAAAAGGTATAAAATAATGTTTGATTTGTAAAATATTAAAATTTGGAATGAAGTAGAAAAATAAAAGCATTCAAAAATATGGAATAATACTTATTCATTTGTTAACGTTTATGGTTATACACACAAATTAATAAATATTTAAATATGGCAATTTATATGATATATTTTGACTAAAATATCATCCTTTAATCTTTATGTATTTTTGAAATTAAGAAACAAATAAAGGTGAAATGAGAGAAATAGAAGATGAAGAATGAATATGAGTATATGGTTAAAACATATAAAAACTATTAGATTAGATTTATTGAATGGAAAAAAGATAAAGGCCATTTTTTTAAATGAAAGAATGGAGTAATATTTAATTGCAATAATGAAGAAGATAAAAAATTATAAAGTTGAACTAGTTTCTTTTTTATCAGGGGAATAAAAATAAACAAACTTTGCTTGTTATTGTCACAATCTTATTATGTTATGGTATGTGATAATCAATGCTTAATTAGATATTTGCCAATGTTTATAGATTAAAAAATAGTGTAATATATATGCACTGTCAAATATATATACATGTATTATATAATTTATTTATTTGTATTATTTATATTTAAAATTCAATTTGTTTTGTACCACGAAGGGTATCTTTCACCTTTTAAATAAGGAACTATTTTATTTTGGAGTGTGTGGTTGTTTCTCCTAACATTTGTTGCTTTCAATAATCGAACACTTGACTATTTGGATCTAACATGACTTTGCACTACTAGATCAATGTTTTGTTGGTATTTAAAAGTCAATTATGATTGAATATGAATAATTGATAACGATAATATAAATTATCAATATATACATTTTTTGTGCTGAAAAATGATGTCAATTATCTCAATCCCTTTACCATACCTATGAGCAACACTTCTTCAAATGGACAATCTTACATTTTAAAAGAGATTAATTTTTACCTACAAAGTGAATAGATATGCTTAGTAACAATGTTTTAAAAACCGTGCCGTACCGGCCGGTTCAACCGGAAAACCGGTGAACCGGACTCCTAACCGGTACGGTACGTATGTTATACCGCATATGCAATAGAACCGGTCGGTTTGTACATTAATTTTTTTTTTTAAATTTCAAATTTTCAATTCTTCACCAATTCTTCAACTTCAAAGATTGATACTTGGGTAATTTATTTGTATTTTGCGTTTATTAAGTGATAATTTTGGATAAATATATGTTTTGTACTTTAAACTTTGATTTTATTAAAGACTTAATGTTGTTTGTTTGTGTGAATTTTAAGTAAATTATGAATATGGATTATAAATATGAATATCTACTTATTTGAAATTTTTTGTTATAGGTTTACATTTATATATATATATAAGCAAGTATGTCCGGTTTAACCGGCATGCGGTTTAATTACTGAACCACTGGTTGAACCACTGGTTGAACCACTGTCCCACTATACCAGTACCCTAACCGGTTTGATAATCGGTACTGTTTTAATAACATTGCTTAGTAATACCAAAAAAAAATAATTTTTATATAAAATGACACAAGAAAGTGGAGATTTCTAGAACCTTACCCATATTATTAGAGTAATAAAATGAAATAAATGTGGATCATGTGGCCATAGTGGACCTTGTGATAGGTAAGTAAACATATATATTTCTTTCATTATTGCTTATTATAAAATATAATGAGTTTTATATGCACTAATAGTATAAGAGTATTATCAATTTATCATTTATCATTCATATCTTATAATCATATTCATTTTTATAAGATATTTTACATTATTTAATTATATGTACTTTTTGTTTTAAAGGTAAGATATATATTTTTCATTAAAGCTTATGCCATGTATCCCATTGGAAAGAGGCAAGTTTGGTTCCAATAATTTCTGACAAACTATGGGCAAGCAAGACTTTGTCAACATATTTTCATGGGTTTGCTTTCAGTGATCAGTCTCCTATTTTATGATGTCTCATCATTTCTGACCAAAAAAAAATAGGGAATAGGGAATAAGGTGAATTAATATAAAGATAAGATCTCTACAAAGACTTATATACAATTAATATATCATCAACCATTCATTTATATTACTTTTGTTAAAGAGTCAATGATGAGATGACGCAATAAAAGTTTATCAAACTCATATGGTTGTTTCATACTCTTTTTTTTCTCTTTTTGATATTTGGAAGTGGTGATAAGACGGAGGTGTGTGTGGCCTCATGCCAACAACTTTGTTTAGAAACTTTGGCAAAACAATGTTCCAAAACAACTTTGTTTAGAAAGTTTGGCAAAACAATGTTCCAAAACAATGGCAAAACTTTGTTCAGAATGCACAAGTCAGGACAATGCTGAAAACTATGGAAATACAAAGCCTGATATTTACACATACCAAATTACCAATAGCTATAGGTATGGTAATTCTAAACCCAACTGTTTTGTAGAACAAGAATATCCCTTATCAAATCCACTTATGATATCAATATGTCATGTTAATTTAATCTTCCTTGTCTCCAGCTTTATACTCTTTGTTTTCAACTTCTGGAACTGAACTTGCATGATGAACCTGATCTTGATTCGGTATTCTATGCTGTTCATCATCTCCTTTATTGATGTTCTGAATAAGCATTACTACTGCAACTATAAAAACAAGGAAGTACACCATTCTAATGTCAAAAGACCCATGAATAAATTTCATCAGTGAAGGGCCACTAACTGTTTTCTTTATGGTTCTTCCTTCCCTGTAACCTTCTACAAATTTAGTGATTACTGTTGCCTGATCCTCCCCCTCCATGCTTTCTGAACCAACAACCTGAAATTTGTATTCAAAGAAATATTGTTGGCTTCTCATATTGTTGAAATTTTAAGTACATACCTTAACAAACCGCATATGTAAGTTAATATAAACTGATATAAACAACTCAAGTTACCATGAAAGTAACTTTGATACTTAAATAACAAGATGAAACTCAACAAGTGCGTTGATTAACTGGGTAATCGGCTCTCAGAAAGTTCCAAGTTCAAAATGAAACTATGACAATGATAATATATGATGGGTAAATGGATTTTAATCCTTCACAACTGATAAGAGCAGTTTATCAGGAAGATATCAAAGAATTCTGACACTACTGCATCAATATTGTTGGAAATGACAACTTGGGCAACAGACACTGTGGACCTTGTAAATATGCCATCATATGTTCCCTTAATACAGGCATGATTTATAAGATATATATTAGTAGCAGAGGGTCAGTTTCGGCAGTTTGAACATATGTAAATTCCAGTATGTATAAACCAAAGCTACCTAACTACCTATTTACATGACATGAATGTTAGATAAGACATTTACTTTTCCACCACTCCATCTCAAAAAACATATAGACCCAATGGGTAAGAATAAGACACATGCCTATCAAAATAAGCAAAAAAAAATTTAGACATGAAATTAGGCACGTAAGTAAGACGAATAGAAACCAAATATCGTTTAGAGAATACAATTAGGATAAACTTAAATAACTTTTCAGGTAAAAACCATTCACTTACTGAAAGGTAGTCATCACTTTTATCCCAAATGACCATTTTTGGTAGTTTAGTCCCAATATCAAATTTTTCAGCGAATTCTTCTAGCTGTTTAACTCCAACATAACCAAATATTAAGTCACGGTTTGCAGATGCAGCAGCCTTCAATAGCTTTACCAGTTCTCTTGATCTTTCTTCATCTTCATCCTCAACAATTGTCAAAACTATCTTCCTATCATCACCTTCCAACAACTTAAGTGTGTCATGAGATACAGGCACAACTAAGGGAATCAGGTTTTGCTTAACAAAATCTTCCAGAAACTCCCCTGCTTATAAAAACAAAAACACAACTCATAAAAAGATTCCACTAACGATGTATTAAAGTTTAATTTTTTTTTTAAGAATTTAACATGAATGATAAACAAAAGAGAAAAATATTCCCTGTTTCCAACATAAGGCAATGTGAGGATAAAGAACAAAATACTGTATACAATTTAAGTACTGAAATACTGATCAGCTCAAAACATTAGTAACTTTTATGACAGCAAGTAAGGTATTCTAGATTGATAAATTGACATTCAAGCTCAAGTTTTATTAACAAGTAAAAAGAACAATCATTGTAGTGTTTGAGTTCTCAAACATACATTAGCCTTTCAGATAAACTTATCATATTTAAGCCAGATTTTAGCTTCAGTCCAGTTCCATTAGGTAATTTAGTCATAACCTGTGAAACGGGGCAACTTCATAATGTCTTCCATAGCTGTGTTAGATACATAACCGTACCTGATAATATAACATACCCTTATTTGATTATATGATAGTTGGGCATATGCCAAACAAGAAAACCAAGAGTGGATATACATAGGGAAGCCATAAAAGTCATAAAAGCTGCAATGACAAAGACCCATGGCTACAAGTTCTGCCACCATTCTAGTCTGGCCAAATGAACCCTATACTCATAACTGAGCCTAATTCCATTAAGCTGACTTCTTATTCCTCCAAAAACCTGGATAGTGAGTGCTGAGTAGTACTAATGAAATGCTTCAAAATATCCAGATCCAGACAAATTTAAAAATAGGAAAAAAGGATTATTCTAAAACTTCAAAACTGTCTTAAAATACAATAAAAGATTATGACTACTGGTATCCACACTCCAAAATCATATAAAAAAAATACAAACTTTGGGATAGAGCATTTTGGCCTAAGAACCTGTGGCAGATTGTATGCATTAATCTACCCAAGCGCTACAATTCAGACCAGAGGTTTTACTTAAGAAGGAGGCTTAATCTCACCTTCTAAAAGAATAAGTGAGACACGGATAAATGCTCACTTGGGGTGCTAACTACATCATAAGGTAAAACAGGCTTGTTCATTGTCCACACTTCAAGCACAAAGTGATCTTAAATGAGTGAGTTTGTTGGATATATAAAAACCATTTTGGGCATCTACCTAATACCTCAAGCATTTAGAAAAGTTGTTCTTTGACATATACCAACAGGTTTTACTCCATCATGCATGTTAACCAAAAATAAGCTTCATACAACAGCATGTGAAACCCAAAAGCCCCTTCTTAAAGAAAATAGTATCATATACAAATCAATCATCATTTCACTATCAAAGTAGCATATGCAGCAAATATTATTGAATATGTCAAAATCAACCCCATGGTGAGGTCTACAGGCCAAAAGAAGTTCAAGTATTGATACGTACTGACAAGCATGTAAACTTGATTATCCACGTAGACACTAACCTTCAAAGGGGCCATAGAATGTGCTATGCTCATTGTATTTTGGATTAAGGGAAACCAAAGCAGGAACTTTATCAAAATCATATGATACCATGAGATCCTCTGAAAAATCCTTTGCCACAGAAAACCATGCATTTTTCTTATACTTTATGGCTAACTTTTCTATTGCAGAGCTGTCCAACCCAAAACCAATATATATGGGGAAAAATGTGTCAGCTTCTTCGACAAACTTATTGACAACAGAATCTGAATCAAGAATGGAAACATCAGAAGCAGCAAATTTCTTTAGATAACGAACTAGTAACTCTGCTTTCCTTGGTCCACGGTATTCTGTTGGGATGCCATGATTAAACAGCAAAATGGTTGGATATGCACTACACCACAGAATAAAAAGCATTAGTAAGTGTTAACTGATGAAACAAAGAAAGCAACACCAGTACAATTGTTGGTAAAAAATAAAAATTATTTCAACAGGTGATAAACAGGATAACAGAATCATACTCAACGTCATATTTTTTTGCAAGGCGGGTAAACTTGTCCGCATCTACTTTTGCTATCACTATAGGGTTCTTCAAGGCTGCAAGTACAGGTGCGGCTGCATCTAACTGCAACAGAGAAAATCACAACTTTTATCCCCATATGCAATGAAACAGAACTGGCACTTGGGAATCTCTAATCCATAGTCACCTAATATGTGGTTCTCTTTGGTACAAGTGCGTAGTACGCGGTACGCTAACCTGTCAAACATCAGTACACTAGGGGTATATTCAGCAGGGTTCCTATAGCTTTTTGCACAGTCGTTTCTAGTGCTGCTTCTTGTAGGCTTGAATCAACTTGTGTTTCACCACAGGAGAAATGCCCAAAGATAAAATTCTTAATGTTTGTTGTAACTCGCTCATGCAAGTGAGTGTACATTATCAATTATTCTTTATTTTTACTTAAACTGCAGGTAAAAATCTGGTTCATTCCTTACAAAGAATCAGTTCGCAAAAGAAACACGAATTGGTACGAGAGAACCAATTCTCGGTTCTCTACCAAAAACGATAGAATCATGTTTCAATTCTAATAAAGTAAAATTAAACTGAATGGCTATGTAGTGTCGCAGCTTAAAGTCAATTTATATCTTAATAAGCTTTAAAATAATTCAAATTTAATGCATATTAGCAACGATACCATAGTACCTTCGGCAAATTCAGTGAGTCATGCCCTTAAAGCTCTTAAAAAAGTGAGTAAACCTAATTACTAAAATGATATGACACTTATGTGATGCAATATCCACCATTATTATCAAGACATGCTTTTATAGATATATTTAAACAACTAACAACAAAAACGCCTACCCAGTAAAAAGGGGAAGCCCAACAATCAAAATTTTAACTTTCCAGTGATTTTCAAGTCAAAATCAAATATTTAAGAAAACCCAGATGAGGAAATATATGTAATATAAGGGTACCTCTGGGGAGAGACGCTTGCAGTGACCACACCAGGGAGCGTAGAAATCAACAAGGATGTGATCAAAAGAGGATATGGCAGATTCGAAGTTGGATTCGTCCAACACCAACACCTTTCCATCCACAGATAACGATGGTTCAGCATTAACGGAGCAAAAGTGAATCAGCAAGACAAAACCAAAAATTAGCAAAAGCCTCATCTTGGTTATCATATCCTCCTTTTTTTGTTGGATCTCAACAATAACACTAAACTACGATGCTAAGGTTTTCTTTTCTACTCAGTTAACCTCTACTGTTTGTTACTGTCTGCGACTGCATTGGCTTTTTTTATTAACTTTATTTTGAACTTTAAATGCATTACATTGAGTACATTATGATTAAGCGCTTATTAAATAATTTTTTTGTAAAATAAGAGCTTGTAAGAAGAATATACCCGAATTTTATAAAGCAACCTAAATAAGCTACACCCCACTTTCCTTGTGTTTTTTTCTTCTAGGAAATGTACACCTACATGGATTTGATGTCGTTTGCTTCATTTATAAATAAAAAAATCTTAATTATATTTTTGGTTCTTATAATATTCTAACTAAAATCATCCCTTTCTATTCCATTTATGTATCTTTCCTTAAGTATTAATATACTTCCTTGCTAATAAATCATTTTTCTTTTATTTCAAAACATTTCAAGTCCAATAACATATATCTATATTTTTTAATTAAAAAACCTGAACAGAAATGAGGCATTGTTTGGATTAGATGCAATCATGCAAAGAACAAGAAGGGCAACGTTTAGGAATGGATAAAGATTCTTCTACCATTTGCTTCAATTTTTCCTGTCTAATGAATAATTCAGCAAAGAACAAAAAAGACCAAAGCAATGAAAAAAGAAAACAAAAATGTGATTCTCATCTGATTTTTGTTTATATTACAGACACATATATGGTGTCTACGTTAATGGTCATAGTCATCCCATGTTGGCACGTGCAAATGTTTCTTAACAATTATACAATATATCAACAAAAATAATGTTTCTATCATAAACATAAAGTTAATAACAAATGAAATGATTCACAACCTTTAAGTTTTTTTATGATATGAACTGAGCCTTGCACATGACCTATTTCTTTTACTTTGCCATGTCTTTTTTGTTGTTACTTTCTTTGTAAAATCTCACTCAACTATGAAATAAGCAATGTGCCTCTCCTGTACAGGTTGCAAGCCCCATCTTATCGAAAATTCAATCTGTGAAGCAGGGCTATAAAGTTAGCCAAGGTGTCAACCTAGCTTCTTGCATTTCTTCCACCTTTTCTGCTAACAGCCTCACATAAGCGGCAAGGCAGTGTGTCAAGGCTCACGGCTCGGGTTTTTCCATAGTTACCGACTACACCGCACCTTCTCCATGCATGGTATTCTGCATAGGCTACGGGGTCATTAGCTAGGGCCTTCACATATGAAGCCAATTCTTCCAGTGAGCTGAATTTTCTACCATCTATTATTGAATGTGGGGGAACAAAATCCATGACGTTCGGCGCACCAAAATAGATAGGAACTGCACCAGAGTCTAACGCATAAAATAATTTCTCTGTCACATAACTGTCAATCCAAGTGTTCTCAATTGCAAGAACAAACTTGTAGTGAGACATAGCACAATGTAAATGATCCCACCATTTTGGCACAGCGTTTGCATCATTTGCACACTCGGGATAAAACGAAAGAGCCATGTCTAGACCACCAACATTATTTAGGCACTTGCCAAATGAATGGTGAGGCAGCAAACCAAGGAGTTTCATGGCAAGTTCATTCCTTTCAGAAAGACACCGCGATGAAGACCAATAAACAAGGGCCTCCTGCAAATGATAAATTGGGTTAGGTTACTACAAGTCCTTTTCTTTATCTGTCATAAAATATCCTTTCAATAAATTCCTTACATTGTTTTTGTTATTGGAGATGTGATAGTTTCGACTGTTGTGAAACAGAGCACCAGCATAGGTTGCCTGAACATCATCTTCAGCATGATAGCTAATATAGATCTCCTCTTGACCTGATCTCTTTCGGCCAGCTTCGAGATCCATGTATACACGAATTGGTTCTCCTATACGCCTCTGAGTGACAAAAGAAATCATAAGAAAATGCACCGAAAGGAGTATCATGGTACATAAGATCAACCAAAAACTCTTAAGATCCAAAGGTTGTAGAATGCATTTTGCAAAACAACCATGCATGACAAGCATTTGAGAAGGGTGGACAAAGAAAGCACTTCGAGTACAAACTAAGGAGATATTGGCATTTTGAACAACTCAAAATAGAAAGTGCATGTAAAGCGTTTCTAAAAAATGCCCTTGACATGAATAAAGAAAACAACAAAGACGAGAGAAATAAAATAATTGTACCAAGCTAATGAACTCAGTATTAGTGGTGCTCTGTTCCTAAACCCTAAGCATATGTTACTGACCACATTCAAACACCTCAAACCAATATATGTCTTCAACAGTTGAACCATATAAGGCATTGAAACATATGTCTACCACTTTTCTTCTACCAAATGAACCATGTCTTGTTTCATACTCATTATGTTTTGTTTATATTTTCTATGCTGAGGCCCAGAAATTTACACTTACTGAATTCAAATTTAAATACAATTGAAAAGGCACCTTAGTAGTTTTTTTGGATAATACAAGCATCTTAGTAGTTAACTTTCTTAAACCTGATCCCTATCTCATCTAACACAAAATTCACATCTCTGTTACACTTATCGTGTTATATATATGTTGACATTTTACTGCTTAACATTCAACACCATAAACCATCATTGATCATAAGATCGTGCCGAACACTTAGTGGCATTTTGCTCCCACTAAGACTATGTCATCTACAAAAAAGCATGCATTTAGATATTGGTTCCTAAACATGTTGAGTAAGAACATCCAAGATGAAGGTGAAAATGTAAGAGCTCAAGACTGACCGTTGGTGTAAACCTATGGTTATAGGGAAATCTCCTGTTGCCCCATCATGTGTTCACACACTAGTTTTTAGTCCCATCAAACATATTCTTGATGGCCCAAAAATACACAACTTAAACTCCCTTTTGCTATTCTATGGTGTTATAACCTCTATCAAACAATCCTGAATAAATCTTCACCCAACATAAACCCAATGCACGAGGCTCTCACCTAGTGGTGTCTAGGTTTGAAAACAATTGCACTTGAATTCCCAGGACAAACTAAAAATAGATAGACCTTTGGAAATTCTCTCCATGCGTTGAAATGGAAAACAGAATGGAGACTTTCAAACTTGAATAAAAAAACCAATTATGGAGCAAGGATATAAATCAAACTCTCAGTGAAAGAAAGGTAAAATAGATCGATCAACTAGATGACACTCCCTAAGCAAAGTAGATTGATTACATTCAACACTACAAGACCCAGAAACATGGCCAAATAAAGCAGACCAAAATGTAGAGAACGTGGAGAAAACTAGCATACTGAATTCCATTTCCACCTAATCTAATAAAAGAAATTAAACATTTGAACAAGATCCTACCTACCTGAATAGGAGGCGTAGTCGTTTCGAACAACAAAGCATCAGGGTTGTCAGCAAGAACGGGCGATTTGGTCCACAAACAAGTCAACCCACATGAGCAAGAGTACATATTATCTAAATTATCAGGAATCCAAGTCCACCCTTTGACCAAAACGCTAACATGATTCAGCCCCAATCCCTTGCACGCAGAATCAGTGATTCCCTCTTGCAAAGATGCAACCTTTGACCCATTCAGCGCCACCCCATGTGGTTGTTTTTCCCTAAACCGAGCACATCCAAGTTGGGAGTCCCATTTCTTGAAAGCACGAACCAGATCGGTGAAGGGTTCATTGGTGCGTGATGTTATGGTGGGAGCGGTATTTTTGATGATGGGTTGTTGTTGTTGTTGATGATGGAGTGAGGAAGGTGAAACGGAAGGGAAATGAAGAAAACCAGTGAAGAATAAAAGGAAGAAAGTGAAGAAGGCGAGCATGATTTTAAAGAAGAAAGTGTTGATGTGTTTGGGTAGAACAAGTGGCATGATGGTGAATGTGAGGTTCTATATTCAAGAGAGAGAATGGTAAAGAGTACAATACAAAATTAGTTGGGTAGTCTTCATCTTCTGTTTCTTTCAATCGGTTAAGGTTTGGTCGGAGGATTTGTCAATCAAGAAATCATGTATTGGGTTACTCCCATTGTTCAAGGAAGCCCATCTTCTTTTTATCCTCTTTACTGTTTACTACATGATTATTAATTTATCATAATAGATCATAAGCAATGTACTAATACATTATAAATGTATATTAATTTACATTGTCCACATGACTACTTCAACAACAACAAAATAACAAGATTATTATTTACCTTCCATATTCCAACTCAAATTCAAGGCCCACTAGCCACATGTTTCTCACATGAAGTTGGTAATGAAAGTTACTCTACATTTGGAGGTAAGATAATATATTGAGAGTCAAGTATTTTTAATGACATAATTTTTAATGACATATATATGCATTTGATTATAATGAAAGTATGTAAAAACATATCTTTATTATGGGGCGATTAAGACCAAATGTATTGTCAAGTATTTTGTCTACTTTATGTGTTAAAATGTTGACATTGAAATAAATTAAATTTAAATTGCAATATGATTAGCAAGCACCTAAAGAGAAGAGATAAAGGAAAAAATGATATAGAGAAAGGTTTAGTTAGAGATTGATTTGGTACATTGATTTTGAGACAAGTAACAGAACAATGGCTCTAATGATGAAGAACAACAACAATGGCATTTCCACTTGTTTGTTTTCTATTCACACACTGTTCATCCTCTTCACACTTCTCTCCATTCTCTCCATCACTTTCTTCTTCCCCTTCTCTATTTCTCACCTTTCCTCAAACCCCTCTTTCTCTCTTCCATCTTCTTCCTCCATCAATGTCTATGTCGCCGACCTTCCCAGATCCCTCAACTACGACCTCCTCCACCGTTATTGGTCCTTCAACTCCGATTCCCGTCTCGGCAGTGACGCTGACCTTGAAATCCGATCCACCCACATTTCCAAAACCCTAAAATTCCCACCTTACCCTCACAACCCATTGATCAAGCAGTACAGTGCGGAGTACTGGATCATGGGGGATCTTATGACTCCGCCGGAGATGCGAACTGGGTCCTTTGCAAAACGTGTTTTTGATGCACGTGATGCAGATGTTGTATTTGTTCCCTTCTTTGCTACTCTCAGTGCTGAATTGCAGTTGGGTATAGCCAAAAGGGTGTTCAGGAAGAAGGTTGGTAATGATGATTACTCGAGGCAGAGGGAGGTTATGGATTTTGTGACCAATACCGAGGCTTGGAAGCGTTCTGGTGGAAGAGATCACGTGTTTGTGCTCACTGGTATGCATCTTTTTTTATTCATCGATATTCAGTTTTATTTTTATTTTTATTTTATTAAGCTTAGTTTATCTATTTGTCTCATTCTATGTGCTTGCAAATTGTTCCTAAGGTTGTAAATGTGAATTTGTATACTAGGATCATTGAATTGTGATTTAATGATTCTGTGGAATGCTATCTACTAAGTAAAACTGCATTGGTTTTACTATTTGTTGCTTGCTTGCGAGTAGTATGGGTTAGGAACAATAGCATCTACTATCTCACAAAGTGTGCTACAACTGTGCCATAATTCTCATTAAGAAGCACCATCTCTCATTATTTATTATTGTATACTAAAATTGTTTGGCCAGTCAAAATTCATGGCATGGGATTGTGACACTTCGTGGTACAACATATGTGGTCCCGGATTGAGAAAGAAGAAAAAGTTTAAGGAAAGAGGGTACATTGTGTTTTAATTAATTGAGGTATATGTTTGTTGAAAATTGGAATATGGGTTATGTTATACTTCTCTAAATATTGTGTTTGCTTATATATCTGATGCACTTAGGAGTCAAGATGACAAGTTTGATCTACATTATATAGGTAGAGGTAGTCCTATTTTCATGGCTTAAATTTTGGCAAACTCTCTCTATCTATTTGGCTTTTTATGCCTGAGTATGTGTTTTTCTTGAATATTGATTGTGTTGACTATGATGATGTTGGGAACATGGTAAAAATAGTGTGTATTATATATATAGAAATGCAAAAGGAGAAAACTATGTGGTGTGCTTTTACCAGGTTATGATTAGTCTTTGAATTGTCAGGTTATCTTAAAAACTGAAGCATTCTTTGGCAGACCCAGTCGCAATGTGGCATGTTAAAGATGAAATTGCCCCAGCTATTCTCCTTGTCGTGGATTTTGGTGGTTGGTACAGACAGGACTCTAAATCATCCAACTCTACCTCATCTGAAATGATTCAACACACCCAAGTTTCTGTACTTAAAGATGTGATCATTCCATACACGCATCTACTTCCCAGGCTGCACTTGTCAGAAAACCAGGAGCGCCATAACCTCCTGTATTTCAAAGGAGCTAAACATAGGCACCGGGTCAGTATTTATGTTTGAACATTTGTCAAACTTTATTCTAGCATCTTTAATGATTTACAATTGGATTATCCGACTTCTCCGTCATTTTTAGTGATAAGATTTGCTGAGTGAGTGTACTTCCTTTTGTCTCATTGTAACTTTTTGTGGCTTTTTCATGTCATACACCTCTGTTATCACCTAATTCGGCTGTGGATTTTTTTCCGAGTGTAAATAGTTACTGTTGATTTGCTTGTCTAGTCATACAAGAGTTGTTGGTCCCAGCTAGTGGGACTAAGGCTTGCTTGTTGTAGAAGTCATACAAGAGATGTACGATTAAGCTGGTCTTTTACTTGTGAAAAGTTAATGCAATATTTGTTCCATGCTTTTCTCTTTCACAAATTATTCTATTTACAGGGAGGACTTGTCAGAGAGAAGTTATGGGATCTATTGATTAATAAGCCCGGAGTTATAATGGAGGAAGGCTTCCCTAATGCCACTGGGCGAGAGCAATCCATAAGAGGGATGAGGACATCTGACTTTTGCCTGCACCCAGCTGGGGATACACCCACATCATGCCGACTTTTTGATGCCATTCAAAGCCTTTGTATACCTGTTATTGTAAGTGACAACATTGAGCTCCCATTTGAAGGTATGGTGGATTATTCAGAATTTTCAGTCTTTGTGGCAGTTAGTGATGCACTGAAACCAGACTGGCTAGTTGATCATCTTCAAAAAATTCCAAAAGAGCGGAAAGACGATTTCCGCCTAAACATGGCTCGTGTACAGCCCATCTTTGTGTATGATAATGGTCATCCCAGTGGTATTGGACCGATACCTTTGGATGGTGCAGTGAATCATATATGGAAGAAAGTTCACCAAAAACTGCCCCTGATTAAAGAAGCCATACTTCGAGAGAAAAGAAAACCCCCGGGTGTTTTGGCTCCACGTCGCTGTCATTGTACTTGAATTTAAATAGTTGTCTGTGTTTATTCTCTTGTTTGAAGATAAGTAGTACTTGAATTTGGTATCAGATTCCATTTTGCAGTATAGAGAATAATTTTAAAGAAGGGAGAGGTGGAGGAGTCTTTGCATACTTGTTGTAATTTGGTATATGAGTAAATAGTTACTATTTAGTGTTACTGGGTGATACATTTTTACTTCTCTGTGCATCTGACTTGATATGTTGCCAAGGTTCTTAGTATTTTACTCTAATAGCCTTATCACGCTCTGTTACTATTTACTATTTAGTGTTCTCTTTTTAACCTTATCACGGTATATGAGAAAAGATACCCATGAAGCAGTGATTCAGCATAGTTGCAAAAATGCACAAGGCAAGGATGGTGAATGCGGGTAAGGAAACATTGACCCTAGCAATGCCACCTAGGGAACATGCACCGATTCTTCGATTATTAGATTTCACTTGATATGTAAACAATCATTATATTTCTATCACTTTTCTCTCATACAACTTTTTATACCTTTCTTATTCTTCTTCTCACTCTTTTTATATCACATTATATAATATATGACATTCTTTTTTGTTCTATTCTATCTCTCCTCCCGTGTTCACATTTTTATATCGTTTCGATGGGACCAAATTAAAGTATACTACAGGTAATCCGGTGCAAAAATCTAAATAAAAAAAAGTTATCTTGATTGATCTTATTTCTTCGTGTAAAATAAAAAGTTCAAGTGGATTGAAATTTGGAGATGAAAAGTATAGGGATTTGATTGTATAAAGAGTCAATAATATTTGAGAAGGAGCATGAATGAAGAGCTATGTACAAATGTAAATTGAAAACAATGCAGTATACTTACAAAAGATGTAATGAGGAACCAAGTATATGGTACTTGAAGGAACCAAAAAAGTCATAAATAATCCGATTCTGTATTGTTTAGTTACTAGTGTAGCATGCATGCAAACAAGGTCACCTAGGACCAGATAACTCAACTGCATGTAAATTTTCAGTTGAGTCAACAATCCAATCAGAATTGGGATGAGGGGCAAGCTCCACTTCCTGCCTGAGAATTTCCACTTTTTGCCACTCATCCCATCTCTCTGCCAACCCATCACCTTCAAGCATTCTCACCACTTCCGACATCTTCGGTCGCTCCATCGGCGAACCTTGTGTGCACAGTAGTGCAACCTGGATTAACTGTTCTACCTCTGCTTCTAGGTAATTGTTATGTAGATCTGGATCAACCAACATTTCTAGCTTTTTCTCTTTCAGCAGTCCTTTAACCTATCAATATTTTCAACTCTATCAGATTTTGACATAACATTACTTAAAAAGGCTACTCAACGCCAAATATGTTCAACACGCCTTCCCTTAACTATTTATGACCACAATCATCCTTCCTAAGTCAACATAATATGCAATATTGTAAGGAAAGAATATGTTGCATGAAACTTAACTGCAAAGGCAAACTATAATAACAAAAATACAAGGATATGTATGCACTTGTAATAAACATACCCAATCAAGCAGCATAACATCATCATCGTTGGCAAGCCGAGCAAGGTCAAAAGCTCTTTGTCCAGTGATCAGCTCCAGAAGCATGATACCGTAACCAAAAACGTCAGTTTTCTCTGAAGATTTACCAGTAGATAGGTATTCTGGAGCTATGTGCCCAATTGTGCCGCGTACCGCAGTTGTCACATGTGTGTCCTTATAATCCATTAGTTTTGCTAATCCAAAATCCCCGACAACAGCCTCAAACTCCTCATCTAACAATATGTTTGCAGCCTTCACATCTCGATGAATAATCTTTGGATCACAATGATCATGCAAATATGAAAGACCCCTTGCTGACCCCAACGCTATTCTTTTCCTTGTTGGCCAATCTAGGGGTTCTTGATGTGGAGGACGCTCTACGATGATGTAAAAACAAAATCGGAAGACAATAATAAATACTCGAAAGACCATGTTTAGCATATAATCAGTATAGCTAGGTGACTACTGCTAGTTAACTTGTAGTTTAACCTAAGCTCATTTCACTTAGAATGTGACACTATACACACACTTAGGTTTCCACTGTAAGCTTAGTGTTAAAAAGCTAATACAGTTTGCATTAATCAGCTTGGTTTCTTATATTTTCTACCTTTTCTCTCTTTGGTCAACCATGGGAACTTTGGAATACACTTTCCCCGAGTAACTGGATAAAATTCAAGCAAAAGATTTACCTCTTAAGCACGAGGCAACACTTCCATTAGCCATGTAGGGATAAACAAGTAGTCGTTCTGTTGGTGTCATACAAAACCCACGTAAACGGAGGAGATTCCTATGCACGGCCATGCTGATCATCTCTACTTCAGTCTGAAACTGAAGCTCCCCACCAGGTGTGCGCTCCTCTTTCAATCTTTTCACAGCAACTAATGAACCATCAGCCAAGCGCCCTTTGTACACCTTACCAAATCCTCCTCTCCCAAGAATGTTCTTATTGCTGAAAGTATCTGTTGCAACTTGAAGTTCTCGTAGTGAGAACCTCTTAAGCTGCCCAAGATGGACTTCAGGATCCTCTTCAGCTGCAAATATATGTAATAAAGTCAAATTCAATCCTTCTAACGAGTTCAACCAATGTAGTAGTCATTCAACTAGGATTTTTCACCAGGAACATCAAAGAAAAATTCTTGAGGTTTCCTCCGACGCCACCATGCAAATGCAATTGCAGGTGCAGCAAATAATAGAGCAGCGCCTGCAGCAACACCTCCAGCTATTGCCCCGGTAGCACTATTACCTCCTGCAATTACATATAGTAGCATGGAACATCAGTGTTTATTTTATCTGATTTACACAAATAAATACCATGTAGCACAAAAAGAACTTGAACCGGTTAGAAGAAATAGCAGAATATTGATTTCCAATCCCAAGTGAGCCAATAGAGAATTTAATCTTCAAAACTTAACAAGACAATGAACAGCGATAAAGGAAAGCAAGCAGCATGACTATGTAAAATAATATAAACTGCCTCACAGAAGACTGGAAGGGATCCTAACAGAGTGAAAGCAGCAATGCAGCATGCTCAACTTAAAAACCAAATCATAAAAAATAAAAAAGGCTGATGAAACTAGTGACTATCCATTATAAAAATAAAAAATGAGTAGCAGCTACCGTAGATATAACATGAGCTTTATGGTATAATCCAGGCTAAATAATAAAGTTCATAACTAGGGGAAATTGCAACAGAAGAAATGCCATATGTATATATAAAACTGTCACCTAAACTTAAAAAAGTTTCATATCAATAAAAAGGAAGATCACCTGGGGCAGAAATTGGGGGTGGAGGGACAAATGGGGGAGGAGGAGAAAATGGAGGAGAGCCTGGACAAGGGTGGCTAGTGACTGGTCCACATAGAGCCAAATTGTTGGCAAAACTGCAAGCAGAAAGGTAGCCTGTTCAGAATTTTTTTACAAATCAGAGCCAATGAATGAATGGAAGAATATAGCTAAAAGTTCAGTGCCAAACCTGATAGGGGTGAATAATGAGAAGGAGCCATTATCAGGAACCACACCTGAGAGACGGTTATTGGACAAGTCCCTACATTTAAGGAATAAATTCAGAGCAAAATACTAGCAGTGCATATACATATATATATATATATAATAGAAGTAAAGAAATTGCAATTTTGAGATAAAGTTGCACTTACAGAACTTGGAGGGATGAAATATTAGTCAGCGACATGGGTATAGAACCTGACAGGCTATTGTTGTTAAGCCGACTATCCTTAGACATATCAGGGAAGCAGTATTAATATCTATCATGATTCATGATACTCAAAAAACAAGAAGTAGGGATTTACAGGAACCAAAACAAACCTTTACCCTTCCACAGAAAAGTGATGGTGATTTAAATCAAGAAAAGATTGGTATCCATTTCTTTTGAGGTTCATTGACTCTATTCTTTTATTCTTTTATTTATTTATTTATTATTTTGAAATAATCGTGTAAATAATGGAAGAAAACAATTTATCCACCAGTAGGCAAGAATAAATGAAGCCAGTTTAAGTGTTTAAGTTGCTGTCAAAAATGAAAGTTACTACCAAGATAAGTCATAATGGGATGTTAGAAGAGGAAAAGGAAACCCGATTGGAAGAAAGTGATTTTTGGGTGCAAAACATGAGAAAAATGGAAGAACCCTGGTTTTCATTGATGGCAAATTTTCTCCCGGGACTTCTGCATATGTAAAAACATGTTCCTTCTGATTGTTTTTAACTTTTACTACCAAACCACAAGTGCTAAAGCAGATTTCAAGATTTTTATTCTGTTTAGCATCCACAAAATCCAAAGAATTCACATAATCCTGATACTCTTCATGGATGCAACCCTCTTCAAAGTTGACTTCAAACTTGTAATTGGAGTTTTTTTCTTGTTATTTAAAAACATTCGGTGTTAATAACACACTTCAGAGCATATTTATTTTCTCATGCATGCCAACAGAAACTATATATAGTAGAAAGTAGGTATCTTAAAAAACAATGGAGTTTGGCACAACAAAATATTTCTTAAGAATGTTGGCAGAATACATATACAACAAATTATCCCAACAATAAGTATACTCACAGGAAACGCAATTTTGACAGCTTGCCCAATGAATCTGGGATAGGGCCAGTGAAGGTGTTTAGGTACAGATCCAAGCTCACCAAGTTAGTAAGATTTCCCAGGTCACTTGGAATAGGGCCAGTGATGTTATTGCTGTAAAGTTCCCTGTAAAGTAAAATAATTTACATCAATATATGAAGACGTAGAATATCTGAATCAATATTTAGCAAAATTAGCATCCGGCAGAAATTATATAAAATTTCATGAAAATTCTGTTAGTGAAATCAGTAATTGATAAAACTAAAAAACTAAATCAACAATAATCACTTCATTAACCAAAGCATACAAAAATTAAATGATAAAAGGAAAAGGAGAATAGAAATTTAAAAGTATCAAGCATAAAACATACAGATACTGCAAATTCTTGAGCTGACCAAGCTGTGGAACAAGTTGACCAGACAAAGCAGCATTTCCCAGATCACTAACAACACACCAGAGGAAAGCAAACAGAAATGAAAATTAGAAAAGTCATCCTCTATGAGAATACACTGAATGGGATTTCACATACAGAATGTGACAACAGATATCAAAGAACAAGCAGCTTACACTCTTATGACACTATTATCAGTGTTACAAGTTACATGAAACCATGTACAGGGATTAACAAGTGTAGGATCCCAGCTTTGCAGAACATTGTTAGGGTCCTGTAAATTTGTCCTCAGGCTATGTAAAGCATCACCTGTTTGAAAACATAAGAATAAATTATCAGGTCCCAGAAATATCAGAATACGGTTGAGTGCCAGATCTACACCAATGATTGTCTCCACTTGTGAAGTTGCAATACATAGTTGCTAGACATTGCAGCAAAGAAAAATACTGTATCATATTGAGTGAAGCAGTACACTTCATGAAAAGAAAAAATAAAAAAAGGATTTCAGTACATCTAGTAGATCGGGATTAAGGATTTCAGTGCAATTTCATGATTACACTGTTACCTTCCCACATATGAGAAATCATTCCTTACAACCTTTGAATTGTTAAAACTAGAAAGCATAACATATGTGCTGAGCACGGTAATGGGTAGCCAGGTAGAAGGCATTCTCATCAAAAGGTACAACATGAGTAATGAGGTGAAAAGCCTCAAAGGACTTATTATACAAAAACGGTAAGGATTCAATTTGATCAGTTCAAGCAACACCCACGAGAAAAGTGGATTGTGAAAGGAATAATGACTGAAATTCCTAAAAGAGCATTATCAACAAGCTGCAGAAGCAGTACACATGGACAGAATAAACAAACCTCTGATAGAACTAGCAAGCATCAAAGGAACCCACTTACCGAAATCAACAAAATCAAAGAAGCAAAATCACAAAAAAGTTTCAAAATTGTTTTGCAAAACAGAAAGAAAAAAATGAATGAGTTACATAGATAGGAAATTAATTTGAGAGTTGATACAAACCTTCCATGTTAGCAGAAATGAGCCATAGTGGATGAACTAATAAGACACAAAAGATGAAAACTAAAGGCCAGAACTTTATGTCCATCTGACTATGTAGCTAACATCAGATCCAAACAATAACTCACATTACAATACAAACTCATCACCCACTAACACAAACAACTCGTATAACCCAAAACCCTAACTCCCAATTAGCACCCGATCTCATCAAAATACACCTCTTTTGGAAGAACCCAGAACCCGAAACCCTAACAAGAATCAATCCTTATTGTTCCCAGTTTTATTTTTTGAAATTCGCTTAAAGTTAAAAGAAGAGAAATGGGTTTTTCACTTTCTCTCACAGAAGTGAAGTAAAGAAGACAGATACACACAATGTTTCTGTTTCTTTCTGTCAATAAGGTGGTAAGAGTGTAAGCTTGATGTTTTTGTTATTAATTGATATCTTTTGTTGAGTGAGAGAAAGAGAGAGTGGGGTACCTGCCCGAAACGGTGCTGACCGTTGCCCCAACGCAGTCAAAAACGCTTTCGTGGAAAATGACGTGACCGCACCTCTTTACATCAAACCACAAAACCCCGTTTTTAGTTAGTCAATATTCCTTTATTCCTTTTTCTTTTCTGCCCCGTGCCTCTATTTTTTATTACTTCATTCACTAATCATCTATTTTAATGTTATGGAATAAGGAATATTCGTAAAATGATGTATTAGGGTAATTCCGCTTTGATATAATCATGTAGTGAGTGTATATCATAATTTTATTTATATTCATAGATATTATGTACTTTAAAGTGAAATTGGGGTGATTCCTTTTCTATAAAAATTGGTGATAACAATCTCTATTAATTTACAGAAATCATATAGCTTCAATTAATTGAACTACCATATAAAAGACATTGAATTATTATATTTTCTAGAATGGAGTACCTCAATTGGTTTTGTCCATGAAATAGAGCATTAAAGAAACACTTCATCTACCTCTCTTTATTTTCATTCTTAAAAGTGATCAACCTTATATATCATTATGCATCTATTTTTTAGGCATAATCAATTAGTGTGATTTTTTGGGCTACAAGATAAACTACACGTATGGAAGAAATTAAGTATCGTTGGAAAAAATGGGTAACTATGAATTCTGGATTTTGTGGACCCACGTATGCTTGCCATATTTGTATGATTTTAAAATGTATACTTTATGAAATTAAGCACACAGAACATGTATATTTTGATGAAAAATACTTGTATATAAATGTTTTTTGGTAAGACATTTTTATAAGAATAGGTATTAGTATTAATATATTGACGGCAAACCCATTACACAACTCTCTTTCTTATAAGACACCTAGTGCCATTTGAAAGAAAGAAAAATCATTAAAGCATATTTATTTCCCACCAAAAGTATTTACTACACATACTGTTCTGCCAAAAGCCTTCTTTATCTTAATAAAAAGGTTTAAACATTGGATTGTGGCACCATTTTTCTTATGTGATTCAAAGTCTCAACTCTCATAGTGCATGATCAGACTTGTGATACAAATCATTTACCTTTCCTATTTTCCTTGTTTATAATTTTCACATATTGTTTCTACAATTTGATTAAAATGTATTATAGTGTTTTACATTCTCTGTTTATCATCAATTGAGACATTAATGAAATAGTTTGAGTAACAAGATTTGCTAGCACCAATAGTAGTACATGGTAAATGGTTGTCCTTGTTTTTTACTAGTATATACTCCCCTCTATAAAATAGTAAAATCCGTGTTTAAATTTAAGTTATTATAATAAATAAAAGGCATAAAATTTTGCATGTTAGAATTTGTGATTGGTTAATCAATAAAATCTATTAAATTATAATCCAATAATTGGTTGACTGGTATACATTAAAAATATATATGTTACCTTATTAGATGAAAAGAGAATATGATTGTATTGTAATATAAAAATTATGTCAATGATATATTAACAAAAAGAATGGAGCATGCACAATATTCTCACTTAATTAATTTGGAATAATAGTTGTTGGGTTTATTCAAGTATGAAGTTTCACATTGGATATAAAATGAGGAGTAAAAAAATTTAAAAAAGTTTATAAGTAGACAAAACTAATAGAACTAATATCTTAAGATTTTGGTTTAAGACATGATACGATTTTCACTTTTCTTATACCCAGTAACAATGAAATTCTGCATAATGTTCCATTAAATTATTTATTGACACAAATATCCATCCACAATACCTCTAAATTCTTCTTAGTATGTGTAAACAATCTGCTTTTTTTGTCTTTTAAAATATTAAAAATAAATTTGTTAAAAAAATGTATGGATTCTAATTCCATTTTTAAATGCAAAAAAGGCACAAATGGATATTTTAAATAAAAAGGTGTTGATAGTAAAAGACATATAAGTGGTTGATATGTGGTGCCTACAACCTAGTAGATGACAAACACTAAGGCAATAATAGTTTGTGTGTGGTGTGAATAGATAGAAAGAGACATTTATTAGTTACATTATTACATATATCTATCTGTCTAATACAATCCAATGGTAGGTTTAGTAGAGAGGTCCTATCTCAGTCCCACGTGTGTGTGGGTTTTGATGTTAATAATAATTTGGATAGAAAGAAGGAAACGGTCACATTCATCAGACATTTGTTCGAGGGGCCCATGAAAAATTCCAATGCCTTTTCAGGATGGACCAATATTCTAATTTCTTTACCCTCACATGTGTCCATGCTTCCACTCTATTCGATGTTTTTCCTTTTCTTGTTAATTTTATAATTCTTTTTTAATGAAGATATACACTAATAAGTTTCATTTGTAAGACTAGGTCTCTTGTTAATTATTGTTAGAGACAGAAAATGAGAAGAGTGGGTGGAAATATATATAAGAACAAGAGTATAAACTCAACCGCTTAATGCCGAACATTCATTGGAGTAGGTGCTAGCCTACTAGGTAGCATAGCTTTTATAACTCTTCATTTCTTTCTATATGGCGCCATTAATTCACGGTATCTCCTGCTGCTACCACCTTTACTTAATCAACAAATACTATATAGAGATTAGACTCAAATCAAACTTAAACATATTATTAAATATTAAAACAATTTTTCATTCATTATATTTTATATCATTTTCTCTTAACAAACATAATTTTTTTTTACCAAATCCACCATATCAATACAATTTATGATTAATCAACAATCTGTGTGCGTCTTAATGTATTCAAAAAAATCTACGTGCCTTTTCAGATACATTTAAAGATTGACGTGACATTTCAATAAGGCACACAATATAATAAATTTGGATTCATGTCTTTAATGATACTTTTTTAATTCGATGGTGAGTTTTGTGAGAAAATAATTTAATAAAGTGTATGAATAGTTTTAAACGTGAATAAAATACCTCCTCATATTTAACATATTACAATTTTACAACTTTTTCTTAATTAGTAAAAAATGATTTGTTAACCTTAACACGTAGGTTGAAAATATAGATAGAAAGAGAAAATCTAAAAGCAATAATTTAGTAACTCTAATTTCAATATTCTAATTACGTTTTTATCCGATCAAACCTTATTTTGTTCACATATATTCATAAAGTTAATAAAACCTAAACACTTAAAAAAAACAATAATTTAATATATTTTTCATTAACTATCAAATCATACAGTATGAAATTAAAAAATATTCATTACCATAACTTTAATTTGATACAGTATCTTTCACAAATCTGTACTAACTTACTATATTATTGGACTAGTTTTATATCATAATCATGGGTAGTGGTGGCGAGTTTACCAAACCCTAATTTTTTACGGTATCTTAGAGTAATAGTATTGCTGATTATTAGGATCTGCGTTTGAATAATAACAAATCACACATAAGAATTTCCAAATAAAGAAGGTGACATGAATCCAATGATCCAGTTCTTTATAAAGAAGCATTGAAGTTTGAAGAGTAGTTAAAGCATCACATTGACTGAGACACAAAGAATGAATAGGTCATTAATGAATGAAGAAGAAGAAGTTCATCATGATAGGAAATTCACTTTCTATCTTTGTCATCCATGCTTTTTCCTTGAAGAAACACTTAAGGCTTTCTTAAGATGTCTTGGTGTTGAAACTAGTAGAGGATGCAGTTCAATGAAGAAGAAAGAAGAAGAAAGCCCTCTGCTCAAACAAGTTTCAGATAATGCAGATGTGAATAGTGTTACAACATCACAAAATTCTACTGCAACTAATATCCACAAAACCAACCAAGAAGCTGCAGATCCACCATCATCCACAACTAGTCAAATCATTGTATGCTATACCTTCTCATCACTCTCTTCCATATCCCAACATTCATTACCATAACTTTAATTTCATACAGTATCTTTTACAAATCTTTATTTATCTTATAATAACATGCATGCTACATTTTAAGAGTTCTATAATGAGTTTGTACTTAATTTGTGTAGGATGCAAGTGCAATGGAAAGGCGTGGTCCTCGAAAGCCAGCACTCAGCCATGGATCTCCTCCTCAACATGATTAACGGTCAAAATCCTCTCTAGATAGAATAGTGCAACAAAAGTAGAAAAAAAAATAATACGTCGTTTTTATCCTTCAAAATGTTAACGTATTAATATTTTTATCCTAATAAGGAAATGTAAAAACAACCACTCTCCTCTCAAAGAGGATAAGGATTCCTTCTCCTAACCTATATGGCTTTGCTCTTCTCAAATATTGATATGCTTCTCCTTTTTCTCAAATCTCAAACCCCTTTGAGATTCTACTCTAGTAGACATCTAGATTTTTTGCATTTCCTTTATTGTACTAAAGTAGTCTAAAAATATGATAGCGTTATTTATGTTTCTCTACAACTGGTATTCATATATATTGGATTTGCTTATTATTAGCTTCTGATTCAACAAGAAATCATTATGGTTATCATGCCGTGAAGAGGACGTGTCCTCCACACAACGTATTTGACACAAGATTTTAAGTCCTTCGTGTCTATCTTTTTAAAATGAATGGTAGTCCATGACTATCGTATCTATCCAAATTATAATTTTTTTTATATTTTAAACCAACCAACCCTAATGTAATGAAAATGTTTCCAGTATGACATTTTTTTATAAGCAAAAAGATCCCTAGGTACAAGGGGTATCAACCCAAATACATCAGAAACAATCTCAATCAAGAGCGATTACCACTAATGGTATGATCAATACAAGACCTATACATCAATGCTTAAAATCATAAGACTTTGTAACATGAAGGGAGCAAAACCAACTCCAAGAATGATTCTTGATCAAATTCATAACTTGAACATAACTACCCTCCTCAGCGGAGAAAACAACATCATTTCTTATAAGCCAAATCGACTGCAACACCAAAAAACCAAAGCGTTATCCGATACTTTCTACCTTTATGTGAATTATAAAAGGAATCATGCATCACCAAAAGATCAGCAATAATATTGAAATAAAAAATGTTTTTAATACACTATTGGCCGAACCAAATGTCTTGCCAAAACAAAGTAGATGAGCCATCACCAATTTCCTTCCACACATGAGAATCCAACCACCTATTATAGGTTTCATTCAAAAAGTCAATCCTATCCAAATCCCCCAACATCTCGAAATCATAACCAAATCATAAAATGACATTCCCGATTCATATTTTGACACAATCACTTTAACCCAAAGCGAATCAACTTAAATCAACCTTCTACATTTCCACTTCCTCAATAAGGTATCATTAAGTTTGACAAAATCTTTTTGACACCCAACCCACCACACCTCTTTGGCTTACAAACCTTAGACCATTTTACCCAGGGGATTCCTTTACTATATCTCCTATTTCCCATAAATAGTTCATTTGAAGGGAAATAAGTTTCTGAATTACCTTCTTAGGAGCCTTATACAGTGAAGAGAGATAAATTGCATATTTGATAAAACATAATTCATAATAATGATCATACCTCAAAATGAAATAGGCTTACGCTTCCAAAGTGCAAGTCTACTAGCAACAGAGTCAATAACATTCTTCCAAATATGATTGCTCCTCGGATTTGCCCTAACCGAAATTCCAAAATAAAGAAAAGGAATAACTCCAATCTTGCAAGACATAGAAGTTGTCATCGTGGCCATAAAACTACTAGCCACCCGAATATAAAAATGAGAGCTTTTATAAGCATTACTCTTTATTCCGGACACTAATTCAAAACATCTAATAACAATTTTCACCTCCAAAAATTAGAGACAACAAGTTTTAAAACCATTATTGTATCATCAACAAATTGTAAATGAGAGAGTTCAAACTTCAATTGCGCCAATTTAAAACCCTCAAAGATTTATCAATATTTTAGCTTATAAAATTGAAAATATTGCAAAAGTCACTTCACAACTATCTCGTACATATAACAATATTTTTAAGTTTTTTTTATAGGGATCTTTGGACATGTATGTAAAGATAAAAAATGAGAAGTAAAAAAATAAATAAAATTAAATCCACTTGTTATAAGAAAAAATCAAATAGTTCAAGTATCACTATTGAATTCAATGAGCATTCTATTATTTTTTTCTTTCTTCAAACAATGATATCCAACAATAATTTCTAATAGATAGGAAACCATCCACAAAAATATTTAGTATCTCAATGCACGAGACTCATACTTAGTGAAATTTTGGGAGAGTAGATATAGATAATCTTATCTCTACAACCAGACAAACTTTATCCAAAATTTGAATACGTAAACTCATGGTCACTAAACAACAATCTTATTATTGCATCAAATAATATATCTTTAAGTTGAGCCCCCGAACTCATGACATTGGATTATAGCTAAAAAATTCATTATGTCTCTATCACTAACCCATATGACCTCATGCTCATAGTAGTTTAATTTAATGCCTCAATGAAATAATCATAAGCTCATGAAGTCATGACTTCGAGTCACCGAAGGTCCCTATTAAAAAAAAGTACATATTTAAGTTTTAAAAGTTGCAACCTCAATAAATTCATAGATAGAGAGAGGTGATGTGCCAAGGTTGTGATATGTTACACCCACCATCACTTACTACCACAATTTTATGGTTATATTCGGTATCAGAATTATGAACATTCATAAAAGAAAATAAAGGGATATATAGGTGTTCTGAATGAGTTGTAAAAAGTATTGTCCAGAAATATACATGGCTTCATAATTCCATTGACACGGCCACCCTAACAAGTAAGAATTTATCTTATTCTGAAGATTGACCTTGTAATAATCTTTGTTCAAATTTGAAACCTTTCTGTTCCAAGAAACTTCAATACATTTCCATCTTTGCTTAGAAGAAGGAAAAAAGAACAACAGCCAAGTCAAACTTCATAACCTTTTTAGATTTTTGCAGTAATTTGATTATCGACCAAACTATGTTACAAACTTACCGTGCCTCTCTCCTTTTCTACTCATTAGCCGAACTATTTTTGATTTATTGAAGACCTCATAACGTATACGTTAACATAAGCACTTTTGTTTGGAAATATCAGAAGAATGTCAATTATGTCTATTACTTCACCTACTTTCATGAGAAAAATTGTTTCGAAGCCGTGTCTCAGTGCTTTTTTGTGTGCTTATTTGAATTGTCTAATACATATCTTGTCTTATTTTGATTTTAAGACATATATGACTTGGTATGCGTAGCATATACCTTGGGCAGTAAAGTGGTATTGATTTGATACTCATACGCGCACATAGTTATAGACATGTGAGAATTAAGACAAGCTAAAACTATAAATACATGCATGCATTAACGAACTCCTACAATATTCATATCACTTACCAAAAAACAATTACCAGATCGAACAAGCAATTCAGAGTTGAGATTATTCTCAATGAAGATCACAGTCTTACAATACTTAGGAATTTTGTTCCTCAATGTCCTTATCACTTGCCAGGCACTGAGGCATCATAAGTTTGTGGTATATGAAATTTTTTGTAGCTTTAGTTAACACTCAACTTTAGGCACAAATAAAAGCTCTTAGCTAAGATGCTGTGAATTGTGATATATTTTGTCATGCTTATTCGTGTTGCTTGTTTTTTGAACAAATTAACTACAGGTTAGAGATGCTCCATACACCAAGCTTTGCAGCACAAAGAACATCTTAACCGTAAATGGCCAATTTCCTGGACCAACCCTATATGTTACCAAAGGAGAAACCATCATCGTTGATGTGTATAACCGAGCTAACTATAACATCACCATCCACTGGTAACCACTAATTAACTGCTTTTATTTCTTAGTACTTCTAACTTTTTTCATATTAATTAATTAGGATTTAATTAGAACGTACCATTAATCAATCATGCATGATCATGTTATTATCTTTTTAACATTTTCTAATACTTATAAAACTCATAATTGCTAATATGAGTGTTTAATGGCATAAAAAACTTTATAGAAAATAGTGTATCAAAGTTAAACTGTATATGTTATTACTTTGGAGCTAACTAAATACAAGTACAATAATAATTCAGGCATGGAGTGAACCAACCGAGATATCCATGGTCAGATGGACCTGAATATATAACACAATGTCCAATTCGACCAGGTGGAAAGTTCAGTCAAAAGGTTATATTTTCTGAAGAGGAAGGCACTCTTTGGTGGCATGCTCATAGTGACTGGTCTCGGGCCACAGTTCATGGGATGATTGTGGTCAAACCCACTCCTGGAACTACATATCCATTTCCAAAACCACACAAAGAGGTCCCTATTATACTAGGTATATACATATATATTTCATTAACAAGCATGCATAAAATTGTGTACATGAGGTTACTATATATAATCATGTAACTTATTGGAAATGTAGGTGAATGGTGGAAGAAAGACATTGTAGAGGTTTACAATGAATTTCGTAGAACTGGAGGAGATGCCAATATTTCTGATGCTTATACTATTAATGGCCAACCTGGTGATCAATATCCATGCTCAAGTAATGGTATGCATGCATGCAACCATGTATAATTAAAAGTGTGATGCTTTTAGTTGAACAGTATTTTAAAATTAAAAGTCTTAAAATTTGATGCTTAAATTACTAATGCAGAAACCTTCAAGCTTAGGGTTGACTATGGCAAAACCTATCTTCTCCGAATGGTTAATGCAGCAGTGCAGGACATACTCTTCTTTGCAATTTCCAAACATCAAGTGACAATAGTAGGAAGTGATGGAAACTATGTAAAGCCACTGAAGGTAGATTATATCACAATATCACCTGGACAAACAATGGATGTGTTACTAGAAGCAAACCAACCATTAGGTCAATATTACATGGCTTCTAAAGTATATTCCAGTGCAACTGGTGTTGAATTTGATAACACCACAACCACTGCTATTATACAATATAGAGGAAACTACATCCCATCTTCAACTACCCCTTCTTTACCTTCACTACCAGCTTCTGATGATATCATGGCCTCGATCAACCTCATTAGTCAACTTAGAAGCTTGAATGATAACCAACACCAGATTGATGTGCCTTTAAACATAACCACCAACCTTTTCTTCACAACCTCAGTTAACACATTACCATGTTCAAATGATTCAACTTGTGCACTTCCTGGTAATAACCGCCTTTCTGCTAGCATGAACAACATAAGCTTCCAACTGCCTTCAAACAACAACATTTTACAGGCTTACTACAACAACATTAGTGGTGTCTTTGGAGAAAATTTCCCTAATGTGCCACCATTGTTGTTTGATTTCACTGGAAATAACTTGCCTGCATACCTAACTACTCCATCAGTGGCTACTGAGGTTAATGTGCTTGAGTATAACTCAACAGTGGAACTTGTTCTTCAATCGACTAATATCCTGGCTGGTACAGAACATCCTATTCATTTACATGGACACAATTTCTATGTTGTGGGATGGGGATTTGGGAACTTTGATAAGGACAAGGATCCTTTGAACTACAATCTTGTTGATCCTCCTTATCAGAATACTGTAGCCATGCCCAAAAATGGCTGGACAGCCATAAGATTCAGAGCCCAAAACCCAGGTATATTATACTTACTAAATATTGTTTATTATACGGACAAAAAGAAATCAAAATGGTCTCATAGTCAAATTTTAAGAAAAAATTGATTTTTAGTTTTGACATTCTGATAATTGGAATTTAGTTAATTTTGGAAGTTGTTATTGTTTGAACAGGTGTATGGTTCGTGCATTGCCATTTAGAGCGTCATGTAAGTTGGGGGATGGCTATGACTTTCATTGTCAAAAATGGTGACAAGACAGAAGAACAGATGTTACCACCACCACCAGACATGCCTCAATGTTAATTTGTTAATTCAAACAATTAATTCATCTCAAATTTCATTATTTTCTTAATTTCTATTTGTTATTTAATTCTTTTGTAATAAGTAAGTTCCTGTGGAAATTTCTCCCTCTGAGGATGTACAAACTGAAAAATAAAATCATTATCAACAATGTTATCTTGGAAATGCATATAAAATAAAGTGTTAATGGTTTTCATATCTATTATAGAACTATTTTTCCTTAACTATGGGATTGACTTTGACTGCATTCTGAACTCATAACAACAATAAATCTATACTAATATGTATGTATAGTTAGGATACTCTTATGAGACAACTGCATAAAAAAAACAAAAGGAAAATAATAATAATATGATGTAGCATTCATATTATTTAAAAATAATGAGATAATACCCTTAAATGTAAAAACAACAATTTGTCTATCTAGAGAGAGGATTATTTTCCCCAGTGTCTGTCTTTAAGGAGGGGTATGTGAGTTTCTGAAGAGACTTTACCTCAACTGGGCTGAGCCAAAACTTTTTTTTCTCATTGTTTTATTTTCCTCTCTTCTATCTTATTCTTTTTTACACCTGAAATAAAAAGTCTAAATTCATATAGCTCATCAATGAGTTGAGATTTTATCTCGCCTAAATTCAACAATTAAATGTACAACTTTTACTGTTATCATGCAGCCAATAGGTTTGCAACCCAAGTGGTAAGTAAAGTTAAGTCAAGCACTTGAGGAAGTTCTTTCATTAAATAGCAAAAGTAGACCAAAAACAAGGAAAGTCAAGAGCAAAATTTTCATCTGACAAATTATTTAGTTGTACAAAATATCTCTCTTAAAGGATTTCATGTAGGCTCATTTGGAGCTCCTCAAGGATGCATCAAAAGTTTGGACATACATAAAAAATGCAAAAGTGCTCAAAAGAATTTTAACCTTCTGAACCTAATCTACAGCAAATGATAATATACAATCATCGACCAAAACATCTGGAAGTTGAAGCTATCAGAAATTAGTGGCTGCATAGTTCAACTCTTCCTGTCTGTCTGCTATGAGGGTTGCTGCATTTGGTCTCGCCGAAGAGCCTGTTGAAGCTGAATGACCTGTTGTTGCTGCTCTGGTGGCAGCGAACTCAATTGCTCTGGTGTTAGATTCAATACTTGTTGCAGTAGGGCAGACTCTACATCAGGTGGAACCTGAGGCTGGCCAGACAAAACAAGCTATCAATTTTAAGATAGAAAATGTAAAAGTAGAAACACTTCTCCAACTAAAAAATGCTCTAGTTGAAATCTAACATTTTATATAAAATACATCCAAGGCTTTTGATACTATCTATGCCCAAAATCTCATTTCTTAATATGAATTTAAGTCACCAGTCATGACATACTGTAAGTTCATAAACCAAGGCAAAGTCATGTTATGGATATGAATCATATGATCAGTTCTACCAGCCTCCAGTTCCAAACCAATTAGGGTCATGTTGGCACTGTTGCACACCCTTCAAGTTTGGTTGCATGTAAATTATCATTTGCTTGTATATTAATTACATCCATATATTCAAACAAACCAATTAACCATCAAAAAAATTCAAAGGTGACCGAACTATTCACCATCATTTCTCATCCACAAATCACTAAGTTAGACATACCTGAGGTGGTTGATGCACTTCTGCTATAGGAGCCGGACGCACAGGCAATGAACTACTTCCAACTACACGGGATGATCCATTAGTGACAGGCACATCCGCAATCCCTGCAGAAAAATATGTGCTGCTGCCTTGGTCCATTTTCAAGAGCTTTGAAGGCCGAGTAAAAGATTCTGAAGAATCGTGAATCATGTTTGTTTTCTCTAATCCCATAGGTGCCTTTGAATATGTACTACTTCTCTGGGCCGAACTTAAATCCTCTAGAACTTTAGCAGAAGTATCACTTCCCCTAATAATTAACTGAGAACTACCTGATGATATGGAGGGGCCAGGCTGTTTTAATGAATGAAATTAGAAACTTTTACGTTAAAAATATAATGACATGTGTATATCAACGAAATAAAAGCCGTAAACAACTCAGCAGAAGTGAAGAGAACAACAGCTTCTACACATGAACCACTCGAGGGTTTCTTAAATTGAAAGCACATAGTTAATTGTACTCAAGCAAGAATTTTCTGGAAATTTCTATGTAAACAAAATATAAAAGATACTGCAAAGTTGTAAAAAATGCTCCAACTGGAGATGCTTTGATGATTTTCTTCTTTATTAACGTCTTATTTTTTATAGCCATAGAACATGAAAGGGGTTGAACTTAGACTCTCAGATTTTTTTTTTCCAGAAATCATTACAATGTAATACCACTCTTACACTTTCTTTGTGGAGGATTAAAACTTAACCCCCCCTCAGAGATTTTGCATTTTTTTAGGATAGTTTTGTAAGATTGATACTAATGACCAGCTACGTCCCACATAAGGCCTTGTGTAAAAGTGAGAAACAGAGAGAAAGGAGAAGAAATATCGAGAGAAAGTGAGAGAATAGAGTTGCAATTGCAAACTCTCAAGATATTATTTCTGAATCATTTAATACAAGAGTAACAAAAGTTACTTATATAGTGGCTGAACAGTAACCACTAAAGTGCCAGGTCTTCAGATGTTTGTTGTACTGCAAGGCTTCAGAAATTACCAATCATTCAATTTCTACAATGTGTATAAACTTATATATGGTCTTGGCAGGGTGCCGTGTTACCTGATTTCATAAACTGTTGTTATTCCACGATTTTAAACGATAAATATTTTTTTGTAAGAATTAAAGGATAAACATCCATCTCTGCAACTTATTCCAAGGGATAAAGTGATATATTGAGCATCATCATGGTGCTATGCTAATGGACTAAAAAGACAATTTCTTTGCTGACAAATATGCAGAGGGAATGCGAACTTTGTTTAAATGATGAGATTTTTTTTCCTGTTGTCAAGTTTTCTATTCTCTCTTATATTCAAACATCTACTTCCATTCTCTAAACAAATTCCTATGTAAAAATATTAATAACAGTATACAGAAATCTATTATCTTTATCTACTACAGATTCCTACTTCAAAATAATAATAACAAAGCTCATACAGACATCTACTTTTTTTTTTCTCTAATACAAATAATAATGAAGTACACAGGAGCAACAATAATCTTCTAAAGGAAAGAAAGGATGATCTGAACCAGCATGGTACTTCCTAGTCTCAAGTTAACCTTTTATCAGTATACTTCTAAAGAATATTAACACCTGTCTACCTATGCAATATAAAATGAGACAATCACGAAAAGAAATGGCACCTGAAAGCTTGCATCCAAACGAACCAGCTGAGCATTATTATGTCCTAAAGTTGCTTGCTGAATTGGAGGCCTGACAGGTAAACTTCCCAATGTCTGGGGACGCACAGAAGGAAGCATTAAATTAGATGGGGCCGGCAATGTTCCTAGCTGTACAACATGGTTGCTTGGATGTTGTTGGAGTTGAATTCGAGGTTGCACTGGAGGCTTTGGATGTGCAGTCAATTGATTAGGACTCAAAGGATTATGAGGTATGGAGCTGACTTGGCCATCTTGAACATAAGGCATCAAACCAGACTGCAACTGGTTCTGTCCATGAGGTAGCAAACCAGACAGAGTTTGAAGTAATGTCGGCTGACCTAGCTGGCCTTCTTTTATTGAAAGCTGTGAGGTTTGATCTGAAACCAACCTAAGATTTGGCATTTGTAACTGCAAAAAATATATTATAAAAAATGGAAAGAAGATCAGGTTGATAGCAGCAACTGGAAAATTTAGAAGGAAAAAGCTTAAAGAACAAAAGATCTCGGTAGTCTGATATTAATTTAAAAGTACATAGACCATAATGATCATGATTGGTTTAGGGTTATTATGACTGCGAACTTTGACTGTATTCAGTGTTATATTTTCAGTCATATGGATATTTTGATATTTTGATATTTAGGCATGACCATGAAAGGGTTTTCATGCCCTTCTATTTAACTTGTTTCAGTTATTTAGGCTTTACTTCACTACTGGGTAATTACTAAACCTGGGCCTCAAGTCTGAAACCCTGGATGACAAAGATTTCGCATAATAAAAAATAAATGGAATGAGACATCAAGAAAAAGGTAGTGAAACTAACCACTTGGGAGGTCACCATTCCTAACATTATCTGAGCCTGCAAATACAGCAAATTATGGAGGAAAAGTGATCAGAGTAACTATCCATGACATTAACTTCCCACACAATATAGATCCAAGGACAATAAACAATAATTTGGAGGGGAGCAGAAGCTCAAAATCCTCAAAGGTTATAATTTAAGAAATATTGCTCATGTAGAACAACAACAAGATGTAACGTCTTCACAGAGAAAAAAGAGAGATTAGCTATGCTTTGATTTGTCACAGAGAATGAGTAGATGTATAAATGTACAAATGAACAGAAAAAGGAGAAAAGTTCATACCTGAAAAAGAGCCTTAGGCAACTGTGGTCTTGAAAGTAACAGCTGGCGGGCCAGGTCCTGGTTCTGTGTAGCCATTGCCTGCCATCATAACCAGAACAAATAAATCAAAAGAAGCGAAAGTTATCTAGAGAGCTGAGGCTAACTTTTCTTAATACTTACCTTGACATCAGAGAGAATATCAATCAATTGACTCCTGGACATTTTGGCGAGATGCAGGGTTAAAGGGTCGTGTGCCAATGCCGACTGACTCTGCAAAGCATTTTGGTTTGACTGGGTGCTAAACTGAGCACCTCCTAGAGCTGCTGTCATGACAGCTGCAGCTGTTATGGCAATATGAAGACCAATAGGTTGATGGTGAGCAGCTTCCCCATGGAAAGCAGCACTAACTACTTGTTTCTGAGAGTCTTCAATACACATAAAGGGAGAAAGTGAAAACAAGGGACAACTAAAATAAATGCAGCGATTATATGTGCGAGATGATTTATCATGACATGTAAGAACAGTGAGAGCATAGAGTACCTACCAACATTTGCTGTCAGACCAGGCCCACCACGACCCTGCAACAAAAAGAACAAGGAGAATAAATTGCAAAGATATTCAGGGGGAGCAAGAGAGAGATATTGAGAGCATCAATAATTATCTTCAACTCAGAGAAGTGATAGAAAGACTCATTTATTAGTTTGGTCTTACAAGGAGAAATTATGGTTTGAAAGAAAAAGAAATTGTAAAAGGTACATAAATATTAAGGAGGCAACACAAGCCACATTATATGACTTTCTGGGTGCATATGTCTGTGAATGAATACTTTAACCTTCAGCTTCTTTTCATGTTATTCTGAACTATCAACAAATAAAAGATAGCAAATGTTTAGGCAAAGTGAGATGTTGTCACTCCAAGTAGTTAAGACAGCATACCTGTTCTCTATTTTTATCATTCCCCTTATCATTTTCAGCAAAATCAACACGTAACTGTCGCCCATTAATTTGATAACCCTGAAGATTTCGACGAGCACTTAAAGCTGTTTCTTCATCCTTATACTCACAGAACCCATAACCTTTTGGTTTTCCAGTTTCTCTATCAACAACTAATCTGGATAAAAGAAGATAGAAATTCTTCAGCTAAATAACCAAGATAGAGCTAATTTCATAAAAAATACCATATGAAACCTAACCAGTAGAATAGGCACATAGAATTATTGATTAAGTTGTGAAGATTAATAATAAAATCAAATTGATTCGAGTTTCAGTAAACAAGAACTGTTGCAAGAAATAAAATATAGAAGAATGGTTAGACACAAAGAAAATAATGAGAAGGGATTCCATATTGTGAGAGGTTACCTGAAAGAGACAACAGGGCCAACCTCCTGGCAGATTTCAATAAGCTGTTCCTCTGTGGCATCATAAGGTATATTCCCAACTACAACCAATTGCCATAACATTGAAATCAAATAAAAATTCAATTTTTTCACAAAAGATATAATTTTGAATCACAACCCAACATTCCACAGCACCCAAAAACTCCATAAGCGAAAAAAGAAAAAGAGAGAGAGGGTACCAAAAACGCAGCGATGCTGGGAAGAGGAGGCCATGAAATCAACAACAGGAGAAGAAGGTGAAGCCTTGCTCCATCTTCTTCTTCCTCCTCACTAATGTTCTCTCTATCGATAGAGAAACAGAAAGACTCTATCTTTTATGTTTTCGATTCGATCTGGTGTGCTGACTGAGAACTCTGTAAAATTTCTTAGCTTTGCCCTTCTTATATATAGAACACTTTCTTTTAGTTTTTATAAATATAGTTACACAAAATAACTTATCTTCCATTATATATTAATGCGACTCTACTTCTATTTTATTTTTAGGAAAAAAATATATACCGATAATATATAAATTTTATATTCTATTAGTTTATTATTTATTTTTAATTATTATTGATATTTAAATAAATTGTAAATAAAAATTAGTATAAATTTTCACGGTGAATATATTACACTCTTCTATCTTTACTTTTTATTATGTGAATATTTTTTCTACACGTTTTATTTTCCATTTTCCAGAGATTATTTACTTAGTTTTAAAATAGTATGTTTGGTAAATCAAGAGCCTACGTGTTATAAGTAGTTGTTGAATGAAAACTATACTTCGTTAGGTTCGTTGACTATTGACCTAAATCTCCTTGACTGCTACTTTTAGCAAGATTATTTAATTTTAATTATGAATTACTTTAAACAAAGTCAAATCAAGGTATCATTAGTAATAGTGACTAGCGTAAGAAATTCAACTTGCTTGTAATATTCCTCATGGATTAGACTCTCCTCGTATATTTAAGTTTGAATATTATTCTATACAAAATGTTATCTACAAGTTGAATTGAGGTATATTATCGAATACTAATAGATGAATAAATACACATGTCAATAAAACTTAGATAGATATATGTTTATTCGAGTTGAAATCATCTCTAACACAAGATAAATATGTTGACACGTGATACAAAATAAAGAATCCATATATCTATTTATTTTTAAATTAAATAATATAAGAAATTAAAAAAATTTCTATACACATTCTGTTTATCTGTGGGAAAATTAACAATTGTGATATAATTTAGTGAAAAAAGAAAAGGTTTAGCTTAAAGGTGATATATAAATATGAGAAGTTAATTTTGGAACACTATATTTTTAAGAATATGAGAGTTAAAATGTTGTATCCATCCAAATGTAGCAGACACTGCACTACTCCATAAATATTTGTTAACTCTTTTTGTAATGATGTTATAACAGTTGTTAAAAAAAGAAATGCAAGTAGGCCATGGGGGACAAAACAAAATGCATCAATCATTTTCTTGTCTCCCAAACACGTCCCATTTCTATTTGCAGGCAAGAGGGAGAACATAAAAGCCTCCAAAGAAAAAAATTTGTTATACTTTTGAACATGTTTGGATTCTCACAACTGTCGCCAGGGTTTATCCACACATACTAAAGTTCTAGATCTGACCTGAAACATGCATTTTTCAAACGGACTAGAGTTTCAGTGTTGAAACAGTTTTCATGATCAGGTATTCTTGTAAGCCATTTTATCATATTCTGTTATGGGTTTCTTCTGTGTTGTTTGGAAGTTTCAAATTGTTTAATTTTCATATCGTGGGTATTCAATTTTGTCTAATGTGAGGTGGAAGCTGTATTATTCTTTCAATTATTTCCCTTCTTCTCTTGTGTGCCAATCAACTTAAAAGTTTTGATTTTTATTTTTCAGGGTGTGAAGGAACTTGTCCAAGTTGGGATCTTTAGATGTAATGCAGCTTTGATTTGCTCAGTTTGATTCTGGGTTGGGCTGTTTTTGTTGTTGTTGCTTAAAGTTGATTTGTTTCTACTTTTAATTTTTACAATGGTTTTGTGGGAAGGGTACGTGAGTGATGAAGTAATGGGCACATTTGCCCCTATTGTGGTTTATTGGATATATGCTGGGTTTTATCAGTTGATGCCAGCTCTTGATAATTATCGGTTGCATACTAAGAGAGACGAGGAACAGAAAAATTTGGTGCCCTTTTCAGCTGTTGTGAAGGGTGTTTTGCTTCAGCAGCTTGTTCAGGCAATAGTTGCACTCTCCTTGGTTAGTCACTATATATTTGAGTTCATTTCTATTAACAATATATCTTCACATTTTGTTGGTGGTATTGTTTTTTATCCATTGGTTCTTTATATTCCTTTTAGTTATCCTATCAGTTAGTGTTGAATTTTTTTAGTCTGTATTTGGATAAATTGGATTCTGTGCATATGAATATTGATTTTCAAAGCCCTCTTTTGACCTCGTTTCCTTCTTCTCTACTGTTTCTTTAATCCATCTAAACTATGAAATCCACTAAAAATGAAAGAAAATCAACAACAAATAGGCCTGTTATCTTTTATGTATTTCATAGCTATTAACAGACTTAGCATGACACAAGTGACAAGCATTTATATACTGATGGTGATAAAAATTTATTAATCCATGTAGTAGACTATTAGAAGTCAAGTTTTTACTATCTTGTCTCTGTAATAAATAAGTAACTTGTTCTGCAAAGTTACATGAAAAATTGACAATAATCAAAGTGTAACTATGATGAACCCTTTGATTTTGTCTTGCATAATACTACTCATTTAATGTATAAACTACTGCATATTTATCAAAATATATGATGTTATGTCTTGTGTTTTTCTATAAAACTGTTTGATGTGAGGCCACAGAATTTTCTGTAGAAATACTCTCTGGCTATTGTTGGATGACTCATGTTCTTGCTATGTTTCTGCAGTTGACAACAACAAGAAATGCATCCGGGGATGTAGTGCAGCCTTCTATCCCCAGGCAAGCATTGCAGATCGTTATCGCGATGTTTGTGATGGATACATGGCAATACTTTGTGCATCGGTACATGCATCAGAACAAGTTCTTATATCGTCATGTCCACTCCCAGCATCATAGACTGGTAGTTCCATATGCAGTAGGAGCCCTATACAACCACCCTATTGAAGGTCTCCTACTTGACACAGTCGGTGGCGCCATCTCCTACCTTGTCTCAGGGATGACTGCAAGAACAGCTGTTGTATTCTTCTGCTTCGCTGTGGTGAAAACCGTCGATGATCACTGCGGACTTTGGTTGCCCGGCAACATCTTCCATTTACTTTTCCAGAATAATACAGCTTATCATGACATTCATCATCAACTACAAGGTTTGAAATACAATTATTCTCAGCCATTCTTTTCCATATGGGATAAAGTTCTAGGGACATACATGCCTTTCAATCTTGTAAAGCGGCCTGAAGGGGGTTTAGAAGCAAGACCAGTAAAGCACTAGTTAGTGTAATTGGTGAAACTCTCCATTTTTCCTTAGATGGGTGATTCATGAGGGAAAAGCTTTTGGATAGTCTTATCATCAAAGGCTTTAAGTATACATTTCACAAGTTGATTGGGTGGGTTTGACAATGTTTTCAGTTCACTCTTGTGTTACAGTAGCTCTTGCAAACCCATCTTGTGTAGCATAACTATGATTTGCTAAGCAGCAACTTTTTCCATTAACATTTTTAGGTGTAATTTATTGATGTAAGTGTATCAAGCTTTTACACATCAGAATGTGGTTTTTTTTTTGTATTTCCAATTATTGATTTACCTCTATTAGTAAGGTTTGAATATTATGCTGAAGTGATCAGTCTGTGAAAAATAAAGTTTCATTTTTTGATGAATTGGCATTGAAAAAAATTGGTAGTGTTGATGATTATTGAGACATGCAAAGATACGTTAATAATACAATGTGCCATCTATGAAACAAAAACTACAACATAGGTCTAAACCTCAACAAGTACAAAACGGATAAAATTAAGTGAAATACTAGAATATAAGTAACCATGAGGTTAGGTTGAGTAATTTGCATCAACTGTTAAATAATTTGAATGGCTATATAGCAATCAAAATCAACAACAAAATCATCACATGAGCATCCTTACAAAATTCAATTTCAGAAAAGACTATTACCATCTGGATTGGGGAACCTTGAAAACAAGTACACTCTACATAAAAAACAAAACCCAGAATTCAATAAAGAAATAAAGTGATCACTTGATAATACAACCCATGTATATGGCCTACATAATTGAGATGACTGGTGAAATCATCTTCATGTATTTGAGTTGAATTTGGCACGGCGTTCTTCATATGATGCTGTTCGATAAGAATAAGAAGTCAATCAGACTAAAATAAATGAACTTATCAGGACCAGTAAGTATAGTCCGAGAAAATCATTTGGCGTGGAGGTTAGACGAATACAACGTGACCACATTCATATTGTATTTTCAAACAAGTTTTAAAACGTTCCAGGTGACAGAACTTACGCTCAGTTGGCCGCGACATAAGAGGAACATGAGAAGCTTTCTTCTTTGTCTCCCGTAGCGAGCTTTGATCTGAAAAAGGAACGGTTATCAACACAACAGATCATTAGAAACAAAAGTAAGCAAGGTGATTGGAAATAAATTCAGCAAAGTTTTTACAGCACCATCTGATAGAGGCATGCAATTAAGAAGAGCTTCATGAAAGATTGCTGCTTGAAGCTGGTAAATCTGGCATTCATTTGCCAAGTGTAATCGCAGTGCTTGCCCTGCATCTATATGTGTGATCAATTAAATGAATTCAACTTATCAAACTTTTCTAACTAGTACTGTTTGTGGCTTTGATGTGCTTAGTAACTAGTACTGCATTTCCAGAAAGGAATCTAATAAAGCATTTAGTCACAGTACTTAAAGCCATAAAGATTGTTTACAAAAGAAAAGGTCTTACAGATAAAAAATACCTGATGAACACATAAACTTGACATCTTCAAATTCACAGGACTGAAGAACCAATGGAACCTCCGAAGCCATAATGTACTGGGGTTTCCTTGGGATCCTATCAGTGTCCAGTAACATATCAATCACCTACAAATGTAACCATTAATAGTTTAGCTCAAACTACAGAATAAGAAATCCATATGCAGAGACGAGCTGTCCTAGGATTTACTATTGCAATGTGACACTAAAGTAAAAAAAGAATAAATAAATAAGAAACAATACAAGACCTAAATAAGCAACAAAGCAACACGATTACTCAACAAACATAACAGATCTCTGTCCCCTGTGTGAGTAAGTTATTTGCTCTGATAATGTGGGGTTTGCTAAAGGCATCAAAACACAGCCAGGGGGACGCAAGATGGAAATACTTTCAACAGTCTGTCCCTCCCCATTGTTGTTGGTGCAAATATTCGTGTGTTGATTGATATGTGATGCAGCCATTTAAGAGGAGTAATATAAACTCCAATTTGGAAGTCATTATGATAAAAAGCAATAATGCTTTATAATAGCAACGAAATTTATTATAACAGTAACATATTGTGTACCACTTCCTCTACTTAGCCCACAAATTTTCTCGTATTTCACTTAAATAATAGTAACATCATATCCTTTCATATTAAAAGTGGCTTCCGGAAGTAAACTCGGAAAACATGTCATATATATATATATGTATATGCATGCAGCCTTCACAGTTCACAAACTGGCTCTGGTGTACACTCTTAAAGGACCAACAGGGCAACAACAAAACAAAATTTCAAACTAATTTATTTATGAGCATGTTAGGTACCCACACTTGGAGATTCGAGATCTTTCCCAACCATGAATAGAACAGCCACCATGCAGCGAACCTGATGCCACAGAAAAGCACTACCTCTAATTTTAATCACGTACAGCTGATTTCCATCATACCTACAGATAAATGGTAAAAAGAAATGTTCAGACTGCAAGCCAAACATATCCAAATGACAAATTCCAAGCTCTTGTCAGGCTATACAGTTAGGCAATTCCTTAATGCAAAAAAGTGCAACTCTGAATTCTGAAATGAGACAGGGAATAAGGGTTTCCTGTTTGGAATACATGAGGTGGAAAATGTAACAGTCTCAGATTGTTCTGCATCTTATACTTAAAACTCAAATGTTAAGCTTGCAACTCTTACCTGAAACATTGAAAGTGAATGTCATGCATACATTAATCCTAATCCTATTGAGAAATAACTTTTTTTTATTCAAACTTACTAATACCATTTCACTTTTAACTATTCAATCATATCCATAGATATTCTCGTGAGTGTTTCCCACCTTTTAACTTTTTTTATGTGATTAGTGACTCTCTTCCACAACATTTTTGTTTCCTTTTGGGCAATCTCATTGCTGACCAGAAGACCATACATTTATCAGCTACAAACAATGGAATCTAGGTTCAGGCCAGTGGCTTTTGGCACCTATCCTTCCTATGATGTTAAGTAGAACTAGAAATCATTCATTCAAGTATCATCAAATACAAGCACCATATCATGGCCCAGGGGCATATGCAGAAGCACACAGAAAATAGTCACAAAATTTTCCCATCAATCTTAGCCTCACATATCTTAACTATTGTCATGGTGCACATTCGTTACATTCAACCCACATGATTTTTCAAGTGATGGACTCCTACACAATTCTTGCCAGCAAACATTTTCGCAGACAAACATGGATCAGAAAAATTATCTACCAATCTTAACCTCACATCTGTAGGAGAGATCTCAAACGACGTGATGCGCCGCCTATAGTTGTGCACATTTGCTGCATCCATTTTACATAAGTTTCTAAAGTCATGTTCTCCTAGAAATTTATTCCCAGCACTTTCCATGGCCTAATGGGACATGAATCAAAGACAAAAAATGATATGATTAGAAACAAAGAACAAGAAAGACAAAAAAAAAGTTAGAATTTATAGATATTGCAAAAGAAAATGGTTTTCTCACAAGGATATTCAAGTTTTCTTTCCAGAAGAAATATTTATACTCCCTGCTTAAACAGCTGAACCTGTATCGACAAATCAAATGAGGAACATGTTAAAAAAATAGCATAATTTAAGATATCCAGCTTCACTGGTTAACATATTTAAATCTAGTTAACTGCGATGTCATGGTTTATATATTAAACACCAACATGAATAGCGTAAGCAGCTTGGCTACCCTTACGGTAACATTACGGGTGTGTTTGACGCAAGGGACAAAATTGGACAAATATTTTGTCACTTGGTTTAGTGTGGGGGGAGGGGCAAAAAATATGACTTCTGTACTGTCCTAGAGAAGGTTTCTGTCCAGTACTGAAGCTAATTTTAAAATCAAACAAAGGGCAATAATATTTGGGCATATTTGTCCCTCATTTCCATCAAATCAAATGCACCTTACATGTGTATATTGTGATCCCTCTGGCAATCAAGATCAGCAAGCATATAATGATATTTACATATTGGAGTATACACATATATTGGTTAATTTGCTTTAAATTTATGAAAGAAACAAAATTGTAGATCTCATAACTGGGTTCTATTGAAGCCAAAAAGTATTTTGTTAGAACTACATCCCTGGCAAGTGTTTCCCATTGCTTCCCTCTCCCATTATGCGGGATACTGGGAAAGTAGGTTCCTTGTCCAGTGTTGCTCATTGCTATCACTATTTGCGGTATAATTTAATCATCATATTAGAAAGCAGTTACAAAGAATCCATGAAAACCTGGCATGGAAATCAAAAGGAACAGGACACCAGCCTACAATTCGAATATCATTTGGAAGGACTTGATTTAGCACCCTCACATAATCAATTTCCCCTTCTGCAAAAAATAAAAATAGCTGGTTTTATTAAACAGGAAAAAAATCTGTATGATTACCATACGGATGCAAATGATATAAATGATATGGTCAAAAGTCAAAAGTATGGCTTTGATGAATGAAAAGCTGCAAAAAAAGGGAAAAACAATACAAATTCATATTTACATCAACAATTGATTAAAGCCATATGAAACCTATATACATTTTGCACTAATGTTATTGATAAGTAAAAATTTAATCTTTCATAGAGGAGAAGAGAAGGGGGGAAATCAAATTTGATATATCAAATATTACAACACTATCATTTACTCAAATATCAGTGCCTCAACTGATATTGTATTCAGATTTATATTAGGCCTTATGCCCAACACTGAAATTTAAGTAAATTATTAATGGTAACATCAGATTCACAAGTAAATGTCTAATTTTGCAAGAATTAACTCATTTCATTTTATGATGCATAACTTTTCAAACATGGAAAAACGGAACCAGTACCACCCTGTATACGACAAGAAAAAAATCTGAATATTGGCACATAAAAAAATCAAAACAAGACTAACTCAAGCAAAAACACACAATATGATGAAACTCAAAAGCTACAAAGAAAGCCTAATCTCATATTTTCAAAAGGACTGTTCTGCTAACCATGTCGCTCATCTAAAATAATTTCTCCAGAACTTCCACTATTTGCTCCAGATATCTTGAGTTTTGATCTTAGGAAAAGAGCTATCACCTGCTTCAAACGTTGCCACTGTCAGAACCAATTATATAATGAATTAACAAATGAAAAATCAAAAGTAGAGTAGTGGGAACCATAACTAGAAATTTGACACCAATGTATAAGAAAACCACCGCATACAATTAGATAGCAAAGATTGTTAATAATATAAATTATTAAGATTGAATGACAAAACAGCCATTATTTTTAGGGGTTCATTGCATTCAAACTACAACTACAATGAAAAGGATAATAATATATAAAAACAAACAAGATCTCTGTTACAAATCTGTCTTCAGAGGCACAATCCATATGTGCCTCACCTTGTCTTGTAATGCATTTGCCATAGGTCTTCAGTGACACAATGATTGTTAATGGGAGTATCACAGAAATGAAAAAGATCAATTTTTAATATCAGCTTCATGCTACATATCAGTTATCATTAGCAGAAACCACTCTTTTCCTTTATATTCCTCCCTTTCCTCGCCAACTTACTTGTCCAACAGAGGAAACACCTTTGTCTGTTCTACCGCACCTTGAATATTGTGACTGCTTCCTATCACCAACCAATAGCCTTGTTTTCTCAAGAGCTTTAAAAATTTCAGACTGAAAGAAAATGATTGATGATATATCAAAAAGAGGCTAATCAATAATTTCACATGCACATGCTAACAATAATTTCACATGCGCATGCTAAGCAATAATTTTACAAAACTATCCACCCAATTGACATGCAGAATACTTCATCCAGCACAAATAGTAATGTCTGATGAGTGATGAGCATGGAAAATTCTGCTTCTTAGTACTCATGGAAAATTTATGCAGTTTTGAGAATTACTAGCTCATGCACCAGTGAAAAACAAACCTCAATAGTTGGCTCCATTTGTGCCTCTGAAGCAAAACCATAGAACCTGTATTTGGTAGATAGTCAGACCTTAATGTTCATTATTACATGGAGGCTAACAATACTAATTGAATAAACACAGGGGCAAAAATGAAAGAATAGAAAGGGGAAAGCTAGATTCTTCTCATTTAATGAAAGGAAAGGACAAATTATCACAGGAACTTAGGGGATCTATCAAATACCACCTCCAAAGCAAGGTTTGAAGATTTATAAAAAGTAATTGAAATAGAAATCTACAATCAAAAGATTGTAGCATGGTCTTGAAATATTAAGATTCTATAAAAAAATTTGGGTGCACATTACAGAAAATAAATATACAGATCTATCTTTACATCATAGATCAGAATCTAAGCAGAACTGTCAGGACAGAAAACAAAGCCAGATATAACAGTGACAGTATATACCTTTTTCCGAAGTACATGACTTTTAAAGCTACATATCTCTTGCTATGATGGCTCATAAACTTTGTGCAATAGCCTGTACCAACATGTAGAAGCATCTATAACGAGATTAAAAAACTATGTTCCTTTTGTCATTTAAATTTCTTCGATAGTAGAGCATGTGAAAAAAAAGGGGAAACTGGTTGGCAACGAACAGAAGGACCATAAAAAATGCCCCATAGAGCTGAAAATACAAAACAAACTTAGCATTGGGATCAAGAAATCAAGCAGTCCACCTAACACAGCATAGAGCATCTTCTGAAGAATGGAAAGTAGAGCTTAAAGTTTTTAAGTCAAATTCTATATCATTTTGGAAAAGAAAATTAAAAAGAAGAGAAAAAGTTTGAGATAAAAACTTAATTTTCTCTTAACACCCTATCAAAGCTTAAGCACTGCTCGCACACAAAAGAAAATGCTGAGAAAAAGAAACCTGGCATTTTTTCTATCTTCTCTTCTGACTTTCTGTTGGCTTTTTTTGATTTCATGTCCTTCTCATTAGGGCTGTGTGATTTCTTCTCCATCTGCATCACAAGTTTACAAAAATTTCATTGAAGAGTGAAGACCGCAGCTGGAAATTTCTTTTTACCCTATCCTCTTTCTTTTTCTTAGGTTAATGTTTACTGGCTGAAAACTATTGGTGTGTAACAATGGCCAAGGAGATACAATATACAACTCAAAATGCTACGAGCTACGAAACAATTTACAAGCTAACCTCATGACTGTGACAATCAGCAAACAGAGATAATAGCTTCGCATTCTCAGCTTCTAATTCCTGATTATATGAATCAAAAGTCGATAATAAGAACCAGATAGGAAGTTGTAAACTGGATTTTAGGTCCAGATAGAACCCTCATCTCAGTTTTTGAAACTATTAAAATAGCACAAACATAATAACAACATAAAGTATAGGTCTACCAATGAAGTAGAAAATAGGCTCAATGCAGCCCATGTTTATTGTTCATTTCACAAAATGAACCTCAACTTCAATTGGGTCCAATAAAACTATATTAATTTGTTAAAAAAAACCATCTTTTTCCCACTGGTTTTTTATATTCCAGGTTAACTCAGTTCCCAGAATCAAAAACACAAATGGGTATATACTTCTGGAAGCAGTAATCAAATAGCAGAAGACAAGTGATTCTAGTAGGAAACGAGTGAAAGTTTGTTTTTTTCTTTTCTGGAGAAACAAGGTGGCTATGAAATAAGTAAAATACCTTGACCCTGGCTTGCAAGGTGGCTATGAGTTTGAGGTCATCGTTGTCAACACCGTTTAGTTGTGTCGCCATCTTCAAAACACTGTGAATGTGTTTGGTTCTGTTTTGGAAGCAAATTCACTTGTAAATAATGGGAAACAATCTTTATTTTAATTTTTTAGAAATTAAAAAAAAAAAACAACCCACAAGAAATTGTAGTAAATTCATAATCTCTTTTATCTATAAAGTAAAATAATAAAAAATATTAAATTTAGAATATATTATATTCATAAATCAAATATTTTTTAAATATAAAAATTAATATATATAAGTTCCATTCCTGATATATAGTGATTTTTCATATATATATAGTGTGTAGTTTGATGAGCAACGTGGTTAGTGTTTTCCCCACAACCCACATAATCCATTCTCATCAGTTTCTTGTTCTTGAAATGACGAAAGTTTCATTAGCAATTGGTTTGAAAGGTCTTTTTAGTGTGTTGGGAACTCTCATGGTCGTTACCCTTCTTTACACTCTCTTCACTGATGGCTTTCCATTTCGCATGGACCTTCTCACACCGTATTCTCTCTCTCTCTCTCCTTTCATTCATTATCAAACTACAACACTAACCATATAATTTACTTTTTCTTTTTTGTTCAGGTGGATGATTGCTACTTTGATTGATTTTTATATCAACGTTATACCCTTCGCTGTAACTACTCAACCATCACTTTTACTTTTTCATTCCATATACTATATGATTTACTAATTCCCTTTTCTCATACAAAAACACTTTCATTTTTCCACAACTTAATCTGATCTTCATGACTTATGATTAATGGAGCTTTCTCTAATTAATAATATATCAAAGTTCAGTTTTTTAAGTAAAGTTTCATCACTAATCACATTTTTGTCTACCATATCAGATATGGGTTACTTACAAGGAATCAAACTGCCTCATTTCAATTCTGTGGATAATCTTGCTTATATGTCTTGGAAGGTGTTGTTTTCTGTCACCACTCAATCTTATTTTAATTTCAAGATAATGTCAGCAATATTGCTTCAATAAGTATTAATATAGATGATCTCTACCTCTTTTCATGGACCCTTTCCAAAATATGATACCTTGCTGTACTATAGTTGTCACATAAAACAAAAATTCAATCACATGTCATGCTTTCTTAGTTTCAATTTAAAAGATGGTAGCTGTTAGTAGTACACAGATCTGACATTCTTATATCTTTTAAATGATTCTATGCATTGAATTATACGTTTGTTTATGATTTGTATAGAAATTAATTAAATTTTGGTTATTAATTAAATTTATTTATCAATTGTTTCAGCATTACCACATGTGCCTATATTGTTTCGCAATTTGTGAAGCTATCATCTCAAGAATCTTCTCAAGATCCTGTCTATTATGCTCTGTTGCGGCATCCAAACAAGTATGTTTACAGAAGCATACTGCCCCTATTACATCTGATTTTTTTTATTAATTTTCTTAGTTCCATGGTTGATGGCTTCACTACAATGACATCCAGCTTATGCTTCAACATCTTCTCTCTCTTTAGTTACGTACTCACACACTTAACACACATCACCTCACCTTACATTCATACAGTGTCCACCATTTTATTACAGTTGGTCCCTCTAGAACTTTTATACACATCCACTCTGATTTAGCCACCACATTCTATATGTAACTGTCTGAAAAAGTATTTTTTTTTATGATACGTTGATTTCTTCCTTTGTTTTCAGAAAGAGGGTGGTTAGATTTGTTGAGTTTGATTGACAGTTTGAAAAGTCTTTGTTTTATCATTTCAAAGAAGCAAATAAATTATACATATTCTTACAACCATGAGTGCTCTATGTCTAAGGCATTTGAAGGATTTTGTTGTTGTTAAATCTATTAGTTTTAGTGCGTAACTTGATGTTTTTTATGCTATATTTTATGATAATTATTGTTTATCCAAACTGAGTAAACAATTCCAGCCATTTGGAATATTTATTGCTGCACACACACACATATATATTTATATATGAAGAAAGGTGTTCGGTGATATCTACAGAACCCAACTTCATCATGAACTATGGTCTACTTTACAGTATATATGATAGAATCTTTTTACCTTCATCATCAACTCTGATTGTCTCTCATCTTTTCACATAGGAGTGGCACAGAACCCAAAAGGGAGCTTTCTTTTGTTGTGACTCTAAGAATCATTTTCAGCATTTTGGGTCTTTTTATGTTTGGAACTTTGGTGTACACTATTGTTACTGATGGTTCTCCTTTCCGGATGGAGCTTTTAACTCCGTAAGTGCTTCATTTTTGTTTGTTGTTATTATTCTTGACGTCATTATGCTTGTTGTCAACATATAATGCACATGTGGAGCATACATATTCTTCTTCTTTTGTTTCTTGTGAGAAGTAACATTCCTCTCCTGTAACAGTACTTTTCTTTTCATTGAGCTATTATGCTTTTATTTAGCTTATCAAATTGATATATTTTCAACACTGTATCTATGTTTTTTACTTCTTTATTGGTAAACTTCGCCACTCATTGTGAAGGACTTGTGGTTTTAACTGAAGTGAAAGTGCATTGTGCACCATGAACCTTCTCAAACATTAGAAAAATCTTTGCTGAATACGCTAGGAAAAATTTAGGTGGTGTGTGAGCATGGTGGCAATCTTCAATTTCACTTTGGCGCCAAATCGAATACCACCATAATAAATGGAGTCCAAATGTTTGGACCATACCAGTTTTGTAGCCAACTCTATTCTTGTAGGAAAGCAAGAACTTGATTTGATTCTGTAAAATGCAGTAGTTACTCGTGTGATATGTGCACTGTATCTCTTAGTAAACATCTGAAAGCTTAGGCATAGAGTACATGTGGACCAACCTTGAATTTGGAATGATGCTATGTGTTTGCTCTTTATTCTTTATTTTCCTAAATTAATTTTCACCAAAGCTAAAACACTTGCTTTCTGTGCTCATAGAATTGTAACTTTACAACTTTGCATGCCATGTGAGTACATTTTTTCTAAAGGTTTCTGCTTGTCCAGGTCATTTATCTTTTAAGTGAATGTGATGTGCTCCAAAATTGCAGGTGGCTGACAACAACACTAGTTGACTTCTACATCAATATTGTGGCGCTAGCGGTATGTTTGTATTTCTTCATCTTAAGTCATCTTATGATCTCTGAATTATACAAAATAAAAATTTGTTTCAACTAAAGCATCCTGATTATTCATATTATATCAGGTTTGGGTTGCCTACAAGGAATCTAGTTGGATTTCTTCAGTCTTTTGGATAATTCTATTGATATCTTTTGGCAGGTTAGTTCTCACGAGTACAAAATTAATCTCTCTTACTGCTTGTGCTTGATGATTACCTTCATCAAGAATTTTAACCAAATTGAGACTGACGGGTTCTGATTTCAAACGACCCATAATTTAATTTCACGTATACTTTGATATAGATATCAAATTTAGTGAGTTACCCTAGCATCAAGTGTCGATATTTTTTGGTGGATGATGGTAGTTTACTTTTCCAAAATTTCAGCATTACTGCTTGCGTCTACATTGTGTGGCAGCTGTTCCAGATATCTAGCCAAGATCCAGTTTACCTTGTTCTAGTCCGTCGTGGTGACAGGCAAGTATCTATGACTTGCTTATTCTGATATTTGAACATTCATATTTGGGATTGAAACAGACACAAAGCAACAATGTAACATACTTCTGGGTTGGCAGAATACTTTAACTGTTGATAAGTTAATGTTCTGTCTGACAGAGGCTTATAACAGATAACATAATAATGAAGGTCTTGAACCTTATGTTGCAGTCATATTGTTCATAGTTGACTTAGAAACGTTAATAATTGTGTATGTTAGGGCAGAAAACAAATATAAGGGGCTTCCTGGTGAGGCAATATAGCAATGGTGTTCATGAGCAAAATGGTGAGTAGTTAGAACTGCAGGGGGTGCTGCAATTTAACCTCATTTTCTCTCTACATTTTATCATTACAATTTTGTTGTTGGAATTCTTGCAGTTCTTGAAGAAACTGCAGATGATCCTTCTCCTACAAATTCCATCACCATAGGCATCTGGATTTAATTCAGATTGTTTTTGTACATACTTATGTATTGTGTGAACTATATGGTACGGAATAATGTTTCATACTTACAATTATGTAAACATGCACATATCTTCATGTCGCTTGTTCACAGAATCAAACACTATATATCTACATTTGTCAAACATGTACTAATGAGTATATTTTTCTTGTTTTATTATATTTAAAATTGAAAATATTTAATTATATAATATCATTATAGTTAAAAGACAATAATTAGATTAATATATGTATACAATTTCACCAATGTCTGAAAATTGTATTTTAATTATTATATGAAATAGTAGTATAAAACAGGTCCTCCGTGAAGGTGCATTAGTAGTTGATGATTGGGCAGTAATGAATATATAGTGGTAGCCATATTGCATCCTCCAATTGGCTATCATCTCTCAATTCATTCTTACCCACCCACCACACCACACCACACCATTTTGGGTATTTTTTACGATCAATTAAATCTTAATCATCATTTACTTATAAATATAAATAATATAATAATTATCTATAATGTAGAATGTTATTTAAATCCCATAATCGGTCATACCATAAACCCTAAAATAGGTTTTATCTATCTATCATTATGCATTCCCACATCGAAAGAATCCTATGGAACGAGGACCAAATTTCGAACCGAGTTTCTGAACTCGCAGCTCTTATCACTGCCGACTTTCCTACTTCTTCTCCGCCGCCCGTCATCGTCGGCGTCGCCACCGGTGCGCTAATCTTCTTGGCTGACCTCGTTCGTAAAATCAACCTTCCTATCACCGTTGATGTCATCAGAGCTGAATCCTACGGTTCCGGAACCGTTTCCAATGGAGCACCTACAGTTTCTGTGGGTCTCAAAGTTGACATTAAGGGACGCCACGTCATCTTGGTATCCCCTCTCAATACAAGCTTCGTCTCTCTTAAATCTTTTCCTTCCGTTATGTTTTTTGCTTCATAACAAATTTAATGCAAATTATGAATTGGAACAAAATAAGACAAATTTCTAATACGTTAACGTGGGAAGCTTATTAATTTATGTATAGGGGAAATGATATAGAATGAATTAGAGATAATGTTTTGTCAACAAACATGATTGACGATACACTATTATGATGTTCGATCCATGTAGCTAGTGGAATAAAAGTTTGGTCGGTGTTGTTGTAATATATAAAAAAAGATGAAATTTGTCTTTATTTGTCGAATTGGAATATTATCACTTTGTTTCTTCAGACAAGTGTGTATATATGTAAATCTATGCCATCTCATTACAGATGTATTGTGTTACTTGGAGCAAAAACATGTATTTTGAAATTTAAGTGACAGCACTTCTTATAATTTGGAAAAAAATGCTACTTCAGTGGAAGCTTTTGTTGTGGTAATTATGATCTCAAAACGAATGAAGTTTAAGGGAAACAAAAAAATTAATATTTTACTTTTCTTTTCAGTTTCATTTGTACTTTCGTTTAATCTGTTTTATTTCTTTTTTTCATTTCTTTTTTTTCTCCCCTCTTTCCTTGCAACATGTGTATTTATTTGTTTATTTTTATATATGCCTATTTGATAAACTCTTCAAATCATTACGCTTTGATTGATAATAGGTTGAAGACATCGTAGACACAGGGTATACTCTGTCTAAGGTTATTGCAGACTTGGAATCAAAAGGAGCATCCTCCATCTCTGTGTGCACTTTCCTTGATAAACCAGCAAGGAGAAAAGTTAATTTTAAGCCAGTTGGTGAAGGGAAAATCTATAGGGGATTTGAGGTATGATGCACTCCCACCTTTTATATGTTTTGGCCTTTCGGGGTATTGGTATTTTCTTTAGCAATCATGATGTCTTAAGGGCGTTATAAAACATTAACTATTAAGATGCCACTATGCAGTGTAATTTATTATTTTCATACCTGCTTTAATCTCCAATAAGAGGCAATAGCCAATATTCCTCTGCTTTTCTTCCTCAGTGTTTTTATAAGCTAAATTGTTTATTGGAAAGGTATAAGAAAAAATGACTCTGCACCAAAAATAAAGAAATAGAAAAATGACTCTTGCTTATAATATGAATGAGTTTGTTTAAAAGCAGGCATGGATGTATTGGTAATCTGAAAATTATTTACCCACAACCATTGCTACATTTTTGAGATTGTCCATCTATCAGGTAATAGTTTTTGGTATTCTCATCTTGGTTATAAGAATTGAATTTAAAACCTGCAGTTCCTTCTGACCTCATCAGGTGTCTTTATACCAAGGTATCATTATCAAAGTCCAGTTAACCTTTGGAGTTGGAGTGTAGTGTAGATATATGCTTCTGAAGTTATGATAATTTTTAGTTTCAAATTTTCTGCTCTAGCTGCTATTTATCTGCCTAAATAATATTTATAGCATGAATCTCAGTAATTTGTAAAAACAGTCCCTAGGCTGTAGTACTTATTTAGATTCCATACTCCAACATCTAGCTACTTTAATTGCAACTTAAATCCCCAATATTTGATGGTGATTATAGTTTCTATGCTCATAAGTCTTAAAAATAATAAACTATCCTGCTTGCGTTGACTGACATGACTTTATATGATCTGACTACTAAGTATAGTGAGTTGGACTGATACACATATTTTTCTTATGCAGAGTCCAGATTATTTTGTTGTTGGTTATGGATTGGATTATGCTGAAATCTATAGAAACTTGCCTTACATTGGAGTCTTGAAGCCTGAACACTACATGTAGTGTTGTATTTTAGTTTCTACTTGCCACACGCGGAACTAGGAGGGGTTAATTAACATTATAACATAAGGAAACTAGAAGAAATAGGATAAGATGGGCTTTTGCCGTGCAATTTTCATGGCTGCCTTGAAACTATTAATTGTTCTTAACTGTTCATTTTAATTTCACAATTATCTTATTTGAACAACATGATCGTGTGTTACTTGGTGTGCAAGTATACTTGATACCACATGAAACTCTGCTCCTCGTTTGTATTGTAATAAACATTGCTCATAATGTTTGCTCTACTTGTCAATTCATTATATTTGCCAAGTTATTATCTTTTTGTTTGCTTACTATCTTGTATGACATTTTAATCTTAATAAGGCCTCCAATAATCCAAAATATTTACTTACTTCTTTTATTTATTCAAGTTTGTTTATTTCTGTCTGTTATTGTTATTAAGCAACAATGTATCCGTACTCTCTCTCTCTCATGGGAAAAAGAAGATGAAGCAGGTATAGATATATACACTCAAATTTAATTAAATCAAATAAAATTTGAAAGATAAATTAAATATAATATAATAATTTTTTTGAATATCTACATCTTAAATATAAAAAACAAGCAAATAAATTAATTTTATAAGGGAGCGATATTTCAAAAAACGGGGAAATTTAAATAATAAAAAAAATATAATTAATATAGGTAGACAGTAATACATAATGCATGAGAGTCAACATGGCCTGTTTCCTTGTCTCGTAACACACTGCAAGCTTGGACTGTTTTTTAATTTCTAAGCTTCACTGTCCACATTTTTATATTTTATTTAGTTACATTATTCTTTATTTTTAACTTCATTAGAATGATATGATGTGTTAAAAACTGAGTTTATATTAACTTAATTCAGTTTTAATAGAATTAATGTGATTGAATAATATAATAAGTTTAAATGATTACTATGGTTGAACATAGTTTACCTTCAGAAAAGGCATTTAATATGTTTGAAGCCAATTATTAGTGAAGGAAATTTCAGGGCCATATATATAACCTTTAATTTTTCCTCACAGCCCCATACCTTTCGGCTCTCTTTTTCTTGCTCCCTTTCCTATGTGACAAACCGATTTCTAAAGAAAGAGAAAAAAAAAATAGTGAATGAAATTATCAGCAGAATTTTAGGCAGAAAAACTGCGACCATTCAACTAGCACAACATAAATGACAAATGTCGGTGCAATCTCAAGATGCATGAATACGACATCCGAATATGTTGATTTAAAAAATTCATAAAATAATTGAAAGATATATAAATTCAAGTATCCCATTCACTATGTAAATGACGGACAACCATTCTGAAATATAGGTGCTATGATCATATTAGTACTGAAAAAGTGTAATTGTTGCTTTTACATTACATCCTTGTAAGATTAAAAATGTCATTGCATTTTTATCCAAATGCTAAAATCATTACTATACTATTTTTTTTTTCTTTTACTTTTGTTGCAGTGTCCTTGATCTTCATCCCGACCTAGCAGTCAGGTTGTACAAATGACTAAGGCATGATTAGAATGAAGAAAACATGACATGAGTGAGCATGTTTTTGAGCAGTAAAATGTTCCAAACATACGAACACTACTACTACTACTACTACTACTATTTCACATCCCAAAGTGCAAAGATGATTGAAATCTATATTTCTAAAACTGTACAAACAACAATAGCCGTTTTAATCAAACATCAGTTCAAAGTTTCCATACTACAGCATATAGATGAAATTCAATCACTAACCATCTGATGTAAAAGAAAGAACTAAGAATAAAATGGATGACAAAAAAAGTCATCTTTGATTTGAGGAGTGTTTTATTAGAGGTTGAGAGGTTTTGGCCATTTCTTCAGGCTGAGTCTTCACCTCCATTAGCAATGCAATCACTTCCTTCATGGTGGGTCTCTCTGTAGGGGAAGTGTTCACACAAAACATTGCAATTCCAAGTGTTTGAAGCATCTCTTGCACCATTTGATTTGGTAGACCTTGTAGCTTTGTATCTAATATTGACACTGCTGGTTCAAAGCTTCCCATCTTCCTCTTAACCCATTCAACTATGTGTTGCCCATCTCCAACATTACATTCTACAGCACTACGCCCACTTAGTATCTCTAACAATACCACTCCATAACTGTATACATCACTCTTCTCTGTTATGTTCATAGAGTACCCATACTCTACATTCATCATAATAACACATCGTTACAACTTGTTGGAATTTAAACCAACACCAAAAATATTACACAAAATATATCACTAAATATTGTTGAGACTGAACTGAATTTGTGCATGTTGCTACTACTTTGGATGGCATATAACAAATATTCCTTATTCAAATAAAAAAGAACTGAAATAAATATCTCTAAGAGCATTGGTTTTGTAAGTTATGTAAAGGGTTTAAGCATTTAAGTAGTTAAAGGAAAGGTAAAGAAAGTTACATATATACCTGGGGCAATATAACCATAGGAACCAGCAACTCTGGACATTGCATGATGATAAGTTGGTGAAATCATTTGCTTTGCAAGACCAAAATCTGCCAGATATGCCTCAAACTTGGAATCTAGAAGTATGTTATTGCACTTAACATCTCTGTGGATAATTGTAGGGACACAATCATGATGAAGGTAAGCTAGACCTTGAGCTATTCCAACAGCAATCTTGTATCTAATTTCCCAGTCTAAGTTTCTATTCCCTTCCAAAAGCTGTCTTAGATTACCATTTGGGATGAAGTTATAGAGAAGAAGCTTAACACTTGTGTTAGAACAATATCCTAGCAGCTTCACAATGTTCCGGTGCCGGATATAACCGAGAATCTGAATTTCTGCAGCAAAAGAATCCACTGCTTCATCTTCTTTGTTTGCTTTCCAAAGCTTTTTCACCGCTATCAACTCTCCATTAGGCATCTCAGCCTTATATACAATGCCAGAACAACCCTTTCCAATCACATTCTCATCCTTCAAGCAATCCAAGATGTTACCTATGCTGAAGTTTAGCTTTTGAAATGGAATGAAGGTCCAAGGATAAGAGAAATCCTCTGATGTGGAACCTGATGTCCCCAAAGTTTTTTCAATCTTGTATCTATGACTCCGAGTTACTACGATCCATGATGCAATGACAATTATGGTAACCGAGGCTAGAATCACCAAGATCAGAACTATGGTTTTTGCATATTGTAAACAATTTTTTCGAATAAAAGTTGAAGAACATGTAGTTCCATCATTGGACTGGCATAGATGGTAGTTCTGGAGATATGAATTAGAAGATAAAGTTCTGAAGAATGGAGTTACCGGGATAGGGCCTGAAAAGTTGTTGTAGGAGATATTGAGGTAAGTGAGACTAGTGAGAGAACCAAGAAGCTTGATTGTTCCATGAAGCATATTATTAGAAAGATCCAGTGATTGTAACTGTGTCAAAGCAGACATTGAGTCTGGGATTTCCCCTGTGAATGCATTTGAGCTTAAATCCAAACTGATAGTTAAGCTTGTAATATAACCAATCTCTGGAGGTATGCCACCAGAGAGGCTGTTGTAACTCAAATCCAATAGTGTCAGCTTCTGCAAGTTTCTAATGGATTTTGGAACTGACCCTGTTAGTGAATTATTGTTGAGGATGAGCTTGTTCAAATAACTTAAGTTTCCAAAGCTCCAAGGAATTTCACCTGTTAAAGTATTTCTACTGAGATCAAGCTGCTCCAAATTTTGAAGTTCACCTATCTGAGATGGAATCACCCCAGTTAGGTTGTTCTTATGCACATCCAAAAGCTCAAGAACTGTGATGTTTGCAATCTCCACTGGTAAGCTTCCAGAGAAGTTGTTCATGTACAAGTCAAGAAATACCAGATTCTGAAGTTGGCCTATCTCTTTAGGAATCTCTCCTGAAAGCTGGTTTTCTCCAACCCTCAGCCTCACTAGAGATTCACAATTTGCAACACTTGGTGGCAGCCTTCCAGTTAATGAATTTCCAAGAAGAAGAAGCTTACTCAGCTTCTTCAAACTGAAAATCTCTTCAGGGATAGAACCTGTGAGGTTGTTCCTTGAAAGATCAAGTGCATAGAGTTCAGTGCAGTTACCAAAAAAGGATGGTATGGTTCCAGACACTGAATTACCCCACATGAAAAAACTCTGCAGAAACTTCAACTTGCCAACTTGCCATGGAATTTTACCTGATAACTGATTCTTGTCAAGCTGAACAGTGGCAAGGCTTGTGCAGTTACTCAACTGCCATGGTATTTGACCTGTGAGTGAATTGTCTGATAGATGAAGCTGTTCCAGAACCACTAGCTTCCCAAAGTCCCCAGGTATTTCACCTGAGAGCTCATTAGAAGAGACATCAAATATAACAAGTGATGAACAGTTTGAAATCTCAGCTGGGATTGGTCCAGATAATGCATTCCCCCACAGGAGCATGCTTGTAAGTTTTTGCAACTTACTCAGTTCAGGAGGGATAGAGCCAGTGAGCTTATTCATGTGCAAATAAAGATTTCTCAACTCAGAACACAAACCAAGTTCTGGAGGTATTGAACCAGAAATTTCAGTATCATAAAGTGCTAATGTTTGGAGATTAATCAAGTTACCAAATGTAGAGGGAATGGAACCTGAAAGTCCAGTGGCTGCTGCACCAAATGTGGTGAGGTTGGATAGTAGGCCTAACTGTGAAGGAATTTGTCCTGTGAGATATGGATTACCACCTATCCTAAACTGCTGAAGAGATATCAAAGAGCCTAACTGTGATGGGATTGAACTGTTGAGGAGATTGTCTTGAAGGCACAGAACTTGAAGAGAGGTTAGATTAGCAAGATGTTGAGGAATGGTTCCTGTTAATCTGTTAGAGTTCAAGAAAAGAAACTGAAGGGAAGAAAGCCTTCCAAGTTCATCAGGAATGGAACCGGTGAGTGAATTTGAGGAAAGGTCAAGGAGTTGAAGATGTGATAGTTGGCCAAAAGAGGGTGGAATGGAACCAGAGACATTGGTGGAAGAGAGGTTGAGAAGTTGAAGCATTGATAGAGATGAGAGCTGAGGAGGCAAAGTGGAAATGTTAAGAAAAGTATCTGGAATAGAGAGAGAAAGAACTCTACCTTGTGGAGAGCAAGTGATTCCATTCCATGAACATGGTGTTGAGGTTGAAGGGTTCCATGAGGAGAGAACAGAAGGTGATGACTTAAGTGAAAGAAGGGCTTGTCCATCAGGTGAGAGACAAGTTACTTCTATCTTTGTCACGGTGAGGCAGAACAACAATAATAACACAGTGGTAACAACACTATTTTCCATTTGGAATGTGAAAAGTGGTGAAGATAAAGAACAAGGTTTTGGTTATAAGTTCACTATGTCAGTGTTCTAAGCTATTGAAGATGATGGTGGTAAATGAAAAATAAACTGAATCTAGAAAAAGTCCACTGTAGGAGACAAAATGCATGTGAAGGAAGATTGGTGTTGAGGTAAGATGCTTAAGTTTCACACAAACATATTCAATACCTGCATGTGAAGCAAAAGAGACAGTATCATACGTATCTTTAAGAAGGAAGATAATACACCTGACCTGACATATTATAGATTTGTAGTCAAAGGAATGGACAGTGAATAACAAAGGTTATATCTGTACCTTAACAGAAAGTACCTCTTCTATATCTCTATCTGTTACCAAAGCCAGACATATGATGATGCTAACTATGCTGTTATTCCTGTAGTTGTGTTGATAATAGTAGCATAGCTATCTAAGTTGTGACACTTTTTGTGTATGCACCATTATTGCTTTCCATGATTCGCGTGAATGCTTACTGTTAAAGAGAGGTAATGAGTTAGGCTCAAGGGTTCAAAGCACTTTGAGAACTTCTCCCTCACATTTATCTCTTGTGCATTTAAATACTTAGGCTAGTTTTTTTAAATATATTTCAAGTTTATTTCAGCTGCAATTGTTTTTGTGTACATGTACTAAATTGAAATTCATTATCCTTATCAGTTAACGGTGGAGGGAGAGTATGAATGGGGACAATGTTGAAAATTTGTAAAAAATCAAATGGTTCTAGTCCTTCATTATTATCTAAGTGGGGCTTCAATGTTTCTTCTACAGTTTGGAAATAAAATATTAAAAAATGATAATGAATTTAATGTTTCATGAATACTGTAATAAGCAACATATAGTTCTATATCACATTGAAGTGATTTGTAAAAGAATATTACAATGTTTATATGACAAAATGAAGTATAGTCCTAGCTAGTATAGTGCTAAGGTCTCACTTGGAATGGGACAATAGCAAAAGATTCAGAGCTGTATGGAAAAGAGAGATGGCTGGTAAGGTTGTCTTATTGAGAACATGAAGAGCACTTTGATCATAATATATACATATTACTGGAGAGTGAGTGTGAGAGTTTAAAGGGTTGGAGTAATAAGCAAAACTATTTCAATCTCATTTTCATTACATAAAACCATTCTTAAACCTCTCCTTACTTTTCTAAATGAGTATTAGTGGAAGGATTGAATTAAGTAAGGTTAGAGGGATAGAGATCACCCGTCCAAATGGTGTCCCAAACGGTGTCCTGAGTCAATAAAAATTTTACGTTTTGTTTTTTTAAAATTTATTTTATTCATATGACAATATGTCATTGGTCCGGGATACCATTTGGGACATTTTTCGAGACAGGTAATCTCCATCCAGACTAGAGTGACTTGGTTAGCGAGAAAGAGGAGGTGGGTTTGTTTTGGGAGTGGAGCAAAATTATTCAGAGAGAGAAGATTTTGGAATAGATTACGGCACAGGTAACGATTAAGGATTATTTATTAAAAGTTTTTCTTACAATTCAGGTGTCCTAGGCTACCTCTCATCAATGTCACCATTTTTTAGAATCGATAACCTTTTCCATACTTGTTTTTTTAGGTAATATTATTACCATGTATGTATATTGGAGAATGATAGAGACATTAATCATCTCATTTATTACCACATGCTACATGTGTAACCCTAATGGAAATGTAAGTGAAGTGTAAAATAATGTAAAATAAAAAGACAATTCAATCATTTTATTACATTTATAATGATTTTTTTGTCCTTAAAACCAAGTGTGATAACCTCATTTGTCTCTCTATTAATTGAAAAGATCCATACTTTATAATATGTATTAGCAATCTTATGGTGGGGACAATAAACAATTTTGAATGCTTCAGGTTCATCAAAATTACTGTATGTGTCTCATTTTTTATTACACTTGAGTTTCATAGAGCCCCCAACCCTATAATGGCAATAGGAGGTGCCACTTTTCTCACTGAGATTCTGAATTAGTACACCAATTTTCTTATTAATGAATTACTTTAATTTGTTTGTCTTGCAGCATTTTAGATAAGAATATTTGGGATTTAACTCAGTGGCTGTGATAAGAAGTCACATAATGAAGACATTATTTAAGAAAAAATAGTATAAAATAAGTAAGCCCGGTATTTTTTGTTCATATTTAAATATAATATTTTATAATACAAAACTATTTGTTTGACTTCTGAAACTTGCTACTCCCCAATTTAATACAAAAGGCAAGGATTTTTTTTGTTGAAAAAGTTCAAAACGAGTTTGTCTTAAGCCACATTCCTAAATATGTGGAAAAATAAGCAATTATAGCATATTATAAGTATGTTAGAGAATATCGAAGCAGATATAATGGATTTTGTTGAACATCATAAAAATATTATAATGGATTTTGTTGATCTTTTGTCTTTGCTTTTGTTTTTCTTGATGGGTATTTTCTCATATCCATAACTAATATGTTGATCCTTGAATTGTATATTTGACTTTTTGTTATACATGATGATCTATTAAGACTTTATCCAACTAAATAAATGCAGTGTTTACCTTTCTCCTTTATTACATCATAAAAATATAATAATGGATTGTGCTTAAAAATGGTAGTGACTAATAGTGATCTAATAAGATTGTAAACAATATCTTTTGAATTACTCATCCTTTTCTAGATTATACTTTTCTCTACCAACCTGAAATAATCTTACTTTGAGTTGGATTGAACTCCAATAAAATAAAATTTGGTTCGTTATTATTATTATTATTGTAAAAAAATAGAATAAGTTATAAGTACATAAATTTTAATTTTTGTTTCAGTAGAGCAAGTTATTACACAAAAAACTAAAATTATAATAACTTGTCTATTACCTTAAAGATAATGATGATGATGTAAGTGGGTATTAAAAAGGTTAAAGATGAGAATGCCCTAACTCCAACTCCCTAAAATTTATATTAAGAATAAGAGGGTTGAATATTGTGTGAAGATTAGTGCTGCATATTATAAATACATATACTAAGCTGAACTTCACTAAGTAATAATCACTTGAAGGATGGGAGAGAATCATTCACAATTTCATCATGTTTGGTGAGTTCAATAAAGTATGCTTCCTTATCCAGTACTGTTCAAATCTCTGCTTTGCATACTCCTTGTACTCGAACTCTATTTTACTCACATAACTCTGCATTTGCATTTAAAACATCATCAGCATTTAGAATTCTTCAGACACAAGTAACCCTGTTTTGAATAACCATGGAAATTTGAATTTAACTTACAGAAATAAGCCCCCACAAGCCCCAAAATAGGTGGTTTGCAAGAGTGTACTTCTCTGCAGCATTCACTAACTGGTCCACTTTAGCATTGCTGGGTTTCTTGCCTGCGTACAACACATTGCCAAAAAAGAGAGAGAACGTGTAGTAAGTTAAGATGTGTTATATATTATGCTATGATTTCAACTTGTATAGCATGATTTTTACATGTGACATTACTATAGTCAGTATGAAATAAATCTTAGACCGACATCAACAAGGCATGGTGAAGTTGAAGAGTGAAGTTGAAGAGTGAATTTGACTTGCCTCACACTTACACTAAAGAGTTCATGAATCATGATAAATTAGTAAAGCCAGGATAACTAATTAACTACTCTCAGCAGTATGCATATGCAAGCCTAAACAGAAAGAAAAAAAAATAGTTCTTATTTCATTATACCCTTCATAGATGCTTCGAAATTAAGGATGCTATAGAAGTAGAGAAACAAAAAATAGAGATATGGGTGCAGTTGATTCTGTACAAGTCAACCAAATTGAAGATCAGACTTATTCATTTCACTGAGTGTTTTTATTGATATAGCAGAGGCAATTATATACATCATAATAGGTCATTGGACTAACCTTCAGAACTGAGATAGATACGGATAAACCTTTGACGCTCCTCAAGTTCTGGTATACCATAATACAAATTAGTGTGTCAGCATTGCAGAGTGGTCTCAATAGACATACACAATAGTCACAGTGGAAAAATCCTTACCAGGATATTTAGTGTAGTCAAGAATGTGAGGTGTGTGACTGTGGTAATCAGCCACCATTTCACAGAAATGGTTTGCCAGGTCATATGCTAGAGGATTGTAACTGGCGTATTCATAGTCCTGTATCATTCAAAAAAGAACAAAATAAGTTTGTCTTAAGAGAGGATCATAGTTGCATTGCATTGCCAATTTGGCATACAGATTAAAAGGATGCAGCCACAAGGCCCAAAGGCAAAGAATATATCAACACTTACAATTAGAGTTATTGATCTTGTCTCTTCATCCATCATTATGTTACCATATTGTAGGTCATTGTGACAAAACCCAATATCTTGAAGATATCCTTCAGATAACAACTTCTCCAGCATATTTATTTCCTCATCTAGGTTGTCCAACCCGAAATTTGTTATATCCTTTGGGAAGCATATAGTTTTGGATTCACTAAGCCAATTCCTAGTAAAAGATAGCATTTAATATTCTGCATATCAATAAAAAAGTCTCTAACATTGACTTAATAAATTATAATCTATATTACCTCATTCTCTGCCAAAGCTGAACCTTTTTTGGACCTGGCATGTTAAGTCTATGGAACTCTCTCATCTTAGAAGCTATCAAAGCAGATATTTCAGGGTCACGAAGGTCAACTGCTGATAGAGTCTACAATAGGAAAACAAAACAAAAATCATCATATTGTGAATGTAAATAAAACTGTTTGTCTAATTCATCATCTTTTGTTTCCTAGGATAAATAAATATAGAAAAAAGAGAGAAGAAAATGACATACTCTAGCATGAATAAACTCCTCAACTCTACCAGAAGTGAAAAGAGCAAGAAGGCGTGGGCCCTGACCATGCTTTGAAATGCATTCAAATGCTCTAATCTCTTCTTCCCTATTGAAAAATATCTGAACCCCATCACCATATAACCGAAGCAGAGCCTTTCTTACATCATCACCTTTTTTTGTTTGCCATATTATTTGGAAAACCTCATTAGTCATTGCACCCTTCATTGGAATCACCTCTAAGCTATTCACATCTCCTAAATCTGAAGCCACTGCTGAAATAGCTTCCATTATCTCTTCCTCATACCCACACCCTTTCAAATATTCATTTCTCTTTATGGCCATCCTTGATCAAAAAATATTCAAGAAAAATATACCTCTCTCTTTCAGCTAAAAAACAGAGGAATCTGAAACAAAGAGCAGAAAGAGTTCAGATATATGGAGAGAAATATGTAAAACATAAGAATCCAGTTACGATAAAATATTAAAAATTGATGACCCTCTTGGTATAATTGAATAAATAAAGAGAAAAAGATTAGAATTGAGTATTTTTAGAAAGTCACCTATGAAACAGAGAAGTTCAGAATATGAAACAGGGGATGTTGTGTTGTGCCACACAGAAAAAAGTTTGAAAATAACCTCCTACATCAGATTGCGTGAAAAAAAGACAGAAAATTGTTCAGAATTTGTAAACATTTATGAGGTTTTAGGAATCATTAATGATCAATCAGAAAAGAATGATTAAAAGGAAAAGGAAGATGAAAACAAATGCAATATAGGTAGTTAGGAAGTAGGAACTGACCAAAGAAACAGAGTGATGAAGACAGTAATATTGTTTAGTTATTATGAAGTGCAAAGATTGTGTTGCAATTGAAGACATATATAGAGCGAGAGACACGACTAGCATTGACTAAGTCACACTCTATTACACCGCGTAATTTGTGTGTTCACCAATTACTTTCTTTTAAAATTTCACTTACAAATAATTTGTAGCTAGTAAAGAAGAAAACAGTGGCCATCAGTGTTATTACTAAGTCACTACTATACCATATTTATAACTATGATGCCTATAATATAGTATAAGAATAAATGTTCAGATACTAAAAGTAAAAAATTAAGAAAATAGAAGAGCAATAATGTTTTATAAGGAAGTGGTGGGATAAAACGCGTTGGGTGATCTAAGAACACGGCTGAATATATTGATGGTAACATTAACATTAGCGTGTAGAGTATAGACTTATATACATTGTCTAAGTAGCACACAAGTATTCATACAAAGAAACTCAATAAAGTAGTAATCTTTTCACTCTTAAAAGCAAATAAATGAGAGTTGCTTGGCATTTAGAATATTAAAACAATGACAAACTCAGAGGGGAAGTGAAAAATGTATATTAATAATGAAACCTTTTCTTTAAAACAAAGGCGGCTAAAATACCAACAAAATAATGTCTTGCTCTTTTTTAATATAAAGATGTTTTCTTTTTTCTAACATGTTTATTTTTAATTTAGTTGCATTAAGTAAATATATTTACTTTCTAATATCTATAATAATATATAAAGGAAAACACAAAATAATCATAGTGTAATTTGTGTTTTCCAATTTCGCCCTTACTAATTTATATTTTATTTCATAATATTAATGTGAAAAACAAATAAATAAACCCAGCAGAACAGAAGCAGCAAAGTTGGTCTGAAAGATAAATGAGTTCCAAAGATCCCCATACTCACTCACTTGGTAATGGTATACGCTCTCTTTCCTATTTCCTCTTTTTTTCATTATTTTCCTTCGATCTCCTTTGACATTTCATTTTTTCTTATTCAATTTTACTTTAAAATGGGCACTCAAAATAATCCAGATAACTTCTTCATGTCTATAACTGAACCACATGGAAAGCCTTTTGATTTCTTCCGCGTTTTGTATGGTAAGCAATGCCATTCCACTTTAACATTCTGTACATTCATACATCAAAATTTAAATAAATTACAAACCTTAGGTCACTTGGGGTTTAAATTATTGCCCTAGTCTTTCATGTTGTGCCATTATGCATGACTCTTGTGTATAAATAAAGTTACATATAATGTTGTTATTAGGGGTACCAAGTTTATTCAAATTCAAACCTTGAAATTGTAATTTAACACTTAAAACATTTGAATTTTTGTCCCCTGAATGTATCTTTTATGACCTGATCATTAGAACTTTTGTGGCCAGTTATATGGATAATTTGCTTTCTTAATTTAGGGTCTTGCATTGGAACTCAAACTGGTCATACATTGCGTTTTAGCATGTATCTGGCTACTCTTGTATTGTTAATATTGTGCTTTATGGCATACTTATGAATATTGTAGATGGTTGCATTGCTGGAGGTGTTGCTGGTGTCATTGTGGAAACAGTTTTATACCCCATTGATACCATCAAAACTCGACTACAGGTAAGTTAAGTATGTTGACTATAAATTGTTAATTATACTTTCTGTGCTTATATCTGTCTGGTGGGGTCTGGGGAAATAATTACATGATTTGTCATATAAGAGGCAACAGGTGTTGTTATAGGTCCCAAATGCAGCTTCCAGATACTATGATTGCATTCCCTAATTTAGTTAGGCTTCCATGTGTTAGTTCATGCCAAAGTTCCAATTCTATAAGTTTTATAAATAGTACTTAACATGCATCTTTTCACCTTATGCTTATGTCAAAGTTCCAACTATTCAATATCTAATTTTAAATCACATTATATTTGGATTTTATATCTCGTTCCATTTTCATCAGGTTGTCCGTGGTGGAGGACAAATTATTTTGAAGGGTCTGTATTCTGGATTGGCCGGAAATCTTGCTGGTGTCTTACCGTGAGTGGATTTTGTTTTCAACATTCATATATACTTTATCCTTCAAAATCACATGGATTGATTTCCATATTATTTATTCCTTCTCAGGTTTTCACTTCACGAATTTATCTGAGTCAAAGCTAATTAGCTAGTATAGCTTGTCTTTTGAACTCATGTCAAGAAGTTTTTAGTTTCTAGTTTCATTCATTAGGAATTGACTCAAAAAATCTTTTAGTGCCCTCTAATAATCCACTAAAAATTCTCTAACTGCTTGATTGGGATAAAATGATCATTTAGTTCCTGTAAAGGTGGTTTGTATGTTTGCATAGAAAAATGGTCTATATTCTGTATTTGAGCCTGTATTATATAACAATTGTGCTAGCCATATTGTCCCCTGATAACTGATGTCTGTGATAATATATGCAAAAGCACAGACAATGTCAAGTGCCGAGTTATCATCAGCATTCCTGTTGAGTGTGCCATATTAACTAATCTTTGGATGCCATGCTAACTCAACATTAACTCTTATGCACTGGGAAACTTTGTTTGCAAGTACATTCTATTTGGAGAAGATAGTTTTTCAGGACACATTTTCCTTTAGCATTCTATTATTTTTGGCAAAAATACTGGTTCTTGATTGACTATGTGTGTGAGGTACATATGCATATTTGTGTGGTACAAATGCATGATGGACTATTTTCTACTCTTGACAGAGCTTCTGCAATTTTTGTTGGCGTGTATGAACCCACAAAGCAGAAATTGCTGAAGTCCCTCCCTGAGAATCTCAGTGCTGTGGCTCATTTTGTAAGTTCCTCTTTATTGAAAAAGTGATTGGCCTATTTCAAATTACCTATGTTGTGCCCCTTTCAGAATTATTTTAGTTTTACTTTTTAATATTTGTACACTGATAGATTTAGTCGAGGTAAGTCATAGGGTACACAAATATATTTGAGTGCATATACACAGATACAGACAAGTAAAAGTCCTGAAATTTATTAGTGATTATTAATTTACATATTTATTATTAGTATTATTCTGATATTCCTAAGCTTAATATAGGCTGCAGGTGCTATTGGTGGCGCTGCTTCTTCTCTTGTTCGTGTTCCAACTGAGGTAAGAAGCTTTACTTCTTTCATTGCAATTTTTTTCCCTGCTTCCTTGAACTTGTCATTGAGTAATGGCTTTCTAGGTTGTCAAACAAAGGATGCAAACTGGCCAATTTAGATCAGCCCCGGATGCTGTCCGTCTTATTGTTTCTAATGAGGGTTTTAAAGGTCTTTATGCGGTATGTATTACTTAATTGCATATCTTAGCAACGACCATCTAATTAATTTTCACGTATTTAAAGTAGTATATGATTAAGGCTTTGAGATCTTGTTTTGGTAGGTATTCTTTATTCAATTCAACACCCCAGAAATAAGTTTCATGTTTGTTTGTGTGAAAGAGCGGAGATATGATATCTTTACAGATTTTTCTATTTTCCCTCCATTTTATACTATTTGATGTCATATAGGTCTTTTATTTTGCAAGCCTTGACAATGTTTTTATTTTTGAGATTGTAGGGATATGGATCTTTCTTGTTGCGAGATTTACCATTTGATGCCATGCAATTTTGCATCTATGAGCAGCTCCGTATTGGGTATAAAATAGCGGTAAGCTTAATAGAAGTATCTATGCATTTGTATGGATTTTTACAAAGTTCCCATGGGTTTTAAATCAATGTAAGCATTCTGCTCATGTAAATTTATATCGCGTTGTCTATGGGTTGAAGAAAATTTATTGCCAAAAACTATTAGGGTTATGCTCATTTGAATTTTGCAAATGAGTACTAAATTGAATATTGGATTTTTGGCATCAATTTTCCAGATATTATGCTAATTAGTTCAGAACATCCTCAATCTTGTTTCCCTCAATTTGGAGGATACTTCATTCTCCCATCAGATAGTTTTATTTCACCATCTTTTTTGCCTAATAAATTTTTTTTCTATCCGCAAAAAAGGCTCCGCTTAAGGAATTGATTCTATATTTTTGTTTCATTGCAGGCAAAAAGAGATCTGAAAGATCCAGAGAATGCTATGCTTGGGGCATTTGCTGGTACTTCATATTCATTATAAGTTTTGTATTGAAGTATTCATTGATTCTTTGTTCTTTTAGTGTCCACTGTCTGCACATACTATCTACTTTCTGGAACTCATGACAGACTTGTACCGCTAAGTTCCTGTGAATTTTCTGTCCTTTTTACTTAGGTTTCTGCAAGTATCACGATCAATAGCGCTTTTGGTATATATCGGTTTTTAGTCCTCAGTTTTTGCTAAATAATTTCCTAGTCTTTGCCATGACTTGCTACAAAAGCTTAATTACATAATCATCTAGTGTGTCTACAAGTTAATAAAGGTCTCATTATGTGGAAGATAGCTTCACTGTTTGCAAAATGCTGAACTAATAATTACCCTTCCCCCAAAGAAAGGTGAACTGATGCGTAAGGAAGCATTGTTACTGGCAACTTTAACTTCAAATCAGTCTTCTGCTTTTCCCACCTTATTGTGTATTTTATTTACTATGTCGGATTAGTAAGTAAATATCTTATATTTGTACTCATCTCACCTGGTAATAATAGCTGTACTCTTGAATTATATACTTGCACTACGATCTTGACCCTCTTCTATTGTAAAAAATACTTACAAGTAAAGTGCTATTTATTGCTTCTTCCTCGCTGTTGTTATCAGATTATTTTGCTTCAACTGAAACTGGTTTATTTGATTCCTTATAGGTGCCATAACTGGAGCAGTTACAACCCCTCTTGATGTTGTAAAAACCCGATTAATGGTTCAGGTACAAATAGTTTTTTACTTCTATTATTTGAAGGGATTTCTTGAGAGTTGTTTAATTTTTGTTTTGTTTTTCTCTCTCACAACATGAAGGGTTCCTAATTCAGATAAAAAATGGAACTTTTGATGATGAAAGAATTTTCCATGAAATGTACAATACTTGGAGTGATTACTTTAGGCACTCACCATTTAAAGTAAATATATTAAGGGGATCATTTGATATTTACTCTCCTCTCTCAAACATCAGGGATCACAAAAGCATTACAAAGGCATTTTGGATTGTGTGAGTAAAATAGTTAAAGAAGAAGGAACTCATACTCTTTTTAAGGTATGACCCATTTGTGAGATTTTCAGTCTTATCATTCTTTTTGACCAAATTAGCTATGTGGGAGTCTAAAACTATGTTAAATGTTCCTTCTTGTGTAGGGTATTGGGCCAAGAGTTTTGTGGATAGGAATAGGAGGTTCAATATTTTTTAGTGTACTTGAGAAGACAAAGCAAGTTCTTGCTCAGAGGCACACACAAGATGAGGCTCATAACTGAGTTTGTTCTTCTACTTCCATGCAGAGATTAATCTAAATCCTTATTTTTCTTTCATGATTGTTCAACCAGTTTTTGTTCAGATTCTTCCTCATTTGGGCTGCAAGTATAAAGCCTGAACAATCCTGGACTATTCTCTCAGAGCCACACAAAGCACAGGCTCTGACAAATGTAATAATTTATTTTCTATTTATGTTTTCAGAAAATTTAGTTATTCCAAACAATAAAACATTAGAAAAGGATACTTTAAATTTAAAAAGGAATAAAACAAATTGAATCTCTAGAAATAAATTAAACTGAAGTTTACATTCAAGCAATTTGTTCGCGTGTTTTCAATACATTTTGTGTACATGAAAGAAGAAATGTTTACATGAAAGAAGGTTTGACTTATTTTTATACAAAATTTAATAGACATGGCTTATCAATAGCCTCAAACCACTAATATTCTTTTTGCTCTTGAAGATTTAGCCTTTACTCTCCACTGAAACAATAAGCAGAAAAACCCTAAGATAAGAATGAAACCAAAGTAAAGTTCCAAGTGGACTCCCCAAAGAAATTGAACAAATTCTTGTCTGCATTTACTGTTACAGTTGCAATCATATACATTTTGTAGTACACTCCCTTTAACACTGACTTCAGCTTCAAGGACAAAATCTAATGTCATGGGTCCTTCATCCAACCAAATAGATGTATTCTTTGATTTGTAGCCAGGCATGGTTGCCACTACTGCAATTTACATTCAGAAATTGGTTACACAATCTAAGAATTTGAAAATTCACCTAGGTGGCGGTCAAAAATTTATATCCTATTCAGGAAAATCGATTCTGTGTTCAAATGTGAAATCACTAATTTGTCTTTTTGATTTAACATTTATTTTATTTTTGCACATCAATTGCAATTCATGCTTCACAAAAATTAAGAACTCACTTTAGATAAAGATCATCAAACTTGAGACATTCAAAGGTAAATATTTAATTTCATGACATCTTCAGGGAAGGCTTCAACATATGTACTATTACAAAACAATCAAAAGTATATAAGATAATACCTTGATATTTATCTCTTGGGGCAAGTATGCGATGGTAGTCAGCAAAAAATATTCCAGCTCTAACCTATTGGTCCAGAATTAACAGATCCAAAGTTAATCAAGAAAGTGAACCTCAAAGTCAACATGCACACATTATACAATAACAACAACCAATCCTAACGAGGATAAGTCATAGTAAAGGGGGAAAATATAGAGCTACAAAAAGTTTAAAAAGAAAAAATCTGCAGTGTAGTTTCAAATATACCGTGTAATTAATTCCACTGACAGTTATAAAGCCTGGCAATGGCCTTCCATCACCTGAAGAATATATTCTGCCATGCACTCCTGTCTATAGATTAGAAAACAAACCATTTACAACAATCAAGCTTTTATCCCACTGGGAAGGGTCTGCTATATGGATCAAACGACATCATAATAATTTATCATAAATCATGTTTATTGACAAAGTATTGAGGTCTAAATCTTTCTTTATCATTTTTCCTATGATTTTTCTTGGTCTCCCCTCTCCCACACAAGTTAACGAAACTCAATAAAAAATGAGAAAAAAATGTATGCATTGACAGAGTAAGAGTTTTTTATATTGTCACTGCATCATTCTCATTCATATGTAGTCATCATTAACTCTTAACTAAAGGTAATACAAATGAATGGTGGATGATGCACTAACTGTGCATAAACCTTTCGCCGACAATGCACAAATATTTCAAGCACTCTGCAACTTCTTTATAACTTAATCTTTCTAACATCCTTCCAAGCTTTATAAAAATTGAAGGGAAAAAATGAGACGTGTTAGAAGCCAGATGGAAACAGTAATTTCTGCATTAGGATGATGTACTCACAGTAGCAATTAGTATAAAACAGTTCAGTTTGCCCAAGTCCCCTCTAAGCTATTTTTTGCCTTATGATCAGTGCCCTTTAAACATGTTCTGATTAGATGGCTCTTAATAGTGTAAAGTGGACATAAACCTGGTCATGATTAAAACTGTACAATGAGTTCCTAGAAAATCCTTCTCTCATTGTCATTTTTTGCCGTATGATTATTAGTTACTTGGTTGCGACATGCTTAAGCTTATGTTCCACCATTTTAAGGGTGCATCAGACAAAGCTTAAATATGCTTTGCATCTTCTTTTTTTGGTTAGAACGAAGTCAAAGGCATTATGAAAGTAAAAAAAATTGTCATTCTTGCGTGTTTCATGTGGATATTCAACTGTAAGCCATAGTTGTAGCTGCAATAATTGTAATGATAATCAGAGATGTTTGGTTCCATTAAGGATAATTTTGGATTCAAAATTTGTTTCCATATTCTTAATTTTGCCTTCACCCAGTCTCTATCTGCACCCTCCTTGTGCAAAAAGATAACTTTATGAACGTATTACTTTTAATGGTCAAAGAAAATATTATTTTATCATTGGGAATTGTGGAAGTAGCAGCGTTATAGTTATTTGTGCCTATTATTCCTTACCGTACATATAAAGAGAAATAGCTTACCTTCACAAGGCTTGCAACAAGATTAAGCATGCTCATTTTGTTATATCTCCAAATAATAGGAAGCTGCACATTAACATACAGAACAAAAAGTCATCCTATAAGCCATAGAGAAAAGCAAAAAATAACTGATAATATGTAAATGCCACTCATGCAAACCAATTTTCAAATTTAATGCTTCAATTCGTCAAGATCAAACATAAGACAATGCAATAAAAAGAAACAAAAATTGATGAACTCAGCTATGATGGTGTTAAGCATGAGGATTTCAGGATAGAGTATGTGTAACTTCAGTCCAAATCATACTCGCTGTGTAAATGGGTGTCGAGAAAACCCATGATCATGGAAACAGGAGAAATGCCTTTGGTGATGGAGGGGATAGGACATAGGATTTAGGTAAAAATAGTACAAGTTGATTGGAAAGTTGTAATGCTAAAGTTTGTCTTTCATTATCCGTCAATGCAAAGTCATCTTGCTTAGGATGGAACTATGGGAAAACGTCAGGATGCACCTCAAGTTTCTTGGTGGATTCAGGGTGGGGTCTATTATCCTATCTTCTAAGATCTTCTCACCAAAACTCGTCCTTCTAAAAACTATTATTTGGCTAACCATCGCTTATTGGACTTGTCATTCTTTGGCCCTTTGGTCCAGATGACAGCTGCAATTGGCAAAGTTTATTTTATATATTTTCTTAACACTCTCGTTCTTGGCTCAAAGTGATGCCATCTTGTGTTCTCTGAGGAGTTGAGGGGCCTTTGCAATGTCAGGAATTTGAGTGCGGCAACACATTGCTGGGAAGGGAAACCTAAATAACCCGAACGGAACCATCTCACACCCAAAAAAGCATGGGGATACCCAGAAAAGGACCCAAAAATGTTCTCTTATTCCAATTATTTTGCCACAACTCCAGATATACTTGTAATTTCAAAGACTGTGGACTCAATAAAAACTAACCTCAGCAGCATTAGGCCATTTATTGTCACTAACTTCCAAGGTCAATTCAAAACAGCCAGCGTGTATATAGTTCCAATCTTGCATTCCTCCATATACAGGATACCTGTAGTGAGTAACTTTAGAAATAATTTATGAACATATTGGAAGAACACAGACTCCGGTAAGGAACTTTTCTAGGCATTATTTTCAGACGAGATAACCATACCAAGCTGCTCCATTGGTAATTCCACCAGGAAACTCCTTGCTTGAAAACATGTTATAGTGAGAGTGACTATATATGCTTGCCATAAATCGAAATGTATCATCATCAGGAGTTCCATAGTAATCTGTCCTGTAATTTATTGATATCAAAAGGTATGTTCAGTACAACAGTCTTGATCGGAAGCATATCGTTATACATCTCTACATAATCATAATGGACACTTGGTAGCAAGAATTAAAAAATAGCGACCAGGTGAAATAGCATTGAAAAACACACAGAATGGACTGCAAAATAGGGTCAAAACATGTAATTAAAATATGTGGAATGCACAGTAGTAGAATAACTCACTTTTTATCTTCAGTACCATCCCAAGGATAATTTGCAACAAGTGCACCCTGAGGCAAAACAGAAAAGATACAATTAATGAACAAATTCTGCATTTAAACCTTCTAATCAATGATGAATTTAAAATATCTGCAGAAAACTTTAATCAATTTAACAAGATAACATATTCATGGTTAGTTCACATAGGTTGACCTTTTTAAAACCATAATAAAGGAAGGGGGAAGTGAGAAACAAAAGTTGGATCATTTAAGAAATGAACAAATTATTCAAATGCTAGTGGAAGACATTCTGTACAGATCACCTTATTATGTATAAGAAAAATAGGAAATAAACAGGTCAGCCCACAGTAGGCATCACACTATATATATATATATATACACATACAAATTAAGGGAACTATTACATGAATTCCAAGTAAGTAATACCCCATGCAAAGTGGCAGATGCTGTAAATCGTATATCTCTCAACCAATTCATTATCGCTCTTGTTTCAGGTTGCCGGGAATCCTCATCATCATTTACAGGGAAGAACTGTGTTTCATTTGAAACAGATATAGTAGGTTAGTGCCCACATGAACTCTAACAATAAATAGCATTAACTATAACAAATAATTACATCATGTAGAAAATGAAACTTCAAATTGAAATCAAATGCAAAAGATTTGTATAAATATGTATACACATTCACATCGAGAAAGTGAAAGCTCATAATCCTAATTTAGATAATATCAATAAATGGTAGCATAAGTTACTTATGCAATGATATTTACAATCAACTATTATTAACGTTCTTATGACCATAATAGTAAAATCCCATAGCCATAGCAGTGAAAGCATCAAATAATGATTCTAATATTAGAATGATTTCATCTTAATAATGAAGTTTAAAACATTGATTTTTTTTTAATGTATTATACAGACTATTATAAAAATACCTGGTCAGGAAAATCCCGATTCAGATCAATATTGTTTGCATTATGGCGCCTTCTTAAACTAAACCCATCAGGATTCATTGATGGAAGGATATGAAGGTGAACGTTCTCCACAATTAATGTTGCCTGAAATTTTCACCAAAAACAAACAGACATTATAATAGTAAAGAATGAATTAAAATGATGACTGTGATTAAAAATGCAAGATTTGAGTACTGAAACTGTATGTGGGGAAAGAAATCAGAATATGTTTGAAGTTTAAGTAAGAGAAAGGAAAATACCAGAGGATCTTTCAAATGGTTATCACATAGCCAATTGGCCAGAAAAATAAGAAGCTCACGGCCCACGGGTTCATCTCCATGCACGTTTCCAATATACTGTATCAGCAACAGTATCGTATTGGTCAAAGAATTGCTACATACGGAACTACAGAATATTCCTCTGAATAAATTAACACAAAGGAGAAGTATAAAAAAGTAATAAATTAGTAAATAGGCCATGGAACATGAAAATCATAGGAAGATAATTATAAATTTGTACATAAGTAAAAACAGAAATCACAATCAGATAAAGTAGTGTTTTGATACGATGCTGTAGTTTTTTTTTCTATTGTCAATGAAGTAGTGAATGTAGTCCTGGTGAAAAAGGTAAGGGAAATAGGAGGAATGGAGGATCAAAATGAGCAGAAAAAGTTATTTCTATATTTTTGTGTCTGTTCCTTCCACCAATTCATCATCCTAATTCAAAATTTGACAGTTTCAAATGTCTCTCTAATATGTTCCAGTTACAGGTCAGCAAGTCTATGTATCTCAAAAGCTAAAAGACTGAACAATAATCATGAGCAAGTTGCTTCACTGTTATTGGGAGCAAAACACTGACCTTAAATGCAGGTTCAGTCTCTTCTTCCCCCGGCTTGTCAGAAATCTCTATCACCCACTATATGGAGAGAGAGAGAAAAGGAAAGGCATCATTCACTTAAAATGAAGCCATTATTTAGAATCGGAAGTAAGTTATGAATGAATTCTAAAGGAAAAGAATTTACCAGTGGAACTCCATTCACACTCTTACCAATACTAATAGCCCGTCCCAAGAAGTCCTCAAAGAGGGAAACAAACTTCAAATCAGTTTACCAAATGCAAGAAGCAGAACCTTTCTAAGAAATTCATTTATTCATTAATATCCTTTGATGAAGCACAATTAAGATAGATAATCAAGAAAGAAGCAAAGAAATAACTTATGAGGAATCACCTGTATATCCTAGAAATGTTGCTACACCTTTGACCAAATTCCTTGATGGCCCTTTCAAGGTCGGCATTGGTCATGTATCCTTGTGCCAAATCAACACTGCAAAAGATAATTAAAAAAATGGAAACGAACTATTTGAACTTAAATGATGCATAATAGTATTAACAGATCATAGGCATAGCATGATAGCAATAACTATATCATTGTGAAACAGAAGAATATCTATTATGATTACATTTCCTGAGACTGAGATTCATTTTCCTCCAACAAATGTCTTGCACGAGTCGCATAACTAGTGTTCTTGAAGTCTTCTAAAACCAAAATAAAACAAAACAGTTAGAGACTTCAAAATTCAAGATTCCAAACTAAACAACAAACATTATCAAGCTAACCATACAAAAAACATCTGAACCCCAAAGTTGTGATCTTCCACTTCAAACTTCTAAAGCAAGCATTTGAAGAAGAGGGAAAAAAGTTAAACTAATCTTTTGATCTCTATAGTTTCACTCGATTATAGACACCTAAAGTGTAAAACCTTGTAATGATGTCCTTATAATTTAATTTTTTTACATAATCTCTACTAATTATAAAATTTGTAATTAAACCCCTCAAACTTGTTCTAGTAGGAACCTATTTAAACTTTTCAAAAGTAAATGAACCTGGTTAGAAACATTTAAAATATAAAATTCAGTAAAACTGTGAGCTACAAAAAATATTAATCTAACAAAAAAAACTGATAATAATGTAAGTTCAGATGCAAGTTAAAGTTTTCGAGCATTAATAAGAGTAACAAAAATTTGCAGAATGTGATCCACGTGAAGAGTGTTGAAATTATGACAAAAAATATAATAAAAACATGGCAATCTAAAATATGGAGATAAGTGCAATTGTAGATGGAATCAAATTAAGAGTATGAGATTGGGTTGAGCTTAGAAGCTGAAATTTCCAAGTAACCATTTTTGTCCGTGTCTTAAGCAGATTAATAAACAAAACAAAATGGAAAGTTGCATAAGACATTGACCTGAAGAAGATGAAGATAGTGTGGAAGCAAGAAGAAGAAGAAGATAGAAGAGAAGGTTGTTGTTCATGTTAAATTAATGGACGATGATGTCGGATTCACTCTCAGGTTTTTCTCGTAATGGTTGCCATCACGTGACAATCTCAATCACGCACGTGACATCACAAATCTTAAATTTCAGATTCATGGGGTGGGCACTTTGAGTCTATAGGCCCATCACGGTTTTCAAATAAAGGAAGGCTTTGAGTTTATATGGAAAGTGTATTAAGATATGTTGTGTGGAGAGGCCTATTTATAATAATACAAATACAAAATAAAACAAAGATAAATAAGATCATAAAATATCTTATAACAATTGTGTTTATTGACAACAACACGTGGGTCACAGTTGAGTTAAAATAACCTAAATAGAACACTCATAAAGAAGCTAATTGATGACAATTAAAGTAACAAAAAAAAACTAACTGAAAGGCACGGGTCCTTAGTTTATGGTTTTTATTAATTAATGGAAACCAGTCAGATCTTATGAGCCGTCCAAAACATTTTTATAATACAACTGCATTTACCATGATGGTAACATTGGCCCACATAAAGCACCCAATTACCTAATTATGGACACGTGTACGGTTCTTTAGCAACACATGATGCCATTTTTAATTTAATCTACTCCATTATTATATTATATAGTAAAATATAATATTATTTAGCCAGGTGGAGTTATTTAAACTAGGTAGCTGATTAATTATTAGGCTGCTGGAATGGTTAAAGTGGTATTGTAGCACTATAGCTTACTTGTCAATTGGCATTCTTCTACATTGTTCTTGTCATAAATGAAATCATCCAAACAAAAACGGGGAAATGTTGATCATGTGAAGCAACATGTGGCCTTGTCCCTAATTTTGGACAGAGAATCAGAGGAAGCTTGTGGTGATGAGAAGGGTACCTGAGAAAGTAGACACAATGAATGGTCCGGGTAAATTATTAGAGAACACAAAATGAATGGTGGCAGTTATGAGAGAATAATATGATTACAAATATTAATATTCACAATTTGTGATTGGACTATATTATATGATAGAAAAAATACACCCATGAGCATGCATGTATGTATGATGGCCATAAACATGGAAGTGATGAGAAATGAGAAATAGATTTTAGATATATTTATATGTATATCTGAAGCTGTGCCCTGATTGGTTCTTAGTCAAAATACTGTATTGGTGTCAGTGCACGCGTCCAGATATTTCTTGCCTGACCGTCAATGCTGCCCGCTCCCTCTCACCCACTACAATGTCACGTGTCCATATCTGGCACGGGCAGGGGCAGGCCACTAGGAGAATAATGAGGGTAAGATGATTGGTTGAAAATGCTTGTGGACATGTATATCTTAATTAACTATGCCAGAGTGAAAGAATAAAACCATTTCCCCTAGTTTTTTGTTAAGTGGGTTTGACTTAATCAATTCACAATTAGCACCTTTAGTTAAACAAGAGTATGAATAGTCATACCCATTAACTGATTACCTAGTGCTGGTATCTTTCAATCAGTATCAACTAATGTTTTTAATTACTTTTCAATTTTATAAAATTTGCACTATACATTAGTAAGATAATATTTATGAACTACTAGTTGAAGATGAATATCAAATGATTGATGCAAAAAAGTAAAGTATGAAAGCCCAATAAATTTGAAGTCAACCAAAAACAAACACATATTAGTCTTGGCCTAAATTAACTAACTTGTGTCCACCATAAACATAACCAATTAGTCCCATGCCCAAATTTAAGAGGATTAACATTCAAATGTATGCTACACTACTTCATATTATATGTTATCTCACACCCATCTTATTTCATTTAGAGATGGCCCCATAAAATTTAATTAAGGCAATATAAATTACATATAGATGTTTATAACAATAACATTGTGTGTCACAATACATCATTCATTATTAGGTGATTGTGTGAAATAAGTAATAAAGTAGTGAGATGAATGATAATGTATGGGCATGAAGATGGGTTGAGAGGAAAATATCAAAGCCACGTAAGTAAGTAACACAATCAATATAAGGCTTCACACACCTCCCAAAGATCTTCTCACTCATTCTCTCTCTCTTCTGAAATAATATTTCCCTTTACTTCATCACCTGCTTCTACCTTCCCAATCACTACTCTTACTTATATTTCTTAACAACTCTGCATATACAATTACCCAGGTACCCTTTTTTTTGTGTTTTACAATTTTCTCATCATTTTGTTTTGGATAAGAAAATCATGTACCACCAACCATGTTCTCTGTCTTTCATTTTCTGGTTTTTATGTGGTAAATCTGAGTTCTTGGTTACTTCAGGGGCTATTTCTTGATTTTCTTTTAATTTTAAATAATTTCTTTATTTTCTTTAATCCCATCTTCTGGTTTTTATGTTCTCTCATTCTCATTCTTACTTTTGTTTTACATTCATTTGTTTTTTAAGTTTAGTTTACTCTGTTTCATATTTATCTTTTCCTCTTATTTAATTGTTTTTTATAAAAATATAATTTTGATTTTGAGTCCTATATCAGAAAGAAACTTATAAATCACCTATAAATTTGAAGCTGTAGCAAATATGAGACCGAGATGTTGCAACCTAGTTTCTGAAGTAGTAATTAGTAAATATTACAATTTTGTGTCAGATACGTTTGGTTCTTATTTTGTGTGAGAAACTTGTCATGTTTATGGTAAATTTTTGGTGATGGATTGCATACTAAGGTAAAAAATTATGCATGCATGATAAATAGGGAATTGTTTTATTATGATATTTTATTTATAGTTTGCTAATTGCTTTTGATAATCAGAGTCAGAAGAAGGGAATAGTGATTACCTTGATCTTCTCCGATGGCTGCTTCTGCTTCCAGTGAACGGTGGATCGACCGTCTTCAGTTCTCATCACTCTTCTGGTCTCCTCCACCAGATGGTCAACAAAGAAAGGTACCATTTTAATCTTTCTTTCTTATCTTTCTCCAGTGCATTAAATGCCGGTTGCACATTTTTTTGGATTTTATTAGTAATATATGTTTGAATTGTGTGTTTATAATATAGTAATAATTAGTTTTTATTAAAGCATTCCACCTTTGGTATGATGCTTATAGAACTTGAGCAGTCAAGGAATGAAAATTCTTCTACAGAATTAGCAAATATCGCCACATTCACCCTTTTAAGCATAGTTTTATTTTGGAAAATGTTCGTTTTGTAATATCACAAATTTATCTGCAGAATATTTTCTGGAATTTTGTCGAAAATTTGAGTATGAAGTTGTCCCATGGTTTTATTGTTTAAAAGAACCTATTTGTGTATTTGCATAGTGAGGTGTAAAGCATGAAAAATTTTCTGGCATTTGAATTCAGCACAGTCTTTGTTATTTTGCTTTTTCATGTCTTGATTCATTAGGTCCAAACTTATAATGATATATTGAAAAGTGAAGGGAAAAAAATGTCCAATTCCATCCCATAAGTTGATTCATCCTACTGAAAACCTGGAAAATTTACCTATCTGAGAAGAAAACTTTGTCATGGCAGAATCATAATGATTTGGTTTAGTGAGACATCAGCGATGGCAACAAAGATATGATGACAAACACTGGCAATGATCAGTCATGGACTTAGAGAAGGCAATGTGGTTGTGAGTTGGTTTGCATGCTTCTCCCATATGAAAGATATTGTATTGCATATCCTTGACTCACCTCTGGATAGCTGTGTGGGCTACTTCTTCCATTGATATTAGTGGTGTTTCCTTTTCACGTTCTGTTCTAATTTAGTTTTGGTTTGACACCTCCAGTAAACACAAAAAAGATAACTCTACAAATGATTTGTTTAGTGAAACATTGGGAATGGCAACAAAGTAAAAAGACAAAGGGGCAACAGATATAACTGGCCTTAGGAAATTCAGTGTCTGATGCTATTGGAACATTTTGATGCTTCATAAGTCTAAATTTTCTTCTTTGGTCATATCTCTCAGTTATTAGGCCTGCTTAACTCACGGGATTCAGTTTTTTTTCCTTTCAAAATTCATAGACATCCAAAGTATGTGCATATATTGGCCACCGCTAATTGTTTTTTAGGGTTTATTTTTCAGCATTTACCTGTAAAAGCAAAATTAGCACACATTTTATGTTACAAGAATTGATAAATTACTCAGTTTATATCATAGCATTCAGAAAGCTGCAGTGCTGTAGTCAATTGTTAGTTTTTGACACTCCGAAATTAATTGTTTCCAAAACTATATGCAAACATTTTTACTTCTTCTGCTACATTGGAAGCTCATTGTAATACCATTTCCTTGATTTTTATCACACCATTTCTGCTTTTCCATAGGACCAAATAGCCGCATATGTGGAGTACTTCATTCAATTTACTTCAGAACAATTTGCTGATGATATTGCTGAGGTAAGGCACCAATATTTTCTAATAGACCTTGTAAACAGAAACTTATTCAACCTATTTCCTAGATTTTTATTCATCAACCTTTTGACATGTTTTTGACATGAAGATCCAAGAGTTTATACCGAAAGTCACTTACTGTACTGCATTTCTTTTGGCAGTTGATCCGAAACCGCTATCCATCAAAGGACATTCTTCTCTTTGATGATGTTTTGGGTATTTTTGCTTTAACCCATGTTAGTTTAAATTATGTCCGACTCAAGAATAATTTTATTACAATGAATGTATTTCTCTATATTTTTAATAACTTCTTTATGTATACATGCAGCAACATTTGTTCTTCATCATCCTGAGCATGGGCATGAAGTTGTACTTCCAATTATTTCATGTATTATTGATGGTACACTAGTCTACGATAAGATCAGTCCTCCGTTTGCTTCTTTCATATCTTTAGTCTACCCAAAAAGTGAGGTATAATACATCACCCAACAATTTGATTTTCTTTGTTTATATTTAATTTGGACAGCAAGTTTGTTTCTTTTTTGTGAAATTCCTGTTATGGGTTCTGGAACATGTCCCGTCTTTCAGTTTGTTTCAGTATCGGCAAATAAGTTATCTGATTTTTAATTTCTTCTTTGTATAATTCTACAGAATGAATACTCAGAACAATGGGCTCTGGCGGTTGGTGAGATTTTGCGTATTTTAACTCATTATAATCGCCCTGTATACAAAATGGAAAGACAAAATGGTGAAACAGAAAGAAGTAGTAGTGGCAGTGATGCAACGACTAGTGACTCTGTTGCTGGGAAATCTGTCCAAAATTCTTTGACACAGAAAGAGAAGAAACCTACAAGACCCTTGTCCCCGTGGATTACTGATATATTGCTCGCTGCACCCGTAGGCATAAGAAGTGACTATTTCCGCTGGTGAGTATTTTCAGTATGTGTTGAATTTTATTTCAATGTGATAACTAACTAATAACAAACCATTATCTTGATAAAGTAATCAGCTTCGTTGATTTTCTTTTATTCTCTTTTGTTTACTGTAGTATAAAATGGTTTGACCATACTTGTTGAATATTCTTATTACACCTTCGACTCTCAGTATACTTTTGCTTATGTCGATCGATCTTGCCATACATTAACAGGTGCAGTGGTGTTATGGGTAAATATGCTGCAGGAGAACTTAAGCCTCCAACAACTGGTATTTTTAATTCGACTAACTTATTACAGAACTCTATTCTTTTTTATGATGTTTATAAACAGTGTTGTGTGAACAATTATATCAGCTGTATGCCTATCTTGTGACGCAAATCTAGTTCAGCTACTTTTATACTCAGGTTTTCTTTCACATGAGCTTTGGTTGATGTTTACACTTAATAGTGTACATAGAATGAATAAATAATCTGTGTAAATAATCAACTATATTTTATGTTTCAAAATCCTACAAATAACATTTGCAATTTAACTCCCTGAAGGTCATGTGCGAATTGGATCCTGATGTTTAAAAATGTATTTGTCAAACCATAAGATTTGCAAAATTTGCAAATTGACACATTTTCCCATTCCCCATTATCTCCTGAAAGAATTCTATGTGACTGCACATGATCAATTTCCTAACCAAAACACCCTTCAGTGAGTCATACTCACATGTTTCTCAGGATGGATTAAGAATTGGTGTAACCTTGATTTTGTGCCAATATTGATGTATGGACATTGAGGGTGAGCCTCGATGCAACAGTAAAGTTGCTTGCCTTATAACCTGGAGGTTATGGGTTCAAATCCTGAAAACAGCCTCTTCACTTGTGAGGGTAAGGTTGCGTACATCTACCTTCCCAGATCCCACTAGCTCGGAGTTTTGTGCACTTGGCCGCCCATTGATGTATGGACATCTTCATCAGCTCTCCTTTACATACGCTCTTAGATTATCACTTTTGATGTTCTTATGTTCCTATATCTTTGTTAATTTTTTTGGATTTTTTTCATTGTTTTTTACACACTTATTTTTTATTCCATAGAAACAATATTATCATTTGCTACTGATATATAGATGCTTATGTGTATGTGCTTATTTTGGTTTTTTCTTGTAGCTTCTTCCCGTGGTTCTGGGAAGCATCCTCAACTTGTGCCTTCAACTCCAAGATGGGCTGTTGCTAATGGTGCTGGTGTTATATTAAGTGTTTGTGATGATGAAGTCGCTCGCAATGAGACTGCTACTTTAACAGCAGCTGCTGTACCTGCACTTTTGCTTCCTCCTCCAACAACTGCTCTGGATGAGCATTTAGTTGCTGGATTACCAGCTCTAGAACCATATGCACGTTTATTTCATAGGTTATTATGAACTAAATACCTTTCTTGTTATTTAGTTGTTCATAGAGTTTATCTTCCCTGAATAGACACTTATACCTAACTTTTGCAGATATTATGCCATTGCCACTCCAAGTGCTACACAGAGGCTTCTTCTTGGACTTCTAGAAGCACCCCCATCATGGGCTCCAGATGCACTTGATGCTGCTGTGCAGCTTGTGGAACTTCTACGAGCTGCTGAAGATTATGCTACTGGCATCAGGGTAAGTTGTATATCTTGATAGATAGAATATTGTGGACACTTACCTTTTCTTGATATAGGATTCATTAAAACCCACCTTTTCCTGATATAAGGTTCATGAAAACCCTCCTTTTCTGTACTATGACTTTCATATAAGCTTCCAAGTGAATGTCATGAGATAAAATTAGGCAAGAATTACTGTGTGAAATATATTCTGCAACTTAAATACAAAATCCCTGATATGCATTCGAGAGTTAGTATGAAAAATATTATTTCATTTATGCATTTTCTTGTTAATTCTAGTAGTGAATGTTATAGAGAAGTGGTTTTTTTTGCCAAATATTTCAGCAATTGTTGATAAGTAGCTGGATTTTTGGCTTGAGAAGGAAAATTTAACTACTATCCAATGTTAAGAAACCTAAACCTGCATATCAAACCAGAAGATTCGTGTATAAGGTTTAACCAATTACATTGTCCGGACGAACAAGATGATTCATATATGATTATATATAAATGTATAATTATATATAATTAATAGTTATGAATAATTATATTGGAGTAATGTCTCCATTTTTTTGGACTCAAATGAAGCAGAACTGTAGAACATTGGAGTAACACCTCTCTACTTTTAATTTTACTATCAAAACCCTCATTTGCTTAATAGCAATTATATGAGGACTGCAAATGGTCGGGCTTGAAAATAGTCATTGGTCGGGCTTGCAAATGATTCTGGTTCACACTCTTAACCGAGCGAGGAGTTGAACTGCTTTGGATCGTGAAAATTCTAGTCCGACCATGTTAAACCGGGTTACCCATAGTAACCCGGGAAGCAAACCGAACGGTTCACTTAAAATAAAAAAGCAGAAAGACACAACTCCAATATTCTATTTCATTAAAGGGCAGCCCATGCACGAGGCTCCCACTTAGTGGGGTCTGAAGAGGGGATATATATATGCAGCCTTACCCTCGTAAGCGAGAGGTTGTTTCCAGGATTTGAACTCATGACCTCATGGTCACTAAACAACAACCTTACAGTTGCGTCGAGTTCATCCTCTCCCAATATTCTGTTTCATATGTGCATTTAAGTGGGATCACAAGCTACAGGTTAGGCATGATGTTGTGCATTTTGGTGTTCTCTTCTGAAGAAACTTGGTCAAAGATTTAAAAAATTTAACATGCATTTTTTATATTCTTTAATGTTAATGCAGCTTCCTAGAAACTGGATGCATTTACATTTCTTGCGTGCAATAGGGACTGCAATGTCCATGAGAGCTGGTATAGCTGCTGATGCTGCAGCCGCTTTGCTTTTCCGTATACTTTCACAACCTGCGTTACTGTTTCCTCCTCTTAGGCAAGTTGATGGAGTTGAAGTCCAGCATGAACCTTTGGGTGGTTATATATCTTCCTATAAAAAGCAGGTTGAGTTAACCTTTATCAGTTACGCTTTTATGTTTTTAATCATTTTGTAAAGCAGTGCACATAGCTTCTTTATGTATACTGAAAATAGGTTGTATTCATTGTTTATCAGATAGAAGTTCCTGCAGCTGAAGCATCTATTGAGGCCACTGCCCAAGGCATTGCATCAATGCTTTGTGCCCATGGTCCAGAGGTTGAGTGGAGAATTTGCACCATTTGGGAAGCTGCTTATGGCCTGATTCCTACAAGTTCCTCAGCTGTTGATCTTCCAGAAATTATAGTTGCAACCCCACTTCAACCTCCCGTACTATCATGGAATTTGTACATACCCCTGCTCAAGGTCCTAGAGTACCTTCCTCGCGGAAGCCCATCAAAAGCATGTCTCATGAAAATATTTGCTGCCACTGTGGAAACTATCCTCCAGAGGACATTTCCACCTGAGTCCACTATAGAACAAAACAGAAAATCAAAATACCTCTCTGGCATTAGGTCTGCTTCCAAAAACCTTGCTGTGGCTGAACTTCGTACAATGGTTCATTCGCTGTTCCTGGAATCATGTGCATCTGTAGAGCTTGCTTCACACTTACTTTTTGTTGTCTTAACTGTCTGTGTCAGTCATGAAGCCCAATTTAGTGGAAGCAAGAGGCCAAGAGGTGAAGATAATTCAGCTGAGGAAATCACGGAGGATCTGCAGGCAATTTCTGAAAGGCAGAAAAGAACAAAAAACAGGAAAATGAAGAAGCAAGGTCCTATAGCAGCTTTTGATTCTTATGTTCTTGCTGCTGTTTGTGCTCTTGCCTGTGAACTTCAGTTGTTCCCTTTGCTTTCGCGGGAGAATAATCATTCAGTTTTGAATAATGTTCAAGATATTGCCAAGCCGGTTAGAATAAATGGATCTTCCCATGACTTGCAGAGCGGGCTAGATTCAGCAATACGGCATACTCGCAGAATTCTAGCAATTTTAGAGGCACTATTTTCATTGAAGCCATCTTCTGTTGGCACTCCTTGGAGTTTTAGCTCAAATGAAATAGTTGCAGCAGCTATGGTTGCTGCCCATGTTTCTGAACTATTTAGGCGGTCAAAAGCTTGCATGCATGCTCTGTCTGTTCTGATTCGTTGCAAATGGGACAAGGAAATTCACTCCAGAGCATCGTCTTTGTATAATCTCATAGAGTTTCATAGCAAAGCCGTTGCATCTATAGTTAATAAGGCAGAGCCATTAGAGGCAACCTTGATTCGTGCACCTATTTGGAAGGACTCTCTTGACTGTTTTAACAGTAAAAGACAGAAAAAGAGTAGCTGCTATGACACGGGGGAGACATCTGCATCTTTGGAAGATTCATCCCTCTTAAAATCTAACCATAAATATGAGAAAACTACATGTTCAAATGAGGCATCAGGGTGTACATCTGGTAAAGGTGTCACAGGTTTAACATTGGATGCTTCTGATCTAGCCAACTTCCTCACAATGGACAGGCATATCGGATTGAATTGCAGTGCACAAATTTTTCTGACATCCACGCTGGCAGAGAAACAAGAGCTATGTTTCTCTGTAGTTTCACTACTATGGCACAAGTTGATTGCATCTCCCGAAACTCAGCCTTGTGCAGAAAGCACTTCCGCCCAACAGGGCTGGAGACAGGTATGGATACATTGTTACTGAAGTTCTTTTTTGTTTCTTCTTTTTCTGGGTGAATTATTTTCCCTTTTCTTTTTGTGCTAGAACCATACATGCTCTTAGTCCATAGCACAATTTGAGAGAAAAGCATCCTTAGTGGAACTGCTTAGTTCTTGTTAATCATAGAATTTAGGTTTTCAAAGCTGCAGATGTGTTTAAGGTGTATCCTTTGTACACATGAAAGATAGAAAATATGCTTCCAAAATTCTGAAACACACACCATGAATGCAAATGTGATCTGAAAATTTAAAAAGCAGAGAATAGGCAAGCAAGTCAAGGAACATCCCTCGAAAGGAGTATAATTTTAAAAATAACTAAATTTCCGTTGTTTGTTGTCTTCAAGGGTAGATTATTATGCTCAAGCAAAAAGAAAACTACATCCATATTAGAAAACTATGCCTGTGTCCTTTTACCATTTTGCTTCAAACTTGGCTTCACAAAATCAACAATAGACATTTTAAAACTAAAAAGATATTGAGGGTTAGCTAAATGAAACCAAGGGATACTTAATTGAGACATCAAACACTAGTTATAGCTATAAATTTGCATGTGTTCCAAGTGATTTTGTGGATCCAGTTGTCGCATTTTTACCCTTGTTCCGCTGAAAAGGTGCATCACTGACCATTTTGTGATTTAATGTTATGTAGGTTGTTGATGCATTATGCAATGTTGTATCATCCTCACCAACTAAAGCAGCTACTGCAGTTGTTCTTCAAGTATAAATTTTTGTCTTGTACTAGCTGCATAAATAACTCTGGCCACAGACATGGACACCTATTCTGTTTAGAAAGATCTATTACATTTTTTTACCCAAATAGAAAGATAAAAAAAGAAAAAGTAGCCTTACCAATTCTTAATCACAGCCAGAATTGAAGAATTACCATTTCTGACATCTCTGAGAATTGGGTTTTAATGAATACAAAGTTCAAATATCCATTCTTGAAGATTTCACCTAAACACTGTTCATTGTTTCTTCTTTAAGTTTTTATTTTTTTTCCAATCATTTTACTTGTATACTCACTATACCGGCTTTTTACTTGTAAGGCGGATAGAGAATTGCAACCCTGGATTGCCAAGGATGATGATTTAGGTCAGAAGATGTGGAGGGTGAATCAGCGGATCGTAAAATTGATAGTGGAATTAATGAGAAATCATGATAGTGCAGAATCATTGGTAATTGTGGCAAGTGCATCAGATTTACTACTACGAGCTACAGATGGGATGCTGGTTGATGGAGAAGCTTGTACTTTACCACAGCTAGAGGTAGCATCTTACAACATTGGCTTCTTTATTAACTTCCAAGCTCTCTTAATTTGCCAAGTTAGACATGTTCTGTCTTACCTACATACAACCAGAACTGTCTTCATGGCCACATGCCCCCACGCCCCATGTTTGGGGAAAACTATTTTTTTTTCCGAAAGAATTTTTTATTATTTATGTTTCCACTTTAAAATTTTCACACCAATAGTATTTATTGTCATTTAATCCTACCTTAAGTCCTCAAATTTATTTACATAAACTACAATATAAGCAACAATTAGCATTGAGTAGGTAAGGCAGAACATGTCTAACTTGGCAAATTAAGTCCTCAAATTTTCAGTTTTATCCATGAGCTTTACTGATATTCTTGTTTCCATTGTTGATAATATTGGCCAGCTATTGGAAGCAACAGCTAGAGCAGTTGAGCCAGTTCTCGAGTTTGGGGAATCTGGATTGGCAGTGGCAGATGGCCTTTCAAACCTGTTAAAGGTAAACACTTCCCTCATTGGAACTTATAATTTGGCTGCACTGTGGTGAATAAAATATGTTAGTTAAACACAAGCAAATATGATATTAGATAATGAGCCAACTACATATTGTAATAGGGCAACCAAAGTACAAACTAAAGTAAATTTGTGCTTGTTTTTAGATCCATTAAGATTGTTGACTGACATGCTTGTGAATATACCATATGCAGTGTCGTGTACCAGCTACTGTTAGATGCCTTTCTCATCCAAGTGCACATGTCCGTGCTCTGAGCATATCTGTTCTTCGTGACATTTTGCTTACTGGTTCAATCAGATCGAGTACTAAACCGCACCGAGTAAATGGCAACCACAATCCCTCTCATAAATACTTGAATTTGGATGTCATTGACTGGCATGCTGACATTGAAAAATGCTTGACATGGGAAGCTCACAACCGACTTTCAAACGGATTGTCTATGCAGTTTCTTGATACGGCTGCTATAGAATTAGGTTGTACTCTTTCCGTGTGAGATGAAATGAAACCTTGTTAGTATAATGACAATTTTTTAATAGCCTTACACAAACAAACCTTATTTATGCTTTTGGAACTAACCCCATATAATTCTAGTTTGTTAATAGGAAGCTCATTCTGTATTATGTTCATATTTTATATCTAAAACTGAGATAAGAAATTCAGCCTAGAGTTCTGCTTTACTCTCAGTAGAACATACTTGTATAGTAGCAATTGTAACCATCTCTTATTTATGTGATGCTTATGAAGACTTGGTTTGTCATGAAATTGAGTTGTAAGTGTTTATTTAGACTATGTTTAAGCTGATTTTTCTTTTCATGTACTCAGTTAATGCTTCCTCAAAGTTAATGTTGTGTGATTCGTTCCCACCCCTTTTCTGCTAACTAAATTTATTATGAACTAGAATCTACATTTTATACAATACAAGCCTCCACCCATATAGAATTGTCACAGACATAATTAATTAGAGCACTTTTTCTGCAACCTTATTACTCAATATGTGCATTGAATTGAAACACTTGCAATAATTATAAATGAACTTGGCCAGTAAAATATAGCTACATTTTATTATTTTAGTTGCCCTTAATTATATCTTGAGCAGTGAGTTTTAATTTTATATTTTGGCCTTAAAGGTTCACAATTTTGTTTTACTCCACGTCAGCAATTCACAGGACATGTACCATAGCCACATTATCTATAGAGATTTAAATCAAACGTTTAGAATATTAAAGTTTGATTGATTTTTTTATATGTCATTCATTGTTAATAGAGACACTTTAGGCTATAAGCATTGTAATGATAAAAGATGAAATCTGAACCAAACTTCTATACATAATACATCTCATACTAAATAAACATAAAAACGGAATAACTTGGGTTATTTTATACATCGCCACTAACTTAACTTTTGTGGCTTATTGTGTAACTTTACACTAAATTTTTGTACTTTTAATGATATTTCTCAACTTTTCAGTAAATAATTAATTTTTTCCGGAGTACATGAATGTATCTCCTAATCAATATCCTCTAAGTAATCAAAGTCAATTTAGTGGGGTCTTACACCACTAATCAATAACTTTACCCTCTTATGAATAGGTAGAAAATTATTAAACTTTTTAGCAATTTTATAACACTTGTAGTACCTCAATTAATGAGCATTGCAAGAGTAGTTGATTATCAAAAGTAGATGAATAAGATTTATATAAAGAGAGTAAAAGACACATTTAACACACAAAAACCTAACCCAGCATTGCAAAATTTAGGTGATGACACATCCACTAGGATTTAGTTTTATAAGCACTACTAGGGATTGAATACATAGTTAGGTCCAGAAAAAACATTTAGCATCTCTGCCAAGTGCGAAGCTAGTAATCCATATTTACAACTGAATTTGATAAATTTCAAAACCCAAAAAGCCCAAAGGCCGATGGAAGAGTACAAACCGGGCCAGTAAGTGAAACAACGATGTGGAGTCATTGTAGGGGGTAAAATCGTCAATCACTACACTATATATTGAGAAACCCTAACTGGAAAATCAGATCCTCAATCGGCCAAGACTAGCGGCGTTGGTGGTCTTCCGCAACCAAAATGGTATTTTCACTTCTATTCCATCTCTCTTAATTATATATATATATATATATATATATATATATATATATATATATATATATATATATATATTTGTAATTGAATTATCGTTGTTGATTCTGATATTTGGTTTGTGTGTTGCACTAGTCTCTTGTGGCAAACGAGGAGTTCCAGCACATTCTGCGTGTGCTCAACACCAATGTTGATGGGAAACAGAAGATCATGTTCGCTCTTACCTCAATCAAGGGTATTGGTAGGAGACTCGCTAACATTGCTTGCAAGAAGGCTGATGTTGACATGAACAAGAGGTTTCTTCTTTTTCATTTCTTATCATTCATGTCATTCTTAATTCAATTTTCATATCTTACAGTTTTGTGTAAAAAGTATTTTTATTTGCCCCACATTTCCCTATTAGGTATAGATTAGAGGCAATGATATTTTATTCAATTGGTTTTTTGTTGTTGGTTGTTGTTAGAGCTGGTGAGTTGACTGCTGCTGAGCTGGATAACATTATGACCGTTATCGCAAACCCACGACAATTCAAGATCCCTGACTGGTTTTTGAATAGGAAGAAGGATTATAAGGATGGCAAGTTTTCTCAGGTTGTCTCTAACGCCCTCGATATGAAGTTGAGGGATGACTTGGAGAGACTCAAGAAAATCAGGTCAGTAATTTGTTCATGATAGATTTTTTTATGTGATGTTGAGATTGTTTTGTGTAAATCAACAGTATTATATTAGGACTTAAGCAAATCAGGAGAGCTCATCCCAAAAGATTAGTCTATTAGATGGGAGAGCCTCATGTCTTAAGTATCACATCGAGTTTGCTATTCTACTCAACTTAGTCTCCTAACAAATTCATAAGGAAATGCTTCTTTAAAAGCTTAAAAAAGTGATTTGGATACCATTTTTGCTGATTGTGCAACTTCTAAAAGCCATTAAATATACGCAAGCATATAATTGACATGTTATTTCTTATTAATAAACTTCTTAGAAAAAATCTTAAACGGATCTATTGGTTTTGCAATTAGAATTATGGTTTCATAAAGAGTTGTATTTAAGCCTATATGTGCATTTTAGGTACAGGGTAGTACACTAATCCCTCTGTTGTTTGTGCCAGTGTTATGTTTGAGTCTTGCTATATTCATGATGTATTAACCAGTTGGAGATTTGCTGTATTTTTCAAAATATTTTTAATTAGGTTTTCTTTTTGTCACCTATGTTCATTTTATAATAACATTGTAATTATTCTCTTTTATAATATTTCTTGTCATAATGCTGTAGCTATTGCTAATATTTTAGGAATGAATCCCTTATCTATGACATTATTTATCCCCATCATTACTGAATAGACTATCTCAGTCATATAGCTGCAAGATGTCCTTGTAAACCACTGCATATACCACTATTGTTAATGACATGACCTGTTAACCACTAAATGTATCACAAAACAGTTATGTCTTGAGATGATTTGCAAGGCCATGCATTTTAACTTTCCCAATTCTTTATTGAATGATTATTACTTGTAGTTGTTAAAGCACTTACATCTGACTTTCATGCTATGATGCAGAAACCACCGTGGTTTGAGGCACTACTGGGGCCTTCGTGTTCGTGGGCAGCATACCAAGACTACTGGCCGCAGAGGAAAAACTGTTGGTGTGTCCAAGAAGCGTTAAATTTTTATTTTTGTGTTGGAAATTAGATAAATGTTGAAGAGGATAATTTGAAGTACATTAGACATGTTTTGGATACCAACTTTGTTTTGGTTTTCATTGCCGTGACGATTTCAATTTTGTTATTTGCTTTAAATTTTCGTTTAGTTGAATGAACGTATTCTGTGCTGTAGAAACCTTAAATAGTATTTGGTCAATTTACTTATTCACCCGGCCTCTTAATCAAATTGTTAATTTTTAATTCAAAAGTTTACTACTGCCTCATTATTAAAAGCTTGCGTGTAGTGTTCTTGAGCACACAGATTTATTACTAACTATAATGTGAGGGGTTCTAGCCTTCTACGTTTTTTGTTGATCCAAATTTTTTATACTCTATTAACTTAGCTGTCTTATTCTTTTTTCTCAATTTTTCATTTATATTAAAATTTATCCCAGTCTTCTTTTCCTTGTTTTTTCTTGCCTCGTTTTCACTTTTAATTGAATTAAGAAAATTTCAGAAGACGTAAATTTATGACAAAACTTTCACTATTCAGTGTCTTTTGCCTTGCTGTTTTCTGCGTTCCAAGTTCCAACACTTACAAATTACAATGGAGCCTGTGCAGGGGTTTGAGATATATATGTGTATATCTTTTTTAACTCTAATGTCTTTCTGTTTTTATACAACTAATGGTAAATGGTTGAAGAAAATGAACATGCTATGCTTCTCTTTGAAATATTTGATAACATACTCGTTATGAATGCTACAAATTAATCGATATAGTAAGACTGAAACAACGGATACCTAATAACATAACATGAGTGTTTATTGCAAGCTGAAACATGGATGAATTGTGTAATACCAATATCCCATTATTAAAAACCTTATTTGGACATATAAGCATAGTGCATAAGACAATCTTTAGGTGGTAGTTGTGTGAGCATTGAGGAATGGCCTGAACTTGTTATTTGGACATTAACATTCAAAAAAGTCATAATTTAAGCCCAAAAACACAACGTGTTCAATCCCCAACATTAATTTCTCTTAGTCCTAATTCCTAAATAAATAAGGACAGAACAGTTTCCCTCTTTCACTTTTCCTTTTCCAACTTTCCCCAAATGATCACGTGCCTCGCATGCCTCTTCATACTTACCAACATGTGTCTCTTCCATTTTCTTCTTTCTCTCTCTGTAACTTTGTTTCTTCCATTCATATATAAACCCTTTTATCCCATCTTTATTCCTCTTTTGTTTTCACCACATCACCCTCATTATCCAAATCCATGGCCAAGAAGAGAAAATCCATAGCCACTACCTTGGACGAGGTGGATCGAACCATGTACGCATCTTTTTGCACTGCTGCTAGTTCTCTTTCCCAGCTATACACTCAGGCCACCAACCACCACAAGCTCTCTTTTCAAGCCGGTGAACGCCACGGCCTCGTATTTCTCTCTCTTTCATCTAATCCTATCCTCTTTTATTTTATTTTTCATTTTTTCAAACACAACAATAATTAAACTTTTTGTATTTCTATTTTTTGGGGTTTTTATTTTGCCATGACTGGATTCGTTTAGATGATAAAAGTTAGCTTTTTTATTTCAAAACTAAAATAAAAATAGTGCCTTTTTCCTATTTCTGTTTGTTGATTGTGATTTTTTTGTTCTGGTTTTACTTTTTTGATAGTACCTTTAAAAAATAAAACCTTTGGATCGGTTGATATGCTGTGGTGAAGGATGAGCAATCTTGTCAAGATTGAATGATGACATGACTAATATATTACTAGTAATTTAGTAAATCATCTCCAAATTTGTTTTATGTTTTTTCCCCTGCATAACATGTGAGATTTAACAACATAACAAGCTTAGAGGCAAGGACTTTTGCATCTATATATTTAAAGCTATCATTTAATTAACTCTTCACTCTGTGAGAAACAAACTATATCAGAGTATCAGACAGTGATATTGAATGACTGGCGATGATTTCACGAATAACCCCATTACCTTTTCTCCCTCCTTTCAGTTATAGGGTGGAATTAAGCTCAGACACCATAATGATTATTACTGGAAAGCCCTTTGAAAGTTTCAATTTAGTCAATGTGGATTTCATTTTAATGTGTCTTTTACAGTTGATTATTGGATGCTTTTGTATGTTGGCTTATTTGCTCATAGTTACATTGTTCTCTCGTTTAGACTATGACTGTCCACTGGGTTCGTCATTAAGGAAGTCTTATAATAATAATGTAAAAATTGATGAACCACGTAGAACAAGTACCACACATCGGAACCGGTACTGCATACCATTTAACTATGTGTATGCTCGTTGTTCTTACTTGATCCTATGTTGCTGACTCTATTGTCAAGTACCCAATTAATCCACCATGTGTAGATGCTTGCTTTCGGAGAACAGATTTCACGTGTTCTTAGTACTTCATTTTTTTTCTTAATATTCACTTCAGAGGTTGGTTACTCTTATGAAAGTGTATCCTTGCTCAATTTTTTGTTCAGTCACATGCCCCGTGTACTTTTATCCTTTCCCCTTTCAATCTTTTACAGCTTGAATTTTGATGTAACAAATTTCAAATTTGAGAAGTTCTTCTGACTTATGACATCCTTGGATCACTATATCAATATTTGGTTCTACATGAAATTTGCTGTCATTCTTTGAACTTTTTGAGTGGTGCATTCTTAAAACTTATGCTATCCATCTGTTTTGACTTCATTATTGATCTCAATTTCAGTTCATTGGTAGACATTGTTTGTTCTTTCTCACCTTTTTTTGGTGTTTCGTTGGTTTTGTTTAGCACAAGTAGCCTAGACAGTTTTATGATCTCCTACTTTTCTCGTTGACAGTCAAATCCTTAAGTTGATGTCTTGGTTTGTTTATTTTTTAGAATTTACCATGTGTTGCAATTTTTGGCCCTATTTCAGAAATTAAATGTCTTGACATTTCATTAATGTTGGATGTCCTTTTGATTTCAGGAAAAACTTTATCAGTGGATATGGGGAGAACAAGAGGGAGGATCAAGAGTTTCAACAGTTGATATACTTAACTACATTCAGGTTGGTTTGAATGTTTGTTTTATGTATGTTATTATGTCATTATGCATTAAAGAGCAGATTAGCAATAGTGGATGGCTTACCTGATTGTGGGATGGGTTTTCCCGAAACACACATTGACACAGGCACATGACACGGTAGTAAATCCATTTGAAACTTTGACATGTGTTGTTGTGTGTAGTACAGACATCATGTCTGATAGCATGAAACCAAACTGGTGTGTCCTTGTTTTTTAGATTTGGAGCATTGACAATTTCCCATAAATTAAATTGGTGAACATGGTTTTGTAACTAGGGTGTTCTTGTAGCCACCTAGATATTTATCTTGAAGTTGTGTTACAAAGTTGTAAAGAGGGTAGCTATATAGGACTGAAAGTATAACTTGTTTTTTTGGTGCTATTAGCGAGTTTTAGGATTGACGATTTCTCCAGAAATTGAAATAGTGATTCTGGTTTTTTTACATGTATTTGTTTGTGGTTATTTAGATTTGTTGAAGTATTAATGTTTTATATGAAAAGGGTGACAACATAGTAGTAGTAGCAGGGTTGGGCTGCATTGGAATGCCTTTATTTTCTTGATTATTGGTTGCAGACTGCATGCACTGAAGTTCCTTCCTGTGCTTGCAGAATGAGCTGGATTATTGTGGAGAAGAGCCATCCATGTCGCCCAGAGCACTGCCGCAACATTCACAACCGGTATCAAACTCAGGCTTTCCAGTTAGTTCAGGATCTTCTGGCCTAACAGTTGTTGGACAACAGGGACTCCGGCCTGAGCAATGCGATAATCAATCAAAGAATTCTGTGTTTTCAAATGCTTTATCAAGCCCCATTCGCCGCAGTCTCCAGCATTATCAAATTAGTGGGGAGGGGAACCACCCTGGTGGTCTCTCTATGGGGAATGGAAACCGGAACAGTGAAGTAAGCTTTCTTCACCAACAAGGTAGGGATTCATCTACATTAAATTCCAATGATTCTGCCATGGACATGCACTCAGACTAGTCACTAGTCATGTCTACCGAATATTCCTGTTTGACTATCCTCCTGCATTGCCAGCCAAAGAAGTGAATCACAATCCATTGCAAGTGCATATCTGGTTTTGCTTGTTGCATCCTACAAGAAATAGTGGCAGGGTGGAACCAGTTCTATTAAACTATTACTATATTATGCCATCCCAGTGACTAGTTTGGATCTTAAATACTTCATTGTAAAGATTTTTTTTTGGTTGAAATAGTTTGAATATATTTAAATTTGTACCTTGCTTCAATCAACAACCCCTCTTTCTCAAAGACAACCTTTTCAATGCAGGGATTGCTTCTATCTGAAGTTTCCTATGTAAATATGTCCTTTTGCACCTTCAGGAATCTTTGGTTGATACCTTTGTTTTTCATTCATATTGCTTTAGTGTACCCCCACACTTTTTTCTTTTGTAAGTTTGTCAAAAGTAACATCCATTACCCTAAATTTCATAATTCTTTTTTAGAATGAATTTAGATGATGAACACATTATGGATTTATGATATATGCTTCCTCACCTTAATGAACTTTTGCTATTTTAAATAGAAATATATTAAAAAATATGTAAGTTTTATTTTATGTGGGTTTTAAAGAAAGGTGTTTGTGATACGGAATTGTTAGTGTTGTCCTCATGTGATGGCAGATAAGGTATATTCGCATCACCGTCCTTGAGATTAAAGGGTGGGTCTAGTTGCCCAACAATTTGAATTTTTGGGATGATAATGTGAATTCAGACTATAGACAAGCTTTTTAATAGTATGTTTATGTTTTAGATTTTGTATATTCGAATTTTTTTTAGACTTCGTATCTTCGAATTTTTATTAAGAAGGACAGCTTGATTTTTAACAGTTGTTTTGTTTTAATTTACATAAGCACTTTTTTTATAAAGCTGAAGAGTGAATAGAGGTGGGTAAATAGATTAATAAAATAAAAGCACTTTGAAGTTGGCCGAATGGAACAAATAAGTCTAGTAACGTTTTTATTGATAGGTAGAGAATAGATTAGGCGACATGAGAACAGAAACATGAAGATGATAGATTCGGAGAGAGATTGTAGGTTATTTATCTTTTGGGTCATGTGATAGGTACTTGGTGGTATACACATATTGATAGTGGTTTGAGCTAATGAGTGCTTGAGACAATTCAATTATGTGCCCATTAGTGCAATTATGGATCGTGTCCTATGGACACAAATGACATATTGTGTGCCCACAACTCTTCTGTTTGTTACACATTCCCTACCACCATCTTCTTACTCTTCTTCATTGTCATAACTACTTTTTCACACTTGTACATGATTCTTGATATATATTTGAAGGGTTTATTTGGTTTTGTATTATGAAGGGTAAAATCATCAAACCACTTTAATATCTTGAAAGAGATTAATCTTTAAAAAAATTAGAATTTATATGAAAAATGTTCTATCACATAATGTGATGCATGTGACATATTTGACAAATACAACAATACCCACTAAAATCCTTTCCAACAAAGCCCCATATGAAATTACACCCATCACTTCATACAAGCTATTAGTCGGTGGCTTTTCAAGTTAACAACAAAGTTGCAACTGTATCTGATTATTCATGTTTTCTTGTAATAATGGTGTTGAGATCACTCTGAAATAGTTCTAAGGCTTTATGGAATGAGAAAATAAGAAGAGATAAATATGTGAAAAAAAAAGAATGAAAATAGAGAAAGAGATATGAAATAGACGAGAAATAGAATGAATTTTAGTGTTATTTGGTTGTATAGAAAAAGAACAGAAAGAAGTGAATGTTTCTTCCTCACTCTCCCCTGAACAATTTAGCATCCAAAATTATGTTTCAAATCATGTCCCGGATGGATGAAAATATTTATGTCAATTACAAAAATTATAATATTCATTACTTTTTATTTTTTATTTCAATATCATTGTTCTGAGACATGATTTGGGACACAGTTTGAGATAACAGATGTTGGTCCATCTTCTCCTATCATTTTCTCCTTTGGAGGAGAAACAAAAATTCACACTTTCTCTCTAAATTCTCTCTACTCCTTCTCTTTCTCCTCAACGAAAGACACCTAAATGCAACTTTAGCCATCAATGAATTGCACAGAATCTCAAGTAGTATTTGTATTTGGTAGGTTTGGAGGTTGCATGATCCAAGAAAGGCATTGTCCTTAATCAAGAAAAATATGCCTTGGAGTTGGAAATCCTCTTTCATGCCAAACCAATCAAAACTCCCCCACTTTCTCACTAACCCAACAATTTTATTCTAAAACATTAATGGAAAACAATAAATTCTGTATGTTTATTTCCTTACTCGTTACCCGGAAAACAATAGCTTTAAATGTAATTTAAGACTTGTTTGAAATATAGAAAATGTTCACAAGTTAAGTTTACTATTACCGATTTCTAGGCATTATTTTACATGCAGAATAGTCAGAAGTCGTAATACTTCAATCCAACTTCTCTGTGGTGTTTTTTTAATACTACTTTAGTGTATGCATGCAAAGCAGTGAGAAGTATGAACTGAATGACAGACTTCTATGATGTGTTTTTTAAACACTTTTAAAAAACTAACATATTCATCAACATTGAAAAGTCATGAATCCACGACTTGGCATGAAATATTCAACATTGAAAAGTGTTCTCTCTATTCCACAACTTTTGTGTTAAACAAAAATAGTACACAAGCAACACAACTTCCTAGTGCATCCCAACAGTTACAAGTCCAAACTTTCTAGTTTGTATATTGATGAAATGAATTTAAAAAACTGACATGCTTATCCGAGGTGGTGATAGGTTAGATAGTTATACTGAATCATGACATGCAAGTCAATTCATTTGTGCTTTAGCATTTAAACCCCAAATCACACAAACACATTACATATTCATCAATTCAACAAAGTGATTTTTTTGCATCATATTCTTTATCCCCTGGGGATTTTAACTTAAAATAACCACATACAAACTGACCAAATAATTGTTTTGTGTCACTCTCTTTGTTAATTTGATCCAATAATATTGGAACGTGGACTTTGTGTAAATATATATATATATATATATATATATGCTTTTGAAGAGTTCAAGTCAGGTCACAAACTTATTAAATGAAGTGGACAAATTGTAATAATCATTGGCGTTGTACATTTATTAAAATTATAGTTGCTTCATCATATTATATTCTACATTTGTTAAAACTATAGTTGCTTCATCATAGTCTGACTTGTTTAAACTTTAACTTTAATACAACAAGATAACATCTTGTTGTATGGAAGGGTGTGATTTCAATATATATCATTAGGGTTTATGATTCCACTTGACATTAATTAACATCATGTATATTTCAACTTTTATAGACATTAATTAATTTTTTCCGCATGCTGCACTCCTGTAGCTTAAAAACTCTTTGTTCCACCCCGTTTTGTATGCTATAGTAGCAATGCATGCGAATGAAATTAGTCAATTACAAGCACAAATGTAGAAACCCAAGGGTTGAAGATAATGATAAGTCAACTTCATGTAAATCATATGGTTTTACTCACCACACTTATTTTTTGGCCTTCAACTTTCAATAACCTCATTGTTTTTATAAAAAAATTCAAGATGCCCATGTAACTATTCCCCTTTCTTCAACTTTCTATCTTCAACGACTACTAATAATAATATATTTATCATTTTAATTATAATGAAATTATAATTTTGATATTAAAAACAAATGTGAAGACATGCACTTAACTCTCTAATAAGGAATATTACTTATTTACAAACACTGGGCTTCTCTCCAATAAGGTGGGTCCCACAACACTATACTATATTATATAATATAGTAAGTGAGGAAGACTTATTTTCATTAATGAAAAGATAAATGACTTTTTTATGTATATTTTAAGAGCAAAAATGCAATATGCTTTTAAATAAAAAGGTTATAAATATCAATTCATGTTATTTTTCCTTTATTATTTCACATCATTTATTTCTCGATTAAGGGAGAGGAATCTCACCCTCAAAGCAAGTGGTGGCCTTTGATTCACACAGGATATTAGAAATGGAACTGACTTGATAGCAAATTAAACATCAACACTATTAATAATATAATAATATATTGTGGCCTGACATATCTGTCTATATCTCTAGCTTGGAAATAGAGATCTATCTTTTATGTAAAAATATCTCAAACAGATCTACCATTTATGGTGACGTCTTGTCTGCATTCTAATCTTCATACTCATCACACACAAAGTATAAATGACTTTCAACTAACAAACACGCCTAATCACTGTTTACATCTTTACAATTTTCAATTACTTTAGTTTGACATTTTTTTTATTTTTGTATATATCACAATATTAATAATAAACTTTCATATTATTATTTGTGTCAAATTGTCATTAATTATTATAAATTCAATCATTCAAACAATATTTAAGTCAAACAATGTTTATCCCCCAGCCATATCCTAATACAACCAATTTTTAGATTGATAATTTGACCACGGTAACAACCTAGGTAAACAATATATATGATGTTTAGTTTTAAAATTAAATCACATAAAGGAATTTCACTTGGTTTCAAGATATTTACAAAATACTTATGATTGTCAAAGATTCTCATTTATTGATATTTTTGTATCTCCAACTTTCTCATTATTCATCGAGGGGATCAAACAAATTTGTAATCAATATATTTTTTCCCAACCAAATATATTATACTTTCCAAATACCTTTCTTCTTAATTGCTTACTATGATGTTTTGAAACTTATCTTACTTCAATCATAAATATCTTTAATTCCCAATCTTGTATTTCACTAATACTTACATATTATAATATTATTACTGATTTCCTAAAAGTGAGTTTAAAGTTAAAAAAGGAAAGGAGGAATTTTATTATAATATTTTACATTTAAAAAAAGAAGCATTGCGCACATTGATAAATGGGGCCGGGTCGCTATCATGCACGGTGTGCGTCACTATCCCTATCTCCTTTGAAATAATTAGAGCCAGAAGAAATTAAAATATTGTAACATCTTTTATTCCTCTTTCTTCGTCGCCCATTTTTTCGTTCAGGTCGCGACTGCATATTCTATCGTTGATCCACGCGCCGACCACCTCCATCCTTCATTTTCCGCCACTGTTTCGGTACTGCGTACTTCTTCTCTATTATTCTTCGATCCAACATTTTCAATTTGTTTTCCGACAAAGTGAGAGAGAGAACCGACACTTTAATATATCGCTTTCGATTTGAGTGTGGAAGTTAGGGAAAACTTTCTATTTCAGTTTATTATAGGATTGGTACTAGCCTTTCTCATGCATTTGCGAGAAGCTGTGTCGTTTTGGCGATTTTAATTTTTTTTAACGATTTTTTGTTTAAACGAAACTGTGATTGATAACATTTTGCCCGGGTAGTGATTGTATTGAAATGGATGTCCTTTTCTATTCTCAAATAATCTATAGTGATTTCTGTATGAAATTTGCATTTATTTATTTTTTGTTTTGTGGGTTAATCAATAAATAATTTTTTTGTTTTGTTGTTTTTTCTTGTGCAATCTAATTGGGATGGTGAAAACATTTATGTGACTGTTTAGCTTAAGATGAATGGAGTATTTCTGTATAACTAGTTTGGACGAGTTTGATAGTTTGGCAAAAATAGAAATGCAATTGCTTTGAGACCCCCTTCAGTATTATATTATTTTTGATATTTAAGTTTTATATAACAGATTCACCATGTTTGTGGGAGTCATAGAGTCATTTTAATCCTGTGAGATGTTCTTTTTTAGTTGTGTGATTTGTGTCAGTGTTGAATATGTTCAAGTGAGCATATTATGTCTTTAAATGATTGAAGGGAACAAGTGGAATAGAAGATATGAAATGGAATTTTTTGAAAATATTGAGCCATTGCCATTCTGATCTCTGTTTGCTTTTGGTTGAAAAGGTTGTGACTTTGTTCTTCTGAGGGGAGGTAGCCATATATAAAAATCATTTTATGGTGTGCCGATGAGCAGAACTGATGTTATTTGCAGCAGAAGGAGGAGGGTTCTTCTCTTCTTCGTCATCAGGATTTAGTAAGGGCCTGAGCCTTCTCCTCTTAGGCCAGAGGAGTGACGATAAACCCATGAAAGTTGCACCGTGGAACCAGTACCATTTGGTAATCCAAGTTTCTGACCCCGAACTCCAGCTGGATTCCACAAAGAACCGGCCCTCCCGCCGGTGTGCCTCCTTTGTTTGCTTTGGTCGCACTTCCGCAGGGCCTGATACTCCATCACCTCTTAAAGTGGGCCCTGCTCAACAGCATGATTCACCACAGCCCTTGGTTTCCGACAATGGTAAAGATCCTTCTGCTCATGTAGATGGTAATACTGATAACAGAAGGGTTCCACTTAAAAGTAGCATAAAAAAGCCACAAGTTAATGAATCAGTTCCTGTTGAAGCTGCTAGTGAACATGAACCATCAGGTGGAAAGGGGATCGACTTCACTGGTGCTCAAACGGAGAGAAGAAAAGTGCAGTGGACAGATGATTATGGTAGTGAACTTGTCGAAATAAGAGAATTTGAGCCCAGGTATTTGAGTCTTTTATTTTTTATATCAATTATTTCAGCCGAAGGAGAAATATCTTGTTATTCAATTGCAAAATCTAAATGTTTTATTTGCCATATTTTTTATTAGGAGCTCCTGATACTTTATTTTTGTAAGCTTGGTGAGTGAATCTGATATGGTTGGGTTGAGTTTTCTTTTCCTCTTTCTTTACTATAAATTTATCCATATCTCTTATGGTTATTGTGTTATATGATGTACTTCTAGCAGTTTGGCTTGAGGCTGAATTGAGTGAATTTGGTTTTCATTTTTGTAATGTGAAATATGAAATGAATTTTGATTCGAGAAGTTGCTCACAATCTCACATTGCTTCTCCAAGCCCTAAGGAGTTTTATTCCAATCAGTTCAGTTAAACTGGTACTGTGCTTGGTGGGAGTGCAAAATCTGGGATGCTTTAAGACACAGTGTAGAAATTAATTGATCTGATCCCATTTGGCTATTTATTTAATCTAACTCAATCCTTCAATAAGTCTAAATTTAATGTGTTTTCTCTTTGAAAATTAAAGGCTTCTTCAGAGTCCTGGTAGTCTTCCGCTTATGTAGTTAATAGGAGTAATACTAAAACTTGTCGTAGGTTAGGAAGCATCTAAAGCTCTTAATTGGTGTGTGGTTTGCCAAATCTGAGACTAAAAGCTGTTCTTGCACTGTTTAGCTGTTCCTTTGTGTATTCTCATAATACACTTGTAGGCACATTTGGAATGACTTAATTTTGTCTTTCAAATTTTTGATTTCTTGCAACCGAATTTAGACTTTTTTTTATGGTGTCATAATTGGAATGATAAAGATTAGGGGTTAGGTATTTGCATTTTTGCATTTCAATGGTGTTTGGTTATTGGCTATTATTGTAATGTGGTTTCTTTATATGATAAGAATTGGATTTTGAGCTTGGAAGGATTTGTTATGTTGATTGTTTTTGCTCTTTTGTTTGGTTTTTGTTCTCTGGCCTTATATAAGAGGATGCCACCAAGTATTATAAATTCAATGACTAGTGAATCTATGAAGCACTGATATTTCAATATCCTTACATATCCATATTTAGCATCAACAATTTATGACCATATGATTTTTATTTTGTATTTAGTGATTTTTAAGAAATAAGTTCTTTATTTAGAATTTGAAACAATTATATGTTCATTATGTTGTATAAATTTTATCCCTAACGTATTGTATCCTGCGTTTTTTAGAATACTTGTCTTGACGTATCGTATTCGATACTCGTATCGGCATTAGTGCTTCATAGTAGTGAATCATTTATATTGATCTGAGCAACTCTACCTGAATGACCTAGTCATCTAATTTTTTGGGTGGAGTTAGGGTTACATATTCTAACATGATATTGTAGTCTTTCACGATTTTTGATCACCCGCCTGTCTAATCTTTCACAATGTTTGATCAATTCGGTTGATATATGATAAATGAACCATTTGGGAACCCTCCCATGCAAGTTAGCTTTTGGGGTGAAGTTTGTTTCTGTTATTATTCTTAATTCTTAACACATGCGTGTTACCCTTTATTGTGGTTTTCTTATTGAATTAATTGATAGCTCATATGATACCCTGTTAAAGTTCTTAATTTAAATAGTGTGCACGCTTTAGAACTTTAGATGCTGTAGTGTTTTTAACCCTTTCTTTAAAAAGGAACACTATGACAAACATTCACAGAGTCAAATCAAATCAAATTTGATCTCTAATACACAAACAACTTTCAACTACCAACATTTTCAATTTATTTTTCCTTTATGACATTTGAAAATAGTTTGAACAAGTATGCTAGTCATTTATCTGTTGCGGAACTTCTAATTCTAAATAGAAGTTGATTAATTGCATATTATTTGCATTACTAATGCTAGCACAGAATATAATACTATTCCATTTAGATTTTGTTTTCTATTAATTTGATTAAACTAAATTCTCTAATTCAATTATCTATTAATAAAATAATTCTTTAGCAAAAATTAGAACAATTGTTATTGAAAGACCCTGTAGGTTCAATACTAAGATGGTAATAAGTTAGTATTGAACATACAAGTTTGTTTTATAAATTAGTATTAATAAAGCAATTATAAATGGAATATAGTATTCTTTGCTAGCACTCGGAGCATAAGTGATGTGCGAATTAAGCAATTTTTATTCAGAATGGAAGTTTGGCAATAGAGTGTAAGTGTAGTGATTGGAAATGTTGAGACTATATTTCTATTTTATCATTTTTAAGCATTTCTAGTTTTAGCTGACTCCACCTAGTAGGGTTAACATTTGGTTGTTATAATTTTATTAAACAAGTATAAATGAAGCCATACTTAAGTTAGTATGTTGAGATTGACAATGAAGGCAACTAGTAGATTGTGTTTGCCAGCTAGTGTTTATTGTTTGGCAATGAAGGCAGTTAGTTAGCATACTCATTGGTTATTTGTCTATGTATGCTATTGCTATCCTGTCCTGACCTAAACCCATCATTTTTGGTGGATTATGTTGAGATTATGTTGAATTGTTGAGACCTTTTACATCCAATAGATGGTTGGGATGAAAGTGTATTATAATCTACTTCCTTGTAATATTCCTTTAATTTTTTTTCTTCATGTTTTATTACCTATTTTAACCGACCTCGCACAGTGAGACTAAAAGCTGGGTTGTTGTTCTATTACCTTCTTGTAATTGATATTATAAGATGAAATTTGCATTCCTGCAGTGAAGGGGATGGATCAGATGATGAATTTCATAATCGAAATGAAAGAACTTGTTCCTGTACGATTATGTAAATTCGAGTTCATCAAGATGACAGGGCCTTTCAACAGGTCGCTCACTGACAACACAATCCATCACTGAGGGTGAAGTAAAAGGAGCAAACATTTTTCAGTAGGTGAAGATTTATACACCATCATCATCTTGTCCCAGTCATTATTTGTGTCTATAATAGCTTTTGCTGCTTCAGCTTTAAATTTTGCTCCTCATCAACTTGTTGTATAATTCTTGTCATGTGTGAATTATTGGCCTTTGATTCTTCATTTTTATACTACTTCATGTTCTTATTTTTATATGGATCCACAAAGTTTTAGTTCTTTGCTCTGGCGATTTCTACATGAAAGGTAATACAAATGTAGGCTTCTGTGAATAATCTGTGTTGTTACGATTGGCTTTTGCTGGTAACAAACTTATGGTCTTTACTGTTCTGCCATACTTTAGTTTTAGATATAAGCTTCTTTATTTGAGGCATGTTTAAATATATCAGATACTTTAGATATGACTCGGATTTCTTGAGGCTTGTCTGTTGAAAGAACAGAGAAAAGCCCATGTCATTGTATTTATATGTGGTTGATTATTAACATCTAAAATGTAACTATTTTGTGAAAGTTTTTTTAATGAAAATATGTTGGGAATAAACCAAGAATACGTATATAGTTGGGAAACAGGGAAGATCTGGTGTTATATGTGATGAAGTCTGAGGGTGTGGGACCTACTATTATTATAAGAAACAAATACTATTATGGGACCAAACACAGAAACGTGTGCACAACGTGACTTCACTCTCTGTTCATTGTATTTGTAACATTGTTGGAACTGCGTACTCTCTCTCTCATTTATGCTAGAAAAGCCAACAAACTAGTTAGAAGGTGCTGCAATTCTTTTTATGAAGACGCAAGTACTGCCAAAAACTTTTATAGGGATATCATCATGCATTTTTGTGAGACACATTCCTACACTTCTTACTCAATTTGGTACAATTATTCTGGGTAACAAAATTGTCTCTATTAAATGTATGTGCACCGGACACTATAAATCTTTATATAATATTTATATACACGATTGATAATCCAGTATAAAAAAATTGCAATCTCATACATCTTTTTCTCTTAAATATTTAATACATATTACTTTTTTATGAACTAAACATTCATATAATTCACTATAACTAAAATATAACAATATTGTGTGAGTTAATGTATGAAAGTACTGATATTTGAATATGAAAATATAAGTACTGTATTTAATTGGTAATCAAAATAGGGTTAATAAAATCAAAATAGTTTTTTAATTAAAAAAACGACGACTCTTAATCTATTAAGATGGTTTTACACTTAATCGTTTTTTTTAAATTGTTAATATCATAGATAATCAACCATATACAAAAATGTGGTGAAGGAAGAAGAAAAACATTTTGGTTTGTATTCCAAATTAAAGTGGCGGCTACCACATCTGGCATTATTCTCCCATCTATTTCTCTCTTCTTCTTCTTCCTTTCTTTCTTCATTCTTTGAATTATTAAGCTCAAACAATCATACAATAATAATAATAATAGTAGTAATATCAATAATAAGAAGACTGTGTGTTATGTATGGGTTGTGTTCAGGCTAAGCCTTGTGAAGGGTCAGAAGATTACTCATTGGTTCTACAAAGGTTGAAATTTGAAAATGGGTATTTTTGTAATCATGACTTTGTTCCTCATAGAAGATCCACTGGTCAACCTACACACCTTGTTAAGCAGCATCATGTACAAGTACAACCACCCATAAACCATAATAAGAGAGATTCTGATGTTGAGAATGAGAATGAGATGGTTGATGGGTGGCCCAAATGGTTAGTTGATAATGTTCCTACACAAGTCTTATCTGGCTTGGTTCCCAAGACTGCTGAATCTTTCAAAATGATTGATAAGGTTGAGATCTTTTTCTCTCTCTCTCAATTCTGCTTTAACTTTATTAATCTGTGTTACAGCTTGGATGAAGGTTTATGTTCTTACTTCTTACTATAAAAATGCTTTCTTTCAAAATTGGTCAAGATAAACATTTCCAAATTAAGCTAAATTTGCATTTGGATCACAAATTGAGAAAATGTGGCTTTGATTTAGAAATAGCAATTATTGCTTGAAATGAATGATTATTTCAAAGCCTGATTAGTTATAAGTATGTATTAAGTTAAATGAAGGATTCCATCAGTTATATTATGATTTTGATCTCTATCTAGATTAGAAAAAGTGATTATATGGAATGATATTAAACTACAATTTAATTTGATCACTTTCCTAAAGAATGACAATCTAACATGTAGACTTCAGTGAATGGTTTATTGACATATGACCATAATTTAAAGATTATAACTTTATCTTTACCGATATTGGGTGAAGGTAACAAGCTAGTTGAGTTAGTCTATATTATTTACATTTTGCAGGTAGGACAAGGAACATATAGCAATGTGTATAAAGCTCTAGACCGAGACACTGGAGAAATTGTGGCCCTCAAGAAGGTCAAGTTCAACACATCAAAGCCTGGAAGCGTTAAATTTATGGCAAGAGAAATTATGACACTACAGAGATTGGATCATCCAAATGTAGTAAAACTGAAAGGATTGGCCACTTCAAGAATGAAGTATAGCATTTATTTAGTTTTTGATTTCATGCAAACAGATTTGGCAAGAATTATTGCTCGTCCTGGGGAGAGGCTAACCGAACCACAGGTTAAAAGCTTCTGCTTGATCATTTTTAGCATTTGTATCCCTTGTTGTTCCGTAAAGAATAACCTTAAGAAGTTAATGTAGGTCAAGTGCTATATGCATCAATTGCTTTCAGGTCTACAACATTGTCATGATAGGGGAATTTTGCATCGAGATATCAAGGGATCAAACCTTTTGATTGATAAGAATGGGATGCTTAAGATTGCAGATTTTGGACTTGCCAATTATTACAATCCAAATCAGAACCAGCCTCTCACAAGCAGGGTTGTGACACTATGGTATAGAGCTCCTGAGTTGTTGTTAGGTGCCACAGATTATGGAGTTGGTATTGATTTATGGAGTGCTGGATGCCTCCTAGCAGAAATGTTTACAGGATTTCCAATCATGCCTGCCAGAACCGAGGTAATAATGCTGAGATGATGTGAAAATTCATTCTTTTTGTGCTCATATAAACAAACACATGTCTTCTATGTATGCTTTCCATAATTTTGTGTTATGTTATATGTTACTCCTACTTGGTTCTGCTAATCATGAAATTCACTACTTCAGGTTGAGCAACTTCATAAAGTTTTCAGGCTATGTGGTACACCATCAGAGGAGTATTGGAAAAAATTGAATCTTTCTACAACTTTTAGACCTCCAAAATCTTATAGACCTAGCATTGTAGAAACTTTTAAGGATCTCCCTTCATCTTCTCTGGGTCTTTTGTGTACCCTGCTTGCTTTGGATCCTGCATTCCGTGGCACTGCGTCTAAAGCTCTTAAAAATCAGGTGAGTGATGGTTATTCTATGTTTTGTTCGGACCCCAACTCGTTAAACTAAACACTGCAAATTGCATAATACTTCTCCTGAAGATTGACTTTTTCTTCCCAATTGCAATTTGTTGTCTTTGAAATTACATATGTTCATACCAAATAACCAAGTCTTTATAAGGCAGTTTACTTGTTAATTTACTACTACAAGTATTATTAATACATTATATGGATATTTTTTTCTGACGATGATTCTGCACTGACTAATTTTCTGATCATATAGCACTAGTAGATTTAGAAAGTCATGCACATACGAGATTTAGAATATGACAACAAAATAAGCAGGTGCTTTTGATTTAGAAAGTCATGTATCCCAAATTTCCCACATACAAGAATCTTTTGGCTGCAGTTTTTCTTTACCAGCCCATTGGCATGTGACCTCTCTGGTCTGCCTGTAATCTACAGTGAAGATGATGAGCTCTATCAAGTCAAAGAACAGATCAAGTAAGTCATTTTCGCCAATAAAGATTCGGAGAACAGAACCAGTGAATTTCTCCCCATATGCACTACACAGACATGTTCAACGAATTTTTGTTTTCAGTATTTAACATATTATGTTGGTTCAATTGAAGCAATCAAACTAAACCTAGTTGATCAAAGCACCTTTTTATGACTTAAATATTGGATGCAAGGTTTTTCTATCATGAAAGCCATGTGCTAACATCTGTTGCCATTCATAAAGCATTGTTGTTTAAGTTTCGTAGAAGCTGAATGCAGACATGCCGAATGCATGTAAACATAAGTACATTCCTTTTTATTGTTGAAAATTGACATACAAGAGCTGGCCTACTAAGTGCATAATGAGATGGTCTATAAATTACACAATATCTACAATAACTTGAAGAGGAAATTCTCAAACTATTGAGAGATTATTTAGATTCACACATTGGACAATCTATCATCTGTTACTTGTTTCCCCTGTATACTTGTACTTGGTTTGGTGATTCTGACATATGTTTATACATGGATGTTTTTTGTTTAATATGTAGCATTGGACATTCCAACATTTTTTTCCTAGTTTGGTTATTCTGTAAAAATTGATGAACAAATGTAAGCTCTTTTTTCTAGCCTGGAAGATAAATTTGATTTCTTTGCTAATATCTACAGGTACATGAACTCTAAAATCAGGCGGTCTCGCACATTTCTTGATGGTCGTAAGAATTTAGCATCTAATAGGCAAATAGAACATTCTGTTTCTTCTAAATAGGTTAGTATTAAACTTTGGGATTTAGACATGTCTAATTTTCATGCCCATGTAAATTTATATCCTAGACATAAATTGATAATCAGTGATATAACATTATCTTAAGGATTTAGTTATGTTACATCCACTAAACTTTACTAATTCTTTGGATAGGATAATGCTCTATAAATTAGATGGTGGCAAATGACAAATTATCCATTTTTATGTCTGAGGAGAGTATATTTAATTTATGTTTTGTGTACATATATTATTTCAGGAATTAGAAGAAGTCCAGAGCCAGAGGCATATTGCAGGTGAAGAACTGGGTAGCACAATCACAAGTAGTACCACATCTGTTAAGGATCATTCACCTTTTCCCCCTCCCAATTTATGGTTTCAGAACAAAAACTTTCCCAGAAAACCCATCATCATGCTGATGTTGGATCAAACATCAAGACCTTCCTTCATTCCCAAAGTCTAAACCAAGAAAGATGATAACAGATACAAATCAGAGACCATGTTTTAAGGTCTACTTCCACCAGAGAATTTAACAAGAGGGAAAATTTACTATTTGAAATTGATGAGTAGGCAATCCTAAATTGTGTAAACCCAAAATGGTTCATTTTATTTCATCATTTATAATGAATGTATTATGACATATTCTTTGCCCCTTGGTTTGATTTGATTTGGCAATTCATTCTCTTAAAAAATCTCTGTCTGACCAGTTTGTATTTGTATTATATATTCATATGTAAATGTGGACATTTGAGTTGAGAACCTTTCCTAGGTACCTTAATCTTATTCATACTAATACCATTTACAGAAAATAAAACCTCAATGGATGAATTAAAGAAAATTGTTCTGCATAATTTTTCTGAGAGGAACTAGAACTGAATTTTCACATTTTTGCAGCATTCTTTTGTGCAATTTGTGAAAAGTGTTCTCTAGCAAAAAAGTAAAAATTGGTAGAAGATTTCAAGATCATCTTCTTTAGAGTATTCAATGGGAGAATATATCAAATTGGGTATAGACCTGACTGCATCTGAGAAAAAGCTGACAACAAAAATTGAAGTCCCAGAATTGCCTAACTTACTGAACTGAAATGCCATCACCAAGAAAAAAGAGATGCAAACTAATTAGCAGCCATAATTTTGAATTATTTTCTATAAAAGCCTAAATATGAATGGTGAATGATGGTGCAGTGAGAATGTATATAACTCGTGCATATATTTTTTTCACAAATTTATTTATGTCTTAGTAAGAGTAAACTATTATAAATGCAACCTAGCTCCTATATGAATATTTTTAGTTATTTTAGTAGCTGTATTAGAAAGGCTTCAATTATCTCTAGATTAAGACATAAGGCTTCAATGTTAAAATTATAGATAAGACACGCATGTTAGGATCCTATTCTACTAAGATCTTTTTTGCATAAGAAGTTAAGAATATAGAGCATGCGTTTATAAGAAAGAAAAGTATATATAAGAATACAACTTTATTACTAATCTTAGTTCTTGGATACATCTTGAACTCTTTTCTTGTTTGATACAAAACATGCTATTTTCCTCTTGCTCTTCCATCATCCGAGAAACCATTGATAATATAGATACCAACACATCATTTTTTAATGTAAAATATCTTACCTAACTTATATGATACATATGATACAATTGTTTGATCTATATAGCCGACTTGGTAGTACTGTAGTAGAATCAAGAATGTTGTAAAATATCTTATCCAACTCAATAAAGAATCTTTTGTTGAGAAAAAAAAAAGGTGTCACAGAGTTCATGACCTAGCTCAAAAAAGAATCTCTTTGATGCAATACTAAATACCAAGAAAATACTAGTACAATCATCACATAATTTATTAACTCAAAAAAGAATCTCTTTGAAGCAATATTATCATCACATTATTGATTAACCACATGCTGCAATAATATATAACACTATACTAAACAATTTCACTACAAAAAAACAGACTGAACAAATATTTTTGCAATGAGTAATGATATATCTCCTACTAAATCCTTCTATTAATATCCCTACCCACAAAAAAGTGATATATGTTACTTGTAAATCAATCACTAATAAATAAAGTATCGTTTTGTGACATATGTCACTTTTTCGTGGGCATAAGAATTAGTAGGAGAATTTAGTAGGAGGATATATCATTATTATCCTTCTGCAATATCGTTGCTGCTTCTAAGTTTTAAGGTAAGGTATTTACATTATGATGATCTCTTCTGACCTCACCAAACCAAAAGTGTCAAAGCAACATTGAGTCGAACAACTGAACAACATGAGACATTTCAGGTCTCTCCTTCTGTAACTCACCTATACACATACATGCAATTCTTACATACTCTTTCACACTCTCTTCCCTCAATCCCTCCTTTGATATATTCACATCAATCATCTCCATTTCATCATTTTGCTCCTTCATCTTCCTGGCCCACTGGACTATCCCAAAATCTTTCTGGCCCAACTTCTTCGGCAAATTGGGCCTTTGTCCGGACATTGTTTCCAGCATCAAAACCCCAAAACTATACACATCCACCTTCTTGTTAACAACATTAAGCCCATCCCTATACTCTGGGGGCATGTAACCAATCGTCCCGGCAAACTGCGTCGACACGTGTGAATGCAACGAATTGATTCTCCTCGCAAGCCCAAAATCAGCAATATGGGCCTCAAACTCAGAATCCAATAAAATATTACTAGCCTTAATATCTCTATGAATAACTGGGTTCTCAAGCCCATGAAGGTAACAAAGCCCGTGGGCCACACCTTTGACTATCTTGACTCTTGTTTCCCAAGACAAAGGTAAACGAACTACGTCGTTGATACCGTCGTCGTTAACGAAAGAGGGTTCGTGAAGCCACTGATCCAGGCTTCCTTTTTCGATGAACTCGTAGACAAGTAACCGCTCGGGGCCGGAAGCCCAATATCCAAGGATCTTGACGATGTTGTGATGGCGGAGCTTACTTAGGGTTTCCATCTCCGCCGTGAACTCGCGGAAGCCCTGGAAGGCGTCCGGGGAGAGTTTTTTGACGGCGACGAGGACGCCGGAGGACAGGCGGGCCTTGTAGACGAGGCCGAAGCTTCCATCACCGACGATGAGGTGAGATGAGAAGTTGTCGGTGGCGCGTGCGAGCTCTTCCATAGAGATCTTGAGGCTCGGGTCGAAGGACCAGCTGGCATCGACGAGGGAGACAGAATGGGATAGATTAGGGTTCGGGGCGGGGCGGGTTCGGACGACGTTGGTGCGAGTTTTGGAGGAATTGTGGCGTTGGCAGAGAAGGATGATGATGGCCAAGATGAGAGAGACTACAAAGAAACTGGCGAAGGCAGAGAGGATGGCAACGAAGGTGTGATCAATGGCCATGAATGAGAGAGAGAGAGAGAGAGGGGAATGAGTTGAGTGGTGAGAGAGAGAGAGAGAAGAGAAGAAGAAGAAGAAGAAGAAGTAGTATAGGAGAGAGGATGGAAAAGGTGAAGGTTCATGGAAGTTGCTGTGTTGTTGTCAACTAGTGAGTCAGTCAACGGATTTCTTTACCTCTAAGTCTCTAACTTTCAATCATTCTCTTTCTTATCTTCACTTTTCAACCATCAATCACTTTCTTTAACATTTATCCATTGACCCCAAAATTCTCATTAAATTTAACTATCATTCATGTGTTTTTAAAATATTTCCTCAAAGAGTTCCAAAAATATATACAAGAAAATGCTCTTCAAATTGAATGAAAGCAACACACAGTCTCTCATTGCTTACTAAGCTCTTCGTCACTTGGATAAACATTAGTAGAGTAAGTTGCCTATATTTTTGTGAAATTGTAAAAATAAAATTTCCTGAAAGTTGCCCACATATATGTGAAATCATGAATTACAGATAATAACTGAAAAAATGTGATGGGTGATCTTTCAACCGGTCAAAAGCTTAATTTCGTTGTCAATATCAACTTCAGTAGGTTTTGCTTGGCCAGATGCCTTGTGAGGAGTGCAAGCAACGTTTTTGACAATTGTGGAGTAAAGGTCAAACTCTGCTTTCAATTTTAGACAGCAAACTTCTATCCACTTCTCTGCTACACTAGTAGATACACTGTCTTGGCTATCCCTCTCATGTTCTTCAATGGCAGGCCTTATTTCATTGTATAAAGAATCAAGACCAGATGTTGCGTCATTTTTTATTTCCTGCATGGTATCCTTCAAATTTAGATAAAACCAGACATGGAAATATAAATGACAGCCATGTATTACATATAGTGTGATGAAATGAGGTTAAAGACACTTAGGATAAAACACCAACCCTCATTGAAAGCCTCATCTAATCTAAGTGGTGAAATAAATTCTATTATTTTGATACGGAATTGAAAGCTAAAGTGATAATATGTTCATCACAAGAAAATACTAAAGAATGTCATACCTCGCATTTTAAAATCTCCTCTTGTGCTTCTTTTGATGCTATGAGTCCAGCTGCAAATTTTGCATCAACTTTCTTCTGTATGGGATTCTTTAACCTACCACCATTATATGCCTTTGATGATCTTTTGGTAGATATGGACCCACGTCCAATGCGATAGTTTCTGCCTGCAGTAGTACTTCGGATACGTGACACAATTGCATTCTTTTGGGGGAAATCCTGTTCAGTGTCTTGGGTGTACAATTTCATATCATCGCTTACTACTACAGTTTTAAGCGTCTTGACATCTAAATCCATCATCTGAACTGAATCAAGTGGCTGAACATTAAAAGCAGTAGCCTCTGATAGGTTCTCAGCTATGAGTATATCATCCATGGAATGTTCAGTTCTACTAACAAAATTGTTCACGTAAGTCTCTGAGTTCAAGTATCTTAGCCTTGACACCGGTTCATCCTCTGCAGAGTCATATACCGGAATTTTCTCAACAGAGTACCTATAGGCAGCAACAGCAATAAAGATTGATGATGAACCAAAAATTCAACAGAAAATGGAATTGAAGTACTAGTGCAAAAACAGACTTATGCTAAATGAGTTTGTTGATCATAACCACAAATCTACAGGATTTGAACTGAATTATGTGCTAGAGGGATATTCAATGCCAAATTGAGTGCCAGGAGAGGTAGTTACAAATGCCTCAATATGAAACCATTGATTGATGCATGTTCCCATTCTTAACATATCATAGCATCACTGCACCAGTATGGTATTTAAACCCGTAAAAGATTTGTATTCCTTTCCCCAAAACCCAAAAGAACTGGAAATTTTGAAATGATGATGATGTTAGTTTCAGGTGTCAGGAAATCAATGCTGCAGCCTTTTATTGATTGCTTATTGCAAGTGGTATCTAGGGCAGATCCATAATAAAGAGAAAGAAAGCTGCTATATAAATATGAACGCATCACCCAAAAAACATGTACTGTAAGTTACCTGTCATCGTCGTCTTCCCATAGATAAGTATCCTCCTGTTTGGAAATTTCTCCACAAGAGGAAAATTAGATTATTAAAACCAAATATAGTGTGGTAGTAGGAATTGTAGGTAAAAAATGCATGAAAATCTTATAAACAAAAGACAATAAACTTTCAGTTCAATCATTTAACTTTTTTGAGGTTATTAGTAATTAATACTTAAGTCAAAAACTTACCTGAAAACCACGAGATTTTGCTCCAAGAAATCCAGAACACTTGAATGCGCCACAGAGACAGCGAACTTTTGCACCTCCAAACCATTCAAAATTATAGTCATATGCCAATTCAGCTCCAATAGGAATATCATGCTTTGCAAATATTCCAACTCTTATTTCCCCCAAGACATTCCATTTTCTGGTCTCACAGTTTGGCTGACTGCAAACTTAGTATTCAGTTGATGCCAAACCTTGATAGCAAAATGTGCCTAATATAATTGGAAGACTAATAGATTCATTGTACTAAATCATAGCATTAGGTCTGAAGTGATTTACCAGGAATGATTTATAAATCTACCGAGGCTTCCCTTTTTAGTTGCATCAATAGATTCAGAGGCATTAAGACAAATGATAAATGCATCCTTAAGACCTGCAAAGCAAATTAAAGTTTCACAGAAACATGAAATCACCTATCAAATAGAAGCATCGAGTTAACTAACATTTGACCTTGAGTTTCATAAGCCTGGGATCTACGTTTGGCTTCTTTCCAAGATATTACTTCTCCACAATATTCAATGACAAATTGTCCTGCCTGTATGAAATAAATTAATTTCAAGTGTGTCACTACTACAATAAAAAATGAGTAAAAAATCAGCTATTCGCCATAACCATAACATAGCCAGAAAGTTCAAAGGCATCAACCAATATAAGCAAGAACTTTCTAGTTTTCCAAATTCACAGCAATTCAATATATGATTACCTTAATGTTCTCATCAGCCACCAGACCCCATCCACGTCCTTCAGTTTGAAACAACTTTGTTTTTGCATATTCACACTTCTGAAATTTCTGTAATCATGACATCCAGGACAAGAAAATGGAGTCACTGTTAAAAGAGATCAACGGTTTAACTATAAAGAAACAAGAAACACCACTGTTCAGGAAGGCCATTCTTCAATGCCAATGAGACAAAAAAGTTACACAAAAAAATATGCAGAAGTGCAATATAAATATGTAACAAGTTATGACAAGTGCCCTAAGTGACAGGTTGGTAACTAGTGATTGATAACTTCTTATGATCAACTACTTGCAGGGTGGTTATAGACTTATAGTAAGAAAATTGACCGTAAATTTCGTAGCAATTCATTTTTCAATTAACATATAACAGATATATTATCACAGAGAGCTAAACATGAGCTTACCTGATTTTTGCAAACAGTACCACAGGGGCAATAACCAGGGGTGCACTCAGTGCTGGTTAATACATTCAGGCACCCATCCCCACATGCACTATCAGGATCATTAGCATTATATTTGCATTCACATATAGCGATATCCTCCTCCTTCTGCTTCTTATGCCTTGACAGAAAAAAGATAAGAGAAAAGGAATCAAAACACCTGTAAAGCTTTGTCAAGAGTTCTGATACAAAATAGTTGTTTAGTTTTTCATTCCTCACTGGCTTATTCGTCATGATGTACGTTGTCAGAAACATCTATAAATTTTATCCTGCTCTTGTGGACTGTGGAGTGGTGACTATTATTAAGAAAATTTAGAGATTTCACCAAAGACCCTAGCCAATGTCTTAACCAACTAGTGCAAACCATTAGCAATTACATAATTCCTTTGAAACTAGAGCTTACAGATGAAGAAGAAGAAAAGGAGATACTCTTACAAATGCATAATGATAGTTTTATTTCTGAATTACCGGCCTCACAAAGGCAATCCTTAGGTGGGATGGGCTTTGCAGGGTATGTGAGCAAAAAAAGTTCAAATGAATACATAAAATATACCAGATTTAATGCATTGCCAGATGTTATCAAAATATACTATAACTACAAAGAATCAGAGTGAAAAAAAGAGGAAAGAGAAAAGAATACACCATCAATAAAATATTATTTAAGGAAATTACTAACCTTCGTGTTAAAAAATCATTCTGATTTATATGTATGTATTGAGGCAACTCTTGGACATTAGGATCCTTCAAACAAATAATGGCTTTGTTACTTTACTAAGACACACAATAACATGAACAATGGCGGTTTGTGTAGGGAAGAAACATGAAAATTATCAGAGAAACCTAGACACTGGTGGAGGAAAGGGGGAATACAAACAAAAAAATCATGCCTTAGTCCCACTAGGTGGTGTCGGCTACATGGATCAAACGATACCATAATGTTCTACCATAAATCATGTCTTTTGACAAAGTAATGATCATTGAATCTTTCCTAATAGTTTTGCCTATGATATTTTGGAGGGGTAAAACAAACAAAGAGCAAAAACTTACCATCTAAGTAACAGCTGTATTGCATGCAACCTGAAAAAAGTGGGAGATATGCTTAATCTTAAAAGACAGAGGGAAGAAAGCACATAAACTTAGAAGAACATTATATTGAGAACTCATCTTTTAAGACTTTATACACAAAACAATCAACTAAAAAATTAAGCCAAAACAATAGAACCAAAATAAGCACTGGCGTCTTGCAAGAAGACAACGTAGTGAATCAGAAGTCTCACTTTTCCCTCTCAGGTTGCTATTCACTACAAGATGAAAAAGGATTTTGTTTTGGACAAAATCTTCAACCACTCATCTAATTGTTATATATCTCTTTACAAATGGGTAAGTACCCATGAATTTGGCTATTTTCCACAATTACAGGCATGGAATCATAGCTCCCTCCCCATCCAAAATTCCAGAAGATATTTTCCATATCAAATAGTTTTAAGCCTATAATACTGAAGCATCGGCCAGAATTGCAGAAGTGTAAATATCCCTGTGAAAATAGCACGCTCTAATATATATATAAATATACAAATTTGCTCCCAAATTTTCGTCTTTCCTTTTAATTTCTTCCGTTTTCATTTAGATAGGGTGTTATCTCCACAATTTTTAAGATCAAAATTGAGTAAATAAAAAATAAGGTAGTGGCGGAACCACATGTAAAGTAATCTATTCACTCAATGAAATCAAACATTTCAGTGTTGCTACTAGGGATTAGTGTGAAATATAAACAGAAATGAAGAATTCGAATAGGACAATAGAGAGTTGAGCTATGTTATAAAACCCTAAAACCTAAGGAATCAGATAAATCTATTGTAGATAGTTAGTGGGAAAAATAACAATTGCAGAGACCGATTCGCGACCAAAATCAGAAGTCGGAAAAGCAGTAAAACCGGTAGATTGGGGAAGTGATGAATGTGTGCAGTTCAAAAAGGTAAACGTCGACGAACCTCGAAGATAGAAAGAAGGGGTCCTACGTCGGCGTCGGCGATGATATTCTCCGGTAAATGTTGCCGGTAGCGTAGGTTTCAGGCGAAGTGTTGTGGTGACGCTGAAGATGGCATAGGTGTTGGACTCGATCGGAGAAACTTGTAAAATGGTTATGATAATTGAATTCTGAAACAAATATTTAAAGTGGTATATTTTAATAAAATTATTTTGAGATTTACTTATAATGTGAAAAATTAAAGCAATAATTTATAATTGAGATTGATGATTAATAGCAATGTTATTAAAACCGTACCGGTTATCAAACCGGTTAGGGTACTGGTATAGTGGTACAGTGGTTCAACCAGTGGTTCAGTAATTAAACCGCATGTCGGTTAAACCGGACATACTTGCTTATATATATATATATATATGTAAACCTATAGCAAAAAATTTCAAATAAGTAGATATTCATATTTATAATCCATATTCATAATTTACTTCAAATTCACACAAACAAACAACATTAAGTCTTTAATAAAATCAAAGTCTAAAGTACAAAACATATATTTATCCAAAATTATCACTTAACAAACGCAAAATACAAATAAATGACCCAAGTATCAATCATTGAAGTTGAAGAATTGGTGAAAAATTGAAAATTTGAAATTTAAAAAAAAAAATAATAATGTACAAACCAACCGGTTTTCACCGGTTTTGACCGGTTCTATTGCATATGCGGTATAACATACGTACCGTACCGGTTAGGGGTCCGGTTCAACCGGAAAACCGGTTGAACCGGCCGGTATGGCACGGTTTTCAAAACTATGATTAATAGCATATTGTTAATGAATTTTTGAAGTAACACATTTTTTTTTTTTAAAAAGACAAAATTGGCACAGTAAAGTTTATCAATTACTAAGAATTTTGCTTACCAAAAGTTGTTGGTCTTATGCGAGTCCAATAAGATTATAAACCATACATGCTTGATCTAAAAAAAAATCAAATGAATCAAAAGTGGGGTATTTTTGGGATATTAGTGATTGCCTTATTAACCTAATTATAATCGTGATCTTGAATATTATCACTATGCATTGCTTATTCTCATTATTAGTCTACCAAAAAAAGTGTGTAATATCTATGTATCGTGAGTGTAAATATTTATACACAATCAATACATTATTCACTATTTATTTCTATTATTTTTTGAAAAGTCAATGATAATTAAATTTTAATAATAAATTATACAATAATAATATATACAACTCAATTCATATGTTTTTTCTCAAACTCATCCGCTGTCATTTTTTTAGTGATGACTAGGAAAAACATTTAAGAGTATCATTAGTCTCACACCCACAAAGAAAAGCTATACCTTTTATGGTTACATTAATTTTTGTCAATTTTATTATTTGATTGTGTTATTGATTTTTGAAATAGTACATAGAAAAGTGAGTATTATTTAATTAAAATGTTTTGAGATTTCCACATATATTAATTATTAGTTTTGCTAACTTTAGAAGAGTTTCATCCTCTAAAGATACTAACTATTGTGAGTTGTGTAAATTATTTACATGCTTTCTTAAAATTGAAAAGACTAAATCTGCATGCACCACAACCAACCATTCGTTGTACATAGCTATTAATAAGGTGATTATCCAAAATTAGAAATGGAAAATAAGTATAAAGAACATAAAGTTGTATAACAAATTACTCTACTCTCCCACTAATAACAAAATAAGGAGCCCCTAAAAGACTCACCACAAATACAGAAATGAAATCCTCATCAGCAATTTGTTCTCTTTTGTTCACCCTTGGCTTGGTCTTAATTTCTAATGCATTCATGCATGCAGAAGCTAATAAAGGCAAAGGTGGCAAAAGTCTTATTGAAGGTATCTGTGAGGAAACCTTAGAAGATAAAGCAAATTGCATGAGAGCTGTGGGATCAGATTCAAATGTGTTAAAAGCAAAGAACAGCCTTCAACTTGCAAAGGCCATTCTAGAAATTGCATTGAAGAAAGGGATTGAAGGGCAGAGTTTACTTAAGGAATTAGCAGCTTCAACAAATTCACAAGACCTTGTACAATGTGCAAACTTTGATTATGATGAAGTTGTTTTATCATTCAGGAGTGCCCTTGGTGAGTTGAAGGATGATGCTCAAACTGCTAGTTATGATGCTGCAGTTGCAGTTGATGGACCAGTTACATGTAACAGGCGTTTGGCTGGCGCCGGTATAGTTAACCCTGTTATCTCTTCTCTTAACTCTGAGATCATGTTGTTTAGCAATATTGCAGCTAGAGCCACAGATCATCTTTGATGTCTCACACTTGCACTTAATGGTTATATGCACATACACATACATCCATTCATAGATTTTGAGATATGAGCCATTTGGGTGGGGATTTTAAGGTGCATGTCCTTTTGTTTCATTTCAAAATGTGGAGGGAGAGCCACAATTAATAAAATCAATTGCTATTAAAAATATTTAATTGTTTCATTTCATTTCATTATATTTACCATTCCTATTTTACTTCATCAATGCTAGCTGATCATTATGTGCTAGACCTAACCTTCACTAATATCATGTGCAACATTTACTATAAAGACTATTACACTCACAATAGGATAAAATCCTTTTGCAAAGGGACAGTGTTATTTACTGTCACAAGGACTCTCCAACTTCTTCATGCAATAAATGCATGATCACAAGGATCATATCCTACGAGTTTGAGAAACCTATATATAAGAAGTTGTGCGTCTAAACGATCTTACTTATAAGCTCTCTATAAAAGGATAGACTTGAAGATTGAAGCAGACATATATAGAACATATTGAGAACCAATGTTGCAAATTTTGAATCAATATTTTTCCTCTCTTCAATCTTTTATCAATTTGTCTTGAATCCCTGATGAATTGGCAACATCAACATCAACATTCAACAATAAGCCAAAATAGGAGTCTCCTTTTGTAGCTTTTTGTTTGAAAGGAGAGAAAGGGGTATAGAAAAGAGTCATAGGGAGGAGAAGAAACATTGTATATGTGTTCTCTCAATGCATATGCATGTACATGCAAGGAAGAAGAGGAGAGAGCATAAAAGGAGAAAGGTAAATATGTAGCTGCCAAAGGAAAGAGTAGACCAACATATACTTCAAAAAAATCTTTGAAGTATGGATTGGGAATATAATAGAAAAGCAAACTTAGCCTGGATTTCAAAACACAATATACAACAATTTCAAAAGTTTATCCCTCATTTGCTTCTCCTCCTTTCTATTCTTCAAGACTAATCTACCTCCACCAACCGAAAGAACTATCGATGGAGATGAAAAGATAAATGATTGAAAGAAAAGTCAAAGTAAAAGATTATAAAGAAGTTTATCATGTGCATAAAAAAATCTCATATGTTATGTAGCTGAGAGAAGGAGATCCTGACTACTGAGCCCGAAATCGAGGTGGCATGCTTGCACACAAGAGCTTCAGTTGCCTGCTCCTCAGTCTCGAACTGAACAAGAGCCTGCTTTTTCCCATTCATTTCAAATACCTTGCACTTCAGGATGACTCCATGGTCCTCTACCAAGTCCACAATATCCTCTTCAGTGATGTCTTGAGGGAGAGTGCACAAATGGATCATCCATGTCGGATAGCAGCAGTATCGGTAATTCTTTGCAGCATTGTGGTTGAACCGATTCAGGTTCGAATTGCCATACTCGTGAGTGTCAGCACCTTGGAGTATGGTTGCATGCTTAGAGAAGTTCACCTCTAACCGCTTCCCAAACAGCATTGCTCCCTGTATATCAAAGTAAAAATGTTTCAGTGATAATCTTTAAAACTAGATGAGGAGGATCCAACAAAAACTCAATGTAAATCTACACTCTCCATCATCGAAATGCAAATTCGCTACCAAGCCAGAATAGAATCAGACTGAACCAACAGAAAATATCAACTAAACCACCCAATGTTCTCTACTCAAATTTAATGACATTAAACATTCTCACCCCTTCAGGAAATTACAATTATGATTTTTCACCAAATGTGTTTAATGTTACCATCTCAAAAGCATTGACCAATACTGGTCATTCAAATCAATGCATGCAAAAACCAATCAATAAGTAAAATCACATATGAACAATAAATATGCTACATACACAATGCTTTTATAGTATCAAAGTCTTTAGAATAAACAGGCATTAAATAAGTTTCCTCTCCTTATAAAATATATCATTCAAGTTCAGTCTTGTTCCATATACAAAGGCCTCAATAAAATAAAACCAACAATAAATGAAGTTAATTTTAAAACTCGGGAAAAAGATATTCATGTACCCTGGGAGACAATGACAGAAGATATGATAGAAACTTCCTTTTTCTTCAAGTGTAAATGCACGAGGGTTTGGTAAACAACATACACTTTGAAGTAACTTTGTTATGAACGGAATGCTTAAGATAAATTTTCATGGGAAACCCAAATATTCAAGACTGAATCGAGAACAGACATGTGGAACACTAGAACAAAACATGTGAAAACTAAATGTGAACCTGCTTGTATCAAACTTTCTTCAAATTGTTTTAAAAATGTTCAGATTAAGTAAGCAAATTCATGACGAATTGTCAAATGCAACATGGATATTGTCGATGAAAAGCATTGACATAAGGTACAAAATGATACATAGCCAAGAAAAAAAAATAAAACAAACAACGATAACTTCGCCAAAGTAAAAGATATCACAAAGATCTAGTATAGAAGCAAGGTATATGTGAAACAAACCTTCAGAAAGTGTACTGCCAATTCAGCTTGGAAACCATCTCCCATCTGGACAAGTGCATGATCTGGTTTGTTCCAGAGAAGTTTAATTCTCACAATGTTCCCATAAATGGAGAACAAGTTGAACAGTTTATCCTCGTCTATTCTCTGAAAGCAAACAAATTTGAAGTTAAATAAGGACAGAGAGAGAATGAAAATTCGAGATAAAGCATAACAAAGTGCTTACATCGGGATTCAGATTTGAGACAAGAATTGTACACCTGTCATTTTCCCCAGTTACTCCAGGGGGGAAATTTCCCCCAAAGGCAGCTGCAATGGCATCAGCATTGGCCACCTACAATTCAATAAATAAATAAATAGCATAAATATATAAACAACTAAAAGAAAAAAAATAAAGCAACTCATTTACATGCATGTCTGCAGTTGCCATACTGAAAACATCATAGTAATACATGTTACCATGTCATTTATCTCAAAATCGTAGATAATCTCAAAGTTCAATAACCAAAAATCCAACGAACTCACTCCCGCCTCTCCCAATTACACCCCAATTTGAAGAAAAAAATCAAACTAAGAAATAAAGCCTTATCATTGAGTTCTTTTGCGGGGGGATCAACAAAAACTCCTATAAATTTATAGTTTACAATCACACAAACCTGATGTTGTGTACATTCATATTTTAAAAGAATAAGTAAAACAAGAGATCAACCCTTTGGTAAGATATAAAAAAAAAAAGCAACTTCCTCATGTATTCAACTGTTCAAGAATAAGCTCAGATGGGACTTCAACTTGATACAAAATATACTCACGTGCGAAAGTCCAACTGAAAGGGGTAATGGACAAGCGTCAGTGCACTTAAAAAAAATGCAAAGTGACAAATAATCCAAAGTAGCCAAAGCAGTTTAAAACAAATTTAAGCACCTGCCCTGGCCGCAGACCCATACATGTTTCCTGCATCAGGCTGTTTGACAGGAGATTAAGGAAAAAATAATATTAGAATGGACTTAACAAAGATCGATAATGATATTTGATTCATAAGTAGATACATGAGAATCAAACAGAACATACTTGTGAAGGTCTTCCTTTCTGCTCAGTAGGAAGATTTGGGTTCGTGAAGTCCCTGTGAAAGATGAGGATAACATGTTAAACGAGAGGTTAAAAAAGTGAACAAAAACAGAAAGACAATAACTGAATGAATCACCTGGAACGATCATTATTGTAGTTCACTTGTAATTCATCAAGGCTGCAATTAAGATGAATTAGATATCATTAGATATATGCAGCCTTATTGGTCACTAATACTATTTCCAGGATTTGAACCCATGACCTATTGGTCATTAAGCAACAACCTTATTGTTACGCTGAGGCTCGCCCCATTGGATATCCATATAATAAAATACAATAAATAAAAACAAAGAGAAAGAAAAGGAAAATATATAAGGTTGGGGGGAAAATAGACTCACACAAGCATAACTAAAAATATACAACGAAATCATTTAGATAAATTTAACCTACTTTGAGAACTGAATGTCCAGCTGACAGCAACCATCATAAACATTGCGTCCCTAGAAATTTCCAAAATTTCAACCATCATTCACAAGCAATATCAGAATTAACAACCCAAGCCATCTAAAGCCCCAAGCTGAAAGGAAATGTTAAAGAACCTGAAGTGCGTTTTTTGCAGTAACAGCACTCTGACGTGATTGATACTGTATGAGAGCCTGACAGCCTACACAGTTTGCAAATATATGACAAAACAACAAGTAGAAAGCAGAAATCCAATATAATGATAATTTTATGTTAGTAAAAAAATGCAATTGTAGACCTCAACTGTAATAATAGAGCAAAGACACATAGAACAACAACAAAGTCTTCTCCTACTATGTGAGTCAGATACATGGATCAATCAACGTGATTGGGTTCTTTCAAAAAAACAAAACTTTTAGTAAAAGGTATTGTTATTTAGATACAAAGCAAGAAGCAAATTGTATATTTCGAAATGATTATTGCATGAAAAAAATATATCCTTGATCCAAAAGGTTAAAAAAATAATCAGGAAAGAAAGAAGATATATGAGAGAGCTGACCAGCTGACTTGTAAAATGTTACAATCTTCTCCACAGATCCATGGGGAGAAAATACTTGATGCAACACATCCGCTGTCATAGGATATAGCACATGATGAATTGTAACTAAGAGAATTCGGTTTGGCTGCACATCCAGAGAGTTCCCGGCCGCACAACAGCATTGAGAAAGAGCAGAGACAGAGAAAGGATTATGAATAGAGAAGTAAATGATAAAGATTACAAAAAAACTATTGAACATAACAAACTGAACCCACTGAATAAGAACAGTCTGATATAATAATAAAAGGATGCATGGTGAAAATAGCACATGCAGAATTAAAGGTACAATGCCCAAAAATGGGGCCCATAATTTCGTTCTGCTTTATTGAGCAATCAACAAAATGAAGAACACATTATCCAATTAAAAAATATAAACACAAAAATGCCAACCTCGTCTCCTCGTCCTTGATTTTGATCAGTTGGTGCTAGATCCTGATGTGAGGAAAACTGGATATAAACATTCCTTCCCCTAGAATAAAAGAATAAGAGAATTAGATCGTCAATGAAATCTCAACATCAATGTGAAACTATAAAGCCAAGCTACTTCAAAAAGGGATGCAAATCTATGAATCAATGAGAATATATTGATGTTTCAAATATGACAAGGTATGGCTCAAATACATTTGACCTTTTCTAAATGTGTTACTTGGATATAGAACACTTTTTTTAATTTGAACTAATCATAGCATTAGACATTAATTTAGTAAAGATGCTTTTAAATTGTGGCTACTGTATAGTGCTGAAAGTACTTCTGAATTGTACAGAATATGATTTTGTTGACATTTCGACATTGGGAAAAAAATAAACTATGATATGGGCAGTAACTGTGCTATCTATCTTGAATTTCAAAAAATACTCGTGTCATACTAAGTATCTGAGCTTCTTAGATGCGGGGAAATAAAGCATAACAAATCTCTGAATATGACATCAAAAATCCAGTTATCAAAACAATAGTCACACCAACCATACACAGTTTTGAAAGACAAAACTAAAGAAGCTATCGATCACCTTATGTTTGGCTGAATATTTTCATAAAATTGTAAAGCACTAGCTGCAGTATCAACATCTTGCATTTGGATAAGAGCCTGAAAACATCATACATTGTACAAATAAAAAAAATGACAAAATGAAGCATCCAAGGAGAACAGAAAGTCTAATTCAAAGGCATGAAAAACAAAACCTGGTTTTTTGCTCGCAGCATTACTAGCTTTGTTATGACTCCAAAAGACTGAAATAGCTGGAGCAAATCATCCTGCAATAAAGGAAGCAGAAGTTATAAATCTTTGAAGATTTTTCTGAAACTAAGAGCTCAAACAACATTTTGATGAGAAAATAACTTATACTTGTGAAGCAAACAGCATATAGAAATATAAGTAATTATGAAGTTAAGTACTCATTTCAACTTATACAATGGACACGGAATAATCTGTACTTACCCTTGATCATCAGGAATCATTTTAGATACAATCTAGTTTAAGGACACACATCGGAGCAAAAAAAATAGATGTTTGGAATGAATCAATAAAAGGGCGATCCAATACACGAGACTCATGACTTGTTTGGAATCAATGGAAAAATAAAACACAGAAAAAATTGCAAGATGTTTATAAACAAGTTATTTCTTGATATTATTTAGGGTTTGTTTCATTCAGATTGGAAAATACTCTGACCATCAGATTATCAGACAGCCTCAATGTAAAAAAAATCACTCTTTTTTCACCTAAAAACAGTTGTAGAAAATAGTTTATATTATTGTCATACACCTACTTCCTCACATATTATCATTTTGGAGCAGCGATAACTATTTTTTTCTCAAAAATATTCTGAAGCTAACACCTTAGTTACCACCTCTTTTTCTGATTACTTCGGAACAAAGTTAAAGCAGTTAAGCAATTGAGTCATATTATAGCGATGACATGAACCTCTTATCAAAACAATTGGCAAATACAAACAATACAGACATCCAACAAGACAGACAGAGAGAGAGAGAGAGAGAGAGAGAGAGAGTACTTCAGATATTTCCTGCCCCACATTTCGAATATGAATGACCTTGGAAGGTTCAGCCATTGTGAATTGATTAATCTGTAAAAAGTAGGGAGAGAAAAATCATACTCAATCACTTCAAGTTCTTTTTTTTTTCTCTTCTTTTCTAGTCCAATTTATAGCATCAAAATCAATTAATTCTCTACTTTGAATCAATCTAAAAACTAGCAATTGAAGTATAAATTCACATCACCCATGCTTGAAAATGCTCACTGAAACTCAAATTCACAAAAAACAAGCTGAGAACCATCACTTTCAAATTTATTTTATTTTTTGCAAAAACAAATGCACTAAATCACATTGCAAAAACCGATCGTGGGGCTTTCACAGAGTAATAGCAAATAGTGAAAGAAGAAGAACAATCAAATTTTTATTTGATAGTGGAATGAAAGATGCATGCCCAAATGGAGAACTGAATGTAGGGACTAAAGAAAGGAACAAAATAACAAAAGATATAAAAAATGTATCTTTCAAATTCCAGCTTAAGACATGTCAGTAAAGTGATAAAAAATGGAGAATACATGCCTGAGAGAGAGAGAGAGAGAGAGAGGTGATGAATGAAGAGAGGGAGAGAGAGTTAAATACGAGGAGTGAGGTGAGGATGGGTGTCATGCACGAACAATGTATGTTAAAATTGTGTGTTTAAGGAAGTTACATTATTATTATTAATAAAATATGGATTCTAGTTTTATGATTTTCTCTCCTTTCAAGGTTTGAGTACTCCACCATTCTCTATTCCCATAATTGTGAGACGAATAAAGAAATAAACAGAATATAATAATACACTTTTATCTTTTTTTATATAATATAATAATATTTTTATTATTAAAAACATAAATAAAAACGAATAATTGTCTCAATATTACTGAGATTATCATTTCCCCCTTATCCAATGCTTCTTTGAGTTGGCTCCTATTCATGCTCATATGGCTACACTTTCCACGCGCAAAAACATCAACAAATGAATAATGTGAATTCGGTTTCACACAATTGCTCTATACATAAAAAAAGCATTATTCACTGTTTATTGATTTACTTTATTTTATTATCTAAGAGTCAATATAGGAATGGTGAGTAATGTGTTGATCAGGTAAATTCAGAGTATTGACCTAAATCTTAAATTTGTAGAATTATTTGCAGAATGACAATGGAAGAGATTATAACATTGAGAATTTTGTAGAATTATATTTGCAGAATCATAATGAAAGAGATTATAAGATTGAGAAAGATATATTCTAGCTTTAGCTTTGCAATCATAATAAAAGCTTATAATAATTAATGTTTAATATTATCTTTTACCTTTTTTAATAAATGTTTTTATTATCTTCAACCTTATACAAGTTAAATATGAACGCATTCTTAATATCATTTATCATTCATTTATATTAGTTTTTATTTAAAAATCAATGTTAATTAACCTATTAATTATGAATAATAATACTAAGAGTATAATAAAGTTTTATACTATTAAGTCATCTAATAATTTTTTACTAGTTTCATAAATTGATTTTATTCAAAAATTCTAATTAAATGAACTAGTTATACAACTCTCAAATACTAATAACAATTTCACAAATTCCAGTGACATTTATACCCCCAAGCAAAAGGTATATTGGGCAATTTTCTTAATTTTTTATTATTAATGATTTTTTCCCACCCTCAGGTAACAAAAATAACCCATGTATAATTTTGGTTGACTCCTATTGGCTAGAATTTACACCCAACCAAATAAAATAAAATATGTTAATAGATAATACCTGGAATGCCTCTTTCCAACATAGGAAGGTAGTTAACAAATTTTACGTTGATGTTAATGTAATAATAGTTCTTAATATGTTCATAGCATAGTATTACTTATTTAATATGTGCATATAAAATTTTATGGAAGTCAGTGGAAAAATCTCCATCACATCTATAAATTGGGTAAATTGTTACCATATGAATTTATTGCTTATACGTTCTTTATTAATCAAACGTTATTCGGTTTAAGGTTTAAAGTAATAATTTCAAATTCACATACAAAACTTATGGAGGCAAAAGAGAGAAAAATCTCCACCATATCTATCTATAAATTTCAATTAATTTATTTAAATACGAGTTATTAAAAGATGATGATTAGGTTTTTAAAAAAATTACCAACTCCCTTTTGTTTTTTTTTTCATTGAATAACCATACAAGTTTATTAACTTAGTGAAAAAAATTACAATCTATTACTATCCCCATCCAACAACTGTGATATAGTTTTATTAATGATTTGGTACCCACACTTTAGTGATAAAAGTCGGATATTGCTCTCTAGGTTTTTATCCAAGAACGATGATGGCAATTTACGAATATAAAATTATTGTTATCGTAATAATATTGTTTCTTAAATATGCTTATGACATGTGAGTATTATTCAATATTCATCTCTTATTATAACATACCGAGAAAAATTATTGATGTGAAAGTGGAAAAAAAATTCCATCCATTATGTATAATTAAGGTCAAATTAACAGCATGTTAATTTATGTGTGTATATACTCATCATTGATTTAGTTTAGAGTAAATTACACTCACACCCCCTGAGTTTTAATGAAATTATACAAATCACCCTTCTTCTTTTTGTCCTTACACCAACCACCCCTCCCTCCTACACAAACTACCCCTAAATTTATACATACATTACACTGATCACCCCTGCATGTTATAAAAATGTAATATTTTAAAGAAAAAACGTGTGATGAATGTAATTTGTAACACCCCAAATTTTAAGTCTTTAAAATTATAGTATCAGTCCTCGGATCCTCGCTTGAGCGAGAGGTACTCGCTTGAGCAAGAAAGGTTCACCTGGGAGGGTGAAACCCTGGGCTATACTTGGCAATTTTGGGTAATATAATCGATTACACAGTCCTGGTAATCGATTACACAGTCCTGGTAATCGATTACATGATGAAAAGCATCAGATATGTACATCTGACACAATGTAATCGATTACACCATGTTGGTAATCGATTACATCACGACAATGCCTCGATTACACACTTCTAGTAATCGATTACATCGTATTAATGTAATCGATTACACCATGTTGGTAATCGATTACATCGCGACGATGCCTCTGTAATTTACACTGTGTAATCGATTACACTATACTTGTAATCGATTACACTTATTGTTGTGACTATAAAAGTGAATAAAAGGGGACCTAGAAACCTAATCTTCATTTTCTTTCTCCCCATTTCTCTCCCAACGGTGGCTCCACCCAAATGGACCATTTTTACCTCCACTAAGCCTCAAAACTCATCAAAACCTTCCTCTTGCTTCATGGTGATACATTTGGAAAAGCTTGGAGGTAAAAAAGCAACAATGGAGGTTGGAGGAGATGAAGGGAGATGTAGCTCTTTTGCGGAGCAACGGAGCTTACGCAACCTAAGGTGAGGGAGAAGACCATTGTGGTCTTAGAGTAATTCATTAGAGTCATCATTCTCCGATTTCCCTCAAGAATCGGAGCATATTAACGGATAGAAACTCTTTTGGGTGTTTATGGCCCATGTGAGAAGATGGTTCTAACGTTAATGTGTTATATGATGAAGAATATGTTGTGTGTGGTTTAGTTATGATAATGTTGTGTTATGGATGGTTGATTTGCTATAAACATATATGAGTGTGTTTGTATCAATGTTTGTGTGATAAGTTGTTGATTTGTTGATTTGTGAGTATATTTGTAATAATGATTTTGTGGGGAATGGCTTGTTGGTGGAAAATTGACATAATTATATTATGTGATGATGATGTTGTGAGTGATTTTTATTGTGGAAGGATATGAGTTACATTATGTTTATGACATTGATGTGGTATCCTGTGTTTTGAGTAAGTTGCAATGTTAGAATAATGCAATAGAAATATTATATTGCGATTGATGTTGTTGTATTGGAGTTTGACCTGCCCTTCGTGGTATGGAGATTGACCTGCCCTTCGTGGTATGGAGTTTGACCTGCCCTTCGTGGTATGGAGTTTGACCTGCCCTTCGTGGTATGGAGTTTGACATGCCCTTCGTGGTATGGAGTTTGACATGCCCTTCGTGGTATGGAGATTGACCTGCCCTTCGTGGTATGGAGTTTGACTTGCCCTTCGTGGTATGGAGATTGACCTGCCCTTCGTGGTATGGAGTTTGACATGCCCTTCGTGGTATGGAGTTTGACCTGCCCTTCGTGGTATGGAGTTTGACCTGCCCTTCGTGGTATGGAATTTAGACCTGCCCTTCGTGGTATGGAGTTAGACCTGCCCTTCGTGGTATGGTTGTGACTTGCCTTTGTGGTATTGATTTGATTGGCCTTTGTGATATTGGGTTGTCGTAGGAGTATTGTATTGTTTTGGAAGTGTTGAATTATCTAAGTGAAACGTGATGATTATACCGATTGAATATGTGAACATTATGTGGTTTAGGTATTGACTGGTATATAAATGGTATATGTTTACTATGATTGATTTTAGATGATTGTATTGGTTTTTATACTTTAATGATATTACTCCATGTAATTCCACGCTACGGTCGCCGTAGTTGGTTCTTACTCCCTCTGTTTTTCCTTGTTTATGTGTTATATATGAGTTCAGGATGTTGCTGTTGCGTCGTGGATGTTTGCTGATGAGAGTATAGACTGGAGTAGTCATTTTTGTATTCCAAAATTGTATTTGTATAATGTATGTAATATGAGGAATATGTTGAAGTAACTATGTTGTATAAATGATCTCTTTCAAAAGATGTAATAAGAATTAGCATGATTACCTTTATCAGTGTAGAATGTGATGCAATGTTTTTGATGAAAATGTATTATTGATTATTTCCGCATTTTGAATTGGGAAACTTGACTAATATTTCCATTTAATAAAGTTTAAAAAAAATTTGGGTTATCAAAATCGGGTCGTTACATAATTAAGTTAAACAAAATATTGTATATTGTATAACACTTCAAATAGTACAAAACCGAGTGTTTCTTTATTATTTTTGTGTCATTATAAATTTCAAAGAAATGTTTAAATAACTCTTATATTATTTTATAACGAGCCAAATAATGAAGACGCATTGACTCTTATATTATTTGAATTCGTCTACACAATATACAATATTTTGTTTAATTAATTACACACATCATACGTTTTTTGTTTAAAATATTACACTTTTATATCATGCAGGAGTAGTCAGTGTAACATATGTACAAAATTAGGGGTGGTTTGTATAATGACAAAAAAGTGAAGGGTAATTTGTGTAATTTCACTAAAACTCAGGGGATGTGAGTGTAATTTACTCTTTAGTTTATGGTGTGGAAATAATTATTCGAATTTGACATGGAAAAATTATAGATGCAAAAAAGAGAAAAACTTGGCCATATATGATTTGGGTTGGGTCCTATTCACCAAACCTTGTACCCAACCAGAAAAAAATGAAAGTTATTAATCGGATATTACTCCTCTAGATTCCTTTCCAACGATGAGGAAGCCAATTTACACAATACAAATATAGAATTCATGTTCATGTCATAATATTGTTTACCTAAATATTACATGCAAAATCTTTGGATTCCCAACTGGAATAAACATTATCATATCTATAAACAAAAGGTAAAGTTGTTCACGTTTCAATTTTTTATTTTTACACTCTTTATTAACCAAATATAAATTGTTTTACCACGGAGTTATCTTTTGGAATTTATTGGAAAAATTATGGATGCAAAAGTGAAAAAAATATCTCCATAATATCTATAAATAAGGTGTAAAGCTATTAGTATTTCACTTGTTTCAATTTATATACTCTTGTTTATAATCATGATTTGTTTTTCATTTAGTAAGATTAATTGTGAGACTACATGACAAAATTTATAATATAGACAATAAGAAGTGTAAGGATTACCTCACTGCCACACATGTGTGGTAAAATTAGGAGTGATCATAATCAGTCATAAACCAACCAATCAATGAGTCTTTCATTCAGTAAGTAAGTACATCAATAAGTTAGTTAGTAAGTCAGTCAGTAAGTTATTCAGTAAGCTAGTAAGTCAGTCGGTAAGTTAGTAAGTAAGTAAGTTATTAAGTCAGTCAATAAGTGAGATAGTAAGTCAGTCAGTTAATGAGCAAATAATTCAATTAGTCAGTAAGTCCATAAGTAAGTCAGTTAGTAAATGAAGAAGTCAGTTAGTAAGTTATACAGTAAGCCATTAAGTCATTCTTTAAGTATGTCAGTAAGTCAGTCACACAGTAAGTGAGCTAGTAAGTCAGTCAGAAAATATCTTAGTCAGTCAGTAAATCAGTCAATAAGTTTGTCATTCAGTAAGTAAGTACATCAATAAATTAGTTAGTAAGTCAGTCAATAAGTTATTGAGTAAGTCAGTCATTAAAAAAATAAATAAGTTAGTAATTTAGTTATTAAGTCAGTCAATAAGTGAACTACTAAGTAAGTCAGTTAGTGAACAAATAATTTAGTTAGTAAGTTAGCCAGTCAGTAAGTCCATAATTAGTTCAGTTACTGACTGACTTACTGATTGACTTACAGACTTACTGACTTACTAACTGAATTACTAAGTTACTGACTTACTGACATAATGACTTACTAAGTTACTGACTGACTAAGTTAGTGACAAACGGACTGACTTACTGACTGACTAAGTTAGTGACTGACTAAGTTACTTATTGACTTACTTACTGACTGACTTACTAACTTACTAAGTTACTGACTGACTAAGTTACTAACTGACTAAGTTACTAACTGACTTATTGACTGACTTACTTACTACCTCACTGACTTACTGACTAACTAAGTTACTGACTGACTTACTAACTGACTTAATGACTGACTTACTGACATACTAACTGACTTAATGATTGACTTACTAACTAACTTACTGACTGACTTACTGACTGACTTATTGACTAACTTACTGACTGACTTACTGACTGACTTACTGACAAACTTACTGACTGACTTACTGTGACTTACTGACTGACTTAAAACCAATTTTTATTAGAAAATAGAATACTAATGCCTTAAGAAATGAAAAAAGGTTGTTCATTTATTAGTACTTGAAAAATCAATTTTTATAAGAAAATGGTATACTAATGTTTTACCAAATGAAAATGGTTGTTTTCTTATTAGGTCTTGAAAATCAATTTTTACTAGAATCTGGTATACTAATGCTTTCACAAATGAAAATGGTTGTTAGTTTTTAGGACTTTAAATATCAATTTTTATTAAAAAATGATATACTAATGCCTTAGCAAATGAAAATGGATTTTTTTTATTAGGACTTGAAAAATCAATTTTTACTAGAAAATTGTATATTAATGCCTTAGGAAATGAAAATGTAAGTTTTTTATTAGGACTTGAAAATGGTATATTAATGCATTAGCAAATGAAAAATATTGTTTTTTTTATTAGGACTTGAAAATAAATTTTGATTAGAAAATGGTATATTAATGCCTATCAAATGAAAATGTTATTAGGACTTTGAAAATTCAATTTTTATTAGAAAATGGTATACTAGTTCCTTAGCGAATGAAAATGGTTTTTTTTATTAGAACTTGAAAAATAAATTTTTATTATAAAATGGTATAGTAATGCCTTAGCAGATGAAAATGATTTTTTTTATTAGGACTTGAAAATTCAATTTTTATTAGAAAATGGTGTATTGATGCCTTATCAAATGAAAATTGTTGTTTTTTAATTAGGACTTGAAAAATCAATTTTTATTAGAAAGTGGTATACTAATGCTTTAGCAAATGAAAATGGTTGTCTTTTTATTAGAAGTTGAAAAATCAAGTTTCACTAGCAATTGGTATACTATACTGCCTTCACAAATGAAAATGGTTGTTATTTTATTAGGACTTTAAGTATCAATTTTTATTAGAAAAAGATATACTAATGCATAAGCAAATGAAAATTGAATTTTTTATTAGGACTTGAAAATCAAATTTTATTAGAAAATTGTATATTAATTCCTTAGGAAATGAAAATGATTGTTTTTAATTATGACATGAAAAATAAATTTTTATTAGAAAATGCTACACTAATGCCTTAGCAAATGAAAATGGTTGTTTTTTATTAGGACTTGAAAAATCATTTTTTATTAGAAAATGGTGTATTGATGCCTTATCTAATGAAAATGTTTGTTTTTTGTAGGACTTGAAAAATCAATTTTTATTAGAAAATGGTATACTAATGCCTTAGCAAATGAAAATGGTTGTCTTTTTATTAGGAGTTGAAAAATCAATTTTTACTAGAAATTGTTATACTAATGCCTTCACAAATAAAAATGGACTTTTCTTATTAGGACTTGAAAAATCAATTATTTTTAGAAAATTGTATATTAATGCTTTAGGAAATGAAAATGGTTGTTTTTATTTATTAGGACTTGAAAAATATAATTTTATTTGGAAATGGTACACTAATCCCTTAGCAAATGAAAAAAGTTGTTTTATTATTAGTACTTAAAAAATCAATTTTTATTAGAAAATGATATATTAATGCATTAGCAAATGAAAATACTTGTTTTTTTTATTAGGACTTGAAAAATAATTTTTTATTAGAAAATGGTATGTTAATGCATTAGCAAATGAAAATGGTTGTTTTTTTATTAGGACGTCAAAAATCAATTTTTATTGGAAAATGGTATACTAACGCCTTAACAAATGAAAAATGTTGTTTTTTATTAGGACTTGAAAATTTAGTTTTTATTGGAAAATTATATATTAATGCTTTAGAAAATAAAAATTATTGCTTTTTTATTTGTACTTGAAAAATCAATTTTATTAGAAAATGGTATACTAATGCCTTAGAAAATGAAAATGGTTGTTTTTTTATTAGGACTTGAAAAATCAATTTTTATTAGGAAATGGTATACTAATGCCTTAGCAAATGAAAAGGATTGTTTTTTTATTAATGCTTGAAAAATTAATTTTTATTAGAAAATGATATATTAATGCACTAGCAAATGAAAATCCTTGTTTTCTTATTATGACTTGAAAAATAATTTTTTATTAGAAAATGGTATATTAATGCATTAGCAAATGAAAATGGTTGTTTTTTTATTAGGACTTGAAAAAATCAATTTTTATTAGAAAATGGTATACTAATGCCTTAGCAAATGAAAATGTTTTTTTTATTAGGATTTTGAAAAATCATTTTTTATTAGGAAATGATATATTAATGTCTAGCAAATGAAAATGGTTGTTTTTTTAATTAGGACTTGAAAAATAATTTTTTATTATAAAATTGTATACTAATGTCTTTGCAAATGAAAATAGTTGCTTTTTTATTAGGACTTGAAGAATCAATTATTATTAGAAAATTGTATACTAATGCCTTAGAAAATGAAAATTTTGTTTTTTTATTAGTACTTGAAAAATCAATTTTTAATAGAAACTTTAACGCCCCGAAAAATACACCTTAATTTTAATGCGGAAAAATGGGTAAAAAAAATTTTGAATTGGTGATGTAAAAATATTGTTTCCTTTTCGGAACATCACCTTAAGTAACATACTATGCTGAAATCACTAACTATTACCTAACGGTAACTGGAATGATACAATACTTCCCTGGAATTTACTTCATCATTAAACAGTTAGTATTTATACAAAATATCTATTCATGGCGGAACATACACATCGCCCAACTAACATATCAAAATGTTATACTGTACAGCACTCCCAAAACATGCACAACAAAAAGAACAGCAAACCCAGAGCTCAACGGCTAGATATCGCACTGCTAGGAGTGCTAGAACACTCATTGGGATCCTCCTCTGTGCCAGAGTCAGATGAGAGTTCTATCACCTCGAGGAAACTCTCTATGTTCACCAGCTCTATCACTCCATCCTCGTTAGCATCCGCCTCAGCCTCTATCTCAGTTGACTCATCCTCCATCGGCTCCGACGAGGAGCTTGGAGGGTTGGGAAAGGTTCTCCTACCCGTGGTCTCTGGTGGCATGGACCTCCTCACCGCTCGCCTGTATGTTGGGGCATCCAAGCAGTCATGCCAAGTCCTCTTTCGCGTCGATGGCCCTGCCTCGGCCGTTCGCGGAAAGTCGTGTCGTGAGCCTCCGGTGCAACTAGAGGCTCCCTTGGTGGGAGAGTGAAAGAAGCTTCAAGGTAGGAATGATGTTGCGGTAGCCACATAGAAGTTCCGCGGCACACTAGCTCCAGCTCCAGGCCGCAAAGGCCTGTGTATGTATAGCGATCTCCCTAAATTTCTCATGCCCCCGTCTGGGACATGGGAAGTGGTATCTCCGTATACGCGTAGAGTTCCCGTCCATCTGTCCAAATTATAAACAAGTACAAGAATAGACAAGTAGAGAGAGTAAGACATCTAATGAACAAAATTCATTGACGGCGTGGACTTACTCTGAATAGAACACTCAGACAAAAATATACTTTTCATAACATGCAATTCAATCATCTGACAAATCACATAATAATATACAGTCATCGTACAATATAAATATATCGTCGTAATTAATATATCATGGATCTCACATGCACAATACTAAAGAGGAATAATGATTATATCTCAAGTATAAAAATAAACGTTCGTGCAATGCAATGTATAAATGATATGTCATTTCATCCACCTTACACTTATCCACCCAAATAGCCTATTCGGAAACAACCGAGAGTACATGTCCCATACCAAGCCGATTGTACGCACCAAAATAAAATAACATCCTCACAAGGATGAATGATCGATCTGTTCCAAAGGAACTGTCCATAACAGGACGGTGTCGTAGCAACGCTTTCTGGGCATCCCTCTCATCGATCACGATTGCAAACGAGGGGTCGTCAGAGATTGTCTAGTTTGCGTTGTGAGAACTGTCCGATCCAACAGTATATCCTCTCCTAGGAATACAAGGGACTCGTCTCACCTAGACTCTCCCTCAAGGCTTTGTTGACGAACCACCGTCAAGAAAAGTCGTCCTCCTTACATCTCAGTGCTCATACGTCATCATGTAATGTTTCCTCTCCACTACTTCGTTATTCATAATGCACATGCTCTCTAACCGAAGTTAGAAAAATCCGAACTCTTAATCATTCTTTTATATAATCGGCTCATCTTAAGACATCTCCTAAAGGATGTTCGTTCCAAAAGGAATGCTTCTTATGGGACCCGATTTTTGCTTTATCATTCAATAAGGATTCACACTCCTACCACTATGATCCGTCGCTGAATATCCTGGATGGTCACCCGACCAAGCCTCTTACGGTCAGACGACCTCGCTGTATAATAGCAGGTGTTCCTTGATAGGTCTTGCCCCAAGTCACGACGCCATGGTCGGACACTTGTCCTTAACAAGGTAAAAGTACATTCATAATTATATCCTCACCACTACGACCGTTGTTGAATCCCGGAGCCGCCATATGGCTTTATCTCAACGGGTCGACAACATCGCTCCGCGACATCATCGGAGTCCTTTTTCCAACGCTCGTCACATCATGATAATCAAATGCAATCTTAACAAATAGTCAACAATCTCAACTCCTACGAAGGCACAAATTCATTCATCCTCGCCACTACAAACCATTGTTGAATCCCGGAGCCAGCATATGGCTTAATCTCAACGGGTGAACAACCTCGCTACATGGCATCATCGGATTTCCATGACACAACGCCCATTCCATTCCAATAATCTCAGAATAATCCAATACATTCATAGCAAGTAATTCAATCCATCTTATAACAATCGATAAGAACATAATAAGTAATCCAATCGAACTCTAACCACGACATTTGGTTTTTGCGGTTGCGTGGCTCCTTACTTTGAGTCACAATCTTGTTTATATAGAAAACATATCATACATTCAATTAGGATCAATGTGTAAGCCATAAAACACTCAAAAACAATTCAAAACATTGCTTGGATCACGCCCAAGCGCGGAACTGTCGCTCAAGTGCCCAACGCAGAAAAAAATGGGCATCTTGGTGCTATGTAGCTCGCCCAGGCAAGGGGGAGCTCGCCCCGGGCGAGGCCAAGCTCGCTCAAACGAGCCTGGGACGCCCAGGCGAGGATGGTCCAAAACCGGGACCATCCTGGCCTCTTCCGGGCTTCCGAAACGCGACTGTTTTGCCATTTTTCGATCCCTGCACCCAGAAAATTTCCACACAACATTCTAATATCAATTTTTATATTATCACACACTATATCACATCAATATACATCATCATATCGAGATCTATGATCATTCAATACGAAAAATCGCATAGTTTTACGGGTTTCTTAAAACCCAAGATAACTCCAAACTTTTGAGATAGTTTGGAGATCTGGGTGCCATATTCGGACACCACTATGTTGCGATGTGTTCTCTCTCATCTTAGTGTGTTGGGTCATTAGGTTCTCTGTTTGCAGGTGAGCTTACTTGATCTGTTCTCTCGAACTCTTCATTATGCCAAAATAACGTTAATTAGTTAAATGACGATAATTATTATACTTACGAAATAACTTTTTACGCGAAGATAAAACTTCCGATTTAAAATGAATTTAATTGCTTTCGTCCATCCAATTCAAGATTGAATATCATTGAATCATCATTTGTCATCGAAAGTCTTACAATCAAATAATACTTTTTAAAGTAAAATTTTCAATAAAACTTATACCGAAATTATGTCGTAATCCGTGGATATACATCAGGCTAGTTCCCATGAAAGAGAGTTGGGTCATAAGGACACCATTAAATACCAAGTCTTTCCTTAGACAGAACCTTTCTAAACATGTATTCTCACTTCATTGCATTTTTCCGATAATTCATAAATCTTATTTTTTGTAAGTAAAACATTTTTACTAAAACTAACCTTTTTAAAATTAGATCATTAAGCTAGACTTATCCTTTTTAAAGTAAGTCAATTAAACAAAATCAATATTTTTAAATCAATACTTTTTAAGTAAATCTTACCATTTTAAAGTAAGTTCACTTAACTAAGATTCAACATTTTTAAATCATTTTACCATCTAAGACTTCATAACACTTTAAGTTTATAAAGTCAAGACTTTTAGGTAACTCTCATTATTTCAAGTATACTACTAAAACAAATTTTCATGAACATCTTAACACCTCCTAATTTTTTAGGAAAAAACCTCAATGGTTAGTAAGTGTTATTTTCATAGTCATGAAAAAGAATGACTCTTAATTTAATATTTTACACTAAACATCTTTTAGTTATTCTTACCACTTTAAAGTAAGTCAACTAAAATAAATACAACAATTTTTTATGAACATCTTAACACCTCCTAATATTTTAGGAAAAACCTCAAGGGTTAGTAAGTGTTATTTTCATAATCATGAAAATAAATCCTAAGGTAAGACTTTCTACTACTTTAATATCTAAAACTTCATAACACTTTAAGTTTATGAAGTCAAGACTTTAATAAATCATCTTTTATCCCAAATCATTATTTTAACTTGGGAATCAAAGGGTAAAATATGTTAAACCACTTTTAAAACATAATACTTTCTAAAAATGAAATATTTTCAACAACTCATCAACATCATAAACTTTCAAGAATAAAATACAAACTTTTTCCTAAGCACATTAAAGGTTCCTTTGATGTTAAAATCATCACCTTTAAACATATTCAAATACTAACAATAATTTATAATATTTCCAAATAAATAACTCATCTAACCTTGTCCAAAGATATAGTTTTTCCATCTAAGAACAAAGAAGAAATTTCAAGATTTACAAAAGTCAAAAACTACATAAAGGTTCATATGATTTTATTATCACCCCCTTTAGTTATGCTTTCATAAAATACTTAAAGAACAAAATATAAACTCTACTTTATGAACAAAATAATAAAAGCTCATAACTTTCTATGAAGTATGAGAAGAAGATAAAATAAAAGACTACCTTAGTTTTGTATAAGAAATTTTTTGTAAAAATGAGAGAATAGGGTGAGGTATTTATAGGAGAGTCTCACCCTCATCAAATCTGAAAATTTAATGCAAAGTAAGTAGTTTTAGACAAGCATAGGTGATGTGTCTAATGGTGGTGGAGTGAGAGGATTTGTTGAGTGATTTAGGGGTTTTTAGAAGCTTTTGCATTACTTGTGTAACAAGTAAGTGGCTCATGAAATGATAACTTCCAACTTTATTGATATGATGTAATTTCCCAATAAACGTCGTGTCCGAACATCTTCAGATAATTTCGTCCGGAAATATACAATCTCCCGATTTTGGTTTACGGTTAGAACTTCGAAACACATAATTTGGAGTGAAAATATTTAGAAATGCGTTCTGAATGAACTTGATGTCTATCTTGACTCGAAATAATATTTCGAAGCCAATGGCCAATCGGAATTTGATTCCGAGTTACGGAACTCAAAAACACGTTATTGGGCCGAATTCGGGCTATTTGGGCCCGACGACGGTACAAAAATATTTCGTCACATAAAATTACGAAAATTTACCACAAAATAGGAAATCACAAAAAAAGACTAATATTCAACTATGGCTTAGCCTAAATCCACACTGATTAATTTCTACAATTAATCGTTGATAAAATAAATAATTAATAAAAACTCATAAAAAATCATAATTCCAAATCAGAAAAATCGTGGTGTTACAGAAACTGGTATACTAATGCCTTAGCAAATTAAATTGGTTGCATTTTTATTAGGACTTGAAAAATCAATTTTATTAGAAAATGGTGTATTAATGCCTTATCAAATGAAAATGGTTGTTTTTTTTATTTGGACTTGAAAAAACAATTTTTATTAGAAAATGGTATACTAATGCCTTATCAAATGAAAATTGTTGTATTTTTTATTGGGACTTGAAAAATCAATTTTTATGAGGAAAAATGTATATTAATGCCTTAGCAAATGAAAATTGTTGTTTTTTATTCGGATTTTGAAAAATCAATTTTAATTTGAAAATGGTATATTAATGCATTAGCAAATGAAAATGCCTGTTTTTTTATTAGGACTTGAAAAATAATTTTTTTATTATAAAATGGTATATTAATGCATTAGCAAATGAAAATGGTTGCTTTTTTATTAGGACTTAAAAAATCAATTTTTATTAGAAAATGATATACTAATGTCTTAACAAATGAAAATGGTTTTTTTATTTGGATTTTGAAAAATCAATTTTTATTAGAAAATGGTATATTAATGCCTAGCAAATGAAAATAGTTGTTTTTTTTAATTAGGACTTGAAAAATAAATTTTTATTATAAAATTGTATATTAATACCTTAACAAATGAAAATGGTTGCTTTTTTATTAGGACTTGAACATTTTATTTTTATTTGAAAATGGAGTACTAATGCCTTATCAAATGGAAATGGTTTTTTTTTATTAGGACTTGAAAAATCAATTTTTATTAGAAAATGACATATTAATGTCTTAGCAAATGAAAATGGTTGTATTTTTATTAGGACTTGAAAAATAACTTTTTGTTAGAAAATGGTGTATTAATGCCGTATCAAATGAAAATGGTTTTTTTTTACTTGGACTTGAAAAATAAATTTTTATTAGAAAATGGTATACTAATGCCTTAGCAAATGAAAATGGTTGTATTTTTTATTAGGACTAGAAAAATCAATTTTTATCAGAAAATGGTATACTAATGCCTTAGCGAATGAAAATGGATTATTTTATTAGGACTTGAAAAATCAATTTTTATTAGATAATGATATACTAATGCCTTAGCTAATGAAAATGGTTGTTTTTTTATTATGCCTTGAAAAATCAATTTTAATTAGAAAAGTGCGTACTAATGCCTTAGCATATGAAAATGGTTGTATTTTTAGTAGGACTTGAAAAATTAATTTTTATTAGAAAATGACATACTAATGCCTTAGAAACTTAAAATGGTTGTATATGTTTTAGGACTAGAAAAATATTTTTTTATTAGAAAATTGTATGCTAATGCCTTAACAAATGAAAATGATTGTTTTTTTAATAGGACGTTAAAAATCAAATTTTATTAGAAAATGGTTTAATAATTTCTTAGCAAATGAAAATGATTATTATTTTATTAGGACTTGAAAAATCAATTTTCAATAGAAAATGGTATATTAATGTCTTAGCAAATTAAAATGGTTGTTTTTTATTAGGACTTCAAAAATAAATTTTCATTTGAAAATGGTTTATTAATGCATTTGCAAATAAAAGTGAATGTTTTTTATTAGCACTTGAAAAATCAATGTTTTGGATAAAATGGTGTATTAATGCTTTAGCAAATGAAAATTGTTTTTTTATTAGAACTTTGAAAAATCAATTTTTATTAGAAAATAGAATATTAATGGCTTTGTAAATGAAAATGGTTGTTTTTTATTAGGACTTAAAAAATCAATTTTTATTTGAAATTGGTATACTAATGCCTTAGCAAATGAAAATGATTGTTTTTTTATTAGGACTTGAAAAATCAAATTTTATTAGGAAATGGTACACTAATCCCTTAGCAAATGAAAATGTTTGTTTTTTTATTAGTGCTTGAAAAATCAATTTTTATTAGAAAATGGTATATTAATGCATTAGCAAATGAAAATGCTTGTTTTTTTATCAAGACTTGAAAAATAATTTTTTATTAAAAAATGGTACATTAATGCATTAGCAAACGAAAATGATTGCTTTTTTATTAGGACTTGAAATCTCAATTTTTATAAGAAAATTGTATACTAATGCCTTAGCAAATCAAAATAGTTTTTTATTAGGACTTGAAAAATCAATTTTTATTAGAAAATTGTATATTAATGCCTAGCAAATGAAAATTGTTGTTTTTTACTAGGACTTGAAATATCAATTTTTATAAGATAATGGTATACTAATGCCTTAGCAAATGAAAATGGTTGCTATTTTATTTGTACTTGAAAAATCTATTTTTATTAGAAAATGGTGTACTAATGCCTTATCAAATGAAAATGGTTGTTTTTTTATTAGGTCTTGAAAAATCAATTTTTATAAGAAAATGGTATATTAATGCCTTAAAAAATAAAAATGGTTGTATTTTTATTATGACTTGAAAAATCAATTTTTATCAGAAAAATGTATATTAATGCCTTAGTAGTTGAAAAATGTTGTTATTTTATTACGACTTTGAAAATTCGATTTTTATTAGGAAAAAGGTATGATAATGCCTTCGCAACTTAAAATGGTTGTATATTTATTAGGACTAGAAAAATAATTTTTTATTAGAAAATTGTATGCTAATGCCTTTGCAAATGAAAGTGATTTTTTTTAATAGGACTTGAAAAATCAATTTTTATTAGAAAATGGTATACTAATTTCTTAGCAAATTAAAATTATTGTTATTTTATTAGGACTTGAAAAATCAATTTTCATTAGAAAATTTTATATTAATGTCTAAGCGAATTAAAATGGTTGTTTTTTATTAGTACTTGAAAAATAAATTTTCATTAGATAGTGGTGTATTATTGCCTTAGCAAATGAAAATGGTTATTTTTTTATTTCGACATGTAAAATCAATTTTTATGAGAAAATGGTGTATTAATGCTTTAGCAAATGAAAATGAGTTTTTTATTAGGACTTTGAGGAATCAATTTTTATTATTAGGACATTGAAAATTCAATTTTTATTAAAAATGGTGTACCAATGCCTTAGCAAATTAAAATGGTTGCTTTTTTATAAGGACTTGAAAAATAAATTTTTATTATAAAATGATATATTAACGAGCAAATGAAAATGGTTGTTTTTTATTAGAACTTGAAAATTTAGTTTTTATTGGAAAATTTTATATTAATGCTTTTGAAAATAAAAATGATTATTATTTATTTGTACTTGAAAAATCAATTTTTATTATAAAATTGTAAACTAATTTCTTTTAGTTGAAAATGGTATATTTATGCATTAGCAAATGAAAATGATTGCTTTTTTTATTAGGACTTAAAAAATCAATTTTTATTATAGAATTGTATACTAATGCCTTAGGAAATTGAAAATGGTTGTTTTTTTATTAGGACTTGAAAAATCAATTTTTTATAGAAAATGGTATACTAATTTCTTAGCAAATGAAAATGATTGTTATTTTATTAGGACTTGATTAATCAATTTTCATTAGAAAATGGTATACTAATGCCATAGAAAATGAAAATGGTTGCTATTTTATTAAGACTTGAAAAATCAATTTTTATTAGGAAATGGTACACAAATCCCTTAGCAAACGAAAATGGTTGTTTTTTATCTGTGCATGAAAAATCAATTTTTATTAGAAAATGGTATATTAGTGCATTAACCAATGAAAATGCTTGTTTTTTTATTAGGACTTGAAAAATAATTTTTTATTTGAAAATGGTATATTAATGCATTAGAAATGAAAATGGTTGCTTTTTTATTAGGACTTGTAAAATCAATTTTTAATAGAAAATGGTATACTAATGCCTTAGCAAATGAAAATGGTTTTTTTATTAGGACTTAAAAGATCAATTTTTATTAGAAAATTATATATTAATGCCTAGCAAATTTAAATTGTTGTTTTTATTAGGACTTGCAAATCTATTTTTATTAGATAATGGTATACTAATGCGTGAAAGTGTTTGGTTTTTTATTAGGACTTGAAAAATCTATTTTTATTAGAAAATGGTGTACTAATGTCTTATCAAATGAAAATGGTTGTTTTTTATTAGAACATGAAAAATCAATTTTTATTAGAAAATGGTATACTAATGCCTTAACAAATGCAAATTGTAGCTTTTTTATTAGGACTTGAAAAATAAATTTTTAGTATAAAATGTTATACTAATGCCTTAGCAAATGAAAATGGTTGTTTTTTTAATTAGGACTTGAAAATTTAATTTTTATTGGAAAATGGTATATTAATACCTTATAAAATGAAAATAATTGTATTTTTATTAGTAATTGAAAAATCAAATTATATTAGAAAATTGTATATTAATGCCTTAGCAAATGAAAATGGATTTTTTATTAGGACTTGAAAAATCAATTTTTATTATTAGGACTTTGAAAATTCAATTTTTATATGAAAATGGTATACTAATGCCTTAGCAAATGAAAATGATTGCTTTTTTTATTAGGACTTGAAAAATCAATTTTTATTAGAAAATGGTATATTAATGCATTAACAAATGAAAATGATTGTTCTTTTATTAGGACTTGAAAAATAATTTTTTATTAGAAAATGGTATATTAATGCACTACCAAATGAAAATGGTTGTTTTTTATTAGAATTTGAAAAATTAATTTTTATTAGTAAATGGTATATTAATGACTAGCAAATGAAAATTATTGTTTTTTATTAAGACTTTGAAAAATCAATTTTTATTATAAAATGGTATATTATTGCCTTGCAAAAGAAAATGGTTGTTTTTTTATTAGGACTTCCAAAATCAATTTTTATTAGAAAATGATATACTAATGCCTTAGCAAATGCAAATGGTTGCTTTTTTATTAGGACATGAAAAATCTATTTTTATTTGAAAATTTTATTTTTTTTATTAAGACTTGAAAAGTCAAATTTTATTAGAAATTGACATACTAATGCCTTAGCGAATGAAAATGGTTGTATTTTTATTATGACTTGAAAAATCAATTTTTATAAGAAAATTGTGTATTAATGTCTTATCAAATGAAAATCATTATTTTTTTATTTGAACTTGAAAAATCATTTTTTATTTAGAAATGATATACTAATGCCTTACCAAATGAAAAATGTTGTTTTTTTATTACGACTTTGAAAAATCAATTTTTATTAGAAAATGAAAATAATTGTTTTTTTATTAGGACTTGAAAAATAAATTTTTATTCCAAAATTGTATACTAATAATGCCTTAGGAATTAAAAAGGTTGTTTTTTTGAATAGGACTCAAAAAATCAATTTTTATTAAAAAAATGGTATATTAATGCCTTTGCGAATGAAATGGTTTTTTATAAATTCGGACTTTGAAAAATCCATTTTTTATTACTACTAGAAAAATCTATATTATTAGAAAATAGTATACTAATGCATTAGGAATTGAAAATGGTTGTACATTTATTAGGACTTGAAAAATCAATTTTTATTTGAAAATGGTATACTAATGCATTAATAATTGAAAATGGTTGTACATTTATTAGGACTTGAAAATGGTTGTACATTTTTAGAAAATGATATATTAATTCCTAAACAAATGAAAATGGTTGTTCTTTTATTAATACTTAAAAAATCAATTTATATTAGAAAATGTAATATTAATGCCTTAGCAAATGAAAATGGTTGTTTTCTTATTAGGACTTCAAAAATTCAATTTTTATTACAAAATTGTATACTAATGCCTTAACAAATGAAAATGCTTGTTTTTTTTGTTAGTGATTGAAAAATAAATTTTTATTATAAAACGGTATACTAATGCCTTAGGAAATTAAAAAATGATTGTTTTTTTATTTGGACTTGAAAAATAATTTTTTATTATAAAATGGTATATTAATGCATTAGCAAATGAAAATGGTTGCTTTTTTATTAGGACATGAAAAAACAATTTTTATTATAATATGGTATACTAATGGCTTAGGAAATGAAAATGTTTGTTTTTTTATTAGGACTTAAAAAATAAATTTTTATTATAAAATGATATACTAATGTCTTAGGAAACTGAAAATTGTTGTTTTTTATTAGGACTTGAAAAATCAATTTTTATTATAAAATGGTATATTAATGTCTAGCAAATGAAAATGATTATTTTTTTATTAGGACTTCAAAAATCAATATTTATTAGAAAAATGTACATTAATGACTTATCAAATGAAAATGGTAGATTTTTTATTAGGACTTAAAAAAATAAATTATTATTATAAAATGGTATATTAATGCCTTGGCAAATGAAAATGATTGTTTTGTTAATAAGATTTGAAATTTTAATTTTTATTAGAAAATGGTATATTAATGACTTAGCAAATGAAAAATGTTGTTTTTATATTAGAAATTTTAAAAATCAATTTTTAATAGAAAATGGTATATTAATGCATTAACAAATGAAAATGATTGTTAGTTTATTAGGACTTGAAAATAAATTTTTAATCGAAAATTGTATATTAATGGCTAGCAAATGAAAATTGTTGATTTTTCATTAGGACTTTGAATAATCAATTTTTATTAGAAAATGCTACATTATTGCCTTAGCAAATGAAAATTGTTGTACATTTATTAGGACATGAAAAATCAATTTTTATTAGAAAATGGTATATTAGTGCCTTAACAAATGAAAATAGTTGTTTTTTTTTTATTATGACTTGAAAAATCAATTTTTTTTAGAAAATTGCATACTAATGCCTTAGCAAATGAAAATTGTTGTATTTTTATTAGGACTTGAAAAATCAATTTTTATTAGAAAATTGTGTATTAATGTCTTATCAAATGAAAATTGTTGTTTTTTATTAGGACTTGAAAAATCAATTTTTATTAGAAAATGATATCCTTAGTGCCTTAGCAAATGAAAATGGTTGTATTTTTATTAGGACTTGAAAAATCAATTTTTTTAGAAAATGATATATTAATGCATTAGCAAATTTAAATGGTTGTTTTTTTATTAGTGCTTGAAAAATTAATTTTTTTATTAGAAAATAGTATATTAATCCATTAACAAATGAAAATGTTTGTTTTTTTATTATGACTTGAAAAATATTTTTTATTTGAAAATTATATATTAATGCATTAGGAAATAAAAATTGTTGTTTTTTTATTAGGACTTGAAAAAAAAAATTATTAGAAAATGGTATAGCAAATGAAAATTATTTTTTTTCATTAAGACTTGAAAAATTAATTTTTATTTGAAAATGGTATATTAATGGCTAGCAAAATTAAAATTGTTTTTTATTAAGTCTTTGAAAAATCAATTTTTATTAGAAAATGATATATTAATATCTAGCAAATGAAAATGATTGTTTTTTTATTAGTATTTAAAAAATCAATTTTTATTAAAAAATGTTATACTAATAACTTAGCAAATGAAAATTGTTGCTTTTTTATTTGGACTTGAAACCAGATGATAAGGTAGATGATGGTACTTCTCAAAAGCTGGAATAATAAGTAACGAAGATGAAGCCTAAACAAATATATCAATCAATTTTTCTTTTACACTTAACAACCATAAATTATTTTAATTTCTTAATTAACTTTTGCTAATCACTTAATGTTAAGTTAATAACAATAAAAAATTATAAGTCTAAAATTTTATTTTATGTCAATATTATTTATAAACCGCCATTAAAAAAGCATAAGGTTGCTTAATCTCTAAACATGTTTTCATATCATAGTCAATCATATTAAATTTTCCAAAGATGGAAAAAATGGAATTAAAATACAGTCAAAATTAGAAGAGGTGCAAAACCAATAATAAACAAAATTTGAAGACAACTCAATCTCCTTGAAAATGAAAGGTTCGAGCAACATGTAAAAAAACTCAACTAACCAAAATATCCATGAGTTTCAAAGTCAAATGATAACACTAGAAAGATTCAAAAGATGGTAACCGAATATAACATTAATATGTCGGAAGCATTTGTCGAGCCATTTAGCATAACATCTATGCTTTGAGGCGTCCAAAGAACTTTTGCTTCTCTTCTGTTGTCTGGAAACGACCATGACCAAACTTTGAAGATGTGTCAATAAACTTGAGTTTGATCTCCTCAAGTGCAAGGCGAGAAGTTTGCTTAAGCAAGGATTGGCGCAATGTGATAACCCTTTTCTTAGGACCAACACAACCACCCTTCACCATCAGATAATCGTCCTTCACAATACCATAGTGAGGGAACCCACCCATTGGTGTAATGTCTTTCTCAGTCCTGCCACAAAGAAGCAACTTCGATTAGATAGAAAAAGATACCAAAAATAGAGTGACCATAATACATCAGCAAGTCACTCACCTATCGAAATCGGTAACAGCATCATGAGACTCTTGTCCGGCTTTTCCAAGCCTGTAAACCTTCTTGTTCAACTCAGTTCTGTGGTGGTATCCATTCTGACCAGCCCTAGCAACAGTAAAGGAAACTCTAGCAGGATGCCAGGCACCAATACAAGCCACCTTCCTCAAACCCCTGTGAGTCTTGCGGGGAAGACGGGTAACACCCCAACGGGTGACCACACCTTCATAACCCTTACCTTTGGTCACTCCAATGAGGTCAATCATCTCATCCTTCTGGAACACAGCATCGATGGGAACCTGTTTCTCAAAGAAACTGTATGCAAAGTCCACCTTCTGTGGAATAGTTCCACCGTTAACCTGAATCTCCATAATATGCGCTTTCTTCTGCTTCAAACCCTTCAACTTCCTGATCTGTCAGACAAAGGCAGGCACCCAGACAAATATGTTAGACGTATATCTCAAAAATAAGACTTGACAATAAGCCATGACTTTTTAACTTAGGACCACAAATACAATTTGGCATAGATATAAATAGATCAACACACAATTTGGCATAGATATAAAAATGATGTTATATAAAGACTACAAAAAACATTGGTTGCGTAAATAACCATAATAACAATTTGCCATTTCTTTCTCTACTTTCTTAAGAACAACCTGGCAACTGAAAGAGATCACATAATTTAACACAAACAAGAGTCAGAAATCTCGTGTGGAAGTGCCGCTCATTGCACCAAATTCTGGTTGCTGCGTTAGCACAGTAATTTCATCATTCTCATCACACACAGGTACAAATACTTGAGTTGAACTTAAACATATAGTATTAAGAGCACATATATATAATAATTAAACAAGGGAAATAAAATAAACAATGCAAACAATTTTACATGGTGTCAGTACCTGAGTGTGAGCCAGAACACGGACAACAGTGGCATATTTCTTGATTTTCTCAAGCTGTGCCTCAATATTTTTCTTCCCATCTTCAGATTCATACTGCTTTGAGTACTTTGTAAAGGCTTTCTTCTTGGACTTAGACCAGTTCTTGTAGAACCTACGCTTAATTTCCTCACTCAAATGCTGAGCCCACACAGTGTTTAATGTTCGAAGCCCACGGGGAGTTTTGACGTATCCAACAACCCCAACAATAACCATTGGAGGGGTCTCGATAATTGTAACAGGCTCACAAGTCTCCTTCTTATGAAGCTCTGACGTTAAAAACATATTAAAGAATTAGAAAACATAGGTCAATGTAACAGAATACATCTGAATCAGAACATATCCATATAGCTTAATTACATGTAAAGAAACACAACAGCACCGCCATTATCAAGTTCAGGTCATGAACTATAGTCCACCTCTATTAAAATCAGAGAATTCTATCAATTTATATGCAAAATTCAGTACTTATTTCACTGGTTATAACAGAGGCAACATTCTAGAGTCAACAATTAGGAAACCAAAGACCATTAATAAGCAAATAGTTATTTAAATTGCGTGGCACTCTTTCACAACCCAACATAAAAAACAATATATTGAAAAGGAGGCCACATCTATTTGAGTTAGCAAGATAAATAAAAATAAAATGAAAATGTGACATACTTGATCCAGGTTTCTCGACCTCTCTAACAATATGAGTCATACCAGCCTTGTAACCCAAGAAAGCAGTAAGCTTAGGTGGCTTAGTTTGGTCATCCTTGGGGAATGCCTTCACTGCAACATGAGTACTCATGTGTTATCACATTATTTTAGCAAAAAACACTACTTGCATGACAACCTCCATATTCAAATATGAAAAGTAAAAAACCAAACATAAGAATTAAAAACAATATATACCTTTTCCTCTGTGACGAGCAGCACGCTTCCTTGGGAGAAATCCAAGAGAACCGTGCCTTGGGTGTTCGAATTTCCTGTGAGACATCCTTCCCCTACTAAACAAATAATAATCACAATAACATAAATCACAAAACGCCTAATAATTCAAAAATGGATAATTAATATAATTTAGCTAACATGAGAAAGATAACCACTTAATTGAGTTGAATCAATAACACGTGATTAGCGAACCGTGAAACTTATAAACAGAGATGACAACAAAGAAGAAAGAAAATTACATTGAATTAGTTACAAAAAACAAATCATTATTTCATACTAAAAGAATTAAATGTAGAAAATGAGTATGATTTGAGAAGATTGAGATGGGGAGAACCTGAAGCGGCTACTGAAATGCGAAGCTCAGAGACAATGACTCAAAAACCCTAACTAATTTTTATTTATAGAACTGCCTAGCCCTTTTGCCTTTTTTATTTTATGGGCCCAAGCCTTTCCACTTTAACATGGGCCTTCTATTGTGATAGGACAAAAACAATATTAAAATCCGACCTGCCGGAATCGAACCAGCGACCTAAGGATTACTGAAATGTACCACTACAGTCCTCCGCTCTACCAACTGAGCTAAGGTCGGAACATGCTTTTCCATTTCCATATTAATTTTATTTTAAAACAAACAAATTAGTTATTCTATATGTTTGTTTCCTTGCCAACAAAAAGAATTTTGTGGTAAGGATAAGAAATCAATGAATAACAGTATACAAATGATATTCAAATACCATCCCAAGGAAAATTACATAACACAATTGGGATTATAAGCCTTCACTCAATGTCTTTGTTTCATTTTTCAATTATAAAATTTTCTCCCATCACAAATAAAAATGTTTTTCAGCCTTTACCCTGTAGGTTTTGTCTCTCACTATAAGGGTGATGCAGTAACAATACTTCATCTATGTGCGTACCCATTCGACCTAACTTGCATTTAACAATAAAATTCAATTTGATTAAGTTCTTGTATATGTAAAATTATAAAATTAGACATAGATATATTATAAAACTTATATATATATAAATATATGTTTCAAGAAGGTTCCTATCGGGTTCGTGTTGCGCGAAATACAACAGGTTTGGGAAAGGTGTCATTATTTTTAATCCCACTTAATTTGAATTCAAGTTCAGATTTTGAATTTTGGGTTTGAGGTTGATTAATTTCTCCCACTTAATTTGGAGTGGATATTTTTTTCTCCCATTTTGTATATGGCCATTTCTAAGATGCGAACTAGACCTGTCAAAATGGGTCGGGTATAGCGGGCCGACCCGCCAAGGCCCGAAAAGGTATAGGGCTTGGGTACTAAAGTTTGAGTATTTTAGTTAAACCGAGCTTTTTAGCCCGGCCTGACCGGGCCACAATAAATTCGGGCTCGGGTCGGGCTTACCCGTTCGGGTTCGGGCCATTGTCTACTCATTTTCTTCCCTCTCATTTGGCTTTTCTTACCTGTGCATTTTACATGATGTAATCGATTACAATATACTCGTAATCGATTACAACATATTAAAAGCATTAGTTTTTGCTGTTTTTTTAAACAGTGTAATCGATTACACAATCCTGGTAATCGATTACATGCTGATAAACTAATCAGACCTGTGCATTTTACATGATGTAATCGATTACAATATACTCGTAATCGATTACAACATATTAAAAACATCAGTTTTTTGCATTGGTGTAAATAATAAAATAATTCGGGCCGGCCCGCCGCAGCCCACAGTCCGCTTTGGGCGGGTTTGGACCTCATTTTTAGCAACATAAAATATAACCGGGCTTTTTAGTCCGGCCCGTTTTAGCCCGAATCAAAAGCGGGCTAGCCCAAACCCGTCCGGGTAGCCCGTTTTGACAGGTCTAATGCGAACTAATAATTAGTTCACATTGATGAGAACTAATACAGAGGTCGGTTTGAACCTTGTTAACTTTGGCCCGTATAGAAGCCGGTTTGGGCCTCACCGACTTCTATATGGAAGAAGTGTTTTCTGGAACCGACTTCTATATAGAGGTCGGTTTAAGCAATGTTAATATATACACTACATCACAAAACATATTATTTTTCAAGATTTTTGCTTTGTAAGTCATCAAATATGGTTTTAAGTGCAGGCTTACTCTTATATCATTTCATCCTTTTTATTGTAGATATAATGGCTGAAATCACCGGGAAAGAAAAAGGAATCATCGTAAATAAAATAACAAGACTTGCAGGCAATTTCAGTTGAAAGACAAAGCGGAAATCTTCAACAACAAAAATATGTTTTGTGAAAAACGTTAGGAGCGGGATTCGAATTCACTCCATGTTAATGTTAACATTGCCTAAACCGACTTTTATATATGTCAAATTTAATATAGCCCAAACCGACTTATGTATTAATTTGCATCCATGCGAACTAATTATTAGTTTGTATTTTATACATTCCCTTATATTTGAATAAAATTTGTAGGGTTTTTCAAATGGTGACAGAACTACCATAGTCAAAGAAACTAAAATTACTAGGAAATTTGTTTACATCATTTGGTGAGATATCACATATTCCATTCCTTTGCTCATTATCCAAACAGTTTGAATGGCGTTCTCGATTTCAGCATCCTCTACTCTTGTTTCTTTCAACTCCCAACGCTCCACCCTTCTTGTAGCAACTTCTTCATCTTCCACAAAACTATACTCGTTTTCATCGATTCAATTTCCTGTTCATACTCAACTTCTTCAGATTCCAATCTCCTCTTCATCGCGCCCTCGAATCCTTCCTCTGGTATTCTATTGTTGGATGGAAATCCGGCCTCGAACCTTCACACTTTTCGTTTTTTAATTAGAAAATAGTTATATTTTACAATTTCAATTATTCATACTTTTTTGTGTTGTGTGTTTAGGTTGTTGAAGCAAAGAAACAAAGCTTTTCCACGTTTGATGAATTGCTTGATAATGCTGACAAGCCTGTATTAGTTGACTTCTATGCTACATGGTTTGTTCCTTCTTCTTTTTTCTTTCACTTATATCATCAAATTTTAGCGATGAATGATGACACTTATCTGTATTAGATACCTCGGGGGTGTTTGGCACATCTGAATGTAAAACATAGCTGAAGGCCGAAAACTCAGCAAGTGAAAACTTATGATTAATAAGTGCTTCGTAAAATTAGTTGACCAACTGACTTATAAGTGTAAAATGATGTAAAAAAGCATATAAATCCCGATTTGTTTGGGATACATATATCCAATTGATATGTGGAAGCAAGAGTTATAAGGTTTTATAGGGGTTACATCCTTACAGGGGTACTCGTTACAAGCCCCTCAAGAATATTGTCAAACTCATACTTCATGTATACTTTTCAATACTCCTTACTATAACTTACTGTTTATTGCTTTTACTTTTTGAGTTTTAACACCATCATATATGAATATGCCACAATAATTATTAGCCTAATGAGAGTATTTTGTTATGTTGGTAATCACCTAAATTAACCTTTAAAACATTATTTTTCTCTTTTATTCAAGATGTGCTTTTATGTTGGTCTTTTACTAATTTTCTATTTTGTATCATAGTCAGTGTTGTGAGTTGTGGTCTATAATTTTTCAAATGTGTCATACCCTCATCTTATCAGTGTATCTTATTGGTATCCCGTATCATATCTGTGCTTCCTAAATTCCTATTATTTTAATTTTAACTGTTTAACTATATTATTCATAAACTTTTACGCAGTAACCCATGGTCTGGTTTACAGGTGTGGTCCTTGTCAGTTTATGGTTCCCATACTCAATGAAGTAAGCACTCGGCTTAATGATAAGATACAGGTTGTAAAGATTGATACTGAGAAGTATCCCTCTATCGCTAACAAATACGATGTTCAGGCATTGCCTACTTTCATCATTTTTAAGGATGGAGAGCCCTATGATCGCTTTGTAAGTTACTTTATGCTGTCCAGATATTTATTTATATAATCTGAACTATGCCCTTAAATCTGCTACTTCAAAATGTATGGAAGCCTTCTCTGCTGCTTTTGCAATGGACTCTTGACGCTCATATGTAGCCCTTTTTCGCGGTCTATGACCATGATATCCTGTAGGGGCATTGACATTATGATTAGACTATAATTAGAACCATGAAACTGAATTTGATGTTTTTATGGACATATTTATTTTCATAAGCAGTGTTACAGCGTACAAAAATATGGTGTTCTTAGAACTTACTACGTCTGTCTTGCTTAATTTTGGGTAGATGATCACTGTTCAGTGTTGATGACCTAGATGCCTCTCCTACATGAGTAAAATTGCTACGTAAAGGTCGCAAACCATTATATTTTTGTTTTTGATTGTTAAGCCCTCTAAGAGAAGAAGTGGAAGTCATTTTGTACTCTTGATGTGAACTACTGTTATTAACGTCAGTACAGCTTAGCTGTTATTTTAACATCAGTGAAGCTTAGCTGCTTTGAACAGTTGTACCATTAGTACAAGTTAGCTGCTGCTGACAACAATTTATAGACAAATTGTATTGTGGTGGAATCATCTAGTCCCTAATTTTGATTAATATTGTCACAATGTCACCTTAACCATTATTAGTCCCTAAGGCTTGTTGACTTCAACAATGCACTTAACCAAAATGAAGTTTGTGTTGATCAGAATTTAAACAACCTAATAAGTGCTTTAACATAGTCTAAAATAGTGACTTTATGGTCAATAGTCTAAGACTGTTTCATTGGTAAATTGAAATGCTTTCTCCCATCATTGTATTTGAATGTATATAGCTTGACATGGGTCTGATGTTCACAGCCCTTCCTTTGATGTGTTGCACATTGTCCCTAATGTCAAATCTTCATACACATTTTGTACTTATATATTGTCAACATTGACACATAGTCTTTAATGTTAGAGAGCTTCTTTTGTGAAAGCTACTTTACATGTTTTTTCTTATTTGACATTTCCACATTCTTAAGTTAAGAACTATCTTCTCTTTCTAAGCCAATGGGGAAAAAATCTTCATGATTTTCAGGAGGGAGCAATGACTGCAGATCAGCTTATTGAACGCATTGAAACCACTCTCAAAGTTAAGCAATAACCCTCGTAAGTCTTTATTGTTTACCCTATTAAACAGCACTGTATTAAAGATACTTGCCCAAGGAGATCTTTGATTGACTTGGTAATCTCTCCTCATGATTCCTCCTCTCTAAATTCCTTATTATTTTTAACTTTTTTCAGCTATAATGAAGACACAATGAAGCTTATCTATTTGAATGTTGGATCTCGTAAGTGGTGAACAGATTAGAGGATCCTCTTGTTGTTTAAAGTTTCAACTTCATTCAGATTTACTTTACTACTATAGTTATTGCTGTATCTGGAAATGATAAGACCTAGGCCTTCAAAAACATTGATTATTCCATTAAAAATGGCATTCTTTTCATAAAAAAATCACTACAGAACCTGATTCTGTTTGAGTTCCCCAATGGTTTTCCCACTGGACTCCTTCTCTTATCTATATTTTATGTTCATTTTCTGAGAGGTTGGAATTAGTCTATTGTTTGCTAAGCACTGATTGGAACACATGTAAAACTGATTAACTAGTGTGCATGTGTTTGGCCACTGTGTGAGATGACATTGAATATCCTAAGGTAGCAATGATTTTCAGGAGGGAACAATGGCTGCAGATCAGCTTATTGAACGCATCGAAACCAGTCTCAAAGTTAAGCAATAACGGTCGTAAGTCTTTATTGTTTACCCTATTAAACAACACTGTATTAGATACTTGTCTAAGGAGATCTTTGATTGACTTAGTTATCTCTCCTTGTGATTCCTCCTCTCTAAATTCCTTATTATTTTAAACACTCTTTGTTTGAAAACTTATACATATCAAATGTAAAGTAGAGAACAGAGAACAGCCTCCACCAAGTGACAATTTGATTTTTTTGTTTTCTTGTAACAAAATTGGTATCGGTAGCACTAGCAATTAAATTACTTCCAGTCTTATATTGCCAAAGGGTAATTTGTTCCTCATTAAACTAGTATTGGTAATTTTTCGTTTCCAACATAATCCAGAACATGAAACTAGTTTACTATTTGTCAAAAGGTAAAGAGAAGGAGATGCACAATAACATGTCTCTTCTAATTGAAAATTAACTAGATGCCAATTTTTCTAAGAAGAGCCTCTACAAAATAAAGCCTTATTGTGATATTTTCTTTTCAGCGAAGGAGATTCTTAGAAGCAGGATTGTATTTTTTATATTATAAGATTTTCGATCTTTAGTAGTGTATTGGTATTAGCCTATTATATTAGCAAAGCCATTTTTTGTTTTATGTTATATATAAGAAAGTCTTACCAACATTATGCAATATTGTGACATGGTACGAAGCATGAAGAAACAACCTAAGAAAAAATAATTTTTTTAATAAATAAAAAACAGTAATTATGATTTAATCAACAAAATAATAAAACAATAACTAAAACAGTTAAAGCTGATAGAACAACCAAAACAAAATTGGAATTTAATTGAGTAAATAACAAAATAATGTCGAAACAAGGATAGCCATAACAATGGTTCTGGTGGCTCATCTTTCTTTAAAGTAAAAGCTCCTACGTCAATGGAAAATAATTTTGAGACTAGAATTTCAGTGCCCTCCAAATAGGAAGGCTCTTCAAAAAAATAGGTGTATGCCGTTTAAAGTGAGAAGCACACGGTATTCTTTAGTAAAAGGCGAAAGAATAGTTCGCTTTGCACTTACTACACGGCTGCATGAGATATAGCAACTGAACCTCCCATATTTTATAGTGTAGTTACTTTACTCCACTCAACACACGGCTCAGTGTGGGACTTGGGTTAAGAACAGAAAACAGTCATTTGCTCCACTCCATTCCATAGTGAATGAAGACTCTCCCTCATCCACGAATTAAGATTGCTTCATCATTGATGTCACTAGCCCAACATATTCATGGAACAATACATTCCACAAGACTAGACTTACCCTTATGTCGTTACTCATCTTCAATCTTCCAAGCTGTAATGACCTTCATTGGAGGTATTATCATGTCCCGTGGAGATGATGCAGGCCTAATGCTTCCACCAAAGGTTGCTCCTGTACAGGTACATTTGGATGTTTTATTCCTTAGTCGTGTTTAGACACCATTTTTGGGTTAAAAGCTAATTCTACAACATTTTGAATCTTGGTCAAACAAGGAGCTGGTAACCTAGTGATGATTGATAATATAAAATGTCTCACCTTTGCTAAATAACTCTGCGTACAGAACATCCAACAAAATGGCTCAATGCAAAATATGCCTTCATTTGAGCGATATCTATAAATCAGTAGAATCCACCTCTTGTAAAGTTTATCGAAGTGTCATGTTCTTAGTCCTCACTCCATTTTCTACCATGAAACCAATGTTCTTATTTGTATGCACAATTTGATGATTTTCAAAGTATTTTATTGGGATTGTATATCCATTACAGAACATCTTGGATTGTTCCAGACTAATACTTGGTGATTTTCTATTGACTAAAAAATTATCATTTTTGACTTCCTCATTATCCACATTGCCTGATTTAGGTGGTAATTGTGCCTATTTGGAGGAAAGATGATGAAAAAACGGCAGTTCTAAAGGCTACATCATCTGTAAAAGAAACTCTTCAAGCTGCAGGTATTAGAGTTAAACTTGATGACTCGGATCAAAGAACCCCTGGATGGAAATTCAATTTCTGGGAGATGAAGGTTTGTTGTTAAACTTGTGTGTTTACCATAAATATCAACTCCGATTTATTTTTTCTTTCTGCTTGTGCTGCAGATATTTTCTTAGTTAGAGTATCCGATTATGCTTACCTAATATGCACCTTCATATTTCAGGGAGTTCCTCTTAGAATTGAAATTGGTCCTCGTGATGTGTCTAGTGGAAAGCAGGGGAAAGTGTTTGGAGTCTCTATGGAGCCTCCAATTTTGGAAGCTTTTGTGAAAGACAATTTGGATGCGATACAGTCCTCTCTTTTGGAAAGGGCAATAGCATTTAGAGACAGGTTCACTCCTTTTCTCCTACTTCTGCCTAGTGACCCAGTCTATCTAGTATGCTTTGCATTATGTGAAATCACAGCTTCTCTTTATTCATATTAATCACAATAATAATCTCTTTCCTGGGTTGCGGTAAAACAATATTTTACTTTACAATACATCTTATCCACTGAGCCAATTTCTAGCAACAGTTTTAGCTTTTGTAGAAAACATATGATTCGAACAGGATATGGTGTCACTAATATAGATACTTCCGACTCGTGTTGGTCTAACTAATGCTTCAGTGCCTAACTTGTAAAAAAAGTAGCAGTGAAAATATTTCTTGATTACTAATCAATTGGGTAGCTTCTCCCCCTTTTGCCATTTTGGAGGAGTTTAATTTCTTTTATTTTAACCCTTCCAAATTACTCACATGTTATTGCACTATTGCAGCAATATTGTAGATGTGAGCTCATACGATGATCTTAAAGCGGCAATACCGTTGATAATATTAAAAAAATCAAAATAATACAATTATTATTGTTAGTATTTTTATGGGCACATAAGTATAAATATTTTTATCATCTATATATATAGTAAAGTCTCCTTATATCATCATTGAATAATGAGTAAAGTGAAAAAACAAGGTTGAAATCCTTAAAATTGAGACTAATTCAGAGTGCTATGATACTTTTAATTAATGCAAAAAAAAGAAATCTTAGTGGAGATAATACACAGATAAACAGTATTGATTAGAGTAAAAAAACGATAATGGTAGTGGATGGACAGTGATATGATAGAATATTAAAGTGTGATAAAGTAAGATTTATCATCAACTTAAGCGGATACCCGTCTTTGTCCACGAACTGTCACTACAATGTGATGTGGTCAATAGAAATACGTGGAACATGACGTGCCTCTATTTCCACCACACCCTCTCTCTTCCCTAATCCATATCCTGTAGCTATCAAAGTCACCCAATTATTTATAACAATTTATATTTCTCATCTATTTTATCTATATTTTTATATCTAAAATAACTACTCATGATGGTGTAATTTGTGTTTTCCTATTTTGTTCTTATTAATCTATATTTTTTACCAAAAAAATCATATATCTTATTTCCTCATTTTATGTTCCATGTTTATTTATATAACTTTTACAGTTTTTCCATTTGAACACAACAATTTTTTCACATGAATCAATACAATATTTGAACACGACATTTTATCCTTTTCATTTTTTAACATGCAAAATTTCAAATCATGTTTTGTTGATTTTGTTATGGTTATGAAAAATGTAATAAAAATATACAAATCAATTACAATTCACTCAATAGAAAAGCGGGTTGTGTGTCTATCAACACGCTATTATATAATAGAAAACAAATGTATTTATTAATAATATATAAGTTTTATACATTATTATTCTATCATTTTCAATTATATTTAACCGGTATTGACTTTTCAATAAATTAATTTAAATAAAGTGATAAATAATATGAGTAAATTACACTCACACCCCCTGAATTTTAATGAAATTACACAAACCATCCCTCCCTTTTTTGTCCTTACACCAATCACTCATCCCTCCTACACAAACTACCCCTAAAATTATACATACATCACACTGATCACTCATGCATGTTATAAAAGTGTAATATTTTAAAGAAAAAACGTGTGATGAATGTAATTAAGTTAAACAGAATATTGTATATTGTATAATACTTCAAGTAGTACAAAACCAAATGTTTCTTTATTATTTTTGTGTCATTAAAAAATACATTATAAATTTCAAAGAAATGTTTAAATATCTCTTATACTATTTTATAACGAGCCAAATAATGAAGACGCATTGACTCTTATATTATTTGAATTTGTCTACACAATATACAATATTTTGTTTAATTAATTACACACATTATACGTTTTTTGTTTAAAATATTACACTTGTATATCATGCAGGGTAGTCAGTGTAACATATGTACAAAATTAGGGGTGGTTCGTGTAATGACAAAAAAGTGAATGGTGGTTTGTGTAATTTCACTAAAACTCAGGGGGTGTGAGTGTAATTTACTCATAATATATTAATTGTGTATAAATCTTTACATTGATATTACATAAATATTATACCGATAATAAATGTATTTCAAATAAGTGTAATATATATATGTAACATTATTAAATATTTATATATAATTATTATATAATTTTTCATTCATTAATTTACTTATATTTAAGAATTAAAATAATTAAATTATATTGTTCAATACATACATTTTATCTCATTTTCAATTACCGTGATTTTTCTTTTGGTTCGAAATACGCCTTTACAATTGCTACACCACAAGAATCTCTCAAACTATGCTGTAAATATCAGTATCACAATCACGTGTTGTGTAACGCTCGAACGTGTCACGGAAGCTTCATTTTTATATATAACATTGCCTTCTCTCTTCCATTAAGTGAATTTTTTATTTGTATTTCAAGTTTAAAAGTATATTGTTTTTTTAAACGAAAATGATATAAATATTAATATAGGTTGTTTTTCTTATGTATTTTCAAAGTATTTTCCTCTCCATTACCATATTCATATATTCTTTATATGGATGAACATCGGACGAGTGAATGTTTTTCTTTTACCTGACCCTAAATGTCTCATGTTAATTTTTGAACCCGGACTTAGTTTTAAACTCGAAGCTAACTGACATTAGATATTGACTGAGTCAACATTTAAATTCGACCTAAACTCGATTAAATATAATGTATCCTCATTTTATGTAAGATATTATTATATTATTTATAATTATCAACATGTAATTTGACCTATAAATTATGTACATAAATTAGATATTTAATTATATTTTCGATAAAAATATGTCATTATTCTGTATGCATTTGAATATATACACATACAAATATGATGAGCGAATGACCATGAAACGGGTCAGACCAAGTAATGATTGGTCACTACCTAACGTTAAATAATGATGAGATCTAATTTTTTAATTCAAGTTTTATAAATTCTTGTATGGATAATTAGAAATTATTCACAAGTAAGATTTTCACCCTAGATATTTGAATTAATGATTACGTTCATTATGAGTTAATTCCTTAACAAATGAATAAAGTCAATAAAGCTTTGTCGTCTTCCTTTATTCCGAAGCATTTTTTATTTAGAGTTATTATGAATATTTTTTGTTTCTTACATTTTCCTATTTCAAATTTAATTTTGATTCAATTTAATTCGTGTTCATTGATTTTTTTATATTTTAACTATTATGTCATTAAAAGTGTTTTTTCTAGGAATTAAAATAGTTTAATGTTGTTTTGTACACAGCTACTATTATATGAAGATATTGGATTAATAAAATAGATAATTCTCTTACTATAATTATTCTTAAAAGTGATAATTTTTTATTGTTTGATATGAAAAATCACCTGGCAGTTGGACGTTAACCCTATATGAGATGATAAAATCAGTAATATAAAATTGTTGCTTTCATGTTTTACCTTTAATTTTTTTAAATTTCTAATAATATTTCAAAGTAAATTGTGGGTGTTAAGAGAAAGTTGCATCCACAAAAATATCAAACTACCAATTTTTAATAATATCATAATTATTTTCATATTTTTATGGCAAATATTATAATATTATGTATATCCTATAAAAAAAATGTGATATAATTTTTCAAATGAAATATAAAAAATTATATAATCAATAATAAAAAATAAGAATATTTGTCAGGCGGAGGGTCTGATTAGCAAGTTTTTATTATATTTATTTAATAATTATAATAGGTTACAATTAAATAATTTTGGCTTTAATTATAATATATAATATTCTCCTAAAATAAGGAATATGTTTAATGTTCAAACTGTTGAGATGGAATATCCGTATTGCCGACAGAAGCAAACAAGTCAATAGCATTGAAATGGGTCCCAATCACCGCCCTTATTATCTGCTTTCATTGTTTCCTTTTCTTCCTTCGTGAAAATGATATATATTCATACTAAATTATTTTACTAATTATCTTACCTATAAGAAATTGATATATATCACTTGTAAACAAATTACTAATAAATAAAAGTATCACTTTGTGACATATGTCACTTTTTTGTGGGTAGGAGAATTAATATGAGGATTTAGTACTCTTACGATTATTTCTCAATTGTTATCTTATATACTTTTTTTTAAATCTCAAAATGCTTCTGGTGTACTTTGAATTCATATTTTAACTAGGCCTTTGTCAAGGAATACAAAAAATGAATCCATGTATAGAAAACTTCGGTAATTTTTTGATTGGTTAAATACTTGTATTTTTTATAATCACGAGACAATAATTTTAAATTCCTTAAACAATATTGACGCTCCTTGCTTATATTCCAGCTATTTTATTTATGCATAACAGATCAATAATTATATTTTGTTTATAATTTTAAATCCTCTAAGCCCATATTTTAATAATGAGAATAAAATATATCATTATATCAACAAATAAATTATCTCATTCAATCACTAAAATTATGGATATGACATATTTAGTTACATTCTACAAAAAATCCAAATTTTAAAAGAAATAATACACATGTCATAATTATAATGGTCGGATGAGATAAATAAATTTATGATATAATGATATATTTTATTATATTTAATAATATTTTAATGATAAATATATTCATGTTAAATGTTTTTAGTTTTTTTAAATTTAACCATATTTTTATCCCCAAGAAGGAGCTCAACTAGTTAAAGTGTATAATATAGAGTATAAGGGACTAAATATAAAGTATAAAAGAACTTAGGCTTAGGCATAAAATTAGCATGTGCTATGGATTGAAAAATAATAAATAATAAGGGGTTGTTTCGCATAGATTAAAAAGTGTAGTTTAAGTTTATTTTTTGAAATATAAGTTGAAAATATAAACTATGTATGTTTGGCAACCACAAATGAAGTTTATAAACTCAATTTTTTCTCAAAAACTAAACCAAAAGTAGAAGTCCAAAATCATGGGTTGATTTATTTTTTTAGCTTATTTTTTCCCAAATTTTCTATTTCCCATTTTACCCCATAAGTGGAAAATATATATTTCACATCTTAGTCATCCAATTTTGGAAAATCCAATGGTTTAGATGTATTCACCAATTCAAACCATTAAATTTCCTAAGAATGAATGATCATGGTGTAGATTAGTTTTTTCAACTTACTCTTGGAGTAAGTGAATCTCTCCCCCATAATTTTATCTCTCTCATCCTTTTTACTTTTCCACCGAATACCATAATTTTTCAAATCATCACTATCAAACTCCATAACTCTCATTTTCCCTTCTCTTTATCACCACCCAACTCCGTAATTTCCCTAAATATTTTTTTTATCTATAAACGAACAAAAAAGTATGCATAAAGTTTTGTTATATAATATTAAAATTTTGTGGATTGTGTATAAACCCGAAAACTATTTTTATAAAACTTTAACATTTATGTATTATTTATTTTGTGAATTATGTAATTTAAGTTTAGTAACTTCCATTTATTTATATGATATATTCTTTTTAATATTGATATTGATTTTTATATTTTATTTTATTTTAATCTTTTTTTAGTCTTTGTTATTATGCAATATTTAAAACATGGGTTGGTTTATTTTTTTAGTTTAAGTTTAAATATGTATGAGGTTATTTGTTTATGTTGATGTTATGTTGTTTTTTATTATTAATATTAGTTTTTATATTGTATTTTATTTTAATATATTTTTTAGCCTTTGTTATATAATATTAAAAAATTAAAGTAAAAATATATGATGATAAATATTAAAAATGTATATTTAAAAATAGTGTAAAAAACAAACAAATTAATCATAACATAAACAAATAACCTCGTACTTTTTTTTGTAATTTACTATGTAAAAAATAATCTTTCTACCTTACCCAAACAAAACAGATTAGTTTATATTCAATTTTTAGCTAAGGTACCCAAACATAAACAAATTATAATCTTAACCGTTTATAAAATAATACTACAAAACTTAATCAATCCCAAAGGTATACGAATACGAATGGATATTGAATTGAAAGTGACAGTGAATATCTCCTCCAACGGATAAGGCTACTACTCCCAGACACACACTTACAAACTTGTCAGGCCTATGTACCCCCAAAAAAAACTCTTGAGGTCTGTATTTATTTAATCATAAAAAATAATAATAACCGGTTATCTAAATAGAATTTTTGAAAACAATAAATTAAATATTTAAATAAAAACCACAACTGTAATTAGAAGAGTCTATGTTATTAAAACCGTACCGGTTATCAAACCGATCAGAGTACTGGTATAGTGGTACAGTAGTTCAACCAGTGATTCAGTAATTAAACTGCATGTCGGTTAAACCGGACATATTTGCTTATATATATATAAACCTATAACAAAAAAAATTCAAATAAGTAGGTATTTAGATTTATAATTCATATTCATAATCTACTCCAAATTCACACAAACAAACAACATTAAGTCTTTAACAAAATCAAAGTCTAAAGTGCAAAACATATATTAATCCAAAATTATCACTTAAAAAACGCAAAATACAAATAAATGACACAAGTATTAATCATTGAAGTTGAAGAATTGGTGAAGAATTGAAAATTTGAAATTTAAAAAAAAAAAATAATGTACAGACCGGTCAGTTTAAATCGGTTCATCAGTTTTCACCGATTTTGACCGATTTACACTGGTTCTATTGCATATGCGATATAACATAAGTACTGTACCGGTTAGGGGTCCAGTTCACCAGTTTTCCAATTAAACCAGCAGGTACGGTACGGTTTTTATAACATTGAGAAGAGTCCCATTATGTTTTAGATATTAGTTAATTAAAACTAAACATGGAGGACAAATATATTCCATATATATCATATCTATTTAGGTGCTAGCTTATCAACTTGTTATAACACATTAATTTACCCAAACTTATAGCTTATTAGCCACATTTCTTTTTTCTTTTTGGTTTGAAAATCATCTTATATATATTTGATAATCACCAATAATTTATCTATTATTACGTTGTTTTCAATGCAAAAATCTGTTGATTAGTATAAAATAAGTGTAAGAGAAAATAGAGAAAACTAAAAGTGAGAATATTCTCACACCGATTTTCGGCTGTACGACTTTATCAGAGTTGTTACTATATTTTTTAGTGAAAAATGTAGAAAATATTTTAGTCAAATTACATTGGCTTTGAATTTTTGATATTCATGTTCATGAATCAGTTATGGAGTAGGAAATGTATTAACATCATATACGTCCGCTTTAAGTGGTATCTCTTACTAAAGTTACTATATAAAGTATATTTTTTGAAGTAACTAATTTTTATTATTTACTTTTTTTTAGTAATGCTATTCTGAAATTTAATTAAAAATAATTTTAGTCAATTTGAAAATTTGTTAGATGATTACTACATAAAAGAAATTTCATTATTTTTTATTATTTATCCCATAAAATATTATTATTATTAATTTTATTTATGTGATGGGACCTATGCTTATATTATGTATAAAATATTACATATAATTATTTTTATTTAGGAAGTGATTATGATTTAATAGTTTATAAGTAATAAGAAATAATAAAAATAAAATGAGTAATAAAACCCGATGGAAAAGTGTATTCTATGGTGGATTGTAAAACTTGAAGGTGGGTGTTGGGGCTAGCTAGAGAAATGTGGTGCCGACATAGGTCTTCATAAATATCATTTATTTATTTTAATAAAATAGAGCAAAATATACTACTTAAGAATTGATAATTCCATTGCATGACTGAGTTAAAAATGAGGATTGACATATCAAAATAAATAATAAGAAGACTTATGATTTATTATGGGAGTAAATCTTTGTACAGAGTATGATCGGTGATTAAATACAAAAAAAAAATGGTAGGACAAAATGATGAAGCATGCATTAGAGGAGAGGACCCTTATTCCCAATGAGTAGGACTCATCTCCATTAATGGAGAGACAAATGAGTTTTTTATATGTATTATAAGGGTAAAGATGTAATTATCTTTTAAATAAAAAAGCAAAAATGACATTGCATCTTTCATTTTTTTTTTGTAATTGTCTCTCATCAATGGAGATGAGTATTACTCATTTCAAATAAGATCATTTATGAAGAAGGATCATGTTACATATATTTCTATTTATTTTTTAATGTGATAAGTATAATTTCTAGAAAGGATATAAGTTGATTTTTGAAAGACATGGTAGTGAGAAATCAGGATCTAACCAGCTAATGACACATGTCTTACACGATCATCACTTTATAAATAGAGACTAGTGCTTCCGAAATATCACATCTCGATCACCTTCAATCCCTTCTCCATTTTCATAATCACTTAATTAATTAATCCCTTGCACTATGGCTGAAAACCGTGACCGTGGCTTTTTCCACCACCGCAAGAATGATGATGAAGATAAGCCTATAGACACTGAAACTGATTACAACAAACCTTCTGGTGACTATGACTCTGGTTACAACAAGCCATCTTCATACTCCATTGATGACCCATCATCTGGTGGTGGTGATGGCTATGTAAGTGGTTACAACAAGTCGTCTTATAATGACACCACTACAGGTGGTGGCTATGGTGGATCAACTGGTGGTGATGGTGGTGGTTACCCAGACACTACCACTGATGGTCGCTATGGTGGATCAACTGGTGGTGGTGGTGGTGGTTACCAAGACACTACCACTGGTGGTGGCTATGGTGGATCAACTGGTGGTGGTGGTGGTGGTTACCCAGACACTACCACTGGTGGTGGCTATGGTGGATCAACTGGTGGTGATGGTTACTCTGACAATACCACCGGTGGTGGCTATGGTGGCTCAACTGGTGGTGGATATTCTGACCCCACCACTGGTGATGACTATGCCAAGAAAACAGGTGGTGGGTATGGTGGTGGTGTCCAACCTGATGATGAGGTTGACTACAAGAAGGAGGAGAAGCACCACAAGCATCACGAGAAATTTGGTGAGGTTGGTGCTGCAGCTTCTGGTGCTTATGCCTTGGTAATTCATTTTCTTTATTCTTGCTACTTTGCTCTTGATAGGGCTACATGTACACTAAACATCTATGCTTATTATTGAGTTAGATATCTCTACATTATTGCTTTGAAATGATGCAGTAATTTGCTTTTAGGCAATTTCTATTTAAGAATTTCCCTCTTGACAAAAAATAAAATAATTTAAAAAAATAAAGTGAAAAATATTAATATTAACTTTAATGTTTATGACGCCCATTTAAATGTTTAACTCAACTGTCTTTAAAAATGAACTTATGTGTAAGATAAACGGCTCTCAAATTTCAGTAGAAAAGCACTTTTACAATAATCATTAGCTTATAAAAGGTATTCAATTTTATTTTAATTTTCTTCAATGAGGCAAAATTGAAAATAAAACCTGCCTGATATGAGAAATCTCACAGATCAATCTATCTTCTGAAAAAATGCACACACGCTGGATTAGGCATAGAGTTTATAAAGTTTATATGACACTTGAAAAGCAAAATATAAATAAAGATAGTTGATTCCCTTAATTTGGTGCAATAATATTAATATTGGTGTGATAGTATGAGAAGCACGAGGAAAAGAAAGACCCAGAGAATGCCCATAGGCACAAGATAGAAGAGGAGGTTGCTGCAGCAGCTGCAGTGGGATCTGGTGGATATGCATTTCATGAGCATCATGAGAAAGAAGAATCAAAGGAGGAAGATGAGGAAGCTCATGGAAAGAAGAAGCACCATTTCTTTGGCTAAACATATCTACAATGAAAGAAAGCATTACCAATAAACACTCCTCTATCTACGATTGCCTTATTATTATGTTTCTGGCTTATATATTTTGTGTATCTTTAATTATTCACTGTTTTTTGAGTGGTTTGGATAATGTTTCCTTGTGTTGCTTCTTAATAAATCATATAATGTATGTGATGTATTAATTATTAAGTAAACAATAATATTTATATTGTAAAATGATACGATGTTGATGATAATATAATATCTCCTTCTATCATGAGATGATTTAATTCCTTAAATTCACTAAATATTTATATATGTATTATTTTTTCTTTTAATAATAAATTTTAAAATGAAAATTTGGAAAATAAATAAAACACATATCAACTAATAAGTGGACTGAATGAGATAATTTAACTCCAAAAATGTTCAGATGCTTTATTCTCACAATGCAAATCAGTTACTTGAAGTTGATAATATAAAAGAAGACTTTAAAACATGTTATATAAGTTTGAAAGATATAAAATGACATTTTAGTCGTATATTAAAAACTCAACTTCCTAGTTACAATAAATTTAATTTTGTGTCATTTTATTGAATACATTATACATCTTACAAAAAATTCCGAATATTCAATTTCTTCAGACATATCCTCTCCTCTATTGCATGATTATTTCACTAGAAAAGGAAGGAGAAGTCATTGCTAATCACTCATCACATATTCACATATGGAAGGGATGGACTTGTGTGCTATAATAAGCACCATGTAGGGACAACATTGATATCAATCAAAGTTGGAAACGATATCAACCTTAAAAATGGATGCACAGTATAGAGGCCAAAATCATGCTTGTCTAAAAGTTAAGTTTAGTTTTTTTTTTTTTTTTGCAATTTAGTGATCGAATTGAACATAAAAATATAATTCGGTTCACCTAAATTAATCACAAATTTTATAATAGGAATCGAACCACACATGAATGGTTTGATTCAACAGTTTCTTTTGTTTTTTAAATCATGCACAAATTAAAAGTTTAAAATGTATTACAAGATACATTGTTTGTCCATTAAAGGAAAAACACTTGTATTATTATTATCAGAAAATATAAATCATAAATAAATGAGTAAAAAATTGAAACTCATAATTACTTGTTAGTAAGATATTTAAAAATTATATAATTTAAGAAGAAAAAAGCAAATGTCCACATATATAATAATACAATCCACAATTATTAACATATATAATAATACAATTCATTAATTACTAATATACATAAAAATTAAGTAGCATATATATCAATTAGCAAGTAGCATATATATATATATATAATATTATAATCCATAATTAATAGCATATATAGCAATACATGTATAATAATTTATTGTAAATGTTAGTTTTAAATCCAATACCACGAAAGTTAGAAAATATGTTTTAAATCATTAAGGCACTCCAAAAGTAGCACACATATATATATATATATATAACAATTTAGTAAGTTGTATATATAACAATAACATAATAACATATATAACACTATATTTCACACAAAATTGACAATTTAAGCTACATAGTTTGTTGAAGAATTCAAACTACAATATAACATTATTTCTTAGTATATTCGGTTTCGCTCCAACGGTTCATAACGTTTTAAAATTATGAATTGAACAGAACATAAATGATTTCTTAAAAAAAATAATAGAACCAAATAGCGAAACTGAATCAATATTTTGTGATTTGATTTGGTTCCATCAGTTTCACAGTTTAAACTTGAAAATCGTACATCGCACCTATTGATGGGGATCGGGGTAGGGGACTTGCACCTTTTACTAAAATGTCTCCCCATGTAAAGGGAACTCGTGATTAAAGGTGCGATGTGGCTTCTTAAAAATGCTAGCAGGGACTAGGGTACAAAGTTCATGAATTAAGAAAGAAAGTTATAAAAGAAATTAAATGCAATTAATGTCAATTTGATATACATACATATAGAAGCTGAGTGGGTGGTTCTTATCAACCTTTCCGAAAGAGAAGGTAATTAATATACGGACAAGTTGGCTAATCTAGATAGGTCATAATGACCTCTTGTCTTGCATTAACTTCACTTCTGCATATCTTTCTCTTATCTGCTTCCTTTTATTAGATACTTAAGATGATTGTTGGGATGTTGCTTTCCCCCATTATTATTAATGTATCATATATTCAAAATTTGTGGACTCTATTTGTTTGTTCTCTATTAACATTTTTGAAGACTTAAAGCTAAACCTTAATTGGTTGGTTCTAGTTCAAAGTTGATGTAATCTGTTGTTAGGTTTTGAATTGTACAGCAAAATTGGAAAGAGAAAGTTTTTTAATGAAGGGGGAAATTTTTTAATAAGTTAATGTTAACTTATTCTGTGACCTAGATAATGGCCATTTATGGAGGATCTAATTATCAGAATTTCCTCCTGTTACTTGTCATTATAAAAATATAAAGTTGGCAATTTTGGAACTCTATCACTGTAACATTTTGTCTGCGCATCAGTGATTGCTTGATGGAAATAGTTTTGTAGTTAATTGAATGGTAAAGGGCCGGTTCTCTCTTCCTATGCGTGTTTGCATAATAATAAAGTTCTTGTTAATAAAATAATTTGAACTCCACAGCTATTTAGTGTAAACATTTTGGCATGCAGTAAAGTACCAATAATCCTTGCCATATGAGATTTTGTTCTCTTGATGCTATAGAACTTCTTAATTTTAGATTTAGAAGCAATGTAGGTGTCATCATTGCTTATAATTATTTATTTGGACATTGTTCTCTTCTCTATGGGCATAATCTTTGTAGTTTTCCAGTAACAATCACAGATGACCAACTTTTCTTTCTGATGTGAAACTAATGCTATGCTACACATTTTCCATTTGTGAAGCATAATTTATGAATGAATTAATTTCATTCACTGAAAAACAATATTTATAAAGGAAGTCATAATTATCTAACTTCAATTTTTCATCTGCATGTTATGTTTTAAAACACATTGTCCTCTTCTGAAAGCTGTTTTGAATTATATGTTTCTTAGACTTATAAAAATTCAAATAAGATTTGTACTTCCTTTTTATTGCTAATACCATGAAAACTTTCATGTAGGTTTAGCTCTGATTCTGTAACATCAATGGGCTTAGTGCAGCATGAAGGAGGACCCTGTGGAGTTTTAGCAGCTATACAAGTAAGGCTCCATGAACTTGTGGCATGCTATCCTAGTTTCAAAATATTTGAATAAAAAATCCATATTCCATTTTCAAAATGGTCCTTATTTGCTTCTTGTAGCTTAACTCCAAAATAGAGACCTTCTAAATGGAAAGCCCACCTAAAAGGAGCTATAAATGTCCCTAAACGGGAAGGATCACTTTCCAAGGTTTTGAACTGTAAAGAAGGCTAAATTGAATTTTCTGTGTAACTATAGGCACTGAATGAGTACTGTAACGGTTTAGCCTATGAAATATTGGTGATGGATTGTGGTGTATAGATTTTATGTCTTCTTTTTATGCTTTCTCATGTATATTCTAAGTCAAATGAAATTAATGATGTCTTATTATGCAAATTGGCTGTTTTCAACTGTCACTATAATAATGTTGATTTTGTTGATTCAATGAAGAAAATACTATATACATTTTGTAGCATGCTTGTTCATGTGTCTGCATGTAGTGAAGCATGTCCATTTCATTTTTACTACTGATGTACAATATAAGTTTCAAAAGCATGTTCTTTTTTTCTCTTCATTTTATGTTGATTTTGATTGTGTTTCCTTTAACGTTTCAGACATTTGTGCTCAAATACATAAACATGATTACTGATTTTGATTGTGTTTCCTTCTTGCGTATCATAAACATGATTACTGATTTGATTCAATAAGGTATGCTTTGTCTCCAAGTGACACATATTTGTCTTCCTTTAATGATGTGTTATTATTTGCTTTTAGGTTAACCATACATGAGTTTGCTTTTATTATTTCTCTCCAAGTGTCACAATTTGTTCTTTTAAGTGACAACTCATTCTTCGAACACATATTTTCAAGTTAGGAAAATTTAACCAAGTAAGTGGTTAATAAAAGGTTTAAAGAGTGCTTAATAGGTTAACCGTATGTTGACTTAATTAGTTGCTGAAACTTTTCCTAAACTAGAAATATTATTTTCCATAATTTGTGAATAATAAGTGTCCCTTTATTTAAAGTATGAAGCATTGAATCGGAATGGCTAAAGGTTGGTGTATTTACCAACAGCGTGCATCCAATGCCGATTAATCTTTGGTTTGTAGCCATCTTCAATGAAGAATACAAGTATGGCTTGGTACAATAGTACAACTGAGTTTTGTTTTCCTTCTGTTTCTCATCCTTTCACTGTGGTGGCTGAGAATTCATGCCTTACTTGGTCCTAGCATTTAAGTTATGATGGCACTAGGTATTGGGTTTCTTATGGGGTCATAAATAATAGCCTCCACTTTCTCATCTCATTTTTATTGAATTGAAATATTTTAGGTTTTGTGGACTTCATTTGCATATTAGTTGATTTTCAACTTTTAATATTTTCTATCACTAATGGTGCAATTATGCTTTAATGATTTTTCTCTATAATACTAATAAAGGGTAGATTATTGTACTTCTAATTTCTAGAGACTTGCCTAAAATATGATCTTCAAATCTTTGCTGTCAACCTTCTACCAATACCATTAATTTTATGGAAGCATTAACGATAGTACTTTTTAATTTGGTGTTCAAATATGTCACTTAAACTACAGTAGGAATGAGATTTCGGGACACTCAATAGAGTGGTTCACAATTTGGGACTTTGCTATTATATACCTAATCTGCGATTAATTAAAAGAAAAGATTATTTTCTTTGTAAAAAAAGTATACGAAATCAATCATCTCATAATAGTTCTCTCTAAATAGCGCAAACTACAAATACTTCTATATATCATTACATATAAAAGGCTTTGACATAAATCTTATCACCTCCTTAATGATTACCAAGAACACATCCATAAGGCAAGTGAGATATATAGCAGGGATAAATCTCCTCTAAAATGAACCCCATTAGCTTTCAGTTCACTTTAACTAATAAAATATGAGTATACTTTCATCTTATTTTACTCATTTTACTCAACATGGCATAATGGATATCCAAATAGCAATACTCGGTTCACAAAGGGAGCTAAAGCCCACTTGACCCAATCAACTTGGTTATCCCAAAAGTTATAGCCATGGCTAGCCAACCCCCAACAAGGACCCTCACACATGACCTTATTGTTGGGGCCTTACCCAGCATTGCCCCCAACAAACCAAAGACCCCCAAAGAAAAACTCACTGCTCCCAAAACCACTCCTAACCTCACCTCATACTCCTTTATAAAAGATGCTGCATGCAGTGGCACTATTGCACCTACTGAAAATGCTAATGCTGAAGTTGCAGCTGCTTGTAAAGGCTTTGGTAAACTCTCTTTCTCTTCATCATTATCTCCCTCTCTTTCATTACCACTTTCCTTGTTTCTTTTCAACTGAGCAACTTCTATTTCTAATTGTGAGTATACAAAAACAAACTCTCCTATGGCCATGTTACAAGCACCTGCTACAAGCCCTGCAAACCCTGTTAGGATCATGACCTTGATGCCTTTCTTCACTGCTCCAAGACCCATCATTAGAGATGATGTTGACACCAACCCATCATTTGCTCCTAACATTGCAGCACGTAGCCACTGGGATCTTTTTGTGTAATCAAAATCATTGGTTTCAATCTCTAGAGTTGGTTGTTCTTGTTCTAGGTCGTTGTTGTTTTGATGAAATTTGGTTTGGTTGTGTTAAAGTTAGATGATTTTGTGTAATCCAAGCTATATAGAAAGTTGTGATTGATTGTGTTAGTGCACATGTTTAATTAGAGAACTTACTAAAGATAGAAGTTTGTTGGTTGGTAGTTGTAAGTCATATGCTATAAAAGGCAAGTTACATAGCAATAAAAGTGTGAAGTATTATTCATTGAAATTTCCTACTTTCTCTCCTCTATTTTCCTTCACTGTTTTCTTCTTCTTCTTTCCTACTGTTTTCATTTCTTGCTGTGATTATCCAACAGGTTGAGGGGTGAAGAATGATTGGTTGCCATCAGAAAGGAGGGTGGCAAGTGAGAACACTTGAAGCAAAGATGACTAATGGAGGGACTATGAATGAGTGTAGGGAGAAAGTGTGGAGTACATGCTACCAAAGATAGGTATATTTATTGATGAAGATGCTTATGTTGGAGGCAAAAGTGGGGCAAGTCCACTATTCAAAAGAATATATACACACATATATATAACATTTCATAATGGTATTGTCTAATCTGACTTTGAACTATGTAGAACCACATATAGGACAAAGCTGTCATCACCAAACTTTAATATAACCATATTCCCAAATTCTAACTTAAGACATTTGATTAATTATTAATAACATTTCCCTTATGGAGATTTTTTCTAAATCCACAAAGTAAGTATTATTGATAGACTATATAAAATTTATTAAAGTTTTCTTAGTGGTTTTATCTGGGGACAAATCTCCCCTTATTTAAACTGTTTTATTGTACTACTGTAGAAGTTTGAGTAATGTTTGAGTTTATTCCACGTTGGTCATGCCCAGACCATTCTGCACTTATATGTATCCGACATGATTTATATTGTAAGATTGGGTTTATGCAAATTACTGGAGGAAATAAATAACAATCATAAACATTATTATAAGGTAGCAGTAATGCTTTTGGAGTCTCACATGCCGTTGCTGAGACTAGTGCACACCAAATTTTAATCAACATTTTAGTCACAGTGTATTCACAACATTTTTTATTTTATCAAAATGTTCCTAACCAAGAGCATCCTAACAAAGTTTTACGTCGTCCACTTACGACTGCCTCCTAATTATATAACTTTGCAACAAATCCCAAAACCAAAAGCAATACAATTAGTGATATGGAGAGCCACCCAATAATACAAAGTATTAAACATATTTTAGAGAGGTTGTTTGAGAAGTGGTTAAATAGTTGGGTAGTTAAGGAACTAAGTTAGTTTATTAAATTTGATTCATTTTTGCTTAGATCACAAGTCATTTTATTTGTATAAATGACTACATTTTTTTTAATTAATGAGAATGAGTTAATTTTCCACATTCTTTTCTTTTCTTGTTATCTGATTTCTAATACAAAGTAAATGGTTTTGATAGGTAAATAGTTTCATATTAAGTACGGGAATGAATGAATAATAGAGATTAGCTAGATGCAATCATGCTTCACATAAAGAAGTGTCAAAATGGGGTGTAAACTTTAAGGAAGTTATTCCTGACCTGAAGTTCATGTCTATGGCATGAGTCAGACAGGGACTAAACGTATATATCATATTAAGTGGCTTTCTTTATATATTTTGCGAAAAGAAAGGGAAAGAGTGTTATATTGAGGCATCATTGTTCCTTGAGTTGGATAGAGCACAACTAAAGAGTTTCGTGTTACATCGGGCAACTGATCAAAATTGTATATATGTGTATATCAATGTTATATCAGTTCATACTATACTTTTTGTACTAAAAAATTATGATGTTCATTTTCAGTGTTTTATTTTTATGAGTAAGTGTGTTATTGATAATGAGTGTAAGGATCCTCTAAGAGACAAGTAACACATTTTATTTGTATTTTCAATGACAAAATTGTTATTCCATTATATACAAAATGATAAAAATGTCTTCTCATATTGTTTTTCCTTTGTATTTTTATGGTACTTGTCTCTCCATTAATAAAGAGGATCCTTACTGGTGTGACATGTGTATATGTTGTATTATGCAATCCTTGGAACGAGTCTCCAAGGCCTCCAAATACTTATCCACAATTCTTTACCCAATTCCATTTTCAATTTAAATGGTCTCTAAGGTAGATGCATTATTCGGGTGACCAAGTAGCTTCATGGATGATGGGGAAAATGAAAAAGGTCCACAATTATTTGTCTTATTAAAGCCCAGAGTGATAATTAAAGTAAGAGTCACTTAGAAATAAAGGTTTTTATACTTGAATAATGACATCCATTATCAAATAGCGTGGTTTAGTTGAATTCCACGCAAAGTGATAAAAAGGGTAGGTTTTCTCCTAAAATGTAATATAACACACACACATATATATATATATATATATTACGGATGACAATGTATCTTCATGGATCGATGTAGTGCATTAATCCGCTTCAAACTCGTACTAATACTCACTAAATATATTACATTCAGGTTCTTGAGTATTCAACGGATCTATAAGTATACATAAATTAAAAATATATTATATGTTATCTAGACAAGATTAATTAGAGAAAAAAATTATAAAATTCAATATTTAACTCTGTTAGTTCTAAATGATAGCACACAAAAAATATAAATACTACCATATAATATGTTTGGAAATGGTTTTAGAAGATGAAATTGTATTTTAAAAATCTAATGCTCTCCCCAGTCATTGTCTCACAAATCAGGAGGAGGGGAGAAACGAAATGTGGTGGGCCATTAGACTTTTCTCCCTTTCTTTTTTGGAACTCTCATTTATATCTCTTGCTGTCTTATTTCCTCTTACAATGTTACAAAGTTACAAACTAAACAATGTGTTAAAGTAAGAGACTCTGATGCATTTATATTACTTTAGTTATAACAGTAAGCTTTGACTTTTGACAGACCTAACTTTTTAGGCATTGAGAAGAGAAATAAGAGGAAAGAGAAATTATGAATATCCCCTCTTATCTTCTTAAAAAGCAAGTGTCTCACTTTAGTGTCAAACTTATGTATACATATAACATGATTGTTTATATGTCATTAGAAAATTAAGCAAGTGTCTCACTTTAGTGTCAAACTTGTGTATACATATAACATGATTATTTATATGCCATTAGATAATTTAGTGAATCCACATTACAACACAATATGCTTTATCAAGTTAAAAAGGAAATTTGTGAAGAGTTACTAGTAGATAATTGATTATTATCAACAAAGTGTTGGTCTAGTGGTCTAACACCTTATTAGATTCACAAGATGACCAAAATGTCAATTATTCAATTTCTGATAGCGACACTTGTTGGAATAGATAGAAATGAATTAGTTTCTTGCCTAAAGGTTGAAGGGATACATTAGTAGTACCAAAAAATTGGTTACTTAAGTGTGATGCTAAGAATTCTAACCTGCATTATTAAAAGTTAATTGTTCAAATAACAAAGCTCTAATTATAATACAGGCTCTTGGTGGGTTCTCTCCTTACACTATCTGTAGAAAATGGTAAGTCACCGGAAGTCATAAAGTGGTTAATAGTTATCCTAATTTTTTCGTCAAATATTAGTATGTTAGTATTTATTGTGTGAGAGACTCAAACTTTCACTCTTTTTTACTCTATCTCTTCCCTTTAACCAAAAAACCACATTTTAACTCGTATTTGTTTTTAAATTTGTTATGACTGAGACTCGAACTCACAATCTCATTCCCTCAATTCCTTAAATCTTTCACCTAAATTATGATATCAACTTTTGACTTCATAGTTCTTGTAATTTACCATTGTTGTGCTTGTTTCATGCGTACATGCTGGATTTGAGTTGGACAATGCTGCTAGTACTATCTGAACCTTAAATTCAATGTCGTTTTCATTATGGGTGGGACTCCTCTCCAGTAATGGAGAGGGAAGTGTTGTGGAATTTCAAACAAAAGACAATATACATTTACAATTGTATCCTTATTATTTAAAGTGATATTACAATTTAACCATTAAAATTCAAAGGAAAAATCACTATCGTCTCCATTACTGGAGAGGAGCTTAACTCTTTCATTATATATGCTCAGTTTGTGTTGTGATGTTGTGCACTTTTTCGTGTGCATTGTCTGGTGTTGGATGGAGTGAAGGTTTTAAACTACACTTATGATTAGGTTGTCAATAATTATAATAATTATAAATGGATTTTAATGAAATTATACAAATCAATTATTCATTTTTAACATATAAAAAAACTCATAATTTATAAGCATATATTACACTCACACCAACTATAGGAAACAAATGTGGTCTTCTAAATAAAGAAGGGTGATCAATGTAATTAAGTTAAACAAAATATGATATATTGTGGAAGCAATTCCAAATAATATATCAGTCAATACATTTTAATTATTTTTGTTTGTTATAATATAATATAAGAGTGATTTAAATAATATATCCTTAAAATTATTGATACATTTTGTAATGAACTAAAGATAATGAAAATGTATTGACTTGTATACTATTTTGACTTTTTTGTACAATATATCATGTTTTGTTTAACTTCATTGCACTTACGATCATTTTTATGTGAAAATCACAGTTATTTCACATTTAGGAGTATCAATATAATGTATATATATATAAATTAATAATTTTTGTATGAGTAAAAAATGGAAAAATGATCTATAAAATTTCATTAAAACTGAGAGATATTATCTAATTAACTCAATTGTTTATTATAATTGTAAAATGAGAAAATGTGATTGTAATTGACAAAACAACAAAAACTACAATGTTGCAGCCTTAGTTACCGTGTTGAACTCATTTAGCTGTACTAATGTTTAAGAATTTGACATGCGTGCATCCTCTATGTATTTGTACATTATATTATGATGTGTGGTTCACTTCTGTCAATGTTACTATCGCCACATCGTAGCTCGTCATGTCACTCGTCTTATTCACCGCGAATTACGTCATGACATTGCTTTTCATATTTTGATTTTTTTTAGTATTTAACTATATTTTTTAGTTATTTCTTTTCCTCAAAATACTAATAAAAATCAAGTAATATATGTTAATGGCACATGCTATCAAGTGAAATGGTTAGATGGAACATGGTGATGCTGATGTCGATTGTCATTATATATATATATATTATCACATGATATTTATGATCATTCTTAACAATGAAAAGATAAATGCTTCAAAAAAAATGTAACTTTAAAAAACATGCTCATTTGGTTATAATAAAATTACAATTTATCATTACACAATAAAGAAAAAATATGCATTTAGTCCAAGTTCAGACAAAAGGTGTGTTGGGGGAATGAATGTCAAATTATTAGATTTTACAAAAACAAAATTAGTCTAAATAACTTAGAGTGATTAATCACTAAATCAACTTAAATTACATGGCTAAAAACTTAGTTAGGCTTTTTATATATAAGAAAAAACTCCCTAATCAAACATGGTTAAATTGTTTTGTTGGCAAATAACCTAGTAATTGTTGTAGTCATAAGGTGATCTAGTGGTAAGGGTGAAATACTTTAAGAAGTAGAGTGATAAAGAAATTGAGATTCAAATCTCACGTACAACAAAAAAATAACATACTAACATTTGTCTATCAAAAAAATAACATAGTAATTGTTTATGACACAAAAAATTTCTCCTTCTCATTTAAGGTTATTTATTATTGCATTTATTCCAAAAAAAAACATAGATGCCTAAGATTATATACACAATTTAAGAACTTGAAATAGTGTTGAAAAGGTTGATTACAATTTGGCTAAAATAACATCATTTAATATACAATGGAAGTTGAAATTAAAAAGAAATGAAGAAAAACATAGAAAAAGGAAGAACTGGTAAATGGAAGTATAATTTCAAATAAAATATAAATATATATTAAGTTTCTGGATTTGGAATTAGGTGAAAAGTTAAAAAAAAAAAAAAATACAACAAAAAGAATAACAAATAATAATGATCCAAAATTAAATAATGAAACTTATTTAATTTATATTTAAGAAATAAAAAGTGGATAACGGTTAGTTTCACCATATCCAAAAAAAAGATTAATTTCAAATATGGATGAAGAATCAAATTTGGAAACACAAATAATTCTAAAATAAAAAATGATTTGGTGGTCTCAATTTTCTCTATCTCATTAAAAGTAATGTTATATTACCTTAATAAGTTATTTTCCTCTTCCTCACAAAGTGTATTCATAAATCAATAATCAATTAGTAAAATATCAACGTATAACAAATATCACTTTTATATATAAATAGGGAAAATTGTATGCTATTTTTACAAGAGATTTCTATCAACAACTACATAGATTATTTTGGTGGTGCCTTTTTAGCTTATGAGTTATCTAGTTCAATTATCTAATGATAGAAATACGTTAAATGGGAATTTCGCTCACATACTAATTGTACATTTTTTAAACAGTGATCACTCCCTCCGCATTGAAGGAAGAAAAAAGAAGACCTAATCAATGAATAGATCAAGTCGAAATAAGAAAACTGACTTATTTAATTATTGTATTGCATTAAATAGACACCATTTCCAACACTTTCATAAGTTAACTGCTGCAAAATGTGAGCACACATCTTGTGTGTAAAAAATGTGTCCGTTAAAAAAATCATTTCAATATTTTCTGAATTACCATAGTTGCACATGAAATTACAGTCTTCCCCACGAGAAAAACATTTGAGTTAAAAAATATATATCACGGACAAATGTAATTTTTTGGAATTATTCAAAATAATTATTCAGGATTTAACTTTTATTAAAATTAATTTTTAATATTCTATTAATAGTTTCCGTATAGATATATCTCTATGTAAAATTTATTGGAGAGTCCGATACTAAAATGTGAGATATAAAGAATATGGGATGTAAATGTGAGTTGTATGCCACATACAACTAAACAATATAAATATTGGTAACTCAATTTTTTAGTATCAAATTCACCTTCTTTTCTGGTGCTAAACCAAAACCTAGTCAAAAAAATAATCTTCTTTAATTTCTTTGTAATGGAAGGAAAGAAGAAGGAAGGTGTAGCACCAACTATGCAGCAAAGTGGATCTAACTACAAGAATGAGCTTCAGGAATTCGATGATTTGCAGTTTGCCTTTGGAGTTGACGATGTTATTGTAATGGATTCAAACCATTCATTGACTATGGAGGAATTGAGTAAGAATTTATCTATGGACTCTAGTTATGGTGGGAAGGGAGAGAGTAATGAGGATCAATGCCATTGGAAAATCAATTCTCCTAAAATGGGTGGATCATCTTTCGTTGTAAAAAGGGTTATGCCTCCTGAGGAGCTACTTCAACTAGCAAAAGTTGACCCTAAGAAAGCAAAAAGGTTCACCATTTTGTTATAATCATTGAATTGTTTATTTTTTTCTCCATAAATAATTTCAGCAACAAAATTAAATGTGCTCATGATGCATATTAATGATTTTTTGTTATATTTTTTAGTTGACTTTTTTTATTTCAGGGTACAAGATTGATGCACTAATAATAGTTGAGTTGTTATGTGTTGTAGGATTCTTGCAAACAGGATATCTGCCACTAAATCAAAGGAAAGGAAAAAAAATTATGCAAAAGCGTTGGAAGAAAGGGTCAAAAAGCTTCAAGCTCTGTCAGATAACGTCGTTGAACAGCTTGCCATATGCAAAGTATGTGATTTTCTTTTGTAATATGTTTTACATTAACATAAATGCGGTAAGTTGAATAAGGACCAAGTTTTGATTAATTTGTTTGATTCCCTCTACACTAACAATGGTGATGCAGATTTGTTTTACTGTAGTATCAAATTATCAATTATAAGTGGTGTGCTCACTCCAGTTTATTCAACCCATTAAATTTTAATGACTTTTTCTTAAATCTTCAACAACTTTAATATATGCAGAGAAACATTTCGACCAGGATTGCTCTGAATAACGAGTTCAAAATGCGAATTGAGGCTTTGGGACAACAACTACAACAAAAATATGGTATGCATGGTTCTATGTTTTTTTTAATGTTTAAAATAATGGGTACTTGTGCTTTCACTCTCACATACAATGTGATGCCATTAAACTGAATAAATAAATACTATAGTTATTGAATATAGGGAAATTGTCAATTTTGCTCTTGATTTTAAAGAGAAAAATATCATATCATTATATTTAAAGAAAAAAAGTATCACATTATATTATTTATTTTCCTTTATTTTTAATGTATTTTCCACTCTCAGTCCAAATGTCGAACTTAGTTATTATATATTTATTTTTATAAGTACCTATAACATAATGGGGAAACTTATGACGTGAAATTAACTTACAGATTATGGTCTTGTTGGTTTCTAAATTTAGTATGTGAGCATAAAGTTGACCTACTTTTGTTCTTGTAGCCCTCAGAGAGGCAATGAAGAATGAACTGGAGTATTATAAGATGAAAAATAATGAGTATGCTCTTGATATGATAAATGATCCTTCTTCTAGTGAGTTGCTGTCTAAATTTTCTTCCATGCTAGCCTTGAGGTGCCAATACCCTAATCCTCCATCTCAATATCAAGGGACTAATCTGCAACAACAAATTTCATTGCCTCCTCTTCCTCCTTCTATTTCCTTTGATCAACCTTTTAATGAGCATGGTGGTCCAAGCTTCTACAACTTCAATCAACTGAATTAGTTCATATTATCACCCTAAATGATCAATTGTTGGCGATGATTATCACAAGTAACATCTTGTTTAAATGCATATGCATATTAAGGTGGGTCTTGTGAAGAACATTGTTCGATAATTGTCATTTGTTGTTACTTGTGTTTCATAGTTTTATGCTTAAATTGTCGTCTGCTGTTATGAACTTTATGGATTTGTAGGTTGATACTAGAGTTTATATAATATGTTTTATAATTGTAGCGTCGAACCAGTTTAACATTAAGATGTAGCAGTAAAAGCTACCTCTCCCTATATTTCTAATTAGCTTTTATTATATTTGTTCGTGTGAGTGAAACTTACATTGGTTATTTTTTAGTAACCTTTATCTGCACCGATGGTTACATTTGATGAAAATATTTTAGATATTTAGTATAAATATGGGTTGGGGAAATAATATCATTCCAACATCTCACATAATAAGGTTTTGATTTTGTTTTAGTAATTATTAAAAATTGGATGCAGATCTTTATCATTTAAACCAACGTACCCCAATAAAATTGAATGGTGAAAGAAGGGGGGAGGAAAAAAGAAGTTGAATGCAAACAATTCAATATGATTAATAGTTACTTATGTAGAGGTAGTCGCAATCACCTTAACAGTTCAAATACTTGTTCATAACTTAATTAGGATGATGATTCCAATTCCAAAAGAGGCCTGGGTTGGTTCCAAGCTCCATGCAACTCAAGTGGTCCTACATGCAATAGTGACTATAGGCATTTGTCATCAATTTTATTTAAGTAAATGAGAGATGAATGGTATAATACCCTTGATTTCCATTTTCTACTAGTCCATAATAAGTAGATCACATGTAGTGGTAATTGTGCATGGGATTTAGTGAGAGTGGCACAAACTCAGAGAAAATGCCTCCCTCACAGTTACAAGTAGCCTTCATAGCTGACCTCCTAATTTTGGAGATTATTTGATATAATTGCCTTTGTCTTCCTAACAGGTGTCAGTGACTTGAAGTGAATTTTGTTTTCTTCTTGATGTTTAATACATATACATTTATCATAAAAAATACATATTTATCAAAGTATATACAGAATGTTCTTGACAATTTGTTCGAATAATATAGATAGATAGATAGATAAGAAGCACATCAATTAAATGAATAATAAGTTTGAATGTTGATTCCAAAGGATATAATGAACTCATTTAGCTAGCAAGATCCACGTTCAAGATTGTTCTCCATGTTTGTCAAATATGTATTATGTCACTTGGCCGTGTCCACATAACTTGAAAGATTCCCTCATTGTTGTTTTGTTATATGTGGTTAAGCAAACCAATTTGGATGCTATGATACTTCAAAAATAATGCATTTCACGGGGGTTCAAAATTTGGATAAATAAATAAAACTTAAAACTTAAATTACTGAATATACTTTCCAAAACGCAAAAGATTACCAACCGCAATATTAAAATTTTGCTTTCCCAAACCCATTTGATAACAATAACTAACGGGAGCTCATCCAAAGAAGCTAGTTTCAAAAGCCCATTTTATATAGATAGGATATATGGCCCACAAAATCTTATACTTAAGTCAGCCTGTTATTTCAGATGTGAAGCTTTGTATTTATTTTTTTGGTACAAAGGAAATAAACTCAAGAACTAAAGCATACGACTAAGATAAGGTTTTGATTAAAATTTATTTTTTAGAGTTTTTTTACATATTGCAATGGTGACCATGAGACTTGAAAGTTGAAAGTATAGTCTGAGCTACGAAACCCTTCACCTCAAACTCAATTCTAGTGGCTTGATTTATTTTTAATTGTGTCCATATCCTCAAATGAGTCTTCTTTGTTGTAATATTTCAAATATTCAATGTCATAGATGAAAATTATACCGTTAAAATTAATTTTTCCTATACTAGTAAGGGAATTAACTTGCTCTTTTGTAGTTTAAACGACAGCTCAATTTTCCTCAACCATGTAGCTCAATTTTCCTATACTACCACAAATACTAACTTAAAATATCTACAATTTGAAAAATAAAAAATATAATAAGCAACTTACCAATGAGGGTAAACCATAGATATCAAAACTACATTTTAACTTAATTGATGAATTCATGCTGTCAAACCAGTTCGAAACACAATTCGTTAATTTTTAACTAAATTGACAAATTTCATTTGGGCAATAACATAGACAATATTGTTTTTAAATCAAACTCAATGCATTAAATTTAAATTTTTGGTCAATTTTTAGATTAATTTGACTGTACCGAAATCACCAATTGTGAAGTTACTATTGAATCAAATCTCATATACAAATTATCTATATATTATCTATTATTATAATATGTTTAATTATAAAGTGAAAAAAATCAACTTAATACTTTAAAGTTTAAAGTGATGAATTTTTTTTTTTTGGTTTATATTTTCTTTATAAACAAAGTTTGTTACTCTATGAAGCTTAATTTATAAAAAAAAACATATAACAAAAAAATCATCTATATCAAACATAAAGTAATTTTTTCATGTATTACCGACAAAGCTTGATAATGACTAAAAAAAACATGTCCAAATTCATTGTACTTGCTGGAGCCTATTGCAATGATCAAAGTAGAAAAAAGAATAAGGTGATTGATTGATGTGATGAATACTTGTGTAAAACCTGTCCACATGCACATTCTTCATTTTAATTTCCATTTCAACAATTTGAATTTTCATTTCAGTTGATGAACTTAGTTTTCATTTATCATTTCAGTCTTAAAAAATGTGTTTTATCGTCTTTACAAAATGTACTAAATTATCATTTAAGTTCTTACATTTTTTTAATCCTTGTATTTTCTAAACACTTTGTAGTCGGTCCATGTCCTTAATTTGGGGGGGGGAACTAGTTAATCATAGTACTAAACTTTGGTGGAGCTCCGAAAAAACTTTGTCGTCGACAATAACAATGTAACTAGTTAATTGAAATGGTCTTAGAAACAAGGAAGCTTCAAGTTGCCCGTAATTTAAGCTTTTTATGGATTGTCCTTTTCTTTTCATATTCTTTCCTCTAAGTGGCTCTTGGATTAAGAAGGCTCCACCTCCCACTATACTTTGTTTCATATTTTCCAAACATTATTTTTCTTTCAATACAAAGTTGGTATTCTCCTTTCCTATATAGCTGCTGTAGTTTGCTTTTCTCCCAAGATGACTACTATTGATATAAAATTGCATTATTATTAAAAGAATAATGATGAGACATTGGATACGACAAATAACACACAATTCATGAACAAAATGTCTTTTACATCTATCTTTATCTAGTATTGAAATAAATTATCGGAGTTGAACGCAGTTCCATGCCCAAAAATGTACTGATTGAGTTTTAATTCCTATTATATTGCAGAATATGCCATTGCCTAGTATTATTGGAAAGAGAAAATTAACTAAATAAGTATACATTGATAGTTTTGTGCAACGTCTACCATTTATTTTTATAAAAGTAATACAAATGAATGATGAATAATATACTGATTGTATATAAATAATTATAATGTATTCTAAATTGTAAATGTTCATCCCATTTAATTTAGGCCTCACTTATTTAAGTGTAGATAGTGTAAGAAAGAGAGATATGGAAAGAGATAAAGGAGGGTTGATTTGGTGATATGATATAAAGGAAGAAATAAGGATGAAGTGTGAAAGAAAAAAGTTCAGAAATATAATTACGGATTATTATTACTAAAGTGATGAGTGAGAATGGGAATAACTGACTAAGATTGAATCTGTTCACTCAGTTAATAAAGCTAACATTTCCTTCAAATCTTCAATTCTTTGTAAATTATTGAGCTGGAAGTCACATGTTTTTATTATTTATCGATTACCTTGATTGGATTATATAAGGGGGGAAAACAAAAAACTAGCCCTGATCGTAAGTTGGATCTGATATAGTTTTATAATCACAAGGATTTAATATAGTTTCTCTCATCCTCTTGAAGAACTATATACAGATCAAGGGATTCGTATTTATTTCTGCATTTGCTTTAGTGCGTCAATAAATTGAATTGGAAGTATTCTCTTCAAAACTTAAATGATATTTGGGGGAAATCAAATTTGTTGAGTGAATATGTGGTCCTTAAGCGAAAATCTAGAGTTAAAACCAAAACTCTTTTAGCAATACCAAAACTTGTGGAATTTATCTGTTAATTTCTCCGATGGAAGAATGACCCCAGCTGAGCCTAACAGATGGAACTAAAATTCCACTCTTATCATTATATTCCTAAAAAAATCCACACCAATTAATCATATATGTTGGAGAATTCAGGAAAATAATTATATAGCTTATGGTAAAGTTTAGACAACTGCATTATTTCTTTTTCTGTCAAAAAAATATTATGGAGAATAATTATTAATTTATTTTTCAAAAAAGAGTGGCATTATACATGATACTTAATTGTTGTGTTATAGTTTTTACTTGCATTAATTAAATGTTTTTTTGTAAGTTATTAATTAAATGTTTAATACTCACATGGTTATAAAATTTTAGTCCTTCCCAAGATTTAAATTAACGTGTGGCGTGGTGATATTGAGGACAAACAGTTTAGACACAAATTGGACACCTAACGTATTCCCATTTTTGTATTGACAAAAAAATGATAAAGGCCTAAAATTCCATAAACAGAAAAATATTAAAAACATTATGCCTTATTTTAAAAGTAAATACAAATCCACCGAAAATCAAGTGTCAAACTCAAAGAAGATTTTTAAGGGTGATTGTCTTTTGTAGGTGTCCAGCTATAAGGGCATATTATTTCCGAACAAGATTAAATTTATGTAATGATGAATGGGACGTGCAAAATTAGTAACAATCTCTCTAGCTACAAAAATTCATCTAATATATAATAAGGTGTTGAATGTACGGATGTTAATTATGTTTTAAGTATAGTATGCTTGTAATTATATGCACGTGTTATTTTTATTTATTGAAAACCACAAATATTATCATCTATTTTCCTATATCATTTAAAATAGATTAAAAACTAAAAAGAAATAGTTTACCAAGTTAGTGACAAAACTCAAATTCAACATAAATGATTTTAACATCTAAAAGCATTCATTATAGTTATGTTTTCGGGAAATATTTATTTTCGATAACATTTTTATTTATATAAATTATGAAAAGGTAATCAGATTTCGTAGCAGTGACAAATATTTGAATGAGCAAAAAAAGTTTTGATTCTAGCGCTCTGAGTTCCACTGTCGTGTGTAGAAGGTAAAATTAGAATATAGACAAAATTGCGACACGGATTTTGAAAGAGAAACTATTTATTTTATTAATATGTAGCAATTGATGGTCTTACAAGCCCTGCAAAACACAGGAGCTTGAAAACTACAACGCGTGCACGTACACGTACTATTTTAGACTGACACAACAGAAGCTAGCATTAGTAAGTACTTCGACACCTTAGCACAACGTTGCTTTACAGCTATCAAAATACACCATACTACAAAACCCAAAAGCATGTAAAATGATTGAAACCAAATCATATTAATACACAATTAACACCAACATTTATTCTTAATCTCTTCTTTATTTTGTGTAACTTTGAAGCGCTTCTTCACATCGCTTTCTTCATTCGTACAACATCTTCATATCATACCCTACACTGATAATGATAATAAACACATGCAAATATTAGTAATCAGTTTACAACATTTCATGTCAGAACTCGGTTTCAACCAATCTAAAGTACAAAAATGATGTGGCATGAAAGTTAAATGCAACATTGAAATGATCTAGATGAGGCTGAAACCTTAGTTTGAAACTTTGAATCAAGCATGTTAGAATTAAAATGTTTATTATAATTTAGATTTTATGAAGAAGCTTTACCATAAGAGTAGTACTATGCTATCTAATGGTGGTAAGGAGGGGGAGGTGAAGAATAGATGTAGGAATGGGAAGGAGGTGGAGGAGATGGATACTTGTAACCAGGCTTCTTTTGTGGTGTTGGTGGAGGAGAGTGGTGGTGGAACACTGGGTGAGGAATGTAGGGAGCTGGGTGAACTGGTGGTGGTGGGGAGTGGTACACTGGGTGAGGATGGGGGACAGGGTGTGGGATAGGATGTGGGTGAGGGTAAGTATGAACCGGAGGTGGTGGGGATGCATACTTGTAAGACTTCTTAGGTGGTGGTGGAGAGTGGTAAACTGGGTGTGGGTGGGGTAGAGGGTGTGGGTGGGGTAGTGGGTGTGGGTGGGGTAGAGGGTGAGGGTGTGGGTGTGGGAGAGGGTGGGTAGGGACTGGAGGTGGAGGGGAAGAGTACTTGTATGGCTTCTTAGGTGGGGGTGGAGAATGGTGGTGTGGGAGTGGGTGTGGGTGTGGGTGAGGCAGAGGGTGTGGGTGTGGGTGTGGGTAAACATGCACTGGTGGAGGGGGTGATGAGTACTTGTATGGTTTCTTAGGTGGTGGTGGAGGGGATGCATAGTGGTAAGGAGTCTTAGGTGGTGGAGAATGGTGATGGTATGCAGGAGACTTCTTGGGAGGTGGTGGTGGTGATGCATAATGGTATGGGGTCTTTGGTGGGCTAACAACCACTGGAGGTGGTGGAGAAGGATACTTGTATGGCTTCTTAGTTGGGGGAGGGGGTGATGCATAATGGTATGGGGTCTTTGGAGGGGCAACATGCACTGGTGGAGGAGGAGAAGGGTACTTGTAAGGCTTCTTAGGAGGGGGAGGGGGTGATGCATAATGGTAAGGTGTCTTTGGAGGAGCAACATGCACTGGTGGAGGAGGAGAAGGGTACTTGTAAGGCTTCTTAGGAGGTGGTGGTGGGGATGAGTAGTGATATGGGGCCTTGGGAGGTGGTGGAGATGGGTAATGGTATGAAGGAGAAGGAGACTTCTTAGGAGGGGGTGGGGAAGGGTAGTGATAAGGAGGGGGTAATGAGTGCACTGGTGGTGGTGGTGGTGAAGGGTAGTGATAAGGAGGAGACACAGGAGGGTACTTTTTGGGTGGTGGTGGTGATGAATAGATGTAACCGTTTGCTGAGATTTGAGATGGCAAGCTTAGAGACACTATTGCCAACACAAGAATCAGAGTAGCAGAGGCCATTCGGGACCCCATTCTTCTCACCTCACCACAAATTGGGTTATAGCTAGGTATGCTCTTTGCCAAGTTAGTGATGCCCTTTATATAGTTTCTTTCTTTACCCCACTCAAGTACTCAACACAATATCTCGGTAAGTTTACTTTGAAACTATACCGTAATTTACTTACATAAAAAAATGGAATGACATTAAGTTAGACTATGCTTAAACTCTAATTGTAAAGTGTTATCCCAATTTGCCCCAAAGAAGAATGAAACTTACATCTATGGAGACATTATTATATTTTTTTCCGGTAAAACATTGAATTCTCTTTTTTATAGTCAATTTAAAAACTATGGTTATTCAACTATATATAGTTCTCAGATTCGGAAAATCTGACAATAATAATGAAATGTTACTTACCCTCCTCATGTCATAATGGAGTATGGATCCTCTCCATAATCTTTGAAAAACTAAATAAAATCTAACATGTAATGACACGTTGATCATGTTTGTCTGTTACACGACTCTAAATATTATTTGTGTATAATTTTTGAAACCAAAATCATGAAATCTGACCATATGTGTGTTCGATCATGATCATACTAAATCAAATGAATGGGTAGAGTCACCCTAATATAATCCTCACAAAACCTTTCTTATTATTCTCTCTTTCATTTTCTTGATTTATTTTTGCACTTTTTTTGTTTTTTTTTTTAATTTTCTCTTGCCATTTATAGAATGTATTTTGTAATATCTTGTTAAATGATTTTTAAAGCACATGAATTATTTGAAACAAAACTGTTCATAACTTAAGTTTTATAAGTGCTTATTTTAAATTTAGTCAAATAAGATAAAATTGGATTCGATAAATTTAAATAGATGTACAAATGTCTTTTATTAGAAAAGTACTTAATTTTATAAAGTTATAAAATTATTGCAATATCAGTAAATAAGTAAAAGTAATTATTTGTTCATATCGGACAAAAAATTATTACTGAATTTATAAAATTCAAAAAATGTTATTATGACTTTATTGTGCCTTTGATCTTTACTTTTTTTTTAATAGTTTTATATAAAATATTCTGAATAATTTGGAGTTCATATTAGTCATGCCGATAAGTACCATGTCCCCTCTCTCCAGTAATTTTTCTTTCTGACATGGTTGGTGAGACATGGACACAGAAATTAATTTGTTTCCTCAGTCAAGATTTACGAGTTTAATTTTTTATAATCATATGAGAGAGAACAACTTGCTGGCACAGACATACTCAAATTTTTATTATACAAATATAATAAACACTATGTTCTATAGTTTTTACTTTGGATAGGTGTATCCGATTAAAAAGGTATTTTTGAAACTTATTCGTATTATCGTGTCGAGTACAATGTCTTGTACCAAGAAGGACTTCTTCGGCATCGTAGCTTATTTTTTTTTGTTTTTGAAATGTCTAATTAAAATAGTATTTTTCGTTCATCTTAAAAGGGTATTATATTTTAAATTATTTTTTATGAAAACCAATTTTTAGAATTTAATAAAGTTTTATTTTCCTTTATATTACAGTTTTGGAGATGATTCTGTCTCCATTACTGCATGTCGTAGTAATTTTATGTTATATATAACGTATGATAAAATTTTATTATGATTCTTGTTTTTTTAACCACCACTTTTAACGTGGATCTAGATTCATCGAGGCTGCAACTTGCAAGCTAAGCCGGGAATAAAGTAGTAGCTACTAATTTAAATTTAAATTATTATAAACAGAAAAAAATCTATGTTAAATCAGTAAATAATTATATATGAACAATGAATTATATATGATAATTATAAATAATGAATTCTCATCTTCACATGTCTTATTTAAAAAAGTGCAATATTTATATTTGTTTAGCATAAATATTTATACATAATTATTATATTATTTATCATTTATTTGTAATTGGACATATCTTCTCTATTTTAAAATTCATAAGTGGTTGTCTAACTTTCTTGGATATTTGTTTGCTACTGGAAGATTTAAAAAAGAAAAAGAAGACTTTATGGTAACATGGTGTAGCAGCCTCAATGATTTTTATGTGTTCCCCCCTTTTCTCTCTGGATCTAGTCAATTCATACTGTTCATGGGAGACATTATTATTGCCCCACCGCTTGCACGTTATAAGAAATTTTATGTGAGAACTAAATATTTGATTTTCACATGTTAAAGTTTCACAATAACAAATATATTTTTTAAGTATCATGTATGTATAATGTACCACGCGACTTTATATATTCTAAAATGTTGTTTATATAGAAAATCCCATCAAAATTATTTCGAGTATTTTGCATGGCGGCATTTCTTAAGCTGTTATAGTCCTTTTCCTATAAAGACAAGAGTAGCCTATCACACCTTTTTTTTCCCTTTATAGCCCTCTGAAATTTTCGTTGTGTATATTAAAGTATCATAAGTATTACCTTTTATTTTGTTAATTTATAGTATATACATTTGGCATTTAAATATAAAAGTGCTTTTTAGGAATTGATATATGTTATACAACAAACAACTCATTGATATTATCTTATACCTTATTGCTCATATGCTATGACCATTGACCATATAATACATCAAGGAGGATGGGCTTTACAATATTCTATTAATCAATCAAAATAAGTAAGATAGCTTATTTAATTCAAACTACTTATCTTCTGAAACCAAAACCTGACAAAGGTTTTGATTTCCTCATCAACCTACTCTTCCAGCTTTTGTAATTGCCTGCGAGGTGTAATGAATCATAGTGATTAAGCCAATTAAACCCCTTACAAGTTACATCAAAGGAAAAAAAATGAGAGACAGTATAATATTAATTAATGTTTTTATCATGAATAGTTGAAATTTTCATTTACCTTTTTCTCTAATGCTTCCTTTTCGCTTGAGAAGAGAAGTGAGAAGAAAAAATATAAGGAGGCATTTATGTTACTGAATTAAGAGATATTAACTTATTCCGGGCTCTAATACGGTCGATATATCATTCACCATTTATTTATACTATATTTGAAGAATCAATGAAAAATAAATATGAATAATGAATTATACAATAACAGTATACAAAACTTATACACTTTTAATGCATACATATTTTTGTCAATGTAAATATTTATACCATAAGTAGGTAAAAAGGGTTGGTAAGCATATGTATGACTATTGTTTCAATGTATCTCAAAACTAGGGAATGTCTGCAAAATATAAGGTATGCATCCACAGTAGTTGTTAATGTATAACCTAAAACAATAACGTGCTCGAGCAGACATACACCAATCCTACGACTGCGACTTCTATACTAAATTATAGTAAGCTAAGCTGGTAAAGAAAATGTAAATTAAACCGAAGTACAACAAGGCACTTTACCACATAAATACTTTAAAATACCCAACCTAGCTAGAAATTAATGACATGTGATGTGGTTAATCTTAATGATTCACAGAGCAGCAATACACGAAGGAACCATATGGGGAGAAGCGAAGCAAGACATGAAATAAAATACTATATAAAATAATACATAAAATAAAATAATACTATATAAAATACGAGTTTGGCTCCTCTCCTGTAATGGAGAGGCCAGTGAGCCCTCAGATTGCGACACGTGTAATAAAAAAATGGACGGCTGAGATTTAAAATTGTATTACGTGTAATCGATTACCATATGATGTAATCGATTACACCAGTTAAACAGTGTAATCGATTACACAACCCTGATAATCGATTACATATTTTTAAAAAAAAATAGAAAGACATGGTTCTAATAAGTGTAATCGATTACACCAGTTAAAAATTTAAAATACAAACTCAACGGCTTTCTGTAATCGATTACAATGTGAAAAATGCACATATCTGATGCGTTTAATATGTTGTAATCGATTACGAGTATAGTGTAATCGATTACATCATGTAAAATGCACAGGTCTGATTAGTTTATCATCATGTAATCGATTACACTGTTTAACTGGTGTAATCGATTACACCATATGGTAATCGATTACACGTAATACAATTTTAAATCTCAGCCGTCCATTTTTTTTATTACACGTGTCGCAATCTGAGCGCTCACTGACCTCTCCATTACATGAGAGGAGCCAAACCCATAAAATACGGGATGCCTTTGCATCGGAAAATTTTACTTTATTTTTTAAAATGTGATTTTTTGTGTTCGACTGTAATTTTAGTAGAGTCAACACTATTTAAATGAATGAAACTAAACTATAAATTACTCCACTTCCAACACAATTTTAATGCGAACATATCAAGTTGATTCAAAATTATAGTTTACAAACTCACGAGTATAAATAACCCTAGCTGAGAGTATGTTGACATTAAAAGCATATGCATATTATATAATATTCACCGTCATATATAGACATATTGCATCCACATGTAAACAGCAATCAATCATGTACCTAATAGCAACAATAAACACATATATTATAATGTATATCCAATGAGATGGTACCAACTACCAAGCAAGTAAGGATGACAATATGTATGAATGAGTCGAGACACTGCATTATCTGGGTATATCTTGTTGCTCGTTTTTGGATTAGGATCCACCCAGGGCCCATGTTGATATATCACATGGTCTATTACCCATGAGTCCTTAGATATATAGCAGATCTGTAAGTATCAATAAATTCAAAAATATTAAAAATAATTGTAAGTAATTTATTTAATTATGTGTCTGTTTCCTACAATGCTATATATTATTTAAACAATCAACAAGAAAGAAAATTATAAATAATTTAAGTTTTATACATATTTTAAACTGACTATTAAACACAACTTATTTGACTCAAACAAATATAAAAAAACAAAGTCACTAATTTAACGTTATGATGTCAAATTGATTTAGTAAGCATTATTTAATCAACATAATATTATATTACTCATATGAATTAACAACATAACAATATTTTTTAACAAAATAACATCATTGTTTAAGAATATAAGAATACACTTTATGAATTAATATGACATTATAACTATGGATTAATAAAATAACATTATAATTATGATTAATATCATATTACAATTATAACGCTATATGTATATATATTTAGAAAGGAATAGTGAATCCAGATACTTACGGATTTGTGTATCTCATTACTTAAACTAAAACTCATCCAACAACTGGTCTCAAAATCTCGGGTTTCAATTACCTTTATGTCCAAAAATATGGACCTGAACTCGACACATTGTGGATATCATGTGTAGATGTCCCGTGCCATCCTTACGACCAAGTCCAATATATTCAAGAGATTGATCTTAAATTGAAAAAAAAACATTCATTTATTATTAAGGGATGAGATATTTTGGTGTTAGATGCCCATATAGTAAATCTTACATTAATTTGGGTCAGTAGGTATTATAATTAATTGGATTATAGATTTGTAAAATGAAATAAATTTCACTCGAATCAGGCTGAATTGGTAAACATCATGTTAAAATAAAAATTTTAATTTAATAAATTGAAAATTAATTTAAGTGCTTGTAAGCATATACACTTTTCATCTAGTACTCCCACTCAAGTATTCCAATGTTAATAGAGGCTGATGTGGGAAAAATCACCATTGCTGGCCATATTATTCAATGGTTTTCGGGTTGATTAGGGTGTGTAGAGGTGGACGGGGATTACATGTATTTATTCATGTCTCATTTACTATACCAAATCAATCAGAAAATTTCATTCAAATAAAAATATAAATAACAAAATCAGAAATTAATATTTTAGTATTATTTTAAGAAGTTTGATTCATTATGGACATGTAGACAGGAAAATCCTGGAACAGATGATCATTGTCTATTTAGTAGTATAATCATTTTTTATTTTTTTAATGCAATTTTCGAATTTCAGTTTGTTGACTTTTTTTCTTTAAAATTTTCAATTTCATTATGGTTCCTAATGAGGGCTCCTCTTGTATTGAAATTTAAATGTGGATGCATGTGTCTCTCCTTAACCCAATTTCTGAGCAATATGTATGTATAGAAGTGTGTGCACATGAATTATTCTTTTTTTGGTTTCAAATCTCCAAAAAAATGTTCTTGTGTTAGTCCCGGTGCTAAATTCAATCTAACGACATTCTTATCTGAATAATGACTATGGAAAAACACCATTATGCATAATTTGTTAAGGACCAAGAAGAATAAGCCTTTAAATAAATTAAAAAAACTTATTTTATAATTAGAAAAATATGATTTCAGTTACCAATAGAGAAAGGATAACATGAAAATGACCGCACACAATATCAACCCTTTCATAAGTCCCAAAATAATTATATTCTCGTGTCTCAAACTAATCAATTTTGTCCAAATAATATAAAATTATTATTTTATATTTTTATAATTTTTATTTTTAATGGAGTGTCATCTTTTTATTGAATCATGATAAGAATTAGGACAGAGGATCCCAGTTCATCATGAATATGAACAAAAATATGATATACCAAATCTTTCATCAAAGATATTGGATTAAAAACAAAAAACTTAAAAACTTAATCAATGTTTAATTTTTTGATTAATATAATATATTTTCTAGTTATATATAATTTGGGATAACAAATATGAGAATATGAGAACGTGACATATAGAAATGGAATCATGATGAATTAGCTCCTCAGTATCACACACAGCCAAAAACAAAGAGGAAAAGTCAAAGTGTTTCACATCAAGGGCAGTTTATCTGTCCTCAACTCTTTGTCTTCATCCCAAGAGGATCATGTGACTTTAGTCCAACTCATCATACAAATATAACTGCATTAATTCATCGGTGATGTTATTTCACTTCTAAAAATTATTATTTCTTTACAGATCATAATTTATAAATGAAATAATAAATAAATTATTAATCAATGGAGAATATTAATAACATTTTGGAATCTAAAAAACCTCACCGTTAATTTGCATTCACATGCACATGCTTACATGGGTATATTTAAGAACAAACTCTTCAAAAATATGGCCAAGAGGTAACAGCCCAAAAATCATAAAATAAAAATACAACCAAAATACACATTTGAGTTTAAGTTTATTCATCAAGTTCATATTTGAGATTATCATAATACCAATCAATTAGGTTTTTAGGAATTTAAATTAACACTTTATAATCTTAAAAAGCGAATTGATCGATTGTATTAAGTATTAACCTTGATTAAATTAGTAAATTTCTCCATACTTTAATTTGCATGTAATACAATTCAACTAATTGATCGTAATAATTTTATTATTTATATCTATATATATTTTAACTCTCTAAATGTAATAGCATACATTTCTATATAAGTGACGTGGAGGCATTATTTTGGAAAAACAAAATCTAAGAATCTGAATCATGAAAGCAACAGCGATAGTAGAGGGCCTAACAGCCTCAATGATATTTCGATCTGTTCCCTTTCTCTCTCTCTAGATCTAGCAATTCATACTAGCTACTGGGACACCCTAAAGATTAGATTATTGCCCCACCGCTACCACGTTATAACTAGTTAAATTCACAAATATGAATACGTGATCATCAAACAAGTTTGTTGAATAAAGTTTGTTCTTTACCTGATCTTAAATGTTGGTATGTCATTTTTTGAGTTGTATTTGACTAAACTTGATTAAATATAATATATATCTATTTCTCAATATTTAGTATTATGAATATATAATTTGACATATGAAAAAATACATGTACATATATTGTTAATCATATATATATATATGAAAAGTTAGAGAATTAATGATATTTCTACCAAATAGATGTCATTCTATGCATAATTAGATAGTAACACATACAAATATGATAATAAGTAAATATACTTGTCATATTCCCAATTAATCTTTATATTGTTTGAGTCTAATATTTGAACTCAAATCCACTAATCAAATTGGGTGAGGGATTGGGCGAGGTCCTCCTCACGCCTGTAAAGCACTACACTTTATGTATGGAAAAAGTTGTTTGCATACAAAATTACATCAAAAAAATAATCCTTTGGAGCTTTTTGTGCACAGCATTTCTTAAGCTGCAAAATTTCATCAAATAACTCATTGATATATCTTATACAACAAATAACTCATTAATATATCTTATACATATTGGTCATATTTTATGGTGTTGGTCCTAAGATGCATCAAGCAGGATGGGCTTTACAATATTAAATTAATCAATCAAAATAAGTAAGATAACTTATTTAATTCAAACTACTTATCTGCTGAAATCAACACTTGACAAAAGATTTGATTTTCTCACAAAACTACTTATTCTTAATTAGTGATTGCCTGCAAGATGTAATGAATCATCAATAGATAGATAATAGGCTCTTACGTCAAAGGAAAAATGAGATATATTGTAATATTAAATAATGATTTTATAATGAATAGTTAAAATCTTTATTAATTTTTCTTTAAAGTAAGGTTGCACTTTAAAGAATAAGCGTGAAAGATATGTGGAAGCAGAATAGCGTTCTCAAAAAATAACTATAATATTTTGGCTCATTTTCTAAAGGTTACACTAAACCAAGAGAGATGTAGGGGAGAATATATGTTGTCGGTCATTTTATGTACGACATGCTTTAATTACTTAATTATTAAACTTTTAAATTAAGATATTAATTGATTTTGGGCTCTAATATTAGTGTGACTTTAAGGTTCTCTATCTAACTTCTGTACATTTACCACTCTTTCTACCTCCCAACAAAGAATCCAATGATGAATATGTTTTGTTGGTTCATGGCATCAGCAATTCCAATGCAAATCTACTTTATAACTTGCTTCCGCTCCTCCTTATAATAACTCGATTTTATAGATATACCATCTTTTTTTTTAAATCAGATATTGTTGATAGTAATGTTTGATAAAGGGCTATATAAAATCAAAAAAAAAAAGGGCTATATTTAAAAAAAAAAAATAGCGATAAATCTGTTGTCTCCTTGGTTCATAATCACGTACATGGGCATTTCAATAATAAACGACTTATATGAATTACGAAAACGAGAGACTGAAAATATTGCAGAATTGCTGACAGAATCATAATCACGAGCTATGTAGTCATGCAATATAAAGTTAGGCATAGTTGTGTGAGGAAAAGTTAAATATTATCTGTATACTAGTAATATGTACAAAAAATTGGTGTATAATTACAAGTAGTAAATGGGAACTCTTAATTTTTATTTATATTTTAGTTTATCATTTTGATTTTAGCCTCTACCGATTTTGTGTCAACACAATAATTCACCACATCATCAATTATTACCACACATGCAACATAATGAAATCAAGCACATTATTATTAGAAACTAAACCAAAATTTTGGAAATGAAAAAATTATTGAGATTAAATCAAAAATTTAATATATTTATTGAGAGAAAAAGATATTTGTATCCTCTAATATGTAGTAAAAAAATTGAAATTCTGAAATCCGTGTTTTGTAATATAAACTTTTAAGAGGCATTTAGATTTAACCCAAAATTTATGGCTGCAGGTAACTCTCTCTTGATGATTAGCATAGTTAAGAAAAGACAATGATATAAGGGGCAAGTATATACTTTTGAAGATGCTATGCAAAAAAAGAAAAAGAAACAGATTTATGAGACTTTTCCTTTAGTTACAGGAAAAAAAGAAGAGTTTGAATCTGTAAACGATGCTTTTCCACATGGGGACAGCACAATTGCCTATTTATCGCTTGTCCATGGTCCCACGATTGTGAGTGCAATCTTTTACACGCAACCTTTTGGTAAAATGTTTTAATTGTTTTACAACATTAATGTTAATAATATAATCTACCCCACTAATGTTGTTGTATCCATATATTTTGAAGTATATACAGTAAAGAAATATATGTAAAAGAGGAGTAAGACTCCTCTCCATTGCAAATACCCAAAAAAATCAAAGAAAATGGAAGATGCAATATTATTTTTGCCCTTTTTGTTTAAAAGATGATTACACATTTACCCTTAGAATACACATAAAAAATTTATTTATCTCTTCGTTAATGGAGAGGAAGTACAGATAATATAACTTTTTTGGAAATGAGTATACATAAGTCTGGCAATGCGTGTAGTTTGTTCTTATCTACCCCATGAAATTATGTGTGCTCAGTTCTTACTTCTTACGTCAAAAGATATATTGAGATGAGCGAATGAGGATGAGGTACTTTCACTTACACTATTTACAGTGAAGTGTCCTAGTAATTTGGACACAGGGGGCCATAGATATGGAATGCCCACTAAATCAGGGAAAATGAAAACATCACACTTCTACTACCAAATGCATTATCTATCCATATAAATATGAAAATGTGATTGTTTATCTCAACAAATATAACTTAAAAGAATCAAATTGTTAATTTTTTTATCGATCCAAAAGTGTCTTATAACACTAGAGTAACTCCTTAATAAAACACTTATTTGTTATGTATTATTTTAGTAAACAAGTAATAGAAGGGAATATTATCTCAACAAGAGAGAGGGTTGCGTGTAGCCCAAAAAAGTAAGAGATAGACAAAAATAAGGTAAAATATATGATACAGTACAGTTATATATACATGGTAAAAAAATCTACAAAACTCATATTTTTATATGATTTACACTTTGTTCTCACATTCTTAGTATTAGAACAGTTTTTTAATATTATTATTATAAGGATTTTAGTAACCATTTCCTCATTAAAATATTTAAACAATTCAATATATATACACATTTTCTGGTACTAGTGTACTACTAAATATATATTTTTTAGCTTATAGGCAATTAATTCCTTTTGGGAGTTACCTCTCCTAACAAATGTTACTAAGGATAATTCCTTTTGATTTTTCTAGGAGTTTTGTACAGTCTTATACGACTAAACCAACATCTTGATAATATATATGTACACTTTTGGAGATATAAAATATACTTAAACAAGGGAAGACAGAAGAAAAGCCAACACTAAAGGGTACAGTGAGTTTTGAGATTCCTGAATAACTTGTACAAATGATGCCAAGTAGAACATGATGGAGATCGAGTAAATCAACAAGTCCAACACTGACTAATTTTTATGAACAGGACTTGATGCTTTCCATTTTTCAATTTCAGTATCCATTTTATTAATTTTTTTTATCTTTTAGTAAATTAAACATTAAAGTAGATTAATAAAATGGAGTGTGTTTATTTTTGTAATGATCTCTATGGCAGAAAAAATAATTACATATTTTTTGGGACAGTCAATAATTGTTTGAACCTTTATGGTACCAATTTCTTTGAATGCTGTTATCTTGGTACGCAAAAGGGGATGGACCACTTGCTGCTCTAATCCGTCAATGAAAAATTATAAAGTCAAAATGAGATTACTCTTTGAAAGTGATACAATACCTTTTTCCTTATATAAAACAATTATTTCATTTCCTTTCATAATCATACCCAAACCGACAACATTTACCATTTTTTCTTAGAAATATTATTATTTTATTTAGTTTATTATATTCCACAGAGCCATTCACCGAATTAGCTAAACTTTTAATTACTTCAAGAATTAGCTTCCAAATAAACCTCAAGTTTTCAAAATATTAGACACTTTTTAATAGTTTAAGCTCCAGTAATCAATAAAATATATGAAGGTATGTTACAAAATATATAACATCTCTAATACTCGATTATCATCATTTCTGCTTGCAGCAGTACAATATGGTGCATACTCAAATAAATTTGTTTTGTATTTAAATATTTTTTAATTAAAATTTTATTATGATCATCTAAAGAATCTATTTTTCAAAATAAAAATATTCAAGGCAAAAATTTATTCTGTATTCCATATAGAAACGTTTTCCCAACAAACAAAGATTCCCATCTCATGTTTTTTTCTGGGTATCAAAATTAAAAAGTAGATGTAGAAAGTAAAAAAATAGAGAGGCTCCCCAAGAATATGAAGAGTAAATATATGTGGTTTTACCATTGTATTGAGTACGCTGTGATGGAGTGAAAAGTAATCATTTGAAATATGAAGGGATGATTTTGTTATGATAAATTACAAAGCGCTCCATTTTAGTTAAAACGATTTTGATAGAAGTGAAGAGTTTTGGCATTTAAAAAACATTTTTTCCCCTAAAAAGGAGCGTAAATCTTTATTAGAATCTAGTATACGTATAAACAAAATTTATAATTTTTGACACAATTATCTGATGCAATTAAATTCACACCATTGTCTTATCTTTGAGACTCATGATTGCTAACTATGTATCTGGAAATGAATTTCCATTATACGGTAAAATATATTTCAATTTGTTTTATTGTCTATATTTCTAGAACTTCGTCCCACAGATCTAGCACAATTAATCTTCTTGAATTGTGAACCGTTTATTAAGTAGAATCATATCAATTTATTATTTTGTATTACAATTATGTCTCATAATGTTTATTCATGCCATTAATTTTGATTTGAATATATTTGCATGTGTATTTTAAATATATCAGTTGTTGTTATTGCATAGATATTATAATGCACTACTTATTATCTCTTTAAGAAAGCTTAAGTTATGGGAAGGATGTTGAAGACAGAAATAAGTAGGAACCATAAATACTATTGCTATCCAATTATGTACCTTTCATTATCTGAGCTTAGAAGGGTAATGGAGAAGTAACCCATCTCTCACAAGCCTCTTCTTCATACTCCTAAAGTCCTAATACACCATAACATATCAGCAATAAATGAACACAGGGCTATGAAACTTAATATACAATTCTAAATTAGTTAAAACATATTTCAACCCTACCAAACTGTTCACAAATATTTTGTTGGGATTGATTTTGCATAATTGGGATCTTTATATATATATATATATATAACTAATTATGCAGACGTAGAGCACATGTACTACCTGCAATAGTAAAAGAATAATTTACCTCAAATATCACCATGCATAAATGCATACATATTGTAGGGCAAAAAACTATATAAAAAAAGCACGACGGAAACAAAAAAGAACTAACCACGAAAACTGGAAGGTCATCTAATTGATGATTTTATATACACTACAATATAATAGATATGTAAGGGCTAAGGAGAACCTATCCAAATTAAATGTAAGACATATAACTTGAGAAGAAAAAAAGAGAAAGATCAAAAAGATTTAAGATAGAAAAAGCATAGATATAAACTCAAGGATGCCTGGTTCCTTCACTTCCATTCTTGTTTTCCTACATTTTTGGTCACTGTAAGAAAAACTATTGATGTGGAACTTCTCTTCATCTAACCTTTTCTATGATTATGAAACAGGTGAACTAGCATTCTGTGTCGATTGGTTGGAAGACTTATCTGTGATACGAACATTGTACCTTTCGTATACCTTGTCACGGTTTTCTGACCACCAAATCTCTGCTTGGTGCTCTCCAAATCTTCTTCGGCTGCATATACAATTATGATCAAACATTTTACACATGCTAGACATATTATACATCTTAGTTAAAGTGACAGTGATCATGTATGAGTTTCAGGAGCCAGAAACCAGCCCAATTAGTTCAAGATACCTCCACATGCAGAGTTGTACAAGGAGTAGAATTGTACAAGGAGTAGAATTTTTCAAACCAATCACCCGATAAAGATCTTTAAATTTAAAAAAAAAAAAAACAATCTGCCTAATCACGACCACTTTGACCATTATCATTATCACTGGTAAGTTATTAGATGATATCAAAAATTGATTGCCATGAATAACTGGTAGAATCAAATAAACATAAGCAAGAAATGTGGAGAACTCTTTAATTACCTAAAGCGCACTCGCTTCAGATCACGGGTTCCATCACGCAGAGCAGTGAGTGTTATATAGACACCAGGTTCGTACTGTTCAATCCATTCTGCCTCAATTTGATTACTATCAGAATTCCTTGATGTTAAACTGCTCTCATCCTCTTGGAAATTCCCAGAATCCCTACCATCAACTGTAGCATCTGATATGTTACTGTCTCTCGCCTGGATCATACCACTCCCATTCAGCAATTTAGCATCAGGGTAATCATCTCTCCCATTAGAGGTCACAAGCCCCATGTTTTTCTGGTAGAGGTTAGTTCCATAGCTTCCTGGCAAATTCCCCTCAGTTCTATTATTCATCATAGAAGATTCGAGACCCATGGAAGCCAAACTAGAGCCACTGATTGACTCTGCCCTGGCATGGCACTCACCATTTGAGTCCGGATAATGGACCGTGTTTGGCTCCAGGCCATTGGGCTGGTAAGTTGGTCTGATGTTCTCAGCATCAAAAACACCTGGAGGAAGCCTCTCAGCCAGATCTTTGAGCTGAAACAATGTAACAGGCATATAAGTAGAAGTGTAGACAGCAATACTAAGGCTTTGTTTGGGAGTGTAATTTTGGAAGGGAAGGGATGGCTTCAGATAGCCTCCCCCCTTGTTTGGGAGTTGAATGAAGGAGAGAGGAAGGTTTTGGAGGGTTTCTCAAACCCTCTAAAACCCTCAATGTGTCTATTTTTATAGTTCCCCCAATTTGGGGATTTTCTAGAGACAGTGTAAAAATACCTACATATTTTTAGTAAAATTATATAATTATATATTATTGTCCATTTCTCATTGTTAATTACATTTTTAAAGAAAAAATAAAAAATATTCTAACATAATCATTACTTTACCCTTCCCCATCTAAATTTCATACTCCCAAACAAGGGAGAGGATTGTCTTCCTTTAATCTCTCTCCTTCCCTTTCCCTTATAACTCCCAAACATAGCCAAAGAGTACAAGGAACAAAGGAATGGGGTGTAAGGGGAAAATTTTCCAATCAAGAAGACAAGGGTAAACAGTATTCAGCATGACCCAGGCCTGAATGTTTAAGTTGCTGAAATAATGTGATGTTTATTTAGTATAATAGAGTAACCAAAAAAAACTCAAAACAGCATAACTAACAATATGAGTAGGGAAAATAAAAAGACACCCCTCATTTATCTCCAGATAAAATTCCATGCATAAAAAGGTAATGCTTGTCAAAAACCAATCTTATATGTTGTTACAGTCAGAAACTTTTATGTAATAGATGGTTTAATCTAGATATCCACTTTATTCAAATAAAATGAAGGGAATTTTTTTTATATATTGAAAGGAACCAAACCAAAATAAACTCTTTCAAAGACATCCGGTTCAAAGAGAAGTTCATTAACCAAAATTTAACCTGTGCTGCAAGTGACTTAATGACTTCTTTTGCAGCCCTGGACTTGGAAGATTCCTCAGCAGCCAATGTCATAGCTTCCTGGGTCTTTTTTGCTGACCTTTGAATCTCTAATTCTTGCAGTTCACATCTCTGCTTCAGGATCTCAACCTAAGAAGACTTATATTAGATGCTTAGATCTCTCTTAATACCATAAATAAAGATATAAGAAATGAAGCCATGAAATAAACAACTGAGCCAAGTGATACTGCTCATGTTTTTTAACAACGTCTACTTGGCCGGCTCGAACTAATTTTTTAGGTGCATGCCCAACTTATAAGAGGGGAGAAAATTAAAGAGGAGGAAAGCTGTACTACCAAAGCAGGCACCTTATGCTCTTTAATTCACATGAGATGAGGGGAAGCATAATATACCTGAGAACGTAACTTCAGAACTTCCTGGTTCAAAAGTTCATTTGTTTTCTTCAAACTATCAGTAATACTTTTTGAGAACGAAAGCCCTGATGTTGTTGGAATAGGTGTAGCTGAACGAGGAGGGCTCGATTTTCTAGAGAAAGGGGACACAGATCTGGAGCTCACTCCAGATGATATAGGAATAGATATTGGAACTGTTCTTTTCAGATCATTAGTAGTAGAGAAGACAACATCTTTCAGCTGTAGCAAAGAAGGTGTTTGTGTGGTCCGAACATGAGTGAATGTATCAGCCTTCTTCCCTTGTTTGGCTGCCTTACTATCTAGCTGCTTTATCAAATCCGTGTTAGAAGGAACTGCTGACTTTGACAATCTTAGCTCAGACTTATCTAACCTGTCTTTGTTTTCACCCGACAAACGAGGCAAAGCATTCCACCGATTATTGTTGCTAGCTTCTGCAACCTTGTTCAATTTTGCATAACAAGAATCACAAACACGATATAGCTTCCCAGGATTAGGAGCCAAGGCTGCTCTTAATGCTTTCCTTGAACTGCAAGAATGACAGTGCACAAGTCCACAATTGTAACAGTTGTGCCTCTTTCTAGTGAACCCAAATGCCTGTCTACAAGTAGAACACTGAGACTGTTCAGCACCGGATACCCACTTATGAAGGCATATAGCAGCAGAGTAGTTCGAACCACATGCAATATATTTCACATGTCTATCCTTCAAAGCCTCAACCAAAGTTGGTGTTTTCCGATCTTCAACATCCCCGTGACCCAATCTCCCATTTGCACCCTTCCCCCACGTATAAACTTCATTTTTGGATGTTAAGACAGTGACATGATATGCTCCGCATGCAATTTCTTCAACTGACTCCCCAGCAAGCTTGTGTTCAACCAAACACGGAAGCTTTCCATCGGACTGAAGATTCCCAAGCTGACCATAAACGGTGCTCCCCATTGTAAAAACATGTCCAGATGTAGTCAGGACAACTGTCAAACTGTGCCCACAAGCAATTTTATGAAAATTGTAATCGATAAGTGAAGCCACACAAGTTGGTTCAAGCCGGGCCTCTTTGTCTCCTTGCCCAAGGCGATTTTTATCTCCATCGCCCCATGTAAACAATTTACCTGAGGATATGCTTGAGCTAGATTGTGTCACAATAACCTCTACAACAGCTGCAGTATGCCACACTCCACATGCAACAGCTATTGTCCTCAACCCAGATAAGGATTCAACTTCTCGAGGATATGAAACACTCTCCCTGTCTCCATGGCCCAGGGCACCAAATGTTCCATCACCAAACGTAAAGAGCTGCCCGGTTGTAGTTATCAATGCGGTGTGCCATGGACCACAGGTGACTAAAGCAACTTGAAGCCCCTCCAGTGGACCTGCAATTCTCTTTGGTATCCAATGACTAACATCAGTTCCATGACCAAGTAGCCCAGCATTATGAGTACCATCACCCCATGTATATAGTTCTCCAGCCATTGTAACAGCACAGGTATGGAACTCCCCACAGGCAACAAAATCAACAGTTGAAGAAGTCAATGCTTCAACTAAATGAGGTTGAACCACATTCTTCCCAACACCGTGGCCAAGACGTCCTCCAGATTCTTCACCCCATGTAAAGATTTCACCTTGCCTTGTGACTAGAGCAGCATGTTTAACACCACACGCTATTTGAAGTACATCTAAAACTACATCGGACTCCAGTGGCCGGGGGAGGAGAACATCTGCCCTCGGGCTGACATAACTGACACTTTTATCGGCACCGACTTTCACAAAACTCTCACAGATAACCTCCCCCCAGATGTACACATCCCCAAGAGCATCATAATCATCTGGTGCAGAGCCGTGGCTGGATGTGCTGGGAGCACTTGAGACACTAACACGAAAAACATCTGAACTTGAACCTTTAACTTGCATATTTGATGGGTTTGGTGGTGCATGCGACCTTTCAAAATTTAAGGTATTCTCAGACTGAAAGGACTTTGGAGAAGCATTTGGAAGACTCACAGAAACGTCAGGAGAACTGATGCCTCGTGAAGCACTAGCTGAACTTTCACTTGTCCTAGTTGATGTTAAATCTCTACTATCCTGAAATTAATTGAGCCAGAAAAATCATAACCAACTTGGAAAGTATTTTATCTTTACAATTATGCAGTATAATGGCATTGGGAAAAATATAGTTTTGAAAATGTCTAATACAATTAGCACATAGTTTACCAATAAATGACAGCGCCATAAAAAAATTGAAGTATAGTAGACAAATGCCACAATAAACTATTCCTGCAATGTGATAGGAAACGAATAAGAATAAGCAAGTATCACTTTATTTCAGAAACTGCAATATGCATCCTTTCTGGACAAAAGCTGTTAAATCATAAAACAAATATTAGCTTTTGGCTTTCCTCACAGGAAACAATATTATTCTTCTCATGGAGCATAAAACCAATAATTTCTCTCTATTGTGATTCATCCACCAAAATTGGCTTAAGAGTAAGATTATCATTTTTCCAAGTTTAAACATCATTGTCCAAGAAACCTAAGCAAATATTATTGTTATTTGTGGGAGGATTTCTTCTCCTCCTTTTGTAATTATGCACATTGTCATCTACTGCTATTTCTTTTTCTATCAAAAGAAAAGAGAAACCTAAGCAAGTAAAATAACATTATTAAAAGCACAACAAGTAGGAGTTTTTACATCAATATATAAACCCCCATCACTCCATCCATCAATTTTGGACCGCCCACCTCGACCAGAAGATATTAGTGCTTTGAGACCAGAAATCCACACGCCGGCCTCGACTTTGTCCTTGAAAATCTGAAAAGCAACAAAAATAATAATTCATAATAATGGAAAATGCAGAAAAGTTTCCCACGACAATTGTGTCGTCAATGATGGGATTTCAGAAGTTATCACCAACCAAGTCAAGGGATCGCTTCCCGTCGTTATAAATAAGTGAAAAAGACAAATAGTCCTTCTCGGGATGCAGATAACGCTGGAAAACAGCCTGCCAGAAGATAAATAAAAATAATTAATAACAGAAGAATCTGTTTACAGAACAAAGTATTGAAATCACTTAGACAATCACAAAGTAATAAAATAGAGGCATAGAAATCTCACAGTTCTTTGTCCGGGAATAATTCTAGAGACAGATGATAGCTTCAGGCTTCTTTCTCCACTACTTGAAATCCAGATTAAAGATGACTCATCCTGTGGTTTTCAGATATTCTAATCAGTACAATTAGTGAACTAGAAATAACTCAAAGGAATATCATAAATATAGAGAACTCAAACGAGTGAAAAAATCCAAGCCTTTATACAAGACAGCGTGAATATTAACTTTAAAACTACAACCTAGGAAGCAACATAGAATATATATTCTAATAAAAAATCAAGAGTAAGTCTGTAAAAGCATACATCAAATTGAGAAACATAAGCGTTCAGCACTAAACCTACAAAATCACTACTAGTTAGCATCAAAGTGAGGAAATTATGCCACTGAAGTGACATGTCAGTAAATCTGACATGAATCTAACACAAAGGTTTCAAGTTTTTTTGTTTCTAGTTAACCATTGCTTATTATTATGACTCCAGTGATTTTACTAAAACTGAACTGTGGCATAAAAACCAACAAGCTACCACATAGCCCAAAACTCATGAACCAATTAACTAAGAAGTCAAATAACTTTTTGTGCAACAGAAATTTATTAAAAAGATTTTCAAAACTTGTACAAGAAATACATGAGGGCACCCTGTGGATGGCAATGAAGCAATGGCACCTCATAAATTATTTTGATCACAATTCCCAATTCTAAGACAGCATAAAAAATAGGACCAAAAAATATGTGCTAAACCACAAAAATGTGGATATTAATAGTAATAACAAATAATAACCTGCAACTGGGATTTCAGGGAAGTACTGATTTTAGCCAACAAGTGAATTAACATATGGCCATACTGTTAAAATTAAAATGCATCAAGTTACAGTCACTAGTCCTATAATTGTAGAGAAGTTCGCAAATGTTAGTTGTTCATATAATACTACTCATGCATTAAAGTTAGTCAGCGATCACAACTGCTCAATTCAATAATATGTAATCACATAGAACAGTAGCAGAGACAATATGAAAACTTTAATCCTAGAGAAAAATGAAAGGAAGCCTTGTAAGGTCCAATTCCAGAAATCTAAATTCAATAATATTAGAACAATTAGAAGAACAAAAGCCAAGAATTATCCTACTAGGTGGAAAGCTACATGCTACAATGGATGTCATGTCTTTATTAGAAACCAAATTTTCAATAAAGTCGTGTGAAGTAAGGTCTTTTTTAATTGTGTCAAGCAGCAAACTTCTACTAAGCAGGGAACTTAAAAGTAGATTTTCCCTGTGACAAAAGGGTGGATTAAAACATTAAAAATACAATGTAGAAAATTTTCCGTACTATATGGTACATATAAAATCAGCCAACATACAGAAGTAGCCATTGTCCAACTATCCTTACATCGGAAAGTCTAAATGGGCAAAACTTGGGCTTTCCCTTACGACCATATTTAAGCAGTTGAGCACCCCTTTTCAAAGCAATCAATGCCTGCAGAATGAAAAAGTGGCATTGTAAGCCATGTAAAAGACTAAACAGATTAACTGACAAATTAATATTAACAGAAGAAATACAGCAGGTTTGGAGAAATGAGAAATAAGAATGATCTAAGAAATCTTGTATTACAAATGCTACAAAGTTTCATAGGATATCCATTAACCTAATCAAGAAACTTAGGGCAACGCTATAAATACCAGATACCTCTACCCAGGTATCTCATGATCTCATCCTTTACACACATCAACATGGATTGGCTCGTCTCATAATGCCACTAACCTGCATAACTGTTATGACCCTAGCCTAAAATATAGCAACCTGACACTCTTGAATTAGTAACCATCATGTACTGGATGAGGCAATGTTAATAACATAATCATGTCACCCAGACCATGAATAGAAATACCCCATATTGTAACCCAGGTAGCTCATCTTGCACATATATTTCTACTCTCTTGCTACTTGTAGTGACTTGAGCATCAAAGTATCTTTACAAGTACATCCCCAACCCCCCATTAAAGCCAGCACATAAGAAATGAGCAAAATCCCAGATATTGTTTGTGTTGGCATCAAGATAGGAGCACGTGACCAAGTGATGATCTTCAATGGTGGGCTAACTAAAGAACCACATAAGCGGACCTGACATCACATATAACCCAAAACCTTATGGGTTCATCCACTTATATGTTCCTCACTTTTCTCATGTAGTACTTACCTCACTCACACTAGCATGTAGTATTCCTAACAAATTGGAACCAAGTTACATCAGTTAGGTCAGATCAGTATCCCAAAACAAAATAGAACGTAATACATAAATTTATACTCTTTTCACCTCCCATGTTCGCACTTTCCCTAAAGTTCAAACAAGTACAAAATAATAATACCTTAGAACAATAAAATCCAAAGATATGAAATTGAACAGAAACACAAAGAAAGTAACAAGTTTGAGATGATAGTGAGAAGAATGACCTGGTGGATGTCACGGTCGACATTCCCGTAGCTAACAAGATCTGCCATTCCATCCTATTCGATCGCTTCTCATACCTCCGTACATCATCAAACTTAACCCCTCTCTCTCTCTCTTTCGCTTCTTATTCACGTTCTACGATGCAAACAAATAACCTTAATGGATCTGTTCCTCTTCATATAAACTAGAAACCCAGTAACCCCATTTAAAATTCAAAGTCAAAGACACCGTTTTTCAACTCATGCAGCAACTTGGACCAGGTGAACAACCAAACAAAAAACAACAGTACAGAAAACCCGGTTGAAACGGTTTGCTTGAGTGGGTGAGACGGACGAGTTATTTGACGGAGGAAGAGAAACTCCGGCTAAGAATGCTGGATTTGGCGGTGTCGCCGAAGCGGTTTGCGGAGGAGACAGATGAGAGAGAAAGAATTTAGAGAGAGAAGAACCGGAGTCTGTAAAAGTACAACTAGTCAAAGAGAAGGTGGAAGAAAATATTCAAAATGTTAAAAATTTATGTTAACATAAATTATTAACTAAACATGATTTTAATCCTGTATCTCCTAGATTTATTTTTATTTAACTTCATTATATTTATTATTTATTTTAATTTTAGTCATTGCTAGTTGCGCTGATGATTTATTATAGAATCAATCGATTCATATAATCTTATATTGAGTTGTCAACTTTATCTTTATGACATCAATACTCATTAAATTATTATTGATAATAAGATTAAAAATCAAAATAAATCAGTTTATAATAATTTAAAGTAACGGACTAAATTTACAATTATTTTTACCTTTTATAGAATACAGATATATTTAAACCTTAATTTTAGAGGAAATATAAGTTGTTAAATAAAATTAAGAAAAAGAGAAGACAGACTCCTCATCATAAATTGAAAAGAAATTTAATTATGAAAATGCGTCAATCCAAAGGAGACCTCTTAAATGGCCAGGATTGAGGCACGTAGATGAGAAGGGGCAGGACAGGTTATTGAATATTTAATTATTGGTTAAAATGAAAAAAATTCTATTTATAACTTATGTTACATCATTAATGTTTTTCCATTAAAAAGAATTGGTGGTGTATTCTTTATTGATCGGTTGAGATTTTTTTATATTGTTATTATATTATCTCATTTATTTTTTACTTATTATTAACTCTTAAATAAGAGTAATATAATGAATAGTAAATAATACATTAATTGTGTATAAATTTTTATAATGTCGAATATCACATTCTTATTTACTTATATATTTATTAAGAGTAATATTTATACATTAACAATGTAACGATTTAACATAAACAGTGTATCATCCCCATTCATTTGCATTACTTTTATCTAAAAGTAAATAATAATAAAAATGAATAACGGATAATATAATAACAATGTAAGAAACTCTTCCACATATACATCTTTTTCTAATTTATTAATCTACATTTTTTATAATGTACATTAATTGAGACCATTGAATTGAATATGATTAGTGAGTGAGATCATTTCATTCAATTAATAAATATATATCAAATTTTAGTCTAATTTCATGTATATTATATTAGAATGTACAAGCTTGTACATTAGATAGGAGAGGAGTGTGAACAATAATGTATTAGAATACCATGTAAATCAAAATCAAAATCATAGTCATGGTTATTAAATTCGATAAAAAAAAAAGTATATGGAATTTGAAGGAGACACCTAATAGAATGGAGTGAAACCAAATGCAAATTGCATATCGCGTGGAATAAGATTCGCTAATTGCAACAACCAGATACATAATTAAATGGAGGGATACACTTAAGTAGCAAAAAGGCATAATGATCTTCATGAAATTTATGTAAATTTTCTTGTAACAAGTTTTTTTTAACTAACTTGTATTTTATAAGAGACACTTTTAAAGTATTCGCACTTACCAAAATATTTATTACATAAGTTAATTAAACATTTTCAATTCCATTATCTATGTTTTTTTCCAAAAAAAACTTACAAATTTATGGATACTTTTTTTATATATAAAGGATAGATTTTTTTTAAGTGAAGATTTTTTAAATAAAATAAAGTGACTTATCTTTTATAAATAAGGATTTTAAAGTACATAGTGAGCTAGGCTTGAAAAGTTTTGGACATTACATTCTTTATTGAATATATTATTTCTAATACATTTTCACTTTTTAAAATTGGTTAACCAGAGACCTAAAACGCCCCCTTAGTTTAAATATTAACTGAACAAATTATTAGAATTGTAAAATTTAAAATTGTTTAGAAAATAAAGAATAAATTTACAAACACAAGTCCACCAATTATTATCAATGGTACTTATTGGTTTAGTTAGAACTTAAAAAAAAAAGTACTTAAAAGAAAGGCGTATAAGAGAGGAAATAAAAGCAAACGAATTTTGAAGTTGGGCAACGCTACATAACGGGTTTTGGAGTTAGTGGTTAATGGAAATACTTAGAAAATTACAATAATAAGAACATGATCACCTTGAAAGCAGACTTTGTTGATTTGGTATGAATTTTGGTGGGTGAAAAAGTGAGCAAGATCTCGAAGCAAGAGAAACAAAGCTTGGAATGATGAAAAAGGGAAGTGAGAAAGAAAGAAAGCATGAAGATGAAGATGATTCCAAAGTTCAAAGGATTTCCTTTGGGGACAAGAAGCCAAAATTATATGGCTAAGGTCCCCACTTGGTTTCACACACTCACACTAACCAACTTACTTTTTCTATGGGACCATTTTTTATAATGTACCCTCTTTTCTTTAAGGATCAACCATATCATTTAATAAAATATTGTCTATCCTTATTCCTTTCCTTTTCAATTCATAAGATAAGTCTTTCAAATTAGGTTAACATAATTATAGAAATAAAAATTGTATTCATATATTTCTCCTCACAAAAACTAACTCTTTTTTAAGTTATTATTAAGCAGTTTAAGTATTATTTTTTTAAAATGACATAATATCCCAAACCTATAGGCAAATTCATAACAATAGAAATTCATATGTGTAGATGCAATCTATTTTCAGGGAAAATCAGGTGATTCTTATAATATTATTTATTGTATGCATTTTCTCTCTGGTCCAAAATTTTAGAACTTTTATTGTATACATACATATTATGTGATATATACATGGTGCATATATGCCCACATATATAGCCTATGCAATTAAAAATCACATAAGTCATATAACAGATAGGGCAACTCGATAAGAGCAAATTTAACAATGTTAACCAAAATAAATGTAATAGTTTATCACAAAAATGTTATCTATATTTAACTAAAGTTGACATATAGAATAAACATCTTTAACTTTAAAAAGAAAAAACATTAACTTTAGTTCTTTTGTGAAAGTGAAAAGTGTGTACTATAATGTTACTTTATAAATAGAATTTTGATTACCTTAGGATTACAGCATATGAAAGAGTGGCATCGAAGTAGGGAAACTTTGGTAATGGGCCTTTAGACTTGCAGAACCACATGAGCATATCCAAACTTCACATATAACTTAGTTTTGAGGGGCGAAGTTGGTGTGTTTGCAACATTCCTAACATGAATTTAAAAAGAACAAATGGTTGGCATCATTTCCCTCTTTGTTGTCATCGTCAACAATAAAAGCATAAAGCAAAATATGTTCCTTATTGAGTCAGCTGAGTACATTCTAATTTTACAACAACATCATTAATCATTATCATCATATCAAGCCTCTATAATCTCTTTGAACTTAACTTACAAACTAAAAAGATGAAATAGGTGGCCAACATACAATTGTTGACTATGACGTACCCTAATAGCATAAAAGTTGGAGATGAAGGGAAAACCTTAAAAATGGAATTGATCAAGAGTCACAAAAATCACCCTCTATTTTAATTATAGCCCAATTGTTGAGATTGTAGTTAACATGTGAAGGCCAAAAAATGAGTGATTGGTCCAACATGGTGTGACATTGGGGTTCCCTGAGCAGCAGATAAAAGCGTTTCTATGGTGTGGCCTAATCATTTGAGGAATGTGGGGCCAACTGATATATATATATATATATATATATATATATGTAGTGATAAAAACATATGAGGATGATGGGAAATAAGAGTAAAGAGGATTGATGAGAGTAGGAGTTGGGATAATTCATACCTCTTCTCTCACTGCATATGTTTTACCACATTAACTACCACTATTGGGCCTTTTCTACAACATAATTCGAAAAACGTGATTATGTGAATGCATTGTCTACTTTGACTTGTTCAAAACTCTCTTTTAGTTTCCCACTTAAACTCTCCTAGTTTACACCCACCACCATCTTCATGATAGAGTTGACTTCTAGAAAAAAGCTAACTAGTTTTCATTTGTTGTATTTTTGGACCATGTAATGTAATGGCACATTTAACAAAAAATGCTCAAAGCTATAACACATTTTCAAAAAGCCCCAGCATATTTGACCGGTTTTGATCAATTCAACTTAATTTAGTCTTATAAACAATTAAATAATGTAACCACGTTTAGAAAGAAGTTTAAATAAGACCGATATGATTCAGTTTCCACACTATACATGATACATTACAAATTGCATTTGAAAATGGAAATATGAATTGGTCTATACTAAAAGTATAAATGATGGCAATTATAAACATTATGTTCTTAAAATGAGGAAAAAAAATCACATATCCTGAAAAATCTATGTATCCAGGTTACAAATCAATTACGTTACATTAAGTAATATATAAAAAGTAATATTACTGTTCAATTTATTATTGCGGTTAACTATTTAGATGATAAATTTCCAGTTATTTCCAAACTAATGAAAACATAGTTGACTAAGCCCTGCTTTGACACCGAATTGGAATTGTTTGTTGACATTCGTTTTATTGCACACAAAACACTCCTCCCATCCTTTGCCGGCTTCATATGTGATATGACTGGAACCTTCCCATTATAAAATTATAATATATTATCACTACACCAACAAATTCCATCTCAAAATTAATCTTGTTTTTCGGTGTGTGTGATTCTCTACCTAACAAATATCACTTTTAAAAAGAGATTAATGTCTTAAACAGCTGGTTCATCATTATGATTGGAATTATATATATCTTCATACAAATCTTTATATTCATAAGGAAGTGTGAGAATTTATAAGATGATATATCATTTTCCTTTAAATTAATACCTTGCTTGTTTGTATTTATCACTTTATCTCATCCAACAATTATCATTAAATATAGCAAATTGCTATTATTATAAGGAGACTTTCAATCCATAATCATTAAAATATGATTATGAGTTTCAATTTCAAACGGACTAAGATCAATTTTATAGACTACCACCAGAACAAGATTACTTACCCCTCCAATCAATGTTTGGTTTATTAAGTTGATAATCATAAACACAATGAGAATGATAGTGGTCATAGTGATCCCACAAATTAATTAACATAAAACATAGCTATTGGAATGTAATGTATATGCTATAAATCTTTTGACCATTTCCCCAAGTGGCCTTGTGAAATGGGATTCTCTTTTTGTCAACATCATCCTTAGACCTAGACCTTAACTAATAGGAACCTTCATTTGTCATCCAATAATCTTCAAACTTAAAAGTTTTTAATTGTAAGTACTACCCCTTCACCCTATATAAGTATCACAGGTGCAAGTCATCATTCATAACACATCAAAGGTGAAAAACAAAAACCCACTTTTACAAAGATGGCAAAAAACTCTTATCCCTTGCCTCTTCTCTTCTTCTTCCTCACTCTTATCGGAAGCTCTTATGCCGGTGGCATAGCCATTTATTGGGGCCAAAACGGCAACGAGGGCACACTTTCAGAAGCATGTGCCACAGGCAAATACTCTTACGTAAACATAGCATTTCTCAACAAGTTTGGCAATGGCCAAACACCTGAATTGAATTTGGCTGGTCATTGTGACCCACCTTCTGGTACCTGCACCAAGTTTAGTGCAGATATAAAGGATTGTCAAAGCAAAGGAATCAAAGTGTTGCTCTCAATTGGTGGTGGAATTGGAAGCTACTCTTTATCTTCAGTAGAAGATGCAAGAAATGTTTCAAAGTTCTTGTGGAACACTTTCTTGGGTGGCAAGTCATCTTCAAGGCCATTAGGTGATGCTGTATTAGATGGCATAGATTTTGATATTGAACTTGGCTCCACACAGAACTATGAGCACCTTGCACGTTTCCTTAAGAACTATCGAGTGTACCTAGGTGCTGCCCCTCAATGTCCAATTCCTGATAAATACTTGGGCACTGCCCTTAACACAGGACTCTTTGACTTTGTTTGGGTTCAATTCTATAATAACCCACCTTGTGCTTATGCTAATGGGAACATAACCAACCTTGTTAATTCATGGAAACGGTGGACGACTACGGTGCCAGCAGGGAAGATATTCTTGGGGTTGCCAGCAGCTACGGTGGCGGCCGGTAGCGGTTTCATTCCGGCCGACGTATTGACATCTCAAATCTTGCCTGTGATCAAGAAGTCACCAAAGTATGGAGGGGTTATGTTGTGGTCAAGGTTCTATGATTTACAGAATGGGTATAGTACTTCCATTATTAGTAGCGTGTGAATTGAAAGTTGCAATTAATCAATGATTTGTATCACCAAGTCTCCTAGTTTTAAAGCATTATTAATAAAGAATAACAATCAACTTTGGAAAGTAGATTGTTGCTATCTGCAATTGTAACAAATATTGTGTTTTCTGTATTATCATATAAGTCTTTTCCTTTATTTTCAATTCAATTATAATATGACAACTGAGGTAAACTAATTTCATTTTAAAAAAAACTAGCATAAGAGAGATTTAGGTCAACTTTTGAGTAAACACTTAAAAGCGTTTAATCTATAGTTTTTTTAAACCAGTCAAAAATTTATGTTTATATGTCTTTCTCGCAAGCTTATTGAAATAAACTTAAAATTTTCTATAGAAATCTCAAGATATTTTTCATAAACTTATCTTAATAAGTTATTAATGTTAGCCAAAATAGCTAATTCTCTATGTACTCTCTCCTAGTTAAATAAATTGTTTACATGAAAAACAACAGATTAGTAGGGATTGTTTGAAAAGAACAGGTCAAGAAGAAACCAAAAAAGACTTCTTTTGTGTGTTGCATGAGAGCATTATATGTTATTGACATGACCGACAATGTGGTTTATCTAGCTTATTATAGACAAGCAAAAGTTATTTTACCCATATTGGATGACTCTGACATGTCCGTATTATGTATATAGTTGACTTATAGCCTGTAGTTGACATGGTAGCCATATTCCAAGTCCGTCTTTGTCATATGACAAAAAGTGTGTGGCAAATGTGTGTATTGTTCAGAAGGTATGACAATCCTTACATGATAGACAAATGACAGAAATGATTCATACATTGTCATTTGGATATTGACTAATATAAATTTTTACACATTTTATACATATTACATTATAAAATTATTTTTTAGTTTTCCATTATCCACGGAAACAGGGTTTAAATGGGAAGAAAAAAAGAAAATTGTACAAGAAGCATGAATGTGGAACATGTGGTTAAAGTAATAGAGAATTAGGAATAAGGAATAAGGATAGTAGGGTTGAAAAGGTGAGGTTAATTCATATTTCATATTCCTAGTTGGAACTTGGAAGTAGTTGTACATATTTCCTTCCTTTTCATTTTCTTCTTATTCATCAATCTCCCTCTCCCAATCCAATCCAATATTACCCTTGCTGTTGTTGTTATTGGAGCCATGCCTTCTACAATTTATTCTCTCCCTCCCTCTCAACATACAACCACAACTCTAATTCTAGGGTTTCCCTTCTTAATTCTCTCACTCCATTCCAATTATTAACCTTCCCGAACAAGGTAATCTCTCTCTCTCTCTATATATATATATACACACACAATGTTGCCTACCAATTTGTTCAAGTTTGGATTTTGAGATAGTTTGTGAACAAAAGATTATTTATTTTTTAATAATTTAATGTTTAAGATTGATATGTGAAATTGGTAGTTGATTTTTCAAGTTGCATTGGTTTGAAGGGTATGTGTTATTATTATTAATATGATTGCTGTTGCTGTTTTGACCTGGATCTTTTATCCTCTCTAGAAATGGAGATTTTCATGTTTTAGGCATGATGACATTCCACCAGACATTACTGGATCTGACTTCAAGCAAGATAATTTGTCAGAAGATTTGGTGAAGCTTGAAGGTCACCACTTCAAAGAATTGAACAAAGATTGGCTTGCAACTCTGCACACGGTATTCCTTTCCCTTGTTTTATAATGTTTCATAGAGATTGGAAATAAGATAATATTATTCAGTGTATTCAACGAAATTATTCATTTCATATCCTTTTGTTTACATTTTCTGCTTTTAAGATTTTATGTTGTGGCTTTTAGTTAGTACTCTGTCCATATTTTTTTAAAACTTCAAGTGCATAACCCAAGAGTAAACTGTACAAGTCTCAAACCAATTTTATGATTAACTGAGTGAGGTCAATGGCCCAATTACTCTTAAATTTTTAAGTTCCAATGCAGGAAGTGCTTAGTTTTCAACTGTGAAGATAATGAATATTGTAGCACAGATGAACCAAAAAGTAGTTTTCGTTCTTATTTCAACTTTACACTTGAAGTTGTTAGCAAGCAAGCAAACAAACAATCAACTTTTACACTTTCTGTACATTGTTGTTGTACGAGAGTGAGCAAATAAGAAAATGAGGAGGCAGAATAGAAAGAGATTATATATGTGAGAAAAATCATATTTTCAGAAGATAGTGCATTTAAGTGGGTTTCTCAGTTTTATAATAGATTTGAATGTATTTAAACTTTCAGATGAAAACCAAATCACGGGCCTAAATTTGGTGAGAGGGTTATAGATTTCTTGTCATGAACTGATGATGCATCTCTTTTGCGAAGATTTGTGAGCTTACATCATTCTGCTCCTTCCAATGGATTTGAGTTTCTCCAGAGAAATTGTATCATTGTCAAAGTATCGCTTTTGAATCTTCACAATGTCTCTATGTTTATATTAAGTAATGCAAACACCTGTATAGAATTTAGAATACCAGGAATAATGAAAGTGCTGTTTTTAATATTCCAGGTCATAACTTCCGTTCTTAGTGTGGAACCTTGGATAGTTCCTTGGACAGCGAAGACTATTGTTCAGGTATGTTCTTCCTTATTATTTGGAAGCCATTAACCATGTTGTCTTTGCTTAGAGTGTCTTTGGTATGCAAGAATGGGGATTCTGTTTCAGCCTCTTTTCCATAGGATTCCATTCCTATGTTTAGTAGTGAAAAAGGCATGGCATGGCCATTCCATGCCCTGATTCCATATAACTAGGAATGCACAGTCCTCTCTCTTGTGGGATGAGTGAGGATTCCTTGTTTCCAGGAATGTGATAATTTTAATGATAAAAGTTATCCATTTGTTTTGTATACGATTAATGGTTTATTATTAAAAAATGTTGTCATGTTGATTTTACCAGTCTCAATGTTTGATACAGAATTAATAAGCTAGCCTTACATTTCAGAATTCTTATGCTATTTATTGATTTATTATAAGCCTATTTGTCATAATTCACTTCAATTAGTGACTACTAAATGGATTTAATTAAAAAATATATTTAGAAACTATACAGCCTAGTAGGTTGGTCTTTTTCTTAGTATCATCACATCTAGAAGAGCAAACTAAGTTGGGTTCTGCAGGTTATTCTCCTTTGGATTGCTTCATTTTGGTTCGTAGGATCTTGGATAGTTCCATTTTTGGCTTATACAGCAGGATTTATAAAGGAGTATCTTACATACAGAGGGCACGCTTTGTACAGCCTTTTGACTGACGTTGCTGAAGGTGTGGTTGGGATAGCATTACTTCATCGTTGTTTGGCAAAGTTCAAACCACTTTCGCCCGACTGGTTCAAATTTGAACTGAAAGGGAAGTGGCAGTTTGATGTTGGTTTAGGCTGCCTCATGTTCCCTGTTATCAATCAGTTGTCACTAGTTAACCTAAACTTGTTACCTGTTCTTCAATCTACTCCAGTTTCCAATACCATCTCAGTTGTAGAGCAATCAATTGTAGCACGGGACCCTGTGGCAATGGCCCTCTATGCGGTGGTTGTCTCGGTTTGTGCCCCTATATGGGACGAGATTGTCTTCCGTGGTTTCCTTCTCCCATCTTTAACCAAGTACATGCCTGTATGGTGCGCAATATTAATTAGTTCTGTAGCTTTTGCCTTGGCTCATTTTAACATTCAGAGGATGCTTCCTCTTGTATTTCTTGGCATGGTGATGGGTTCAGTTTTTATACGGTCTAGGAACCTCTTGCCATCAATGTCGTTGCATAGTTTGTGGAATGCTTTTGTATTTCTAGATCTCATGAAATAGTATTGCTGCTACTGCTAGTATCAACTCTAGTCAGTTAGTTACCCCAATTTAGTCTTCACCAAGTTTGATATTAAACTTCAACTTCTTAATACATGAGAAGGATTAAAATGAGGTCGGGGAAGAAAGAAGGTGGGGGTTGGAAATTGTACTTATAAAAAGCATGACATCAGTGGTAATATATGAATCAATAATGTGTGTATATATTAATGACACCTGTGGTAATATTATTGCCACTTCTAATAAGTAAAAAATAGTAGCAGTGATAGCAATATGCAAATAGCATGAAGATTACTGAAGGTGTCACCAATCTTTTCACATGAAGGTTTCTGCCATGGTCGAATTAAATACTTATGTGATACTTTGTTTCCTTCTTATAACATTATTTTAAGAAGTAGACCTGCATTAATGAGTGTTGTATTTTGTAGCAAATACTTATTGTCTGAAATAGGGACATGAGAGAGGGACCAATTAGTTTCAACTATCAAGTCACTCTGCTATCCTGGCTTCTTGTCCTATCCGACAACCTAAAGGACCCCTTGCATTGTCTACCAAACCTAGTTACTTCATATTGGGCTGAAAATGATATTTTTTATTAACTAGATTGCTAGTGGATGAAAAAGCCTGAAATTTCCTAACCACTAAAACCTCATGATATCCAGTCTTTTAGATTCAAGGACGACAATAATGCTACATATATCAATTGATAATGTCGTCATGTAGTTCAACATCTTGCGCTTGCCTTTATTGTGAGAACATGCATTATTTTTTTTAGAAAAATATGTATACACTAATAATGTATTTTTTTTATAATGTCGTTATATTATTGACTTTTAAATAAAAATAATATAATAGATTATGGATGATACATTAACTATATATAAATATTTATATTGTCAGAACATAAATATTATTGGGTTGTGAGTGCAGTTTAGTGCTTTGTAAATAAGTTTTTATGATTTCATATTTTGGCATTCTATTTGAAAACACTATTTTTTTTAATTTAAACAAATAATTCATCACCTCAAATTATAACTCTTTTATTAAGTAAATCTTTCTCAAGAGTAACTTATGTTTTACTATGTGAGATTTGTTGACACTTGTCTTCGAAAGAGCCTTCTGTTATTATTGGAGAGAATTTGTCCCACTTGGTATAATTTGCCGCTGAATATCTCAATAACCACTTAGCCAGTCTCGATTATGGAACAATTTCTTGATGTATTTATTTAGTAATCTATATTTATCCAATAACACTAATTTGGTGTATAGTCGAAAGCCAATGCATGACTCTAGAGTCTAGACTATGAAGTGTTTTTTCCTCTTGATGAAACAATAACGTCATCTAAAAGTATGGGGTCCAATAAAATATGCATATCAATGTCATTAAGATTATATGCACATAATAAATTATACTACTCTACTCACTTTCTTGGGTAAAGAATTAATCATCTTCAAGATGTGTGATTACATCTCCCAATAAATTTCGCTTTCAATAATCAAACTATTGATATTTTGGTCATTCTAGAAATCTAGCGGAAGCTTAAATCATTAGACCAACATCTTATTGGTAAATAAAGTTGAATTTGATATTTTATAACTTAGGTTCGACCTGATGTTGCAGAGTTGGAGCAGTTGGGATGTTATTATCACACTGATGAAATCACCATGAAGAGTCATTCTTAGATATTCTAAAATAAAAATGACATGTCCAATTAAACAAAACAACCTTGCACATTAATTAATAATTTTAAATTTGAAGTTAATATGTAAATGATAAATGATTAAAAACATATGCTACATAAGAGGTGTGCCTTTGCTACCTATATATTCCACCTTGTAAAAATTCTTTGTATACCTTCTTAAGAGTGGGAGTAATGGAAACAACCCAGGCTCTTTCTATTGAAAGCTTCTCTTATAGTTGGTTAGAGAACTTGAATCCATCACTAGAAAGCCTTGATGCATCAGATGAGTCCCCCTTCATTGAGATGGACCCAAGAATGCCACCCTCTAAGAGATTCTTTAAGAATTCACAGATATCAAACATTGACTTTCCTATTTCACACTCTCCTCTTACTCTTGTTGATGCAGATCACCTCTTTTCCAATGGTTACCTTATGCCATTTTTTGATGAATCTTTGAAGTTGGAAGTAAATCACACTTTAGACTCCAATTCAAACTTACCTTCCTCTTTACATGCACCAAAAACTTTTGTTCCTACAAGTCATTCTATTTGCTTTTCCTTAAAAAGATGCAGATCAGTATCAAGGAGAGTATTTCAGAAGTATCTGAATTACTTAAGGACTTTGTGCAGAAAATTGAGGGGTCACAAAGCAGGTTCAAATTCCAAAACTGTTGGTAAAAGAGCTAAGCCAGTAAAGAATAGAGGATACTATTCCGAAACAAGTCCGCGAATCAGTGTAGCTTATTCTGCCGACGATTGGCGCAGGTCTTGTGATTCTGAGAGCTCTATACATGAGGCAGTTCTCCATTGCAAAAGATCCATTGGTACGTTACAAGTTTAACATGGATAGCAGTTAACCATTCAGTAGATTTTGTAAGGTTCTAATGTTGAAATATTAATACTTTGTAGGAGTAAGAATGAGTTAAGGAAGCTGCATAAGAGGAGAAGATTAAGATAAATAAGAAGAGTAGTTTAAAACTTTTTATCCCATGAGGAACCAAGAAGGTGCCTTGTAACTAAGATTTTTCACTTCTAGTGTAAATTTTAACAATAATTAAGTGGCAACATATGGTTCATCCTAGTATGAACTCATTTCAGAGCAATGGAAAGAAGAATAGTCACATGTGACCTGAATATATATGTGGCCAAATTATCATCAGCCACTCATCCTGTCTTGAATGATAATGCAATCTTGGAATTAGAAATGTGTGCTAAATGAATCATTATGCATCAATGATGCCATCAGTTATAGATCCCTCTCTAAATTGTTCTTGCTCATTCTACAAATGTAATCTATGATATAATTTTAAAGAGAAATTAGTTTCTTCCTGCTGGATGTGACTTAAAGAGAAAGGGAAGTTATGATTTTCTAGTTACATTAAGAAAGTGAGACAATTGAAAAAATTCCTGCAAACTAGACAGCTTTATGAGAAAACTTTATTGAGAAGTCTAGTGTTATCTGTTGCAAAAAGACAACATACAACCTTAAGGAATACTAACTAACTATCAAATTGATGACATAAATCTCTTATATTTTTTTCTCAAGTTTATTGTTGGGATACCAGAGTTACTTTTCTTGAACACCTCATCCATGAGGAAAGTAACTTAATTTAAAGAAAAGAAGCAAAGATCTAACTCTTCACCATTTTCTCTCATGACTTATTAACCTATATCTTGAGTTCATTAGAACTATAGCATCTTGAGGTTTCACAAGTTACTTCAAGAACTTGCTTATCTTCCTACAGTCTTGAATTCGCTTCTTAGTGTTTGAATCATTTGAGTCTCATTTCATATGCAAAATCATGTTTTCTGACTTGAGAAAAAATATATGGGGTTAAACTCAATAATAATTCAAACTTAGTAGGCATATTGGATAAGGACCAAAACCTGACTATACATGTTTGTTGTTGAAAGTAATTAGTCTTTTCTTTTCTGCCAACAATACTGATATTTTGCACACAATTATACAAGATCTCAATCATTTTTCATCACATATCTTTCTATGGGAACCTTCATATGTTAATAACTTGATATATCAACAGGCTCAACACAATTGATAGATGATTGGGCTCTTTCAGCATGGTATCAAGGGTTTGATTCATGTCATGTGTATGAAAAAGACTGTTGGTAGAAGTTTTCCTTCAAAAAGGGATTAGGCTCTGACTGTTGGCTGGGAACACCCTTGGTGCACACTAAAACTATTAATAACTTGATATACATGCATAGTCACGGGAAAAAGCTAAAGAAAGTTACTTGTGCTCATATTTTTCTCACTCATTTGAAGGAGGGTGTAATAGTTACACTAGCTTCTAAATCATGTTTATCCGAGTTAACAAACTTCAAGTAATTTTCAATCTCTTTAGCATGACCATGTCTTAGTTGGAACCCCTTCTTATTTGGTTTTCGCTTTCTATTACTTATGGCAATGGCAAGGTCATTGGGGAAGAGGTCTCGGAGGACAAAGGCATGCAATATAGTTGAGCAAAGAAGTGCTGTCACTATGAGTGAGGAAGTGAGACTCAGCATTGTAGACAAAGCCTTTGTCATAACATTTGTGACTTGATTTGAGTAGTTTATGGTTGCAATTGCTGCACCAGTCATTGGAAAAGTGTAGGCCCACCATGAAAGTGAGAATCTGCATAATCACATCATATATGTGTCAGAAAAATCAACGTGATAGAGTAACCAAACTAATAGATATGTGGGAGAGGAAGTTAACACACTTGAATCCTCTGAAAAAATTGACCCGGATAGCCTGCAAGCATATATGAAACTAATGAGCAACTTGCATACTAAGATAAGTCATCCATATTGGTATTAGAGAAAACAATGGAAACTGGAAAGACACTCTTAGTATTAGTGAAAATGAAAGGTTTGGAACCACAATGGTTATTCATAATTGAAGTACTAGTGTGACAGTTTAACATACCAGTGAGAAATAAAGGAACATGGCAATAAAATAGGCAATCCGTGACCTATAATCAAAAGAACCCTGAATTCTAGCCCATGCCACAGAAGCAACACTAGGTGCTGCCACAAACAGAAAGAATACTGGATGGAGATCTTTTGGTAGGGTCTCATTTGTTGGAAGTCTCTGATAGAGAGTTACAAACAAGACTATGTAGTGAGCAAAACCAACAGCAAAGAAGAACATAGGCCCTTCTTTAAGACCCATAGATGCACCTAGTAATGCTCCTACAAAATTTCCAACAATTGAAAGATGATTTGATGGATTTGCCACCTTTGAAAGCCTCCTTTGTCCCCCAGACATCCACTGTCCATAGATTTTGAGCTCAAGACAGACTAGTGGAACCATTAGAATGTACCAAAGTGCATGATGCAAGTTTTTCGTAAGTGATGGGGGAGCACCAAGAGCTAAGAACAGGAGTGCTATCCAAGGGGCAAAGAAGAAGTTAACACGGATTGGGTGATGATACTCGCAACGAACAGCTTCGAAGTAGAGAATGATTTTGAGAAGATATATAGTGAAAATAGTAGTGGTAAGAGCGATGGAGATGAACCATAAGATAAAATTTATTTTCAAACTTATGTGAAGAAATTCAGTGGAAGGAGACAAGGCCAGTGCTTTCCAAAGAATTGCTTGACTGCTAACTCCAAGACAAATACCAAATGATGATATCGGAAACCGAAGAGGAAATGGCCACTGGTTGTCTAGAGGAAACACTATCTCTTCTGAAGCCTGTTGAAGGAGGAAATCAAAATAAAACGTGTTACGTTCTTCAATAAGTAAAAAGAAGTGATACTCAGAAACATAAATTGATCATGTCAAGATACACTTGCATCCAAATTTCACTATAAAACAATACTTTGTTAAATTGGTAGAAGGTAATTACATACCCTAAGAGTTTCTAACTCAGGACCTTCCAATGCATCAAAGTAGCGATGAACAGGTAAAGGCCTATCGGTGTTCCTTATGCTGCAGTCCTCTTGTACAGTTTGTGTAGGTGACCTTCCACTTAGAATTGATAATTGTTTCTCAAGTTTGCCTGACCATGTTTTGAAAGAGTCAAATCTGTTATTTGAGAAGAGGATATGGGAATACCTTCCACTTTGATGATTGGCAAAGTTATCACCACTAATTGCCTCTAGGTGCACCTCACTGTTTTTTGATGGCAATGGATGCTTTGAGTCTTCAGTACTAATTTGAGAAGAGGATATGGGAATACCATCTCTCAAATCAGTTTCACCACTACAGAGAACTTTAATGCTGTTATGTGGCTGAACCTCTTCACAAGAGAGTGGCATGTTGATAGATACCAAATGCTTCTTTTGATGATTGATGGTCACAGGTTCATCAACTTGGCCTTCTGCTGAGGGTATTTCACTTTTCTGTTACAAACATGAAAAAAAATATGGATAAACAATAGTACTAAGAATTCCAAGTTGTTCCATCAAATAAATTCAATTCTAGAAATCTGCTATCAACCAATATCTGCAATTTAAAATGAGCCTTACTATTGAAGATAGGCAGGGATATTGAAGGTCACTAACATAAAAGCCAGTTACTTCATTTGATGAAATATACTTAATTAGTGATGGAACTTCAGATATGCCATATTCTTCAATTTGACAGTGTTCCATTCTTGACCTGAAAAGGTGTAAACACAGTTCAGATACATCAGACAATCTTAATGAGATTGTCTTCTTGGGGTATCTGTTACATCATACTTGCAATTAAACTGTTCAATTACATATATAGGAACTGAAACATGAGCATGCATCTATCTGTTTTGAATCTCATAGGATAACATTGGTAAGCTTGGACAGGGAAATCACTACAACTGCTTAAGTTGTTGACAAAGCATTAAAGGGCAACATAAGATAGCAATTTTTTTTATAGATATTGACACCAATACTTGAAAACTTCAAACATTAATATTTTGCTGGGTTCAAAATTTGATGAGTATATGAACACATTACAGAGAGCTGCATGGATGTAGAAGAATATTGTCCTAATCCAAAAATATGAAATAAGGAAACATAGGAATAAAAAGACATAAATATGAAGTATCCAAACCTTTCAAGTTATTTTATTCTCAGCTAGGATGCAAAAACTTCAAGCTTAGCTGAGAATGATCTAAAAGATAGAGAAAACAAAACAATGCTAGAATTCAGCTGAGAAAGAAACTATATGGGTCAAGAAAAATGAACAATGGAGACAAGTCATGGCTTGAAGATCATAAGAAGAAGAACACACACATATATATAGATATATAGAGTAAGAAGCCTATGCTTTCATTACGTCAAAAGCACTAACAGCTTCCTATTTTGAAAATGGCACGGCCATCACCATGCAACAAGACAAAATACTACAAATGGCTAATGTTTTAGTATTTCTTAAGTACGCTAGTAAGTTAGGTTTGACACACACACACATATATATAGGTGTAATATTTATTGACTGCATATATAAAGATTTATATATAATGTCTACATTATTCACTTTTTTATAATGTCTACATAATTCTCTCATAGTGCAAAAAACACATTATTAGAGTCAACTTGATTAATCATGGCTTACCAAATTATGAATTACAACAAAATAAAATGACTTATCAAATTATGAATTACAACAAAATAAACTAGGCTGTCCCATTTTGTTTCCCGATCTAATGAGCTCTAGCTCTAAATACACATCATTAAAGTTAATCAACCAAAAATGTTATATTTATTGAGGCAATATTTATATGAAGGCTTACTTTGTATTTCTCTTTAGAAAAAGTCCTTCAACCATAAATAAACAAATGACAAAAGTTGGATGAAATGGGTTATGGCCACTTACTGGTGTTTGACAAAAAAAACCTAATTTGGCCACTGATCATATCATAGAGCTAGAATGTTGAAATTATTTTATATGGATATCAGGATATGGTACACGTTGGGATCCAATATATTATCTGACCCACCGATGATATAAGAGTTTTTTATACGGTGCATCATCTCATATTCATTTTCAATCATCGTTAACTTTCTTTTAAATAAAAGTAATACAAATGAGTATATATAAATATTTACATTTTCAATGCATACATATTAGTCTTATATATTATTCCCTGAAAGATGGAGGGAGAGTGAAAACCCTAAAACCCACTTGAAGTTGAAACGATGTCATGAAAAATAGGTTTTTGTCTTGTGAGGTATTAGTGTTTGTCAGCAAGCGATCCACATTTATATTCCCAACATTACTAAATTGTCCAATTCATAATCCCACTTTCAATATTCTGTTTGTGTATCACTATGGGGGAAAAAGTTTGATTTGAATTAATGGAGTATAGTGATTTCAAAACACTGATCAAACCATTGAAGGAATTTATCTGTATTCTATATATATATATATATATATATATATATATATATATATATATATATATATATATAGTGATTTGAAATGAACAATTAAGCATATTGTACCAAGTGGAATAATTAATTTGGTCCCTTCTTTGGGGAATGAGTCAAAAATCACAACAAATAATAATGCAAGAAATAGTACTATAGTAAAACCGATTTGTTAATGTTGGTAAGATGGAAGAATATCTCACGTGAAGAGTGAAAAGAATGGATAGAATGAAGGTGAATAAAAGTGGTAATACTTAAAAAGGAAACAACATCACTACATAAAGCATATTCAGTAATGAGGGGAGGAAAACAAGAAGTTGTACTTGTAATGTGAAACAGGGAAGAGGTATGAATGACTCAGCCTAAAAGTATAGTAGGGTATAGAATAGAGTCCTTGAGGGTTGAAGGATGGAGATCTCATATCTTTTGCATCAATTAAATCGTAATCGTTTAATTAAATAGAAAAATAAAATTATAGTATTTGATGTAAGTTGATTGGATAGAGACAAGAAAAGACAGAGTTTTTGGGATATGGTTGAAAAGGAGAGGAGAATCTGAAATAGCATTATTCTTTCAACAATACTCCAAACTAAACCTGACCAACAAAGCTTTGCCATTCAATATGCATGTGTGATACTTATTGGGGTACCCTTGGGTTCATTATAATATTTTATTTTTGTACTAGGCCTAAAGATAAATGCATTAGGAATACAAAGACATCATGTCCTCTTCCTCATTGGCCCATTCCAACACTTTTAAACAATATTAATTTATATTGCATGAGGAGGGTGAGAGACACACAAAGATAGTCATCACAAGAATACTTGTGTTCAAGTTCAAGGGTGTAGCTATTTAATACTAGTAACAACAAATACTAATTCAATGAAATTTATTATCAAATAAATTCAAGTTCAAGGGTGTTGCATGAGGAGGGTTAGAAGTTCACTCTTCTCTCTTACCAATTCTGTATGCAGTCACATAGTTTTATCTAGAACTCTACCATAATGTTTATTACACTATAAGATACCAAAAGGGAACAAAATCAAATGAATGCAACCTATAAGAATTAAAAATATTTAAACAAAATATAAAATGAATAAAATTATCAAAAATGAGTTAATATTTTAATGTTCTCCAATAACATAATTTAAAACATATTTTCATTTTGAAAAAATGAGAAAGACAAAGGGAGGGAAGGTGATTTAATGATTTGAGAAAGGGATCATCAAAATTTACACTTTAGAATTGGATAAGGTAATTATTGAAAGTGTTATGTTTTATATAATTAAACAGTGTATATATATATAGTTAATTAGGTGGTGTATGATTTTATATGAAAACAGCACCGCCTTAGGTGCAAAAGAGCACACTGCCTTAGGTTTATATCATGGAATTCGAAACGTCTCTCTCTCTCTCTCTCTCTCTCTCTCTCTCTCTGCCCCTAAATTCAATTGAATTGAAAGAACCCTCTCTTTCTCTCTCTGCTCCTAAATTCAATTGATGTCAACCCAAATGGAGAGGTACCATAAACTGGAGCTAAAAGAGTCTCTTTCGAAAATATACAGAAACCCAATTGCGTGCAAAGAACTCAGCTTTATTCTGAGACACGCTTTTCATAAATTCCCCAAAAATCTCCAATCCATCATCTTCCAAGATACCCTCTCTGCCTTCCGTCTCCTCCCTCAGTAAGTAATCAACCATATATCTCTCCCTTTCATTTTTCATCTTTATTAAAGTTATGATATTTGCTTCCTCTTTTTTCATTCTTGGACATTATTTTATATTTGTAATGTTCTGTGTAATTCTAGAATGCAGACTCAGAGTGCTGTTTCAGCTGTCCATTTGCTCCTTCAGAGTGTAGAAGCTGCACTACCAAAACATAAAAGGAATATAGCTGTCACAGAATTTAAGCAAGCCATGATTGCTCATAAGAGGTTCCGTAAAGCACACCAGGTAGAAAAAGGTTAGATTTTGATTTGTTATCTTTAAGAAAGATCTATTTTACTGAAGAAGGCAAACAAATCATGTTTAAGATGTTTCTTTTTTTTTCTTCATGTATTTCAGGTTCACTCCAATTGCCACATGATACTCTTGTGCACATTTTCAGTTTTCTAGATATGCAGTCTTTGGTCTCTGTAGGGCAAGTCTGCTGGTAATACTTTGTTCATTGATGTACATGATATGTATTGCATCAACTTGATATATATTGCATTGCTCAGTTCATTAAATTTGTAATGCATGTGTATGTTCTTATATATCATTATCAATTCATTGGTGACTCATGGATCTTGCATTTTCAGGTCATGGAACTTAGCTTCGAATGATAACCATCTTTGGGAGTTGCAGTATGGTGTACTTTATAGTATTGCTGCTACACAGCAACCTATGAGACTGGTTGAAGACGGGAACAATAGGATTCCAAAGGAACCGATAGATACTAGAAGCAGTACTTATTGGAAAGAGGCAGTTAAAAGAGCATATACTGGTATGCCTTAAGCCTACTTCTGCTATCTTACAATTCAAGAAATTCATTTTCAGTGGGTTTCTCTGTTTACTTCCAATGCATTCCCTGTCAACTAAGGGGATAACAGTAAACTATGGTGGGACTAGAAAACTTCAGAAGCTGTCTGGATTGTTGCATTTCATGTTATATTTTATCAACAATTATATTTTCTTGCTATGAATAAAGAATAAAAGCCACTTTTTTGTGCTATGAATTGTCTCTTCTCGTCTTACTAAGTCTACTTTGATATAGGAGCATTGTCTATGAAATTGACAGCCAAACGGGGATACTGTGGACACTGTAAAACCATAGTTTGGCTAAATAACTCAAAATGCCCCAATGTGCATTGTAGAATAATATCTGAATCTCGAGATATTAAGGCAGTGACACCATTCCAGGTATGTTCTGTACTGTATTTACTATTTAGCCGCTTCATAGTAGTTAGTTTATTGTAGTAGTCCCTCCCTTCCTCTTGGGAACACTTTTGCACAGGGGACAAAGGGGTATGTGGTTTAATAGAGGATCAAACCCCTAACACTATCATTACACCCCAGTCTTAAAAGGCCGTGGCTGGTGCCACGTAAGTTATAAGTTCGTTGACATTGTAGTAATGATTTTATTTGTGGATGTAAACAGGGAAAAGTTCCTTTGAGGGTAGCTTCTATGTAAACTGAGCAAATAAAGCTGTATCCACTTTTGATTCGATCTAAAGTGCATTGTTATTTTAACACATTTAAATGATATAAGAGTAGATACATTCATTACTATTTAGATTTACAAAGGTCACTTTGGAGGAGCCTTACCCTCCAAACTATTGGTGAGCATGGGTCGGGTGAGGTTTGTCCCTTACCCGGCCCTAAATGTTGGTTGATTTTTTTTTAACCCAGACTTAGACCTGAAGGCTAACCCGACCCCAATGTCAATCGGGCTAGCTTGTGAATCCGAGCTCGACCCTATACCTGATTAAATAATGCATACCCCTTTTAGATAAAATCTTGTCAATATTACTTATTATTATGGATATGTAATTTGACATATGAAATGATATATATATATGTGTGTATATATTTTGTTAATATGATGAAAAATTAGAGAATCAGTGATATTTTAGGCCAAAGAGATGTCATTACTTTGTACACAATTGACCATGGATGAGTCGGACCATATCATGTTAGTCCCTTATCCTGCTCTAAATATTGACCAGGTCTAATAATGATTAGGCCCAACCGGGTGAGTGGGTAAGGTGGGGTAGGGTCCGACTCACCCCGGTATAAACCAATATGGTTTCTGTTTTCCTGGATTATATGTATAACAGATTTACTCTATGAGTAAGAGTAAGTTATATTGCAAAGTCTTGAACTCTGTTTTTGCACAAGTTGTCCATTAGTATTGTTTTTATGAGCATAGGAGCTTTTTGGGTTGTTCATGATAACAGATTTAGTGTCTCATTTGCCATAGACTAGTTTTCCTCACCCCCCCAAATTTATTTTCCCTTACTGAGGGATATGAATTTTATTTGGCTAGCTATTTGAAGATTAAAGACTATTACTCTCACTAGAATGCACTGTTGATTGTCTCTTGATTTTGTACAACATAATTTACTGAAGTAACTTAACTAAATAGCTTTTGCTTACTATGTAGCCCTCCTATATTTCAGGTTGTGGAATATCTTCTAGATGATTCTCTATCCGTTACTCTTACATCTTCCTCAGACAGTGACAGTGATTCAGAAGGAGGACAAATTCCTAGGTTATGGGCATATCCCAAGCATATAAGAAAACAATAGGTAATTGCTTTTACACAATCATTCCTTGTTACCAGCCAAATTCCTAGGTTATGGACATCTTTAGCAGTCACTATAACTATGTTTCCTTGTCCAAACTATTCCTTGTTACCAGCCAAATTCTCTGATTAGCTTATGACATCATGGACTAGAAGTACCCTCCCTCCTATTGTAGAAAAAAGTTTTTTATGTTCATCATTTATATATCAATCTTCAATCTCCATGCCTCTTAGGTTTGAGATGAGAAAGTAGTGGCCTCTGTAAGTGAACCAATTAAATGAAGATGAGGGTGGAATGGTGGACTCTTCCTTCACCTGCCAGCTCTAATAAAGTTTAAGATAGTTAACATACTGGACTTTGGAAACTGTTATGGTTACTTATACTCGTTCCAGCATCTTATCTTGGCCATGAAGTTGTATCGAGTAAATATTGTCTCACTCATTATTACTTTGATTTAGTTTGCCCCCTCCAGCAACAGTTTTAAAAAAAAATCAAAACTCAAGTATTTGAGCACCAGAAAGACATAAATTGTAAGGAATCCATATATATTAGAGCTTTAGATTACATATGAAGACTTAATAGATTATTTTAAATAATCAATTGTCAATTATATGTAAAAATAGTTCAATATTTAGATATGTTTCCTGAGAAGTGATTTTAAGATAAAATGTTACTTTTGAATTATAATTGTTTTTTCCCATTAAATGAAAAATGTAGAGTGGTTTTTCTTCTTCAAAATAATTCAGCAAATAAAAAGAAGACAGATTGAACTTGGAGCACTCGCTTAGATAACATGGGTACAAGTTCATCAAGTCAATGAGTACAGCAAAAACTATGCTTTGACACTTAATTGAAAAGCAGAAGTTAGGGTGATGTTTATTGCTCAAACTACATTTTACTCAAAAAGAGGAAGATGGTTCCGGTAAGGTAAGACCTAGAAAGCTGACATCTGAAGAAGAAAAAAAGCAGTAATCGAATGTTGACAGCAAATTTGAGATATTTTATTCTAATCCTTTTTCAACCCAGCTATTGGTATCTGGCTCAAAACCTTAGCATCAAACACTGCATACTGCTTCTTGATCTCAATCATTGCCTTCTCACCAAATGCATCAACCTGGTCTTCATATTTCTCATACAGCAGTGGCAATGTGAACAGTGATAGAAAGCCTGCATCTCACCAAATCATTAAAAGGCTTTTTAGGTATAAATACAAGAACATATAACAATTAGAAGAGAGGAAGTAATGCACTAATGCATCAAGTCTTACCTAAGTAAAACAAGGTGAGGAAGTTGAACCAATTCCCAATAACCGAGATAAACCATAATCCACCAGTAACCTGGTAACATTATGAAAAATTCCACCTTAGCTGCTATTAATGGATGATGATGTTAAGTTGATTCTCAAATTTTTCACAAAACATAAAAGCCCACTGGAATTAAAACAAACTCAACCAAGTAACATGGTTTCATCAGGAAACTAATTAACTTACGCTAAGGAACTTCTTTAAATCTCGTCCAGTTCCAATTTCCCGCAAAACAAGGAAGGCTCGGTTAATTTCAATTCTCAAAGCAGAGGCAATCTCAACAATGCATTCCTCAGGAATTGCAATGTGTGGAATGTGCAGTGGAGACCTGGTTGAGAAAATATAAAAACCACATGAAAGCGCGTGAATTAACACGAAAGTGACTCTAATAAAGGAAAAGGCAGTATAAGAATTAGCAATGGCTTATTACTTGTGGATAAAAATAGATGCATTGGACCACAAGAAAAGGGCTGCGAGAGACACAATCAATAAATGGCAAAGCAGAGTGATGAGGTGATATTCCAGCAACTCAAAGAACAACCACAACGCAGTGCCAGCTCCAACTGCTATTCCTGAACTTCTCCTGTTTCTCCATAGCAAAATATCAGCATCTGCAATGCAACACCATAATACAACCAGTAACATTATTCCTCTATTCCCACATACTTATCCAATTACAATCTCTTTATCATATCATACACATTTGAATGCTAAGTTTTCCAATGAAACAATAGTACGTAATAATTATAATAATTGATGCATGCACTATCGATTACGTACGTTTTCCACCGCCCAAGACCTTGTGGACAGGCTGTTCGCGGCCGAAGAGGCGGTAGACATTGTTTTTGAAGGAGGAACTGAGTTTGGCGTCGTCGGAATCGGAATCGGAATCATGGAACTTGTCATCCATATTATCTTGTGAATGGAAGATATAGAATATGAGTGAGTGAAAGAGAGAAAATGAAGGAAGTCAATTATTTATATTTGGCCTGTCTCTGAGTCCGAGTCTCAAGTTCAGATTCAATAACAACGGAAACCCTTCACCCTTTCAATGGAGATACACTATATATCTCGTAAAGGAATAAAACAAAACTAAATGTTATGCATTATGATCATTTACTAATCATACATCATACATACCTTAGCTTAAAATAATCATATATACAATTAATTTAAAAAAGGGGAATCAATCCCATATCGTGCAAGGCATAAACTAGACATAATCCCTTTTAAAATGTACTACTTTATCAAAAGGGACAAATACTAAAAAAAATTAATTTTGTATATACATAAACTCGTTGGACTAATTTTAAAAAATTTTGATAAATGCAATGGGGTAATTCTCAATAAAAAATTTACGTTTGTTGAATTAATTTAAATTGTGAACAAGTACACATTAGAAAAACTAGCATCTTCGTGATTTTAGCAAATACCTTGTGGGCACTCTTTTTTTTCATATCCAAGACATACATTGTGGCGACCCAACATCATAATAAAAGCTCTAACAATATAGCATTAGAATAATTGAGCATAAATTTTAAGAAAATAATAATCTTCATGATTTTAGCACACATCCTTCTAGATAAAATGTTTTGTTCGTACATGTTATATATCCGAATAAAAGTTTTGATAAAAATAATGAGGTTGTTTGTCTTGTAATCAAAAGAATGTTAAAATCTTAAGAGCAAATTCTTTAATTATGATAATAAAATTATATATATTTAACATCCACAAGACTAGAATCTTGTGTATTGTAGTCTTTTAAAATATATATACAAATACATGTGTGTCACTCAAGATTATAGATGGAAAAATGGACAATGTTTATGAATGCATTCGCATAACTAGGACATATAAATTTCGTTCATTTGTTCGTTTCGCCTTGTCCTTCTACCCACCAAGCCCGCGAGCATTTCAAATAGGCAATGTGGGCGGCCCGCGAACATAATTTAAGGAGAAAATAAGAAAATTTCAAATAAAATATGATATAATGTAATTAATTTATAATATCTCAAAAAATTATAATATAATGTATAAATATTAAATTTTTTGTTAATTTTTATATCATTAACTAGTTTATTTAATTTCTTTTATTTATTATATAAACTTTTTTATTTTTTTAATTATTGAATAATGTCTATTAGCCACACGTAACCATTTTAAAATGAGCACGACATTCAATTTTGTTCGTTAAGACAATGTAAGCAATCATATACCCACTTAAATTTTTGCGGGTACCGAAAAACGGGTCGAGTTGCACGTTTTACCATCTATCCTCAAAATTATAACAGTAATACTACATTAAACCTAATTTAAACATAGCCCATAAAAGAAGAGTTGTCCAAGTTAATATGAAGATTTCATGACTTTATTCAACAGATATAAAACTAGTGGTGTAAGCTCTTACCAGTTAAATGAATGTTTCCCAGAAATATGGGATAATCTTGTGAATGATTTTATTTGTTTTCGAGATTGAAGTGGCTACAAAACAATTTTTGCTAAGAACATTTTGAAAGGTATTTCTCACACGTAAATCTGAGCTTGGTTATGATTCAACTTGTTTATTGTGATTTTGCCATTTTCACTGTTCATACTTCAGAGAAAGAATCTTAAGGAGAATAATTGAAACAATTTGAGATTGGTATTCAGGACCACACAATATTCCAACCTACACGAGATCAGCATTTTCCCCAACAACACACATCATGTACCTTTTAATGAGTCCAAGTTCTCTCCAGTACTGGATTACTAGGGGAAATGATAATTGCAATTTATATTATTAAAATATAAATTAAAAATATGACTCTTGAATTTTTATTTTGGACACATAATCTTAAGGTGGTAATAGAATCTTTAGTAATGGAGATGATACAAAATTCCCTTTTTAATAGTCTAATCATCTATCTAGTACAAATAGTTCCGGTCCATGCATGCATTAAAATTTGTCTTATCTTTTTCTTCTTCTTTTATTATGCCAAAAACATTATTTGTTGGTTGTATATCTTTTACACCTTTCACTTTCTAAGTATTCACTTTTTATTTCCTATCTTAGTTAATGATTGATCATTCATGTTGAGGACAATGTTTTCTAATAGTAATCTGAGATCTGCTAGATACGTTAATTTTCTTTTTAATTTGTGCCTAAACTTGTGTTTGATTTTATTGAACAGTGTAGTTATTCAGCAGCTAATAACCCCAAGTAGATATCGATCAAACCTAATACTAGACTAATCTTATTAACAAGTTATGGTTCTAATAATTTTAGCATTGGAACATTGTTTTCATGGGCTGGGGTTTTCAACTTGGTTTAGAAATTTGTTCAAAAAACAGTTGAGAGAGACATACAACTCACTAAAAATAAAGTATTCACTATTCTTTCTGATTTTAGAGAAAAATATATATTTTATAATCTTCTTTTGGATATTGTATGATTCCCCCCCTCAATTTATATGGCTTTTTGCATACATTTTGCAACCCATGAAAAATGTATGACTAGGAAGAGTGCAAAAAAAAACTAAACCAAGTGAACAAGTCAAACCTTTTGTAGCAAAGATTTGGACCTTGTGGTCATTCAAAGGCACAAGAACTTAGACCCCTTCATAATTAGGCATAGTTACATTACCAAAAGCAACACAACATGCGTGCCCCATCTTTGTACCAGTGCCTTTACCTTGTAAAAGGACCCAATTTACTGACACAAACATGTTCTTTTTAATAGGTCTTCTGTAAAGAAAGAAAGGTAAAGCAGTAGATAGATAGATAGACATTACGTTTTTCCCTGCTTTGCCTTTCTCTCTTTTTTATGAACCTTTCTTTCATTTTCTTTATTTTTTCTGTTCTTTTCCTTTCCCTCTGGCTCCTTTTTGGAAGTTTCCTATCACCATCTGTGGCATTTGCATCTATAGTCTGAAACTACTGCATGTAGTGCAAGACCCACACTACTATACTCTGCCTTCAATCTATTGACCAATCCCTTTTATTTTACACTATTATTATTGTATTCCATGATAAGTGGGCCAAACAAATCTCAGTATTCAAATTTACCTGTGAAAGCTCTGAAATGCAACAGTGTAGGTGAGCTCAGAGATACTGTATTGTACAAATCATGCCTTTTTTCTTGTGCTCAATCATGACAATAATGTTATAATGCTCACTAAAATTACACTAAACTTCAAAACTGATATATTCAACATCTTCCTATTTTGGAAAATACAGAGACATCAGAATAAAGAAAATTTGTGATACTCTATTTTATTTTCCAAAAACAAGAAAATGTAGAAATGTATATATGCTCCTCTCATTTACTCAGTCACTTTCAAGTCCAAACCATCAATTACACAGTTATTATTATCACATGAACATAATTAAAATAGAGTGTAATATCATACATTGTCACTTCAATGAATATTCAATACTGGTTAAATATGAACAATGACTAATAGTATATAAAAAGTCATATAATTACCTTACATACATTTTTATACAGCCCAAAAATAAAAAGAAATAGCAGAAAAGGTTAAAAAAGAAAGGAAAAGCTAAACCCCTCACTCTCTTTCTGATTCCCAAAGAAAGACCATATTCAATGCTTTCATAAAACGAAGTGAAAAAGTGAAACACTCCTCTATCTTTTAAGTTTGTTCACTCACCTACAGTTCCTATATAACCCAAAACTAAACCACCCATTTCTTCCACCTCACCCCTCTCTCTCTCTAGATTCCATCTACCATGGATGCTCTTAACTTCCTCAAGTTCTGGAGAAATAGCACAATGACCACAACTACTACAACAGTTCCTGATATTGTTGTGGAAACAGACACTGACTCCGAAGAAGAAGAAGAAGACTCCTTCTTCGACTTGGAGCTCACTCTTCATCACAAAACCGACCATATCTCACAAAACATAACCACATTACAAACCAAAACCCCTCCACAAAATACAACACCCCTTCCTTTAAACGAACCAATCTCCAAAAGAAAAATACTTCCAATTGAGCCAACATCTAAGCCTCAATCTCCCATTGCTCTTCTCAAATCAGCTCCTAGCTTCAGACTCTTCACTTTTAAGAACCGAATGACACCACATAAAACACAACAACAAGTCAACACAGGTTCTGAAACTAAATCTATTAAAGTGAAACTCAACATTGATGACAACTTTCAATGTTCTCCAACACTTAGCAGAGTGAACAGCACAGGAAGTTTGAAAGGCAAAGTTCAGAATCATCATCATGGGTCTGAGGAATCAGAAACCAAAGCAGAGCGGATTTCAAAGGATGTAGTTCATAAATATCTGAAGCTGATTAAGCCTCTCTATGTGAGAGTTTCAAAGAGGTACAGTGAGAAGATGAAGTTCACAGGTGAAGCTGCTTCAATGGCTTCCCCAATGTCATCGCCAGTGGGGAGCTCTGTTTCTTCAAAGAAGGGGAATTTTCCAGCAGGGATGAGAGGGGCTTCTAAGCATCTGGGTAAGAGTAGGTCGGCGTCGACGGTGGCCGGAATAGGTTCTCCGGCGAACAGGAGTGATGATACACTGCTGCAGCAAAATGATGGAATCCAAAGTGCCATCCTTCACTGCAAGAGATCCTTCAACTCTAGAGGTGAGTGAGCCTCTCCAATGTTCAAATCTTTATAGTAAAACACAATTTGGGTTTTAAGTGATTTTAAGTTGTGATATGATTCAATTTTTTGTTCTTATATAGTTTCTATTCTAATACAATATTTTTGTCTATTTTGTTACAGATTCTATAGACTCCTCGGTGCATTCTGTGAGATCCTCTTTCCAGGATGAAAATGAGGCAAACATGTGATGTTGTAAAACGGGATGGTATTGAACTAGAGAGGCTTTCAATAACAGAAAATCCTTTTTCAGATTTTCTGTTTTGTAAAGAAAAGAAAAAAAATAAGAAAATAGGGATGTGACTAGTTTTGTAGTATCTAGGTATGATAATTAGTTTCGTTTGCTAAACTAGGCTCCCCTGCTGCTCAGTGTAAATTGATGATGGGCCATTGCACCTGATATGTATGTGGGTTTTGTAATTTGCATCATGCACTTTCTTTCATCTTCAATTTAAAAGGCATCAAAGCAATCCCTTTTTCATTTATGAGAGGATTGACAAAAGTCACATAACCTTGAGACAATTGATATTTTTACACTAGCTTTAAGGATGAAAATATCATTACATGTGTAAATAGAAGGACATAACACAAGAATGTACTTAATTTGCAACATATGAGTTACCAATGTGAGGTTCTTGTGTATAATTTTTAAGTAAAAACTAAAAAGTAATGAAAACAGTAATGATGTGTTAAAGGCATTTCACATGTAATAATAGTAGCGTAGCCTACACAAGCAGAGTGCAAATTATGCATGAAGAAAGTACTCCAACTCCAGTAATTTATTTTAGTTAATGGCACATAAATCAATGTGAATGGAACGGCCATAAGAAAAAGGAAAATGGGAGAAGGTTTGATAGGCATAGATTTTGTAGGTTATAGAAGTTACTGTGTCATTAATCATGAGATAAGGAAAATAAAGGGTGGGCATTATTGATGTAGGGTTGTATATCATGTCTGACTGTGGGTGACTTCATAGCTTCAATTAAGTTACTTAATGTTCCCAACTAACTCACTTGCTTCAAAATGATATTTATTTCATCTTTACTTATCCATTAGAATCAGAGAATATATGTATAAAAATATGAGCTTGGTTCGATTAAATAATAAAGATACTAGAAATATGGAATTATATGAATAAAAGCACATGCTAATAAGAGTGGAGATTAATTGTTACATTTGATGGGTAATATGTTTGCTTCGATTGAAATCCTGGAGTAACCTATTCTTACAAAGTCATGGAATGTTTCATAATAAATGATTATTTTTCATTATGGACTAAGTTGCAAAATTAAAACAAAGAGTCCCGGTTTCTTAAATTGCAAAATGTGAGAGTGAAGGGTTTAAAAATATGCATTTGGGTATGGAACAAATTAGAATGGGTACTCAACTACTACTGCAGAGAAGAAAGGTGTGCCATGATTGGTTACACTGCAAAATCTAAGACATTATGGAAGTGGGATGATTTGAGATTTTGAAATTTGAAATGTATAGTTGGTGAGAAAAAGACTTATTTGTAGTTGCATGATAGATAGAGGTCAATAAATGGATGGAGGGCTATAATAAGCCTCTTGTCGTGTAGAAGCATCTTCAATATTCTAAAGGCTAATAATGACAAGGGGATGAAATCAGTTTAGTACTGGAACATGTAGCTCTAGTAATTTTAGACATTATTTTATATAAAAATAAATAAATCTTTACCATTAATATTTTTTTCTAAAAAACGTGGCTCTACATACCATTGCAAATTTCAAGGTGCGCCACAATGAAAATTTCAATTAGTGTTACATGCATTTATAGATGACATCCTATAATCAATTAACAAAGATTATATGAAGGATTAATTGCAAGAGATAAAATAAATTATGAATTAAATTAGGAGATTTGAGACTTAAGTTTTTTAATTAAATTAATTAAATTTTACGATGGTCGACCAGTAATACTAGGTTTATTAAATATAAATCAATAGAAAGCTTCAATTACGAATGGCAACTGGGTGGGTCGGGGTCGGGTTTGTGCTTACCCAACCCTGAACCCGAAATTCAAAACCCGAACCCGAACCCAAATTAAGCGGTGTTAGAAATAACAATATCATCCCCGAACCCGTCGGGTTTCGGGTAACCCGAACCCGAACCAAAACATTTATATATATATATATGTGTGAAATTTATATATATATATAGCTTTTATATATTTATATATGTATATGTATATGTGTGAGAAATTTATATATATATAGCTTTTATATATGTATTTATGAGTAATTTTATATATATTAATCGGGTTCGGGTTTGGTATTATTAATACCCTACCCCGAACCCGAAATTTGAACCCGGGTAAAACCCAAACCCGAACCCAATCACATCGGGTTTTACCCGTTAAATTCGGGTTGAGTTCAGACGGATACCCGCGGGTTCGATTTTCATTGCAATCCCTAGCTTCAATTCTGATGTGTGTATGTTTTGTATGAGGGAATGGAAAAATAACAATAAATATTAAATAGGATGGTTGGTCTCAAAAGAAAAGATGATTAAACACAAGCTTTATGTGTGGGGATCATTAAAATACAAATACCAAAGGTAGGTTCTTTGCACCAATTTAAGAAACATAGTGTTAGTTAAGATTTAAGAATTGTGTAATATATAAGGTGTAGGTTCTCTTAAAAATTAAAATTTGAGGAGAGAATGTGCAATGCACCCAGAAACACTACAACTATATAAACAGCGACCCAACACCATTTTGTCCTCCAAGAATGGTAGATTTGGTGTGTTTCCTATATGATCTATGTGTAGTAAGGTGTTGCATTGTGCTATTTACATCAAGGCATTACGGATGGGATCATTCATGTGAATCCATTTTCCAATATCTAATCCCATTTCAAGCAGACATTGTGATTGGGAATTGAATTTCATGCTTTTAGTTCATTGAATCTTCTTCTTCATTATTACTATTCGATAATCTTCTCAAATAAGGAAAAACAATTGTTGTGAGAGACTAAGAAAACATGATGGATTTAATCTTTTGTATACATCTTCTGTAATGTAACCCCAGGTGTAAATAAGGATTTGAATAAAAGGAAATATGCTTTTTTACAAGGTTAACTAATTACATAATATGTTCAAAAACTAAGAGAACAATGATGTTTAAAATGTGTTTTTCTTTGAAGTGAACAATAAGAGTGTGTATACTGAAAATGAGAGTGATATTGTTTATAATGGAACAATGATCGTTTGTCCCAATTTTGTGTTTCACCCTATCCCACCTAAAAAAACAAGACATTGTTTACAGTGTTATGGTGGTGTTTGGGGTTGATATTCCCTCAATAATTAGAGTGGAAGAGGTTCGAAAATAAACAAAAAAAAGAAAGAGCGTTAGGTCATAATTGGAAAATGGTGAACTCGGTTTCAGTGTTTTTTTATATGTGGTTGTGATTGCACGGTGAAATGTCATGGTTGCATCATGATTTGGAGGGATACATGAATGGGAGTGACATTGAGACTTGTACTTAATCTAAAAAGAACACTGTGGTAGAAAGGGGAACAATGCCTCCCAAAAATATCTTCATTTTTTTCCTTCAAATTCTTTTATAAAAAAATGTGTATGGTACCCTTTAAAAATATCTTCATTTTTTTCCCTTCAAATTATTTTATAAAAAAAATGTGTATTATACCCTTTAAAAAATATCTTCACTTTTTTCCTTCAAATTATTTTATAAAAAAATGTGTATTGCACCCTTTAAAAAATATCTTCATTTTTTCCCTTTAAATTCTGTTATAGAAAAAGGTGTGTTGCACCCTTTGTAAATGTAATATTTATATATTATGAATCTAAAGTTTTATACAAGTAATTATTAAATATTAATAATAGATTATGCTACTATTTTTTCGGGTTCCTTGTCGAGTTTCGGGTAATATGAAACCCGATAAGTTCGGAGATGATATTGTTAATTTCAACCCCGCTTAAACATGTTCGGGTTTTAGATTTTAGATTTAGTGTTGGGTAAGCACGAATCCGACTTCAATCCACTCGTTGACATTGTTACACGTGAGTAAAAATTAATTGTAAAATTTTTGTAATTAACTAATTATACCTAGAAAACCCCAATCAATTTGGGCTTCAATGTTACTTGGAGAAGAACAAAAGAAGATTGGTAGTTTCAGAAGGCCTAACATAACATATTAAGTATCTGATTGTATATGGACCTCATATTTAATCCTATATATTTATGACGTTAATACCCAAAAGTTTGACTCCACCCCAACCATATTGACTTGGGCTTGATGGCCTTCACATCTTATAAGAATCAAATTCAACACTCACCAAAAAAACCCTTAAATTTTATAGTAGATAGTAGATATGACATTACAACTTAGAACTATCTCACTACAATTTTTTGGTTGAAAATATTATATCTATTAGGTAGGAACTGTCCAAATCAAACATGTTTGGCCACTCTGTCCTACTCAGAATAGAGATTTTGGATATGGAGTCACGGACGAGGCTGTGACCGTCGTCAAGTGCCATAAATAATTTATTCCTTCACCAAAATAAAAAGAACAAAATTGTTCAGGTGTGTCTCACAAAGTAACAAATACATGAGATATTAAAGCAAATAAAGAGACAAAAATAATAATGGACATGCATAGTTTATGACTTGTGAATATAATGTGATTGTGTCATGATAGTGTACTCGTCAATAAACTCTAATTAATAACCTACTTCATCAACTTTCATCAAAACTCATAAGTGACACACCCTTTTCCTTGGTGTTTAATGTAATTTTAACCCTTACTACAAAACTAAGATGTTAGTTTAATGATTTAAGGTTCTACTAAATCTTTAGAATGACCAAAAAGTTAAAAGTTTAATTCATGTAAGCAATATTTGTTAGGATAGACAATCACACACCAAAAAAAGATTAATTAATTACTTAAAATGTAAGAATATACTGATAGTATAAAAAAAAAACCACATACAACAGTAAGGATAACAATAAAGACCTAAATTTAGAGGAAAGTGTGTAACTATTGAGTAAAAAAAAGGTATTCAAGTTTAACCACATAGTTTGTGTATTTAAGTTTAACCACAGTTTCTAAGTGTAATTTTACATAAGTAAACCATTCTACTACTTCTTTAATTCCTTCCTCTTAATTCTAATATAAAAACACTTTTTGTTTTAATTATCTTAAACATTATCCAAAGCAAACCCGTGTAGGTATAGCTAAATTAAGTTAAGAGATAATAATGCATCCACAAATTTATTTTGATATTATATTATGTCTACATCTAGGTAGTACAATTAAACTTCACACCTCCTATTTTAGTAAAGGAAAAAGAAAGCTAAAATGTCCCATCTTACCACCTTTTTCTTCCATTTTTAAAATGATAAGTATATATTTCATATAGCATTTAGATGTACAAATTATACCCTTAGTCTTTACTGAGTGATCTAAATAAGCATAAAATATTTGTCACAATAATCCAACCACCAAAAGGCAAATTGCTTTATTTAATTCTTTTTTTGCCTCCCTCCCTCTCTCTCTCATTATTATTATTATTATTATTATTATTATTACACAAACATTATACTCTTGAATACATGGAAATGATCATTGTTGTTACAACATCCCACACAATTTTCAGTCCAAAACCTCTCTTTGGCCTCCTCCTCCATGGCAGAGCAGCCACCACCACCACCACTACCGCCGCATAAAACATACAAACTAACAGCTACTTCTATCTCCTACACTAAATCAACCTCCACTAACACTAACATTATTAATAATATTGCACCACTGTTCCTCTTCAAACATTGCACATCAACTCCACCTTCCTACATTCTCAAAGATGTTTCCCTCACTGCTTACCCTTCTCAAATCCTTGCCATTGTTGGTCCAAGTGGTGCTGGAAAATCTACCCTTCTTGACATTCTATCTGCTAGGACATTGCCCTCAACTGGGACACTTTCCCTTAACTCTTCCCCTTTGAACCCCTCTACATTCAGAAAACTCTCAGCATATGTCCCTCAACACGATGCATGCCTCCCTTTGCTCACTGTTTCTGAGACGTTCGCTTTTTCTGCATGCCTTCTCAAGCCTTATAAGACATGTGATATTTCTATCATTGTTTCCTCTCTTCTCACTGAACTTAGACTAACCCATTTGGCTAACACAAGACTCGGTCATGGCCTATCAGGTATATAACCATTTTTGTATCTTATTCAACAAAAATAGTGATATTGTTTCTTCATTGATCTAGAATTTCGATTATTAGAAAATATATACTCTTGATAATGAAAATAGTCCCTCTGTAAACTCTATTATCAGGTGGAGAACAAAGAAGGGTTTCAATAGGACTTAGTCTCCTTCATGATCCAGCAGTGTTGCTCCTTGATGAACCAACTTCTGGACTTGACAGCACCTCTGCTTTCAAAGTCATGCAGATTCTGAAGTCAACTTGTGTTTCTCGTCACAGGACAATTATTCTTTCCATTCACCAACCAAGCTTCAAGATCCTCTCTTGCATTGACAGGATCTTGCTGTTATCAAAAGGGACTGTGGTTCATCATGGAAGCCTTGCTTCACTTCAATCATTCTTGCACTCAAATGGCTTCATTGTACCTCATCAACTCAATGCCTTGGAATATGCCATGGAAATGTTAAACCAACTAAATGAGCTTAAACCAATTACTCCACCAAGCATTCCTGATTCTCCAGAAAGTTCTACATCAGCTTCTCTATCTGATCATAATAGTGGAACTACGACTATTATTACTACTAATACTATGAAAGAGATCCGGTACAAGAGTTCTAGAATCCATGAAATTTGCACTCTTTATAGGAGGTTTTGGAAGATAATTTTCAGAACTAGGCAACTCCTTTTGACTAACACATTAGAGGCACTTCTAGTGGGTGTTGTTTTAGGAACAATTTACATCAACATTGGTTATGATAAGGAAGGCATTGAGAAAAGGTTTGGTCTCTTTGCATTCACTCTCACATTCCTCCTGTCTTCCACAACTGAAACACTTCCAATCTTCATTAATGAAAGGCCAATCTTATTAAGAGAAACTTCAAGTGGGGTTTATAGGTTATCATCTCATCTCATTGCAAACACACTTGTTTTCTTGCCATATTTATTAGTAGTTGCTGTTATATACTCTATACCAGTCTACTTTTTAGTTGGTCTATGTGCTTCTTGGTTATCTTTTTCTTATTTTGTCTTGGTCATATGGGTCATAGTTCTTATGGCAAACTCTTTTGTCCTGTTTTTGAGTTCTCTTGCTCCAAACTACATTGCTGGGACTTCACTCTTGACTATGCTTCTTGCAGCATTTTTTCTCTTCTCTGGCTATTTTATCTCGAAGGATAGCTTACCAAAATACTGGCTCTTCATGCATTTCTTGTCTATGTATAAATATGCTCTTGATGCTCTTCTTATCAATGAGTATTCTTGCTTAGTTACAAGGTGTTTCATATGGTACCAAGAAAATAATAAGCTTTGCATGGTTACGGGTGCTGAGGTGTTACAAAATAGAGGGCTCAGCGTGGGAGAAAGATGGACCAACGTGTATTTCTTGATTGGCTTCTTTGTGTTATATCGTGTGCTTTGCTTCTTGGTTTTGCTTAGAAGGGTTTCAAGATCCAAAAGATGAAAGAAGAATATAATGTGAGATGATCCAAGGCTGATGAATAAACGCTAAGCACATTTTAATTGTTAATTTCTTCTTCATTTGTGATCCTATTGTATGAACTGCTCTAGATTCTTCTGATTGCTATAAAGCATATAATCAGAAATACTGCCACCAAAAACTGTTCACTTTATAGATATGATAATGAAGTTGACTTTTAATGCCCCTTTTTTCTCAATTGCTCTTCTCACTTCTTCTTTAGATGTATGTTGTTCCCTATCCTTTGATCTCCATAATTTGGATAATTTGTTGCAAGTGACATTTCATTTTCTTGAGTTATGTACAAGTGGACAAGATGTGTACTTAAGAATGCGACATTTCATATTTTAGGAGCTATGATAGTGAGAGGAATCATGCTTTCAAAATGCTGGGTGTTCTATGAAATTTGTGTCTTAAAAAAAATGTTTGAAACATGTTACCTTATGTCTTGCCCATAACAAAGTTTTCTTACGTGACATTATGTTATATGTAGTAATTTTGATTCTCATCACAAATTCACAATTATTTGTACTACAGTTACAACATTAAACACAAACATGCAAAATGGGTGGGGAGGATTAACAATTCGTTAACTATAAGGTGGGCTGCAATTGAATTTGTAAAAGGGAGCTGAATTGGAGGGTTTCAAGGATGAAAAGTATGTATGAGGAAACCACATAGATATCTGTTGGCTTATTAAATTGTTCGATTTGTTTAAGTTTGTTGATGGGTCACGGGTCTCTCTAATAAAGGGAGGGTCCTTATCACCATGAGAGAGATTTTGTCCATAGGCTAAGTTCTTCTGCCTATGCCCTTTAGTTTTTGTGTTCACGGGTTCTTCTTCTGTGCTGTCCAGTGAACTTACTCATTAGGTCAAATATGTCACTCTCATTCTCACTTACATTTCAGAAAGAATCCAAATCTATCCCACACTTCTTTCAATGGGAGAGGATAATTAGCTTCAAAATATATATAAAAACTAAAAGGCAATCATATTTTTATCCATTTAATTTATACTTATATTATATTTTTATCATTAAAAATAGAGTAAATTATACTCGCACCCCTGAGGTTTAGTGAAATTACACAAACTATCTTCTTTTTTTGTCCTTACCCGAACCCCTACCTTATACACAAACCACCCATAGTTTTGTATATATTACACTGACTAACATGTTATAAAAAATGTAATATTTTAAACAAAAAAACGTGTGATAAATGTAATTAATTTAAAAATATATTATATATTGTGTAACATTTCAAATAGCAATGTTTCTTCATTATTTTTGTCTCATTACAAAATACATTACTAATTCTAAAGATATGTTTAAATAACTCTTATAATATTTTGTAACGAGCCAATCCATCGACTTTCATATTATTTGAATTTGTCTACACAATATATAATATTTTATTTAACTTAATTACACACGCCACAAGTTTTTTGTTTAAAATATTACACTTTTATATTAGGCATGTGTAATCAGTGTAACATAAGTACAAAATTATGAGTGTTTCGTGTAAGGATAAAAAATGGAAGAGTGATTTGTGTAATTTCACTAAAACTCAGGGTATTAAAAATATACTACAAAACCTAATTGTTTCTCGGGGAGGAGTCTGACTCTATTTCTATATCCCTCCATCCAATAATGCCAAATATTTAAATGTTCTAGTATGAGAATTAATGAGAAATTAAATGAGGTGTGTTATTTACTAGTAAACAAAATCCTACATGATTGGTACATAGACATAGAAAACTTTTTGTAATGAGGATTCGGGTTCCTTCAAAGAATAGTAGTAAACTCAAATGGGATATATAGTTTATGACGTGAAAAATTTGTATTATATGATATGTTAAATAATAATAATTAGTGTAGCTTATGGAAGGCATCAAGCTCACTTGCATATGATAGAAATTTTATCCCTTTGTGGATTTTTGCATTACACTTCAATCATGATGAATGGTTCCTTAATAGATTAGTTCAATGTGTGACTCATACCTAAACGATAATTAAGACTTATTAGAAGTAATTTATTCATTCCCTTACTGGAGAGGAGGAAGTAATTTATTCATTCCCTTTCATTTTGAATAGAAAAATATTATTTAATGTATATAAAAGTATAAAAATATTTTACTATATTATTTCTCCATTATTTTGTAGTACTTATATATAAGTGCTGACGATTTTATAATAAACTTTCCTAGTTTGGATGCCAATCTCGCTCCTGGCCTAATGGTTTGAGACTGATTTTTATTCTCACACCATTAGTGTGGTACAAGTTCGAGACTTGGCACCCAATTATACCTTCATATATTTCTTCGAACCACACAACCTTCACCATTAATGAGGTACTCTAAAGTACCTCTCTTTTTTATATATTTCTTCAATTTTTTTTCTCTCATGTTACAATCCTCTTGCCGCTGAGCTCCCTTTCTCCTCGGCCCACAGAGACAAAATGTAGGACTGGTGCCAACAGTTCATCACGAAAGAAAGGACTCACTGAGCCGAAATCACTAACTAATACTAATCTAATACTAATCTAATACTAATAGAAAATACTAATAGAATAGAAATCGAACTGTCTTTTCTGTATACTCTACCCGGTTCCGTTGCTACCGCGCGCTTTACGCAATCGATCGGATCATATAGATATCTCTTTAACACAACTTAGGTCATCGAAAGGATCTCGAAGACCCACCAAAGCACGAAAGCCGGGATCTTTCAGAAAATGAATTCCTATTCGAAGGGTGCATAACCGCATGGATAAGCTCACACTAACCCGTCAATTTGGGATCCAATTCGGTGTTTTCCTATTTCTCTATCCCTATCTCGTAGGTATAGCGTTTGAATCAATAGAGAACCCTTTCTTCTGTATCTGTATGAATCGATATTATTACATTCCAATTCCTTCCCGATACCTTACCTCCCAAGGAAAAAACCGAAGATTTCACATAGTACTTTTGATCGAAAAATCAATCTGATTTATTTCCTACCTTTCGCTCAATGAGAAAATGGATCAGATTCTACAGGATCAAACCTGTGGGACTTAAGGAATGATGGAAGAAAATCAAATATATATATAAGTAAATAAGTAAATAGCAGTAGAAGAGTCCAGATTCCAAACGAACAAGTTCAAACTTGATTGAAAAGGATCTTTCTGATTCTCGAAGAATGGGGGGGCAAAAAAAGGATTGATCGAGAAAGATTTCTTGTTCTTATTATAAGATCGTGATTGGATCCACATATGTTTGGTAAAAAGAATAATCTTCTCCTTTGCTTTGAGAATAATCAAAAAAGGAAAGTGTTCAATTGGAACATGAAAACGTCTCTTTTTTATATATTTTAAATAAGTTTATGAAGGAATACAAACTTTGTTGTAAGGAAGTATTTGAGGTTTGGAACAACACAATCTTGAATCTTATTCACTAGGATAACTTTGGATTCATTAGATTGACTTTAACATCTACTAATCAATACAACCTAATTTTGCACATTTTCAGTTCCACTTTCATGAACCAAATTGACTGATTGAACTAAATTTCAAGATATGATGGAAAGAAAAACAGAAACTAGAGCTGCATTACATTCAGAAAACACACAAAAACTCTCTCTCCAGGTATCTAACCATAAAAGATGTATGGAATCACAAAATAATGATTGAGAAAAGAGTTTTAATATTCCCATTTCTTCAACTCCATGCCATCAGAGGACTTCCCTCTACCTTCTTTGATCCCACCTCTTTCCAGTTTGTAGACAGAACTGTTCCATTAGACTCCAACTGCAACAAATTCATAAACACACATCACTATCAATCACTAACCAAATTCCAGCATGCCCAACAAGGTACCAAGGTTCAAGATGGAAACTCTTACAAATGACTTTCTCATAGCTTTTCTTGTGTTAGAGAGGAAGGGCACCTATATAAAAAGAACTGAAACATTCTACGCAGGTGGTAGACAAACCTCTTTCTTTACTTGAGCTTCCAGCTTGTCCCAATCTACTCTTTTCAGTTTTGAGGAAGGGTAAGTAGGTCTTTGACCTCCATCAACTGCTAAATTAATGGTCAGGAGTAAAAATATATTAGAGCATGTAGACCATGTCCATGATACAACATATGCATTTTAGTAGTAAACATTCACACAACATAAGTATATTTGTATGTAATCCATGATAATAGAATATTGAGGAACCATTATTTGAATGCATATCCCTCGTTACTCAGGCAAGTACAACTCATTTCAATTCACCAACACAGAATACAGGACAGAACATGCAAAGCACCGCCGACTCACATAACCTAGGATGTCTGTTGAAATGTTCACTTTTCACCCAAAACAAGAAAACAAAGTAAACTTACAAAATAATCCATCAACTAGTTCATCAGGAATTTAAGATGTTGTCGACTGTGATGATGACATTAAATTAATATAAATGCATCAATCAAATAGACAAAGGATGTGAACCATACTATTTGTTCACCAAAGTCAACAGTAACGCTGTCCCGTGGAATGCCCTTTGCGAATATGGTAACAACAACTTCATCAGATTTCTGGTAAAATTCATGTCTGCACAAATATTATATTTAAAAAAGCAAATTAATTAAAGAAGAAGCACTACGGATATATATACATATATATACATATATATGTATATATATGCACACACAACAGAAAATATATCAGCATTTGATTCATGTATTCGACCCAACCTAGTGGGGTTATGGCCTGGTTGCTATTGTAGAAATATATCAGCGCTTTCCTCCTATAAGACGATAACCCTAGAAAATGGAACAAATACAGCGAGCTGCACTAAGCCACTAACCTATACTTAGGTTTAGCCACTGTTACTGTCTGCTGCTCTAGAACATAATATATCCACCAAATATGTCAGTTTTGTAGCCAAATATGCATATCAGACAGAGGCATGCAGTACTACAAGAAAATAGCAACCCCAAGTTTAGAGCATATTAGACCAAGTATATAAAAATACCATCATATGATATATTATGTTATGAAATACAATGCACAGAAAATCAGACAGGTTTAGCCAAATATCTTAATATCCTCAACAATATTCAACCTTCACATAGAACTATAATAAGCCAATAATAACATGACAACTATTATTTTATATTTTCTACTATATAAGGTACGAATTGAGTTAGCAAAATTGACGGTCAAGGCATGATGATGGACATATTCCATGAGCTATAGCAAAAAAAACATGGCAGGAGAATATACATTTAAAAAAACCCATTCTATAGTGGTAATCACCCCCAAAGTAAGTACAAAAAAGAGAAAGGAGACGCGGTAGAATTATACTCACCCTTTTCGGAAATATGCTTTTGATGTAGAAGGATTCAAGTCAATTGCCTTGTTTGCATCGGCAACAGCCTCTGGTATAAAAAGCAAGAAACCAGAATTAGTATAAACCATGAATAAAAAAACACAACCAGACAACAAAGACTCCTTCAAGGTTACTTAAAAGCCCATAATTGAACACGGTCTCAGTGTCAAAGTAACCTCTTCTTCCGCGCACAGAGACACTTTTACATGCATTTACTTTTTGAATTGTTATACCCACATAAATCGAAACTTGGATGAATCTTTGCGTTTTATAAGGTTTATTACAATCACTAATCCTAACTATTAAAGTATTAATCCTCTCTTTGATTTAAAAATATATATTAACTTTATCTCCTAAAAATTGTATAATGTCATATATAATATTGAATATTTGTTATATCTCCCTCCGTGTCTAGTTTAGTTTGAGTTTGTAAGTAAAAGTTGATGATTCACACAAAGGCGGGAAAAGGGTAAGAGAAAGGCGGAAACTTGAATGGAAAGAAAGAAAAAAGTGTGTACCAGTGAAGTTATTGAGTTTGATATTAGCCTGAGCACGATCGGCATAAAGGACAGCGTTGTTGGGGCTGAGTTGAATAGCCTGAGTCAGAAGTTGAACAGTAATAAAGATTATAAAATGAATTAAATCAAGAAAGAAAAGTGGTAGCTTCATAATGAATACCATGTAGATTCAATATCTCGTATTAAAATGAAGTTTCCTGTTTTCTACTGTCCCTATTTGCAATTTAAGTATGGGCATCTTGTTTCCTTATGCTAAAATCTGCTCTCTTTCCATCAACTTAATGTTGAGAATTTATACCATAAGTAACGTCCATAATTCCATATGCATAGTAGATACTTTGTTACATTTTCAATCAACCTGAACATTTAAGATATTACCATTCTTTTTTTAATTTATAAGATATCACACATTACAACTTTTTCCCATTTTCGATCTAGCCCCATTTCACATGATGCAGTCATGTTGAAGCATGTCACGTTCCATTATAATTGATCTAGTGGCAATGGAACACATTTTGTAGCATAGAATTAAATCATGAAGTGATTGTGTAAATTAGCAAACCCAGTATATACACTTGTTCATAATATTGTAATACAGTTAATAAAAAGTGTTTACTATAAATAAATTTATGCATATACAATTATAATATATAAAATTAAAACAGAGGGATGTTGCGTTAGAAGTCTTATGATAAGATGGGTCTAAGTAGGCCTAGTTTTTCAATGAGAATTATTTACATATGCAAGACTTGAACTAAAGTTCTGACCCAGCAAGAGGCAAACATGTGATGTCTCAACTAACCATTCATTGATGTGCCTATGCTGTATAAAATTGTTTACTTTCAATTAAGGGACGGTGAAAAAGTTTTGCAATCCTTAACTTCAGAGAATACCATTGAGTGAGGTAAATATTAATGGTATGTAGGAAGTTCATTAATGCAATTGTACTGCTTTGTCACTAGGCAACATGTTGCTGCAGCATCTCCATTGCAATTATACCTACATTTGTTGGTGCCAATTAACTTGTTTATATTTTATGATCATATTGCTTCAGATTCTCCCTTTGATTGGATGGAAAACCCTCCGGCTTCTCTACCTATCCAAGGCCTTATAACACTGGCCTTTATTCAACAACATTTTATAACACAAAAGCATCTATCATTAATGGCCATGTGTATAATTTAGGATCATCTACAGATAATGCACCAGAGGTGAATGATGACAACCAATTCTGTTTATGTTCACTACTGTCATAAGCCAATTCTGTCTATCATACGAAAATGTTTACCAAATGGAATGATGTAAGGCATAACATGGTACTTCTATTTATTTAAATTATATCCATAGATGATGTACCATCAAGATGAAAGCTACAATGCCTTACTTGTCAAGAACATGTGCTCACTTTCTCCCTCAATCAAGACAAAATATTCATGATATAAAGTTTTTGAAAAGGGGACACATCACTCATAAACTAACTTTTAATTTGTTCTCTGGCTTTGATAATTTTATTCTGTTGCAAATGTAACTTGACTAATTACTGGGATCGTTCAGAGTCATGTTACAATTACTCTATTCTAAAAAGTATCTAGAAAACAGTAATAATCTAATTATATAAACTGTTCACTCTTATTGCACTAAGATCTATATATAATCATATCAATACTTTCATTTGATAAAGCAAGCTCTTAATCAAAACAACAATACTAACATTACCAAGTAGACATGATCATTTGAACTTATTAAAATTTAAAAACTACCATCAGTCACAGATAATCTTATTGAAATATTTAGCATAAACTACATTGGAAATAGTAGTACTCAGGTCCTTGTGTAAGTCTCATACACCAATTGTGCTGCAAGCATATCTACAACAGCAGAACCAACTGACTTGAACACGGTTATATCGTCTACACTGCTTCTCCCAACCTTGTCTCCTCTAACAAGTTCAACCAAATTCCCTGCAATTTCATCTTTCTTGATCACTTCTCTTTCAAAAGCACCCACCAGCTCCCCTGCTTCTTCTAGTGCAGCCTCATTATCCACAAAGACCCTTCCCCTTCTTATGGCCTCATCATCACATTCCTTCATTGAGTGCTTGAAGGAACCCACCAAATCCAAATGAGCACCAGCCTTCAACCTCTCACCTTTAACAAGAGGTGTCTCAGAATTAGTGGCACAACTTACAATGTCACCAAGTCCAACAATCTCATCCAAATTTTCATCACTGCCCTCAATATCCAACCTTTCAAACCCATGACTTTCTTTGAGTTTCTGTGCCAAAGTTCTTGCCTTTACCACTGTCCTATTCCAAATTATAACTTTTCTCAAACTGGGTCTGGCTGAAAGATGAGCTCTTATCAAATGAGGTGCCATGGCACCAGCACCAACCATAACAAGAACTTGACTATCATTTCTAGCCAAGTAAGTAGAAGCCAAGCCAGAAATACATGAGGTTCTATAAAGGGTGAGTTCAGTGGAGTCCATGGTAGCAATAGTTTGTCCTGTGATGGAACTAAAAAGGACATAGCTTCCTTGCACACCAGGCAAATTGAGAGAAGAGTTATGAGGGAAATGAGTGACAAGCTTGACACCAATGTAAGGGAAAGAAGGGGAAGAGGACCAAGAAGGCATGAGGAGGAGAGAAGAAGAAGGAGAGAGAGAATAGTGTTGGCGAATTGGGGAATGGAGCAAAGTAGAGACTTTGGGCAGAGTAGATTGGAAGTGATGGATGAGAGTTTGATGGGTGAGGATTGAGCATAAGCTCTCAGTGGATATGAATACCGGAGAAGAAGGGCACACGGTGGCGGTGACGGTGTTGTTAGGGGGATTGGGACTCGTTGAAGCCATTGATGAAAGAGAAATGAACGAGGATGTAGGAAAATGTGGAAGGATTGTTAAGTTTGAGGATTTTAGGGATGATTCATGAACAGCCCATGATAACGCCGCCACTTCCCTCTTATTTCTGCTCAATATTCCTAGGTCAATGGAGAAAGTAATAAAGCATTAACCCACACAGTGACTATAAATAAAGAGAAAGTAATAAAGCATTAACCCACACAGTGACTAAGTAATTAATAAGCAATCAAGTTTCACTCATATGAGACTATAGTTTATGAAGCAAGTCAACCATTCTGTGTCTTCCATGATCTCAGTATACTACATTACGTTTTGATGCATCCATGTGCTTCTTCTTTTGTTTAGTATATTTACATCTGAAGTTGCCGGTATTGAACTGTCTATATCTTACAACTTGCACCTAATTTAACCTTGCTTGGATCTTTTGAAATTTAGATTGAGATTTTAAATATTATGATAGGCATCGGTTTGGATTCAACATGGAAACCAGTGTCGTAAAACTTGCTAATTATTAAAGGCAATGACATTAGAATATTGGTAGGACGAAGACCATTTGGTTCATCCCCTCAAGGGGTTTCAAGCTCCTACGCAATTCCACCATTTTCTTATTAAGTGCTTCAAATTTAAGGGGAATGGAGTTTTTAGGAGAGAGAATTGAAAAACTCAAGTAAATTTGCCGATTAATGTTGATGAGTCAAATGCTCATAAGCCTTTTACATCATATTTTTGTTATCATCATCTAACTTTATCAAATAATTCAAGTGAATCATACGTTTTTATCTGCCAACTTCATAACATTAATTCAACTGGCATTTCAGCATTCACACAACGTTTTATCATTCTATCAAATACATCACAACACTTACGGTAGATCTCATTAACAGCAACAACATCAATTAAGAAGGAGTAGAAAAAAAGAAAATGGAGAATCCAAATGCACATACATAAACTCTCCAACAACCATGCACATGCTTTATTTTGCCATGATATTCTAAAAACTTAATTAGCAGATGGAACATGCATTAGGATTCTCTTCCACACTTGTGTAATAGTAATGTGGTTGTCTCATCTGATTATAATGATAGGCTTCATAGGCCTTCACAATATGAGCCAAACTCTCTTGTTGATCATTTTTCTTGACTTCTGTATTCTTTTTCTCATCTTTCTTAGTCTCCTCCTTCTTCTTCTTCTTCTTATTCTTCTCCTCCTCTTGGGCTGGTCCAACAGAGAGTATCTCAGTAAGACATAGCTTCCTCAGTTTGCCTACAATAACCACAGGGTCAATGTCTCCGGTTAAGGTCAATTTCTGGTTCTTCGTGTCCACACTCACTGACTCAACTCCTGCAAGAATAAATCATCCCAAATCCTTCAACATTGTATAGGGATGGTTTAAAATTGTGGACACTGCTGGTAATGTATGGTTTTTTTTTTTGCCTCTTTGATTTTTCCGTTGATATTATGATAAGCATAAGAAGGCAATGAAATTACAAGAGATTGAAAGTTTCATACCTGAAAGACTAGAAACTGCCTTCATGGCCTTTTTCTTAATTTTATCATCATATATTTCCACCTTTAGCACTACTTTCTGTCATAGAACAACAAATCAAAGAGGTTCTAATCAATTCTAACCTCTAAGCATGAAAATCACAAAGTGAGAAGTTTTCAGTAATGGGTTGAATTCATTTATTGGTGAATAAATAAATAAGACAAAACTTGGAGAAGGTTCAAATTCTGACTCACATTCATTGGAGAAGGTTGGAAAAACAGTGCAGCTATAAAGATCTGAACTTTGAAGTGGCGTGTAATGAAGCTCAGCTCAAAGGTATTTAATGAAAAATATTCAGATTAGAAACAGAGAAGAAGTCAACTCAAGTGTTTATTGTTTGTTTACACACGGCTCATTTTTTATGACCAATTAAACTCACACCAGTTAAGAGATATTTCACTCTTTACACAAACCACCATACATTACACTACATATACCTGTAAGCACAATATAAAATGTACTTAAATTATCTTGTCACATATACATTCCAAAAGAGAAACTCAGTAACTAATATTCTCGATACTTACAAAAATTATTTTAAATTTCATCATATAATATTTTAAATCTGATCTACCAATATCTTAAGTAGTGTTATGTTTTATATTTTGGCGAACTTAGAAATTAGAACAGTACCGTTCACAGTATATAAGCATTTTACCTCTCGAACGGTGTCTCATTCCCTATCTCAGACCAATGTCATATTAGCACATGAATAAAAGAATTTTTGGGACATATGATCTCAGTCCAATTCATAACCGTTCACATTCTCTATAAGCTTTATTATATAACGCTGAAGAAGTTCTTGGTAACACAAGCCTTTTGTAGACCCCAAAAGCCTTTTAGCTTCAGCTACAAAAAAAAACACTTGACTGTTCCAACATCATTGTGGTGATGAGAACATTAGTAGTCACGAAAAGTTTTATACTATGATGATCACTTCGTTTATATCACCAACAACTAAATGTGACTATTCGTGAACACTGTATTCTTCTTCTTCCTCTTTTTAAATAATGATAATATCAACATTTAAATTTACAATTTTGCATAAATTATTTTATACATTGCCTCTAACTTAACTTTTGTGGCTTAAAGTAACATATTGTGTAACTTTACACTAATTTTTTGTGTACTATTAATGATATTTCTAAACTTTTCAGTAAAAGATTAATCTTTTTTGGGTACATAACTATCTTTCCCAATCAATATCGCTCTAAGTGATCAAATCATTGACATTTTAAATTTAATGGGGTCTTACACCACTAACCAATAACTTTACTCTCTTTAGGTTGAAAATTATTATACTTTTTAGCAATTTTATAATACTTCTAGCTGTACCTCAATTAATGAGCATTGCAAGAGTAGTTGATTATCAAAAGTAGATGAATAAGATTTATATAAAGAGAGTAAAAGACACATTTAACACACAAAAACCTAACCCAGTATTGCAAAATTTAGGTGATGACACATCCACTAGGATCCTCTAAGTTTAGTTTTATTTTCACTATATATATCAGTCTCTGATGCCCAAATTTAGTTTTATTTTCAGTAGTTCATGCAAGTTATGAGAATGTTTTAGTGTTAAGAAAAAATGTTATAGTGTCAGTTATGAGAATGAGTATGTGCATGCAACATTATGATAATAAGAAGAACACATTAGTGTAAATTATTTTATTTTGTTTTGTCAAAACTCAACTACAGCATGGATCAAAATAAAGTTGCTAATATTAGAAGGCACAAGTGTGGAACTTAACATTCTCAATGGGAAGTATGTGATTTGGATAAGGACATTCATTTCCATCCTTCTGTGGCAGCAAATCACATGGCTGAGGAATGACACTGTTTGTAACTCCAGCAATATCAGTGCAATTCCATTGAAGTTTCTTTTTTTTCTTTTGACTCACTTCGATAGTCACATTAGAAATGCATATTCCTGTGAAAGGATCATTATTAATCCCTTCAAGTCTTGCTGAATATGTAACATTATCTGCAATAATATCTCTATAATTTATTCGAGTAATTTGAGGAAGTGCATTGGGATCAAAATCAGGGTGAGGATGAGATCCATAAGAGCCTGTCATCCAAAATACATACTTCATGGTACTCAAGGTCATCCCTTTAACAAAAACGTCCTTAACATATCCTCCTCTACCAACTGCAGTTTTGATTCTAACAGCTGATTGAGTATTGATAGCTATGTTATTTTCAGCTCTTACATCTTGGATTCCACCAGACATTTCACTTCCTAGTGCAATCATAGCACTATCTGGAGATATACAAGTAATCCTTCTAATGATTAGGTGTTGGGTTGGAATTCCAACTTTAATTCCGTACTCATCCCAACCACTTTTTACTGCAATACAATCATCACCGGACACAATGTAGCAGTCTTCAATCCTAGTGTTATTACATGAATCTGTCAACAAGGAAAATAGACCCAATACTTGTCAATTAATTGATATTTTTTTCATTTCTAATATGAATCCCGCTACTTAGATAGAGTAAAATAATATATATATATATATATGATTCATCATCATTTTATGAAATAAACTTCACCCTTTTATGCACTCTTCTGTTTTCCATGATTCTACAACCATCAAGCAGTGGATATATGATAAGTAAATAATGGAAGAGTAATATAACATTAATTACCTGGGTCTATTCCATCTGTGTTGGGTGAGTCTATTGGTGCAAGAATAGTCAGCCCTTGAATTATTATGTTACTGGTTATATACGGCTTGATCAGAATAGTGAAACACAAAGTGCATCAAGAAAGAAAAAGCATGAATGAATGCTTATTAGGTTAAATTGAAAGAAAAGAAAAGAAAAAACTTTATCTAACCTGCTGTAAATTGGATGGACAAACCAGCTTGGGGAGTTGAGTAAAGTGAGATTTGATATCTGGATTTGATCTGAGTACATAATTTCAATTAGGTATGGCCTTGTGAGTTTCAATTCGTCATTTTTGAACTTGCTCCACCAATAAGATCCTTTGCCATCAATAGTCCCATTGTCACCTTATCAAATTCAGATATGCTTAAATTTAGACACTTTATAATGAACGTAGCAATCATTAATAGTGGCCTATTAATTGGTCTAATTAGTAACTTACCCGTAATAACAACATCGGTGAGGTTAGTTCCAAAAATGAGACTGCTATATCTTCCATCAGGTGCATCTCTTCCTCTACCATAAGATGGTAGAACGGGAAGTGAAGGCCATTCTGATTCATCCTGTATTCAAAGATAAAAACAAAATGAGGGAAGAAGAATATGAGAATGATCCTATAATGTGGTTATTTCTCTGCAAAAGTGGGGAAAATAAATGAACAAGTAAGAAGTGGTAATACCTGAGATGCAAGAATGAGAGCATCCTTTTGGAGAAAAAGAGTGAAATGACTTGTGAGATTAAAGCTTCCAGTTAACCATTTCCCAGGTGGCACAACAAGTAATGAACCCCCATCATTTGCATACTGGCTAAGGTATGTTATTGCTGATTTAAAGGCATAAGTGTTTGATGTTTCACCATCTCCAACAGCACCAAAATCTGTCAAAACTGCACCGTGCTTTCTACAATTGATTGCAGGATATTCTACCCCTCCTCCTACTGATACTAATGTCACAATAATTGAGATCCAACCAAGTACCTGTATATGTGTTTCATTCACTATAATACATAAATAACTAGACATAACATCTCTTGTTTGATTCCTGAATTAGCCTAAGTATTGAAACCAGAAAAACATGTTTAACTAATAAAACAATCCCAGATAACAGGTAAAGTGTGTACATGCATTATCACAAAAGTGCATTTTACTCTCTGTTAACAAAATGTGCGTAAAACACAAATATAAATAAAGAAAATTACATAGGAATTTCTGAGTTTTGGACCCAGCTTCATGGTGTGAGACATTGGCACTGTAATGTTTTGGTTATATCTTGAAGAAAAGATAGAGACATGAGCAACAAATATATATGAATGTGAGTAATATAATTAATCAAAGAGATCAGTAGAGAATGATGGATGTGATTTTATGCACATTTTATTCAAACCAATGTGATTTAATTATTGATTTTAATTAATGAATAAAGTACACATCAATTATTTCATTGTTCACGTTTTTTATTTACTAGGTTAGTTTGGATTGGAAGTTCAGGTTATCCTTTCTGGTAAATATTGATTTTATGTCCCTTCATTTTCAAATTACTATTTTTTGTCAGTCTTGCCTCTTGCACTGAAAGTTGAATTGCCTCCTTTTGGGAGAAAAAGGATTAGTATTTCATCTCATCTCGATTTTGTTCCGTTTTTGTACAGAAGATTTATTATATAATAAAAATATGAATTACTACAATCAGACAGTATATCAAGATTTAGTTAGCTAATATTTTTTGTATTAATGATGATAGAGGAGTAAGTGGAAAAACACTTACTCCACTTCATGATTATTCATCCTTAGGAAATCCAATGGTTTGAATTGGTGAGTACATCTAAACCATTGAATTTTTTAAGATTTGATGACTAAGATGAAGATTAAGTGGATCCCTCCCCATGATGATATCTCTTCATCTAATGAGACGAATGGAGATCACCTTGTCCTAAAAATGGTGATCCATTCAAAAACTGCCACATATGAAAATTAATAAAATAGAAAAGTATATTTTTACATTGCTTGGTGTCACATAATTAGCTTGGGGCATGAGAACATGAAATTTTTGCAACATGTGATCCTCGTTGTAATCAGACTGCCTATCTCACTAAATGTTACTTATCTTTGAGTTTCGATCCAATCAAACCTTACATTGTTGGATCAAGTTGGTAGTGTTGTGTTGTTTAGTCATTAAAAAAAATAGAATTCCTTGTTTCTAAGTACTTATGTAAGTTATATTCAAGATCACTACAATATCTCATATTTCCATATCTAAATCTTTAGAGTGCATAGTTTTATATTGTCAGAATTGAAGAAAGGTTAGGTTGAGGCATTATTAAATGATGATGACTTATGAGTTATAAGAAGTAGCATATAAATTGTGTCTAAAATAAGTGTAGTAAGTGTTTCGAAAATAAATAAATAAATAAAAGGAAAAGAGATGCCTCCACGAACTAAATGCACGGGTCCCACAGTGGAGTGTAATGGGTCTCCATAGATTTTTTGAGTTTCATTTTGCCATGATCTTCCACGTGTCTAACTGCTATTTGTTACTGACATGGTTGTTGTCTCCCTCATGTTATCGGTTACTGCTTCCCTCGCTTTTATTCTCTCTCTCTCTTGAAAGCACATAACTTTTCAGTTTCTTAATTCTTTCCTACCCAACTACGTTTTCTCCTCTACATCCAACTACTTCCATTATCATTCACCCCTTCTTCTTTCTTTTCCTTCAATTATACCAACCACGCTTTCATACCCCCTTTTCTCTCTCTCTCTCTCTCTCTCTATGCAACTCCCTCAGGTTTTATTCATCTTTTTCTCTATTCAAGTTTCCATTTTTCATTTGAGACGTTTTTAATAATGGGTCGAGTAGATCTTCTGGTTTTTGCATGTGTCCATGTGGGAATTGTAATTTATTTGATTTGTTGATTTTTTTTCTAGAAAATTGGGTGGATCTCTCTAGTCAGGGGTGAAATGTTTTGTTACTTTTAAGTGAGGAATTTGCTTTCATGAGAATCAGAAAATCTACCTCATTTGAGAGAAATAATTAGCGTCATGTTTGGTGGGTGGTGGTATTGAAAATCATTGAAGGACTTCAATTTCAACTGATTCTTTTGATATTTATTGGTGGATGATCAATTTACTAATAAATCGGTTAACACTTTGTGGTTTCTCAGTTGCATAGTGTTGCCATAAGGGAAGAGTGTCTGCTTGCTTTATGTGATTTTTTAGTTAGGGATGATAAAAATTAAAATGTGAAAATCATAGATAGATGTATGCATTCCCTCAACTTTTCGTTCCACAACAGAGTTTGGGGTATACACTTGATAAACTGATTACTGTTTTTTGCATTTAGTCAATATGATTCAGTCGTGCTTTTGTTTTTTTAATAAATAAAACTTTCATGCATCATGAGAATAAAGAAAAGTTATCAAACCTGTTTAATATGGCTTAAACTTTGGAATTAGTTGCTAATATTTGTGTTCACATGATCGTGCTTATGTATGCATTTGTGAATGAATATCTTAATCTTGAGTTATCTATATTTAAAGGGTATTTCCTTTGTGCTAGATAGTGCTTTTGCATGTTCATTGCTGGCTTGTCCTTTGTTAATACTTTGTCTTTGTGAGAACTTTCAGTTTGGATGATTTGCAGTGTTTTTGGTTGTAACTGCAGTTTGGATACTTGAACAAGAGTGTAGCTGCTGGGTGTACATCTATTAATAGTATTGTAGACCTGTTGGCTTTTTCGGGATGGGCAAGGAGTGCAAGTGTTGTGGAAAGTTAGGGAAAATGGGGCCAAGGGATGGGTCTATGAGTGCTTATGAATTTTCTCTGTTGTTGTCTCCTGTTGTTTCTTTCTGGGACTGCATAGTTCGCAAAATGAGGTACTCCTGCAGGCCTGATTGGGTTTAGTGTTTGGAAAGTTTCACTTGATACTTCAACTAATTAGAATAGAGATAGCATAACAATTTAGGGATAGAGAGAAAAAATACAGAAAAAATGTACACAGCTTTAAAGAAATTATCTTGAAGGAAAGGAGTTAAGAAAAGTGATTTACAGTATTAACAGGTATTAGGTATTAAGTTCCATGGATAGCATGTCATTTAATAAAGGGCATTATGTGGGAAAGGGAAAAAAGAAGCAGGTGAAAGATGAGTTGGATCGTCTTAAACAGGCTGAAAAGAAAACGAGGCGCTTGGAAAAAGCTCTAGCTACATCTGCTGCCATAATTTCTGAACTAGAAAAAAAGAAACAGAAAAAGAAAGAAGAACAACAGAGGCTTGATGAAGAGGGTGCTGCAATTGCTGAAGCCGTTGCTCTGCATGTTCTACTCGGTGAAGACTCAGATGATTCATGTAAGGTTGTTATTGATGACAATGGGCGCAAGACCTGGAATTGCAATCATAATCTTGATTTCTTCATGGCTGGAAAAGGAGCTTGCTTTCCTCATCTAGATGGTGGGACATGGTCTGTCACTGCTGAAAATGGCGAGTGGTCTTTCTCAAAAGGGTCTTTTGACAAGAATGTGTATGAACCGCTATATGAAGAAGCAGGATGGGGTACTGCTGGATTCTCTGCTGATCTTATTGCAGCACAAGCAGTTAGATCACTCCAGATTGCAGAGGATGCAGATGAAGATAGGAGGATTCTCTTGTAATGGAATATTGAATGATAGATTCCTGTGTTTGCTGATAACTTGATGAAGTCTTTTTATTATATTACTGAAGGTTGTCATCTGTATATATGATTGATGATCATGAATCATGTGCTTGTTAAACACATTCTGCATCGGTTGTGATTGAACATGTTGCTGTATCACCATGTTTTATTATGATTTTCCTTAACTATATGGGAGACTGCTAATTTTCTGTTTAGAGTATTGTGTATGTAGACTTTATGCTTTACCGAGCTGAATAATAAATAATATAAACGCAAGAGAGGTTGCTTCATAATTCATTGTTGCTTCTTGGATTAGATAACATTACTAGGTAATTTTTCTGTCTGCATAAATTCCATTTTCTCATTATAAGTAGATTGAAAGTACTTTTAAAAAGGAAAAAGCTAAGTTCATAACCTCTATGATGTATGCTATCAATAACTTCCGCTGCACTTCGACTCTAGTGTTTTTTATCATGCTAGATTTAGAGTTTGACTCTACTGGATCTCTTGCTAGACTAAAATATCAAATATTTGATTGCGACACTTATTGGGAATGGTAGTTACACACTAGGAAAGGAATTAGTTCTTTAGCCTTAGAGTGAGGGATACTATTGGCTAAGCAAAAAAAGGCACAAACAACAAAATTCTAGTTGAACAAGAAATGATGGTGAATACTGTGCTTTTATTCTTCTTTTTCTTGGCTCATGGTAGACATAGCAGACCAATCACGTATGCTTACCCTCAACTACTACTTGAATATGAACTTTATGGTAGCATTGCCTATTTAGGCAACGACAATAATATTGTCATATAGATGACATTTGACTGTTACGAATAAAAATAAGGAATCAAACTATAGAGGCAAAAAAACAAAGAAAATAATGTCGAAGAATAAAGTCACTAGATTCTCTATCTTTGTAGGGATGCAGAACTAAAAAAAAATTATTTGATGACCAAAATCAAAATCATCCTAGTTATAGGAACTAAACATATTTAAGCGTCCAGATTATAACTAAGCAAGATGGTAGTCACTAATGGGACATGTGTGTTGGGTCAATTTCTGTACAGTATAAATAAGCACATGTTTATGCTCAGTTTTGTATGTCATTGAATTTTAATAGAGACACTTTAGACTATAAGCATTATAATGACAAAAGATCAAATCTGAACCAAACTCTTGTACATGAGACAGTTCCAAGGGTTTCAATGTTGTAAAGTCTCTAGAACAAAGGCAGAGTGTGTAATTTGCTTGCTTTGTAAAATATATATAGAGGTATAGATAAATAATTTGAAGGGTCTCCCTTAAATAAATAAATAAATAAATAGGTGGAAGGATAATAGAGAAGCGTGTCAAAACAGAAAGTGGATCACAGGTTGATTGAGAGGTTTGAGTGGAGTATACACGCTTTCTTCATTGCTCCACTTGCATTAGAGATGCACTAAGCTTAATATTGGATGGAATGGTTGTTGCTATGAAATTCAAAAGGAAGAATAACTTTACCACCTAAAAGTGTAGCAAGAGAGTGGTAGCCAGCCTTGTCCACCATCCCCATTTTGTTCATGTGGTCCAACATCACAATTATCATTTTTAAGAACTACGAGGACTTAATATAAAGTATAAACTGAGTATATATACTTTGGTCCTTTAACCTCAATAAAAGTTATTACACAAATATGCTTCAAGTAAAATGTGAACATATTCAGATTTTAGATATCTGCAGCAAACTAAAAAGCTTCACACAACTAAAAGACAACAACTAGGATATCCAAACCCTTTTATGGCATCATGTTATGCATTTAGAATGCATAGGGATTTTTCTTTTATAAGTTTAACTGGCTGAAAAAATTAAGTAGATTTCTATGTGGGGCGAAGAGATAAAGTAACTAACTCTTAAGGTAGCAGCGCACAAAATATGCACACAATCATCAAATTCATTTAACAAATTATACTGCAGTGGTTTTAAAGCTTCAGACTACAAGATATTGAAACATTTATAAGAAACTATTGATGAACTCGTGCTATATAAGGAGCCTATTACAGCCTTCAATGAGAAAATTTTGACACACATAATTTTGATACAATCTCTTTAAAAGAAAATAAAATAAATTTGAAAGCCTCTATCCATTTGAGGTTTTTTTTTAACTACTTGAGCAAGATAGCTTATATTTCTCTATCTTCCTTCATTGGTCATTAGTTGGGAAAACACTTGGCTAGTACCTACCTCTGAACAACCATTATTATCATAATATCTCTCTGTTCTGTTGCTAGAAGAGCTTCCAAGAACAATTCCATTTGTCACATTCACTGCTTCATTAGTACTGCTATCAGTATGTGTCTCCCTTAGTTGTCCACTTTCTTGGAGCTGAAGTGCATATTCCAAATTCCATAAGACATCACCCATAGTTGGCCTATCAACACCATATTCAGCCAAACATTTCTCTGCTGTTTCACCAAACTTCTTCAATGAACTTTCTTTGATCTGTCCAACAAGATGAGGATCAACAATATGCTCCAGCATGCCCTTGTTCAGCCATTCAACTGCCCATTCTGCTAAGTTCACTTGCTTCCTTGTTAGTTGTGGATCAACAGCAGGTCTGCCACACAGAACCTCAAAAAGCACAACACCAAATGAATAAACATCCGATTTATCAGTAAGCTGCTGCCTCCGGTAATACTCAGGATCAAGATAACCAAAGCTACCCTTCACACCAGTACTCACATGTGTTTCATTCATACATGGCCCTGATCTTGAAAGACCAAAGTCAGCAACCTTGGCCACATGATCTTCATCAATCAATATATTGGTTGATTTAATGTCGCGGTGGATGATTCCTTGTACGAAACCGGTGTGAAGATAGTGAAGACCTCTAGCTGCACCTATGCATATTTCAAGACGCTGCTTCCAAGAGAGAGGTGGTAGTGCTGCTGAACCATATAAGTGCCTTTTAAGTGGACCTCTTTCCACATACTCATACACAAGTATCATCTCTGAATTTTCTTCGCAGAATCCAACTAGTGATACAAGATGGCGATGGCGAATTTTGGATAGAACTGTTATTTCGGTATGGAATTCTGGAAGTCCTTGTCTGGACCCTGGCATGCCTCTCTTCACTGCAACCTTCACATTGTCTTTAAGTACCCCTTTGTAAACCATACCAAACCCACCGGACCCTATAATCAGGCTCCTATCAAAATTGTTTGTTGCTGATTGTATATCAGAAAAAGGGATCTTCAAGCCTGAATATCCACGAGAACCAGGTTCAGACAGCATTCTATTAAGGGAACTCCCTCCAAACACACGCAAAGGCGTCCATCCAGCACTTTCCACTGTCCTTAGTTTTCGCTTCTTCTTCCTGCATCTCATAGCAAGTAGAAAAGCAGTGATAATTGTAAACAAGCCAACAACACCTCCAATAACTGAAATCACCAACACGCCTAATTTTTTCTTCCTGTGAACAATACTAGAATCATTAACATTCACCACCTTCATTATCTCTGCACCATTCAATATGGCATTCATCCTCATGGCGCTGCTTAGGTCAGAAGGACCAACACTTATTTGAATAACACCTGAATCATCCGAATCTGCAACAAAATCCACATAGACAGGCGATGCAAGTGTGTGGACTGTAATGGATGATAAATCAAGATCCTTATATGCAATATACTCATTAATATACACATCAAAGTAGAGCACGTTAAGAACAGGACTAACAATGTCACAGAAATGCAACCGAACCAAGTGTGGAACACCACCACCACCACCACCAGGAGCCACAGAAAAATTCCAGGTTATGTTGAACCTTGAAGCTAAAATTGAGTTTTCTCTATTCATCTGCTGAGCAGTCATGTAAACATTATCCGGCGCGATCTCTGGTGTGGCGCCTCTTCCATTTTGGTAATTTGGTGTGTGAGTGCTTACTGCAGCCTTAGCAGCATTTTTAAAAACCAGAAAATCCTCATCAGGAATCCAAGTCCTCCAAAGGGTGTCATTAAAAGGAGTTATTTTTAAACCTCCAACATTAATCCTATGAATAGTTTCTAAAATCCGAGTTGAAAGGTTCTTGTACATCTCTAGTCCATTAGGACCAACCAACCTGGTTCCATAATCTAATACAAAATCTGGAGGAGCAGTAAACACCTCCAAAGCATTTACAAATCCAAAACCCGAGTTACCAACAGGTCTAAATAAAATTTCAAACAAGTTTGATTGTATCTTCAGAATAAACTCTTTAACCAACACATCATTAGTTAACTTGAGATCACTCAGAACCAAAATACCATCAACCAATACATCAAATTTTGCAGAATTCATATAAAAACCTTGAGCTTTAAAGGGAAAGAAATGAAAACGCAGAAAATGGATACCATTTTTCTTCATGCTGAACCTGTAACTAGCAGAGTTGGTGAAAACTCTGGCTGTGTGGTACAAAGTGGGAGAATATGGAGGTGGGTTTTGGTTAGTGAGTGAAATGGAATCATCAGCAGAGAAAAAAGTGGAATCAAGGATGAAAACTCGGTTAAAGAGTGAAGCATTGGCGTGTGATCCACAGTTAATGAGATAGTTATCTAGGGGAGTGAAACAAAAAGAGTATGGAATGAAAAAGAGAAGGATATAAGGTATAAGGTTTAGGATGTCCATGGAAGAAAGCTTTTGGCCAGTGTCAGGGAAATAAAACATTTGTCATGTTAAGTAAAGGGATACAGAACAGTGGAAAATAAATGTAGCAAGAGGACATTAGAGAGTGACAGTGACTTTGAACAATATTTTGAGAAGGAAAAAATGTATAGTAATATAATATAGTACATGATTTTTGGATAGTTAAACATTTTGAATACTTGCCATAGATGTAAATGAAAAATAAGGTAATGGGAAGTTAATGAAATGCCCGGTTGGTAATAATACATTAATACCTATGATTCCAAATTCTCTCACCATTTATATATTTGTCATGGTTAAATTCCAAAAATACCCTTACACAAAATTTACTTCTTCTCTCTCTTTCCTCACTCACTCACTCTGTTGTCTGGTTGAACAAATAATAATAATAATAATAATGAGAATGACAATGATAATGGCTTCTTCAGATCTTGTTCTTCCACTTGGTGCAGCTTTCAAACAGCCCCTACATATTCAAAAACATCATCGCATAAAACATGTTGATCATCTCTCTCCAACTTGTCTTAATTATTATTCTCCAAAACGACGCAGTTTGATAGCAGCAGCAGCAGCAGCAATTCCACCTACCTTCAATGTTCCTCCTCTTATCTCTCCTCACGATCAATGGGGCAATTGGACTTCTCTCTTCGCTGCCGCTGCTTTTGGTATCTGGTAACTATTCTTCTTTATTCTTTCTCCATTCTCAACAAATTTATTAATAATTGCATTTGCATTTGCATTTGCATTTGCATTTGCATTTGTTAGGTCGGAAAAGACCAAGTTTGGGAGCATGTTAAGTGGTTCTATGGTTTCCATTTTGGTAGGCCTTGCTGCCACTAATTTTGGTATTCTCTCTATTCATTCTCCCGCCTACGACGTCGTTTTAACCTTTCTCCTCCCTCTCTCCGTTCCCTTGCTCCTCTTCAGAGCTGATTTGCGCCGTGTTATCAAATCCACTGGCACACTTTTATTGCCTTTCTTCTTAGGTTCTGGTAATTACTCACTCATTAATAATATTGCTATACAACAATAATCATATGATAAATGGCCTATTTATACTTTGCCTGCATATTATATTTTGACAGTTGCAACCACAATTGGAACAGTAGTAGCATACTGGCTTGTTCCAATGAGATCACTTGGTCAGGATAGTTGGAAGATAGCAGCTGCCCTTATGGGCAGACACATTGGTGGAGGTACAATTCTCACTTTACTTCCTAAACCTCATTACCATTTCCTAACTTTATGATATCATTCTTTTTTTAAGCTGTCAACTATGTTGCTGTATCGGATGCCCTTGGTACTTCCCCTTCAGTTTTGACTGCTGGGTTAGCAGCAGATAATGTTATCTGTGCAATCTATTTTTCTACATTGTTTGCATTAGCCTCTAAAGTACCTCCAGAGGCCTCAACATCACTAAATGGTAACTCAACTTCTATTTTCATTATAATATGATTAGTACTTAGTTACCTTGCTTTCTAATATTTTTTTCTTTTTCTAATTTTGTTGTCAGATGATGGAATGACTACTAGTATCTCTGAGACTGATAACAAACTTCCAATACTACAAATGGCAACATCTCTTGCTGTGGCTTTTGCCATATGCAAGGCTGCAACAATTGTTACAGGATATTTTGGAATTCAAGGGGGTACTCTGCCAGTGGTAACAGCAATTGCTGTAATTCTTGCAACCCTATTTCCCAAACCATTTGCTTCTCTTTCGCCCTCTGGTGAGGCTATGGCCGTCATTCTCATGCAGGTACTTGCTTAATGTTCATCCTAGGCGACCTTTATCCTTTTTCATATATAACATAAATATAAGAAAGGATAAGAACAAAAAGATTGCATGAAACTAAATAATTTGAAATGTTTTTTACATTGAAAACTATATCTAGTTTAAACGCAACATGGTTTCCCCTCTTCATTTGTTTTTTTTTAAATGTTACTCATTGTCCCATGGTCAGGTAAAAAGCCAGATATGTATCTGATAAATTTGAACAATACATAAAATGATAAAGTTTATGGTTTTAATTTGACACTTGTGAGGAACAGGTATTCTTCGCAGTGATAGGTGCGAGTGGGAGCATATGGAGTGTCATCAGCACAGCACCTAGTATTTTTTTATTTTCTTTTGTTCAAGTAGCAATCCATCTTGTTGTCATCATTGGACTAGGAAGAGTTTTTGGCTCTGATTTCAAGGCATTGCTTATTGCATCAAATGCCAATGTTGGAGGCCCAACAACAGCATGTGCAATGGCAACTGCAAAAGGGTGGAGCTCTCTCATTGTGCCCGGCATTCTAGCTGGTATATTTGGAATTTCCATTGCAACTTTTCTTGGCATTGGATTTGGTCTCACAGTCTTAAAATACATGTAAAATTACCATCTTCTTATCATGCAAATGATCCATGCACTCTATTCTAGGAGTACAACATACATAATAATCAGTAACTGGATTTACCCACTGAAACCAGTTTCTTTGAAGGGTGATACATTAAGGATTTACCTGCATAAATTCATGTTATATTTTATGTTGTCTCAACCCTTATTATTGTTTCAGTATTTACACTTATTATTTGATATATTGTTTAATGATACTTCTCTCTCACTTATTTTCTATATACATGTATTTTTAAGACCGTATAAAAAACACAAAAAATATATCAAATAATGGCCGAGTATAATTGTACTGAAATACTTTAGGGTGCTTTTGGAGAAATAGAGACACATTCAGACTAATGAAGCTCCGAAAATGCATCAATAAATTACCCAGTTATCATCAAAACTGTAACAATATTAAGTTACAAAACTTCCTCAGGATCATCTTTCTCCATAAATGACAATAGAGTAAGAATAAAAGTTACACTCAATCAATAATCTTTAGTAACTTATCCAAGTTATACAACATGAAATTGCCTTATCAAAAAAGCAAAAAGTAAATATTGAAACCAAAAAAATTAACTACAAGTACGTACCCGCTGCAAGATCATAAACTTTGGGAGTTTGACGAAAGAACAAGCATGCAGAGTTAGTAAGATTTGGCAAAAATTGCTACTTCTTCAGCCGGATCTCCAGTCATCAAGCACCGTTTAGTCCCTTGTGGCTGTTCGAAAGGAAAACATCTGATAGTAGCTCCTGTTTCCTCTTTTACTTTTAACTCATCTTCATTGCTGTGTCATTGTGTAAAGCAAGCTTGAAATTATAATTGTGAATAAAAGTCCTCATCTATATATATTGGAATATTATGTTTAGTCCTCAAAATCAGCTAATGGAAGAAAATTAGATGAAAACACTACCTAGCAGACCAAGGCCCCCTTGCCCATTTGCCTTGTGATATTGCCGCTTTAAGATCATCGTATGAGCTCACATCTACAATATTGCTGCAATGGTGCAATAACATGTGAGTAATTTGGAAGGGTTAAAATAAAAGAAATTAAACTCCTCCAAAATGGCAAAGGGGGGGGGGGGGGGGGGGGGGGGGGGGAGAAGCTACCCAATTGATTAGTAATCAAGAAATATTTTCACTGCTAATTTTTTTACAAGTTAGGCATGAAGCATTAGTTAGACCAACACTAGTTGGAAGTATCTATATTAGTGGGAGGTTAACAAATACCGTTTCAGAACCTCTTCACTGTTATTAAAATATTGCAGGGCAATCATAATACCCTGAATTCAGGCTACACCATATCCTGTTCAAATCATATGTTTTCTACAAAAGCTAAAACTGTTGCTAGAAATTGGCTCAGTGGATAAGATGTATTGTAAAGTAAAATATTGTTTTGCCACAACCCAGGGTTTTCTTCGCTTCAGGAAAGAGATTATTATTGTGATTAATATGAATAAAGAGAAGCTGTGATTTCACATAATGCAAAGCATACTAGACAAGGTGACGTTTAGACTGGGTCACTAGGCAGAAGTAGGAGAAAAGGAGTGAACCTGTCTCTAAATGCTATTGCCCTTTCCAAAAGAGAGGACTGTATCGCATCCAAATTGTCTTTCACAAAAGCTTCCAAAATTGGAGGCTCCATAGAGACTCCAAACACTTTCCCCTGCTTTCCAGGAACATCTCTCCTGGATATCACCACACTTCCACTAGACACATCACGAGGACCAATTTCAATTCTAAGAGGAACTCCCTGAAATATGAAGGTGCATATTAGGTAAGCATAATCAGATACTCTAACTAAGAAAATATCTGCAGCACAAGCAGAAAGAAAAAATAAATCGGAGTTGATATTTATGGTAAACACACAAGTTTAACAGCAAACCTTCATCTCCCAGAAATTGAATTTCCATCCAGGGGTTCTTTGATCCGAGTCATCAAGTTTAACTCTAATACCTGCAGCTTGAAGAGTTTCTTTTACAGATGATGTAGCCTTTAGAACTGCCATTTTTTCATCATCTTTCTTCCAAATAGGCACAATTACCACCTAAATCAGGCAATGTGGATCATGAGGAAGTCAAAAATGATAATTTTTTAGTCAATAGAAAATCACCAAGTATTAGTCTGGAACAATCCAAGATGTTCTGTAATGGATATACAATCCCAATAAAATATTTTGAAAATCATCAAATTGTGCATACAAATAAGAACATTGGTTTCATGGTAGAAAATGGAGTGAGGACTAAGAACATGACACTTCGATAAACTTTACAAGAGGTGGATTCTACTGATTTATAGATATCGCTCAAATGAAGGCATATTTTGCATTGAGCCATCTTGTTGGATGTTCTGTACGCAGAGTTATTTAGCAAAGGTGGGACATTTTATATTATCAATCATCACTAGATTACCAGCTTCTTGTTTGACCAAGATTCAAAATGTTGTAGAACTAGCTTTTAACCCAAAAATGGTGTCTATACACGACTAAGGAATAAAGCATCCAAATGTACCTGTACAGGAGCAACCTTTGGTGGAAGCATTAGGCCTGCATCATCTCCATGGGTCATGATAATACCTCCAATGAAACGCGTACTGATCGCCCATGATGTCTGCCAAACATGTTGCCTTTGTCCATTTTCATCTAAGAACTGCACAATCATAGATTTTGAGCATTTTAATTCTCATTAAAAGGACAGTCTAAATACTCGAAAATTAAATCAATGTGAACGTTCATTTGATACTGTTAGGAAAAAGATAATGATATCCTGATTGCCGAAAGAAGTTCACCATAAATAACTGAATATAAAGATGCCTTATTTTTAGAAGTATTATGCAAAGTTTAATAGATCCTTCCTAAATTTGAGATGTAACTTTTTTCTTCATGTGAACAGATTTATCACTAATATTCCATGTTTTCCACTTCTATAATAGCTTCTCAAAGTAACTGAAGTTGGACCATTACAAAATCGAGCATTGTTGCCTTAGTATAATAACATCATACAACAACTAATCCTTTATCCCACTAGGTGGATCAAACAATGTCATAATGCTCTATCATAAATCATATTCATTGACAAAGCATTGATCTCTAAGTCTTTCTTAATCATTTTTTAATGGTTTTTCAAGCATAATAGCATCATAAACAGTTGAAAAATAATATATAGTAAAAAAAGATCCCCATAACAAGCTTGCTTACTTGTAATTTTAGGAGGGTGACATAACTTCTTGAAGAAATTCATGATTGTAACTCAAATTACACACATATCATAACACAATTACAAATTTATAAGATACAGTCATCTTAACAAAGAAAAATTAAACTGATAAAACATATGTACTCCACAAGAATTGAATACTTTGCAGTTTTGCCATAATTGAAGTGCTACATCAAATACCTGTGTCCCAAAGGCACGGGAAAAGTTTTGGCCAAGATTGTGGCTGGTTCCTGCTTGTAATGCTTTCTTGTCACCCATCATGGCCTCAATTGTATAGGTTTTACAAGCACCAGCAAAGGTTTCTACTTTAGATTTTCGACCTGCAATAACAGGTATTGCAGCTTGCTCATAAGCAAATTTGGTATAGATGTCAATCATCTGTATAGCCTGCAGTTGAACAGCACAAATTTACTATGATTGTGCTATTATTAACTAGTAATGACATTTTAGTCTCAATGTAGAGAGATGATCTTGACCTCATTTTCTGCCTCTTCAGGAGTTGCATGAGCGGTATGGCCCTCTTGCCAAAGAAATTCAAGAGTCCTCACAAAAGGTTTAGTGCGCATCTCCCATCTTGTGACATTTGCCCACTGAATCACATTCATTTGACAAAAGTAAGTCAGTACATTGTGGCATTATATAAGACAAGTTTCTAATCACAAACGAAGTGACAAAAGCTTCTACCTGGTTAATCAGGAGAGGGAGATCACGGTAACTATTGATCCATTGAGTGAACATGTGATTCACAATGGTTTCACTTGTAGGCCGAACCTGTCACAGCCTCAAGATTCAAGAAGTGAAAAATCATAGCTAAAATTTAGGTCACAGCATTTGAAGACCACAGTTGAGATATTCAATTCAATATATAGATTGACATTACTATAACAAGATGTGCATATGAAAGAAATAGTAGCAAAAAATGAAGAGCATACATACCACGAGCTTCTCTTCAAGTTCCTTTCCACCCCCAATCGTAACTAGTGCTAACTCGGGACTGAAACCCTCCACGTGACTTGCTTCTTTCTCAATAAACGAGTATGGAATAAACTGCAGGACATATTGAAGGAATAGACATGGAACAAATGAAAGGTCATTTTATTTTCAAGATGAAATCATAAATTCATAAGCATAATCCACATTATCAATATGTACCAAAAGATAGCTCAGTTGGTAGAGTTATGTGAGATAAAGTGTGAGCATTTGGGTTCAAAACCTTGCAACTGCACAATTTTCCCCTCGTGTCAAAAATTGGCTAACAAAACCAGATGCTAATTATCCCATACCTACCACAAAGTACTGTTACAGTGTGGCATGCAACAATAGAGACTGCGTGAGTTAAAATATAGTAATTAAATGAATTTATAATTTGAATTATTCATGTAAAAATTGAAGGGCACAGAGGTAGGAACGAGAGAGCAAGGGTATGATATTATCCCTTCCTCAACAAAAAAAGTTAAAGAGGATGGAAAGGAATCTTACTTGTGGAAAATACATATTACTATGGCCAGTGTCCTTGAACTTTCGGTTTAAATAATCCTGAATGGATTCCCAAATAGCATAACCGTAGGGACGAATAACCATGGTGCCACGAACAGGACCATAATCGGCAAGTTCCGCGTTGGAAATGATATCGAGATACCAAGCATTGAAGTCCTGTGATCTTGGTGTTATCAATTTCTCCTGTTTTTTCGAGGAGTTATGAGTCTCCGGCGCTGCCGCAGAAAAGGTTGCGCGAAGTGGAGGATGACGGAGATAGAATCCATAGCGGCTGCCACGGCGTACAATAGGAAGAGAAGAAGAGAATCTCAGAGTAAGAGGCAAAGACAGAATCATCCTTTTCTTTTCAGAATGAGTGATGATGACCAAACATAAACCAATGTAGCAGATGAGGTTTCACTTTTTTAATAAAATATATATTAAATTATAAGCATAAGTAATTTGATTTGATTCAAAAGAAAACTTGACTCTCAATTAGGATTGTTTCAGTGGTTATATAAAATAAATAAATAAATAAAAGAAATGTTACCGATACTAGTTTAATGAGGAATAAATTACCCTTTTGGCAATATAAGACTGGAAGTAATGTTAATTGCTAGTGCTACCGATACCAATTTAGTTACAAGAAAACAAAAAAAAATCAATGTCAAAATGGGCGGGCATGTGGGGGTCGGCCTGCCATAATCCGGAATTTTGTAGGACTTGAGTATCATATTTGACACTTTTAGTGAATCCGGGTCCGGACTATATTAAAACCGGGCTCTGGCCGAGCTTACCCGGACGGGCTCAAGCTACCCATTTTTTATTTATTTTAAACTTTTTTTTGGACATTTGGCTTGGTAATAAGCTTAAAGTGAAATTTATTTTACAAAATAACTTATAATAAAAAATAGATAATAGAAGATAAATATTGTGTTATGAAATTTGAATAAAAAATAGAGTAATATCTATAACATAAATATTTATAAATTACAATAATGTTATCAAGTTAAACATTATATTATTTTTCTTATTTTGCTTAATATCCTTTTAAGCACGTTAGCAAAATAATGTATCAAATTAAATGAGAACATTAAACCATATAGAGTCCATTTTTCTTTTCATAATTGTATATTTAATTAGATTTAACTTATACAACAAAAACATAATAAATAAAATAACTTTTACAACGAATCACAACCTAATTGTTTACCATGGAGAATTTTACACAACCAAAATTAACATAATAATTCACAATGAAAATGTTGGTAAAGAATATAGAAAAGATATCTATAACAAAGTAAAAAATTATCATGACAGTAGTTATAATTCGACAATTAGACTTCATTCTGAATTTAAGTCTATATTATCATTACTACAAACCAAAGTGACATTATTTGTTAGTGTATCCATTTATTATATTGAAGTGAAGTTACAAATTATATTCTGTTAAAGATTGAGAGTCTAATAACAATAATATTTAATAAGTGAGTTATGTTATGAATCATATACGTAGATTTGACATCACGTTTTAACTTAAACACATGACATTTTATCTATAAGTTTGGTTGCATTGGGTATAACAAATGTGTTAAAAAAATTATGCATTAATATCAAATGTTATATATATATATATACTAATATAAAGGAAAAACACAAAATAACCACCCATGATGGTATAATTTGCGTTTCCTATTTTGCCCTTACTAATTTATATGTTCTACAAAAAAAATCATATAATATATTTCCTCATTTTATGTTCCACGTTTGTTTATGTAACTTTTACAGTTTTTCCATTTGAACACGACAGTTTTTCCACATGGATCAAGGCAATATTTGAACACGATAGTTTATCTTTTTTATTTTTTAACATGCAAAATTGTAATTCATTCAATAGAAAAACGGGTTGACAGGCATGTGCACGCTAGTATATATATATTAAAATACATTAAATACGTTAATTTTTTTTTTAATATTATGCGGACCGGCCCGCCATAACCCGAAACCCGCTTAGAGCGGGTTTGGGCTACATTTTCATATACATAAATTGTATCCGGACTTTTTAGTTCAGCCCGGTTTAACCCAAACCCAATACGAGCTAACCCGAACCTGCACGTGTAGCCCGTTTTGACACATCTATGGAGGCGTACTTTACATTTGATATGTATAAGTTTTCAAACAAAGAGTAATAGAAACTATTTCTTATCACTAACCATTTCCTATTTTATAATTTGCTATAGGTGGAATAAACAAGTGAAGGCATGTGGAAATCGGTGGGCAAGACAACAATGGTATGCATCTTAAGTCATTTAACTCTTCAATCACATGAATCTCAAAGGTTCTAAAATAAAATCTAAAAAATATTAATTAGAGAAGAATCTTTTAAGTTTATTGCAACTTACAAGAATGAAGATAAATAAAATATAGTTCTCAAAGTGGAGAGTGAGAAAGTTTAGTCATATGCTTGAATGTATTGTTCTTGAAAGATGGAGATGAATCCAAATGAAATCAATAGGTGAATATGTTACTCTTCGTGATTTGCTTTGATATAATATCAAATAACATAATTAAATCAATGTGGTTTTTATTATTGTTGACATTATTTTTTAACTTTTATAATAAAATATTTGACTTAATATTTATGTTATTTTAATTTACTTTATTTATCTGTTTCTATTATTTATAATACATATTTGTTATTATATATATATTAGTTATTTTAGAATTAAACAATAAATGATTAAAAAATTATATTCATAATGAACATTGCCTAAAATTAAGGAATGATAAATAACTTTAATTAAAATTGTATTAAGGAATGATAAATAACTTTAATTGAAATTACTATATATCATATAAAAATAATTTAAATTTTTTATATATGTTTGAGATAAAAAAAAAGACATTTTTATACTTTGGATTGATATATTTGAAGATGAACAACATCAAAATTTATAAAAAAAATCATTAGTAAATTTATAACACGTTAATATTATATGATTCTAAAATAAGATTATTTTAAAAATACTTATTATTATTTGACTTTAAAATAACTACAAAAAAACATAGGTAAGTATGAGATGTTAAACATTAAAAACATGAAAAACATCAACAACAAAAAATAGACATATTGAATATTCCCTTAATTTACTTTATAGTTAAACCTTTAAAGATTCAATTTTAAAATCAAATATATTTGGGCATCACAATAAAATTGATATGAAATTTCTAATTTGATTTGCATATCACAATCTTTAACTTATTCGATTAATTGAATTTCTAAAAAGTCAATCTCTAAAGTTTACATTCAATTTTTATCATAAGATTTTTTAAGAGGAGATATCTATTTATTTCAAGAGTAAGTTTTTTAAAACTTACTCTGCATTTTATTCATCAATTCTAGAGAAATTCAATGGTTTAGATCTACTGCTAATTCAAACAATTGGATTTAACTAGAATTGATGACTAAGATGTGAAGTAAGTTTAAAAAATGTACTCGTAGAATAAGTTGATCCTTACTGTTTTTACAAAATATATATTTTTTTGAAAAAATATAATTCTTTTTAATTGATAAAATGGAATGTTGACAATTATAAATTATGATTTGAAGTCTACACATCATCATTAACATAGATAGATGTGTCTGTGTGCATGAGAGAGATATGAACTGATAGACAAATGCGACACTTGATTAGCTTACTCAACCAGGGTGGCATTTATTCAGAATAATACTTTTGCATTTTTATATGTTTGTTATTATTAATGATGACGTTTACATATGAATCGGGTAATATATCATTACATTTCTACTACTAAAAATGCATGTAGCAATTTGTGTTATTGAAGTAGATGAGGCAAAGAAAGATGAGATAGAAGGAAATGGCGTGAGTGCAACAATTGTAGATTCACACAAACAATGGAAAGCTTATGATATATAACAAACAAACTATGCTTGACTTCCTTATCCCTTAAGGTTAATTCATAATTTGGAATGATATATATAACAAATAAATGTTGCTTTGAACTTATCTACAACTTCCTTCCAAGACGTCCATCAAAGATCACTACACCTTCACGTACACTACAACAATGTATTATGTTCATAAGTCTTTCTTGCAAGTAACATCAAAATTGGCTTAGCGTTTTAAATATCCAAATTCTTCCTCTCTCAATCTCCTTGTCCTCGATTGCAAGCGCTAAAGCTTTATTAGCTAATTAAATTTCAATTACAAGAATTTTGTTACTGTATTTCTCTGTTTCTTTTTACAATCTCCTGGAATTCCTTTTTTTTATTTTATTTTGATCTTGTATCCCTCATTTGCAGCTTTAAATTCCGGGTATAGAAACAGAAATGAGGAACAAATTGGTTCGGAGGATCAGAAAACTGCTTCCATGTTCTGGTATCATCTTATCCTTCTTCTTTCTTTCATCAGTATCAAAACATAAAAAATGATTAAAAACAAGAATTTCGTTGTAAAAAGGAAAATGTAAAAACAACTTAAGTATTCCTTGTTCGAGTGGTATAATAGAAAGCCAAGCATATCTATTTCCACCTCAAAAATATGAAATACAATCAATATCCGTTATAGTGATTAGTTTCACCACAAAATTTGGTCAACATAAGGGGTTCATAAATAAATCCCACTATAATTAGGTATTTTTGTCACAGTCCCACTATAATTAAGTGATCCTTAATTTGAAGTGCACTAATTGTTAATTACAGTTGTTGATTTTAATTATGGGAATAACATGTAATAATTGACAGTGTGTAGGTCCAATTCTCCAAAGCAAGGAAGCAGTGTGGACTTGTGTGAGGAATATGCTAATGCTTTCCGTACGGAGTCATACATTGATTTTTGGACACGTGTCCTTGCTTATTCCAATAATAATAATAATAATAATGATAATTCTTTATTATCAACTGGATCCACCACCTCAACTCGACTCCCCTCTTATCGTTTATTTGCAGAGTACCTCTTGGACCCTGATCAGCCCACTGTTACTCGTATTCTATCACAGGCCCATTTCCGGCCCATTATTCATTCTCTCCTTTTTCATTATTTTGCCCATACATCTAATGCTTTCTTACTTTGCAGCCATTTATTGAATGATATCCAATGTGTCCGTCTCAAATTTCACAACCTTAACACTATTCTTCAATGTCTTGCAACCAATCATGTTCCTAACAATTTTTCATTCATTATCTCCCATCTAACTGAATTCTCCAACTTCTTAAACCCATTTGCTCCCTCCAGCCCATTTTCATCTCAAGTTCGACTAGCTCAATGTCAATGTTTCGAATTGCAAAAACGGCTTGAGTCAAGCCGTGATAAGGCACAAGCCAAGCTCAAATTGATTTCTACCTTAAAATATGGTTCAAGTTGTCTTGTCGTGGGAATAACATCTTCACTTGTTGTGATTATGATCGCGACTCATGGTTTGGCTTTGCTTATGGCTATGCCAGGACTTGTAACTGCGACTTCCATGAATATGGCTTCAGAAAGGAAACTAGCTCGAGTGATGGCTCAACTTGACGCAGCCGCCAAAGGAACTTATATATTGAACAAGGATTTGGAGACAATAAGTCGGCTTGTGGCTCGACTCAATGATGAGTTGGAACATGTAAGGACAACAATGAAGTTTTGGCTTGAGAGGAAACATGATAAAGTTCAAGCTAATGGTGAAATGGCAAGCCTCGTGAAGAAAAACCAATGCAGTTTTGGTGATCAATTGGATGAATTGGAGGAGCATTTATATTTGTGTTTCATGACTATTAATAGGGCTAGAGACCTTGTGCTCAAACAAATCAGTGGTCAGGCTTGATCCATATACTAAAATTGTCAATATTTTCATTTAAGTTTATTTCATTCATTTGTGATTTGATATGTATTTATTTCAATGTTTATAGTAGTTCTTTATGTTAAAATTAGACATGAAAGTTGTGAATATGGGTGTGTTTTTTATTAATGTGAGTGTAAAGCTGTGATTGTGCAAAACTTGCATTACTCAGTTCATTTGCCTACATAAAAGTTAGAAGCAAGTTAGAAGCGTAAGGTTCTAGAATTTTGCAAACTTTATTTAACTAGAATTTTGCTTAAACCCTTAGAGACTCTTATAGAATCTACTCCATATATCAAATGTTCCACTTAATGGCTAAAACACATAACAACGACATACCCAACAGTGTCCTAATCCTTGCTATGGCTCTTAACTAACAAGGCAATAAGATCAATTGCATCATGGCGGTGCAAGATGCAAGTTATTACCACATGAATTAAAAAGCTTATTGTAATTGTTTTTAAAAAGCTTAGATTGTAAATGAATGAAATCATAAATATCTAGTTATAGATTAGAACAAAATGAATTGGTGAGATTCGTTCAACGTTAATAACATAACAATGATTTAAAGGAAGAAATTTCGTTAAAATAATTAAAGGTTATTGAATAATTAAAATTAAAAAAATATAGTTTATATACTTTTCACTATTTTTTTAGCCATATATATATATATATCATAAAGGAATAGATTAATCAAAATCTGAGTGGTGAATAAAAAAGAAGTTACGAAATAAAATAGTATCGGTGGTTTTAGAATTTGAGGCTAAAATATTATTAGGTTTGACCTGAAAGTGTTATTAGGTTTGAATAGGAAATCTAAAAGTTGGGGGATTTTAGCGCACGACATCGTTTCATCGTGGCTAAGAAGCTCTCGATACTTTGTTTGGTTCTCTTTCAGCCACACCAACTGAAGCGCCGGTGGTTGAGTCACTTACACTCTCTCCTTCATTCACTTTCTCCGGTAATTCTTCTTCTCCCTTTCTTTTCTCTTTCTTTTTTGTTTCTCATAATACCGATTCATACTCAGAATAAATACATTTTAGGTTTAATTTGGAATGGATTCGCCTGAAAAGGTAGTTTTTGTGGATGAGGAGGATTGGGATTTAAGTGATAGTAAGAAGCATAGGTCAAGGAAATATGGTGAAGATGCTTCTGATGGAAGTGGAAGAAGAATAACCTATACTGATAATAATAATATTAATACAAGTGATACTAGGAAAAGATCTAGTGGATCGAGCCGGGCCGATAGTGATGATAATAATGATTATGAGTCACGGAAAGAGTTGCGCTCCAAACAGATGATGAGGAAGAGGCAAGAGGAGAGCGAGCTGGAGAAGTTGAGCAGTTGGTATGAGGATGGAGAGTTGGATAATAATGGAGATAAGACTGGGAGGAAGACTTCCTCCTCCTCCAAGCATTTGGACCATGATGCTTCTCAGAATAGGAGTCGAAGTAAAGATGATAGACTGCGTGATGCTGATGTTGAGAAGGATTATAAATACGTGGACAAGAGTGAAAGCAGTCGAGAGAAGGGTCATGGGTCTTCTGAACAGGTCAGGAGTTCAAGGAGGAGATGGGATGAGACCGATCCTGTAAAGATGAATGAAGACAGTTTTTCTGAGAAAGATATCAGAAGCGGTGGTAAAGCTTCTGATGTTAAGAGGGAGAGTTCTAGAGAGAGGAATGGATCTGCAAGAAATGAACATAGTGAGATTAAAAGCAAGGTAGTGGATTCCACCGGTGAGAAGGTTGTCAAATCAAATAGTAGAGAAGATAGAAGAGCTGATTCTGACAGAGGTAAGAGTAAAGGCAGCAAGTCAGAGATGCTAGATGCTGGTCGTGAAGATAACAAACTGGACAAGGATAGAATTGATCGTGAAGATAATAAGCAGGACAGGGACAGAATCGAGAAGACTAGGCGCCAGAGAACGCCCACAGGTTATGATGCTGCTGAAAGCTGGGATAGGCCATTAAATGCAGATGAGGATGGAAATATGCGTATTAGGGATAAGACTACTAGAGAACCTGGGAACACTAACAGATCTAGGACACCTGAGAGGAGTGGAAAACACCAGCAAGATTCAGAAAACTCAGATATGGATTATGATAGAAGTGGTAGCTTTAAAAGGAAGGAAAATGAAAACGATCTCTATAAGGATGATAGATCCAAGGGAATAGATGACACTTTGAATGACAGAAAGAAGGACCGAGAAAGTTCTAAAGAAAGTTGGAAAAGGAGGCAACCCAGTAGTTTTGACAGAGATTCAAAAGGTGATGACAGTGCCTTGGATCACAACAGAGATTGGGAGTTGCCTAGGCATGGTTATGACAGGATTGACAATGAAAGGCCTCATGGTCGAGCTGGATGTAGAAAAGATATAATCAGGGGGGATGCTGTTAAAGCAACATCAAACTTTGGAATTTCAAATGCCAATTATGATGTTATAGAGATCCAACTTAACAACCACGGGAAAACAGATTCTATACCCAACCTTGCCAGAAAAACTGAAGCTAATCAACAGTACAATGTGAAATCAGGTGGAAATGATGAAGAATGGGCATATCGTCAGCAAGAAAGATCAAGAAAGAATGACTCATCTGGTTCCGGGTTACCCAGTGAAGATCTGAAGGAGAGATACGGAGATGATGACTATGATTTTCATGGGGGAAGAGGAAGAGGTCATAAAGGCGTTGTATCTGGTCGTAGTGCTGGTAGTCAAAGTTCTAGTAGTGGTGGTTCACAGCCTCAATATGGAAACATGGAATCTGGATCCTTTAGCAGAGCTGGTCCACAAGGAATGAAAGGGAACAGGGTTGGCAGAGGAGGAAGGATCAGGCCTACTGGAAGAGACAACCAGCAGGTTGGAATGCCATTGCCGATGATGGGGTCACCCTATGGACCCCTTGGCCTGCCTCCTCCCGGGCCAATGCAGCCTCTTAACCATGGCATGTCGCCTGCTCCAGGTCCACCAATGTCCCCTGGAGTCTTCATTTCTCCATTTCCTCCAGCTATTTGGCCTGGAGCTCGAGGCGTTGATATGAATATAATGGGTGTTCCGCCTGCAGTCTCTCCTGTAACCCCAGGACCGTCAGGCCCAAGGTTTAATGCTCCTAACATATGCAACCCATCAAATCCTGCAATGTATTATAACCAATCAGGCCCTGGAAGGGGAATTCCCTTGAGCATTTCTAGTCCTGGTTTTAATCCTGCAGGACCAATGGCTCGAGTTACACCATCTGACAAACCTCAAGGGGGGTGGGTTCCTCCTAAAGGTGGAACTCATGGTAAAGCTCCTTCCAGAGGTGAACAAAATGATTATTCTCAAAACTTTGTTGACACCGGTATGCGGCCACAGAATTTTATTAGGGAGCTTGAACTCACAAGTGTTGTAGAGGACTACCCTAAGCTCAGGGAGCTTATAACAAAAAAAGATGAGATCGTGACAAAGTCTGCTTCTGCTCCTATGTATTATAAATGTGATCTGAATGAGTTTGAACTGTCTCCAGAGTTCTTTGGAACAAAGTTCGATGTCATTCTTGTAGATCCCCCATGGGAAGAGTATGTGCACCGCGCCCCTGGTGTTGCTGACCATATGGATTACTGGACATTTGAAGAAATTATGAATCTCAAGATTGAGGTATGCTGTTCTGACTGCTCCACTCATTCTTTTATTGACTTGTTGCAGTCTGAGCATTTTCATCATCACATGAAAGCGTTTATGAAATAAATTGATCCTTAAAACAACCTCTTCGCTTGTGGTGGTAAGGTTGCATATATCTACCCTCCCCAAACTCCACTAGGTGGGAGTCTCGTGCACTGAGCTGCTTTTTTATTTTATGAAAATGTTTATTAATTATTGAACTAACTGGTTGGGTTGGTAGTACCAAAAAGAATTAACTGGTTGGGCTAATTATTTTTAAGCCTCTATGCTGCAATTGGAGGAAAAAAGTTAAAAAAGGTGAAAGAGTAAAATGTAGTGGCGAAGCTTTTGCTAACCTCATTGGTTGAGTTAATTTGAGGTGTTTCTCATCATATAATGATCTATTGGAGTTCCTTTACAAGTTAGTTGTATAAATTAGTTTGGTGTGACATGTTAATGTTAATATTAATGCCGCCTTTATTTTGTTTTCCTTTTATTATAAAAGTGTCTTTTGAGTTAGACATCTCATTTGTTTTCCTTCTTTCTTTAGGCTATAGCGGATACGCCTTCTTTCATCTTCCTTTGGGTGGGTGATGGTGTAGGCCTTGAACAAGGCCGTCAATGTCTAAAGAAGGTACAGAATCTGGATTTTGGATTTGCCCACGGAACTTAGCTTCATTTGTTGTGGTTCTTATCATATCCTATTGATGCCTTCTATTGCTTAATCACTTTCTTTATAATCTTGATTTTTCTTCTGGGGGTTGGGGCTGGGTGTCTCCAGTGGGGATTTCGTAGGTGTGAAGATATATGTTGGGTAAAGACAAACAAAAGTAACGCAACTCCAGGACTGCGACATGATTCACATACTTTATTTCAACATTCAAAGGTCAGTTAAAAATTGTCGTGTACATATATGGCTTCATTTTAACATTTGAGCTTATGTGCAGCTATGTTGATACTAAGTAAATATAATAGTTTCCTTTAACCTGTTTTTTGGGATAAAATAAACTGTTTTGTTTTGTTGTGGTGAAGGAACATTGCTTGATGGGCATAAAAGGGACTGTTCGTCGAAGTACTGATGGCCATATAATTCATGCTAACATTGACACAGATGTAATTATTGCTGAAGAACCTCCTTATGGTTAGTATTATCAGTTGAACCTATAGAATTAATAATCTTAGTTGGCCTCATACTTCAATTTACTTTTCTTTTTTAACATATGTATGCTCTTCATTTGTTTGTTGAGAAGTATTAAAATCTAAGATGAAATAGGTATAAGTTGCAACAACAAAAAATCATTTTTCCCATTAGACTGGGTTGACTACATAGATCAAACACACCAATGTTCAGACAAAACCAAATTTTCATATAGGCTATTTAAATCAAGGTCTTTTTACACTATTTCTCTTGGAGTTTTCCTTGGTCTTCCTGTGCTGAAGCCTGCAATTTATTGGGTTATCCTCCGTGTGAAAATGTTTTCTTATAAGGGCCTCTATTTGTCATCTCTAACGGAAAAACACCATCTTAGGGAACATTATATCATCATTTCCTTAATAGATGGTACTCCAAAATGGGTATTGGCTGCAAACAGCAAAATAATATTGGAGAGCAAATCCCAGCACAAATACCGATAACTAATCTGATGTACTCCATTATTCCTATTTCAACTAGTGTGGTCCAGTGCACAAGACTCCCACCTAGTGTGGTATGAGGTGGGTAAATGTACGCAGTCTTACCCTCGCGAGCGAAGACTCACAAGGCAAGTAAACTTGTTGTTGTGCTGAGGCTCACCATCCCATTATTCCTATTTCAACCAAGAATGATGTAACAAACATGCAACCCAGCATGCGCACCGTTGGATTGAAATGAGGACCTTTAGATTCCACCTCCTTATAGGCAGAAAGGCTGCTCCAGTGGAGAAGCTCTTTCTTTGGCTTTTGGACATCATAGGAAATTAAATAGATAGTTCACTTTAATCAAGTACGATTACAGAATAATAAAAAGGGCACCTCTTCAAAGCCTTGCACATATTTTGCAGGTTCAACACAAAAGCCTGAAGATATGTATAGGATTATTGAGCACTTTGCTCTTGGGAGGAGGAGGCTTGAACTATTTGGCGAAGACCACAATATACGAGCTGGGTGGCTGACTGTTGGTAAAGAGCTTTCATCATCAAATTTTAATAAAGAGGTCAGTTTTTCATCTTTCCATCTCCCCTTTTATTCAATTGTTATATAATATATGTTTCTTCTTCCTTTCTGTAGAAGTTGAGTCAATTCGCACCATCTTATCTGTCCATGTGATATTATGACCTAGTGTGTTCTGAGAACGGTTTTACATCATAGGCTGCATTCTAGAAGAATAATTTTGTGATTCTGTTTTTAATTGGGCCATTTTTGGATCTAACCCACTGGAAACATTGATTCAGTATCTGTTACAATATATCTGGAATAGTATGTTATGATAAGCAAATTTAAAAAGCATCCCTGTAGGCTGTAGCATTTTGTTTAGTATGAACTTAAGGAAAATAGCTGGGAACAAGATTTTTTTGTGAAAACTTGAAGGAGACGCTGAAGAAATTTGAGGTTAGACAATACAGGTGGTCCTGAACCTGGAGGGGCATGAGATTTTAGTTAAATTAATTTTCTAGAAAATTTTCTTCCACTTTCCCATGTGTTCTCTGGTAAAAGTAGAGATGTATTGTTTTCAGTGTTATGACATACAGTGTACAAACTACAGACAGGGAAGGTTCAGCTAATATATATAAAATTACCAGATTCTAGTGGCTACTAACTGTTCGGTGTCATAAATTAGGCTCGAGTTCATACTCATCGGTGGCAAATTGTTGTGGTTGTATTTACCACAATTGCGGACTTTTGCGGGAAAATGTGGCCAATGCCATCAAATTGCAATCGCAAAGCAGTTGCCCATACTATAGAAATTATGACATCGTGGCTTTTATTGCAGGACCTAGAATAAAAAACATGACCAGCCTCTTTTCCCAACAAAAACTCTTGCCATGGTTACTGAAGTTTTTGAAGCGTATAATTTACTCTTTTGTTCAAGTGCTAACAGTATTTCTTCTTACTCTATCTTGTTAGATATACTATATGTAAGAATTTACTCTTTTGATGCTTATTGTCTGTGTTTTAGGACTGATTAACCGTACTGATTGGATTTGGATAAATTCAGGCATATATCAAGACTTTTGCTGACAAGGATGGGAAAGTTTGGCAGGGAGGTGGAGGACGAAATCCACCTCCTGAGGCACCTCATCTTGTGGTCACTACACCTGATATAGAGGCTCTTAGACCCAAGTCACCAATGAAGAACCAGCAACAAATGCAGCAGCAGCAATCAGTATCCATTTCCTTGACGACACCGACCGTCTCAAACAGAAGGGCTGCCGGGAATTCACCACAGAATCCAGCTGCACATGGTGCTAACCAAGATGGTTCTAGCTCAAACCCTTCCACGCCAGCTCCTTGGGGTGAAGGCTTTAAGGGACGTGAAGGCTCTGCATTGCCTTCAGATGATAAGGTTATTGATATGTATGGGTTTCATGGACCTGCAACAACAAGCTATCTGGATTTTGAATCATACAGACAAATGAATATGTTGTAGCATAACTCTCAGGAATAAGTTTCATGGTGTTTCGTGTAATTTCCCCTTCCAATATAAATAGGAAGAAAACACGTCGCATTGTCTGTTCATTCTTTTGAAAGCGTTGGATTTTTTTGTTTAAGTAATTCCATTTCTTGTATTATTTTTTCAAATGTGCTTAAGGAATTTAATTTTAATTCGCATGCTCACCATGTCAATAATAGAGCATAATGATTAGGTTAACAGCAAGCTGTGGGGAAGTTCAAACCAAACAAATGAACTGGTTAAACTGAATCAAATAACTTTGTTGGAAATCTTTATGATGGAAAAGGTTTTGTTTCTTCACTGTATAGTCTCTTGTTCAAGGTTTCGGAGTAAATTGAAATGTGCTAATTTGTTGAGTCAAGAATGACTCAATTCAGAAAAACGATCTACAATTAGAGATCAGCATTGGTAAGTCATTAATCATTAAGTACAATAGGTTCAGAAAAACAGAACATAAATTGATGGTTCTTTTCTTTTTACAGAACTCTTACACTATGGTAACAAAATTGTGAGTCATTGGTGACTCCCTATGAATCCAGTGGTAAAGTCTCACTTTGTGGCTTCTGAGGTGGCGGCACAGTAGTAGCCGTTTCCTTAGCTGATTAAATCAAAGTAAGCATAGTGAGGATAAAGAAGGGTAGTGGAACAAGGGAGAGAAAAACAGAAAAGTGTAGCACCACAAAAACTAACCAGGGGCTTCTTTAGGAGTGGGTATCTGACCTTGCTGTTGAGCAGAAGCTGCCTTTAGCTGCTGCTCTGTAACCTTTAGATATTCCTCAGAGCTGTATGCTTTTCTTGGATCTTGAGTGCCATCTGCATTATCATGTTTTATTTATAGTTTCAAGTTTGACATTAAATAAATGAAGACAATGCATACATGATATCTGATATTCTAAAGTTCACATAGGCATTAATATAATAGAGCTCATATGTGGTATTTCAACTCAGATTCATTCTTTTAGGACGCCTCCACTTTTATGATACATTATTTGATGAATTTTCACAAGCTAAAGAGGATAAAATTGCAACACTTAAATAATATTGTCAGTCCATTTTCATAGATTCTGGAAGAAAAAAACAATTTATCACCCCATCACAATATACAAATTGAGTTTGGTGGATATACTGCTTTACAAGACACATCAACAATCACTTACCTTACCTGCAAACATAATAATGAGGTAAGTGTGATATAATAAATCTGATTACTACCATATAAGTATATACTAACCAACCTACAATAAATCTCTTCCATGCAATAGCTTTAATAGATTCTCACTATTAGAATAATGGTTTCACATTTCATCTGAAAATATCATATCAACAAACAGAACTTAGGAACTAGAGTTTTGGCTCATAAGACAACATATGTCAAAAACTGAATACAAACTATTCCATTATAGTTCTAAATGCACCTTAATATAACGACCCCTTTCCCAACAGAAAGCAAGAAAAAAATGCAAAAATGATATTAGAACAACCTAGTAAAGTACGTCTGATCAACAAGCAACAACAATAACCTATTCTTAATCCCACTATATGGGGTCGACACAAGCAAGAGAACAAATACGTGTTTGCTTTTTACTACTAAAATCTTCCCCAGTAGTTAATATGGTTGTTAGGGAATAATTAGGGAATAAAAGTTAGATACTCCCAATGTTTTCAAATGGAGGAAAGTGATGGACACTCCTTGAATGAAGTAAATCAAACATGCATTATGCAAGAGTAAATGACCTGTCCAGATTTAATACTTCTAAATTACTTAGCAATCTGAGAACTGTTGGTACTAGCTGAGGATGATGGAGTTGATGTGGTATTGCGTGCATTGGAATTGTACATGTTCTGTGTTGAACTTGAAATGTCATCGAGACCAATCTCCCGTTCAAGTGTACTCTTAAATTCCCTTGAAACATCCTAAAGGGGGAACAAAAGTGGCAAGCAATAACATCAAAGCATTTATATCATGTGGCATCTGCACAACAAATCAAGTCTAAAGAATTTTATACCAACCTGAAGCTCTCTAATGGTGGGCTGAAATGACCGCAATGTTTTCCCAAGATTTCGAGCAACCTGCATTGGATGACTTGGTAGAAGACAAATATTTAGCAGAATACCTCAAAAATGTATCCATTTGTAATTTTCAAATTACACAGCCATTTTTATATGGCTTCATGATGTTGAGAGTTGAGACTGCAGATCTATGCAACTTCAATTTTCCAGAATGCTCAGAGTGTCCATATAGTTAAACCTTGAATGACAGGACATCTTACGTGGCTGCCTGCACAATCCATGAAGTATGTATGTGAAGCAACCCTTATCTTTTCTTGTTTCATTCGTTGGGAAGTCAATAGTTCTTGGCTTCTTGTCAACTATATAAATGGGGGAAACCCCCGCCTTATCCCTTGGATATAGTCATCTCCGGTAAACTTAGCATTAAAAACTAAAGAATCTAATAACCCGAGAAAAATCATATCCTTGAGAAACTGTCGATTTTTTTGTCAGTTTGGAGTTCAGATATTCTAAGAGTAATAGACTTGGTAGAGCATATTTAAAAAAAAAATGACTAGCCTGATATGCATATTTTCCTAAATACTTTAACTTAAGGGATGACACCAGTTCCTTGACAAGGTACCAGGCTCTATCACAAAGCAATTCAAGGTTCCATGCTTGCTTCCTCAATTGTCATAATTAATTAAAAGTGAATTTCACTATTTAAGGTTGTTTCAGCACAAGTCATTTAGAATGATTGATTCCTTAAAAATGAGAGAAAGCAGTAAATAGGATATGATAGAAAGTGAGTGAAAGATCATGAATCTATGAATTATCATAATAATAAATGAATAAGCATAGTTTTGCAAGTGGGCATAACATAATAACACGTATAGTGAGAATTGCATAGGTTTAAAAAACAGTAGTACAATAAAACTAACCTCAGCAAGACCTTTAGGACCAAAAACCAACAAAGCAACAACCCCAATGACAAGTGCTTCAGGGGCTCCAACACCAAAGAGAGATGCATAGACCACTTTACCCTTTGTATGTCTATGAAAAAGAAGAGGTTTTGATTTAGTAGAGACACCAAGATGCTTTAATAGAGACACCAATAAAGCATGCCAAAGTTGTCCTCAGTGTCTACATGAATATGACATCATGAGTCAAATATTGACATGTTTCGAGGAATGCAAATTAAGATTGGGGATCATAAGTACTAACTCATCGGAGCAACTCCTGGAGTTTCTTAGAATGCCTTTGGTTAACAGAGTGATATTCATTGTTCCATTTGCTAGGATTTAATTGTACAATAAGGAGCCTAAGCAAAAGAGAATCAATGTAAATAAAATTGTGTTCGAGAATAGGCTATAGCATGGGGGCACAGGCTTGTGGAGTTCAGTCCTTTGTGATTTTGTCAAGTGCCAAACAAAGCAAACTTTCTGACATCTGATATGTCCATAGCAAGTTTTCAACTCAAAATGTTGGCCAGGAGGAACTTGTAGTTGTAAGTAACATGTTTAAGGTTCAGCATCAATGCATGATGAAAAGGCAGGGGTTTGGATACCAGAAATGATGAAGTTGCAATGAGAAATGTATCTTTTGGAACATCATATACAGAAGATGGGAGGTCAGACATATTGCTGTACAGAAGATGGAAAACTGTATTGTGATTCTGAATTTACTGATGAGGAAGTGAAGCATCTGTACAAGTCTTATTTTTTTAATGCTCTAATTTGATCAGCTAAGGTGGTATTGTTTGAAAAGCAAGAATCATTTTCTTTGGTAACAGTTTAAGAAATTACAAGTTTTTTTGGTCACTAGTGTATTTCATGCTCTCCTGGATAAGTTTGTCTCCACGAAGCGGTGAATATATGCTGAAATATAACCACCTTAATACTTACAACTTACAACTTACAACTTACAACTTACAACTTACAAGGCCTGAAATTGGCTATGTTTGAAGCGCTAATCCTAATTTCAATATTTCTGTTATGTTTTATGGAAAGTATTTTTCTCTCTGGGATAGGTAGAACTGATACTCATTTCTCACTTAATAATGTCTCAGCTAACTGCTTTTTTTTAACCTTTTGTTTTGTTGGTTTGAGAAATTCAATTATTTGATTGATATATGTATGACTCAAACGCAAAGGATGGGTACTTGTCCTTGATGGTAGAATTGAGAGATGAAAGACTCATGCACTTCCAAGTAGAAATGTAGTCCTTGATTTATTATAGATATGTTTCTTTACTTTGGTATATAATTGATAAGTCATGGTAATGCCTAATAGAGGCATTTGTTCCTGTCAATGTATTTAAGCTTTAAGGACAGAATTGTCCCTGCCTCGGCTGATGTATATAAAATTATATGTTATATTTTTCTTCTTATTTTAGTCATAATCAAGGTATGAAATTTGGAGAGACTTGACTATATATTTGGGAGATACATGGGGTTCAAAATTACCTGTTAAAAACAATAATGTTACATCAGCTTATGATTGGAGAGACTATATATAAGGGATATACATGAGTTTCAAATTACCACTTAATAACAAAAAAAATGATGGCCATGGCCATGCTTATCATAGCACCCTTAAGCATCAATCAATGTTGTTGCTTTTAAGGTACTCTTTAAGGAGTAAGATGAGCAGAATGTATATGGGAAAATGGTATATTAAATACATTGAAAACTATTTTCTTTTGTTTTGTACATTGGTATATTGAATACATTTACCATGAAATCAAGAAGCATTGAAAATACAATTCATGGAAGCAATTAAATTTTGGAAGAAAAACAGAGAGACTTACCACTGTGATAACTATACCTGTATAACGTAGATTTCTAGGAAATATATGTGGTGATCAATTTGTGAGCCAAAAACAATTTGTGAAGAGAAGAAATGGAATATGTGACAATCAAATTGGAATGATTTAACAAAAGGTACAAGTCAACCAACCGGGTCATGCAAATTCACTTTTCTTGGACCAATCCAATTCCACTGCAATCAACCACTATTAGGCACAGCCAAACATTGTTTTAACATTGTAAGTAAAAAAAAAAAATCATACAATCTTTCATCAAACCAAATACACTCCAACTGGTATAAATCTGTGTACAGAACATGAACATAAATATGTACGCTTAACATTGATGTCCATGCAATTTAGGAATCAGAACCATTAAAAATATGTGATATATGTCCCAGTCTCCAATTATTGATGTTTTTAACTATTATACATGCCATGTCCATTGACAATTACCACTTCAATATTATACTTTTACTTGATCAAATTGATGCTGAAATCCCAGAGTCTCTTAGCCAAATCAGCGTCAGTGCCATGTGGGGTTGTTTTGGACTCATTACTATCTGAAAAATACTTGCCACTAGTTCCCTTCACTTGTGGGTGTAATGCTACATAGCATGTTGTTGCTGCTCCCTATAATAAGGTTGAAGAAGGTGAACATGCAAAAGGTTAGATGAATCCCATATTAAGTATGATGAATGTGAGTTGTTCCATATTTCTTGGTAAATTTATGATAAATGTTTGACAACTCACCTAAGGCACATTAGTATTCATGAAAATAAGTTAGATTCTTGACATTATATGCACTGGTCATTGTGATTTTAGCATACCTGCTGGACATTTTTAAGCACGAATCTCCCAAATACATTAATTAGACCTGCATAAATCAAAGACAAACATACCCATAAAACTCAGCTACTGTCATTACTTGCATTAAAAAACGTAAAGAAATCATATAGAAAGCCATGTCTCACATGAATGCTTAAAACATCAATCCTATTCTCTCAGCATGTCCTTATTCAATATTCAGAAGGGACTATCTATTAAACATAGGTGTTGGCTTTTCGACAATATTCATGCATACAATAGGGGTATAAATATGGATGAACGAGAACTTATTGCATTATGAAATCCACATAGTGGTGCTTAATGCAGAATAAACCTTCAATATACTAAATCGTATGATTTACAATTCCTAGACAAAACATGAATTGTTGTGATAGCTACCGTTCACTGCAGCATTATGGCGGAAGAGATTGGTCAAAATGGCTCCCGGATGAAGAGAGTTTGCAGTAATATTCACCCCGTCTTCCTATCAAGATGCAAGAAGTGATATTACAGATATTGCAGGCAGCTAATGTGGCAAAAGAAAGTGCCATCTTTACTCACAAAACAAAGAGAAATAAAGCCACTCAAAGAGAGGAAAGAATGAGATAGGAAGTAAATACAATAATTTAATTCCTTCAAGCACAGTGAACATAATGAGCGAGAAATAATAAACAAAATTGGCTCAAGTATTATTCTGCTACTCTAATGCAACCTAAGAAATAAGAATACAAAAGCTGACTGCAATCTTTTCAAAAAAAGACGGGGGAAATAAAACTGAGGGTTTAAAAATTGCACTAAATCCAATCTGAAAAGGCACCACTGCATGGTTCAACCAACTTGACACTAGTGAAATAATAGTTTATGATTTGGGATTCATTATAAGTAAAATATATAGAAAAGAACAAAAATTATTTTGACAGATTCCAGTAGTTTTCGACATAGTTGGATTTCAACATTTCTTTTACCCTGTCAGTAGGGTGTGATCAATTGGACATAAACCAAGGCCAGGTCATAGTTGAAATTCGTCCACCCAGTTTGGTTTTGAAACAAAACGTATACTTGTATGCAAAATACTACTCATCAAATGGAAGTCTGGTGTCAATGATAGAATTGTTCAGATCCCAGGCAAAAATATAGCTTTAATTATATTTCATGTAAATGTCTTTCGATGATCTAATAATATTAAAAAAATATCAGTTTCTTAATCAACTGATAAATGCAGAGAGAATGAAAAGAACACATAAAACTAAGCACATCTGCTTCTTAATAGAAACCAAAAAGTTAAGAGAAATGGGAGATAACATTGCTAACTTATAATGTCCTAAGACTATGCCCAGATAAAATGTTGCATTATGGTAAAAGAAAAACACTACTGATTAATATTTCACCAAATAACATGTATATTATGCCACTGTATAGGAGAAATTGGCACACCTTGAGACGTCTGGTAAGTTCATTCGCATGTAAAATGTTGGCAAGCTTTGACTGTCCATATGCACGCCAATTGTTGTAACTGTGCATGCACAAATAATCAAATGACACTTGTTCCGTTAACAAATACCACAGTAATGCAATATATTATGCTACCATATGAGCACCAATAATACATATAACAAACTTAATACTGACTTTTTTATAAATAATAAAAATATTAGAGCTGAATTGCCTAGGGTAATAAAATTAAAGTCTCTAGCCTAACAACCCTCTTTGTCTCTCTCAGAATAACTCCCTCTATCATTAAAGGTGGAAAAAAAACTGCTTGCATAACTTACTATAATTTGAATTTAAACTAACTATTACCTTGATTGATCATTTATTTTGTCAAAACGAATTCCTTCCGGATAAGGAAACCGGTGAGCCTCCGAGGATACATTAACAATTCTACCTTCTTTCTTAGTTGTATTTGCTGTGTTCTTCATAGTATCCAGCAGAAGACTTGTCAAAAGAAAATGACCTACGGAATTTAAATCAATGGATTGAGATCACATGAACATCCTTTTGGTCTGTGCATTTAAAGAAACAGTAAAATAAACATTTGATCATTTTTATGTTTTATATAAACTATCATCCAATTACATAACTTGGACGAACACACATTTTTCCAGACCTCTTCAGAAAAAATTCCCCGTACCTATGTGATTAGTGGCAAACTGTAGTTCAATGTTGTCTTTGGAGAGCGCGAAAGGGCATGCCATAATTCCTGCATTGTTTCTTAAAATTGCAACAAAAAACCGAGAAAACATTACTACTCCCGTTTTTAGTGGAATGATCAGGATTAAGAGATTAGTTGGAATAAACACAGAATGAGTAACTAATAGAAAACCGAGTGGTAAAATATATGAAGAAAATAAGATTGACGATGTGACAAATTTGAAGTCGTTTTCTTACATCAGGATGTTCAGTGGAAGACCAGAGGATTTAAACTCAGATGCAAATTTCTTGACAGAGTCCATTGAACCGAGATCTAACTCCATGGCATCAACTTTAGCCGACGGAATCTCTTTAAGTATTGCTTCTTTGACATCTTTAGCAGCATTCATATTTCTCACCCCCATAATCACATGGGCACCACGCAACGCAAGAACACGGGTAGTCTCAGTGCCAATACCACTGGATGCTCCTGTTAACACAATGTCCAGTTGTCCACAATACCACATCAAATTTAGCACAAAGGTACACTCCAATAATTAATAATTATTTATCACAGCCAGTTAATTTGCATAAACAATCAGTTAATTTCCGAAAATAAAAACTGTCTGCTGCAAACCTCGACATATTGAGATTAGCACAAGTTCACATTATGCCCTGCCAAATATTCTGATGTTGTTATCTTAACTGAGCTATAGCCTATACCCTATAAGGGTCCAATAAATATTCTCGGGAGAAACAATATAAGAGACAAATACAAAAAACATTAGTTTTCACTGCAAAAGAATTTGGGGGAAGACTGAAGTTGGTCCTTGAAATTTTAGATAAGGATACTATTTAGGGACGAAAAAAAAAACCAGTTCTATTAATTTGACTGCCATTTTCATTGAATAACTTGGGGCTTTTCATTTTCCAGGGACCAAATGTGTCCATGTCAAAGTTTCAGCAACAAAATTAACATTTTCTATTGAATCGATGAACCAAGTTCTAACCATGAAAAGCAACACAGACTGAAGCATCCTTTTTGTTCGGTTCTGAATTGCCAAAAACTGATTTTGTAATTTACGAAAGAACAAAGAAGTGGATTGGTGAAGGAACTTTGCATCAACCAATACCAATGAAACTAAAATTTGTAGAACGAAAAAAAATCCGATTTTTATAATTATGAAATATTTAAGAAAAAAAGAAGAGGATGAATGAAAAGTACCAGTGACAACGGCAGTGAGGCCAGTGGCATCGATGTTATCTGTAACCTGTTGAGCAGTGGAAGATGACGAAAATCCAGAACCCCCTTTTCTGCTGAATGGCCACATCACTTTGCTTCTATGTAAATGAATATGTGTATGTGAATAGATCCAAAGCAAGTATTATTATGAGTATATGAGTATGTGAATAAATCCAAGGCCACAATAAGATCCGTGGTGTGTAGGGTTTTCTATATTCAAACAAACTATTCGACCCCACCTACCCCAGATAAAACCTATACATAGGATAATGAATCATGAATCAGGAATCTTTCATTTGTCGTTGACTTTTGGGTACTTATATAAGAAAGACTATTTCAAATGAAACATAAGTAATTAATATATTTATATATCTCATTATTCTGTTTGTAGGGGTTGGACTTGTATGGTGGTAGTGATATAAATATTATGTCATTTTTAATGTTTGTGAACTGTTGGAAGATCATTTATTGGTGGATTTCTGTTTTATGTATAGACACTACTTTTTCCCATTGACTTCAGGTTATGCCTCAACTTTACCTTAGTAAATTGTTGAGTCATGTATTTTGTTTCCTTTACCATCTTCTATTGATTTACTTTGTTCCTTTACATGCAACAGGGAAAAAATGATTTTGAAGGAAGATTGAAAACAAACTGGCATGAGAGGTTGCAAGAAGTTTTATCTTTGGGCCAAAACATTATGTTCTTTTTTTTTTCTAGCATCTTCATATCTTCTTTTCTGTAACTCTACTTGCTATCTTTGTTTACTATCAGAAGCATTTCAAGGCATTTGTGATGATGTTGCAGATGATTTTAATTGGTTATTAATTGTAATAAGGTTTTCAACATTTTAATCATATATGCTCATAAAGAACATGTAATTGGTTTGTTGAGATTCTTGAGTGATAGTTCTTATTGTTCTTTGTGCTCATCTAAGGTCATAGCCTGTTGGTCCAACCCACCTGACATTTTGAGAAATGATGTGTGTATGAATAGAACAACTTTTGTTGACAAGTGATAGAGATGACAGAGAGAAATTGAAACCTTTTTTTCTTTTTCACTAGAGTAAATTCTATAGGGTATCTTTGCTGAGATTGATTTTGAGAGTGAAAATTGGATTGATACGAGAATTAAGGGAGAAGGAGTAAGATAAATTTGCATCATGGGATGGAAATAGTTGAGAAGTGGCAGGTTCATGTGAGTTTTAAGGTTAAATGAAATTGCATGGTCTGGGATGAGGATTACCTGTCTCAAAATAGTGTGTCTTTTATTAACACATGTGTCTATGGGTAGCTTATTCAGATTTGTGGTTAACACATGTGTCTTTTATTAATAGTTTATTTCAGAATTTGAAAACACAACGATCACAGAGAAAGTAAACAAATTTGTGAGTGAACTACTTAACTCCAATTCAAGTTTTCCTTGAGTGACAGTTAAACTTCCATATGTTCTCTTTAGCGTGTTCTATGCTTATATCAAAATCCACCACATTAAAGACCTTAACACGCTACAATAAACTGCAGAGACATTGGAGCACGAAAGTGGTAAGGCATAAAATTGGGATCTTTACAAATAATTTTGGAGAATTACACCAAAAAGAAGGGGGAAAATCTTGGTTAATATAGAAAAGTGCCCTTTTGAAATAGCGAAACAAGTTTATTACACAATTTTGGAAAGAAAAAAAAAAGCTTACTGCCCAATCTCCTACGATAAATATATAAGAAAAGGTATGGAATATAAAAAGAATTTCCGGCAAAACCTACCTTCATTTTCCTGACAGAAACCATTGCAAAAACTTGAACCTCTGCTGTCTATTATAAAAAACTTGAACCTCTGTAATCTAGCAAAATAAAAATAAAAACTTAAACCTATGCTAAGATACTAATTGGCCACAAGTCAAACTATGCAATGTCCATATCTGTATAATTATATAATCCAATTCCGCCTTTGTTCTGTTCTACTAGATAATAATGGAATGTACTTCATCTTGGTTTCCTTTTCAGGCTTCATTCTGGGTTTGGATTTAGTAACTATGGCCAATGCAGGCAATAGGTTCTCGGCCCTTGAAAGACTGCTACATCTGTCAATTTTGCACTTCCGAGCATCCAGGGGGATCATAAACAACCAATTTCACATGGTTTGATGAGATAGCCTCTTTCCATCCTGCAAGAGAATTGTTTTCTGGAAATTAAAGACCAACCAAGCATATAACCACACAGCCAGTGCAGTAGAATAGAAGAACAACAATAATGTATTAAGTGATTAAGCTTACTTTGAGCAAGAAAGGCTTTTGCAGCATGGCTGGATAAATGGAAGTTTTCTGGATCTACTTTAGCCCCGAGATAGGAGAGGTTGTTCCTAGAACCAATGTCACTACCATCTATATTACACAACTTTAAACTACTTTGACCTGACAAAGTTTGATCATCTATTCCATAAACTGAATCAGCTTCAGTCCCACCACTTTGAAGTGCCGCTGAATCTTCGGTTCCATGCTGGTTAACTGGCCTCCAAAGCTTAACTGGGTTGCCACTCTGGGAGGAATCAGATTTCATTGGCATCTCCTGAGCACTATTCTGCTTGGAAAGATTCTCTACCATGCAGTCCGCATGAGATGCCTCGAGATTACCATCTGATTGGCTGCAATTCCCAAGAGGAATAGATATGGATCCTATCAAAACTTCATGATTCTTACCTTGCTCTGGTTCTTTCTGCAGCCTGGCATCTGACATCACTCTACCAATTTCAGGTTTAGGCTTTCGACTCCATACTTTACTACTTGTAAAAATACGAGATTCCTTTTGTTCATGGAGGGTACTAGATTTCTGAATGACTTCGAGCTTTGGAGTATGAGAATTCTCGCTTGCATGCAAACCATTGGATAAATCCCTTTGAGATTTTGGCAGCCCATGCTGTCTGGCAACTATCGTGCGCTGACGGTTATGTCCTTGTGACCTCTGTTGCTCAATATTTGGATAGGTAACACAATCACTCCTTGACTGTGGACCCCCATCTACAACTTCAGTAGTCTCTGGGCAGTGAATAGTTACATTAGGTGAAGGAGCATGACTCACAATTGTATCTGGATTATGTGCTTCAAAGTCATGTGCATCCATAGATGCTTCTTCTGGTGATACAGCCTCTACTGTGCTTCTATTGTTCTGTTTAATTTCTGTATCAGCTACAAATCTTCCCCTCGCCTTCTGTTCTTTTTGTCTAACCTTTTTCTTGTGTTTCTTCTCCAAAATCCGAGCTTGCCTATAAGTAGAGGGAATATAATTAAATAAAGAGCCCAATCATCCATACATGACTAACATTAGAATAGCTGAACCTAATTCCATATCAAAAGCTAACTTGTAGGGAAAGGTTGCACAAATCATTATAAATGGTTGTTTACTCATACTCAGGCCAATATGAGAATTAACACTTGACAACTAGTTTACAAGAAACTACATTTTGCCTCTGCTAAATGAACATAGTTTATTTTGAGTATAACATCAGAAGTTACATAAGTCATGAGAAATTCAGATGAAATCAAAGAAAAATAAAATGGAAATCATTGCTCAGGCATTATATATTAACTTCAAGTATATTATGTAAGTACTCATAAAACTATAAGCATGTAAACTCAGTTATTTTTTTTAAATAACTAAGTTACAATAGTTGCATTATGAAGTTGTGGGGTTTGATGCAAATTTGAAAACCCCTATAATTCTTACAACCAGATACTTGCTTATTATTTGGGGATTTGTTTATGTTATGACACGAAGGCTTCTGAGCCAAACTACTGCCATATTCTCTTGCTTTTTGTTTTCATAGCTGCATTGGGTCAATGGTTGATTATGAGTTCCCTGATTTGAGCCACTAAAACAAAAGAAAAATGTGTTCAGGCTCCACTCTAGATCATAAATTTCTTTCAATCACGGCAACTTCCCTGTAAAAGATTATGATAAAACTAAGCACTAAAAGATAAGCAAGACAAACTTTATAAAAGAGAAACAAAGAAAAAAATTCAAGACTGTCTCAATTGTATTTCTCAAACTCAACCCCATAAATCCTTGAAATATTTGCCATTCCTCAAGAACCTAGAAATTGAAGTGAACATCAAGAATAACTCAGGGCTGATCAACAAGACTTGATATAAAAAGTCACAAGATAAAGGTAAGGAGTGGAAAGATGTAACACAACAGGATAAATAAAAGGACAAATTAGCTATAGCCCTACACGTACCTTCTCTGAGCAGCATCTTCCTCTTCCATCAGCAGCTTCTGGCACCTCAATGCTTCAGCGTCCTTGTCAGCAAGCCATGCCTTCACCTATGCGAAAGGAAATTGATATATCATCAAGAGTAGGGATCATAAGAATTTATTTAGAGAACCGTGTTTTTTGGGTTAACCACAATAAAATCAGGTCTCATGTTTGTATGCGTACATGCAGGATATGCCATGAACTTTCGTACCGCTGGCAACTCTGATGGATTAATGCCTCAATTCCTAAAAAAATAAAAAACATTTGATTGGGTAGGTTTTTCAGCCTTCGCTGATGCCAAATTTTGTTTCACACTAATTTCCCTTTTTACTCTTATCTCCTTGTGCGATTGCAGAATTGGTATCTATTTACATGTCTACATATGAAAACTCCCAAACCAAGATAGAAGAACTGACTATTGAGTGTAATTCTAAACCACTCTTTTAGATACCTTCCAAGAGCAGAGTGAACATGAGACCTGATCCCTTCTCATCACCAATAAAAATAATGATCGAGTGTAATTATATAATGATTGTTTCATTTATAGCTAGTGGCAGCTATGAATAGATAATACATTTAGACAAAATAAGCTTTTTGTTAATGACCATTGTTAATCTTAAGCTATTAGATGAAGGCCCCTACGTGGCTTTATAAGCGTAAACGCCCTATGTAACAACAAACAGGATTATGCCAAGCTCCAATAGAACCTTTGGAACAGTTAATGAACTCTAGATCCAAACTAAACTCTAATTGTTAATAATATGTTGTCGGTTATATGCTAAGGTTCAATTAATCAAACAAAAATAAACCCAACTTACAGATACCCATAAAATAACATCAGCCACAACCCCAAACTTTCACAAACAAGAGGGAAACGCAGCAAAAACTATAGAATAGCAAATGATCAACCCAATGCCATTGATTGATAATTTAATGATTATGCAATATTTATCTGCATTTCAGGTCTATATGGGTAAACACATGGTCAGCCATTTAAGGCATTGAGTAAGAAACACTTCTTTTGACACTAAAGACCAAATGGACCACATGAGAGGGAGTGGGAAGAAGAGAAGTTATAATTAAACAGAGCAGATTTTGAAGTAAGGAGAAACAATTACCAATTTCTGCTCAAGCAAGAAACTTGTACAAGCAACTAGGTTTTTTGGCTCAAGACCAATCTTTCCTGCTTCTCCATCAAAAACATATCTTTGCATTGACATTGCTGTCCCACATAAAAACGTTGTCTCGCTGGAATCGTCAAGAATACTAAACAACTCTTTGGAAGATATAGGAAAACTGGAAGGCCTAGATTCAATAATATCCTGTGAACAATATGGATATACAGAGTTTATAAATCAAAGGTAGCAAAAGCCTAACCAGAACGAATAATTGATAAGTAAAGTCATAATCTTCTTACCAGAAGAGCAGAACCAGCCCTCAGATAATACTGTGGTAGGGGAGAAAATATATGATTTTTAATAAGAGTTGTCAGAGCAATTAAAACCGAAGACCCTGGAATTTCCTGGAAAGCATTAAAAATGAGAAAAGCAAGACACTTAAATTAAATAGTGAAGTAAAAAGGTGGAAAAGGTAAGAACTGAAAAGAAGAGAAACCGAAGGAATCATGTTCGCCTGCAAAAAAGGCTCCAGATGGGGCTGTTCGTGTTGCTGACTCTATTGTCCCTCTTCCTGGGGATGGGGGACATGAATCATGATGGAGAAATGGGAAAATTATGTACAAACCCACAGGTTCAGTTTTATATTTGTTAGCATTTCTCATGTTTATAGGTTATTTTTTATTTATGTTATTTTATATGCATATGTGTTTGTTTAAATATATTTTTTGAATACCAACAAGGTATTGGTCTAGTGGTATAAGGCCCCGCTAGATCCCCAGGATGGCCAAAAGGTCAAGGGTTTGGTTCCTGAGAGCGACACTTGTTGGGAGGGGCAACCACACACCCTGAAAGAGATTAATTTCTTACCCAAAAGGGTGAGGAAATATCCTTGGTAGTACCCAAAAAAATATTTTTGAATGTTTGGTAGGATATTGTGATCTGTGTTAACGATCACACATTTTACGTGTTGTCTACCCCTCCCAATCTTACATAAGACCTCAATTTTTGACTACCTTTATGTTCTTTTGTTTGTTATGGAATAATTTTTCCACTAGGAAATAAAATATTTATTTAAAAAATGTCCAAATATGGCCATGTCATCATGGTTGAAAGGGAAGAGGGCTCTCCTTCAAGAAGCTGCCATCGAAACAGAGCTGACAACTCATGGTAGGATTTGTCCAGAAAAAGTGAGCTTGACTGGAAAACCTTTTGGTGTTGGGATTTGCCTGAAAACACGTGGCTGATCAGAAGAGTGACAAAAGGGATGAAGATGGGGCTAAATATGGAGATAAAAATCCGGGTTTTTTCTCACGTTGTTGGTGTCGCAGCTATGAAACGGCTGTGATTTGGCTGCAGTCCATGCTACTCAGAAGTTCAACGCTACAAGTCGCCCAGGGACCGCTACAATTGCGGCGCTATAGCGTGCTATTAGTATAAATTAAGGAGCATGAAGGCAAAAGGTATATTTGTGGAAGTATATATATTTTTTAAAGAGCGTATTTATGAAAGCATTTGAAATCTCCAAAGCCTTAGATATGGCAAACTAACCAAGGCTTGCTGCGTTAACTAAGGTTAGAATGTGAAGATGAGGATGTGAGAAAGTTGTTAGTCAACTGCCCCCATTTTCATCTCTTTCAATCAAAACCTAATAATATATATTTTCCATATCGCCGATAAGAATGAAAGCCAGATAAAATTAAAATAGCTTCGTTTTGAAGGGGTAAAAACTAGGCATGTAAGGGGGTGAAGAGGATTTACCTCCAGCATCACATTCCTGAATGACACAAGTTCCATTGCCTCTTCTACAGAAAGCTAGAAAAATTATGAAAAACGAGTACTTTAAAACAAGTTGTAATGTTGAATTGTTCATAGAAGCAAAGTTCACAATGATGAAAGATTACCTTATCCCAATATGCCCCTAAAAGATCCCTATTTATTTTGGAGTCCTACAACATATAAGCAGCATTAGGCAAATTTGAGGAAGACATGGAAAACAAATAAACATGGAAATACACCAGGGATAAAAATATAAGGTAAGAACAAGAATGCTGTAGATATTTGCTTCTATTTATAAGATATAAAGATAACCTTGTCATGCTTTTTCAACCGATGATGCACGCGTATATGTCTTCTATAGTTAATGGGAGAGCAAAACTCTCGAGAACACTTGTCGCACTTCTGCAACCGAATCTTCACAGGAGAGAAGAAAGGCAGACCTGGAAGTTCTTCCAAAAGAGTGAAAGATTATATATATTTGGGTTTAGAATTAGATGTACCTCTAACTAGCATGAAAGCTACCTATTATGCATTTTACATATAACTCTGTTACTTGAATAGGCCAGCACGAAGGCATTGGTAGACATAGAGATTTTAAATTGTTTTTGAGGTAACCGTAAGAGACGCCTACACATAATCACATGCCTAAATCCCAGTCCACTCCTTACCCTAAAAAGGCCCAACACATACATACAAAGGGATATTGCCGAAATGGTTTTGAAAATAAATCTTGCGAAGATAGAGTAATTGTTGTACCTTGCTGATCTAAAGCATGAAGTAATTGAATCCACTGTATAGGGTTGTCATCAGCCCTAGGGAATGAAAGAAATGATTCTTTTCCAAATGCTTGTCCAATTACAGTATCTAAAGAATCATTGTTGTGCCCTGTTTCCATGACACTCTCTCTTAACAAGCAAAATTTAGAAGAAGCTACTGCACAAAGTATGAAATAATAGATATAAGTTAGAGAGTAACATAATTGAAGAGGAGAGAAAAGATATAATCCATATATCCACTACAGGAACAGGTGATAGCAATTTGATCTTTGGCAAATGCAGGTAAATTTCTAAAATAAAACCGAGACTAGACATATGGATGAGGACGTTGTGAAAGAGAAAATGAAATGGAAAGAGTCGAAGTTCATAAGATTCTTCATTCTCCATTAATCAAAGTGTTCATGAATCATGAATTAAATTGCAATTGAGTGAGGCAGACACAAATATTAACAACAGTAAACACGATCTCGGACAATTAGGTCACATAGTCAAACTCATATTGTCATGCTCAAAACATGATATGATATGATATGATATGAAAGAGGGAGAGTAGATGACGTACGAGACGAAGTTGGAAAGATTATCTCAGAATCGGGAGAGAAAGCGGAAACAGTGCAATGCAGTGCAGTTGTAGGGTGAAACAAACAATAACTTCACAAAACACATCAAAGAATTGATGTTTATCATCGTTATATATAAGCTCAGGGCCTAGTGCTTACTCTCCTTTAGACACGTATGTCCTCATTTCATTATATATAAAATAGGTTCGGATTCAAAAACGAGAAACATATAAGATATATGATTTGTATTATGATCATAAGTATATTGTTATTTAATGATACATTTGGTCTAAAGTACAAAATGTATTCTCTTATTTTTGCTAGTTATTTAAGATTATTATTAGACTGTGTATAGAATTTCCACATGTCTTTGATTTTCTGATAATTTTACCATAGATATATATAAAACATATAAAGTAAATGATTTATAAAATATTTGCTTATAATATTAAAATGGTTTTACATAAAGAAATGATACATTATACTTAATATTTAGTTTCAGGCTAATCCTCTTCAAATACGGAGCAAATTGGATTTCAAAAAATAGTTGAATGGATATTTAGCTATAAGCTTTAGACGCTCATGTTCCCCTAACGGAACATAAAGATTAAAGATGCAGGCGCTGGTGTCCCACGTGAAATCAAGGCTCATAGTTTTAACATAGACACCAGCCGCTGTGTTCTACGGATGTTCCTCCAACGTGTGTTTTTTGTAATAATTCAAGGGAAGAGTAGTGAATGTGTAAGGCATGGTGGCTTGATCATGGGAACATATATGAATAGAGTCATATTTCTCTAGACAATTTAAATTTCGTTTTTATCATGTATTATTGCAAGTGTATCAGATATTTTGTTGAGAATCAGTTTTGTTAGTTTTATGTTTTTCCATATTAAGCCTTAGCCTTACTTCTTTTGATGTATAAGTATCATCATTGTATTCCTTTTTCACAATCAATAATAATAATGAGAAGTGTTATTCAAGTAACAAAGATTTGATTCTCATTCTTTAATTCTTTCTTCTTCAAGCTTTTCTTTCTTATCTTTCTTGGGTTCTAGAAGCATTTTCATAGCTGCTAACTTTTCTAATATGTATCAAAATCATATCTATATATTTGCCCTCTCATGTAACCGAGAGGAGCCAGACTTCTATCACTCTTTTACTCAGCCAGGATTTTACTGCAATGGGTGCCGAGATTAAAGTCATATGGCGGAAATTATATGAAACAAATTTTAGGTACATGATCAACATAATGTAATATGAAGTAATAAATATATGGTCTTAAATATAAATAAACAAGAGAAATAAATAGTACTAAAGATGTTTTATCTTTGATTAAATATGGGCAGAGGAGTAGCCCAAGTACATAATAATTATTTGGTGATCTCATCCTTATGAAAACATCGTTCAATCAATTGATCCCATGTTTCATTGTTCATTAAAGAAGGAGAGTCAGAGTGAGATGTTGTCGGACTCTCTTGTCCTTCATCATGAAAGGTTCCATATTGTGATGGTGCTGTATAAACATCTAATGTCTTTGCCCTTTCTAATGCTGCTTTGTATTCATCACAGTGTCTAGCTAATGTTTCTTCTCGCTCCATTCTTTGCTTTGCAGGGATTTCCATGCTATTATTATCATCCTTCTCACGCATCAGCTGCACTTGGCACAAACAATATGGCAAAGGTTGGCACTCTTGTTCATTAAATAAATAGCATGAAAGAGGGATCAAAATCCCAACAAATAATTAAGATACTTACTTCCAGAGCCTTTTGGGATTCTTTGTGTATCCAAATGATGGCGTGATCAGCTGTGGCATTGCATGAAAAGACTATATGCTCAAACCTTCCATCTACTGGCACTGCTGTCCTCACAACTGGGGAAAACCTTCCTATTCTGCATACCAAAGTTCTTTATGTCAACCCAAAACAAAGACCAATATAAACATCTTTTCCCTGTTGAATAAACAATAATAACGAACACATTTGTACTTCACTGCAGGTCATTTCAGAAAACAAAGTTATAATTATGCATTACCTGAAAGGTTTTCTGTCAACAATGTGATAAAGGCGACCGGGTGCATAGAGTCTCCTTGGATCTTTCAGCATCTCCTCTTCCGGTATACACGTATCCCGCATGCACCTTAAGCACAATAAGCATGGCAAACTGACAACACAACAAAATGACTTCATAAATACAAATATCTTACCATGAAAACATTACAATTAAACTCACAATCATTTCTGCTCACTATTTGACATCAACTAATCACATTCTCAGATTTAGTTATTGATTTATTTTTCTCACCACTTAACAAGAGAAACATACTATACACATTTGGAACTTGGGATGCTTCACAAACCACAACTTACAAATTGACAGCAAAGACTTTAGCATACTAGAATATACTATAGCCTCGTATAATTATAAAGAGCCTTAAGACATACCAGAAAATAGACTCGAATATATCTTCCAATGGAGTGGATGTCCTTGGCAAGAAGTCATCCTGATCAAGGAAAAGAGCAGTTAACTGTAAAGTACAAGATTCATTGTGAATAAAGTATAAGGAAAGTATGGTGATAAAAGTGTTTGCGATGCAGCTTAAGCTCAACAGCCACTTGGGAAAATTTTATATTGTCTTAAGCATGAATGTAGTAATTGTAGGCAATCTACTACTCACAAGAATATATCATTTACTATTCCATTATGTTTATTTAAAAGAACTTGACAAAAATGTCTGTCATGTGTTGAACACTGTAAGGCTAGTACAAATCCTCCACAAGTTGTTTCTCTCTACCACATGAAAGAGTTCATTCGTCTATCTCATTGACAATTACCGTTATGGATATGATGTTTTTAAAAATACAGACTTCTTAAGTATTGAAATAAAACATGAACAGAAAATGAATTATTCATCAAACAGAAATTTTTGCTTTAAAGGGTGATTGATGTTAAGGATTGTTGATATAAACAAAAAAGATTCTGATAATTCACCTGAAGCACAACAGAGTTGATGACATCTGCATATCTGACTGCCAAATTAAGCGACATGCACCTAGTGGGTGCAATAGCATAGCACCTGACCCTCTTCCTCTCAATATTTCCGAGTTTCTCTCTATTCTGAACCACCACCATGCTCAACATTGCTGCTACTCCTGATCCAAGGGAATGTCCAGCAAAAGTGAGAGTATAGTTAGGATGCTTCTCCACCAATTCCCTCAAAATTTCACATTCAGAATCCAAAACCCATGCAGCTGCTTTCAAAAGCCCATTGTGAACATACCCTCCATCGAACTTTCTCTTCCCCAAACTATTATCCAACAGAACCGCATAGTCACTCTCCCTCTTCAAATTGAGACCCCTAATAGCAAAAACTATATCAGCATGATCATGATCGAGATAGAGTAAGTATGGTGGGGCTCTCCCTTGTGTATCTTTGTATGTCCTTTTGATTATTAACCAATCAGTGTTGATTCCATATCCTCCAGGGGGTTCCCAATGCGGGTTTCGAATATCATCTTCATACACAGCTAGTATATAGCGACAAAAGCGAGGGACAGGCTCAAATTCTTCTGCATTGGCAATGCCCCAAGTCTCACTGTCATGGCTTCCAGAAAAAAGACATCTCTTCCATGCCCAACTAGCACAACCCAGACAGTACACACACTCAACAACAATAGGCACACCACACAACATTGACATCCTTCCTACTATCTAGGCATACTAAGTACTTATACAGAAATAAACATGAACTTTAATTGTGAAATACTTAAATGCTTCCACAGTACTTTATTTCTTCTACAATAAGTACAATATTGATATTTTACATGTTTTGGAATTAATAGTGATCACTGATCAAAAACCATTATTTTATATGGTAGATGTACAAAAAAATGTACTCCATGACATGGACGGCAAGACCAGATTTAAACTAAGATAGATACCAAAACCACATTGATCAACAAGGAAACTAGAGGTAACACTTATATGACACGAGTACAACGAAGTTAAGGAAAAAAGGAAAGATACCCACTACCAAATTTCAATGGTTATCTAAAAACCGAGAACACCAAAATAACAAAAAAAGAAACTTTGGTTGGATACAAAAGAGCTGATAGTGCCATAGGTTTTCATAGTCCGAAACAACCTCTAAGGAGCTTCTGATGTATGATGGTATATAAAGTTGGGCTTGCCTTTGAATAGAAGAGTTGTAAACTTATATAATAATATATAGTGCAGTGTTGAAATAAAGAAGAACGGAGGATAGAATTTACAATTTTTAATTTGTTTTGAATGTAGAGGTGGGTACACATGTAACTCTGGTTGTTTGGGTTTTTCCTTCCATATTGTTATGGTCCACAGTTTTGCGGGGAAGTAAATGTTGGGACATTATAATAAAAACACAACGGTTTATTGGATTGGGACATAGTTTTTGGAACATGCTTTTGGGACATGAGATATTCATTGTTAGGCTTTTATGTTCGAGAGACAGTGGTTTTGTGATTAAATAGTTGTTGATAATAGTGGCATTTATTGTTAGGAACTCTTAAGCTAAACTTGTGTATAACGTGATTGATGTTCAGAAAATAACCTTGATGTAATGAAATGTGATTTGAGATCACGTGAGTTGTCCCAGATCAAATTTTTTAACTTTGTTATTGTACAGTCATTTGGGCCATCATATTGAAAGTAGATCCATGGCCCAATTTTGGTGAAGCTGCTTCTATCATCTCATAAAAACCCTAACCTCTTTTCTTCCCACCTGTCTCAGGGTTCATCATAGCAGAGGTAAATCTCATCTTCCTTTTCTCTTGTTTTCTATTGAACTGTCCTATTAGTTCCTTCTTATTGCGTAAACCATGAAGAATTTCTGAACTGTGTTTTTTTTATGTGTCAGGGAAATGGCTCCTAAACAGCCAAGTACGGGTATTTTTGTTGGAATAAACAAGGGTCATGTTGTTACCAAAAGGGAATTGCCTCCACGCCCTTCAGATCGCAAGGGGGTAACTTTCTTTGTTTCAAATCCCTAATCATCTTATAATATATCACAATCTGATGTTAACATTCTTAGTACTCTTTTCTTGTTGGTACAAGTATAGTTTTTGTCCCTTTTAACAATATCATAATGCAGCTATCTTATATTTTAAATTTGTATTTCCAGATTTTTAGTTTTTGCCTTCCATTGTCTCACTAAATAATCAAGCAGCTATTTGAGTTTTACAACTCTCTTTTGCTTTTACTAGATGATTATGCATATAAATGTGTCTGACTTTACTATATCATTATGCATATAGCTTTATCGATATTCACATATCTTTATACATAATCAACATAGAAAAAGGGACATGTGTCACAACAGTGATATTTGATTGCTTTACAGTTGATACACATCCTTGCTGGTACCATAAACAACTTAGTGTGTCACTTTCTTGTGGTGTGGAGGAATTTGTAGTTTGTTTTTGTTGGAGGGTATATCTTTGCTTGATTGTTGTTGGAAAACACAGTTCAGACTATTCACCCAAGTTTTATCATGATGGATTGTTTTTGTAAGATGTATTGATATCTGATAATGAAAGATAATAATAACAGGAGGAAAACAGTGGAGGGGTAAACCATCCATCCACCATAGAACTAATAGAACTTGTATATCTGAAGCCATTATGATTCACTTACTTACTTTAATGTGGTCCTAAAAAATATGTTGATTCACAGAAAACAAGCAAGAGGGTGCACTTTGTCAAGAACCTTATTCGTGAGGTTGCTGGTTTTGCGCCTTATGAAAAGCGTATCACTGAGTTGCTCAAGGTTGGAAAGGATAAGAGAGCTCTGAAAGTGGCTAAGAGAAAGCTTGGAACCCACAAGCGTGCAAAGAGGAAGCGTGAGGAGATGTCCAATGTTCTCCGCAAGATCAGGTTGGTCCATAGTCTTTTCTCAATATTATGCATACCATAAATGATGTGTTAATTTGGTTTGCATGATTGAATATAGACTCAGTGGTGATTGTTGCTTCTGTTGCTTTCTTAAATATGTGCAGAGCTGGTGGAGGAGCCGGTGACAAGAAGAAGTAAACATTATTTGTAATTTGTTCTACTGTCATTGGACAAATCAATGTTTTGATGGATATGGTTCATGGTTTTGTTACAGTTCAAGTTTTTGCGTTTAGAAATGTTTTATCATTCTCGAACATGATTTGTGGAAGTTCTTCAGTTTATTGTGCTTTATTTTATACCAGAAACGCTAGTTAATTTCTTTTTCAAGCTAACATTGCATCTGCCTATTGTCCTCTGCTTATATATATGGCATTGTTATTGGTCTGTAATGAGTGGTGCGTGTGTTGAATGGTCTATTTGAAAAAAAGGTATACTCACATGTCATGGAAATGGAATGGTCTTTCCATGCATTCCAAAAACCTCATGTTTTCCACCCAAGTTAAGGTGTAACTAATGGAATTGAAACATCCGAAGAATATCAAGTTAGTCCCATTACACCCCCTAACCTTTTCATTCTATCATCTTCCATTCCATTATCTTCCAAAGCATGAAAGTGATATCAACTAATGTTGATCCAATGGTACTTCTTAAATTTGTGTATTGATGCTATATACAAACAACAGCATATGGCTGCGAACATGCTTATAAGTTCTACCAATTTGAAGGATTAATGCTTTATTTGGGTGCATGGTTGAGTTCTATATGATCGATTTCAAAATCAATAGTTCTTTTGTTGTTGACATCACTATTAAAATAAGCAACCATTTACTAATCATAGCTTAATCTAAAGAATAATAGAAAACTAAAATAGGTGAACTCGTAGTCTGTTAAATTCATTATTTTTTAAGAAATGCTTTGCACTTTTCGGTTGGTTAGCAAAGCCTTAACCAATCCATCAAACGGAAAAAATATCGCTGCTTAGAAGTTCCTTAAATTCTTTGTTAACATAATCACTAAGTGCAAAACTACAAGCACTATTCAATATCTGAATTCTGAAAGAACACATGTTCTGTTTTGGTTTTCTCAAGTAAACGTGAACATTTACTTAACCTCCAAGCATTGCCAAGTTCACCAAAATCACATTTGATAGGGCATTTGTGAACATTCGTATACTTTTGCAATAAACCAAATTTCCTTTCATCCAACATGCATATGCTCTGAACAATTAATTACAAATTTCATTGACAATATGGTAATACCAATTATTTAAGAGACATGGAAATCCTTTAATCTAATAGTCAGTTTCTTACAATTTCAGCAAATATGAATGAAAATCAATTTTCTCTCTATTATCCTAAGACCAAAAAGTACCTAAATAATTGAGTAGGAACTTGGCCTATATACAATCACTTCTTACTTCCCCTCTGCTTTCATGGGAACTTCCAATATTGGATATTAAATCATGCACCAAAACCCTGACTATGTTGCTTCCGGATGATGAAACATCCATGCACTCCTGCATGTCTGCATCACAGGCTATCAAAACCCATTCATTATCATCATCCAGGTACTTGATATCAAACGTACCCACCTCTAGTTTCAATCTTTTGGCAACTTCTTCTCTTAATTCCATAATGCTACAGTTCAAAGACACCCGGAACCTTATGATATATTGCTTATATGTCGCCTTAATTGTCACATTCTTGATTTCTTTCCTTTCTGCCGAAGGTGTTACTGCGTTATTAAGAGTATGCAAGCTTTGCTTTGGAGCCAAATCAGAACATGGCAGATTAGTCCCACACGCTTCTGGTACTAGATCCTGACATAAATCTCTCAAGTTTTCGGAACTACCAACATCCTCTATTAGCATTTCTCGAAATGGTTGTTGTTGAAGTTCGGCGGCTGGCGCAATGTTGGGAATAGGGTAATCACTTGAAAAGTTCAGTGTATTACTTGGCTGGAATGCCAACTCTGGCAATTCCCTTAGCGCCATGCCTTGCTCATTGCTTGATGCAAATAATATATCTTTAACAGGAGGACTTTCATTTGGGGGACTAAAATGACATGAACCATGTGAAGTAGGATTTGTGCTATCTTCACTTGAACTACTCTTAGTTACAGTCCTTTTTGGGTCACCTTTATCATTAATCACTTTCTCAAGACTCTGTATCCTTCCTAGCAATTGATCTTCTATCACAGTCTGTCTGTTTGTTTCTGATATTTTAAGAGCATCAAATTCATTTTGTTTCATTTGTGATTCTGATGGCCTGGTGCATAATATGGCTTGCTCGGTGAACTTGTTTGGAGTAAAAGTCTCAGGAAAGGAACCAACAGCATTTGGAAGTGGACCTGTGCTGAGAGAATTCAAGTCGAACGCTCCTTCAGCGTTGTGGACAGATTCAATAACATGCTTGAGCTTGGACAGGGTACGGTTGACCTTGTTGATCTTTCGGGATGGCCAACGGGATATCCCATGCTGCCTACATATGCGCTTCATTGTAGTAGGGCAAACTGTACAACAATAGCATATTTTAGAACAATATGTTTGAGCTACTACTTTCTTTCCCTTTCCCTTTGTTGAAGGAATTTGTATTAACAATATTTATAAAAAGATAGCAGTAAACTGTAGTGGATATACACAATGAATATATATAATACATTGTATGTTTTGTATTCATAATGTATTCGTTGATAATTATATGTTTTCACCTGGCAGCAGATTCATAGAGATGACATACAAAAGTATTGCTTATCACTATATTCCAGGAATAAGAACTTACCACCAAGGCTCTTTGCAGCATCTTTAAGACTCCCAGCGAAATATCGTTGCAGAACTTCAAGACTAATTGATTTCTCAGCTTTTCCACGTTTCCTCTCTGAAGGTTTCTTTACGGTTTTAGTCTCTAACAAGGACATGTGATCAATGCTTCCCCGTGCATTATCACCAAAATCCTCTCCGCAATTTATGTCATTACAGTACATCATTATTTGCTGTTCTGACGGATCTTCTGGAATTTCCTCCACTATATTTGGGGAGGAATAAGGTCTAAGAGGTGATTTAGTGGATCGATCAATTGGGATTGACTCAAGCTTGAAATGAACTCCTTCATTTGTTGCTTCTATAATTTCAATCGAACTATTCTCCTCCAGTTCAACACCAGCAGCAATCTTAAGACTCTGAAAATGTTGTTTCATTGTTCCCAATATGGACCCCAACAGTGTCTTTTGTTCATGAAAGTCAGTGATCTTAGGAGGCATAAAAAACTCTAACACATAATCATCATCTTCACTATGAGAGCTTCGTAAACAAATTGCAAAGCAACTTGTTAACCCAAACATGAGAGCGTAATGAACTAAGGGGTAATCAGTTTTGCAGAATCGGGTAATGTCACTGCAGAAGCACATGTTGTGGGATAAAAATGCCCTCCCAGAAACCCCTTGACCTTGTTGTAAGTGATGCTCAACACAGGCCTCACGGAAACCCCATAAATGAGGATCTATGATGTAGGATGCAACATCAGTTGTAGACATGCAAACTTGGCCCATGCAACTACCATCAAAACTAGAACAAACTTTCTTTAGACCACCACCATTGGCCAAAACAGTACGATGCTTACATGGAACCCATGTTTGGGCCAGAGGTAAATTATGAGTTTCACACACCGCTGTCAATATCTCCAAGATCTCTGCAAATGCATTCTGTCGGCCTTCATTACAAATCTGGTTTAACAAGCATTGCCAAGTTATATCTGTGAGAATAGAGGGGTAAGATATACAACAACAGCAATATCCAGCCTTCATAAAATACATCGAATTGGGACGCATCATGTATGATAGTTAAAATTACCTGAATGTATGGATGGTCCAGAATTTCCGAACTCCTCAAATTTACTGCCTGCAAAGAAACTGACAACAGGTGAGTGAAGAAAAAGTCTAAAAGTGTATGATTATATAAAAGTTCTAACATGCTAGTAATATCATTTAAATAATCTCATGGGGATTACGTTTATAAACATTAATCTTGATATTTTATAACTTGGAATCATCACATGGTACTCACCAAACATGAGTAAAGCATAAAACTAGGTATAAATAGCAAAGTTGAAAGAAACCCAACCTCTAGGGATTTGCAGATTTTATCAACCTCAGGAGCATAGTTAATCTTTTGTGAAGTCATTATCAACTCAAGTACACCAACACATGAATGCAATGAAGGTTCAAACACAGGCAAAGCCAAGGTTCCACGAACATTGTAATGTCGAGCATGATCACGGCGTGGATATTCTTTACTAGAATAATACTGAACATCAGGAGACCATTCTGGTAATTTCTTCTGAAAAACTCGACCAGGAAGTCCCTGGTTTCCATCATTCTCCCCATCCACGGAAAACATGTACATCAAGGAGATCGTTCTATACTGATTGAGTCCATTACTATGTGGATCAAGAACAAAGGGCTGACCAGAAGTTTTAAGCACATAACAATTGCCATTCCTCACAGGTGCCCAAACCTGAACCAGAACATTCTGTTCAGTCGACTGTTTGAAGTAGCGAAGTGCTTGTGTCATCTTTTCCTTGATTACATAATACCAGTCCACATTTTCTAATGGTGACAAAGCCAAAAGGGGTGGCAAAAGTTTGTTGCTGTCATCATTCTCCTCTGGCTTTTCAGCAATTGAATTTGAATCACCTGAAAGAGAAAAAGTAAAAACATACAAGTTTAGTTCAGCACTGGATGGCATTGGAGTACTCTACGAAAGCTCTGAAGTTGTTGTGCTACCAATACCTTTGAGTTCAAATTATGATATATCTAGAACTTGCAAAGCTTATAAATACTTCAACAATCACTAAAAAAATTGGATCCACTTGCAACAGGTAAAATCCCAAGAAAGCAAACAAATTCTGGCTTACAAATATTATCTTGTTAGAACACCACTAGAAGGAGTACAAACATGCGATTTAAAGTCATGAACTTATATACCAAACTAACTCTCCATAACCTCCAAGTTAGAAATATGTTAAAGAAAATTCAGTAAATATAAAGAATTTATTGCAAAAGTCAATTACAAACAATATAACATTTTCAAATCATGAGGAAGCAACTTTATTTTGAATCTATTGAAGTTAAAGTAGCTAGGTAATAAAGAAAGTCCAAAAGATTGATGAAAAATAATAAAAGAATAAAAAAATGGAAGGAAGGAAAACATACAAGAGATCTTGTAGCAATGAGAGAAGGGTGAAGGGCTATCATCTTCCATATCAGAAAAAACCCATAGAGGAGAGGAAGTGGAGAACATAAAAGGTGACGTGACAATGGGGTTGGACATGTTTTGTAAAGGCCATGAATTTTCCATTTCCAGATCAAAATCCATAGGGTACCCTCCTTCCTTTGACTTGGAAGCAAAGTATGAATTTTCTTCCTCAGGTTCTGTCATTTTCTCAGGGAAAATTTGTGGATTCAGAGTGCTGAGAGATAAGGATTGAAAGTTGGAGAAAAAAAATGGATGGTGGTTATAATATTATGTAAGATTGAAGAATGGTTTAAGATTATGTATTATTACATGTGGAAAAAAAAATTACAGTGGCTCTAACACTTGCAAGTTGCGACAAAGGGGTGTTAAAATGTTCAATTTTTTTATTCTATGCGATATTATTAAGATTGGATACATCTTTCTCTATTTGACTTCATTTACAATTATGGACACAAGACTATGATATTATGAAAATAACAGGGACTGGAAAGAGTACACTGAAGCCCTCAATAGTACATACTCTACAACAAGGGAAATAATTGCTGAATCTGAAAATGGATGCATTGCATCACTGTTTGTACGTATACGACAAGGAGAACAAATATATAAGTCAGTGGAGTTTCCTTAACTAATTGTTTAGCTAACTTAATCCCACAGAAAGCAACAATTATTATACTTAATCTCTTGTGGGTTCTAAGATTTGTACAATTATCTCTGGACCCTTGCTCACGTGGTCAAATAAATACTAAGTCACTGTAAGTTACCCACTTGTGACTACATAGTGAGTACTCTCTAACTTACCATTTTACTTATCACTAAAATAGTGACATTAGATGTGTGATTCGAGCAACAAAACCATATACCATACTATATAAAATACGGTGCACGAAGGTCAATGGGCCACTGAGTCACTCAAACAAAGCATCCAAATGATGTCACTATATGTTTGATGAAGGATTATTATTTTATGTTTTACATATTCGAAGGGTGAAAAAATAAAGAAAGAAAACAGACAAGGAGATGATTAAGATTTATAATTATTTTAAGATACTATGAAGGAACAAACGCATCTGAAAACTCAATCTGGCAAGCGAAAAAGATATTGTCGTAATAGAAAGTGTATGGTTGTATCATTGTGTACTAAGGTAATAAATCAATACCCAACAATCTTTAGTTAACTTACCTATCTAAACTAATTTTTGAAGTACTGTTAAACCCATTAAATTATTATCTGAGAAACACAGTCTCGACTTTCCCCTTTCCAAAAGGAGTTCGTGTAAGTTTCTGTTTTAAATTGTGGTATGGTAACACTTCCACAACATGAACATTTAGTGTAAATTTTGTTGGTTAGTCTCATGAACAAAGATTCTCAGTTAATATACAACTTTTTTGTTTGCCTATAAAAGCATAGGTTGGAGGCGCTTGAACAACAAGAATACAAGATAATGGACTAAATTTCAACTTGGCTATCCTTATTGTTGAGATTTGGCATGCCTCCTTCCCACAACTCCAATAACTCCTTTTTTATCCAAGAGACCACAATTACAGGTCCCAGAGTAGAAGGTACCTGCATTTACCAAAAAAAGGGAACATTGTTAAAGGCATAATGACACCTGAACATGAAGCTCACTGTACAAGGCCAAGAGTATTTTCAAATTTACACTATACTAAGATTTCCATTAAAATCATCTTATCCCAGAACATCAGAACTTTGTAATTGTGATCTTTTAACAATTCAGAGTGTTGCCATAACACGTAAGGTCATTGGATTGCCACAGATTTCAACAGACTAATTACATATTCCAAAGGGATCAGTGCACAAACGCAATATACCCCGTATTTATCCAATAGTCTCTCGCTAATAAAAACTACTCAACAATTTCAATTTACTGTTCCAATGCAAATCTGACAAACACCAATCAGACCTACCATATCTTTTACTATAAGTGCACCTAGTAAGAATAGAAAACCCAAGTTCTGACTTATTTAGCACAATAAAATCATATGCTAAGCCAAAGTCAGTATGAATTGATAAACAGCATTCTGCAAGATAGCAGTATACTGAAAATTTAGAGCGGAAAGAGAAATTAGTCAAATAACAGTTAAGAGTTATGTGATAATCAATCAATTTGACTACTTTCATATATATATATAAGAAGAGCAGTATGAACAAAGTTTCTGGAATGTGAGTAATAAAGATTGTGTAGTCAAGCTGGTAATAACACTAGTGGGATGGAGAACACATAAGTACCAGATAAAGAAGTGCAGGCTGAGGTGAGTGAGTCAAGACACCAGCTGCCAAAGCAATTACCAGGCCGATGGCATACCCAGGTAGTGCATACCGTATGTATTTATGCCCCTTTGATGAGTGTAATTCAAGGAGATTTATTGTATCTCTGCTCTTTCGATAATCAAAGCAGAGGATTAAAGCCAGGAGCATGCTTGGGATAGCCTATACAAAGAAATTTTGAAGAAACAAGATTAAAACAATTATTCATATATTAAAAACATGGTAAATGATATGATGTATACACACCATGCACTGAAGAACCTTAAAACTTTGATTATAATACGTCCAATAATGATTGCATAACATACACAGCATCAAGAAGAATTAAGCCTTCCATAGTTCCAAATTCCAATTATTCTACATGCAGTAAATCCAATGCGAGATACTACTTTCTTGTGATAGCAACTAAATAAAAGGAGAATCTAAAATATAGAAACAGTTGAGGATATTTAGTAATAAAGATCAGAGAATAGGAATATCATACCATGTCCCCTAAACCAAGCATCATGAATTCTGCCGCATTCTCTCCAGGAACACCACCACCCAGCAAATTTCTCGGAAAAACAATCTTCACAGGCAACTCCAATTTCTTTGTTATATGTTGCAACCCGGGAAGACTTAAACTATTAGCAACAGTGTGCACAGGATTTGAAGCCAGTTGTGTTGCCACTGATACCATGACATTTGCCCCAAAAAATCTTTCAGAGAAGAAAACCCAGAAAATGTCATATACAAATAGACAGAGAAGGAGCATTGTACAAATCTTGATATTTGGAAGACGCACATGGCTTACAAATGTGATGCATATAGATATGCCTAGTAAATTGTTCAGTATCCAATGACCAGAAACAAGCCAAGCAGCAACTGTGACAATGCATGCTAACAATAGCATTCCTTGCATTCGGGTGAAAGGTTTTGAGCAACAACATGAAACATAAGGATCAGCTAGCCCAAATTGTGACTTCAAATAAGCAACATAAGGAGAGAAGCAGAAGAAAAGAGATGATACAGAAGCAACAACAATGAATGACGTGAGAACCTGTGAGACAGATGAGAACAGGTAGAACATCAAAAGCAAACTAAAAGAGCTCATAACTGGGATCATTAATGCTTGAGACCTATCCAAAGTAATGGATGCTTCCAATAAGTCACTATCATGTCCCATTTCTTTCCCAAAATTTAGAGCGCGAAAGGCAGATCCAAATGTCACAGCTACAGCGGTAGTGATAAGTGTGACAGGCGCAGGTTCCAGCAAATATAAAAGTTTCCAAAGGGGCTCCATCTTACACAAACATTCAAACCTAACACCTAAGACTTTGCAGCCACAGTTGCACAGTATTTTTCAGGAATATATAAATATGGAGAGAAAACCGTGCAATCTGCATTCATCAAAGGAAGTTTGTAAGCACGCGTAAGTAAATTTAATTGAAAACAAGAAAAAATTAACCCTTCAGAATCATGCAGTTCTATTTTATTTCCTACCCAAAATATAACATTTCTTTCTGTGAATTATTATTTTCTTCAGAAAAAAATGACATTATTGTTCGTTTAACATAAATCGATGCTCTACAATTTCCTTCTACAAAATAACTAAGGCGAGCAAAATATAACCCTAAAATTCCAATAATCCCATAGTTTTCTCTGTCCCGATTATACCAACTAATTTAATAAATGGCGCGTATAAACACACACCCAAAGCACAAAAGTTGAAAATTTTGAATCATCAATCCATGAATACAACTTTTTTTTGACCAAAATTGGATTAAAGCGAGAAAAGTGAAAATAGGGTATTGGGGGAATGAGCGATGAAGAAGGACTAACCTTGGAATTCTGGCAAAGCTAGAGGGAGATTCTCTGGTTTGCTTTCTCTGCGCTCTAATGTCTCATTGTCTCTACGAGCGAAAAGTACAAAACCAAGTGAAGTGAATGTCAATCTATCTTTATTTCCATTTCCACCCAAATATTTTACCTGTTTTTTCCCTTTTAATTTTATAACAAATATTTGATTCTAAATATACCTTTTTAGGCACTATTTTCTTTAAATATTGATTTTCTTCACTGTTTTAAAATTTAGTTTTTGAGTCCTTTTATTTGCAAAACCTTAACAAAATGCTCCTTTCATCACTATGTTCCTAAAGTCATTAAGGTATCTATAATGCCCAGGTTTCTAATAGGTTGCCCATCACTTAATAATGTTATGTCAACATTAAATAAATGATTTATATTCATTGATGTTAACTAACATGGTCAACATGACTCGATGTTTTCATTTCCGTATCTTACCATTATTGAACTTATTTATGAGGATAAGAGTGTATGTTCTCCTATTATTTACAAATTTATCTTTTATTTTGTGTTTCATACAATAAGACCAACATCTTGTTGATAATAGTAAAATAGAATGTAATAAGTTTATGATAAATTATATTGATGAAATTGACTAATTATGTGGTGGATACCATCTTTTTAATGTAACATTATTTAGACTTGTGTGAAGACATATGTATTTAAAGACACCCAATAAAATTTTGACAATACATTAAAAATTTAATCATAAATAATAGTAATAAAAAATATAAATACACTTGTGTCCCAATGTGACATGTTATATGTTTCTTCACTCTAATTTTTCTCTATTATCAAACAAAGATTATTGTTTGACCAATGAATTTGCTTGACCACTTAGATAGTTAGAGTGGTTGTCTTAAAAAAAACTTCATCCCATAAGTACGTTTTCATCAATGTGTCTCTTGGAAATATTTTGATTCCCATTATTTAGTATCTAGATTCATATTAAGGAGTATTATTGGATTTTATATACACTAGGTTGATGTTTCTCATTAATAGAATAGATATACATTCCTTGAATAAATAATTAATATTAAATTTTGTATACATATAATTATAAAATGATTGAAACTAAGTTTAATATGTAACTAATAAAATAAGATGGATGGATTGATGATTGAGGGGGGTGTAAGTGTGATGTTACATATATGGTATAGGATATATTTGTATATAATTATAAGGTAAGGTGGTTGAATAACATTGAGCTTGAAGATTAAAAGAAGAAGTTGACAGCTTGATATTACATGGTGGGTCCCATCCACACTCCCACTTGTTGTCTTTTTATACGACAACGTTATCTCTCTCTCTTTCACTCCACTTCCATACCATTTTCCTTTCCTTCTCCATTTCACATTATAACACAGACAAAACTTTCTTACAATCTTTTGTTTCATTACGTTCACCATTTGCTTTCCTTTCTCCTTTATAGATTACGTGCTATATCATAACACCACATATACGGATTACCTTTTTCCCTTTCTTTTATATATATATATATATATCTTTTAATTATTGTGAGAGAAATTAAGGATCATGAAGAGTGTTGTAGTTATTGTACTACTGTATGTGGTGATGGTGGTGCCATGGCGCGTTTGCTGCCAACAAAAGGGGCTTCATGTGAACATGACACTTATTCAGAATGCTCATGCTACCACTGCTCGTGAGCTATATAAATTTGTTTTTATTTATCATTTAATCATAATATTTATTATTAAATAATTTGAAATTGTACCAGTGTGTTTGGATGGGAGTTTACCCGCGTATCATTTACACAGAGGATATGGAGCTGGACAGAATAATTGGCTTCTACAATTCGAGGTACATCACCTTTTTTCCCTCTCTATCTTTTTCTCTCTTCTTTTTTCTAAATACAAAAGGAGTGATGATTGATTGCTTGTTTTAGAAAAAGAGTAATTTTGTGTCATGTGCTTTGAGTTCTGCGCGCGCACTGTTTTCTGTCTGCAATCTATTGTTTCACCTCTTTCCTCCGCCGACCACGAATCTATTTCTGCTTACGTGTTAGTGGGACTTCACTTCATTAATGGAAAGACAAATTATTAGTTTTACACTTATTTTCAATGGCAAGAATTCAATATTATTAATTTTAAAGGATAGAAATGTCATATTATATTATATTTTCATCTTATTTTCTTGGTACTTGCCTCTACATTAACGGTGAGGATCCTAACCCACTCTTTCTCTATTGGTAATCCAATTTTTAGGATTAAAAACAACAGTGTTTGTCGGAGAAAACTACTGTAAAAAATATCACATATCAAGGCAGTGGCATAAATCACTTTTTCATCAAACTTTATTTTCCTTCATAAGTTGAAGGCACACAAAAGAATAAAATCATTCTGTTTTACTTTAAGTGTCATTTTATGATGTCATATCTAAATTAAGATAATCATTAAAAGTCTTAGTTATCATATAAACTAATATATTATATCCTTTTTAATTCTTAAATAATGCATTAGGGACATTCGTTAGTGCTATATTAACAAATTTACTCATTTATCAACACCAAGAGCTAAATTTTAAAAAAATATTAAAAATCAGGCTTGTATTAAATTATTTAAATTGCACTCAGTGTGTGTTTATAAATTTCTCTAGTCTAAACCTCCAATAAAAGCACAATACACCAAAACCCATGGCAACAAGAGAAAGACGCCTAATTAAGAAGCTACCCATAACATTATAGAAAATGGTGCATCTTGGAGGGAGATGTCTCACCAACCATGTGCATCATTTGGAACCTTTTTTACCATTTTTTTGGCCGGCTAGCATTTTTTCTATTTCACCTTATTATATCCCCTTTTAATACATTTAATATAATCTACTGAACATTTATTTATTCCCTTCAAAATTAAACTAAAATCCATGAGGTTTTATTATTACTTGTAGTTCATAAGTTGTAAAAGTTAAAAGAAAAATGATAAATACTTCGAACAAATGAGTTTACATTTTTTCTACCTAGATATGAAGGTGATATTTTTATGTCAGTATAAATATTTATTGACTAATTTAGTAGGATGACATATTAAAAATGAATGATGAATGAAACATTGGAATAAGCATGGCACTAACTGAAGAACCGATGTTTGCTATAATAATTGTCTATTTCTTTTTGTCTAAGACCCCTATTTTTATGGATCATGAAAATGTGTGTTTAGGCAACAATGATTTGGAGTGATTGATCTAAAACATTTTTAATGTACGTAAAAGATCCTCCAATATAATATTATGTAATTTTTAAAAGAAGTTATTATAAGCAGTGTAGCGTGGAATTAAAGGTAGAAAGCAATGTAGACCTAAAAGTGTGACGTTAGAGAATAAAATTTGTTCCCCAACTTTGAATCCAAGCAAAGGTATTTGAAATGATGAAATGAAAAGACATAGGTATTGTTAGTTGGTTAGGTTGGTGGATGGAAAGTCGTAATTAAAGGAACTCTTTGGGTCTGCATTCCTAAACCAATAATCATCATAACTAATTATCAATGATACATACAGGGAGGTGGGTGGTGCAATGACTTGGCTTCATGCTTGGATAGAGCCCAAAGTCGCAGGGGTTCAACACGTTACATGACCAAGTGGGAGGCCTTTAATGGCATTTTGACCAATGATTCTTCCCTTAATCCAGGTCTTTTTTTCCTTCTCTTCTTATTGCTATTCATGCCTCTAATACCATTATATTCCTAACAACAGGACAAGTTCGGAGTGTTTATCATCCCATTTTAATTACTCACTTACCCTATTTTACAATCATTCAACATTTAATCACCTACAATGAAAAATAACGTATTTTTACTCATACATTCACATTTCATTTTTACTCTTACAATTATCAACGTTATTTTCACTTTCAAGAGGAACAGTTTGGCCGGAAGAATAAGGACCAAAGTCACAAACAATATAAGAACCGAAAAAAAAACTAAAGTCACAACTAAATTGGGAAGAGGTGGAGTAGTTAAGTTTTTATATAAAAATTAAATACATTATTTTTAAATGGAGAAAATTAATAAGTGCCTTAAGAAGTTTAAAGATAAGAGAAATATGTTACACAAGTGTTAGATTTATTAATTTTTAAAATTTAGTTTTTTTCTTGAGAAATATTAATTTAACATGATAATGTCTTTATATCTCAAACGAATCACATTTTATTCGATAATATTAAAAAAATATTTTATATCTTTATGATTTTTTTTAGTTAGATATAAATTTTAGATTTAGTAACTCAGTGAAATACGAAAAGTGATACAGAAGGGAGACCTAGTTAACTCCACTCTCACCATGCACTTTTTGCAGTCACTAGTCCTTGCAACATACAGCTGTCCCCTTTTATTTTAGAATCTATGGTACCCTCACAAACAGTGCAATCCAATATTAGAATGCATCTTCCCCAGATTCCCTTCACGTGCTCTTTCTGCTCATCTAAATTAAGAAATTTTGAAGTAAGAAATAATTTTCAAATGCCATAAATAAGATTTTTAAATTCTAAATTTGAGATTATTTTTGGGATAAAAAGTCATCACTCAAGGTGGATTAATCTTCTTAAATTTGTGCTATTGTTTGTATCGGTGTTGTAGACTTTTACAACTGGAACCGTGTGAAGCTGAGATATTGTGATGGAGCTTCATTCACTGGAGACGCTGTGTTCAATAACAAGGTAATTTTCACAATGTTTCTCCTCAAAATAATAAGATAAAGGCTCACATTTTTTTATGGGGTAGAGAAGGGGAAATTATATAGATGGGGTTTGAATAAGGCTCACATTTATGTCTCTAAGCCCTAAACAAATGATGACATTCTAACCATGGATAATGTGAATTAGTGATATTATAGTGTATGTTCTTGCTTACCGGATGAATCGAGTTTACTGAATAAAATAATACTTTTTGTTTTTTATATGAACATTAGACAACAACGCTTTATTTCAAAGGGCAAAAGATTTGGGAAGCTATTATCCAAGACCTTCTACCAAAAGGTTTGGGAAAGGCACACAAGGTATATATACTACACCTCTTTGAAATTTTATTTCATTTCTCAGAACTGAAGACATATAGCTTGCAGTTCAAGTCAACTGGTTAAATTATGTGATGTGATGTGTAATAAATATAGAATAACTATTGTTTCTTGTGTAGGCTTTGCTTTCAGGTTGTTCTGCTGGAGGTTTAGCAACTTTTCACCATTGTGACAACTTCGCCAAGTATTTGCCAAGTAATGCAAGTGTTAAATGCTTAAGTGATGCAGGTTTTTTTCTTGATGGGTATGTTTTCTATATCTTGAGTGTTCAACCCAATCTTCAGCTGTATTTTTTCAAAATTTAAATTTAAATGTGAAGCATTTCCCCTTCTTCAACTTTTGCAGGAGAGATATAAGTTTGAACCACACTATGCGATACTTCGTCAGAAGTCTTGTTGAATTTCAGGTGAGCTTCAATAATTGTGCCATTTTTATGTCAACTTTTGTTCTGAAAAAATGTTTTCATTAATCACTTGACAACAGTTTATGTGCTTCCTGAAGAGAACTGAAAAAAAGCTCTAGGACATTTGGACGCGGTTTACGTACTATCATATTTTCTTCTAAATTAAGAGTTCAGTAAAGATATAGGAAAACACATTTTATTCTGTACATTCAATTTTCGAATTGTATTCAGAAAGAAAAAGTGCATATCAGCTTGCATGACAAAGTCTTGTGCAACAGGGGGTAGAACAGAACCTAAACAGAAATTGCACGAGTACACTGTTCTTTCCAGATCTGGTATGTTTTCCTATGCACTTGAATCATTAGCTCTGGAATATTATACAAGATTTTGACGTTTGTCATGTATCCATTCAGTGCTTCTTTCCACAATATGCCTTGAGATACATATCAACACCATTTTTTATCTTGAATTCCGCCTATGATGTATACCAAGTAATAATTTCTGCCATTTTTTGTTCCTACATTTTACATTATCTTAACTCATATAATTGGCTGATCATGTGAAGAATTAAATTTGTAATTTCGACAGTTCCGTCATATATTGGTGCCACCTTCTGCTGATATGCAAGGACATTGGAACCACTGCAAGTTGGACCCAGCGGCATGCACACCAGACCAAATTAATATATTGCAAGGTTCCTCTTTCAATTTTTCTGCCATCAACTTAGTATTTTTCGGAATAGCTTTTGCACATTCAATCTTATAAGAAGTTTCATTAGTGTTTGTAATCATGTTATTATTTTGTCATAGAACTGTGTAGCTTATTTCATATATGCTTAAAAAGCATCCTTCTTGTTGTTTAAGATTAAACTAATTTTCCTCACTCACATGCACTCTATTCAGGTTTTAGGCACTACATGCTTGCAACTTTGCGTCCATTCTACATATATTCAGGAAGAGGGGGGATGTTCATAAATTCATGCTTTGCTCATTGCCAAAGTGAGTCACAAGATACTTGGTTTGCAGATGATTCTCCAAGAGTAAACAACAAGGTACGGGTCTTTACTCTTTGACAGCGAGAGATCATGATGAACCTGTTGTAGTATGTGAAAATTTAACTAATTTTTTGAAGTGCTACGTAGTATCTATTTTCTGGTGACCAAGGAAAAGGATTTTGAATTATATATCAGTCTAGTTCTCTAAGATATTTGTACTATGTGTCAAAGTTGTAGTGTTATATTATCTGATGTTCCATCCACCCTTCAACCAAAATTAGAGGTTTAAACTTAAAATGAAGTGATCTATGAAGGTTCAGCATAGTTAACTTTCTCAGTCAGCCACAGTAGTGTTAAACCATTCTATTTCTTACAGACTATTGCAGAAGCGGTTGGTGATTGGTATTTTAGTAGAAACAGAAGCAAGGAAATAGACTGTGCATATCCATGTGATACCACCTGTCATAATAATATACCACAATCTCAGGTAATGTCTTCCTATAAGATGTATACTATCTTGTAAATCATGGTGATTTTAAGTCCTTTGATCTGACTAAATTGGAAATCTTGCAGGTCACATAGAAGATTAAACTGTATTTGTTTTTCCAACAAGCTTCTCTGACTCTCGAAGAAAAGGATTGAAGGATTGTTTGGTACAAAGCTATACAAGTGAAAAGTGAATGCTAGGAAGATAAATAGAAAATTCTTTGATAAGAAGTAGAAAGTATGATAAAAGGAAAGGAAGCAAAAGATAAAAATGTGTCTGAGTGATTATATTTCATGCATTACTATTATTCTTTTAATCAATAAAAATGGTTTCGATTCTTCTTCTTATGTTTAAAATCTGTGATTACCTTAAGCATCATGTTTTAAACAGTGATACATGTCAGCCACAGCTGCACACTATAAATACATGCACTTCCTAGTAAACAATACGGTCTAAACAGATGTAATTCATGGAGAACATTTTTCTATGATGTTATGGCTGAATAGAAGACATGGCTAGTTTTTCTATTGTTTTGTGGCATTCTTCTATGGGTTGCTGCAAAAAACTGACAGTACAACCATAGCTTGTAGTCTATTCCACATAACGAAACATACATTCTAACTTTGGTAGGAGTATACAACAGGAAGGAAAACATGTCAAGGGAAAAGAGAAGAGAAAAAAGGAGTAATTTAAAATTTGATTTAAACTTTTAACATAAAAAATATGAATAAGATCTAGTTCTATCCTGACAAGCTTATATGAAATCATGGCTTATCTCCTCCCAATCTATTCCATCCAAACATATCCCAAATTGGATAAACAGAATTTATTGCACTCTAACATAAAAATGATTCAACATAGTAGAAATATAAATAGTATTGGATAAATGAAGATGATAGACATGATAAAATTAATAATAAATGAATTAGAAAGAAAATTGAAATAGCTCATCATGGGTGACAAAAGTTATTAGAACCTCATACTGTCATACATAAATAGTAAATCAAATAATGTTGAGATGAAAGTATTAAGATTTAAGAAACACACATATACATATGAATGTTTTCTCATTAAAAAAACAATAAAAAAAACAATAAAAAAAACATGCAATAAACATGAAACCACGTCACTCACGCCTCAATGAAACCATATCCCATGAAAAATGAGTTGTTGAACATCCTAGTTGTTTTGCGATGTGCACCATGCCGCAGTACCGTGTACCACCCCACCCCACCCATTGAGCTGAAATTACGAAAAACATCTTTCCGTTCCATTCCGTTCGAAGTTATGCATAGCCAGCACACACTTTTACTCACTAGTTTCTCAACAACATTCTTCCCTCTCTCTCATCGTCACCATCACACTTTTACACGAAGGAGATTGACTCAAACTCCCTCTTCTTCTTCCATCAAGTCAATGTCTTTTCCTTCCTCCAACTCTCTCTCTACTAATAATGACGATAACAACAACAACACCAACAACAACAACAACAGTGCTTTTCTGAAACTGAACCACTCCACATTCTTGGCTTCCCTCATGCCCAAGACAGAGATTGGTGTTGACCCTTTTCTCCATTCTCATCCTCACTACGATGGCCGCGGTTCTCTCATCGCTATTTTCGGTATAAAGTTCTTCACTTTACCCTATTTACCTTGTTGGGTTGCTTCCATTTTTACAACGGATAACATCATCGTGCCAAAGGACTCTGTCATTCGTGAAAATAGTTAGATATTTAATATTTTGCAATTTAAATTTTATATATTTTTTACTATTCACAATCCTTTGACTGTTAATGTGACCGTGTTATCCTTTTTTTGTGTGTTGAAGGAGACTTAAAGGTTCGCTTCTTTAGCTGCATAGATATATAGTTATTGTTGGATGCTGGAATATTCACTTGGTTTAAATATTAAATTATATTTTACTTTTGTTATTGAATATTGATCTCAGACTTGTTGACTTGCTTTCAAAGTCATCAAATTTGTTGATCTCTTTCCTTCAGTTTGGATGGGTTGGGATTTGTGATTTCATTGGTGCTACATTTCTAAAAGATGGTTGCGGTGAGAGCAGATTAAAGTTATATGCAAAAACCCATAAAGAGAAAAGACATACTTGTAATTTTTTTGGATGTCATAAATGTAAAATATTAGTTCTTGAGTGAAAGTATTCTCAATCAACCCAGACTTTAGTGGCCTATTTTGAATTTTGAACTTTTATTTGTAGTTGAGTTTTCATGTTAATTCTCTTAATAGCGCGATTAGTTTGCTTTGCTCAAATAAAACTCATGAATTGAGTTTCTTAAACATGATGTCTGGGGTTCAATCCTTATACTGTGTAACTGTGTATGGAAAAGTCTTTGTTGGTATAGGTAAAACCAATTTTGGGTATTATTTGAAAAAACTTGTTTGGGTGTGAATTAACTGTTAGAAAGTAATACAGTATCTCCCTTTCAAGGACACAGTTGGCTATAGATGCTAACACATGGATGAGTACAACAACCACAATGAAGTCGACTAAAATCTATTTTGCTTGTATTCTTGTATGTGTTATTTTCAGATTCTGGTGTAGACCCGGCTGCTGCTGGATTACAGGTTACCTCTGATGGGAAACCAAAAATTCTTGATATCCTTGATTGGTAAGTACTAACTACTTGATGTTGAATTTTTATTTGATACACATGTTAATGCTCACTGGTTTACCAATAAAATATGAATGCCTGCTGTCCTTCTTCAGCACTGGGAGTGGAGATATTGATACCTCAAAGGTGGTGAAGGCTGATGCTGAGGGTTGTATTTCAGGTGTTTCAGGTTAGTGCTACAGAATAAATCGTGATCAGACATTCTTCAATATATCGTAGTAATTGCAAGTGCAAGTAACTTATGAGATATCCGAACAAGAAAACTTCAGACCTCTACGTGCACAGTTTGTGTCGTCTGGAAGCTGCTTATATCAATCTTAAATTCCTATCTGAATGGTTCAGTGAAGTAACAATTGTGAGCTTTTCACACCTCTCATTTTAGAATTGGAAAATAATGGCTATAATAAACATTAAGTAGTTACATGGAATAGGAAAATCTGAATTTAATTAGTACCCCTGATTCAATGTGCAGTGAATACTTGCTAGTATCTGAATGTAGTAACAACTTATGAGTTTAAGTTTTGCTACTTAAACTATTAATCCTTATTTATTTCTTCACGCTATTCGATATAGTTAAGAATGAAGTATTTATTTCTTTTCCCTTCTAACCTCCTCCCTTTCTCAGAGTATTTGCCTGCAAAAGCATGTGCTCCCTTAGCATGGAAATATCTATAACCTCTCCTAATTCTTCTTTCCTGTTATTTCTCTCTCTTCCTTCTTCGTAGTTGAAGAATAAGAACCCACCAAAGTATTAAGCTCTTGTCTGTGGCTCTGTGCTTAAGTTTCATGCAAAATTTGTACAGGGGCATCTTTGGTTATCAATACTTCGTGGAAAAATCCTTCTGGTGAATGGCATGTGGGTTATAAACTTGTTTATGAGCTTTTTACAAAAAAATTGGTTTCTCGTCTGAAGGTAGCATTTTACTTTATTGAAGTATAATTTATAGTTGTTCTGTTGTCTCTACAATTTTGGCTAATAGATCCATTTTCCTTTTTTTCTCCTGAATTTTTCATGGGCAGAGAGAAAGAAAGAAAAAGTGGGATGAGAAAAACCAGCAGGAAGTTGCTAAGGCTGTAAAACAACTTGATGGTTTTGATCAGGTTAATTGAAGAATTTGTCTGATTCCTCTCATATATTCTAGAACTTCAATGCACATATGGTATACTTGTAACAGTTCAACATTTATTAGTAGTCACTAGCCATCACATTCACATATTGCAGAGGCAAGCTGGTGCATGTATTGTGTTAATTTTTTTTGCTAAGATGTGTATCTTATTTTCTTACTATTTTCTCTCTTGCATCTCCTTTTAATTTGCATGGAGAACTTTAATACTGTCTTTGGAAAAACAATGGAAGGTTCTTCCCTTCTTTTGGTGACAAATGTACCTCTTCTTTCATATTTCAGCATGCTATGATTGTTCTAGTTTCTCTCTGGAAATATTCAAAAGACATAATGTGCTTGTTTGCTTTCCATTATATTTACTATTCCATATAACTCAAAAGTATACACGTTTTCTAGCTACATGTCAAGGTTGAGGAAGCAAAACTTAAAAAGGCTCGTAAAGATCTCCAGAATAGGCTTGATCTCCTGAGAAAGCAATCTGAGGTGAGTGCTGATAATTTACATTACTTTTTTTTTTTTTGCTCTTTGGGCATTGCTGTTGCCTTCACCTCTCTCTAAAATGGCTTATACTTGTGGTGTGCTTGTTTACTTGCCCCAAATTTTGCTTATCATCCAGCCAATTGAATTTTCTTATTCTGAAAAGGCAATGCTATTTTATGTTTCAGAGCTATAATGATAAAGGGCCTGTCATAGATGCCGTTGTCTGGTATGATGGAGAGGTCTGGAGGGCTGCTCTTGACACACAGAGTCTTGAGGATGATCCAGACAGTGGGAAGCTTGCTAACTTTGTACCCTTAACTAACTATAGGTACATTTGGTTGCTGGTGCTATTATGTAGACTAAATTTTATCCATCTAATCACTTTCGTGCAGAAAAGTCTAGTGAAATTAGAAGATACTCATTTTGTAAAATGGATTTTTTAGTTAAAAGTCCTCGTTTTGCCATACACTAAAATATTAATCAATCTCAGTTTTCTCTTTCCATCAGTTTCTTGTGTTTTCTCTTCAACCAAATACTGAAAGAAGGAATTGTCATTTTATTTCTGATCAATGCAGTTTGATGTGCATTAAATTTCAAATGACCTCAACTTTTCATTACTAACTGTTACAGCCTATTTTTTCAGGACTGAGAAGAAGTATGGTGTCTTCAGCAAATTAGATGCTTGTTCATTTGTTGCAAACATCTATAATGATGGGAACACCTTAAGTATCGTAACAGATTGCTCCCCCCATGGCACTCATGTTGCTGGTATAGCTGCTGCATTCCACCCAGAGGTACAGGCATAACTTTAACCTTATAGTGCATTTCCTATGAAAAACACTATACATTATAATATATGGTTGTTAGGAACCCTTGTTGAATGGAGTTGCACCAGGAGCACAACTAATATCTTGTAAAATTGGGGACTCTCGCTTAGGTTCAATGGAAACTGGAACGGGTTTGACACGGGCACTGATTGCTGCTGTTGAGGTGCTTCAATTCCCCCCTCATTAAATGGTTGTCTTGGATGTTTCAACAATTGAAATAGATTTGTCTGTGACATTTTTTGTGTTTAACATAAACAATTTTGTTTTAGGATTTTCTAATGTTTGACATAAATGACATTCTAGTGATGGCCTTTTTTTGAAGCATAAATGTGATCTTATCAACATGAGTTATGGTGAGCCAACATCGCTGCCAGACTATGGGCGCTTTGTTGACCTTGTGAATGAGGTATATTCTAAGACTTCCATTTTAACTGGACCAGTTATATCTTTTCATTGCTATTTTCCATTTGCTAAGCCAGTGCTTTTTATTATTTATATCCAGGCAGTAAACAAGCACCGGCTGATATTCGTGAGCAGTGCTGGTAATAGTGGGCCAGCATTGAGCACCGTTGGTGCACCTGGTGGTACATCTTCCAGTATCATAGGCATTGGTGCTTATGTTTCTCCTGCTATGGCAGCTGGTGCTCATTCTGTTGTTGAACCACCATCTGAGGGGCTTGAATACACTTGGTATATTTGCTTCTTTGTGGAAAATTTCCATTTTGGTGGTTTCCTATACCCTTTTATCTATCATTTTGTTCTTTGTTTGCATCATTATCATTGTATGATTGATGAAAATGATTTTCAGGTCTAGCCGAGGACCAACAACTGATGGAGATCTTGGTGTCTGCATAAGTGCTCCTGGTGCCGCTGTTGCTCCTGTTCCTACATGGACGCTTCAACGACGTATGCTCATGAATGGGACATCAATGGCATCGCCATCAGCCACTGGGGGGATTGCATTGCTCATAAGTGCAATGAAGGTTCTAGGATGTGGTTCTTATTTAGATACTATGATTTAGTTGGTGTTATGTTGCAGTTTGCACACATATCTGTAATTTTCTGAAATGCTGCATGCAGGCTGAGGGAATTCCTATGAGTCCATATAGTGTGAGGAAGGCCCTTGAGAACACATCTGTTCCCATAGGTGGTTCACCCGAGGATAAACTATCCACTGGGCATGGGCTTATGCAAGTTGACAAGTTCGTTATTTTCCCCTCCCTGTACTTTCATGAAATTGTAGTGAATGATAGGTTTATAAGATTATGTATTGACTTGATCAATACTCATTGACAGGTGTTATGAGTATATACAGAAGTCTCAAAATATTACAGGTGTTTGGTATCAAATAAACATAAAGCAATCTGGAAAAGCAAGTGAGTTTACTTTCTCTCCTAGACATTTTGCCTTTCCCTTACGTGTTTATTCATTCTTGCAAAATGGTGCAGCATGTTATGTACCGTTTAGTAAATTACTTGGGGATAAAAGTTGCTGACATTCTGTTGTTTTGTTATGTTCTTCTAATCTTTTTTGGGGTAAAAGTTGTTATCAAGGTTTTCTGTAATAATGATATGAATTTGTATGTAGCTAGTGTAAAATGAATTTGCATTTACTGCATATGACACATTAAAAACACATGCTTGTATTGAAACTAGCAAAATTATATCCTTTATTATGATTGCTGGCAGCAGATCATTCGTCACGGGGCATTTACCTGAGGGAGGCTAGTACTTCCCGACAATCTACTGAGGTGATATATTCTTAAACTTGGTGTATATTGTAATCAGAGCATATTTTTGAGACAGATCTTTGAAAACTACAATTTGTAAAATTGATTGAAAAAGGTCGGAGAATTTGTTTAATTAACAAATAATATTAGTTTACCTTGCATTCTATGGTGACAATGACAGGAGGAAAGTAGTTCTGCTAAAGTTCTTTTTGCTAGAAAAATATTTTTGCAATTGTTCTTATGCTGCTAACAAGAAATGATAGTTGCTATCACTTTTCTCCTTGTATGTTATCAAATTTATGAAGATTTTACTCTTTGCAGCAGTTAACAGTAAATTTCACTTTAATTAGTTTGCACATGCTGTTGGTAATTCTCTTTGTAACTTGTAGTACTTGTTCACAGTGGACAGTGGAAGTTGATCCAAAATTTCATGAAGATGCCAACAAGTTGGAAGAATTGGTTGTGTTTGAGGAGTGCATTGAGTTACATTCAACAGATGAGACAGTTGTGAAAATCCCCGAGTATCTATTGCTCACTCATAATGGTCGTACCTTCAGGTTAGTCAGCTTCACTTGAACTTAACCTTTTCATTCTGTTGTTTCATGTTATCATTAGTTTGGTCTAGAACTATTTTTAGGTTTCATGAAGTTTTTTTTCCAGTGGCGGAAACTAGGCATAGTTGTTCTATGAAAGAAATGATCTGCATGGTACTTTCAAGGGCATATATGCCATCCAATATTTTCATCATCCTTGAAACTGTCTTGTTATAATCCCTGGCCTTTCATATCCATCATTCTGCTTTAGGTCTTCCATCAATGGTTTATGTTTCTTTTCTTCTTTTATTTCAACTGAGTAGTGATTTGTAGTTTTTTATCAATGACTTACAAATTGTCTTGTTCTACTTTCAGCATAATTGTGGATCCTACCAATTTATCTGATGGCCGTCTGCATTATTTTGAGGTCTATGGTATTGACTGCAAAGCACCATGGCGTGGCCCTCTTTTCCGAATTCCAATTACCATAACAAAGCCCGTGGCTGTAACTAATAAGCCTCCACGAGTTTCATTTTCAAAGTTGTTATTCCAGCCAGGTAGCATAAATTGATAATTGTTAGATATATAATAAAAGTCATTAAGTGCCTTCACCTAATAGCTTAAGCTTTTGGAGAGAAGGTTTATGACATTGTACCAGGGGGGCCTTTATGACCAAGTAGTCTAGAGTACGGTCCTTGCCGCTTTGGTTCTAATTTATAAAAAAAAAGATCAGTTCATGGTAAATATGAACCATGCATTGTTCAGCTTCAAGCCCACAGCACTCTCATCTGAGGGGGTCGCATTCGATATATAATAAACATATTCAACATTCATGTCTTCACATACCAGTCTAAGCTTTTGGGAAAGATTGTTCATGACATTTGTCAATGAAGTTAATCTCGAATCATCTTTATTCTGGTGACGTGCTAAGGTTGGAATTTAGGATCTACATGTAAAGCATTCTAACCATGATGTTTGATATTTTTTCAGAGGGCCTGTTGGCTCGATATATATATATATATATGATATAAAAACTATTTTTTTATTTATTATACTATGACTCATGCATTATTTTTTATGTTTATTATTTTTATATATATAAGCAAGGTTATATTAATATATATAACCTTGTGCAAAAAAATTAAAAATGTATTAATCATTTGAGTTGTCCAAATGAACCAATTTGAATTGAACCGAACAGTTCATGAACTTTAACCGAACCAAATTCGAGCTAAAAGAATAATTCATATCGAATTTGAGTCGAGTTTTGAGCTGAGCAAATCCTTATCGAGATGAACCGAGTTGAGCTCTAATTCGACTCTGTTAGGCTCGTTTCCAGCCCTTTACTCATTGCATTTGCAATTCTGGTCCTTCTTAAGTTCTAAAAGGAATGCTTATTGTCTCGTTTTTTTTGTCTCATTAGGCCATATAGAAAGGAAATATATACAAGTTCCACATGGTGCATCTTGGGTTGAAGCAACCATGGACACATCAAGTTTTGATACAGCTCGAAGATTTCTTGTGGACACTGTTCAGGTACAATGTGCAGCTCAAAACTATGTAAGATTATGTTTGGACCTTTTTTGACATGCTTGCTATGTCCAGATATCTCCACTGCAAAGCCCTTTGAAATGGAGGAATGTGATATCTTTATCTTCGCCAACTGTCAAAAGCTTCGCCTTTAGGGTAGTAGGTGGTCAAACACTGGAACTAGTAATAGCTCAGTTTTGGTCAAGTGGCAGAGGGAGTCATGAGACTACCAGTGTGGATCTTGAGGTAATAGAATACATATTTGTATGATGAACTTGTTTTACCCTCCAGATGTATGGGTAAATCTTGCTCTCACCTATTTTAAAAAAAAAAACCAGCTGAATATTCTATTTTTTAAAATGGAAAGCCCCGTGACGATTATGCCTTATTTGTTAGTCTTTTTTGCCTTTGTGTATGGTAGTTCCTAAATAATTAATTTTTCCTATTTATATAAAATTTCAGCTTGTGTTTCATGGCATAAAAGTCAATCAAGAGGAAGTTGTGCTTGATGGGAGTGAAGCACCAGTTAGAATTGATGCTGAAGCACTACTGGCATCTGAGAAACTTGCACCTGTAGCGACTCTAAGCAAGGTTATCTTGAATTTCTTTCATCCTTCTTTTTGTGCTATTCAATTATGCTTGTGATGTAGGACAGTAATGAGGTCAACCTATTCTCCTAATTTATGTGAAACTTTCAGATAAGGGTCCCATATCGACCAATACATGCTAAGATTAGTGCACTTTCAGCTGATCGTGACAAACTCCCCTCTGGAAAGCAGATACTAGCACTAACATTAACGTGAGTAGCCATCAATTCCATTCTGTTTCATTTTTGTAACTTTTACATGACCTGTTCTCAGTATTACGATCTTTCAGGTATAAGGTCAAATTGGAGGATGAAGCTGAAGTAAAACCACAAATACCATTTCTAAATGACCGGATATATGACACTAAATTTGAGTCTCAATTTTATATGATTTCTGATTCGAATAAGGTATTCTCATATTTATTTTCCTTTTTGTTACGTGAATACTGACCTGATTGTAATTTATTTTCATGTTTGTATGCGTCAACAACCAACCTCCCAAAAGCTTAAGCTATTGGGGTGAAGGCAAATGAATGGTTTTGTAACTCTAACTTGAGATGAAACTTAACTTCTTTTATTTATTTAGAAGAATGGGGACAGCACGGATCGAACTCCTGAACACCTTGGGTGAAGGCAAATGAATGATTTTATATTTCTAACAGTATGTTCTGATTGTAGCGCATATATTCAAGTGGAGATGCCTACCCAAACTCTACAAAATTGCCCAGGGGAGAATACAATTTACAGCTATATTTAAGGTATGATCTTTCTGTGTATATATACGGGATGCCATCATACATGCTTGTTTGTTCCTTATTGTGCTTTTGTTTTTTTATAGTTATTTACGATTTTCTATATTTCCAGCTAAATTTGGTAACGTCACGAGTATTACTAAGCAAGCGTAATTTAGTTATTAATACTTGCAATAAGAAAGCTAGAGTTTTTATTACAAGTGGAATATTTCTAGGCTTTTAAAAGATTGATATGTAGATTCATAAAACATGGTCCTATACTCATGTTAATTTATTATTCCAGGCATGATAATGTGCAAATTTTGGAGAAGATGAAGCAACTGGTGTTATTCATTGAACAAAATTTGGGAGACAAGGTAGAATATCATATTCTTAAGATAGCTTCATGTTATGCCTCACAATCTTATCTTTCTTTAGCTGCAGCCTGATATCCTTACATGATTATAAGTTTTTTTCAATGGTTTTCATGAACAAAGTAGTATTTCTCATTTTCTATGACTAGTAGGTTTCTCAATGCTCAGTGGTTATCTATTAACTTTTGAAATATGTGGCTTACAAATTGTTTTAAAAATGAAAATTCTTAAATTTTATAGAATTTCCCTCACTATAAAAAACTGAGATAAGTTTTAAGTTATGGAATATAACCTTCATAATTCTAAAAATCATTAAAGGAAAAACTGAATTTTTAATATTAAAAATAATAGAGAAAACTGTAAATTTTGGTCAATCATTTTGTATGATATTAGCATTGGACGCTAAAGGTTGTAGTTCCATAATGCATAGTTTATCAAAGCATCAAGTTCCTTCCAACATTGAATCATTGCTGCATGAAATAAATTAGGGAGAATTGGAATTAAGCATCTTCATCGATTCAAAGATTGGGAACATCTTTTTTCATGAGAAAATTTAGAATTTTGATTCCCCCACTACGGTACACTTTTTGGGTTACTTGCAGTGGGTATAATTTTTTTAAACATTATTAAAATTCAAGTTATATATTCCTTTCCTTCCATTTCCATATATCTACTAAATTATCATTTATATGCTTGTCTTTGTTTCCAGGACGTCGTTCGGCTATGTTTTTTCTCTCAACCAGATGGTCCACTGATGGGAAATGGTTCCTTCAAGTCCTCAACTTTAGTTCCAGGGTATGTGAACGGACCACATTGTCCCTGCCTCTTTAAGGTTTAAATATCATCTTGTGTTTTAGTGCTGATGTTTGCCTATTGGTAGTATAAAAGAAGCATTTTATCTTAGTCCACCACTAAAGGACAAGCTTCCTAAGGTATATTGTTCTCCTTTCTTAACCTTCTAGTTAAATCCATTAGACCATTGCTAGTATGTAATAACGTTTGAAGTATTTCCACAGAATTCTCCGGTAGGATCTGTATTGGTGGGCGCAATATCATATGCGGAATTACCATTTTCTGAACATAAAAACCCAGAAAAGCATCCTGTATCATATCGTGTTTCTTATATAGTTCCGCCAAATAAGGTTATTATTTACTTTGTATAGTTACCTGCCTTAAGGCCTATTTGATGTCCTTGTACATTAAATTTTTTGTTTGAACCACCAAGCCGTGCTGATATTATGTACTCTAAAATTGTATAATATTTCTAATTACATTAACTTGTGTTGGAAGATTGATGAGGACAAGGGAAAAGGTTCTTCCTTATCTTCCAAGAAGACAGTTTCTGAGCGTTTAGAAGAAGAGGTATTGTGAGTCCTACTTTGGCAGAAAAGCTTCCTTGTTTCTACTAGCTAACTTGTATTTCACTTTATGACATTTTTTTATTTCATTCTTTGCATCTATTTTTATGAAGCATTTTTGCTTAAAAATAAACTTAAGCATGTGCATTGTTATCTAAAATCTATGTATTGAACATTCTCTTACAGTTCTTACTTCTTAGCTGTAATATTGTTGATACTAAAGATTTCAGATTGTATGTCTTGTGTCTTATATCCTTATGGTGCTTTAAGTTTGCCTTGACTTGTCCATCAGGTAAGAGATGCAAAAATAAAAGTGCTTGGTAGCCTAAAACAAGAAAGTGATGAAGAGCATTTGGAATGGAAGAACTTGTCTGCCTCTCTCAAAGTCAGTATAGGGATTTTATCTAAAATTATAGTTTTGGTGGCTGCCTGCCTTACTTTATTTCTTTACTGTCTTAGAATTCTATTTATTTGATTTTCTTTTGTTAAACTCCTGATATATAGCTTTTGTTTATGTTAGTCAAAACTTTATTCAGCTATTTGTTGTCTGCATTGTATATTAAAGTTAAATATACCAATTTTTTCTGTTCCTTGCAGTCTGAATATCCAAAGGACATTCAATTGCTTTCAAAGATTTTGGAAGGTTTAGTTGCTAGGAGTCCTATCAAGGACAAATTCCAGCATCATGAAGAGGTATATTTTGTTGAATCGGATGTTTAATACGAATTACCCCACCCTCTATTTTTCTGATTCTCCTTCCTTTGAGCACTATTTGATGGAGTACCTAAGAAGAGCATAAGCTAACATTAAAATTTGGGAGCATGCAATATGAATTTTTTATACAACTTTGGATTTCTCAAAAAACTTATCCTGTAAGAGTTATCTACTGTTGTATCAACTATCAATTATATAACTATTATGTTACTACCAATGGATCTTGAAACACGATCATGTATATGGTCGGGTTTGAGTGGCTCAAGGAGTATAGTATAGGTCTTGTACATTTACATCGTCTAATAACATTCTTGTTGAATTCAAAATTTACCATTTTACATTCATTACTATCTAAGCTAATATTTGACATTTATGTATCAAAATAAAGTAGAATGTTTAAATGATCCAACCATTGAGTTATTTGATATTATCATGATCGGCAAAATCAAGTACCAATAATAATTAAATTCTTTAAAATTTATGTGTCTGAACTGCCTCGTGAGAACTTTCAGTATAATGGTTGGATTAATTAAATAAATGTTTATAAATTGTTTGTCAATCTAGCAGGGAGTAAATTCCATAAGATGGCTGATAGTGTGGAAATTTTGATTATGCATTGCAGGTAATTGATGCAGCCAATGAGGTGATTGACAGTATTGATAGGGAAGAGTTAGTAAAACAATTTGCACTAAGAAATGATCCAGATGATGAGGGAGCAGAGGTTCTTACTTGTTCCCAATGCTCTTAGTTATTCCCATCACCCACTCCTTAACAACTTCCCTGTTTATGCAAAACTTAAAGAAGAAAGAATATATGGCATGTGGATGCTTTTTTTTCCTTTCCAAAATATTTTACAATCTTCCTGAATTGTCACTTGACTTATAGTTATACAAGTTGTTTATGTAATAATTGGTGTTAAAATCTGTACATGATATTGTAAATATCTCTATAGGCTGATAGTGTAACAAATGTTAATTCAATTGTTGCCAAAATTTATTGTTGAAATTCATTATATGTGGTGAAACGAATTTTGGTACTACAGTATCTCTTACATTGTGAATTTTTGGCAATTATGGATATTTAAAATCACTGTAGAAAATCAAGAAGAAGATGGAATCAACGCGCGACCAGTTAGCAGAGGCACTTTACCAAAAAGGGCTTGCACTGGCAGAAATTGAATCTTTAAAGGTAATCCTTAACCCAATATTTTACATTTTCTACAGTCATAATCCTTACATGGAAATGCCATGCAGATGATGATATTGCAAAATGTGTACATCCTGATCCACTTGCCTTTTCAGTGTTTGGATCCTCTAAATTATTAAAAGCCATTTCGTTAGTCACTACAAAAACAGTAAATATCTCTGTATCAAGGGCAATTCCTCTCTCTTGAGCTCAAAGCATAGATATCATGTGGCATAAATTAGTGCTACTTTTCATTCATGTTTAGAATTACATAATACAAATGGTCTTGTAATTACTGTTTATCAAGTAAAAGTTAGCTGACTTGACTTGGCTTATATTGTCAAAGGAGGTAGATAAGTCTTCAGCTTCATCTGCTGCAACAGAAGGTACAAAACTAGATGCAGTGAAAACCGATGAGCAACCGAAGGATAATCCAGACTTATTTGAAGAGAACTTCAATGAACTGAAGAAATGGGTTGATGTGAAGTGCACAAAATATGGAATCCTCTTGGTCACAAACGAAAGGCGTAGTGGAAGGCTTGGGACAGCATTGAAGGTATTTTCTTTTGCAGAGCCTTGTATTGGTTGCTTCCGAGTTCAGATCCTCTCCATTTTCATTTCCTTAGTATATGGAGAAGATTTTGGCCCTTAATTAGTAATAAAATATAGGATCATGGTTCAACTTGATATCTTGGGTTTTTATGGAATTGGTGTTACAAACTTACAAAAGAAGAGTGAGCAAGTGAGTTGTTGTATTAGATAAAATTATTATATATTTATCTAATTTGTGAACCTTTCCATTCAGGTACTGAGTGACATAATTGAAGATGACAAAGAACCTGCAAAGAAGAAATTTTATGAACTAAAGCTGTCATTGCTTGAGGAAATTGGATGGACTCATTTGGCAACTTATGAGAGACAGTGGTTGCTTCTGCGTTTTCCTCCAACCTTACCCCTTTTCTAGAATACAAATGCGATCAATGCTTTTTTCACCCACTTTTCTTTACATTCTTTTTTTTTACACCTTATAACACCATTCATCAAAACTTTTCTTTTTGGAAACCAGTCATCATTTTTTATTTTAGTTTACAAATTACATGGTAAACCAGGTCTAGTCAAAGCCATTTTTCTATTACATCAATAGTGGAATTAAACTTTTCCATTTCAAAAAAGGTTTTTTTACCATATACTTGGTCATTTTCGTGAATTCTTACATTTTTATAATTTCTGCAATCATGTGTATTATACTTATTTGCACAAATACTTAGATGATTCCCGCTCTTTAATATGCCCAATAAGCAAATATTGAGTTGGTATGGAAATGAGATCCCCAATAACAGAAAACGAGATTTAAATGAGCCCCTCTCAATATTCTTCTCATATAAGAAGTAAAGGGTAAATGTCTAGCAACATTTTCAAGCACAATAAGTTACTGGTTGTCAATTTTTCACCAAAACATTTTTTTTTTTAGTATTATCAAATATATCTCTCATCCTATAAATAAAGGGCTAACAATCCCTTTAGGTGGGAATTTAGCATAGCTTTATACCACTAATCAGCCTATCTCACCCAACATATAAACTTAAACTGAATACGATAAACAATGACTGTTTTAATCCATCCCCGGAAGAACCATAAACATAGGATATAGATATTATATAATTGCAGTGATAGATAGCCTAGATAAAACATTTGTTTTAATCTACCGAAAATTTAACAAGGGTACAACTGTTTGGTGCAACAGAAGCACCATTTTAGCAGTAAGAAACATCCACAAAAATAAAACCCTAAAACAGTCAAAAGGCCGAAAAAGGTATTCGGGTAATAGGAGAAAAAGACAACGTTAACACGACAAGTATCACAACAGACACAAAGAAATGCACCCCTGAAAATCACTACTACTCAAGCCTCTTCACCAATCTCTTCCTCATCTTCATACTCATACCCATCTTCATCTGCTGTTGCATCTTGGTACTGTTGGTACTCGGATACAAGATCATTCATGTTGCTCTCTGCCTCAGTAAACTCCATCTCATCCATGCCCTCCCCAGTGTACCAATGCAAGAAAGCCTTTCGTCTGAACATAGCAGTGAATTGCTCACTGACCCTCCTAAACATCTCCTGAATGGAAGTAGAATTCCCAATGAATGTTGATGCCATTTTCAGACCAGTTGGAGGGATATCACAGACAGTGGATTTCACATTGTTAGGAATCCACTCTACAAAGTAAGATGAGTTCTTGTTCTGAACATTGATCATCTGCTCATCAACCTCCTTGGTACTCATCTTCCCACGGAACATAGCAGATGCAGTTAAGTAACGACCATGGCGTGGATCAGCTGCACACATCATGTTCTTAGCATCCCACATCTGCTGTGTTAACTCAGGTACAGTGAGAGCCCTGTACTGTTGTGAACCACGAGATGTGAGAGGTGCAAATCCAACCATGAAGAAATGCAGCCGAGGGAATGGAATGAGATTCACAGCAAGCTTGCGAAGATCTGAGTTCAGTTGACCAGGAAATCGAAGACAACATGTTACACCACTCATTGTGGCTGATATTAGATGGTTCAGGTCACCAACTGTGACAAACAAAGAAAGAAAGAAAGAAATACCCAAGTTTAGCATAGAACCAATAATTGAAATGAATTTAGAAGAAATAAGGAATTGATGAGATGTGTGGTAAGATGAACTCACAGCTTGGAGTGGTGAGCTTAAGTGTGCGGAAGCAAATATCATAGAGAGCTTCATTATCCAATACCATACATTCATCGGCATTCTCAACAAGCTGGTGAACTGAGAGGGTTGCATTGTAAGGCTCAACAACAGTGTCAGAGACCTTAGGAGATGGGAACACGGAAAAGGTAAGCATCATTCTATCAGGGTATTCTTCCCTGATCTTCGAAATCAATAGTGTTCCCATTCCAGAACCAGTTCCACCACCAAGTGAGTGGCACACCTGAAACCCTGCCACACAAAAACAAACACTTTAAAGTACTGACTATATGTAATCAAAACAAACAATATCCAAATTTAATTCAATTTTCAAACTGTGGAATTAATTAACAAGCTGTTAATTCAATCATGACATTATTCATGATTCCGAATTGCCAATGGAAAGTTAGTTAACGAAAAATATAGAGAACCCAAACAGCATTTCAAAAAAACAAACAGAACAGAAGCCGAAAAAACAGTGTGACGAAATTTAACACAGTTTGTAAATCAAATTAGGTTATACCGTATCAAACTATAAATCAGCATAAAGAATCGCGTGATTTAACAGATCGAGACTAAAAAATGTAGGTTCATTACTTCGTAAGATAACATCAACAACCTAGCATCAACTCAAAACGTGTAATATTTAAAACCAACAAATGAAGAAAAAAACGGAGGTGATAAAGTTAAAATAGAAAGAAAAAAAAGGAAAAGGGAGTTGTGATGTAGAATACCTTGAAGACAGTCACAGTTCTCTGCTTCCTTCCTAACAACATCGAGAACCGAGTCAATCAACTCAGCGCCTTCGGTGTAGTGACCCTTGGCCCAGTTGTTTCCTGCACCGGATTGGCCGAAAACGAAGTTATCTGGCCTGAATATCTGGCCATATGGTCCAGATCTGACACTATCCATGGTACCAGGCTCCAGATCCATGAGTACAGCACGTGGAACGAACCTTCCACAACTTGCTTCGTTGTAGTAAACATTGACTCGCTCGAGTTGCAACTCATTATCACCTCCGTACCTCCCAGTGGAGTCGATCCCGTGTTCCGCACAAACAACCTCCCAGAACTTCGCTCCGATCTGATTCCCGCATTGACCACCTTGGATGTGAAGAATCTCACGCATTTTCGCTACTCAGTCAAAAGTGAAGTGAATGAAGGATGAAGAGAGAGAGAGAGACTGAAAATGAAAAGTGAAACCCTCGTCTTTGAAATGAAGACGAAAGTGAAGAAAACACTACTTTTTTATAGGTGGGGTGTCACGGTGTTATGTGGGCCTCGGTACCTAACGGCGGATTTCACGGTGCTGTTAGGTTTAAGTGGGAATTTAAATTTTGAAAAACCGAACGGATATTTTTGAATCTTAGGAATTTGGAACTAATGTCCGTTATTTTGTGAGATGCATATTTAGTTGGACACGTGGACGGTTGAGATTTTCTAAAATATGTCCGTTCAGGCTCATGTATATATGCTTAAATATTGCATTAATATTTTAAATTAAATAATAAATTTAGCCGTTGAACTTGTTAAGAGAAACGAGACCAGCGACGTTTGGAAACGGAACGGGTGACGCTCTTTGTAAGAGAGTGAAAGTGACGCGCGTTGAGCATGTGAGATATTTTGCTTTTGGGCCAAGGCACATGTAAAGCTGGGAAGAGTACGTGATTGCGGGCTGGATCAACTATATCTGAATATTACACCTTTTCTTTTTTATTTTATAAAAGTTATACCCCCTTCTTATTCTTCTATATACTCTTCCTTCCTTAAAACAAAAATGATTCTAATTATACAACTTCGCGGGGTTGTGTATTTTTTTTAATAAAAAACAAAAAAATCATTCCTAAATTGTTGTGGACCTTTACAAATTAATTAAGAATTAAACATTTAGAGTATATATAATTGTCAAAAATGAGTTAATCAATCAGATTCAAAAATATTTATTTTTCCTCATTCCATAGTTACGTCGGAGTAAAATCACTCCAACTAAAAACATGTTACTGTTTAATGACCTATTTTTAGGTGTTATTGTGGGTTTTTATTTGTAACTTAGTCATGTTCAAAACCTTATATGGCTATATCAAAAAGTTCTAAAGGTGTAATTCAATTTACATTTTATTTTATAAGTTGATTCAATTATCATATATTTTGGGACAATTCATTTTGTAAGTTCTAATAATTGACTTTCTAAAATTTAATCATGTATATACTTATTTGTTGTTGATTTTTAAAATTTATCATAATTGTAATATATATGTGATTTCCTTGATAATTTGTTATCTACAAGATTATAACAAGGGACAATGTTTAAGAGAAATCAAACATGCATCACTTTAACCAACCTTTATTTTTTATTTTATTTTATTATAATCATTAATAGTAGTTTTCATTGAAACAAAGTAATAACCAAACATTTCTAGCTCCTTCTTAGTATCATCTATCAACTACTCATATGATTACCACCTACTTCAAGTTAATTTTTGGAGTGAAAATTTTAACATACAATGATGATAACAAGTATTAACTACCATTTGCAATTAAAGGTCGAGCTTATGGTGCTCACCCGCCTACATGTAGTTATTGGGAGGACAAAACATGGAAAATATGTTTATTTACCTTAAAATGTCTGTTCAAAATGTTTTTTTCTTCCTAAAAATATTTTAAATAAGCAAAATGGGTGAAGGAGAAAGTGCATTCAATTTGTATTGTTCATTTTTTTATATATACATTTCTATATCAAATGTAAGAAAATATTATAATCATTTTATTATATGCATCTATTATATGTGCATTTGTACATTAAATAAAAATATAAATATGAGAAGGTATTATATTTCCTTCACTATGGCCCAAGTTTAACGGTGGGCCAACCAGGAAAGAAGTGGGGGACACTATTTCATTTAATGAATAAGATTAGAAGCAAAGGAGAAAAGCTTCATGAGTATGCCTTTCTCTTACGGATCCTATTCCAACTATAGATTAATAATTATAAGAGGGATTTGATGTGATAATATATGATTTGATGCTACTAAGTTGGTTCTTTAAGTTTTGAATGTTCCTTTAAGAAAACTAAATATATTTGTTGTTGTAATTATCTTTGCCAGTTATACATGAAAGCAAAGGCAACGAGTGAGAAATGAAATCAGGAATGTGGTTGCACTTTCTCATCCCATTATGGTTATGGGCATCTATCTCAATCTGATGAACAAGATAATATGTCACATGCTTGTGCAACCTCCAACATCTGACATTAGGACATTAGGAATATAATGTCTCTTGATTCGCAATAAAAACTTAAACGCATCCCATTCACCTAATGAACAAACTTGCAGAATATCATATTTGCTCTACGATCATATTTAACAATTATTTGTTTTTAGGCCCCAACTAACCATTTAAAAAATTTGCAGCAAAAAGGATATTGTAAACGTGTACCATATAGTTCAAGACTTTAAATCACACTTAATTAATAGTACAATAATGTTCATTTGCTTTCTTATTGGTGTAAACTAGTCATATTTTTGTTTGTAATATTAAATGTATTCTATTACCTTATAAGAAAGGAAATAATCTATTTCAGATACTTCCATCAAGTTTACTCACAATAATCAAATTATTGATATCTTGGTTATTATAGGATCTAGCAAATCCTACATAGACAACTGTCTTCTTGGTCGTAAGCCAATAAATTGGCAAAATATAACCTGATTCAAATAGAATCTTAAAAGTGAATATAAAAAACATCAAGGTTGTACTTGGATTTAGAAGCCTCTTACTTGATGACCCGAAAGTTTTTATTTTGGACCATTGAAAACATTAGTAATTTTGTTGGTCCTGGTTTTCACACTCATGTTTGATATGGGTGAGAACATACCCCTATTTTTAATTAAATATTTTATTATTATTTTAAAATTATATATTTAAAATATGTAATATTTATTTATGATTCCATATTGATACTGGCACCGCATTAACAAACCCTACCTCAGATAGTGATGGATGTTGTCGAGTTATGTGATCGGAAGAGATGCAGAGAGGAGAACCCTCAAGATATCGCTAATGAGAAGAAGAAGAAGAGGAAGAAGAGGAGAAAGGAGAAAAACAACCCTAACAACACTGGTGCTGAATCACAAAACCCTAGCAAACCAATAGAACAAGAAGCGACCACAACTGAGGCAAGAAAAAAAAGGAAGAATAAACAAGTGCAGATCAAAACTGAAAGTGTTGAAACCCCAGCTCAAGGACTCACACTCACGAAAATTCCCTTTAAATGGGCCACTCAAACTTCTCTGGTATGAATGACTCTCCTCTTTCAAATTGGTACAATTACAATTAGTATAGTTTAAAATGTTAGTTTTTTATTTGAAGGGAAAATCCAATGTCCCTCGGAAAACTCATGGAGTCAAACTCACTGGATCTCCCGTTAAAGATGCTTCCGTGGTATTTAATGACTTCATACATTTACTTTCAATACTTTTATTTATGTTGTTGTAAGCCTGTAATTATCATATGCACTTCTTAACTCATCTTCTGTCTCTCTTTTTTCAAACCGATACAATTCAAACTATCCCATTCTTGTTTATCAAATTGGTAACTTGGTGTTTCCAGATATGCAGGGCATGCCGACAGCGTGGTCACAGATTTGAAATTTGCCAGAGGCTTAAATATCTGTCCAGGGATGAGCAAATTTGCTTCTTTTGCGGGGAAATTGGCCACTCCCTAGGAAAATGCTCACTCTCTACAGCAGGTATTCTCATTTTTCAATGCTTTGCATTGTGTCCATCAAACTTGTATGTTGCTTCAAGATTCTTAATTTCACAATGTTGCTTCAAATTACATAACAATAATGCACATATTTTATAATCTGTGTAACAGAGTTTCTCTGCTTATTTAAACTTAGTTCATAAGTTACATATTGTTGGCAATGGGTGAAATCTTGTCTGATTGAGAAACATTACATTTTGCATTGTTAGAATAGTTTTTTAGTAACTTTACTTAAAATAGATATCTAACTGAAGATGCCTGGAGTTCAGCATAACTATAGAAAATACAGTATTTGGACTTAGAATCAACTAGTGTGGAACTTGTATTAAATACTTATCCATCTCATTCTCAAGTTAACTATACTAAATAACCACTTATTGTTTCTTTAGTTGCAGACTTCTTTTACAATTTTACGGAATGATATGGTGTTATAGGAAGATTTGTTCATCGTGCTTCAAACATGCACCCTAGTTAATTAGTTCTTTTGTCTGGGTATATATATATATATATATATATATATAGTAGTTGTAGAAGTCTTGATCATATCATGGCTATGAAAGCTCTCCTAAATTTAGCTTTTGTTCTAAGAAGTGTTATTGAATAAATTGTTTAGTGATATACCTCTTGTTTTAATCATATTCCGATTTTGTTGGTATGTTTTCCCAACAATATGCTATTAAAGAAAAGATAGCCATACCTTGGTTTACCATTTTCTCTTCCAACAATGGCATAATTTTATACTTCTGTTATTCTAGAAAAGGTTAATTTCCCTCATCCATGTGTCCAAATTGATTTTCTCCATTAAAGCAGTCCTTTATAGGCGATGGTTTATCCTAAGTCTTCATGTACTATTGCTTTGTTTAAATTTATGCATTTGTTTGGATGGGACCTTATGAGAATGAAATACATTGTTGTTTGTTGCAAGTTTACTTTGTTCCATACCTGATAGGGTGTAATCTTTTTTTAAAGACTTTTAAATCAGATGAAATAAATAATGTACATTATGTTATATTTAGTTTACTAAAACTTAAAGTTTATGATAAGTGGTGTCTACATGTTTCCTTGGTATTTAGTTTCCTCTTTTGTTGGTATCTCAGAATTACTAGTACAATATATTTTCCGCAGGGTGTGTACTTTATCCCAAATCCTCAATAATAGGATTTTCACATGTGATATATTGAAAGTATATAAAATACTGTAAATATTTTTATGTAGATTTTTTGTGATTATAAAAGTATATTACTCCTCTGGTAATTCCGGATACTTTGATACTTATCATTTGTTGAACCGGCTGAAGAGGCTGCTTACTTCTTAAATGGGAATGTATTTTCCTCCTTTGTTACAATATAATCTCCACACATATCTGTTACAGTAACTGGCTTCTCTGTGTGTTCAACTGCTGTCTTATGACTCGAAATTGCTTCCTTGGTGATGCAGGGGGAGGAAGGTTTGCTAACTGCTTATTCTGTTATGCACAAGGACACTTCAGCATCAACTGCCCTCGAAATGGTTATAGAATCAATCCGAAGGTATTATTGGCTATTATTTGAAATTTAGATATTGACACATTTTTCTGGGATCTTTGTGAAAATATGGACGTTTTTGTTTCATCATTCTCACAATCATAACATCTCCCTTTTAAGCCAAGTCTAATCTTTTCTTACAATTTATATCCCATAGGTTGCTGCTGCTAGTGGGCCTATCAACAAAAGTAAGTCTCTACAAGAAACTAAATCAATTTGTCACTTTTTGTTTTTTTAGTTTGATATTATTTTATATAATCTATGTTGATGTAGTTAACGAAACATTTCGCTGCTGCTAATCCCTGTCTTCTGGTCGTTGAGCTGTAAATAAATCCAGTCTGCAGCCAAAGATGTTAAACTTCCTGCCCAAGATCTTAACTCATACGGTCAATTTGGTATGGGTTAAAGAAGGGATTTACAGTACAATTTTACTAATGAAGTTTAAAACTTATCCATGATATTTTCACCTTCATTTGTACTCCCATACCAAGCTGACGCCTTTTCTAATATCCCATGTTTTTGCTGGGAGACACTGCACCTGCTCCAAAAGTAGAATTACTTCGGAATGTTGTATTCTGGTTCTAAATATATTCTTAAGTCACGAAACATCTTTAAGTAGATAATGGAGTTGGTCAAGTAACAAGTTCTTAATATCCTAGGTTATTGACTCTAACTGATTCCACATGGTTTTTGCTGTTAGACATATAGTTTGTGCTTGAGCCTTTCACATGGGATATTAGAATACAACCAAAGCTTTATATTTGGCCCATTTAATAAACAAGCCAAGCTCTAGTCATTCCTTTTCCTTTTTACATGAGTCAAGCTTGAGATTATGGGGTTGTTTGCGAATTGGTTTTTTGGAGGGAAGGGACCGAGGTTTCGAAATCATCTCACAAATGCATTTTATGGTTTATAAGCCTTCCCCTTCTCTTCATTCCTCTCTAACAATAAACTCTCAAACAAATCCTAAGTGCTTGGCTTGGCTCGGATTATTTGCAACTCTAGTTATAACAAGGAGACTTGTCCATGACTTGTCCATGATTGTTAAATTTTGGACCTTGGGCACATTTTCAAACATGTGGTGTATGTTGTTTTTTGGTGTGCTTCGGAGTTCTAATGAATTTCTTACAAAGGACTTATGGTGTCACTTGTCTTTAATACTGAGTGACATTATTCTCTTAATTGGGTACCTCGTGGATGTTTATTTTGTTCTATTTTGTAGAGCTGTAGACTGTTGATGTTAAGGAAAGATGCCCATAATTATTATGTCTTGACAAATGTTCCATTATTTGGTGCAGCAGTGGAAAATGAAGGAATGCCCGTTGCTGAAGTTAGAAATATGTGAGCAGGACGACTTACCTAGTTTGCATGTGTATAGTTGTGGACCTCAGTTTCTTGGCATTGCGGTTTGATGATTATGTAGCATGTACGGTAGTGGTAGGCATGGTTTCCCAATTTTGTAGGATCAAAGTCCATATTTTTATGTAACAGAAACGATCATAATCTCTGCACACCCTTTTGGGCTTGGAAGTTTTTATTCTGATAAATTTTCTTAATCCATTAAAATTTGGAACAATCTTTCATATAGATTCTTATGATTGTTTAGACATGCATAATTTAAGGAGTTGGTAGTTTGGAAACCCAGGGTTACATAAGCAATAAGTTTTAGGTTGTTGTTGAGGAACAGAGATATGTTGTTCCATATCCTTCCATATGATATCTCATGTCAATGATAATAAAACAGATCTATGCTCTTTGGACATACGTCCATGTTAACCTTTATTATTATCACTAACAACGTAACAGTTTGTATTCTTTGACACGAGATATCATATGGAAGGTTTCTAGGAGCAAGTAAGTCACTTATTGGAGAGGGGAAGATGAAAACATCTATACATAAATAATATTTGTATGACCATTTTTTATTATGTTTAGTGGACTGACATCTAATCGGCGGAACATGGTACACCATCAGCTATTGAAGTTCAGAGTGATTTCAACCTTTGTTATGTCACTCAATACTGCAACATGTTAGTAACTATACGAAGAGATGCTAGTAACATGTTGCAGTATTGGATGCTTAGTCTACAAAAGAATGTCAGTTTTTGTAACTCGAGCCCCCAATTTCAGGAAACCTTTAAACGAATAATGAAGGAAGAAATTGGCGTACAACAAAAGCAACTGCAATTGTTGCCAGAGGTAAAAAGAGCACAGCACTAAACATTAACAGAAGTACCAATTTAGAAAAGGGCATTCCAGCATGAAAATAAAGCATGTGCTTAGTATCTTTGATGCCATTAGTTATACACATGGGAGTGTTTTTTGAGTATAAGAAGAATTGCTGTCTACAACAAACTTCAGTATGCTCAAGTCCAACAACATCATAGGCATCTGCAATAAAACAAGCGGGCAGAGACTATTGCTTATTGGATAGCATCCTATCTGTTGGACTCTGATTCCATTCTTATGATAAAAGATCATGCCTATTGTGCATGAACAGAGAGAGCAACATATCAAGCCAACAAGTGAACCATTACAGTAAACAGACATCAAGAAGGTACATGCTTTTCAGTCTACATCTGGAACATGGCGGAAGAGTAATGGCTGTCTTTAAAGGCACAACTAAAGCAGAGCAACCGACTTAAGCATGTGTGCGGAAAGCAACATAACAAATTATTGCCTCTCTGGCTCTTGACAATATCTCAATCTGCCATTCCTTGCTCTGGATATGTGAGACATCCACCAATGAACCATAAAACTTAGTCTTACATCCGAAAATTAAAAGGACACTTTAACTATAAATTCAATCTCCAAATAATGAATGCCAAACATAAGCTTACGCTTATATAAAAAATAGTCAATATTGAAAAGCAAAAAGGGAGCGGGCAGAACGACTACAAAAATGGGTTGCGACTCATGTCATGTGTAAATAAGAATAAAAAAAATCATGAAACAAAGGTTACACTTGATAGTGATTATAGCAAACATTCAATGCTACAAACTATATTTTACATCAATATATCATGGTCGACTTTGCAGGTGACAGAAAAGTTTCATGTCCTTCAAAATCCAATGCACTATTTGTGTTTTGGGAAAGGGTAAGAAAATCTGCCATTTCCAAAAGCTGAGAGCAATTAATGTACCAAAGCAGTACATTTAGTCAATTGACTGTCAGAAATCTCTAGAAGATAATCAATCCTTACACACTAAGTTATAAGTAGTTACGGCAGAAACCAAAGAAAAAAAAGCATATAGCTCCTTCAGTTAGATTTTATATTCCGTAAGCGCATAAACATTGTTATTATAAAAAACATTGCATAACGTTTGCACACTAGAGGAAATAAAGATGATTCATGCATCTTAGTCTTGAGAATGAGCCCTGGCAATTACAGGCAGGTAGGAATATAAAAAACATAGCCTAAAACAATGAACAATGAATATCGATCATATAGTATATTAAGGATGAAAAAATTGGTCATACAGGTTTACATGTCAATTACAAGTGTTGAAAGGAAGTATATTACAGGGAGGAACCACATACTTTATTTCTCCAGCTTCCGACCAGTTGGAGTAGCAGATAATTGGTCTCAATTAGCCAGATGATAAGTTGATGCCCTTTGAGTTAAAACATCCAATTTGACAATCAACCATATGACTATACCTTATACCCTTTAAACCTAGAAAGTAGGTGGGCATACTTCCCCTTCTCATTCATCTGTTGTATCACTTCATGAGCATCAGCAATCTTTCCAGCACTCCGTAAACTACGCACTAACGAGTTATAGACAACAAAGTTTGGGCTACAACCTCTGGTCTCCATGTCCTTGAGCATAGAGCATGCTTCATCAAACTTTCCTGCCATACATAATCCATGAATCATGGAATTATATGTGAACACATTTGGAACCTGTTCTCTAAAAATCATCTCATGAAACAATTCCTGAGCTTTCTCAAGCTCACCAGCCACTATATATCCTGTAATCATTACAGTGTAAGCCACCACATCTGGCATGCACCCATTCTGTATCATCTCATCAAAAAAATATTTGCAAGCATCCAGATTCCCAGCCCTGCTGAGCCCATCTATCAAAGTGGTGAAATGAAGTACAGCAGGCTCAATGCCTGTTTCTCTCATGTGATTTAAAAGATTAAGAGCCGCAAGCGGTTTGTCTCCTTTACCAAGAACATGAAGAAGAATGTTGTACGTATGAAAATCTGGAGAAAATCCATTTCCACCCATCTCATCAAGCAGTCTGTGAAACTGATCCAAGTTCCCAAGTCTGTACTTGGCATACATGACAATATTATAAGTTAAGACATCCGGGGAAAAACCCTCTAGCAACATCTGTTGATAAACCCACTCAATCAACTTGTACTGCTTTAAAACTAGAAGACCATGGAGAATTGCATTGTAGGAGTGCTTAAAAGGCCTATAGTTAAACGTCTTCGATTTTATGAACCTTTCCACCAATTTCTTAGCCAATCCTGCCTCACCACAAGTTCGAATCAAAATATTGAAAGTACGAGCACTGGTTGGGAACCCTTTCTCAATCATCTCATCAACCAACCTCCACAAAGCCTTAAACTCTTCACATTGAGCATATATGTTCATAATTAAGTGATAACCATTCGCGGTGTCTTGGTAACTCTCCTGCTGATTACACCATGTGAAAAACTTATATGCCAACTTTGCACACCTCGTCTTATTCTCTCCATTTATGCTCTTCAATATTCCAAATAGAACTTCTCTCACAAGAATCCCCGATGGTCTTATATGTAACTCATCTAAAACCGACCTTGCATCAAGGCCGGGACCATCTTGCCGAAGAACCTCAAGGACCTTCTTAGCATCTAACTTCACAGTATCTAAAAACCCTTTTCTAAGTGAATAATATTGTTTTTGGTTACAGCTCCAATCCTCATCAGAATGAAACCTATCGTTTTCATCCAAATTTGAATCATAATCTGACACCATTTTCTTCAAAGGTTTCTCAACACATTCAAACTCATGATCACTACCAAACCTATGATCACAAATTTTCCGCGAACTAAACCAAAAGGGGGAATTTTTTTTAACTACCCTTCGACCTAAAAAGACGATTTTTGAATTCATAGTTTGAATTGGGACCTATCATGTCTGCAACTCCGAAATAAGCAAAAAACAACTATTTCGTAGGAATTCTGCGTTATTTATTTGGGGTGGAATATTTGAGAAGCTCATTGTGCTATAGAAACGATGGGTGTTTCATGAAAAAATAAGAAGAAGGAGAAAAAAAATGAATGGGGAAAATAGGGTACCGAGTTGCACGATATTTTGGAGAATTGGTGGATGCAATGTGGCGAGTGTGGAAGGATGGCATCATTTGGAGGTTGAATTCATTGTCTGTGGTGTGAATGTGAAAACCCTAGAGACGATGGAGAGGAAGAAGGAGAAGGAGAAGAAGAAGAAGAAGAAGAAGAAGAATTTGGGCTTCTCTCTTAAAGCATTCGTTTCATTAACATGAATGTTTTTTTGAATGCTTTTAGGTTTGGGCTTTTAAAGCGTGCATTGAAAAATGACAGGCCTTGTGAAGTTGGTATTTAATTCATTGGGCTGAAGTGAGAGAGTGATGGTTATTATAGCATAATGGTGAAGTCTATCCCAAACATTAATTTAATATGGGTGTAAAATATTCCCTAAAACAGTTTTATTGGATTTGTGCAAACATATTTTTTCATGTGGTGCTCATTAACACTAGCAAATAAAGTAAAAACAATGAACTACCACTAAAAAAAAATGTAACGTCTTCCATGCTCTAGAAAATTTAATCAAAACCTTATATATATCTTTTTGATGAGATAATGTAAGCAATTGTTGGGAGTATGTAGCATAACAAATTCATTGTGATACTTAAATTATGAGTCCCAATTAATAAATTAGTGTTTTGGATTAAGTTGTCTTCATGTATTAATGTCTTTTATTGAGAGTTGTGTCATAGAAAGTGTCACATATAGGTTGGATTAAGGTATACTATCTATTAGGTTAGTATCAATAGAACGAAAGTTGTTGTGGATGTCGGCCCTTAAAATGAGTGCAATGTAAGAAGTCTCATATAGTTAACACATGCTTAAGAGCGAGGTTTAAAATAGATGAAAAGGGAGAGATTTGTTGAAAACTAACAATGAAGTTCCTTTAATTATAAAACAAGATGAAATCTAAATCATGTATTATATTTTTATTCAGGACCAGATTTTTATACTTTTCTTGAAATGATGATAACCCTCTTCCGTTTAAATTTGTTGAATAGGCTTTCCTGTTCTTCACAACAAAAGATGATCTTGATTGAATTGTTTGATCGCACTCAGTATCAAGAGGCTAATAAAAAATAAAGTCTATCCCGGACATTATCTAAAATTCTAAAAAAATGCAATAATCAGCAGAGAAGGATCATCTTCAATTGTTATAAGAGATATTCATGATATTTAATTCATTGGGCAGTATTTAGGAGTTTTGTTTTATCCTCACCTTTCCAATGACCTTGAATCTATTCATCACTCCAATGACTCCTACAAGCTTGCACAGTCTAAAAGTGGAAACTGAAATAGAAAAATATGCAATACCAAATAGGACATTGAATTGAAGTATTAATGAAAATAAGATACAATACAATATGTAATACATTTTTTCCAACTCAGTCATATCTCAAGTTCATAATAAGAATGTCATAATACAAATTCCACACTAACACAATCATATATCATGCATGTAGAAACTCTTCAGTGCGTGTAATTCCTCAATTGGATTATTCTTGCACTCTTATTTCACCTTTAGCTTTGCTCCACTTCGACACCAATGTTCTCACTCTTTGATAAACATTCATCTCCTGCAACCATAACAACCTCAATATGAGCCATACTATAACGTTTTTCTACAACAAATGTGGACATCAAATATTGTCCCTTATGTTTTTATGTCGTATTTTTTACATGCATTTATGTAAAAAGTAAAAAAAAATGGAGAGAAATATATATGGACAATGTTCAAACTTGTTAAAATGATCAAACTCTGGTATATAACACAACATTTTGCCAATTTTGTTAGAAGCATCACTACTTCATTGGTCCTCTTATTGCTTCTGAAATTTCACGGTCTCCATTGGTACTTGTGGATATAGTCTCTGGATCAAACTGATTTATTTCCATCAGAAGGATGACAGAGTTTTTGATGAAGTAGAAAAGTCTGGCACCATTTGGTCATGGATTTCAGCTCTGTCAAATAAGATTCAAGATCGACACAGAAAGAGAACTAAGAAACATGTGCCACTTACAAATGGTCCGAACATGTCACAGATTCATCAAATTCTCTATCTATTCAAGATTCAACCATTGTCGGAAAAACAAGAAATTGCCTCAAGAATTTAGGGCTTTGAATTGCTTGGCGAAGACGCCACTTTCGTCAAAACAAAGAAACGAAGAAATTGAATTGCCCCAATTGTGGAAGGAAGAGATTGAAGATGGAGAAAGAGGAAAGAAAGGGAAAAAATCGAGAGTTAGAGAGGTTGGAAAAATACCACATATTCTCTCTCTCTGCCGTTAGCCACAGGCAAGAGTTTGAAGTTTGAGCGTAACATGGGCCCTAGCCCAATACATTATATGCTTTAAATATTTTATGGACTATTATCTAATTATACTGCACTATAACCATGTTTCCACTTAATTGTTTGAAATTAAGTGAAAACATTAAATCACATTAAAAAATTAGTAAATTATAAAAACATTCCATCACTATAACCATATTTTCACTTAATTGTTTGAAATTATCACATTTTTACATAGACATACTCCCATATAAAATTTACTCATATAGTATATTTATATTTTCAAAATTCCCTCCTATTTAAATTCATACTTATATATAGCATATATTTAAATAGTAACCATGTTTTCACCTAATAGCATATATGACATTATCACATGTTTTATACTTATATATAATTAAACATTGTACGTTTTTTGTTTAGCACATAAGGTTTTTTATAATGTAAATTAGGTATTACATACTGTAAATGTGAATGGCATGAAATTAAAGTTAAAGTTATTGGCTACCTTAATATAAAATTTGTGTTATTCTATCGTCAATGGGTGATTATAGTGCAAATAAATATTCCATTTTATTATATTGCAAAATATAAAATGTGCAGAAAATAGCACAAACATTGAGATAAAGTTGTTGTCACTTATAAATAGAAGTGAGTGATATTTGGAAAATAAGGTAAAATAATACGTCAATCTTATCCCCTTATATAGGAATATTTTAGGATGATGATGAGAATATTTACTGCCACATTCTTTAAAATATCAGATATACTATATTTTTAATTCTATATAATAACTTTACATTCATTTTTTAATAGTATGAATTTAAAAGGTGAGAATTTTGAAAATACCAAATATATTATATAAATATAATTTTATAAATATATGGTGAGGAATTAGTAATAGTAATTAAGTAGTTGATAATAGAGTACAGTAAATATTTTTTGAGAATATTATATAAATGGTAGTATTTGAAAATTAAATTGAAATCTATTTAAATAAATAGATTTCAATAATATTTTTAGTGTCTCAAAGATATATCTGGAATTCGTGCAACCCGTTTTATGAATGTACAATTATAGGTATCGGCTAAATGATATGTACTTCACCTAATAAGTGGTAAATAAATCCTTTGCCTTATTTTGGTTACAATTGCTTGAATATTTGTAGATCCAATAAATAGCCTTCCTTATTTATCTATTACATTGCATGCAATATCACATGTCAAAAATGTCAAAGTGATGTTAAACCATTAACTATATGCCTCATAAGACCTCTAGGTCCTGGCTATCTTCAACAAGAAATGTTAGATTGACCAAATGGTGCATCAATGAACTAAAACTGTTAGTGTGCTTAAATTTGGTTCCACGAATGTGGTTATCATGATATGAAAATGACACAAAACCTGCAAAGAGTTCTAGTTCCTTTTACCATTCTTGAGATTACGTAGAGCCATAACAAGCTGCTGTCTTTCGCCTTCTACCTCTGCGAATTTCAGGCTAATCTCTGAATACCTTTCTTCCATTTCTTTCAGTTCACTTTCCATATATTCGTTCCTTTCCTTTAGGGCTGCCACTTCACTCAGCAACTCTTTTGTATAGCACTCACTTCCATGATTATTTACCTCATTTGCCGAGCAGGTTTTTAGTTCACTGTCAGAGTAAGAATGAGACAATAATTAATAAAGGTGAGTTATTTGATAATGGAAGATATGAAGAATCATGACCATGTTCAAGGGAAGGAACTATAGATTCGGATGATAAAAAATGAATTTGATTATTACCTTGTAGTAGATTGACAAACTTTGTTCTCACCAGACTTGCCTACTCTTCCATCTTCAGACTTGCTTGCACCATCCATTCCCTTTTCATGTTACAAATATAACACCAGTCTGAGTTATTCCCACAACATCAACAGATTAACTAATGTGTACAAAGCAAAGTTAAACTTTGAACAAACCAGTAGAAGTACCACCATGCTGATTAATTCAAACGTTTGCTATACAATACATAATCAATTACAAATTTATAACATGTAATGGACATGATGATTGGAAGGCTTGTAGGATATTCTAGATATTATAACATTTCACAAAAATTGCGCTGATTTGCTTGGAATCAAAGATTAGTCCTAACATCTCGCTATTGTGTAGTTCACTAAGTCATAAGGAAGTTGTGCTGCCATTCAAACTGTACTAATATGCAAAAGCAAAATTAAGTTCTTACTTTCTGATTTTAAATATGGTAGCTGAAAAATTACCTTGTGCGTTTCTGTTTTTGACTTCTTAATATGTCCCTTAGCGGAAGGAGGTGCAACACAGTCATTGTCTCTTGCAGTTAAATTCATATTTGAAACTGGTGCTCGTCCTTTGTTATTCTTGAGCTTCTTTTCCATAGTACTTAATTCTGCTTCCTTCTTCTTCAGCTCTCCTTCTAATTGAGATATCTGTTTCCTCATACTTTCTTTCTCCACTTGCTCTTTGTGCAAACTATGCTTTACTTCTTTGTGTTGGACATTAAAGGTTTCTACTTCTGACAGCAGGGTTTCTACTTCACATGTTGTTTCTGAATCTGTCCTTTCCACCTTGGTTATGTTCTTTGTTGGTTTCGGTTTAGACAACACATACTCCTCTGCTATCAGATTTTTAATTTCAGATCTGAGCATTTGAATTTGCTTTGAGAATGCAGCATCCTTTTCATCATTGGTCCTTTCTGCCTCATTAAGTTGTTTAGACTTAACTTCTAGCTCTTGTGACATCTTTTCTATTGTTTTTCCTTTTGAATCTATTTGGTTCAAGAGTTGTTGCATTTTCAATTCATTCTGATCTGTAATAAGCCTGAGCTCTTGATTGCATTTCTGAAGCATATCCTCTATAAGCCTGTTTTGCTGCCTCAGCTCATTGGCTTCTTCAACTGCATTCATGGTCATCTTTTCATTCTCCTCAACTTTCGAAGACATCTCAATCGAAAGCATTCGATATTCCTGCTGAAACTGCTCAGATGTGAGATCATTATTGTGTCTCGCCTTTCTCAACGCCTCCTCAGCTTGGATGGCCCGTTCTTCCTGCTCAATTTTTGCACATTGCATGGCATGGAGATCACCTTCAAATTTCTCTGATTGTATAGTCAGTTCCTTCTGCAAACACTCGACTTCATTTTCAAGTTCATTGATGGAGACCAAAGATTCTGAAAGTCCAACTTCCTTTGTCTTCATCTTTTCTTCTAATCTCTCAAGTTTTGATTCAAGTTGTTGTATAGTAGCCAAAGCAGCTGAATTTTCATTTTGTAACATAATTTTTTGTGCTTCTCCCTGCTTTAACCTCAAAGAGATATCCACATTTTCTTTCTTTAGAAGCTCATACTCCAAGCTGAGCTCCTTTATTTCGTCATTTAGATCTTCATGTTGTTTATAACAAATGTCTAGTTCATGATTCTGTTCTGCAATTTTATGCTTCAAAAGATCTAATTCTGGGGCATCAATACGCTCTTTATTAACGCTTCGAGATTTTATATTGGTAGACAGATCCAATATTTCTTTATTCTTTTGTTCCAGCATTGCTTCAAGCTCTGTCACAGCCAAAAGTAGTTCAGAGTTTGAGTTTTGTGTCTTCTTCAGTTGCACTTGAAGATTGGAACTCAACTCTTGTTCATAAACAAGCTCTTCCTTTGTTGCCTCTAACTGAAGCTTAATATCATCAATCTCAGACTTCAATGTTTTAGAGGCTTTGCTCTCATTGTTGTAGTTCTGCTGGGTCTTGAGTTGCTCATACTTAGTTTTGAGCACATCTTTCTCATCTCTGAGGCTGTTTATTTGTCTTGACAAATTCTGTCCCCTACTGCTTTCTTTTTCTATCTGCTTCCGAAGTGACTGTAACTCAAGTTCTGATAGTTCTACCTGCCTCTTGAGAGAAGCAATTTCACTTATGAGCTTTTCAGATGCATTACTATCTGAAGGCTCTTTTAATCTTTCTCTTGGAAGATTATCTTCTAGGCTGTTTGTCCAGTCACCTACACTTCCATCTGATGCTGAACCCATTGACCAATCTGTGTTTGATCTCTTATGTACTTGAGCTTCTTTAGCAGTGGCCTCAACTGGTCCTTTTGTTGGCACTGAATTATGCCCATTCTATAAGATAACAATGAAAACCAATGTGACTATAATTCATTAAAATGGGTTAGTGAAAATAGGGTGAAAATGTGAAAATGTCATGGATGAGATTTGAATACAATTTTACAAATAAACTGCTCCACAATTTTTTTTTCTCCTTCATTTTGAACCACACATACCATCGAAAGTTTTTGTTTAGAAAAGTTTCAACCATGTTAAATAGAATTCTTATGAGACCTTACTTCATCAACATAATAACTTTCATCTGCACTGCCAAAGCTCAATTGGTTTTTCAAGCTTCCATCATTGCAAAGTCCCACAGATTCATTATCTTCCCCATTTCTGGAATTAAGGTATAAGGTTGTATTGTAAGCACACATATGAGAGAAGTAAATAAAAATAAGCATCAGGAAATTTACAAAGGTTAAATTAACTGAATGATGTATCATTTTCACCTTTCAGCTGTATATCCTTCCACATTTTGAATTGTCACCTGTCTCAAAAAATATCATGTTAGAAATCATGAATGGTCTTGATTATCTGACTTTGTTGAAGGAAGTAGTTTCAGTCTTTCAGATACGAAAAGAAACAAGCTCCCCGTGAAGCTCAAGTTTCTAAGACAAAAAATGAAAAATGGAGGGAGATATTGTTGGATTTTTGGAATGACACTAACTAAATATACTTTTTTTCATTCATCATTTGGCTACTTAAAAGTAATAATGGAGGAAAATAACAGAAACTGATGAGAACCAACTAGGGGCAACCCATGATTCAAGGGGCAGCCAAGACCAAGAGGGTCCCATGGCTAAAACCAGGGCCAAGTTAGGTCTAAACAAGCTCACCAAGGACTCCATTGACCCTGAAATTCGTGGGCTTAAAGGGCATTTATGTCCTTGAGTCAACCATTTTATTTTATGTTCAATAAATGAGAATTATATCTCATGGGTAGCTAGGATTTCTTAATTCAGCATTAAACTATGATAGTTTAATTATTGTTATTTAAAGTTAAGTTATTTATTTTCTATTGAATAAATTGTATAGAAGAAAGCAATTGTGCGCTAAGTGTTTCAGGACTAAAGTCCAAGCAAGCCAAGCCCAAGGAAGCCAAGCCAAACCTAGGCAGCGGATTTCTCGGTCATAAGCCAAGTCAGGTCAGCTTTCCAGATTTCTCGGTCAGAAGCCAAGTCAGGCCAGCCTTCCGGATTTCTCGGTCAGAAGCCAAGCCAGGCCAGCCTTCCGGTTTTCTCGGTCAGAAGCCAGGTCAGGCCAGCCTTCCGATTTTCTCGGCCATTGGCAAGTCACAAAGTCAAGGCCAAGAGTCAAGGCTCAAATGCTCAAAACGTGGAGGGAAAGTGAAAATCGAAATTGAACTTTGAAATTCAAATTCAAAATTTGAAATTCAAAATCAAGATAAAGTCGTCACAAGACTTGAGGCTCAAGGCAGCCAAGTGGCTCATCAAGAATCCTTCCAAAATAAGGATTCCTTAAAAATAGGTCAAGTCAATCTGAACTTCAAGTCAAGGATAAAGTCTTCTAAAGACTTAATCTAATCTATCTTCAAGTGACTCATCAAAGAATCATCCCCAAAAGAGGATTCCTTGAAACTCGGCCAGATTCAAACCAAGTCAAGGGAGGCAGCCACACGTGGCCAACCAACCCATGCATGCCGCCTAGGTCAAGTCACTAGATAACTCATCTAAAGACTTAACCTAATCTATCTAGCTCAAGCCGCCAACAAGCTCACAAGTTGATAGAATTAAGATTTGACTTAGTTTGAATTTCTCCTAGTTTTTAGCTTTGATTTATCTTAGTCAAATTTTAGCATTATCTTGTTTGGATTTGAGGCCCAATTTGTGGGAACCCTAATCCTAGCTTCTTTTCGTTTTAGTCATTAATACATTTTTAGAGTTGATTTTCGGATTTAATTCCTTGAGTTAGTGAGTGAGTCTCTTAGCAATCTTGGCCAAGCCAAAGAACCGTTCTTATCAAGCAAAGGCAAAACATAAACACTTCCGCAAAAGCCCTAAAAATTCAAGTACAATTCAATTAAAGTGTGAAACTTCCAAGCAAAAAATGATCCCAATAATTCTTTCAAAAAGGAGAATTACCAAAAAGGCAATCACCCCCCTAAGGTTGTCATCAGAAACAAACTGATGGCACCTAAAATTTAAAATGCCATCTACCTAGATGAGATGTTTATATGTATCTCAACTCCTAAATGATGAAAACTAGCTGAAACATATCCTAAAATTTCAAAGTTCAGAGTAAATTGCAGCAAATCAAACACAACTCAACAGATAGAAGGTACTAACATGTAAAACTATGCCTGAATTGGCAAACTTTAGGGGTAGAGAAACAGTTAGTGGCTCAATTTCTGCTACAAAATCGGCAAAATCAATTGAGGCTTCTCCAAGAAAGCCAGATTTTGAAGATCCCTGCAACAAAACCTATAAAATTAGACCTTCCAACCAACATTCCGCCTAGTTAAAGTGGCATGAAATTACAGGTACACTGCTTACAGTTGAAACAATGAAATGGTATATCTTTTCATGTAGTTTTCCTGATTTTGAATCCCTGACAAGTTTAACTGATTCAAAAACTGGATTCTCCCATAAGCAGGTTCCATCCTGAACAGAAGTTTTCTCTAGTTTCACTGTTGGCTTTCCAACATCATCTGGCACCAAAGAAACCATCAGTGCCGACTTTTTCATCTTTGGCACCTAAGAATAAAAAGGATATTCAGAACAAGATCAGACACTTTCTTCAGAAGCTCAACAATTACATTGGTTTATGTATAAAATTATAGTTCTAATCAAAATCAACTGTCATACACTGTAAATCTCAAACTTCCTGTGCAATTAGTTTCAACTATAAAAGCTAACACAAACCCCTTTTCAGATTTAATTGCATATGACTGAAGTTTAAAAATTTATTTGTTATGGTCTTACCTGAGTTGCCTGAAAATCCAATTTGAATACAGCTTTGATCTTGTTCTTCTTGCTCCATGACTTGAACATCTTTCCAGGCTGATAATAAATAGCGCAGTTGCAGTGCTGTATATGCAAGAAAAGCTTTTTATGAATGACACCTAATTAGTGATTAAATCAGGAAATGCTTCTTATATGAGAGATTCAGTTAATGAATGAATGAATAAATAAATGGTTGGAATAAAGTGTCAGAACAGTGTTGTGAAGTCCCTCCTTATTTCTTGGCTAAGATACTGAACTTGCATGATTAGCAAACTATATTACAAAAAAACAATAAAGAAAAAACAAATAATGAAATTCAAATTTAGAAGCTTCTCCAAAGATTACTTTACAGGGAACACAGCTGAAACGCATTATTGTCTACTGAGGAATTTTTCAAATGACAATATTGACCCAACACATGTATGAGTGTGGTAAACGAAGTTTTTTATAAAAATAATTATGTTGGGTTAAGAGAACTCGCCTCTAGCTTGAAATGAAAAGGTAAAAATTGGAGTTGAGAGAGAAGATGGGTGTCAAATCAGCAGCTACTAGATTGTAACATATAATTTATATTTAATCAAATTTATCAAAGGGGTTAAATAAAAGAGGGAGCATAATGTCCATGTGCATATGTGCTGGCTTGGATAAACACCAACCCACCAACACATAAATGTAACATAACACCTTTCTGCTCAAAGGACATTATGGGAAAAAGCTTTATCAGAAATGAGTTGTTATTGGTCCCCCCACCCATACTCAAACTTCTACAACATGTGATAACAAGCAACTAAACTATGTATTTAGCACATGCCTTTGTCGGCGGCCAAACAGACCTTAGGCTTAAACATATTGGAATTCTAAACTAAGCATGTATGTTACTATAAGTCGATAACCTTCACCCGCAAACAAAGGCTATATAGTCTATAACCTTTGGTTCACAATAAGTATATTGCTTAAGTTTAAGTTAAAAAATAATAGTTTATGAACATTGTTTATTTCTTCAATATATAATTTGTGTTGTTACCATCTGCGAATGGCATAGCATCACTCCACCTCCGTCGATCCAAACTTTGGGTTTAACATCATATTATATATTAATAAAAAGTTGAGTTGGCTTTTCAAAAGTGATGGCAGATAATTGATTACCAAACATGGTCTGAAAAGTCGTCAAATAGTAGTAAAGTGGTTGGACTAACGGAGATAATTAAGGACCAAAAACTGACACAGGCTGAGTAATGTTAATAAATAAATTAAAGATCACACTCACACACACCTTCGCAAAACTAAGTCTTAGTTAATAGCAAAATAGTCTAAGAAGGAAAAGCAGTTCGATGTTATACAATGTGGAAAAAATCATATGGACACATTTGCTTATATATATGTGCTTATCTAAGAAATAAGAAAATCAAAAGCAGAGTAAATTGTAAAGTAAGAAAAATATATATTAATCATCTACTAGATTGATGACAAGTAAAAGGTTAGAAATGGGTGATGAGGGAAGGGGAAAGGAATAATGTTTTGATTTAAGAATAAAACAAATTTCATAGATATTAAAAAGGGAAAGCATAATATGAAATGAAGAGAGATATAATGATAAAAGAAACATCTTTATACAATGTCAAGAACATAAGTACAGTACTGCTCATAAACAAAAGGATTTAATAATGTAAAACATGGATAAGATGAGAGACAACGCCATTGCTTACTTTAGCAGTTAAGCTGTTTCATTCAAATTCAAACAAACGAGTGCAATATTGGCCAGAACTCCTTATTGCTTCTAAGTTAGAATCACACAAAAGTTAATAAACTCAGAAGAAACTACTCTTGTACAAAATAACCTTTGAAAATATTCTCTCTACTTAGCCTCTTATGCACCTTGTAAGAAAAACTTACACTCAAAACCTAATCGCTACTAAATAACTCCTAGAGAATAAAGTATTATAGCTAATTTAGAATTATGCATTCTCTCACGTTTGGAATCATGATTAATTGATTAGAGGACTCGCTACTTTTTTAGGCCCTTCAAGTTGACACTATTTTTTTAATGTCATGTTTTCTATTTGTGGGTGGAAATAATAATGAAACAATGTGTGTTTATATCTTAATTGTAAATTTGTATTTGTAATCCATCATTAATCGCATCAATATATCTTAATAATTGTCAACTTATTCCTTGGTCAGTAATTGAGAGTGATGTGTGATATATAATTTCACTTCTTTCTCATTCAGTCATTTCATTTAGCTTTTACTATTTGTTATTTTGGTAGAAACACATTGAAGCGCAACCAAGTATGAGTTTTAATGTATGGAGACATGTCCATGTCTAGATCCATCAAGACTTGTGTCTAAGTTAGAACTCACCGGGATATTAATTTACAGTGCAAAGTATTTAAGTCTTTAAACCATATTTATTTTGATAAGTCCCTGTCACCACAAATAAATTTACAAGATATATAATGCCCAAAAGAGTTTGATACAAGAAGCAGCTGGATTGGATCAGGTCAGGCTCATTAATGCAATTTTTTAGTTCTTCGGTTGCACATGTTTTTGGCAACCCTTACTAACATTACGTTGTTATATTTTTTACTTAAAGAAAATACACAGTAATCAACCAAAATAACACAACTATCTGATTTGTCTTACTAATACTATGTAGTTATCTGTTTTAGTTATAGAAAATACACACTAGAACATTTTAATGACCAACATTATATGCTACTCAAATTAGAATAGTATCTTATTTCTTTTTTTGTTGCCAACTCATAAGAATGCACTTGTACCTACCACACCCAGCCAGCTAAGCTTGGAGTTAACAGTTACCTTCCTCCAACCAAACATTGCTCCTCCATCTATATCTTATCCCCTCCTTTCATATTTGTTTTTACTTTCTTTGAACTATTAATAATTTCTTTACAACTTGTTCTATCACTTTTGTAAAGAGAATTCCTAAATGACAGAGGAACAACCCAAAAAGGTGGAATCTGGTGGATCAACATCAGATCCTCCTCCACCTGCTCCAATTGAACCTGAACATGTTGTTCATCATGAGGCTCCAAAAGATCTGGCTCAGGAGAATTCTGTAACTTCAGACAACAAACCTATTGATGACTCCAAAGCTCTTGTTCTAGTTGAGAGTATGACACCACTACCTCCTTCTCTTATTATTATTATCTATTTGCTTCCTAAAGGATCACAAAAGGATGTTCTATCTTTTATCACATGTTTATCTTTTTATTTCATTTTAATTGACTAAGGTAACTACAAATCGATTTTGAATTTCTTGATAGTTATATGATGGTTTTAATATAAGTTAAAACAGTTGAGACCTATTTTTTTCCTTTACTTTTAATACAACTTTAATATACAACTACTCATATTTACTCTCTAGTGTCTTCTGGTAATAATAACTGTTCTGTTTTATGAACAATTATAAATAATCTTTATATTTAATGTACAGAATAGTTTATTGTATTCCTTTACTTTCCTTAGCTTTTACCTAGCATGTTCAGATTTCCCAAAGGAGTACGTCTTTAAATAAAGTTACTAGTCATATAATATCAATGTTTTATTTGATATTTTTTTAGTCCACCACAATATGCTATCCTATTTAATCATACCATAAACAGAGCAACTACAAAAATTTGTTTAGTGTTTATATTGTTGTCACTTTGGTTATTGTCAGAGCTTGATGAACCTGCTGGAGAGAAACCATTAGAGGGATCTCTCAACAGAGGTATGTCATTATGTCACTTGATTTCCCTTTTCTGCACTTCACTCTATATGGTATGACATTACATAATAATATGTATAATACTTCATACTTTTATTCCTTTTTCAGATGCTGTTCTTGAAAGAGTTTCAACAGAAAAGAGACTATCACTAATTAAAGCATGGGAAGAAAGTCAAAAGTCAAAAGCAGAGAATAAGTAAGATTTTGCATCAAAAGTTTAAGGATCTATACCTGTTTCATATTTTGTGCGCACAATTGGTAACACATCCAAGTAGTGTATAAGGTTATATTTGATAAAAAAACTATTTGTTGGTGTTTGATAAAGGAACTTATTTTAGAAAGTTGTGAACTTATAAGTTTATATTTAATAAGCTAATGATATATAAGATTTATGTTAATTCACACCTATAAGCTTTAACATAATCTTTTTTATATAGAGTCTATGTAGACATATTACTATCAAATTGTTCCTAATTTTTCATTGAGTCGGCATAATTGGGGGTTTTAATTAAACAAAATTAGCATGTTACTGTAACATCATACATTCGTATTATTTATCATGAAATTTGTTTCTTGACGTTATTTAACAAATATTCATTACTAATTTATATGATTGTTGAGCAGAGCTCACAAAAAGGTTGCAGAAATTTCAGCATGGGAGAATAGTAAGAAAGCGACTACAGAGGCTGAATTGAAAAAGATTGAAGTAAGAATTTATTTCACTAGTAATTATAACAAAGGCTTTGAGTGTTACTGAGAAGGTTGTGTCCGTAGATTTTTTTTGTTATGGACAAGACAAAGAAGTATTGAATGTAAACCTGTTGCAAGCCAATATCAAGTCTTGTCATTTGAACTTATTTTTTTAAATGAAGAAACAGTAAGCAAACCTATCTAAATGAAATACAACAATTTTGTCAAATTTTCACACCAAAGATTACCCATCTACACTGAAAGTGGAAAAAGAGGGGAGAAAAACTGAGCTTTCTCTTTGTATGTGATAGGAACATTTGGAGAAGAAAAAAGCAGGGTATGCAGAGAAGTTGAAAAACAAAATAGCTACTATACATAAGGAAGCTGAAGAAAAGAGGGCAATAATTGAGGCCAAAAAAGGGGAAGATTTACTGAAAGCAGAGGAGTTGGCTGCAAAGTACAGGGCTACCGGAACAGAACCAAAAAAGCTTCTTGGTTGCTTCTGATACTACAATCCAAGACCCCCATGCTGAAGGAAAACCAAAATGCTGTATTATCATTATTATTGTTATGTTATTTAATTTTAGTGTTTTATATGCATGTTCATTTATTATGTGTTCATATTGATATGTTGGTGTGTGTATATAACAATTACTTTGTGTACAAAGAAATTGAACTATTGGTTGATTACACGTTTCTACTTTCTTTTCACATTAGGCCACTAACCATTGCTAATTCTGACTTATTGCACAACTTGTTCCATGTTTGGAATAGCTTCCATTTATATTGAATAAGTGAATATTTGAAAAGATAAGATAGATATCTTAAAGACAAGTCAGAAAAATCGAGAGATTTGATACTTCATAGATATGAGATTTGTTTATAAATGTTAAAGTAGTTGTGCATCAGGATAGCAGATAAATCTGAATGCTAAGGAGCAGCATACATATAAACCAGTTATAATGGACATGCGTAATAATATCATTAAATATGAATCCATTAAGGTAAACTTGAACTCTAGCAACTATTCCTCTATCCTTCATTCCTCCCTCTAAACCAAAATGAACCCAGTGTTGGGAATGAGGGAATCGCCTATATGGACTGGATGCATTTACAAAAGCCAAAAAAGTGAAAATTACTACCAGATAACAGTATTGCCTTACCCTGAGGAAATATGGAGAAGACTATGTTAATCACATCTACCATTAAAGGAACCTAGGAAACTGCAAGTGTGTCCCAGAATCCTATATCACCATCAGGCACCTCTAGCAAGTTCTTAAATGCAGATTCAGAAGCATCGAAAAATTCATAGTTTCCTGACTCTATCCCACCACCTGTGTCAGCATCTTCAAGGTTTGGTTTGTAGGTACTACCTTCCTGTTGTTGAGTCATTTTAGCAAAAGTACTAGTGTTTTTCACCTGTACATCTGAACATGACTCCAATATTGATGATGATGCTTCTTGTGAGACATGTCCTTGACACATTACTACTCCTTCTTCCTTTCCCTTAATCATGCGAAATGAGTCTCCAACCTCAGAATGCCAAAGTTGAAGATAGCAATCGGTGTATGTTTTATTACTTGTTGACCAAGAATTAAGCAATGGAGATTCCATTGACAACCTTGCCTCTGCCTCAACTCTGGCACTTTCCCATTGTACCATGTGACGTGTAGAAGGAGACTCAGACTTTATAATCTTTGGATCAGGAGCACTTCGTGAATGATCTGACCTAGAGAGGTGCTTCTTTAGATGGGTGTTCCAATAGTTCTTAATCTCATTGTCAGTTCTTCCTGGTAACTGAGATGCAATAGCAGCCCATCTACAAGAAAGCATAGCATGGTTACATACAAAGTGAATGCAATGTAATCATCTAACAATATTAGTTTAAGCAATGCAACATACTTGTTTTGCAGCTGATGAGTAAAATCAACAAATGGAGGAGGAATGCAGTACCTGTTGCCAAGCATGGCATGAAATTGAATGATAGTACTTTCTTCTTCATTAGTAAATGGACCACGCTTAATGTCGGGTCGAAGATAATTTATCCACCGCAGCCTACAACTTTTTCCACAACGTACAAGACCTACTTGGACAAAACTATATTTAGAATTTCACTATAGGTATATAAATTTAAGAGTGGTGTATGCAGAATATTAGAAATCATATAACAACATCAACTAATAAATAACCAAAACCTTGAAGAAAAATGAAAAGTGTAATAAGTTGAACCTGCACGGTTAGGTAGTGTACGCCAACTGCCATGACCATGGTTGTTGATGTAGTCAACTAAGGCTTTGTCTTCTTGAGGGGTCCAAGCTCCTCTCTTCACACCATGTTTCTCACAACAGGCTGCTTTACCCATCTTCCACTACCAACTAATAAATAACCACTACTGCTTTATTTTTACTCATAACTTTGTATTAATTGATTTTCATAAATTAAGATTCAGGGTCTACACATCATCATTAACACAGATGTGTATGTGTGCATGAGAAAGAGAGAGAGAGAAATCAACTTATCAGTCTGTCTATAAATGCATTTCTACCGGACACTTGGTTAGCTTACTCAACCGGGGTCGCATTTATTCTGAATAATAATCTTATCACATCACCTACCTTTTGCATTTTTAATTTCTAGTCATTTACATATGAATTGGATAATATGTCATTATATTTCTACAACTCTATGTGATAAAATCTATAAGTATAGTATATAGCAGTAATAGTATGTATTAAACTAAAAATGCAGGTAATAATTTGTGTTATTGAAGTAGATGAAGACAAGAATGAAGGAAACAAATGGGTTATTGAGATAGAGAAAAAGGAGGTGATTGAAGGAAATGGCGTGAGTGCAACATCGTGGTTGAAGCGGTGGAGTTGCAGAAAAGACAAGACACAACACACATTGATGAATACAAAATCATATCTATATATCTATTCAATGTCTTTATTGGTTAAGGTGCATATTCACTGTTGACCATCTATCATTTATTATCTCAACTGCCCTTCACACAAACAATGGAAAGCTTACTATATGCTCTTCTCTGCGCCTTGGGTATGATATATAACAAACAAACTAATGTCAAATAAGCCTAACTTACACCATATTTGGTTTTAAGAGAATGTTTTTTCTGTTTTTATCTTATGAACACATTGTTTCATTATTTCATTAATAAAATCAGTTAACAATGTTAATTTATATATGAACCATTTGGACTTTGGAGCATAGGTGATTGCATGTAAATGGACCGATTATGATTTTTGTCATTACTTCAATTTCAATGGCTCTTCTATGGGTTACCTTAGTTCTCACATATGATGACTTTATCATTCCAATCTGGTGAGAGTGACAATTCCTCATATCAAGATTAAAGATATGATGCTTTTAAGGACTCATTAAAGACATGTTACATGGCCCACACTTTTAATACATGGTACAGCTTTGACTGTGATAAGAAACTAAGAAATGTAACGGCTCATTGCAACCCCTTACAGACCTGACTCTCCAAAACAGAGATAGAGAAAGAAAATTCCAAGTAGAAAGACTCTGATTTGTAATGGAGTTACTCCTCTCTAGTTTGATAGTGATATTTTCATTTTAGGGGAAGTATCAATGAATTATTTATGAACCATGCGGATGTATAAATGATAAATGTATTTGATTTGCTATTACAAATATCAATCTGGCTATTGGATGTTTGAGACAAAAGGTTTAAAAAAACTCTTATCTATAACCCCCCAATTGTGTTAAATAAACTTGTGCTATATAATATAGGAATCTGAAATGCCTTCAAGTTATTCAGGGTAAATTAAGGTAGAATGTTTTCTATGGAAACCTTTATAGCACTCATATCCTGATTTATTACTATCACTTTATGGCTAGCAAGTTGTAAGATATATTTGCATCAGGCCTCAACATCTGAATTGATCATATTCAAAGATTTAAGAAAAGGGTAGTGTTTTTTTTAAACTTATTTGCTTGTATAAATGAGACTTGAGCATTAAAGTTATCACCACCAAAACAGAAATGTTAAAGATTCACACTAAAAGTTAGCTTCTTAATTTGAAATAAAATTTCATATATGTATGCAAAAACAACTGCTGAAGAATAACAATTAATCACATCTATCTGGTATCCTATTGCACCCATTTGGATTGGGTAGGAGTATAGTACATAAGTTTTGTAATTGAAGTGCAATTTAATATTTAGCTATATATGATAGAAAAAGTGAACATAGTGGAATGGTGCAGAACCAGAACAGAGGAGAGAAACTCTGTTGTCCGGGGACAACAAGATGTGAGTATGTCACACACTGGTATTCCAATGATATGAATAATGGGTTAAGATAGTTGGGCGGGTAAAGTTGCAATTGGGTAACGGTGACGTTTATTATCTAGATCTAATGATATCATAATGTTCTAGTCATATTAATTGATACAATATTGATCTCCAAAGCATGCCTACTTGTTTTGTCTAAGGTTTTTCTTAGCTCATATCTACCACTATAAAGAAAAGTGGTCTTACTTCTGTTTGGTGACATACAGAAAGTGGCTTATACCTCACAAACAGCAAACATATAAAAGGCGACATAACTAGATTATAGGTTGCGGCAGTAAAAGTTTTCCTAAAACAATAACAACCATTCTTTTTTACCTAACCAAACTTTAACAAAAACATCAAATATTATGTTAAAGTTACTTAAGATAATCTCAAATTCTAATAGCATATATAAATTATTTTTCCTCTTTCTAAGCATCCTTGTAAACTTGGTCTTCATACGTACATTGCATCATTGCTTAGGCTGAAATTGCTACTTAGATCAACCCCAGCTATACACTGGATAAATCCATTTGCCACCATTTGATTTCCAAACTTAAGCTGTGAATTGAACATCTCGGTGGCTGAAATGTTAGGTACACTGTTATGATACTCTCCTTCACCAAAGGGTCCTTCTGACAAACAATGTTGCATTGAAGCTTCTTGAAATGTTGGATTTTGATCAAATCCATTTCGCAAGGTCAAGGAGTCATATGAGTTAGAAGAGTTGCCGCCATTTACATGATCAACTGAAAGCCACTCAGCAAATAACAGTTTTGGCATCAAGCCTTGATTTATTGCCTCTTTGGTGAAGTTTATATTATGTGTGCCTTGTGTTGCAAGTCTCTCAAGAGAGGGTGAAGAGTCCATGGTATCTGAGCTTGTGCTAGCAGAGTGAATTTGCTTATGAGATTCCATTTTTTTATCTTTGGCCCCTCTCTTTTTCAGATATGAATGCCAAAAGTTTTTTATCTCATTATCAGTTCTTCCTGGTAAATGTTGTGCAATCTGAGACCACCTGACAAATATAAATATTTGGCTTAGGAAAGAATTTCACTGCAATAAGTTTTGCAGAAAAATTCTACTTCCTTGTGATAATCACATGACCAATATAAGGCTTTGATTGGAAGGAAGAAAAATGAATGAGAGAAAAAAATGTATGCATTCATGATATAAGAATTTTTTACCCTCTCATTATATTGTTCATCATTCATATTATACTCATGAAAGAAATACTATCAAATAAGAATGTGAAATATATAATAAAAAATATGGCTCTCACCTAGTAAGGTATAAAAATGGTTGATGTATGTATTCTTATTCTCACAAGTGAAGGGATTGTTTACAAAATTTGATTCCACTACTTTCAAGTCAAGACAAGTAATTTTACCATTATGCTAAGACTCAAATTCAAAGATATGCATTATTAAATTTCCCCCTGATAATTGCATAATCTAGTTCCTCCTCTCCACATTAATTTGAAAATGTTCACTTTATGATTTAAATTTTGAGGAGGGAGTCACAAATTAATGTCACCAAATTTGAATATAAGAGAATTTTGATCATGATTGTCTCCAGGAGCCTAAGTAGATTATAAGAAGGTTAAAATAAAAAGTAAGACTTTTCAGTTTATATTTTGTGTATGAAATAGATTGATTTGTTTAATCATCACCAACCAGATACATTCTGTAACTTGAGGCCTTAACATCAAAACAGAGACATTGAATTTTGTCTTTTTTCCTTTCCTTGCACTAATTATGGGATAACAACTGTTCCTTGACTAACAAGTCTGTATCCATGTTTTAGAATAAAAATTAAATTTTATTATTAATAAATTTAGTGTTTTTGCTTACTTGTTACCCAACATGTTGTGAAGGGTGAGGATAGTCTCCTCCTCCTGTTTGGTGAACATCCCTTTCTTTAATCCTGGCCTTAAGTAGTTAATCCACCTTAATCTACAGCTCTTTCCATTCCTTTGCAACCCTGTATTTATGTATATAATAATTTTACTCCATCACCATCCTAAACATTAATACAATTACTACTGCATGTCACTTTCATTTCAACATTTTGAACAATCTACTATTACTCAAAATTGCAAACCAAAATACTGTGCTTCTCTTTTACAAAGAGGATTCTGAACCTTTATCATTAGAATAATGATACTTGCATAAATTTTATCCAATTTGCATAGTCTCATTGCATAGGAGTTTGTAAGGATTTGTGAAGATAGAGCTTATACAAGTATTATTTTCCTTCAAAATGCATCAATTTTTCTTATATAAAATTGGACAAATTTATTAGATTTAAATCAACTAAAATTCAAAAGTGTTAATTGTTGATGTATTTTACTTTTTAATCATTGTTAAAATAGATGAACCATGTCAACATTTCTATTTGATAACTTAATCTAAGTCCAAACAAGTTTTAGACTCATTTTTTAAATCAAAAGAAGAGACATTCAGTTCAAGAAAACCAAGGATGCCTCCATTTATAAATAACACAACAAAAAGCTAGGAATATGTCACTGTTATAACTTACAACTCACAAAATTGATCACAACCACAGAGGGAACAAGAAACCAACCTGCCTTAATAGGGACAGAGCTCCAACAACCATGACCTTGCTTAAGGATGTAGTTTCTGAGCTTATTGTCTTCTTCAGGTGACCATAATCCCTTCCTGTGTTTGGGTTTTCCCTTTTCTAGTGGCTGGAACCCCATTTTACTTTAATGGTAAGATTGAAGTCTATACACCAGTTATGAAAGACTAGACTCTAGAGCATACACAGTCACAAAGAGAGAAGAGGAAATGAAGAATATTTGGTATGCAAAACAGTGCACAAGCAACCTTATATATATATTAAAGCAGGGATTAGTTGTGCTTTTGCATTTCTCCATAACCTATTCACCTTACAACGTTGACATAACTAAATAAATGTATAAACTATAAACCATGAAATGTTCTTATAAAATTTTCTGTCCTGCCACATGGATTGAAAGCATGTTCTAATTTTGAAAATATTGGAACCTAAGGTAACATTTCTAGCCATATTTCTCTCCAATCATTCATCAAAATTAGTAAATCACATGCTCAAAATCCTCAAAAGCTACATCATTTATTTACTTTTCATGTTTTGTAATCAAATGGTTTATTTTAAACATTTGCATGACAAATACTACCAAAAGAACAATCATTCATGACCATATGATAAATTACTTGATGCTATCTTTATTATCTTGAGTTCTGTTTTTTGTCCTTGCCGAATATCAAAGTTTTTTAATGTTACATGGCTCTGTTAAAGAAATGATAGGAGCCTCCAAGTCTTCACCTAATATCAGAGTCTTTTTTATGTTAAATAGCCTTGTTAAAGAAATGGAAGGAGCCTTCAAGTCTTCATCTACAACATAAATTAGTGTCACTGATGCAACTTCATTTTATTCTCTAGCCATATATATTTAAATGATAATCAGGTAATAATGTGAATGAAGCCATAGAGAAGACTATTCCTTAAGATAGTACACCTAATCACTAGTGAGGCTTATTCAATTATCATTTTGTGACGACACGTAACAAATTCTATACCTCCATACAGCAATTAAATAGAACTTGATTATCACAAATACTGGTGCAGTGGTAGTGCAAATTAATCAAAAACAAAAACTAGGTTTGACAAATAGTGTTTACAACCTCCAGCATACTAATAGCACGTTATAATAATGAATTTGAGTCTAATATATAATATTGATTTATTTTTTGCTTCTAATACTAGGTACTATTATATGGACCAGGATCCTCTGTCCCAATATTTTTTTGTCTTTATATCCCTAACCAATCAAACTTCATAAAATAATACTATAATATTAATTTCTGATTTTATTGTTTATATTTTTACTTCAATGAAATTTTGTGATTAACTTGGTACACCAAATGGGACATGAATGAGGACATGTGATCCTCATCCCTATTATATATTTCATGGAGGCTAAGAATAGAATAATATATTTCAAGAATACTAATACATTTCAATTACAGGAAGAATAAATTTGTTTGTATTGTTACTGGATGCAGCATATAAAATATGCAAAACTGATGATTTTACTACCATTCACGTTCAAAATAAACTGTGCACTTTCATGTGTAAATCTCAAATCCTATACACACATATGCTTTCTAACATAACTCAATTTGAAAAGAGTTAAAAACTAACATAAAGCAAACTCACCAAATTCCTCTACCTTTTGACATAGACATCAAATTAGATAAGAAACCAGGTTTTGTCCTCCCCAGGCATTGGTTGTTTATGAAATCAGGTTTGCTTGAAGAATCTGCAAACCTGTGCTACTCAAGTTGCTATAGGAGAAAAATTTGTCCTTACTAGAGTAATTACTAATTACATTTTCATGAATACTTGGTAATATGAATCATACTGAGAAGTTAGTAGTGTTATATGTAAAACCTTCATTGTTCAAGAATTATAGAAGATTCACATTCTTCAATTTTTTTGTAAAAAGGGTAGGAATGGTGATAAGGGTGGAGATTTTACACTCTCCATTCTTGAATCATAATGAATATATTATTGTAACAAAAATAATTAAAATAATTAAAATAATTAAAATAATTAAAATAATTAGGTGATATATGTATTCTAACTAATCATAATATTATAGAAGCTAAAAATGATGATAATGTTTGATACTAGAATTATAAAGTGGAATCTCAGAAGTAGCCATGTATATCTTTAAGTTGGTAGTGTTAGTGTCCCTTCAATAACGAATTTACCAAAGCCGTTGACTAAGAAAATGATCCATCAAGTAACATAGGAATCTGAGTTAGACAAAGACAAAAAAGTGCACGTTGTTAAAGAAATTCCCAAGCGCGTGCTAAGTACATTATTCCCAATTTAAAATTATTGAATCAATTATGCCTTCCTGATATCAACAAAGGAATCACAATTATTATTGAGAATTCGACAAAGCGGTACTTCATTATTAATACCTAAACTAAATTATATTTTAGTTTCATGTAGCATTAAACTAATATGCCCCACTAAAATATTTTCCTGATTATCCCGCATTAAAATGAAAATTATTGAAAAACTAAAGGGGGCAAATGTCACGCATGGTTGAAGGTTGGCCTCTTCTATACGACTTATCTTTTAAATACTTGTACACAAAAATGTCACTATTTCATACGACTTATCTTTTAAATACTTTTAACAAAAGTACCCAACAAAGTTAATGACGTGCCAAAACCTCAAAAGGGCGTATTTTATATAGCAAAACTTGAACCTCTTTGCGCTCTAGAATAGAATAAAAGTTCTCAAGATTTTGCAAATCAAACTCGATGTGACATATATAGGAAAATATTTGCATAACATTGCTTAATTTGATTCCTTATTAGCTCATAATTGAGGAATACGACATACAACTTAAGAGTTATGGATGAGAATCAAAACCAAACATGTAGATACTCATCCAAACCCAATTGAACTCAAGTTTAACAGGAAAAATTAGATGTGATTGGGTTTGAGTTTTATCCGAGTTTAATTTTCTAGTTTGGGTTTGGTACAGTTGATATTCTATCTCAAACCCAATTAATATATATAAAATTATAAAATTACACATAAATACATATATAAAAGTTATATATATATAAGGGGAAAGATCCACTTACTCCAAGAGTAAATGGAAAATACCTACTCTACCTCATGATCATTTATTCTTGAGAAATCCAATAGTTTGAATTGGTGAGTGCATCTAAACCATTGGATTTTCTAAGATTTGATGGCTAAGATGTGGAATATATGTTTTTTCACTTACTCTTAGAGTAAGTGGATCTCCCCTGTATATAAATATATAAATTTGACACACATGTATATATAGAACCTATATATACATATATATTGAGAGAGTTTTCATCGGGTTCAGAGATATATTATTGTGTTTAAATCCACTTAATTATAGTTCGAGTTTTGGATTTCAGGTTTGGAATTGGGTAAGCCCAAACCCGACCCGACCCGACCTATTCCTATTAACACTTAAGATTATAATTTAGCGGAATAAATTTAAGATTTCTGTCATCTTAAAAGAGTAAAAATTCAAATCTTGTGTGAATGTCTTTGATGGTTGATCTATAGTTATATTTATAAGTGTTTTGTGAGTCGTGGGGCTTATCTTGACCTTAGTGGTCCGGTCCCAAAACCCAATTCATCCGAATTTTGTGAATAAAATTAGTCGGTGTAAAACTATAGAATGACAAGAGTGTTTAGAATTGATATTTCTCAAAATAATACCCAAAACATTTGGTATGGATGAGTAGTACATAAATGAAAGTGTTGATTATGGATGGTTGGAATCAATGTCAACGTACACCTCTCTAGTCGTTATGATGAGATCCACAAATAGTTTGTTTTACAGATGGAACAATTTGTCTATCACAGTTTGCAAAACATTGCTCGTTTCAGATTAATTAGGATTTAGGAATTTGACGTTGACTCTAAGATCCATAGATAAGGTTTAGTTCAAGCTGTAGGTTTATAGAATAAGTCAAATCCAGATATATTATTCCTACAGGAATATCAAATAAAATGGAAATAATAAATAAATATTTATGTGCTGCAATTGGAGTAGTTTTCATTTAGCAACTCACAAGTCAATTATGGATCCAGCCACTAAAAATAAGTGATGATATCTATTGCAGCCAATAAATCATTTCAAAAAATAACTAACTTCACAATAGGGGACTCTATTCATAAGTTGTATTTTGAAGAGGAATAGAGCACTTGACGTAGAAACACAGTTTGAGACGTGAGGGTTATGTTGTAATTTCAAATAGATCAATCAGCACAAGAGGTGGTAGAGACAAATGAAGCCAAAAACAAACACAACTAATGTTTTGTTCATAGTTTTACTTTTGGGTTTGATATTAATTAATTTGATGCGTCTAATGCTAGTAGTCATTTCTGTGTTTTCTTGTCAAGCACAATAAGGCAACAAAATGGAATAATGGAAACTATTAAATGAATCAAATATATATCATTAAATGAATTATAAATTTACATCTTAACCAATATAATTAATTAATAAATGAATTAGTTTAGCAGATTAATAAGTGGGGTGGGTTTAAATACCAAAAAAACAACATGTTGTTTAGGTAGCTAGCAAAAAAAAAAAATTACAAAAGCTATGGCGTTGCAACTGTGGGAGACGGCGAAGGAGGCAATCGTAGCCTACACAGGCTTAGCTCCGGCCACCTTCTTCACCGTCCTCGCCGCTCTCTTCGCCGTTTACTACGTCTTTTCTGGTCTCTTTGGGTCCTCTTCTGACCACCACCGCCACACCGACAGGGACTTCGAGGACGAGCAGATGCCTCCTCTCCGGCCACCGGTTCAGCTCGGCGAGATTACGGAGGAGGAACTTAAAGCATACGACGGTTCCGATCTTGAGAAGCCCTTGCTCATGGCCATCAAGGGTCAAATATATGATGTCTCCCAAAGCAGGTTTTTTTATGAACCTTTGTGCTGGATTGTTTCTGGGTTCTTTTTTTCCCTTTTGGATATTTATTCTTTTGTGGTTAAGAAAAGTTTTAATTTTTAATTTTTGGATGTTGCTATTGGTTAAGTTATTGTTTTCAGTTCCTTTATATGTTGTTGTGATTTTTCTGATGTCCTTTTATGTTTATAATGAATTAATTTGATTTGTTTAGTTTCTTATACATATGTGAAGGTCAGTTTTTTCATTGATTTCTTTTTGTGGCTCCTTAATATAGTTCTCTTGTTGCTCTTATCACATGATAAATTTGCCTGCCAAGTTGTGGAACATGTGGTTTGAGTATAGAATTGGAAGGTGATAATTTGACGGTTTTATACAATGGATTTTCCATCTTCTCATACCAATGATTTCTACTTCAACAAGTATTTTACATTCTCCCTCTCTGAAGTGCCTACCCAACCAAGTTGACCCCTAGTCAAAAGTATCATTTGCTTAGCTGATCCTGAAAGTATTAGTTTTTACCATGCTTTACTCCTTTTTGTCCTGCGTCTTGATGTGCAATTTCCAACGGTTTTAATGTTTTGATGAATCTCAAAGTCGACAAAATATAATGAAGTATCAATTCTAAGATTCGTAAATGTGGCTCATTTATTATCCAAAATAAAGTTGTCCCACTATCTACCATTTTTACTCATTTTTTTTGCATTATCCCTGTGGTGTTTCATTTAATTTTGGTTACATAAGTAGTATTGTGTTTTTTAATGATGGACTTGGTCTGCTCTAGCTACTATAGATCTGCTAGAGTTCAAACTTTCAAGTCTTCAGTATTAAACTGTGACCCAATATGGAGTATAAGAACTTTGCCCTCGTTCAAGAATGAATATACTTTTACATGTGAATATCCAAGAAATTTAAAATATTTATGAGCTATAAATGTGTGGTTGCAGGATGTTTTATGGACCCGGTGGTCCTTATGCTCTATTTGCTGGGAAGGATGCTAGCAGAGCTTTAGCAAAGATGTCTTTTGAAGAGAAAGATCTGACTGGGGATACTTCTGGTCTTGGCGCATTTGAGCTTGAGGCCTTACAGGACTGGGAATACAAGTTTATGAGCAAGTATGTAAAGGTTGGAACCATAAAAAAAACAGTTCCAGTAACTGAAGGAGGTGAATCCACTGGTGAACCATCAGAAGCAGCTATTCCCCGTGATGCCGATGCTGCTAAACCTACTGAGGATGGTGAAGGTGTTAAAAGTGATGAAACCCTGTCTAATGTTGCTGCAAATTAGAATAATGCTTGTATTGCCTTTCATAAATAATACCCTTCCCATTCAAATGATGGGAAGAAAAAGTTCATAGGTGTTGCTCAGAAGTTTTACTTGTTAGTCAACCCCATTCCTTCTGCATTGGGGCTTTGCTTCGATATTCTCTTTCTTTTGTATTTCCATATTATGTATATTTCTTAAGGGCAACTTCCCAATGAACAACATTTCAGATGAGTACTTGTGTAGTTGTTAATGAATAATGTATTTGCTCTGTGCAAGAATAGTCGGAGGATGTGTTTTTTTTAACAATACTTGGTTGAATATTTGTTAAGGCTAGCAATTGAATTTGAAATTAATTAATTTCTCAGCAACAAATAGATCTAATTTTACATTTCTAAAAAATTGACTGTGAAAATTGTAAGTATTTGAAAAGTCAACAATCAACCTTTTTTTAGGACTGTGGTACTGCATTAATTTTCTTCCTTTATTGTTTGAATTTGTAGACCAAGGACCATCGTATTCAAAAATTAAAACGTGAGGAGAAATGTGGCATTACAGATATACGCACGGTAATTTACATATGGGAATTTATCTTTACCTTTTATATCAGTTTTTTGCAAAAGGGTTGATTTCTATGCACTTGTAAAGTGAAGCAAGGTGAAGAAGATGAAGAGAGAAACAGAGAAAGTGAACGAGAGAGAGAGAGAAAGAAAACTGAATCTGAGATTTCTATGCACTAAGTTAGTTCACTGACAAGGAGCTAATTAAAGACTAGCCTTTCCATTTGTGGGATAATAAGGATGTGTATGGTTCGACCCAATTAATTTGGAGTCTGGTGCATTAGATCGGCTTCTTATTCTAAAAGTTAAAGTTGGGTAAACATTATAGAGTTGCATTTAAAAATTGTCATTTTTTGCAAATATGATATTTCTTTAGAGAATTCTGAATCCCAAAACTATCCACGGTTGTGTAGAAGGCAGTGTTGGTGGTGAAGAAAATCTAAGACCGAGATTCTGTTGAAGACTAAGCCAAAAGTCGTCATATCTAGTAAGATTTCTTTGGTTTGAGTAGAGTCCCTGTTGTATACTATACTGAGGGAGGCAATTTTGTGAGTTCCAATAGTACATCTATTATGCAACCAAAATACAAATAATAATCTCTAATGGACCCATCAATCTTCTCTTCACTCTTATACTCCTTTTCCCAGAGAGACCATGTCTTCATCATTGTACCTGAATCAATCAAAAATTACATTTTTTGAATCAGATATCATCTATTTTCTTTGTAAAAGTGTATGCAATCTAAAAACTGGTGTACATCCTAACTTGACTGAGCATTACTTATTATAAGGCTTGTCTGATAGTACATATGCATCTCCTTCTCAGGTAAATTATCTTTTATAGTGTTTGATTCGCTCAATTAAATTACCTATCAGTGTCACAACTTTGGATTCATTTTTCTAGACTGACATAAATGTCACTTTCTTGTTTACTTCATTATAAGCCCACCCTGCATTCCAGTTTATCACTTGTGCTATTACACTCAACTAACCACACAAATTATATTATATTATATTGTCTAATTATTGCCATCCTTTTTCAAATGGAATTTGTATCCTTATGAATAAATTACATAAATCTCACACTCAAAACAAATAAGTAAAATAAAGAAAGTATGCGTGTTTCAACTCATAAATCTAATACTTTAATATTTTAGGTTGACAAGTATCGTCAGATATGTTTAGCTTTCACCCATTCACTATAGGTCATTACTCATTAGTCTCCCCCGAAGATAATATTCGCATATAGCCATAATTCAAAATCTGATGTCACCACTCTCAATTATTATCATATATAACCATCTTTCATTAGTTATTATGAATTATTAAATAATGTGTGAATAACATTATTTAATAATTTCAAAGCAGGCTTATGACATAGATTGATGCCAATTTTCAAATGTCATGACATAAAAGAATTAACAACTTAGCAAGCTCATCGGTTGATTACTTAGGCTGTAAGGTCGCCACTTGTTCCATTCTTCAAAGTCAACTTTTGACATTTGGCATGCTCATCATAAAATGACTTTTTTATATGGTTATAAATTTATGAGTGGAATATGGATGAACATTCTAATAATAATTAAATGTGAATGATAAATTATTGATATTCTTTAAAAATCTCATTCAATAAATACAATTTTTTTATCTAAATTTATACCATCAGCAATAAGAAAACATAATTGCAATTAAATTCCTAGAGTTATTATATAATAATAAGATCGTCCCAAACTAACATAAAAGTATAATATGCTATTTAGTAATCATATCCAAATGAACAACTAATGATGTAATGATACTATTCTAATTAATCATTATATCCAAATTAATATTGTATGATATTTTGATTATGCATAAAATTAATTGGACAAGTAAACAAGAATTGTATAAACCGGTCTATAAGAAAATAAAGAAAGTAAGTTGGGATAGTAGGGTATATATATATATATAGATACAAACAACATTTCGTGTCTCGTGAGTTTCTAGGTCATACCCTCCATCATCACCAATATGATAATTCCAAAATCCTTAACACTCTTTCTGCTTCTCATCGTTCTTATTTCAGGAACGAAAGGAGGTTTAGCTTCTCGTTTAATGAGCCATGTTGATATGGAGACGAAATCTGAAACAAAGTATTCTTCCATGTTCACACAAAGTTATTCTGCTATTTTCTCCAACAAGAAGGATAATAATTACAAGCAAATTCATGTGGTTTCTCACCGGCTAGTCCCTTCTGGACCAAACCCTCTTCATAATTAACATAATGGAAGATGGCTCTTCCTTTCTTTTTATTCTGCATATAAATAAACTCTTTGGGGTCTTGGAACGGAACTTATTTCTCATCACTTTACTGCATGCATGCTTCATATACAAATGAAGGTACACTTGAAGCTTGCAACAAATTTTGTGTTCTTGCCTCTCTACTATGTCTAAATATGTGTTCCCTATTATATCATCACATGCTATTTTTAATATCTTTATTTTAACATTTGATTTCAATAATGCACTAACCATGTGCTTGTAACTTCGTCAGGGTGTTCTAGTCAGGTTTTAAATTGTAACCCATCATTATATTTGTGGTTACAATATTTGTTTTAATATATTAGAAAGTAATATCAAAGCATTTACTTGCATTATTTGAGTTAAGATAGATAAAGTCCTAAATGAAATCCGGTAAAAATATTATATTCTCTAACTAAATCCTTGTACCTATAAGAAAGTGACAGGTTTCGCAAAATAATTTTTAATTCATTAATAGTTGATTTATCAGTGATATATATTATTTTCTCATGGATATAAAGATTTATCATGATTGGTTTATAAGTGACCTAATATATATAATATATATAGCAACTTGTATTAAAATGAAAAATCCTAATTTAGAAGGATTATAATTATAAAAATAGTAATTTATGGGACTAAAACTAAATATATTTGTAATAAATAAACTAAATTTTAGTTGATTGTCTCCTTGTTTGTCATTTTCTCTTTCTATCTGAAATTCTGAATCACCAACTTCTTTAAGTAGATGTTAGTTTTTTTTATATTATCATTCATAACTTATCCCTCCTCTGTAAGTAATATTGGTTTGGACTATATTCTAATGGATACTTTTTGTAGTATTATGGTGTTGAGATTAAATTTTGAGCTCATAAAATTAATATTTGACTTAAATATAATTCTATAGCTCACTTTAATATGTTAACGTGGAGGATTAAATACTTAAAAACTTAGTATTATGGATGACTTGATTATAGTCCTGTGTTTTTTAATGATTTATTCCTTTCCGTATTAGCATATTTCAATCAAGTTGACACTAAGTACTAAGATCAAAATCAACTAAAAAGGTAAGGACCAAAGACTTTAGAATAAATATATAAACTAAAGTTAGGTTATAAAAATCATATTTTAGTGTTTTTTTTTAAATTGAACAAATACATGTATGTATTTAGTAATTTGTTAAAAAAGACTATTTTAATGGGTTAAAAATATTAGAGATGAATAATGAATGTAGCATATAAGTAATTATGAAATGAAGTAGTAAATTTGTTTAGATGCAAAAAAATTCCAACAAAACAAAAAATGCATGAAGAGAAAAACTTGTTTCTCATTTCAACAAAAGTAAGAATAAATAAGGTGCCAACATTTTTTCCAGTTTCCGAAAATATTGTTCCACTTGATTTACGATAACCTAATCTCTTATCATTTTTTGTGCTTTTCCAGTTCATAGTTTTAATTGGACTATTTTATCATCAATCGGAACAATAACCTGTGTGCTTTTATATTAGCAGGGGAAGATACATTTAACTACTTCACTATAAACCTGAGTCTGAAATTGTAAAGTGTATTTAGTTTTCCACATGGTTTGTTTTGGTAATGGTTTTGTAAGTGTTTAAAGCAACTAGATTAGTCTAAGTCTCTGTAAATGTAGCTTCATGACCATCTTTGATGGATTGTTTGGAGTTATGGCCAATATTCACATTACTTGCTACACAACTGCCACGTTCAAATATCAATCAATCACACATGAAAACAAATTATAAAAATGTGTGACCCCAAAATTAGGATTTTAGATTTTAGGAAACGTGATCTTGTTTTTAAGATAAATCAAGATTTATGTCCCAAAAGTATTTCTTATAATTTTATTCTTGTCAATAAAAATTGTGATATTCATTAAAAAAAATAAGAAAAAGAATTAAAATATTATTATTTTTTATTATATGCCGTATGTGATTTAGAATCTAGTTTAGGATAGATCCAAACTCAATAGGATAGGATAGGGGAACGGGATTCTCTGTCCCTAAAATATCCTATCTATCTGTCAATACCCAATAGAATTGCACCATTTAATATAAAATACTAGATTTTTATTTTATAATTTTTTTCTTTAATTAGATGACAGATTATGATTAATTTTGGAGACACCGATAGGGACAGCAAATCCGTTTTCCAAATAATATAAGGAAGAAGGACATAGAAGATAGATTATGGCTTCTTCTTCTTCTAATTCGGAAGATATGGCCAAAGAAATTTGCAGGCAAATAGGTTCCGTATTCACAAAGGCCACTCATCCATACCCTTCCCCACTTGATCTTTTACTCACTGAACTCTCAACCGTGGCCTCCCATAAAGCCCGCGTTTTCCTCTACGGCGTGGGCCGCGAGGGCCTCATGCTCAAGGCTCTATGCATGCGCCTCACCCACGTGGGCCTCTCCGCCCACCTCGTCTTCGACATGACAACACCACCCATCACCGCCAACGATCTCCTTATCGCCTCCGCAGGTCCAGGTGGGTTCTCGACAGTGGACGCCATATGTTCGGTGGCGCGTGGTAATGGAGGGAGAGTGGTGGTGATAACGGCCCAGCCGGAGAGTGGGTCGTGTGTGAAACACGCAAACGCGGTTGCATACGTGGCAGCAGAGACGATGGCGGATGATGAAGGGGAAGAGAAATGTAGAAGGTTGCTTCCGATGGGGAGTGTGTATGAAGGAGCATTGTTTGTTCTATTTGAGATGGTTGTTTACAAATTAGGTGAGGCTTTGGGTCAGACTCCTCAAGCTGTTCGATCTCGTCATACAAATCTTGAATGACCTTCATCTCTTCATCTCTATGTTTATGTCATATGAGCCTTTTTAGTATTGGTTTGGTTTCATTATCACATACATAATAACTAATAATAGGTTGAGTCTTTCAATAAAAGTAATATTCTCACATACACACTATACACTTATTAGTATTGTTGACCAAGAGATTGTGTTGGGAACACGGGGAGGATTTCATATCTACCCAAAAGGGCACAGAGTAATTGGTGAAGAGTTGTGGCAATAGATACTCGAAACGTGGTACTAGTACGGCTATGGTCACTTGTGTATGCCTATATGGTTCTTCATTAATTTTATAAGATTTTTTGTGTGAGTAGTTGTGGATATAGTAAGGACATCGTTTTCGTTCACTGCCTCAGGTTTCTCTAGGCACAGTGACTAGTCACTCCTATCAACAACAATTCTCATACATCCTATTCATTCAAACACTAATCTATTCTACCCTATGACCTATGCAACCAAACTCATTGCTCTAGTTTATTTCTAAAAACGACACTACATAATAGTGATTAAATAGGTTGGGTTGTGTAATATGGTGTCTCGTTATTTTTTTCTACAATTTACATGCAACATATGCATACTCTATCTAGTTGAACACTGTATTTGAATGAACATGATAATAATAATGAGAAGACTGCAAAGGGATGAGGTGAAATTTGGATGGACTCAGAAAACTCCCAAAGCATCAGATAAGGCTAACACAAAATTTGACATCTAATTGACAAGTTAGCTAAAAGTAGATTTGAAAATTGAGGGTTGGTAATGTTAGTGATTGAATTAGAATTGTTCGATATAATTACTTTGACTGGTTATAGAGGTAAAAGATCATGAGTAAGTCATAAGCTATCTTAACAGAGTTATCAAATATAAGTTTATAGGTCATAAGATTCTTCACTAAACAACAATGTTTACCTTTTTGTAAAATGAGCCGGTTAAGGTTCGATCTAATTAGGAACCATCCTAATATTGGGTTTTTTTTGCCATTACTAGTTAAATTGATTGTTCATATGTATATATATTATCAGCATAAGAAAGATATATAATAACAAAAGTCTACATATTATGATTTAAATTATTCTGCCAAGAGTTGTTATGTGTATAAATAACAACACACTACATATATGACTAGATTACTGAGACAAAGCTTCTGTTAGATCAATCTGTAGCTAAATTACTATAAAAACCATATCACCTCCCAATGACTTTTTATTACTCAACTAGTCTCTTTTGATCCCCTTCAGGAACTTGTGTACTTCAAGCATGATAGGCCTGTTTGCAGGATTATCAGAGAGGCAAACACAAGCAATCTGCAGCACCTGAAGCATCATCCGCTTCGAGTCCGCGTCAAGAACCGTTGGATCAAGAACATCAGCTGCCTGCCCCTTCTTGATCTTTTGACCAACCCATCCAACTAAGTTCCCACCTTCAATCTCTTTAAAATCAGGTCCGGTCGGCTCTTTTCCAGTCACGAGCTCGAGTAAAATGACACCGAAACTGTAGACATCCCCTCTTGTTGTGGACCTCCCACTCTGCCCATACTCTGGTGGAATGTAACCAAATGTTCCAGCAATATCTGTGGTGACATGAGTCTCGCAGTTACTGATCAGTCTTGCAAGTCCAAAATCCGCAACTTTTGGCTCAAAATCCTCATTGAGTAAAATGTTGCTAGCTTTCACATCCCTGTGAATGATGTGTGGTGTGAAACCATGGTGAAGGAATGCTAGCCCTCGAGCTGCACCGGTTGCGATTTTGTAGCGTTTGTTCCAGTCAAGGATTCCAAGGGCACCAGTCCTATTTCTCAACCAAAGATCTAAGCTCCCATTCACCATATATTCATACACAAGGAGCTTTTCCTCACCAATTGAGCAATATCCAAGCAATGCAACAAGGTTTTGATGCTTCACCTTGCCCAAGGTTTCCATTTCAGCCAGGAACTCACGATGTCCCTGCGTTTTGGCTTCACTAAGCTTCTTCACAGCTACTTTGTTTCCATTAGTTAGAGTGGCCTTGTACACAGTTCCAAAACCACCATCTCCAATTATATTAGTCTTGCTGAAGTTATCAGTAGCTTCAAGGATATCAACCAAAGTCAATTTCAGAAGAGGCTGCTCAAACATTGCTACATTGATACTTAAAGGTTCCTTTGATCTGCTACTGCTCAAGAAATAAAGATTGTTATCCCTGTAACTGTTTAGTTTGTGCTCCTTTAGTTCCTTGCAATCACTTTGCCTCCTGTTAAACCATCTATGTAGAACATAAGCAATGCATAGACTTACCACTATGATTGTAATGGCAATTCCAGCAAGCCGCCATGGATTAAACAACGCAGATCGAGCAATGCTTTTGAACTGACATTTAATTCCCAACATCTGCCCACAAAGATTCTTGTTCCCCGCTAATCCAACCCGGGATAGGTTCTGGCAAATACCACTTCTGGGGATAGGCCCTTCCAAATTGTTTTGAGACAAATCAAGGTAATTCAGATTACCTAGGCTGCATAACTTGTCCGGAATCATTCCAGATAGTTGGTTACCTGACACATCAAAATACTCCAACTGCATTAGATTGCCCAGGTCTGAAGGAATCTCTCCGGTCAACATATTCCTATGAAGATCCAAAATTGTCAAGTATGAAAGGTTTCCCAAAGATCCTGGCAAGTTCCCAGTGAAGCAATTATCACTCAAGTTAATTGTTTCAATCCTCCATGTCATAGAATTTAAGAAGAGCTGTCCAACTTCTCCAGAAAGCCTGTTCTTCTGCACATAGAGCCCAACAAGGCTTTGCACACCCGAGAGCGAGTACGGAAGCTTGCCGCTTAGCTCATTAGAACTCAAGTCCAAGTGTGTCAACTGATTCATATTTCCGAAACTGATTGGAATTGGACCAAACAGCTTATTACCTGTCAAGTTTAGCTTCACCAGACTACTCAACTTTCCAAAGCTTTCAGGGATGTTACCTGAGAGCTGATTCTGCCCCAGATACAAGCCTTGGAGTTTGACTGCGTCTCCAAGCTCAGGAGGAATTAAACCTGATAAAAAGTTACCAGACAAATCCAAAGTTGTGAGATTTGTCAAGTGCCGGAGCGATTGAGGAATAGGCCCAGAGAGCATGTTGTTGCTGAGTAATAGATCTACAACCAACAGACATTCCCCCAATTCATCAGGTATAGGGCCAGTTAATCTATTGTGGGAAAGATCAAGTAGACCGAGGTGTTGAACAAAACTCAAATCAGGTATAGTGAGTTGTCGGAAATATGAAGAATTCTTTTTGGCAGGAATAGAGCCAAAGAGATTATTGTGAGAAAGAACCAGACACTGTAATTGGCTCAGCTCCACCAGTTTCTGAGGAATGGATCCATTGAGTTGATTGTTTCCAAGGTCCAATGTGGTAAGAGAATTGCAGTCACCAAGCTCAATCGGAATAATCCCTTCAAGCATATTTCCATTCAAATTAAGAACAGAAAGACTTTTCAAGTTTCCAATTTCCTTAGGTATTGTACCTGTGAGTTGATTATTACTTAGAACAAGCCTCTGTAGAGTAACTGCATTCCGAATCTCCATAGGAAGAGAACCCTCCAAACGGTTATTTGCCGCAGAGAATTCCATCAGGGTTGATGAATTCCACAGAGTGGAAGGTATGTTCCCACTGAAATTGTTGGAATCAAGGTCTAGCACCATCAACGGAATCCCGGAAAGGTAGTGTGGTATGGAACCCAAAATCTGATTGTTCATCAAACCAAGCTGAGTTAGGTTCCTACATTTGACAAATGCATTCTCAATTGTACCAGAAAGGAAGTTTTCATCAAGATCAATCTCCATAAGTGACACAGCATTACAAAGCTCCTCAGGTATAGGACCTGTCAACAAGTTACTACTCAAACTAAGATGCTCCATCACAGAACAATTCCCAAGTTCAGGAGGAATTGAACCATAAAACCTGTTAGCAGAAAGCAATAGAGACTTAACATGACTCCATTTTCCAAGCCAAGAAGGCAAAGGCCCATGAAGCTGATTCTTTTCAGCTGAGAATGTTATTATAGGAAGCTGAGAAAGCTCCTCAGGAAGTGACCCTGAAAGTGAATTGAAAGAAAGAATCACAGACCTCAAGTTCCTACAATTTCCCAACTCAGAAGGCACTGAACCATTAAGCTCAGAAAAAACAAGGTCCAGAATGATCAAATTCTCCAACTTCCCAATAAACTTTGGGATTGAAGACTTCAAAGGGTTGTAAGAGAGGTCAAGGTTGGTCAAAGATTTTAGCTTTGACATTTCCTCAGGCAATGGACCTTCAATGTAACAGGAACTTGCATACAAAATTTCAAGCTTTGAGAGCTCTCCAATTTCCTTAGGCAACGTCCCTAAAAACTTGTTGTTCCCAATACCAAGAGCAGTGAGGTTCCTCAAGTTCCCAATTTCTCGTGGCAGTTTACCAGTAAACGAGTTATTGGAGATATCAAGAGAAATTAAAGAGAGTGCTCCGGTGAAAAGAGGTTTTGGTACGGAACCTGAGAAGAAGTTGCTGCTGAGGTCAAGGAACTGGAGCCGAGTCAAATTTCCGATAGTTTCCGGTAACTTCCCGGCGAGGGCGTTGCCGGCGATGTCGAGGGTGATGAGTTTCGTCAAGCGTCCAATATCCGGTGGGATTACTCCGGTGAAGGAGTTGGAACCGAGTTTGAGCATTACCAACTGATTCAACTCACCAAGTTGGGTTGGAAGTTCGCCGGAGAAGTGGTTATCGGTGAGGTCAAGTATAGTGAGGGAGGAGAGTGAGAAAAGTGATGAAGCAGAAGAGAGTGAGGCTTTGAGGTGAAGAGAAGGAAGAGAGAGCGAGGTGACTCGGTCGAGTTTGCACTTGACACCAACCCAGTTGCAGTGCGTGGTTGAAGGGTTCCATGAAGAGAGAAGGCGGGGGTTGTGGAGAGATTTTTTGAAGGAAAGGAGAGAGATTTTATCTTGGTTTTCATTGGTTTGTTCTGAAATAGCACAGAAGAGAAGGAACAGTAGAAAGTTGAAGAAAACAGCCATGGCAGTTTGAAAAGAGAGAGAGGGTTTTGTTAGCTAATGTTGTTGTTTTTGTTGTGTGTTGATGAAGTTAAATGGTGTGAAGGAAATAGAAGATGGTAACGCATGCATATATTAGAAGAAGAAGGAGGAGGAGGAGGAAAGGCATTGTTGGCATGAACATGAAGGAATAGAGAGAGAGAATACAGAATACAGAATACAGTGTCTAAAAGGAGTTATGTGTCAGAGAGCAGGACGCATCTCACGTGATTAATTTCTCCATATACTGTGTTCCATTAACTTAAGTATCACTACAAACCAACATTAATTATTTCTCCAAATATAATATATATGTATAACTCCTAAATACATGTAATAATGTTATCTCAAAAGTCGAAGCCGTTTCTGAACAAGTTTATTTGCATCATGCATCTTTACTAAAGTCACTTTCTGTTGTATCAGTAGCCTGCAACAATGACACGAGATAATCTTTACTGGCTGAGTCACGACCAGGTCGCTCTCTTTAAGACGTTTCGTGGTACTGCCTCAAGGTGCAAGCAGACTATCAACCACGCCGTCCCCAGGATAAAACAGCCCAGATCTCTGTTATACGATATCTTACTGCACTGTAAGAATCGCTCTCGAATACACCCAAAATATGGCTACCAGTGCCAATTCAGAAATACCCACAATATTGGAATATCTTATTCCAACTCTAGTGCCACGGAAAGAAAGGGAGAGAAGGAGGCCGGAAATGCGTCGGCAGAAAATATTGAGGGAGAAAGAAAAGAGCAAGTAAATTCGTACTTGCTCTTGGTGCAAAAAATAATGAAGGAGGAGGTCTCTATTTATAGAATGAGATTTTGTCACTACTCTTGCATCCTCCAATGTGGGACTTGTGAGATTTTTTCAAAATCTTTCAATGTGGGACTTGTGAGGTTTTTACAGAAACTTCCAATGTGGGACTTGTGAGTTTTTCAATTTCACATCCTAAGGTCCACACTAATGACATCAAACTACACAAGTTCCAACAATCCCCCACTTGAAATTAAAAAACGATTTTCGGGAATTTCTGTGGTCTCAATAAGATTGTGCATAAACAAAGGTGTCATACGACTTGAACCTTTGCATAGTGAGTAAGATCCAGATTTTACTAGAGTGACTCGTAGTCTTGAACTCTATCTCTGGCATCAAACCACACACAACCTTTTCACAGGTGTATTCAATAAAGCCCGTGCGTTAAAGGCCATGCACGTCTATCCCAGTTTAGTGAACGCTCTAGAAATTTATGCCTCTTAAATTTCATAGAAAGCGGCCCCCACTTTCACATTCACATAGGTGAGTCTATCAAGAGTACTCCTGTAGTCTAGGTACTCCACTCCAATTGGAGTATAGATCTCATTAAGAGTTTAACTCATCCTTACATATACTGCAGGATTCATGCTTCTCAAAATTTCATAGCATGTCCATTCTCATATCACTTCACAACTTGTTATTACCCATTGAACCTATTTCTTGGGGTCTCCAGTCAGTTAGGTCGGGTTACCATCGTGAGTGATCTTCGTTCTAAAGGCAATAGTCCCATAAGCTTAGAGGTATTATGGACTTTCTCTCTAGCTAGTCCTTTCGTCAAAGGATCTGCTAAGTTATTCTCAGTGCGTACGTGATCCACTCTCACAGCTCCTGTAGAGAGAAACTCTCTAATGGTGTTGTGTTTACGACGTATTTGTCGTTTCTTACCGTTATAAAAACGGTTCTCAATCTTTGCAATAGCCGCGGTACTATCACAATGGATCAACACAGCTGGTATCGGTCTTTCCCATAGGGGAATCTCAGCTAGCAAGCTTCTAAGCCAACTTGCTTCTTCACTAGCTGTTGCTAGTGCTATCATCTCAGCTTCCATAGTGGATTGAGCCAAAATAGTCTGTTTCTTTGATTTCCAAGAAACAGCTCCACCAGCTATGCTAAATATATAGCCACTGGTTGCTTTGGAATCATCTGAAAGAGTGTTCCAATCAGCATCGCTGTATCCTTCTAGGACAGCTGGAAACCTTTGGTAATGTAAACAAAGGTTTATAGTTTTCTTAAGGTATCTCATTACCCTTTCAATAGCATGCCAATGCTCCATACTAGGTCTACTGGTAAACCTGCACAATAGTCCAACAACATAGGCAATGTCGGGTCTAGTGCAATCAGTGGCATACCTAAGGCTGCCAATGATGCTAGCATATTCTGTTTGTCTTACACCTTCACCAGTGTTCTTAAAAAGTTTTACACTTGGGTCATATGGTGTGCTAGCAGGTTTACAGTCAAAGTATTTATATTTCTTTAGGATCTTTTCTACATAATGTGATTGATCCAGAGAAATTCCTTCCTTTGACCTAGTAATCTTTATACCAAGGATTACATTTGCCTCTCCAAGGTCTTTCATATCAAAGTTGTTACACAACATTGATTTCACATTATTCACAACATGAATGTTGGAACCAAATATGAGTAGGTCGTCCACATAGAGACATATGATAGTGTAAATGTCATTTTCTGATTTGTAATAAATGCATTTATCACTTTCATTCACCTTAAACCCATTCGATATGATTAAGTTATCAAACTTTTCATGCCATTGTTTAGGTGCTTGTTTAAGACCATACAATGACTTGTCTAACTTGCAGACTTTATTTTCTTGCCCATGGATTACAAAACCTTCAGGTTGTTCCATGTAGATTTCTTCTTCCAAATCACCGTTTAAAAAAGCGGTTTTAACATCCATTTGATGTACTACTAAATCATGTATCGCAGCGAGCGATATTAGTACTCTAATGGATGTTGTTCTAGTAACAGGTGAAAATGTATCGAAGAAATCTACATTCTCTCTTTGTCTGAAACCTTTGGCTACAAGGCGGGCCTTGTATTTATCCACTGTGCCATCAGGTTTCAGTTTCTTTTTCAAAACCCACTTACAACCAATCGGTTTGCAACCAGGTGGCAAGTCAGTCAAATGCCAAGTCTTGTTAGACTCTAGAGAATCCATCTCATCATTTATGGCTTCTTGCCATAAATCAGCATCCAAGGAAGTCAAAGCTTCTTGGATAGTTGATGGATCATCTTCCAATGTATAGACCATATAATCAGGTCCATACTCCCTAGCAGTTCTTGTTCTCTTACTTCTTCTAGGTTCTACTTCTAACCCATCATCACTATCTCTAATCACAGGTGTGTGACTAGATGATGTGCCCCCACTATTCCTCAATTTAAAAGGGAATTTCTTTTCATCAAAGTCAGCATCATTAGACTCAATGATTACTTTAGCGTTAAGGTCATAAAACCTGTACGCTTTGCTGTTTATAGCATACCCAATGAATACACATTCATAGGCTCTACTAGCGAGTTTAACTCTCTTGGGGTCTGGTATCCGGACATAAGCCAGACAACCCCAAGTTCTGAAATAAGACAAATTAGGTTGTCTATTCTTAAAGAGCTCATATGGGGATACTTTGCTCTTAGTCTTGGGGACTCTATTTAGCACATAACACACAGTTAATAAAATTTCACCCCACCAAGAGGGTGCTGCACCAGAACTTAACATGATAGCTACTACTAATTCAGTTAATGTTCTATTTTTTCTTTCAGCTTTACCATTCATTTCAGGTGAATATGGTGCAGTTGTTTCATGAATAATGCCTTTTAATTTATAAAAATCATTAAACATGCTAGAATCATACTCAGTGCCTCTATCGCTCCTGAGTTTCTTTATTTTCTTATTGAATTGATTTTCAATTTCAGTTACATAGACTTTAAACATATCAAGTGCATCACTTTTATTTTTCATAAGATAAATATAAGTGAAATCAGAGCAGTCATCTATAAAAGTTATAAAATATCGTTTACCATTTCTGGTTAACGTTCCATCTAATTCACATATATCAGAGTGTATCAAATCTAAGGGCTCAGATTCTCGCACTACTGATTTATGTGATTTTTGTTATTTTAGCTTGACTGCATGATTCACAATTTTCAAAATCATTTTTAGATAACTTGGGAATTAATCCTAAATTACTCAAATTTGTAATAGCACGTTTATTGATATGACAAAGTCTAGAATGCCAAATAGAAAAATCACACAGCATGTAAATAGAATCAGAAATTTTATTAATTGAAACTTCAACATTTAACTTAAACATGCCATCAGTGGCGTACCCCTTCCCTACAAATACCCCATTCTTAGTAAGAGTGTACAAGTCTGCTCCTATTGTCTGGGTAAAACCAGCCTTATTAAGAAGAAAACCTGATACTAGATTCTTCCTCATCTCTGGAGTATGCATCACATCTTTGAGTATCAGAGTTCTCACAGATGTAAACCTCAGCTCCACATCACCAGTTCCAGCAACAGTAGTGGTGTGAGAGTCTCCCAGCAGCACTTTCTTGTTATCAGCATTCGTGTATGTTTTGAACATAGCACGATCATAGCAGACATGGCGGGATGCACCAGTATCTACCCACCACCCATCACTTCCTCCAATCATTGTGACTTCAGTTAACACTGCCACAAGTGGATCCTCAACCATGTTAGCTTGTGGAGTATGATCCACTGATTGGTTCCTGCACTTTCGTGCCATATGACCTGGCTTCCCACACTTGAAGCAGATAAATAGGTTGCCAGAGTCATTCTTTGCGGGTGGTTTAGCATATTGGACCTTTTTAGAGTTCCAATTCTTGTTGCGGCCGGTGATCTTAGCCTTATTCCCATTGCGGTTCTGATTCTTAAAGTTGCTGCCCGAAGGCTTCAGAACTGCACCTGAGAATTTCTTTCTAGTGCTATGGCTTGATAAAGCCAACACTTCTTCATTCTGATCTTGCTTACGAGCCTCTTCCTCAATGCGAAGACGAGTGATCAGAGATTCCAAAGAAAATTCTTTGGTCTTATGTCTTAGGACGTTTTTAAAGTCCTTCCAGCTAGGTGGCAGTTTGTCAATAATGACAGTTACCTGAAATTGCTCATCTAAGGGCATACCCTCAGTGATGATCTCATGAGCAATTTTCTGAATCTCGTGGGACTGAGATTCTACTGATTTATCATCAGTCATCTGATACTTGAGGTAGCGGCTAACAGCATATTTCTTAGTCCCAGCTTCCTCAGTATCATATTTCTTTTTGAGTGCCTGCCAAACTAATTTGGCAGATTTATATGGGATGTAATAATCATATAGATCATCAGACAACCCACCAAGAATGAAATGCTTACATAAGTAGTCATTATCATTCCACAGAGCAATATCCATAGCTAGTTTTTCCCTTTCCTCTTTTTCAGCTTCTTCAGGGACTACTGGAATATCTTCCTTCAAAACGTGGGCAACCTTTTTAACCGTTAGGAAAAATTCCATCTTGGTTTGCCAGCGTTTGAAGTTAGTCCCGTCAAACCTGAATGGTCTGCTTAGGTCGAAGCTGTTCGGACCAGTAATATTATCTACGAGTGCCATTGCAGTAGAAACGTCTTAAAATTGTTGTATCAGTAGCCTGCAACAATGACACGAGATAATCTTTACTGGCTGAGTCACGACCAGGTCGCTCTCTTTAAGACGTTTCGTGGTACTGCCTCAAGGTGCAAGCAGACTATCAACCACGCCGTCCCCAGGATAAAACAGCCCAGATCTCTGTTATACGATATCTTACTGCACTGTAAGAATCGCTCTCGAATACACCCAAAATATGGCTACCAGTGCCAATTCAGAAATACCCACAATATTGGAATATCTTATTCCAACTCTAGTGCCACGGAAAGAAAGGGAGAGAAGGAGGCCGGAAATGCGTCGGCAGAAAATATTGAGGGAGAAAGAAAAGAGCAAGTAAATTCGTACTTGCTCTTGGTGCAAAAAATAATGAAGGAGGAGGTCTCTATTTATAGAATGAGATTTTGTCACTACTCTTGCATCCTCCAATGTGGGACTTGTGAGATTTTTTCAAAATCTTTCAATGTGGGACTTGTGAGGTTTTTACAGAAACTTCCAATGTGGGACTTGTGAGTTTTTCAATTTCACATCCTAAGGTCCACACTAATGACATCAAACTACACAAGTTCCAACACTTTCTAAATGCACTCTATATTTTCTTGGGTTTTTTAACAGTATTTAATATGGTTCATGCATATATTGTTATAAAATACACTTGCAAAGTTTCATGTTTCAATTGTGACCTCCTTTCTAAAATATTTATTCTAATTTCCAACCTATCAAACCTATAAATCTAGAATTGGCTATGCTCTTTCAGAAAACACGGGTTCTGTCCTTCTTTTTTCATTGAAATATGGATGCCTGTTACTTCTCTCTTCAGTTTCGTTATACTTTTTTCTATTAAATTAATTAATTTTTGAATGATTAAAAAAATAGCTGTAGGGTTAGCTAGGCTCGTGGGATTTGCACATTACGCGGTTCTAGTTAAATGCGTTACAGAAACTATACTACATGGATTCCAAAATCACCTAATAATTAAACTGTAGTACGCTTTTTTAATCCTCATTGCTTTGGCGTCAAAGATAGAAAAATGGTATATATGCATTTTTTGTTTGTTTCTTCCCATCTGCGCATGCCATTGAGAGACATTTTGCTTTAATTTGTTTTTCGTAAAATAATTAATGCTACTCGAATACATGTACTTATAAATATTTTTATGTATTATTATGTTCTTTGATTTTATTACCGAATAAAATAATTTATACCAAGGTATATGTAAAGAAATACATGTATGAGAAGATTATTAAAAAACACAAGAGATAGCAATAAAGAAACATATTTGAGAAGAGATAACAATAGTAGTACAACACCATACCATAAAAACAGAAGCATATACCCCACGTTAGGTTATCTACTTTTAATTAATATCATAAAAAGGGAAGGTCGGAATTAATATCAACATCGTCTCAACACTTTCGGAAAGAGAAGAATAGAACTTACTAATTTTTCTTACTTCCTTCTATGTGTTTTGTTGTATTTTCAATAAATTAATTAAAGAATTATTTCAATTTTTTATAGCAAACTTTTTATATGGAGTAATACTGGAATATTGAGAACAACTTTATGAATACTAGAATACTAAGGTGTCCCTAAAATATGGAGTTCAACTCCTCTTCAATACTAGAATATGATGAGAAAAACTTTATAAATATAATTTTTTATTGAAAAATAACTTATAATCATATATATTAATGAGGTCGTAGTCTTCATTCAGCTATGGACTCTCCCATATTACAACAGATTTGAATTCTAAAAATGATGTCATTATTTAATAAAAAGAATTATAGGAGGTATTACTTATGTTTTTAAAAAAGTGTTTCTAAAAAATAAATAACCTATTATTTACCTATTTTTTAGAAAATTAAAATAATATTAATTATTATGTTATTAGTCTGACCTTATTAAATTAATAAGAAAAGCAATGCGTGAAAAAAATTATAAATAAATAAAATGCTAAATAAAAAACAATAATAAATTTAATACACTTATATATTAACTAACTTTTTAATTTGTGTGTTATTACCTATAAAGATGCTTAGTTTGGAACTAAATTAGTATATTTGAAATGTATAATTATACTAAACAATTACAATAAACTAATAATTAGTTTGGAACACTATTAGCTTGGTATTAATATTTTATTTTGTATTTTAAAGTTATTTGTCAGAGAGAATCAGAATGTTGAAGAAACTCCAAAAAAAAATATAATAGTTAATATTAAAAAAGATTAAATACATGACATATGATACATATTGTGAAGGCTTCCTTAAGAAGCATGAAAGAAAGTGGTTGTTAATTTGATCCAGAAAGCATAGTGAAGTGACATAAGAGTCTGAGAGTGTGTGTGATTAAGGTTGGGATTTGGGCTGCACTCTCAGCTCTCAGGTGTGGTGTGGGGTTGTTTTCGTCATTATGAAATAAAAATGAGATATATTTTGGTATGAGTGAGACATGATAGAGTTAGAGGTGAATGTTTACAAATAATGCTTTCTCTAATTATGTCTCTTCCCCGGAAGCATCTTAAGAATGGGAATATTTTGGAAAACTGCATTTCTTCTTCCATCTCTGCCCTTTTTTATTATTTTTTTATTTATGCCTTCCTTTTATAGTATGATGTCTCACGGACGCAACAAAGAATTCTACCTCTCATTTATTTAGAAGTAATGCTCTATTTTATTTAGTAGTCTACATCCTCATACTAAATTCTCATATCAATCTTCTTACATATATAATATATTACTTATAGATCAATTACTAATAAATAAATTATTGATATATGATACTTCCTTATGAGTATAAAGATGGAAATATATCATTTTTCTTTATTTAGTATCCACACGTGAAATGACTATTTTTTTGTGTGGCTCTAATATGTTTAATAGAAAGAGAAAAGAGACAGAACTTTTGTAGTCTTGTTAAAATATACACATATTTTCATTTTTAAATAAAAGTATCATTTGCATGTATTAGATCTCAAAGAAACACACTGTAGTAATAGCAACACGAATGTTACCTTGATAATTAAGATATAACTATTTGAAGTTGTTATTTGATTTTTAGATTACTTTTTTTAGATATGTCCAAAAAAAAGGAGATGAATAAAGATAGCTTGATTCATTGTAAGAGAATTGTTAAAATTGGATTATTTAAATAAAAGTACTGCAACTACAGATGAGTAGCTGAAATAAAATTTGTATGTAAGACATGTTATCAATTAATAGAAGATAATCTATATACATTCAGACTGTAAGATATTCTTATATTGTCACTGCATTAATCGAACCCTTAATCTTTTGGTCATCCTCATAATTTAGTAGGTAGACTACTAGACCAATGTCTTATTAGTTCTTAGCTCTTCAATTTTAGAGTGCTTAAAAATAATAAACGTGTCATCGAAAAATTAAAATTCATTATTTTTTTGATATCTTTAACATGTCCATCTTAGTGGATGACCTAGTTCAAAATAAACATATAGTTAAAAAAGCGTTAGATGTATATCAATTCATCTCACATTTCTAATTTATGCATGGGTTGGGTAGCAAAAAATCAAGAGTTTTCTTCTATATTTGAGAGAGTTTGTGGGTAATTTTAACATGCACATGATCTTGCCTTTAGCATGAAAGAATGTTATTCTACATAATACATGTTTACTTCACTATGTCTTGTTGTTGTCCTTTTCTTTAATTAGCTCTACTTTCCAAATATAATCAATAATCATATAGACCAAATCTTGTCTGCCTCATAATTCTTCTCATACCTAGTGACCTGATGAAGTTAACCAGTCATGGTAGTGGAATAGACCAAAAATATGAGTGTAGAAATTGATATTGGACCTACAATAATCATATGCTAAAAATTATGCACATCTAAAATCAGGTAAGTGCGCCTTTATAAGTAGCATTAATCTATTAATTAAAACAACAACAATAATAACCCATGCATCTTAGTCCCTTGAGTTCATTGCAATGTTCTATAATATAATGACTCAGTGGGCTGGTTGATTAGCTTGTGAACTGTAGCTTAATGACTAAATGAGTTTAGCTTAAGTTTGGTAATTTAACTAGACACATTTCCAATAAACCAACATTTTCTTTTTTTTTTTTTATATAAAAAATACAACTATGGGGTATGCATAATATTACGTATATGTTAAGATTTGAAAGGGACAATTAAATTACTGATCAATTTTTTTTATAGATACACACACCAAAACAACTAACAAATTTAAGTAGATTCACTAAAATATATGACTATTTCTTCTCAACTTTGACTATTAGTAAAATAATTTTGAGGCTGTAAAAAAAAGTAACACATATAAATAATGGATGAAGTATTAATCATAATATATATCAACTTAAAAATACACTACTTTGAAAGATACTATTTATAAGGCAAAAGTTAGATGAACCAACTCAACCAAGAAAGAACCGTTCATTAAAACCTTTTTATATGGATAAACAGTGATGGTAAAATGGCGGTAGAAGTACACCTTGATTGATATACTACAGTATTAGTATACCTTTTAAATTAATTCCTACACAAAATAGTAGCTTATCGCCACAAGTTTATATTGAAATTATTTTCATCAAAGTCATGCCGGAGAAGCACAACTCTCCTATTTTATTTTTATTATGTATGTCCCATTACTATTTTATTGTGTACTGATTACCAATTAAACTGGTGCTTTGGAAGTATTAGTGTGTTATTATTAATTAGTAAAGGCGTGGATTACTCTGTTAGAGTTGTAATGAGTAGGTAATAACCTATCCTTTTGGGTATATGTACTCATATAATTTGTCGTGTTGAGAGACAGAAAAAACCAAAAAGTAGAGGTTTGAACAATGAACACCAAATCAACACTTTACTCATTGCTATAACCGTACCATATCAAGAATATCATGTGCTGCCCCAGCGCCATGTCTGTGTATCTATGTGGTCCCTTAATCTAAAGTATAGGATGCTGCATTTTTTGCCCCCTTTTCCACAATCTCATCATTTCCATGTGAGCCAAAATAATACAAATACCACCAATTATTTTATGCATTTTAATTTGCCTAGAGAGTATTGTTAAGGTTTGAATATTTGACCAATTCAAAATCTCTACTTTATAATATTTAACTAAGATATCATGCATTGCTTCAAATATTCACAGTTCCAATGCTTGGAGCACAGAGATGCATGGTCCAAACCTTAGTATAAAGAATAAAAACTTGATTAGAAGTGGTCCTGGGGTATATAACATAAACAACAACTATCGCTATCAATGCAAAATACTCAGAACAAAAATAGTTTCTTATACTTATATCAAAAAAAATGTACATATCTTCAACCTTATAATATTCCTATCTTCAATGCAAACTCCCCACAACCTGGCCTCTTTGATCCATCACCATCCCAATTCACTTTTCTTTTAATCCATTTTTCTGTGTCAACTTTACTTTCAATATAATACCAATGTGCACCAGAGTGCCCACAACACTTTTCACATAGTTTCAAACAAGTTTAATGTAGTACCATCATTTCAGGTGATGTTCTTCATGCTATAGTTCTTGTCACCGCATTTATTCGATTTTGGCAGAAAGTGAAGGGTCTTCAATCTCCTACAAGTTTTTCTTACACAATGTTTTGATTGTCCTTTCCCATTATAAAGAAGGGTCTTTTTCTTTAACTAGTTTATATAATAGCTAACCCCTAAACAATTAAAGTTGTAATGAAATCATAAATTATGTTCTTTAACATAAAGGAATGTGTGTTTGATACTATATATATATATATATATATATATATATATATATATATATATATATATATCATTATCCCCAAACACATTATAGAGATATATCATCATGGAGGAAGGAGCATTGTACTCAAAATTAGCAAACAAGCTTTTAAATTTTCATGTGCACTTTTTATGATTAGAGTTAAATTTACATGTTGTTAATTAAATACCATTAGTGCATTGCCATTAATAGATAACTTTTTTGTAGGGAAAAAGAAAGAAACAGAGTTATATATGAAGATGGATGAGGCAGGCCCCCAATAACAACTTACACCTCACATACTCTCATTTTTTTGTCCAGAATGGTATTTGCATTCGTCACGTTGCATAGCTAAAGTGTTAAATAACCAAAAATAAAAGCATTCAAACAGTTTGGTGATGCGTTATAAAGGCATTTGATCTTATTGTGACTGAAAAGGAGTCATGGTATTCGTAGAAGCGTGCACGTTTAATGGGCCTTAAAACTGCGTGAAAAATAACTTTTGCTTAAATTGATCATTGAAGATTTTAAAACTGCAAGAAAAACTAGGCTTATAATAGAATATTGAGAAAGATTGTGATATATGACCCAAGCCAAATGAAGCCAAATTAGGCATCTGATTCTACTGCTCCTCTACCTGCTTTATTGGCAAAAGAGAGTCATAAACAGAGATTCATATTCTCTTTTTTCTTTACTTCACACTTGATTGATGTGATTTGGTTTACTCAAAAATATGATTTTCTCGGAGTAAGAGTTTGAATTATTAAATGTACATGTAAGTTGGTACACACTACTATCACTTAGCTTATTTACAATTATGCATGTTTTAACAGTCTAACCCTATTTAGTTTTCTGGGTTCTGTTTGTCTTCAAGTGCAGGGTCTTCATAAATTATAATTATGTATAAGATAGTTAGATAAAGAGTAGTGAAGTGGCACTAATAAGAAATGGTTGAAGGATTGTACTGAAAGGGTACATATATCATATATGTAATGAGTGGGGACATTTTCAAAGTTTCTGTAGTTGAATTGGAATCTTTTTATTTTCTTTTTTAACTTTGTACCAAAATCGTTGCCAGTGTGATTTTCTGACAACTTACATGTACATTTGGATAAGATAAATCAGTATCATCACTGACCACTATTCCTGCACACATCCAAGGCCAAGTGGATACATGCTTATAGAGATTGTCACTACACCAACATTTCAACTACTGAAAAATAATTAAATCTGCCAAGTGGTGCTGGATATTCATATTTTGTTACATAGACACTGCTGCGATATTTTCTTTTATTTATTTTTAGAAAACTATTTTACCATAAGTTTCAATTTAAACCCATCACATGAATTTTGAATGCCTATGTTACACCGGAATCCAACTCAACAGTCAATAAGTAACTAGTACTTGACATTTTTCTGTATATATCACTAGCTACTAAAGTGAGGTTGTGTTTATATGTCTATATATGAATGCTAATTTCTATAATGTATGCCTATCCACTTTTATTCAAAACAATGAAGTACAATTTTTTACTCTAGAATAATTTCATCTAAAAGGAGGATTGTCACATTTTATTCTATGTAAACAAATAATTAGAAGGGAAAAAAGTTCGGCAAACAATTATGATGCTCTAAATACTAGAACTAATGATGATTAAATATGAATTGAGAATGATGTAATGATAATATATAAAATTGAAGTGATAATGAAGCATAATTTGGAGTAAGGCACACCCACCCCAACAACCGGAAGATATGCGGGTGACCATGATTGTCTAAAATTTAATGCGGCCATTTGTTATGGTGCTTATACTTTTTCATTTCATTAACAACTTGCCTTTAATTTAGTACCTATAAATAAATAACACTAAACCTACTACCCCTTCACCCTACCATTCATTATTTTCGTTTTTCCTAACTGTCTCATTAAGAAACGCGATTTTTTTAAATATATTAAATTTATCATATTTTTTATCTTTTATAATTATTATATTCTTCTTTATATTACTTACGCAAATAAAAAAATACTAAATAAATAAAACCTTAAAATTCTAGATGAGATAAATAAAAACAAATACTTTTTTAACTGGAAGTGATAAATAAAAGTGGAGGAAGTAATAATCCTCCGATCATGATGTCATCATTTTTGAAGTGGAAGTGATAAGGGTTACAGTTGAGAAGCCTCTTCGCCGGAGGCTGAGCAACCAAATCAATTATAACGATGCTGACGTGGATTGGCGTGTATGGTTATCGTACTAGTAGTAGTAGTAGTAGGTGAAGTTGGAGCAACTAAGTTATGAACTAAATAAACCATCACATTTTATTTATCAATTTCTCATCCAAATATGCATTTTCTTTTCTTCTTACTCCTCTTTCCTCACTTCCTACACTACAATCATTAATCACTAATGACTTTGTTTTTTACTCTAACATATTCATATATACATTAAAATTTTATTAATTTCATTATTGTTTTATACTATTTTTGCTAAAACGTCCTTGTTATCAGAAACCTAATCCTTTAATTGATTCATGACATAAAAAAGATGAAGTATAATTAATTGTAGAATATAAAACTTCAGATTTTTTTTATTAAACCTGAAATAAGGAATGGACTGTGACATGTTTTATGCTTGGACGCATGAAACTAGAGTTGGAAAAAGAATTTGAATATTTGTAATTTTATTTATATCAAGAGATATGAAACTAGAGTTGAATTTGAATATTTACTTACCCTGTTGTTACTTATATCATTCTCAACATTATTGTCCAAATCACCATCATTGCTTGCAACTCTACCTTCGGTGTCTATATTATTTTGGGTTTTTATTCATTTGATATTATTGGAGGGCTAGCTTACACGTTGATAAGGTAAGGTAACATGTATTTATGATTGTCAAATATTATTAATGAGAATCCTTAAAAGTTGAATTTCAGCACAACGTTAATATTTTGTAACAATAATAGCCATGCATACATTTATTTTATTTGCCTTTTTTAAAATTTACTCTTAAATGCATGATCTCACTTTTCCATTAATCCATTCCAATATTATGTGTAGAATTAACAGAGGGGATAAACAATTTTAATATCAATATAAACTCTGAGTTGTAGACTTATCATCCCGAGCAAGAACATTAAAAGTTTAAAACCGAAAAAAATATAAAGTTTGATAGATAAATAAATAAGAAATAAAAATGGTTTCCAACAAAACAAAGTTGTGCAGTTATTTTCAAAGTGTATTGTTTTTGGACAAATAAGAGTGGTGTAACTAAGTCGCTGGTAAACGAGTCAATACCCGAACCATCATGACCAGAAAAACTTTGCATGCAAAATACAAGTTTCTTCTTCGCGGTTCGTTCTTGACTCGAAACCCCTTTTGTCTCACTCACTCTCCTCTTCTTCTTCTTCTTCTACTCTATATATTAATCCTATATATATAAACCCCTTTCTGTTTTCACTTTCAACAGAAAAACAAACAAAAAATTAATATTCTCAGACACAAAATGAGATACAACTTTATTGCATTAACAACATTGTTGTCATGCAACTCCGAGGGAACCTTTGATCTTCTGAATGGTGCATGAGATGAGGTTCTTCACAGTATCAACAGACTCCATCGTCAGCTTTGCCGTTGGGAGGTTATTCACCAGAATTTGGAACCCAACCGTCAGCAAGCTTCCACCTCCATCATCTCCACCGCCACCCTTTGGTATAGTCCCGTTACTACTGTTTGGCACAACACCATAGCCCGGGGATGATTGACCATCCGGAACGATGGCAAATCCTGAAGGCAAGAGTGCAACATATTCTGAATCTCCACCACTCATCACCACATTCAAGGATTGCACGTCCACCGGTGCATACACTACCACTGAACACGAAGAATCCGTCCATGTTTCTTGCAGAATCAGCATGCTGCCATCATTGGCATTAACAGACTGCAGAAAATTAGAGTAGATAGTATTTACATGCATTAGAAAGAATAGTCATTGTCAAGTTAATTACATAATAGTTAAGGTAACGTGAGCATTATTATATATAACTTAGTTAACTATACTTTATGCAACATTAAGTGGAGGTAGTGATAATACTGTAATGCTAAAAAATCACTTACACCAGCACGAAGGAGAGAAACACAATTTCCATGTCCTTGTCCTTTAGCAATGTGAACCATCTCCTGCATCGGTCCCCCATTCGACAAAATATCCCACTCACTCCTCAGCCCTTCGTTGCGCAGAAAGTCAAACAACCTTTGTCGTGACACCGGCATCCAAACAGAAGTTGCAGCACTGAGTACGATCCCAGGAGGCTCCCCTGGGTCATCCACATTCTTCCTTGTCATCACTCTCATGTCATCACCCAAAGTCTCCACAGAAAGGCTTTCCCACTTGCGAGCCGATGAAGCACAAACCCCGGAATAGAAGTTACTGGTCATGCGTTGTGCTAGTTTCAACATGCTTCTCTTACCAGCCTGGCTCAAAGCTGGAAAGAAACGCATGCAGATGAGAAAGTTAAGTTCACACTTCAAATAGTTTATCAAGGAGATGAGGACGATAACATTGTGGCATATGTACCTGTGTGATCATCACTTGCGATGGAAGAGGACATGAGGATTGCCAAGCACTCACACTGTCTTTGGAGCGTAGCGATCCATCTATGAGCACCAAAACCAATGCCAGAATTAAGCAATGGGCGATAGAGTTGGTGCACAACGCTCTCGTCATACTGCCAATGCTCAACCCAAGTAACCTACAACAGTGCAACTCATGTCAGTGAAACTTACCTTCCTTCAATAAGCATAAAAACCTAATGCATAATAAAGAAATTTAAGTTTTTACAATATATTAAAGTTCTTATTTTATTATAGAGTACTTCAGGTATATAGTCCATGAGAACTGGACAGACATATCTTTCCAATTTTAATCACAGTGGAAGTAAAAACATGAGTTACCTGAGATTAAAATGCAGTACATAACCGAGGGCTTTCTTGTCTATTTTTTATTGAATAGCGAAACACTGTTCAACCTTAACTAATTAGGAAATGTTGACATAAACCCCACCCTTATTATAAATTAATACCCCAACATTGAAGTTTGTAGTCTGTAGACAATTAAGTAAAAAAATAAAAACTGAAGCAAATGCCGAAAGGATAGAGGTGCAACCAACATGGCTAGCAGGTTCCCGAGTATTATAATATTATAAAAATCAGTGTGATTATATTAAAGGGTACAGGTTAACACATCACTTTTCTCCATTATGTTATAGCAGCAGAGGACTGGATCCAAGTCATGGTCTTACACAGAAAAAAATTACACATTTTATACAAAAGGAGACGGGAATAGAAGCACCTATATTTCTTAAACACTAAAGATTGAAAAATCCAAAATTTACAATTTCGATGCAATTTTATATACTAAAAGATGCTAACACATATGAAGCTTCAAACTATCTCTAAACTATATAAACCTTGATTCACAAATCTCTAGGAGTGTCAGTACAAAATTTACGTACAGACAATAAGCAACCCTTACTGTAAAGTAGAATATTATAATATGATTTAACTATGGAAGCATCTTCTCCAGTAAAAAAAACTAGAAAAAATAATGGCTTATCAAGCAAAGTTTAACTTTTTCATCTTCCACGCAGTCACACTAAAGAAAACAATTTCTTAGGATAATTAACAAATGAAAAAGTTTTGTAGCATGGAGAACAGTTTCAGCTCTTGCAAAACTACTGCATCAGATATGACAAAACACACCATTCATTACCAAAAATAAGAAAGGCCTCTCAAATTTAAAAAACAAACAAGGGTCTACACAAACTTAGATTTGCACTTACCTTGGAGTAGCCATTGGGCATATCCTGCACAACACAGCCAGAAGGAAGCCTCCTACAAGTCATGAAAGGCGCATTGGCAGCATCTTGGCCGATCTCAACAGAAACATCAACCACGGCCCATACACCTTCTGCATGCTGCTTACAGAACCGAAGAAATCGCACTTGACGAACGGGGACTAGTGGTGAAAGCAATTGAACCTCAGAATGCATCTGAAAAGCATGATCCTAATAAGTTCCATCCAGCTAAAGGAAAAATGAATTTAACATATGGCAGATAAACGATAAACATACCAACAGTAAAGCGCCATTTCTGGTTCCACCCATGCCATTAGTTATAACATCAAGGGGTACAGCTCTAGCAATCATAGATGGAAACATCTCTGCCCACCGATTCTATTCAAAGATATAATCAATTGAAACAAGATATTAAAGAAACCAGCAAAATTCTATAGTATAGGATAGGCAAAGCCTATCAGAAACAGAAGCACAACCAATCAGTATGTTTTACTAAAAGAACATTGCATTAATGATTAATCCATATGACAACTTTACTAAAAATGTACAAAATAAATATTGAATACAGTGAAGATCAACAGCAATGGCTTCAAAAAATAGAACTAGTAGTTTCATAGCTCAAATGTTGGCTAATATAACCCAATAAAATATCTAACAATAACAAGTTTGTTTAATGATTCTTAATTTATAAATAACAGTTCAAATTTTGAAATAAAATGAGTTCAACTTAAATCAAGAGTACGAAGATGAGCAGCATACCACGTCCATCAATGTTTCGACAAGGGCTAAACTGTTAATGATTACTATCCCGGTGTCTTTTGTAGCTTCAGTTGCATAACCTGCGGGTTTTGGAGAAAACAACCTTGCATACTCCTCGTGGTTCAGCACTTCCTTCTCACCATCCAAACTCTTAATCCAAAGAGGGCTATCTGGCTGAGCCATCTTAATCAATTCTGCCATTGCGGCCAATGCAAGTTCTATAAACATAGATCTCTCTAATTGTGCATCATTTCCCAATAATCCCATTGGTGATCTAACCCCAGGCATTGCAGGTGCAGTGCTCAAGACCCCGTCTCCCAAATCAAGTCCCATTGGTAAGGGAGTGCCAACATTGCTTGAACAGCCAATCCTATTCATTCCGATTCCAAGTTCTAGACCAGAATTTGAGGGTAGAAGAGCCATGGGACTGCTCAGTGATGAGATCGGCTTGCCGAGGAACTTGTTTGTTAAGGCAACTATACGAGACAATTCATCCTTTAGTCGAGCATTTTCAATTCTAATCTGGTGCTCCTCGAATGAAATTTGTCCAGGAAGGGCTGGACCGCCACAACTGTTACATACTGGGTTTGACATGGCATCTTTTATCATACTGTTCTCAGCTCTAAGCTTCTCATTTTCCTGTCTAAGCATTATGTTCTCATGGCGTTCCAATTGGGTCTGATTCATAAAAGTCAATTCAATTAGTACCATATCAAAATTGCATCAAACTACATTCAAGTGTAATATGGCAAATACTTTCCATTCAAATTCACCTTCATTTGAGTTCTTCGATTCTGAAACCAGAACTTGACTTGCTTATTTTCCAGGCCAAGTCTCTTACTAAGATCCAGCCTCTGCTTCTCATCGGGATGAGGACACTCCTTGAAGAAACTGAAAACCAATAACAGAAAAAGCAAAAACAACAAACAAGTCACCATCAACACATATAACTCAATCACAGATAAGTAAATTTAGGGAAAGAGCAGCAAAAATTAATCAAGCCCTACGATTCAAGATCTTGAATCTGGTTAGGAGTGTGTCTATGATATCTCTTCCTCTTTGGCTGATCGTCACCAGCATCCTGATCATCACCAGACACGCCATCAAAATTATCGCTCCCCGAGCGACTTTCATAGTCATCATCCCTCATCCTCCCAATCAAACCACTATGACCCTCCATTTTCCGTTACTGCATAGTTTTCTCATCATCAACAGCAACAAAAAAGATATATAATATCATGCACACATCAAATTAAGTAAATTATTGTTACTGTTAAAAACAAAGGGATAAAATAAAACGCTCAGAGATGGAGGCAAAAACTATACAAAAGATTAGACATACAGTTAAGAAAGAGGAAGGAAATGAATATTGCATTGAACTATAAATTGATTGAGAAATATCAATCATCAAAGTTGCATGTAATCAAACCCTAAACCTTGAACGAAGTTATCTGTTCCTTCCACCCCAGTTATTTTCCCCCGAATTTTGTCACTATCACTTTTGCCAAGGGACTTTCCAGTTTTTCAGTTTTAACTCTTCAACTTTGACTTTTAAACAAGATTGAGCCAAAAACTGACAAGATTGAAATTTTTTATAAGAAAAAGGTAGACAAGCCCAAAAGGCTGTTTCCTTGTCAACACCTCCATACAAAACTTCACATCCTCTTTCTCTTTCCAGTCGAAAGCCTATTCCAGAAGCAGATGGAAAATGGGAACATGACAAGAAAGTCCCTTCCATTCTGATCCAAGGTTCATACTTGCTCCTTATCTTTGCAACCCCATCAAAAAATGGAGTGACATAATCCCTAGTTTTTCTATATATCACACTTGACCCGAATCGTTGTCAGTGTTGACTATTGAGAATTCTGAAAAAGACCCCAGAAAGGAGAAAAGCAAAAAATAATATTGCAGGTGATAAAAATAAGAAGATATAATAGCATAGAAGAAAAGATTCAGAATTTAGAAGATATAATAAAAAGAATAAAACAGACAACAAGAAAAACCTTATCACACGTAGCTCATAGTCAAATTCACACACTACCCTGACTTTTCAAATGCATCATACCAAAATCTAAAAGCAAAAAGAGCTAGTTTGACACACTATTCTCTCTCTCTCTCTCTCTGTCTCGAAAGAGATAAATGGAAAAAAGTTAGATAGCATAGAAACCAACCCAGGTACGGAGGAAATGGTACCTTTTTAAATTTGACAGTTTTTTACAAAGTAAAAGGACGAACTCAAATAAGAAGACTTATGGGTTCCTTTCTTTCAGATTCTTCTACACTTTCTCTCTCTGGGATCTGTGGAAGTGAAAAAGACACACACAAATATTATATATTAATAAAATGGAAATCATAAAATAATAATAAGAACAAAAATGGTGTTGGAGCTGACTCACTGTGACTGACGAAATCACAAAGTCAATGAATGAATGACTTTGGTCTCTCTTAATAATTAATTTCTTCTAACCCAATAGCCAAAACCTTTTCTCATTCATGATTCCACACTTGTTCATATAATCATCTTCATTCACTTACATCAACATTATTTCTTCTCTCTACTTTATATAGCCTCCCTCTCTCTCTCTCTAAATTTTTCATTCAATCTTCTCTGAATAAATAAAATAAAAATATTATTTACTATTACAGCTGGAGATACAGTGTGGAAGGAGTGTGGGGTCCACTGCTGGAACAGGGTCCTCGTATCGTGATGTTCGCCCCCAACCCCAGTTTCACTTGGAGCGCGTGACTCACGCGGTAATTCTATGTCAACTACATGATTTGTCTTTTTTTAATTCTATGTGAATGGACCATGGTAGACACACCGTGGTGTATGAAAATAACCAATGATAACAAAGGATAGAGGATAATAAAGTCATTTTGAGGAAATTGAGATTGAGTTTGGATTTATGTGGTGACGTGGCGCATGGTGGTGGAGAGTGTCTGAATTTGTTTATGAGTGTGGCGTGACTGCTTGCTGGATTTAACGGATTGGATTTGGGAGTGTTACAAAACCGATCTTCTATCCATTCTCAGATTTGCCTCTTCTTTTTTTCTTTCCTTTTCTACACTTTCCATCGTAAGATATGAGTTTGAGGGGAAGAGATCAGCTCAAAATAATGTCTTATAGTAAGAAATTATATCTAATTTAAATGATTAATATTAAAATATATATGTACATAACTATAACTATCTTATGATTAGTAATTAACTTTTAATTAAGTTCACATTTATTATTCTCACAGTTTTTATAATAAGAATTATTTTCACTTCAGTAATCATCGAAAAATAATATACTAATAACGATAATATTATATTCAACATATTTTCTAGTGTCAACTTTAGTCATTTTTCTATATTTAATTTTAGGTTGAAAAGGAAACAATTTAATAAATGATATTTTATTTCTTATTTTAGTTTGCACTTATTTAGCAAAAATTCAATATGCTTCTTCAAGAGCAATATATGAAAGAAAAATATAATTGACCTAACGTATAATAATACTCAAAATCAATCACTTCTATTTTGACCAAGTCGTCTAAAAAATGGACAATATTGGTAAACTTTATTTACAATACTTGTGAAATGAAATTTAGATTTGTGATTAACTTTGTCTAACCACTAATTTTTAGATTTAGTGATTATTCTCCCAATTTTGTTTATAAAGATATCGGTCAAATAAAAATTTAAAATGACATAATATTAGTTTGTATTTATTCTTTACAAAAATAATAATAATACAATGGTAATAATATTACCATAATTTTCAAATATTTCTATTTTACTACATTTATATTTATTTATGATTATTAAGCTAATATATTTTGTAGAATGTTATTTGTCTAATAGTTTATATTTTCAACTTAGATGTCTCTCCAAATTTAATTTATAACTTTATTATATAAGTTAAATTTATTGTTATCATTCATAATAAATTTAATATTTTTTAAATTTAACATGTAAAGATTGAATTATAATTATAAACTTTTACCAAAATGACATATCTTTCAACCAACCTAAAGTTCTCTCACACCCAATGTTATTGATATTGTATTGATTGTTCAATTTACATTAAGTTTTATATTATAATAAATTGATAAATATTATCACTCCAACATATAACTTAAATATTAGGGATGGCAACAATGTCGCCCGCACTATAGGTTTCCAATTTTAATTATATTTTTTCTTATATTTTACAATAATTAATCTATAAAAATAAATTTTACTTAAATAATATAACATATATATGATAATTTTATGATTATAGTCTCATTACCAAATTTTATTATGAAGTAATAATAAAATAAACAAATATAATGTTAAATTAATAATAATTAAGTATAAAATATTTAATTAAAATATGTATGCGGGTACTCACGAGGCGGATATCATAATATCTGTTCCCACCCATGAGCTATTTTTGTGAGTACCCATTGTGGATATTTTGATGGGTACCCACGAGTCCGGATATTCTTGTCATGATGTTAAATATTGCAATGATACAATGGCCGATCATATTATAAACAATAACATGACACATGGTTTGAATCCTTAGGTAATGTTTTAAAAATGTAATTTTTTCATGCCCAGATCATTGTTTTGTTACTATGATATGATTTGAATAGTTTTGATCGATTCAGTTACACATATAATATAGTTTCGAAAAATTAAATTATTTTTATATAACAATGACCCGTCTAGTCAGTGATGATATACCATCTATAGTAAATATAACACTTTCCAAAAATCTATGGGATAATTTGTTTTATGAACCGCATACTCGAAACAAACATTTGAATCTATGCTGAGCAAGAAGTGAGGAATATCATTGTTGACTAGTGAAATAGCCTGAACAAAAATATGAGTAACAAATAATGTTTCCAAATCCTTTATCCCACCCATGTTTGAGGCCATGATAATTTAGTTTAAGTTCCTCGTACATATTTGTCACATAACTAGAGAGAGCATTCATCCAAGAAGGGCCTTTATCAATTATACCCGATTCCCAAGCTAACTTTCATCAATATTAAGCTCTAGTGCAATCCTTGAGGCAGTGACAAATATCTTCAATACAATCACATAGTAAGATATATGTGTTAAAGAAAGAATTGGGGTTTTCAAGCACTGTTGTTGTCTTCCAAATCACCCACCTGGTTGATCCAAAAGTCACCAGTAACCGACTTCACTATGTTAATGCCATCAATTTCATTCTTCCTAATCATCTCCTCATTAATAGCATTTGATGGGAACTTATTTTGCAAGTTTTTTAAACATTTGCATGTTCCTTAACAATGAAAACAAATATAATAGAGATAAAATAAGTTCCATAATTCTTAAGTTTTGGAATAGATTACTCCATGATTATCACATATGATATGACATTACTCTCACACATAAAAAATAATAGTCATTTTTCCTAGCTATTTATATTATGATATAACAAATAAATTTATATTTTTTCGCTATTTATATGATGTACAATAATTGTTTTTTCCTAAGTTACCCTCTTTAAAGAAGTTGTTTGATAAATTACTGTATTTTCTTAATTAAAATATATTTTTATAAACTTTATCATTTTTACACCCATTACGGTGAAAAACATCCAAGAAACACTACCAGAGAATCATCAGGATAACAACCCATAATCATTTTGCAATAACATACTCTTACTAATGACATTTGTGAGAAGTTTATAGTTTTTGTGGGTTTGGCAAAGAGATCAATGATTGATGAATCATTCTCAGTAAAAGAGTGTGAGGTTACACATGCTGTTTTTCTTATATATCTAATTTTCCATCTTATTTTCCTTTCCTATTCAATAAAATATATTTAGGAAGATGATGGTTATATTTTATAATTATTTTAGTGGGCAAAAGCAAAGAGGAACAGCATCAGTGCGTACTTCAGCCAGAATCCACTACCAGTGGAACTAAATCCAACCATCCAATTAAAATGAAAGAAGTTATAAGGTTGGGTAGTTGTGATTGTCATTGAATGAAGAAGAGTATATGTTGTAGTTGTGACTGTCATTGAATGAAGAAGAGTATATGGGTAATTGGGTATGAAATCATACATTGAAAGGGTGTTAAGTGTTAACTAACAACATGATTGGCACAAACTGCATGGCTTGTTCCTCTGTTCTTTAAACAACTCTCCCAAACATAATCTTCCTTTCTAATCCAAGGATGCATGACATCTAGCGAGTGTTAATGTGTTACAAAAAATCATTAAGAACATGCATTTGTCTTATGGGTTTATTATTTGCAGCATACTTGATCTAACTTTGGACTTAGGAGAGTAAATTTAGTTGTTCTGTTCTTTTATTCTAAGTATTACCTTATGAAATAACATTTTATTTCCACAAACTTGCCAGTAAGATGGGTTGGTGCTCCTTTTGGACTTACTTGGAAAAATGCTTTCAGAACTCATCACATCACAAACTGGACTATGTATTCCAACAAGGTCATAGGTTTGGTCCCCTGACTGATCAAAGAAACACTTCAAATCTCGTATTGAAACAAGTTTCATCAAATAAAAACTCTCCTGTTGTTATGTTTTCCTTCATAATATAGTATGATATACATAGATAAGATGTTATAGGGCTAAGTAGAGAAGACCCATCCATAAGTAAAAGAAAAGGATTGCATTCTTATCATCTCCATGGGAAATAGTTGCATCATGCACAACAGAGTTAATCACAAATTTCATGTAAAATCACAAGGTCCACATTGCATTGTTAGATTATTTCAGCAATCAAGTGATCCATGTGCTTAAAAGTTATTAGTTTGAGTAAAGTGCCTAATGTGATGATGGTTGGCAATTCATGAGTCAAACTAGTGGGGGTTATGAGTAACTCCCTCCCCTCTCACTTCATGAATGGAAGTTTCCATGATAGAGGAGGAGTTACAACTCCTCCTACTCTCCTTCTATAAGAGAGACACTCACATATCAGAAAAGCAATGCCATTTTACAATCTCATAACCAGAAACAAACATAAAGATAACTCAAAGTATTAGTGGCTGAATTAAAGAAAGTGTAGTGTCACAAAGAGAAGGAAGGAAACTGAGTTCCTAATCATCAAGGAACGCATAAAGGGAAGGCAGAGAGGTGAGAACGAAATCAACCAGAAAGTGCACTAGAAGATATATTGCTATGGAACCAGGTATTTCTCAATCTCTTCATTTATCACATGTGAATGTCATAATGTCAAGATCCTAAAGGATTCTTATGAACCATTAAAGGCTCATGAAAAATATGTTATAAAAGTATAACAATTGGTATCAGAGCATCAGGTTAGTGACATCATGACATTCCTTGTGTTTATGAAATTGAATCATATGTTGATTAACATATATGAATGATATTCTTATATAAAACAGTATGAAAATCATGTTCTTATATGTCATATATGAATAGTATGAATGACATATATCAATATATAACTAAGTGAATATATATGTTAAAAGCATTGCCGTGCGTTGATGGCTTTATTTTTTAAAAGAACCAGGTTGCTGTTTTCATGCTAGAAAAATGCTTTTAATGCTATGTGTTTTAGACAGTGGTGAAGTAACAATGCAACTATTGTATTCACGTGTTTGAACTATATTTGTTATAATGCAATATTTGTTATAATGCAATTATAATTGTTTAGAAACAATGCAAACAATGCAACTACTGTATTCACGTGTTTCAACAGAAACAATGCAATATTTGTTAACAAGAAACAGTGCAATTTTGTGGATTATTAATTGTGTTTATTTGTTAACTATGATGCATATTTTGATCACCCAAAGGTGGATCATTGCAAGTAACTAATATTATGATGTCATAAGGATAATGTTTGTTCATTAAATCATAATGCATATCATGATCACCCAAAGGTGGATTATTGCATGTATTTAATGACATTAAAGTTTTAGTCATATTTGTTTGTGCTTGTTTATCCAAAGATAACATGTATGTTTAGAAAATATGATTAATTACCATTAAAGAATAATATGAGACATCATTAGTAAGGTCTAATGCATTTAAATTTTATCCAAAGATAAATTAAGTGCATTGATAAAAGTTTAGTTTGAATCCATAAAAGTTTATTCAAAGCACTAAAGTGTGAGCATGTCTTATTACAGCTTCATTCAATGCATTTGCCTTAGGCAATGGATGTGTCAAGTTCAACGGACTGAATTACGCTGATTGGTCCGAACAGATCCAGTTCTCACTGGGTATAATGGAGTTGGACTTAGCCATCATTATGGATGATGTGCCAACCATAACTGAGAACAGCTCGGAGGCAGACAAGACTCTATATGAGGCTTGGGAGCGGTCAAACAGGTTGAGCCTAAGCTTGATGAAAATGTCAATCTCTGACAATGTCAAGCCGTCTATGCCTAAGACGGATAATGCAAGGGAATTTATGAGAATGATCAAGGAGTACTCCCAATCAGACATTACTGATAAGTCTGTGGTGGGAAATCTCATGACAGAGCTGACGACCAAGAAGTTTGATTGGTCGCAGCCCATTCATGATCATGTAACTAGCATGGCAAATCTGGCTGCAAAAATGAAAGGCATGGGAATGGAGGTGACAGAAGCATTCTTAGTACAGTTCATCATTAACTCTCTTCCTATTGAGTTTGGCCAATTCCAGGTGAATTATAACACCATAAAGGAAAAATGGAATTTTCAGGAAGTTAAGGCCATGCTTGTTCAGGAGGAAGGGAGATTAAAGAAAATTAAGAATGACTCCATTCATTTAACCATTAAGGAGCCATGTAGCACTAGCAGATTCAGGCCAAGTAATAGGAACAAAGGAAAGGGGAATGAAAAGATTCCCATTAAAGATGGGAAAATCCATAAAGAGATGAAGTGTTTCTTCTGTAAGAAGAATGGACACTACAAAAAGGATTGTCCTAAAAGGAAGAAATGGTTCGAAAAGAAAGGTAAACTTTTTGTTTCCGTTATAGATGAACTATTTCTTACTGAAGTTCCTAATAATACTTGGTGGTTAGACTCTGGTGCAACAACTCATGTGTCACATATTGTGCAGGGATTCCTTTCAATCCAAACCCAGGAAAGTGAGAAGTTTCTCTACATGGGGAACAGAATGAAGGCACGAGTTCATGGAATTGGAACATATAGATTGATCCTAGATAGTGGAAACTATTTAGATCTAGAAAAGTGTCTTTATGTTCCTGAATGTGCCAGGAACTTAGTTTCTGTTGCTAGATTGGATTGTATAGGATTTAATTTTAAGATTGAACATTCTGGTTTTAAATTGTATAAACATTCGTACTATTTTGGTTCTGGTACTTTAATGAATGATTTATATTGTTTCAATCTTGATTTTAAATTTAAGGAATCTTTATTTAATGTTGAACATGAAGTAAGTAGCAAGCTTAAAGATTTTAATAATAAGAATTCTGCTTACTTGTGGCATAAAAGATTAGGCCATATATCCAAAGAAAGGATAATGAGGTTAACTAAAAGTGATATATTACCTCTTTTGGATTTTGGCGATTGGGATGTTTGTTTAGATTGCATTAAAGGAAAGCAAACTAAACACATATCAAAGAACTCAGCCACAACAAGTAGCAAACTTCTTGAATTGATACACACAGATATTTGTGGTCCTTTTGATGTTCCATCTTGGGGTGGTGAAAAGTATTTCATCACTTTTATAGACGACTACTCACGTTATTGTTACCTATATTTGTTGCATGAAAAGTCTCAATCATTGGATGTCCTAAAGGTATTCATTGATGAGGTTGAACGGCAACTTGAAAAGAAGGTTAAGGTTGTGAGGTCTGATAGAGGTGGTGAATATTATGGAAAATATAATGAGAATGGACAATGTCCAGGACCATTTGCAAAGTTTCTCGAAAGTCGAGGCATATGTGCTCAGTACACTATGCCTTATACACCGCAACAAAATGGTGTGGCTGAAAGGCGGAATCGTACTTTAATGGAAATGGTTAGATCAATGTTGAATCATTGTGATGTACCTTTATCGTTGTGGATGTACGCATTAAGGACCGCTGCGTATCTGCTGAATAGGGTTCCTAGTAAGGCAGTTCCTAAAACTCCCTATGAGTTATGGACTGGAAGGAAACCCAGTTTGAGACATCTCCACGTTTGGGGTTGTCCAGCAGAAGTAAGGGTGTACAACCCACATGAAAAGAAGCTTGATGCAAGAACCATTAGTGGTTTCTTTATCGGCTATCCGGAAAAGTCAAAAGGGTACAGATTTTATTGTCCTAACCATAGTACGAGAATAGTTGAGTCTGGTAATGCTAGGTTCATTGAGAATGGTCAAATCAGTGGGAGTGATAAATCACGAAAGGTGGATATTATAGAGACTTCAGATAAATCTTCTTCACCGAAGATGTCTCCTCAGGTTGTTGTTCCTTTAGTTATATTACCGTCTAATAACTCTCAGAGACAACAAGATAATATCCAAAACCCACATGATGAACAAATAGTTAATGAACCGATTAATGAAGTCATTAATGATCAAGTGATGGAAGAACCGCAAGAAATAGCATTAAGAAGGTCTGAAAGGCAAAGAAGACCAGCTATTTCTAATGATTACATTGTATATTCACTTGAACATGAATGTGACTTAAGCATTGATAAAGATCCAGTCTCGTTCATACAAGCCATGGAAACTGACAATTCTGAAAAGTGGCACAATGCTATGATAGAAGAGTTGAAATCAATGGACGATAATAAAGTTTGGGATCTAGTTGAGTTGCCTGAGGGTTCAAAACGAGTTGGCTGTAAATGGGTCTTTAAGACCAAGCGTGACTCAAAAGGCAACATTGAAAGATATAAAGCTAGACTTGTCGCCAAAGGTTTCACTCAAAAGGAGGGCATTGATTATAAAGAAACTTTCTCTCCAGTTTCTAAGAAAGATTCTTTAAGAATTGTTATGGCTTTGGTGGCTCATTATGACTTAGAGCTTCACCAAATGGACGTAAAGACCGCTTTTATGAATGGTGACTTAAACGAGAAAGTTTATATGAACCAACCCGAAGGATTTGTGACCACAGGAAAGGAAAATCTAGTGTGTAGATTAAATAAGTCAATATATGGACTAAAACAAGCTTCCAGACAATGGTATATAAAGTTCAATGATACCATTACGTCATATGGGTTTGTAGAAAACACTGTTGACCGGTGTATCTACATGAAAGTTAGTGGAAGCAAGTTTATAATATTAGTCCTATATGTTGATGACATTCTGCTTGCTACAAATGACAAAGGATTGTTACATGATGTAAAGAAGTTTCTCTCTAATAATTTTGAAATGAAAGATATGGGTGAGACATCCTATGTGATAGGAATAGAAATATTCCGTAATAGATCACAAGGATTGTTGGGATTGTCTCAGAAAGGATATATCAATAAAGTATTAGAGAGATTCAGAATGGAAAAGTGCTCCGCAGGGATAGTTCCAATCCAGAAAGGGGACAAGTTTAGTGAAAAACAATGTCCAATGAATGATTTGGAACGTAAGGAAATGGAATCTATTCCCTATGCATCAGTGGTTGGGAGTTTAATGTATGCTCAGACATGCACTCGGCCGGATATCAGCTTTGCTGTTGGAATGTTAGGCCGATATCAAAGTAACCCCGGAATGGACCATTGGAAGGCTGCAAAGAAGGTTCTAAGATATTTGCAAGGCACTAAGGATCACATGCTCACGTATAAAAGGTCAGATCATCTTGAGGTGATCGGTTATTCGGATTCAGACTATGCAGGATGTGTGGACTCAAGGAAATCTACATTTGGGTATGTCTTCTTAATGGCTGGAGGAGCCATATCATGGAGAAGCGGTAGACAATCCGTAATTGCTACGTCCACCATGGAAGCTGAGTTTGTGGCATGCTTTGAGGCCACAAACCATGCATTGTGGCTGCGGAACTTTACTTCAGGGCTTGGCATTATAGACAGTGTAGCTAGGCCGCTGAAGTTTTATTGTGATAATTCTGCAGCTGTCTTCTTCTCTAAGAATGACAGATATTCCAGAGGTACCAAACATATGGACTTAAAGTTTCTGTCAGTTAAAGAAGAAGTACGGAAAGAGAAGGTGTCTATAGAGCATATTGGTACCGATCTAATGGTAGCGGATCCGTTAACTAAGGGATTGTCGCCCAAAATTTACATTGGCCATGTAGAAAGGATGGGCGTTATAGATAAGTCCTTGTTAATGTGATAATACCTAATGTATATATACATGTTTAGATGTTTGCTTATTATTGTATGACACATTTGAATTCAATGAAAGTTTCATTTCCGTAATTAAAGTTCAAGTTATCCATATTAAAGATTGTACTTGTATGGTTTTAATGAGATAACTTAGTGAGTTTTCGAAAGGTAAATGAAAACTCAAATTAAAGTTAATTGAGTTGAGTTGGTTGTGATACATGGAAGGGATCAGGTTGCCTCACATAATTTGTGACCGCCGTGATTCAACCATTTCAATTCAATCAAGGATGGTGATTTGTAAGGTTCAATTAAAGTGCGCAATTAAAGTTATGAATCTTCAAGTCATCACATGGACCAAGTGGGAGATTGTTAGATTATTTCAGCAATCAAGTGATCCATGTGCTTAAAAGTTATTAGTTTGAGTAAAGTGCCTAATGTGATGATGGTTGGCAATTCATGAGTCAAACTAGTGGGGGTTATGAGTAACTCCCTCCCCTCTCACTTCATGAATGGAAGTTTCCATGATAGAGGAGGAGTTACAACTCCTCCTACTCTCCTTCTATAAGAGAGACACTCACATATCAGAAAAGCAATGCCATTTTACAATCTCATAACCAGAAACAAACATAAAGAGAACTCAAAGTATTAGTGGCTGAATTAAAGAAAGTGTAGTGTCACAAAGAGAAGGAAGGAAACTGAGTTCCTAATCATCAAGGAACGCATAAAGGGAAGGCAGAGAGGTGAGAACGAAATCAACCAGAAAGTGCACTAGAAGATATATTGCTATGGAACCAGGTATTTCTCAATCTCTTCATTTATCACATGTGAATGTCATAATGTCAAGATCCTAAAGGATTCTTATGAACCATTAAAGGCTCATGAAAAATATGTTATAAAAGTATAACATGCATACCCACCCAGCATTTTCGTCATGTCTATTTATATAATTTTATACTTCATTGAACTTAAATGATATGTTTTTTTTAAGAGAAGAGAAATATAGGAGATAAGGCAAAGGGTAAAAAACCATTGCTTGGAATTTGGAAGCATATTGTGATGGAACTTTGTAGTACAGTGGGAAGCTCTAACGCGATGAGAATAATTGGGGCGATGATACTACTCTACTCTGCCCCATTTTCACTTTGTATTTGAAATTGTAGAATGCTTCACAGTGTTTCAACTATTTGTTGCATGCTCCAGCTTCATTACCTAATAAGTATGGTACCCAATACCCTATTCCAGGGACCACTTGTTGTGATGCAATGTCTGGCTTGAAAATGATTGCTATGCTACTGATACTATTAATAGACAATCTGTTTGTAGATCCTTAATCAGCCTCATTAACACTTACAACCCAAATGTACTGCTATACCTACTTTACTAGGCTTTTGTGCTATTCTCTTTTCCATGCATCACAAAACAACCTTAAAATAAAGAAAAACCAATGCCCTTCAGGCCGAAACATTCTATGATAGTAGTTTCTTTCTTAATTTTAACACCTGCTCTGAGAACTCTGCTGCATAATAACCAGCTGCTAAGAACCAAATGCCGGTTTAGTTTGTAGCCTTTCTAAATAAAATTGACAGCATAGCTTACTCCATATATAAACAATTAGTTAATTCTATATATAAACACCACTAAACAAAGAGAGACACATATAGAGAATGAATAAATAGACATATGTAATCTTTTATGCTATCTCACTGCTTCTCTTCCCTTCTTCTGCCTTAAGGTATAGTCAAAACTTGAAATTAAAAAAAGATCCCAACTTTTTTCTCCAAAATTCAAATGAGAGAGGGGAATATCACGAGAGAAAAGGAAAATGTGAAGAAGGTATTGTTAGGAGAAAGTAACATCTTCTTTAGTATATGCAGTGCATGCCATTATGACGGTGTGAGGCAAGAGGTTTTACCTCACAACAATCGTTTGTAATTGTATTGCAGATATTTGTGACACTAGCGTTTTCTTTTCTTTTTAATAAGCGTGACTTGAACTACATTATATCATTTGGTTGGATTCACAAATTTATCAGTTTTTTAAAATAAAAAAAAGGTGAGGAGAGAATACCAAAAAAAAATTTTTTATCAGTTTTAATACACAAAATTAAAATTATGACTGACAAGGGTGTAATACACAAATAAAAATATGAGTGATGTGTCTATTTATAAATCTATGTAATGTTTTATCACTTGGCCTCTTATCTCTTTATAGTAAATTATATTCATTCATTTACACTCATTATCTTTATATAAATTAAGTAAAGATATAATTGTAAAAACAATCATTGGTAGAAAGAAATATATTTTCCCTAAAGAACACTTATCTAGGAGATAGTGTATACGGCAAAGTTACTAATGTTTCTTGACTTAGTTTTTTTTATTATCAAATTTACTTCCTCTGTGAAGAGATTTTGCATATAAAATTGTGCACCAACTATTTTGCATATAAAATTGTGCACCAACTATTTTGCATGGTCCAATTATTTAAAACAATGTCAAATGAAAGCATTTGGGTTAACCTTAAATTCTTATCCCTGTACTGTGTCTTGACATTCTAAAAAAAATCAAGAATAAAATGTAATACTATGAATATGTAAAGCAAAAAGAGAGAAAATACTTGGAAAGTTGCTAACTAAGGTTGTTGGAATCAGCGGGGGCTGTCCAATATTTCTTGACAGCAAATAGAATTTTTTGCCGTTGAAGAGACCCATCTTCATGTTCAACAATTTGACTTTCCCACTCCAATCCATTGACTATGCTTTTTACTTTTAGTAACATATCAACATCATCACGAATGATAACACTTCCTTCAGGTCTAAGAATCCTATCCATTTCTACCAAAATGTCTTCCAATTCACATCTACAACATAGAAGAAACACTTTCAATCTTAGAGGGACATCTGAATCATTCAAAACTATATATATCTTATATTAAAAAGAGTTAAATATATTTCTACCATCAAAAACAACAAGTGAGTTTTAATTCATTCAAGTTAAAATGAATAAAAAGTAAAACTTCCATGTTTTGTACAAAAGACATGTGTTGTAAGATAAAATCAGTAAACCAATATATGACCTGCCACTGTAAAGGCTGAAAACTGAATCTGCATGAATTAGATCATAAGTTCTAGGATAGGTAGACATTGCTTCACACCTGCAAGGAAATTAAACAACTTGAGCATTTAAAAAAACATAGAGACAAAAGAAGAGACAACTTCATCAAACATAGGAGAATAGATTATTGTTATAATTACCAGTCATGATATGTTCCAATCAATCCCCGTTCATATATTGCTCCAAGTGAGTTAACCTTAGAATGGACAGGAACCACATTCATGACCCAAACAGGATCCTCAATTAGTGCAGCTGCAAATCCACCAAAGTTGGCATTCATGTCTAAAAGGTTACGGTATCTCCCTGCTTTTCCTAGTTGATTGTTCACTTTCTTATAGTGAGTTACCCTTTTCTTCCAAAGCTCATAATCTTTTGAGAAAGTTTGAGAAGTAACCCCTTCTATGGTCCCCGTATAAATCCTTGGAGGTGTGGATTTTAGTCTCCGAGGCCAATTATCCAATACCCCACCTGCTGTTTCTTCTTTGTTAGACACTTCAGGCATAGGACTCAAACAAGTTTGCAAATCTGTATACCTGAAAGGGACCAAAATAATATTAATATATCAAAAACAGAGGCTCTATCACAATGTTGATCTTATGGATTATTGCATGGAAATGCATGATCAACATGTGGTTGTGGGAAGTCCCTATAGCTTAGCATTGTGACACATGTAGGAGTTTGAGGGAGAGTGTACGAAAATGAAATGGTAAGCATATATATATATATATATATAGAAAATAAAAAAAGAGAATGAATTGGAGAAACCAGGCGATATCAGGATTGGTTTGAGGGTTGCAGATTGGGCGGGCCTTTTTGCAATTGAAATGGTTTATTGGTTTCTGCCAAATAGCAATATCATCCTTCTCAACTAGCTTATTCCAGCAGAGGCTTTTAGCAACCATCTCAATATTCATCTGTTCTTCATTCAAATCCTTCTCTGTTCTTGCCCACCCTTTCCAATGTTTCTTCCAGTGGATAGGTGGCCCTGATAGAATCCAATACCCGCCAGGGCGCAGAACTCTATCAACTTCATTTAGAAATATCCCATCTGTGATGAATATAAGGTGATTGAATGAGAGCATTTGTAGATATTATTATTATCATTGAATAATACATACATACATACATACATACATACATAGATATTAGATAGATAGATACCATGTTGAGCCCATGGGATGAGGCAACGAGAGCAGTGGGAGATATCAAAAGCTCTTGAAGGGAAAGGTAACCTCTTGGAGGCAAGGACACCAATGATTGCAGGAACTCCTCTCTCAAGTGCAAATTGAACTTGTGCTTCATGTGTATCCCTTGGTGCTATTGACATTGTTAACACATCATGGGAAAGTAGATAAGCTCCCCAACTAGCAACCTGCATTACAAAACTTAACAAATCATTTCAAACATATTCTAACTAGTAACTACTAATATAATGTAATAATCAATCTATAAATATCTCTAAATGCATGCATTCCTATAAACATTTATTTTGGGAAAAAGGGGATAACAAAAAACATGCTTGCTTCATTACTTAATGATCAAGCCTATTACTTATAGACCACATCTTTAAAAGCTACAAGTATTTAATTTTAACGTCAAAAAGAAAATTATAGCTATTTACAACACCACAAAGTTTTACTCGACAAGAGCAGTTTTTAATTTTGGTGAGGAACCTCGATATCAGCCACATAAATTATTATTTTTTGGTAAAAGTTTCACTGAACACAAGACCATATAACTATTACAAAAGATAAAACCTTCTCAGATTTTGTTAAGAAAAATATTGATTTGTTAATTACGTATTGATGTTCAATTAAAAGGATCACTGTTATCCAAAAAACAATATAAAAAGAAAGGAAACAAGAATGGCAAAGGAGAAGTAATTTATTTTAATATACAAAAAATGTGTCATATAAAATTGTTTACATGCCATATCATGATCAAATCAGTCCTAAAAAGGAAGAAAATCCTAAAATATGTCAAATCAAATTACTATATACCAAAAACTAAACAAATTAATAAATTTGAGTCCATTTATAAATAAAAGCTTAAAGACATGTATCAAATTCATTGTAAAACTTAAAATGATCTTCATACAAATCAAATTAAATGAGTCAAGAGTGATTACTTTGAATTAGCAATTTCAACTTTTGAGAACTAATTTAGATTTTTAATTTTTTTGGAGATAAAATAATAAAGAAAAACGTTACCCCACAGCCAGTGTCAAGGGCAGTCCTGATGGAGCCATCTTTGAGATTTATCAACTTTCCGATATCATCAATGTAAGCACCTGCGCCGTTTGGAAACATGGTTCCGCCGCCGGGAAACCTGAACCTATCACCCTCATACTGAACCCAATTCTGAACCGCCTTCTCCACCGTCAGCTCTCGGTGGGGCACATTCGCATACCACGCCACGTCCCTACTAGTCGGCCAAGGAAAAGGATTACGATAACCGTAGGGTGCAGGTATCCTACACTTCAAGGCTTCCCATTTTTCCTTAGGGCAATGCCTCTCCCTATATATCATCCTGCTACGTTTGTACCTCGTCGACCTTATTGGGTCCTCGCAGGGCGTGTACTCAGTGTAGTTGACACTGCATCTCGGGATTGGGGCGGTATCGTTGAAATCGACGGCGGTGGTGGCGGTGGTGGTGTTACGGTTAAAGGTGCATAGAGGTAGACTGGGGATTTTGTTAGTTTTAAAAAGGGAGGTGAAGCGGACACCGTTATGATAAGCACCGAGGAGATAAGAGAAGAGGGAGAGGAAGAGGAGGAGGAGGAAGGATTTACGGAGGGAAAATGAAGAAGAAGAGGTGGTGGTGGTGGTGGAGGATTTGGAGATGGGTTGGTAGGGTGGTGGGGGAGTTGAATCACCACCGCCCATCATCGATTCTTGCTAGATTGAATATTTTACGACTTTACAAGTTCTCCTAATCTTCTCTTCTCAATATATTATAAGCCACAATTTTCAACTCACCTCACAAAAACAAATCTACGTAGGCTAAAAATACAAAGGAAAAATTCACAAATTTTTAAAATAAATCTCTCATATTAATTTTCTTATATAAAAAATAAAAGTAAAGAATAGAGTCATGAAATATGACATTATGTCATGCTCATGATTAAGGTAAACTTGCGTACCACCATATATAAAACTAAAAAACTTCATACAAAATAAACAATATATAATTTGCATGCTAATATATGAAATTTATTTTATCATAATAACAACCATAAAAAAAGAACAATATATACAAAATATAAATACATGTATAACACACAATATGTATAGTACATAGTTTACATACAAATATAAAAAGTATGATATATACACATATATATAATATACGAAATACAATTACATATATAATGATAAGAAAATGATAGTTTTTTATATTTGATATGTAAATGTATATATAAAAGTGGAACAAACCTTTTCACGTCTGACAATTTTTTTTATATATTTATATACTTGATATTCAATACTCTATCTAATTATGCATGCGGACCGGCCATTTTGCCCATTTGAAATGCCCATGGGCAAATAAGGCATATTGGTCAGACTTTTTAGGGCGGATAAACACATTTTTATACTCGCCCCAATAACTGCAGACGGGGCCATGGGCTTTGTTGAAATTGACAATGATAATCCTAGCCAAAAATATAAATGGGAGTATACATGTTACTTGATATGATTGATTATAAAACCACAAAATATTTAACTTTTAATATAAATATATTTTTCAATCAATCATAACAAGTGAGAAGAGACACTATAGGAGAGAGAAGATGATATTTTATTTATTAGATATTACTTTAAAATAATTTTGTAAAATGATATATTATTGGTGGATTTTGATTTTTACTGTTTACTACATTTGATTGATTTAATAATTTTGGTATTCAGGTGTACCGGTTGAGGCAGCACGTGCAACGCTCTTGTAATAATAATACCAAAATAGAGGTCAAACATTCTTTCCTCCTAACATCATTAGATAGAGTTTGCTGAAGAGATAAAATCAATTAAAATATTATATTTGATTCTTTGTTTGTATACTAAATATTAAACTTGGAAAATTTATTTCTTAGAAAAAGAAAACAACAAGTTTTAGAAAATATATGACCTTCATTCCACTTTCAAATAGGTAATTAATATACAAAAATGATACACAAACTTGGAATTATAAATAATATTGTTGAAAAAAAAATAAAAATTGTAAACACGAAAATTGAAAGCAAACGGGGCACGCCGCAGGCACCCATAAATATTGTGCATACCAATAAAATATAATTTCCCTAAGCAAATCCATTGCAAATACCAAATGATAAGGGTATATACAAGAATTTTGATGATATAAAACTTCATAAAATAATATTAAAATATTAATTTTTATTTTTAGTTGAATGAAATTTTTTGATTGACTTGATAGATAAAATAAGACATGAACGATCACATGTAATACACATTCAAGACTTCAAATAATAATGAGGGTGACTTGTCTCCTACTCGTGCAATAAAAAAACACATATTCCCGTCATCCTGCTTTCCCTTTGGTCAAACTTTCCTTCTACATTATTTTCAAAACCTTAACACTTAGCTGGGCCCTCTTCATACACACCACACTAAACCCAAGTGTTAAAACTTCAAACCACTTTCCTTCAAACAACACACATGCACAAGTTCACCACTCTCACCAGTCACCACTCATCACTCACCACATGCTATATATACACATTACCCATTATTCTATTCTCATTTTCCCTATCAACAACAGACACTAACATTGTAAATGACCCTTTTCCACACACTAACTAGAACGGAGTTGGCGACGGACGAAGGGAAGGTTGTCAATGAAGCAGCGGTGAAGATGTTGTCGGAGGAAGAGTCCTCATCGGTGCAGGAATGCCTGAGAGATATGGTGTTTTATGGGACAGGTGATCTCCATTCGTTGATATCTCCAACACATGATAACATGGGAAGTGATCAGTATGGGACTACTGACGTGGGATTTGATGATGCTGAAGTCTCATTGTGGAATTATACTTTTTAATTTCATTATTGCTTCTTCTTCTATATATTTAATTTTTAATATTTTGAGGAACTGAAGAATAACTTTTTCCCAATATGAGCTGAAGTGAATAGAGCAATACAGATTAAATTCTCTCATTCCTATCCTATCATAAATAAATTAGATATTATCATGTAAATAAAAATAAAAAGTAATTAAATAGCAGAGAAGATTGAGACACCTCAAAGACACGTGATCTTTGTGTGTGTCCTTGTACAGATAGAAGATTATCCGTACTAAATATTCTCGTGTGGAAATGGTACGGATCCTAAAACTGCTGGACTGGAGATCCAAAGCTGATAAGGAGCAATAGTGGAAAATTTAACAGTCTGATATAGTTTGACTTTTTAATTACGGTTTTGATGTAATTTTTGCAAAATTTATGGGGATGGTGTAGTTTCCACAAAATTGGTGGATTGGAATCATGAATGTACTTTTTAATTATTTTCTCTCCTGTATTGGTTGACCTTGTCCACGAATGTACTGGATACGTGAGTTTGGTCCACGAATTAGCCAATATACGTGGATTCCAACCACATTTTCCATTTTATTTCTTTTCTGTCTCTCTCTTCTCTCTTCTGCCACAAACAATAATTCATGAATCACATCACTAAAGCTTTCTTTTTTATATGTCAAAATTCATCATATTTCTCACACTTTCTTTTTTATATACCAAAATTCATATATTCACCATATTTAATGATGCATGCATTCACATCATAATATCTAATTTACATTATAATAGGACTGTTATGTGGGAAGAATAGTACTAGTGATTAATATTACTTATAAGTTCACCCTATTTTTAAGGGAAATGTGAAAGTTTGCCTAAAATTCAAACTACATAAATTATTAAAAATCAAGGCCTAAAAGTCGAGAGTCAATGTTAATAAAATTAAATTAGTCTCGACTTTTAGGCCTTTAACATTGACTCTCGACTTTTAGACCTTTATTTTTAGAGTAAATTACAGTGACACCCCCTAAAGGTCGAGACTAATTTAATTTTATTAACATTGACTCTCGACTTTTAGGCCTTTATTTTTATTAATTAATGTAGTTTGAATTTTAGGCAAACTTTCCCTCTTCCCTTAAAAATAGGGTGAAATGATAACTTAGATATTATGATGTAAATTAGATATTATGATGTGTATGCATGCATGATTGAATATGGTGAATATATGAATTTTGGTATATAAAAAAGAAAGCTTCAGTGATGTGATGCATGAATCATTGTTTGTGGCGGAAGAGAGAGACAGAAGAAATAAAATGGAAAACGTGGTTGGAATCCACGTATATTGGCTAATTCGTGGACTAAACCCACATATCTAGTACATTTGTGGACAAGGTCTACGAATCCATGAGAGAGAATAATTAAAAAGTACATTCGTGATTCCAATCCACGAATTTTGTAGAAACTACATCATTTCCGTAAATTTTGAAAAAGTTATACTAAAACTGTAATTAAAAAGTCAAACTATACTATATGTGTAAATTTTCCTAGTGGATAATTCTTTTTATGATCTCTTCTATATTTCATCTTTGAAATATAAATATAATTCTCCTCCTTAAATAATACAAATATAACCAGGTGCAATCATCTTGTATCATTTTTAAAAAAATGTTTGTTTTAGGCATAAAAAAAAGTATCCTTCAAAATTAAAATTGTTAGAAGTGTTTTATGAGAGAATAAAATAAATATCACTTAGCATACATTATTGTATTGTTATTAAGATATCAACACTCATAACATACATTACTATACTGCTATTGTTGTAAGTCTAATTGAGATTTTCTTATTGTCTTATTAGTAATTTAACAATATATTTATATAATGACCAATTTCACAAACTAATAAAGATGAAGGGGTGAGATCAATCCTACACTGTCCGTAGAGTGAGACATACATATTATTTATTATTTTTGTATCTCTTTACTCCAACATGTATTCAAGCCACGGTAGAGAGCACATAGTTATATCTTCAAGTTGTCTCCTATACCGATGGATCCTGCATAGCTCTGAAAATGAAGTTGTGTAATGAATCTCTTACAATTTCACTGAAATCTGTTGGACAAGGATTTCCATAAGAGTCACTATCAACATTAAGTGCCATAAAATTACCAAAAGAGGACTAGAAATTCACGACCATGGCACTGTTTTTAATAAAGATTGAATCTGTTGAAATTAATAAAAAAAAAACATAACAGAAATATAAGCCCAAAACTTCTAAACTAGGAAAACAGAAACCAAACACGTTTGCAGATGGATTTATCTATTCTTTCATTTTCTTTCTAGTATTAAAAAAAAAGGAAAAGATAAATACAGCATGAGAATCTTGTCTGCGGAGGACCATGGCATGACACTGAACAACTTATAATATATGACACTCAAAATCGACATTTTTCCACTTCTCTTGTATAAAGTTGAGGATAGTCTGAAATATGTGGTTGAAAAGACCAATAAGCTTTATGACTCCTAGGGTATTAGGAATCTGCAATTAATATATATATATATATATATATGTGAGCATCAACTATGAACGGATGTGACCAAAAGAAAGGTGCAGTTAATGGATATCCATAGCATAACACTCTAGGTAGCATATGCCAATATTTTAGTGGTTTATTCCATCTTATATGCTATAAGAGTTGTCAAAGCTCAAGTGTATGTGACTCATCTCATGTACAAGTTAAACCAGTGTGGTAATTGAAGGCACAATGAATATGCAGCAAATGGACATTGCAATTCAATAATAGGCAAATCAGCAATAGGGCACCTCTCTTGTGGCATGCATGCATGCATCCATGTAACTAACATAACATGCCAAAGGAGAGTTGCCCTGTAGCTGCTTTTAGCTTAATCTCATACTGAGTAGTTGCCATGTAGTTGTTTTTAGCTTAATCTCATACTGAGTAGTTGCCATGTAGTTGTTTTTAGCTTAATCTCATACTGAGTAGTTGCCATGTAGTTGTTTTTAGCTTAATCTCATACTGAGTAGTTGCCATGTAGTTGTTTTTAGCTTAATCTCATACCGACTTGCATTGTAGCTGCTTTTACCTTAATCTCATACCTTGCTATCTCATATATGCAATAGGTAACCGTAATCCAATTGCATATCCTTACCCTTACATCTTTATCTAAAATTCTTTTCAACACTCAATAGACAAATTATTGAATATATATATTTATATTATCAAGACATTGAATGTATTTACATTTTTAATTAATACTTCCTATATTTAGTCCTAATGGGATCTCTATAGGATGAAAAGGTAAGAACATTTACTATTTTTTATTTTATTTTTCATATACAATTTGATGTTATTATGTCATCAATGCTTACATGTTAAGAAAGGTGTTTGAGGATATCAATTAACATGAAAGTGTTTCATGGAATTTTTCACTCACATCCAATTCCAACTCCAACATATTGTTATTTATTGAACTATTTTTTTTTTTAGTTTTTAGAAATATTTTTGTATAAAATAATTAAATATAACATATGACATAATTTTAGTGACTGAAATAAATAATTTATGTCTTGGGATAATAATATACTTTATTCTCTTATCTTAATACCCTAAATTTGTGTTAAGAAAATTAAATAAAATTTGCAGTTTGTTTACTTTTTGTTGTTGAAAATATTTGCTTATATGATGTGACATTTTTGTGTTAAGCAAGATTAATCCTTTTTGGAAAATGAAATGAAATATGACTACACATATCATCTTCATTGTTCTACTTATAAGTTAATTCCATATTAGAATAAGGTACTTCAGTGCTTCACTTTTGAAAGACTTTCAATGGTGGATGGAGTCATTGAGGCACTTATAAAAATCATCGATATTACCGGTTCATTTAGAAATATACTCTTGTTTAGAAATTTTGACATTTATGCCAATATTCATTATCAATGTCAATATATTGATTAACTTTGCTTGTATCAAACTTTCACTTCACGATTTATTTAAAAGTGGTTCCTTCAAACTATTTTGTTTTTACATTAAAGGAGAAGAAGGATAACAGAATCTGACTCACATTCACAAGTGATTAACGGCTATAAGAGTGCCATATGTTGCACCTTTTCTAATTTCTATGTTGCAGGAAGACTGGAGGAACTGAAAATCATTGGACCAAAATTGGGTTGAACTTTAATTGTGCCCCTCCAATCAGAAAAGTTCAAACTAACAAGAAATCATTTGGAACCACTGATAATAAAATTTTAATTTTTTTTAAACGTTTTAGGAAGAAGTTAAAAAATTATTATAATTTATTAAAGTAGTACGGTATAAATTACAAGTTTTGGGGAGAAGCTAAGTTTTTTAATTTCTAGCAAAAACATTTTAGCAAGAAAGGAGAGAAAATGAAAGAATCACTTATAAAATTTATATGGCCAAACTATAGTATTGGTCTCAAGTTATTTATTCTTTTCAATTTGATACTATAACTTTATTTTGTTTATATATGTTGGTATCACTAAATTCAAAATTAAAAGATACAAACCTGATTGTTTTCTAAAATTGTATTATTAAAAATTAATCGAAGACCATAAATCTAAAAAAATACCTGATATGACTATTCTGAAATAAAAACTAATTAAAGGGGACAATTTGAATTTAGGAAATAAGAGGATTTTGATTTTTTTTGTAAGATCAACTTATAAATAGTACAAAATAGTTTCTGATATTAGCTATATTGTTTGATAAAAAAGGAAACATTACTAAGAAATTTGTTCCTTTCAAAGTCTAAACAGTGGATTACATTTTAGTTTAAAAAATTACAAGATAGTATAAGTTGATCTTCTAAAATATTAATTAATTAAAATTGCGGAAAGTGTACATGCTCTTTTTCCTCTGATGCAAACCTTCTTTGCGCAATAACCTCAGCAACTTTGCTTTTTGCTTTTTCGTTAATTGCAGTCACTTTAATGATAGTCAATTTCACTTTGCTCTTTTTTGAATGAATCATAAGCATGCTTCACATTTATATTCCTCACTCTCCTCACATATTACATTTTTACATTAAGCTTACTCCTCACTAAAAAATACAAATGCAATACATTAATCCAAACTTTTATACTATATTGGAAAATTATTTTAATAATATAACGGACAAGTAGGTTCAATCAATATTTTAAACTTAAAAGAAAAAGCATTTGTTTAAAAAGGTTTACTAGAAAGGACAACATACCACCCCACCAAAACATTTGAAGGCCAAGTAATGATATAACTACAATAATTGAACTTGCATTTTTTTATTTGGTTGATTATTTTTGTAACCCTTAAACCTTAAGTAAACGTTGACAGCAAAGCAGTGAGAAGAATTATAAAGAAGCTTTTATTTTGGACCTACCTCATTGATAATGCCGCCTTAAATAACGACCATTCTGTCCTCCACTCACTATCTGGCTTCAATAATAAAAAAGTGTTTAATCTTCACTTCTCATTATTCATCCACCCCAAAAGATTTGTCATTAGACCAATGAAACATTATGACTAATCATTTTCTTCTGTAATATTGGTGCCTATTTTAGACAATCAAATTGGTGACTTTTGCCTAGGACCAAGGTACACTTAATACTGCCTTAAGGCACACAACTATAAAACATTCTCATACAAACATAATTCTTGTTTTTATATGAGCACTATAAATAGTTATTACTGCTTCAAAAATCAAAATGATAACTACCATTTAAGAAAGCAGTATTTTACAACATAAGGTGTTTTAGAGTTATTTTTAAGTGAAAAATATTGATTTTTTAAGGTACATTTTAAGACTAAGATTATCTCACAATCTGATAATCAGATTATTTTCAAATCTAGTTACATATCATCCACAGTGTGCTGGATGCAAATTTACAACAGTGGCGTAGCTAAAAAAGTGGAAAACAAAATTATACCATAATCACAAGCATTTATTTCTTATATTGTCAGCAAAAAATTAGGTGCAACAACAAACCTTTTGAATATTTTCGTTTTTAAATACATAAATAGTAATAAGGAGCAATACCACAATCACAAGCAGTTGGATGGTCCGGATTGATTGTACAGCGGGACACATAATTAAGAGGTTAACTTGGCTAGGTACATGGGGACATACTCATTTTGGGACAGCTGATTTTCATTCAAACTTGGCAAACATTAAGAAAATATGCAGTCCAAGTTGTGCTCCATGACCCTGTCAATATGTTCATACAGTGTGGAGTATCAACCAACCACATAATTATAAACCAACAGAGATATTCTGCAATTTTCTATCTGTGAGCTTTTTTATAGAGAAAGCACCCAAAAAACCAAAACTGTAGCATACTGATCCTGTCAATCTGGTATATTATATAAACCAGAATTGTTGTCACTTAGTGAAGAGAAGAAAAATATGCAATCACAGCGCCAAAATGAGGTCACACAAGTATGCCCTCAAGGTTGCTTCCCAACCTTAATGTTCAACTCATCATCGCCACAATCTCATAACATGACCAAGCCAAGAAACAGTTCTTCAGAGTGCCGTCACAACTTCGCAGCAACAACAACATCCTCTATCTTTCCAAACACTAAATTCACTAATCATGAGTCCCTTCCATCGCTTCAAGAATCACTGAACGAGTTCAACAAAGTGTACCCTCAATACCCAGAGACTGAACAAGTTGACAAAGTCAGAGCCAAAGAATATTACCATCTCTCTTTCTCCAATCATACTTGCCTTGATTATATTGGAATTGGCCTCTTTTCTTACTACCAACGCCAACAATTACAACACAATGATGCTTCAAAAACTCAACTTGCTTCTTCTTCAACACCTCCTCAATCTCCACAGGGATATTCAGATATTCCCTTCTTTAGCATAGCCTATAAGACAGGGAATCTGAAGACTTTATTGCTTCATGGGGATTATGAGTCAGGATTTGAGTCTGCAATGAGGAGAAGAATAATGAAGTTCCTTAACATTTCTGAAAATGATTACTTCATGGTATTCACTGCGAACAGAACAGCAGCTTTCAAACTGGTGGCTGATTCATATCCATTCCAATCTAGTGAAAAGCTTCTGACAGTTTATGACTATGAGAGTGAGGCAGTGGAAGCAATGATTAATTGCTCAGAGAAGAGAGGGGCAAGGGCTATGTCAGCAGAGTTCTCATGGCCAAGGCTCAGGATTCAGTCAACAAAGTTAAGGAAGATGATTGAGAGTAAGAGGAAGAAGAAAAGTAAGGGTCTTTTTGTGTTCCCACTTCATTCAAGAGTAACAGGAGCTAGATATCCCTATCTGTGGATGAGCAGAGCACATGAAAATGGGTGGCATGTGTTGATCGATGCTTGTGCATTGGGACCAAAAGACATGGACAGCTTTGGCCTCTCTCTCTTTCACCCTGACTTTCTCATTTGTTCTTTCTACAAGGTTTTTGGAGAAAGTCCATCTGGGTTTGGATGCCTGTTTGTCAAGAAATCTGCTATTTCCGTTCTGGAAGCTTCTTCTATTGCAGGAATTGTGAACCTTGTACCTGAAAAGAGGCTGCATCAGCAGTCGGAAGACTCTTCTGGTACTGATGTAGAAAATGAAAAAAAATCAGCAGCATCTAGCTTACAAGAAGATGAATTAGCTTCTTTGACTTCTTTCTCCGGAAGGTTACAAACCACACGGTTCGAAGGAGAAGGAAAACGAGAAATAGAGGCACCTGCGCTTCAAATCAGAGAGGTGCCTGCAGATATTTTGGGAACACAAAGGCCAGTTGAGAACCTTCAAGATAGTGAAACTGGGAGGTTTTACATTGAGTACAGGTGTTTGGATCAGGTGGACTCTTTAGGATTGAGAATGATCACAGACAGAGGTAGGTACCTGATAAACTGGCTGGTGAACTCAATGTTAAAACTTAAACACCCGAACACAGAAGGGGCTCCCCTAGTCAATATTTATGGCCCAAAGATAAAATTTGACAGGGGGGCTGCCTTGGCATTCAATGTGTTTGATTGGAAAGGTGAAAAGGTAGAGCCTGTTCTTGTACAAAAACTTGCTGATAGAAACAACATTTCTCTCAGCTATGGATTTCTGCATCATCTCTGGTTTGCAGATAAGTATGCAGAAAAGAAGGGAAGAGTTCTGCAGAGCAAAGAAGGAAAAGGCCAGGATGTGACTGTCAACAAAAAGAAAGAGAGAGATAACCTCGGTGTGACTGTGGTTACAGCTGCATTAAGCTTCCTGGCCAATTTTGAAGATGTATACAAATTGTGGGCTTTTGTTGCTCGGTTTCTTGATGCAGATTTTGTGGAGAAGGAGAGATGGAGATACACAGCTATCAATCAGAAAACAATTGAACTTTAATTCCGTAAATTTCATTTATTCTTTTGGATTGCGGAATATAGAGACACTAGTGTGAATTCGGGTGAGGATTTTTATGTTGATTCTTTAAAGAAAAGAGTTACCTTATTCAATCATTTGTCTGATGAGTAGTTTCAAAAACTATATTATAAATAATTCATTAGTTAGATATGTCTCCGTCTACTTGCTTCCTGTATTTTGTCCTTGCATGCACATTCAGGCAGCTCCAAATACCTGTACAAAATTGCTTGTACAATATAATTAAAGGGAAAGAAAATCAGCATACCCTTCTAACCATTGCAGACGTGTTAGTTCCAGCACAATCAAAATAGTTGTTGGAACAGTAATGAAAGAAAGTAAGAGAGAAAGATGAGAGAGTTAGGTAAAAGAATCATTTCTCATATATGCATCAATCAACAACATAGGCTATTTATAGTGTTTAGTCTAACTACCAACTAACTTTAACAACCAAACTTCTATTTATAGAAGCTCTAAGAATTACACTTTAATCTAACTCCTAAGCTCTTGAATTACACTTGCTTTCAACAAGTTCCAGCACAATCAAAATAGCACTAACATTCATTTTTAAATTTAGTAACTGTACATTAATTATGCACATGGTTTCTTGTTTTTTAAAAATAAAAACACAAACCTACCAATACTTGAGGATGATCTCATTTGATTGACTGATCATTCCCCAAGAACTTCGGAGAGGTTGATTCTTCATAAGTTTTCCTGTCACTACATGCTCCCTCAGCTGAAGACCAATGCCCGAACTAGGATATGGTTATTTGAATATGAAGTGTGTTTTCTTATAATATATACATATAGGTCAATGATAGGTCCGCTGAATAATAAACATGCTACTTGCTGTCAAAGATGCAAATCTCCAAATAAATAGTAAAGGCTGTATGTATTATTTTCAAGTTTCAACTATTCCCAATCTGACATGTTATATGAATGTCTTATTCTGAGCCAAAGATGAGCGTTTTTCACTGTACCGAAACTAGATTTCTTTTTATAACTGATCTGCGCTTCAAGAACTGAGAACAATATCATACTACAACAATAACAACCAAGACTTAATGGATCGGTTATATGGATTGAATGATACTATAATGCTCTATCATACTCTATAGTTAAAAATTATTGATATAAGAATCAAGCCATATGAGGGTGAGACTAGGTGCAACGTAAAAGTTGTTTGCCTTGTGACCTGGAGTCCATGAGTTCAAATCTTGAAAAAGTTTCCTAGCTCTTAAACCCTTTTTAAGAATCAAGCCATGCTTGTTCATGCAAGGAGTTTTAATGTCAATTTTGTATTAACATCAAGTGTGAGCGCCAAGTGACAAATAAGCATGTGCTATGTAGAATGTAGATAGGTACAAGGTTGCAGGTTCAAATATTTGTTATGTGCTATGTAGATGACTGGCAATTAATTTCAGAAACATGTTTAAATAGTGAAACAGGAAAGGGCAAATAATTTAGTTACATAAATATATGTTAGAGAAATGCTTAAGCTTAGGGACAGGCATTATGGTTGAAGAAAGAGTATGAATATGCCCCCTCAAGGTCGATTTGATTGGCAAGGATGTTTAGTGGTAGATTCCCTTTGAGGATGGTTATTATCTCAAACATCTAAAAATTCATGACTCTTATAAGGTTAGAACCCAGAGCCTTGCTTATTCCTTTCTCCTTCACCACTCTCCACTCTCAATTCTTATGACTTGCATACAGATTAGATATATGCTATGCTATATTCCCTTTCTAAACTCAAGAAATACACCATTTTCCTTACTTCCATTATAGATAAAATTCAAATCATGTCACTGATAAAGATCCAATAAGGGCACAAGGAAAACAAATCATATCTCTGAATTCAACCATGGTTTCAGCCATTGCAAAAAATGATAAGTTATAAAGAAATACAAAGATTGAAAATGTATAGAAAGAAAGAAGAGAGATATGTTAGTGGCAAAGGGTCCGAAAAGACACAAATTTGTGTTTGTCACTTTCTTTCTGTAGAGAGAAGAGAGACATGTCACTAACAAAGGGTCGGAAAGGGCATAAAGAAATCAAATTCTTTGTGTCTCTCTTTCCATAGAGTTTGAAACAGATTTTGATTACCAGGATAAGAAAGGCAACACCTTGCTTAAATCGATTGCTACCAATTATAAAGGGATAGAATGGATAAATCGAATGGAATTCTACAACTTCCTATTTTACTCATCAATTGTAAATATCAAATGAGGCAACTTCGCAACTAGCAGATTAAACAACTCACTAATCTTATTTATAAATGTGTAATAAGGATCACATGTCCCCAAAATTTGTCCAGATGTCCCAAAAATTTGGTTATATGTCTCAAAATTTGTCTATATATCTCAAGTCAATCATGTTGCACCAAATAATGTAAAAAAATTATTTTTCTATTTCTTTAATTTTCATATTAATTACGTGACAATTTTATAGTATATCAAAATACATTTAAATACTATTTTTATAACATGTGATCTCCATTCATAAATCTATCGATCATAAAAGTTCACAAAATACACAAATTGAAATGTGCCAAACATGTTTCTTTACTCAAAACAACAGTCGTATTTCTAATATTCGTGCCTCTATCAAATGGGCCTCGGACATACCAACCCATTTACAATTCACATTTGTAATCCACATTAATTAAATATTTATTTTTATCCATATTATTAATTGTTATTATCTGAAAGTGAAATATCTATATATATAAATATTTATTGCCGGTGTAAAGAATTATATACAATTATTATATTATTTATCCCTCGTTTAGATTATTTTTTGAAGAGTGGAAAAGAAATTTGCCTTATCACATTCACTACCGGTATTAATCATCAATTATATGAGTGTACCCCATTAGCTACCACCACCATCTATATTCTATACATCAGGACAAAGAGAATTTGACCAAGAGAGTATACCATAGCATATATAATCTCCTATATATCCTCTTTAGTCAGCAAAAGGATAGATTCACTTATCAGAAGGTCCACTATTCTTGACTCTTATGGCTTCCTTATCAAAATTAAAATCTCAACAATCTTCATTCTAAAACTCCTATCTCTTCCTTTTCCATCATGTTAATTGGTATGACATGAACATGAACCATTGTTGAGGCAAATACTAGATCAGAACGAAACAGATATGTGACATTTGTGGCCTCATGCAACAAGCATTTATCTTTGATGAAGTATAGTTGAGAATGTCTGATTGATAGTACAAAACGAATCCAATCATCAAAATTCAGGCCCAATTTCTATTCAGTCCATGTGTTACTCTCACTACCTGCTTCACTTCCTAACCTTCGGCTTTAACTCATTCCCATCTAAAATGTCCATGCTCAAAATTCATGTATCTAAACATGCTGAAAATGGTCCAAAGCCATAGGCAAAGAGGGCATCACATCAAGGTTATGGACATGGACAGCATCATCCCCACCACCTACCATTGTTTTATTCCTATATATGGAAAAATACATAAACATACATCCTCACATTTTGTTGCTTTTATCTCTCCTCTCAATCAACTCTACTTGATTTGATGTTTTCTGTATTAACCTCTTATTACTCTTTATAGGGAGTTTGTATTATTACTGTTACCTGCACTCACAAAACCGACATCAAAACTCTATTAATATATTAGAAATTAAGGAGTAAAAAAAGAATTAATGAATAAATTGAATTATTGAATGATATTGAATAATTACAAAGTTATAATGCAAACTTTCGAAAACATACAACACTATAATTTTGATGTTCAAGTAATATCATTCTATTTTATTCTCTCTTTTCTTTCTTCCTTTCTTTCTCTTTATTGCTTTTAATCTTATCCCAACTTTTAGGAGGTTGACAAAAATAGATGGAATAAGGAAATAAAAAGCCAGTATGAGAACATGGATAAAAATAACCCTAAGTCTGTTCCGAACCCGAAGAAGAAGAAAATGAATAATAAGTCCAAATTTGCAAGAGTAGGAAGTGATTCTAACAAGCCAGCTATTATATTATTTACCTCAGCTACTATACATCTAGCCCTATATACTACTCTCTCTAATTCTCAATTCTACATTTACTCCCTTCTTCTAATCACAAGTTATGACTTTCATCTCCTCTCCATCTTTCTTGCCCTATATATGCTGAAATACACCATGGCCTCTTTCTCTGCTCACACCGGATTGTAAACTAACAATGATTTCAACCATTTTTTGTGCTCTGGATTTGACCTTCTAATCTTGAAGATCCACCATTGGAGCTCAGAGATACCATGATTTCTGATCAAAATTTGAATCTCTTTATGTTTTCATTTTCTCAAGTCGTTCTTCAAGATTCTGGGTTCTAACTGTTTGTTTCAAATCTAGCTTTTATTTTCTGGTGGTGAGGGCCTGGGTAAGAAAATCTTATATAGGGAAGCATTTCTTTAAGCCTATTCTTAATCTGTGGTAATCTCCTCATCCCTACTCTTCCTAATTTGTTTTACTATCTCATAGTATCGGTAAACCCTCTTATTATGTGAATTTTGTGCATCTAGGGTTTCACGGGGACATTATATTTAACATTTTTGTGTTTGTTTGGGTGTGTGTAGAAGATGGTGAGGGGCAAGATTAATATAAAGAAAATAGAGAATGAAAAAAGCCGTCAAGTGACGTTTTCAAAGCGTAGAAGTGGCCTTCTAAAGAAAGCTTATGAGCTATCTGTTCTTGCTGAAGCACAAGTAGGTCTAATAATCTTCTCACAGAAAGGAAGGCCTTATGAGTTCTCTCAACTTCTGAGTACGTTATCTTTCACTCTGTAACATGTTAGCTCTTCAATATTTAGTGGTTTAGTATTTGATATGATGTTATTGCTCAAAATCATATACCTGAAATATGGCGAAAATTAGGCTGCAGCTGTAAGGGTTGCTTTGCTAGGGATAGATCCCTAGTGTAGGATCTGCAATGCCTTTTCATGGGATTTTTTTTAAGGATTTGATCTCTTTTGTTTTACAATCTTGATATAAGTTTGAAAAATAGATTTTAGAGATGATAGTAATTTGGAATTTATTTTTATTTTATTTTTTTGAAGAAGTTTGGAACTTGTTTTAAAAAGGTCTATTTGATTATTTTGAAATAAATACAATATTTCTTCTTCTATTAGTTATCTTCTACTAATTCCATGGTTCTTGAATGCACTAAAATGAGGGGTTGTGTAAGAAGTCTCTTAAATTAGAAAATGTATAATAAGATGAGTATACAAGTCGGCTTAGAGAGTAGGTGTTTACTCTCTAGCCATTGGGTATGCACCTAAGTTGACGTTTAATTGTAGGGATGGTTTTATATTTCTCAGAATCTCACTTGAAAATGTAAACTCTCTATATCTAAGGTAAGAATATTGAATTCAGAATGTGAAGTTTCTAAAGGGAATCTCAAATTCTAGTGTAAACTTAGTTAAGTGTCATATTCAATTAATTCCTTTTATTTTTATGGACAGAAGATTTTACTCAAAGGTGCACTCCCACCAAAAGATTATGCAAGCTCATAAGACATTTTATAGGATTCATAGTTGCCTAAAAAGAATATTACCCTCACTCGCCCGGATAACTCATATCCAAGTATTAACTCGAATGCTCAACCATGTAATGTAACCAAATATGAAAATGAATATTTTTATGGGTCAGTTGCAAATTCAGGATCCGAGATAGAGAGTGTAATTTAGATCGAACATTTAACCAGTCCAAGTCGTTCACCAGATCAATCATGAACCAACATTGGTATGCATCCCTTAGACTTGACGATATCCAGTTAAGAGGAATTTTTTTTTTTGTATTTTTAAATCATATGACCATGACTTATTGACTCACAAAATTGAGATCAAGACAGTGCTTAATTGGATTGGGGAAGTAAAAATTGATTCAACCTAAGGAACTTATCCAAACCATCAAATATGTTTTTGTTCTCTCCTTGGATTTGGTAGGTTTATGGCTCAATCGGGATCCACTAGTGTTAAAAGTTGAATAATCCAAGCTTTATAGAGATTAGTGTTTAGCATCGTGCACATGTGTAATTGAAACTTTCTATCTTTAGAGGTTAGTTGTTTGTTAAGTTGGTTGTTAGTTGTAAACCCATGCTATAAAATGCAAGTGTATTCATATGAATATGAATGAAACTAGTGGAGAAACACAAGTTCTCTCAATCTTCTTGCTTTCTTTCTTTTACTGTTCCTCTTCTTTCTCTGCAACTATTCCAACAACTACCTCCTCCTACAGTGTCATCTAAATGCTTCTATATATTGATCTTATCCATCATCTAATATATTAATTGTGTTTTTCTTTGCTGGAAAAAATTACTTAAGCATCAGACAAATTATGGAACAATACCGTAATTATACCAATCATGCTACATCTAATATGTTTGGAGAGGAACATGTCCAGGTTTGACTCTCATCTCACTTACTATTTTTTAGAACATTTCATTTTATAGTTAACAAATGTAATTATTAATATTGGTTAGATCTAATATTGTTTTTATTGCATATATTTTACGTCTGCAGCAACTGAAGTTTGATTCCGCAAGCTTGGCAGAGAAGATTGAGCTTCTTGATCTTTCTAAAAGGTCATTGCTTAGTTTATATTATCATTTCTTATAATAGTACGTAGTTTATATTACTATTAGTCAATCATCTTAAAATACTTAATCTCTGTGTGTGTGCTCGCATCGGTAGTTTGGAACTCTGTGCAACAATTTCGTGTAGTAGATAGATGAGGTTGCATCGCTGCTATCACATGAGTTTCTTTATATCTTGAATATTAATTATCTTTTAGCCATATAGCTTATTTTACATTTAACTTATTCTATCTCCCCTAATCAACTTAGTTGGTAGTGTTGTGAGACATACATTTAAAGTATAATAAAAGGGTCTGGTTTCAAACCCATGAAAGTGCCCTTAAATAAAGAAGAAAAGGATTTGTCTAAATTGTTCATTATCTGATAAATGCCTTAGGAAGATGCTGGGACACAGTTTGAGTTGTTGCTCATATGATGAACTCCAAGGAATTGAGAATCAGTTGCATACAAGTTTGGAAAGCATCAGGTTGAAAAAGGTGAATAAAATAGATGAGATGGGTAAAATGAATATGATCATCAACGGAATAATTAATTGAGAGATTTTGATATTGTTGATTCAGGCTGAACTATACAAGGAGCACATTGAAAAACTACATAGCCAGGTAATTAACCTCCTTCATGACAAATTAATTAAATGGAAATACTTGTCAGTCTTTATAGAAATGAAATACTTTGCACCTCACATATTTTCCAATTCAGGAAAGAGACTTGCTTAAGGAGAATGCGGAATTAAATGCATCGGTAAGAGATATACCAAGTACATCAAGCTAATTAATTGGGATGGAAAATGACATATTCATTTTTTTTCTTTCTATTTTTGCTTTAATATTATTGGTTTGAGACATAATTTTGGATACAGTTTAAGATAATACATCCTTATCAAATTGGAATAAGTAGTTCACCATCTTCCTCATATTAGACTACAAAGTCCTCACTCTAAGATGGTATAGTGATTAATAATTAATAAATGTGAAAATTGTTAGACCTCTTTCACAATAGAGTATTTAGGGGCTTTTCTTGAGAGATTTATAAGTCATTACATGAAATTATTTGAAAAAAATAAGTCAATAATCTAATTCCATTATGGATAGAGATGGATCTAAACTGTGACTAGTTAATTTGTCAAGAAGCCTAACTAGTTTCATTTATATTTCACTACTAATTAATGTAAAAACGGTGTAAATAATAAAAATGAATGAAGAGTAGCATTGTCATATTACTATTGATTAAGCCCTTATATCATTTAGTCCTCCAATATGGGAATATGGAATCAGCGGTGCTGAAAGTAGGGTTCCTAGGTAGCTACGTGATTCGTTCTAATTGTTTTATAGTTGAATGTTTTGATGACAGTGCGTGGAAAAATCATCACAGAAGCAATGGGCAAGACAGACAGAAGCAGAAGAAACAGCACCCCGCAGTCCTAGAACCAACACTTTGGGTGTGGAGACACAATTATTTATTGGACTGCCATACCATCCTAGCTAGTTGCTGATATTTATGTATTTATTTTGAAAAGAAACCGGTATCATTATCTTACTCTAAAACAATCTTAATAATCCTAAATTTGAACCCAAAGAGGTGGATATGTGTATCAATGGAGTGGAGTTATTTACCACTGCCTACAAATTTGTTTACATGTAATATATATATATATATATATATATATATATAGTTATCATCATTATGATCATATTTTTCTTCATCTCTATCTTTCTGTGGGTCTGGGTTTGGAGCTTAAGAGTTGAGACGTGAAAATTTGAAGCATGTTAATTAGTGGAGAGATGGAATCTAGTCATGCAACACTTTGTTTCGCTAATATAACTATAGGGAGAGGCAATAACAATATATTTCAGAGTTTATTTCTGGATATAAGATAATTTTCTTTAGAATAAACAAAGTCTTTGAAAAGGTTGTACTTATAAGAAATGAAAAGTATTCAACCATTTTACATTTTACTTTTACTGTTTTTAAAGTTACCATGTACTTTTATTGAAATGGATGCTAGCTAGTCTAATTTATGGAAAAATTACTGACTACACCATGCTAGGTTTGGTGTAGGTTTAAAATTATTTATCAAAGTAATGTATTTTTAGGAGAGTCGTATATGGGGTCCATAATTTTCAGAGTGTTGTGTATGGAGAACACGACTCTCTGTACGTAAGTCGTGCATGGGGAGTACAAGATAGAAAGTCGTGTATAGGATGTACAACTTCTGTTAAACCAAATTTTCCAAAAGGTCTTTTAAGTATAAAGCTTTTCTTATGATTTCACTTGTAAGCTTAAGAATTATTAGTCATCACGTATGTGAACTAGTAAAAATAGATGAGAATGGAAAATCATAAATAAAAGTGATGGAGCACCAAAAACCTAGCTCTTCTGTTCAGACAAAGGTGGCACCATTGTAAGCATAAAAAGTGCATCACTGTAAGCTTTAATCGATTTCCATTTATATGATACCTATCTGAGAACTATGGGATGTAGGCAACCACTTTTTTATTTCAGAAACAGTGTTAATGAAAAATACTCCTACTAGGAAGTGAAAAAATTAAATAATAATGTGCCCTGCTTACTGCTCACAAGTATAAATTGAGGGACAGCAAACAAACTATTTACTCTTTAATGGAAGTCGTGCACCCATGCACCACTTTCTATCTCGTGCTCCCCATGCACGACTCACATGCAGATATTCGTGTTCTTCATGCACAACATCTTGGAAATCATGGACCCCATACACGACTTTCCTAAAAATACACTATTTTGGTAAATAATTTTAAACTTACACCAAACCTGACATAGTGTAGTCAAACTACACTATACCAGTAATTTTCCCCTAATTTATAGAGAAAAAGATCAAACAAAAATATTATAGACCAAATGGTTAAGAAAGACTTAACAAAATTAATATTTTATCGATAAAACATTATAACATCGTTCAATTCATATAGTTAAATACACTTAATGAAATAAAGACTTAATTTTTGTTGAGTATTTACGGTTTGTTGAATGTTGAGTCAATTATATTATTAGTTCTTACAATAAATAAATATTTATTGTCCTATATCATATCCAAACTTTGTTTTATATTAATAAAAATATCTTATATCAACTAAAAAATTTAAAGATATTTTTTTTCTTTTGTTTTTTATTATTTATGTTATTAATATACAACATGATTTAGGATAATAGGTTAAGGTAGGGGTGAGCGTGGGTCGAGTTGGGACGGTTTAAAGTTTGTCCTTACCCGGCCCTAAATATTGTTCGGATTATTTTTTTGAACTCGGACCTGACCCTAGACCCGGTGTTAACCTGACCCTAGACCCGGTGTTAACCTGACCCTAAATATTTACAGGGTCAACCTTTAAACTCGGACCCGACCCTATACCTGATTAAATATAACATATATTCATTTTATATAAAGTCTTCTGAATATTATTTATTATTGTGACTATATAATTTGACATATAAAATAATATATATGTATATATATATTATTAAACATGTATATAGGATGAAAAATTAGAGATTCGATCAATGATATTTTTGACCAAAAAAGTATCATTACTCTGTATATATTTGAACATACACACATAATGAGTGACTGACCATGAGATGTGTCATGTTTGGTCCCTACCCGACACTAAATATTGATTGGGTCTAATTTGTGAATTTGAACCCGACCCTAAACCCAATGAAACCCGACCCTTTTTCAGATCCGATCATGATTGGATCATATTGGGTGAACGGGTAGAGTCGAGTCTTGCTCACCCTATGTTGAGGTTACATATCTTTGTTCACCTACAACTCCCTAGTATCTTTTTTATAAGACGATTTTTCTATCTCTAATAAATGGGTCTGGTACTTTTCCTTATGTAACAAAAAAATGGGTCCCATAAGAAAGAAGCTATAACCCATTTAGAAGGACAAGTGTGTATGTGTATTGTCAAAACAAAGGAATTTGATGAACTAATTGTGAATAGTTTCTTAAAAAAGGAATATATAGAGATATTTACCCCTCAAGTTATAAGTATTGATCATCATGTTAATTTCTGAACTTAAATCATGCATGTTAGTCCGTAAAACATACGTTTTGATAAGAACCTGGCCTATTTCAGCTTATTAGATTTAACGAGTAATTTGAGGGTCTAATGAATTTTTTGGTACATTAGTGACTAATACAATGATTTATTACTTTAAAAAAATGAAATTGTTTAATTTTCTTGAAATAAAAAAAGTGGTGAGAGTATTATTGAGATGATTTGACGTAGGAAGAAAATGAGAGTAAATTGGTGATTATATATTTGTAATTGTATATAGGTGTAAGGTGTAACTGTGTACGTACGTGCGTGTGTCTTTGTCAATATTTGGATAATTAGCATGGAACATGGAATGGCCCCTCTGCCAATGTTTCTTTTTCTTTTCCACTCAATAATGACTCTTTTTCAAACTCAAACCTATAACCTTTTATATTTGCCCCGACACTACCATCACTATTCAATGTTCTATTTCCAATCCTTTATAATTATTCACTTTCATCATTATTAATTTTCACATTTAATACTCTGTTACTCATAAATCAAACTTCAAAATTTAAAAGTCAAGAATATAAGTATAATATTTCATGTTGTAATAATAAAAAATTGTTAAAAACAACTATTTAACAACACAGAAATTTTTTGAAAACACAATGTAGGTAAGATAATGTTATAGCCATAAAAGACTCTCCTCTTTGTGTGCATAATATATATACTGATTACAATTAGAAAATCATTATTATTAGAAATTTGAATAATTAATATGAAACATTAAAACTTATTTGAATTATTATGATTAAAAGATAAACACATATAATTTTATAAATAATTATGTAATTATTATCTAAATTTTAATTTTAATAGTTTATGACCCAAATTTATATTTCATGTAAATTTTTATCACTTGAATATTATATATATATATCCCGGCTTTGGTGGTTTAATTTTCTTCTGATAATAGCTAGAGCTAGAGATCGGCCTTTGTCTCTTTTGGCTTCACTTGTATACGTTTTTCCATCAATTAATATTTCAAAATACAAATTTCAAAGGCTATAATAAGAGTAAGAACAAAAGAGATAAAATATTAAAAACTGAGAATAAAGGGGAAAAAACAACCTACGGGATTGAAAGAATACATGCTATGTTAATATGAATAAACATATGGTACGCAGTCATAGATAATGATTCCAATTTATACTGTATTTTAGTATTTCAGATTTTTCAAACCCCCCACAAAACAGAACCACTTCAAAATTTGAAGCACAGTTCTCTCCATCCCTCTTCAGAATTCAGATAGATAAATACTATAACATAAAATATGGAATTAGGTCCAAGAGGGACAGCGATAATAGTGTAATGAGAGAATCTGCCAAGTTTTGCACAGACATTGAAGCTTAGCTTGCTGTGTAGATGTCAATTGAATAATAATGTAATACATATGCACTATTAAAGTAAATATTCATATGTAATTATTTTATCATCTATTATTCATTCATATTACTTTTTTGAAAATTCAATGATGATTAAATATAAATAATAAATGACATGTTAATGTGTACAAAACTCATACACCATTGGTGTTATATATTTTTCTCATGTAATAATTTATTTATTAATGTTCATGTTTCATGATTCACACTGCAAAACACATTTATAACGGATATAACATGCTAGTCTTCAAAATACAAAAAAAAAAAAAATCATTATTTATTCAAATCTCATTTCAAATTACTTTTAATTCTTTAGCATGTTCTCGTGTCGGTCGCTATGCTATATCCAGTGATTTGAAATTTTAGAAATTATTATGCTGGGTAATGATATCATGTTAAGATAGGAGAATATGAATGGTATGCAAATGGATCTCGGAATTATTGGATGGACCCTCCAGTATATATGCAGAGATGATGACATGTGTCATTTGAAATTTTTAACTTCCAAATTTTAAAATGTTTTTAATTAAAATAAATTTTAAAATTTTCAAATGATTATGGGTCTCACACCGGGGTGAATCCCAATCTAAATGGTATCTACCATTTGGATGCAACTAAAAAATTTCTACAAGTATAGTGAATTTAACATGGGCCCCATATAGGTTTCACTCCCACACCGATTAAATGCAAATACTTAGCTTATGCATATACACATATCTCTTAATCTAATGAAAGTTGATATGAATTTTCTAAACAAGTTTATATTTATATGTTATTTTAATTTGAAGGCCAAAGATAAAGAAGTTATTAATTTTCAGCTATAATTGAGGATATTGAACCACTAACAAGCTATGAGCATGGAAAAGGACAAAAAATTGATTGACCCAGGTATGAGAGAGATGAACGTATATGAAACTAATGTGGTAGCAATATAGGGAATAGAAACAATTGAAATGGTTGTGGTCCCTTTTACATTTAGATGATAATGAATGACTAGTAAGGTAAGTAAGGTCATTATCCAAAATCTTAGTGATCTAAAGATTTTACCTAATAGTAGTACGTACGTAGTTATGTGGGTAATTTTGTTAATTAATTAACAGCATCACTTGTCGGCAAAACTGAACATACTCTGTGGTGGTCACAACAAAATCACTTCTCCTTCACATGTTGTACAACAACAAGTTAAGGGACCCTTCCTCATTTTAAGTTGAACACATGGGTTAATGCAGATAGATCAATTATGTTTTTGACTCAATCGGATTGGTGCAGAGTGAAAGGAACTGGGGTGATTTTAACTACTACTTGTTTCATTCAACAATTGAGACATGAATTGAATGGCATTGCATTTTGTTAGGTATTGTAATAAGAAATGGATGGTATTGGTACATATGTTTGAGAAGAAAGCTATATAACGTAACACTGGGTCATTTCTGACATACAGTGCTTTGGTAACCACAAATTTAAGACTGGGTCAAATCCTTACAGAGAAAATACATTAGGTGTTGGTTCCATAATTCGTCTCTCATTTTTGTCTGCCTATGATCATAAGTTCTATTCCCTAGCCTCTTCATGCCATGTGAGTGATGTTAATAAAAATAATAAGTCAAAGGAATAAAGTGAAGTAAGTTGATAATTTGAGTCTCACCCACAATAATTTAAAAAGAAATAATCATAAGGTAATTTGATGGTTAGGATAAAAAGTTTAAGAGATGAAGTGAATGAAGTTGAGGGTTAAAATCACACTAAGAACAAATATAAACATGTATATACAAAAACAAAAATAATAAACACTCCTCTTACCATGCATCCTCATGGGATGATATTAGTACGTAGAGGGTGCCACATAACATGATGGAATAGTGCACCCTTTGGTAGCTAGAACTGTACATAAATTAAATAGAGGAGAGAAAACACAAAGGAGTAAGATTAAATGAGACATACGTATACATATATACATATAATTATCCTCTCTTTCATTAGTTGGTCATCAAATTGGTGAACTAGGTAGCTAGAAGCTAGCATTACTCATATTATGCACTGTCTCCTTCTTACCGTTGGAACACGTTTTTTCCAAATAGGTTGAACATACAAATCGAAGTTTACAAAAAAAGAAAGTGAATAGAAACAAGTCATACATGTTCAGGATTCATACTTGATATGGAATTATGGATATCATCATATCAACAAGTCATGAGTGGATAGCCTTATAATATAACTAGTAACATTTTAATTGAACCAGTTTAAGTTTCCGTTATAAAACCAAAACCATTAATTAGTAGTAGCAGGTAATAAAATGCTAAAGCCTTAGTATAGGGATGTTCACGTGACAGTTTTTGAAATGGCAATTAATATTGTCACAATAATATAACGCAGATCCTACTAATACACTACCTGCCATTAATTATCTCTACTCGCTCAGATAAGTGTATACTGTATTATGGGACATAGATTAATTTACCTTTCAATGAAAAAGTATTACATAATTAAAAATATAAAATAACATTATTATATTATTTAACAAAAAAAAATATTGATTGGTTAGGAAGTTGACATAGTAATTTTAGGAGGGAGGGAGGGAGGGAGGGAGGATGAGGATAGTGTACCTACCTAACATTGATAAGGGTAAAAACAGACCAGATCGTCTATTAGGGGCCTATCACCTGACCTATAACAGGTCAGGCCAGACCATGTATTTTTAGTAAATAGGTCAGACTTATGATTCTCCAAAAGTCTATTTAACCGAAATAAGTCAGACTCAAACATTTTAAAAAGGCTATTAAGTTTAACAAGTTGGCATATGTAATGTTATTATATATTTATAAATTATTTTTATAACATGTACAAAAAACTAAATAATAAAAAAATTATGTAAATCCACTAGGATTTAGAAATTAGGCTATTTAAACCATTAAATATTAAAACAATATCATATTTTACTATGATATTAAAAAACATTGTTTTGTATATTCCAAAGACACCACAAATTCTTTAAATATATTACCCAACATTGGAAGATGATGAAAATAATTATATGGAAATAATTGTGATAAAAATGTAAAAATTTACATTAATTTCTATTGTTATAACTTTTTCTAGTTTAAGCCTAATGTGTAAAAAAAGTTACTTTCACGTACCTTTAAACAAACTAATGGGTTAAACTAAACTTTTAAACCGTTAAACTTAAACCTTGAATTTTTTTAAACAAACTAACAAATTAGAACTGAAGATTCAAATTCACTTGTTTCCCCTCTAATGCATGACTAGAGGATTAGGATATATATGAAGTATAAATGAAGTGTGTGTGGTCATATATCTCGTCATGTTGCTCAATTGTTGAATGATTCTTTGACCCATCTCAGTTCCCAATAACCGAGCAGGGTTGGTTCTCTCTTTGAGTAAGTGCTTGGGAGTGAGTGATATAAAATAATAATAATTAATAATAATAAAGATAAAAAGGATAGCCCCAGGGAGAGAGAAATAATATCATGCATCATCTATTCTCATTCTTTCTCTATGTCCCATAACATATTCTAACATGAATAAAAATAAATTAAAAAAAAAGTAATATTTTGATCTTTGTTATCCTTATATATATTTATCTTCTCAATTAGTATATAAAATAAAAATAGCAAGGAAGCATTACATCACCATAAATTCAATTGTGTAATTAAATTCTCTACTTACATGAAATGTGACCGTTTTATGCTTGAAGGATCCGCTTTTCTTGCTTCTTGACACACTAGAAAGCTTTTTAAGATTTTCTTCCTTTATCATTTTCGTTCTTGTTTGTAAAGCTTAGAAAAAAGTATCAGTATTCCTAATAATATGGGTAAGGACTCTTGGTATTGGAGTGTAAGCAGGTCCTCCAAGTCTAAGGGAGGTAGAACAGTTGAAACTCCAGAAATCCCTTCTGGTTGCATGTGTTCACTCTTTCAATCCTTTCATTTCCATCCATTTCACTTTTCCATAAACAACCAACAACAACCCTCTTCCAACACTTCCTCTCATAATATCCCACAACACCTGCTAACTGTCCTCAAAGGTATATGTATTTTCTCTATAGTCATATACTTTTCTAATTAGTCTAAAAAACATAATATATATATATACATATTATATTCTTTCTTTCATTTCTTAATGGGTTTATGATTTTGTATACTTCAGGAGGTGAAGCACCTAGGAATAGTTTGGAATCAGAAGATGAAAATTTAAAAATTCCAGTAAGTTATACCTTTCACAGTACCTGCCAAGCTAACTTTTTTCACTCACTTTTATAGATAGTTCTTCTATCTGGGTTGTTTATCATGAAAAGCGAGTCATGATGAATATAATGATGATCTTGATCACCACTTAACTATTCTTTTGATTTTGAAAATCTTGAAGAATATAAGAGTCAAAACAAGTGGAGCTAGCACAAGAGCAAGAGGAGGAAATTTGAGTGATATCTCTTCAGAAATCATAAGCTCTCCAGGGACTAAGACACCAACTCTGGTAGCCAGATTAATGGGTCTTGATCTTCTTCCAGATGCAGTACACTCATCATCATCATCATCTCCCTCTTCATCTATTTCCACTCCAAACCAACAAGGCCATAATCCTAATCATATGCACCATCACCTTAAACAAAGGCAACACATTCAATTAATGAAGCATAGAAACAGCACAGGAAGTTACAACAATGCATGCACTAATCACTCCTTGCATGACACTCCTAGAAGTTCAGATGTTGAACATAGAAGACTATCTCTCCAAATTAACAAAGAAAACATGGATTTGGATCTACCTCAGTTTTCATTTTCAAAAAGGAAATGCAATGATGAGAATTACAATTATAGCAGCAGAAGTCCAAGCAACTATGCTAGGCAAATTGTGAAACAGGTTAAAGAAAGTGTAAGCAGGAAAGTCGGGCTTGACATCACCAACTCTGTCAAAAGCAGAGAGCAAGAAAGAGAAGAGTTTGTTAACCAATTGAGGCTCAAGAAATCTCTCAAAAAATCAGTGAAGTCAATAGATGAATCAATCCCAGGAAAATACTCAAGCCAAACTCAGTCACCGAGACACAGCAGATTCATAGACACTAAAAACAAACCAAGCACAAAACCATCATCACCACTTACCCCAAAGGATCAAAACACAATTCCAAAACCGCAACCACCTTCACCAGTGGTCAACAATGAGGCACCCGTTTCAAGAGTTTTGACTAAGGCAATAAAGCCTCAAACATTGCCTGAGCAAGAGTTGGAGAAACAAAATCCAGCCCCAGAATACAAGAAAATCAGCAAAGAGAAGTTCAGTTCGAGGATAAACAAGCCTCAACAAACATCACCAACCCGAAAAAAACAGGAAGAAACATTTGTTATTCGTCCTCCACTATCATCAAGTAGAGCCAACGACATGAAAAACAAAAGCAAGAGAACTCATCCACTGCCGAGCAATGTTCTCAATAACCTTAACACTACGGTCCCTAATCTTCTCCCTGTGAAGATGAAGACAGACCCTTCTCCTCCAGCAACTAATATTCCTCAAAAACAGGTAACTAGCTACCTAAGCTATCATTTGTAATACAATTGTTTCAAAACTCTTCAATATTTTTAAAAAATTCTAGTATATATGAGTGACAGGTAGCAGAGAGGCGAGTACCGAAAGGGAGGACAGAATTATGTAGTTGTTGGAGTGAGAAGTACAAGCAAGAAGCGCATACACCCTCTGTCCGCGGCAGAGTAACCAACGATGAAAACAAACCTAACGGTGTCTCAACCATCACTGAAGAAGGACAAGAATTTCATTACATCTCAACCATTCTAACTCGTACTACTATTGCCCCACACAAACACTTAAATTTTCAATGGTTCTCTCTTTCCCATCCATTGGACCCTTCAATTTTTGACCAACTTGAGCTTTACCCATCATACAATTCCATATTTTCTTATCCCGGAAACTATAAAGATAGCACCTTTAAGCAGAATAGGCAACTAGGTCAACGTTGTAACCGGCGGTTACTGTTTGATTTGGTGGATGAATTGTTGTCAGAGATTGTGGTTAAACCAAAGTGGTGTAATTACGATGATGGGATGTTGTTGTTGGAGAGAGTATGGAAGAAGGTTGGGAGTTTCCCACGTGCGAAATGTGAGGTTCTTGGAGACATTGATAGATTGGTAGATATGAATGAAGGAGAAGGAGAAAGAGAAAGAGAAGAAGGGTTGATGGCAGAGATTGAAGGGAACATATTGGAGACGTTGGTGCATGAAACGGTTACCGTTATGGTTGGTGTCGTTTAGATGCTGTGCCTCCGTACGTGAAATACGGCGTCAGTTGGATCAACATGAAACAGAGGGTGTCACGTGATGAACATGCCCACATGCTCATGGATCCATATTGTGCACACGAATCCATGCCACTTTTCTACGATTATTACTCTTCTTTTTTTGTATTTTTTTAGTTTATAGCTTGAGGAAATTAAACCAAGTTATGAGCTATTTCTGTATGTTTCTAGTGGTAGTAAAATGCTATTCTTCTAAGTTCTAACGTTGAATTCCTAAGTTAATGACCTCTCTCTCTGGTGAAGGTGGGAAGAGATTTCTGTAATAAACTCTAAACTCCATTATAGATCTGGAATGTTGTTTATATTTATAAATATTAATTATTTCTACAGTCTTATTCCAGTTGAAATTACTGAAATTGATGATGGCTTATAAATATATATAAAGAAGTTGAATGGGCATGTGCAATGCATACATCACTTTGAACAACATAGGATAAGAACTTCAATATGCTCACCGTTCTTTTATAAATTTTAAATCATGCCGATGTTGCATGATCTTCAATGCCAGCCTTTTACCTTTTCGTTATCTTCAATTTCAACAACCACCTTTTCTTTTATTTTCTTTGCTGGTTATATTACATAACTTAATTATTCAAAACAAAACAAATATACAAAATGAATCTTCACTTCCAACTTTAAGATGTTCAACTACTTCCATCCAAATTCCAAAAGCAAAGATCCCTACTTCTTCATTAGTTTTTATCCTGCTAGATACATTTTCACCTTTTTTTCCCCAATTTATATGTTTCATTTAATATTTGAAGTCCATGAATGTTTTACATTATAACATGGCATGGCAGCTGAAGTTTAAACTGTTACTAGGCAAGATGTGGATTTAAATGTGTGTGATAAAAAATTGTGAAAATAGTGATAGGGCAGAGGAAATATACTTCCCAAAGACAAATAATATAAAAATAAATAGAAAATAATATAATAAAATATTTTTATCCGAAATTTGTAACTAAGACGACGTCGTTGTGACTCAAAACGGGAATCATTATGGTTGGGGCATGGAGAAGCTTATAACATGCTTGTGTATGGATCAGATCTGATATTGAGTTCGAAAGTGAAGGATGAGGAGGTAAGCGAAGAAGAGTAATATGAATTAAATGTCCATTTGGAATTTGGAATTTGGAATTTGATTGTTGATTTATGCAGAGGCGGCGGGTTTCAGAGACGGCAAGGTGGTGGATCAGGTTTGAAGGGAGTAGTTGTTAAGTTGTCAATTGCTGCTTTTGTTCTATTGATCTGCACTCTCTCCCTCTTTTACTCTTCTACTCCTCCAACTACTTCTTCATTTCTTCATTCTAACTCTCGCACTCAGGTTCACTTTATTCAACCCTTCCTGAATCAATCAATCAATCAATCAATCAATTTCTCTCTAACATTAACAAATTATGTTCAAAATTATTTATAATAAATACATTTTTAAACAGATTCATTTAGAAGAACTATGGAATAATGCTGATTCTGACGGTTGGCGCCCATCCTCGGCTCCGCGAACTTATTGGCCACGTATCTATCTCTTCTACTAGTTACACACTTTTTTTATATATCATCAAACATTCTCATTTCATTGGTTTATGCTTTTGGCAGCTCCTCCAAGCCAGACCAATGGCTATTTGCGTGTTAGATGTAATGGTGGCCTTAATCAGCAGCGCAGTGCAGTTTGTACCTTTTTCCTCTCACTTTATACTCTACTACACTCTTATCAATATAGCTTTATGTTTATTACATTCACTCAAGCTGCAGTGCTGAGTGTTTGTATTATGTCTATGTATGTATGTATGTATTGATAGACTATGCTGGGCGAATGAATCTGCTTCTGTTGTTAGTATAATGCTGCTATGCTGTTATCTATGTATGTATGTATGTATGTATTGATAGACTGCCTTTCAATGCTGTAGATCTCAAATGCTGTTCTAGCTGCACGAATCTTGAATGCTACTCTAGTGCTGCCTGACTTGGATGCAAACTCCTTCTGGCACGACCACAGGTAACTTTCTTCATACTTTATGTGCTTCTTTGGCTTTCATCATTTGGGGGAAGTAATAGTCATTTTTTTGTGTGCTTCAAAGCTCTCCCAGGAAAGCTTTTAATTATAAGCCGTTTAAAATCCAACATAATTTGATCCAAACGCCATATTAGTTCTTAATTGACTTCTACCCGCAGCATCCACATTAATTCTTAATCCAAATTCTGGATTTGGGTTACTTTTTAATTGAGAATTAGGAAAGACACCATTTGGGAAATCTCATTCCTACAATAGTATATATACTGGTTTGATTGTTTGCTACGATGGACCTTTTACTTTTTTTATCACCTGCAGTGGTTTCCATGGTATCTATGATGTTGAGCACTTCATCAAGACACTGAAGTATGATGTAAAGATTGTTGAAACCATTCCAGAAAATCAAAAAAATGGCAAAAAGAAGAATATTAAAGCATTTCAGGTAGAGTGATAATTTGGTCATTGATGAGTGGTTGGAAATTATTTCAGTTTCCAGGATAATACATTAAAATTTTATTTTGACACAGATTCGCCCCCCTAGAGATGCTCCTATAACTTGGTATACTACGGAAGCTCTAAAGAAAATGAAGGAACATGGTGCCATCTATCTTACTCCCTTTTCACACCGCTTAGCCGAAGAAATTGATAATCCTGAGTACCAAAGGTTGAGGTGTCGAGTTAACTATCACGCTTTAAGATTCAAGCCACATATCATGAAGCTAAGTCAATCAATAGTTGATAAGCTACGTGCACAAGGTCCCTTCATGTCCATACATCTTCGGTTTGAGATGGATATGCTGGCATTTGCTGGGTAAGTTATTTGGGTTACATTGTTTATATTTGCATTTGTTAGCACCAATTGAGATATAGACATTGGGTAATTGGTGCTTTATGCCTCCCATGATCAAGAATTAATTGTGTGTGGGAATTTTCCATCTATCCATTAACCTGTATTGATTCCTCTGTATTGTTTCTAGAGGTCTCTAATAGCTACTTCAAAGTCCTTCTATCTATTTCCAATAACTCAGTAGCTCAGATCTTAATGTATTTCTTGTAATACATTAAGATCTGAGCTATTGCACAGTACAACTGTTTTCTGGTACCATTGCCTTTGATTTATACTTGCAGCCTCATGAACAGTTCTGATTTCTGAAAAGTAGTGTATGCTTGCTTAGTTTCTTTTTTATTTTTTTAAAATATATATCCCATCTTCATATGTATGAGATTTATAAGTAAATTCTAATCAGTAATATTCTGGTTTATTTAAAGGCCTTATTCTGTCTGGAAGAGTAGAATTTGTTCTATTGATAGATAAATGAAGTCGTTTTTTTAAACATAATGGAATTATTTCTTTTTCTGAATTACTAATGTGGAATATGGATATGGTTGTAGATGTTTCGATATATTTACTCCTGAGGAGCAAAAGATTTTGAAGAAGTATCGAGAACAAAACTTTGCACCTAAAAGACTTGTCTATGATGAAAGAAGAGTCATTGGAAAATGTCCGTTGACTCCTGAAGAGGTAAACTTTAATTTTGCTTTGATTGTCCTTTAATGTATTTCTCAGGTTATGCGTGCGGGTGATTATGAACATCTATTTAGCGAAGTTTTGATTTTGGCACATGTTTGAAATATAGAAACAAGATGGATAGAAAGGGATAAGTATTTGAGACAAAGGTTAATTGAAATATTTTATTATATGTTATCGTGGTGTACAAGATGACAGTCTTATTTATAGGATAAAAAGGGAAATAAGTAATAACATGTCTAATCATAAAACATATCATTACTTAATGACACGATCAAATCAATCTAAATAAAATATAGGAAAATTTTAATAAACTTACATCAAATAAGATACTAATCATAATTCTAACTTGCCCCTCAAACTCAATTGTGGGTAGAACAATGAGTTTGAAAACCAAAAGTGTCATGGAGATTATTGCCATCAAAGTGAACAAATATCATCAGATTTCTTAATCCAATGAGACCAATAAAACACTGAGAATGGTCCGGTCCAATATCATGTCATTGTTGATCTTTCAGTAATAGAACTCATTGGATTTCTTCATCCAACGAGCCAAATAAAACCTGTCCAGTCAAATGTCATGCCATTTCTGATTTTTTAGCAAGAGAACTCATTAGATTTCGTCATCAACAACAATAAAACACTGAGAATGGTCCGGTCCAATATCATGTCATTGTTGATCTTTCAGTAATAGAACTCATTGGATTTCTTCTTCCAACGAGCTAAATAAAACCTGTCCAGTCAAATGTCATGCCATTTCTGATTTTTTAGCAAGAGAACTCATTAGATTTCGTCATCAACAAGAATAATAATCATGGTCTTAGCAATCAGGGATTTAGTCGGAGCTTCGGTCATGGCAGAAGCAATGATATGAGAGGTGTTGTTGTCATCAGTCAAATGGTTTGGTAGAGGCCCACATTTTTAATGGTGTTAGCGATGGAGAATCTTAAACATCGGTAGGTAGAAAAAACAAAGAGAAGTTAAATGTGAAGTAAAGGTAAAACTATATGGACAATTGAAAAATCGACCGGTATAAGGATCACGAGTCTAAGCTCCCCTTAAGGCATGTACCTTGGCTCTGATACCATGTTAATGTTTTATCTCAAAATCAGTTGACAACGAGAGGGGTAACCCAACAAACATTTAAACAATGCCTAGGAGGACGAGTCAAACAATGTGAGACTTACTTTTAAATATGTCCCCTCTACAGAAGCATGTTAGACCAGGAAAAGACTTACCTTTGACACATGATTAAATGATATCTTTTGGCTCATGATAACCAAAGAAGAGTTGAGTTTTGGCTCTGAGACCATATTAGAAATATAGAAACATGAAGGATAGAAAAGGATGAGTACTTGTGATAAAGGTAAATTGAAATATTTTATTATAGTAAATTACAGTGACACCCCCTGAGTTATAGTGAAATTACACATATCATCCCTCCTATTTTTAAATCTACATAAATCATCCCTAATTATATTCATACATTACACTAATCAGTGTAATGTATATATATAATTAGGGGTGGTTTGTGTAATTTCACTAAAACTAAGGGGATATCAGTGTAATTTAATCATTTTATTTTGTGATCGTGGTGTAGAAGATGATAGTCATATTTATAGGATAACTGGGGAAATAAGTAATAATGAGTCTAATCATTTAATAACTTATTACTTACCATGATCTAATCATATTAATCTGAATAGAATATAATCAAATTATAATAAACTTAAATTGAATAAGATACTAATCATAATACTAATAGTACCAATGTTTTAAGTGCACGTACATTGGTGTGTTTCTCATTGCAGGTTGGTCTTATTTTGCATGCATTGGGTTTTGACAATTCTACCAGGATATATCTAGCAGCTGGTGAATTGTTTGGCGGGGATCGATTTATGAAGCCATTTCGGAGTATGTTCCCTCGACTCAAGAATCATACTTCTGTGGAACACTCTGAAGATATTGTTCAGAACACCAGGGGATTGGCAGGTTCTGCTGTGGATTACATGGTCTGTCTTCTTTCTGACATTTTCATGCCAACATATGATGGCCCAAGCAACTTTGCAAACAACCTTCTTGGACATCGTCTTTATTATGGTTTTCGGACTACAATCAGACCTGATAGAAAAGCTCTTGCCCCCATCTTCATTGATAGGGAGAAAGGGCGGGTGGCAGGTTTTGAGGATGCTATTAGGAAAGTCATGCTTAAAACGAACTTTGGTGAACCTCATAAGCGTGTTTCTCCAGAGTCTTTCTATACAAATTCTTGGCCTGAATGCTTCTGCCAGACAGCTGCGAAAAATCCTGCAGACAAATGTCCTCCAAATGATATTTTAAATGTTCGGAACAATGAATTATTAGAAGATGCAGCAGACGAGACAAATTCTACAATATCTTGAGCTAGAGAGATGAGGATGCTTGTGGCTTTTGGCTGATGGTTCTTTTACTCCCCAGTAATGAACTGTGATGGGCCAAATTAAAAAGGAATGGGCTCTGATTTCAAGGTCCAGGGGTTTTCAGGTGATTTTTTGTCTCAAACTATTTTGTCTACTAAGGGAGTGATATAGTTAGATATGAGATTCATGGTGCTGGATTATAAGCTTGCCTTCATTAGTTTGGTGTGTGTAAACAATAGAAGAAAGATCAGAAGGATTAGATAGAGAGCTGGGAATGTGACTGGAGTTATATTTGTAGTAAAAAGTTAACCACAAAAAATGGTATTCCTTCCTCTATAGTCTCTTCTCGTGAGGATGGGACTTTTGTTCCTTACCTGGGGAAGGATGAAGTGGGTGATTTATGTTAGATATTAGGAGTAGGAGTGCTGAAAAGTAACAGATGTCTTCATTCTATTTTGTCTTCACGTTTTTTCACAATTCTATATTTTCTCTTTGATAACAATAAATGAGATCTGATGTGAGTATTATGGAGGATTCAAGTGGGATGCTAAATATCATACTTAATGGGGTCCTTTGTTTGAGAAAATGATAAATCAATGGATGACTAAGCCTTGTATTCGATCTTATGTGACCTGCGGATAATGTGTATCTTCATAGCTTAACAATCCGTTGAATTACTTGACATGTCTCAAATATAACAGTTCCTTTTGCTTCAGAACTATTTTCATGTTTTTGTTTATATAATTTTGTAAAAAAAATTCAGAAGGATAAATGACAGTTGAGATTCACCTGATAATTCTTAAGGACTGAAACTGAATACATATTTGACTTGCTCGTGGTTAGAAATTAACTATGCTACCAAAAAAAGGTCCCATGTGAATGAAAAAGCCAACTCATGTTTAATCGAAAAGTTAACCATGTCAAGTAAAGTTAATTTATCCTGTACTGTATTATATGGCTTTGATTGTGTCGTCCCCGAATTGGCATCTTGGTTGCTCTCAATATTGCTGCTACATTGAATGCTGATGGCTATGGTGGTCTTGAGAACAAGTTGGCTAAGAGGTTGTAGAATTGCCATGTTGTTTTGGTATTGATTTAATGAGGCTGTATTATTGTATAACCTTGGTAGGGTGGAAAGAGAAGAGTTGTTTTTTTGGGGTTAAAAGGTGCTATTTGACAGATTAAGTTCACGTGATTTTCCACCCTTGAAATTAGTGCATCGTAAATCTTGGTTGTAGTACTAGTATGTTAACCAAACATTCACACCACTCACGTTAGTTTTGAGGCTTTCTTTGTTCAAAAGCAAATACGTATGAAGTTGTATATCACTTCTCTCGGTGAACACCCTCTTGAAAAAGAAAAAGTGTTGTAAAAGATAATCCACAAATTTTGTTGTCTTTTTCAAATATCATTAAAACTAATTATTCTAAGGTTTTTGTTGTCTTTTTCAAATATTATTTTAATAAAATGAGAATATTTCATTGGTTGTGCCTTATTGCAAGTGTTTCTCTTTTTTTTTCTTCTTCTTTCTAATGCAAGCAATTCATGTATAAACTGGTAATAATTTATGTGACAATCAACTGCTCTTGCTCTCGTATTGTTTTAGCTGAAACCAAACAGTAAGTACTAATATTTGTCAAAATAAAAATTGGGCAAGTAAGAAATACTTTACATCAATGATTAACTATACTTACTAAGTGACATTCATATATTGTTTGAAAATAATAAACAATAAAATCCGTGGAACTATTACCCACTTTGGTAGAATGGAGAGGTCAATTTTGAAGAAATAAACCTGTGAATTAATAAGCATATAGTTATTATTAAAATTAAAGTTGAAATGATGATGAGACAAACCTAGGGAGTTGATGAAAGTTGTTGGGATGTGTTGAGTTTAAAGATAAGTGTCCGTAGTTACATGTGGCACCTATGCCCTATGCCCTATGCGTGGTTCCTACTTACTATTTTAGTGAACTCAAAGAACTATAAACATAAGACTCAGTCATCACTCACTCACTCACTCTCTTCCAAAACCCATCCATGGCTTTCTCTTGTAGCCTTCAAAATTTGATCTTTTCTACATTTCAACCCCATAACTCCATTGTTCCATCCTTATCAGTATCAACCCTACTTTTCTCACGCCCCTCTTCTTCCAAGCTTTCACTCAGAATCAGGTTCACTCCAACTCCATCTTCAACTATCAGAGCCTCCTCATCTTCTTCCACAATCATTGCCGAACCTGAAGGCATTAAGGTTTCTTTCTTTTTTATCTTCACCCTTTTTCTCTCTCTTCAAATTCTGATCATTTCACTTTCTTTTTTTGAAGATTATCTCCATTCCAACGAAACCCATCCAAGGACAAAAGACTGGTACCAGTGGTCTTCGAAAGAAGGTTCATTACTCATTCTTCTGTTCCTTCACATCTTTGGTTCATTTACTTCTTTCTCTAAACGCCAATAACAGAAATATAATCTGAGCCTCCTGCCTTATTTGTCTCTTTATATTAACTTTATTTGAAGTTTGAAATGGACCAAATGTGCTCAATTACCCTCTTTTATCAAGCCTTTATTTATGCTATAAATCTTTCTCCTCTTCTCAGATTATGCTTCATCAGAAAGCTCATGTTATATGGATTTTGTCATGGATCATAGATAAGAAGAGAGTTAAATTTATGAAATGATTGATAAATGATAATATTTACACTTTATAAAATAAAATAGGATAAAATTGTAATGTTGGGTGGAAAAGTAATTGTGGAGAACACATCCATGAAATCACTGCATAGGTGGTAGAGTAGGAGTATACAATGCAGAAGTTTAGGTAGGATCATATGGTAGAAGCTATACAGATGTGTTGTCATATGTATGTAAATGTGTAGCAGAAGCTGTACTCAGGTGGGTGGGTGTCATTTTATTTGTATGTTAATCATATAATTAGAATCCTGCTTCTCTTTATGCCATTTTTACACCTCCCTGTGGTAGCCTGTAACTTATGTTTAGCTTGCTACTAACTTGCTGTAATTTTGACAAGTAGTGATAGGTGTAACAATAGCTGTAGCCTGTAGGAATGGTGGTGCGTTAGTAGTACTCTTCTTATAATTATATGTATACTTGTAATGTAGGTGAAAGTGTTTCAGCAAGAAAATTACCTTGCAAATTGGATCCAGGTTTGTAGAATTCCTTGCAATATACAATTACCTGATTTAGGCATTTTGCGTTGCATGCAAGTCTAAATTATGTGCATCTGTAGGCACTGTTTAATTCACTGCCTCCAGAAGATTACAAGAATGGTTTGTTGGCATTGGGAGGTGATGGTCGGTACTTCAATAGGGAAGCTGCTCAGGTCAACCTTTTTGAATGTGTCACTATAACAATCGGATTAAACCCCCTGTTAATAAAATTAAGTATCCTGTTTCTGATTTGTGGTGTTCTTGTGCATTGCAGATAATAATCAAAATTGCTGCTGGGAATGGTGTTGGAAAAATTCTTGTTGGAAAGTAAGTATATCTTAACCAGTTGATTGTTCCAATTAATTTTGCTATAATAAATGCAAGGAATTATCTAAATCAAGAGCTACTGGTGAATGGTTTTTCTTTTCTAATGTAGGGAAGGTATATTGTCGACACCTGCTGTTTCTGCTGTGATAAGGAAGAGGAAGGCAAGTCAAACTAACTAATTGTCTCTACCTGTATTTTAGCATATGAGGGTAGCATGGCCTTTTAAGTTCACTTTCTTTTCTCATTTCCTTAAACTTTATCAGGCAAATGGTGGATTTATCATGAGTGCGAGCCATAATCCCGGGGGCCCTGAATATGATTGGGGTATTAAGGTGACTATATTTTCTAATTCCCATCCATTAAATGGTCATGGGTCAATTTTGCATTGACTAATGCTGATTGACTGTGCTCCTGAAGTTACTGGTGTTTTAATTTTGGTCAGGACATGGGTTAATACAATGAAAAGCCTTTTATTCAGAGGTTACTTCATTTTATGTGCAAGTCTGCCAGTTTGTGTTTCTGATAAATGTCTTTGCTATTAACTACAGTTTAATTACAGTAGTGGGCAACCTGCACCAGAATCCATCACTGACAAGATTTATGGAAACACCCTATCTGTAAGTGTCCTATTATTCAAGTATGCCTTGTATTTCCTCTCCTGCATTCTTTTCTTTGAAATGTTTGTCTTGTACGGTGGTTACCTTTGTTTTCTTCTTTGAAATGTAATCTTGACCTTAACATCTAGTACCATTACTAATTTTCTTCTAATCTCATTTTCATGAATGAATTGAATTGTTGCTAAATGAATAATGCTGCTTGTGAATCTAAGAATTTACACGTTATGTCTGCACCCTTAATTTAACATAAGGCCTTTAAGCTCTACCTCCCTCTCTAACTTTTAGAAGTAACATTTAGATGTTAGATGCAGTAATTTAAGAGATCTATAACATTGTAGCATGGTATTACATAGATTATTTAATGACATGTTACAGGTATTTTGCTTTGCATATCTAAATGTATATAACATGCTTCTAATGGTTATCCACAAACGAATTTGTAGACTCATCCAAAATTCCTCAAAATAGGTTTAGAAGGTTAGATCTGTTGGTTATAGGGGACCAAGAACCTAAGCTGACTCTGATCAGTTCGGATAGGTAGATCACTACAAAGACGACTCTGATAAGCTCAGAACTAGTTCACGAAGAACCTTGATCAAAAACTATGAACTATGAAGGTTTCTATTACGAAGTAATATTGCTAATTTTTTATCACATATGTCTTTTGATGTGTTAATTTTATGGGTCTTCTGATTAGAAAGTTGAGAATAATTGATATGTAGTATTTTTCTGTTATATTTCATTTTCTCCCTGGCCTCGATAAATTTCCTTTTCTTCTCTGTCAACTGGTACAATCTTTAGATTTTGCACTCCTTTGTTCATTTATGAAATTGCTTAATCAACCACTGAACTGGGTTCATTTTTCCGAGTGAAAATATAACTTGAGTGGTATAGTTGCTTTTGGATATTGGGTTATATATTTTGCATTAAAAAGATGATCTGGAAGTGGATAAGTAAAGAACCACATAAGTGGACTATAATTATGACCCAGTGTTTTCTTATCTGAACCTGTGGTAAAGTTCCTTTTGGATATTGGGTTATATATTTTGCATTGACACAGATATCTGAGATAAGGATTGCTGACATTCCTGATGTCGACTTATCGAATGTTGGGGTTACTAAGTTTGGAAGCTTTAGCGTGGAAGTAATAGATCCAGTCTCTGACTATTTGGAGTTATTGGAGGTGAAAGCCATATTTGTTTGATTCATTAGAATCTAGTAGGATAATTCATGTGAACTGGATTTCAGTGTTGTGATGCTTATTTGATTTAATTTAATTATCATTTTTTGTGCAGTCAGTATTTGATTTTCACCTAATCAAAGGTCTCATATCACGGTCAGATTTTAGGTACAATGTTCTTGTTCTCTGAATATCACAAATGTTGACTTTATGGGGTTGCATGTTGCTTTAGATCTGGTTCCCTTTCTACTCTCCTCTATGTTCTCTGGTCTCTTGGTTTCCATTTCTGTGATTTGCATGGGAAAAGTTATTGCCGAAGGTGTTATTTCTTGTATGTAGTGCACTTTTTACTGTAGCTCTATTCTTGAACTATATTTTACTACATAGATTCTGATTTCTTAATAGAGTTGGCATATCCCGACCGATGTTCATTGCTGTTTATTATGTTTAGGTTGTACAGAAATCCCATACTCTTGAAACTTATTGTATTTTTATTTTATTTCTTAGGTTCATATTTGATGCCATGCATGCTGTTACTGGTGCTTATGCAAAACCTATCTTCGTCGATGAACTTGGCGCAAGTTTGGTATGGTTCTCCCCTTCAAACTTTTTTGGGAGTTGATAAAAAATTATTGAAGGTTCTTTATATCAGATGTTAATAATGCAATGTAGGACTCAATTACAAATGGAATCCCTTTGGAAGATTTTGGACATGGTCATCCAGACCCTAATCTCACGTGAGTTTAGTGCTTTATTTTGTAATATTATGTTTTCATCCATGGAACGATTATATTTGTGGCCATGTTTGTTGAACAGATATGCAAAAGATCTTGTCAACATTCTGTATGCTGAAAATGGACCTGATTTTGGAGCTGCCAGTGATGGTATGTGAGATTGGGTGTTGTGAAAAATACAGTTTTTGGTTTAACATTTTTCAGGAAAACTCCACCAAGATGAAGTTTGAGAAACAATGCTTGGTCTGTTTTTGTGTGTTTATTTAATGATGTTAATATGAATACAAATTTGTCAGGTGATGGTGATAGAAATATGATTTTAGGAAGAAGTTTCTTTGTAACGCCTTCAGACTCTGTAGCACTTATTGCAGCCAATGCAAGTGAAACAATTCCGTACTTCAAGACCGGTGTTAAGGTAGACATTTTATGGATATTATTATTATTATTATTATTAAGTAGTTATCTTTGAGAAACAGAAATGCCACAAATCAATCTTTAATTTAATTGCAGGGTCTTGCTCGATCAATGCCAACAAGTGGTGCTCTAGACCGTGTTGCCCAAAAATTGAACCTCCCTTTCTTTGAGGCATGTTTTACTTATTTCTTTACAATTTATATTTTCTTTAAAAGATTGAAGATGAAGGTGGTTTATATATATCAAATAATAAAATATGGAGCTTGGATTCAGGTTCCCACTGGTTGGAAATTTTTTGGGAATCTGATGGATGCTGGAAATTTGTCAATTTGCGGGGAAGAGAGTTTTGGAACAGGTTCTGACCACATTCGTGAGAAGGATGGAATCTGGTAAATTTGATTCAATTCTTTTTCTTTTTCTTTTTTTGACAGTAGAGAACTGTAACATATCTATGCCCTCATATTGTTATTGTTTATTACAGGGCTGTATTAGCTTGGCTTTCTATTATAGCATACCGCAACAAAGACACAAAACCAGGGGAGAAATTAATCTCTGTATCTGATGTTGTGAAAGAGCACTGGGCAACCTATGGAAGGAATTTTTTCTCTAGATATGACTACGAGGTTTGTATCATTTTAGTATTATTATATATATTCTTGGCATTTCAGTTTCAGATTACTCAAGTGTGATGATTTCTTTTATAGGAATGTGAATCTGAAGGTGCGAATAAGATGATAGAATATCTACGAGAGAGAGTGTCTAAGAGCAAGGCTGGTGATAAGTATGGTAATAAGTTGCTAAAAGCACTTCCTCAATATTTGAATTAATCCTCCTCTGCTCTAGTGAGAGAATATTGAAATCACATGAAAAATGTTACAGGAAGTTATGTCCTCCAGTTTGCAGATGATTTTACGTACACCGATCCTGTGAGTTTGTTTTTACACACTACACATTTTGACCATGTTTAATTTCAATGAATTATTATAATTCATGATGAATGTGCAGGTAGATGGAAGTGTGGTATCTAAACAAGGGGTTCGGTTTGTTTTTACAGATGGTTCTAGGATTATATATCGTTTATCAGTATGTCTAATCTCCTTCTAACAACTCCATTCCATTCCATTCCATTCCATGTTGGAAATTTATATACTTCTTTTATTACAGGGAACAGGTTCTGCGGGTGCAACTGTTAGAGTTTACATTGAACAATTTGAAGCAGATGTCTCTAAACATGACCTTGATGCCCAAGTTGCCTTAAAACCATTGATAGGTTCTTTTCATTTTATAGACAAAAACATAATACTAAGAACTACTACTACTACTACTACTACTATTACCTTATGTTTATTGTTCCTATCTCTCTAATTAATAATTGTGATGCAGATTTAGCATTATCAGTGTCAAAGCTCAAAGACTTCACAGGGAGGGAGGAACCTACAGTCATCACATGATTGTAATGTATCAAGCTCTGTACTCGTAAGTGCATTAGATAGAAGTCTGGTTATTACACCTACTACCCTTATCAGACCCCGATTTCAGTTTTGGTTATTCAAGCATTTTGGAGCAATACCCAATGTATGTTATTTATTTTATGCAAAAAAATTAATGAACGAAATAAATGGTTTATATCTGCAAATGGTATTATTGAATTCCTTTTTGGGATGTGATAATTAGTTAATAATAATGAACATAACAATCCTTATCTATGAAAGAAGGTTATTAAGAAAATGAAAGACTTGAGCAGACATGGAAGGATCACCTATGAAAATGCCATGTCTACCCCCAGGGTAAAATTGTCCAGTGACATTTACATGGTTGGCCTTCAGCAAATTGAGCAACTGAATCTGACGGTCCACCAGTGGGTCCCCGTCACATCCAAACACTCCTACCCTCCAACCCTGCCCCAATACCTTACACCTTTCACCATTCACCGCTTCATTCGAATACTCGTGATCTCGGTCAGCACCCACGGGCAACGACAAATTCCACATCAAGTCTGTTACGGGCAGGGGCAGTGTCCCATCCTCCGCTAGCCTCAATTCCGAACCAGTCCTTTTCTTCCCTCCAAAAAATGGTTGAATCAATATCAGCCCTTTGATCTTCAACGGTTTTATTTGATCAATCTCCGCAGCTGCACGTAGAGCGACGTTGTAGGCGATGTTACCCCCGGCACTCTCTCCCATCAGATAAGTGCGAGAATAATCAGCGTGATTTGTCAACCAAGAGTCCTTTGAGTCTTTGATCCATTGCAGCGCTTCAACTGAGTCATCATATGCTGCCGGTAAGCGGTGCTCAGGGGCGAGGCGGTACTCAACTGAAACGATGATTGATTTGGTGGAGTTGGCTAAGTTGATACAGAAGTCATGGAAATAAGTGGAGGAGGCGCTGTATAAGATGAAGCCGCCACCGTGGTAGAAGACGATGAGGGGTAGCTTGTGATGGAGTTGTGTATGGGGTAGGAAGATACGGGACCAGGTGTGTTTGGAACGGTTGATAGGGATATCCTTGGATAGAACAGGGAGGTTGGGATCAGAAGAAGGGGGATTTTGTGGTGGTATTTTCACACGAGTGAGAGTTCCGTCTGGGTTGAGTATTATGTTTAGTGCTTTGTATGGATCCATTGAAGAGTTTGCAACAATGAGGAAGACGGATAATGATAATAATAATGTGAATACAACAATACTCTCTCTTATTGACATCATGCCTAATAATAATTTCACTAAATCCCACACTATTCCGTTACTTACACTTATGTATATACAATAATAATAATTATATAGTTGAAAACAGCTGGCTCATTATTGTCTTCTTTCTTTATTGCCAGGGACCACATTTCCTCTATAAGTCTGTCATTGGTGTTTTCCCATCTATTGAACTATTATTTTCATGCTAATCCTTGCAAGTATTTTTTTGCATATAGCCACTTGTATTTCTGTTTATGAGCCTTCACTTGTGAAATTAAAATAGCATGAATGTATGGTATGGAGACTATTATCAGGTGAGGTCAAGAGATTAGACTTTCTCTTTATTATATTTTCTCAAGAATGGTGCGGTGCTTTTATCTTGCACCTCAACTCTCCCGTGTTTGGAGCAATTTAAGATACAAGGTTGTCTAGGCCAGCAACATGCCATGACAACAACACAAACGTATAATATAATAAAAATCCATCTCATTTTCATAAACATCAACATGTGTTTCAAATTGAGATACAAAGTAGAAAATCATCTTATTACATGCCTATCATTCTCACTTAGTACTTTCAAATTTGATTGTTTTGTTTCAATCTCTTCATCATTATTTGGAATTTGTTTTATTCTGTTGACTAGATTACCACCCTTAAGCCACTTGACCACTTGTTCCATGTTAGGCCTGTTATCGGGGCTAATATCAGTGCACCTCATAGCTATAGTGATCACAGATTTCAATTGCTCTATATCAAAATTCCCTTTCAACTTTGCATCTGCAATATGATTGAACACACCCTTCTGTACATAAGGTGTCACCCACTGAACAATATCCCTTTTCACTCCACCAGGGAGTTTTTCAATCGGTTTCTTGGCACTAATAATCTCTATCAGTAAAATCCCAAAGCTGTAAACATCACAGCTTTCAGAAACTTTGCCCCACATGGCATATTCTGGTGCCAAGTATCCAAGGGTGCCTTTAACCCTTGTAGTCACATGGGTTACACCCTCTGGTATCAGCTTTGCAAAACCAAAATCAGCAACCTTAGCTTCAAATTCATTGTCTAGTAGAACATTGCTTGCCTTTATGTCTCTATGAATTATGTGAGGATTTGCTTCATGGTGCAAATACCTTCACCAAACATGAATATAACATCAAATTGTTAGCTGTAAAAATGGAACATTTAAAATAGAAGAAATTGACCAAGAAAACTATGTTTTAATTCTAGCAGGCAAGCATCGGAATAAGTTTCTAAAGAAGAGTATAATAGTTCAATAGATGATGTAATGGCACAACTCTACACATATCTAAAAGAGAGAGGTGAAGGTGAAGTACTTACGCCAAACCTTCAGCTGATCCAATTGCTATTCTGATTCTTGTAGGCCAATCTAAGAGATAATGAGAAGCAAGATGACCATGCAAATGGGTGAGCAAGCTGTGATTAGGCATGTAATCATACACAATCAACCTTTCTTCTCCTCCAGCATAGAACCCTCTCAATCCCAACAAATTATTATGTCTAACCCTTCCAAGTACTTCCACTTCAACTGCAAACTCCATCTCTGCCTTTGCACTCATTGCCTTCAACCGCTTCACTGCAATCTGCAACTTCCACAATTAATTGCCCATGCATCATGCTACTTAATTTTTTGTACATGTTTCATAACTTCAAGTTTAGACTTCCTTTATTTGTACATCAACATTTCAATATTGTATTTGACATCATATATCTTTACTTTCATATGTTCCTAAAGTTCATGATAAAATAAATCGCGAGATAACATAGTTAAGGATAAAAATATGTGAATATAATTGCCTCGATGCCTTTACTTGTTCGGCCCCAATAAACACTTCCAAATCCACCCTCTCCAATCTTGTTATCTTGATGAAAGCTATTTGTAGCGCGAAGCAACTCCTTCAAGGTGTAAATTTCCCATGGATAGTCCCTGCTACTGTTGTTGTCGTTGTTGACATTCCTGGGGGATGAAAATCTCAAGTTAGAATATATTGATAACAATTATAATAGCAATCATGTGGCCATAAAATGGATTGATTTGATGAAAGCTTACCCTGTTTTGGTTTGCTCTTCTTCAGAGGCAAAACAGCATAGACATTTTAAGTGCATTTTTTAGTGACAAGTTGTCTAAGATGGTATTCAGAATTGGAAAGGATGAATAATTAAATTAGTAAGAAGTTTTCAAGTAGAAGGTTTAAGTTGGAAGAAGAAGAAGAAGGGGAAAATAGAATTGGAAGAAAGAAGAAAAGAATATATGAGCAAATGCAAAGAAACAATAAGGCTTATGGTGATGACAAAGGGTTGCCTTGGAAGTCAAGGAGTCTGAAAGTACATGATGGACACTTCCCTCAAATGTTAAGTGTTTACAAGCTTTTGTCAACCAATATTTTCATTGGAAATGTCACATATTTATATATTAGTGTTTCATACCCATTTATTTACTCATATCCTATGTAAGTTGCTTGGCTAACATAATGAAACAAGCATTCTTTAATTTTGAAAATGTCAATCTATGGATAGTGACGAAATCATTGCTAACTCTTCTTCACTTCTGATATCAGTTTAAAATTGGCAATGGGGGATATATCAAGCAATAAGTATATATATATAAAAAGACTATGGGTGCCTAATGGAGACCCTAAAACATAACTAGTTCACAAAATATCTCAATCAAACGGCTAGCTGTTGCGTGCCCATTCATATGATGGAAAGAACATAAATTTATTGGACCAAATTATTCTTTTCGACCTAGTATCAAGTGGTCCAATCACATTTTTCTTTACATTAATCAATGATACAAATAATAAGACTTTTTAAAAATTGAATGTTAAATGGGTATTTAAAGAGCATCACAAGTTATATATAGATAGGTGATATCTAATCTTAGCATTCAGGATTAATTGTCTAAGCGGAAATTCATTCTAATAATATATTTTTACATACACATAAAGTGTGACCAAACATGAAAATAAAGTAGATTATGCTAAACTTTTTAAGACTTATGTTTAACGTACTTATCAAATCTAAGGCATGAGTTTAACCGATTTACCTTGTATATTATGCCTGGTTTGTGAAAACCTGATTTGGCTCAAAAGTCTATTTAAGAACAACATATACTGTAATAATGTGATCAAATAAAGATATAAGTCTTATCTAAAAAAACTTATAAGCTACATACTTAAATATTTAAATACATAAGTATTTTTTTTTCACCCGGAAAAAATGTATTAAAAGTAAGCACAAACATACAATAATATTTCAATATCAGTATATATCTATGCTCATTTAAATATGTTTGAGATAGATATAAAAAAAATTGAATATATAAAATCTGAACTATTTCGTTAAATAAACTTTTAAAAGGAAGGTGATTATCAAAACCCAATGTGCACATGCATTTTAGGTTTTTTGTTAAAAGAATGGGCTTCTTGACTCCTTTGTTTTTCCTGTGTTATGTAATGGAGAATTAACCAGGTTAAGGAAGGGAATTCATATGAATTACCTTTATCATTATAAACTATAGTTAGTACTGTTTGCTAGTTAATTATTTTCAGCAGTATGCATAGGAAAATTATGACATTGTAAACAAGATCATAAAGTCAGGGGACTAATTGAGCCAAGGGGACCATAAACAAGATCAGTAAATATAATTCAACATCATCGGCTTATAAAGTCAGGGGACCATAAAACTCAACCTACAATGAAGCCTAGCCTCTTGAAGACCTAATAACTGTAAAGTTAAGGCTAACAAAAACAGGAGAGTGAAAGGGGTAAGGAAACTTGTTGCATTGAATGAGAAAAGTAATTAGTTAGGGACACAATTTGCCTCTATCGATAGCACACAGTGTGCCTCACTTAACAGCTACAACCAAGAGCATATAATCAGATCATATTGTGCTTCTATGGAAATCAACATTCCAATTTCCCATTGTATTGTTGTTATAACGGGTATGTATTACTTAGCTTTTCAACCTAGGCAGAGAGAGAGAGAAAGAAAAACACAAACACACACATGTGCAAACTGCAAAGCCAAGTCAAGATTTGCATAAGCAGCAAGTAGTAATGGATGACCACCAAGGAGTGACTTGGTAAACAAAAAGGGAGGCTACTTTTCATTGCCAAAAGTTATGTGAACTACAAAGATGACCCTCCACTAAGCGTGGGCCATAATTTCCATGGCATGCCTAAAAGTCAGTATGAAAGAAAATGGGTTAATGTACACAGATCAATCTCCAACTGGTAGGACCCAATGAATCAAAACTAGGAAAAGTGAAAGAAATTGTATCAAATATCAATAGGATGTAACAAATTCTAAGAACACAACCTTTACCCCCATAAACCCCCTTACAAATTATTTGTCATTGCCAAACTACTGCCAGTAATAAAATATTTATGTCACTGTTGATGAAAATGGATAGCTGATGCCAGAAGCATATTTACTTGTTAACCTTGAGTAACTGAATTTGCCTATCATGAACTGCATAAGAGGTTTACCTTACAAGGCCTTGTAGTATTAATGTAAAAAATGAAAAATTGTATACCCCCAAATGAACTTCATAAGTCATAACCATACCACACCGCATTCCTAGTAACAATGACCAGAGGTACTCACCGGCTTTTTTCTTTTTTAGACTTGAACGGGAAGTGGGATGGTGAAGAAGAGTGTGCCGCTGGCAATTGAGGTGGTTCCAATTCCCCACTAAGCACTCCCACAACCTCATTCATTGAAGGGCGACAAACAGGTGACTTTTGCAAACATAGCAAGGCAAGTTTGATGCATAAAATAGCCTGTTCTTTATCCAACGACTGAATTGACTGATCAACCAATTCAATGAGCTTCCCCTTGCGTGCACAAAGGCGTGCCCAAGACACGAGATTGGCTCGCTGAAACTCTGATATTGGGGAACCGGTCATCACCTGAAGTGGACGCCTTCCTGAAATGATAACAAGCAATAGAACACCAAAACTATAGACATCACATTTCTCGGATAATACATCTCCGTTATAGCCATGCTCAGGAGCAACATAAAACATAGTCCCCCTCATACTTGGAGTAGTGCTAACACCACTCTTTGGAATTTCTCCACTAGCTGCAGATTCATGGCTATTCCTGCGAGCTCTTCTTAGCTCCCCACTTATCCCACCAAACCAAGAATCTACACTACTACCACTGTTCCTTCTACTGTGTTTTGTTTTACTCTTGTTTACATTTACATCACTATACAAAGCATGATCTCTAACCCACAAATCATCATCACTGTTTCCGCCATTTGTGTATTGTTGTTGTTTCTTCTTGTTCTTCTTTTTCTCCTTAGCAAGGCCTTGAGAATACTCCTCCTTCCACCATTCCCTAACCGGCTTTCTCTTCACTTTCTTCAGAACTTCCTTTTCATCATCCATTGATTCCCACCATTCCAATTTGTTCTTGCTCTTGTTTTTTCCAATCTTCCCAATCCTTGATCCAGTGTTAGAGTCAGTTCCGATTACCAATTCATCCTTCTCCACCTCTTTTCCAATCCAATCCATCACATAATCCTTCACGAGTGGAGTTGAAGATGAAACTGTAACTTTGTCATCCTTGTTCATCTCTGGCGATGTCTCAGTTTCCTCAACTTCACTCTCCAACTCTTGATTTTTCTTATCCTCACTCTCAACACACGAAATAACAACTTGATCGGTTTTAAATTGAGCAAGTCCGAAATCAGCAATCTTGGCAGAGAAACAACGATCGAGAAGAATATTAGTGGGTTTGATATCACCATGAATAATAGGCGTTTCGAAAGAGTGAAGGTACTGAATCCCTTTAGCAATGTCAAAAATAACAAGAAAGCGCTTATTCCAATGAATCAACTCAGGAGAGTTGCGACGAAGAAGAGCATCGTGGAGGTTACCATTATCCATGAGGTCATATACAAGAAGAAAACGACGGCGTTGAGGGTCACAACAAAAACCAATAGGGGGGACTACGTAAGAAGAACGAAGCATGGGAGCGAAAAAGAGTTCGTTGAAAAACTCGCGTTCTCCTTGTAAGGAAGTGGAGTCCATGAACTTCACGGCGACGGGTGTGGAGGATGGAGGGAGGATGCCGGAGAACACGGGGCCGAAGCCGCCATGGCCGAGGCGAGTGGAGAAGGATTTGGTGGCACGGCGGAGGAAATGGAAGGAGTAGTGATGGGGTGGGTCGGAGGAAGGGGTGGTGCGTTTGAGACGGAGAGTGAAGAAGCGGAGGCAGAGGAAGAGGAGGAGGAGGAGGGAGGCGGAGGAAGCGAGGAAAGGAATTAGAAACTGATGATGTGGTGGAGATGCTGACGTGGCTAGTATACGAGATGGCATGTTTTGTGAAGGAAAATAAGAGTTGTTGATGATAATTATAATGAATCGTAATAATAACTGTAAATGAGGCGTTCCCTTTTGAGTTTTTATAGATTCATGCCTTCCAACTATTATGGAGCAGCGTGTGACAACAATATTTAAGAATCAAGCAATAAAATCTATTTGGTTCACTATATTAACTAGCCCTGCAAGTTTAAATTGCATTTTCAGCAATATGAATTACATAAATGGAGCTACTTATGATAATAGAGTTACACAAAACAAGATCGTTATTAGAAGCATTGCAAAAAAAAGAAATTGCTTATTGCAGGCAATACCAAGCATTTCTAGTGACTTTCATATTGGAGCCATGTATGTTATCACTATTGGGCTTCTAACCTTGTGCACACCATCCTTCCATACCATGCCTCCAAATTCAGGTTCTGCTGGCCTAGATTTTGCAATGAAGATAATCTTGTAAGACAGTTTCTGGTATTTTCTAGTGAAATTCAAGGTGTCTGGTACAACTTTGAGAGAAGCACCTTTGAATGGTGAAACAACAACATGGTATTTAGAAACAGGAGGGCCAACATTGGTGGCAGTTCTGTGACTTGTTAAAACTGAAATGGATTTTTGCTCTGGAAACACTACTGATATGGCAGGGTAGTTCAAGTCACCAGGACTAGCAAGAGAGTGTGTACAAGACCTGTTTGAATATTTTCCAAAAACTGCTAATTGTGTTTGAGTTAGCTTCTGTGTACACAGGAACTCAAAGTAATCCTTTGGCTCAATGTCATATACTAAACCTGGATCAAGAGCTCTTGAAGGGTTGATGTGTCCAGCACCATGATCATAAGGAGTTGAAGATTCAGCAGTTGAAGCATCTCTAAGAGGCTTGATGGTGTTGTCATGAACATAAGCTGTTGTCATCAAAGCAGATTTTATAGCAGCTGGACTCCATTCTGGATGCTTAGACTTGAGCAATGCTGCAATGCCACTTACATGTGGACATGACATTGAAGTTCCAGAGAGTATATTGAACTTAACTCTCCTATGATCTGTTGTTAAACTTGACGGACCAATGGCTCCACTCCAAGCAGCAAGAATGTTCACACCGGGAGCCACAACATCAGGCTTCAAAATCTCAAGGGTGAGAAAATTAGGCCCTCTCGATGAAAATGCTGCTACTACAGGAGATGGTCTAATTCCCAACCTTGTGTTCAAAAATGCTAGATTTGCAGTAGCTTTTCTACTTGTCAAAACATAATCTTTAAGTTCTTTACCTTTTTTCTCTCCTATAGCAACTGCTGGAATGAGGTGACAATCAGCAACAAGTTCTTCTCCATTAGCTGCAGTGTTTGTAAGAACCATTCCTAATCCCCCAGCATTTTTCACCACCTGCCCCTTCTGCACCCTTGGACTAATCCCTCTATCACAAATCACAATCTTTCCAGAAACTCTTTTTGGATCTAAAGTTCCTTCCAAGCACAAAGATCTTGGATCAGGACTGGTGGAATTACTTCCCATGTATATCAAAGGATATTGTTTCTTAGCTGATAACTTGTTTCTCCCTTTATAGAGTGAGACTCCAGTAACATTTGCACCATTCCCAAGCTTAACATATGCAGGGAAATCCCTATCCATTGTGCTGGCTCCAACTGTGGTGATCCAAGGTGACACATTTGTGAGGGTCACGGGCTCAGGTCCTGCATTTCCAGCTGAGCATGAAACAAAAACACCTCTTTCCATTGCTCCAAATGCAGCCACAGATAAACTGTCGTGGTAGTATGAGGAGACTCCACCACCTAAAGAGATGGATAGAACATTCACTCCATCAGCTACAGCTTTATCAACTGCTGATAGAATATCTGAGCTGAAGCATCCACCACTCCAGCACACTTTATAAGCTGCAATTCTTGCACCTGGTGCCATTCCTCTTGCTGTGCCATAAGCATAGCCTTGAAGGTTAGCACCATGCACCGGAGATCCAGCAACAGTGGCTGCGGTGTGAGTGCCATGCCCATCTTGATCTCTTGGTGATTTGTATTCTGTTTGCTCATCAAATTTACCTGCTGCTGCTTCATATCCATGGTAGAATATTCTTGCCCCGACAATCTTCTTATTGCAGTGGCTTTTTGTGAAGCCTCTACCAGTCTCACATGCACCTTTCCAGTGAGAAGGTACTGCTCTCAAACCTGTGTCATTGAAGCTTTCACTCTCTGGCCAAATCCCAGTGTCTAACACTCCAACTATAACATCATGGTCTACTAGCTTGTTTGACCCGATGTTATTAGTGCTACGATGCAGAGGTTCAAGACCAAGGAAAGTTGGACTTCTTGTGGTGTGTAACTCATACTTTGTATCAGGGAATATGGCTAAAACACCATCTTCTGCTTCTAGCTTCTCAGTTTCTTCTTGGCTTAACTTGGCAGCTAGTCCATGAAAAGCAGTTTGGTAAGTATAGATTATTCTCTCTTCATAGTCCATCTCAGCTTCTACTGAGTTGGAAACTACTGATTGAACTTTTGATGAGTACCAATCAAGGTGATTGGAGAAGGTGTTTGGCATTGCTGACTTGTCCATTTGAATGATGTAAGTTTTCTTGATAAGTTGAGCATTTGCACATAAGGTTATACTAGTCAAGAGAAGAAAGCTTGTTAAAATGTAAGACATCTTTTCTATTGGAGTGATTGGAATCTTGGACATTTATTTTTAAATGCTACAAAGAAGAAAGCAACGATTTTTGAAGCATAGGGTTTAAAAGGAAGAAGATGGGAAATAATTTAATAGGGACTGTGTTGTGTTGTGTTCTGATGCCAGAAATATATAGAAGATAAGGGAATTTGGCACCACCAATGCACAGGCAATAAAGGTAAGAGTTTCACTTCCGTGAATGCAAAGTTGAATAGTGGAGTTAAAAGAGCTGCTTAGTGGTTGGTGCAAGAATTTAATATGGCTACGGTTCACTGACTTCTGTGTAATAAAATGTTTTCTTGGTTTAAGTTATCTGCGTTGTAAGTTTGTAAGAACACTTGTAAGTAAGGGAGGACAATATTTAGTTGATATTTTTCTCAGGTTAAGTAACTTTGTTAGTGGTAAGAATACAACTGTTTTCACAGTGCACTTTCCAACAAGTAGCATCGTGTGAGATTAACTGATTAAGGACCTCATTTTTTGGAGTCATGCAATCATGTGGATGTGTTAAATCTGATTAAAAGATTTAGATTTATCTAAAACAAAGGAGGAATGCAGAATGCTGATATGTTAGTAATATGGAAGATAGTGAAAAGGGTATTTTCAAAGTTACTCTATTCACTTTAATTTGCTATAATCTGAAATTGGTTTACGAAAGGGTGTTGGGTATAAGCAACAAGAACTCTCATAGCCAGTGTTGGGTCTCAACATTTAATCAAACTGTAATGTAATGTAATGTAATGATTCTTACATAAATTTGTTAAATAAATGTACATGATAAATATTTGATGATGGGTCCCTACTTTCACAGAATGCATGTAATGCAGCATGGGTGAGCTCAAAGTGGCCAATTATTCATTCCACACACATAATTATTTTTGTTGCTGTTACTGTACATATATAGGATCCCTGCCCGTGGTGCTTCATGTTTCCATAAATTTCTGATTATACATTTATTATGGAGATAAATGCTTATGGTTAATGGTTGTGACAACATTTAGATCCAAGAAAGAATTAGCATATTAATTATTAAGTAGCAGACTTCTGTCAACCACACTTGCTTTAACTCCATCTTACAATTCAAATCTATTCACTTCTTTCTTATAAACAAAAATACTCAAATCTTTTCTCACCTTTATCATCTTTCTTAATTACTGTCAAGTTATAAGCCAAAGGCTAATATATGTTTTTATAAGCCAAAAAAGCTGAAGCTCATGTATTTTTGGGGTACAGAGCTACAAAGTTACAGAACATAAATGTAATATTCCAAGAGTATATAGACATATGTACCTATATGTATCTACAAATAACTAATAGATTTTAATAACATATTAAAAATGTAATTATAATTAAAATTTAGTCATAAATAATAATATATGTCTTGTTTGGGTCTATTCGTTATTAATTATTGAATTACTAATGTACAGATGGAGTTGTTGGCTGATAATAAATGGTTCCATAAGGTAACGCCCGGCCTGGCTTCAAACTATATGTGCTACAAAAATAATTGGTACATAGTCCTTTTGAGCAAATATACTTAAACCAAGCTATTCAAACATTTTCATGCAACTACATTTTTTATCAAACACTTTCTTATTGCAAAAATTGTCAATAGTTTTCTTGCACCTGACCCATTCTTACAAAATCCTGGAATTTTAGACTTGTCATGTTGCAAGGATAACCTAAGAACAGTTAACTTTCAATAAGAATAGTTAACAAATTTACAAATGAATGCTCAGTTGCTTAATAAGAAAGCTTCGGTAAGTCTACCTCACTCACTCACTCTGAAATTAGGATTATCAACTCATAATTTAAATATCAATAATAATAGTACTAAGGATTAATAAAAGATAGATAGTACATTTTCAAATGAAAAAAGTAAGTTGAGAATAGAATTTTGAAGAATTCTATAATAAAAGTATTTGCAGAGCCCTTAATCCAAATGTAAGATTGGGTAATGATGGATACAATCAGACCATGGGCCATTGTTAGAGTCTCCAACAATTGTCTTAACAGACTTCAAAACAACACTATTGCACTTGGGGCCACTTCCCATTCCAAGTAGCCAAACCTTATGACCACATTCCACTCTTTCCTTGGCTTCCAAGTAAGCTAGTTGATACCATAATGCAGAAGAAGATTGGTTCCCAAACCTGTGCAGTGTCATCAAAGCAGCTTCAACATCTCTCTCTGATAGCTTCAACCCTTTCCCTACTTCTCTTATCACTGCCCTCCCTGAGCATGGCAAGCAGAAGTGCTGTATCACACTCTTGAAATTTGGGACATAAACACCCTCACACTTCATTAACTTTTTCTTAATCACTGAAGCAACATGATACAACCTTTCTGAAAGAGGCAATATTTCAGAACCCAATAGTGATATATTTGAACGGAGAGTTTCACCAGCTATAACAAGCAAGTCCCTCGTGAGTGTCACACCAAGTTTTCCTTCTGAATCCTCTTCTCTTATGGCAGATAAATAAGCCGTGTTGTCAAAAGCTCTTTGTGTTCTGAGTGTTTTAACCAACTTGTACTTTGCATTTCTCTTTGCTTCTTTCTTGTTCGAGAGAAGAATAGCTGCACTTCCCATCCTGAATAAGCAGTTGATAAGCAGCTTGGATCTTTCATTTCCAGAATACCAACCTGATGATAAAATCTCTGTGCTAAGAACAATAAGATTGGAGTTCTTGTGAACACTTAGAAGATTTTTAGCCAAGTCAAGACATAGAGCACTTGCACTGCACCCCATGCCAGAGACATTGTAGCTTTTGACATCATTTCTCATAGAGTATTTGTTGATGAGAATAGAAGTTAGAGAAGGTGAGGGACAAAAGCCACTGCAGTTGATGATAAGTATGTCTATGTCAAAGGGTGAAATGTTAGTTTTGGATAAAAGATCATCCATGATAGGGAAAAGAACCATTTGGACCTCTTTGATGGATTCATTTAGGTGAGTCTTTGGAGGAATGTAGTGTAAGGCAGGAGGGAGATAAGTTTGTTGACTTTGACCTGAAGATCTGAGGACTTTGGCCATGAAAGCTACACTGTCGGTATTGAAAATATCAAACATGGAAGCATTTTGAAGGAACTTTGAGAAGGGTGCGGTGCAATGGCTAGGGGGTTTGAGACATGAGAAATCAACAAGGTAAACGGGGCATGGTTTTGATATGAAGTTGATAAGGATGATGAAGCAGAGAAAGAGGAAAGAAAGAAGGAGAAAGAGAAAATGGAACATTATTAGGTGTAAGTTGAGAAGAAGTAAGAAGGGTTGAAAAGATGTTGGAAGTGAAAGGAGGTTGAATGGGGAAAGAAATAGTGAGTGCATGGGAATTTGTTCTATAATACTGTGGGGGGAGGAATGGTGGTAAGTAATAAAAATGTCTGAAAAGTAAAATGAGGAATAAATAACTTCTTCTATGTATTGCAGTTGGCAGCTCAACCCTTCAACCATCATAAGGATTTAATGCGTACTTTCAAAAACACAAAGTTATTGGAGGGATGGCCATGAAAATCGAAATTGTGGGTACTTGCTTAAACTCAGCCCGAATTTAACTAGGAAAATCTTATGCGATTAGGTTTGGATTTGGGTTTATCCGGGTTCAAATTTCGGGTTCGATTTTTCTATTATTAATACCCTATCCCAAAACCGATTAATATATCTAAAATTATAAAAGTACACATAAATACATATATAAAAGCTATATATATATATATATATAAGTTTCATATAAATATATATATATATATAACTTATAAATACAAAAATAAAAATATATGTTTCGTTCGGGTTCGGGTTACCCGAAACCCGACGAGTTCGAGGATGATATCATTGCTTCTAACCCCGCTTAATTCGGGTTTGAGTTTTGGATTTTGGGTTCGAGGTTGAGTAACCACAAACATGACTTTGACCCATCTCGTTGTCATTACTGGTCTATCACACGAATAAACATTAAACTCAACCATAAATCATTTTTAAAAAATGCTTTTAAATGTAATTTCTTTTTAAAAAAATACTTGATTTGAAAAATAATAATTTTCTTCTAAACTATTTTTAGTTTTAATTAAAAAATCAAATGAATTTGATATTCATTCATCTAAATTCATGAAAATAGAGTCATGAATGGATTGAAATTTATTTACGAAGTTTGGATATGCATGAATTTGATCGTTTAAAATATGATTTATATGGATTGATGAAAATTTAGCGTTACTAATATCGTACCGGTCATGAAAATTAATAAAAAATCAATAATTTTTTTATTTTCATTAAAAAATAATTTTAAATAAAAATTGACCGGTTTGACCGGTACGGTTCAATTGAAAACCGACTGATATGACCGGTTTTTGTCAGTTTTGAACGGTATGATTGCATGACTGGTATAATTGTTTTACCGTACCAGTATTGAGATCGGTTTGTCGATTTACCGGTGCACGAACTGGTTTTTACAACTATGGATGAAATAACTTTTCATTCATCCATTAGGATTTAAATTCATTAAATTGTCACTCATATATTTATTTAAAAGATCTATCTTAAAAAATATTCTAAAATAAATATTTAATTTAAAAGATCTATGTTAAAAAATATTCTAAAATAAATATTTAAAGAAAAAAATAAATTGCCATTCCAAAACTAAATCTAACCATTCTTAAAATGTAAAAACATCCATTTTTAAGATAAGAAATCAATTTTCTATTTCTTAAACATTTGTCAACATCCCCATATTTAAAATTCAGATCCGTTGGGATTTGAAAATTGATTTCCCTGATTTGAGAGAGTGTTGTATATTAAACATATAAGTTAATCATGATTTGAACATTGGTTTTTTTATTATTAAGGGTGAATGAGACATTATTGAATTTTATACATTATTACTATATTATTCATTATTTATATTTTGTGATAATTGACTCTTCAAAAAAGGTAATATAAATGAGTGATATATAATATATTAAATGTCTATAAATCATTAAACTGCATATATATTACATTCATTGTAATTTTAAAAAATAAAGATAAACATTGAGAAGAAAAAATATGAGTTGGGAAAGTTGTTCAAAATCAGGGGTGAGCGTGAGCCGGGTTGGGACGGGTTAAGGTTTATCCTTACCCGGCCCTAAATGTTGTTCGGACCATTTTTCTGAACCCGGATCCGACCCTAGACTTGGAGTTAACCCGACCCTAAATATTCACAGGGTCAGCCTCTAAACCCGGACCTAACAATAGACCCAATTAAATATAACATATACTCATTTTACATAAAGTCTTGTAAATATTATTTATTATTGTGAATATGTAATTTGACATATAAAATAATATATATGTATATATTATTAAACATGTATATATGATGAAAAATTAGAGAATCAATGATATTTTCGACCAAAAAAAATATCATTACCCTCTATATATTTGAACAAAGACACATACAAAATCATGAGAAAGTGAAAATGGGACGGGTCGGGACGGGTCTTGTTTGGTCCCTACCCGACCCTAAATATTGACTAGGTCTAATTTTTGAACCAAACTCAGCCCTAGCCCCGATGAGACCCGACCATTTTCAGACCCGACCATGATCGGGCCATACCGGGTGAGCGGGTAGGGTCGGGTCCTGCTCACCCCTATTCCAAATGACTGAATTATATACATTATCATTATATTATTCATTATTTATATTTTATCATCATTGACATATAAACAAATAAATAATAGATAATATATTAAATGTGTATAAATTTTTAAACTAATAATACATATATTATAATTTTAAAAAAATAAAGATAAACATCGAGAGAAAAATATAAGTTTGGAAAGTTGTTCCAGGTAGATGAAAGGTCAATAATTAAAGAGTAAATCTCATGAGTTTTATTCCTATTACATAAATAATTCATCATTTTTCCGTATACACAATTATATATATATATATTGTATTAATTATCCCTATATGAAAAATAAATATAACATTTTGAATAATAATGTTATAACGGGCGTAATTAAGTTGAAGAAAATATATGATATAATGTAAAAACAAGTTTAAATAATATAAAAGTCAATTAATATTCATTATTTTTGATTCGTTATAAGATAATATAAGACAATAAGAATGAAAACATATATACTATTTGGACTTTATGCTATTTTGTAATGAAACAAAAGTTACGGAGATACATCGACTTTTATATTATTTATATTTTTCCATAATATATACAATATTTTATTTAACTTAATTACATTTATCAAATATATATTTTGTTTAAAATATTATCTTATCATATTTTCCCATCATTAATTTTTTTCCATACTTTTCATAATATTATATTATTTACATATGAAAAACTTCCTAATTCATAGAATTTCAATTACTCTTTATCTCGTAGGAAAATGAAGGCATGGAATTTGTATAATTTTGGTTATCTATAAACTTAATAATTTGTCACATAAAGGAAAATGTTTATTTTATGATTGATATGTATAATTTAATTAGAGATATCTTATAAATAGTAATATATGAATATATGTACCCAAAAAATAGTAATATTGAATATTATAAACAAGTGGTAAATATTTAAAGTAAGAAACATACTCCATTTACCCAGCTATGACTTACCATCAAAATCAATAATAATTATGGTATTCTAATTATCATTGATTATCACCCGAAAATAATAACATAACTTTTCATATATTCAGTGAAAGCTTTCAATAATGTAATTTAATGTTTTGACAACTTATAAATAAATGAGAGAAAATATATATCGACAGGTGTAAGATTTTTTTATGTTATGGATATAAAATTTTATAAGAAACAGTATATATATTACATTCTACTTCAATCCTGACCAAAAAAAAAAATGAACCAGGATCTAATGTCCCATTTTGTTTCCCAAATAATGTCCCGAACTAATCACATTGTCATATTTAATTAAAATAAAAAATTATAAAAAAATAAAATAATATTTATATTATTTAATGAATTTTTATTGGATGAAGACGGGGGATAAGGTTTATTTGGGAAAGAGATCCCAGTCCCAACAAAAAATGGCCGTGTATTGAAGTTAAAGCCTCAGCACTTGTGAGAGGGAAGTGTGATTGGGAACAGAGAAATGAAGCAGTGAATGATTGTAACGTATCTAAGGTAATGGTACTACTGTAGTCAAATGATAAAGACAATCAGAAAAGTTACAACCAATCACAGTTTTATCTGTTCTGGATCCAGTCTTATAAAGTATATGATAATTAAACAAAAATAACAATAATAAAACCTAAATTGTATTTTTATACAATATATTAAAGAGAATTAATGATTATAAAACTCATACACACACTTTTTTGTTTTTAATTATAGTGTCATGTGTTCCATTACTCTCTATAAATGTGTACATATAAGAGAGAAAGAGAGAGGGGGAAAGAAGAAGGTATGAAGAGCAGCATGGGTAGGGTATCATGGATTTCAATATTGTTAGTTACTCTAATATTGGAAATAGTAGAATTGTGTATTTGTAGGCATGAGGAAGTAACAACACCACCATTACCAATTCTCCCTCTACCAACATATTCACAGTTGAAATGGCAAGAAAGGGAAATCATAATGTTCCTCCATTTTGGTGTCAACACATTCACTAATAAAGAATGGGGAAGTGGGCATGAAAAAGCATCAATATTCAACCCTTCTGGCCTTAACACAACTCAATGGGCAAGTGTAGCAGCAGAGGCAGGAATATCATTGATGATTCTAACAGCAAAACACCATGATGGATTTTGTCTTTGGCCTTCTAAGTACACTCCACATTCTGTCATTAGCAGTCCCTGGAAAAGTGGCAAAGGTGATGTTGTGCAAGACTTTCTAGATGCAGCCACTGCACAACGTATAGATGTTGGCATTTATCTCTCACCATGGGATAAACACGAACCTAGATATGGTCTTGATGTGCCTTACAATGAATACTATTTGGCTCAATTGCAAGAGCTTCTCAATAAGTGACTTAACTCTCATTCTCTCATCAATTTCTCATGCCTTTCTTTTTTATTGACCTTTATTTACGTTACCTATTTTGTAGGTATAAAAATATAAAAGAAATTTGGTTTGATGGAGCAAAGGATCCAAAGGCACAAAACGTGTCATATTACTTTTCAGAATGGTTTTCTATGGCGAAGGTGTTGCAGAGTTGTATCAATATATTCTCTGATGCTGGTCCTGATGTTAGATGGGTTGGAGATGAAACAGGAACTGCAGGGGACACATGTTGGTCTACCATTAATCGAACCTCTCTATCAATTGGAGATCCAGACATTGCTGAGTAAGTGAAGGGTTAAAACATACATACATACATACATACACTTTCTTTGTAAATTTCTCATGCTTGTATGTTTTACTTTAACAAGCCTTGGCACTAGCTAATATCACAATGCAGGTATCTAAACACTGGTGATCCGAGAGGGACAGATTGGCTACCAGCGGAATGTGATGTTTCAATCAGGAAGGGATGGTTTTGGCATAAGTCAGAGTCTCCAAAAAAGCTATCCCACCTGCTAGATATTTATTACAACTCGGTTGGCAAAAATTGTGTGTTACTTCTCAATGTGCCACCTAATACAACCGGTCTTATATCTCACACTGATGCTCTTCGGTTGAAAGAATTTAGAAGTGCAATTAACACAATTTTTCATCACAATCTAGCTGAAAGTTGTTCCATTAAAGTAAGTAGCCAAAGAGGGGGCAAAGAAGGAGGAGTTTTTGGACCAGAAAACATGCTAGATAGTGACCACTTGTGGTCATACTGGGCCCCAAAGGAAGATGGGAATGAAAAGGACCATTGGATTGAAATATGGAGCAGGGATGGGAATTTAAGATTCAATGTGATTAGAATACAAGAAGCAATTGGATTTGGTCAAAGGATCAAAGAGCATGAGATTTATGTGGATGGCAAAGTTATAATCAAAGGTACAACAGTGGGCTACAAAAGGCTTCATAGGCTTGTTGAAGTTGTGGGGCATGCACATGTTGTGACCATCAGAATCACAAAATCAAGAGGAGTGCCTCTTATTTCTTCTATTGGTTTGCATTTTGATCCTTTCTGGCACTCAAGGTTGACACTGGCTTCAAAGTAGCAGCATATATTGTTTTATGTTGTAAGGGAGTGAAATAAAAATATTGTACTTTCAATAACTAAATAAAAGTTTGAATATTTACATTAGCGCACATGTTGCTTTCATGCTTTGTAGGATCTTATTAAACTACTACTTTGAATAACCATCAAAATCCATTTTGCTTCTTGGCTTAATGGCATGAAGAGAAGAAACCTGCAAGTGCATAATGTTTTTTAATATATTTTGTTCTCTTTGCATGGATAGAAAGAAATTAGGGGGAACAGCTTTAACTAAATTGAGATATAGGTTGACATGCAGCATTAAGGCGTAGTCCAGTCAGTAACAGATGATGGATAATACATATTATTGTGTTTCTTAGATGATTACAAATTAATATTCTCCTGGAGAATTAGAAAAGTATAAATTTAGTCTCAATAAAGGTTGTGCTGGTTCTAGCAGTAGAGGCACAAATTATTTTCTAAAATATTACTACCATAACATAAGACATGGTGTGTTATTCATATATACTCTGGCAAGTAAGACTATCATTTCTTTCTCTGGGAGGCATACACATATATGCCACCTTCAATATGTAGAGTGAGTGTGGTTCTGTATTTTAATGATTTGTTTTGGTCTGCCACTTTGAAGCTGTGGCTACCTAAAAGGATTGCATGTCTGTATGCAAATTCCTTGCCTAGGCAAATTCTTGGACCAGCCTTTGTGAAGAGATCACATTTAGTGTAGTTCTATAACATACTAAATGTAATGGAATATGAAATTTCTGTTACTATCTAAAAATGTGGCATGATGCTTGAGTTCCGATCAATTGTCCTCATTATTCATACTTCCTAACATTTACATCATGTTTCCAACTTACATAAAATTATAAATTAAGAACAAAAAACATCCTAAGTACTGAATTTAGGATCTAGTCTATGTGTGAAGTGGTCTATAGCCCTTCTGAGGTTGGCTTTTGCGCTCAGCGCATCGGTGTTGCGCTGAACACACCACCCACTGCGCTGAGCGTGGGGGATTTGTGCTGAGCGTGAGTACTTCTACGCTGGGCATCGCTCTAGCGTTGAGCGTGACTGTCAGATGCTGACATTTGCGCTAAGAGTGATCTTGGCTGAATCTTGCCCATAAGCTTGGAATTTTATGCTCTTTTGTCCGGTTTTAAGCCTACAAAGCACTCTGAGACATGGCCATTTAAACAATTTTAATAGCACAGTTTCAATGATTTGAGTTGGCTAAGTAGTTAAAGTGCCTTAAAAATAGTGTTTAAAATATGATAAATTTGACACTTAACAAGTTTCTTCACTTATAGCTCCAAGTTCATCAACAATATAATGTCTCTAATTTATTGTGCAATCTTCTCCTGCACACGAGAATGCTTGCAAAACAAGTAAAGAAACGAGGACAGAATAATTGATATTGTATCTTTACCTGCAATGATAAAACTCAATATAATGTCTCTAAGGTACTTTGGATCCGTCTCTTCCAATTCTATAAATCTGCCTTCCTCACCTGTGAAATTTATATGGTGTCAATTAATGAATAATATTTGTAGTAGTAAGCAATAATTCTGTTTCATCATATTGTACCTTTTGGGTTGCTCAATCTTGCTTCTGATTAGTTTAAACATAAAATCATTAACCACTGTTAGAAATGTGTACCTTCTTCAATTCATAGGTTCCATACATGGTGTCCAGTTCTAGGCCGAGGAGAACGAATGAGGATCTGCTGTCCCAAAGTCTGTCCCAATTCCCTAAAATGTGATGAGCTTGGTACATGGTTGAGGACAGGGTTGGGGACAGATGATCTCTTTCCAAGGAGAACCTTGAAGACAGAATGTATAGTTGATTTCATGAACACATCCTGTGAATAAGCAATATGAGACAAAGATTGTGATTACAAAGGTTCAAAAGAATTTTCTCTACCACTTTAAACTATCACTTAACTAACGGTCGTAGGGACACTAAAACCAAAATGTATAGAATATTTAAGGATTATGATTTATGAGCAGTAAAAAGAAGATAAGGGACTAAATGAAAATCGACTAAATGGTTCCAGACTCCACTACTTGTCTTCACAACTCTGACTTACCATTTGTTTTTTTATGTTAAAATCCTTTGGAACAGTAACTCTCATATGATCTATAATCAAATCAAAAATTAAGGGAAAAGGACAAATATTAAAGACTTAAAGTTGAAGACGATGTTATGGTTGAAGAATATTAGATTAGTAATAATTTATAAAATACGTACCTTGCTGTAGTTTGTGAGGAGGATTAGATATGGTGAATATTAAGAGGGTCTGCACTCTGCAGTGTAGACCTCATTTCATAAGTTTTTGTCTGACTTGTAAGGTCGGTCATGTAATCAAGCACCCTATGAAACTTCCAACAGTTGGTATCTTCTTTTATTGCCATACATAAACCATGAACTTTGATAATAAGATTAAATAATAAAATGAATGAAGTAGGTGAATTCTTGGACAGAAGATCCTATAATATAGTAGGTGAATGAAGTGCAAAAATTAGTGATTTTCATGGTTAGCAACTCGTAAAGAAAACAATTCCATTTCAAATCACTCTACAGTCCTGCTCTAATAGGATATGCAAATATAAATAACTTTGATTTCAATTCTTGATGTTAACATAAAAAGTAGGTCCATTGTTTACTTAAATAATAAATTTATCATAATCTTTATTAAGATTAGCCGTACAAGTGACATGATCACAACTAAGAATATTTTAGAATAATGATTTCTATTACCTTATTACCTTTACTTAATTATAATAAACTACACAGTTGGGCTTCATTTGTACTAGGTCCAATATCATATCACAGCGATTGATGTTTTCGGCTATGGTCTATATATGTAAACGTTGTAGAAATATATAAAAAAACAATAAACAAAATAAGAACAAGATAGAAAAGTGGGAAAGGAAAAGGGGAATAATGCACAAAAACATTAGAAATGTGTGATTTATTTTCTCTCTTCCTTCTCCTTTCACTTTCTTCTCACAAATTGAGAGAAAAAATTACTTTTTACTTTCTCCCTTCTTTTTCTCCTCTCAACTAAATGGGAGAAAAATCTATTTTCTTTTTAACTTATTTCTTCTTCATTTCTCTCTTCCCTAACTCTCTTCTACCAAACAAGCGCTTCCTCCTCTTCGTCGGATTTATCTCATTTGTTGAAGATAAGTTTGTGTATGTAAGCTCATGGAAATACTTATTAATTGTCTACCAACCACTTTCCACATTATTACTGAAATTTAAACCAATGACCTTATTATAAGAATCAATTTCAGAGTCAACACTAAATTACTCATTGACTAAATTTTCAGTTTCATCTATTGAAATTTCCAATATATTTAATTTCATTTCATTACTAATTGACTAATTGACTCTTTTGTTGGTTATTAGTACTCATGAACAGAATTTATGTAGCAGCATTTAATCTTATCTATACAGCCAATTCCAACTCCTAAAACTAACCATGAGTGAAAAAAGATACAGAATTGAGTAACCTTCAGTTCAAAGCAAAAACATAAGTAACATGGAGATTTTATTTTGTTATTTGCAAATATAGTTGGAGGAATATATTTGCTCCATGCCTGAAACAGAGTTCAATTCTCTCTACAAAAATACTACACAGCAAGGATGAATTGAATATCCATCCATAGGTGTATGCATATATAACTCATTATAGTAAAAGAATGATGATAAAAACCATTTTACATCTATGAATATATATATATATATATCCTAATAATAATAATAATAATAGTAGCGAAGTAATGAAGGTGTTCACCACTTGTGGAAAGTGGGATCTTGTTGATCCTTAAACCTTTTGAGGACTCCTTCAATGGCAATATCGAAAGCATCCTTCATACCCTCTAATCCATTGTTATTCTTTGCATAAACCAATCTTGGAATGTATTCAATCACTTTCTCCCTCATTTTCCTCACATCTTCCTTCCTGTACCCCTCAAGCACCTCTTTCACTGAAGTACCATTCTTAACCGCATTCCGGTCTATGAAAACCGAGTAGCTCCCCGGTTCTAACGGCAAGAACCATTCGTATTGCAAGTATGCGCTTCTCTGCCAGAAAAATACCGGGATCGAACCTGCTATCATGCAATCGAAAATCGACCGCCGCGTGAAGCTGTCACCCCTTGGTTGCAAGCAGAAATCCGAGTCCAGAAACGTTTCCAGGATCGCAGACGTGCCGTTGGCACACCGGCTCCCGGAACAATTCACAGCGCGGCATGAATTGCCGGAATCGCGACACTGATTCAGCAAAATTCCCCTGAAATCATTATTGAACTCTCTGCGCGGCGCTCCTGCGAAGCAGAACAAAGCACTGCGGCGGCGATCGCGGACGAAGATCTGCCAGCGGATGACGTCGGAGACGGAGGCGGGGTGGAATCCGGTGGGGTAGGGAACAGCGACATCGAAGTAGTCCCAGGGGTTTCTCTCAATGAGGAGGCGCGTGATGTTGCGCATGAGTGGCTTATAGATGCAGCTAGAACCCCAATCGTAATTGTTGGAGCGTCGGAAATCCCATGTGATGCGTCCCATGGTGATGAAGTGATCCCAGCCGTGTGATTTTTGATAATAGGGTTGTTGGCTGAGCCACGTCAGCAACAAGTCGCAGTGGTGATCGCGGTCCTGTGCGGTGGAGGAATTAGTCCATAGATATTTTCCAACAGCGAGTCCAGCGTAGAAGGGGATGTAGAAGGCCGTAGCGGATTGAGGGTCAGTGACGGTGCAGTTATGGTGTAAGATGCGGTTGTGGAAGATGATCTCTGAGACGAACTGGTCTGTCCAGAACCACGCCGGGATGAGATCGTCGGGAATGACCCCCGCGAGAGATGTGGCGGAGGTCCCCATGGCAGCGTTGGAGAGGGCATGACAGCGGGAGGTCCAAGGGTTGAGGTTGTCACAGCTTTGGAGAATGTGTCGATTGAAGTAAGGGGGGAGGTCATAAACGAAAACCTTGCCATGAGGACATTGGTTGAAGGAATTGGGAGTGAGTAGAGGAGGAGGAGGAGTCCCAGCGTGGATGGAGTAGTTGGTGAGGTGGAGGGTGTGAGGCCATTGGTGATGGTGTTGGGTGAGGAAGGAAGGTAGGTTGGAGAGGAAGAAGATCTGTAGGGTGAGGAGGATGAAGAGAAACCATAGACGAGGGTTATATGGGGATACAAAGAAACAGTATTTGGTATCTGAAAGAGCTTGAGGATTAACTGATTTAGGAAGCATGAATCAAATAGGTAGATACAACAATTCAGTGAGAGAGAGAGAGATAGAATGAAGAATGGAGATGAATGAACAATGAAGAATTAAGAAGTAAGGTTGAGACTTGACTCACATCAATGTACGGACACCTGTCCAATCACACTACCACCAATTAACTTTTTATTTAATGTTTAATCAACTATATTTTAATATATAATTTAATTAAAATGATACTAATCAATTTACAATTAAAATATATTATTGTCTTGAGAATTGACCAAAGTTAATTAATGTGATGAATGATGAGTAAACAAACAAAAAAAAATGAATATTTGTAATAGGACCCCACGAGAAGTATCATTGAAACCCACAACAATAATAATAATGAATATTTGTAAGTTACTATAACAGTGGGCATGAAGCTGTATTGATAGACATGGCCACCAAATGGCGCGAACCCTCCGGTGATGGACCACGTTTCTACTATATATATATATATACATATTTATAACATAACACTATTATTCTCAGATCCGTTTTCCTTTTTGTTGACAGAGAATAATGTATTTACTTGTATAATGAACATTATTCTCTTCTTATTTCCTTTTCTAATCTTTACATGCTTATTTGCAAATTATAAATATATAATCCACATTCACCTTTACGGGTCTCACCAAATTGGTAATTCCTGATAGACCAGACAAATGCATGCTTTAATTTCTTTCAATAGCTTTTTTATATTTTAATTTGAAATGTGGGAGCAGCATCATTGGGTTTTATTATCCCCGCCTTCATTTCTCTCTGCTTTTTTATTTATATATAAGGTGGGAGAGTAGTGAATGGAGATTAAATGTCCCCCAAATTGTACATTCAAGTATGTTCCATGTAATTAAATTTTGATACATAATTTCAACTTTGTTTTCAGTACTTAATATTTTTAATAAATATTAAAATTTAATTAAATAAGATAGAATTAGGGACACAATTTGGGTACATATTTTGGAGATTAGGAAAGCATGTTTATGGAGAGAGAAGAATAAGGAGTGAGGAATGAGAGAGAGAGATGGAGAAGTTGGAGCGATTGATATGCAGAGACAGATGTTATGGAACCCATCCACATCCACACCGACAAACCTCACAACACTTTTTATTTTATTTTATATTTTTCAGACCAAAAGTCTTTCATCTATACTAATATAAAGGGAAAATATAAAATTATCACCGAGTGTAATTTTTGTTTCTTATTTTGCCGTTATATTTTTTAATTTCTACAAAAAAAAAAAATGATATAATCCTAAATAACTATCATTAGTACATTAACCACGTATCTCACCTTACATAAATTATAATAAATACATTTTTAACATAAAATATTCTTAATACAAAAACATTATAATTGTATAAAATAAAATATATATAAATTGAATACTTAATATAATAAAATAAGAATGCGGATCGGAAGACACGATGTATCTGTGAAGACGCTAGTAGATAATAATACATACCATTTTTAGATGAAAATTTTAATAATCAAGCTCAATTGGGCACTTGGTATTAACCTTAATAATAAATGGACACAAGTCAAATAAAAAGATAAATAAATGACTCACATGATGGCCAGCAATCATATCATACCATAAGTTGAATGAATATGGATCATCTAATGTACTGGAGGGTCCAGTACAGCCAGAGATGACGACACGTGACACTTAAAAATTTTAACAATGTAGATTTGAAATTATTTTTAATTAAATTTTTTTTTAACATTTCAAGCAATCTGAGCCTTACATCCAATACTGGACCATCCAATACTGGACCATCCAATACTGGAAAGGATCCCAAATCAAGTTGAATCTATAAGAGAGTTTGTTTGGCAATTGCCATGATCTTATTGCAATATAATGGAGGTGGCAGTATATTTGGTAAAGTTTGATTGTTATTTTATTTCTTATAATAATATCAATAATAATAAATAGTGTTAAAATACTAATAATATTAGTATACTAAATAATTAACATTTATCATTACATACAAATAATTAATAATAAGCTAATATTAAATTATTCTTTATTTTAATAATTAAATATTTAGCTTTTTTGAAAAATTGGTATATATAATTAATTGGGAGGTTAAGATATCATTTATAAATTGTGACATATCTTTATTTTCTCTGAGTTGACAAAAATTATAATGATTATTATTACATCTTTCACCTTTGGAGGTGAGGATGATGATTCACCACATCTATCACCTCTTACCTTCTAATTTATTATAATCAAGTTAATTAAAATTATTTATAATAATTAACTACTATAACAAAATAAATAAGAATCTTCATGTTAATACATGTCTAATGTAAATATATATATCGTATTAAATCAAAACAAATAAGAATCTTTACTATAATCAATATTTAATAAAAAATAAAAAAATCTTTACAATAATGAATAATAAAAAATTGTATTAATTTATTTATCATCTATTATTCCTCATGATGTTTACATAAATAATATTAGATACATATGATATATAATATATGGGGAGGGATCCACTTACTCCAAAAAACACTTACTCTTCATATTAGCCATCCAATCTTGAAAAATTCAATGGTTTAGATGTACTCACCAATTCCAACCATTGGATTTCCAAAAATGAATGGTCATGATGTGGAGTAAGTATTTTTCCACTTACTCTTCGAGTAAGTGGATCCCTCCCCATAATATATTCATCATGTAAAGTTTAATGACATGTTTATTAATTAACGTTTAGTTACATGTATATTAAACTAATTCATTTTTGCAATATAGGTTGGTTATGTATGTTTGACACTAATGTGAATAGGGTGTTTGTGGTCTATTTGGAATGATTTTTAAGTAAAAAGTCATTCGATTCAAGCATGTAATTAACATGTAGTTCGTTTCAGTTTGTTCTATTTATATTTGAATGTCCGACCCATTTGATCCAAATATGGCTTCGGTTTAGTTTAGATTAGTTTTTTTTTATAACAAAAATAAAATTGGACATACAATCAGATACCATAGTTTATGAATGAAAAAAAATAAGATATTACATACGACGCCAAGATATAACAATAAATTAAAATGAAAAGGCAAAAGAAAAACTTTATAGGAACGTTAACTCTCTAACTTAAAATCAACCACAAAAAGACATAATCATGTACTAACTTTCAAATAATTTATCATCATTAGAAATGAGTGATGGCTTTTTATACACTAACATATAAATCCCCTCAATTGCAACAAGTACAATACCAACAACAAGAATATCCTAATCACCGATTTGCCCAATGATTGCAACTAGTGTATTTGTTATGTAGAAACCCAAAAGTAGCATAGATATTTTTCATAGGGAAGTTTAACCCAAATTTTATCAGAAAACTGATATTGCACACATACAGAAAAGAAACATTTGATTCTTTTAATAATAAGATCAGAAACATCAAAGTAACCCAATCAAATGAAACAATTCCATGTAAAGTGCTATTTTTTTTTCCTAAGAGCCATTATCATGCAACACATATGTATTTTATGCAAATGAATGAGAAATATATGCAAATATTGTGTCTTTAAAAAAAATGACAAAATATTAAGTATAAAACAATGAAAACAAATACTAAAAACGTTTACAATTAAACAATCTCGATTTGATATGGATTTAAGAAGTTAAATAAAGAACTGGACCAGATCGGTCAATGTTTTAAAAAAAAATGCAATATGTTGCAAATACATTTTTTTTTTTTACGTTTCTGTTTATCTTAGATTGATTTTCGGTTTTATTTTTGAACTAATCTCTATTCGGACCTTAAATGAGCACTCCTTTGTGTCATTGAGATCATTTAGTGGATTAAGGTTATTAAATATTTTATGAAGGAAAATGATTTTTATAAATGTATGGGTCTTTTTATTGGATTTGTTATTTTTGTTTAGTGTATGATGAATTAAAAATGCATTAAGTTATAGAATAATTGATTAAATTATAGAATATGAATGGACTTTAGAGTAGAAATTGTTAAGTGTAGTCCAAGATGAAAGCCCAAAGCGGCGTTTGAATATGAAATGATATTGTTGGTTTCATTATTATTGATTGAATGATGGAGGAAAGAGGTGTTCAAGTTCGATGCCAGAGGATTGGTTGCGATGCTATCTTCTCCGACCACGATAATCCCGATTCTTCCTGTCTATATCATCCTTCCGTAATAACTTCCTTTCTTTTTCTCATTTTTCATTTCCTCTTCTTCTTCTTCTTCTTATTATTATGCCCTAATTTCTTATTGGATTCCTTTTCCCATTTTTCCTTTCCACTTGGGTGCATCTTCCCCTTTCTTCAGGGAGTAAGTCCATTCTTGCTTATTTATTATTTATTTCATTTCCTTTTCTATCAATATTTCATATTTTCCATTTCACTCACTGTCTTCCACTTTAATTTACAGCCTATATTTCACGATGGGATCAAAGAATGGAGTTGTTGCAAGAAAAGAAGTCATGATTTTAGCTTGTTTTTACAAATTCCAGGGTATCTCCTTTCCTTTTTTACAATATTCACATTATCAACTCTATGACCTTTCTACAATACAATATTCAAATCAAAATTATGGAATGTAGATGTAAGAGAGGGAAACATACATCAGAGAAGCAAGTAATTGCACCCGTTAAGAAGAATAATGTGCCTGCTCCAGCTGCACCATCAAATGATTCTTGTTCTAGGTGTCGCCAGGGTTTCTTCTGCTCAGATCATGGTATTTTTCTATCAACCCCTCTTCTTTATAACAATTCCTCTATCATGCTTCCTAATCTCAATATTCTTAGGTTCACAAGCCAAACCGGTAGAAAAACCTCTAAATGTTTCTGGAGATCCCACTTCTCAAAACAAAAATGATGTGCCTCCTAAACCTCCAAAGAAGATAGTTGATATAAATGAGCCTCAAATATGCAGAAATCAAGGATGCGGCCTAACTTTTAAGGAAAAGGATAATCATGACACTGCATGCAGCTACCATCCTGGCCCTGCACTCTTTCATGACCGGATGAAAGGGGTTTGTATTCAATATTACTTTTTTCTTATTCTTCTCAAAGATATTGCTCCGAGTGGTGGTATGGTTCTGAGAGCAACATATAATTTTCTTTTGTGACATTGTTTTGCAGTGGAAGTGCTGTGACATTCATGTAAAGGAATTTGATGAGTTCGTTACGATTCCTCCATGTGCAAAGGGATGGCATAATGCTGATCCAGAGTCCTGATCTATGGATACATCAAAGGATGAGTTGTTTTCTTGCAGTCACTGTTGCTGTAATTGAAAAGGAGAGTCATTAATTAAAACAAAATCACCCCCACCCCCCTCTCACTTAGTCAACCTCTATAGTTAACTTGGTTGAGTTCATAAGAATCCACTCCATGACAATGATTACTGTAATAGTCTAATCCTGGAAGATGTAGGAGTATGGTTTTGTTGTCATGTGTTCCTTGGATAACAGGGTATTTTTATGAATGACCAGTTTGGTTCTGTCTAATCCTTAAAGATCTCGGAATATGGTTTTTGTGCCTCTAGTTTTATTACCATATACAAGTATTACTTATAGAGTATATACAAGTATCTTTTTATTCATGTGTAGGTTTTTTCACTGGTTGATGGGAATGGTGGAAATCAAATGATATTTAGAAATAATAATGGAGAGACCGGAGGACTGCAGTAGTGAAAAACTATACTAGTCATTCTTCTTTTTGAAGAGGTTACACTTATTTTTTTCTCATAGGGTATGTGCTCTATGCATCCTATTGAAAAAAGAGGGGATCGTGTAATAAAGGTAAATGTGAAGAGAGGTTAGTGTACTTTTTCTTTTAAGTTTGAGTTAATTATAATTACCTTTGGGTATCCCAATTTTGAAAGTCTATCCTTGTTTCTACTCATCATAATCAGCTCTTGAAGTATTATTATCCTCACGACTTAGTTCCTGTTTGGTTGAAGACACCACATTTTCTGAACGCACATCCCTTTTTGGTGTATATAGTATACAAAGGAAAGAGTGATTGAAATAGAATGATTCCTGCTTGAAGACAAAGGTGTTTGAAGTTGGTCAGTTATACTTACAAAATGAATTATGATTCAGTTGAATGTTTTTACCACACTCATCTTAGCCATACCTTCAATTTATCAACCACATTCTTATAATGGATATGTTATTACATGCTTTGGGAGTATCATTCTATTTCAATCAAATTCTAACAAATCCAATTAAATTATATTTTGATTAAGGCTTTGTTGTTGTTATTGTATTCTTCATAACTAAGTAATATTTTAATAATGAAAAGTTAGATAAATGAGTTCCATTGAAAATTAGTTTATGGTTGGTCTTGCTTATACCGCTTGGACACATCATGGATGTGACCCAAAATGTTGTCAAGTATTCGTACTATAATTACAGGATATACAAATGAATCATAGCAAGCCTAAAATCTTCATCAGAAAACGATTAATAATAGGACTTCATCATGCCAAACTCAATAGTCATATAAAGTGCAATCAAGGTAAACTGACAAACCAAATCCTTAACACAAGCACACTATAATACAAAGGAGTAGCATGCACAATTGCACTGTCATTGCAATAGGCAACACTCACTATATGCCATTACTTACAAAGGGAAACCAATTTAAGTTTTTTCTGTACCAATTGCCTCCCTTAAGTTTATTATCACGCCAGAAGATGATGTTTTGTGGAATCTATATCATTGGAAGCAGGTATACATTAAAATACAACACTAAGCTGGGACAGCTTCTGGCACTTTGCCGTTGGTTGAGACTACTAAGCTATCATAGTAGTCAACCAGCACCTTCCATCCACCAAGGCACATAAATCCATCAGGAGGACTTTCTTTGTTCCTTGCAAGTGTGCGCATCTGTGAAATCAAGTAACCTTTCTTTAGATAAAATACGTCAAATATGATCATAGACACTGTTATCATAAACGATAAAATCTACACCATCTTGTTACGGCTATAGTGGGGGCTGAAGTTCTTTGTTTTTAAGTACTTATTAGAGTCACTGAGCGCATTCAAAGAACAGACATACCTTGGTGCCTGATATGAAGAGGAAGTCTTGAGGCCTTGAGGGGTCAAAGAAAGCCATTTTACCCTGAGCCTTGTCATATGCAGCAACCTGAAAATGAATGAAATTAATGGCCACATAAATAGAAGAAAATTAAGTGAACCACATTGTAGTAGAAAGAAGGGGGATTATTCAATTACCCTGAAAGGAAGAATGTTTAGACGCTCTAGTCCGGGTGCCATGCTCAGTACTTTCTTCCCATGGTCAGCATCATAAAGATCTCTTTTCTCAACTGGATGGCTCATGCCAGCAGGGTCCCGACCAACAATGTAGAAGTTGGCCCCCGCATTAATCCTAGCCTTTGCATGCCACTGTACCTCAGTCGGTCCAGCATAGTGCATGGGAGAAGGGAAGATAGACACCACAGTTGTCTCAGGATCAAGAACACCATCTTCAAGCACCTAAAGAAAGGTCAACATTGAATTGATTGATTTTTCAAGTTCATAAAATCAATTTAGAAGGGATTTTCTTAATGAAAAAAATGGAAGTTAGAAGGAGTAGGCATCACATAAAATGATAATGGGATATTCAAGAATGTAGGGAACCCACACAATCATTGAAAGAATACACTCAAACAGGAATAAATGAAAGAAGGGGCATAGCTTCAACAATTAGGCTCAGTAGTCATATCAGCCTGTGAACGTATTCAATTTAGTACAAGTACCTTCTCATGTTGTTTCATTCGCCAATCAAGTGGGACATCATCTGCTTTTGTGTAACCTCCAAGTGGATGAAGCAAGAGGACAGGATTCTTATAACCCATATCAAGAAGCCGCTTACGGGTATCAGTCATTAGCAAAGCATGGCCGTTGTGGACAGGATTCCGAAGCTGGAAGGCGAAAACGGCATCAGCATTGCGCTTTTTGAACTCATCACGAAGTTCTGCAGGGGATAGCCGAAAATGATCAAGGCCGTCATGATACTTGATTGGTTCTATAACCTCTAGGTCACCCCCAATAAGCCAATTTCCAGCTTTACTTATAGCTTCTTCAACATAGGGCAGGCCGGGAGCAGTGGTTCCCCAAGTACGGGCTATCCTTTCTTCTTTAGGGTGCTTATATATTTCAATACTGAAATACCAAAAGAACACTATAAGCCTTAGCAAAGGAACAAGTAAAATCAATTAGAATGAATATATTATAAATCAGGAGTCACGTATACCATCATATCATAAAACCAACAAGCTCACAAATAAAGGTGCTCGACAAAAAAACTAGAAACTGCATGTTAGCTCTCTTCGTTGATGCTAGCAAATACTAATTATTCTATTTCTACATCTTTAACATAAGAAGTCCTTCGAGATAGAAAGGTTGCAAGGGTAATGTGGTATAGAAATAGTTTTGATTAGACCAGGAGAAATCAACAGGACAATTGCGAAACGATTTGTTCTACAACAAAAGCTTATGATTTATCCCATAAGCCAAATGAAGGAAGATAGTTAGTCAAAATGAATTAAAACAATGAAATGAGAGCAGAAGAAAATGACGTATCAATTAGCAGAGCTAAACCATAGTAAATCTTGAGTCTTGAACAAAAGGGTGAGCCCAATAGAAATTTGACAGTTGGAAATAGAATAAAATTTTCAACGAAATGCATCAATAAAATACAAGGTCTACTTTTGTTTCATGGGAAATCAAAATGATGAACAAATGCTATTTATTTTGCAGAACAAAACAAATTATTCAGGGCATGATTATGTTATTCAGATACTCTCCTACTTTTTATACTCATGTTGAACTACAAAATAGAGGTCTATATCTTGGTCAAACCATCTTATCTAAAACTCTATGTTTTGTATGAAAGTTGACACTATCAATATTGGCCAAGAGTACCTTAATACATGTCAAATTTGGAGTCTAACAAAAGAAAAATGTCAAATTTGGAGATATTTGCAAAATACATTCCATTGCCATGTATTATATTGTAGGACCAGAGAAAGGCCATAAATCTACATAGGTAAGTCTTTAAAAAGTACTACATCCACTTGTCCATGTTCAACAGCATACTATTTATCAAGAGTATAGTATTTTCAAGCTTTTTATCTTAGAACTTCCAGTTAAAATCACGAGGATGAAAACTGAACCTAGTAAGCCTTAATTAGGCTATAGAAACGAGCTTTATGATTTAAAAAATAGCAATATGATCATCAAAGAAGAAGCAGGAGATATGACTAAGATTGACAACAATCTTCAAGAGCCTTCAAACATGTTCCTTTGTGTGGGTTAACATAAATAAGTGGTTGACATTGGAAGTGGAAAACTATCTCAAAATTTTCCTCACATTGTATGAGTAGTTGACTAACCAACCATAGAACTACAATAAAACCAACATATGAAAATATATGAACAAAAAAAAGGCAGAGGAAACAAGGGACTTACTTATTTAGGATAGCAATAGGATTTCCCAGAGAATCAAAAAGAGAAACTTTTTTAGAATCACCGATCCGATGCTTTTGCGAATCATCAATAGGCAGAACAATTGGGAGTGACATATTCACCACCGATCCATCGTTGAGTCTGATGGAGTTGAAATGAAGCGTTTGGAGGAACTCAGATTCTTTCATGAATCCGTTGAGTGGGCTCGCCCATCCTTCACTAAGGACATGAACCCACTCCAAATCAATCCGAGAAAGCTTGATCCTTGGAAGAGAAAAGGCTTCACCTTTCTTCAAATCTCTCTCTGAATCCTTCACTACTAGCTCCACCAGTTTCCCTCCATCGGGTTCGATCAATCCGCTTGAAACTCGGAGCCCCTGTTGAGTTCTGGCCTTGGCACCACCAAAGATGTTAACTTTGGAGGAAGGTGTGAAATGGGTGTCGAAGGTTTTGGAGAGATGGTGAGAGGGGAAGGACGTTTTGACGAAAAGAGTGGTAGCCATGGACGCCATTGAAGGTTGAGAATGGAACAAAAACAACAAGTGGCCAAGGCCTTTTGGTAGTGCTTCTTCTTTTATAAGTAAATTAAAAATACAAAGAAAGGGTTAGTGGAGGGGGTAAAAGGGTCATTCAATTATGCCAACAAATATTTAGCTCCAATTGAAACAAAACTGGTGAATGCTGATTCTGAACACAAACAGAGACAAGTGCCTGTGTTTGCACAGAATGTGATGAGTTTAATGTTTTGCATTATAAATAAAGGACTACTCTATTTGATAGTGACTGTTTCAGAAGGATGAACCTGGACACTACCCCCCTTCTATACTCCCTTTTCTTTACTCCATAAATTAATTTATTACTATTCTTTCTAATTTAACATATTTTATTTGGAAAATAAACCTTAAGAAAATAATGTTTTGAGAAAGAGAGACAGTAGAAACTTGTTCCATTTTTTAATGGTTTGATATGATAAAAAAGAATTAAGGAGGAAAAATAGTTTATTATAATCCTTAGTAACTACTCATTCTATTTTGTAAGTTTGAAGAATTAACCATGATTAAAATTTTGAACCATTATTCTCTCTCTTTTTCATCAAGAATGCATAAAAGTGTATTGAAAAGTGATACACTTAATACTGAGTAAGAAGTGTTTTACTTGAATTTCCAAAAAGTTCACCTAGCCAAACTATACCCTCCAAAGAGTGCATCTAATATTGAGAGAAGTGTTTTATCAAGAACCAAATACCAACTCTTCATTTAGCAAAAACAATTGTGAAGTTCATATTATGAATGTATCAAATCTTCATTGAGAAGCACTACTTTGTAGTACATTCAATATAATTGTATTTTTTTTTACTAAACCTTGAAAATGTATTTTTTTTATAAATAAAACAAAAAAAACCCAAAACTACAAAATAAACGGAACGAGAGAGTATTAGAAAAACCAATAACATTTGCTTTGAATTGAATTGAAGATGTAGGTAGGTGATGAATTATGATGATAAATAAGAATGTTTTGTATATTTTAGAGATTGATGCATGGTAATGTTATTTCATGAATCTTCCTGATTCGAAAAAGCACACAACATATCTTTTTTATTATTGATTTGTAGGATAAGGACGACACTCATACATACAACTTACCTCATTCCTTTGCTCACCCAAACTGCTAATTCCAGAAAAAGTATAACTTAATTAATAAGAAAAGAATTAAAAACACAAATTAATATTTTTATATTATTTAAAAGATGTTGATTGTCTAGAACATAGTGATTTTCGGACAAAAGATCATGTTCCCTTTCACTATTCCTCTTTCTTTTTTGATATTACTTTTCCTCCATCTTTAATTAATTACGATTAAATTATATTATTTTTTATGGTATACTACAGTTTTGATCCATCTGTGAGACAAAAAATACACATATCTTTATCTTTAATTTTTTAGTGGTTAAATAATTGAAATAGTTTGTGTTGCAGGATATATAGAGTACGTTGATATCATATATATTAGGATTAGGGAAGTCTCAGCGCCATTAACAAAGAAGCCAAAACAAAAGTAAGTAAATAATGGTAATTGAATATGTTGAGTAATGCTTATCTGACAACATAAGCATGCATATAGGTCATGGTCCCCAGAAAACAACAAGGGCAACCATGCATTTTGCATACACATCTTCATATTAGGTAGGTAGTGCCTCCTTCATGCATATTTAATTTGCAACCATAATATTTTAATGACACCAGCCCTATATTTAATGTGAAAGCAGTGTCAGTAAAACAAAAGTTAGTGCAGTGGGGAATCTTATTACAACTATTACAACACAAACTAATCTCATGTAGACAACGTCTGCTTCAATTTGTCCAAACATAGATGCATAGATCATATATATATGATTATGGATGAGGATCACCTATCTCGAACGATATCACATTCCTTATCCTGGATCAATGACATATTATCATATGAATAAAAGAATTTTTTTTAAAATAAAACATAAGAATCTTATTCGCTCGAGACATGAATTATAACACCGTTTGGGACGAGTGATGTCTATCCGATGATTATAGTATACAATAGTTCCTTTCAGTTTGCTTTTTTGAATTAATCAGTGTACTTAGTGCATTGATTACTTTTCCCACTAAAACAAAATGCATTAGCAAAAAGTGCCAGAGTTATTCAAGGTGTTACAACTTACAAGATCCATAATTATCTACTCACTCTTCACCTATACATTTTCTACACAGATAAAAAATGCACTAACAGAAAGTAGCGAATTTAAATACAGAGAAAAATAGAAAAAAAAATGTAACATAAAATAGGGCATTTGACATAGAGGTGTAAATGCATACTTCACATCTTATTTATCAATTTTATAAAAATTTAGTGGTTAAAATTTACTAACTAATTCATATCACATAAACCATTAGATTTTCATAATATTTATAACTAAAATGTGAAATAAACTTTTTAACCTATACCTTGTAAGTGAATCTCCTCTCATTTAATATAACTCTTTTATCGATTAAAAAAGACTATTTTCTCAATGCCCTCTCATATTGATTGACATAATTCGTTGATATCTTAAAAAATATACAACTAATTACTCCTGGAAGATTAAACTCGTGTATTTCATTATTTTGATTCATAACATATGTTGATTGTGCAAAACGACCTCTCTATTATTATTGCTTTTGTTTAATTCTAACCTCTTATCATTAAAATAAAATTTGAGTAAATTATAATAAAATATCCTTAGTGGAATTAAATTATGTAACTCATCCTTTCTATATATAGTAACTACCATAATTATATACTTATTACAGTAACTACCGAGAAAGAAGTGTAATAAAAAAGAATGATAAATGTAATTAAGTTAAACAAAATATGATATATTGGGAGACAAATCCAAATAGTATAAGAGTCAATATATTTTCATTATTTTTGGTTTATTATAATATAATATAAGAGTGATTTAAACATCTCATTACAATAAATGATGTTGTTTGTAGTGAACCAAAAAATAATCAATAGACATAAATTCTTATACTATTTAGATTTGTCTCCACAACATACCATATTTTGTTTAACTTAATTATATTTGTTACTATTTTTTGCTTACATTTACCCCTATGTAGGGGTGGTCAATGTAATTATATACATAAATTATGGGTGAAAGAAAGAGATTATTTATGTAATTTTGGAAGGATGTGTCTTAAAATTAAAATTGTAGCATATCTTATTTGAAGACATTTGTTTATAAGGAAGGCTCATCCGTAATTAAATAAATTTTTTTCTTCAAGTTTGTTAATTGCAAGTTGCAACAAGTTTTCATTGCAACAAGTTTCATTCAATGTTCATGACAGGTTAAAGCAATACATAATTGTATATATAATTATTTAAACTTTAAAACTAACAAGTAATAGAAAAAAAAAGTATGAATCTTCTTCACTAATGTCATTAATGGAGAGAGAAAACCTTAACAAATAAAAAAATCTAATATTATGTCATTAAATATATAAGTAAACTGAAGTAGTTATCTTTCGATTAATGAAGATGATGTTATTCACATGAAAAATAGCTTACTCTAAATCCTAGAGACAACACCATTACTCAATAATTCATTTGATCCAATAGGAGATGGTTTCAATTCTTAAAATAAATGAATCATGATCACCCAATGAAATTGCGACACATAATAAAAAATAATAATATTTTAATGTTTCTTTTTTGGGGAGGGATTCATTTACATCAAGAGTAAGTGGAAAAAGACTTACTTCACATCTTAATCACCCAATCTTGTAAAATTCAATGATTTGAATTGATAAGTACATCTAAACCATTGGATTTTCCAAGATTGGATGGTTAAGATATTGAGTAAGTCTTTTTTCACTTACTCTTTGAGTAAGTAGATCCCATCATCTTCTTTTTTATTATTCAATTTTTGTAATGAATGTCACTTTTATTAGAGAGGAACATAATATGGTATGGATTCAAAATAAATAGCTTGCTTCCTCACTTTGTTGCCTCTTGTTTTAAAAGAAAAAGATTTTTAAGATCAAAACTTGTGAGAAGCAACTGAAAAGTCATTTTATGAAATATGTATAAGAGAAGGGGGAACCCAATTTGCAGTCATCAAATAATGGTGTGAGATGTAGAGTTTGTGAACAGAACATGCATGCATAAGGTTGTGTATTAATTGAACATCCTAAATGTATAATGAAAAGGACAAGGTTCCTTAAAATTCATGAATGTAATTCATTGTATTTGAAGTGAGAAGGTTTGAAAATGTTTGCAGTGAAAGTAAAGGAAGAAAAAAGAAGAATGCATGTTGGGTTTAGGAACATACATATATTCATACACATGCACAAGGGATTCAGCTTTAATTTCAATAAGCACCACCTCGTTGGTCCCAACAAAATTATAAAGTGTAACCTAACTCAATGAAACCAAACTGCTAATTCCTACAAATTATTCTAAATGAAATGAATGAATCTGCTTCTAAAGTGAAAACGGGAACATATACATATTCTTGGGTCTTGGCATCAGTGTAAATATTCAGAGTATTATATTCTAGAGCAGCAACATAGAGTGTGTGCTAAGTTCATACTTGTTCGAGCTAAAATTTAGAGGATATATTTTTAACTTATCACTCGACAAAATTTAGATGAAAGTGTTAGTCAGCATTGTATAATGATGAACTATGAACAGGGACGGTGTAAGTGAAGGACAGTTTTACCGGGTTCTTCTACTTTATGTGTTATGAGAAGCAATATCTGTATAGGCATGTGCTTCCTCAGAACCAAACTATCAGCCTCCACTAACTTTCACCGTCGTACAAAAAAGACACCATACAACCTCAGGTAAGAGTGGGAATATATTACCTGGCAAGTTGAACATTCCTGAAATGCTTATGTACACATGCATTTCTGATTCATTCTTCATTTTCAAAAATGATTGTCTAATAAGATTGGTTTTTCTTGTTTAAAATTGTGTTTTAGGGAATGTTGTTAAGGTTCCATGTAAAAACCACCAATTGACACTGAAAGAGGTAGTCCAACCAATATTTAAACTATTCCCGAGATTGAGGTAGACGATGTGAGACTTACTTCCCAACAAATGTTGTTGATACTAAAATCTGGCATCCAACAGTATTTGATTTTTATCTTTGAAGTCATGCTAGCATCCAGGTAGAGTACAACTTTTTCTCCAAACTCATGATATTTAGTAGTAGTTATTTCACAACTCTGTCTTAAGATATGGACTTCCTTAATTTTAAAATGTGAATATTAAATGAAGATTCTAATATCTTGGAGAGCACACGTTATATATAAATTTTAAACTAAGGTAATTGTGGTTCCATTATGATGAAGGTTACAAGTCGGGAAGCTCATTATCATGTTCTACATATGGAAGGTGTACACGCTCTGTATCTGTTGGTGAGCCTGTTTCTGTTATGAATTGTTTTTCAGTTTTTGATCCCAGTTAATGACTCTTTAAACCTGCTCTCTACTTCTTTACCTTAAAACTTGTTAAAGAAGCTAGAATGTTTTTACAACATGAGTGAATGGTCCATTCTCTCAATGCAGGAATGTTATAGCCTACTTCTTTATTGGTACAAGTTTCAACTAGTTTAGCACAAATTATAACATAATTGGCTGGATTTTCTTGTGCAGTTCCCCCAACATACTATGCACATTTAGCAGCCTTCCGTGCTCGTTTCAACATGGAATCAGATACACAAGAGAATGGCTCTACAGGTGCAGTTAATATTGGCCATGTTTACATATCAACTCGACCAGCAGGAAATAGTAGTGTGAAGCCATTGCCAGCGAGAGAGTCATGTTTTATTGTTAGATTGCAATGTGATGTGGCTTAGCAATGCAATGGCAACAATTGTTGGGAAGTAAGTCTCATATCATCCACCTCATTATTTCTGTAATGATTTAAATACTTGTTGGACTACTGATCTTCTCATTATTACCAAATGATTTTCAAATGTAATGTTCACCTCACATTACCTTGCAAATGTATACTGGTAAGGTCTCTCCTGGTAGATCCATGAAGATAGTTCTAGAGGCTTAGTTTCGGATTCCTAGAAGTGTTGTCAAATCTGACATTGTAAAGAAATATTCTATTTTATGTGCCAACCTTGGTTGTAGAGAATTTTGTCTGTGGGCCTTTTATACATGTTTAGTAAACTGAGTTAAGTTAGTTTAACATTTCATTGGCAGGAATCTTTATATAACTAAACCATCAAATGTATAAGCAGAATAGAGAGAGAGAGAAATGTCCCTGCAGATCATTTTATGCTTGTGTGGTAGATTGTTGTTGTAGATGATTGTCGGGTATTCCAAAATGTGAGCTAAAAAGTACTACAATGTGTTGAAGTGGATGAGTTAAAAAACATATAAGGAAATGTAGACCTAATTCTTTAAGGTTTTCGTTCAAGATGTGGTGTGTCAAACCCATTTATATGTTTCCTTCATTTAGCACATAGTTCAACGACTGAACCTAGTATTGAAAGCGAAATGCTTGATAGATCTATGTGGTATTCGAAGTGAGTGAAGAAATCTCATATATTATAAGAGAATGAGTTAAAGAACATGTGGATGCCTTTAGGTTTTGGGTTAAGATGTGATATAAGTTCTATGATGTTTCTTTCACTTAATGAAGATCTTTCAATACAGGGAGAAGTTGGAAAAACCAAGCATGTTAATAATTTGTATTCTGATTTAATATAAGCTACAAACTAAAAGCTATAAGCTAACAGACCCTTATGCAGCAATGGTAAGTTGTTGAGCAGTGTTATAAGCACCAACACCATATATATTTGTGATGAAGAAATGATTCAGTACGGGTAACAAGCCTATCCTGCATATATGATACATTTCACATGTTAAACGAAAGATCAAGTTTTGTACACTGCCTAGCATAATGATTTTTGTCATAATGATTTTTGTCATAATGATTTTTGTCTAATGGAAAATGGAAATAACCCAAATCCAGTCCAATAATGATTTTTGTCATCCAACTTGCATCAACATATATTTAGAAATCAACATCTATTTTTTATAAGTAAATCAACATCTAAATTTACTTTAGCTTATCAATATAATACATGCTTAGCTATCTAATATATAATTAATCAGAAGTGCAAATGACTACTCATTACTAATGGCCCCCTATTTTTTTACCAATACTAATTTTACCTCCATAATTTTTATGAAAAATCACTCCCACTTAATAGCCTCACGTTTGATTTATTTATTTTTATTTCAAATTGCTTGTTTTATTAATATAACACCTCTTCTCACATATTATTCTATATTTTGGTGATTATAGTAATGATTATATTATATTATTATAGTTGATGCATAATTAAAATAAATATATCATTTGAGATGTACAAAATGTTATAGGTTCAAGGTTCATTATGAAGATGATCAAAAAATATTTTGAACTCAAATAGTAACAATAATAAAAAAAGAAAATATACTCTAATTAACGAATTCAATTCAAACTGAAGGATATTGGGAATTGAAATTTTAATTTGTTCTATGCATGTAATTTTGTTCCAGCCAAAGAATTAATGAGTTCATTGCAAATTGATGGAATTAATAAAATTCCATTGCGGCATCATAACATAATTTACACTTCTGCAGTTACACGTACACCATGCTAAAGTTCATTATTGGTTTTTATTTCACACTGAATATACATGTAGCTTGTTTTTGTATAAAATGCATTATTCCAGTACAGTGAGATCGAGATATATTTGTCCCCAAAAATACATAGGGGAACAATTGACATATACATGTAACTAGTTGGGAGAATCAAAACCAATGACCTATATATTATATGTCCTTTAGGTACTCATGTAGCAGAATTGAAAGTGTGTGAAATCTCAGCAGAAGAAATAAAAGAAAAGGCTTTAAATCCGAAGAAGAAAAAGAAACAGATATATACAGCACCAAAAACCAGATGATATCATATGATGTAGACATTGTGGGTTAGAAATCTGCAAAGATCTTGGGGATGGTGACATCAATGGATTGTCCAAGGAAGATGTATCAATTTTAATCTCTATAAGTATAAATATTACACTTTAATTTGTTATTACTTGAAAATCATTATTTGTAGAGAAGTTGGAAGAAATGTTGGTAACTTGTTATCTAAGGAAGTAGGTAGTAAAAGTCGAAGATGAAACTTCCAAAATGAAATTAAAACCTAATCCAGAAGGTTGTGCTGAGATCATATATAGGAAGATGAGGAAAGTACATTGAGAATCCAGCAAATGAAATATCTTACTCAGATCAAGCAAAACATACACACACACAGGAACGGACTAATAGTAAATTGTAGTTTTTTATTATTAAATAAGAGTTTAGAGTATCTTGAAAGCAAAACACTAAATACTTAATTTCACTTCCATCAAGGAAATAAAAGGATAATAGTAAAGAAACCCTAATTGATAAATTTAACACAAAAGAATTGTATGTGAGAATTCCAATGCTAAGGAAGGAGGCTCAGTCACCGAAGCACAAACTGGATCTTGAAAGCATGAATGCATTGCACCGAGCCGCACAAAAACAATTCGTGTCTTTCAAAACCCTAACAACCTTTCGATTAAGTTTTCATACCTAAAAAAGCTAGATTTCAATTTACACTGCAACAACGGAAGAAAAAAGTAATCATAAATATATCTTATGTTAATAACTAAATATCATCGTTTGACCCAAAAAATATATATTAAGGGAAAAATAAAAATGATGGTGCTTATGCGAAAACGGGAAAAAAAGGCCTCCAAAACCAGAAAAGAAAAAAACAAGATAAGAAGTAAATTAATTCCAAAGAGGCAAAGAGAACTCCCATAGGGAACGTAATTAATTTAACACAGACATTAGAGAAACAGAAATAGGAAATGGTAGGATTCATGGAACCAACAACAAGGTGAAACTGCCACATGATCTGATCTATCCCCTACAGATGAGGGAAGTTAAGATCATGCTGGCAGCTTCAACTAGTAGTGGTGCATGCTTGATATTGGAAATTAAGGATAATCAAGAACAAGTGGGTTTTGAACTTATGAGACTGGGAATTCATGAGTAATAAGAAGTTGCTGCTTCAACTAGCAGTAGGGCTAGTTGCTGCTGCTGCTGCTTTTTCTAGGGTTTGGAGAAGAGGGTAAGAAGAGTCACTATTATATAGCAGAGTTGAGGGGGGAAGACCGAAAGGTTAAGATAAGAGAACTCTATGTAAAAATTGGAGATTTATTTATTTAATTTTCTCATTATGTTTGAACTTTTAATGTATGTTATCTATAAGTGATGGAATATTAGGGGAGTGAAAAGGCATCGGAAAAATATATTAAAATGAAAGCAAATTAAAAGAGGTAAATAGTGGTCCCCTGGTTATGCAAATTGAATATTGTCACGCCAATACAACTACCATGCAGTTCACAAGACACAGGATAGAGACTGTGTTTTCTATGTAATGTATATTACAAAGTCTATTACTTACTTTTGAGTTGGTTTTAAAAACACTCTCTCTCTCTGTTTGTGATAAGGAAAGAAAGGTAGTGATGAATATGAGCCAAAGGAAAAGCTAAGGGGACCATTTGCATGGCTCCATAGGCACTACATTACTTTTACTTTCACACATTACATATGCATCTTGCAAATTAATGTAGTGTCTCTTTTTTCTTTCTTGCAAATTTTCCATTTAGTGAATACCTGTTTCTGTTGTAACTTGTACAATTACATCCATCCACTTATTGGAAAATTTTGATGCTGCTGATTAGGAAAATGACTTATTAGTTAAAAAAATTAATGTTATCTGGAGTCATTTTTTCTTCTCACAGTTACGTTATATAGCTAGTGACATGTTAGATCTAAAGTATGTATGTCATGATCTAGTTTATAGCTTGTGTATTTTTATTTGTACTATTTTATGTAGCGGACAAGGGTTGAAGAAGGATAGATCGAGGAACTTATTAAAGAGTCATTTTCATTATGGTATTGTATAGGACAGTGCATGCATCATAATACACAACTCTGGATATTTAAATATCAAGTTTTGAACTATTTGATACTATATATAATAACTTTTATCATTTTATATACATATTATAAATGTACATATAAACAAAATAAAAGATATCATTCCTTCTACCTATTTTTATGTTCAGGTCGAAATTAAAGTTATTCATGAAAGCAGATTATATTCTACTTTATTTAATTTTTACACTTCGAAATAATAAATTTTAATTTATGAGTTTTTCTAATATGTGTCATGGAACACAGGCTAAGTAAACTTATATGAGCAAATAAATTTGTTTAACACCTTAGAGTTAGATATTTTTTGTTTTCCAATAAGATTTTACTTGTGTATCCTTAACATCTATACAAAGGTGATAGTATTGATACTCTAAATCCTCTATCCACACTCCCTATAAACCATCATCTTAAAAAAATATAGGTATTACTTTATGATATTAGACATTATGAAATTTTAATAATCTCGTCATGCATATGAAACCATGCACCTATATCACTATTTATTAAGGGGGAAGAATTACTCAATTGAATTTCAAATTTATCAACTAAAAAATTAGTTAGTGATTTATTTTATTTTATTAGTGATAAAAATATTTATAATAAATTAAAGTGTAATTATATGTATTTTTAACTATTTGTTTATATTAGTTATGGCATATCGATCTACTAAAATATTTGCATATTATATATTTAAAACTTCTACAAACATAACAGATAGAAGAGGGATTGCATTTCCTAAGAATACTGTAGAGTATGTCAGGCACTATTTGAAGCTATACTAGTCCTTTTAATATTTGGGGAGCATAAGAAGAATCTTGTGAGGTTGTGATTTAGAGTGGTCCAAACTTGCTCATTCTATTGTATTGTATATGGTACTTACATAAATTAAACAATTTTTAACTATTTATGGTTCTATCTTTCCAAACGTGGGTGTGATTCTCCTATGCACCTGTCTCTCTCACTTTCTCTCTATACATCATACATCATATTATTCCTTACCTGCAATTGCATCTATCAATATTATCTCATAAAATCACTGTATTCCCGTAATTTCAACCCAAAAAAATAATATCACATACGGTACAATATAACAAACGATATACAGGGGAAAGCATCCTTACATCTACCATATTCATCAAATTTAAAAGCAATAATCAGGATCAAACGATCCTATAATACTTACAACACATTATGTTCATAAAGAAAGGATTGTTTTCTAGAATTCTTCAACTACAAAAAAACAAACAATCCCACATTTCTTGCTTCGTAGTAACATGTTTGAGCAGACAATATGCTATACTAACAACATACAGTTTAATGATATTAATAAATTAATGATACCCACTTACAAAATGGTTGAAGAGATTACAAATACAGATTACATTAGAGCCGGAAGGATTCAAATTTTAACCCCTTGAAAATGCACAGGAGATAACTCACTGAAGACACTAAACCTGGTGGTAACATTAATTATTCATGAGCAAGTCCTAACACTACAAATAAAAACTGAAAAGAATGGATACATTTTATTTTCCAATAATATAACACGAGGAGGTTATTATAAAATTTGGCCCAGACAGGACCACCCCAATAAGCCTCCACCTAAATCTTCTTAACATCTTGTTCTTGAAGGGGGGCTGTGTTTAAGCAGCATTTCATGGATTTCTTGAGCTGTAGGACGTTCTGTTGGATCTTCTTCGACACACTTACCAAACAAATTAACAAGGAACTTCAGCATGTCTACCTCAGCATCTGTTTCTTCCACTTTACCAGATTGAATCAAAGTAGGTTCATTAACTGAACACAATGCTTCCAGCTCAGCAGTTAATTTTGGTCGTTTACCAATCTGTATTCATCATAGTATAAAAATTAATTAAAGCACATGTATTAGGGTTGTGCATGAACCAGCTAGCTCAAGCACTTGCAAGTATAGAGTATGAAGTGTGCTTATCTAATTTGCAAGAGCAAAAGATGGTTCCGTACCTGCAGACTGTCATGGACATCTGAATCAGAGACTCCAGAATATGGAATTTGTAGAGTGAGCATCTCCAAAAGTAAACATCCAAATGACCAAATATCAGCTTCCTGTCACAAGATAAAGAAATGTTACAACACAAGACAACACTATATAGTACTATCAACTATGTCTAGTCACAGCAGCTTGACCATTTTTACTATATATTATTGATTAAAAAAGGAATGAACCACATTACTCATCTTCTAGATATGATAATGCAAATAAGCATCATATGATTTGCACCTCTAACAAAAAAAGGGAGGGAGGTGGACTGGACTGGACTACTTCGCTTGGCAAAATAAAAAGAAAACAAGAGCCCGGAAAAAAACAGATCATAGAAATCTGCAGAACAAACTGTAAACATTGTAGTAGGCAGCAGGATAAAACAACTGCATTATCATTTGATGCATTAGCTCTCTATACACTGTAAATTAAACAATTAGAGCACAAGAACAAAAGTAAAGTCAAATATTGTAGCATCTTTTTTACATACTCTAAATGACACAAAAAAGCAATTGGATCACACATTTTATCTATAAAATCTAAAGGAGAGGCTGACCCTGCCCCATGCAACGATCTGAAACATACATACATCATAATATCTTAAAACTAAATAGCAGATAACTTCTCACAGTGTGAAATATCAAAGTCAAATTATAATTTATGGGCTATACATAGCAAGACTTCTGTTAAAAATACTGCACGTCTGGTGTCAAAATGCAATTGTTTATAGAACACATCTACTCTCTCGTGAAAAAATTGTTTCTTGATTGTAAAGTCAAATTATTTTAGAGAGCAACCAAAAGAATATAACCAGCCATGTAAATACTGTATAATAAACTACCAAGATAGCCCTATCTACAAAAATCTTATTAACAGCCTAAGCCAGCCAAAAAAACAAATCAAACTTTAAACTCAGGGGAACCTAAGACCTAGATCACTCCCTGTTAGCATAGATAATAGAAAGGAAAACAGGCACATAGTGGCGTCCTTAAATAAGTGGGGTACATGAAGAAGAGCAGAAATAGAGACCATTCAAAGAAATAAAGTATTCAAGATAAGTTAGTAAATTGTAGAACATAACAAATCATTATTATAAAAATATCTTTTGCAACATAAAAAGAATTGTCTCAAATCATTTTTATTAATAGTACTATCATACATTTATACAAACACAATTTACTTTTTCAAATCATCAAGGAACTTTCAAATCGAAGGACCAAGATCTTGCATTGAACTGGAAACTAGAAATTTGGTAGTTGCATAAAATTCCTAATATTATTATGCATATATTTCTAACCCAAAATAAGACTGAATATCATGTAAAGTGATTATGGCTAATCATTAGGTAGAAAATCTTACCAATCCATAAGTGTTTTTTTCATGCATCGTCCGCATAACCTCTGGAGCCATCCACCGAGGTGTTCCAACACATACACACGGAGGAGGTGTTCCCACATGAGCAATGCAGCATGCATGCAAAGGTGATCTTAGTGGCACCGCACTATCGAAATCACAGAGCTTAACAGTGGGAATTCCATCCTCTCTCTTATCCAAATCAAAAAGAATGTTTTCACTTTTTATGTCACGGTGTATTATGTGCTTTGAATGCAGTTCCAACAAAGCGCATGCGACATCTTTGGCAATACAAAAAGCCAAGTCCAAAGGGACATGCTTTTCACCAGCTTCTGATAGCATATTTAGATAGTTCTGAGAGAATATGAAGTACAAACTTAATAAAACATTCAAAATATGTTAATAATAATAAAAAATGAAATAGAAAATCTTACTTTTAAGGACCCCCCTTCCACATACTCCATAAAAATTGAAGATCTTAATACATGATGCTCAGGATTACCATCAGATGAGAGAGTCCATTGGCATGATATTTGGTGTCCATACATTTCCACTATGCAGGGATGTTTTAAAGCACCTAGAATTCTAACTTCTCCCAAACAATTATATTCGAAGTTTTTAATTTTTTCAGATGAACTCGCCTGCACTTCCAAAGTGCGCACCTGTATCATTGCATCACAAAACATAGGTATTAAATGCACATATTACATGATATCCAACAAATTAGATAGCAAGAAAGAGAGGAAAGGATGTCAGAACCATTATAAATTAAATACCTTTGCTGCAGCCTCAATTGATCCAAGTTTGCACCGAACTAAAGTAGTAGAAGTTTTTTTCTCAAGCTCATTACAAGAAGAGAGAGATGGAAAGGATTGATCAGGTCCAGGAGTTCCTCTACATGAAAGCGAGATTTCTGTTCGACTAAGAGGTATGTACCTGGAAAACCAAGTCATCAGATACAGAAGAATACCAACTTATTTCACACAATTATTTAAAATAATTCTGGAATGTCAAGTGATTAATGATTATTTAAAGCATACTGAACTTATAACATGATTTGGGCTAATACCAAAAGCTACTTTTCAATAAGAAAATCAAGAATTACTAAACTTCGACTACATATAGAATTGATCTTAGAAAAGGAGTTTCACAACCATTTGTAACTTGGAGGATGTACATACCTGCAAAAGTATTCAGGATCTTTCTCTTCTCTTATATCATGAGGCCGACATGCATCAACTAGCATTCGAACCCATATACCATCTCTCTTAATCACAATGATGTTCCAGGCATGTGGCGAAAAATCCAGGTAACCCCTAACAAGCTCACAAGGTACTGGCGGCTCCATGTGATCACATAAATACTACAAGGCAAAATAACTTGCATAAGATTGTCACAATTAGGGGCAAAAACTGAAAAGTTACAGCACAAAACTTGTATAAAAAACATTAGAATGAATTTAGCAACAATGAATACCTTCAAAAGCAAAGCTCTATGTCTACATACACCAAACTGCACAGACCCAATTGGAACTACGATTGAACTTCGCCTTTTCTTTATAGAATGAAGAGATTTTTCAGAAATCATGGGAAGAGTGATATCTTCCGTGGTGTTTACAACTGGTTTGTCAGAAGCACTTATATCAGTGCTGCTCCCAGCTGAGCATGTGCAGACAAAAGGCTTATTATAGTTTGAACCAGAAACAGCTTTCCTTGTCCTTTGGACAATAGCACCTCTATCACTGCCACCAAAATGATCTGATACAAAAAGTGCAAGCAGTGATGCTGCCTGCAAGTTATAAACTGCAGCCTGGTTCTTCAAATTATATACCAATGCCCGAGCAGAGAGTAATACAGCATCCAACTCTTCATCTTTTTTTCTGAAATAGAACAGAGAATAAAATCACATAAACCCCAATAAAATATACTTCCAGCATGATGATGATAACAACATACCTGTCCAACAGAATAACTTCGCGAGAATCAAAACACTGTTTACGCTCATAATTCTCAAGTGGCATAAAGGGCCGATCACGTCCTGCATCATAAAAGCCGTCTGATAGATGGTCCTCAATGCCACAAAATGAGATCTTACTGTACTGGCTAGACAATAATGAGCTATTGTCAATCGGTTTTCTAGATTTGCACGGTTTGGGATTATCAATATCTCGATCTGAATGCCTCTTTGATTTAGAAATACACTTCTGAATTTCTGAACAGGATGCTTCATCCAGTTCAGTGGGCATATTCTCTAAGGAGCATAACGATGTATCATTTTCATTTTTACTTTCAGCGGTGCAGCAACTTTCTGCACAAAACTGCTTTTCAATAATTACTTCATCATCATTGACAGCATCAATTAAATTGTTGTTCACCGGTTCTTCAGAAAATATTATTTTTTTATTTTCATCCAGGTTTGCTTTGTCTGATACAGTTTCTCTACAACTTTCAGAAGCAAGACTGTCTACATTTTCTGGTTCAGAGATTCTGTGAATCTTTTTGCTCAACAACTGATCATGATCTACACCTTTCCACTTCCTGCTGTTGTTCAAGCATGCTTGACGAGCTTTCTGCTGTAAGTAATACTGGCGTTTCCACCGCTTACCTGACTTCCGGGCTGCAAAACATCTACTGCTAGATGAGGAGCTAGTCAATAAACAAGATGATGTGCTATGAGGGCCTGGAAAATAATTCAATGATAGTGTTAATGCTCCAAATATATTAGCTTAAAATGTGCACAGAGCAAAAGGGAAGAGCATACACAAAATGAAAGAGAACAGCCAAAAATGGAAAGGCGTTTTTAGGCCTCACCATGAATATCATTTTCCTGTGAACTATTTTCATAGACATCCATTTCAACATAACAGCTAGAATCATCATTGCATCCACCTCCATCATTTCCTTCCATGTTACAGCATATCCATGAAGGTATTTGAAAGACGCTTAGCAGCTTATTGTACTTGAACAATAAAAATACAACCATGTTAAATCAATATAATCGTATGAAAATGCAGGGATAATTTTTCAAATTCCAAATCATTAAATCGCAGTTACAACTTACAAAATCATAGAAGTAATGTAAAAATATAAATAGATGGGCAGTGACGCATGCACCCGGAATAACCATAGTTTGTTTTGCGTGCAAACTACAGCTACTAAGTCAATACCTCGGATGAACAGAGACCTTCAATGGTGTGTCCCTCCATGTCAATAACTGACAGATCCCATCAAATTAAATGCATAATAAATACAAAGTTCGAGCAAAGGAAACAGGGCCAAGGTTGCAAACAGACACTATCAGCCATAATGTATTGTCAGTTTCAGTTTTCAGACATAGTTTGTTTTACATGCAAACTACATCTACTATGTCAATACCTCGGATACACGGAGGCACCTTCAATGGTGTGTCCCTCCATGTCAATCACTGACAGATGCCATCAAATTAAATGCATAATAAATACAGAGTTCGAACAAATGAAACAGGACCAATGTTGCAAACATACACTATCAGCCATAATGTATTGTTAGTTTCAGTTTTCAGACATAGTTTGTTTTACATGCAAACTACAGCTACTATGCCAATACCTCGGATGCACAGAGGCACCTCCAATGGTGTGTCCCTCCATGTCAAACACTGTCAGATGCCATCAAAGTAATGCATAATAAATACAAATTTGAGCAAAGGAAACATAACCAATGTTGCAAACAGACACCACCAGCCATAATGTATTGTTAGTTTCAGAGATAGCAGTCAAATAACAGTCCTGGATACCAGTGCACAGCAGCTCACCCCAAAACACTATAGCAGTATAGCGGGTAGCAAGATAGCTGCTATTTTGAAACAATTAAATAATAAATATAACAATATTTTGAAATTGTAAATACATAGATATATAATATGTTTGCAATATATACACTCTATTGTTTAAACAAATAACTATATAAGAGTAATGAATAAGGGTTTAAAACATTTTTTTTAAAAGGGTGAAAATAAATGTAATAACCATAAGCCAATAATTTTAAAAAATAAATGCTACAAGCAAAGAAGATAAACCTAATAAATGGCATGACTCATAACCAACTGATAAAAGTCTTGTAGGCTGAGGTGTAAACTATTTCCGTAAAACTAACCATCAGAGTCACTTAAAAGTGGAAGTTGGAAAGACAGAATTTGTCAAATAACAACAACCAAGCCTTAAATTCACATAGGAAGGCAAAAATAGGGTGGCACAAGGAGGGTGGGGCTGCTGACAAGGCTGGGACGTGGCCAGAAAATGGGTTGGTGATCCAGAAATGGAATAGAATGACATGATGCCTTCTCTGTTTGACACAGTGGACGCAACAGCCATGAAATGGGCCGTGATAGGCCGCTATGGCACAATTCAATACAGGGATTACAAATAGACCAGAGAAATGATATAAAAATTCAAAATAGTTCAAAATTGCAAGCATACTAAGATGTGATTTAAAACAACTATCAAAGATGCAGAAAATTTTCAAGCAAATCATTGAGAGAGTAAGAATATATAATATATTACTTCCATCGAAAGGTGAGAACAAACAATCAAGAAACAAAAAAGATTCAGCTGTAGAAAAAAATGAATACGCAAAATACATTCAGCATATCAAAAGGTGAAAGGACTAAGGCAAAGTCGGAAGCTTCAAAAGCACCACCTCAGAAGAACATACATATTGAAAAGAACAATATCATTGCATAATTACCCAGATTTAACAAATCATAGCTAAGTACCTGAAGATTTAAATTCCGCAGTCTATGCATTGAGCAAAGTTCAATGGATCCCAACGAAGTCAACCTATTACTTGACAGGTCCAAACTCTCCAACATGGATAAAGATGCCATTGCTGATGGTAGTTCCACCAATTTATTGTTGGCAACTTTCATGGATATCAACCCACTCAAGAAAGTCACCTCTTCGGGCAATCTCTTAATCTTATTGAATGAAAGATCCAGATATTCCAGATTCTTTAAGCATCCAATTTCGGGAGGAAGAAATCTAATTTTTTTTAAAGATAAAATGCGAAATTAGAAACAAAACCAAGGACACAGTACAAAAGCATTGAACAAGCTAATATGTTCTGCGCAGAGAGCATTTGGAGGGGGGGGGGGGGGGGGGGGGGGGGTTTGGATCTAGAAATAATCAAAGCCAAGCATACTTCTAATGCTCCACCAAGATACAGCATCTATGTGTGTTTGAATTAAAATCAAAGCTGAAATCTGACTGCACTAGTTTATTCTGTGTTCAAAACAGCTTATAAATTATAACCAAAAGTTAACTCAGGGGCTTTTGGAGGGGGGGGGGGGGGGGGGGGGGGGGGACATTCCCTTTATCTAAAAATAATCAAAGCCAAACATGCTCCTAATGCTCCACCAAAATACATTATTTGCAACAAGATATACAATTTAAATTATGTGACTTGACACTATCAACAACCTAACTGGATTTTTATACAAATGGGACATTGCAAAGAGCTTGTAGATATCTTAATTGGGCTTATGAGAACAATTTCTATTCACAAGTTTATGACGTTACTATAAGTACTTTTTAGCTTATTTCAATAAGTTACGGATGAGGTTATGAAAATAAGCTTATTTTTAGATTGTTTAAGATAAATGTTAGAGTAAAAACACTTCATTAAGGCGTTGAAGGAAACATGATTGTGGTCATATTCTAAGATGACGAAGCAGAGTTAGTAGGCAATAGGGTATATGAAAAGAAAAGGAAGAGTAACCTTATAGAAAAGTGACAAATAGAAAGCTTGGTCAAGCTTTTGAGTGTAGCAATGTGAGTCAAAATAGGAAAAGCAGAAGGCCTTGGAGGCGTTTTGGAAAGCTGAAGCTCTTTCAAACCCTTCATATTATGTAATGGTAAGCCACCAATCCCAGGAGGAGAAATCTTCATCTGCAAGCATTCCAAACCATTCAAGTCCCCAAAACCAGGTGCAAATAAATTAATCTCGTTCCCGAAGAACTTAAGGGTTTTCAACCGAACGTGTTCACCCACCGACTTCGGTATCAAACTATAAACATTCTTGTATAGATACAAACTCTCCACCATCGAATCTTTTTTATTTTCCGATGACGGGAACTCGAAGCTCTTCCCTGATACGTCCAGAGTCACGCCTTCTTCCTCAATTTTATATTCCAGAGCATCTATTTTGGCTTTCTGTTGTTCAGATTTGTCATCAAATTCTTGAGATTGGGGTTCCATTTCATCTGAGTGAACAAGAAGCTGCTGCTGCTGCTGCTGCTGCATTGGCTCTGATATTTTCAGAGATCGGGTTTCGAAGAATGAAAGAGGAAACCCTAGAATCTAGAAAAAGGGAGTGAAGTGAAATTCACTATTCGTTTAATGCTCTCTCAAAAGACCAGAGTACCCCTACCCCTACTGGTTAATTACTTTGAACCTCTTTATGTAGTAGGAATGACAACGGAGTGATCGAGTTTTTATTTTTATCCAACTTGCAACCCGAAATCCAAAATTCGAACTCAATTTAGGGGGTTGAAAACAATGATATCATCTCGAACCTGTTGGGTTTCGGGTAACTCAGGGTTTTATAATTTTATATATCAGGGTGGGTTCGGGTATGGTATTAACAATACCAAACCTGAACCCGAAATTTGAACTCGGGTAAAACTCAAACCCAATCACATTAGGTTTTCCTCGTTAAATTTGGGTTGGGTTCGGGCTGGTACCCGCAGGTTCGATTTTCAAAAGTCAATTTCCTATTTAATTTCACTTATTTTAACTCATAACATAGTCTTCTAATTCTTTTGCTTTCTTTGACTTAAAAATGGATATTGAATAATGTTGTTAGAGTGTAGAAAATTTTACTGTGGGTATAAAAATATATACAAGAAATATTGATTAAATATGGTTTGTGGGTGATAGAATGAGATGTTTGATAATAGTGTTAGGATTGTTGGAAGAGGAATGCAAGTATTATATGATAGATAGGGAAGAGAGTGTGAGGTGGGGCTTATTCATATAAGTTTGAAGAAATCATCTGTGTTGAGTAGAGATGGGAGACTGTGTGATCATATATATGATTGGAGCACTTCCAAGCCTTGACATGGCGGTTGTTCAACTAACTCATTAAGTAGTGGATGGATGTTGTAAAGAATCAAGGGGAACTTGAGGTATCCATTTTCATTGAAACAATAATTCATCTTTAATGTTTATTTTCTGGCACTCTTTACCTTTCAATTCAATCCAGACCTTCAAATTTTTATTAAATATATTTGGTACTTCATTTAAAATTTTGTAATATAACTAATTAGATCAAATACAAGACTATTGTCATAGCATTCCAACATACCCCATTACCACATAAAACAAAAATTGATATAAAAAAGGAATCCAATTTCCAACATATTATCATCAAGCAATTCCAGTGGTACAGAGAAATGGAGATGGGTTTGGTTCTGGTCATAGTGGCCATGTTGTATTGGAGAAGCAACAACATCGAGTTTTTGAATACATTAGTCACTGTCTTTGTGCCTTAACTATATCACAGGGAATTCCTCAACCCCATCTTCAGGAAAATGTAATACGCTCATCACCACAATGCAATGTGAATAGTTATTCAATATCATATTATTATAACTACGACCCAATCACAAAGCAATCAATTTCAATTCTTCAACTATTTAATAAACCAACCACAGTATAGACTAGAAGCAACTATCTAAGATATCATATTACCATAAATTTCTGTAAATCCACTGAAATTCAAACTTTGTAATTTATAAATCACGTCCACCTTCAAAATACAACTCACACCTCTAAGGATTACATATCGTGTCATAGAGAACACATCTCTAAATCAAACGTTACTAAACACGGTTGTAGGCCACTGACTTGCCGAAAAGATGTCTGATGTATATGACTTGCAGTACACTAACAGCAGCCAACAGAAGGTACTCTCCAACAGTGTAGAAGACCACACGCTTCCGTGTGCTCTCGTTTGCTGCATCAGAAATAAATATGGAGTTAAGCTATTAGAAGAAAGCTATTCTATTATTTAACCATGTGCATAAGCTATCCACTAAGAGCCAAAAACTTAAGGGATATCCAGAACACATTTTCATGAGTGCTAAGATATTTTAAAAATTAGTAGCTAGATGCATAAACTCAAAATGAGATTTTTATTGGCTACATAATGTCTAGGAATCATCACTACTATGAAGAGGAAGGGCAGCGCATGCATACAAGATTGCAAGAAAAATATATACAATCAGATTTTCTCAAGGAACAGTCCTTTTTCATGGGAGAGAAAACTACTTACTATGCCGATGCCTTGCATCACGAGCTCTCAAGTACTTTTGTTCAGCTGTAACAGACTCTAGTGCCTCTCTGAGCTCAGCAATTTTAACATTAATTGGGTCCAAATGCTCTGCAAACCATCAAAGTAAAAGGGAAGCCCCAAAGTCCAATAAATTAGAAAGAAAATGGAACACTTGAATCATTCTTTACAAATGCAAAGAAGTACCTCGGGTAAATAGTAAATGGCTGCACTGTTTAATACCTAAAATATCAATATGATAATACGATAATAGAATCTACTAAGAATGCCAGATTATACAGACAAGAAAACATACCATCCTTGGCAAGGTCATGCTCAGAAGGAATATGACCAACATGGATGTAGAATGAAACGGTCTCAGGTGTGGAGTATGGGTTATGAAAGCAAAATTTATACGTTCCGTAAGTGGGGGCTTTAAATTGAAACTTGTCGCCAGAGGTTCCCTTAATATTGTGGACAGTATTACCTGCAGGAGATGTTACCTGCAGCTTATTGCAAAATTAGTATACACGAAAAGATAAAGTTACTAACAAAAGCTAACTGCTACGACACAGTCACGCATAACTTTTTTATAAGAAACACTTTTCATGCAGAGGTTACCAAAGGGCATAAAACAACTTATAATCAAGGGGATAAAATAAAAGTCATTGCCACCATCCATTTGAATGCCAACAATACCCAAAAGGAGATTAAAGTATTGGTGAACATTCAAGTAAAACAAGTATTGAATATTGATTGATATTTAACTTGGTCATTGTTGAAGCTGCAAAAAGCAAGCAATTTATGGAAGTATAAAATTGCTTTGTTGCATCTTGGTTAAGCTGTGCTACAAATGACAGGTAGCAAAATACGTTGCAAGACCCTAATAATTTCTATATTCTACTGTCAACTTTCAACATTTCAATACCATTTGGATGATATGTGATACTCGGGGAGTCATTGGTAGATCATCTCCTAAGAAAGGGGCAGGTCATACATTCCCTTTTGTTAAATTCTTAGTTTTTAAATACAGGAAATTCCAAAAAAAGTATCTTCCTTATAAATACAGAAAAAAACCCCTCTTAACAAAATCCCAGGAAAATGGTAAACATAGAACCACACATCACTCAACTGAACAACATCGAACTAGTACTACTAACTAAAATACCAACTATCTAGAGGTCAGCAACCCATAATAAAAAACACACCTGTAAACAGATTTTCTTATCATCTTCTCAGTACTCATAAACCCAAACAAAATAGTTTTTCCTTCAGCCTAAAAAATTAAAAACCCTAAAAGTTGATGACTCAATAACTGAAGCAATTAGCAACTAGGTAAGACAAAATTGAGATAATACTGACCGTGAAATCAATGCCAGGGTGATCGGAGCTCCAGAAAATGTGATGATCAACGACAACAAAGTTACCCGAAACGGAATCACCATCGTAGGGCACGTAGTCGTAGACGCACTCAACGTCGTTCACAGTCACTGATAACGAATCACTGCGACCAAATAAGCAGCTCAGCATCAAACACATCAAAACCCCACACATCTTTCTCTGCGTCTGATCCATCATCAATTTTGTCCCCCTTTATTTTTTTTGGGATTCTGAAATAAAGATACAAATGACGCTAATTTGAGTAGTGGGTAAGTGATTCCTAGATCTTAAAGATTAAATCTGCGGGAAAATTCGTTCCTTTATGCATTTCTCGATATGCGAATAAAACGCAGCAAAACGGCATCTACAACGTGCACCAACCAATCACAGAATAGAGTTTTTACAAGGTGGGACACTCACTCTCTCTGCATCACACAACACAATTATAAAAAAATCAAATATCTATTTTTCTTTGAAAGGGAAAATATCTATATTCTATATCTGTTATTAAAAAAATATAATTCTTACAAAAATAATGGAATTTTGTAAAAAAAAATATAAAATGAAAAGTTGAAGGTTTATAACTAATGAAAGATAATGATACAAAATATTTTGAATACAAAAATATTGATACAAAAAAGAAATAAAAATAATATTACGAGATAATATTATAAAATAGAACAAGATAATAGGAAACAATTGAAAAAAGTTATCAAATTTAACACAATTGATAGATATTTAGGTTCATTAAGTATGATATCAACTCCATCTTTAATTTTTTTAGTATTTATATGACAAAACTTAGTTAGTTCTAGATCTTGAAATGAATTACTCTGTAATTGAACAGGAGAAAAATGTATTTGAGTAAAAGTGGGATACTGATTTTAAGAAGATTTGTACAGAATTTAAGAATTAAAATTAACAAGCTACTACGAATTTTAGATTTCAGTCCATTCTTAGAAGAAAAATGTTTATTAGGGGTAATAATCACTTGTCACAAGGGAAATTAATGGTTTACCTAGAGCCTAATATAAAGTTGCCTTAAACTTTATGTTTTTCTTTTATAATCGTCTATTGAACTTTAAGAGTTGATAAAATTGGTTATTGTAGAAATATATTATTAAATTACTTATAGGTAATAAGAAAATTGCTTCAATTAGACTTATAACAATAAATAAGTTAGTCAAAATTGATATCTTAAGGAAAAAATTGATTATGTGAATAATATTGTTATATATACTAAAATAAAATGGAATAATAATTATCTCACAATCGAGATTAAAAAATTAAAAAATTTCATTGCTATTAATTTAATATTTATCTCTGTGGAGGATCAATTTCACTAATACTTAAAGTTTAAGGGGTAATTGGGAAAAAAAGTTTATGGTGCATACTTATAAAGACATAAAGTTTAGGATGTTTGTATATAATTTTCCTTTTATAATGTAAAAATTTTATTTTGATATAATATTGTGATGGATATTTAGTACTTGAATAAAATTATCATGCATGAAGTTATATATGTAACTTGACAAAATATATACGTGTGAGCTTTCATGTAAAGATATCTACAAAAAATTGCTTATAGCATATGTGGATTAGTTTAAATCATTTTTTTGTTTAAATCAGTTCACTTTTTAATTATAATTTATTTAAACTTAGAATAAGCACAATCTGTTAAAGATTGGAGGTACATGTATATACAGAACCATGAGTAAGATGATATTGATTGATACATCATAATTTTATGCATGTTTACATTTCTTACAACATTTAAAAATGAAAGAGAAATTTATGGGAGTTGGTATGACAACTTAGACACCTAACAACTGGTGGGACCCCCCTATGAACCTTTCTTGGCATAATTGTGATAGGCACTTATTCAAGTTGACCATTGGAAATGGAGAAGACACAGATTCATGTCCCAACAGTTAAACTGGGTAGCCATGGCTTAGAGGTACCCTTCATGTTAATGAATAATGTTGAATACAATAGCTTTAGTGTTGTGTACTATAACATGTGATTGTGAAGTATATTTTAAATGAATGTTGAAGCCTTTTTTTGCATTCAATTATGATAACATAATATGCTTTTGCTGATATATAGCAATATATGCTCTCTTTTCTGTTTGTATGTAACCTTTATATATATATATATTCCTCCTTTGTTGAATTCAGGTATCTCGGTTGGGCTTTGGGTGTGGAGGACTATCTGGGATTTATAATGCCCCCCTCTCGCATGAAGATGGATGTTCAATTATTAAGAAAGTATTCAATGAGGGTGTTACCTTCTTTGATACATCAAATCTTTATGGACATAATCATGACAATGAAATCATGGTTGGTAAGGTACAAACTTATCCAATTAATTCATCTTTTTATTTTTGGAAGTACTCTATCTTTTGTACGAATTGCAAATTGCATTGTTTGGTTGATCATTTGTTAACAATTGATTCATAAATAGACCACACTTTAGATGTGGTAAATGGCATGTACATCTTGTCTCATGAATATAAGTGTTTAGAGCCAAACATATGTAGAAAAACAATCTTGTCAACAATTTAGTGTATGTTTGGCAACACCAGGTCTTATGAGCTAGTTCACAACCTTATGTAAAGAAAAATAAACTAGCATCTTGCTTCATTATAACACAAAACCTTAATCCTATAAAGTAAGGTCAGTTGAAGCTCAATCATAAAGTTCAATGTTGACCCTTGATGTAGTCCTATAACAATAAGGAAATATGTCCTTTCTTGGAAGCTTTGAACTCCTAGCTGAAAAGAGGGACTTAATAATATAGTTAAAACATGTCATTTTTTTCTCTGTTATCAGGCTTTGAAAGAACTTCCTCGAGAAAAAGTCCAGTTGGCTACAAAGTTTGGAGTGACAGTATCGGATGGGTTGGTTTTTGGGGTGAAAGGTACCCCTCAGTATGTGAGAGAGTGCTGCCAAGCTAGTCTTAAGCGGCTTGATGTCAAGTATATTGATTTATACTATCAACATAGAGTTGACACTTCACTGCCAATTGAAGACACTGTAAGTTTGAATATTTTCTACCCTTTCAAACTCTATATGATTATGTGCTTTAAAACTTACCTCTTTAAGGGAAGATGGGGGAGCTCAAAAAGCTTGTAAATGAAGGAAAGATAAAGTATATTGGGTTGTCAGAGGCTAATGCTGACACTATAAAGAGAGCAAATGCTGTTCATCCTATAACTGCTTTGCAAATGGAGTATTCACTATGGACCCGTGAGATTGAAGAAGAAATAATACCACTATGCAGGTATTTAAATACAATAACTACCTCTGTTGTTTATACTGTCAATAAGCATAATCATGTTTGAGTTTGATCTAGTAGTTGATATGTTTTACAGCTATTTTACATATGCTTTTAACTTAGGTTGTTTGCAAATTTTTATTATCTAACTATAAAGCATTCTGTACTTGCAGAGAGCTTGGGATTGGAATAGTGGCATATAGCCCTCTTGGTTGTGGCTTTTTTGCTGGGAAGGCAGTGGTAGAAACTTTGCCTAGTCAAAGCTTGCTGGTATGCAACTATCTAATAAGCAATGCCACTTTAAAGTTTGCAAGAATCTGTGGCTATTCCTGAAGTGGTTGTATATTGAAATTTATTGTTTCTGTAACAGGCTATGCATCCCAGGTTCACTGGAGAAAATTTGGAAAAGAACAAGCTCTTGTATAAACGACTTGATGATTTGGCTTCTAAGCATGTCTGCACTCCTTCTCAATTAGCCTTAGCATGGATTCTCCATCAGGGAAATGACATAATCCCTATCCCGGGTAGGTTGGTAGGTAGTGTCTCTATTACATGTAGGAAGATGTAATAGATTATATATCTATCTGTTGTATTGTGCATTTGTTGATTGGTGGTAACTTAAATATTGTTCATAACATGAATAGTTACTTTAAGCACTAGAATAAATTGATTCTAATGACTAGTTGTCTAGGTGCTTTATCATGTATATGATCTCTCTGATACCATAGGGACTACTAAGGTGACGAACTTTGAAAACAACATTGGATCACTGGTTGTGAAGCTTACAGATGAAGATTTGGAGGAAATTTCTGACGCAGTTCCTGTTTATGAAGTTGCTGGGAACCGAGAATATGATACATTATCAAAATATGCTTGGCAGTTTGCAACTACACCAGCAAAGCAAGTGTGAGTTGTAGAAGATGCACCAAAAGTGTAACCAGAGTTGTTAGTGTAATAATTGGTTAAAGGATGAATTTCCGCATAGAAGCATTGGACTATTTCTGTAATAAATGTTTGTGTGCTTATATTAATATAGGACCATTATGCCTATCTCAGTAAGATATCCTCTGCGATCTCCTCAAATAATGAAACCATAAAGTGGGGGGCAATCATTTGTTTCCTAAATAAGCTATTCATGGTTGTTTGATTTTCATTTTTCTTAGCTTGGTTTTCTTAAGATTTAGGACTAAGGATGAAGAGTTAAAAGATGAAATAAAATATTGAAAAACTAAATTGATTACTACTTTCTTAAAATAGTTGTATTTTTCTTTGTTAGCTCTTTATTCTTGGTTTCAAGAACTGATGCAAAATCTTTTAACTTGGGTTTTTCTTAACATCAATGTTAGGTTCAGGGATGAAGAGCTAAAAACTTGTGGTTATTTATGTTTGGTTCAAAACCACAATAAAGTTTCTGATAGCAAGATAGGAGCAACTTGTGAAGCCCTTTTATCTTGTAGCTATCAAAAAGCATTTTGGATGGAGCAAATACAACGTTTGTTAAAGACAATGTTATGGTTAATGAAGGATCATGCCTAACCACTAGGATGAACCAACTCCAATCATGTGAACTCACGTTACCATATGAGCCCGCGTGACCCAATAATTCTCAAGGGTGTCTGTCTAAGGCACATTTTGCTATTTTGAGAAATAATAAGAGCTAACCATGAAGTACAAGAGCAAAAGATAAATTGATTAACTAAATGACAAATAATAAGAGCTCCCAATGAATTTTATCACAATATAACTTGGGTTTCTCATATTTGTTGTCATCCTACATGAAATGTTTTGATATAATATAAATAAATTTCATCTCATATCAGAGTCATGCAGGATGGTTAACACTTTGGAGTTTGGAATATAAGTGATTGGCATCACCATGGCTATACATCTTCAGGAGCCCTAGTTTCTAATGCTATTGATATTTCCTGCAAAAGATTGGTTGAAGTTAGAAGAAACAGAGCTTAATAAAATTGATGTTTTTGCATTGTTGAATAATCAATCAATAAGATGGATGTTTGATTATTATATATATTTATTGAGATTGGAAAGTGACCTCTAGGTTTGCAGTGCTTGAGAATAAGCAGGTTGATGTAATAGCCTGCCCATCATCTAAAAGCCATCCAACTTCACTAACACTCTTCTCACCATCCTTCCTTTCTTTAACTGAACTCCACAAATTCTTAGGAAGTAGTATTGTATCCTTTGCTCCATCTCTTACACACTTGTTCACTTTCTCACCTACAAGCCTTTCAAATATCTCCTGGAGTTAAGCACAAAAGAAGGAGATATGACAATGAAACCATAGAAATCCAGATATGAGAAACACATACAAGGCTAAGTAAGAAGAGATCCTTTCACTCACAGCATTTGGACTACCAAAAGCGGCCACAGATTTAGATCCCTCCCAGACACCAGTAATTTGTGAAGCCTCCAAGGGCGCAGTAGAAGCAAAGGAAGAATCACGGATAGCACAACCTCCTAGTTGTTCCCCATTTCTGAATGGTCCATACCACTGCTCACGAAAAACTTTAATACTTTCTAACACCAACTTTGTTTTATCTATTACATTAACAAGCTGAATAATCCTAACCCGCGACTCAAAATCATGAGGACTAATCAAGCAGTATTCCAATTCTATTAAGTTATCCTTCTTTTGCCAGACAGCAACATAAGAACCATTTGATTGATAAGCAAAGGCAGAATTATTATCCCCTCCTATTTTACACTCATGTATGTTGTATCGTGTAGCAGCATCAGCCTCACATCCAACGGTGGGAAGTAATTGGATGGTCTTGTATTCAAGGATGTGATCCTCTGGTTCAGCAAGAGTAGGACATTGAGTCTGCCAATCAAATACTTTAACCTCCCACTCTCGGTATGCTTCAGGTACCACTGATTCTGGAAGTTCAATTGGTTTCCCTTCAATACTAAACTCTGCTCCAAATCCATCCCATTCACCAGAGACTCTTTTGGCAAATTGCGACCACACTTCACTACTTTTCTCATGAACAAATGTTATAGTTCCATCCTATATGAGATTGATTGGAAGTTGATATTCAAGGTTATGAATTATGCAGGTTTTCATGAATGCTAACAAGAGATCACGGAAGCATAAATTAGAGTTACCATAGGTTATATAAGCACAAGTCATCCAGGGAAATAAATATACAAAAGCAACAGCACCAACAAATTATAGAATCACAGTGACAAGGAATGACAAAATGAAGAGGAAGGGTGAGAAACAAAGTGAAAATCACCCCTTTTGGATCTGCTTCCTTCAGCACATCTGCCAGGCTATCAATTTCCACAGTATCTTCACTGACTGCACACATTAAAGCTCTCCTGTTTTTAGATTCAAACAGGCCAACTCACTATTGACAGCTTCAACAATATGAGTATATATCTTACAAGTTACAACTAAACACCAGGGGTTGCATTTAGGTGGGTGCTTATTTGGGCTTATAAGAATAACTTACTTCAAAAAGCATACCAGAGTGGTTTAAGACCATTTCAATAAAATGAAGCCTAAATTGAATAATGACAATAAAAGCAAGCATAGTTAGTAAATTAAAAACAGGGACAAGTGTGAATGGTTGAATGAATATGATACCTCATCCTCAAAGTAGAAGTAATGGGTTTGAGGTGCTGCAACCATAAAATGAATGGTTAATAATTGTGCAGTAGGGTAGATAGAAAGATGACATTTTGAAGGATAAGGATGTAAGATAAAAAGAGAATAATGATAATAATAAAAAGGAGTGAAGTACGTGTAAAAGGGTAGGAGAGGAAAGGGTAAAGAAAGGAGGACGTTGAAGAAGAGATGAAGTGATGGAGGTAACATAGAACGCAGCCATATGTGGAACAGAACTTAATGCTGCTGCCTCTAATAATGACCCTTCAACTTCAACTCTACAAGATATCTCTCATTTTATTATTATATCAAAGAAATGGGGATCATATAAACATGACATGTGGCTGCCAACTAGTTGTTTGTTCATGAGAAGAAAACTGTTCTATCATATTAATTATAACTTATAAGACTTTGTTAACCACACCGATATAGGATTAGCACGTGCAAATCCACAGGACCCCCACTCCATTACTTAATTATACTTGGCCCCACAATGTCTTCTTATTTTCCATTCTTTACAATGCACTTGGACCCAATCCAAAATCATTGATAGCATTTTACACGGATCCTGCATGCTCATTACCAATTATCATCACCATGCACGTTAACATCCTACAACTCAAATCACCACAATACCCTTCACATCCATCAAGACTCATTTTTACTTTTGGGGACATCATGGGAACTTATGATTTCTCTATTCTTTATACAAGGGCAAGGAATCTATACCAATACCACTATATCAATTTCCAGAACATGGAAAGTGGCTTATATGAGGACTTTCCTCTTTTCTTCTTTTGGCACAAACAAGCCTCACCTAATTACATTGCACAAAGATCCAAACATACTCTCAAAATGGTAGTTAGTACAGCAACAAACAAAAAGATGTGATAACACAGTGAGTTTGGGATGTCAAATAATAACATTGCCTATTTATTTTTAATAATAAAGTGGGGCCATATTATTGAAAGCAACTTATCAAATATTGAACTAAATAGATCTACCATTACTACAACTACAACTACTACAAATCTTATTTCTATTTTTCTTCTAAGTTGTTGTTGTTTTTGCTTCTGCTGCTACTAACAGAGATGGGGAAAACAGGCAAATGGTTCAGAAATTTGTTGAAAAGAAAGAAAGAGAAGAAGGAAAAAGATGAAAGTGCAACTAACCTGAATTGTTCTTCAAATGGAACAGAAAATCCAACCATTCCAATTTCAAAAACACCAAAGGAGAAAGGGAGACAGAGTATAAGGAGATCACCAACACCAAGAGGTTCCTTAACAAATTTGGTAGAATCATCACAGAATCAGCATACCATGGCACATGCTTCTGCTGCTGCTGTGATCCGCTTCGGTTCCAGTACCAATGCTACAACAATTCAAGAGGCTGCTGCCATTAAAATCCAATCCATCTTTCGCTCTCACTTGGTATCTTACTTAGACTATACTGTATTTTACAATAACTCAAGTAAAAAATTTAAACATTACTTCTTACTTTCAATTTAAGATTTATATTTTCATGTTAATCTTATACAAATTTTATGTCTACCATAGCTTTATAATAGTCCAATAGTTTTAAAATTTTGCCATATTCCTGTGTCCATATCCTTTTCACATAAAGTATTTGTGCTTCCTAGCACTTCAGAGGAAACTATTTTTATCTTTTCATTCTCAAGGGAATGGTATAGGAATGTAATTTTGTGGTTATCTGTGATATATGTCAATGTTTGCATGACAGGCAAGAAAAGCATTGTGTGCTCTTAGGGGATTAGTTAAGTTGCAAGCACTAGTAAAGGGTCACTTGGTGAGAAAACAAGCCAAGGCAACACTAAGATCCATGCAGGCTTTGGTGACAGCACAAGCCAGAGCTCGTGCTCAACGGATCCGAAATGTATTAGAAAGAAAACAAGATCAAAAGCAATCAACCTATACAAATACCTCAGAAGATGATTTATTCAGGCATATGCATGATGTAATGTTCCATAATTTTTGCCAGATATCTTTTAATAGTAATATAATGGTAGAAATTTATTCTGAAATTTTTGCATTGATGTATTACATAGGGAAGTATTATTTAAGGAATTAAAGGAACTGCTTATTTCTAGAGTTTTTTTTGTAGGGAAAGAATATGCCAAGTCTCATTTTGAAATGCTTGGTGAAACATTCTGTTAAAGAGATACTAACATTAACAAACAATGTACTACATTCAGTTCATCCAAGAAAGTTTTTTTGTGTGAATAAAAAATCAGGAGTTTAGGGTTTAGGGTGAATTTGAAATGAAAAGAGAGAAAAAGAAGAATGGTGTCGTCCTCTTGCTATTATTGATCTAAAATGTTTGTTTTGTTCATCTAGGAAATGGACAGAAGCTTGGAAGACAAAATCAAGATTGTGGAAATGGATGTTTGTGAATCAAAAGGTAACTCTAGAAGCAGTATCACCAATGCATATCATCAGGATCAATATGAGCATAGATTTTCCACATATTATTCAAACAATAGTCCACACTCAAAGGAAGAGAACTACAAGGTATCACCAGCTCCTTCAGATTTAACAGGACTGAGTGCAATAGCCTGCAGTGGCCACTTCGAGGAGTGTTTCAGCACAGCACAAAGCAGCCCTCAAGGCCAATACTATGCTGTGTCTAAAGATAATGAAGATTCAATGCACCCTTTTGCTTTTCCTAAGCCACCCTATACAGAATCTATCATGTCCTATGACCACCCTGTGTTCCCAAAATACATGGCTAATACTGAATCCTCAAGGGCCAAAGTCAGATCACAAAGTGCACCAAAACAAAGGCCAGATTCATTTGAGAGGCAACTAAGCCGGCGAAGATTTTCATTGGAAGGAAGAAATGTGCCTAGGCCAGTGAGGATGCAGAGGTCATCTTCACATGTGAGTGTCACTGCACACAATTATAAGGATCCATGCTCAATCAAGCTTAACAAATCAACAGTTTCACTGAAAGATAGTGAGTGTGGCTCTACAAGTACAGTGATCACAACAAACACTAATCACTGCACATCTTTTGTTGCATATGATGTGAGTACTTAGTTACCTCTACCATTCTCATAGTCGTAGCACATGTTTATATCATACACCTGAATGCAAGAGAAACACAACCAAAATATTAAAGACACAACTTATTCACAATTCTTTGCTTTTTTAATATTATTTTCTAATAAAAACATAACACTTGTAACAAGCACGTGTTATGCCTTTAGTAAGGACCTCTTGCACACGTTTTTATTGGAAAATCATGTGAAAAACACTTGAAGAATTACATTTAAGTTTTGTCCTAACATTAACTCAAAGAAATGAAGCCTATAAGATTTTTAAAGTAAATACTAAATATAAGTGATGTAGTAACACTATTACTACTAGGTCTGAGTCTGACTTTGTTTTATCTTTGTTTGCTTTGGCTGCAGAGTCATGGAGTTAGGTACTGAAAGTTCACCTTCTTTAACAGCAAATAATTGCCACATTGCATAAATACCAAAAAATAGAGTTGAGGGTCGCAGAGTTCTTAGACTTTAAAACAAAAATAATAAATTCTGGTTTTACAATGTCGTTGCAAGGGATTTAAAGTCCAAATTTTGTAGACTTTCTTCTTCTATTAATTGTCACCTTTGTGAATTAGTATTACTATGTGAGAAGACATTGTGACATTTTATGGTCTGTATAAATAAATTTCATCAAACATAAATGTTTTCTAACACAACTCCTTTACTAAGGAGGAATTTCTTTTCTTTTTTAATCACACCTATCCTATGAGATGAGTTCATCTCCACTACTGTCAAGGATCTCAACCCCTATCCTATCTCCCTCCAAAGAAGATAAATGAATATAGAATGATAGGCTGAACATATATAAGCCGTATAAAAAACAAAGTACATATTAAATCCTTAATATAATGTGTCAACAATAATAAACCATACAATGGAGAGGAATACAATGAACTTTAGTTTTTCAATGTTTTTTCTCATAACCGCCCTCTCCTTTTAAATGAAGAAAAGAAGTTGTCAAGTTTGGATATACACCATACAAATACACACAGCAGTAGCAGCAGCAACAACAGCCTAGTAGTATTGGAGAACAGAAAATCCGAATGCTATAAATAAGAGAAGAGAAAATGAGAAATTGGAAGATGGCATGGCAGATGATGGAATGCGAGAATCCAGTGGTGGAGTCAGAAGAGGAGATTTGTTGTCAGACTTGGGTGCCAGAGAAGGAGAATTCTGTGAGGGGAAGACAGAAGAAGAAGAAGTTGCTGCTGCTCACACACAAAATATAAGAGCCAGCATCTTATGATATTAGTATCACACTCTTACCATTTAAAACTCTTCATCATATATATATATGTAATGTATACATTAAAATCAAACAACCTTGAGGACTAGGATTTGGACTAAATCCAATGGGAGCAGCTGATAAAGGTGAAGGAGATGCTCCAACAGACACTGGTCCTACCAATATAATATCAAACTCATTCAAAATATTAGTTTTTTAATTAAGTAATGCAATTTTATTACAAGAGCAAAGGGGAATGAATTCAAACCATAATTTCATACTTACTAAAGTTCAGTAGAAACACCCCACAACAATACAGAAAATAACGTTAACAGGATATACAAAAGATTAGTTCATATGGAAGTTTTTCATTTGAACATTACCTGGAGCAGGAAGTGGTGAACCTGAGGCTGAAATTTAAAAAAAATATGTGTAAAAAGTTAACATCTTAACTTTTTAATTAACCTTTTTAAAAATGAATAAGAAAGTGCAAAGAAAATAGAAATATGAATTAACCTTTGCATTGAAGTGGAACACCGGGCATGTTACTGTTAAAAATGTGATTCAAATAAGCTTAGTTAGGAACTTTCTGTTTTAGGAAAGTTTTGATAGTTTTTCTAGTTGAGTTAGTTGGTAGTTATGCTATATAAGGCATTGTATACAAATTCATTATATAGATGATCAATCAAGAAGTATATTCATAGATACTTGCCTTTACTCTCTTCTTCTTCATCTCTCTCCCTTTTCCACACAATTTCTCTCATTATTTCACACTGCAACTAAAGTCACTGTTCATCATCTTCTTCGTAGAGCTATTGCCATTTTTTATTCTCTGAGTTTGTGTATTCCTGGTTTTTCCAACATCTGGTATCAAGAGCAAGGTTGAAGAAAGATTTAAAAGCAATGGGATCAAACAATGGAAACTTCACAACCACACTACCTATTCTAAATGGCAAGAACTGGAATAAATGGAAGATTCAGATGGATTCCATTCTTGGGTTTCAAGATCTGGGTGATATGATTGAAGAGGGTCTCCAAGAGCTTCCAGAAAACCCAACAGAGCTTCAAAAGCTAGACTTCAAGGAAAGAAAGAAGAAGGATCACAAAGTGAAGTTTTTGCTTCATCAATGTGTTGATGAAGCTCACTTTGAGAAGATTGCAGGAGCTGCAACTTCACAAGAAGCATGGAGAATCCTAGAAAGATGTAGTGAGGGGGCTGAACAACTCAAGAAGGTGAATTTGCAGACTTTGAGGCGCCAATATGAGGTGATGAAGATGGAGAACAATGAGAAGGTGGCTGACTTCTTCAATAGAATCATTGCAATCACTAATGCAATGAAGGCATGTGGCAAGAACATCAAGAACAAGTCAATAGTGGAGAAAGTGCTTAGAACTCTTCATCCAAGATTTGATCATATTGTTGTAGCCATTGAAGAATCAAAGAATTTGGATGAGCTGAAGGTAGAGGAGTTGCAAGGATCTTTACAAGCACATGAGCAAAGACTCAATGAAAGATCCATTGACAAGCAGTCAAGTGAGAATCAGCTGCTACTGTCTCAAGCATCAAGAAGAGGAAGTTTTGGTGCAAGAAAAGCTTACAATCATTGGAACAAAGAAAGAGAGCAAAGACATGTTCTCTACAGGTCAAAACAGAGCTGATAATGAGCAAGCAGAAAGCTCAAACAGAAGCAGTGGCAATGGTTGGAAAGGTGGAAGAAAGAAGACAGACAAGAGCAGGATCAAGTGCTTCAAGTGTAATAAAATTGGACACTATGCTAATGAGTGTATGTCAGCTAACCATAACACTCACAGAGGCAACCAATCAAGTGATGCACACATGGTGATGGAAGATAATGAAGCAGGTGCTAAAGAACAACCAATCATGCTTATGGTGACTACAACCAACCAAGAAATTGAAGGCAGTGAAGTCTGGTACATAGACTCTGGATGTTCAAATCACATGACTGGCCATAAAGATTGGCTTATGGAATATGATGACAGCAAGAAGACAAAGGTCAGATTGGCAGACAATAGAACTATTCTAGCTGAAGGCATAGGCAACATTATGATAAAAAGGAAAGATGGAAGGAGCTTAGCTTTGAACAAGGTGCTCTATGTTCCTGGGATGAAGAGCAACCTGATTAGCATGGGTCAACTACTTGAGAGAGGTTTCTCAATCAGCACACTCAATGGAGTAATGGAAATTTTTGATTCTGCTGAACAAAAGATCATGACAGTGCCTCTAGCCCAGAACAGAACCTTTCAGGTGAATCTAAATGCAATGGATCCTAGTTGTCTCTCAGCCATTGACTTAGCAGATGATTCTTGGCTTTGGCATCTAAGGCTAGGCCACCTAAACTTCAAGGATTTGGGTCTGCTTAGCTCAAAGAATATGATCTTGGGACTTCCAACAACAACAACAGATCAGAAGAGAGTTTGTGCAAATTGTCTGATCAGCAAGCAACCAAGAAAGGCATTCAGCACATATACAATGTCTAAGGCTAAGGAAGTTCTGAATATTGTCTACTCAGATGTATGTGGACCTTTTGATGTGACTACTATTGGGGGCAGCAGGTACTTTGTATCCTTTGTGGATGATGTGAGTAGAAAGTTGTGGTTGTATCCCATCAAGACAAAAGATGAAGTATTCTGCACCTTCAAGGACTTTAAATCACTGGTTGAGAAGGAATCTGGTAAACACATCAAGATTTTGAGAACAGATGGTGGAGGTGAGTTCAATTCCAAGGAGTTTGATGTGTTTTGCAAGAAGGAAGGGATAACACATGAGGTGACAGCACCCTATACTCCTCAGCATAATGGCATAGCTGAAAGGAGAAATAGGACAATTCTGAATATGGTGAGATGTATGCTCAAACAAAAGGGACTTCCACACAATCTTTGGGGTGAAGCAGCCATGACTGCTTCATACATACTCAATAGGTGTCCAACAAAGAGGCTTGACAACATGGTTCCAGAAGAGGCATGGTGTGGGATCAAGCCATCAATCAAACATCTCAGAATATTTGGGTCACTCTGCTATAGGCACATTCCAGATCAGAGGAGAAAGAAGCTTGATGATAAGAGTGAACCTATGATTCTTGTAGGGTATAGTTCAACTGGTGCATACAAGCTGTATAACCCTAAGACAAGGCAAGCTGTTTTCAGCAGGGATGTGGACTTTGATGAGGCTGAAGCTTGGAGTGATTCACAACCTATAAGTGTCTCAACTTCAAAGCTTCAAATCAATTGGAATGAGCCTAGCACAACTCAAGGTGATGAGTCTAATTCAAATCACAGTGGTGAGCAGGATGAAGTAGTAGCAGAACCACAACAGACCACAAGTGGCAGACCAACCAGAAATAGAACTCTTCCTTCCAGATTTAGTGACTATTTGCTAGACTTTGATGATAGTGTCACTAGTGAAGAAAACCTAGTTCAATATATGGCTCTACTAGCAGATGCTGAACCTATTAATGTTGAAGAGGCTATTTCACACAAAGTATGGAGGTTAGCAATGGAAGATGAACTGAAAAGCATTGAAAAGAATGATACATGGGAGATGGTGAATCTGCCCAAAGACAAGAAGCCTATTGCTGTCAAATGGGTTTTTAAGGTGAAGCACAATCCTGATGGATCAATTGCCAAGCATAAGGCTAGGCTTGTAGCCAAGGGGTTCATGCAAAAGAAAGGCTTGGACTACTCAGAGGTTTATGCTCCAGTAGCAAGAATTGAAACAGTAAGGGTGATTATTGCCATTGCAAGCTTGAAGAGATGGAAGTTGTGGCAGTTAGATGTGAAGTCAGCTTTCCTCAATGGGCCACTTGATGAGTCAGTGTTCATCACTCAACCTCCTGGTTTTATATGCCAAGGTAATGAGCACAAGGTGCTAAGGCTAAAGAAAGCCTTGTATGGCCTAAAACAAGCACCTCGAGCCTGGAATAAGAGGATTGATGCATTCCTAGCAAGCATTGGCTTTGTGAAGTGCTCTGTGGAGTATGGAGTTTATGTGAAGGTCATAAACATAGCAGACATTCTTCTAATATGTCTATATGTAGATGATCTGGTTATCACTGGAAGTAGTCAAAAAGGGATTGAACTGGTGAAGCAAAGTTTGAAGCAAGAGTTTGAAATGACTGATTTGGGAATCCTATCATACTTTCTTGGCTTTGAGTTTGCATACACAGATCAAGGCATCCTCATGCATCAAAAGAAATACATCTCTGAAGTGTTAGAAAGGTTCAACATGGTGCAATGTAATGTTGCAGATATACCAGCTGAGACAAATGTGAAACTGGACAAAGGTGAAGATGAAACAGGGGTTGATGCAAGCATGTTTAGGCAAGTTGTTGGCAGTTTGAGGTATATATGCCACACCAGACCAGAAATAGCATACAGTGTTGGATTAATTAGTAGGTTCATGAGTGATCCTAGACAACCACACATGATTGCAGCCAAGAGGATCCTTAGATATCTCAAAGGAACCATGGGTTTTGGTGTCATCTTCCCCAAACAGAACTGTGAAACTATCCTAACACTCACTGCTTACTCAGATTCAGATTGGGGTGGGGATTTGATTGAAAGAAAAAGCACAATGGGTCAAGTCTTCATGCTATCTGGATCTGTGATCACTTGGAGTTCAAAGAAGCAAGAGATAGTAGCCTTATCAACCTGTGAGGCTGAGTACATTGCAGCCTGTTCTACTGCATGCCAGGCAAGGTGGCTAACCTCACTGTTCAAGGAAATAAAGCTGGATGTTTCAGAGATGGTGAAGCTGTTTGTTGACAACAAATCAGCTATTGATCTTGCCAAGAATCCCATATCTCATGGGAGAAGCAAACACATTGATACCAAGTATCACTTCTTGAGGAATCAAGTGAGTCAAGGCAAGATCCAAATGGAGTATTGCAACACCAATGATAATGTTGCTGATGTTTTAACAAAGCCATTAAAGTTTGAGAAATTCAGAAAGCTTAGAGAAGCTTTGAATGTAATTAGCTTGTAATAAGTATTTGAATCAAGGGAGGATGTTAAAAATGTGATTCAAATAAGCTTAGTTAGGAACTTTCTGTTTTAGGAAAGTTTTGATAGTTTTTCTAGTTGAGTTAGTTGGTAGTTATGCTATATAAGGCATTGTATACAAATTCATTATATAGATGATCAATCAAGAAGTATATTCATAGATACTTGCCTTTACTCTCTTCTTCTTCATCTCTCTCCCTTTTCCACACAATTTCTCTCATTATTTCACACTGCAACTAAAGTCACTGTTCATCATCTTCTTCGTAGAGCTATTGCCATTTTTTATTCTCTGAGTTTGTGTATTCCTGGTTTTTCCAACAGTTACAAGCACGAGGGAGAGAAATGGCTATGGTTCGGTTGATTGGTATTTTGAAGGGAACGGTGGCAGTGACTAGGAGACACAAACAGTCTACACCATCACTTGTTAGGGACTTAAGGGCACTACAACACTCTCTTGTTGGTGACCTTCCATTTCCACTACTACTTGTTATGAAATTCACACATGGTGTAAATATTCTATTAACCATTCCTCCCTTACATGGGTTGCTTATTTGTTGTGCATAGCTTCCTCCTCCACTCATTACCACAACCATTGCTAATACTACACCCACAGAACTTGTCATCTTTTACTCTTATTATTAGCCCACACTAATTTCTACAATAAACAAAACTAGTACTGTTTAATTACAAAAAAGTACAAATTTTGATGGTTGAGTCATGTGAGAGAGGATAAGGAAATTTATACAAGTAAAATCGAAGGGAATGAAGATTAGGAAGCACCAAAGTTGGTTTAGAAGCTCAACTACCATAACCTTAAATGTGAAATGAAGCATTTTAAGCTCACCATTTGGCAACCAAAAAGTCCAACCCTGATCACAATTCATATGATGTTAGCACTTAAACAAATAAAAAGATTTACTAATATATTATTAGTACCATGTTGACTTTATTATTATCAAACTCCTGACACATCACTATTACGAATTATCTCAAATTAATTAGCCTACCTGATTATCTCAACCAAGTCATATCATTCTGTAATTGCCTTTTTCTTGTGGGCTGAGAATTCATTAGTTCAGGTGGATAACCAACATTTACACCAGCATAGGTGAATTCATTAGTGAAGCTCAGAATCAATTTGCACCAATTAAATTGATGGTTGTAGGTACAGTCAGTATACACTATGTTTAAAGTTGAGGGTGTTTGATTGTTTGTTTGCTTGTGTTAATATGCAGAATTGTAGATAGACATTCGTAGAACAAAGGGATATTGTGTATTCCTTCCTATATTGTAGTATTTTCATTCTAGCTTGTGTCCTTGTCAGGTCCTAAGACATTTCCACTTGCTTCATTTTACCCTCACTGCTATTTGCATTTAACTCATGACAAGATATTCAACCTCATCTTCTCGCGTGTAATTTTAATATTGGATTTATAATAGTTTTATTTTATTCATCTAAGTGTAGTTTATTTTAATAAAGACCAGACTAACGTCATGAAACAATAAATGGTAAAAAGATAAATGAAGAGGTAGATGAATATATATAAAAGGTTAATGTGACAAACTCAATCCACAAGAGTAAGAAAGGGATATGCATATGACATGGCCATGGGGGTGGATGTTACACTCAGTGTGAACATGGGTGGGTCACCCCATGCCATGCTTTCTCATTCTCCACTCTTTCATAGTTTCATTCATTCACTTAATAACATGAATAACAAGTGGGGTCATATATTAAACATTTCTAGCCACCTTGGTCTGGTCCAAGACACAAATCATACACGCATTATAACAATAATACTAATCATAAACGAATGAGTTTAAACATAAACGAATGATGCTTTTAGAATTAAAACAGTAAACATATATGTAAATGATGCATATATGCTATGTTATATTTATTATGTTATGTTCTTTAACAAGTAGATGTGCGTACACTGTAGAGCAGAATCCTACTCTTACCTTTCGGTATATGAAAATTTGCAATCCTTCAATCCGTTATGGACCTATGTAATCAGATTCTTCAAACCTTTACAAATATACTAATAACATGTCAATTCCAATCCATTAGTCACAAAATAGATTCCAGAAATCGTTTACTTACGCTTAAACAAATTTCTAACAAAACGAATCAAAGAAAAGTCTAATGTTAGAAAAGAATTTCCTTCTCATTAAACAATACATTTTCTTTTTTGTTGTCATATCAAAACGATCGTCAACCTCTTCATTTTTTCCGCTTCAAAAATACCTTGTTGGTCCAATTGCACTCATAATTATATTCTATAGCCTTAACTTTCTCTGCATGATAATATGTATCCTAATTAATACGAAATGCCAGCTGTAGAAACTTGATAAGCCATATAAATCCCAACTGGGGTTTGCCAAGTTGCAATATGGCACTTTCTGCTTACATGTGCTAACCATAAATTGTCCAAATTATTGTGCTCTATCACATCAGAAGTAATAAAAATACTACCAACACTGAATCATATGTTCTTTGATCTATCAATTTCGTTGTACTTGATTATATCTTTCCATCTTAATAGATTATGATGCATTGAATTTCAACTTTTATAGCATCTATATATATATATATATAAAAGAGAGATCACTCAAGTGAGAACAATAAATTTGGGTCTTACAACCAATCACGTATTGTTATGATTAAAAGTTAGTTATTAGGTACATAATAATCATGTGCATGTATATTTTATTATTGACCTTTCAAATAAGATCGAATGATTCATATTAATTGTTCTTATTTATCATAATAGCATAAGTCATCCCTACACATATATATAGTATGCATTTTATTTTGTTTGAGTCCTTGATAGTATTTGAGGAAAGATAGTACTGATAGAAACAAAGTTTTGGAATTGAGTGAAATATAACAATGACCAAACTTAATTAGATTGTAATAGGAATACACAATAGATATTGTATTTAAAATAGCTCAGAGGTTTTGGCTACAATACATGCATTGCATTTCATACTACACAAATGAAGGGTGAATGCCTATATAGGCTTTCTACAACACCTAAGAAAGACTAGAAAGTTCCATGCATTTCTAGCCTACATTGTCTCAAGGTTTCTAGAGTGTTTTATAATTATTTTTCTACACACCTATAATGGAATCTACTAGAAGCTTAGGATAATTCTAGATTTAGATATAACACCACTACTTGTGTAGAAAGCTTATAGAAATGTGCATCAATATTTTAATGGTCCTCATATAATTATAGATAATCAACTTTATCTTCTAAAGAATAAGTGCACAATTCAGTCTCTTGAGTTTTAAGAACCAATTTGCTGGCATTCTAAATCTTCAAGAGACTAAAATTCACATTACATGATGACCATTTCATCTTTGAGAAACTTATTTCATTTATTTTTTAAGGACAAAGTAAGTTACAATTATATGTTTGGTAATTTGGAGGATCAATTTTAGTATATCTCTTTAGTTATCTTATTAGTTTAGTAGTTTTTTTTTTTGTTTTTTTTTTTATTGGCTTATATGGAGTTTTGTGAGAAACTAGGTTTGCTATTGCCAGTTTTTTTAGGCATTCTAGGCAAATCCTTGTTTAGGACAGAATCGATACCAACACTTGAAAAGCTTTCAGAAAGGAGGGACTCAAACTTAAATCTAGCTGTTTGAGTCTCTCTCTCTCTATATGATCAAAGTTTATAATAATAACACAAGACTCAACAATATGTGTGCCCCATACACAATTAAGAAAAGGGAACAGACTGCACAGTTTCTGATATTTTTTTATTGTGAATGTGTGCTTTTTACTTAAGATGCCTATACTAGCAAAACACACACACAGTTACGAAAAACCAATAATGTGTAAAAGATTTTTGGATTATGTTCTGAAATCTACGATGTCATTGGATCAATACATCTATTTGTTACATACATGAACCGTTGCACTTTGATAATTGGAAGTGGTTGCTGCCTTTATAATATAATAGTATTTGAGATAATAAGACTTGTAATGATCATGGACAGAGAGATCAATCATAATAGATTTGGAGTTTTGTGATTAATTATATATGACTTGTCTGAATAATAGACTAATCTATTTCATGGTCTTGTATTAGAGTGTGTTAAAATAATAACGAGTAGTAGTTCTCATCTCACTAAAAGTAGGTAGGTTAGCAGTTAGATTGATAACATAAATAGAACTGAGGAGTGGTTGGGTGTGAAGGGGAGAAAGAATCCACATTTGAAAGGTAAGTGCCATGTGAAGATCATTAAATTTTTTAATAAGGTCTACCTCCAAACAAGGTCCCATGTGATAAATCATTGACCCATGAAGTCAGAACAACTGGATATAGAGTTACAGCATATCTAGGGAAAATTCTTTGGGAGAAACTTAGAGATAACTAATAGAAATATAGAATAGTCTATATGTATTTGGTAATCACAATTCTATTTAAAATGCAACAGAGTTATGCCATGTGATTACTAATAAATTAATAACATGGATTTTCAACTTCACTTTCTTTGTTAATCAGAATTCTAAATGACTTGCCTCCCCTTGATCAAATATGTGCATCTACCTTGTGTAAGCCAATAATGGCATTATCCTGTCTAGAGTAATTTGCACTTGTAGAGCAAAATAAAAAATGTACTATTGAAAACATTTTTTCATTAGGGATTCTGAACCCTGATACTGATAGTTATTCTTCTATGCTTTTTGATAGAGAAAAAAAGCTGCAATGTTTGTTGTTGTTCTTATTAAAAGTTTTGTGATGCTAGTGTAGTGGTATCTGTCTAGTCATGTGTGGTGTTACTAAGACACGCCATTCTCTGGTCATTGTAATTGCAGTATACCTACCCGACAAACAAACTAACTAAGCTGTGTTTGGGATGAGTGAAAATGGTACTAGTGTTGATTTACATTGTTTGTGGCCCTATTACCTATTGCTATAGCTGATAAGGAAGGTACAGTTTTTAATTCTATCTCCACGAAGGACAATACTGCTATCCTCTTCTACTTGATGGTCCTTACTAATAACAGGGATGTTCTCCTATTACAAGGCTTGTATAAGCAATCATGTTTTATTCTTATGCCATACTCCCTATATGTATCTCTTTTCAGCCTGATTCTAATAATTAACATGTATAAGATTTCTTTTCATTCTCAATCACCAATTATCCACAAAGCTAACCAATTACTGTAGAGCCTAGCCAAATTGATATGGAACCTCTCCCAGACTCTTTGGTATTGGAGAGGAGTTGGACTCAAAAAGCTTGGTTCAAGTATGTTGAACAAAATCTAGTTTCAAAATCACTTATAGATACTCTTAAGAAGCTAGGATTTTATGATCGAAAAATAGATGTGATTTCAATTTAGGCATAGGTTAGGGTCAAAATTGGTCCTCAAAGTGCTGCTACCTAATCTATGCAATTATTGTGGTGAAGTTAGCCACTCAATCATGATTTATCTCATATCATGAACCTAACCAACTTTGTTTGTGTGGTTTAAAAATTAATGATGAGTGCCTTCATAATTATCAAATCACTAATCCTCTACGAAATAGGACCCCCCGCCCTTGCGTTCACTATTAGTTTCATTTAAATATCAACATCAACCAATCGATTATATTAAATACTGAAAGCTACCTTTTTAGAATAATCAAGCACATGCATGTAGTACTATACTATAATTCTTGTAATTAATGATTTAAGAGGCTAAGAGCAAGTTATGAATATCAAACCCAAACTTCCAAATAACTAAGGGATTGTTACAAGTTTTAGCAGATCATGCACATTCTCTGTCTTTTTTAGAGTCACTGAAATTAACTCGCAAACATACCCTTAAGAGCTTGACATAGTTATATGGAGAATTCATATTAATGTAAATTTTCTTCATTAAATAAGGCTTTTATGTATACAATTAATATCACTGTCATTCATAAAGGTGAGTCGGTGAACTTAGATAAAGTTGCTTTATCAGCTAAATTAATTTGGAGATTAATTATAGCCCGTGAAAGAAAAATGATACACAAGATTCTTATATAAGTCACATTATTGACCATGAATAAAAGGAAATGTAAGTGATTAAATTGTAACCAGGACATTGCAGAAACATGGTTAAAACTTGCATCAAAACTGGAATTGATAAAACATAGGTGGGGGACCTAGCCATCGAGTCAATTAAGTCTTGTTTTTCTTAGTTATGATTGTGACTGTGTTAGCTTTAAGCAAAAGCTAGTGCGCGTGAATCATGTAAGGGACATTATGGGGAAATCATTTCTCGTCGCTCAACATTCATCCATGGAATTAAGCTAATTAATCTAACAGGCAAGCCTATATATACCTTGCCATGTGCGTTGAGTGTCTCTTGTTTTCTTTACCTTATTTCTTTTGTAACAAAAGAATGAATAGCATAAATTCAGACCTTAAAAACATTTTAACAAAATTAAGCCGTGTATACAATTGCTTAAGAAGATTTCAACAACACCAACAAATACTAGTGCTTAGAATTGCTGATATTTTCATTTCCACAATATCTTGTTAGGAGGAAAGAATGGGAAAACATTAGTTAGATCAAATTATGTATTAAATAGTGTGAAAATAAGAATTATATAAATGAAACTACTTAGACAACTAGACAAACTAACCAAAAGTAACAACACATAATATAAATTTAGTGAAAATGCAATAAAAGAATCTAAAACACATTGTTAGAGTTAAGTTATTTGAAGATGTTAGTTCATCTTTATTTAATTTATTTAGTTTTGCATATGCTATATATATATAAAATCATTCATCACACTAACACATTATAATACTCAAAAATTTAATTCGAGTGTGAAACAAAGTTTTATATATTTCTGTGATTAGGATTAGGGTAGTGGTGAGAAATTTGAGTAATTTGCAAAAGGTGATAGGTTAAAATGTATTTATGAGAGGTGTAGCTTAAAAAAGGCGCAGTTATTTGATGTGTTGGGTAGTTTGTTTGAAGAGGCGCCAGGATTGAAATATTAAATGGCAGAAGGGGCCCAAGCAAAGGTCCCTCAGACCACCCTTGTCACTTTTACCACTGACCATGTCCCTTAGCACATGGAGGAAATTATGGCATTTTATGTCTTTCTCTTTCTCAATCTCTCTCATCTCAAACACCATAAAAGCCCCTCCCTCATTTAGCAACATACACTTACTTCCTATTTCTTCAACCAACAATAAACAATAATACCACCACCCCACTTCTATCATAAAAGTAAAACCATCCATTCTTTACAATACTTTCTCCTCAACACGCCAACCCTTTTACATGTTTTAAGGAGAAAGAAGGGTCCTCATTCTTAAATATTAAACTAATAAAAAAGAAACAAACTTTCTTTGAAAGAGTGATAAAGGGTGATGGAGATTGAATCAGCCAAGTGTGATTGTTGTGCCTTGAAAGAGGATTGCACACAAGATTACATAAATGAAGTGAAGGCCAAATTTGATGGGAAATGGTTATGTGGGTTGTGCTCAGAAGCAGTGATAGATGAAGTGAGTAGAGGGAAAAAAACATCAGGAATGGATGAAGCAGTGAAAGCACACATGTCATTTTGTGGAAAGTTCAAATCAAATCCTGCAGTTAGAGTTGCTGATGGTATGAGACAGATGTTAAGGAGAAGATCAGGTGATTTATCTTCATCATCTCAATCTTCATCAAACAAGTACACAAGGTCAACCACCACTTCTCAAGTTGGTGATTCTTCAACTTTATCATTCTACTGAAAACTGACTGATCAATTATCATGAAGGAGGGTGCAAGGTGTGTAGAGTATTATACTCTACTCTGCTTTGGTTGGAATGCGTATTAATGGTTTTAGCCTTTTATGGCTAAGCTAAGCTTTTTTCATCTTTTCATGTACAGTTAGTGTGTTATTTGACTTATTTCTCTTTTCTTCTATTTTTCCTTTTCTTTCTATTTCCAACACATCCCTACTACTTTTTTATTCCAATTCCTACCTTATGTCATATTTTCTTTTCTTGTTCTAATTTTCTTAATCAACTTTGTTGTGCACGAACCAGATTCCTAAACAAAAAGCAGTTAGTTATAATGGTTCTGAGTATATTCCAATCACTGTCTCCTTTTCTTTCATATATTAAAAAGTGTTTTGGGTGTTAACAGACTTGTAGTTTAATTAACGCAACTAATTTTTTAACTTGAATCCTTCCCAAGCAACCAATCTTTCTCTCTTCTTTGTTTTGGATAAACGTTGCACTACTTATTTTTCTCTTTCCTATTTACCCATGGTTTAAATAGTAACAATTATTTATATAACTCTTGCTATAGAACCTATGACCGAAAGATGTCTCTATATTTTAGTCCCACCCTTCATATATACTAAGGTTTTGACAATTGTGACTGATTTAGCGAAGTTTAGGTGCTCATTCACTGGCTGTGGTTTCTGATTTGACATAATAAGGATATACTAATGCTAATTGCTAAGTAGTAATTAGTTCCACTTTATTTTATACTGAAGTGCATCAATCAGTAGAGTTGATAACTAATCTCCCTAACTTGCATATTTCATGAATAAACTCTTTTTCTGAGGTAGGCAAGGCAACCATGCCTAATACATACAAACCAATAACGTCATTTCAACAGACATAAAGGATATATATGATCTTTCAAGAAGGAAGACCAACTTAGTATATATATTTAATTGGTTGGAAAATGCTGATGATGTTTGCTACTTTTTTAATTAATCAACGTGGTTAATAAGTCAAATATCAACTTCATCTCATTCATGGGCTTTAGATCCCATCACCTAAAGCTAATTGCCTAATTTCATGCCATTGAATCTTCCACAATATTTTCGCAACTAATTTGGTGCTAAGCTTTGGACTTGGATATATATGGTAGACTAGACCATATACTTTAGGTAGTATTCATTAGCTACCGCAAAATCTATTGCCTACACAATTTTAGGAACATAGACTTGGATTGATTTTCTGTGACAATTTACAACAAATATATGAGTCAACCCATTAGTCAAGGGTGGAAAAGGATATAAATCAAAATAAACAAGTTAAAAGGACTTGAAATAAACTCTTCCATATGATAATCCATTTCATTCCATTTAAAGGGGAAACAAGCTACGCATGAGTTTAATGAGTATACTTTTGTTGGATTTCATAAAATGTAACCAATTTTTACAAAATAGTTTTTAAGTGTTCAAAAAAACTAGTTAAGTCTACTAATAAGGTTGTTGAACATAGTTAATATATACATCAATGGGGTTTTAAGGACATTAAATATTGCATCTTTATTACTTTTATGGAATAAAATTATATAGGGTAAACCCACTTCAATATCTCACGTCTAATCTTAATTAATTTATACCTTTTTATATATACAAAAAATACATGTAGCTCCAAGTTAGTTAATATATGAATACAGTTTTTGTTGTTGTTGCCTTAACATCATTATAATATCAGTTTCAGTACTAGTATAATAAATATAAATATTTATATACAGTTTAAAAAGTTAATAATGATAAGATAATGATGATACAATAATACTATATAAAACTCGTACGTTATTAACACGTATCATTTTTTCTATTAGAAGATTATACTCATAATTACTTTTTCCAAAATTTCAACTTTAATAATTTGCATTGCTCTTTTTTACTAATGATGTATTAATAGACAGCTTTTTCTAATGAGAGCTCAACTATTGATTCATTTTGGATACTTAATAACTAACAACTTTATTATTGAGTTCTCCAAAGATTAATTAATATATAAGTAATATATATTTCTTGTCACTAATTGAGTAATGTATATTAAACTTAGCATTACACTTATCATAAGTTTTTACACATAAGATTCAAAAGTAAAACAGATAATATATAAAAAAAAGTTTAGTTATTTTATTAGATTGTATTAGTTGAGTAAAGACCGTTGGGTTCAAATTTGAAAAGACGCATCTTTCTAGTAACAAACATATATTATGTAATCTAAATCAAAGAAACAAAAAAGAGTGCAAAAGAGAAGAAGAAGAAGAAGAAAGATAGTATGAGAAGTAGCATGGTTGTAGAATCCAAATCCAAATCTAGTAGCAGAGGCAGCAACAATGAAGAAGCAGAAGATAATGATCATGTTGGTGACAATAGCTGTTACTACCCAGGTTGCAAGAAAAATGTGAGTTGCAAATGTGAAATTTGTTTGGATAGCATAAATGCCACCCTTGACCTCATTCCTCTCACTAAGCTCTCTGCTTCCAAACCCATTCATCGTAATCTTCATTGCACTCCTATCTCCTTTAATCCTTCTCTTCTCAACACACCCACTTCTACTCCTTCCCACGTCACACCTCACAACAATGCCAAAAAAAGGTCTTCTTTTTATGGTCTCAACTTCTTCTCCTTGCTTCTGGCTTTGGGTTTCCTTTTATCCGCAGATATTGCTTTTCCATGGGTTGTTTCTAGGATTTATCAACCTGCTTTATCACCCGATGTAGTCAAAAGAATTGCTGATAAATGTTGGCATGTGCATGATTGGAATGCAAAGTTGAGGTCTTTTCAGAAAGACTTGATGGGTATTGCTGCTGATGGTAAGAATTGCACCTATTCTGCTCCCACATGTGAAATCATCCAGGTATATTATTCATTCATTCCATTACCATTATTAAGAGGTTGATGTAATTGATTAGCAAAAGAAGAAGAAAATAACAAGAGGGTGTGTAGTATTACTCTTACATTATTCACGCATTTAAGGTTCACATTTTTACTCTTATATTTACCCATTCATTAAATGTTTACAATTTTATTGATTACTTAAAGAGAGAGCGAATTTGACCAGAAAAAAAAACCCAACTTGCATACAGGATGGTCTATTATTGAATTCAAGATGCACATTGTACAAATCAGCAATAGAGGAGGTTACAATTTGGGGATGGCCTCTGCAAACAGCAGGGTTGCTCACAAATGGGTTCTCTTTTCGATCATTGACTATCCTATCTGGAAGAGTCACTGAGGTAATTAATTTCATTCATTCACCACTATCTATGCTTTCCTTTTATTCATCTTCCACTGATTGATTGAATTTGAAGTTGTTGACTAATTTGAGGTCATTGTCTTTTTTTTATATATTTTCAAAAGTGGAATGCTGGACAAGTTGGTTATTTGATTCGAAAGGCCAATAGCTCATGGGTTCAATCAAAGTTGGGTGCCTCAGTAGTGCAATTAGACCCCAATACTTGGGTTCTTGAATATCAAAGGAGCTCCATTTTTAATAGCACAAGATTGTATGCATCACTAATTCAGTTCCTAAAATATAGGACTTCGAGAATTGTTAGCAGATTGAAGAAATGTTTCTGGCGGTTTGCTGCTGCATTTGAAGATAAACAGTTGAAAAGGTCCACAACAAACAATGGGGATAAAATTCCTACTTGAATATGCGCAATTGTAGAATTTGGACTTGACTCATTCTCAATCAGCATTAACCATGTTCTCATTTCTTGTGAGAAAAAACTCCTATTTTCTTATGTTTAATGTTCTCTATTTCTGATATGGTTATTCATTTTATTTGTGGATGACTTACCGAGACCGACTATCCTAACTTGCCAAGTCACGTTGTTTGAATTTTGAGCATACATATGCAGACAAGCTAGGTCTCATGGCTGATCTTGTTGTTAATACTTACTGGTAATAATAATATATATTTGATTCACTAGCTCAGTCATTACTCCTTTACTTAATAACACAACAATCAAGGGCAGAAGGAGTTTACGTATTATATAACCTTAACTGTCTTCTCAGAATGAAAATCATGTGTCACATTTTCTTATCCCTTCTCGCATGTGTGTGTATATGGCATCTCAAACAATATACTAAACCAGGTTACCGATTTGAAGCCTTTTCAGATCATAACTTAAAGAAATACCAAAATAATAATATCACATCAATGTTACATTAGTAGTATTTCCTATAATTTCAGGATTCTTCTTCATAATTAATATGGTTCTTTCTTTTGAACTAGTTTTCTTTTATTTCAGAATTACAAGGATAGAACTCAGCACTTGAAATCATTAAGGTAGAATTCAGGGTTCAAATGTGAGACTCTCAGCTTCCTTTCTGACCGACTCAAACAGCACAGAGGACAGGTACCTCTCACCAAAGCTTGGGAAAACAGCCTGCATTACCATTTCAAAATGGAAATATATATATATATATTATAAACACACATTTCTAAATATTTTCACCACATTCTGTTGGGATAATCAACTTACTACAATAAGCTTTCCAGCATTTTCTGGTCTTTTAGCTATTTTAATGGCAGCTGCAGCTGCAGCTCCAGACGATATCCCAACCTATAACAATATTTATTCAACAAATTATATAACTAATATCAATTGATACCAATTAGGGTTAACATAAAATGTGCTTAATCTTGGTTGTTTCTTGAGGTTTAGAACTTACAAATAAACCTTCTTTAAGCGCAAGAAGCTTTGCAGTTTCTATAGCTTCAGTACTTGATATCTGCCAAATCACAAATCTCAGTCTTAAGAAATCACAAATGTTTTCAAAAATTACTGTATCAATTTCTGCCTAATAATTATCCACAGTTGCAAAGCAACTCTTTATTTTAGGATTTGTGACTATAATATATTTATGTATAGCCTACATATCACAAGTTGTCCGTATTTCCACTTGTGTAGTAGAAGACAGTTTTTAATGTTCAAAGCATTCAAAGTTCCCTTTTCCACACTACTAAGCCTGACACCATGTTAACTTGCAAAAAATCAGTTTTGTAGACAAAATGCATGAATACCACCAAATTGATAATAAAACAAGAAAACGCCAGTATCAAACAATACATTATGAATAGGAAGCATAAGAATGTCAAAGGAGTTATAGACATCATATTGCAATAACCATACACACGAAATATCCTTATCTTCCAAAACTGCACATCGCATATCGCATCTTCCAAATTGCTTACAATAACTAATTGTGTATGATACCATTAAGCCTTGAATGATGTAATGATTATTGAAAAGGCATTAAAAGCTTACTTGAACCACTTCATCAAGAAGATTAACGTCCAATACTCCAGGAATGAATCCAGCACCAATCCCTTGAATCTTGTGCGGACCTGGACATTCACAGAGGCAATTTGGACATTATAAACCCTAAACATTACCAACAGCTTGAGAAGCAAGTTCTTACCCCCAACTTGAAGGTTAAATTATAAAGAAAACTTGATTCAACTGTAGTAAGTGACTACCAGAGGGCAAAACAAACAAGAGAAACAAAATAGGAACAGACTTATAGTCTAAAGGGAAAGGACGGCACAATCAAAGTGGCATCAACTTTACATGCTTGGCTTAGCATGTAATAGTTGATGAAAGATTCACAAGGATAGATCCAATCAATGCTCCATTAATAAGGAAAGCTAGTGACATCGGCAATCACTTTGTTAACAAAGTGGATATGGGTAAGCAAGCAAAAGAAAAATCAGGTTTTCCTGGATGCTAGGGGAGAAGTGGAAGGGATGTGATTTTACAACAATTCAATCACTCTTAATGCTAGTTTTCTTTAACAACATGATATAGAAACAATTGCCTAGCAATAAATCAATAGAAGACAAAATAAAGTATCAACTTGTCACACAACATTTTATGGTTCGTGAGAAAAAGTAACTTAAAAACATATTATCACAGAGAAGCAAAGCATTTATCAAACTTATAATAACTCACCAGGCTTTCCTCCAGAGAGCACTGGACTTTCAACTGGTTCCACACCATACAGCTGCAAGAGGAAATATATACAAAATGAAAACATGCAGAAAAAAATAAATACAGCAGAGCCAAATTACCTTCGTTCTTGGGAAAATCATGTGCACATATCCTTTATGTGCACCATACAGAAGAGCCAAATACACAGAGATATATAACTCTATCAGCTAACCTTTATGTTGGGGTTCTGCTCTTTCAGAAATTTTCCGGCACCTGTTATAGTACCACCAGTACCTATCCCGCTAACAAGTGCATCAATTTTCTCATCAGTGCCTTTCCATATCTCTGGACCTGTGGTTTCATAGTGTACCTACAAATACAATAATCACAAAACGTGCAACCCAATATTGTAAAAGCATCCACTGCCAGTAACAGAACAAATGTGTAGATAGATACCTTGGGATTGGCAGGGTTTTCAAATTGCTGAAGCATGTAGGCATTGGGAGTCTTAGCCAATATCTCTTCGGCTTTCTGAACTGCACCTTTCATTCCCTTTGCAGGATCTGTCAGAATCAACTCAGCTCCAAAAGATAAAAGAATGGTTCTCCTTTCGAGACTCATTGAAGCCGGCATTGTAATTATAAGTTTGTAACCCTTTGCTGCTGCCAAGAAGGCTAATCCAATGCCAGTGTTACCACTAGTTGGTTCAATGAGAACACTCTTCATTATAAGAAGATAGCACCACATGCAACAAAAGCAATAGTTTTGAATTCAGATACACCAAATTAGAAATAATGATTCTTTTTTTTCACCTATTCACCTCCTAAAAGTTGTAATCGATATAGATTAACAGTGTATTCATCTAGAATTTAAATAACTGCTATTCAGATAACTGTATAAACCATAGTTAAACATTTAGCAGTAAAAAGAAGCTTCACCTTTCTCCTAATCATGCTATTCGGATGAAGAAGCTATACTAATTCTTAAATCTTTATCAAGTACTAACCTGCCCAGGTGTGATAACTCCCTTCTCCTCTGCATCGGCAATCATACTATACCCAATCCTTCATTTAAAATGTATATGATAAGAATTAAGAACAAAGTCAAAAACTAATTCCAAAGCAGATGCTTCCAAGAACATGAACTAATCTTCCTCAATAATAGAGATAAAAAATTATACCTGTCTTTTACACTGGAACATGGCTCCATCAATTCCAGTTTGGCAGCAACTCTAGCAACTGAACCCTCTGCGGTTTTATTGAGATATACTAATGGGGTTTTGCCAATCAACTATAGAAAATAAAGGGAGACAAGAGTGTGTATTCTAGTTAGGGACACTGTAATAGGTTAAAAGAGATTCATATAGAAAATGTCATTGAAGTACACAAACTCACTTCTGTAACGTCTTTGGCGATTCCAGACCTTTCGACTGCCATGATTTCAGCTGAGAGCAATGCTGACAAATAAAGAAATACAAACTATTAGCATCTATACATACCTCAATCCACAAAGCTACCAAGTTTTATGCAGTATATACTACCAATGGAATCTGAAACATTTCTTAAGATAGATAATCTGCAAAGTTTCTGTTTATCCTTGCTATGAAACTTCAAATCATTTCAAACGAAAGAAATAAATTATGTTCGAGCAAGAGCAAGAGCAATTATTGTAATTTCAAGCTTTGCTGGGAACCAAACACATGGGAGGATTACAAAAATGAAAAAAAGTTTCAAGCTTTAGCATGAAACATGAATTCCTAATCGAAACCTGGCTGAAGATAATCCTTTCGAAGAGACTGGATTGCAATATATATTAACCCATAAACAATTATCTAAATTGGTTGATATCAAAAATCATTATGATGAAGATAAATCCTGGCCAGTGATGATGAATATGAATCATAGTTTATTGGAGTAATAACAAACAAGAAATTAAGAGAGAAGAAAGATTGAGTCACCTTTGGGAAAGACAATAGACAACAACAGTTGATTATTATTTAACTAAACAATGTATGTTGTACGTATTGTATGTCTGTAATGTGTATATATAAATAATATCACAATCAACTCTTGTATTTAGTTTTGGATATTAATTGTGTTGTCAATTACCACATTTTGGTTTTGAACATACCCTGCTTCTCGTCCTAATCAATTTTAAGTATATATGGGTGGTTGTAAATGCTTGACATATCAAGGAAATATTCAAACTTAGTTTTGAATGATAATTATAATACCATATTTCACGGAGAAAAACAAGGAAAATACATTATGCATTGACCCCTGGTCTTTTTATCACTCTAATTCTTAATTAAATACGTTATGCTGTGATTAGTCATGACACATGGAATATAGTTAGAAAGTTATACATGACATTAGATCTGCTCCAGCATAACGGTGCCTTCACATCATTTTGTATTGTTTCTATTAAAGTAAAATTAGTATCATAATACAACTCACGGGGCTCCAACCCGCAGCTTCAGCCTTGATAGGACGCTGCTCTCATCGATTTAACTACAATCTCAGGACAATAAATTAAGGAATAATGATAAAATTTAAGAGGGTTATTGGAGGAAAGAAAATTTTGTTTGTGAAAAAGTTAACGTGGAGAGAAGATGTGAGTAAACTAAATGTTAACCGTGACAAAAAAGTATAATTAGTGAGTGAGGGAAAATAATAGAAAAGTTAGTTTGTAAAATTTTTGGGGAATATAGATCAAATGTAAATTTATGATAGGCTAAAATGAGTGAGTGAAGTAAGAAATAAATGTTAGAAATACCTAACTCATTATAGTTTTAGTCTAATGATGTTTTTGTTTATTATTATTAATGTTACCTGCAGCTTGATTTTAGGTGAAATGTCAAGTATTACAAAAATATCATTAGGAATATAAACAAAATGTTAAGTAAAATGAGTGAATGAAAAAATATTATAAAAGTCTTACTATCAAGAATATTGAATGATGTTTAAGCATGTCATCATAAAAAACAAATATTATATCAAATTAATATTAACATTAAAAACAAGGAATATTATATTCAGAATATCCTCACTTGTTCTACTACAAATCTTAAGAAAATAACCCTATAAATATCAAATTTTGTTATCTCATTAGCCCAAATAATTTATATATAAATAGTAGAGTATAAATAGAGTGCAAGCAACCAATGATACTTTGGCTACATGATTTGTGATGATGATCTCAGTTAAGTTATTATAATTGATTTAATAATAATTTAAAACAAAATGAGTTTATTTAAAATCAATCGTAAATATATACTTAAAATAATTAATATTGAATCATGTAAGAATTTTGTAGAGTGCCATGTTTTAAAGTGATTAATAATGAAATCAGCATTTTATAAAGACTTTTTTTCTCCAATTTCACCTATTATCAATGTTTAAAAAACCGTGCCATACCGGCCGGTTCAACCGGAAAACCGGTGAACCGGACTCCTAACCGGTACGGTACGTATGTTATACCGCATATGCAATAGAACCGGTCAAAACCGGTAAACCGGTCGGTTTGTACATTAATTTTTTTTTTTTAATTTCAAATTTTCAATTCTTCACCAATTCTTCAACTTCAATGATTGATACTTGGGTCATTTATTTGTATTTTGCGTTTGTTAAGTGATAATTTTGGATTAATATATGTTTTGCACTTTAGACTTTGATTTTATTAAAGACTTAATGTTGTTTGTTTGTGTGAATTTGAAGTAAATTATGAATATGAATTATAAATATGAATATCTACTTATTTGAAATTTTTTATTATAGGTTTACATATATATATATATATATAAGCAAGTATGTACAGTTTAACCGGCATGCGGTTTAATTATTGAACCACTGATTGAACCACTGTACCACTATACCAGTACCCTGACCGGTTTGATAACCGGTACGGTTTTAATAACATTGCCTATTATTCTTCTATAACTTTTTACATACATCAAATTTGATATGGTATACCTAATTTTTATCTCTGGTACCAGAATCTGATTTCATTTTATGAATTTAAAGGAATGAAATTAATTATTTGATTTGAAATTATTTTAGTTTTGAATGCTGTTAAATTGATTTAATATTTTATTGAGAAGTAAGGATTATGATGTGGGAGATAATAAGGGCGAATAAGGAGAGGAGCACAAACGCCTTATCCTATCTATAACCATATCTTATCCATCTTCTTAGGAGAAAGAGAGAAAGAAAGAAAGAGTTGCATAGTTGTTACATCACATGGCTACCTTTCATTTGGCTCCATTCCCATCATTCACTACCCTTCCCAGTCAAAAGCCTTTCCCTTCTTTTCACTTGAGAAGTAGTCGTTCAATGAAAACTGTGTGTTCATCTTCATCATACAAAGTGGTTGTTGAGCACGAGGGGAAATCCACAGAGCTGGAAGTGGAAGGTGATGAGAGCATTCTATCAAAGGCATTGGATTCAGGATTGAATGTCCCTCATGATTGCAAGCTTGGTGTCTGTATGACTTGCCCTGCTCGACTCCTGAGTGGTTCTGTTGATCAAAGTGATGGTATGCTTAGTGATGATGTTGTTGAAAGTGGGTATACTCTCTTATGTGTTTCTTACCCTCGCTCTGATTGCCATATCAGGATCATTCCTGAGGAAGAACTACTCTCTCTCCAACTAGCTACTGCCAATGACTAATACTCTATTCTATTCTTCATCATCAGACCTTTCATACTTTTTCTATTCTATTCTATTTTTACCAGTTACTCTATGTCTTTCATCTTCTGCAACCAATTTTATCAGACAAGGAACACTTATTTTACATGTTACAAAAATATCATGTTACCTACTTCACAAAGCACTATGCTTTTCTTCTAACTAGTCAGAATAACAAATTAAATTACTTTTAGGCTTTTAGCAAACTATGAAGACTCACAAAGGGGATCCCTCCATTCTGAGTCATATCCCTCCATCTTTTCAACCCTCTCCTTCCAAAGGGGATCCTGCGGTTGAGGGCATACGATTTATAGATGAGAGAGGTTTGGCATTGTAACTCATCAAAGCTAAGCTCAACCCAACTCATTTAGATTTACTCACTTTTCCATTATCTGTGCTTCCAATAGATATTAGTTTCAATTCCAATGTGATATAATGCTAGAATGTAAGCTTCCTCTAACAGGTTCCACTACAATTAACTCTACTTCCCATTATGTTACATTTCTACCACTTTCAAACAAAATATCAAAATATTTGGCAAAATAAAACTTAATAATTATTTAAATTACATAGGATCTAATACTTGCTGCTATTACTATCTCATTCGCACTATTCTTTGTGAGACAATTGAAATTAGGATTACCTTGTCTTCCAAGTGGATTAAATTACTTGTGTTCATACTCTTCTAAGTGTGTTTTAACAATTTTCATTTCCATATTCTGCCCTATTTCAGGGTTTTCTAAGTGGTTCCTCTTGAAAACAATAAAATTGAGTGCTTAAATAAGATTTTATAGGCCAACAAAGCGTCAGTCTAATGCCTAAATAAAGATTTGATTATTATGAATAACACTTGTTTGGAGGGACAGACAATTACATATCTCAAAATGGATTAGTATCTACAAAAATTTGGTTGATAAAATCTAAATTTTGCATAAGATTTTATTCCTAGAAAACTTGCAACTTGTATAGTTTTAGTGCATACACATTCATAAAATTGTTAAAGCTCTCCCATATCAACATTTCTCCTCTTAATAACAAACATCAGACACTTCGGATTTGGAAGAGGATACCCTTCTTCAAATTTGCAGCTAAAGTCTTTTTCTTCGTTATTTTGTAAGAACTAACTTGCAAACAAACTTAAATATTATTATCCTATTGAATAATGTTTGTCCCACTTTTGTTGAAGGGTGTGAAACACAAAGCAAATATAAAAATATGAAACTCATTGAACCGTAACCTTACGCCGCCAAATTAACAGGGTAAGTTCAATTCTGTTATTGGGATGCATGGATCTGATTGAGTCTGGAAAAGTTGTCTCTTACGCGACCCAAATTATTGGTGGATTATTTTTTGAACCTAAACCTGAGATCTAGACAGAAACGCTAACTCAATCTCAAATATAATTGGACAGACTTTTTTACTCAACCTAATTATAGATTGGAGTAAATATAATAAATGTATAATCTTTTGAATAAAATCTTCTCAGTTACTTTGATATATATATATATATATTAATATATTAAATTGTGGAATTAGAGGTTGAGAGAGAACAATAAATAATACAAAAAAGGTTGTTGACAGAAAACAAAGTTAAAATAATAATTTAATTAAAACATTACCAACCCTCCACCCCACCTTAGTCTTTTAAACTTAAGGTGCAATGCTGGGTAAGTTCGGAAAGCACGACTGCAGTACAAGTATACAATACAACACCACCAAACCCTCTACTCCACTCAGCTGCCCCTCAGTTGTGTGTGAGTGAGAATGAGGCATGTACTAAAATTATATACACCGAAAATAGACAGTTCACATCCAACGTGGGTAAAGGTTTGGAGAATTCAAGATTAGGATTCCAGGCATTGACATGGAGAAAAATAAGTGCATACCAAAATGTCAGATGGTGGAAAGGCAAACACATCTTCCAAATGTGGCTAATTTTTATCTTTTGCAGGAAAAATCATTATGAATCACCAACAAGTACAATAAAGGATTTCAATATTGCCTCCTATTCTAGCATTGAAACGATCAGAGTACAATATAACATTAAGCTTTTATCATCTTCAGCAAATAGGGCTATAATGGGTCTGGAAAGATTTTTCCAGAATTTCCAGAATAATAATTTAAGTACACTGCTACTCCATGTGCCCACAAACTACACTGACCGTTTGTATTCTCTTTTGATCTCTATGACCACCTTCTTCCGTGTGTCAAAATCAACTTTGTCAAGATCAAAAACAGTCCCAAGATAGCCATACAAGATCCTCCTTTTCTCTCCTTTTGTCTCATCCAACTTTACAAGGTTTGGGTTGTTCTCTTCATCTTTTCCTAATGTTTGGGTTTGCAAACGAGCCCAGTCCTTGCGCCCACGATTTTCCTTCTCAAAGTGTTCAGCAAGCTGCGTGGCTTCCTTTAGGCCTGATTGGTCTCCGGCATATTTAATCAATGTTATGCCCAAATGACCATCTCTTCCATACAATGACTTAGATTTGCCACCCATAAATCCAAGCTCTGGAAAACCATGCATGAATATCACATGGAAAAAATATAGTCATAAGAAGTTCAAGATCATCAGATATTTGAGTGGATGATTTAAAAAAACAAGAACTCAGCAAGGGATTCGTAAGAGATTGAACAAATTGAGGCAACAATACACAAACTACAAGAAGATGGCAACCGTGGCCTTATATATATGTCCTTGATGCTTACATGCAAAAACAACATTGTTGAGCAACAACTAGAATAATGTATGGAAATTATATTACACAAACGAAGAGGTATCCTACAATAATGTTCATATTCGGTTGGTTGTACCATCCCATGCCATCAAGATAACAACACAAGTGAACATGTGTGCATGCATAATTGGAGTTAAGTACAGATGTGCACATGCAAGGGCATCATTTCAATATTCCTCATCTCAAAATAAAGACCCCCACTACTATATGCAATGCAAACACAGCATAGTTAAGCATCAACTAGAATAATGCCCCAAAACAATTCAAACAAGGAAGAACTATCCCACAGTACACCAACTAGTTTCTTGGCTGCCCAATCTACTGTCATCAAAATCCTAATACATGCATGTGCATAAATGCACAGTTACATGTCTGTGCACAATTCAAAATTCCTCATATCAATTATACATCATATGCAGTTGATGTGAAATCTATGTAGTTAAACAACAAAGACAATGTCTGGACATGATACACAAAATGTAGAGCCATCCACAATAACCTTCAACGTCTACATATTTTAACCAGTGGTAGGTCGTAGATGTAAAAGCCAATCTGGTTCAAGTTTAAGTTCAGGTTCTGCCTTCTAATGTGTAGTAGAAGTTATCTGATAAAGCAGATGGTTACTAAAAAACGAAGAATGACAAAAGTTGCCATTGCTAGTCCGGAAATTTATGCCAACATGAAATGAATGCACTATTATACCATTCTCTATCATCAAATGAACAAATCGAATTAAGTTGGGCAATCCAATGTAGTCTGTCACCATCTATTATATATCTAAAAGCAAACAGAGGACTGATACTCCCTCAAGCTCTTCCCTCAATCAAGAGTGAGCAGATTGATTACAGGCGACATAAATTCTTATGAGCTAGACATGACTACAGTAGGAGAGCTGGTATGCATTTATATCAACTCACTGCAAAGAAACAGCATTCCTAACTAAAAAACCCAAGAAGTTAAACATATGGGTTGACTAAACGGAAATATAACCAATACCTAAATTTAATTGAATAAACTTGCAATACCAACATACATATATCAATACCTAAATTTTCCCATGTATGATTATAAAAAATGAAATATTATCAGAAGAGATAGGAGAATATAACAAGAGGATAAGAAATCCTCACAAGAACAAAAGAAACATCTAGAAACTACACAAAAGTGGCATCTAACAAAGCATGTGAATCTCTGCATATAACTAAACCATAATACTAGACAATTACACCAACCTCTACATAGTACTCCAAAGATGTAAAATGAACAATAATATAAATAAACAGCTTCAACAAAGCTGCTTTACAATATTTTATTCCAAATCTTTGTCAGGCCCTTTCATGAGCGCCTATAACTGATAATGTGAACATCTAGCACAAATGAATCACTTGCACCCATGATTAAACAAGAAACTGGAAATCATGTAAGATAAAATAAGTAGAGCAATAGAGAAAGCAACACCAACTAATAAGTAAAGATACGTGAAATATGGTTAACGCACAAAATTCCAGCCTGCCAGGACTTCAACTTTCAATCAAATAGATGGATATTAAAACCCGATGTTGCCTAACAGCTACAGAATGCCATACATACCATTATTTGGATCAAAAAAGGACTTCAAATTAAAATTCAAGCACCAGTAGGGACAGGGTAAACACAACATAAACTGCTGCAAGTATCCATTTTGTGATAATTGCAAATGCTGAATGTGTCCTAAAGTTGGTTTAATTTCATGTATTATAAACTTCAGTAAAATTAAAACTACTTTTCACCTTAATATCTTTACAGATAATGCCATATTCTATTAAACTGCGCCTTAAAGCAGTTTGTTAGGCATTAAATATTGGGGAAGGTCACTAAGGATTTTTGTTGTTGCTAAAACTGCTATGAAGGATCAACTTTGCATGCATGGAAATAGATTACCTGAGGACCTTTACAAGAGCCATTGTAACAGAATATAACAAAGAGTGGAGAGGCATATTATACCTCTAATTCTACTATCCATTATTTTGTTTCCGTAACCCTCCATACGACCATCTCTACTTTTTCCAGTGTTTGTGTTATGAATGATAACCAAAGGTGGCCACATGATCAGATCATCCTGATTGGCTGCTGCTTCATCAGCGGATAAAAACTGATATGACTTTGAGTTATCAGGAGGCTTTGAGTAGTTCCAACCCATTAAGACACACACAGCTTTGTGCAATCCCAAATGATCAACACGTAAATCAGCATTATCTGAGTTGTAAGTGTGCATAAGAAGAGTATGAATATCTGGAAATTCTGTAACAGACCTGAAAGTTGTCATATCAAGTGGGTATTGAAGAACAGATTTCAGGATTTCATCCATAACCAACCTGTAAGTATATACAAAAGGCAAAGTAATAGAATATATGCACTTCTTCTAATTTACATTTACCACCAAAGCTCGTTTTAGAACTAAGTCACAGAGAACCTAAGTCAGAAGCTACATTAAAAATCAAGGGACTATTCGAGAAAAAGTGAGGAACACCCACATCTGAAAGTTCCCTACTCAGCACCATAACACAGTTAGGGAATAAACTGTTCTAGATGTCTACCAAAATGACCAAAGCACATACGACCTTCAAAATGCATAAGTATGAACGGAATCATTTAACCCACACACATTGTGAACCCAATCATTTGCATAGGCATATATATTGCGGCAACTAAATATTATACAAAAAACTGATAAACAGATAACTATATTCCATTGAAACAAATTAGGTTTTCTCTTAAAAAGATACCAACGGATGAGAATCTAATCAGAGCACCAAATTGTACCCATCAGAAGCTTCTGTTCTCAAATGGATTGAATCATTTAAAAATTGAAAAGAAGCCAGAATGCAGGAAACACATGGTCCCAAAATTCAACTCGAGAAGTGATGTGTTTAAGGGCAGCAGCAAGGCTTAAGTTGGGACATAACTTATAAAGCAACATTCCAGTAGGAAAGGGAGTGTGTTACTAACAGTAAACTCTATGTTTGACATAGAACAGAAAGACTAAAATGAATTTTAAAGAAGCATGAGGCAATTCAATAAAAGAACAGGTATGGTAGCATGATTCTTAGATTCTATGAAAAAGGACAAAGATGGATCTTACGTATCTATTTAACTAATAAAAGGCAAACCCAACTTCATCAAAAGCAACTTTATATCCTCATTTGAAATGCTCATGATCCTAAAATTATTTTCAACAAATACAAAACAGCTTGGCTGTAATAAGTAATAAACTACATAAAATTCTCAAATTATAACTGGCAACACACCTTCCTTCAGCCTATGCAGAAGATGCCATTAGAATAATTTAGAATAATAAGTCAGAAAATTGATACTGGCTAAGAAAATTGATGCCACATTAGATTCCATAATGAAGTAACTACAACCTTGCTAAGTGGCGTTAAAGGTCCAACTAAAAGCATAAAAATAAAGATTAAAGAGGAAGTGTTGCCAAAGCACTGACAAAAACAAAAAAGCTCCAAAGAATGAGAACTCTAACAAAAGTGTGCCACCAGCAAGTCACCAAAATAAAGATTAAAGAAAGATTATCCCAGCTTCATAGAAACTATGATGAGTCAGACAACCTCAACATCATAAGTATATCTCATTAAAGAATTTAGTTTCTCAATTCATAATGGACTTCATCAGAACTACATGTCTACAAATGCCATTTCTCAGTATTTGTAATGGAAATGTTGTAGCAACAAGTGGAAATATATAACCTCAATAAATAAACCAGCCAATTAAATAACGATGCTTGTTTATGAAAATGACAACATAAGTACAAGTACATTACAGTTCCCTAAACCACCATACTTAATGACATCACTGTACAGAAGATCCTTCTAGTACTGCATCTCATGCACAAAAAATACAACTAATAAAACTAGTTTCCAGTACTTAACAGTATAAAATTCACAACTGACTTAACCAGTTGGGAGTTATAGACAATGAGTAACAACTTTAACACTAACAAACATAACATAAGAAGTTTGATGGCTAAATTTCAGTGCAGTCACATCTAGGTACAGAACCAAACTTGGCAGCCATTTTCAAATTTAAGAAGTTTCCTAGCCATATGAGTACCATTGAAACACAATTCTCTTAACTTGGTAGAGAACCGCGAATTGGTCCATGCATATCAATTCATGATTCTTTTGTGAATTAGTTCCTTATAAAGAACGGACCAGACTTTCACCTATAGTTTAAGTTAAAGAAAGAACAAACAAATGAAGAGTAATTGGTGATATGCACTCACCTACATGAATGAGTTACAACAAACAAGAAATAATTTTATCCTAGGATATTTCTCCTATGGTGAAGCAAAAGTTGACCCAAACTACAAGAAGCAACCCGAGAAACGGTTGTGCAGAGTATAAAATGTAACACCGGTGTACCCATAGCAAAGAGAACAGCGAAGAGACCAGTATATAAGGTGACTATGATGAGTACATCACGTTATTTTCAAATTTAATTTGAAAGTAGCTGAAGGTAACAAGAGAAAAACCTAAGCTCCATATTCTAATGTTATAAATCTGAAATAAAGCAACTCATCTGAGCAGCTCAAAGATAAAAAAAAAGCAAAGACAAATCTTAAAAAACTAAAGGTGTTTCATTTCCTAGGAATTTAGAAGTACCAGAAGGATCCCAAAATAAATAAATAAAACTTCCTTTGCCTAAGCGAAGGATGAGATTAATTGCAACTTCCTATATATGGAAATGTAAAAAGAAAGATAATAAGTAGCAGTTGGGGTTTGGGATGTTATGATAATAGATGGATGAAGTGAAACCTGGTGCAAGCAAGACAGCGAAGTCGTCCTTGGTTTCGATGGGTTAAGTAAGTGTTCTTGAGAGTAACATTTTCGTTAATGAGCTTAGCAAAGTGAAGAAAAGCTTTCTTCAAGGCATCCTGATCAACCTTATTATCAACCCTCAATTGCTTGTTAGATCTAAACTCAGATCCATTATTATTGTTATTATTATTATTATAATCCTCTTCTTCTCCACCGCCAAACTTCCTCTTCCCTGGTCCTTCAATATGATGATGAGGAGGAGGATTCCGGTGGTAATCGAACCTTCCATGAGGAGGAGGAGGAGGAGGGAAATCCTGGTAATCGGGAGGGAGGGCCAAGTAGGAGCGGACGGTGCCATCGGCGAGGATGATGGTACGGCGTTCCAGCATGTGGAAGCCGTAGGCGGGGGGAGGAGGTGGGCCCAGGGAGGGAGGAGGAGGAGGGTGCCTGGGGCTGGGGTTAGGGTTAGGGTTAGGGTTAGGTTTGGTGTTAGGATTTGAGGGAGATTTGGTGTTGGAGTTATTTTCCCAACGGGATTTACGGTTGTTGTTGTTTGATGCGGAAGCAGAAGAATAGAAGGGAGGCTTGGAATGGTTTGCGCCGCCCATGTTTCAAGAGCACCGCAGCGGTTACCACTTTCAACTCTTTCTCTCTCTCTCTCTCTCTCTCTCTCTCTCCACTGCTTTCAGATATCCAAACTCATTTCAATTATTCAAGAAAACAGAGAATATAAATCTATATATATAATGTCTGTGGATCACAAGCCTGTTAACGGTGGGCTTTCATCCTCACTATTCTTCACCGATTCCAAATTACTTCCGCACTTAATTAACTTGGTGAATTTGAAATCATTTCATAAGTTTATGAATTTCCATTATCACATATCTTATTTAGTTGTAACTATTTTTGTTATCTCATTAACTAAAACAATTTATATATAAATAGTAGAGTATATTTAGAGTGCAAGCAATCAGTAATAAATGATCCTTTGGCTACATGATTTGTGATGATGATCTCAATTAAGTTATTATAATTGATTTAATAATAATTTAAAACAAAATGAGTTTATTTAAAATCAATCGTAAATATATACTTAAAATAATTAATATTGAATCATGTAAGAATTTTGTAGAGTGCCATGTTTTAAAGTGATTAATAATGAAATCAGCATTTTACAATGACTTTTTTTCTCCAATTTCACCTATTATTCTTCTATAACTTTTTACATACATCAAATTTGATATGGTATACCTAATTTTTATCTCTAGTACCAGAATCTGATTTCATTTTATGAATTTAAAGGAATGAAATTAATTATTTGATTTGAAATTATTTTAGTTTTGAATGCTGTTAAATTGATTTAATATTTTATTGAGAAGTAAGGATTATGATGTGGGAGATAATAAGGGCGAATAAGGAGAGGAGCACAAACGCCTTATCCTATCTATAACCATATCTTATCCATCTTCTTAGGAGAAAGAGAGAAAGAAAGAAAGGGTTGCATAGTTGTTACATCACATGGCTACCTTTCATTTGGCTCCATTCCCATCATTCACTACCCTTCCCAGTCAAAAGCCTTTCCCTTCTTTTCACTTGAGAAGTAGTCGTTCAATGAAAACTGTGTGTTCATCTTCATCATACAAGGTGGTTGTTGAGCACGAGGGAAAATGCACAGAGCTACAAGTGGAAGCTGATGAGAGCATTCTATCAAAGGCATTGGATTCAGGTTTGTCTGTCCCTCATGATTGCAGCCTTGGTGTTTCGATGACTTGCCCTGCTCGTAATTTTAAAAGCAAAAGGAATTAGAAAATAAATACAAACTTCAACAAAAGGAAGGAGATTAATAATCATCACAAAATCCATAACACCCACATCATCATAAATATGTGCTCTTATACACTCAAGCAGCTACAACACTTACATCCAGGTTCATTTTGATGTTAAAAAATAAAATAAACATATCTACATTGTTCATTTTTTAATGGATATAGATTTTTGTTGTTGAAGAGAATAAGGATCTCCAGCTCCAACTTTCAAAAGCAAAAACGACTTTTATTAACAAATGGATCATTTAATAGTAGGGTAAAGTGTGATTAGATTAGATTTGGGTAATAAGGTTTGTAAAAATAGAAAATACAAGGTACTTTATTGAATTAAAATTTAACGTGATGATCGTTTTGGCCTTGTCCCTTTGGATAAGCTCCGCCACCGTAAGCAAATGAAGTTGGGGCACAGATTGTGAGAGTTTCAGTGGTAAGTAAAAAACATCACCTCTGTGTCTGTCATATTCTACTCTTAGATTATGTCTCTGAAATGAATTCGTCACAATAAAATGCTGAATTCATGTTATCTTGAGTTTTTAATAATGATACAATGAAGATTTTGTTTATGTTATATAGTATATACTGTGTACAGTATAATTCCTTTCCTCTTATTTTCTTCACGCTCCTCCTAACATCTTAGAAACATGTATGTGTGATGACAGATTTGATGTGTGTACAACTTTTCAGATTTTGAAATGTTTCATTTTGATTTATCTCTTTCTTCACTAATGCATATGCATTAATGTCTCTCCATGCTTCAATAAATAAAAACAACAATAGTACCATCAAATGACAGATATATTGTGAATAATTGCATTCTCATGACATCATGTATTATGTATGATTTATGAACTTTACTGCTAACATCTATTGAAGAAACTATTGTTGCTGCTTTGTTGACATTTATTTATTTATAAAGATGGAGGAGGATGCCAATTCTCCTTGCACCAAATATGTGTTTCATTACATGTTCTATAACACTTGAAGGGATCCAAAGATCGGATATTAAGGGTAAGTTATAAAACTACAGACACTCTTTCCCTTCCTTCCATTCCCCCCTCTCTTTTTCCTTGTAAGAGAAATAATTGAGCATACTATATAGTTCATCTGTTCAGTGGTCATAATATGATATAAAAGAGTCATGGTAGGTCCTTTATTCATTGCCTCCTCCTCCTCTGGTCTAATATTACACTGCCTCCTCCTCTGGTAGCTTCTTCATCAAGTCGCAGGCATGTTTTAGTAAGTGTTTGCACTTCATTGGTTACCATGACTTTATCACCACTAATGGCATGGGCTCAAGAGATATCATCTGTCAAAGAGGAAGATGATGGTAAAGGGATTATCAGCGCAATGGAATCATTGTTTGATCCTAATGAGAAAACCAAGTCTGGAAAGGTGTTGCCAAAGGCTTACTTAAAGTCAGCAAGAGAGGTAGTGAAAACACTACGTGAATCCTTAAATGAATCCTCAGACGATAATGCCAAATTTAGACGGACTGCAGATATGGCAAAGGAGTCAATTCGCGAGTATTTGGGCACTTGGAGAGGACAACAGAGTGTAGTCCAAGAAGTATGTACTCTTAAACTCAACTCTGAGATTCCCAAGCAATGAAAAATCAATGATTTGTTATTTGTTAGTTTATATGGTGGGTGAGCATTTTGTTGTAGATAACCCTTTCAGAAGTATACATAATGCTTTGAATTTATTCTTTGTAGGAATCATATGTTGTGCTCGAGAAAGCAATCAGATCTTTGGCTAACTTTTACTCAAGGGCAGGGCCATCAACCCCACTATCTGAGGAAGTTAAATCAGAAATATTACATTATCTAAACACTGCTGAACAATTTTTGTAGAACTTCTATAGAGCCTCTTCCAATCGGTGTTCCAGGGATCGAGATGGAACTTTATTAGTCTATTCTTCAATAAAATTATCATATCTTACCAAAATAGAAAAATAACATCAAAAATCAAACACACACCTTCTCTGTCAAACAAAATCCAACTTTTTCAATAGCCATTTAAGTTTAAATCAATCTTAATGGTTTCATCTAAGAAAAATTCTTTATACATCTCTAGACTTTTATTAGTCTTCTCACATATCAAACCATTTTTATGCATTTCATCGTCTTTTCTCAAAAATAATTAATATGCATTAGCTGAAACTCTGGGACAAGATGCAGCAGCAACAATATTAGTAAAAAGTAACCGAACATAGTGAAATATTCTGTTAATGTGTCAAGTAGTCAAACAAATGGTGTGTAGTTCCTGTTTTTCAAATTCTTCCATTCACTTCATTTCAAATGCTGAAACCTCCTTTTCATTCCGACCTATAAATTTATTTTCTTCAATCTGCTATCAAAACCAGAGACCCTTTCCTCGGAAGATCCATTCATGCTCAAATTATCAAACATGGCCTTCACCTCAGCCTTTTCTTGATGAACAACCTCCTCAACTTCTACGCCAAAACTGCCACCCTCTCCCATGCTCACTCCCTGTTCGATGAAATGCCCCCTAAGACCACCTTCTCTTAGAACACCATTCTCTCTGCCTATGCTAAAGGAGGCAACTTGAAAACTGCACACCATGTGTTTGATCTAATTCCTCACCCTGATTCTGTTTCCTGGACCACCATGATTGTCGGCTATAATCAAATGGGTCTTTTTCATAATGGGATTCACATGTTTCTCAACATGGTTTCCCATGGAGTTCCCCCACTCAGTTCACGTTTACTAACGTTCTTGCTTCCTGTACTGCAACTCGAGCATTGTATACTGGTAGGAAGGTTCATTCCTTCATCGTAAAACTTGGGCTATCAGGTGTTGTTTCTGTCGTGAATTCACTGGTTAACATGTATGCAAAATCTGGTGATACTGTAATGGCAAAGATTGTTTTTGACCGGATGAGGCTGAAAGACAAGTCAAGTTGGAATACTATGATTTCAATGCATATGCAACTTGGTTGATTTGACCTTGCACTTTCCCTATTTGAACAAATGACTGATCAGGACATTGTTTCTTGGAATTCAATCATCACAGGATACATTCATCAGGGATATGAAATCAAAGCCCTGGAAACATTTTCAAGTATGCTGAAGAGCTCATCTTTGTTGAGAATTGATGGTTTCAAAGTGAAACTAAAACATATTAATGAGGCCATTAATGAGGGAACTTGGAGTGTGAAATTCAAAAAATCTTCAAGTCCCACATTGGTTGGAGGAGGGAAGATCAAAAGCCTTATAAGGCTCAAATCCTACCATTGGGGTGTGCCCCAAGGGGTACAATGGGTTTTGGTTGTGTGAGTCCCCACACACACGCGTGCGCACCATCACCTTCGCTGTCTGGCTGGCCGGCCGGCTCGGCTCGTGTTCGGGTACGGGCCCAACATTCTTTTTAGTGAAAATAAATATATTTTTTTATTTATTAATTCTTTTAGGCCATTGGGCCTATGCCAATGGACCCGTGTGGATGACAAAGTCAAGATTGACCAAGGGGTACAATGGATTTTGTTTGTGTGAGTCCCCACACACACGCGTGCGCACCATCACCTTCGCTGTCTGGCTGGCCGGCCGGCTGGCTCGGCTCATGTTCGGGTACGGGCCCAACATTCTTTTTAGTGAAAATAAATATATTTTTTTATTTATTAATTCTTTTAGGCCATTGGGCCTATGCCAATGGACCCGTGTGGATGACAAAGTCAAGATTGACTAAGTCATCACACGTGGGAACCGAGAAGGAGCCAGAAGGTCTTCAAGGAGGTGAATTCGCGTCTGGATTCTCTCTGCCGTAGATGAAGTCAGTGGGCTTTGATTGCTGCCAACGGATGAAGAATCCGTTGGAGGCCTCTGGCTATAAATAGAGGCATCCCCATCATTATTTTTTGCACCAGAAGCTTGTAGGCTTATACAAGTTTCTTTCTTTCTCCCTCCATAAATTCTGCCGACGCAATTTCGACCTCCTTTCTCTCCCTTTCTTTCTGTGGCACTAGAGTTGGAACAAGAATCCAATACTGTGGGAAATTCGGAATACTGACACTGGTAGTTAGTTGTTGGAATAGAATTGGCACGGGAAGCCAATAATGTGGGTATTTCGGAATTGGCACTGGAAGCCATATTTTTGGGTGTATTCGAGAACGATTCTTACAATGCAGTAAGAAATCGTATAACAGAGAACTGGGTTCTTTTATCCTGGGGACGGCGTGGTTGATAGTCTGTTTGCACATTGAGGTAGTATCACGAAACGTCTTAAAGAGAGCGACCTGGTTGTGAATCAGTCAGTAAAGATTATCTCGTGTCATTGTTGCGGGCTACCGATACAACTGAATTAACTGAATTAGTAGTAGCTATCATGTTAAGTTCTGGTGCAGCACCCTCTTGGTGGGGTGAAATTTTATTAACTGTTTGTTATGTGCTAAATAGAGTCCCCAAGACTAAGAGCAAAGTATCCCCATATGAACTCTTTAAGAATAGACAACCTAACTTGTCTTATTTCAGAACTTGGGGTTGTCTGGCTTATGTCTGGATACCAGACCCCAAGAGAGTTGAACTCGCTAGTAAAGCCTATGAATGTGTATTCATTGGGTATGCTATAAACAACAATGCGTACAGGTTTTATGACCTTAACGCTAAAGTGATCATTGAGTCTAATGATGCTGACTTCGATGAAAAGAAATTCCTTTTTAAATTGAGGAATAGTGGTGGCACATCAACTAGTCACACACCTGTCATTAGAGATAGTGATGTTGGGTTAGAAGTAGAACCTAGAAGAAGTAAGAGAACAAGAACTGCTAGATAGTATGAACCTGATTATATGGTCTATACATTGGAAGATGATCCATCAACTATCTAAGAAGCATTGACTTCCTTGGATGCTGATTTATGGCAAGAAACCATAAATGATGAGATGTATTCTCTAGAATCTAACAAGACTTGGCATTTGACTGACTTTCCACCTGGTTGCAAACCGATTGGTTGTAAGTGGGTCTTCAAAAAAGAAACTGAAACCTGATGGCACAATGGATAAATACAAGACTCGCCTTGTTGCCAAAGGTTTCATACAAAGAGAGAATGTAGATTTCTTCGATACATTTTCACTTGTTACTAGAATAGCATCCATTAGAGTACTAATATCGCTTGCTGCGATACATGATTTAATAGTACATCAAATGGATGTTAAAACCGCTTTTTTAAATGGTGATTTGGAAGAAGAAATCTACATGGAACAACCTGAAGGTTTTGTAATCCATGGGCAAGAAAATAAGGTCTGCAAGTTAGCTAAGTCATTGTATGGTCTTAAGCAAGCACCTAAACAGTGGCATGAAAAATTTGATAACTTAATCATATCAAATGGGCCAAACATTCTTTTTAGTAAAAATAAATATATTTTTTTATTTATTAATTCTTTTTAGTCCTATATAAAACATGGTAACATTTATATAGAAATATAACACGATTACGCAGCAGCAAAAGCCACATAGGGGCTGCTGTTATGTCCATGTCCTATATTTTTTAGAATAGTAAACATCATACCAAATGGTGGACCATTTTCGCTTGCTGTTTGAAACCACTACCTTATATTTATTTATTTATGAAGCTGCACAATATAAAACATTAAAACCCACCAACACAGAAAATACTCCTCACTCTTGAGTATTGATTATTGAATGGAGCCTCTATACCCACCACCTTCTCTATATAGAACTGAATGAGTATAAGCCAAACACGGTGGTATTTAAAGTTCAACTATGTTCTATCAATGTTTTAAAAACCGTGCCGTACCGGCCGGTTCAACCGGAAAACCGGTGAACCGGACCCCTAACCGGTACGGTACGTATGTTATACCGCACATGCAATAGAACCGGTGAAAACCGGTAAACTGGTTTAAACCGGTCGGTTTGTACATTAATTTTTTTTTAAAAATTTCAAATTTTCAATTCTTCAACTTCAATGATTAATATTTGGGTCATTTATTTGTATTTTGCGTTTGTTAAGTGATAATTTTGGATTAATATATGTTTTGCACTTTAGACTTTGATTTTATTAAAGACTTAATGTTGTTTGTTTGTGTGAATTTGAAGTAAATTATGAATATGAATTATAAATATGAATATCTACTTATTTGAAATTTTTTGTTATAGGTTTACATATATATATATATATAAGCAAGTATGTCCAGTTTAACCGGCATGCAGATTAATTACTGAACCACTGGTTGAACCACTGTACCACTATACCAGTACTTTGATCGGTTTGATAACCGGTACGGTTTTAATAACCCGAAGTTGGTTTTATGACAATTATCTTCTATGTATGATAGATAAAAGATAAATAAAGTTTAAAATTTAATAGAAAGATATATATAACTTGGACTGTTATGAAGAACAAAAGATGTCAAATATATAATTAAACAAATAACATAATAGTTTAGATCGTAGAGTTTTCGACCACAAAAACTTTTAAAGTATAAAGTTCCAAATGAGTTAAAAGTCATTGTAATAACTTAAATAATTATCTCCCATGTGAAGTAATTTTGGGTGAAATAAAAGTTAGTTATTCTATGAATAATAACAAGTAGAGAGAGGAATAGAGTGAGTGGGGGAAAAGTGGGTGTATCAATAAGTATCATAGCTTCCCCATAACCCCCAACCAAGGAAGATTTGTTTGAATCATCAACCTATATGGTTGGGCAGCATGAGCAACATCATCTACTCTTTCATCTCATGTCCCCTGGCCACCTTGTCCTCGTTCATGCCTACGTGGATACATCATGCTGATGCGAACCTTACATCAGCCAATAAGATTATATTACTCAATGTCACGTCACAAGTGTGGGAGAGAGGAAGAGAATAGGGGCAATGGTTAATTTTTGTTTCTAATGGCAATGATAATGATGAGTTTGAAATTAAATTTTAGTTTGAAGGAATGCTGCATTTGATGGTGATAGTGATGATGAACACTTATGTCTTATACCATGGCACGCCGAGTTCTCTTCCATAACTTTTTGAAGCAACAAAGAGAATATATATGATGGTCTACACTGCACGCTCCCTTCTCTTTCTCTCGAACCCTAGATTTTTGCACACATTTCAGAACAATTATAATTACCACAATTGTCGGTAATTGTTACTCCTACTATATACATATTTACTACCTTTTTTAGCATCTTCTTCTAATATATCGTCTTATTATTATTGTTTTATATGAAGTATTTAATTATATTTACTACCTTTTTTAGCATCTTCTTCTAATATATCGTCTTATTATTATTGTTTTATATGAAGTATTTAATTATATATTTTCCTACTAATCTTAAGCCTCTTACCAATAAGAAAGTAATACACATTGTTTGTAAATCAATCATTAATAAATAAAGTATTATCTTATAATATATTTTACTTTCTTTTAAATAGAAAATTTAGTATAAGAAAATATTATTTTCGATTACCTTACATATTCATCTCCTATGTGACAAACAACTTGCAACCTTAACATCATTGCATTCATCATGCATGCCCTCTATATGTGCTCTTCCGGGCAGTAGTGATCACTCCTATTGTATATATATTATACTGATATATATTTATAATTTATTTTTTAAATAAGTCTTTATTTATTAGTTATCTTTTGACCTTATACCTTTTTCACTTATTTTTAATTTATTTCTTAATATATTTTCACTTATTTTTAATTTAGTTTTTAATATAAATTAAATGAAATTATTTTAGTGAACTATGTTTAATAAAATGGATTAATGGAGGGAAAAGTAGGATATAGACGAACCTTGAAATAATTAATATTATTTTTTGTTTCCTAATATTACATCAGGTAAATTTTCTTAAAAAACGGTACTTTAACAAAGAGAATATTAGCCTTCATGTGTAAACTCCATAACCTTTAATTGAATAGTAAATTACACCCAAAACTCTGAAATTATATAAATTATCCCTCCATTTTTTGTCCTTACACTAATCACCCTTAATTTTGTACACATATGTTAGACTCACTACCCCTGCATAATATAAAGTGTAATATTTTAAAAAATGTGTGATGTGTGTAATTAAGTTAAATAAAATATTGTATATTGTATAGACAAATTCAAATAATATGAGAGTGAATGCATCTTTATTATTTGGGTCGTTACAAAATATTATAAGAGTTGTTTAAACATATCTTTAGAATTATTAAAGTATTTTGTAAAGACACAAAAATAATAAAGAAACATTGACTTTGGTACTATTTGAAATGTTACACAATATATAATATTTTATTTAAATTAATTACACTCACCTCACATTTTTTGTTTAAAATATTACAATTTTATACAAAGCTATGAGTGATGATTGTAATATATATACAAAACTAGAGGTGATTCGTGTATGAGATATGAGTAATTCGTGTAAGGTCAAAAAAATAAAGGGGTGATTTGTGTAGTTTAACTAAAACTCAGGGGTTGTGAGTATAATTTACGGTGTCTAATTCTCTGTCCCAAGCCAATGAAAATGTTTCATTATATTTAAAAAAAAAAATTATTCATATAGTAATATGCTATTGGTTCAGGACATGGAATGTAATACCATTGGGTACGGCTAATCCTCGGTCCTTATGAGGGTATCAAATCAACCTCAGAAATCCCGCAGTGGTTCTTTGAATTTTACTTTACGGAACCCCAGGAGGATATTACTCTTTTCCAGTGTTGTGTGGAGCACATCCACTTTGTTAGATTTCTTTTTTGGTTATCACGCTTCCAACCCAAATTATTGTCCCTTTTGATTCCCTTTCGAACTTCACCTTCGTCTTCTTATATATATACTCCTCCCGTTCTCCTACAACTCCACAATACTTTTCTTCTTTACCCCCCCCCCCTCTCTCTCTTAATTGCTCTCAAGAAGAAGATGGGTGAGATAGCAACTTTCTCAAATGGGATTAGTAATGGGAGCAACGTTAATGGCCAAAGCCAGTCACTAAATGGCTATAGAAAGAGCTGTTGGTATGAAGAAGAGATTGAAGAGAACTTAAGATGGTGCTTTGCTCTTAATAGGTATATAATACTTGTTGTCAATTTCAACTTCTCTTATGTCAAGTGATCCTAAAAGGCCATAACCTCTTTTTGCCTGTCCATGAAACGGCAGACAACAAATATGTAAAGTGAAAAATAAGAAATAGCTTTATTTATTTATTGCAAAGTTGAGCACTATCATGTTTGATGAACATAGATACTACTTTCCCCTTATTTTCTCACTTTGGTGCGGTTGTAGTATATTGCATACAGGAGCCAGCCAGTACCAAGACATTGCATTGTTGGACACAAAGCCCTTTGGAAAGGTTAAGTTCGCGACTTCCCATTCTATATTTCTATGCTGATATATATATGCAGGATACCACACTAAATTAAACTACATACGTTCTTGACATTAATCTTGCTTGCAGGCATTGGTAATTGATGGAAAACTTCAGAGTGCGGAGATAGATGAATTTATCTACCATGAATGTCTTGTTCACCCCCCTCTACTTCACCACCCTAGGTAAGTACCTATTCTTCTCTTTAACCATCTATGCTAACATATAATAAAATATGTAGTGAGATACAAATTAAATAGCATTATTTCTAATTAACTATATATGTTCTGTTCTGTTCTGTTCTGTTCTGTATTTCTTTTATTTTAGCCCAAAGAATGTTTTTATAATGGGAGGAGGAGAAGGGTCTACTGCAAGGGAATTACTGAGGCATAAGACCATAGACAAAGTGGTCATGTGTGACATAGATGAGGTAGAACCCCCCTACAAATTAACCTATTTACTCGCTGTAATATTATATATATTGTAATGCATATATTATGTATATTTGTAATGTATTCGCTAATTGATTAAAATTCATGTCTACTTCGTGGTTGCTGGAGCAGGAGGTGGTTGGCTTCTGCAAATCATACTTAGTTGTGAACTGGGAAGCATTCCTTGATCCCAGACTTGAGGTTATCATCAATGATGCCAGGTTGGAGGTCTATTTTTTGGTCATCTTTGCAACCAAGTGCTATTTACTATGAAGGAATGCAGATAATATGATCCATTATTTCTAATAGAGTGTGATATTTTTGAAGGGCCGAGCTAGAAGGCAGAGAAGAGAGCTATGATGTAATAATTGGGGACTTGGCAGACCCAATTGAAGGAGGTCCTTGTTATAAACTTTACACCAAGTCCTTCTACGAGTTCACTGTTAAGCGTAGACTGAAGCAGGGTGGCATATTTGTCACACAGGCAGGGCCAGCTGGAATATTCAGTCACACGGAAGTGTTCTCATGTATCTACAACACCTTGAGACAAGTTTTCAAGTGTAAGTAATATACAAATATTGTAAGGCAGAGAAAAAATATGTTTCTATTCTCACTATGCTGGTCTTGTTTTATGTATGTTAATATGTTATTCACGTACGTACCCAATTACATAAATTGACCTTTTCCCCCTTTTGTTTGCAGATGTTGTGCCTTATTCAGCTCATATCCCATCTTATGCCGATATTTGGGGATGGGTCATGGTAATTATTGTCACACTCACACATAATAAAATTTCAAGCTGTTATTTTTCAGATGCTTTATGTTTTAGAATGTAGTTAAATAAATTAAAATAAAGTACCCCAGATTAAAAAAAAATTAAGAAAAAAATTTGTTCAACTTTTGGAAAAATCTTTATAAGAAAACATAATGGTAGATAACTTTTAGAAAGAGAAATGAGGGGTACGTAACTAATTCAAAATAATGCAGTTACATTTTTACCAAAATGCTAAGGATTGGTATTTTTGTGTCCAACTATATATAATTACCAGGCTTCAGATTCTCCAATAGAGCTGAGTGCAGAAGAGCTAGACGTGAGAATGAGAGAGAGGATTAATGAGGAAAATAGATATCTTGATGGGAAAACATTCTCATCAGCCTCAACTCTGAGCAAAGCTGTTCGTAAAACGTAAGTGAAAAATAAAGTCCTCCCTTTTCAATTCCCTCTCTACCCTCTCCTATGATAGGATCTTCAAGTTATTGATTTTAATATTGACAAGTTCTGAATGTTATACAATATTTGATTGGGCAGGCTGGACAATGAAACTAATATTTACACAGAAGAAGCTGCTAGGTTCATACATGGCCATGGCAAGCATGCATAACCAACAATAACGCAAATCAAATAAAGCTTTCAAGTGTTTACTCCATCTTATATTATGTATTTTCCCTTTTTTGGTGTGTGCTTCACCTGAATATCAATGGGCAGCAATTACGCTGGTCCTCTTTATTTTGTGCTTTTCCATGACTCAGCGTTGCTCACGCTATATTTACAGAGCTACCAATATTCAGAATCTGGAGAATTATTTAACACATGACTCTACTGTTTTCGCATACAAAGTACTGTTTTTTTTAATAGTGGCTGATATATATAAATGGTTGGGAACAGAATTTTTTTTGGTACTGAACTAATTATGTTTATGTCCACAAGAGCTTTAAGATATTACCATCAAGAGAATAAATATATGTATTTGTTTTTAAGAAATTATAATGTTTTTATTATTACTAGCGTGCGGGCTTGTCAACCCGCTTTTCTATCGTATGTAACCTGTATTCTATACAAAATAAATATTTAATATCATAATTGTGTTACATATTCTAATTTGCAGTTGAATATATAGTTTTTAATTCCCCCAAATAGGGCATTACATATTCCTATTGTTTTTAATGTGTAATCTACATTTTATAAATGTCATATAGTAATTTGTGTTAAATATTGTAATTTTCAATTGAATTTATTCGATTGAGAAATTTTTATTTACTCTCGTGTGTGTCAACCCATATTTCTTATGATTGGTTTGAAATATATAATTTACGTGTATTAAACGTTTGACATGATATTTGAAATAATTTTATGTCGATCCTTATTCCTAATTTTAGAGGGTTTTTATTTAAAATTGATAATCGGTCCATAAGTCATAAGTGTCCATAATTATTATTGAATTGACGACATATAGTTATGGAAAATGGGTGGGAATCACATATATTTTTTTACTCTTTGTCCATTAATTAGGAAATCATTATCTTAGATGTCTTAAAATTGTAGGAAGTGTTTCTCTAATTTTAGAGGAATATATTGTTAGGGACAAACTCCTAATACTTATTTCATTTAGGAAACTTATTTTGATTCATGTTCCAAATTTTAGAGAGATTTTACTGATAAATGAAGATTGAATATCATGTTGGACAATGTGAACGGTTTAAAGGCGTAAATGTAAAACAACCGAACTAAAATTCAAATAAATTATAATGTAATTTGATTTAATGTCTCAACAAATTTGTGATGTCATGTGGTTTACTCAACTTCAAATAATATATGTTCAAATAACATATCAAGTTTTTCTTGTTTTCTCTCTTAAATTTCTTTGTTTAATATTTTTTCAATTTTATGGTTTTTTTTTTACTTTTTATTATTATTTATCAACAATTGTTAGTGTGTTATAAAGAGCATGTGAATTATCTCAAAATTGTTAAACATATATGCTCACACCCACTTATGATTTGTGGACACTTACTAAATAGGTTAGATGCCTAATTTTATGATTACTATTGATAATCAAATAGTATATGATTTTTCCTACGTTACCCTTTATTTAATGATGATAATTTTTATTTTAATAATATTTTGTGTTGAGCAATATTATTGAACTTCTTTTCAAATTATACCTTAAAAAGTAAGTGTAGTTCTCAATTTGTACTAAACATCTAAGTACTCAAATTAAATAAGGTAATAATAACATCAAAATCATGACAAAATAATAACATTTTGTATTTTGACATGCCACATGTCCAATTATACTCATAAATTACCGGTTCAAGAATTTTGATTGCTAAATTAAATATTAGTACACTGATAGATGATAAATTTCAATATTTTCATATATGATGCCTTTTATAGGCACTATAGAAACAGAAAGTACATCATTTGACTCTTATATTATTTGAATTTCTTTATACAATATACAATATTTCGTTTAATTAATTACACACATCATACATTTTTTGTTTAAAATATTACACTTTTATATCATGTAGTGGTAGTTAGTGTAACATAGGTACAAAATTATGGGTGATTCATGTAAGGACAAAAAAGTGAGGGATGATTTGTATAATTTCACTAAAATTCAGGAGGTGTGAGTGTAATTAACTCAAAAATATATTAGTCATCAAACCTCAAAAATATATTTTGAGACTCCATAATTTTTATTTTCAACCTTATCTAGCATGTTTAACATTTTCAAACATCCATTAGTTAAAAATAACTTTAAATTCCAAACAATAGTTTGAGAAAATAATTAAAATAAATCATTATTAGTCTACAAGATCTCAATTTAATTTTCAAATATAATTATTATATAATATTCTAAAAAATATCAAATATACTTTACTCTCTCCTACTTTATTTAATACAATGAAAATTAGTATCAATTTTTCGAATTGTAAACAGTATTATACTTAAATTGCGTCAATTGTTTTTTAGATTCCAAAGGTAATTCTGTTCAGAATTACTTAACTTGTTTGACATTTTTAAATTTGTATCCATTGAAATTAATTTTAAGTTAAAAAAAATAGTATGAGGAAACTGATATTCATTTGTTTAAAAAAAATCTCTATTTAATTTTGAAATACTATATTATTCATATTTAATTCTATGATGAACTATGGAAACAACAAACTTAGTTATAAAATTAACATTATAAAATGAATGGTTTAGGGTATAATAAAAAAGATTTTAGAAAAAATTAATAAGATGATTAGATAAAAAATAAACCGGGTTAAGCTATTGAGGATACAAAAGATAGCCATAATAATGATTAGAAAATGGAAGCTTTTCCCAACTAAACCAAATGTAAAGTCAATGTGAAGGAAGACGCCCGTCCCACTACTGCTCTCTACCCCAACTGGCACTTTCCTAATCAACATATTTAAATATTTAATTATTGCTAATTCCTACAAAATCAAAGTGTTTCCCGCGTCACCCCGAATCCCGTTCATATTATTATTATTACTATTATTCTTTTATTCTCCTTCTGTGTGTTTTTCTTCCCCACCACTCTTTGCATCATCACACACCAAAGACCCCTTCAAATCATTTTAACATTCTCTGTTTGTAGTTTCTCTTTCATTGGATTTCAACCATGTCCATCCCCTTCCTTCTTCTATTCTTATTCCTTTCCTTTTCTCCCTCTCAAACAACAACACCCCCCAAAGGTTTTCTTATTGACTGCGGAGCCCTGTCAGGTACTGAATTCCAGGGTCGTTTATGGCTTCCCGACTCTGACTTTGTCTCTACGGGCATTCCAAAAAACGTGACCACTCCTTCCGTTCTCCTCCCCACCTTGCAAAACGTGCGCTCCTTTTCCCGTATGCTCAACAGCAAGAACTGCTACAAAGTTCCCGTGTACCGCGGTGCAAAGTATATGGTACGTAGCACCTATTTCTATGGAGGGGTCAATGGTCCAAACGACCCTTTCCCCCCAGTCTTTGATCAAATCATCGATGGCACCCTTTGGAGCGTGGTCAACACTACCAGTGATTATGCCAATGGTAACTCTACCTTCTATGAAGCAGTTTTCTTAGCTAAGAGCAAATTCATGGCATTTTGTATCGGTTCAAATATTTATACCCTCTCTGACCCCTTTCTGTCTGCTTTGGAATTCATCCTTCTCGGAGATTCCCTCTACAATACTACCGATTTCACCCGCTTTGGCCTCACCTTGGTTGCAAGGAACACTTTTGGATATTCCGGACCATCCATTCGGTAAGTAGCTAATGAATTGCTTTCCAATTTTGTTATTATTTGATAAAGTGCTAATTTCCTTTTTTTATTAGCTATCCTGACGACCAGTTTGATCGTATTTGGGAGCCTTTTGGGAAGAATATTAGTAATTTTACTAAACCCATCACTGGCAATGTTTCTGTTTCTGGTTTTTGGAATCTTCCACCTTTGAAGCTATTTGAGACTCATCTGGGGTCTGATCAATTGGAATCCTTGGAATTGAGATGGCCCACACCATCACTTCCAACCTCCAAATACTACACTGCTCTGTACTTTGCTGATAATGCTGGTTTGTCAAGAATTTTCAACATAAGTGTAAATGGTATAACTTATTACCGCAATTTGAATGCCATCCCATCAGGTGTTGTTGTCTTTGCCAACCAGTGGCCTCTTTCTGGTCCTACAACAATAACCTTGACCCCGTCCACTACTTCCTCCTTGGGTCCCTTAATCAATGCTGCTGAAATTTTTGAGGTTCTGTCACTTGGAGGAAGAACTTCAACTCGAGATGGTACAATTTTTGATTTCATATTGGTTTCTTTAATTAACTTTGGGTCATTCCTAAAACAATCTTAAGGACAACATACTATATTTATAATAGGCAATGGTCAATATCACAGTTGAAATGCACTTGTCTATTAATGTTAAATATCAAAGGTTTTTAATAGGAGAACTTTCTCTTGACAGTCATTGCTTTGGAAAAGGTAAAGGATAGCTTCAGAAATCCTCCACTTGATTGGAATGGTGATCCTTGTGTACCTAGGCAATACTCATGGAGAGGCATTACATGCTCTGATGGTCCCCGGATCCGTGTGGTGACTTTGTAAGCTCAGACATCAGTTGTTAAAACATAATACTTTTTCCTTTCAATCCTATTTTTCTGTGTTAATGAACAACATATTCATGTGATTTTTCCTGTTGTTTTCAGAAACTTGACTAGTATGCAAATTTCAGGATCTTTATCACCTTTTGTTGACAATATGACAGCTCTGACTAACATGTAGGTTCTTGAGTTTAATAAGCATACCAGTTCTTGAAATCTGGTCTTCGGAATTTTTTTAATTGACAAACCATTGCATTCTTGCAGCTGGCTTAGGAACAACAGTTTATCCGGGCACATTCCTCACCTCAATTCACTAAGGAAGTTAAAGACACTGTATGTTGGTATCTTTTGTGTTTCTTTATTTTTATTTTTGAAATCTAATATTCTTGTTAGTTCTTTGCAGCATGCATTGATTTGTGCTCTATAGAAATTTGCACCATCCAAATTTATGAATGAGAGAACTTCAATGTATTCATGGAACTCAGTACTTTCATGTTGTCTTTGTACTTTTTAAGGCACTTGGAAGACAATCAATTCAGTGGAGAGATTCCCTCATCCCTAGGGAACATCAGCAGTTTGAATGAAGTGTAAGTTCTATCATCTTGAAGATATAAAAATGTTATACATACAATAGGATGCAAGCAAATTGCTTTTCCATTGCTGCTTCAGCGTGATAAGTTTTCCCCTCTGATGGCTTGGTTTGTTTGTAGAAGCTAATTATGCCTGTATTTGTCCTTTGCTTTAGTGTTACTTATTTATTATGTTGATCTTAAGTATTATCAAGATACTATATTATCATACTTGTTTGGATTCGAGCACATCAGAATAGAAAAATATTGAGAGTTACATTAGATTTTGCTTTGGCCTGATTGATAAGTTTTCCAATGAAACTTAGATAGAATAAGTAAATTAATTGTTCAGTTGCTGTATACTTTGGTTCCAACTAATCTAAGAATACCTATATGGCAATCAGATAAATGGCCATCTAAAATTTACAGATATGAAAAAGTTTCTTAATCATTTATAGATAAGAAAAATCAAGTTTCCTGATCTTTAATCCTCAGTACAACTGCATTCATACTTAAATGCGTACCTTTTTCTTTTTCAATAACTTGCATAGTAAACAACAACGAACCCTTATTACCACCATGAGAAATTATATTTACAATGTCCCAGAGAACTTACAAGATATGATTCACTGTGCAATTATACTGACTTGCATTTTTTGTACTTTTCAGTTGTATTGCAAATATGTTGCTATAGTTTTCTTCCTCCCCCTAGTTGTTTCAAGCTATCTGATTGACCCCCCTTTTGTTGTTGCAGATTTTTACAGAACAACAATTTGACTGGTCAGATTCCAGCAAACCTCATTGGAAAACCAAAACTGAAACTCAGGTAAATAAGAACACTATTCAAGAATTCATCATGTTACCATGATTTTTTGCTTTTTACAATTATTGCTTTCCTGACTTCTGCTTGTTTATAATCAGAACTCATGGAAATAAGTTGTTATCGCCATCTGCACCTTGAGAGGAATTTGTTTAGTGCCTGCCATTGTTAAGAATGAAGACTTTCCTTTTACAATGAAATTTTTATTATTCATTTTGTGCTTACATTATTTTAATTTTGGTGGAAGATTCTTCATTTTCAACTGAAGATCAAACTTCATTTCTGCCTTTTCTTGATGAAGGAAATACAGATTTCTTGTTTTAATTTTTAGATATGCTGACAATATTCTTGTATCTTCCTTTTTTGGGTACATGATTGGCCAACAGTATTCATTCAAGCTTGTTTCTCAACCCCTATTGAAACTTTTTGATGCCCTTTTGTGTTTTGTTTTTCAGTCCCATCACAGATGGGAGAATATTTGGACAAGACACTCATATTTGATTATTTTGATAAGTAAAATTGTATTAATTAGAAGGTACCAAATGCACTCATTTGATGTTCCAATACCTAATTTATATTCTCTTCTAAAAAGACTTGAAAACTCAACTACATAAAAAAACGCGAACTACCTTCACACATGCTCACATTTGATCCTTTATACCATTCATATCTTTGTCCCATAAAAATGTGCATAGAACATGATTCTATAGTTACATCACCCGTGACCGTTGCCAAGAGATTCTAGGATTTATTAGGGTTATATAATGATAGTACTGGTATAGTGAAAGATGGGAATAATAGTCAAATATTTGTCCATGGTGGATGTATGACCACAACACTAAGCAATGGTATCAAGTAGATGGCTATGTATGATGCAATGACACTATTCAGGGAAATTTCGAAGCCAAGCTAGCAATTATGGCTCACATAACATCTCATGGTGGTGGAAAACTCACATTGGAAACTTAAAATGAGAAGGAAAACTTAACTTTTTTTGTTAACTTATCAATTAGGGCGGAGTATTATTTTTATTTCAAAAAAATGGGACCACTATCAAAACTCCAGGAGGGTTAATGCAATTTACACATTTAAGATGATTGTACACACAAATTTGAAGTGAAAAAAGAAAAATAAAATATACATAGACACATCTTCTAATGGACTATCCAATTATTTCAAATTTAGAAAATTACTAATAACAAGAGTTGTGTGAGTGCTTCAAATTTAGTCATCCATATAGCTCTTCCAGAACCAATGTTGTCCCCAAACTTTCTCATTCATATCTTCAATGGGGATATTCTTAGTCTCTGGAATTAGGAACATGGTGAATAATCCCATTACAAACACCCAAGCTGAGAAGAACAAGAAGATGCCGTACTTCATATAGCACATCATGGACAAGAAGGCTTGTGCAATAATGAAGGTGAAGAGCATGTTGACAAATACAGTCACACTTTGACCTGCTGACCTGGCCTCTAATGGGAAAGTCTCACTAGGAATGAGCCACCCGAGTGGACCCCATGACCATGCAAATGATGCGACAAATGTGCAAACCATAATGACCACCAACATAGCAAAGCCCTTGCTCAAGTCCTGTGAGTAATCTTGGACCTTTAACCCAAGCACTATGGCAATGATCATCTGAGACACAAACATTTGAACACAAGCTTCCAATAAGAGCATCCTTCGGCCAGCTTTGTCAACAAAGTAGACAGAGACTAAGGTCGAGAGGACATTGACAGCACCAGTGATGACAGCAGAATAAAGGGAAGCATCACTTTTAAATCCTAAAGTGTTGAACAAGACAGGAGCATAGAACATGATGGCATTGATGCCAGTGAGTTGTTGGAAGACTTGCATACAGACTGCAATAATCAAAGGAGGACGGTTGTGGCGCTTGAGGAGGTTCCTGAAAGGGTTATTGACTTGTTTAGCAACTTTACTTGCCTTAAGGATATCCTCATACTCTGCCTCAACATTATCCACGCCACGAATCTTCTTAAGCACAGCCAACCCTTCCTCTTCTCTTCCTCTCTCTACAAGACTGTTGGGAGTGTCATCCACTACCAGTGCCCCTATTGTGAGCATCAGTGCTGGAACCCCTGACAATGCTATCGATATCCTCCACCCATATCCACCTTCAATCTTCGAAATGAAATAGTTTACAAGGTTTGCAATGAGAATGCCAATAGTAATATTAAGCTGGAACATGATGTTAAGTGCACCACGAATTCGGGTGGGTGCAATCTCAGAAAGAAAAACAGGGACAGCCTGATTGGCGAAACCAACACCACAACCAAGTATGACCCTTCCTACAATCAAGATGATAAGTTTATTCCCAACGGCATTTAACACAGTTCCAACAATGAAGAAGACCCCAGCAATCAACATAGTTTGCTTGCGTCCTAACGTCCTTGTGACAGGGGAGGCAAACATGGTGGCTACCAAAGCTGCAAGGTATAAAGATGATGTGAACAATTGAAGGTATTGATTGTCATATTTGCAGTAGTTACTTTCAATCCCATGTTCTTGTGTCCTTTTGTATACTTCTGGGAAAAACTTTTGAAGAAAGCTAGGCATTGATGTTACACCACCTGAAATTCCAACATCATAACCGAACATAAGACCACCGGTGGCTGCCATGATGCAAGAGATGATAACAGTGAAAGTGATCTTGGCCTCAAAGTGGGTCTCCCCACCAGATGCTGATGTAAATCCTCCCCCCGCCATGATAAACAACTATCAGCCTCTCTACTTTTGTTGCGGATTTAATTTAAAGATGTTCAGGCCAAGGAGGAGAAGAAGAAGAAGAAGGTTGGGTAGAATGGAAATAATTGTGTATGTAGATGACATGCTATTCTAACATCAATATATCAACTTAACATGTATATATAGCTACACGGACTGCCACAAAAATAGACTTTGATATCTTTATAGGATGGCCTAATTAATCCACCTTTTATATCTAATTATAGTTATCTAAATGCTATCATTCATGAAATTATATCTAATTATAGAGCATACTGGGAGTGAAATGTGGGTGGACAGTGCTTAAACCATTTTTTCAATCTTGTTCACAAATCACCCATAATTTTCGTTCACAAATATCCTCATAAACCGTATTTTCATCGAGGAACATACCTTCAATTGGCAAAGTCCCTGTGTGCTACAATGGAGGAGCATAACTCCAATCAGTATCTCAGTTTCAGTTGTTTCTTGCAGGCAAATATATTTGTTTTTTTAAGGGAAAATGGAACAAAACACACTCAGACAGTCAGACTCTTCAAACTCTGAAACTCATATTTCATATTCCGAAGTTTAATGAATTCACAATCTCAATTCAAAGACATACTCACCTTTAAAAGAACAGGGGAAAACAAACTCTTTGTTTAAATAAAAGTGCCTTCAGAAAGGATGTGTGAAAATTATTACTTAGGGGGAATAAACAAAATTTGGCCCCGAAAATAATAAGTAAATCTGCACCCTTAAATTTTTTTTGATATCACTTGCGAGAGGATCCCAACCTATTTGAAGTGGTCAACAAGGATTATTTATGTCCAATCAGTTACACATGAATATTAAGTGTTTTGTTATACATATTTGAATGCTTGAAAACTAAGGCTTTAATTTTCAATCACGTAACCTTTTCAAGGAGTAACTGTGTCAAAAGCTTAGTTGCAACCTAAAGTTAGGGTGCCATGTTGATGGTTGAGGACTAACTCCCAAAAACTACATCCTATAAGAAAACGAATAATATATATCTCTTAACGATATAATTGTCATGGTAGTGTTTGGCTTTCCATAAGAAAACGAATAATATATATCTCTTAACGATATTATTACCTCTCTTTCCATTTTGATTTGCTTACCATCAAATATTTTCATTATTTAGCTTTCTTATAATAAATGACAAGATTTCTTGAAATTGAATATATGGAAGCAATTTAGTTGGTTGTCTCACTTTTATTCCACTCTTCTTCGCCAAGGGTTTTTTTTACCTCTTCCATGACCAAAATTTATAGGTAGTAAATTCTTTTAACTTCTTATTTTGTAAATGGATTTTTAAATCTAATATTATAATATTATTAATTAGTAACAATCAATAAAATGGTAATCATATAGGAGAATTAATAGTTTTTTAGGGTGTTATAAAAAATATTAGTAATTCAAAATCAAATTGTGATTTGTTATAAAAAATTAAGGACTTATTAATTGTATCTCAAACTATTGGGGTGAGCAGGACCCGACCCGACCCGCTCACCCGGTATAACTCGATCATGATTGAGCCTGAAAATGGTCGGTCTCATCGGGTCTAAGACCAGGTTCAAGTTCAAAAATTAGACTCAGTCAATATTTAGGGTTGGGTAGGGACCAAACATGACCCGTCCCGACTCGTCCCATGTGTAAGACTGAGATTGCAACTAAGAGGGCGGTGAATTAATTGCTGCAATAAGTATGGCCAAATTTTCCGCAATATCAAAGTTAACATGCAGCAGAAATATTGACTTAAGAAGGATAAATAAATAACAAAGAGAATGGAAAGAGAGTACGCAAGTGTTTTATACTGGTTCACCTTCTTGTCCACCGAAGGCTACGTCCAGTACTCTTGACGCGCAAGAGATTTCTTTATTAAATATAATGAGTTGCAATTACAAATATCTCACCCCGAGATTTCCTTGTACCTTACACACTCACTTATATCTAATCCCCTTAGAAAACTCTATTCCAAGTAAACCCTTGGTAAACACTATACCAAGTTACTCCCTTGGTAAACACTATACTAAGTCACTCACCCTTTCTCTTCACACACTTGTGAAAGAAAGTAAACTTTGCAAAAGTGAAGAATGTACAATTTGGCTTGGATTGCCTTAAAAGTGTATATAACAATTTCTATAACTTGCAATCCAATAACAACTCTTATACTTGAGATAATAATGCTCTTTAACAATATGAAAAACACTTAGAAACAACTTCAAAATAACTTTGAAAGTTTAAGAGTAGGTTGCTTGAAAAGTGTAAATAAAATCAGAAAGTGTGAGAGCTTTTAAAGAGAGTTTGAAATCTGAGTTGTGAGTTGTATGTATGTTGTTGTGAGAATGTTTTAATGCCTTTATATAGGTTTCCAATCAACCATAATACCCTTAGACATGAGTAGATTTCGTTTGGAATGAAAAACAATCAGTTTGGAGTGAAACCCTTTCACTTGAAATTATGAAAAACTGATGCAACAGCTCTCAGTAATCGATTACTGCAAATGGGTAATCGATTACCCAACAATCCTGTTAACAGCTTTTTGAAAATTCACACAGTGTAATCGATTACTGGATTTGAGTAATCGAGTACTCAACAACACTGTTTGACAGCTTTGTGAATTTGCCTTAGTGTAATCGATTACACTACTTTGAGTAATCGATTACCTTGTTTACTAAAATTGGTAATCTGTTACTCCAAAGTCTGTAATGGATTACTCATAGCTGTTAGAGGTTTGAAAACACTTTTATCACTCATGTAATTTGTTACTCAAGTATGGTAACTCGTTACATGTTGTTTTTGAAAATTATTTTTAATCACACTTAGATTATTCTGATATTCTTGAAAACAATTTTGAGCATTTTTATCTAAGTAAATAAATGAGTTGTATGGATAGAAGTACCTAAGACTTAGACTCTAAATCTTGAAGCTTTATTTTCTATAGTCTTTGTTGGTCTTCTTCCTTTCTTCTTTTTGTGATATTGGTGTCTTCATCAAAACCGTGTCAAGGTCAGGAGCAAGATCTTCTTCACACCATGGTCACTCACTCATGATGTTTGTATGTGTCTCTGTTCAAATATATACAGAGTAATGATATTTTTTGGTCAAAAATATCAATGTTTCTCTAATTTTTCGTTATATATACATGTTTAATAATATATATACACATATATTATTTTATATGTCAAATTACATATTCACAATAATAAATAATATTTAGAAGACTTTATGTAAAATTAGTATACGTTATATTTAACCAGGTCTAGGTCGGGTCCGGGTTTAAAGGCTGACCCTGTGAATATTTAGGGTCGGGTTAACTCTGGGTCTAGGGTCGGATCCGGGTTCAAAAAAATGGCACGAACAACATTTAGGACCGGATAAGGACAAACCTTAACCTATCCCAAGCTGACCCACAGTCACCCCTAACTTCAACAAATAAAACTTTCAAAATACCACAAATTCTAAATTAGGTTTAAAATAATTTTGGAGTCTCGAAATATACTTTTGATGTTCTAGAAGTATAATATCATTCTCATTGAGGAATTATGATAAAATTATATTTTATTTTATTTTCTAAAATTACTACTATTTTTATTTTCAAAACTACAAATTTTATTTTGTAAATGCATTTTTAATGTGATTTACCACTATCATTCTTTATGGTTCGCATTTAATGGATCGAAAGCATAGCCAAATTGTTAGTTTATAACTTTTCATGAGCCTTTAATGGTTCATAAGAACCCTTTAACTAGGACCTTGTCATTATGACATTCACATGTGATAAAAGAAGAGATTAAAGAATACTTAGTTCCATTTCAGTATTTCTTCTAGTACACTTTCTGGTTGCCTTTCTTTAAGAATACTTAGTTCCATTTCAGTATTTCTTCTAGTACACTTTCTGGTTGCCTTTCTTTCTGGTGCACTTTCTGGTTGTCTTTATTTTCATCCCTTCACTCCCCTTTATGCGTTCCTTGATGGTTAAGAACTCAATTTCCTTCTTTTTCTATATAATACTACAATTTCCTTACTCAGTCATTAATGCTCCTCTAATTCTCACTTTGTGTTTCTACTCATGAGATAACAAAGAATGACATGACTTTCCCAATGCACAAGTGCTCTATTTATAGAAGTATTTAGGAGGAGTTAATGATGAAAATAACTCCTCCACTTTCATGGAAACTACCCATGAAGTGAGAGGGAATGGAGTTAACAATACCCTCACTAGTTTGATCCATCAATTGCCAACAACCATCACATTAGGCATCTTCATCCAAACTAGTAATTTCCAAGTACATGGACCACTGATTGTTAATTAATCTAACAATCTCCTACTTGGTCCATGTGATGACTTGAAGATTCATAAAATAACTTTAATTGCGCACTTTCATTGGACCTTATAAATCACCATCCTTAATTGAATTGAAATGAATGAATCATAGCGGTCATAAATTATATGAGGCAACCTGATCCCTTCCATGTATCACAATCAACTCAACTCAACTAACTTCAATTCGAGTCTTCATTTACCTTTCGAAAAGTCACAAAGTTATCTCATTAAAACCATACAAGTACATTCTTTAATATGGATAACAAACTTTAATTACGGAAACAAAACTTTCATTGAATTCAAATGTGTCATACATTTGTGAAGAAGATCTTGCTCCTGACATTGACACAGTTTTAATGAAGACACCAAGATCACAAAAAGAAGAAAAAAGAAGAAGACTTTGAAGACCAAGAAGATTCAAGCTTCAAAGAAATAAAAACTAAGTCTTCAATAGATACTTCTTTCCTTACACTCCAAATTATATTTAGTTGAGATAACATAAGACATTAGTAGTTGAATTCGTTAAACAATACGAAATTAGACCAAAAAAGTTTGGAGTTATTTGTGCTGAAAAATAGCAAAATGATTCAAAATCTATTCGATGGATGTGCATAAGCCCACAATTTATATGTAGTATATTTTATTAAAAACATTACAGTTATTGAGATAATATAAGACATTAGTAGTTGAACTCGTAAAATAATACGAAATTAGACCAAACAAACTTGGGAGTTATTTGTGCTGAAAAATAGCAAAATGGTTTAAAGTCTATTCGAGGGAGAGCTTTTTATATGCATAAGCACACAATTTATCTGTGGTAGATTTTATTAAAAAAATTAGAGTTGTTGAGATAACATAAGACATTAGTAGTTGATTTCGTTAAATAATACGAAATTAGACCAAAAAAATTGGGAGTTATTTGTGCTGAAAAATAGCCAAAAAAAAGTTCGGAGTTATTTGTGCTGAAAAATAACAAAATGGTTCAAAATCTATTCGAGGAAGAGCTTTTTATGTGCATAAGCCCTCAATTTATCTGTGGTATATTTTATTAAAAAAATGGAGTTGTTGAGATAACATAAGACATTAGTATTTGAATTTGTTAAATAATACGAAATTAGACCAAAAAAAGTTGAGAGTTATTTGGGTTGAAAAATAACATAAAAAAGTTTGGAGTTATTTGTGCTGAAAAATAGCAAAATAGTTCAAAATCTATTCGAGTGCGAGCTTTTTATGTGCATAAGCCCACAATTTATCTGTGGTATATTTTATGAAAAAAATTAGACTTGTTGAGATAACATAGGACATTAGTAGTTGAATTCGTTATACAATACGAAATTAGACCAAAAAATGTTGGGAGTTATTTCTACTGAAAAATAGCAAAATGGTTCAAAATATATTCGAGGGAGAGGTTTTTATGTGCATAAGCCCACAATTTATTTGTGGTAGATTTTATTAAAAAAATTAGAGTTGTTGAGATAACATAGGACATTAGTAGTTGAATTCGTTAAATAATATGAAATTAGACCAAGAAAGGTGAGAGTTATTTGTGTTGAACAATAGCAAAATGGTTCAAAATCTATTCGACGGAGAGCTTTTTATGTGCATAAGCCCACAATTTATATGAGGTAGATTTTATTAAAAAAATTAGAGTTGTTGAGATAACATAGGAAATTAGTAGTTGAATTCGTTAAATAATATGAAATTAGACCAAGAAAGATGAGAGTTATTGGTGTTGAGAAATAGCAAAATGGTTCAAAATCTATTCGACGGAGAGCTTTTTATGTGCATAAGCCCACAATTTATATGTGGTATATTTTATTAAAAACAATAGAGTTGTTGAGATAACATAGGAGATTAGTAGTTGAATTCGTTAAAAAATACGAAATTAGACCAAAAATGTTGGGAGTTATTTGTGCTGAAAAATAGCAAAATGATTCAAAATCTATTCGATGGATGTGCATAAGCCCACAATTTATATGTAGTATATTTTATTAAAAACATTACAGTTGTTGAGATAATATAAGACATTAGTAGTTGAACTCGTAAAATAATACGAAATTAGACCAAACAAACTTGGGAGTTATTTGTGATGAAAAATAGCAAAATGGTTTAAAGTCTATTCGAGGGAGAGCTTTTTATATGCATAAGCACACAATTTATCTGTGGTAGATTTTATTAAAAAAATTAGAGTTGTTGAGATAACATAAGACATTAGTAGTTGATTTCGTTAAATAATACGAAATTAGACCAAAAAAATTGGGAGTTATTTGTGCTGAAAAATAGCCAAAAAAAAGTTCGGAGTTATTTGTGCTGAAAAATAACAAAATGGTTCAAAATCTATTCGAGGAAGAGCTTTTTATGTGCATAAGCCCTCAATTTATCTGTGGTATATTTTATTAAAAAAATGGAGTTGTTGAGATAACATAAGACATTAGTATTTGAATTTGTTAAATAATACGAAATTAGACCAAAAAAAGTTGAGAGTTATTTGGGTTGAAAAATAACATAAAAAAGTTTGGAGTTATTTGTGCTGAAAAATAGCAAAATAGTTCAAAATCTATTCGAGTGCGAGCTATTTATGTGCATAAGCCCACAATTTATCTGTGGTATATTTTATGAAAAAAATTAGACTTGTTGAGATAACATAGGACATTAGTAGTTGAATTCGTTATACAATACGAAATTAGACCAAAAAATGTTGGGAGTTATTTCTACTGAAAAATAGCAAAATGGTTCAAAATATATTCGAGGGAGAGGTTTTTATGTGCATAAGTCCACAATTTATTTGTGGTAGATTTTATTAAAAAAATTAGAGTTGTTGAGATAACATAGGACATTAGTAGTTGAATTCGTTAAATAATACGAAATTAGACCAAGAAAGGTGAGAGTTATTTGTGTTGAACAATAGCAAAATGGTTCAAAATCTATTCGACGGAGAGCTTTTTATGTGCATAAGCCCTCAATTTATATGTGGTAGATTTTATTAAAAAAATTAGAGTTGTTGAGATAACATAGGAAATTAGTAGTTGAATTCGTTAAATAATATGAAATTAGACCAAGAAAGATGAGAGTTATTGGTGTTGAGAAATAGCAAAATGGTTCAAAATCTATTCGACGGAGAGCTTTTTATGTGCATAAGCCCACAATTTATATGTGGTATATTTTATTAAAAACAATAGAGTTGTTGAGATAACATAGGAGATTAGTAGTTGAATTCGTTAAAAAATACGAAATTAGACCAAAAATGTTGGGAGTTATTTGTGCTGAAAAATAGCAAAATGGTTCAAAGTCTATTCGAGGGAGAGCTTTTTATATGCATAAGCACACAATTTATCTGTGGTAGATTTTATTAAAAAAATTAGAGTTGTTGAGATAACATAAGACATTAGTAGTTGATTTCGTTAAATAATACGAAATTAGACCAAAAAAAGTTGGGAGTTATTTGTGCTGAAAAATAGCCAAAAAAAAGTTCGGAGTTTTTTGTGCTGAAAAATAACAAAATGGTTCAAAATCTATTCGAGAGAGAGCTTTTTATGTGCATAAGCCCTCAATTTATCTGTGGTATATTTTATTAAAAAAATTGAGTTGTTGAGATAACATAAGACATTAGTATTTGAATTTGTTAAATAATACGAAATTAGACCAAAAAAAGTTGGGAGTTATTTGGGTTGAAAAATAACATAAAAAAGTTTGGAGTTATTTGTGCTGAAAAATAGCAAAATAGTTCAAAATCTATTCGAGTGCGAGCTTTTTATGTGCATAAGCCCACAATTTATCTGTGGTATATTTTATGAAAAAAATTAGACTTGTTGAGATAACATAGGACATTAGTAGTTGAATTCGTTAAACAATACGAAATTAGACCAAAAAATGTTGGGAGTTATTTCTATTGAAAAATAGCAAAATGGTTCAAAATATATTCGAGGGAGAGGTTTTTTTGTGCATAAGCCCACAATTTATTTGTGGTAGATTTTACTAAAAAATTAGAGTTGTTGAGATAACATAAGACATTAGTAGTTGAATTCGTTAAATAATATGAAATTAGACCAAGAAAGGTGAGAGATATTTGTGTTGAACAATAGCAAAATGGTTCAAAATCTATTCGACGGAGAGCTTTTTATGTGCATAAGCCCACAATTTATATGTGGTAGATTTTATTAAAAAAATTAGAGTTGTTGAGATAACATAGGACATTAGTAGTTGAATTCGTTAAAAAATACGAAATTAGACCAAAAATGTTGGGAGTTATTTGTGCTGAAAATAGCTAAATGGTTCAAAGTCTATTCGAGGGAGAGCTTTTTATGTGCATAAGCACACAATTTATATGTGGTAGATTTTATTAAAAAAATTAGAGTTGTTGAGATAACATAAGACATTAGTAGTTGAATTCGTTAAATAATATGAAATTAGACCAAGAAAGATGAGAGTTATTGGTGTTGAGAAATAGCAAAATGGTTCAAAATCTATTCGATGGAGAGCTTTTTATGTGCATAAGCCCACAATTTATATGTGGTATATTTTATTAAAAACAATAGAGTTGTTGAGATAACATAGGAGATTAGTAGTTGAATTCGTTAAAAAATACAAAATTAGACCAAAAATGTTGGGAGTTATTTGTGCTGAAAAATAGCAAAATGGTTCAAAGTCTATTCGAGGGAGAGCTTTTTATATGCATAAGCACACAATTTATCTGTGGTAGATTTTATTAAAAAAATTAGAGTTGTTGAGATAACATAAGACATTAGTAGTTGATTTCGTTAAATAATACGAAATTAGACCAAAAAAAGTTGGGAGTTATTTGTGCTGAAAAATAGCCAAAAAAAAGTTCGGAGTTATTTGTGCTGAAAAATAACAAAATGGTTCAAAATCTATTCGAGAGAGAGCTTTTTATGTGCATAAGCCCTCAATTTATCTGTGGTATATTTTATTAAAAAAATGGAGTTGTTGAGATAACATAAGACATTAGTATTTGAATTTGTTAAATAATACGAAATTATACCAAAAAAAGTTGAGAGTTATTTGGGTTGAAAAATAACATAAAAAAGTTTGGAGTTATTTGTGCTGAAAAATAGCAAAATAGTTCAAAATCTATTCGAGTGCGAGCTTTTTATGTGCATAAGCCCACAATTTATCTGTGGTATATTTTATGAAAAAAATTAGACTTGTTGAGATAACATAGGACATTAGTAGTTGAATTCGTTATACAATACGAAATTAGACCAAAAAATGTTGGGAGTTATTTCTACTGAAAAATAGCAAAATGGTTCAAAATATATTCGAGGGAGAGGTTTTTATGTGCATAAGTCCACAATTTATTTGTGGTAGATTTTATTAAAAAAATTAGAGTTGTTGAGATAACATAGGACATTAGTAGTTGAATTCGTTAAATAATATGAAATTAGACCAAGAAAGGTGAGAGTTATTTGTGTTGAACAATAGCAAAATGGTTCAAAATCTATTCGACGGAGAGCTTTTTATGTGCATAAGCCCACAATTTATATGTGGTAGATTTTATTAAAAAAATTAGAGTTGTTGAGATAACATAGGAAATTAGTAGTTGAATTCGTTAAATAATATGAAATTAGACCAAGAAAGATGAGAGTTATTGGTGTTGAGAAATAGCAAAATGGTTCAAAATCTATTCGACGGAGAGCTTTTTATGTGCATAAGCCCACAATTTATATGTGGTATATTTTATTAAAAACAATAGAGTTGTTGAGATAACATAGGAGATTAGTAGTTGAATTCGTTAAAAAATACGAAATTAGACCAAAAATGTTGGGAGTTATTTGTGCTGAAAAATAGCAAAATGGTTCAAAGTCTATTCGAGGGAGAGCTTTTTATATGCATAAGCACACAATTTATCTGTGGTAGATTTTATTAAAAAAATTAGAGTTGTTGAGATAACATAAGACATTAGTAGTTGATTTCGTTAAATAATACGAAATTAGACCAAAAAAAGTTGGGAGTTATTTGTGCTGAAAAATAGCCAAAAAAAAGTTCGGAGTTTTTTGTGCTGAAAAATAACAAAATGGTTCAAAATCTATTCGAGAGAGAGCTTTTTATGTGCATAAGCCCTCAATTTATCTGTGGTATATTTTATTAAAAAAATTGAGTTGTTGAGATAACATAAGACATTAGTATTTGAATTTGTTAAATAATACGAAATTAGACCAAAAAAAGTTGAGAGTTATTTGGGTTGAAAAATAACATAAAAAAGTTTGGAGTTATTTGTGCTGAAAAATAGCAAAATAGTTCAAAATCTATTCGAGTGCGAGCTTTTTATGTGCATAAGCCCACAATTTATCTGTGGTATATTTTATGAAAAAAATTAGACTTGTTGAGATAACATAGGACATTAGTAGTTGAATTCGTTAAACAATACGAAATTAGACCAAAAAATGTTGGGAGTTATTTCTATTGAAAAATAGCAAAATGGTTCAAAATATATTCGAGGGAGAGGTTTTTTTGTGCATAAGCCCACAATTTATTTGTGGTAGATTTTATTAAAAAAATTAGAGTTGTTGAGATAACATAGGACATTAGTAGTTGAATTCGTTAAAAAATACGAAATTAGACCAAAAATGTTGGGAGTTATTTGTGCTGAAAATAGCAAAATGGTTCAAAGTCTATTCGAGGGAGAGCTTTTTATGTGCATAAGTCCATAATTTATCTGTGGTAGATTTTATTAAAAAAATTAGATTTGTTGAGATAACATAAGACATTAGTAGTTGAATTCTTTAAATAATACAAAATTATACAAAAAAAAGTTGGGAGTTATTTGTGATGAAAAATAGCCAAAAAAAAATTGAGTTATATGTGCTAAAAAATAACAATATGGTTCAAAGTCAATTCGAGAGAGAGTTTTTTATGTGCATAAGCCCTCAATTTATCTATGGTATATTTTATTAAAAAAATTGAGTTGTTGAGATAACATAAGACATTAGTATTTGAATTTGTTAAATAATACGAAATTAGACCAAAAAAATTTGGGAGTTATTTGGGTTGAAAAATAACATAAAAAAGTTTGGAGTTATTTGTGCTGAAAAATACTAAAATAGTTCAAAATCTATTCGAGTGCGAGCTTTTTATGTGCATAAGCCTACAATTTATCTGTGGTATATTTTATGAAAAAAATTAGACTTGTTGAGATAACATAGGACATTAGTAGTTGAATTCGTTAAAAAATACGAAATTAGACCAAAAATGTTGGGAGTTATTTGTGCTGAAAATAGCAAAATGGTTCAAAGTCTATTCGAGGGAGAGCTTTTTATGTGCATAAGTCCACAATTTATCTGTGGTAGATTTTATTAAAAAAATTAGATTTGTTGAGATAACATAAGACATTAGTAGTTGAATTCTTTAAATAATACAAAATTATACAAAAAAAAGTTGGGAGTTATTTGTGCTGAAAAATAGCCAAAAAAAAATTGAGTTATTTGTGCTAAAAAATAACAATATGGTTCAAAGTCAATTCGAATGAGAGTTTTTTATGTGCATAAGCCCTCAATTTATTTGTGGTATATTTTATTTAAAAAATTGAGTTGTTGAGATAACATAAGACATTACTAGTTGAATTTGTTAAATAATACGAAATTAGACCAAAAAAAGTTGGGAGTTATTTGGGTTGAAAAATAACATAAAAAAGTTTGGAGTTATTTGTGCTGAAAAATAGCAAAATAGTTCAAAATCTATTCGAGTGCGAGCATTTTATGTGCATAAGCCCACAATTTATCTGTGGTATATTTTATGAAAAAAATTAGACTTGTTGAGATAACATAGGACATTAGTAGTTGAATTCGTTAAGCAATACGAAATTAGACCAAAAAATGTTGGGAGTTATTTCTACAGAAAAATAGCAAAATGGTTCAAAATATATTCGAGGGAGAGGTTTTTATGTGCATAAGCCCACAATTTATTTGTGGTAGATTTTATTAAAAAAATTAGAGTTGTTGAGATAACATAGGACATTAGTAGTTGAATTCGTTAAATAATATGAAATTAGACCAAGAAAGGTGAGAGTTATTTGTGTTGAACAATAGCAAAATGGTTCAAAATCTATTCGACGGAGAGCTTTTTATGTGCATAAGCCCACAATTTATATGTGGTAGATTTTATTAAAAAAATTAGAGTTGTTGAGATAACATCGGAAATTAGTAGTTGAATTCGTTAAATAATATGAAATTAGACCAAGAAAGATGAGAGTTATTGGTGTTGAGAAATAGCAAAATGGTTCAAAATCTATTCGACGGAGAGCTTTTTATGTGCATAAGCCCACAATTTATATGTGGTATATTTTATTAAAAACAATAGAGTTGTTGAGATAACATAGGATATTAGTAGTTGAATTCGTTAAAAAATACGAAATTAGACCAAAAATGTTGGGAGTTATTTGTGCTGAAAAATAGCAAAATGGTTCAAAGTCTATTCGAGGGAGAGCTTTTTATATGCATAAGCACACAATTTATCTGTGGTAGATTTTATTAAAAAAATTAGAGTTGTTGAGATAACATAACACATTAGTAGTTGATTTCGTTAAATAATACGAAATTAGACCAAAAAAAGTTGGGAGTTATTTGTGCTGAAAAATAGCCAAAAAAAAGTTCGGAGTTTTTTGTGCTGAAGAATAACAAAATGATTCAAAATCTATTCGAGAGAGAGCTTTTTATGTGCATAAGCCCTCAATTTATCTGTGGTATATTTTATTAAAAAAATTGAGTTGTTGAGATAACATAAGACATTAGTATTTGAATTTGTTAAATAATACGAAATTAGACCAAAAAAAGTTGGGAGTTATTTGGGTTGAAAAATAACATAAAAAAGTTTGGAGTTATTTGTGCTGAAAAATAGCAAAATAGTTCAAAATCTATTCGAGTGCGAGCTTTTTATGTGCATAAGCCCACAATTTATCTGTGGTATATTTTATGAAAAAAATTAGACTTGTTGAGATAACATAGGACATTAGTAGTTGAATTCGTTAAAAAATACGAAATTAGACCAAAAATGTTGGGAGTTATTTGTGCTGAAAATAGCAAAATGGTTCAAAGTCTATTCGAGGGAGAGCTTTTTATGTGCATAAGTCCACAATTTATCTGTGGTAGATTTTATTAAAAAAATTAGATTTGTTGAGATAACATAAGACATTAGTAGTTGAATTCTTTAAATAATACAAAATTATACAAAAAAAAGTTGGGAGTTATTTGTGCTGAAAAATAGCCAAAAAAAAATTGAGTTATTTGTGCTAAAAAATAACAATATGGTTCAAAGTCAATTCGAATGAGAGTTTTTTATGTGCATAAGCCCTCAATTTATTTGTGGTATATTTTATTTAAAAAATTGAGTTGTTGAGATAACATAAGACATTACTAGTTGAATTTGTTAAATAATACGAAATTAGACCAAAAAAAGTTGGGAGTTATTTGGGTTGAAAAATAACATAAAAAAGTTTGGAGTTATTTGTGCTGAAAAATAGCAAAATAGTTCAAAATATATTCGAGTGCGAGCATTTTATGTGCATAAGCCCACAATTTATCTGTGGTATATTTTATGAAAAAAATTAGACTTGTTGAGATAACATAGGACATTAGTAGTTGAATTCGTTAAGCAATACGAAATTAGACCAAAAAATGTTGGGAGTTATTTCTACAGAAAAATAGCAAAATGGTTCAAAATATATTCGAGGGAGAGGTTTTTATGTGCATAAGCCCACAATTTATTTGTGGTAGATTTTATTAAAAAAATTAGAGTTGTTGAGATAACATAGGACATTAGTAGTTGAATTCGTTAAATAATATGAAATTAGACCAAGAAAGGTGAGAGTTATTTGTGTTGAACAATAGCAAAATGGTTCAAAATCTATTCGACGGAAAGCTTTTTATGTGCATAAGCCCACAATTTATATGTGGTAGATTTTATTAAAAAAATTAGAGTTGTTGAGATAACATAGGAAATTAGTAGTTGAATTCGTTAAATAATATGAAATTAGACCAAGAAAGATGAGAGTTATTGGTGTTGAGAAATAACAAAATGGTTCAAAATCTATTCGACGGAGAGCTTTTTATGTGCATATGCCCACAATTTATATGTGGTATATTTTATTAAAAACAATAGAGTTGTTGAGATAACATAGGAGATTAGTAGTTGAATTCGTTAAAAAATACGAAATTAGACCAAAAATGTTGGGAGTTATTTGTGCTGAAAAATAGCAAAATGGTTCAAAGTCTATTCGAGGGAGAGCTTTTTATGTGCATAAGCCCACAATTTATATGTGGTATATTTTATTAAAAAAATTAGAGTTGTTGAGATAACATAGGAGATTAGTAGTTGAATTCGTTAAAAAATACGAAATTAGACCAAAAATGTTGGGAGTTATTTGTGCTGAAAAATAGCAAAATGGTTCAAAGTCTATTCGAGGGAGAGCTTTTTATATGCATAAGCACACAATTTATCTGTGGTAGATTTTATTAAAAAAATTAGAGTTGTTGAGATAACATAAGACATTAGTAGTTGATTTCTTTAAATAATACGAAATTAGACCAAAAAAAGTTGGGAGTTATTTGTGCTGAAAAATAGCCAAAAAAAAGTTCGGAGTTTTTTGTGCTGAAAAATAACAAAATGGTTCAAAATCTATTCGAGAGAGAGCTTTTTATGTGCATAAGCCCTCAATTTATCTGTGGTATATTTTATTAAAAAAATTGAGTTGTTGAGATAACATAAGACATTAGTATTTGAATTTGTTAAATAATACGAAATTAGACCAAAAAAAGTTGGGAGTTATTTGGGTTGAAAAATAACATAAAAAAGTTTGGAGTTATTTGTGCTGAAAAATAGCAAAATAGTTCAAAATCTATTCGAGTGCGAGCTTTTTATGTGCATAAGCCCACAATTTATCTGTGGTATATTTTATGAAAAAAATTAGACTTGTTGAGATAACATAGGACATCAGTAGTTGAATTCGTTAAAAAATACGAAATTAGACCAAAAATGTTGGGAGTTATTTGTGCTGAAAAATAGCAAAATGGTTCAAAGTCTATTCGAGGGAGAGCTTTTTATATGCATAAGCACACAATTTATCTGTGGTAGATTTTATTAAAAAAATTAGAGTTGTTGAGATAACATAAGACATTAGTAGTTGATTTCGTTAAATAATACGAAATTAGACCAAAAAAAGTTGGGAGTTATTTGTGCTGAAAAATAGCCAAAAAAAAGTTCGGAGTTATTTGTGCTGAAAAATAACAAAATGGTTCAAAATCTATTCGAGAGAGAGCTTTTTATGTGCATAAGCCCTCAATTTATCTGTGGTATATTTTATTAAAAAAATGGAGTTGTTGAGATAACATAAGACATTAGTATTTGAATTTGTTAAATAATACGAAATTAGACCAAAAAAAGTTGGGAGTTATTTGGGTTGAAAAATAACATAAAAAAGTTTGGAGTTATTTGTGCTGAAAAATAGCAAAATAGTTCAAAATCTATTCGAGTGCGAGCTTTTTATGTGCATAAGCCTACAATTTATCTGTGGTATATTTTATGAAAAAAATTAGACTTGTTGAGATAACATAGGACATTAGTAGTTGAATTCGTTAAACAATATGAAATTAGACCAAAAAATGTTGGGAGTTATTTCTACTGAAAAATAGCAAAATGGTTCAAAATATATTCGAGGGAGAGGTTTTTATGTGCATAAGCCCACAATTTTTATGTGGTAGATTTTATTAAGAAAATTAGAATTGTTGAGATAACATAGGACATTAGTAGTTGAATTCGTTAAATAATATGAAATTAGACCAAGAAAGGTGAGAGTTATTGGTGTTGAGAAATAGCAAAATGATTCAAAATCTATTCGACGGAGAGCTTTTTATGTGCATAAGCCCACAATTTATATGTGGTAGATTTTATTAAAAAAATTAGAGTTGTTGAGATAACATCGGAAATTAGTAGTTGAATTCGTTAAATAATATGAAATTAGACCAAGAAAGATGAGAGTTATTGGTGTTGAGAAATAGCAAAATGGTTCAAAATCTATTCGACGGAGAGCTTTTTATGTGCATAAGCCCACAATTTATATGTGGTATATTTTATTAAAAACAATAGAGTTGTTGAGATAACATAGGATATTAGTAGTTGAATTCGTTAAAAAATACGAAATTAGACCAAAAATGTTGGGAGTTATTTGTGCTGAAAAATAGCAAAATGGTTCAAAGTCTATTCGAGGGAGAGCTTTTTATATGCATAAGCACACAATTTATCTGTGGTAGATTTTATTAAAAAAATTAGAGTTGTTGAGATAACATAACACATTAGTAGTTGATTTCGTTAAATAATACGAAATTAGACCAAAAAAAGTTGGGAGTTATTTGTGCTGAAAAATAGCCAAAAAAAAGTTCGGAGTTTTTTGTGCTGAAGAATAACAAAATGGTTCAAAATCTATTCGAGAGAGAGCTTTTTATGTGCATAAGCCCTCAATTTATCTGTGGTATATTTTATTAAAAAAATTGAGTTGTTGAGATAACATAAGACATTAGTATTTGAATTTGTTAAATAATACGAAATTAGACCAAAAAAAGTTGGGAGTTATTTGGGTTGAAAAATAACATAAAAAAGTTTGGAGTTATTTGTGCTGAAAAATAGCAAAATAGTTCAAAATCTATTCGAGTGCGAGCTTTTTATGTGCATAAGCCCACAATTTATCTGTGGTATATTTTATGAAAAAAATTAGACTTGTTGAGATAACATAGGACATTAGTAGTTGAATTCGTTAAAAAATACGAAATTAGACCAAAAATGTTGGGAGTTATTTGTGCTGAAAATAGCAAAATGGTTCAAAGTCTATTCGAGGGAGAGCTTTTTATGTGCATAAGTCCACAATTTATCTGTGGTAGATTTTATTAAAAAAATTAGATTTGTTGAGATAACATAAGACATTAGTAGTTGAATTCTTTAAATAATACAAAATTATACAAAAAAAAGTTGGGAGTTATTTGTGCTGAAAAATAGCCAAAAAAAAATTGAGTTATTTGTGCTAAAAAATAACAATATGGTTCAAAGTCAATTCGAATGAGAGTTTTTTATGTGCATAAGCCCTCAATTTATTTGTGGTATATTTTATTTAAAAAATTGAGTTGTTGAGATAACATAAGACATTACTAGTTGAATTTGTTAAATAATACGAAATTAGACCAAAAAAAGTTGGGAGTTATTTGGGTTGAAAAATAACATAAAAAAGTTTGGAGTTATTTGTGCTGAAAAATAGCAAAATAGTTCAAAATCTATTCGAGTGCGAGCATTTTATGTGCATAAGCCCACAATTTATCTGTGGTATATTTTATGAAAAAAATTAGACTTGTTGAGATAACATAGGACATTAGTAGTTGAATTCGTTAAGCAATACGAAATTAGACCAAAAAATGTTGGGAGTTATTTCTACAGAAAAATAGCAAAATGGTTCAAAATATATTCGAGGGAGAGGTTTTTATGTGCATAAGCCCACAATTTATTTGTGGTAGATTTTATTAAAAAAATTAGAGTTGTTGAGATAACATAGGACATTAGTAGTTGAATTCGTTAAATAATATGAAATTAGACCAAGAAAGGTGAGAGTTATTTGTGTTGAACAATAGCAAAATGGTTCAAAATCTATTCGACGGAAAGCTTTTTATGTGCATAAGCCCACAATTTATATGTGGTAGATTTTATTAAAAAAATTAGAGTTGTTGAGATAACATAGGAAATTAGTAGTTGAATTCGTTAAATAATATGAAATTAGACCAAGAAAGATGAGAGTTATTGGTGTTGAGAAATAACAAAATGGTTCAAAATCTATTCGACGGAGAGCTTTTTATGTGCATATGCCCACAATTTATATGTGGTATATTTTATTAAAAACAATAGAGTTGTTGAGATAACATAGGAGATTAGTAGTTGAATTCGTTAAAAAATACGAAATTAGACCAAAAATGTTGGGAGTTATTTGTGCTGAAAAATAGCAAAATGGTTCAAAGTCTATTCGAGGGAGAGCTTTTTATGTGCATAAGCCCACAATTTATATGTGGTATATTTTATTAAAAAAATTAGAGTTGTTGAGATAACATAGGAGATTAGTAGTTGAATTCGTTAAAAAATACGAAATTAGACCAAAAATGTTGGGAGTTATTTGTGCTGAAAAATAGCAAAATGGTTCAAAGTCTATTCGAGGGAGAGCTTTTTATATGCATAAGCACACAATTTATCTGTGGTAGATTTTATTAAAAAAATTAGAGTTGTTGAGATAACATAAGACATTAGTAGTTGATTTCTTTAAATAATACGAAATTAGACCAAAAAAAGTTGGGAGTTATTTGTGCTGAAAAATAGCCAAAAAAAAGTTCGGAGTTTTTTGTGCTGAAAAATAACAAAATGGTTCAAAATCTATTCGAGAGAGAGCTTTTTATGTGCATAAGCCCTCAATTTATCTGTGGTATATTTTATTAAAAAAATTGAGTTGTTGAGATAACATAAGACATTAGTATTTGAATTTGTTAAATAATACGAAATTAGACCAAAAAAAGTTGGGAGTTATTTGGGTTGAAAAATAACATAAAAAAGTTTGGAGTTATTTGTGCTGAAAAATAGCAAAATAGTTCAAAATCTATTCGAGTGCGAGCTTTTTATGTGCATAAGCCCACAATTTATCTGTGGTATATTTTATGAAAAAAATTAGACTTGTTGAGATAACATAGGACATCAGTAGTTGAATTCGTTAAAAAATACGAAATTAGACCAAAAATGTTGGGAGTTATTTGTGCTGAAAAATAGCAAAATGGTTCAAAGTCTATTCGAGGGAGAGCTTTTTATATGCATAAGCACACAATTTATCTGTGGTAGATTTTATTAAAAAAATTAGAGTTGTTGAGATAACATAAGACATTAGTAGTTGATTTCGTTAAATAATACGAAATTAGACCAAAAAAAGTTGGGAGTTATTTGTGCTGAAAAATAGCCAAAAAAAAGTTCGGAGTTATTTGTGCTGAAAAATAACAAAATGGTTCAAAATCTATTCGAGAGAGAGCTTTTTATGTGCATAAGCCCTCAATTTATCTGTGGTATATTTTATTAAAAAAATGGAGTTGTTGAGATAACATAAGACATTAGTATTTGAATTTGTTAAATAATACGAAATTAGACCAAAAAAAGTTGGGAGTTATTTGGGTTGAAAAATAACATAAAAAAGTTTGGAGTTATTTGTGCTGAAAAATAGCAAAATAGTTCAAAATCTATTCGAGTGCGAGCTTTTTATGTGCATAAGCCTACAATTTATCTGTGGTATATTTTATGAAAAAAATTAGACTTGTTGAGATAACATAGGACATTAGTAGTTGAATTCGTTAAACAATATGAAATTAGACCAAAAAATGTTGGGAGTTATTTCTACTGAAAAATAGCAAAATGGTTCAAAATATATTCGAGGGAGAGGTTTTTATGTGCATAAGCCCACAATTTTTATGTGGTAGATTTTATTAAGAAAATTAGAATTGTTGAGATAACATAGGACATTAGTAGTTGAATTCGTTAAATAATATGAAATTAGACCAAGAAAGGTGAGAGTTATTGGTGTTGAGAAATAGCAAAATGATTCAAAATCTATTCGACGGAGAGCTTTTTATGTGCATAAGCCCACAATTTATATGTGGTATATTTTATTAAAAACAATAGAGTTGTTGAGATAACATAGGACATTAGTAGTTGAATTCGTTAAACAATACGAAATTAGACCAAAAATGTTGGGAGTTATTTGTGCTGAAAATTTCAAAATGGTTCAAAGTCTATTCGAGGGAGAGCTTTTTATGTGCATAAGTCCACAATTTATCTGTGGTAGATTTTATTAAAAAAATTAGATTTGTTGAGATAACATAAGACATTAGTAGTTGAATTCGTTAAACAATACGAAATTAGAACAAAAAATGTTGGGAGTTTTTTCTACTGAAAAATAGCAAAATGGTTCAAAATATATTCGAGGGAGAGGTTTTTATGTGCATAAGCCCACAATTTATTTGTGGTAGATTTTATTAAAAAAATTAGAGTTGTTGAGATAACATAGGACATTAGTAGTTGAATTCGTTAAATAATATGAAATTAGACCAAGAAAGGTGAGAGTTATTTGTGTTGAACAATAGCAAAATGGTTCAAAATCTATTCGACGGATAGCATTTTATGTGCATAAGCCCACAATTTATTTGTGGTATATTTTATTAAAAAAATTAGAGTTGTTGAGATAACATAGGAAATTAGTAGTTGAATTCGTTAAATAATATGAAATTAGACCAAGAAAGATGAGAGTTATTTGTGTTGAGAAATAGCAAAATGGTTCAAAATCTATTCGACGGAGAGCTTTTTATGTGCATAAGCCCACAATTTATATGTGGTATATTTTATTAAAAACCATAGAGTTGTTGAGATAACATAGGACATTAGTAGTTGAATTCGTTAAACAATACGAAATTAGACCAAAAATGATGGGAGTTATTTGTGCTGAAAATAGCAAAATGGTTCAAAGTCTATTCGAGGGAGAGCTTTTTATGTGCATAAGTCCACAATTTATCTGTGGTAGATTTTAATAAAAAAATTAGATTTGTTGAGATAACATAAGACATTAGTAGTTGAATTCATTAAATAATACAAAATTATACAAAAAAAAGTTGGGAGTTATTTGTGCTAAAAAATAACAATATGGTTCAAAGTCAATTCGAGAGAGAGTTTTTTATGTGCATAAGCCCTCAATTTATCTGTGGTAGATTTTATTAAAAAAATTGAGTTGTTTAGATAACATAAGACATTAGTAGTTGAATTTGTTAAATAATACGAAATTAAACCAAAAAAGTTGGGAGTTATTTGTGGTGAAAAATAACAAAATGCTTCACAATCTATTCGAGGTATAGCTTTTATGTGCATAAGCCCACAATTTATCTTTGATAGATTTTATTAAAAAAATTAGAGTTGTTGAGATAACATAAGACATTAGTGGTTAAATTCGTAAAATAATACGAAATTAGACCAAAATCTTGGGAGTTATTATTGCTAAAAAATAATAAAATGGTTCAAAATCTCTTCGAGAGAAAGCTTTTTATGTGCATAAGCCCACAATTTATCCGTGATAGATTTTATTAAAAAAATTAAAATTGTTGAGATAACATAAGGCATTGGTAGTTGAATTCGTTAAATAATACGAAATTAGACCCAAAAAAGTTGGGAATTATTTGTGTTGAAAAATAATAAAATGGTTCAAAATCTATTCGAGGGGGAAATTTTTATGTGCATAAGGCCACAATTTATCGGTGGTATATTTTATGAAAAAAATTAGAGTTGTTGAGATAACATACGACATTATTAGTTGAAATTGTTAAATAATACGAAATTATACCAAAAAAAGGTGGGAGTTATTTGTGCTGAAAAATAGCAAAATTGTTCAAAATCTATTCGAGGTAGAGCTTTTATGTGCATAAGCCCACAATTTATCTGTGATAGATTTTATTAAAAAAATTAGAATTGTTGAGATAACATAAGACATTGGTAGTTGAATTCGTTAGATAATTCGAAATTAGACAAAAAAAGTTGGGAAATATTCGTGCTGAAAAATAGCAAAATGGTTCAAAATCTATTCAAGGTAGAGCTTTAATGTATTTAAGCCCAAAATTTATCTGTGGTATATTTTATTAATTTTTTTCCGAAATTAGACCAAAAAAAGTTGGGAGTTATTGGTACTGAAAAATAGTAAAATGATTCAAAATCTATTCGAGGAAGAGCTTTTTATGTGCTTAAGCTGACAATTTATTTGTGGTAGATTTTATTAAAAACGATTAGAGTTGTTGAGATAACATAAGACATTACTAGTTGAATTCGTTAAATAAAATGTGAGATTGTTACTTAATATTCCACTTAACACGTAAAAGGATAGGATTTTTACTAACTTAATTTCGGTGAGATAACTCATATAATAATAACAAAACATTTTTTTTTAAATAAACACGTTAAGTTATATATACATATATAAAATTAAAATAGTAAAATTAGTAAAAGGATTAGCAAATACCATGCTATTATTATCTTCTTATGCAATCATGGTTTAATGCGTGTATTTGTATATGATCAAGTGAAAATATGTTGTATCGGTAGCTTGCAACAATTCTAAATGGCACGGAATAATACTCACTGACTGAGTCATGACCAGGTCGCTCTCTTTAAGACGTTTCGTGATACTTCCTCAAGGTGCAAGCAGACTATCAACCACGCCGTCCCCAGGATAAAACAATCAAACTCTCTGTTATACGATATCTTACTGTACGGTAAGGGTTTAGGGTTTAGGGTTCAGGGTTCAGGGTCCAGGGTCCAGGGTCCAGGGTCCAGGGTCCAGGGTCCAGGGTCCAGGGTCCAGGGTCAAGGGTCCAGGGTCAAGGGTCCAGGGTCCAGGGTCCAGGGTCCAGGGTCCAGGGTCCAGGGTCCAGGGTCCAGGGTCCAGGGTCCAGGGTCCAAGGTTTAGGGTCTAGGGTCCAGGGTCGAGGGTCCAGGGTCTAGGGTCTAGGGTCTAGGGTCTCTACGGTCTAGGGTCTCTAGGGTCAAGGGTCTAGGTCTAGGGTCTAGGGTCTCTAGGGTCTCTAGGGTCTCTAGGGTATGGGGTATGGGGTATGGGGTATGGGGTTTGGGGTTTGGGGTTTGGGGTTTGGGGTTTGGGGTTTGGGGTTTGGGGTTTGGGGTTTGGGGTTTGGGGTTTGGGCTTAAGGTTTGGGGCTTAAGGTTTGGGGCTTAAGGTTTGGGGCTTGGGGGTTCGGGGCTTGGGGGTTCGGGGTTTGGGGGTTCGGTGGTCCAGGGTCCAGGGTCCAGGGTCCAGGGTCCAGGGTCCAGGGTCCAGGGTCCAGGGTCCAGGGTCCAGGGTCCAGGGTCCAGGGTCCAGGGTCCAGGGTCCAGGGTCCAGGGTCCAGGGTCCAGGGTCCAGGGTCCAGGGTCCAGGGTCCAGGGTCCAGGGTCCAGGGTCCAGGGTCCCAGGGTCCAGGGTCCAGGGTCCAGGGTCCAGGGTCTAGGGTCCAGGGTCCAGGGTCTAGGGTCTCTACGGTCTAGGGTCTCTAGGGTCTAGGGTCTAGGTCTAGGGTCTAGGGTCTAGGGTCTCTAGGGTCTCTAGGGTATGGGGTTTGGGGTTTGGGGTTTGGGGTTTGGGGTTTGGGGTTTGGGGTTTGGGGTTTGGGGTTTGGGGTTTGGGGGTTTGGGGTTTGGGGTTTGGGGTTTGGGGTTTGGGGTTTGGGGTTTGGGGTTTGGGCTTAAGGTTTGGGGCTTAAGGTTTGGGGCTTAAGGTTTGGGGCTTAAGGTTTGGGGCTTGGGGGTTCGGGGTTTGGGGGTTCGGGGTTCGGGGTTTGGGGGTCCAGGGTCCAGGGTCCAGGGTCCAGGGTCCAGGGTCCAGGGTCCAGGGTCCAGGGTCCAGGGTCCAGGGTCCAGGGTCCAGGGTCCAGGGTCCAGGGTCCAGGGTCCAGGGTCCAGGGTCCAGGGTCCAGGGTCCAGGGTCCAGGGTCCAGGGTCCAGGGTCCAGGGTCCAGGGTCCAGGGTCCAGGGTCCAGGGTCCAGGGTCCAGGGTCCAGGGTCCAGGGTCCAGGGTCGAGGGTCGAGGGTCTAGGGTCTAGGGTCTAGGGTCTTGGGTCTAGGGTCTCTAGGTCTCTAGGGTCTCTAGGTCTCTAGGGTCTAGGGTCTAGGGTCTAGGGTCTAGGGTTTAGGGTTTAGGGTTTAGGGTTTAGGGTTTAGGGTTGTTAGGGTTTAGGGTTTAGGGTTTAGGGTTTAGGGTTTAGGGTTTAGGGTTTAGGGTTAGGGTTTAGGGTTTAGGGTTTAGGGTTTAGGGTTTAGGGTTTAGGGTTTAGGGTTTAGGGTTTAGGGTTTAGGGTTTAGGGTTTAGGGTTTAGGGTT